>JAUAMA010000004.1:63145908-65678408 GCA_030819835.1 Acmispon strigosus
TGATTCTGATGACGGTGGAGTTGTATTTCTCGACTCGGGTGGCGAAGAACTCGTCGCGGCCTTGATTGTAGAAGTAGTCGTGGCGGTCGCTGATGGCTCCGAAGAAGGGGAGGCCGTAGCTTCCGGGGATGGGTTTCAGAGGAAGGTTGTTGTTGTCTGAAGATGCTGCCATTGTTGCTGTTGTTGATGGCTCCGAAGAACACTGACTGTGTCTGTATGTTTGTTTTGTTTCCTCAAATTGTACTTTAGAGATAGTTTGAAATATTAAGGATGTCAATGTAAGATTTTATATCTCCACATTCACTCGCTCAAATTCCAATTGCTTACTAATTCTATTTCTTTCATTTTTTTATCACATAATTATTATTTTTTCATTTTTTATCTCTAAAGTTCTAGGTGAAATTTAGTAGTGAATATATAAAAGGGTTAATAGCACACTTTTGGTCATCACTTATCACGATTTGACATTTTTTGTTTATAACAAAAAAAATTAGCCTAAATGGCCTCTCACTTTGTCAAACGACAGCACATTTAGTCCAGTCACTATTCCGTTAAAAATTAACGTAAAACTCCAAACCCTCAGATTCAGTTTACATCTCCTTCCTCTTCTCTTCAACCCTAGTTCCCCTTCATCAGCCGCCACCACCCACCTTCCTTCTACATCATCGCCACTCCTTTCTATCTTCCTCTTCCCAATCTTGCGACTAAAACCCTCACTCCAACAACCAATGCTGCCGCCCTCCTCTTCTCCACCATCACCGTTTTTCCCTCTTCGTTCAAAGCCCTGCCACCGCCGCTGTTTCTCCCTCTTCGTCTCCATGCCGCCGTCGCTCCTCCTCCTTCTCTGTTTGAGACCCGCCGCCGGCAGCTCCTCAACCTTCACGACTCGAGATCCTCGAGATCGCCACCCACGTCAACCTGCTCCTCGCCGCCATTACGATTCATTTCGAAACTCAAATCTCTCATACCTACCACCTCCACCACCCAAAACCCTAACACTAAGATTGAACCTGATGGAGGTTTGGGGGTGAAAGATTGGTTGAGATTTATGGGTTGGGTGGGATTGAACAGGTTTTGTGTTTGAAGGGGTTTCTAGGTTTACGGCTTGGTGGCAGCGTAAGGGGTGGATGTCGCACGGCCTAGGTGGTGGTTGCAATGGTGGTTCTGGAAGCGGGGAAGAAATTAATGGCGACGAGGAAGCTTGGAGGGGTTTCACACATGATTGATTTGATTGTCATGGTCCATGAAGCAGAGAAACAAACGGCAAATGTTTGTTCAGGTTTTAATGAATCTCACTGCCAACATCATCAGCAACAACAACCTTGGATGAATGCTCCACCCCAACTTGGTTTTTTCCTTCTACACTTGATGTTGCTTCCTCTGTTTTCTTCTCTGCTACATTATCTGTTGGAACAACTTCAGTTACTTTCTCTTCAGGTTGGGGAGGAACTACCTCTATGTTGTTTTTGGTCTCCTCTTTCAGTGGCTCACTGTTTTGACTGTTGTTTACCTCTGAAGGGTTCTTCCCTGATGCTGAAGGCTTCTCTAGTTTCTCAGCTGGTAGTTCATTGATTTGAGTTTCCTTTGAAGGTTTCTTCTCTGCTTCTGATTCTGAAGATTTCTTCTTAGCTTCTGAACTTGAAGGTTTCACTGTTTTCTCAGCTGGTATTTCACTAATTTGAGTTTCCTCTGACAGTTTCTTCTCTGCTTCTGATTCTGGAAGTAACCTTTTTCCCTCAGTTGGTAATTCATTGATTTTAGTTTCCTCTGAAGGCTTTGTTTTCAGAGTCTCCTCAACAATTGGATTAGTAGCACTGCTTTGATTTTCAAGTGCTAAGGATTTCTCCTTAACCTGAAGATTTTCAACCACTACAGTTTCTTGTTTTGCTGGCTCACTATCTTTGCTTTCCACAGACAATGAGTTTTTTATTTTTATTTTTTTTAAATATTAGATGGAAAGCTTTAACTTTTAATGGAATAGTGACAGAGGACTAAAACTGCTGTCGTTTGTCAAAGTGAGGGACCATTTAGGCTAATTTTTTTTTGTTAGTTACCAAAAGTGTCGAATCGTGATAAGTGAGAGACAAAAAATGCTATTAAACTCATATAAAATTTTACTTGAATAATAGTAGTCTTTTTAACACCCCAAATTCCCTAACAGTTTGACAAAGATAAGAAAATAATAAAGATAAATTAATGTGAGATAATTTTACTTTAACATTTTCCCCATAGGAGGGTAAACACTTAATGTAAAAAAGTTTCCATTTAATCATTAATTTTGATGTGTTTAATAAATAAATAAATTAAATCAATGGTAAATATTGGTGTGGAGTGTCGACTAGGTATCATATCATGATGATGGTGAGGTGATGATGATAGTAGAATATTAACAATGGCGCGCGGGCCCCATATGACACTAACGTGCTATTCAATCATTTTCATAATTTACACATTTTCACGTGGAGACAGAGCGAGGGAACCGCGTCGTGAGAAATGAAATAAAATAATAATAAAATATGTAGGGATCGTGGGGGGAATTTCGTGTATTTTTTAGATGTGACTATCTTTTCAAATTCATTTTTTCAGGTGGATAAAAAAACTGATCAACTCTTCTTAATGAATTGAATCGTGCATAGTCGTGCCTCTACCCATCATGCAAAATAGCAGCACTAATGGATATTCAGATCCACATAGGAATTTTTATTTGGGCAAACAGTAATTAAGCACTTGTTGTTGTCATAAGCGCTAACCACGCTAAAATTTATTCATAAGCTAATTTGTTGAATTTATTACTATTAGCTCAAAATAGCTAATTTGAGCTGCTTATAAAAATAAGTTAAAATTGACTCATTCAAATATCTACGTAAACGTTTATCTCATAAAATAAATTTAAATAAATTATTCCAAAACTGCCGTAAGACATATTCATATCTTTTTTTGTTATGTTAAACCCTTAATCATATGAGAGTAGGAAAACACACATACATAAGAAGACTCTGACCATGTTGTGAGAGATAAAATTTACTATTCCTTTTCCCACAAATTATTTTTAATAGAATAACTCAAAAACTGAAAACATCATATTTCACTTAATATAATCCTTCCATAGCATATTCTGAGTCATATATCCACTCTTTAAAATCAATATAACCCTGTTAGTTTGTCAATGTAACAGGCTAACAGCTATAGCAGTAAATGAATTACATATTCATGTGCATGAAAAGATAGAGTTGCCAATAACACATACTAGGTGCCCACAACTCTTTTTGTATTTTCTTGACTCTGGCCTTTGACAAATGTCCTGGCCAATCCAAAATCTGATATTTTTGGATTCATCTCTTGATCCAGAAGAACATTGCTGGCTTTAAGATCTCTATGGATCACTCTAAGCCTAGAGTCTTCATGAAGGTAAAGAAGTCCTTTTGCAATTCCATGAATTATGCTTAGTCGTAATTTCCAATCTAGTTGCTTTCGGTTTTCCTCATCTGGCATGCAAGTCACAAAGGAAAGGTTTTGATACTGAAATACATGGAGCTGAGAACAAATAACAAACTTGTGTATGGAATTTGTGCTATTGAGGAAAGCAGTATTAGAGGAAACAATCGTTCTCTCTTTCTTTTTCCCCATGTTGTTTCTCTCTTTCTCCTTCTACCACATGGCAATACAATCCTTATTACTAAGCTCTAGATACTTGTTGAATAGGTGATAGTCGAGGCTGGAATTTTCGTTGAGAGATATAGATTCCCTCTTTGGACCTGAGAACTTCAATGCCTAGGAAGTACTTTAGCCCTCCAAGGTCTTTCATTTCAAACTCAGTGAAGAGATTCTCTCGGAGATGAGAAATTTCTTCTTCATCACTTCCTGTTATGATCATATCATCCACATAAATAATGAGACAAGTGACTAGATTACCTTTCCTTTTGAGAAAAAGTGTATGATCGGCATTGCTCTGTCTATACCCATATCGCTTCATAGCCATAGTGAATCGACCAAACCATGCACGAGGAGACTGTTTAAGCCCGTACAAAGCCTTTCTTAACCTGCATACTTCATTCTCTTGAAAATCACTTAAAAAACCTGGTGGAGCTTCCATATATACTTCTTCTTTAAGGTCTCCATGCAAAAAAGCATTCTTAACATCAAACTGATGAAGTGGCCAATTCTTATTTGCAGCAACCGAGAATAGTACCCTGATAGTGTCAATTTTCGCAACTGGGGAAAAAGTTTCTGCATAATCAATGCCATAGGTTTGTGTATAGCCTTTGGCAACTAACCTGGCTTTGTACCTCTCAATGCTTCCATCTGCTTTATACTTGATGGTGAATACCCACTTGCACCCAACTGGCTTCTTCCCAACTGGTAACTCACACTTTTCCCATGTGCCATTTTTCACGAGAGCTTCCATTTCTGTATTCATAGCCTCCTGCCATTCCACTTTCTCCATTGCCTGCTGAGCATTTCTTGGAATATCCTCTGAAAGGAGTTTAACTGAGAAAGCTTTTGCTGTATCAGCTACTCCCTTTCTGGGTCTGTGCACTGGATACCTGGAGGATCGAGACACATGCTCTGGTGAGTACCTATCTGGAGGCACTCCTCTGTTTCTTCTTGGGGGTAGAATGCATGTCTGTGGATCTTCTGGTTCTTTATCTAAGCTGTCATCATCAGGGGTGATATTATCTAAACCAAGTGCCAAGTTATCAGAGTGAGATTCACTTACCTCTTGTTGGACATCATCCGAAGGATGAACATCGATCGTGTGTACTGGTCTGTCAGTCCTGACTACTTCGATATTGGCAGGTTCGGTGGCTCCATCTACCTGCTCTTTCGGAACAATATCAGAACAACTTAGGTTGGTTAGCCAACTTAGCGGTTCACGATCAGTCTCCCCTTGACCTCTAAGGTGGGTATAGTAGTATTCAGACTCCAAGAAATCACAGTCCATGGTGACATGGATGCGACGAGTAACAGGATTATAACAACGGTACCCCTTTTGATGCATAGCATATCCAACAAAGACACATTTTTCCGCACATGGATCTAACTTGTTGCGGTCATGCTTAGGAACATGAATGAAAACAGAACATCCAAACACACGAGGAGGTAAAGTCAATATAGACGGAATATTGGTGTGGGTGGCTAGAATTTGTAGGGGTGTTTTGTGGTGGAGGATTTTTGTAGGGAGTCTGTTGACTAGATAAGCGGAAGTGGCAAGTGCTTCAGGCCAAAACGAGGTGGGTACATGGGAGTCAAGTAGTAAGGCCCGAGTCATCTCAAGGAGGATTCGATTTTTCCGTTCGGCAACACCATTTTGTTGAGGTGTGTGAGGGCAAGAGGTTTGGTGGATAAGGCCATATTCTTGGAAAAAACCTTGCATTGACTGATTAACAAACTCACCACCATTGTCAGATCGAAGGATTTTTATTTGTTTCTGAAACTGAGTTTGAATCATTTTGTAAAAAGCAAAGAATTTTTCTGGAACTTCAGACTTATGTTTCATAAAGTATAGCCAAGTCATACGAGAAAAATCATCGACAAATATAACAAAATACTGAAATTGATTTTTATTAGAATTCGGGGCGGGGCCCCAGACATCCGAATGAATAAGGGAAAAAATAGAGTCCACTCGAGTATTATTGGAAGGAAAAGATACCCTATGATTCTTAGCCCGAATACATGTTTCACACTTCCAAGGAGTGGAGTTATTAGAAAAAAGACTGGGAAATAAAAACCTAAGATACCCAAAAGAAGGATGGCCAAGACGCCGGTGCCACAACCAAAGTTGTCTATCAACTGTTCCATGAGCAAGCATGGCATGTCCCGAGTGAACCACCTCGTCGACGTAGTAAAGACCTCCTCGCTCAGTACCACGCCCAATGATCTCCTTCGTAAGATTGTCCTGTAAGAGGCAAAAGGTTGGATACATTAGCACCACACAATGAAGTTCTTTGGTCACTTGGCTAATTGACAATAACTTGGAAGATAAAGATGGAACATATAGACAATTATGTAACTTCATCTTGTCAGAAATAACAATAGAGCCACCTCCCTTCACATGAATAAGTTCCCCATTTGCTGTCTCAATGTGGGTCTTAGGTGGTGGGGACAAGTTTAAAAAATCCGTTTGATCATAAGTCATGGTGTCCGTGGCCCCACAATCAAAAATCCAATTCTGAGGTTTTTTAAAATTGCCTTTGCTAGAATTTTTGGCTGTGTATGCAGTAGATCCAGAATTTATTTTATTTTTAAGATGCAGCCCACTTACTGGCCCAGTTTCTGTTTCTTCTTCAGCACCAAAAAAACAATTCTGTGGGGAAAAAAAAAGATTTGGCTAGTATTGGACCTGGGTCATTACTCCCAAGCCCATTACCTTGGTGAGGTTCTAAGGCAGAACCCTGATTGCCCAAGCTTGTAGCGCCGCTGGCTGAAGGGAGGAGCGACGGTGGCTGCGACGCGGTGCTGGTCGACGGCATCTGGTCTCCGTCGTGGCTCCATGCGCGACGGCAGTAGCTGCTTCCTTCGCCCTCTTCGCGCGAGTTGGGGAAGCCAGGAACAGGGGGGCAATTGTAACCTGTGGCTGCAGCAACGGCGGCTTTGCCGGATCGAGATTCTGATTTAGCTTTTCGGTTGTCTTCCCACCATTCAGGATATCCTACAATCTGAAAACAGGTCTCCTTGGTATGTTTTCTCATCCCACAGTGAGTACATACCAGTTTCGATTTATCCTCCTTTTCTTTGGATCGAGGTTTGGTTCGAGCATGCCCTGCATCACGGTTGTTGCGATCTCCTTCTGTTCTGGCTATTAACCCTGCTCCTATCCCCGATGAAGAGTCGATTTCAGAGGATGCCGGTTTCAAAATATGAAGCCTGGCGACCTCTCGCCGTAAAGTGGCGAAAGCTACCTCGAATGAGGGAAGAGGATCACATTTCAGAATGTCTCTTTTAATGGAATCAAACCTGTCATCAACAGCAGCCAAGAGTTGGTACAGTCTTTGTTCCTGGATTTTGTTATTGTATGTCTGAATGTCTACAGGGCACGTCATTGGATTTGGTTCCCGCCGGTCAATGGCTATCCACAAATTCTGAAGTTTGCTCCAGCAATTTTCCAGGGTGTCATTGTCTTGTCTCAGACAGTTGGCTTTCCTGTGAAGATCAAATACCTGTAAAGAATCAATACCTGCACCATAGGTTAGAGCTAAGCCATCCCATAAGGTTTTTGCTGTTGGATACTGAGAAACATTGTTTACCAAGTGTGATTCAATATTTTGAATCAACCAGGTAAACACACTTTGATCGTTCTGTTCCCAGCGTGCATATTTAGGGTCTGACTTTGATGGTGCTGCAGGTTCGCCGGTAATATGAGCGCTACGACCTCTGCCTCCGATGGCCTTCTTCATTAAGGTTGCCCATAGTGGATAGTTGTCTCCACTTAATTTGATTCCAATAGACAAATTTTCAGGATTGGATTTTGAGTTTTTGGCTCCAAGACTCTGTTTCAGAAGAGCCGCAATCTGGAGCAGTAGTTCATCAGAACCATTGGTGGTTTGTTTTTGGTTGGAAGGGTTTTCAGGGTCAGATTCAGAATCATTACCGACATCTGACATGGTTTTGTGTTTGTTTTAGGTGACGGCTATGGCTAGAGAAGGAGAAGAAAGAAGACAAGGTTAGTACCTGCTCTTGATACCATATTAGAGATTTGATATCATAGAATAATAGGAATTGTATTGCTTCAATTTCTGTTTACAAGTAGGACCTTATTTATAGACTAATTTGGCCCTTCAAATAAGGAGATAAGAAGATAAGGGAATACATAAGAAGATAAGGGAATAACAAATTCTGTTAATAACAGATTCTGTTAATATTTGCTAACAGGCATGTGCTCAATGCAGCAACCCAAGAGTCTCACGAGGTTCCTATGTTGTAGTTTTGCTATAAATATTACTTCATTCTTGAACTCCCCTACACCTTGACTAGATGTTTTAGAAAGTCTTTTGACAGCAATTTCTGTTCCATCTTCTAAATTACCCTGAAAGAGATTTTGAAAAGAGATGAAAGAAAAAATACATATGACAATTAAGAGACAAAGGATCAAAGAAAAAATAGACATGTTTGTATACACATTCAGTTCAGCAATACCTTGTAAACAGGGCCAAATCCACCTTCTCCTAATTTACATAACTCATCAAAGTTATTAGTGCTACGTCGAATCCAAAGGATTGTAGGAAGGTCTGTGTTCAGTGAATCCTCTCCTTGAAGATGGCCATGAAAAGATATAGAATGGCCTCCGCTAATAGTCTTAGTCCATGTACTAAGGAAACTCATGAGTTAGTATTTTCTTATTACTGTCATAGTTATGTAAAATAATGAGTTTAAAGTTTCAGCATGTGTGCAAGTAATGTTGATTACCTTTATTTGACAGATACCACTTCCATGAGTAGTAAATGCAGAAACTTAGTAGAGCAAGTGCCACCAACACACTCACTAGGGTGATGTGGTCCAGGGTTTTGACAAATTTGCTTGTACCTCTCTTCTTGGCTGCAAGTGCAATAAAAGCACAATTGAAGATGTAAACACTTCCTTCCACTCATATACCAAATTCATCTCATGAATTTCACATATCTCAATATACTAATGGAAAAGTTGTAATTTATCATGTCGAATTTAATGTAGATCTGAGAAACAAGATTTTGTCAAGTTGAACTTAACGTGAATCCAAATTGCATTCAACATCGGTCCAAACAGAACACAGAGATTGATCTATACCAAGGGATGAAAAATGCTACCAATTTTTTTCAACATTTAGGTGAATTATATGTTGGTCACCACCATATTACTTGGATCCACTCTCTATTTAGTAGATGTGAGAACCATAATTTTATTGTGGAGGGCATGTTGTAACAAGTTCAGTTTTGTTTAAAAGAAATTGACCAGTTGTTCAAGTTAGCGTCATAGAAGTTTAGTTGTGTTCAATATTAGGTTTGATGTATCTTTCATAATTTAACACTATTCTATAAAATCTGATCGAGAGGAGCCAAGTTGAGTGCAGAGAAAAGAGAGTAATCATTTTGGTTAAGGACTAAGGAGAAAAATATATGAACTTAAAAAGACTATATTTAAACAACTCAATGTTTCCACATCATTGGTATACATAGTAACGTAAACTCGTTACATTATTTTAGTTTAATTATTAATTAATAATTATGCACTATTTAGTATTTACATAAGACCAATTCAGAATGACACTTGCTCGTTTTTCCAAAGTTAAGCGTGTAGCTATAGCCTTCAAAAGCAACATAATCCATATACAATCTCAATTAATGTTCATCTTATCTTTGACCAACATAACGTATTCTTAGAGCTGATTGAAAGTTTAAGGCATAAACAAACTGTTATTTAGTATGAATTTATTCATATAAAAATCATTATGAAAGCTTAAGGAATTCTTTTCTTTTTACCCTTTGAAAATTAGCATTCACGGTTACTAAGCTCAGGTTCAAGAAGTGATATGTTCTCATTTCAACTTTTCAAGCATAGGACATTACTACAAGCTTGTGATAGAATTTGATTTAAAGAGAGTAATATGTTTTTCAATTAGTAAGTATCTCACGTGACTATTTTTCTAAGAAAATAAAATAAACTTTAGTATTACTTTTTTATTTTTAAAATTTTAAAAACTAATTTAGCTGTTCGAAGTTTAATTCTATGATGATTTGAAGATATTTCATTTAACTTAATGTTGATTGATGGAAAGAAATTAACTATTTATTACAAGAAATAAAACTTATCTTTTTTTTTTGGTACAAGAAATAAAACTTATCTTAATAAAGTAATTTTTGAAACATAATTTAATAATAATTTTAATTTTAATTAAATATAGAAGCTAAGATTATATTTCATAATATGATAAAGAAATGCAATTTTATGTGAAAGAACATATAAATTAGCCTTGAGAAGTTTAAGAATGAGAACTCAAATTTAATATATAGGGGCTTGTATACTATCTTATAAAAGTTCAGGATTAATTTGTTTAGAAAAATAAATTAGCTACTCATTTTAAAAATAATGTATTAACTTTTTTAGATTTATAAATATACAATAAATTATTATATTGAATTCCTCATCCTTGTTAATTATATATTATGGGCCAAGAAGGACTTCAGGGTAGAAATTGAACCTAAACCTAGTGTTTTTCACTTTTTATCTTTCCTAACTAAACCAACCATGCAGGCAAAATAGGAAAGACTATAGTCAATCAAATTTGAGGTTTGAAAATCATTCTATACTCAATTTTAAATACAAAATTAATTTTGTGGAAAAAGTTATGTCAATTTACTCCGGAGTCGGCCCAAAACTAGGGCCAACAAAGCAAAAGTGAAGGATGAGATATAAGAAGATAGTAAATCAGAGATTTGCTAAATGTCAATTCTATTAACTGGGGAATTTTGTTTGTCTTGTTTTTTTATTGTTGTTTGTGCTCCTATGAGCAAGCATGCTATATGTTTAGTATCTCTATTATTCTGAAGCATTGTAGTATTGTTTAGTATGTCTATTATTCTGAAGTATTGTAGCATTGCTTGATATGGGGTTTATCTTACCCTATTTGTTGGTTGTGAGTGCAGTTTGTTTGCCTTCATGAAATTTATCTAATTATCCTTTGACAAAAATAAAATGGCAGTGCTGAGTGGAAGGTAGGTGCAATGGAACCAAGAAAACACAATGGTAACTTGCAAAAAATGGTAACAATTAATCTGCTACATGTACCTGGACTAGGCAAAGGAGATGTTTGATTAGTAATCTGGTAGAACATGTAATCATCATACTTTATCAGGCAGCTTGGACCCAAAACCTGCCATCCAATCTTTGTCCCACAACACTGAGGAACTTTGTCTAGCATATCCTCTCCAAACACAGAATGGCAGAATGATTCTGTGACATCAGCCCTGCAATCATAGAAGCCAAAGACAGTGTCTGATGTGTTAGTTCCTATGCTGGTGTGGTTGTAACCGTTGCTTGTGGCAGCATCAGAGGAGAGCCATGGGAGGGCTTTGTTAAGGTTTGTTTGGTATGCAGTAGTCAGGGATTGTTCTGTTGAGTTTTGGCAGTCATCACCATCGTAGTTTGGGGATTGTGCTCTTGCTGTGGTGAATAGGGTCATAAAGACAAGAAATTTAAGGATGGCAATAAGTATTGTTTTCAGGTTGAATTTTGTTGCCATCATTATGTGGGATGAAGTGATTTTCATAGTAATATGTTCTAGTTGAATTCCATGCCCCAAGAACTGATGATATTCACATATGTTCAAGTCAACTCTCCCTTTCTCAACACCGATTTGGTTCAAGTGATACTGAGTTTAATTCCATTTTATGTTTGAGTTTTGTGAATAAAAAATATAATCATGGAGGTTATGCCCTTCTTTCTACTTGGACAGATTTGAATTTGTCAGAACTTAATAAAACTTGTCCAGAGTCTAAGTGTGAGTTTATTTTAAGGTGTACAAGATTGTTAATTGACTTTTGCATCATTCCTGTACGAAAAAGTTAACTGGAGTAACAAGGTATATTGGATAAAAGTATTTTTCTCATTGAACAGAAATTGAAAAAATGAAATGTTTGATGATGCTGGCCGGCGATATGATTACTCTTTGTTTGTTTACAAGATTAGGGTATTCATAACTTGAAATAGATGAATATAATCCCTAGATTTCTTTGGAAATCTCATTGATTATGAAAAATAAATTCATACTTGTACTTCACTTTACTTTGCTCAACACATTTCCTATGAGAGAATATGCATAACGAAACATGAATAAAGAGTTGACAATGTATGGGGAAAAATGCAACATCCCAAGGTGACTATCAAGAAAAATGTTACATTAAAACTCGATAAAATTTTCTATACGTTTTTTACTGCACAATCAAAACTAAATTATACGACAAAAATATCCATTGGATTTTATTAATAACACCAGTCTAGCCTTAGAACATGGACATATCCGGGGGTGGTCCATATACCGTCATCCAAGAAAGTGGAACTTGCCATTTGTTACCTTCAATTCCTGAAATGAAATTATCAGAAATATTACCAACAAGTTTTAAGATTTTTTTTTCATGCCAATATGTCTCTATTCACTAGTTAGGATTAAAATTTAAAGTTATGCAGAAGGAAAGACAAGGGTTTGGATATCAGAAATGCTAAAAGGGTAATGGTAGGAAACTACTAATCTTTATCATTTAGATCTATTTCTAGATAACAGTTACTAGCATAAGAAAGTCACGTGTGCCAGAAAAATGGTATCCCGAGAGACGGAAATAGCCTCAAGATTAGGACTAGGGGGGCAGGGATTAAGATATTAATTTTCAAATTCTGCATTCAAGTCAAAAGATTATTCAAACAAATGGCTGCTTATTAAGCTGAGTCACAAACAATAGATCAAAATCAATATAAAAAGACGATAAAGATAATAAAGATAAATATAGCTAACCAGAATTAGGGGGAGTCAGCCTTAGAAGTTTGCATACTGCATCAGCTAATTGAAAAGCATCAGATATGTTGTCTCCTTCTGAGCAATAACATAACAAGCAGGTTACCTTCAAACCTTTTGCCTGATACATTAAACAAAAACCTTTTAATCATCAATCATATTAATGTTCCTTTATTTGCAAATTTGCACTAAAAATGTAAGCAAGAAACCATCATGTTCCTCATTTTTTTATTTTTTAAAATAATTGGTGAGCAACTGAACTGTTATTTTTCACCATTCTCCGACATGGAGATTTATCCTGCATATGAAAACAAATCTCCCAATGGATGTGGCCTCACTTTATCATGGCATGCGCTGAAGGTAGAGGCGTAGAGCCTCACAACATGTCATGTAAAGCAAAGAAAGTACTTCAATTTAGAAGTTTTCAAAGAAACTAGTAAAAGTGGTTCATAACAATAGGCACCAATCATAAAAAAAAAATGCATTACATGAAGAGAATGGGCAAAACACCTCATCCCCTCACCTATCCTCACCATCCTGTATTTTTCAATAAGAAGAAAATACCCCTACTTTTCTCCCCTTGTGTTGTCTGCCCGAAGCTGTCAACATGGCGAAGCTTCGCCTTACAGCGGAATCTTATTTCCGGTAGGTACTTTATAGTTTCGGAAATTAGAATCCAGTAGCATAGTGTAGAAGTTGCTGATTTAGAATACATACCGAAAATTGGAATCCGGTAGCTTTACATCAAGGTTTATGATTGGAAATACATAGGTTCCGGAATCTAGAATCCCATAAAATATTTTCATCCCCGAAACAAAGCTTTTCGGAAGATAAAGATGATTTCCCGAAGTAACTACCGGAAATTAGTTTTCAGAATGTATATTCAGCTCCAAGCTTCCAGAAATTAAAATCAGGTACTTAAAAAAACAAAATTAGGTTCCAGAATCTAAAATCCGGAACATTTCAAAGTCTAAAGGTATTTAAGGAAATTACACAAAGCGGGGATGGTTAGGAAATTAAAGGGGATGGTGGCTTTAGTTTCACCTGAAGAGAACTTTTATTTTTCCTTCTTCACTCCTCCATTTAAATTATTACAAGAGTTACAAGGAATATGACGGGCGGCATCAAATTGAACAGCACATATGTTACCTTGAGAAAAGAAAAAAGTGCAGCAAAAGGCAAGCTAGCATAATAATCTTCTTCTTCTAGTTCATCTTCTTCAGAAATAATATCTTCCCGAGTTGCATTTCCTTCAGCTAAATCACTAAGATATTTCCAATGCTTTTGAGAAGGGTCATACTCCTGGAGTTTCTTCCACCCAAGGCTTTCACAGTTTTCATCTGTTCCATTGCTGTTGGCACTAGATAGGTAATAGATCTGCAAACCACTAAAATGACCCCCAATGGACATATCAGAATGGGAAATATCCCTGTGCATTTCCTAGACCAAGTTTATTCTTAAGTTTAACAAGATTGCCAAGGTGAGAATGGACGTATTCTTCATGCAGTTATGATTTGAACAAATGTGACAAAACAGACAATAACAGGAACAATGAATGAATATCCTAATTATAAAAAGATCTATTTCAAAATATAACCGCCTCACCTTGACATGTCAACTTTTTGCCATTTTCCAAAATCTAAGCTGGAGAGAAGAACAATATGCTTCTTTCCACTACCAGCAAGAAAATCAGCCATGTTTTTTGCAAAATCAAGCATTGTACCCTGCTCAGATGACCATGTATTAATTGCGAATTTCCTTTCAAGATTTCAAAATTAATTGTGTCAATTCAAGCATTAAACCTAAGGAAAAAACTTAGATCAAGTTCCTTACCTCCTTTTCAACAAGTTCTCCATCCAAATAATGAAGAGTAGAACTTTTTTCTAAGAACAAATGGCATTCATTAAGAATTTATTGTTTTATTTGAAAAAAATTATTCATGTGTCGTCATATGATTGGTGAACTTGATGAAATGGATATTAGTAACTTGATTTAAGTTTTGCCCTAAACCTAATAAAAAACATGGAAGCATGGAACTAGAATAAAGGAGATGCACAATAAACTGTAACATACTCCAGAGAAATAATAGTTGAACACCCACAATTCTATGCTAGTGTTGATCCAAATATCAGGCAGAAATTGTACATATGATTTTTCACAACTAGACTAAGACCATCAAAATTGGAGGTGTGAATTTCTGAGATGAATCGTTCATATAATGCACATGCTTGATTGAAATTTTTAGCCTCCATTTTGAAGAGACAAAAGCTAGCTCTAAAAGAATTACGCACAGCCTTAGACAATTCCTATTAGTATACCAACATGGAAATGCACAAAAGACTAGTCGGTTAATATATCTACTTCCTCCCTTCCTTTTTAAGTGTCATTTAAGGCAATGACACACAAACAAATTGAATATAAGGGCAAAGCAATACTAATTAATCTCATCTTAAAATTTTAAAATCACAGAAAAGTAAGAATAAAATTTTCTTCTAAAAGACAGTTGAGAAGGTAAAAAATGAAGTATTTATTAATAAATCTATAATATGATTACTTCTATAAGGAGATAGTGATGTCCATCGTCACAGGGAATAAAAAATATGAGAGGGAAACACTCGAGAATACAAAACTAGGAGGACAGAAAAAGGGGACCCTAATTCATGCTGATGCACACAAAAGATGAAGCAAGTAAGATTTTAGCTTCAGTTCTGTCCACAATCAAATTTTACTATTGACATCTGACTAAGGAACAATCTACACATAAAAAACCACTTAATGACAGCCTGATATCACAATACTTAGACTTAAGGAAGGCAGTGTAGGATTAAAGAAATGAAGAGAACAAATGATGCCTCAGGAGATACCTTAATCACTGGGGATCTCTGTTGGATGATAGTGAAAGCATTAGAAGGAGAATCATAAGCTGCAAAGAAGCCACAAGAAAGAGTTGAACATTTTAAGAGCAGAGAATTTGAGACTGGAAAGAAAAACGAAATTTAAAGCAAAACAACACCTTCAAGTGGAAGAGCAAGGTCTCCTTGAGGAACAGGTCCATAAGCATCATTGCCAACACAAGGTAGAACGTAAGGATCATCCAAATACCCAACTCTCTCTGTACCCATTGATGAAACCAAAAGGTCTGCTGCTAGCTGCCCCACATTCCCTATAGACAGAGCAGGCTGAAACACACACACAATACCACAAATTCAATATTCAATAATGGGGTACAAATGTGAGCTAACCCCACAATTTCTCCTATAGCACTGGACTGAAAGGTTAGTGTTCTTTTAGCAAAGAGATTCATAATAAAGCAATGTCAAAGATGGGGGAATGAATTGGGGGGGAAAATGGCCAAAACCCTAGAAAATGATACAAACCAAAATCAAAGTAGAGCAATTCTCATGGAAGTGCTTGCTTTCTTCAGGAACGAACTCCATCTTCTATGTGAACACTGAAATTTGGCACCTTCAGCTCTTTCTGCTTTTGCCCCTTTTTGTTTTCTTGAGGAAGACGAAGCTGAATGAACAATACTCCTTTGGGCTTTTTGGGCTTGTAATGGGCCTAACACCAAATCCATATTCGAAACAAGCGATGAAAGACCTGTCTCTCATTCATAATATTTTTTGGCCCAAGGCTCGTGCTGGATAAATGGATATATCATATATATATATATATATATATAGGGAGCGTATCAAGTGAGAGCGATGTTTATTATGAGAGATGAGAGCGTTCAATCATGGCCGTACAACCATTCATGAGTAGTTGAGATTAAAAGTAGTTTAGTGGTCACATGACTTTTTAAAAAAGTCACATGCCATTTTGTTTTAATCTTGACCCTTTATGGTAGATCTAATGGCTAAGATTGAACGCTCTCATCTCTCATAATAAACATCGCTCTCACTTGATACGCTCCCTATATATATATACCTTCATTCATTTGACAGTAACAAATTACCAATTCATATATCCACTTTGATGCACATTTCGAGTAACTATTTTAGAGTATAATTACTAAGTAGCTCGTACAACATTTTTTAAATTTTTATAAATTTAAATGTTTTTAAAATTATTAATACTAAATTTATTTTTAATCATTTGTCAAGTTCCTTATTTCTTTTTTGTCAAGTTTTTTATTCAAATAATGACAAATGGACTTTTTATTTCTAAAAATTAATGTCATTTATTAAAAAATTATAGTTAAATTTTTAAAAATTATACACATGCCACTGGATGATTGGAGAGCTTGATAAAAATGATATAAGGAACTTAATTTAAATTTTATCTTTATAATATTGGATCTAAAGAGAAAAAAATCTATAGATCTTACGACTAATATTAATATAAATATTTATAAAAAAAGTTAAATTAATATATTAATATTATGTACTCATCATACGATAATATTAATATAGGTAAAAGTAATAAAAAAATGTATTATGAAATGTAAGTCAATAAAGATAAAATTAAGTAATTGACATTTTATAAGAACTGGAAAAACCATACACATAATATATCTCATATATCAAATCAAAATAATGAACCAAAATGAATTGTAGCTCTGGCTCATCATTACTTTTCTATCATACACGTTTGATTAATCTACCTTATTTAATATAATTGTGAGTCTTTACCTTAAAGAATGAAACACTCCACTCAATTTACTTACTCTGTCTCTCTTATAATTAGACATATCACTCTTTTCTTTTAAATTTAGTCTTCTCTCTCCAATTCCACTAAGATGTGGTTCTCACGCGTGTTGTTTTTTCATGTGGTACTTGTCTTTTTCTATCTTCTAAAACTAATGCAAACTCATGCCTTTCAATACGCGACTCCTCGTTCATTTTCCAGTATTAATTTTTTGGATAAATATTGGTGTACACCTTTTAGGGTAGATCACTAGAGAGGGATAAGAAGAGATAAAAGATAAGTAATAGATGTGATATATAATGTGATTTGTGTAGAAGAGAGAGATAAAAAAAAAAAAAAAAAGTGTCTCGATATGTCTGCACTATAGGGTGATTCATGAATCATAACCCTAATTTGTTCTGTTCCAGAAATATCCCCTTCTATCCTGCTAGATTTTTTATGATTCGTTATGAGTATAAACTAAAGATGCTTTTTTATTTATAAAAAACATCACTTCCCTTTCCAAAAAACAAAAGAATATCACTTCGTACCAAATTTTTTTGTCTGCATGTGGAAAAACCAAGTGATATAAATTAAATCTCAATACATAGTTATTTTTACAATCACAGTTTTAAATTAAAGACTACACTAAATTATTCCAAAATTTATTTAAATTCAATTAATATTCTTTCTTATTATAGTTTTAATCAATACCTTAGTTTTCTCTTCTAATAACTTTTTTCTCAATTTTGAATCATTATATAATTTTATACATTCATTTTCTAATCATCATCTTATTGATTAAAAAACACCTCTCTAAAAATATTATTATAAAACACCTTTCTTCCTGACAAATAAATAAATATATATTATAATATTAAAAATGGTTCAAATATATTTATTTTTAAATAAAAAAGACTCGTGTATTGTAAATCCCACAATTAATGAAGTCAATTGACATTATATTTATATTTTTTGCATCAACTATGGTGTGGTATACCGTATATATCTTTGAATTGATCTATATATACATTTCCAAGTGACATGAGTTGATTACCATCTCCAACAAGAAGATGTTTTCCCGGCACAATTATCTTTTTCATGAATTTTCTTTCATCGTGAACATTCCTAGCTACTTAATCACTCTCTTTTTTCATATCTCAGAAAGCTTGATCTAGTTTTCCAATGCAAACCGCAATTAGCAGCGTTATAATATGAAATGACAATCAGTGGTTTTTATCCATAACCCATGACATTATGAAGTTTTCTTCAGTAATGTACCAGCACCTGACACGTACAATAGATAGACATTACTAGCACAATATTGTCAACATGCCCACAAAAATCACTTGTAACTTGTAACACTTGTCCAACCTAAAAGAAATCAATCAATGTAATTAAACCCAATTACGGAAGATAATCATGTGGCAAGTCAAGTTAGAAATGGTAAGTAAACAGCTCATGATTATTTTCCTCTAATATTAAAGAAAAGATTATCTATAACACTGATATAGATATAGGAATGAAGCAGCGCCATCATTGTTGGATATTTGTTTGATTGAAATTGAAAGAGGAGGTTAATTTAACTGGGTTTTTCTAGACATTGCATTTTGGCTAGTTTTTTAAGGTACTATGGTCCATGGGCCAAAGCTGGGTATAGTGCATTGTGCAAAGTACAAGCTAGCCATGTGTACAGCACTAACAGTGGTTGAGAGCTACCATGTTTTGGTTTCTTCATCTTGGACTCTACTCTTCTACTAGTATCTCTTTGTGCCAATATTATTGTCCAATTACACTGTGAGCACGCCAAGTGTACAGCACTAGGGTCAAAGGTTCATCATTTGCCGTCTAGAAATGGAAATTCTAAATGTTTTTTGCCCACCAAGATCTTATACTTTTATGTAGTAACCCAATAATAGCAACAATTATTGTTGGGCCTACTATGAAAATGACTAGTCTATATGGGAAATATCAAGTTAATAAGATCAGAGTTTATATATAAATATAAGTGAATCTTAATCTTAATTAGTATCCAATTTGCTTCAAGTTATGTTTTCCAGTGTTAACAATCATGGATATTCAAGTGGCTTGCAATCATTTTACAGTAAGATGGAACATACTTAACAAGTAGTATCGATAATGTGTTAGCTCATGGCTTTGAGAAATGACAGATTCTGTGCTTTCTTGTTAGTTGCTTTTAGAGAGTTTTTTTTTTTTTTCCCCACAGCCGATTGCCATGAGACTAATCCTTCGTCTCACGGTCAGCGCACGAAGCGCTAGCCAATGAGTTTTTTCTATTCACAAGACTTGAGATTCGAACCCCCAACCACTTGTTTAAGGGACGAAGTGCTGAACCAATATGCCAACCCACTTGATTACTTTTACAGAGTTTAAATACTTTTATTTTATATAATCAATTCTACATTTTTCTATCTTGAGGAACTATATTCCTTTATTACAATTCTGTTTTAAATGACAACAAGTACAGATTAAACCCTTAGATCGAGAGTTCAATTCTTCATAACTTACTCTTTTGACGAGAAGAAATTGTTAAAATAATTTAGTGTCAAAATAATAATTATGTTTTCAATAGTATATTTGAGATGGTATATATCCAATATATACTAATAGAAATTCTCTAACTACCTATAACATAAAAATCTTGGACTGGTGGTGCCAATTTGGATGTTGTTGATAAAACTTTCTTTTTTCAGAAAGAAAAATTATGAAATAATGTGTGGTAGAGGAGGGACAGATAGATATGACTGAAATCAATAATTGTGTTGGGGGCAACAAGAAGCAAAATTAGAGCTGGTTATTCTGGGAGATAAAGAAAGGAAAAGAGATACAAGAGTGCCACATTGTCATAATTTTCCAATCATTCCTTTCCATGGCCTAACCTACTTGTTCACGCAGTCATGATCAACTTTTCAAATTGGCTCCATTATCTCTTTAATGATATGAATATGCTCAGAGGAGCACACAAAAAAGTGGAAGAGTTGCTCACTGAAGATGAGGCTCTCAATGTATTGGAGAGGGATAACAAAATGCAAAAAGTGTATGTATAAGAATACCCATATACTTGCTAAGGGATTCAAAAATATATAAACTGAATAATCTAGATTGCTCTACACATTCTTACCGAGGGTGCACACAAGTCGTATCGATTCGATCAAACCCATTCAACCCGAACTAATCTGAAGCCAAAAAAATGGATTTAATTGGTTAGATTCTGAACAGGAAAATTTAATGAGTTCGATTCAAATTCTAGATTCGAGTTTCATGATATGAATATTTTTAACTCAAATAGAATTGTATCCGAAAAAGGATACGTGTCTTACATAAAAGAAAATATTTTCATATAATTTATAACTATAAAATTTTACATCAATTCATTTTTTTAGTATGCAATTAAGATATTGTCATATAGACATTCCAAAATATGTGAATAAGAGTCATTTGATTGTGAATTTGTAGTCATTTGATTCTTTCAAATTTTGGCACAAATTATTAAGTTGATGAATAGTTATGTAGTTCAACTGTTGGATTGACAAAAAAAATAAAAATTACCCGTGTAAGTTGACCTCTTCTTAATTTTTAATTTAATATCCAAAAGATCATATTAAATTTAAATTTAAGATTTCTGTGGCAACATATAAATATATTGACCTTTCACAGTGATAAGAGATCTAAGTAAAATATTCCATATAAAAATTTGGACAGTACTCATCATCTTTAAAAGTTCTGTTTTTGGGGCTGAGTTTCCCAAATTTGAAAATAGTATCTACTATATTCTAAATCTGATATTAAGCCCCATCAATTACCAAGTTTACGTACACTCCAAATATGAGCATAAGGGGGTCAAACATAGATGAATGGATTTATCTCCCATTGACTCTATTAATTAATTAATTTGTGTTACTATTAATAGTATACGATGAACAAGTGGCAACTACAAGTTTATCAATTTATGATCCAACAACACGTGGCTAGCCAAATTTAGATTTATTAATCTCCTAAAATATATATCGAAGTTGATTATGTAAAATAATGCTGCCAAATATCAACATGATGTAACCTCACATTAGGGAACGACGATTATTAATTAGTTTGTGATAATGTTTGATGATTACCGGACAATGTTTAAATAATTAATTAATTATTATTCAATTAACACTACTCTCGCGTCATGAGCTTTTGAATCTTTTGCAAATTAATCAACTATAATTTTCCTGTTCTGTTCTTTCAATCCTTAAATAGCAAGTTCTTTTTAAAAAAATAACAAAATTTAACTGCCGCCAAAGTACATTGCGTAGGAAATTAAGAATCATGTTTGGGATTTCAGTAACGTGTTTGATTAGCAGACACAAGGATCGGAGAAGCAACGGTTATAAATAATTAAATCAATAAAATCTTTTGCTGTTAAGAAAATAGTATTTGGTTGAATATAATAGTTAGCATGTTTTCTCATAGTATTTAATACTATTTATTTGTTGCTCTGGACAAATGTTCACTTAAGACATGTTCCAGAGGCAGAGTAGTTAATTTGGTGCAACTATTAACACTTTTCGCAGCCATGCAAGAAAGAAAGAAAGAGAGAAAGAAAGAAAGAAAGTCTGGATTTTTATGCCATGATATGATATGATTAAGTTTGCATTTGAAGCCAAGTGTCTTAAGACAAATTCCTTGTTACGTTTAGGTATAAGATTTTGAGTTGGTGTGGCCTCATAACTGACACGTATGATTCCAGATTATGAATATTGATTTTTATGCGCATTATCAGACATGGAATGGAACATCAAACTCTGACTTATAGAGTTATATAAATTAAAAAAAATATGAACCACGCGCGCGTGTATAAAGTGTTGGATTATTTAATTTTCTTTTTTTGTGATTCTCTATTTTAGCTGCATGCATGGGTTATCATTAAACAATTAATGTAAATTTATATTATTTTACTAATTAATATTAATAATGTAAATTATTAATTTAATTTTAATACATGAATGATATATTAGGCTTTTATTAATAATTACATATAATGAGTTGAATCAATTTTCTGAAAGTGGACAGTTAAATAAGAATGAAGAAAGTAGAGAACGGTTCTTCTATTATGTTCACACTAATTCCATGGAGAAATTAACAATACCATGATAGATATGGTACATAATTCTTTTGCGCTGTTAAAATTAAATTATAACAATAGTTTCTATTTGCATAAATATGTTCTCTTTGATCTTTCAGTTTATTTTTAAATTTAGCATAAAGTGCGCCAAAATTGGATTTTGGATCAATGGATCGAGGTGCAATTAATTGGATCTAAGCATAAAGACAACATAAGGTTTGAATTTAATTAAATGACAAATATATGTAGTATACATGACAAATCTGATTTTAATTGATGGTGCATGCACGCGCAGGAAGGCTCCCAATCCCTAACGCAATTACGCCATTGAAGTCAAAATGCAGGTAAAAAGGTTTGGTCACGTTTTGAAGAAAGCTGCTATTATAAGCATAGCTTTGCCAACCACTAATAAAATAATTTATATACATTGAATTACATGCACTATGCAAAGAAGATCAATGCGAAAGCGGTTCTTTTTGCGCCATGTATCACTTTAATCAATGCCATTCATGTTATACAATATCCATTAGTATAGGTACTATGATTAGATACTATAGATTTTGGGTGACGCCTAGAGATTTTTGTTAACTTATTCTTTGTCTTATGTTATGTGAAAAGACTAACTCAACATTTGAATATGATAGAAATTGAATCCTCTAATCAACTGCACTATATAGAAGCGAAAATATTAAAATTTTAAATCATAAATTTCTCCTTTTTTTATTATTCATATTTTTAAGCTACAGGATAGTCTTGATTTTAAATGATGGTGCACGGTTTTGGATGGATCTTCTAGCATGCCGTGCATGTGAAGTTGAAATCATAGTGTGAGAGCATAGAAAGAACCTCAAAAGCATAGAAAAATAATGAGTGAGCAAAAATGAGTAATGCTTATGCAAATGAACATAGGTGTACATTTTTTTAAAACCCATAAAATTATACTTAAGAGAAGCACAATTTGTGCTTTACCCAATTACAACAAAAATACAACAAGAAGAACTTGCTCTAGAAAGATTAGAACAGAAGATCATAGGTGTGCCTTAATGTATATTTTGTGTATGACTTCCAAGATGAGGCTACCCTTTAGTAGTCTTACAATTGTCCTATAAAAGAGTCGTCTTAATTTCGCTCGGGTAATTGTAGGACAAAATGAATCTCGTTTTTGATTGTTTTAATTGACCAATATGATATCCACCTAATTATGGAACCTTCGAGCTAATGATATTGAATCTATTAGCATTTTGGTCCAAGCAAAAGTGTATTTAAAAGACTAAAATCTGCGGAAGTTGTACATAACCCAATCTATCCGCTAAGATGCGGTTGATGAAGTAATATATGTTTATTTTCATTTAAATAAGTATTGAATTCGAGTTGTAAATGAAAGATGAAAAAATCGGTTAGATAGCTAGCGCCACGGGATAAAATTCCCATTAGGAGTATGAAGGTCTCTTGTGAATATTAATTGTCTTAATAAAAATAAATCTATCACCATATATAATATTATTCTTTCACGAAGATATCTTTAGTTACAACAACAACTATTATTATTATAAATTAAAAAACTCAAAGTGCTTGAATGATTGATCTCCGTGAAGGTAGCGGCCAGGTGTCGGTAACTACCGGAAACCGAACCGAAGTTTGAATGCGCCACTTGTACGCATGTAATGTAACGTATCTTTAATTTGTAGAATTTTGGTCATTCTTCTCACATACATACGTCATGCTTATGCACTGTGATATAGATAATGTATAGTCACTTGAGATTCAAAACCCTTTATTCATTCCATCAAACATGCCACGCACAATCACAAACCTTATCATGCGTCACTAATTTATAGGTATACCCACAAAATCTCCCTTTAAAAAACATTAAATATTGTGTAATCAATCCCTTCAATAGTTCTAACTTACCCATGGTGTATTTGCTTTTAGTTGAGATTTTTAGCTAGAGCATGGGGATGGCCTATGCAGACCCCAACTCAATTCAAGTATGGAATACACACGTTGATCTAAGTCAGTTACATGTAGAAAGAGACTTATAGATTTATCTTCCATGCACGCTCATAAATGGAATTAAAATGAATTAACTAATTTCGTATTAATGTAATTAATAGGATCCCTTGATCCTCTCTTCTCTCCTTATGTAATTCACCAATTACCTTTGCCATTATGATACCAATTGTAGGAGATCTCAATTATATAAGAGTCTCATCCATGCTTAATGAAACTATGTTCATTTGAGAATTCTTAAAATAAGTTAAAGGTGTTTGTTTTTTAGCCCACACGCACTATAAGATAACTTCAAAAATAAAATAAAATAAGAGTTCCAATGTGACAAATATGAAAGTATGTTGAGTTGAAAGTAAAATCCCAATTTAAATCCAAATTATGATTGACTTTATTTTAATGATTTTTGGTAAATTTTGTTTTCTAATGAAGTAGTAAATGTGAAAGGAGTGAATGAGGAATGGTGATTATCAAAAGAAAATAAATAATAATAATAATAATGCTAACATTTTCAGTCTGAGCAAATGGACATTTACACGCGAAGAAGAGTTAAAGATGGTCCCGGAGGCAACGTTTGAAGTTTGACAGCAATAGTTGTTAAAGAAAAGTAATGATCTATAAACAATTACAGTGAACACACATATTGATTGAGAAACTTCTTTTTTCTCTTAATTTCTTTTTTTTCACACATTATAATATATGTTACATTTACTATTTATCTCTTATAATTTTTTATTTCTCAAGTGGTCTACATCTAAAAGTGTACACCAATTTTTATTGATTAAGAAAACCCGCCGTTGACCTTAATTCCGTTGAGCTGAGGAGCAACTCAAAATAGAATAGCCTGAAAACCGCGGTTTAACGGTCTGGCTAGTTTTGGATAAAAAGTTCATGTGGTTCAACTAACTTTATGACGTGTCAACCAAGGTTCAATGTTTTGGCACTATTCATGTGAAATTAATATTCTCCATTTTCTACATGTTTTTCATTTTGGCTCGTAACCAATCTTCGATTTTTCCCTCACTATTGCATATATTCCTTTTAGACGCTACAAATTTAATTTGACCCAATTAACGTGTTGAACCTCCATCATATATATATATATACTTCGTAGTTATACATTTAAATATTTCACACATGCTCCATTAATCCACGTACAGACGCCCACTAATTTTGATTTTCAAGCTTTTACGTCGTTATTTTATTATATTTTAATTTTCACACATTAAAATGCTATTTAATTATCCAAAATATCAAAATATTTTAATAATAATTATTTACTATATAACAGCATAAAAAGAATAGCATGAGCATGACGATTCATTTGGATCACTACGACGAAACTAATGCCATGGCTGATTTAATTTAGAATACTCATAAAAATCTAAGAGTTGATACACCCTCACCCTCACAGCATTTAATTTCATTGAATTTTTTCAACCCTAACCTCCTTCATTATGTAGGGTTAGGATATCACTTTATACTAGGTTGTTTCAATTTGACAAAAGAATGTGGTTAAAGATTCGCATCACATGATAAAGTCAATGTCGCAATAGAAAATCAAGGGTTGATAAAAAGTTAGTTAATGCTTCACTGAAAAGTGAAGGGATGATTAAAGTTAAGTGGGAGTTTAAAAACGGAGGAGTAAAATATTAAACGGGTAAATACAAGCATTCGAAATAGAATCACGAGTAACCCAAAGTTGGAAACCAGGTCAAACCGTCCAACACAGGAGGTCACAGTATAAACGTGGTCGTGTCGATGAAAGCTGAAAAGTGGTATTTTGACACAAGCTAAGCTAGAGAAGGTCAAGATAATAATTAACACCAAGTGACCTCTCTTCTCTTCTCTGTATATATAAGTCAAACATAGCAATCAATCCCAAGTCCCAACTCATCATCGCTTTCTCACTAACGCAGCCGCAAACACGCCACATGATCCTTTTTTATTACCGGCACACCCGGTTTCCCAACCTCCACGTGTCCTCTTATTTTTCTCCTCCACCTCTCGCTATATATAACCCACCCCCGAACCTCACTCTCAACTTTTCATTTTTCCAAACCCAAACCAACCAAACCAAATCCCATTTTTCTCTCCAAAACCTTTAATTTTAATCCATTTTTAGCATCTCCGCTATTTTCTCGTTCTGTTATGACAAACGCAAAACAAGGAGGAGGAACCATGTTAGTAGACCGAATTCGAAATTACACCAACAACACTACCACCACACAACAACAACAACAACAACAACAACACAGGCAAAAACTAGGAACCTTCTTCAACCAACACGACAATAACAATGAGGACCAACAATACCTCTCCACCATGAACCGCCTCAATAGCAACACCTCCGTCGCCAGCCCCGGCGGCGATGTCAGCAGCATAAGTACCGCCTCACCTTACAGCATGTCCTCCTGGGACCAATCTTCCTCCTCTCCCTACAACAAATCTCCATGGCAAGTGACTTCCTCCGCAATCCACCTCCACCACCACCACAAAAACAACGAAGACAGCTGCAGCAGTGACGACGACCTCCAGGAAAACGGCCTCATCGGCTGCCTCGTTCGCGAAGAAGGCCACGTCTACTCCCTAGCCGTCTCCGGGGACTTACTCTACACCGGTTCCGACAGCAAGAACATAAGAGTGTGGAAGGATTTGAAAGACTACACTGGATTCAAATCCAGCAGTGGGTTAGTAAAAACCATTGTTATCTCCGGCGAGAAAATCTTCACCGGCCACCAGGACGGGAAAATCAGGGTGTGGAAGTTTTCTTCAAAAAACTCCGGCAGCCATAAACGTATTGGAAGCTTGCCCACTTTCAAGGACTATGTGAAAAGCTCCATGAATCCCAAAAACTACATCGAGGTGCGCCGGAACCGGAACGCTGTCAAGGTGAAGCATATTGACGCCATTTCGAGCTTGAGCCTGGACGAGGAGGAAGGGTTGCTGTACTCTGGCTCGTGGGATAAGACTATTAAGGTGTGGCGCGTGGCGGATTCCAAGTGCTTGGACACCATCGTCGCGCACGACGACGCCGTTAACGCGGTGGTGGCGTTCGGGGGGTTAGTTTTGACCGGGTCTGC
The DNA here is from genome assembly GCA_030819835.1 of Acmispon strigosus. Taxonomy (NCBI): domain Eukaryota; kingdom Viridiplantae; phylum Streptophyta; class Magnoliopsida; order Fabales; family Fabaceae; genus Acmispon; species Acmispon strigosus. The sequence continues at coordinate 63,173,228 of JAUAMA010000004.1, forward strand.
TGACGGGACGGTGAAGGTGTGGAGGAGGGAGACCGCGGGGAAGGGGAAGAAGACGAAGCATGTTCTGGACAGGGTGCTGCTGAAGCAGGAGAACGCCGTGACGGCGCTGGCGGTGAATTGTTTGTCCACGGTGGTTTACTGCGGCTCCTCCGATGGGTTGGTGAACTTCTGGGAGATGAGCCAGAAGACGAGCCTCACCCACGGCGGCGTTCTGAGGGGGCACAAGCTCGCCGTGCTGTGCCTCGCGGCGGCCGGGAACCTCGTCTTCAGCGGCTCCGCTGATAAGAAAGTGTGCGTGTGGAAGAGGGATGAGAGGGGGAACCACTTGTGCCTCTCTGTTCTGACGGGGCATACCGGCCCTGTTAAGTGCCTCGCCGTCGAGGATGAAGACGACGAGGACGTGAGGGGTGGCTGCCAGAAGCGTGGTCAACGGTGGATTGTTTACACAGGGAGCTTGGACAAGTCTGTGAAGGTGTGGCGCGTGTCTGAAAACGCGCCGGAGCTGAGCATGAACCAAGGATGGAATACCCCAAGCCGCGGCGGCGCGCCCTGTGGTTCCCCTGCTGCAGGATTGAGTTACTCTTCCCCGGCGATAATGGGTGATCGCAACGGCTATGGTGATCGGAATAATAGCAACACCAATCAAAGTCTTCCATATGTGGGTGGAGGGAATGGTAATAGGAATGCCAGCAACAACAACTCAGGTCAACAAAGGAATGATAATGAGAAGAGCAAAAACACCAATCAAAGTCTTTCATCTGTGAGTGAAGGGAATGGCAATGAAAATGGTAATAGGAATGGCAGCAACAACTCAGGTCAACAAGGGAAGGGTGATGAAAATGCCAATCAGAAGAGCAATAGCAACAAACAAAGTGCTGTAATTGGAGGGAGTGGCAATGGGAATGACAACAGCAGAAATCAACAAGTCAATGGCAATGAGAAGGGCAATTCGAGTAAAGATGGAGGAAATGGGAATGAGAATGTCAATCAACAAGGGAAGGGCAATGAGAATGGGAATTTGAATAGCAGCAGCAATCAAAATGTTTCATCTGTGAGTGGAGGGAGTAGCAACAACAACAGCTCCGGTAAACAAGGGAATGATAATGCGAAGGGCAATCGGAATAACAGCAACAAGGATGGCAGCAACAACAACCAACAAGGGAATGTCAATCTGAATGCCACCAACAAGAATCAAAGCACTTTCTCTAAAAGTGGAGGAGATGAGAATCAGAAAGGCAGCAACAACAATCAACAAGGGAAAGGCAATGACAGTGGCAATCGGACTGAAAGCAAGAATCAAGGTCCTTTGTCTAAAACCGGAGGAAGTGGCAGTGGCAATCAGAGAGGCAGCACCAGCAATCAACAGGTGAATGTCAATGAGAGTGGCAAGCCAAATGACAACAACAACAATCAAAGTCTTTTGTCTAAAACTGGCGGAAGTGGTGGCAATGGGAATGGCAATCGGGGTGACAAGAACAACAACCAACAAGGGAATGATAATCGGAATAGCAGCAACAACAATCCAAGTCTTTTGCCTAAGAGTGGAGAGAATGGCAATGGGAGTGACAATAGGAATAACAGCAGCAACAATCAAAGTTTTCCATCTAAAAGTGGAGGAAATGGCAATGGGAAAGACAATCAAGCTGGCAACAACAGCAACCAACAGGGGAGGGGCAATCAGAGTACCAGCAGCAACAATCAAAGTCTTCCTTCCAAAAGTGGAGGAAACAGCAATGTGAACGACAACGGAGCTGGCAACAACAATAGCAATCAACAAGGAAATGGCAATCGGAATACAAGCAGCAACGCTCAAAGTGTTCGGACTAAAAGGGGAGGAAACGGCAATGGGAATGACAATGGAGCTGGCGACAACAACAATCAACAAGGGAACGTCAATCTGAGTAACAGCAGCAACAATCAAAGTCTTCCCTCTAAAAGTGGAGGAAATAGCAATGAGAAAGACAATCAAGCTTGCAACAACAGAAACCAACAAGGGAATGACAATCGGAATAGCAGCAGCAACAATCAAAGTGTTCAGTCTAAAAGTGGAGGAAATGGCAATCAAACTGGCAGCAGCAATCAACAAGGGAATGTCAATCAGAATACCAGCAGCAGCAGCAATCAAAGCCTTTTGCCTAAAAGCAGGGGAAATGACAATGGGAATGGCAACAACAACAATCAACAAGGGAATGATAAGAGGAATGGCAGCAAAAACAATGAGAGTCTTCTGTCGAAAAGCGGAGGAAATGGCAGTAACAACAATCAAGAGAGTAGCAATCAGAACAACAAAAGCAACAATCAAAGCATTTCAACAAAAGGTGGACAGAATGGCAACAACAACAACAACAACAATCAAAGCCTGTCGTCAACAAGTGGAGGAGATAACAGTGGCAATGTTAATCGAAGTAGCAACAAGGACCAAGAAGGAAGTGGCAGCAGGAACAACAATAGGAGCAGTAATAATTCTACTACAAATAGCAATAGCAGTAGCAATAGTACTAGTAATATTAGTGACTCCCAAAATAGGAGCAATAACAGGAGGCAGTTGTAAAAATAGAAAATGCACACCCGCACGCTGTGCAATTAATTATCATGTGTATAAGTGTATTGATTTCATGTGAATTGAAGCTTTAGGAAAGGTGTATGTATGTATGTATTGTTGCATTGCATGTACAATTGTACATAGAAGAATAAAGGCAAAAAACATTGAATGAATTGGAATTTGGGATTGGGATTGGGATTGTGGTGGTGCTTACAAATACAAATACAATCGACGCGGGTTGTGGTTCCTTCGACCTGAAGTAAAAGGCATGGGGACCATGTTGAATTTGGAAGCTTGTGTGAATTGAAGGAGACACGAGCCTCTTTGCCCTGAATTGCAGGGACTAATGGTGGCCTTACTCGTTGAAATGGATAATGGACAAGCCTTCGCTTTTGATTGGGCCAGAAGAGCAATACGACATTCTTTCTTTTAATTGCTCAAAATTGAAAGTCCACCTTGTGTTCTGTTTTTATTAAGGTTTCTAGGTATATTATGGAACTGTCAACGTTTGTGTTTGCTAGCTAGCTACTGCTCGCACTTGTTTTGTTTGGGCAATTAGGCTAAGTGGCATCAATTTGAGTTTGTAAATATATATTCAAAAAAATCTTGTAAATACTTGTGTGTGCAGTTATACATTTTGTAGTTTGTGACATTTTGTTTGACATTTTTTGTAATTTTGATGCGTGGAATGAATTCATTTAGCTGTCCGGTTGATATAGCAACGGTGATTCTAGCCTCTTTGTTTCAAAAGGTGGTTTTTTCCCATGCTAAGAGACAAGCTAATGATCTTGCTCATTATCTTGCTTCTATTGCTTGTAATTTTCCTTCTCATGTTTAGTGGGATAATCCCCCAGACTATGTTGCTCATACTATCTTTGTAGACTCATGGCCATGCTTCATTGGTTGATATATTAAGTACTTCATTTCAAAAAAAAAGTTGCCATAAATATATTTGCAAATAATGCGTGATTAATTTTCTGCCAAGTCACCCTCAAAAAAATTTGTGCCGAGTATTAAGGGTTGATTCTTAACAACTAGTAGCAATGTATGAAGAATGTGTTTCATTTTTCTTGATTGTTTTGCTTCAAGATTTTCTTTTGAAAATGTCGTATGGTTAAATGATATTTACAAATAAAAAATAATTAAAATATTATATAAAAATAATTTAATCAAATATAAAACGTCAAATTAAATTATAATTAAAAATTTATTAATCAGATATAAAATTATCAATAAAATTTTACTATATATGTAAATATAAAAACTAAAAAATATTTTTTTCCATTATAGTGTTATCCATCATTTTATTTTGTTTATTTTTTCTATTATTTGGGTAAATATGATATGACAAGGAAAAATGGAAACAAACATGTTTTGGTGTAAACCCAGTATATATACGTGCACAATTTCGTCATTTACATTTACCAATAAATGTTGGTAAACAAAATTTAGGAGCAAGGGAAACCCAATTAATTATGTTCCACCGTTGCTTTGAGAGCTTTAAAAGTTTATGATGATAGACGAGGAGGCTCAAATTGCTTGTCCGTGGGAGTAGTAAAACTCTTTTTGAAATGAAATTAGTTTCTATCAGCTAAGAAAACTCTTGGTGCACCAAAAATTTATTATTCACAAAATATGTTAAATTCTAATTTCAATCATATAATTCATTATGATGAACAAAAGGTTATTTAAAACATGAATTCTCATGGAGAAATACAGTGGTGAGAAATTTAAATAATTTGCATGAAGTCTTAGTTACATGCTGGTTTGATGTTTTTCTCTCTAATACATGTATCTCCACATAAGACAACTCAATTAGTGCTAAGAACATCCATATTCTGATAGCTCTCCCAACAAGTTTTCCCCTCCCCTCATGCACAAGACTTAAACCCAAAGTCGTACATAATGGAATCCAATATGTACAACTTGAATCAACACCACACAGGTCATGATGTTATTTAACCTAGTTCATAACTAGTTTGATCAAAAGAGTTATGTGATAAACAATTTTATTTCACTACTCTGAACTTATAACTTATTGTTTTCGTAAGTTACTTGAGATTAAATAGTTATATTAATGCGCTGGTCGTAAACGAGGGATTAATCTCACGGCTACCAGTTGTAGGCACATCAACTGAAACTAAAATAAATAGTTATTTTTAGTTCTAAAAGACAACGGGCTGAAGACGAGCTATATCGCGATCAGTAGATGTAATAAAAGAATCACGAATAAAAGAATCGTAAAATGTCAAATATAGCAAAACAGAGTTTTCATGTCACATTCTCATGGAAGAATATGAACTTCTAATTCTGCCTGCCTTTCAATGTCTCATATTTACTCGCTTGGAAACAGAAGGATCATTGCTAGTCTCGGCCTTCCTTTTCTGCATAAGTAAAATGGGGAGAAAATTGGATTTCAGTGCAATACTTCAACACATGGAGAATGCAAAAACACTGTCATTTAAAGTGCTCCCCAAGAACAAAAAGGCCTTTCCAAAAATAGCTAGTTTTGAATCACATTTAGTTTGCAACTTTGCATAAAATTGGGTTTTGAAGTTCGAACTAACCAATGTTTAGTAAACCATTTTAAAAATTAGCATAATTAATTTCAATTTAAATGTAGAAACAAAGGGAAAGAGAACAAGACAAAAATTTCGTTCAAATAAAAACTGACTTTTTTTCCCACAATAACAAAACTGATTCTATTAGTCTCTTGGCAAACCCAGATATAAGAGTTGACTTTAGATTCCTCAGTTGAGTTTTCTTGTAAGTTGTTTCATTTCCTTATTCACAATCCCTACCATCAAAGGCTCCATGTTGACAAGCAAAAACTGTTACATCAAGCCTTTTGTTTGGACAAGAGTGCTTAACAGGCTTAACAGTAATTACTTATAGACTCCAATTAATAAGGATGAAAATAATATAATTATACAGGAAATCCTATTTTCCACCAATGCCAATCCTTGAGATGAAAATAAAACTATGTCCCTCTCTCTCATTCACATTCCTATTTCCACTTCTAGATAGATTCGGCTAATCTAGAAATTGAACTCTGGCATCCAGGAAATATGGGCAAGACCTCACTAACTTCACCTCAGATATATGCAGGAAGAATTGAATAGTATTTTTATAAACATACAATATATCTAATTGGGGAATCATAATTTAACTCCACATCACATTCAAAATAAAATATTGGGTTGTTGGCTGAGAGACTAACAAATGATTGCTCCCTCTCTGGCTAGAAAATTACGAAACTAAAACCACCAACCCTTATCGCACTTTGAAATTTTTGAAGATATTTCACAAATGGAATCGTCATGGTCTTCAATTACTGCATTAATTTTTTCAAAGACACTAATTCCCAGGTAGCTTCAAAGTACTTGGTCTCCTACTAATATGGAGTTTGAATTACGTACTCTAAATTATCATAATTTAAACAGCATTTTCCCCCTGACTTCGGCTGAAGTTTAAGGAAGCAGCCCACTATTCCACCCATTTTGCATTGAGGTTTACACAACGCCAAATCAAACACACTAATAGTATGGTTAATGGTAACTATTCTCTTATTCAGATAGAAACTTATGCAATATAGTAGCTATGTCATGTAAACAAAATAAGGTCAATAGAATTATAAAACACCCTACCTCTAGTATTTGGTATTTAAGATGGAAGCAAAAATTATATGAATTATAAAAAATAACATTTGATTTAATGTAAAACACACAATGCATAACAGTGGGAAGAAGGCATGAAAGCAAACCTTTTCTTTGCGATTCTTCAATTGCAATGTATGAGAATCATGGTGTTTTATTCTGTTGTTTGCTATACCGGCATCTGTTACTTGGTGTAGCTTGTGCTCCGTATTCTTCTCATCCTTTCTATTAACATCTTTGATCTTCTTGCTCTTCCTCTTCTTTTCCCTAGATTTGTTCTCCGACTTTGGCGATGCATTTGGTAACCCTTTCTGGGCATGTGTATAACATATCAGCATGACATATCAATCAAACATGAAGTTGGAAGACAGTTTGAATTATTCAGTTTTCCTTAATGTCAAGAAAAGGATCAAATGTGAAGCCAGTCAAAAAGATTAAAAATCTTGCAGAAGAAAGGCGGATTGGGTCCATTACCTTCATATGGAAAGCTTCACTTAGTACATCCAATTCAAAAGGACGAAAACAAGCTTTTTTCTCACTCACGTAGGTGTTCTGGCAGAGCTGATTCAGTTCCATTCCTTCTCCCTTCCTGATATTTGTGTCACCCACCACATTGCGAAGATAAGGTGTCTCTGAAATCGACAATGGAAGTGACCTCTTGCAGAAGATTTCATAGAATGGCCAAAGCCTATATTGACTTATGAGATCACGAGCACCTCCAAGTTCTCTATTACCTGATTCCATGAAATAACCTTACTAAACAAAATGTACTCAAAAAAATACAAACTTCATGCATTGATTACAAGTTGTCAAAAAATAAAATAAAAGCAGAAGATCCATCTCGACTAGATCAATGTTCTGACAAAAATTAATCAGCAGCACCTAGTAACAGGGAACACCATGTTTTAAAGTTTTCACTAGAAAACAAAGAATAATCCATATAGTTTACTAGCTTAAACCCACATTCATCTACACATAGTAAGAAGAAAAGGTAACATGAGCACTGGTTTATCAAATAGTCCATGCAGGTAATTTAACATACATGATAGAACATGAACTGAACACTAGTTTATCAAGTCATGACTGACCTAACGTCAAAAGAAAGGTGGAAATTCACATCTTAAAATGTTAGAGCAAGCCTGAAAAGGATTTTCAGAAATGATCATTTCATGATCATAAAGGTCCATTAAGCTCCTTTTGATATATCACTGACTATAAACCTAACAAAATTCTCTGAATGTGAGGCTCTGATGTCAGTGAACCAAGAAAGTCAAGTGGTACACGAAATGAAACACTCTATGTGATACAGATTACAGAAAGCTCTGCCAACTACTAATAATTGGTAGTTTAGAACAATCTATTGATTTAATAGGAATTACAAAAGAATTGTTATTTTCATTCTCTAAGTGATCATGTTATGTACTGCATGCTATGCTCCGAGGTAAACCAAATGCTTCAGTGTTCCTGTTCAGCTATTCCGGCAAAGTAATCACGAGAACAAGAGGAAAGTCCATATTCCGATAAAGTGTACCAATCATGCACATTCACACCATCATTAAAAATAGAAAAGCAAACAATCAACAGGCCACATGGTCAAATTCTTACCCCTTCCAAATCCTTTGCCTTCAAGATTCATCCTTCGGATGATCTCACAAAATGCACCTCAAATGAATCTACGGGTGGGAAGTTAGTGCCTGAAAATTTGGACAATTGAGGAAGTTTATAAGCAATGGAATGTAAAATTAATGAAGCCTGGGAGTATAATAACATCTAAGTTCTAACACATACATGTAGATGTAAAAACATGCATCAAATTAAACTCCCCATGGAAAACCATATGAGAAATTGGATTTCACGGACATTAAAAAAAAAGGAAAAAGAAATCTACCCACCCCAATATCCAAATACATGATAACCAGATAAAGATGAAAACTTTACACGTTGGGGAGTGAATAAAAATCAAAAGAAAGTAAATGCAATCAAATAGCGTTGGGGAAACAAAACCCTGAAAGTGAGTAAAAAGATACCTGGCAATGAAGCAGAGGTAGGGTTTGCAGTTCTTAATTTTTATAATTTCTTCGAAGTGTTGAAAAGGAAAATGGACAACCTGTGGAATGAAGACGGAATGAGGGATCGCAGAGCGCGCTAATTTTTCTACAATTGGGGTTATAGGGTTTTTTAGGTCTAAATTGGGACTATAGATTTATTTTTTTTGGTCGAAATTGTTTATATGGGATTTTAGGGTTAAAAGCTTACAGAGTATCTGGGCTAATAAAAAGTCCATGGATCGTTTTCTTTTCATTTTTTTATAAAAAAAAATTATAAACACCGGAATAGATTTTTGGACGCCATGAAATTTATTTTAAAAGTGCTAGCAACACTTTCTTTTACATTTTTTTTAACACTTTACATTTGATTGGTTTAAATTTATATAGATTACATCAAATTGAGTGTGAGGTTCATATAATTAATGGATTCTACATAAAATTTAACCAATTAAAAAGAGAGTGTTGAAAAAATGATGTAAATGAGAGTATTGCTAGGATTTTTCATCTCTTTTTACATACTCAACAAACAATGGCATTGTGTATTTTCTTATTTTTAGAATTTCATGTTCCGAAATTATTATTGTTATTTTCACGCTCCAAATTTCAAGTTCTAAAGGTGTAAAAAAAGTTTCATTCTTCCAATGATGCTTCAAGAACTTTAAATTCAGTTCTGCATGTGAAATCATTTTGCTTCTTACAGTTCTAAATATTCAAATTTTAAAAGTGTAATTTACTTTCAAAAATTTAGGTTCTGAAAATGAAAAATAAGTAAAAAAAATTACATTTTCAGAACTTGAAGTCTCGAAAGTGAATCATTTTTCTTCCAAATCTTGAACTTCTGAAAAATGTGTATATAAAATTTTACTTTCATAATTTCAAGTCTCAAAAGAAAAAGAAAATACACATTAAAGATTAAAATTCTTGAAAAAAAAAATCTATTTTCGATGGTGTGATCACTCTATTCTAATCACATCATATCTATCACTTGTCTCTATTCTTTTCATATCTCACTCTAGATGTCTACATCATTTAGATGTTCAACAAAATCAGTTATTAAAGTGAATTTAACCAACTTCATTAGTCAAACCCCTGTATGGGTTGTATGACCTACTCTTTTATATAAGTAGCTCATACAATTGACTACCTAACCCACTTTTAATATGTTAAGAGACTAATTTTTAAATTCTCATCCATCACAGGGTTTTCCATCTGATAACCTTCCCTATATGTAAGGCCAAATTTAGAACATTATTCGTGGACATAACTTTGTGAGGTAGTCATTGGAATTGGGTCCGAAAGGGAACTATATGTCAATTTTAATCTCAAAAACAAATACATTTGGCGCCCAATGTTGTAGGCTCGTTAGGTGTCCCATGATGTTTCATGGAGCTTCCTCCAGAGCTTTTTTCTCAATTTCTCCTCCTAAAAAGTGAAGAGGATTGTATTAATCTGCATGCCAGCCATCTCGAGCACCTCTAGGTTCCCCAAGCTTTAATGATGACTTTCTTAACCGATGCTTGTTTAGAGCTTTGTCTACATATATTTCTCCTTATAATGACCCTCTTAGCCAGTTCTTTACTGTGCTTTCCTTCTATTTGTAAGTCTATAGTGGCTCTATTTTAGTTCATATCTTGCATAATTTATGACTTTGAACTAGCCATTCAGTGTAACCAATAGAGAAGTTATTGTGAAGAAAAAAAATTTAAGGAGCCCCTCCACAACATAAGACATTAAATAGGACAAAACCTCAGAGTAGTTTTAATTTTGAAAAAAAAAAAAACCCACTAAATTAAAAGAAGACTATTTTTAGACTTTTTCAAAAACCTAGCAAAGAAACCTAAAAGCGAGAGAATTAGATTGTGCTCGCCTATGATGAGAGTTATTCGTTCAATGTGCTTCCCTTTAGTTTATATCCTATCATATAATTGTTTATCCTTGATTTTATTCATGATAAAGTAAAAACCTCTTGAATAAACCCTTTATTTTGGGTCAACCCACACATCAAACTTTTTTTTTTTGCCAATCACATCAAACTTATATCCTCTAGTTTTATGGTCATATCCTTCTATCAACCAATTGGTAAAACATGGACCTACAACATGAATGTAACCTGTTGGGCTAATATTTTGAAGTCCACAAAACGCGAAGTGAAGGTAGATTGGCGAATATCAATTATCATCATGCCATTATCAGCAACAACAACATTACAACAACTACGCCCAACTAGAAGTCTCCATGCATTTAGTCTGAAAAAATTGCTATGAAGGTGACCAACAAAATAGAAATTTGAAAGTATAATTAGGCAAAGAATGTATTCATAGGAGACATAAATGGTGCTCCAACCCAAAAGTATACATGACGAGGTGAAGTTTTTTTACAAAAATTCTATATATTTGAAGATAATTGCATCCTCCACTTTTATGCATGTAACTAATTAGTTTCATTTGTACTCCATTAATGGAATTTTCATGCTAAAAATGGTTTGGAAGAGTTTATTTAAACTTATTTTATAACATAAATGTTAATGTAAGTGTTTGATAAAGCTTATTTAAATAGCTTGTAGCGTACTTATAAGTTTTGAGATTATTTTTATACGCTATTTACATTGAATTATGTATAAGAGATTATGCTTATTATAACATATTTTTAATTTTTTTTATTAAATCAGCTTATAAATAAGCACGTATGATTAACGCTTAGTATTATAAGCGTTTAATTAAGTTATTTTCCCAAACACACTCATTTTCCACATATAGAAATATTAGCAAACAAATGAAATAATGTAGATCCATTTATTATAATCAGTTTAAATTAAATAATGATTAGACAACCGAGCATGCAACGTTCGCGGTCTAACTTAATTAGAGATATTAGATTTAGAGAGAAAAAATTAGTCATTCGTTGAAGTAAAGTTGCATAGATCCCAAAACTTTTGAATTATTTAATTTATTTAACCCATTATTTAATTTAGAATTTCAATTTATTCACATGACACTTTTTCTTCTATCATATTTTCACATACTTTCTTTTTTTTATTTCTCACTTATTTTTTTATTACATTGATCACTTTGGCGGCGTTTGTTACAAGTTTTACAAAAATATTCCCAGGAACGTTGTTTCCCTGGAATGTCATTACCAACAAAGTCATTCACAGGCAAAATAAAAAATGTGTTTGGTTTGTATATAATATTCCCGAAAATGTTTTTTAGAATTATTTAATTAAAAAAATATAAAAATAGAAAATATGTAGTGAATAGAAGAGTTAGTGAGAAATAACTTCCATTCCTATGAGAATGTAACTCTATTTAACATGAGAATAAAAATTAAGGACCTGTGAATCTTTTTTACCCGGCAATTTATTTTTTAAAACTTGTACCAAACGTGAGAATGTTACATCCCCAACCTCACATTCCTGTGAATGTTTTGAGATACGTGTGTAACAAACGTCCTCATTCACTCATTTTTCTCTTTTATATTTTTATCTTTGTTTGGGTGTGAGTGACTTTGAGTCTTTGAGATGTCAAACAGTTTTTTTCTTTAATTTAACATCATGAAGAAAGAATAAAAAAACTTGATTCTTTCTATAAAAAAAATTGAAGACAGGTACGTCCAAACTACAAAATGGAGAGATTGACAAATGTAGAAGCCCCTCCATAAGTCAAAAGTACCTCTCCAATAACTAATAATGCGTGAGGTTTACGTTCATTTTTCTATCTAATGCAGTCTATCTTTAACTCTCTTTTTTCCATCGCTGATTATATTTCTCTGTTTCTAAATATAAATGTGTCCTTTCATGTTTTTATTTCTAAGAATCATGTCAAGTTCAGTTGCCATTCACCTTTTCTTTAACCTTTCATTCCATGTGTATTTAAATTACCTTATTTTATACCCACAAGTGCTTGGTTTAAGTGTCATAATATACTTAATCCGCTCTTAAGCAATGTACCAATTCAAGTTTTGTATATGGAAAATCCTTGTTAGAAAAGCTAGTCCCACGAGAACGTGGATGTTCCGATCATGTTCCTTTGGCCTTGGTGGAGGACACTTGTATTAGACCGGGAAAAACCATGCAGAGCCATTGTTTGTTGAAATTCCTGAGTGATAGTATCTAAGGTATAGTGTACATTGTTAAGGATGAGAGAGAGGCTACAGAATGTAGTTTGAAAGATTCAAAGGAATCTAGTCATGTTAAGCCGCCCCTATGGTTCCATTTGACCGTTTCCTCAAACTTTTGTAACACTGTCCCACTCCGGTCTCCTTCATGTTCTAGTAACCAAAGACTCTCTCTCACTCCTTGTTTTCTGGTCAAGTTTCAATTCAAACACTCGCTGGATATTTATTCAAACACTGTCCCTCTTTGCTGTTTCTGGCCATGATCATTGATATAAACAACCATTGTCCACCCTTAAAACAAGTAGTAAATATTGAAGAGTACTGAATTGGGTTCTTGAGTTTTGAGTAAAAGGTTGTGTTTTCAAACTGAAACTAGACCCTTTATGGCTTCACTTCTGAAAAAACTGAGACCTGGTGTTGTGCCTTCAGTTCATGATGATAGTGGTGATTTCAGCTTTGAGTACTCCTTTGCAGAGGTGTACAAAGGCCCTCCTCTGAGTCACTCCATCCCTGAAGCACCTCCTTTCAACCTTGATCAAATCCCAATTGCTCCTCTTGCTCCTTCTCCCCCTCATGATCACTCCTCACTCCCAGTTATTCAACCTTTCAGAAAAACCAATGCTAGTAGTCCAAAGCTCAAACTCGCTATAGTTCCACTTCCTGGTGCTGATGGTGATGAACAAGACACAGGATTTCATGGTCCCATTCCAACCAATTCTGACACAAGACAATCAGCTTCAGCTTCAAGCTCAAGTTCTGTTTCTAGTGAGATAGTTTCATGCAGGGAAGATGTTTGTGAAATTGTCCCGGCTAGTCCAAGACATGTCAGAAGGCCTTCAGCTGTGACTTTTCGTGAGCCTGAGTCAAATGACATGGTAGATGATGAAGAGTTTGATGATCCTCAGACCCCTGAGAACTCTGTGAGACCGCATGCTGTTAGAGAGGGGAAGAAAGGCACGTGCTATCGATGCCTTGGAGGGAACCGTCTTACTGAGAGGGAGGTTTGCATTGTTTGCAGTGCAAAGTACTGCCGCAGCTGTGTGCTTAGAGCAATGGGGTCCATGCCTGAAGGTAGAAAATGTGTTACTTGCATTGGTTATGGAATTGATGAGAGCAAGCGGGGAAAGCTTGGGAAGTTTTCTAGGATGCTCAAACAGTTGTTGTCTGAGTTCGAAGTAAAGCAAATCAGGGAAGCTGAAATGTTTTGTGAAGCAAATCAAATACCACCGGAGAATGTTCGTGTGAATGGAGAGCCTCTTGATTGGGATCAGCTCATGTTGCTTCTTAGCTGTCCAAACCCACCAAAGGGATTGAAACCTGGTTTCTATTGGTATGATAAAGCATCTGGATTTTGGGGAAAGGTAAAAATTAGACCTCCATTAGAGTTAACCATCATTTTAGTCTCTAAAAAGATATCGTGTCAGGAAATTATTTTTCCATCACTGAAAGATGAAAAACGCAAGCAATTTAGTTTATTTAGAGACTTAATTGATGTGGCAAAATTACTACATTGATTGCCTTTTTCATCTTTCACGGACAAAAGAACATAATTTCCATCTTTCATGGACTAAAATCACCGGCCCCATATCATGCTGGAACCAAAATGATGATTTATTCTACTTTTTTAAGTTTATCCCTTTACTCTGAAGTAGCACATGACGTGCACTACTTGATTTTACAGGATGGTCAACGGCCATGTCAAATTATCAGCCCTCACCTGGAGGTTGGGGGTCACTTGCTGAGAAATGCAAGTGGTGGAAAGACAAATGTAACTATAAATGGTCGAGAGATTACTAAAGAAGAGCTCCGGATACTGAAGGTTGTTGTTCTGTCCGGACACTATCATATTATAACTGATTTTGGTATTTTGAGCCTGTTACCAACGTGTTACTTTGATTGTTTTTAGTGGGCAGGAGTACAGTGTGAAGGAACAACTGATTTTTGGTTGTATCCTGATGGATCATACATGGAAGTGGGACAGAAGAATGTCAAGAGGAGTATATGGGATAAGGTAATTTGTGTTTAGATGAATGTTGCCTTGTTTGGCTTTTCTTGTTATAGGTGTTTAATGACTCATCAGTAGTTGTTGTTATATTCGATTTAACAGCGTACAGCGAAGCTAGCTTCTGCAATTCTGTCACTGCCTGTTCCTAGTAGCTCTGTGACTCATTCTGGTGAAGGACAAAATAGTGTTAGCTCACACAACCTTCAACAGAAGATGCTTTACAAGTTTCTACTTGTTGGTTCTGTCAAGTCAGGAACATGTACTATATTTAAACAGGTAGAAAGCTGCTAGAAAGAAATAACTTTACCATGCATTTGTGTTGCTATCGGTTTGCTAAATGGCCAGCCAAAGAATATGTCTTCCCAACTTGTTAACTTATTTTGCCCTGCAATTCAAATACTGAAAACTATCCAATCTACTTTACTCCAAAACTCATTTATACATGATGTTCTTACTCTTAGTTGTAGCCTGTTGAGTAATACAGAGGATGCTAATGCAAACTCTCTAATTTCTTATCTTTTATCGCAGGCCAAGCTTCTGTACAATGTTCCTTTCTCTGACAACGAGCGCGAAAGTATCAAGTTGGTGATCCAAAGCAACTTGTATAGGTACATTGGTATCCTGCTGGAGGCGCGAGAATTTTTTGAGGAGATTTTGTGCGAAAACAGGAGCAAACGGATTGTTGATGAATCAACTTCATCTGGTAAATGTTTTTCCTTGCGTAGAACTCTTCGGTAGCATTTCTTTGAACACTTTCGATTTGCATTGTTCCTTAGATAATGTAGACTTTAAAGTAAATGGCTTTAGCCATTCAATCTTCCTATAACATTGTCGTCAACAAGAGTAAGAGTATTATCAAATTCCTCCTTGAATAGAACTATTTAGCATGTTAGTTGATTCTAAAGCCAAAATCAGTTATAGGGAGAAGCTTTTGCGAGTAGCTTTTGTGTTTCATAATTGATTCTAAGGAAAAAGAAGCTGATCCAAACACGCTATTCAAATCTTTCTATCTTCATTTTAGCACTGCTTCTATAAAATGGCAGCTGACAGAAAAGGCATGTCTATCATAAGTTGGTAATTTATGTCGAGAGCAGAAGATAATGTAGTTGCAACAGGTATCACTGGCGTGGTTATTGACACAACAATCTATTCCATTGGTCCAAGACTGAAAGATTTCTCAGATTGGCTACTCCAATACATAGTGTCAGGTAATCTGGATGCAATATTTCCAGCTGCTGCACGTGAATATGCACCAATGGTGGAGGAGTTGTGGAGGGATTCAGCCATTCAGGCCACATACAACAGGATAGATGAAATCAAAATGCTACCTAGATGTGCAAGTTATTTTCTAGAGCGGGTAAGATTAAGTTTGGCATTCTTTAGATTCATCATGACATGATTATGATTGATTATTCAAACTCATGTATCTAGTTTCAGTTGTTAATTTCAATGCAGCTATTTGACTAAGTTATTTAGGTTGTTAATTGTATCTCCCTGAATATGTCAGGTGTATCACATGAAGTCATCAACCAACACTTGCTATTCATCAATGTCTAATTATTTCTCTAATGCTTGCAGGCTCTTGAGATTTCGAAGATAGACTATGAACCATTGGGCATGGATATCTTATGCGCTGAGGGTATAACCTTATCTAACAGCCTTACTTCAATGGAATTCTCATTTCCTGTGTCTGGTCATGATGAGGACTCTTTGGACCCTGAGTATCTGCATGATCCTTCCCTAAGGTCAGCTTTCATCTCTTTGAGTCTCATCATCAGAGAATGCATTACTTTTGAATCAAACTCTAATCTAGTAAAATTCCAGTGAAAATATTCAGTTTTTAGATAACACATTGAAGATTTTTTAAGTTCCAAACCAAAAGCTAAAACAATTTGACCCCTCATGTTAAAATTTCATATAATCTTCTTATATTAAAACTGTGGACCTATCTCTTTCTGTATTGATATTAAATAGATGACGTCTTATTAACATTTGGGATTTGGACACAAGAATGCAGTCCAAAAAAAAAAAATGGGATTTGGATTTGCATCAGTTAAATTTTTCTAAATTCACCGCATTGTCTGATCAAGATCCGATGGAATATATTTAAAGAAATTGATTATACACCTGAAATTGGATTTTAAATTTGAACCATCTGATCAAGACCAGATGACTATGAAGTCATGGCTGCAGTGACTTAAGGAAAATCTGACGGCTGAGAAGCCGGATCCAATTACTTATAAAGAGAAATATAAACATAATTTCAACATGAAAAAATCACACTGATATGAGAAGATGGAATGCACTTGCAATAATTTCTTCACCTCCTTTATGTTGTGCTTTATAGGTACCAGCTCACCAGAGTAAATCAAAGAAGCCTTGGAGAAAACTGCAAATGGCTGGATATGTTTGAAGACACTGATGTAGTCTTATTCACTGTTTCCTTATCTGACTATGATGAGTACATAGTAGACAGCAATGGAGTTGCTACCAACAAGATGTTAGCAGCTAAGCATCTGTTTGAAAATATCATTGCTCATGAAGCCTTCAAGAACAAGAAATTCCTTTTAGTACTGACCAAATTCGATGTGCTAGAGGAAAAGATCCAAAGGGTGCCTCTAACAAGATGTGAATGGTTCTATGACTTTAATCCTGTTATCAGCCAAAATAACACAAGAGGAAGCATTAGTAAATATAGCAATCAGACTCCATTAGCTCTGCGTAGTTTTCAATATATTGCTGTCAAGTTTAAGAGATTGTTCCATTCCCATACCGGCAGAAAGCTGTTTGTTTCATTGGTTTCTGGATTGGAACCTGATACTGTTGATGAAGCTATGAGATATGCCAGAGAGGTTGTGGGCTGGGAAAAATGGGATCCCTCTTCTAAAACTGTAAAGTCTGAAATGATAACTACAACAAGCTTTGAGGAGGCTAGCACCTTATGATTTTTCCTCCAATATAATTGTAGAAGGAATAACACAGTTCCACAAACAGCTCAGAAAAATTCCTGAGAAGAAGATAGAGACATGATAGGATTCAGAGATTTTTTATCATAGATTCATGAGTATTGATTAATTCACACCCCTATTTCTCTTCCCTCTCATTTCCACACATTTCTTTTCCTATCTCTCTTCTATTCCTATCACGTCATCTATCATATCTTTCATTTCTTTCTTATCTCACAAGGTGAAGGTGGAGCACAAGTGTGAATGAAACATTATTCTAGATATCATGAAGGACTCCATAAAATAATTTGGGATGAGAGTAGAGCTTCTTCCTGTTGTTATTCTATGAAATTTTGTATATATGTATACCATATATGTACACTACATTAAAACACATTAAAATGCAGAGCATAAAAAATCGTGTTTGAAAAAATATCTTTGATATAAACGGAAGACAGATTCTTCTTCTTCTTGTTTTTTGTTCTCAAGCTAAAGTTCACTTGTTTGTGAAAATATCAAGAAGAGTATAAAAGTATCTGCTTCTTTCTTGCACTTTACTATGATGCAAACAGGCCAATAATCCTTTTCAAGATAGCAATAGCAACTTAATAATGAATGAATATAACTATCTTGTCTCATGCTACCCCTGACCTGATATTTTTTTAAGTTGAAAAATATCCACAGATGAGAGAGCACTTTATCACTAATAATATCTTGCAAACTCTGAACTTTTAAGCACATCAAAAGAAGTTATCCAAGGATTCCCTTGTAAGTTCTAACCAAGAAAGGCAATGGCAATGTAGCCAATGACTTTCTGGTTTTTACAATCAAAGCTTTTTCTACCAATTATTAAGTTGGTTATATGAAATTCAGTGCATGATTGCATTGCCTGTGTATCAAATTTGTGTCACTGCATTAAAAATAAAAATTTCCCAGTTTTCTTCTGTATCCTGAGAAATTACCTTTCAAGAGTCCTTCACTTTTAGGGGATGGGGTGGATTCAATAACTTTGATGATCCATATACTAATTTTAATATGGCCAACATAAAAAAAAGAGCAACTAATTCATAACATTTAATTTCCATTACAATTCTCACTGACTATGAACACAGTGAGAATATATATATATATACACATGTACAAGACATCTTGTACCAAAAGGAAAAACAAGAAGAATATACAAGACATCTTGGTCATTTGGGTTCTTTCCTGTTGTTACCAAGGCACAAAACGATCCATAAGCAAACACACAGTTGCTTCTGACATGGTTCCAGAGGTGTCTCTCTGAACATCCTTGATGATCTCCTTCTTCTGAGCTTCTTTTTCTTCTGATCCTTGTTTGGCTTTGGATAAGAAAGGCTTGCTAGCAAGAACTTTTTCTCTGAGCTTTGTAAGCTCCCCAACCCAAACCTCTACAACTGCAGACATTTTTCTCAGCACACACAAACTAAAGATTTAAGCAAAAACAAAAGCCTTTTTTCAAAACTTTTTTTGTTAAGCTTTGTGTTTACTAGAAGGTTGAGAGCAGTGTGATTTATAGAGGATGAAGTAGAAGAAAGTGTTTTGAAATGAAAAGGATGAGAGTGATGTCAGAAACTGGGAACTTTAGGCGCACCTTGGAATTTGGATTCATGTGGTGGCACACAGTAAGTAACATGACTACGTCAATTGGATATACTCTAAACTTTGGGATATTCTCATTTCTGTGGGTTGTTTCTATTGGCCGGTTGTGTCACAATATTTACCATATATGACTAATAAATTTCAAAATGTATTAATAAAAAAGACATTAAAACTCCTATTTTCATTATTTTATTGTTTTTTAAAGAAAAAACTATTACAAGAAATTGTGATAGTCGCTAACAGATGATTTTATTGGAGTTTGAGCTTTTATCATAACCTATATAAAAATCTAGTTTGTTTATAAGTAGACTAACACTTTATTAATTATTTTTTTAAGAATTAATTGATCCGTAGATATTTGGATTAACTTTTTTTTTATCAGAACTAATACAAGAAATTAGAAGCTACTCATATTTCTCTATAAAATTGATCTTAACTTTAAAATCAAATGTGTAATGGAAACTTTCAAACGTGTTCCACATGTTCCTGAACACTCGTGATGATTGTGATAGTAACGTGTTTTGAGATTTATTAAGAGGGAAAAGGGTTAGATAATCACAATTCACAAGCATTCATTCGATTATGGCTTTGCTTTGCTTTTTTTTCCTCTTAATTTCTTTTTTGTGGACAATTTATTTGTTCAGACTAGTTAGTTGTTCAGGTGGATTTAGCCCCTCAGTAGTGATAGCTTTTAGCAAAAAGGAAAAACTTAATGATGATTTAAACAGACTTATCTTGCGACATTTTGTTTGGTAACTGGCCTCTTCATTGTGATGGTTCAATAGGAACAAGAACAATGAAAAGTGGGTAGAGATTAACAACTTGACACGAGAAGCTTGTCCCACCCTCATCCCACCACACTCTCATATTTGTTTGCTTTGTTAGGCTGCATTTTATTTTGTCACATGAGTTAATAGGGGCACACTCTGTCTTTCTCTTTGAAAACAATTTATAGCATATTTGAATCAGTTTTTCTTTTATTAAAATCAATTTTAAAATTTAAAAACTATTGACAGTAAATTTTGTTCAAAATTAATTTTAAATTTCGAATTAATTGTAAAATAGTTTCAAACATGCACTTAACATGCAGTGAGGAAGGTGCACACACAGATATGGTTAATTATGCATTAGAACACCCAAGTGGTCCTATTAGTCCACATAACTTAACATTGCACTTTGCTAGATCTTGAGTTTTTTTCATAATAATAATTATATATTAATGATCAAATTAGTCCTTAATTTTGTAAGTGAGTTTGGTTTTAGTCCATCAGCGGAAAAATAACATTTAGTGGCGGTCATTTTTACAATTACGGACAGTTTTTCACCGCCACTAAACGCCATTTTTCCGCCGAGGGACTAAAATCAAACTCTCTTACAAAATCAATGACTAATTTAACCATTAATCCAATAATTATTAGACACTCAAATAGTGCAGATATCATATTTCTCTTTATCTATATCTGCTAATCACATCAATCATATATGCATTACTTCTCTTACTTCTTTCTCTTTTTCTCTAGATATTTATTAGTGTTTGCATTATACAAATTTCTACGAATTATTTCCTCCCCTAATTTACATAGCTATTTCCCCCTTGACGATTTGAAGTTCCTGGAGCTAATGAATTCAAACACTGGGGTTATCGTGTCTCTTATCTTTTTATGAGAGATATTTGTCGAGTGCAAACATCAACATATATTAAAAAACTTGGAATCGATTGTCATGGACCTAATTCTCGCTTTCATGACTTGTGGATAATATTAATAAATATATAAAGTAAAAGTTGTAGTTTAGTTGTTAACTTGTGTCAATTAAACTACAACTTTTACATAGATTTAAATTGAATGTCTTATTCGATGTTGATACATGTCTATAATTAATTAGGCCGAAAATGAATTAAAATTAAAATTATCAACTTATGACCAAAATACAAAGTATCTGAACTCATATAATTATTACAAAGTTGAAGTAACAATAATACAAACACATGACAACATTTGTGAGGGTTAATTAAAAAAACCAACTAAAAAGACACGCTTAAGTAGTAGTATTTCATTTTTGTTCAAGCGTTGAAACACTCAACAAGCATGGAAAGTGAAGCCTCAGAAATGAGGAACCTAGGCTTGTTAAACTGCAACCCAGTTGAAGTCTTGTTGTCCTTTTCTTGAAAGCTTTGGTTAGATTCTTCATGTTGAGCAGTAGCAGTAGCAGTCTTGTTCTGATTCTTTTCTCTGAGCTTGGACATCTCGCTTGTCCATATATCCACCAATCCAGACATGACTAAAAATCTTTCACAGCTAAGACCAAAAATATCAGGAAAGAGTAGACACTTGTGGATGTTTTGTTTCAATGTCAATGTGTTGGTTAATGTAGATATGTATATATATATATAGATAAGTAATGAAAGTTATACAAAAAATATTAAAGAAAAAGAATAAGAGACATGTAAAACAGGAACTTGAAGCATTAATTTCATGTTGTGATAGCAGTGTTATCTTGTATATGCAAAACCAGTGGTGGTTTCAAGTGTATGGTTTAGCAAATTTCTGTTGGCTCAATCAGATTTAAGGTACGAGGTTTGGTTTAACAACGGCAGAGGCCCAAAGAAGAGAAGGCCACGTGCTACCTTCCATGCTCCATGTGGCACTTCTACAGGGATAGGTGATAACTATTGGCTTTGGTGGAAAAAGAAATCTGAGATATTCACGTAAGAGTGCCTTTTGAAAAAAACACGTCATTCAAGCACTTATGGTTATAAAGGCTTATTCATAAACTATTTTAACTTTTTTATTAAAATAAGTTATAAATAAGTAAGTTCTTTTTCATAAACTATTTTAAATAACTTATAAAAATAAACTCAAAACACCTTATAAAAATATTATAAGATGTTTACATAAGTTCTCTTAAACAATTACATAAAACGCGTGTGCCATAAAAACAAGTATATGACAACTGACAAGTATATGAGTGGACAAGAAGCTCAGTCCTAGAAAATATGAAATTAAATTCTATAAAAACAAACTAAAATACCTGCATTTTAACCATGCATGATGTATGAAAGATGAAATGATACTATTACTGGTGTGTCACATCTTAAAGATGTGTTGACGAGAAAATGTTTCATATACCCACTTTAAGTGTAGATTTTCATATTGAGAAGAGTTAAAAGAGAGAAAAAGTGAAGATATAGAGAAAAATGAGATGTATATGAAATGAAAATACTATCTGAATGTCTAAATTTCTTGATCAATTTAAAAGACTGCACAATAATTAACAGTAGTACAAGTATTTCTTTCATATGTAGACAGCTTTCAGAGATATTTGCAGGATCTCATAAGGCATTTCCAGCATCAATTCATGAAAAAAAAATATGATGCAGAATCAAAGGCAGTATAACGGCAAATGGATTTAAAAGTTGCAATAATGATGTCAAATTAATCAAATAACAATCACTAACCCAATCTTGGGAAGGATTGAATATATCTAATTATACTATGAATAACCAGCAATGCAAAGTTGTCTCTTTGATCTATCTACAGATAAATGCTACATATGTGCAACTGATGCTGGACTTCAGTTTTGCTAACATATGAAATGCTCCAGCCGGAAACTGTGCACTGGATAATCCAATGCCCGATTATTAGCACACCACATTCTTTATTTCAACCTTCAAGTGCTGAGGATCCACGTACTCCTCAATCAAGCAATGCAAGTAGCAGGTGTTCAAAGCAACAGTTTAAACCAGAAGGCATGGCAATCCCTTAACATCTCCCATGAGACCAGCTGCGAACCTTCTCGACACCTCTGCGGCATGCCATCGGATGGCAGGTGAGAGCCCACTTGCAAGGTGTGAAATAATAACTGCCTGGACAAATGCTGAAATTCAAAGGGATGGCGGAATCAAAACAGAATACAGTTTGACCATGGATAGATTAGTGATCGCGATCAATGGCAGTGTCCAAGATACGGCCAGACTAACCGGGACCTGCAAAAGCATCGGTGTGGTGGCACTTCCTTATCGTAAGATATCAGACCAAACCAAAGGACCTGTTCCTCACCACAGTCAGGCCCAATAATGCCTGCCTGAGGCTAGTTCTTGCATAGTATGGGCAATTGGGCTTGAATTTAAGATGTTCGAGACTGAGAAATCTCTTCAAACCTCAAATCCATGGTGTCCAACCTTCGTACATGTTGCAGAGATTATCTACACTAGTAGCTTGCTTAAGTAGATAATCTACTTGCTCTGCAATACTAATTGCTCTGAAATTCAAAGAAAGTTCAGTATCAGTGAAGATTTTCAGCAAAAGATTGAGTTCCAAAAAGAGCTAGGCAGCAAGCTATACCCATACCTGCTTTCTGAAATATCTCGACCATCAATCTTCATCTCAACCCGCCTCAATAGTGACAAGGCATAAGCATTTTTACCTAGAAGATAAGTGTAAACGCCACAGACAAAAGAGCATGTCAATTTCTTCTATTTTCATGCCACTTTCAAACACATAAGATATTATGAAGAGGACAGATATTATAGTGGGTGTAAAAGATTTTGCTGTTTTTGCCACATCCATTGCTAAAGAAAGCCATTTTTTCCATAATATCTTAGTCTAGGAATATCTCTGGGTATCAAATTTTATTCTAGACATCTAAAAAAGCACAAATGCAATCTTAGCTGTATGTCACATAGACCTTGGTCAATTTTCAAATTTAAATTATATATATAATTTTAACTGAGTGATAGAGTACTTCTATACTATCAGTCAGTCTCCTACAGAATATAGGGTTTTCCCCGCACTAATTCTAACTGAGTGATACACTTATGCTTTAGTTTTGATATATGTAACATGCTAATCTTAAAAGATTCACATTCTTTCACCAGTTCTGAATGAAAACCCAAGTATTTATTTTATTAATATGAGATTAGCAAATTAAATATAAAGAAGAAATAGTTAAAGAAGAATTTGTACATACTCTTTCCTACTCGAGTACCAGCATTTATGTTAGGATCAGGACCTTCACGGTGTTCAGTGCCATTCTTAACTTTATTTACAGAAAGTAGATCATCTTCGCTCTCAAATTTGTCAAAGTTCTCATTCGATGAATTCAGAGTGTCAGCAGGGATGTCAACAGACTTATCACCTGGGAGAGCCATTATGTCGGGATGATCAGCGGCCTCATTAGCTAACTTCACAGAACCAGTGGCACCATTGAGATCAGCTTCCATAGGAAAAGATTCCGACACCTCCAAAGGTGAGATTTCGTCATCATCAGTTGAAGACAATGTCGTGGTGTGCACATAACCAGTAGTATTTCTGCTATTAGACACCTGTAAAAGCATGTCTTTACTTTCTGCTAAATCATTTATGCTATCAGGAAGACTAACATCAGGTGATGTGATGTCAGATCCTGAGCTGCTAAAGAGGATGCTATCTGGTGGTGATATCCATCCCTTTTCTTCCAAAGAAAGTCGAGACAAGCCAATAAAATCGGCAGTCCTATCATTATCAGAGCTAGAGACAGATTCCCCTTCTTTATCATCAAGTTCGACAGCATCACCATCACCAGCATCTGATCTTGCCAAAGCAATATCTTGTGATTTCACTTCCTGGCTTTCTCCTATTCCTTCAAGAGCCTGAAAACAGACAGCAATGATCAATATTTGCCCTTTCAAAATATAAACAAAAAACCCTACATAACTTTCTTTGGCCAGCCAGAATAATTAACTGGGTCAGCTTCTTTGTGAGCAGAATATAAAAAGATATAACAAAATCTTGAAACGGTCTCATTACTTTGTGCAGATTGCCAGCATGGAGATTAGCAGTTCTTGCTAGCCGAGTCAACAATGAATGGAGTCCCTTCACAGTTGACGTCAGAGATGGTACTATGGGCTTAAAGGTCTGGCAAGCCTCCCTGATTCTTGAACAATATGACTGGTATATAGCTTGTCCATGGATATGTGATATTTCCTTTTTGGTCTCACTTTCCCTAGCTATAGCATCGGCCATAGCAGCTACATCCTTGGACAACACAGATTCGAGTGGAATAAGGATGCCATTCGCCTGCAAAAAAAAACAAACAAACAAACATGAAACTGCCAAAATACAATTTTACTTTAGGGAAGATCAATATCAGGAAATATATAAGGGACAGTTACACGTGCTAAAGGTCAATAATTATACACTGATACACAGGAGTAAAAAAAACCTTTGAAAGATCTTCCATAAGAGAAAGATGGGTGGCAGATGCCTCTTTTCCCAGATTGTAAACATCGTGTATATCTTCAGTTATTGCCAGGACCTACAAAAACAAAGCAACATTATGTTGCAATTCCCAAACAATCCATGCAAAGACGACCTGATGGGGATGATTGTAACACATAGTAACTGGTTTGTACACTATCTATAGGTTTTTTTGCAGGTTAAAGGGGAT
Organism: Acmispon strigosus; assembly: GCA_030819835.1. NCBI lineage: Eukaryota > Viridiplantae > Streptophyta > Magnoliopsida > Fabales > Fabaceae > Acmispon > Acmispon strigosus. The sequence continues at coordinate 63,198,586 of JAUAMA010000004.1, forward strand.
AGTAATTGTAATAAGCAACAGCAGACCTAGTGATGTGGGACAGATTTCTGATTTGAACACCTAATCCTTGTTAATGAACAGGGATTATTTTGGGGTTATCAAGTAAGGTGCCTATTCTCAGGATAGCTGTGAATGATCTTCACAGCCAGAAGATTTCAACACAAGTTCATCAAGTTACATTAATATTTAAATGCTATATTTGATCGCGTGAACAACTTGGGTCAATTTAAGATTATAATATAACAGATCAAATGCGATGCATAATATCATTAACCTAAAAATCTTCACGTACATAAAAATTAGCAGGTAAAAAATTATCTATATATAGATTATCGAACCATGCACACAATAAGTGGATTGAGGATTGAAAATCAATATAGATATCACCATCTGTAAATCATTTAGAAAAGTTCGATCAAAATTATACTCCACAGTAATACATGACAAGTGACGGTACCTCTTCAAGCATAGAACCACATTCAGACGTTAAAGCAGTATGAGTCCTTGAAACCTGAGAAAAAGCTGACAGTGCGACACTAGTCTCATATGCACAATCCCTCATCGAAAGAACTGTGCTTTGTAAATCACCTATAAAAAGGTAAAGAACATGTTAAAACAACACATTCAGCTACAATGCTGATGCATCCAACGTTGAAAGAAAACAGGCATATGCATTCATGAAGTATGAACATCAATGAACAGATGAACAGTAGGACCACGATGGCGAGATCTACCTGAAGCTGACTTCGCCTTCTGAGAGGCAATGCAGAGTTCATTTGTTGCAGTATATAATCCATTGGAAGCAGCTTCAACAGTGCCTTGTGCAAGCTTCCACTCTTGTTCAGTACCTATTAAAAGAACAGGAGAGCACATGTTCACTTTCATGCAGAAGTTCAACTAACATGAAGATACTTCAGCTACAGAGGAAATAGAACACTCACGTGTATAAGAATGGAAAGCAACATCCAATCTTGTTAGTGCATTCAAGTACACTTGCTGCCAGGTCTTGCCATCAACACTACTCTTGAAGGGATATGGTTGACCTGGTATAAGCAAATACCCATCTCTTGATGCTTCAAACTCTAATACTGACATACATAACTTCACAATATCAGATGCCTTTTCGCTAGATTCCCATAAAATCTGCCTCCGAGTCTTAATATGTTCATGGAACTCAGGAGGAATTCCTGAATTTTTAGTTGAAGTATTTCCAGAACTACTGGAATTTGGACCGCCGCAAGCCCAACCCATTGCTCTCTCAAGCTGTCCTTCAGCTATAAGAGAAGTTCGCTCACAAGACTGAAGGCAATCCAGTGATGTTGTGATTTTTGACACAGCAGATTGTATATTTTCCAATAATTTATATCTGCCAAGGTTTAAAATGATGGTATACAAGCTGTCATCAGTATCAAGATACTTCTCGAATTTGATTCTTCTGTTATATGATGGGTTCAAACTAACATCATGCATCCATTCTATCTGAACTACCTCAAGGGTAGTTTTCCGAAGAGCTTCTTTCAACTCACACACTCGTCTTTTCATGAGAGAAGCTGCTGATTTAGCTGCTCTAGCAGTTTCATGTGCATTACAATATTCTTCCAGCATAAGTAAAACCTTCCTCGCAGCTGTATCTTTTTTCACCTGATCTAAAGCATTTTCCATTGATGACTCTGTTAATTGCTTCAGGTGCTCATTTTCTTTGTCTAAACAAGCCAATAAACTAGGAGCAACTCTTTCTTTCAAATAGTGACTTATGTGTTTCTGTAGTTGGATTTCAAGCTTTGATTTCATAAAATTGAATGACTGGTCAAAGCCTAGATTTTGCTCAACTGATGATGCTACATCATGTATGCATGCATCAATAAAAGAATCTATAACACCTATTTTCCAAATAAAGAATGAATGATCATCCAATAAACCTCCAACTTTCCACACATACTCAGATATAGAATTCCCAGAGTTTAACAAATCTGCAAGATTATGAAATTTACTTGAGGGCATTGCAACAGAACCATCAGCAGAAGACAGCAAAATATCACTGGATTCTAATTCCAAGAAAGGCTTAACAAGTGCAGCCAAGAGTGCTTTGCTTCTCAATATATGTAGCTCCCTTTCTTCTTCCATATCAACTAGAGATAGATATTGACGATTCACAGAAACCAGGGAATTTTTAATATCAGCTTCTCTCTTAATAAGAGAAGTCGTCCTTACATCCCTCTGATTCCAAGTTTGATGAAGTTGGTCTAGTTGTGCTCTACAAGCTTCCTCTTGGGAAGCAAGTTCCTCTGCCTCTTCCCATGAAAGATGATCTCTTCCCTTAACTGCAGCTTCTTCAAGAGCCAGCTGCTGTTCAGTAATAAGACCAACCTGAATAAAATAATTCTTCTCAAGTTCAGCCAGTGCTGCTCTTTCTATTTCAACCTCCACAAGCTGCTCCAGTGCAGTTTCTATAGAACCGCGAACTTGTGAGATCAACCCAAATGCATCCATAACTTCCGATTTTAATGAAACAGCAGATCGTATTACATCTGGAAGAACAACCTCAGTCATTTGACTAACCAATCCCTTGCAGGAAATCAAAATGGTTTTGAAAATGGAAACCCAATTACTTTCGGAAGAAAACTTCGGACTAACTTTGTTATTATCAACAGAAGGGGTGTCCTTTCCGATAAATTGTTGCAGATCATTAACAAACTCAGTCACAAGATAACATTTTTCCACTTGTTCTTCAAACTCGGCAAAAATAGTTCTAGAATCATTCTGCAACATTTTGTATTGATTTCTTCCTCCAGACAAATCACTATATATATTAAGTATGCTCCGCTTAACCTCATTATAAAGTGAACTTACAGCCATATTTAGAATTGATAGTGTCTTCTCCCTTTCTTCTTCTAGCTCGCCTAAAAGTCTAGCATTGTTTGTCCCATCACTTATAGATTGAACAGAAGACATTCCGTCTTCCTTTCTCAAATGATCAGTGGACTGCATGAATTTTATGAATGCGAACAAAAGGTGATCCTTAGTTATCGATTCTGAATCCAGACCAATAGAACACTCTATTTCGGCACACTCTTTTTCTAATTTTTCTATTTCTACTGCGTACTTCTCCACTCTAAAACAAAGATCATCATGACTGCTGTTGATAGAATCAATGCTATCTACATGAAATTTTGCATAAAGTTCAGAAGCTTGCCTTCTGGCAAGAGAGAGAATATCAGATGACAGGGAATTGATAGATAATTGTAGAATTTGTGCCCAGCCATGGACTGCACTGGTTGAAAGGTAGTTTAACGGTAGGATTCTTTGCAGAGCCAAGGAGTATGCTTGCAGAGAAGTTATGGCTGAAGTTAGTCCATCATCCAACTCAGCGATGAATTGAGAAACTTCCCTATCTATATCATGGCATTGTGCTTGTGTTGGCTCAGGAACAACAGTTAGTGGAACGCCTGCTACAGTAACTGCAGATGTAAGAGATAAGGCTACTTCCATGTTATTCAGCTTATAAGAAGCATTTATTTCTGGGATTAAGTTGCAACGTAAAGCATCAAGAATCCTTCCATGTTGTTCAGCCCAAGTAGTCGTCTCCTGAGCTTTCTCAGCAACCATAGCCTTTGCTTGGGTAAATTCCCGAGCCTGAATGTCAAACAAAGCTCGAATTTTCTCTGAATTACAGGTTGTTTCAGCAACAATTGATTTTGCAGATGTCTCACGCAATATAAGGCCCGACCTCTCTTGGTCAGCTTGACAGTACAGAGTAGAGACGAGCTCATATTGGTTTAGAACATCAGCAAACCTCTGTTACATAATTATCAAAGTCAATTTATGTGAAGAAAGTATTCCCAAAGCCACAATTTGAACATAGCCAATAAAATTCATAGTGTTTATTTCATCAATACCTCAAGTGCAGATTCAACAGCTGGCAGGCTAGTCAATAATTGATCGTGGTGTTCCTACTCATGGATTTCGGAGAGAGAAACTCAATTATCAATCATATATTAGATAGATCTTGAAGAAAGTATGAGATAATATATAAACATGTAGCTCAATTGTATTACAGCAATTTTCACACACTGGATTTGCTAATTGAAGGTTAAAACAAATAATTCAAAAAACAACAAACACACATGCATATTTAGTTTAAATACATTATGCAAATTCTAAAATATCTCATGGAATCCAGATAAACAACACAAATGCACGAAACACATTCACATGCATGCACACATTTTTCTTAGTACATCTGAAAAAGACACCAATGACATCGAAGTTTGGAATGCAGCAGAGTCAGGAACATATGCCTCCTCATACAGAAGGCATATAAGCTTTTAGTTCTGGAATTACCTGTAAGGGAACACGAATTTCCTGCACTCTAGATGCAAATAGACTCAAGCTAACAGCCAACTCCATGCCTTTTCTTTCTTCACCACCAATAGCAGCTTCATCATGAAAATCACCCCGTGTCCACTCCACAAGTGGATCCCAAACAAACACTTCCATTAACATCAAAAGTATGTCTTTGTTCTTCCTTAGAATGTCAATAACTAGCTCACAGTTTGCTCTGAAGCTACCCTCTATTCCTGTTAACCCTAAAGCTGCTTCAATCATTTGCGTAAGACGGAAAGGAACTATCTCTGGAATTTTTAGTCTTTGTCCCTTATCAAAACATACATTGTAATCAATATGTACAATATCCCCACCACAAAAATCTATCAGAATGTTGTCTAAATGTCTGTCACCTAGTCCCAGAACATGACCAACCATACTCATGGCGGCAACACTTCCAGAATACCTACAGATTGAAGAAAACAAAATAATAATATTAGTAATATATCTATCTAATAGTAAAACATCTCATCTGCATGTAGCCTCTATTCAAATGCTCGTCATATGCCAAGCAAAAGTTCGAAAGTACTTTCAAATAGAATAATTGCCAAACTTGGCTAATTACATGAGAAAATAAAGGAAACATGGATAAGTAAGTTTGTGATAACAGAATCACAAGCCTTCAAAGTGTAGAATGACCTTTACTAATTGAAGTTAAAAGCAGTTCCGAGCATAAGAATGTGAAGGATAAAAGCAAGTTAAAATAAATAAGGAATCCCAAAAAAAACCAAACACATTCAGCCGAAGGACTCTACCCATTGAGCTTAATCATAAATGACAACCATAAAATCCACAAGTAAAGGTTTAGAAGTTCCTTGAATGTACCTCTTCATTTTAGAGCTGAAGGCTTTATATCCTTCACTAGCACACCATAGCTCTTGGTAAAGGAGATTTCTAGGTACCTCCTTCATGAGATCAAGAAGAACTTTACATTTGACTTCATGAGGCCAATCCCTTCGAGAAATCACTCTCTTAATGCCCTTCTCTTTTAGTGCAGGTATGATCTTCCCATAAAACATATCACTGGGCCGGGGAACAGGTTGAGGAGCTGAGGACTTTGCATTTGCAGTACCCAAACCCAAAAGCTGTGCTAGCTGGACTCGGGTTTGCCAAGATTTAAATACACTGTAAACACTTACTACATTGTCCACCCACTGGATTAGGCCGGCCCGACCACTGATTGGAGTCACAGAATAATAGCGAATGCCGAGAGAGTTGCTACATGTGGAAGAAGAAGAACGCAAAAAACCATTTATAGCCTGCAGTAATTGCATGATTCTAGCATCAAGTCGTAAATCTTCCCGTCCTTTGAGGAGATATGTGTACTTCAGACCATCCGAACCAAGTATACCAAGTTTCTTAGGTTTAGTCTTTGTTGATAAAATAGTGACTTGCCCGTTGAAGGAAGCAATAGTGACAACCCCTTGGAGATCAGTAGCTTTGTCAGAGTTTGGTACTTTCATTTGTTTCTCAAGACCTGGAATCGGAACATCTGAAGATGATAAAAGAGCCAAATGTGGTGCAACTTCTTGTAAGGAAATTGAGGATTTCCTCTGGTAAGAAGCCAAGGATGCAGCAATACTATCAAAAGGTCGCCATACATCTCCTAGAGCTGCAGAAGATGCTGGAGGAGTCTTAAAGGACACAATAGCTGATTTAAGTTGGTCTTTATACTCTTCTTGGAACCAAGCTTCATGAGGTGTCTCAGGTTTTCGAGAAGTTGAAGCTAAACGGCGTTCCAAAGCCACAACTATTGGAGCCATCATTGCAGAATAACGAGCAGAGTTTATCTTGTGTTTCTCATTCTGACTAAGTGTGACATTTTCTGCAATTCTTGCAGCCTCCTCTTTCAGTACATTTATTCGCCTCATCACATCTGCAATAAAATATAGTTAGCCCCATTTCTCATGCCTAGTAGTAAATTCCTAGTTGTGCAAGAAAAAGACAACGAAATGCATCCCCCGAACATTGAAAAAAGAGTCAATAATTCTTCAACGTAATTCAATAAAACTGTATTCCATTATCAATACTATGTTGGAAAAAAAAAGGAAATAACCTGTATGAAGATCCTGAAGAGTACTGAGCCATAATTCCTCCCAGAGAACAGTAACGTTTCCAAGTTCATTTATAATAAGCTGAACATCCTGAACCAATCGGGGGTAAAGTTCCCTCTGCATGAAACAAATTTTAATCATCCTATATGCTACTTTGACTAAGCAAGCTAACAACAGGACAGAATGAAAACAATAAACTGCAATGAAGTGGAATGAGTGCATGCGTGATAAAGATGCTTGGTCAAACTGATGAGTACCCATCAAGCTGAAAACCATATTAAGATCCATTTGTCCCTTTGAATTCCAATTTTAGACTAATAAGTGCATATTATGATGAGATTGTATGTCGTAAAAAAATATGAACTATGTAATGAACACAGAACTTTTCATATTACCAGACAACCCAGCACATGATGAAGCTCCTCTGACGGCTTCTCTTCATAAGCATTGACATCAACTAGTGTTGGGTACACTATAGAATAGGGAGACTGCTTGGCCAGCATGATCAGTAAGCCTTCCAACTGCTTCCGAATTACTTGTTCAGGATGAGAACTTATACGTGCAAATAGTTGAGGCGTAACTTCCTACAAAGACAATTCCAGCAACACTTCAGCTAATTAGCCTTCGCTTAAAATAGAAAGAAGTTGAAGTAAAAACTCAAGATCTAGCATGTAACCTGCCATGGCAACAAAGGAACAAGCAAAAGAGAAGATTCAAGAGTATCTTTCAATTCCACACCATAATTGAGAAGTATATGCAGTATATACAATGTTGCTCTCAGGGTGTAGCTGCCAGTTTTTTGCTTTATAGCCTCATTTTCAAAACGAGGCATCTGACTATGGCAAAGCTGGGAAGAAGAATGAGAAAGATATTGTATGTAACCATTAGCAGCTTGTCCAAACAGGGACACTCTTCTCCTTCTCAAAGACCACCAAATATCAACAAAATCATCCAATAAGGATACTATGTCGGATTCTCCCAGCCTAAAAATTGGATTTAACAAACAAATCCTCACTTGAGAAGATACAATGGATGAAAGACGTTCTCCACCAGAGTTTTCTGCACCTGGTGCCCCTGCAGCAGTTTCAATAATATTCACCAGAAGCCAAACCAATGTCTGCAGAGGATTGTCATCACTTGAGTGCTCTGCAGAATCAAGCCAAGAGCTTCCCTCTTCCTGTTCATATATGAAATCTTTCATATCAATATTGTCCTGAAAAAGACGCAAAACCAACAACTTGATTCGTTGCACCTCATCCTTGGTCAACTTGAATCTCTCTGGTAAAATTTCCGAAGCAAGTATGGGAGAAAATGAGCACGAATGAAGGGTAGTTTCACTTGGAGCAGGGAGAGAGTCCCTGGCTTGCCTAAAGCACCAAGAAGCATAAGAAATCCATGATTTGCCCATGGTGGAGCAAATATGAGTCGACAATTTAGTTGCTGAACCAACCATTTCCTCAGTAATAGAATTCAAATTCTGTTTACAATCTATATTGCTGTCTTGGCCAAGTGAAGCTCTTTCAGCCATATCAAAATCTGCTGGCATCTTGAGAACAATACTTGTAGGACTCCAATCTGAATAGTCCCGCCTTAGCCAATCTGCGAGTTTTAAGCATGCTTTGGCCTTCAGAAATCTCTCTTCAGCATTAGATATTCCAGATGTTGAAGAAACCATTACAGGACGCAAAAATGACCAAAGGTTCGTGAAAGCATCTTCAAACTTGTTTTCAGCATACTGTAGTAAAATGCTCTCGTACTGCAAATTTAAGACAAAAAGATTGCGATGGCTCTCCTCGGGGCAAGCAGACAAATGATCTTTGAGATAGGCGTTCAGACGATTTGCCAACATTAGATTTCTTTGTTTACGGGCCAAATTATGCAAATTCATGCAAAATTCTAGAGTAACTGGAGAAGTTGGGGAAATGGTTTGATAAACCCGAAGAACTTTTAGCCAAGGATTACAATCTTGACGGATTTTACTAATAGAAGATGGCACTGGCTGAAGAGAATTCAATACTGACTGGTGTGGATTAGCCTCCTCATCGGTTGATTTAAGCTTGTAGTCATCTTCTACAAGGAAAATACAGTGCAATTGAATAGCAAGAGGTGTTGCTTCAGCTAAACCATCAAGTGGCAGAACAGAAAGTGGTTCCTCCAACATTGACCTTGCTTTCTGCAAATCATGCAGCACCTTATCACTCTTTCCCTCCTTCTGGAAGAGTAATGATTGCAGAAGCATCTGCTCACTCCGCTGCAAGGCTATTTTTGGATCAAGGGTAAGGTCACTATTAGTTTTAGGCGTTAAATCAAGGCATGACCATGCAGCCTGATAATCACCCTCATCAAAACGTGCTAATGCATGGATTGCATTAACTTCATTGCCTGCCATAGTTAAAGCACCAGAATAACTTCTACCAGCATGCTTAGCACGAAGCAATTGCAGCTCTAATAGCCAGGTTTCAAGAGATCTCCAATCAGATACAGCTGCATAACTCTCAATTACACGTGCTATAACAAACTGTATACCATCAGAACCTAGGGAACTGAGTGACTCTTCAGTTTGTAGCAAGTGAGTAAAGTGAGCGGCAGCGTTTTCATACTCGCCTCTTGCTTGATAGACAAGCCCACTTATCCATGAAAGGGGCCCAACAGGTCCACGCTCATTGAAGGACTGGTTTTCCTCCCCGAGTAAGGATGAGAACGTAATTGAAACCCATTTTTGTAGGCCAATCAACGAATCTGGTTCATAACTCTTACAAAGAGCTAGTGAGATATATCTTAGAACTTTTAAGACATCTCCTCTATACCTTCCTCTGATATTGTGGAGGTTATCAGTTACCTGAGCCCTTGATTTTTCCTTCAGAGCTGACACAGAAAGATTCTTGAGGTCCTGTAAACGCAGTGTACTGTATTGAATAACAGCATCATTGCAATGTAGAGCCAACCCAGCATTCATCATTGGTTCACATATGCGAGAAAACCAATCCTCGCATACTTTTTTGTTTGCCCTAAAGAATACAGAACTCTGACGAGTAGCAGGTGGTAAAATGACAGAGCCCTCATATGCATTATATACATTTTTCTTTAGAACCTCAACAAAATCCAGCAGTAATCTCATTGGTAGCAAGTGAGCACCAGAAGACCCTATCATACTTAAGTTCCCATCAATTTGCTCATTATCAAGCTGCAAAAGGTGTGCAATGTCCAAAAGCATGCGCTCTACAGCAGCAAATGTTTGGGTAGGCCCCCCAAGGTTAGTCCGCAGGCGTGTAGCAATACAGTACCGAGCTGCTTCATGTATAGCCCACCAGGCACCAGCTAAATTATTGACTGAACAGATTCTTTCAAGTATGTCTTCATCCACTTGTATATCGAACCACTGAGAATCACCAAGATTTCCTGTTTCTTCAGGGTGACTTGAAATAGTATCCTTTGAACTCCGGCAACTATGAATGAGCCGCTGGATCCAAGAAGAAAGAGGTGCCTTCCATCTTTGTGAAATGTAACTTAAGATGGACACAAGATGTTGCGAGTGCAGCTGCAGTGGCAGCTGTTTCAGGGAAAATAATTGTTTCCAGTGCATCTTGGAACTGTTGCCTATCCCAAGGTCAACAGGGCTAAATCTCCCATAATCATAGAGACCAAATGTATATACAGTAGTTGGCAAAATATGAGCAAGTAGCCTCACATATGCATCCCGTATCTCTATAGCTGGATCCCCAATTTTCTCCAGTACCACTTCAGCTAAGGGATAAAAACATGCAGGATGCAAAAGCTTTGCTTGCATAAACATCTCCAAAGTTTTCGCAACATGTGATCTTACTTCTGGTTCCCTCTCAAATGTGCCAGCTAAGAGTGAGAAAACTAAGTTCATGATTATACCAGCATGTCCACATGCTTCATAGGAAAAACATTTCGTGCTTGAGATCTTCTTATTAACAGCCATAACATTCTCACATAACTTTTGTCCCCAATCTAGAGCTGCTAATTTAATAGACAGAGGAGAAGAAGTATGAAGGGCTTTTATAAGGAGCTTGCTATATTTTTCTAATTGCTCAGTAACCACAGCTGAAAATTCATGACTGAGTTGATCATCGCCACCCTCCTTTTCAGTAGGAAACTCAACAGAAGCTTTGTCACAATTCTGTTCTCTTAGGGAACACTTAACCAGGAACTCAACTGAATTTAGACTCTCCAGTATCTTGATAACAGCAAACTGCAACTCCATGAAGGCCTGAATAGGTAATTCAAAAGGATTCATCTTTGCTGTGATAAAGGACACCAACTTCTCCAACCTCTGAAGATACAATGTAGCGATTTCTGTTTGGCCAATCAAACTGTTATCCCTACCCACTGAAACACATGCTGATAGAACTTTCAAATCAAACTTGATCAACGCGAACAATTCAAGTTCTGAAAATGTTCTAGAATCTATAACACAATTGAACTGATCCCAATCACCAGTGTTGTTACCAATCACACCATTCAACAGCTCCAGTTCCTCAGTCAGCGAGGTGACTGCTTCATCCACAACTTCTGCATTCCCATGCTGAAGCAAGAACACATAAGTAGCTGCAGAACTTCCCGTCACCAAATGATTCGGATGCAACCGCAGCTGAGAAACCGGCGCGTTGAACTGCAGTAACTTCTTCGCGGACAATGGCTGGAGGCCGAGTTTTTGCAAAGATAACAATTGGAGATTAGTTTTCAGCACCCCGTGAACTTGAAAAGATGTAATCCTCTTCAACCCGAGCCCATGATCCGTCGCTCCAAATTCCAGGCTCTGAAACAAGATATCAACAGCAAGAGGATAATAACTCGAAAACTGATCCCTCAATATTTCTGCTAAGAGAGTCAAACACTTCCATGAATCTTCAATCCACTCAGACCATCCAAATTTCTGGCCAATCACAGACAAGCACCGGAGCAGGCGAGGCAGCAAAGCCGCGAGAGGTTCAGTTATCTGTTCAAGCAGGTTCATTTCCAGCAACCCAGAAGCAGTGGACTGCAGAATGGTGCAGAAACAAGAAAGCAAAGCAAGAAGCCTTCGAAACTGAGGTGGAGTCCCTGGGGTTCCATCATGAAGCAAAGCCTCCATGTCCCCTAAGAACTTGGTGAGCAACCTCAACGACATTTGCAAGCTACCAACCCAGTACTTCTGAAACTGCAAGAAGCTATCCATGATAACACGCCTATCGGGTTGTGCAAGGTCGGGCACCAAGGCCCAACCGAGAAGAAGGTCAACGATGTCAGGGAAATGAGGCTGAAAACACCTCGGGAACTTCAGCGAGATCAAGGTCATGACACCCAGAAGCTTGCGCAGCAAGGCGAGGGAGGTTCTCTCGTCCTCGAGAAGAGCCTGGCACGCTTTGAGAATCGGCAGAGCGTACCTTTCAGTTCCTCCGCCGCCGCCGATGTTGAGAAACTCCCGGAGGCCTTCCAGGGCGAGGTCCTTGGCGGCGGCGGCGTCGACGGTGGAGACATTGCTGAGCAGCGGCAGCGCCCAGGAGATGAAACGGTCGACCAAGGTGCCGAGGATGACGTGGCCCTGTCTGGCATTGGGGATTGAGCAGATTACGGCGCAGAGAGCAGCGTGCGCCGTAACCGCCGCTTGACGCACCTCGAACGATCTGTGAGTGAGTGAAGAAATATGCGAAATCGATGAGTTGAAAATTGGAGAAGAAGAAGGAGGAGGAGATTGTTGATTGTTGATTGTATTAGGGACTTACTTGTCGGAGAGGAATTGGGAGAAGCCTTGGGCGAGGAAAGGGGCGGAGTGAGAGAGGAGGAGGGAGTTGTGAGGGTGAAGGATGGCGCGGTGGAGGGAGTGAATGGCGGCGAGGCGAGGAGAAGGGTCGTCGTCGGAAGCATCGTCTTTGGGGAGAGCGGCGGAGAGAAGCGCCGCTAGTTGGTGGTGTTGTTGCTGAAGGCCTTGCATCTTAACTCAACTCATCTCAACTCAACTCTGCTCTCTCTTTCAGACTTGAGTGCTTGCAATACTTCTTCCTCACACTCGCACCATTACCATATGCCCTTCTCACTTCTCCCCCGCCAAGCAAATACCTTTCTGCAAAATGAAAAAACAAAGAGTTTTGGTTTCGGGTTAAGAAGACGCTGGTCTCGGATTGATTTGTGAAGTAATCACTTATTTTTATAAGAATAATGACTTATTTTTAAGGGAAAAACTAATGGAGAGTATCTCCTCTCCACACAGGCAAAGGAAACTAATTACGATCTCTAACGCTGAGAGTCATGTAAATCGTCCATCCTTAGTGCAACATGGTCTGAACATGGTAAATGATTTCCTGCTCTCAAAAGCTACTCACATCAGTAGTGCTCTAAAGAACGTTTGCCACATCATATAAAGCATTCGTTCATGTAGCCCAAATCTTGCACATGTTTTAAACTATGTTCAACAACTAGCAACTCCGCAATAAAATCACTTATATAACCGAAGTTGCTAGAGATCCAAACTCCCTGCAAGTCACAAACAACACCTCCCACACTCATGCGAGCAAATGTTACCCATCCAGCTACCATCAATAGTTACACGTACTGCCAAACCATTTTGCGCAACAACCACGCTAGTTGACTCGTGCTGCGCATACTATGGGGTGCTGAAACAACATCAGCTACAGGCTCCAAACGCAAGTTTGAAACAACCGTGATATGAGCAATACTCGTACGTACACCTTAAGAACCATTACACGATTTTTCTCATGTTTAAACATCAAGTAAAATCAGACGCAAAACATAGTTCATGGGTCAAGGTTTCCTATTAAAAATCTCCTCATTTCTAGCTCTTTACAACCACCAAATAATAGTTATACCTATGCTTGAATTTCTCAGCTAAAAAAGGTTGCGGAACATGACAGTAAAAGGCGTAGTGTTGTTCATGTTGGGGAGAAAGTCCGAGAAGGAACTCATATTCTTCATAAAAAGTAGATTTTGAAAAAAAAAAAACCGAAATTTAATTATTTCTCTAAGTTACTTCTAGCAGCTTTTGAAATAACCAATTATTTATAATGAATTTTAAAGTGAAAAGTAATTTTTATATTTGATGGAAGTCCACGTGGACATGATATGTGATATTTTTTAAAATGTTTTTTATCTTTAGAATATACTTCATCTTCATCTTTAGTCCTTGAAAAAAAAATTGTGTTTTCACCCCTCCAAAATTACTAGTTTCATTTTTAGTCTTTGACGTTCAATTTTTTGTGCAACTTTGGCAAAAACCCACGAGGAACTGAAACGTGAATTTTTTATATTTTTATTACACTTGAATTACGCACGAAAATATGGATCCACCTCACACTCTCCCCCTGACACCTTCCCCCCCTCCCCCCCCCCCCCCACGACACCCATTCTCCCTCCACCGCCGCCTCCCTCTCCACTTCCCCCCACCTCCTATCACCCACTTCCCCATATGGCTCCCCATGTCTGCTCCCATCCTCCACTCCTTCCCTACTCATCTTTTCTCCTTCCCTCACTACCCCTTCCCCTCACCCTTTCCTCCACATTCTTTTTTCCCCACCTCGACATGATCTCCCCTAAGTCGTCTACAACCCATCTTCTGCCCGCCCCTTTAGAAATAAATATTGGCCAAAGAATTTTGCATCTCCTTCGTTGCGGAACTGAACTACATCGCCTATGATGCCTTCGAGAGAGAAAATGGAGAGATAGAGAGACGGTGGAGGAAGATCAAACTTCGACGGGGAGGAGGTTCCTCTGTTCCAACGGTCTCATCGGGGTCAAACGGCAACATCAAGAGCTGGATCGGTGAAGGGTTTTCATTGGGGGTGAAGATTTGAAGTTAAATTTTCTTCCATTCCTGTTATTGATTGGTTTATGGGTGAACGTTTATATATGTTGGTGGTTCACATGGTGGTTGGAGAGTAGTGATCGAAGATTGATAGCTAGTTGGGACATAAATGGGTGGGCGATGGTTTCTCAGTAGTGACAAAACGTCTTCCAATGTCATTGTCATGGGGGTAGTGGGGAAGGAGGAAAATGAGGTGGAGGAGAGGGGGAAGGGTGAGGCGTCATACTACTTAGATGGAATAATGTGGGGGTGAGGGAAATTGAGAGGGGGAGTGGGAGAAGGGGAGGGGGGGAGGGAGGGAGGGAGGAGAAAGGGAATTGGATATATGGTGGAGGATGTCGATATCTCTCCATGTGGGTGGGTTCGTGGGTACATGTTTCCATACACAATTTAAATGTAATAAAAATATAAAAATGCCACATGTTAAAGTTCACATGGATTTCCGTCAAAATTGCATGAAAAATCTAACGTTATAAGTAAAAACAAAATTGATAATTTTGGAGGAATGGAAACCACAAAAAAACACTACAAGGACTTAAAATGAAAATATAATATATTTCGAGGATAAAAACTTATTTAAAAATAACACGTGTCAAGTAATTTTTGTCAGACGGAAAGTTTAATAAATGAAACTCATAAACTTTGTGGGACGAAAAAAAAACATTTTTTTTACAAGAACCAAAAACAAAAATGGTGTATATTCGAGGAAAAAAAAACTTATTTAAGCCAATATTTCTCCTCTCTCAATTTTACTTGCGACCTTTGTTTCCTCACCGTCACCTGGTTCATCGCCACCGGAAACCACCTGGTTCGCCACCGTCTCCCACTGGAAGCTTTCTCCCCGGGAAACGATGTCGTACGACGACGTGGAGATTGAGGACATGGAGTGGAACGACGAACTGCAGGCGTACACATACCCGTGTCCATGCGGGGACCTGTTCCAAATCACGAAGGAGGACCTCAAGCTCGGCGAGGAAATCGCTCGCTGCCCTAGCTGCTCTCTCTACATCACTGTCATCTACAACATTGAGGACTTCCTCGGCAATTCCGATCAAAATCACAAAAACAAGGGTCTTCAGCCCTCCAACCAACAAACCCTCACCGTTGCTTGAATTTCAGGTCATTCACAAATTCTCCTCAATTTCTTCGATTGTTAGATTCTTAATTGCAGTTTTCATGCTTCAGTTTCATGATGAATTTTTGCATAGAAGCATAAGTGCACATATCTTAGGTTTTTGATTGTGCAAAGAGAAAAATAAAAAGATTAATCTTTGGTCAACTTATGGGGATTGTTACATCTCTGTGTTTAGTGGATTTGAAAGTTGGACCTCTAAACTGGTAAGTGGATAATGGATGCGCGTGAAATCCACCTTGTGCGTGTCAGTGTTGTGAAATATCCGCCATGGCTCATGGCGGGTTTTTGGCTCTTCGCCATGGCCAATATCACACCATAATCCACCATCCACCATCCACCATCATTATTTGTCAAATATGGGGTTTTTTCTGGCTCTCCAACACGGCCAATATCCCACCATAATCCACCATCATTATTTGTCTAATATGGCGGGTTTTTGGCTCTCCGCCACCCGTCATTAACAACATTGGTGTGTGTGTGGCTTACCGGTTGAAGCTGATAGGGTAATTAGCAGTTTTGGGATAAGCTATGAAGTTTAGCTTCAGGTGACTGTGCTTTAAATTGTGTGTCCACCATCAATCCAAACTGTTTCTTAACTTTTTAGAATGCTTCTTTGGTTCGAAAAAAGTTATGTGGTCAATAGAGTTTGGAAATTTCTGTTGCAATAGCACCAACCAAAGCTGAGAGAACAAGTGTATAGTTAACTTAAAGGCTAATGAATGAGGATGGTTCGTTTGATGAAACCTAGGTCTTTGTTCTCACTATGTTTTGGCATTTGTGTATTTATTTTTGGAGATTCCAAGGGACAGCTGAAGCATGTAATTAGTAGTCAATTTACAAAGTGTATATATTTGATGCACTTGAAGTATGAGTTAGTTCTGCTGGTGTACTCTTGATATCATGCTTTATTGATCAGTGGTAAAGAAGCGTCATCCTTAACTTCATTGATCTCTCCTGTTTTAGTTTTTCACTCTAAGTCACACATAGTATTAATTCCTTTTAAAGACTCATCCATCCGCTGAAAAATCAATTCCAAGGGACATCTTCATATAATGTGAAACTAGAGGGAGGGTTATTAACATAGATTTCATAAACGTCAGCAAGAATGCCGTTTAATCGTTTTTTTGTAGTTTTTTATGCTACATTTACCTTACAGGTTTCCTATTTTGCCATTTCTTCTAGTAGCTCCTAGCGCTCTTGTTTCGTTACTGCTAGTCCAAGCACGGAACTAAACTAACATTACAACTATAAACAAATCTCTGGCCCCCATTTTTTATTTTACTGCTACTCCCTTGTGTTGTGTTTGGATGTGTGTTAAATTCTTTGTTATGTTTTCTTTTATTACGTCTGTGTTTGTGGAGAAGTGGCTAATTGCAATTGTTGTTTCCTTTGGTTCTGAAACTCTAGGCTCTATGTTGTGGGTTATATTCTCATTGTACATATTTCTATTACCTGAAAGCTGAAGAATACTTGAATATAATTGTGATCATATTCAGTGACGGATCCAGAAATTTTAACTCGTGGGGGCAGCATATACATATAAATTTATAATATTAAAAATCTAAGATATCGTTTTAAAAAAATTCATTTATATTATTATTATTTTCTATGAGTATTCATATTTTAAAAACATTATACAACTTTTTTATTTTCAATACTATCAAGAAGTTGGATAAGATTATTGGAACTTTGAACTCTTAAGAGAAGAAGAAACAGAATGAAGCATAGAGTTATGAACCTAAAATATTGTCATATTATATATAAAAAAGTTAAAATGGTAGATCACAATACTATAATGTTTGAACTTGTTACTCACAAAATATAACAACCTCAAATTATTTATCATATTTCTTACTTATGTTTTATCTACTCTCATCTCTTTCCTGTGAATGTAAGTGAAATGAATGTAAACTCATCTTTTTCCAAAGTACAAAATAATGAGGACAATTATTATTTTGTGGGGACAATTATTTACTGAATGTTATAAAAATGTAGTGTACATATAGTATATTTTATTGAAAAATAAAAAATCTTGTGGGGGCACTTGCCCCCCTCAAGCCCCATGTAGATACGTGCCTGATCATATTACTTATTAATGCTTTTGAGTTTATTACCAATTGCATTGTCTTGCAGATTTCCTGTAATGGAGGGATCATTTTTGTCACGACTTTCATCGTCATAGCATTTCAGATCTTGTTTTACAGATAGGTATTCTTAGTGTTTTAGATGGAAATAGGAGAAATGGATAATGCGAAGGTTTATGGTACTGTGGAATACTATTTGTAAGATAATTGTTATTTGGTCTTGTGAAGGGATAAGGAAGCCATGAATTTTGCATTAAACTCAATTGAGCTACATCATGTCAATTATTTGACCTTAAAAATGAATCAAATTATTTTAATATTTGACTTCATAACACCACTCCTTTAATTATTATACTTTGCTAATTCGACCACCCTTCAACGGAATGATTGAAGCTGCTCTGTGCTAATTCGTCTTTTCTCTTGCCATTCTTTATTTTCTTTAACAAATGGCTATGCTTTAAATAAAAATAGCAACACAACCACAAATCCGTCACATGAGAAACTTGTACATCGAATCAACTAATTTTATATGGCTAGTCTTTGGCACAGTTGAAAGTGAAAATGACAGTAAACCGAACATTAATAATAACTTGTCACTTTTCACCGCAAGTTTGGCGAGAAAATGAGATTGCAATGGGATTTAAAATGAGAAGTCCACTATGCCCCACTCTTTTCACAAGCAAGCAAATGCAAATGTGTTTCCATCATAATAGTAAATTAGAAATATGCAATTTTTCGCATTCATAAGCGTCTGTACCATAAAATCGATTTTCGACGGAAAGAAAAACATATATGGGAAAATCGTAACATGTGGTTAGCATATTAGGATTTTTTTTTTTGACATCTAGAAATAATTATTTTTTATTTTGAAATAAACGCAGTCAAAGTAATTTTTCTAAATAATTTATTTTTAGCTTTTTTATATAATAATTATTTCAAAATCTGAAACAAACACTAAACAATATTTGGTGAATGTTTTGCTACTGTTTCAAATGGAATCAAAACAGTTCCAAATTCAATCAATAAAATAATACCACATGTTATTCAATTTTTTAACACTATTATTTTATTATATTAAATTTTAATCCCGATTAATTTATTCTAAAAATATAACAAATTATAATTTAAGTCACTAATATATCAAATTACATCTTTAATCTTCATTGATCACTAAAATTATACGCTAACCAAAATTTCAACATTGAAGAAAAGCTTCATCGCCATTCTTTAAAAAAAAAACTTCATCACCATGAAAAAAAACATTCGACTACATTCATTTTTAAATGAAAAACGTGTATCCATCTTCAATATCATCTTGTCGCTGGACAAGGTATAATAATGTAGATTAGTCGGGTTTAAAATTTAATTTTAAAAAGATTGAATAACACGTGTCACGATTTTATTAGTTGAATATGAAACTGTTTTAAAATTGTTTCAAATGAAACAGTATCCAAGAGGTCACTTTGTAAAACTACAGTTAAAAATGAAAATGAAAATAAAAATTGTAAGACGGAAAGATACGTATTTATATTGATTTAAACAGTAAGAGATAATGCTTTCTAGCTTCAACAAAAGAGCCATGCTTTCTAGGAGATGAAATGTTCAGATTAGGCTCGTGCCTAGGGAGAAGAATAATACAACTGATTTGATAAGTTTCTCATGAAGGATCTCCTTTTTATTTTTAGAGGCTCTTTCCGTCTAATGTTATTGAGTTCAATAGTAAATACATGTTATACTTAATTACCTTTCCCCTGCTTTTCATATATTTTGAGTTTAGTAGTATGTACTGTCAAATGTAAAATAATCTTATATACACATCTAATCAATATGCCACCTAAGATAACGAGTTATATTCATTTAAAATTTTAATTAAACTAATAATACATTTTCAAATTTGATTTAGACAATCCTTTTGACGGAATTCAATTGGACAATCCTTATATTTTACATTTTTTCACCCAATTCCAAGAATTTTAAAAGCAACCTCACTTTTTTTCATTTGTTTTATATTTTTTCCACTTATTCTTTGTTCTCATTCTCACATTTACCTTTAACAAAAGATAAAGATTGGTAGACATTTAAAGGGTGTACACAACTAGGGAGAGATATGATAATTGTGAATATGATGTGTTATAATTGAAGAAAGAAATAGAGAGAAAAAAGGGTTAATGGTATGGTAGGTCCCTGTGTTTGTACTCAAGTTTACGATAGGTCCCTCGCCGGAATTTTTTTTGAAATAAGTCCCTTAGTTTGCACCAAGTTTGGGTTTAGTCCTCGCCGGAGACCGGAGCTCCGGCAAGTGCTTACGTGGACTGCTGACCGTATAAATAACGCTGACGTGGATTTTTTTAATTATTTTTGAAATTCCAAATAATTAAATTCATTTTAAATTTAAAACCCCTAAACTATTCTAAATCTTAAATTAACCCACTAAATCCCTAAACCCCCAATCCCCTCAAACCTAAATTAAAAACCCAATCTAAAAACCCAGAAAAATCTATAATGCTCATCTTTCAATTTCAGAAAAACCTAGCAAGTTCGTCTTCTTCTTCATCATCATTATCTTCATCTTCTCCATCAAAACACTGTTTCCTTCAGGTTTCCAATCCAAGAGTCCAAAATGGAACTCAGAAGGCAAATCATACATGAAAACCTTCAAAACTCTCAAAACAACATTGTCACGTTTTGTTTAGTGTTATTACTGTTACATGACCCACCAGGTGTTTGTGCTTTTTTCCCAATGGCTGGTGGTTCTGCATTTTTTTTTCTTTCACTGTCAACGTGTATTGCTCTGTTTCCAAACGAGGATTCTGCAGTCTGAGCCTTACTCACTTCAGTATCCTCAATTAAATTAAATTTTTCTTCTTCTTCTTCATCTCCCCACCACCCACCAAGATCGGAAACAACCCAGCAACAATCATCTAACCCAGAAACACCAATCCCCACCCCACCGCAACCCGATCCAACCCAGAAATCTGACCTTGGAACTCTCTCCCACCCATCCACAACCACACTGAGCCACCACCCCCAAACCTCCATCAGACCAGAGAAGATAAAACACCCAAAACCCCATAAGAAGAAGAAGGCTTTCTCCCAACATCGTTGTTCAGATCTGATAGCAAACTTTGAAGCTCATCCTTCGTCGTTCAAATCTGGATTAAAGGTTGAAATTTGGTTTTGGATTTTTAGGTTTTCTGTTTGATGAAATTTCAGAATTTTTTAGGTTTCTCTTTACATGTCGCGATTCTTCTCTCCCTTGTCGTTGTGGAGTTTGGGTTCGAGTCTGAGTACGGGACTGGGTGGTTCGGTTGGTGTGGAGGAAGGAGGAAGAAGAAAGGGCGTGGGAGAAAGGTAGAGAAGTTTTTGGGTTCGAATATGAGTCTGGGTTTTGTGAATTAGGGACACAAACAACAACATACAGAAATAGATTCGAAATCTGAGTTTGGAATTAGGGACTCTCTCACAGTTCAAGATTCAAAGAGAAAGAGAAGGAGAAGGAGAAGGAGAAGAAGAAGGAAGAAGAAGAAGGGTTTTTTTAGTGTTTCAGAATTGAATTGAATTAGGGATTGGGGCTTTATGGATTTAGTGGGTTAATTTAAGATTTAGAATAGTTTAGGGGTTTTTAATTTAAAATGAATTTAATTATTTGGAATTTCAAAAATAATTAAAAAAATCCACGTCAGCGCTATTTATACAGTCAGCTGTCCACGTAAGCACTTGCCGGAGCTCCGGTCTCCGGCGAGGACTAAACCCAAACTTGGTGCAAACTAAGGGACTTATATCAAAAAAAATTCCGGCGAGGGACCTATCGCAAACTTGGGTACAAACACAGGGACCTACCATACCATTAACCCGAGAAAAAATGAGTGTTCTGTATTGTTTAGGTGTACACGAATCATTCACCCGAACAATGTATTCATGTTCATTTTGAATACAGAACTGGAGGCTGAGATCGTAAATTTTCCGAAGTTATAAACTTGGTCTCTTTGCTGCGTGTGGTTTGATATGGTATCCACGACCATGAGATCACTGAAAATCAAAACCTTTTCACTCAGAATCCTTAACCTCAACTTGCTCTCTCACTCCCATGGCCATTCGCAAACACGCTCTTTCTCTCTTCCTGTACCTGTTCCTACGCCCATCACCGAATCCACAATCCTTAATTCCATCGAATCTTCTCAGTGGCATTTCATCGAACACCTTGCCCCACACCTCACCCCTTCCCTCCTCTCCTCCGTTCTCACCTCCCTTCACCCCAACCCACATCACGTTCTCAGCCTCCTCACCCACCTCCACAACCACCCTCACTCCCTCGACCTCACCACCCGATGCCTCGCCGTCTGCATCCTCTACCGCCTCCCATCCATCAAACCCTCCCTCAACATCCTCAACCCCCTCATTCACACCGGCACCGCCAACCCCACATCGATTCTCGATGAACTGGCACGTGCCCGTGAGCGTCTCAACGTCCGCACCACTGTCGTATTCGATCATCTCATCAGGGCTTATTGCGAACTCAAGAAGCCCGACGAGGCTCTGGAGTGTTTCTACTGGATGAAGGAAAAAAAGGTTCTGCCAGAGATTGGCGCTTGCAATCAGATGTTGAGTCTGTTGGTCAAGTTGAATCGAACCCAGATGGCTTGGGTTCTGTATGCTGAAATGTTCAGGATGCAGATTAAGTCGAGTGTGCGCACTTTCAACATTATGATTAATGCTTTGTGTAGAGAAGGGAAGTTGAAAAAGGCAAAGGAGTTTATTGGGCACATGGAGGCTCTTGGGGTGAAGCCGGATGTTGTTACTTATAACACAGTCATACACGCGCACTGTGTCATAGGGAAGTTCGAAGTAGCTCGTGGGATGTTTCAGACAATGAAGGATAAAGGACTTGAGCCAGATTCTTACACCTGTAATTCTTTCATTGATGGGATGTGTAAAGCCGGAAGGCTTGAGGAGGCAACTGATTTTTTTCGCAACATGTTAGAGTTTGGATTGGCGCCGAATGCGGTAACATATAATGCCTTGATGAATGAGTGCTGCAATAAAGGGGATCTGGATAAGGCTTTTGCATTCAGGGATGAGATGATAAGTAGAGGCGTAGAGGCATCTCTTTCCACTTATAATGTGTTCATTCATGCAATGTTCATGGAAGGGAAGATGGGGGAGGCTGAGAGTATGATAGAAGAAATGCAAGAAAAAGGAATGAAGCCAGATGATGTTACTTATAACATTTTGATTAACGGATATTGCAGATGTGGGGATGCGAGGAAAGCCTTCAGCCTTTATGATGAAATGGTGAAGAAAAGGATTCAGCCCACACTGGTAACATATACGTCACTTATACATGTTCTGGGTAGAAAGAGTAGAATGAGGGAAGCAGATTACTTGTTGAAGCAGGCTCAGAAACAAGGTCTTTTGCCAGATATCATAATGTTTAATGCATTGATTCATGGCCACTGTGAAAATGGTAATATTGATCGTGCATTTCAATTGTTAAGAGAGATGGATAACGTGAAGGTCCTTCCTGATGAAGTCACTTATAATACCTTGATGCAAGGGTACAGCAGGGAGGGGAAAGTGGAGGAAGCCCGGAAACTTCTTGATGAGATGAAGAGAAGGGGGATCAAACCTGATCATATCAGTTACAATACACTCATTAGTGGTTACAGTAAAAGAGGTGATGTAAAGGATGCTTTTAGAGTCCGTGATGAAATGACGAAGATAGGATTTGATCCTACAATTCTCACTTACAATGCTCTTATAAAAGGCTTGTGCAAAATCCATGAAGGTGAGCAGGCTGAAGAGCTCCTGAAAGAAATGGTTAGTAAAGGCATTACTCCTGATGACAGTACCTACCTATCATTAATTGAGGCCATGGAGACAGCTGATGACGTGGTGGGAAATGGTGATGAGTGAATTTGTGCTTATCTTCATCCGCTTGAAATTGAATGCAGAAAGGGATGTACTAGCAGAAAATAAATTATTCAGGGACTTTGTAGAAAGTTCTATCTTTGAAGCTCAGACACAAGTGTATTGGCATTCCTGATTCTAGAAGCTGTGTCATTGAGCAAACATGTGAGTATGTGACTGTACATGAGGACCAAGATAATGCAGTTTAGGTACAATTTGCCTTTGCTCGCTTTTGATATAAGATTATCATTTTTGAATTTCAAAAGTCATGTTAGTTATGTTTTGTATACTTCACAAAATATTTTTGTGTGTTTCTGTTTGAGATTAGAAAAGAATAGCTAACCGTTGAATATGGCCTTCTCTGATACTATATGGAATTACACAGGAAGGTGGTTGTGAATGGGTGCAGAAATGAGTACATTATTTATTTCTTTCCTAATAATTAATAAACAATCATTGCCTTTAAATACATGTCAATTCTTTTATTCTGGTTTCATTCTCTGTTCATGATCTCAGTCCCTGCATTGTTTTGTATTGTTAATCTCATCTGGCTATAGATGCTTGTGGCTTTTTGCAGTATTGTGCGTACTCCCGGTCATGTGTATGGTCAAAGTTATGTTCTTCTGATGTGAATCGAGTTTTTTGCTACCATGAGCTGCTGGATATGATTAAAGGTGCACCTTCAAAATATTTCCTCTCAGCCTGCTTGTCCTTGTGTGCTTGGTTGAAAACTTTTGTTCTTGTGACACTTGACATAATATATTAACATAATATATTACTTCAGTTTATATTGAGAAAATTGGCTTATCATTTAAATGTTTGTCCAAAGCATATTTCTCAGTTTCATGTGCTATCTAAGATGAATATTTAAGAAGCAACGAATGCCAATCCTGTGCCTTTATTTGTATTAAAGGCTCTGTTCCTGTTAATAGAAACACAAAAATCTTCATGAGTTTTTGCTATGAGTTTCATATTGAAGCCTATCTTCATCTATTTCAGTACTATTTAACATTGATCGACTTTATTTATCATGAGTTTCATTCTGTTGAAGAAAAACATTATCGTTATCTAATGATGAGTTATTATGTTATATGATATATTTAACATCTCATGCTGTGAAACTCATAAAAAAGATGGAACAAGACTGGCTTATTGAACAAGAAAACCAGTAAAACAGTGGAAAGTCACGCAAGCAGAAAATCAATGAATAGCCTATCAAATTAGTCCAATACCAGTTAAACTGGTGACAATTAATGGCTGAAATTTAAATTGAAATATTACCTAATTTTGTAAGGATTTTAATATATATGTACTAACAATGTAAAGAGTCATATATTGCCATGTTTCTTATTTTAATTTATTTATGATGTGTCTTAATAGTGAATCCTGATTTAATATCAATTAACATTTAATTAGTTTTAGTTTACTTTAAAATAAATAATAAAATTAGTAAAATGTCTAACAAAGGATCAAGTTGGTTACCAAAAAATTCTCAGGTGAGATCAAGAAAGTAAAACAGAAGAGAGAAAAAAGTGGTGAGCAACTTGCTCATTTCCAACGTGATATTCATTCCGAAAACTCAAAAGCTTAGAGCATGTTTGATTACAGTTTTTGAAAACTGTTTTTTGTTTTAAAAAATTTAAAAACCTTTTTGACACAACCTGTTTTTAAAAACATCTTGTTTTCAGTTTTAAAAACTAAAATACCAGAACAGCTAAAAGATATTTTCAGTTTCTGTTTATAGTTTTCAAATTTAATTTTAAAAATGTTGGAAAACATCTCATTCAACAGTTTTCTTTTGTAACACAGTTTTCAAAAAAAGTTTTTAAATACAGTTTTCAAGAACAACAATCAAACAGACTTAATAGTTACTTTGATGCTGAAAACTAAAAAACTAAGTCACGAGATGTTGAAAATTCAATTTTTTTTTTGGAGTAGAGGTTAAAATTTTGTGACCCATGCTTGGTACTCATGGAATTGACTAGCACCTTGACCAAGTTGACTATGTTTGTCCCTCTGAAACTTGAAAATACTAATTTTTTGGAACAAAGGTTAAATTTTCGTGACCTATGCCTAAAACTCAAGGAATGCACTAGCACCTCGACCAAGTTGGCTATGACTATCCCTCCCTCAAACTTGAAAATCCTAAATTTTAGAATAGAGGTTAAATTTTCATGACCCATGCTTGGAACTCAAGGAATGCACTAGCACCTTGGCCGACCTAGTTGGTACTTCCATTTCACTCGTGGGTTGTCACAACCTAGCTAGCCTTGTCTTCAACAAATTTAGACCAATGCGCTTTCCAAGCAGCTTGACAATAATGGAGTTCCTCCATGGTTTGCATAACTCTTTTTGCTTCTCACGAGAAATCTCTATCATCGGGCAGAGGGGATTGCGCTCCTCAATGGATTTTACACCCATTTGTTCTTCTTCTTTGTCAGACTCGTCCGATTTCGAGACAAAATTCTCTGGTGGTATCTCCTCCTCCGAAGACTCTCCCAAGCAAATGCCCTTGTAGGAAACTATCTACCGTGACATCCGGACCTTTGTAGCGGTCATCAATGGAGTTCGTTCTCCTGTCGTTCCTCCTTCCGCCCTGAACTTGCTTCTTCGGGCCTCACCCCGCCTCCATCCCCCGTGGCACTGGAAGCAGAACCACCGGCAGCACTCATTTCAAAGAAAAAATTATTGCAGTTTAGATTATATTTAATTAGATTACATAGTCACTTTTAATCAAAATTTAAATAAAGAAAATGTAATATACATGTATATTCATTATTTTTGTTCTTGTCTCCAATTTACTCAACTTTTCTCATGTTGAAAAAATTATAGTATATGGAATACTAGCAAGATGAAAAAAAAATTCGTTATTAATATTTCGAAGTCTTCTAGTGATTTTGTTTTCAAGAGAGATTAAATTAAGAGTTGAGTTCAAGAAAAAAATAATCTAATGAGAGTGGCAGGGTGAAGGATCAATCTACCAAGGAAACAAAAATGAGTTTTGTATATCTCGACAGTGCATATTTTTTAAGAAATTAGCGGCGGTCAATTGACGGCGATTCCGCAAAGTAATTTCCTGGGAATTTTCCTAAAAAAATTGACGGCGATTCCGCAAAGTAATTTCCTGCGAATTTTCCTAAAAAAATTTATGCGGATTTTACTTCAAAAATATCTCTTGCAAATTTTCCTACAAAATGTTTATATTAAAAATTTATTGCGAATTTTCTTACGAAATTGTCCTACGAATTATGTTTAATGAAAACTTCGCAGAAAACATTCGAAAGTAAATCTGCTAGAACTTGAGGTGTCTGAGTTATTCACACTATTTCGTGGTCCATATAGCGCGACCCAAAGGAAATTCTCAGGTGAGATCAAGAAAGAAAACTTGCTAATTTCCAACGTGATATTCATTCTGTTTTTTCAGAGTTTATTTAATTGATTCATTTCCTTGTATCAAGAGAAAATCAACCAAACACATTCCTTTTTTTTTGAACGCAGCTTTCAAATAATCAAGAAGAAATAGTGTTTGGCACTGAGGCCATAAAGTAAACTAGCAAGGCCAGGAGGATCCTTCTCCACCCAAATAGCAAGAAAATCCGTAATACAATATAAAAAAAAAAAAAAAACATGTTTATTCTGCCTTAAATACATGTTTATTCTTTTAGTCTGGTTTTCAGTCTCTGCTTTAGTTGAGAAAATTGTCATATACTTCCACTATGATTCTGGCTGATTGCAGATTAAAAAAAGACCACGCCTACTTTTGACACTAGCCAGTTTCCAAATTTATCAACCCATGCTTATGCCACTTTTCAACCCATCATTGGCCAAGGTTGATTGTATTCTGTGTCTTATTATGAATTCGTGTCCTAACTTCTAACTCCTTGTACTTTAAATCAACTTTTTTTCTCAGTCAATAACCTAAAGACTAAAGTTGAAAACAACATTTAGAGTTTAAAGCTGGATGCCCCATCACTTTACCAGGTCATCTTTATGTTGAAGCTCTTTTTCCTCCAGGCAAATAAATTTGTAGAATTTTTTTTATAGGCAAATGTTAGATGTTAGTAAATTACAAATGTTCCTTCTCCAGGGTTTGTACCTGACCCTTCACCTTCTATTACCCTTAGCTCAACCAAGTGAGCTACTCCTCCCCCGATAAATTTGTGAAATGTTCACTAATTGGCAAGGGATGTTGTTTTACTCTTTGATCAGTTCATCATTGGAAAATATATGTCTGCTTTACCATCCAAAATCTATCCACTTCTCTAATTCCCAAAACTACTATGAAAGAGGGCAAGACAACTCTACTTGAGGCATATTGAACATTTTTCGTTCATCTACAATTCTAAACCATAGCGCTGTAGATGTATTAAACAGCAGCTTGGAGTTATAGTAATTCTCTCATTTGTTTTTTATTGTTGCTAATTTTACATTTTTTGCACCATGGAATCTCATTTTACATGTCTTTAAAGTGAGAATTTAACTTTTCCTAGTGGTCAGCTACCAAAATATTATTTTACATACAACCACATGGTGGAAAAAGACTATACCAATAATCTTGTCGCTTTCCCAGTCATATATAATATTTACATGAATTTGATGTAATGGGGACTAAACTTCTTTTAATGAGTGGGAAAATCTTGCTTGCCACATGAATTTATTGGAGAAATTTCACTCTCCACTTCATGAAGGGACACATTTTGCTTGTATGGTCAATGCAATGAGCCAATCACTATAGCTAGGGGTATTTTCACTTTTCAGCCTCACAATGAATGTTGGTTGCTGTTATATTTGGTTCTTTTTCAAGGAGGGTTATCTCTTATCTTCTCAAACCTGATGTGGATTTCCAATTAGAGTGCATAGAACTTTAGAGAAAATAATAAGTCCCTCAATTATTACTTTAATTTGTCATGAAGTGCTGCCCCCATTTTAATCTTTTTTTCATGATGTTGCTCAAAACAGGTTCTCTTTTCTGGTTGTGGAAACACATGCACCATGCACTTGATAAAATGTCTAGACCAATCATGTCATATAAAGCACCTTATTCCGTGTAAGCAAGAATCAAGTTTGCAATGGCTTTATGTATATAAGTGAAGAAATGGAGCTAAAAAAACGGGTGCCTTGCAAAGAAAAATCATTGCGATGAGCTTGTTTGTAGCACACTTTGTTCAGGGATTAGCCCTTGCCCTTCTTGGTCTATGGCACACCATCAACACAATCAAATCTTACCTTGTGAAGGGTCCTGCCAACTTCACTGTGAGATTCTGGTTCCAATTCAATACCCCTCTAGCCAGACTCAAACACTTGGAGCTTGTTTCCATTTTATGCTTTTCCATCCTTGCAATTTTCATGCAAATTCTGGACTTCCCTAACTTCCACTATGCTTTTAAGCTTCATAACTTTGAGCATGCAACTATGTTCATACACCTTGCTTTGTTTGCTGGTTTCTCCCTCTCAATTGAATTGACTGATTCGCTCGACATCTTCTCCGGGTTTGTCGGCATACTCGCATCCTCAGTGTTTAGCCAAGAGCTCTTCCTACTCCATTTCCACTCCACAGACCATGTTGGACTTGAAGGTCATTACCACTGGCTGCTGCAGCTCATAGTGATTGTCTCACTTGTATCAGCTATGGCTGCAACTACTTTTCCTCAAAGTTTCAACGCCGCGCTCGTGCTTTCTATTTCAATCATCTTCCAAGGATGTTGGTTTATAAACATGGGGTTTATGCTATGGATTCCTGCATGTATCCCTGAAGGATGTGTAATGAACATGGCCAAGGTCAATGAAAGTAGAATCCTCGGGGCAGTTACTTGTATATCCAAAGAGGCTGATTTTCGTGCCAGAGGATTAGCCAATTTACAATTCAGCTGGATCTTTGCTATAATTCTGATATTTGCAGGAATTATATGCTTGAAACTAGCTAGAAAATGCACCATATTAGACCGGTTGGAGTATGAGAGAATTCAGAATAAAGGAACAGACTCCACTACTCTGGCCAATGAAGGTTTCAAGCAAGGCAAATAATCTACCTTACTTTGTTTAATTAAGTAAGGTCTCTAGTGTATACAAGAGACCTTAGATTATGCAACACAAATAGAATATGCAATAATGTGTATACTAGCCCAGGATTACATAGATCAGATGTTGTTTCCAGTAATCTCTTGGGTTTCATAACTTGTCAGGAAACCTTCAACAAAACTATCAGCTATATAATGTTTGCCACAGTTCAAAACTGTCTAGTGTCTGTCTGGGCACTGGTCTTCTGTGGAAACACTCTTTCAGTAGATGTAAGAAGCATGCTATCTCCAGATCTTATAACATGAAGAGATTATTTTCTTTTGATTTCTTGTTGCAATATTTCTGATTGTCTTCTTTGTTTAGTCTTCCTAATGTATGTTACTTACATAACATGCACTTCTAGAGGAGATGGAGCAACTGTCGCGGTTTCCCAAATTGAGAAAATGGAAGCATGACCAATAAAATTGTTAGAAGATTAAGTTCTCTACCTGCTTATTTTATTAAACATCATAATTTAAACTAAGCCAATTGAAATTGATTCCTCACACATGCCTGTTTGAATTAATGAATTAAAACAAAATTACAACTTACTGAAAAAACTTGAAAACAGATAAGCGATTCTCATAATTTAAATATTCCCAAGCAAACGCTGAACTGCATGTTAATAGGAAGCTCATCAAGTTCTGCAAAAGGATATTTTGACTCTATCTGCACATATCTCACATGTTTTATTTTATGACAGAAACCAGACAAATTGTGTAAATTTTTTGTCTCCAAATAAAAATTCATGTAATAGGACTTAGTTTATATACCCAGAGATAATTGAGTTCTGTATCATACAAAGACTTGTAGAAAGATATATATACTTTTCTAATTAAGATGATAAACAAATGAATAAAATGAAATTCATGAGATTCTCAGTCTCTTCCAGAGATGCTTCAACTTGAAGAAGAACAAATCCTATGGCAACCCCCACAAGAACAAGCCTTTTCATGATGGCTGCAATCTGTAAAATTTCACCTGCAGCATTACATGTTCAAGAGGAGGCTCCTTATTGTAATCATAGACAGTTTTGCTGTTTCAACTATACTTAGATTCTGTTGTAACTAATATCTGTTAGTTTCTGATAAGTTGTAAACTCTTATATACGAGTATTCTCTTGTACTCTTAGATATCAATGAAATCACTTTCATTCTTCTGGTCAAACTCTTTGATCTCTCTTCTAAACACTCCTCCACCTCCGCCCTTGCCCTGCAATGGAGATTTCAAGGAGTTTATGACCTCGGTCATTGTTCCTTGTAATGAAGAGATACAAGACAGAAATTATACAAATTTGATGCTATAGAAAATTGCTATTAATGAAGGAAGAGAAATACAAGTCAAATAAAACAACCTGAGATTGTTGAAGAAAAAGGTTATAGAATGGAAGAGACTATTGGGACTTAGAGAAAGAAATGGATAAGGTAACAAGCGTGTGGTTGGTTAAAAAAAACATGATAGCTTCTTGTTTATTCTGCTTACAAGCTGGCTTTGATACTCTGAATGACATAATTGCCATGTTCAACAATTGAAATTTAAGTCCCACTTCCTAAAACACTTTCAAGCCATTTCAGTATCAAATTGGATCACCAATCTCTCATATGCATAAAAACTAAACCATTCAAATTGGTTCACCATGGCAGAAACAATTTCACGACAAGAGTATAAACAACTTACAGTATGCAATTAAGAGTAAACAAGTTTGCCAGCCCACATTTATGATAGTATTTTTACCTCGTGTTCATCTCTTCCTAGCTACATGTACCCGGAACATTTTGATGGCTCGGTCTTCCCGCAACATAATTTCGCAGATGCATGCATCATTTTCTTTGATCTTGTTCTTTTTGCAGAAAGCTAACCACCCTTTGATACGCACTCGCCCATCTTTCCACATGCTAAATTCTCCCTCTTCTGTGTGTTTTTTGTTGACGGGTATCTTTCGAGGCAAGCTGCGATGGTACTTTTGTAGTTCATTTCTTTGAATATTCTGTAATTACATAGAAGGAACACAACTTTAATTTCAAATTCTCAAGGCAATGCAACTTGAATAGTTTTACACACTTGAAGGTAAACATTTTAAATCATACCTGGCACTGGCAGCATACAAGGGCGATCTTATTTGCAAAACGAAGGGAATGATCTTTGATGATTGCGTGTGGAATATGCTGCAAAAGAGAAGGGTGATAACAGAAGTGAGAATTTCAGTAGATGAAAGAAGGGACATGTAAATGTAATGGTTCTACGTTATGAAAAGTGAAATTGCAACAACTTGGCTTATTTGGAAAATCACTTAATTAACTTTTATAATATGAACTTAACAATATAAAGAGATTAAAAGTGCTTAAAGTCCATAGGAAAATTAATTTGAAATGAGAAGTAGAAGGAGACAACTAAGACTAGTTCCTCCACCTAGGCTTAAGCAAGTGGACTTTAACAAGCGGTTTGGATAAGGGCTTATTGGAACTTATCTACTAGAAAATATACTAAATTAGCTCCAATAAGTACTCATTGGTTTATATTCAAATGGTTTACTAACTTAACAATGTTCTGATGTCTAAAAAGCTAATCTTTGTAAAAGTAAGAAAGGATATGGAATTCTAACCAATTCGTTCTTCCTGCCTTTCAGTTGTTTGACAATGAAGTAGGGATGGTCATGATGAATATACATTGCTGCATCTTCAATCCTGGTGACAGAGCTACTTCCAATCTCCCCTACACCAAATAAACCAACAGGTAAAAGCTGAATCATGCACCACTACATACAGAAATGAAAAACTCAAACTAACTTTTAGTGTCGAGTTAAAACGTACTTTTGCAGTTAAATTTAAAGACTTTAGGATGAGTTTTTCTCCTTTTGGTTAGATTGTGTTCTTCATCTTCCTCTTCCTCCTCCTCCTCCTCATCATCATCAAAATCATCTTCACCAGGATCGTAATCATCATCATCATCATCCTCATCTTGTTCGTGTTCTTCGTCTTCCACTTCTTCTTCCTCCTCCTCCTCATCAGAATCATCTCCAAAAGGATCATACTCATCACCACCCTCATCTTGTTGTTGTTGTTGTTGTACTTCTTCCTCCTCATCCAAGTCCATCACATTATCCCTTTCTTTTTCTTGTTCTTCATGGTCATCTACCTTTGTCTTTTCACACCCTGTTGATTGTTCACAGATCTTAAACTTGAGCACATTATTCCCAACATGTGTAAAATAGACAAAGTCCATAGCCTCTAAACAGTTGTCTTTTCGGAACTGCTTCCAACCATCATCAAAATACAGTTGATCATCAATTGGAAATGCTTTGACTTCCCAAACTCTCCCACTACTGTTCTTAAGGATGAGATCCCTGGGTTCCCATCCTTGTTGGCGTGCCATCTTCACAAAAGCATCTGGTATCAGCTGCAATAAAGAAAATCATAGCAATCTTATCACTCTCTGATCAAAAGACAATGTTACCTTAGATATTTTAGCACTTTCACAATGATTTGAAATCAATAACTAAACTGGTCCAGTACACTTAATATAGTCACATTATATCTTCATTAATTCAAGATTGGAGAAAGCATAATTAAGAACATACCATTCTTTCAGGGTGTATTTCTGGAAGGAAAACTCTAAAGAAGTCAGGGTACTTCTTTGCTGCATTAGTCCTCTGGTTATCCATAAATGCCAATATTCAAATTACTATAGTCCCTGAAAAATGAACAATTACATTCATATTAAAATAGATTTAGTGCATTATTAACCAAGCAGCAGGTTATAGAAGAAGATGAAAAGAAGCTCTCAATTTTACTAATAGAAGAATCCATTGAATAAACTGCAAACAGATAAAAGAGGTTGGTGTTGTGGTATGGATCTTTGGATAAACAGATAAAATCAAAATATGAACTTTGTTTTCAAG
Source organism: Acmispon strigosus (assembly GCA_030819835.1). Taxonomy (NCBI): domain Eukaryota; kingdom Viridiplantae; phylum Streptophyta; class Magnoliopsida; order Fabales; family Fabaceae; genus Acmispon; species Acmispon strigosus. The sequence continues at coordinate 63,231,926 of JAUAMA010000004.1, forward strand.
ATGCCTACATTCCTAATGTTCATGTTCTTAACCTCCTTTTATACAACACTCACCCAGACCTTTCTTCCCTTTGAAATTATTATTTTTAAAACTTAATACAATTTTAACGAAAAATATAATTTTTGGTGAACTCATATCATTTAAATGAATAATTGAAATTAGATTTAATAAAGAATTAAGAAAATCAACATACAAAATTGACATGAGAAAAGACCCATGTCTAGAAAAACTTTCTCTTGCATTTATGTTTAGTTCTGTTTTCCATTGTAGAAGAAGAGAATTTTTTTCAGTTCCCATGTTCAAGTTCTCTGTTCTCCCCCTTCGAAAAAATTATCTAAAAAATTCTCATTCTCTCCCACGAAGATCGAGAAACCTTACGTGAAAAATCGAGCAGAATGAACGAATAACCGAAGGAGAAAGCGTGGAAATCAGATCGCAAAGGTGAAGCTGAACTCATTGATTTGCGATTGGAATCAGATAGAATGAACGAGCTTTTATTATGGTGTTTGATTTCTATTCTGTGCATTTTCTTTCTCCTTTTCCAATTCCATTTCCAGTGTGCATCTTCAAAAGGCATTAAATTTTTGCTGTTATTGATTTGTAATCAAAGTTTAGCATTATTAGCTGATACTATTCTACTTCTGGGCATTTTTTTTCCTTCTGGAATCTGAGACTGTGATGTTTGCTTTTTCTGAATTTGGAAACGCAGGAAGATGGTGCAATTGCATGCGCAGTAGTACCTTGAATTTCTGCCTCAGCTCTTGTAATGGTAATGCTGCTATCTATCTATTTATGCCTTGGTGGTCCTTCTCAACAATAACAAAAAATGGAAACTTCATAGAAGCATATGCAGATGAATTAAAATATGTAATTCAATTTCAAACTCAACATTTATGCATATCCACATGCAGACACAGTCAAACTGCTAGCTTTTTTTTTTTTTTTTGAAATTCTTTGATTTCCATTAAGCACCTGCTTTTGGAGACCAAATTTTCTTTGACCATTTAAAAGGAATCATGTGTAGAAGTATCATTGGATCTAGACCTCCTTCAAGAACAATGCAAGCTCTACATAGCAAAAGTTGGGCATGGAGGGCTAGAATCAATTTCAATTTCATGACATGTGAAACTTGGTATTGCTTTTCTTTTCCTACTCCTACTGACTTCTCTCTGTAGTCTATCTCATAAGCTGTCAAAATGAATATATGCTGACATTGAAATTTGCGTCTCCCTCCTATTTGAAGACAAGAAGACATCTTGCACTATTAGTAATAGAGTAGTTGACCAAAATTCATCCCAAACATCAAGAAACTACAACTTGTTATCAACTTTTCTCAATGTGACTAACCAATGATCACCTAAGAAGCACCGAAACTGACACCAGACACGACACGACACAACACGGACACCGCGGCACGATTAATAGTTGCATCCTTAGTGTTTAGCCAAGAGCTCTTCCTACTCCATTTCCTATAATTTCTTGGGTTTCATAATTTGTCAGGAAATATTCAACAAAACTATCAGCTATATGATGTTTACCACAGTTCAAAACTGTCTAGTAGTCTATTAAGGTACTGACTGGTCTTCTGTAGTAAGAATAAGGTTCTTTCAGTATATGTAAGAAGCATACGATCTCCAGATATTATTTCTTCATAAATTCCCTTAAATATAAGGGGATGTTTCCGTATGCATCAGTTAAAAAAGCATGAAGAGATTATTTTCTTTTGATTTCTTATTGCAAAATTTCTGGTTCTGTTCTTTCTCTTCCTTATTTATGGTATTTATATAATGACAAAATGAAACCATACTAATAGAATTGATAGAAGGTTCAGCTGTCTTTCTGCTTATTTTACTTAATATCATAATCATAATAATAACAAAGACAATTGAAATTACTCTCACGTGCCTGTTTATATTAATTTATTTAAAAATTAATTATTTTTTCAACTTCCTGAAAAAAATTATTAAACAATTATTTATCATAATTTAAACATTCCCAAACAAACACTGAACTGCATATTTTTATAGCAAACTCAAGTTGCGCAACAGGATATTTTGATAGTATCTGATGACACAATTGGTTCACCATGGAAAAAACAATTTCATAACAAAATTCTAAACAATCCATAATAGTATTTTTCAGTTTGTAAATAATAATAAACAAGTTCGCAAGTCCACATCTATGATACTCCTGTTCATTACTTCTTAGCTACATGCACCCGTAGCATTTGTATTTCTTTGTCTTCCTGCCACACAATTTCACAGATGCATGCATCATTTTCTTTGATCTTGTTCTTTCTGCTAAAAGACATCCACCCTTTGACACACATTCGCCCATCTCTCCACCTAGCTACTTCTCCCTCTTCCTTGTGTCTTCTGCTGATGGGTGTTTGTTGTTCATGCAAGCTGAGATGGTAATTTCGCAGTTCATTTCTTGGAATATTCTGTAATGACAAAGACGGAGCACAACTTTAATTTCAAATTCTCAAGACAATATATTGATAAAAGCCAACAACACTTGAATAGTTGTAAAAACTTGAAGTAAACATTAAATCATACTTGGCACTGGCAACATACAAGGGTGACTTTTTTCCCAAAATAAGGCGAAAAGTCTTTGAGGACTGTATGTGGAACATGCTGCAGAAGAGAAGGGTAAATAACAGATGTGAGAATTTCAGTAGATAAAAGATGGGACAGGTAATAGTTCTAAACTATGAAAAGTGAAATTTCAATAGTTTGGCTTATGTAGTGTCAGAAAATAGAAAATTACTTAATTAACATTCTTAATATGTACTTATAAGTTAATAATGTAGAGAGACTAAAAGAGCTTAAAATCCAATGGAAAGTTAATTATAAATGAGAAGTCATAGGTGACAACAAAGACTAATTCCTCCACCTAGGCTTAAGCAAGTGGACTTGCTCACCTAACAATGTTCTGATGTCTAAAAAGCCAATATTTATAGAAATAAGAAAGGATAAAGAAGAAAGGATAAAGATTTCTAACCAAATCGTTCGGTCTAGTTTTCCATAGTTTAACAGGGAAGTAGGGATTATCTGGCTGAATATACATTTCTGCATCAATTTCATTATGTTCTGCAACTTCAGCCTTGTTCCTAGAACTGCCTCCCTTCTCCCCTAAACCAAATAAATCAGCAGGTGAGGGCTGAATCTTGGTCCCAGAACTGCCTCCCTTCTCCCCTAAACCAAATAAACCAGCAGGTAAAGGCTGAATCTTGGTCCCAGAACTTCCTCCCTTCTCCCCTAAACCAAATAAATCATCAGGTAAAGGCTGAATCAGTACACACAGAAATGAAAAATCAAAACTAACTTTCAGTGTGAAGTTGAAACTTACTGTTCAAGTTGACTTTGCAGGCTTTACCAGGAGATTGTCTCCTCATGGTTGCCTTGGCTTCTTCCTCATCCTCCTCTTCCATCTCAGTGTCCTCCTCATCATCATCGGCATCACGATTGCTGTCATCATCATCAACATCATCCTCATCATCATCATCATCATCATCATCATCATCATATTCATCATCTTCATCCTCATCCTCATAATAATCATCATCATCATGCTCATCTTCTTCTTCCTCCTCAGCCAGCTCTAGCACATCCTCCCTTTCCTTTTCTTGTTCTTTTCTATCATTTACCTTTGTCCTTTCACACCCTGTTGATTCACAGATCTTAAAGTTGAACACATTACTTTCAACATGTGTAAAAAAAACAAAGTTTGCAGCCTCTAAACAATTATCTTCTCTGAACTGCTTCCATCCAGCATCAAAATACAGTTGATTGTCGATTTGAACTACTTTGACTTCCCAAACCTCCCCATAACGATTCTTAAGGATGAGATCCCTGGGTTCCCATCCTTGTTGGCGTGCCAACATCACGAAAGCATTTGGTATAAGCTACAATTAAAAAAAAATAGCAATCTTATGACTAGCTGATCTAAAGACAATGGTACTTTAGAATATTATTATAATTTCACAATGATTTGGAATCAACAACTGAACTGGTCCGGTACACTTAATATAGTTACATATTGCATTATGTTATTGCTAGTAAATTTAATCATTTATGCTCTGTATTACAATTTATTCTAAATAGCAGAATATAAACAGCAACGTCATACCTTCGTGTATGTCTTAGATGGAAGAAAGTATGATTAAGAACATACCATTCTTTCAGAGTGTCGTTCCGGGAGGAAAACTTTGAAGAAGTCAGGATACTTCTTTGCTGGTTTCGTTTCATATTCTTTGCTGATATCACATTCTTTCACGTGGTTGAGGAAAGTGGTTGGGAGTCCCTTCTGTTCTTTTCTTGGTCTACCTCTACCCCTCTTTCTTGTCCTCACCAAGTTTGGGGTGGCAGCTTCTTCATGTTTTATTGTTTTGATGCATTGTCTCTCACATCCATTACAACTGAAAAATTGCACTAGGAAGCGGTTCTGTCCATTATATGTAAAAAGCAACAACTCCTTCGACTTCACTGAGTTGTCTGCAAGAACTTGTGGCCAACCATTTTTCATATATACCTTTTCATCCTTGAAAATGGTCACTGGCCACTGGTAACTGGTTGAGCCTATAAGAATCATATTTCCTGATAAGTCTTCTTCCAAATACTTCAGGAATTCTGGTGGAACTTTCTGCAAGTTATGACAATAAAACACAAGTTTATCCAGTATACCATGTCTTACATATAGGTACATTATAATTATTGAATATATGAAAGAGGTGAGAAGAATGCAACTTGACCAGTTAAACTTGCACAATTAAATCCCTTCCTTATAGCTTAGGTTCTTTTTATATTCTGGCTAATAATGTAGAAAATATTTAAATAAGTGCTAAATGATGCATTACTTAAGCGTCCTTATACATGTTAAGGAGAAAACTATTTTCAATAAAATTTTGGTTGTTTGTTCTCCGATGACTCGAGCAGAACATCTATGTTACTTAAAAAATAATCATTTGGTCAGGATTTGAAATCAATAACTGCATTGGTTCTTTATACTGGCTTCTTTACCAAAATAGTCACATTCTCACTCAATGAATTATTCATACAATGTATTTATGATGTACTAATTAGTTTTCTTAGGAAAGCAGCATTATGTGTTCATGTAAGTTTAGACGGTAGAAACTATAATTAAGAATATACCATTTTTTCAGAGTGGTGGTCTGAAATGAAGATTCTGAAGAAGGCAGGGTAAAAGGGTACTGTGTCAGCCATCTGGTTATCCAACAATGCCACTATTCAAATTATTGCAAACCCTGAGAAAAGGACACCCTTCTTGATATTCAAAACCAAGAAATTGAAATGCCAAAAGACATCCAATATAAAAATACCAACTTCAGCAGAAGGACTGTAATCAGTTCAATATCCTTAACTTGTTTACTATTTCTAATAAAAGGACTATGCATTCAATTTATTTATTTTTTGATTTTTTATCCATCTGAAAGAATGTTCAGTAGAGGGAAACACAAAACAGAAGAAAAACATTGTCTTGTCCCACTAGCACAGACAACAAAGTCAAAACCTGCTCAAGAAACTTGGTTATGAAGCAAAAGACCGAGACCTGCTTATACTAAAAGCCCAACTACATCAGATCTGACCAAACCTTTGAACAGACAACCTTAAAATAAAATAAATTAAAATCTAAACCTCAAACATATAAAAGAGGCTTGTGTTGTATCTATGACATGGTTTCATTTTTCTTCAGCACTGCAGTAACATGACTGAGTTGAAAGGGCATCATAAAGTTCTGGGCGAGCTTAAAGTAATATTAACATCTTATCATAGAAGGTTGACATGACACAAAAGAAAAACCTCAGGAGAGGACATGATCACTTACCTGGCAGCTTCAAAACAAATAAGTGTCTCCTCTCTTTCTCGTTGCTGAGGCCCCTAGCAAAATGCTTTCCTTCACTTCTCCTCCTCCTATCTGATGCTTCCTCTATGTGATATGCAAGAGGCTGGAGCTGAACCATCATGAGATTGTGGTCCACTTAGGTAGTAGCTAGCTGAATAGGTTGGGTGGCTTTCAATTTCATATGTTTTTTTTAGTTTCACTTCCTCTGCTACCTCTGTGAGGACTTGATCACTTACATGGCATATTTGCTATATCTATGAGCTGTTACACATAATATGCATCATTAGCTCTTTTTTCCTTTATCTATTTTCGGAAATTGATTGTAAATTTGTGAGAATGTAATGCAAAATGGCAAGATGAGCATGTAAACTGCATTAAAATTGTATGCTTAGTGATTATAATGCTGATATTTTCATCCACTACAGCCGTTTGATAGAGACCTGCACTGTTGGAGAGTGTAAACCTATAGACAGTTTTTTTTTTTCTGAAGTCCTTTAATTTCCATATATTCCTCATATGGCGTAAGCACCTACATTTGGCCTTTTTTTTTCTTTTTCTTTTCTTTTTTGAACTTAACTCAACCTACACTTAAATAAAACTAACCATGGTGAGTAACTTTCCATTGCTTTCTTTAGTATTTTTGTGAAGAGCTGAAGACTATGAGCATGTAGACCACTAAGGTTATTACTTCTAATGAAATAAAAATTCACGTCCGTGAAGGCTTTAATATGTGAAGACTGCTAGCGACCTTCTTAAGACTCTTATTTTTGGCCTTTTTCTTCATTATTTTAAGCTATTAATATTCCATTTTCTATTACTTTGTCACCACATTCTCCTGGACTATGTTATGACTTGTTTGGTTTTATTTTACAAGATGAATTTTTCTTCTCTGCAGTCAGCACAGGTTCTGCCTTCACAAGTGAGGCAGCAAGTTAATTTGCTTGAATAATTGGGAATTAAAGAGGGCATCCAGTTGCAATTGGGCTCACATTATTGCTCCAACGTTGTCAATCCCAGATCTCAGTGTGTAGCAGCCGGCCCTAAATATGGTATAGCGGATACCGGGATGGCTAGGATAGTGAACTTTTGTCTATATTTTGTACACACACACATATATATATACACTAAATCAATGATAAATATTACTTGAAATTCATAACATATTCATACTTTCATAGTAGCAAACTAGCAATAAAAGTCATAGGTCTTAAGAGAGCAAGGGCGAAGTGAGCAGGGGAAGTTAGGGAAGCGAGGAGAGGGTTGAACTCTTCTTCCATGTAGAGATTTTTTCATCGCAAAAACTTGGAAACCACCACTAGCATTTAAAATTGGAGGACAATTTTTTTAGTGTTGGAACCTTCGTTGTCACAACGGGTTTGTGCGGTAAATGTCGGGAAATGGGTTGGGATCCCAGTTATCAGGATAGCGAAGTGGGATTAGACAGTGGTGGTCATCCCAATGCTTGGCCAAGATGGAATGAGACACTGGGGTCTAACGGGATCCCGCGGGGATTGACAACCTAGGCTCCAACATAAGGACAATGTCTTTATTGGTTCACCATTTATTATGAATGATTCTAAACAGCCAAACAAGGGTTATGTGCCTTACCATATACTTTAGCTTTTTAAATTATTAGAAGGAAATGCAAAGGTTTTATTCATTTGTCTTTAAACGTATAAAGAGGAAAGCTAAGAAGATGGGGTTCTCACGAATCAGGATCATAAGTAGTACCAAGGATCATTAGTTTAAGCTCATACGAGCTCTTTAAATCATGATTTGAATGACGGAAAACAAAGATAAAGGTTACAAGCCTTTGAAGATAGTGTTACATCAATATATTTGTGAAAAGAAAATGAAGACCTGTTGTTATTTTTCCCTAACATTCATCCATATGATATACGATTTCTCTAAAAATAATATCAAAACAAGTCCATAATAGAGAAGATAAATGTGAAAGGCAACTGGACTCAAATTTATTTTCAGCAATCAAGAAAAACTGTGAATGCGAAAAAAAAGAAGGATAAGCATTGACTCGGTTTCTCATCAGCTAGATTGAGCAATCTATTCACAAACCCAGAAACAATAGTAAACAAGAACCGGTACTTAATCTACAGTAACTATGTTACACTTAAGTCATCCTGAAATGGACATAAAGAGCATCCAAGTTCCACTTTAATAAAATAACACAGAAGCTAATAGAAAACCAGCAAGGGCTACTTAATAATACAGTAGAACTATCAGGAATGAAGCTAATGTTAATTTCTAACTAGTTTAGATGAAGTGAGGTGATCCTGCAAGGGAGTGCTCAATTCTTTAGCTGGTATCTCATTTTGGTTCTGCTGCAAAGGAGAGCTCAACAATCCCACATCTTCAGTGACGCGAAATAGAGTAACTTGCAGCACCACATCCTTCACTCTAAGGAGCTCAAACACACAGACATCACCTTCCCCTAAATTGTTATCTAATGCAAATTCAAACCAACCCTGGCTTAACTTGGCTCTACCTCCTCTATAAAGGCAGCGAACTGGCCACTGTCTCCCATCCAAGGTTTGAAGTTTAATGAATCCTGAAACTCCATTCAAATGCTTTTCTGCGAAGCAGGATGGCAAATACTGGAAAACAGAAAGAGGTATTTTAGTATGCAAAGATTCACTGTTAAAGAAGAATAAAAATGTATGGCATGGTGAATTCAAGGGCTCACCATTATGCATCCTCTATATAAATAGGAGGGCCGCAGGACAACCCGGCAGAAAGGATTAGGGGGTTCAAATTCTTTTGCTGCATTGATGGCCTTTTCTCTTTCTTCTGCTGTCACGGTTCTTTTTCTTGCAGATGCACTTTCGTAAAATCTAACGCGCATTTCTACCTCCTCTTCATGTTCCTGGTCTTCTGCACTTTCACAAATTGTGTTGATCATAAAATTCAATCTAGATAACTAGTTACAAAGAAAACTGAGTGATGAGAGCTTACTAAGACCTGATTTACGCTTCTTCGTCGCAGTTTTTTTAATCCTTTCCTCAAAAGATGCACGCAATTTCACTTCTTCATTAGACCTTTTAAACTCAGCTGGATTAAACTGGACACCTATATCTCTGGACAACTTCTTGTCTTGTGAATTGGCACTTCTTGAAGCAAGGGTATTCCCACCCTCTACCCGGTTTATGCTATTAAGTTTAGACCCATTAAACAGATTCTGCAATGCTGGAGGTGAATAACTCTTGCCACTGGGTGCTGATTTATCAACTGATCCAGGAGAAGCTTTGTTGTGCAATGTACCAGGGGTAAGGTGGGAAGGTGATGAATCCGAGATTTCAATGGAACCTTCGTCTTCCAATTCTTCAAAAAATTTAAAATGGCTTGCAAAGAAAGGCCCTTCATTACTGCTTCGTGTAGCTGATTGATAGCTTATCTCAGAAGTAGCCAAGATATTAACATCGAAAGAGGACTTCCCTTCATATCTGAATACCAACAAGTATCCAACACAAATGGAATAGCGTTGAACAAATTCCTGCCAACCATCAACGAACCAAGATTTGTTGTCTGCCTTTTTCAATCCAACACGCCAGACACTACCATCAGGAACAGAGAGAGTAGCAACTGGAGAAATATCACTCCCATATTTCCTCATAAAATTATCTGGAAGCCTCTGCAATTCAAAAATCAAGTTAGGTTCCAAATATTGGCAAATGCATGCAATTCAAGAGTGAGGAATAATGAGCTCTCCATCATAATGATGACGTTTTTTATTCTAAGAACTGAACTTTTAATGAATTAATACGCAGATTTTGCCCCTTGCATCAACTCAAAATGTCCAATACCTATGCCCAAGCAAAATAATGCAAGGATGATATAAGGAAACTTAGTTTTAAGACATGTACAAAACTGGAACCATGGTTATCTTTCATTAAGTCCTACCAACTACCAACGTTTATCAGAGAGAGAAAGAGAAGCCTCAACTCAAGGCAACTTAAAAGAAACCACAAAATATTACACTAACGAGATATGCAGTGGAAGACCACACAGGTGATGATATTGAAAAGAAAAAAAAAACATTGATTCATTTCAAAAGAGCAATTTTCTGAGTTTATGAATTCGTTTCAACAAGTTTAGATCTTAAATGAGCCAACTTCAGAACCATGGACATTTTCCAAACTCAGCTGCAACACTAGAGCTAATGTGACTCATGAAGCTAAAATACTAAATACAGACATAGACTCAATCAAGATTCCGTAGGTTACTTTTAATATAATTGCCTTGCATAGATATGGCCTTACTTCAAGTGCTTCCTCCATCAATTCAAGTGCCAGTTAAGAGGCACTTGAAAATCCCTTCAATTAATCGCATACATTTAGCATTGAAACTAGTTTAAGTGGACAGGAAACTAAAAACTACGTTCAATGCATGATAGATGTTCCTTACATACTAGAACCAGTGGCAAAAGATATTGCTAGTGCTCAATAATAAGATTAGATCTCTAACGCAAAGCACATTTATACTAATTAAGCATGAGCTTCCTCAGAATTTCCTCCAGTTAACCAGTCATCCAATAGAGCCTAATTTTGAAAACATAAATGAATATACCAATTTTACCTTAGATTTTTCAATTAAGTATACAAGAGAGAAATTTATGGGTGAGCACACAATGAAAAAGAAGAAGTTATAAAACTAACCAACAATGTTTCATTGTCTTCAAGTCCAGAACTAGTTTCAGGTCAGCAAACCCAACAAATTATCTCCTCTAAAATCCTAAGACCTAAACCCCAAACGATATTTTCTAATATTTCACACTTCAAAGAGCTAAAAAAAACTAAACTTGATGAAAGATATGACAAGGTTTGGGGGTTGGGGACAGTGGGGATGAAGAAAAACAGAACCCCAGAAACAATAACTATCCCTTTCTTTCACTCTCACTCAAAATTCTCAGAAACCCAACAATAGCCACCCAAAAACAAATAAACAAAGCTCAAAACTAACTATGAAAAATCAAAGAGAAAAAAAAAACAGAGGAAAAGGAGGAGAGAATTTAGGTACCAATTGCCTGGTTTGGATAGTGGAGGGTAGAATAAGCTTGTGGAAAGAGGGGCGCGGCATTTTCTGACTGTGTCTGAGCCCAAAAATCCAGAGCCTTAAAGCATTGTACACCCCTTCGATTCAAAGTTGAAAACTTTGAGCTCTATCTGCTGAAATTCCTTCACCTTCCAGATCTACTTCACCTATTCTCCACACCCTTTGAGTCAAACAGTGGTTTTCAAAAACCTTGAATAAAAAAGACCTCAACTTGACCGAAAAGCTGACGAGTTCATGACTCGGTGAGTCACCAAAAAAATTCCCCAGTTTGGACTCAATTTCCAAGCAACTTTCTCAGTGCAGTTCTAAAACCCCTTTTATTTTGTTGTGTGTGGTGTTTCCATTTGGAATTTGGCGTTTTCTTTTTGTGTCCCTGTGTTTTTGTGTAATTCTAGTTTTGCCCATTATCAATAGTAGAAAGTAGAAACAAGGAAAATGCTAACCACACCCCTATTTATAGCCCTCCCTATAAAAGGGGAAAACGACAGTGCGTTCCAACCAGGTAGTGTCATGAAAGGAAAGTTCATTATTTTTCTGACCATAATAGAATTATATTTTTTTGGGGGGTTACAGTATCCTCTTAATGAGGATTTGATTGCTATACTATAATGTTTGGTACAACATTAAGAAACTCCATAATCACTTATTAGAAGAAACAAAAAGATTTTGAGAGTAATTATGTTTTAAGTTATTTGAGTTATGTGACTACATCACCCATCCAAACATACTATACAATCAATTAAATTGATATTGTTGCTCAACTAGTAGTGTAGCTCCCAAGTTTACATTATTTTTCTTTAATTTTTTCGCCTATATTTTATAAGGGTTTAATCATCGTTGACATTCAGTTTAAAAAAAAAATCATCGTTGACATTCAATTATACTATGTTAATAATTGCATTTTTATGTTGATTTTAGTTTTGATTGAATTAAAATTACAATACATTATCTGATTTAACCGTTTAAACAAAATTTACACTTATGCACAACCCTTTAATTCTTAGTTAAATTTATATGTTTAGTAAATAAAATGAAATTAAAAGATATGTACCGCTTGTATAAGACATCCAATTATATTATATAACACGGAACCGAGCATTTCATTTCTTTTAATTTTAATTAAAATAAAAATAAATTTTTGATGTAACGGAAATCAATTAAATACACGTGTAGTGCATCAACAATTCTCACTAATTATACGCATTGTAATTTTTTAATAAAAAAAATTAAATGAACAAATTATAGATAGTCATTTTTTCTTTAGGTCGGTGTTAACCTGTTAGGGCTACGATAACGGTTCTCTCAGTAAATGTTTTTATTTTGGTTCAATCTTGTGACTCTTACAAAGTATGTCTAATATTTATCATCACAAGTACAAACAAATATAAGAGTATCAAGTTTTATCATCTCACAATTAACTTTTGTGTACATAATAAATAAATAAATAAAATAAAATAAAATCAATAATGAAATGATAAAATTTGACGCTCTTAAATTCTTTTACACTATTCAAATCTCACTAAACCATCACCTTGTTCATTATAGATAAGCTATCTTTTCATTCATTAAAAAATTAAGTTTAACTCAGTACTAAAAAAAGTACAAGTTAACGAGGAAATATAGGGATGTTAGAGACTGATTTTCTAGTTGTTACGAAAATTTACCATAATTTCGTCAATAACAGAGTTTTATATTATTAAATGGAAAACTAAATTTTCTTTTTACACTTGTGAGATCATCTCCAATGGTGATTTTAAATTGAGATCTTAAAATAAGGTTTGGATCTTATAAAATCTCACTCATTGGAGTTAGGTGACATGACTTTGAATCTTATTTTAGTGTCTTAGCTGGTTCCTCTTTCAAAGTGAGATCTTAAATAAAATAATATTGTTTCTCTCTTATTCAACCTCCATAATATTATGAAATATTATATATTTTATTTTATTTTTTCTTTTCATTTTTAATTAAATAATATCATGTTGAACTTTAATTATGTATTTCCTATCTAATTGATATTTAATTATATTATATTTTTTTTAATTATTAATTATGTTTGTATAGAATTATGAGTTTAATTTAATTTAATATTAGGAGGAAATAAATAATATAAATATATTGTGTATTGTGGGTCCAACCAAAAGTAAAATAAGATCTCAGCCACTGAAGCGAAATGCGCAATGAGATCTTATGAGTGTCTTAAATCCTATGTGGCAGTATAGAATTACCAGAAATTTTTAGGACACCAAAATAAGACATCACATTAGAGATGCTCTCATGTGGAGCAAGAACTAGAGTAGGTCAAAGAAACCCATGAGAAAAAAGGGTGTCAGCAAAGAAGATGTTGTAACTTATAAGACTTTATTCCATCCTCCTATGTCATCTTTTTTTTTTTAATAATTGAAAAGAATCTGGACAGTTAATAAATACAACTTTTTTTCACACATGACATAACTAATGGGGACCACGAAAAATAAAAGTTCACAACCATAGTTTATTGCTTAGCTCCATCGAAATTACATGGAAAGGGTTGAACCAGGAAGAAATGAATTCCATTTCCTTGAATTGATAAAATTTTCCCACTCCAGAATTTTTCTTTTTGAGAGATGCTTCTCTGAATAGTTTGAGATTTTGCTCATTAAGCCATCTCTATAAATGAAAATTGGAAAGCACAAGGAAATCAAAGTCATTATCGCACAAATGTGGACCCTCATATTTGGTTTCTAGCAACAAGTTCAAAAGAACAGATGTCACCAATCTTGAGCTTATAATCAGGTGCAAAGGCTACCCAGGTTTTGGATAACATAGTACAACTTTGATTTTGATCATTAAATTCTAGTCACATCGAAGTTCTGAGTCATGTTAGATTATTGAGCTGTTGGAATGTGGATTGTGTTAGGAGCATGTGCCAATGTACAACTCATTTCACAACTGACATTTAAGAAAAATGATAAGGTTGTTACATGCATTTTCAATGTTGATATAATTTTTTTGAAAAAGTGCTTAGAATCAGGTCATAACCATGTCAGTGCTGTTATGTTTAAAATTGGTAGACATAATAACAAAAAGATGGTAAATGTAGAAGCATGAACTTATTTAACTAATGTTTCACATATAAACAGATTGTTTAGATGATAGTACTCATTGTTTTGTGCAAGTGTCACACTTCTCTTCCTTCACTTTCTTTCTCTCTTTTGTAGCAATGTTTACTTATGCAGTGGTGTTTTGACTTTTGACTACAGCAATGTACATTCAACTAAAGGAGCCTTTCAGCTACTTTTCCATTGGCTGCAGAATGATTGATTTCTCGGTTGTGCTTGTCAAACAAACAAGTTGTACCTAGTTTTGCTTGAATTCTAAAATGCAAAGCATGTTTGGATATACGGTGGACAATCATAAAAATTAAGAAAAATTGATTTTATTTATTGTGATTTTGACTCAGCACCACACAATCATAAGAGTAATTAATTCTGTTTATTGTGATTTTGTACTGTGTATCTAAACGTGATTTTATTGGGATAGAGTTGACAGAAAGGTTTCTTGTACATTAGAGCTAAAGCACTGTGGTACTCAAAAGTAAACACTCAGCTTAAGAGTGAGTGAAGTGTAAAATTGAAACTAATATGAATCAAAATGTGAGTACTTTCATATTCTTTTTTGTGTGACCATAAAAAAATAAAAAAATCTACCGCCTTTTATTGACGACATTTCAAATGTTGAGGTGGAGCTCCATCTTCCATGTCACTTTTTTACTAATTGACACTGACAGTAGAGACTGAAGTCACATTATTTTAAAAAATCAGGGATTGAATTGTCAAGTTTTGAAATGTAGGGACTAAAATCAAAAAAACTCTTATATTATAGGGGCTAAAATATATTTAAGCCTTAACTTTCTAATCAATGATTATCACTCATTGTACTATCGCTTAGCTTATAGTCTTTCCGTACAAATTTGTGGAGAAATCAATAAATTAGAAACTGGAATAATATTTGTGTAAGCTTTCAAAGTACATATTATAGGTTTTGTTGAAACATGAACATGATAGCAAAAATTAATACATCCAGAAGCAAAAGCAATCTGATAGGGGAGATGTAATGAAGGGGAAAATTGAAGCCAGGTCATTCATTCGTTTGTTTGACACTTTATATAACAAGTGGCATTTTAAGTTTTTAACTCAAAAAGAAAAAACAAAGAGGGATCCATATCTTTTTAAAAGACCATTTTTCTTCCTTAATTATTAATGTTTTATACTAAAATGTCAATTTTTAATTAGAAAGATAATAAAATAAACCATTTTTGCATGTTAAGACTCTTTATGAATTAAATTGATCAATTAAAAAAACATTTTTTCTTGGTACATATTTTCCAGTTGACAGAATCCGAAATATTTGCCAAAGCTTGCAGCATCCCTCTGGATTCATTGACTTTTCCATGTCTTGGGATCCCAGACAACCTCAACTTGGATCTATTAGATATTCTTCAGATACAAATCTCGTACATTTTTTATTTTTAAGGTACGAAATCAGTTCCTTGATTCATAAGTAATTATTATATCTCCCTTCCATTATCCTGGATTAATGTTCCACACACATGCAAAACCTTAATTCACGAATGTCACACTTTGTATTTTATTCCTAATGAAACATAAACGTTGATGCCACTTTGTTTCTATCACCAGAAATATTGTTCTATCTGTCCCAACCCAAGGTTGACCCAAAAATTTATTTTTTGCTATGGACAATTCTTTTATCATGTTATATATATAACAAGTTTTATTCTTCCATTCTTTGTCTTCCTCAGAAAATGATCACGTTGTTGAAGAAGATGATGAGGGTGGATGGAATTTTTGAAACATCCAAGATGAGGAAAATACCTTTCATGAAACAGGTGTGGATCATTGCTGTGATGGTTTTGTTGTTTGTTGCTGATGCAGCTGATACAAATGATGTTTATAGTCCATGTCTTGATGCCAAAGTTCAGAGAGGAGATGGCTTCACCTTCGGTATTGCACTTGCGGATAAGCAACTTTTCTTCCAAGATGGTAATGGTCCTCAGCTTTCACCTTGCGACTCGCGCCTCGGCCTCGCAAAACAAGGAGCACAAGCTGCTATGTTTAGGCCAAAGGTGGATGAGATCTCTCTGCTTACTGTTAACAGGAGCACCTTCGACTCGGTATGCAATTTCATGATGTTCAGTTTGATGAGGATGGTGTGGTTGGTACTTGACTTGTGCATGTTTTTAAATCTTTCTATAATTGATTCTGAACACAAATTGAATTACAGGAATAAGCTTTTAGATGTCAGAATTGATTCTGAGGATAAAGCAGCCGATCCAAACATGCTATTGGCTTATAAATATTTTGGCTTTACACTTTTCTTCATCTTTTCTTGTACCCTTTACTATCATGTGATTTGGTGATTGCATATTGGTCAGCCTAGGGATGTTACATGAGGTAATGACATCGGATGTTCTATCCTATGATACAAAATTGTTTCTAATTAGTAGCTTTTGTGGGTCTAGATTTTAATTCTTTCTAATTAGTAAGACTTATTTGTTATTGAGACTATACTAGTTTACTAACTTACACATGTTAATAATATCAAGGAAGAACTTCAAAGCAATTTTGTGGTTGAGTTATGTGGCTACCAACTGGTATTCCTTGGCATAGGATGAATTTCTTGAAGTTCTGATATTCTGTTTGAAGAATTATCTCTGCTTTGTTCTGATTTCAAAGCTGGAAACTAATGCAGCTATTTATTCTTTAACAAAATTGAAATTTCTGTTCTTCATTAATTTTGTGAGTTTATCAGGGCAAAACTGGTGGATACATGGTTGCATTTGCTGGACAGAAATATGCAGCAAGGTCACTACCAATTATGTTTGCTGACAGTACTCACACAATTACCAGTTTCACATTGGTAAACACATTTTACATGATCAACTTGTGCTTTTCTAAGAACATAATTTCCTTTAGGACCACCTCTAGGGAATGTAATTTTGAATTTGGACAATGATTGATGAAACAGGTTCTTGAGTTCAAAGAGGGAACCCTTCAAAACTTGTTCTGGAAGAGTTTCGGTTGTGGTGCATGTTCTAAGGGAAGAGTTTGCCTGAATAATCAAGATTGTGCAGTGCCAAACACAGAGTGTCAGAAGAATGGTGGAACTACCTGCAATATAGGCATACAATTGACATTCTCAGGGACAGACAAGAATCTTGATGCTCTTAATTCTTGGTATGAAGTGAAAAATCTACGGCAGTACTCCCTCTATGGCCTATTCTCTGATATAGGTCAATCCATCATTGGGCCATATGACAAGCTTTTTTAAGTTTACATGTTTCCAGATTGAATGTTTAGGAGACTGTAACCATTTAATTATTCTTCATGTGAGTTTAACTATCTTTCGTATGTCTTCGCATTCAAAAATCAAAATCCCCATCAACTTGGTATTTTTCGGTTGGAAAAGTTTATTCAAGTTTATCTTATAGTACAAACAGTTATGCAAGTGTTTAAAAGAGCTTATATAAATAGTTTATGACCTGCTCATAAGTTGTTATGAGCTTATTTTCATAAGTTATTCATATTAGCTTACGAATAAGCATATACTTATCTATAAACTATTTTGAGCTTATTTTAAAAAACTTCTCAAATTAACTTATGAATAAGTGCTTATATGACAAGCATTTATTGTCATAAGAGCTTAACTAAACTGTTTAGACAAATGAGACATGTAATATATCACTCTATAGTTGGTTTAGTACAGTATCACCTTAAACTCAGGATGAGAAATCAAAAGATGAATTTTGTATACATTTTTCTCTACAAAACTTGTAGCCCAATTTTATGAGTACCCCAAACTGAACACTAATATAGCTCTTTGACATGTATATCATTGAGTGAGAAAAATCTTGATGCTTCATTAAGCAGCTATTTGGTTAAGCTCAACTACTAGATCCCCCATTACAAGTTAAGCAGTATCTTTTGAAGTTTCAGGCTCAATTATAACATTGAAGCCGTATTCTTTTCCTGGTGTGAACGATTTTTTGAGTTGTTCTGCTGTTTGAGTGGTGCTTATCTTCCTACCCTTCACGTCCAAGTTTTCCTGGTATTTGGTCATCAAATGTGAAAAAAGAATCTATATCCATTATAGTCAAACAAGGAGTGGTAAAAATCACTTGCCTTTTTCGCATAATCAGCCATGGTAGAGTTGAGGATTTCTTGTATTACAAACTTAGTGACACGTTCTTCCCCAAGAATCTGTACAAGGAAGCTTTTTGGGATCTGCATGGATTTCGTAACCAAGTCATCTTAAGGAAGTCTAAAGCATATATACATGATAATCATTTACAGATGTTCTGTTGCATTCACTAGAGCACAATTGTCTTGTCAAAAATAATTATTTTGAAAGATAACTCATTACTGAGGGAAAAGAATTTATAGTAAAAGCTAACCCTCCAAGGGATCAATCCTAACATTTTAATTATATTGATGTTCTTAGAAATGTTCTTAACAAAAGATAATAAGTAATAATTCATCAAATGTAAAAGTCATTTGGAAATCACGCACCTTTGATGATTTTCCTGAAGCAGTTCGCGCATCACATGCAAGAAGTAATACGGTTAAAATTCATACACTGCAATTTATTATGCTGCTAGAATACTTGTGAACAAGATGCGAATAAAAAAGCCGCTATTTGGCCAAGCATTGAAAAGAGACAGACATTGATGTTTTGTAACGAGGGCATAAACTAACAAATGGAGCTTTAGAAAGCAATTGCTCTAATTTCACAGAAAAGATGGTTATGAGGTTTTAGTAAATCTGGATTGTGGTTGGTAATAACTTGGGCTCAGGCAAATCTTTAGGATAAAAGGGTTTTTTAAACGGGGGAGGAATCTTGCAGCAGATGCCAAGCTCATTTTTGTTCATGGCATGTATTGCAATATATGAATCATAATGAGCATGAGAGCAAAAAAATGCAATAAGGAATAGATATGTTAAGTCTATGAAGGTGCATTGTATCAATCTTTATTAATAATGCAGCTTCTCACCTCCTTTTTGCATGCGAAATCCAGGAACTGGTGGGGCAGTGCGACCTAAGTTTATGAGAGTCCGGTCGAATACCCTTTGTGTTAAATCGCCAGTCAAGTCCACTCTCAGCTGCCATTAATGCCATGATGAGATCACAAAATCAAGCCCAAAAATAGCAGGGTACAAGAAATTGAAAACAAAAAATTAACATGATGCAGTAATTTACAGAAACATACTTCAGTAAAGAATAATAGATGATATAAAAGGGGAAGGCTAAAGAGAAAAGGAAAAGCTTTGTTACAGTAATATATCTGGCCTTATTTTGAATATATTTGAAGCTGCAGGTGGGATGGTATACTAGTGGCGGTGTCTGGATAACATTTAAACATATGTTTATAACAACATAGCTTCAATCCTGATCTGATTGGATAAACAAAAGCAATATGATGGAGTACATAGTCATGACAGAAGCAAATTAACTACCACATGGGGGGTATTTGAAACGATAATCGAGCATGAAGACTACTGAAGGTTTCTAATTAAACCCAGTTCTTCAAGGTTATCAAATTAATGCACAAGATCTTTTTACATAAATAACATTCTCTTCAATTTCACTGTACTCTTTAAGAGAAAACAATGACAGTTGTGTATGGAAACAAGCAATAGAAGAAAACATTAAGAGAAAGAAACATAGAACTATAGAAGCAATGAAGATATAGTTTGGGATACTGAGAGCATGGCAACTTATAGAAACATCAGATCGTTTCCTGAAAGAACCAAACAGCAACTTCAAGTTGAAATCAGTTTTTGGTGTGCGCTCACTTGTATCTTATTTTCATCTTCGGATTCTACAACTATTTGAGCATTTGTTAAAATGGTCGAATTATCATCGGAATCTGTAATTGATGCTTCTAAACCTACAAACACAAGAGCATAATATTAGTTCAGTATCACAAGCAATGAAAGTAAAACTCAAAGAGTTCAAGGACAAAATTTAGGATGTAAAACACATGGGAATTTTCTCTACTTAAAACCCCCAAATCATTCCATTCACGTATCTCAAATCCTCCAAAGGAAAAAGGGTCTGAAAAATCACCTGAATTAACAGCTGAAATTGACGTATTTAGATGTCTGAGAGTTGTCCCGGTAGAACTAGAGAGAATATCTAAGCTGCAAGGAGACACACAAAAGCAAATTGGTGGTTAGAAATCATTCTCAAACCTCAAGGAAGAGCAACACTAACTAGTGGGTAGTAATGAAAATACAAGTGAAGAAATTCAGTACCTTTTTCTCCTCATTGGTGGACTGAGACTGAGAGAAAAAGTGCATCTTGATTTCGCATTTGGAGGGGCAAGAATATGAACATGAACATGACTGCAGCAAGTTCGAGTTCTGATGAAAGAACCAGCTCCAGGTGTAATGGAACTGGAGCAGGAGGCCATCATCATGTTATTATTGTTCACGTTCGTGTGCTCTCTCTCTTTCTCTCATGAGTGATGCCTTATCCCTTTTATCTACTTCTGTTTGGGGCCCAGTTCACCATCCAATGCCAAATTTCCAAACTACCACTAACCAGATTTGGAAAGCATAATCAATTCTGTAAAATCATTTCTAGTGAGCTAAAATCAATTATACCTAGCTGAAATGATCTTTGACCGTACTAGTAAAGCAGAATCAATTCTACTTGTCGCCACAACAAGTTGTTGCTTCTACGTTAAACATAATCAATTTTAATATTTTACAACTGCATTTTATACATTAACCAATAAAACTCGCTTTTTTTTATAGATATAACATAAATCATATTATTTTAACTCACGTTCACGATACGCAATTTTAGTAGAATTGATTATATCGAGAATCAATTATGCAATGCAAGCTGATTCTAACACATTAATTTGAGTTTGTTCCGGATAGTTAGTGTCTGAGTGATGAGTGCTGTAATTAACATAATATACATAAGTGCACTAAATTTACATATATTTCTTTGACCAACATCACACGGTTGAAAGTTGAAATTTATATTCCAAACGACATTTAATTTTAAAAATGGAAAACAAACAATTAGTGAGGACCAAGATGAACATCTATACACTGCAGTGATTAACCGCATCCGGCATTGACTTCCTAAAAATTGACTTTTCCAGTAACCATAGAATGGCATGTACAAATCATGAAACATGGTATAATCCACTACAAGAAATGATTAACTAATCTTCCTATTCTTGTTTACATTCAGTAAATCTATCAACTAAAATATAAACTTACATTTCAAAGTATTGAAGAACCATTACTAATAGACTAAGACTAACTAACTACCAACAAATTTCCCCAGCTGAGTGAATTCTCTATCAACTGTTATAACTTATAACCTTCTGGTGAGATGTAAGGACCAAAAAGGGCACTTGGGAAGTTTTAACTTCAGGGTGCTTCTTCTCCCCAGTTGTTTTTACTATACATTGCAAACAACTATAGAAGAAAGTGAGGGATCGGAAGCTCCAGTAATATCAGCACCTTTACTCCTAACATGGAGTAGATAATCAACAGCTTTGTTAGTAATAACCTCACCAGGGATCAATACTGGTATGCCTGGAGGGTATGGACATATAAGCTCCCCTGAAACCTCACCAATGCTCTCCTTCAATGTTACTTTTCTTTTACTTGCAAAAAAGGCATCTCTAGGGATCAAACTCATGATTATATCATCAAAGGGTGCATGACCTGTAAGCACACTCTCTTCAGGTTGCTGAGTGGGAGAATATGTCGCAGCTAGATGCTTTATTCCCAATAACAGCCTTTCGACATGGTCCCTACGAGTTCCAAGATTAAGTGCATAAGTGACAGATTTAGTCCCAACAAGTTCACAGACGATTCCATAATCCCTGTATAAGATTTCGTCAGCTTCATAACCTGATAAACCAAGCTTCCAAAATCCGACAGTAAGCCGCAGGGGATCATTTGCAGGAAAGGCTGGAAAGCTTGAATTCTCAAGCACTGAGATACCAGGGATTTGTTTTAGCTGGCACTTTGCTTCACAGGCTAATTTGATTGCCTCGTTGAATACCATATCAGGGCTTTCACTAAGTTGTGCTCTAGCAGCATCTAAGGATGCCAAAAGCAGATAACTAGGGCTTGTTGTTTGAAGAGTTTGGAGACATCTAGAAATTTTTTCCTTATCTACAATATCACCGGACATGTGCAGCATAGATGACTGAGTAAGAGAGCACAGGACTTTGTGAGTAGACTGTACAGCCAGATCAGCCCCTTGCTGGAGGGCAGATTTAGGCAGTTCAGAGTGAAATCCTAGATGTGCACCATGAGCTTCATCAACAATCAAAGGAATTTTATGAGAATGACACAACTCTGAAATCTCGCTCAAGTCGCTGCAAATACCATGATAAGTAGGTGAAGTGATGAAAACAGCTGCTGCTTTTTTCCCTTCCTTTTCTAGTTCCTGCATAGCTT
Source organism: Acmispon strigosus (assembly GCA_030819835.1). Lineage (NCBI taxonomy): Eukaryota > Viridiplantae > Streptophyta > Magnoliopsida > Fabales > Fabaceae > Acmispon > Acmispon strigosus. The sequence continues at coordinate 63,254,350 of JAUAMA010000004.1, forward strand.
TCAATACCTGCAACAACATCCAGCCAGCCCAAAGTCAGAAAAAAAAAGGTGAGAACAACATTACACAAGATTACTAGAAGAGATTACCAATATTGAGGACAGTAAAAAAATTAGAAATTCAAAACAAAACTCATCTTCTGTGTAAGAGTTGGAAAACCTATTCAGATTGCTTTTGGAATGAATATAACAATCATGATCATATAACAGCTAGCATGCCAAAATACTTTATCAGCGAATTTTCACAAATGTAGGCACAATGTGATAGTGAGTGTATAGTATCTGAATCACCTGTAATGCAGTGACACCACCGGCAATGTCCCAATCATTCTTATAGTCAGGAACAAAGTACTTGGGAACTGCGCCAGATAATACCATAGCAGATATAGCTGATAAATGGCAATTCCTAGGAAGAATCAGAAATTCTCCGGGTGCACACGTTGCCATTATTGCAGCCTGGATCCCACAAGTAGTACCTCCAACAAGAAACCACGACTTCGACGACCCGAACAGTTTGGATGCTTCTTTCTGTGCTTCCAATATGGGCCCCTGGGGACAGAAGAGGTTGTCGAGCTCCGGAAGCTCAGGCAAGTCATGAACATATGGTCTAATTCCAATGAGCCGGGCCATCGAAGCAGGCGCGGCATTGCCTCTGTTATGTCCAGGAAAGTGAAAACTGGCAGTGTTTTGCTCAGCTGAGGCTTTCAATGCACTGACTAAAGGAGTAGGAGGCAGTTCATTTTGCTGAAGCACTGGAGAGTTGCTGTGTAAAACGCTGTCATTCGTGATCGACACAGTGTTCACTCTCCCAGTGCTCTCATCTTTTCCATATGCAGGAAGAGCACTGCTTCTTTCCTATCAGATATTTTTAAGATTATTAGACTAAGAAATTTCACTGACTGGTAAAATCAAAATTCAATTCAATGAAGGGACTTACTTGTAGCTCAAAATTAGAAAGTAGTAGTACAAAGGGAAAATTGACATTTCATTTCATTTCATTTCAGGCCTGGCTATTGCTATTAGTCTATTACCCATCTCAATTAAAATACAATTAGGTTTAAAGTTTGGATTTTTACCCAATAACAATAACTGCTAAACATAATCAAGTAAGTGGGAGAAAATGGGAACCTGAGAGCAATGAAGCGAAAGTGTGGGTGAAAGCCTGAAACTGAAGTTGTTGGTGAAATCCTGCAAACAAAAAGAAAAGGAAGAGGAAAATGAGAAGTGAGAGGAAGAAGGAGAAAGAGATTTTGTTGCGGAAAAATGGAAAGAAGAAACCGATTTTGGCGCTTTGAGATTGCAAGGGAGTGAGAGTGAGAGTGAAAGGGATATCATTTCCTTCCACCTCCGATTCTCTGGGTTGGTTGCTGGAGTTGAAAATAAGCTTAGCACCTACAACTTTAGTCATGGATTTATCCATAAAAAAAAATAGATGTTAATTAAATTTAAATAAAAAGATATTTTATATTTGTTTAATTAATGTCTAAATTTCTTCAATTAATAATAGAACATAATAAGATATATATTTTTATTAGTGGGGATTGTTTGGAATAACGTCTATGATGATTAAATTAATTCAATTTGTATAGATTTTTCTTTAAAAATGAAAATTTGAAAGTTTTAAATAGAATATTAATTATAATGAAAAATAAATGGCCTAATTTTGCTAAAAAAATATTGGAAGACTTTTAGTCAAAATTAGGGAAAGCATAATGTTTGGCATTGCTCTGAAGACTGACGACAGATGGACCTAAACTACATTTTTTATATGGGTGTTGGTTTTAAGACCACCCCAATTGGTATCACCCTCTTATATTCGAAAATACATTTTTACTCTTTAAAATTTATTTTCATTCCCTTCATGTCCTTCTCCTTCTTCCTCTCCCTCCACCCACCACCCCCTTCCTCATTCTTCATCTTTCACTCTCCACCACCCTCATTTTCCATCTCATCACCATCACCACTACCACCACCCTTCTTACTCCATTCCTATCTCCATTAAACCATTAAACATTAACCTCCTTCACTTCCAACCTCTAACCAAACCTCTCATCATTCCCACAAAGCAACTCTCCCTACCAAACCAATGTCTATTTCGTTCCTTATCATCTTCTACTTCTTCCCCGTTGTTTCTCCTTCATAACGTGTTTCTTGTTCGCTACGTTTGTGTATTTCTCGCACCTTTAAGTGCGAAATTTATACAACATTCGCACCTCAAGGTGCGATCAAAATATTATATTTTAAAAAATTCAATATTTTTATTGTTTTTGCACTTAAAAGTGCGAAAATTGTTTTTATTTCGCACTTAAAAATGCGAAAATTGTATTTTTACTTTATTTTTTAAGTTTTTCGTGAACTGAAAAAAAAATTGCACTTAAAAGTGCGAAAATTACTCTTTTTAGCACATAAAAGTGTGAAAATTGTATTCTTTTTTTTTTAAGTTTTTCACGAACTGAAAAAAAATTGCACTTAAGAGTGCGAAAATTGTATTCTTATTTTTTTTAAAGTTTTTCACGAACTGAAATAAAATTGCACTTAAAAGTGCGAAAATTACTCCTATTTCGCACTTAAAAGGAAATGGCCGCTTGTGAGAAGATTAGAGGGTGTTGGGGTGATTCCGTACAGGAGATGACAGTTTGTTTGGGTTTGGGTGTTGAAGAGAATCAAAGAGGGAGAGAAGAAGTTGAAACACGCAGCACGCAGAGAGAGAAGGGGAGAAGATAGATGGTTAATGGATAGGGGGGTTGGGGTTGGTGGAGCCGGTTAATGGATAGGGTAGTTGGGGATTTGGATTTTTTTTTTTTTAATAAAGGGAGCATTTTGAGAATTCAGATAAATAAGGGGTGGTTGACCAAGGGGTGGTCTTAAAACCAACCCCTTCTTATGTTATGTTAAGACTGCTGTGGACTAATTTTTTTATTAAACTGTGTGGACTACATTTCATCATGCATTGCCTCTTCATTCACGTCACTTGTAGAACTAGAAGTCCATTGAATAGTATAGTATAACCATCCATCCCAAGAACCACGAAACCTATAAATCAAAGTCATAAGTCAATTTATCCACCCTGTATCATTTACGCTTTCTGGAACCTCATATACAATTCTCACCTTGCATTTTTAGACAGAAATTTCGGCAACCAACAACTTTAATTAACATGCTACACCTAGCACTTCCTTAAATTCAAAGTCCTAGCAAGCACTAACACTATAAATTTACACCCTAGCTCTACCTCCTCCATCAAACACTTCAATTTCTCTTACATACTTAGCATTAAGCATGGGGAGAAAGTTACTAAGCATTCATGCTCCAGAATTTGTGGTGGCAGCCATTTTCATCATGATGATGATGATGGTCGTGCCCAAATATGTGAGTGCCCAAAGTTCAGTAGCTGAAATTGTCACACCAGAGTTCTTCAATGGCATAATTGATCAGGCTGGAGCTAACTGTGCAGGGAAGAATTTCTACTCACGAGATGCTTTCCTCAATGCTCTCAATTCCTACAACCAATTTGGTAGCCTTGACTCTGTGGATGACTCTAAGCGTGAGATTGCAGCTGCTTTTGCCCATTTCACCCATGAAACAGGACGTTAGTATATTAATTACTTCTATTTCTCTTCTACATATACTTGCACATGTGACTATATCCTCTTGAGTGACATGAACATGCTCAGAGATTTAGATCTCCAAAATATTTTTCTAAATATCTTTTACACGCACAAATATTTACCAATAGAGAGCATTCGGGCATAATTGGCTTCACCGCAGACTGATTTTCCAAAATTCATGGTAGTCAAAGTTTTACGATCCTTTGAACAAAATCTAATGGTTTATATTGAAAATCTGACTTTAGATGTATAAATTAACTTAGTCTCTTTGAATTTAAGTCGTTTGATCTTTAATCAAATTGTTATAGAGTCATGACTGCATCAAATTTAGGAAAATTCAAATACAAGAAATTGAAATTTGAACCTAAACACCAGATCATTACAAGTGATATGATCACTAGAGATAAACGTGTGCAGACCAAAATATGCATATACAAATCTGATTCATTCTCACTCATATTTCTATGTTATTGAGGCATGTGGAACTAGCGTGTGAAATTATTAATTTTCCATATTTTTGTGTGTGTGTACTATGACTAATGAATGGTTAATTGATACAATACACATGTTGATACAGATTTTTGCCACATAGAAGAGATTGATGGTCCGTCAAAGGACTATTGTGATGAAACCAGCACTGCAAACCCATGTGCACCTAACAAAGGCTATTATGGGCGTGGGCCAATCCAACTATCATGGAACTTCAATTATGGACCAGCAGGGAATAACAACAATTTCGATGGATTGAATGCTCCTGAGACAGTGGCCAATGACCCTGTGGTGTCCTTCAAGACAGCATTGTGGTACTGGATGCAATTTGTGAGGCCTGTTTCGGGCCAAGGGTTTGGTGCAACCATTAGAGCTATCAATGGCGAACTTGAATGTAATGGTGTGAACCCCTCCACAGTTCAAGCTCGAGTTAATTACTACACCCAGTATTGTTCACAACTTGGCGTTGCACCTGGAGATAATCTTACTTGCTAAGACTGGGATTTCCCTACAGTCAAAGAATCCTAGATTCGGTGGAAGTCAGGAGTCCTCAGTCGTCCGATCTTTAGTACTGTTCATATATATTTCATATGAATTTGTTATGGTACGATTTGATACCACACAGATTCTATATTATGATGGCATATCAATAAATTAAAATGAATAAAGAGAACTAACTATATACAGGTTCAGTTATTGTACTAGAATATGAATGAAGTTTATTTTTTTTGTAACAAGAGGAACACTATGAATGAAGAGTTTAAGGCTCTGCCTCAAATATTATTTTTTATACTTATTATTGTTGTTAATAGTGATATATCAGTTTGAATCGAGGGACTGACTTGGTCTTCAAAAGGAAATATTGTATTGCCAGCAAGTCTCAGCACACTTGAGACTTCTGATTCTGAATTCTGATCTTACGTATATCACAATAATAACATTGTCACTCTAAGTTACTTAAATGCAACACCAGCTACAGAAGCATGCAGCTAATGTGTTCATTTTTCAGTCCAAACTTAGGCCACTAGTCAAACAATACTATCATGATTGGCCTTTAGCTGTACAATGTTGATATGTGAAATAAAACTAAATTCAAGCATAGAATATGGAGAGACAAAAGGGATTTCATGCTTCAAAACTCCTTGGCTCTTTGTCTCAGTCGATCAAGTTCCATCTCAATCTCAGAATCTCGAAATGGTATTCCAGTGTTGGTGCTAGTTCTCCCAGGAGGAAGTTCTCCTTTCTGCTTGAAGCAAACAGTCAAATAATGAAACACTAAAAGTAAATGTGGTATGTTGGTAGTTCTATGACAGTTCCTATACATCAAGTTTTAGTTTCTTTAGCATGATATAATGCTCTCGAAAAAGATATTGTTCACTCCCTTACACTCACAGGTTTGCCAACTTTCTGGTTGCAAAACAGGAAAAGGAAACAACTTTGCAAGGAAGTTACTTCAAAAATTCTAACTTCTTATTCAGACATACAGACTGTTTTCCATTTGAAGCATACCTTTGAGCTACCAGACAATTCTTTCTTCAAATTTTCAAGATCTTCATCAACAGATGAGCTCTCAAGCAATGCAAACTGCAAAAATCAACAATTATCACCAAATTATCATGCAAAACTGCAAGAAATGATGGGTGCAGAAGAAAGAAATCAACAAATACTTATGTAATAAATGAGTAAGTTTAACAGCTTATACAACACCAAATTCATCAAATGCATGGTAAAATTAATGGATGCCCTAGATAAGAATGAGGCTAAAAGAACCCATTTCACCAAGGATTCCAGTAGTGTACCCCCAATATATATTTGGACATTAGGCTTCCTCTTTAGTTTTTTCATTGAGTCATTCAAATTATTTCCCAAAAGAAAAGAATTACGAAAAAAAATTGCTACATCATAACTGGAACTCGGGTTTTATTTATCTCCTAATTACTCCTAAGGAAATGGTTTCTATGGGTCTGTTTGATTGCAGTTTTTGAAAACTGTTTTAATAACAATTTTTAGAAACTATTTTTGAAAACTGTTTTTCAAAAGAAAAGCAGAAAAAAACTGTTGAATGAAAGATTTCCAACATTTAAAAAATTGAAATTTGAAAACTAAAAACAGAAACTGAAAACATCTTTTAGCTGTTCTGGTATTTTAGCTTTTAAAACTGAAAACAAGAACTGTTTTCAAAAATAGGTTGTGTCAAACAGGTTTTTAAATTTTTCAGCTTTTGAAAACAAAAAAAACAAAAATTAAAAACTGTAATCAAACATGCCCTATATTTTTCAACAGCAAGTGAAACAGAAAAGGATAAATGCATTACTGTTGAATAGAAACCACAGGTTCAAGAGGCAAACTGCCTCTGACACCTCATTTGCAGATATTTACTAAAAACCCACTGACAAGCATAGAGAATCTAGCTATGAAATAATATGAAGATTTCAATCATTTTAAACATCAACATTTCTTTGGATAAAATATATGATTGGGTTTGGTTCCTTTGATCCCATTTCCCATAATAATTAATTAAAATAAACCTAGGTTTTCTTCTTTTTTATTTGTATTCTTTCATTTTCAAAATTACATAAAATTCATACATATAAACTCAAAGTAAGATGGTATATAAACAGCCACTACCTTCCCTTCAAGATCATCACTTGTCAGCTGGCCCAGAGCTTCAGCTTGGGACTCCATTGTCATCACTATCAAGATAACATGAAATAATTAGAAAGAAAAGTAATTTTATATACAATAATGAAAGCACATTAAAGCTTATGTATACAACTCAGAATACATGGCACGTTCACTTTTGCAAATGTTCACATACTTTATATTCTATGGATTAGGCTGTAATTTTAAAGCATGTCTCATCTTCAGCTATGCCAACTTTTGTTTACTCATGATTTTACTCATTATTATAGATTTCAACTACAGTTACACTGATTAGGATAATTAAGAATGAGGACACATATTGTCAAAATGCCCATAAATCAAAGAGTTCAGGTTCAGATTAAATCATGATATTATGCGATATAGCCCTCATCAGATTGTTGAAATACATTCAAATAGCAAAGATTTTGAACCACTAGAAACTTCAAGATGATAGACTTTCTCCCAGATTTCATTGTTAATGCATAAATAGACATTCAGTTTGCAAAAAGAAAAATAAAGGGAAGCAGGTAGGAAGGATAGATCATACAACCACACATATATCTTTGGTATGACAACTTTAGGGTATCTTTGTACATGGTAAAGGGACAAACATCAATTGTAGACTAGGTTATAAGTATTATTTATGTGTCCAAGAAGCCCAAGAGTTGACACAGTGAACTTTCTCACCTTTCTCTTCCATCTTTTCAAAAGCTGAAAGGGCACTACTTGTATTGACATTTCCCAGCATCTCACTCACCTTAGTTGCAGTCCTAAAGTAAAAACCAACAGACATTACTAACAGAGCCAAAGAATATAGAACTGAATACAATGGAAATCAATTGGTAGAACTGTAGAAGATTTCGAAGACAAACTTTGCAGATTGAGCTCTTGCTTTCAAAGTATCCTTCTTCGACCTTGCCTCTTGTATCTTACTCTCCAACAGCTACAAAATGAACAACTTAGAGTTCAGAACTGTGGCAAATAACTATGTATTGCATATAACAAAAAAAGCCTGCTTAACTAAAATCATTGAATCAATCCAGTCACTTCTGAACATGGGTATTGGGCAGAGAGGAAGATTAAAAGAAAACAAGGAGGACGCCAAAAAGAAGTAAAATAACCTAGGCTTCACCACTATAGTTCCTCCCATAGGCATCATACCTAGAATTTGATTTTAACACAACCAATGATATAACAATTTGCTACAATAACACATAAAAATCATCATCCATATAAGAAATGCATCACATAATTTACAGACACTTCCTTTAACTTATCCTAGAAGTAAACGGATTGTCTTCATTGAATTATTCACAGAATGCAGATTGATACTTCCTACAGCAACCAAACCTAAAAGGAAAACTTGGACGTCAAAAAAAAAATTCATATACCTAAATAACATAGACTCGAGCAAAACATAACTCATTAGCAGGGGAAGTAAAAATGACTAAAACATGGCTTGGGGAAAATATAAAACGAACTAAAATAACAGCTTACAAATTCTAAAGATCCAAACATATAACTATGACCTAGTAAGGTTCAAGGAATATACAACCAAAAGTCCAAAACATAACCAAGGGTTAAAACTACTCCAAAATGCATAGCTCAATTGGCCATTAGACTTAGGCTTTCTTGATGCTAGTGCTAGCGAGTCCTATGTCATGATGCCACTCCATGAAAAGAGAAAGCTCAGCTATTCCCTCCAGTGCTTCAAAAACATTGTTTTCATTTCCGAACACATAACATTTCATTGTTTTAAGATACTGAGAAAGAAAAAGCTTTAGCTTACCCGTGTATTAGAGACAAGATTCTCAACAACACCCTTTTGTTGATCAAGTTGAGTTTTCAAAGAGCTTGCATTGTCCTGCAACATTTTAAAGCATATAATGAGCTTTCCACAATGTGATACCCATTATAAGGCACTATTTTGAAGTTGCGATTTTCTGAATCATGAAATAAAATGTCAATCTAGCAAATTCCAAATATTTTGATCAACACTGTCATTGGCACACATCTATAGCATCATCTGACATAAGTTGATATGAATACACCAAAATAATTTACAAAAGTCAACTATTGTCAGGTCTGTCATTATCTAAAAAGTCAGAACTGAGCTAATCACAACACAATATGAAACAGGGACATGACAATATGAAAGGTTATCTCATTTCAGAGACCTAAACATTTGTTTGAGGTTAAATAACTAGGAAGCATAGGGAAGAGTTCTCATCAAGTTTTTATACACATGGAGGAATGGGAACCATAGCAAATGCAAATTAAGGTTACTCCCTTTGTTCCAAATAATTGTCCAGAAAGAGAAGAAACACACATATTAATAAATGCAATTAATATCATTAACTTTTAAAAACATATTATTTGTTTTCTTATTTTACCAAAGTGTATTTTTATCTCTCCTCATTTATTCTTCTCATAGGGGCATTATATAGAAAAACATCAACTAATGTTTGATTGGAATTTTAAGCGGACGGTTATTATGAAACAAAAAATTTATCTTTAACTGGACTGTTATTTTGAAACGGAGTGAGTACGACTTACGTAACATTAGATTGATGTCAAGCAATGAGAGGATGGCAAATATTGTGCAAATGTAAAAAACATGTGAAAATCAACAACTTTATTTGATTGATGTTCACACCACAAAAATAAACAATCCACTTTAAAACCTAAAGTAGAACTTTAGAATAAAGTTAGCACAAGAGTCATTAACAAAATGAGCACGTACTGCAAAAGATTTACGCCTCTTAAGCGCTTCACGAGCAAGATCTTCCTGGCCTTTCTGAAGAGCAAGTTGTGCTTTACGGTACCTACATCAATTGAAAAGCACAAAAGTGGTATTGATATACCAAACATTACAAGCAAATTAAGATAATAACTCTTTCATACATTACCACTCTTCAGAAGCTTGTTCTGCAGCCTTGTATTTATTTTCCAACCGCTTTTGAGACGCCAATACCTCAAGAAAGGGGACAAGAAAAAAGAATTTTTAATGAAAATAAAGTGAAGAGATGAGGGATATGGCATATGTAGGCTGTTTTCAGCATTCAGCCCCGTTTGGAAGAGCTTATTTGAGTTTATCTTAAGAGTATAAGTACCTATGCAAGTGTTTGGAAGAGCTTGTGTAAATAGTTTATGGCCTACCTATAGGTTTTTTTAAGCTGGTTTTCGTAAGTTGTTTAGTTTAGCTTATGAATAAAAGTTTATGCTTATCTACCAGCTATTTTCAACTTATTTCAATAAGTTTCTCAAAATCAGCTTATGTATAAGCGCTAGCCCTTCATACCCGCTTAAATAAGCTGTTTTATCTATGTCTCGCAGTTAAATAGCACATTCGCACACGCATAATCAACCAAGCAAAACAAATATGACAGGAAAATCAAAGAAATTACAGCATAAGAAACAAAAATTAAAGGGAAAAATGTGTAACTAACTTGTGCTGTAGCTTGACGCATTTTAGTTAAGTCGTCGTTCATTTCAAGCACAGCTTGCTCCAATATTTTCTCCGGATCTTCGAATGAACTCACGATAGCATTCGCGTATGACTGCATTACTAAGATGACAAAATCTAACCATAACGACAACAATAATGAGAGAAATTAAAGCTTAAACCTCAAAAAAAAAACACCAAACACGATCGTGTTAAGTGATTAATTAAGTTAATCACCTTCACTACCCTGGCGAACCTGTCGAAGAGGTTCATGCGAGCGCCGAGAGCGCCTCCACCGCGAGGAGCTCGCACGGGCTTCACAACCCTCATCCCTCTGAGTCTCAGAACTTCCACTGCGATAAATTAAAAGTTGCAAAACGCGAATAATTAAGCTAATGATGCGTTAATTTGTGGCGGTTAATCGAATTGAATTGAGAGTGATTGGTACCTGTTCCGGTGCCGAGAAAGGAGGTTGTGAGAGGCTTCTTGAGCATGCAGAGAGTAGACGAGGGAGAGGGAGAAGAAGATTGGAATGGCGTCGAGGGTAATCCTGTAAATATTTGAAGCTTGGTTGCCATTTTTGTGTTAAGCAGCGGTTGCAGATAAAAATGAAGATGATGATTTTGGGAACACTCAGTCCTCAACCTCACTCCTCTGACCTCTCCCTCTAGCTGCTCGATGGTGATGAATTTTTCAGTGGGCTTATATTCTACTGCCTAACCAATTGGGCCATGTTCTCAGCCCACCACTTTTTGGACCCGTTATGTATTGCTTTGGGCTTTGGCTCGTTAGTGAAAGACTTTTGACCCCAAAAAAAAATGCCACGTTTGTTGTTCACCTAGAATTGGTTTATCCATCTGCGGACATCATCGCATGGTATTGCTTCATCCTTGGATATGCCTGCCAATGCCATGGCTTCCTCTCTGCTTCTTCCACTTTGTAAGTTCTTTCATTTTGCTTCCCTCTCACTATACAACTCAAACATTTTGCATTTTTTCCTGTTTTGCTCACCATCTCATTCAATGCCCCATCAACCAGCTATGGCTTTTTCTACCATGATGAACATAATGATTCCAGAAAGTTAATTTCTTTTTGAAAAATTAAAATTAAAGTCAATGATTCTGTCTTGAAATCTATCATGTATGTGATTCATATGAAGCAGTTGATTACACTTTACATTAGTAGAATGTGAATTCATTGTGATTGCTCAATCTGCATATTTGAAGTGTCTGCCATTACCAAAAGGCAAACCCAGATTCCATTCTTCAACTTCCCTGTTCATTTCACTGATTTTCTAAAGTTGGTTTTTTGGGTAGGTTCTACTTGTGGTAAAACTCCATGTTTTACTCCTCCTCAAGGCATTGCTGTTGACAAGCTTCGAAGGTTACTTCTTAAAGCCAAGTCTTCAGAGACAAAGGAATGCACTGCTATGCTTAATACCAATTCACGTAGACAGATTCTTGGGTTAGCTTTAGGAGTCTCAGGCCTCTTCATCCATGGATTGGATGCTTATGGAGCTGGTTTGCCTCCAGAGGAAAAACCAAAACTATGTGATGTCAATTGTGAGAGAGAGCTTGAAAATGTATGGTGAGATTACAAGTCCCCTTCTCTTCCTCCTTGATTGTACATTGCTGAGAGTGCATTCATATGTCTTGTGGTTGCATCACCTTTATCGACTAACGTTAGGTAGAGAGCTTAAAAGGCAAATAATATATGAAGGAAAGGTTTTTCATTTGAATATTAGGAACTTGAAACATCTTTATTGTGCAGAATATGTAGTACCAATTTCATTGAATTTTCTAGCTTTAAAGTGATTAGAGATTTGACAATTGACAACCTCGCTTCTCTCAAAACATTTGATACTTTGGAGAAAAGACTTCCATGATAAGATTCTTCACGAATGGTTCCTAATCTTATAGAGATTATCAGAAGAATCATCATATGCTATCACTGCATTTCAAGTCTGTAGCCGAAAAATCCAAGACAGTTGAGTTTTATTCACTTGCTGAGCGAACTCATAAACTTTTGCAGTGCCTAATCTACTCTCATATTCTTGCCAGATGACAGAATCCAAAGTTCTAACTGGAATTAGCAGGGATTCTTACAGATCTACTGATAGATAATGTATCATGTATAGTTAATCAATTTGATAGTGCTTACATTAAATGGTGAGCTTATTTAGGAACCTTTGACCATCAATAAATGGCAGGCAGAATTATTTTTCCTTATTGACGCTTTAATATCCATGGTCAATGACTGATGCTGACTTTGAATATTTTATGCAATGAAGGTGCCTATGGTAACTACTGAATCAGGTTTGCAATACAAGGATATTAAAGTTGGGCAAGGTCCTAGTCCCCCAGTTGGATTTCAGGTGTGTAAAATCTTCTGACCTGTTCAGGCTCTCTTGTATGAATGTCTCCATCTTTCAAAGAGGCAGCCATGCCAATTTTGAACCATATCAATGCCTAACTAGTTGATTAGTATCTTGGGAACAACTGAATATTTTTCCTTGTAAATGGTATAATCATATTTATTTTCACCGTCTAGGTAGAAAATACTGTACTAAGATTGATGATTCATTACCTCATACGGCTTGCTATCTACTAAGTTCTTCAAGATAGCAAATGAGTCTGCAAATGTAATGCACCCTTCTTTGCTTCCTTTTACATCAAATTTAGCCCCTGAAAGGCACCATATAACTTTCTCAAGTGCTTTAAACACAGTAGGCACATCTATAAATACTTTCATACATAAGGCAATAGCTACATGTATTCCAGAACTACAGAGTAGCTAAAGTTTGAAATTACCTTATCAAACAATTAAAATATCTTCACTTTTTTTAACCTTGTGTAAACTAACAGATGAGTTTTGTCTGGAGTAGTATTAGTCCTCCGTCAGCATGTTATATTGTTCTCAATATCAAGACTGACTTAACTTCCGCGTGCCTCTCTGTCTACTCAATTTTAATACCTTATGTTAATTTCATTACAGGTGGCTGCCAATTATGTTGCCATGGTTCCATCTGGACAAATATTTGATAGGTACCTATCAATTACAAAATTCTATAAATCTTTTCTTCTTCCATGAATTGCAAGATGCGAAGTGATGTTTGTTGCTGTGTATACATGAGAGAAGTTTTGTTTAAATGTAGCAGAATGGTACAACCATCCCAAATCAAATGCTGATATCTAATAATGCTATTAACAGCAAATACTATTGGATATTTTGATGTTTTAACTTGTTCTTCTTCAGTTTTTTTGCCATCTTCCAAATTTGATTTCGAGGATATTCTCTTTGAATTTCAATGTCCAACTATATGTTTTCACTTTTCTGAGAATGATTTTGAACAGTGAAAATGACCTAGACTAAGGTGCATTATGTGTCTCTTTTTCCCCTTTTTCAATTGTACAGTTCATTGGAGAAAGGCCTTCCTTACCTCTTTCGCGTTGGTTCCGGTCAGGTAAACTCTAAAAGTTGCTTTGATTTTCTTATGGTAGTTTCCGTTGAAACTTGAAAAACAGTAGTTTTGGTGCCAAAGTGTTTGATGATCCTTTTAAAGATTAACTGATATTCAACCAAATGAGTATAACAGGTGATAAAAGGTCTTGATGAAGGTATTCTGAGCATGAAGGTAGGAGGGAAGCGTCGACTGTACATACCTGGATCAGTAAGTTTTTATCTTGATTGTTGATTTGTTGATACTATATCTTCTGTTAGAAATATAATATAAAATCATTAATGTTTCCTTCTTCCCAACGGTTTAAACTTTTGGAATAGTTAGTTCATGCTCCAACCTATCCTTACCTGTAATGTCTTCAAAATCTCCCAACATAGCAAGATTTAAAATCTTTACCTGAAAGTGTAGAGCTTTAAGTCTCTACTAAAGCTAGTATAGAACTTTTTCCAACACTAGGCTTCCGTGTTCCTAGTTGCTCAGTTGGTATGAGCAAAAGTTCATTGACCAAAGATTGGTGATTTATAAAAGGAAGCATGCTAGAGAACAAGCACTCAATGCTGACAATTTTCTTTGCTGATTTCATTCACCCTCCTTTCAGAAAATTAAGTACCCAGTTCTAATTCTTAGCCATATATCTTATATTTGTTTGTCTTATTTGGCAGTTGGCGTTCCCTAAAGGCCTTAATTCTGCTCCTGGAAGACCAAGGGTGGCTCCAAGCAGTCCAGTTATATTTGACGTAAGTTTGGAATATATACCCGGGCTTGAACTGGATGAGGAATGAAATTAAGTGTCCATTTCCATCTTGATTGTAAGCAGTCAACCAAAATCAATTGTTAATTCTTTTGAGGAATAGGCTTAAAACTTTATAGCTATGCAGAGTAACATTGTTTTAATTGTAAAATATAAAGATCCAAGAGAATCTTCATTGCATCAAGAGAATCTTCCTCATACAATATACGTTCAATGAGTTCCATGACCGTACATACCTAAAGGGCTAGTGAACTTGCTCTTGGTAGTTTATGTTGGATTCTCTCCTCTCCAGGAGGAATACAAGACATTTTCCCCCTTGGGCGGAAAAATCTACACTAATCTTGTAATAGATATTCCCCTTATTGAAAGGACAAAACAGAGGTAAAGTACTATAGGTATTAGTTGTATTGTTGCTCAATTAAAAACTCACCCACCAATTTGGGTTAAATATGTTTTTGTCTCGGACTTATACATGTTAATCTAAAATGGTCTCTATAAAATAGTATTTATTATGTTGTTATAAAGCATTTTTGAAATATTTTTCACCAGTCCACCCACGTGGCAATCCTAGTCAAATCTAGGTGTCCACATGTAATTTTCACATTAGTTTTAGTCCTTCAAAATTTTCTTTTATCAAATTTAGTCTTCCATTTTCTCCTCTTCTTCCTCCCACCCATCACCCCTTCTTTACCCATTGTTCACTCATAAAGTCGCATGAGGGAGACCATTTGGTTAATTTTTTTGTTGTCAACCTACGTGTCAAGTTAAAATTGGAGAATAGTAAAATTAACGCATTTGGAACTGTACCCTAAGTTTTGTCCTTATTGAAATTAAGGTTAAATATGTTCCTCGCCCTATCACATATGGTCTAATCAAAATTGGTCTCTGAAAAAAAAATTGCATAGCTTTTTATCCTTGAATTTTTTTTATTTGAAATAATGAGAAGTGACATTGTATTGCTTACAAGACCATTTTTTACTAAGTCACCGGCTCACATGGTGAGCCTAGTTAGCTGAAAAGAATCCACATAGACTTGTTGCATCAGTTTTAGTGCCTACAAAATGTCTTTATTCAATTTTGGTCCTCCTCCCATTTCCCCCTTCTTCCTCATTCTCTTTCTCCTCCCACCATCGCTCATTGTTTCCAGTCTCCACCATTGTTTTCAGCGAACCACCAACCCAAAACCCAAGACCCCCCGCCACCAAATCCTCTACCCACTTTGAAACCATAATCTTTTTCCCCAACCCACAAACCCCCACTTCTCCCCCGACTATCATAACTAAAACCCCACCCTGAAACCAACACCCCTCTTCGTCTCCTTGCTTTTGCACGATCAAGCTCAAGCACTTCCCCGATAATCTGCCCTTGTCCCCTTCTTCCCTAATGACATTAACTTCTTTGACTCGCATGCCCACCCCATTGCAGCCACCTTCCACCTCAGCAAGCCCGATCTTGACATACTCACTGGAAAAACCAACTTCACCAAGAAGCCATGTCTCAGAAAATCTCAATCTGCACCGGCAGGAGGGGCACCACGGTCTTTTGCAATTGTTGGATTAAGGTGGGGAAGGAAGCCCAAAGGCTCCTCCACGCAATTCCATTTGAATGTGAAGGTTGAACCGACCCTAGATTTGTGTTTCTATTTCGACGGTGAAACTGTGTGCAGCCCCCAAGTTTTCCAAATTTAGTCATTTATGGCAACATTTCTCAACTCGTCTTCACCTGCAAATTCCGTTTCAGAAACACCGATGACCGGAATCAACGCTCTTGATTCGTTCACTATCTATATTTCACATCACTCACAAATTAGATTCCAAAAGTTTAGCACCCATTGTTTGAGAGAAAGCCAACATCCTTCTATTTTGGGGGTAAGGTACTACTCTTGTTCACTGTGTGTGTGCATTCCACGCACTTTAGCTTGCACTTTACACTTTATGTTCAAGGAAAATAGAAATTTGAAGATTTATTGCAAAGGGTGCTAGTTTGAGGGTGAGGTTTTGGTTTATGGTGGTTGGGGGAGAAGTGGGGGTTTATGGATTGAGGGAAAGAGGTGGTTTGCCGGGGAAGAATGAGTGTGGGCGGGAGGAAGAGCAATAAGAAAGGGAAAATTGAGGAGGTCTAAAAGTGATGGAATTTTTTTTTTTTTAAATAAAAGTGATGCGAAAAGTCTACGTGAACTTTCTTCCGCTGACTTGGTAACTTGGTCATGTAAACGCTATAACGTCACATATTTTTATTTCCAATAATTTTTTTCAATGACCAAAAATTATGCAAGAGTTTTTCAATAACCAATTTAAATTAGACCTTTATGTTAGAGATTTGAAACATATTTAACCCTTAAAATTATAACATATATTGTTTAGATATCTGTTTCACACATTTCAATATAAAAATTAAATGTGTTATATTGTATTCAACTCTTAAAACACACATTTTAACCCTTAAAATTATAACTTCTTATGAATTAATCCTTAGCTTATGTTTTTCCTTCAAATTTTTGGTGGGATAATCCCCCTTTTCTGTTGCTCAAGCGATGGTTGTACACTTGTTATCTTCTGATTAATGCAATGCAGTATTTTACTTTAAAAAAAATTATCGTATGCTTGTGAGAAAAAAAAAGAGCGAATGTGTTTTATTTTTTTATTATAAGACATTATTAAAAAGGAAATATCGGGCAAACAGGTTTCGGGTCGAACCTTTTTGTGTTGTCAAACACGTTACCGCCATTGCTGTTCAGAACTGGAAGCCAATAAACCCCAAACCTCAACACTGTCACCACTCGCGGCTTCCTCCCCCAGTTCCCATGGCGGTCAACGATGCTGACCAATCCAATAAGGCTCACAGGACCCGTCAAGCCGGTGCCAAATCCTTCAAGAAGAAGAAGAACAAGAAGAAGAAGCAGAACGATGATTCCGATGCCGGAGAGGGCGAGAAAAATCAAAATCCTAGGGCCTTCGCCTTTTCTTCCTCTAACAAGGCCAAGCGGTTGAAATCACGCGCCGTTGAGAAGGAGCAGCGTCGCCTCCACGTCCCTATCACTGACCGCTCTTACGGTGAACCCGCTCCATACGTCATCGTCGTGCAGGGTCCACCCCAGGTGCTTGTTCTCTTCTTTTTCCCTCAAAGTTTGAATTTTTTATAACCTGGGGTGAAACAGTGATGAAACAACTCAATACAATTTTGTTGGGTTTGGTTTCAGGTGGGAAAGTCACTGTTGATAAAGTCTTTGATTAAGCATTACACGAAGCATAATTTGCCTGAAGTTCGAGGTCCAATTACTATCGTATCAGGTTTGTGCATATTTTTTCCTTGCCATATTATAACTCGCTCCGACTTAGTGGGTTAAGGCTTTTGTTGTTGTTTATTATTACTCAGCTCATCAACATGCGTGTGTGTGCTTTGCTGTGATAAGTGAATATTTGATCACATTCATATGCCAGGAAAGCAAAGGAGGCTGCAGTTTGTGGAATGCCCTAATGATATCAATGGCATGATAGATGCGGCGAAGTTTGCTGATCTAGCACTTCTCCTTATAGATGGGAGTTATGGTTTTGAAATGGTGAGTTATACTAAGAGGGTCAGGATAGGGTTGTCAGTTTTGCTTGTGTAATTTAGATAAAGTTGGTTTGCAATTAATTTTGCAAGTTATGTTCCTGTTTTTTGAGGTTTTGATTCGCTTGCAGGAAACATTTGAATTCCTTAATATTTTGCAAGTTCACGGGTTCCCGAAAGTCATGGGGGTTCTTACACATCTTGATAAATTCAAGGATGTTAAAAGGTTGAGGAAAACAAAGCAACGACTCAAACACCGGTTTTGGACTGAGATATATGATGGAGCTAAGTTGTTTTACTTGTCAGGCCTTATTCACGGAAAGTAAGTAGTTCGATAAATATGTTATGGGGATTGAATGTTTTTTTCTTACACCTGCTGGCTAGTAGTGTTTTATAAGCTTAATGACAACTTTTGTTATCTAACTCAATAACTTCTAATATTGCCATTCCTAACTGAACAGGTATGTCAAGCGCGAAGTTCACAATCTTGCTCGATTTATTTCAGTCATGAAGTTTCATCCTTTATCTTGGCGAACTTCCCACCCTTATGTTTTGGTAGATCGTTTTGAAGATATCACACCTCCTGAAAAAGTGCATTCAAATAATAAATGTGATAGAAAAATCACACTTTATGGTTATCTCAGAGGCTGTAATTTGAAAAAGGGCAATAAGGTGTGTTCCATAGCTCTGAAATTAAGTTCATACAATCTTGATCTTTTTGGAAGAACACACGAGGGATGTGTGTGATAGTGTCCTCAAATGATGCTTGAGATAGTTCGAAGCAATAAATTGGACATTGTTTTCCTCATTCTTCTCCATATTTTGTCCTTTTAAGTGTACATTCCTTGTATTATATTAACTCCATGTTCACATTGTGTTTTCCTGTTTTAACTCAACCAATTCAGGCTTTAATTTTAGATTCTATTGTAGGATTCCATTTCTTAACCAATTAGTGGAAAGATTATCTAAGTATAATCCTAAATCCTAATATTTGTTTCTATGATTTTCATACGATTTTTGCTGAAATTTGATTGAAATATTAGCAATTTATGCTTATGTCCGTATGTGTTTATCAACTACTAATCAAATATTTACGCTCTATTTATGCAATCTATCGATCTCCCACCCTGAAATATTGAATAGCTTCTTCCTCCTCCTTGAAGGATTTTGAGTGTATATTAGATAAAAGGAATTCAGTTATGTGATGGTTTAATTCTTTTAGTTTGATGCTTGCTAGAATTGTGTGATTAACTTTGACTATCTGCTTTGAGTGATATGGTGATCAAGTACTTGAAGTGTGCTGTTTATTTCCCCCCAATTATTTGTACTCTAATTTGTATTTTGGAAATCAGGTGCACATAGCCGGAGTCGGTGATTATAGTTTAGCTGGTGTTACTGCTTTACCTGATCCATGTCCTCTTCCATCTGCTGCCAAAAAGAAGGGTCTGCGTGATAAGGAGAAGTTATTCTATGCTCCAATGTCTGGTCTTGGGGATCTCTTGTACGACAAAGATGCTGTATACATAAACATTAATGATCACTTTGTTCAATTCTCAAAAGTTGATGATGAAAACTCTGCTACAATGAGAAAAGGTCATTAGATAGTTTTCTTCCGTCATGCACTTTATCCTGTTTTAGAAAATTTTATTACTATGATCGTATGATGGCCGATTTATGTCTTTTGTGCATATTATCTTTGTGAAGTCATACTATGATATTATGGTAGCAATTATTTTGATAGAAAAATTTCAGGTACTCTGCTGTCCTGGAACTTTTATCACTTCTCTATGTCACTCCTTGATTACCTGTATCATTATAAATAATATTACCAGTAAATTTTATGGTTATATCATGCATAACACAATGGGATAAATTGTTACATTTAAAATTGTACTTTAATGCATTTGACAGGAAATGAGAAAGATATAGGAGAAGTTTTGGTGAAATCGCTTCAGAATACCAAATACTCAATCAATGAAAAGCTGGAGAATAGCGTTTTCAATCTTTTTGGTCAAAAGCTGAATGTATCATCAGAAGCTATAGCTGAGGCTCAGGGTACAAACAAGGATGTAGAGCAAGATGGCATAATAGAGACTGGGGATTATAACGAGATGGATTTTGATGGTTCAGAATCATCTGATCTGGGTGAAGCTGATGCCAGGACAGGTTCAGGATTACCTGACCAAGCTGAATCTGATGACATGAAAGACAGCGAAGCAGATGGTTCTGATGATGAAGATGATGCAACAGGTGATAAATCTACAGCTGAAGACCACTTAAAAGAACATATTGAGTATCACAACGGAAGACGAAGGAGAAGAGCTATCTTCGGAAATGATGCTGATCAAAGTGATTTGATGGTAAGCATAAGTTATCGTGTTTGTTGCGTGCAGTCATGTCTCCTTCATGCTTACAGGAATTAAACTAGCTTGTATTGTGCCGGTTGCCTTTCTAATTCATTCAAGAATTTGTAGACATAGAGCCTGTTTGGATACACTGACCACAGAGCAGCTATTGGTGCTTCTATACTAAAAAATGCACTAGATAAGCTCCAATAAGTTTTCATTAGTCTGCATCCAAACATGCTTATAGGATCAAGTTTAAACTACTCTGAATTGTAGGCAAGCCTGAAACTTGTATTGAATTTACATAATGTGAATGCTATTGTTTTACTTTTGTTTTATGTGATATGTTTGTCAGTTTGCTATATTGCATTGACAATGCTCTGGTGGAATGCTCATAATTTATTGGCTGACTTCATTAATAGGATTCATCAGAAAAGGAGGATGGCTCTACTAGTGATGATGGGGCTTCTTCTGATTCAGAATCTTTAGAAGAGGAGGAAGATGGTAACAATCATAATGACACAAATTGTGCAGTTTTCTCCTTTGATTATTAAAACGTATGCATAGATATTAAGATCATTCATCATAGCATCTTCTTTTCTCACATATTCCTGTCATCTTAGTTGCAACAAATCATTGACTTGTCACTGGAGACTTACTATTTTTATGACTTCCCTTTCTTTATTTTCTTCATAGATGACATGGGAAATGTTTCAAAGTGGAAAGAGTCTTTGGCAGAAAGAACACTCTCACAGAAAACTCCTAGTTTGATGCAACTGGTGTATGGGGAATCTACTACTGTTAATTCAATTTCTATAAACAAAGAGAATGACAGTAGCGGAGATGAGGGAAGTGATGGTGACTTTTTTAAGCCTAGAGAAGAAATGAAAAAGGTTGGTCCTTTACTGCCTTGCACGAGTTGTAGCTGTACCTAATTTTTCACGTGACTATTGCTTTTCAATGCCCCTTTCCTTTTAATTACAAAGCCATACCTGAAATGTCCATGTTCGAAGACTGTAAAAAGCACTTCTTACGATTTGTTGGCCTTCAGAATATGTGCTTATTTGCTTCATAAACTAAGTGTTTGCTTTTGTCTTTTAAAATGCATAGCAAAATGTAAGAGATGGATTGGATGATGGGATGGTCAACACTGAGGATTATTCCAAGTGTGCACGATTTATGGATCAGAGATGGGATGAGAAAGATAATGTGGAGATTCGCAACCGTTTTGTGACTGGAAATTTGGCAAAAGCAGCACTCAGAAATGGACTACCGATGGCTACTACTGAAGAGGAAAATGATGATGTCTATGGTGACTTTGAAGATTTAGAAACAGGAGAAAAAAATGAGAATAATCAGACAGATGATGCGACACACAAGGGAGGTGATTCGGAAGCTGAGAAGCGGAGGCTTAAGAAACTTGCTCTTCGTGCAAAATTTGATTCTCAATATCCTTTTTCTCTCTTCATATACCTAGTTAACATGAATGGTTAGTTTTTACTTTCTGATACCCGCACCCCCAAAAAACAAGTTTTCTCATAATTATGGGGCATGGCACATTCTCTGGTTGATTGATTTAAGATTCTGAGTATGCTAGAGTCGTGACTGTTATCAATTTTTTTATTTTTTTTGTAGATGATCTGTGGTAAGAAATATATTCTCAATTTATGTAGATAACCTGTGATGTCTTTTCATGCTAAATTGTTCTATTTAACTATGAAACTTTCTTCGGGTTAAGAGCCTTCAAAGTTAGAACTTTTCCAATAATGGCCTAGGCTAACTCAGTGGTGGTTGGACTACAAGGTTGATATGACTTTTATGTCACAGCCATTAACATGATAGCAATCTGGAATGTGAAGCTTTTGTTTTTTGTGTGGCTCGACTAATTAATTTGCGAACAAATTGTTGGGTGCATTATTTCACTATGTTAGTTACCTTAATTTCGACCCACATTTGAAGATGACCCTGGGTCACCAGAGGAAGATGGTGGTAATGAAAATGAAGTCAGGTTTCGTCGTGGTCAGCCTAATGAAACCAGCTACTTTGACAAGGTACAACTTATTGCTTACGTTTAGTGTAAACTACTGTGTTATAGAATGGCTACTAATTCTTGTGTTTTACCAGTTGAAGGAGGAGATTGAGATTCAGAAACAAATGAATATTGCTGAACTCAATGATCTTGATGAGGCTACCAGATTGGAGATAGAGGGTTTCCGAACAGGGACATACCTAAGATTGGAGGTCCATGATGTTCCTTGCGAGATGGTTGAATACTTTGATCCCTACCATCCAATATTGATTGGAGGAGTCGGTTTAGGGGAGGAAAATGTTGGATACATGCAGGTCAGTAGGCTTTTTTTAAAGCATAGCTCCTCATGAAGTTTTAGTTGTAACAATTGTTAGAAAACTTAAGTCAAGAAAACTATTGGATGCCAAAGATGTCCATGATTAGGGATAATATCATAAGGGAAGTTTGTGTTGATTCCTAGTCAGTTGGTTGGGGTTTCTAATTGGTCATTTGTTTAGTGATATAATCTCAAGTCCAAAAGACAAGTCAATATATTTGGTAGTAGATAATCAAGATGAGTATATCCTGTAATTAGGTTTGGAATAGTGCTTGATGGTTTGGGTAGGGGTTCCTTTGTTGTTGCAGGAAAAGATTAACTTGTCTTTATTTTATGGATGTTGGCATGGGCCATCTCTATGGAAGGAAATGAACATAATGAGCTGTTTGTACAGAAGATGAAAAGTTGGTTTCTGGAACATGTAATGAATTGTTAATGATAGTATTGTGTTTAATAAGTTGATGAGATTTTCTTATCTTTACCCTTTTAAACTCTTCTGTTTCCCCCCTTATTTTCTTCTTCCGTCTTTCTGCTTTACCAACCTTTTTTTGGCTTTGTCTTACCTTCCAGGCCAGGTTAAAGCGACACAGATGGCACAAGAAAGTCCTGAAGACTAGAGACCCAATTATTATTTCTGTTGGATGGAGGCGTTACCAGACAACTCCTGTTTATGCTATTGAGGATCACAATGGAAGGCACCGTATGCTAAAATACACTCCAGAACACATGCACTGCCTTGCTATGTTTTATGGCCCTCTAGCTCCTCCCAACACTGGAATAGTCGCTGTTCAGAATTTATCAAACAATCAGGTCGGGTGGTTTCTCTTGTTAAACACCTTTCGCTCAAGTCCTCTCAAAATGTGCACTCTATTTTTGTACCTTTATCCTTTTGTTTTTTCCTCTAATAGTTTTGCCTGGTGTCTGAAAGGTTGTATTTGATTTATCAGGCAACATTTAGGATTACTGCAACTGCAGTTGTACTTGAGTTTAATCATGCAGCAAGGATAGTGAAAAAAATCAAATTGGTTGGTTACCCATGCAAGATATTCAAGAAGACAGCACTTATCAAGGAAATGTTTACTTCAGATCTTGAAGTAGCTCGGTTTGAAGGTGCGGCTATTCGAACAGTCAGTGGGATAAGGGGGCAGGTCAAGAAGGTATCTGAGTTGTCACTTATGCTGAATTACTGATGATTTGTCCCATTAATTAACTAACAGACAACTAATGGTTTCAGTTGGATAGATATATTTTGCAATCTATTATGTGCTAAGTTTTTTTTTAATTTGGCAGGCTGCCAAAGAAGAGATAGGTAACCAACCTAAAAGGAAGGGTGGGGTAACCAAAGAAGGAATTGCTAGGTGCACCTTTGAGGACAAAATTTTGATGAGTGACATTGTTTTCCTGCGTGCATGGACTCAAGTTGAAGTTCCTCAGTTCTATAATCCATTGACAACTGCACTGCAGCCTCGTGACCAGACCTGGAAAGGAATGAGAACTGTTGCAGAATTGAGAAGAGAACACAATCTTCCTGTACCTATGAACAAAGATTCTCTTTACAAGGTATGTTCCAATTTGATACCCGTAGGTTCTCTCCTTCTTGATGCGCTTTAGATATTTCGCCTCTCACGGTTGTGTCCGCACTTATTTTCCTTTTTTCTTTGTCCTTGGCAGAAAATTGAAAGGAAACCTAGAAAGTTCAATCCATTGGTGATTCCCAAATCTCTAGAGGCAAACCTTCCCTTCGCATCAAAACCCAAAGATATACCCAAGCGAAACAAGCCACAACTTGAACAGAGAAGGCAAACAGGTGTTGTCATGGAACCTCGTGAGCGAAAAGTTCTTGCTCTTGTTCAACACATCCAGTTAATAAATCATGACAAGGTATACATTTTTGCTTGCCTTTTCTTATTTGATTTCTATCCGAGATTTCTTAGCTGATAGTGAAAAGAATTAGGGACCGTATTCCATTGCAATAAATAATTTCTCAGCCACTTCATGGATGGATTTTTTTATTTTTATTTTTCAATTCAAAGTTGAGGATGACTGGGAACGCAGTATATTTGCCTCAGTATTTTACTCAATTATGACTGGGAACACATTTTTATGGTGCCCTCAATTATTATTTATTATTTTTCCCATTTTAAAAGATTACTTTGGTCTGTCTTTTGACATTGTATTTTCTACGGACCTCTTGCAGATGAAAAAACGGAAGCTTAAGGAAGTAAAAAAGAGGAAAGCACATGAAGCAGAGAAAGCAAAAGACGAGCAGTTGTCGAAAAAGCGCCGGAGAGAGGAAAGACGAGAGAAGTACCGGACACAAGACAAGCTGAGTAAGAAAATGCGGAGAACAGAGGTTTGAGTACAAGACAGGTCCATGCGGTTGGAGCTACATACATTATGGGAGTACAAGAAAAGCAGACTTTGACATAGAGCAGCATCATGGACATTGTTTTGGTTACAGCCATAATGCTTAGGAAATTACTGAAATATTTGTCAATTAGGCTTCGGCTTCCCATTTATACGCCTAATGTCTATTTATAGGTCAATATTATTATATTGATAAATAATGGTTTTGTCATGCTAAGTGAGTATTAGAGTATGTAATACGGAAGTATTGAAAAAAATTCCTCAATTTTGAGCCTTAGAGGAGTGGTTGTCATTTTTATTTTATATTCGCAGGAAAATTATTTTCTGTAGTTCTACAAGCGATTTAAGATGAGTTCAAATGATTTTGCATCTTGCATTGTTTTTTGGGTGTTCACTATTCTAGGATGGTGATCTAGTCCTTTTGTTTATTGGGCCTTAGGCTCTGTCAAACTAAAAACAAAGTTGATGGTTTTGAACTTTGTTCAATTAGGAAAAAGGGTTTTTAACTTGAGTTAAAATAACTTTTTTGAAAGAAAAAAAGCTCTTAGCGTATTCTTCGTACAAAAAAAATATCATTTAACGTATTTTGAAGTATTTATAAATTTTTTAGGATTTTTTCATAGATTATAAAAATATTTATATCAGTTTAAAAATCTCCAAAGGTTAGAAACTTGCTCAAACTCATCTTATAAAATTTAAGGTCGTGTTTAACCAGAATGTGACAGTTTAGTTAGAACTGTCACATTTTTGTTTAATTAAAACTTGATTTTTTTCTAATTTTTTTTACTGACCTAAGTCAAAACAAGCCGGTTAAAATTGAGTTGATTTGGTTCTAATCTTCGAGTTAAAATTAAAAGTAAAATATTACATTTTTAAATTGTCTTCACATATCATTTTCTTTCTGTAACAAATTAATTTTTATATTCCAATAGGCTAAAACTATTCTTTATTCTTTAATTATCTAAATAGTAATTAAATCAATTTGAAGTATTACTTCGTCTTAAGTAAATGGTTGATGTTCAATTGCCAACTCTTGTAAATAGAAAAAAGTCATTGATCAGTTTTCTATTGCTTAGTGCACTAGCCGTAGGATAATGAATTAATTTCACAGCTTTCAGCTACCTTGGTTAATACAAGAAAAAAAATCAATTTAAAATATTGATTTTACTTATATTCAATACTTAATTTCTATACAATTAAACTTTACATATTTCATTAATATTTTAGTCATGT
This sequence comes from Acmispon strigosus, assembly GCA_030819835.1. Taxonomy (NCBI): domain Eukaryota; kingdom Viridiplantae; phylum Streptophyta; class Magnoliopsida; order Fabales; family Fabaceae; genus Acmispon; species Acmispon strigosus. Next base: position 63,280,585 of record JAUAMA010000004.1, read on the forward strand.
TGGAAAATAAACATAACCAATCACCCTTGATAATGTGATATAATGATGTTTTAAATCCTTACTATAATTGGTTTATTTAGATTTGAAGAGAAAAAATATATTATCAAATTATTAATTTGATGTACCGATAAGGTGTAACATACCTAATAAATAAATGAACTCTTCAAGCATTAATTTAGGGTATGATTCTTAGGCGGTACGTACGCAGAACTTATCCACTTAATATCCTTCCATCTCCTAGTCTTGATGGATGAGTTGTCCGCACTTTGAGAAAAAAATTAATTTAATTTATTTGAAAAAAAAATAATTTGATTGATTTAGTTTTTCTTTGAAGGCTTTGATGTGTGAGTAATTGGTAAACTTTTTATTTTTATTTTTTTAAAAGGGTACTAGTACTACATATCGATACACTAAAATAATTTGAAGTGTAAACCCTGTTTGGTCTGCGACTCTGCGCTTCCTTTTACGCCGCTGTGCCGTTCGCGCCAGCCCTGTCTGCTTTCACCCGCCGGCCGTCATCAACGCTCCTCCAGTTCCCACCGCCGAGAGCTCCACGTCGAGGTATGTAATGTGGTTTTGGAAGCAAATTATTTGTAGGAACAGATTAACAACTATTCTATTCTTGTGTAATTCTAATTTTTTTCTCACATTTGATTTCTTTGGATTTTTTTTTCTCCTCCAAGTCCATTGCAAACCAACTAGGCCTGTGAATGAATGAGTATCCCTAATTTTCAAAATTCAGTATTTACATTTTTTTTCCTCTGCATATTTTCTTTCCTTAGGTTGGAATCAACACAGTTAAGGAATGAAGTTTCTTAGAACCGATGCCCGATCGATTGTGTCGAATCTTAAGCGCCAAGAGAAACAAATTAAACTTAAGAGGAGGTAAGATACTTGTATGTTACTCACCTTCATTGTTGTTTTGCTTTGGTGTTAGATATTAAATTTTATTGTACTAATATTAAGTTGGCATAGGTGGTTGCTTGGCATTCCCTCCACAAAATCTGAGAGGAAGAAGTTGAACAAGATTTTCAGAAATAGGTGAGTGCCTCATTTGTTCAATCTTGCATGTTTGGTTTTCAGTTGAGAACCATTTGGTGCATTGGAATTTGAGAATGCTGTGCGTTACAAAGTCTCGTAACGCGCGAAATGTGAAAGGAACCCAAGACTTCCATTGGCGTTCAGTTGAGTTCAACTTAAAACCAAACATGCTTACCCGGTTTCGCTCTAATGAATTCTTTTCTATTTTTCTGCTTCCCGTTTACAGTTATTTGCCGGAATCTATACTCAGGGAAGATGATGTAAGTTTCCTTTATTGTATTTTGCATATGGTCACTTGCATTGCTCTTTGAATGATGAAATAATAATCAAATAACCATTTCAGATATTTTACGAGTCTGTGAGAACTCATGTTGAAGGTGCCTTTGGAGCACACTGCGTTGAAAGAGAGAATCATATTCCTCTGGATGATATGCAATTGACCCAAGTACCAGACATAAAGAGGTTGACATTATCATGCCTTGACAAATTGACCACCAAGGGTCTACACCTTCTTGCTACGATAGTTACTGGTGGCTCAATCAAGTCAGCGATAACTCGTGTCAATTTGAAAATGATTATCAAGGGTTCCCTTTCAAGTGTTCTGAATAGCAAAAGCAAAAGTAAGAACCATCATCAAAAGGAAACTCGTGAGCAGCTTTTTCAACTTCTCACTAATCCACAGCATTTTCGAGATAGGTCTGGGCCTTTGCCTGCATTAAGATACCGATCTTATCATGCTTCTGTACCTAAGGTATTGGATGAACTTCAAAACTTGCCAACTCAGACCTTGAATGCAATGCGTATGAAACTAAAAGGAATAAAAGCACCGGTACCTCATTTACAACCTTGCAAACATGGATGGGACCGAGACCATCTAATTAAGCTAGTGAATAATATCTGTAGGAAGAAGCTTTCACAACATGATGGAGGAAATGAGCTACAAGAGCAATTAGCTAAAGCCATGGCAGTGGCAGACTTATCGTTGCAAGTGGCAAATGGTGGCCGCAAAACATTTTCAGAAGAATTTTATCAATTCACACCTGAAGTAAAGTCATTACAGAGTGGTATTATGAATGCTATATGGTCTGTTAAAAAAGTAGTGACGGTGCTACAGCTGAGAGATCTACAGCTTCGCATAGAACCAAAAGCTGTAATATCAAATAGGGGCTTACGGACAGCTTTTGTAAGCTTTTTGACTGAATTTCTTTACGAGTGCAGTGATATGGATAGCATTCCGAAGTCTCTATCACAGATCCTAGATGTTATTAATAAGGGTTGTACTAGCAACGTACGAAATGCACCATTGCATAAGAAGCATATTGAAGAAGAAGTTGATTGCATACTAAGTTTGAGTGCTCAGACAAAGCAAGTTGGTTTGGATTTGTTGCCTGAAGATGAATTTGATCTAGACTTCACTGATGCTTATATGGAGGAACTAGAAGAAAGTGATGACAGCAGTAGTGATGAGGATGATGATGATGATAGTCGACTTTATGAGGATAGACAGTCATTAAATGGAGCATTTAGTACAATGGATTCAAACAATGAAGCAGAAAGTATTGGGGATTTTGCACCATTTGAGTCCCATCCTTCAACAACTATGACTGAGGAAAATGTTTCATCTTGCCCTCCTGCAACCAGTGAAAAGTTGAACAGTGATTCTGAAAACCTTCAACCTAAGAACTTTGGTACAGTGAATTTGGAATCCATGCCCACCAAGTACAATGCATGCAAGAACCAATACCTTGCTATCCAAGATGCTTGTGATAAAACAAGTATGCTTGCATATAATATCATAGGTCATATGTTGGAAGAGCTTGCCATAATTGAAGGCCGAGATTTAAACTTGAGCAAGATTTTATACCTCAGTGGTGATAATCAAATTAAAGATCGGGAAGGTATTGAAAGTTTTTGCTATTTTTACCTATTTTAATCAAGACTAATTTTCGACCACTTCTACCAAGCTATCCTCAATATGCTATATGACCATATTACTATTACATTGTATTAACTGAAATTTCAACCTATGGCATTAATTGGATTTATGCACCTTCCTTCAGCTTCAATAAAATTAAAAGTATGTGGGCATACCTTTTTCTAATTGCTCTTGCATCAATCGACCTTTGTCTCACTTACTAAATAGTAAATGCTGAAAACCATGATGTCTTTTGTAAGTCCTCTTTTTCTATACATTTCAATGCATGATAGAGGCTAACAGTAACTATAATTTTGTGTGAAACCATGGGTTGGTTCATTCTGTGGATGCATGTTATCTAATCATAACCATTTTCTTCTAAATGCTGTTGGAGTACTGAGAATTTGGGAACTTATTTACTGCCAGAACAATTTATACACATTTTAGCATTGCAAATTTGTTATTATCTATAAATTTACAACTCCATTACTTGCTCCACTTTATGCTGAGCGACATATGAAGATGATATGAATGAGAATGGCAAATTTCATATGCTGATTGATTAAACCAAAGTTGTTCTTTTTATGTCATATTTTTTCATCTACTGAGTGCATCCCTGATTAGTATATAGATTTGAATAGGTAAACACCTGCACGCTTTTTCTGTTAGACAGTGTTTTGCGGGATAAAGCAATGAATATTAGTGGGCACATTGCTTTCCATTCTTCACATTTAGCAAGTGTCTATACTTATGCCTATACTTATGCTTCATTTTACTATGTGATGAATATAACTTAACTAGTTATTTGTCATCAATTTATCAATTAAGTGTGCATCCTGGTAGGATTCTTGAGCAATCAACATTGATTATTGATAGGTTGGTACCCAGCTTGTTAGTAGTTTAGCTAGTTAGTTAGAGAGTGAGAGAGGGATGTTATAAATTTTAGAGTTTAGTGCAAGTATGATAATCCATCAGGAATTTTGTACATTAGGAATATGGAGAGGTCATGGGCTCTCGAAACAGCATCAGTTTTGAGTGTAATTCTGCATTCTAGCTTAATTCAAGTTTCTGCTCCATCTTGGACTTGGTTTGAGAATTATGGATTCATCAATAAATTTCTCTTTTTCTTCATTCTTGATCTGGTTCTTATCAATTCTTTTGTTCTATTTCATGTAGAAATAAAAGAACCGTCATCATCTGGGAATGATACAATGTGTTCAACAGTTGGTCGAATAATTAAAGAGCTGAGTCCTTCCTTTCCGGATAGGTATTTATTAAACTCCTTCAATATGGTGGCATGTCTGAAAGTTTGTATAAAATGCATGATTTTATTTCCCTAGATGGGATTTTACTCATTTGCATCTCTGTGAAGTACAATTTAGATTCAAAGTAAAGATATTAGATGATTTCATGGGCATAAATAAGTGCATAGTAGACATGCCAAATTTATGTCTGTGTAACTCTGTGTTTTGGATACTGCAGTAGCATGGAGCGACTGAAGATGTTGATGAGCTTATAATTATGGAACTCAGGCTTTCAGGATCAAACAGAGAAGAGCATTTTCAAAGGGTTTTGCATTTTTGGATCAAGTTTACCAGGTTGTGATTTGTTTAGGAAGAGCATTGCTGTTTCTCGCCAAGTAATTTGTCAAATGAGTCTCAATCATTTCTTTGCTGTACAGATATATAGCTATTGTAAAAATTAAGACTCTTTGCTTCACTACAACAGGTATATACAAAAAACAGTGCTATATTCTAATACGAGAAAAAAAACTCAATCACATGTCTAATTTGTTTATTTGTGTATACTACACTAGGCTGCAGCTAGATTAAAAGCAGCAAAACCTAAGTATAGATATAGGACTAGTGCAGAATTTATTTTTTATTGCGGTTCTATACATGTTATCAATTTCATATAGCAACGCGTAGGGTCAACCATAAAAATGCTTGAGTTACGTGACTGGACACATATGACAACAGATGTCGATAATTTCATTGAATTCTTGAGTTGCTATTTTGGCAATCCTCCTAAAATAAATGAATTTTCAATTTCAATAGTCTCTTTGGTCTAAATCACAGGTTATGTTGGAAGCATAATATTTGCTTTTCTTCCTACCTTTTCTTGCTTTATACTAGCTCTAATGTCTTAGATCCTAGGTGAATTCAATTAGAGAATTAAGCGCTTATTTAATAGCCAACACAACTAAGAGTTCCGATATAAGGTGGCAACGTTCTTAGTCAATTTCTCTATTTTCTACCAATCTTTCAATCGTCTATAAAATAGTAAAATAATTAGAGAAATTCATAGATTGAATGAGATGTTCATGAGTAAATAATCGAAACTAAAACATAAAATAATAATAATACCTAGAGAGTTTAGCCAAGCATGGCTATTATGATTCAATTATAGAAATCAAAGATGAAAAGTTTTCAATCGTTTTCTAGAGTGATAAGCTTCTTCTCCTTTGATCTCCAGAGCAAACGGCGTCAAAAACGGCTTCCGATTGACTAAGATAGGTTAAAATGAAAACTCATCTTCCTTTTTATGTGTTTCACGTATGAACTTCATCATCTAGTAAGTAGTACAAAAATGTGAAATCCTACGAAAGGGGAAAAACGGAAAAAAGTTGGGCAAATTCATTGTATTTATTGCACATTATGTATATAAATGTGTATTAGATGTATACCAAAATAATCAATGAAAATTAGTAATTTCATTCTCTTTAAGCATGTCTTTTTTCTGCTCGTACACAAAAAGGTTAAGTATCTATTTTAGCTGACATGTTCTTAATCCTACCCTTGTTTCTTAACTCCTATGCTTGTATTTGGACTCACTCTATACACCATCATTTGTTGGTGTCATTTTTCCCACAAATTGTCCCATGGACCACTTGGAACAGAGGAATTGTGCGGCACAGGCAGTTGAAGTCCATTGGGACCTGCAGGTTGGTTAATCTTGTTGGGTTTAGTTCTGATTCCAAGAAACCGCAACACGAATCTAGCTAGCTCTCCATATAATACACCAGAACGATCAAAAACCTGCAAAGAGACCAAACAACCATATAGCATTAAACTATATACTTGAAGGGAAAATAAAGGATTTTGATATGGCAAAAGTTAATCCTAGGTGAGCTTTTCAAACTCCCACAGTTGATAACACAAATCAAGCATGGATGATTTCTTATAAGGATTTTAACCTTTAAACAGCAATATGGGCTTGGGATAACATAAAATGGACAGAGAGTGATGAATACAAACCTGAAGAAGTGCGGTCATGAACATATGAAAAGCCTGTGTGTTCTGGTCTATCAGAATTGAAATACGGCCAAAAAAGTTAACAACACCTTGCATATGCAATTTGAAGTGGAAAAAATTCACCATAAGCTAAGCGAAAAATTTCCAACAATCAATACCAAACCCTGTAGCTAACCTTACAAAATACTCAACGAATTGCCAGTAATTTAGAATTATACATGACTTCATCATCTAGTAACTAGTACACAAAATGTGACAGCTGATGAAAGGGCAAAAAACTTAAGCAAAGTAACATATTGCTCACCGCATGTAGAAAAGAAATCCAAAATCCAGGAGGTGATGAAGGAGAACCATATGGATTATGGGGATCTTGAGCTCCAAAAGGAGCACCGCCAACGCCATAACCACCACCTTTATACATTCCACCTCCGTACATCCCAGATGACCCATAAAGCCCCCCATATCCTCCTCCCCTGTACATGTTGTTAACATACAACCCTCCTGCTCCATACATTCCATAATTATAATTCATTGTAGAACCATAACCTGCATATTACAAGAAAGCGAAAAAAACTCATGAGAAAAGCTGAATATGTGACACTAGACTAGAGACTTAAAACCAAACAAAGAAACCACCTCCATAGCTACTAGTTCCACAATTCTGCTCCCATGGCCTTGTGGGAAGGGGTCTCCCAAGAGTATTACTCCTATTGATGATTGCACTGTTATCAGAACTAGAAACTATTTTCCCAGGCTTTGAAGTCCCTGAAGCCTCAACTACATCACTTGTATTGCCAGCTGATGGGGGTTTAAAAGGCGCAGGGCTAGATGATGAGGGCGCCCGCTCCCACGGTTTTGGTGGAGGACTATTACCTGCAAACACAAATTTACAAACAAAAATTGTTGGAAAAAGAATTCATAATCCGAATTTGATGTGGCTGCATCAATCAAATATCCCACAAAAGTTTGATTATAATTGAGTGCAACGCACGTCCAGTGATCCATATAGTCGACATCACTTACTGGAATAAGACACAAACATGATCATGACCATACAGCATATAAGAAAAAGAAAGTTAACCCCTTTCACTCTCATAAGTTCAAACATCAATGATTCCATTCCCTCTAAATGGTGACAGAATATAGTTATTAATCCTATTTGACCAAATCAATAGATGCATCACCCCTCATCATTCTAATTTCATTAACAAGGTGATTGCTGTTATCATCCAATAACACTAAGAGATGATGAAATTGAAGGTTTTGGGAAGTGAACCTGAAGATGAAGGTTGGGACTTTGGGTCCATGGAGGAGGGAATTGAGAACAATCAGCATAAGCTCCTCAGAACACAACAACAACAACAATACAATAACGATTCTATGTTTGTGTCTGACTTTACAAAATACAAACAAAGGTTTATTTTAAATCAAGGATACATTGCACAGGGTGGGTTCATGGAATTTTCTTATTCTTATATTTTTTTTGCTAAATAATAGAAAACGTGGGTAATTACTAGTTAGACATGAACCTTCGTCTTCTTGATTGTTCTCAAACATTTATGCTCGTGCTTATTTCTGCATTTCACAAGTTTTTTTATGGTGGTCTTCCAAGTTGCAACGGTCTACTTTTGTTATTTTAATACTCAAGTCAATATTTTATCCAACACCTTTATTTATTTATTTATTTTTGCATGTATCTTTCGGGAGATACTTTTATTTAAGTCGAGAATATTCATATTCACAATCTTATTTAAATTTAATAGTTAAATAATTGTTCGGTTACTAATTTATACTTTTATAGTGAGAAAATTTTAATAGTACTTCATTTGATGTTTTTAAAGTGTAAAACCTAAAAATAAAAAACAACTATGATGTATATATTGAGTTTCAAACTGGACCCCTTTACAAAGTTTTGTTGAGATATATTAATGAATATTGAATTTTTTTCTTTAAAAAAAACAAGATATTATAAGAAAAAATTTCTAAAGACATTTGATGGATTGTTGGAGTTTGATGAAAAATTATCAAATTATAATAACACACCAATGAAAAGATTCTTGTAAGTACCATAATGACTAAAAATAAAATTAGGGATGCAAATAATTTCAACTTAAAAAACCAAACATTATAAAGGCATGCACTAGTATCATTAGGGATATAGAACTTATCCCAAATATTAAACTCTTCATCATGGTTGGACCAATGTTATCAAGATAAATTATATTGAAAATTACACCTACTTCTTTACTAAAATTTCTATGAAAAAATCATTAACCCACTTAGGATGAGATTGTTTTACCCTCGCGATAATTTATGTAACCTCATCCATTAAAATAAAACCAAAACCACCCTATAATATTTCTTATTTAATTTTCTTCATTTTCAACTTGTTGTCCACTCTTACTTAGTTGGTCATCAATTTCTTCATCTTCCAACCCTATTTTCACAAGTCTATATATCACATCGTCGTCATTAAGTCCTTGATGAGCTTGATTATGAAGGGTATCTTCTGCATCATGAGAGTTATCCATCATCATCACCTCTTCAAATAATAAAGGTGGACCAAAGTATGGAGATTCCAATATTGGAAAAGCACGTAGGCTCAACTCGAATAATTTCTTATGACTATACAACAATGTTTCATAGTGTTTGTCAAGAACTCCAGGCGGAAACATAAGATAGTGCCTCCTGTTGAGTAGTAGTCATATAGTTAGTTAAGCATTTAACAAACTTTGAAGGGAAAGTCAATTAGTCAAGTACTGTTTGATTACATTTTATAAAATAGTTTTTTAAAAATATATATAAGAAAACTCATTTGATAGGAATTTTTATGAAATATGGATCTTAAAAAATGCTTTTTATTGTTAATTGTAAAATTTACTTTGCCTTGTATAGTCGGTCCCAAATTTGAGTGAAGAATGATGGTTGTGTTAGGCATCGGCAACCGATGTAAAAATAATCGATATCTTTATTAGGGATCAAGTGTGCAATAAAATGTAAAATATAAAATGGTATGTTTTAAGACTTTACATACATGGATGCAACAATGTAAAAAATTGAGATCAGTATCAGAAGGTTAGAAATAAAACAAGGAAAGCTGTGTGAGACACAATCCAAGGTATACAAGGAGTTTTATTGAGATATTGGAACGAAAATAGAGAATGTAAAGTTTATAAGACAGCCAAAAACAGAGAAAGAAAATCAAGAGAATTTAAACAGAAGAGATGTAATAAGGATGAGGATAGAAGATTTTTTGTTACAAACCAAGGTATTAGAGAAAGATGGAAAATTACTTTAATAAAATTTTGGGTTAATGGTTTACTGGGTCCTTGTAGTTGCACCAAGATTTGGAATAGGTCCTTGGCCGGAAAAAAGTTTGCAATAGGTCCCTGTAGTTGCACCAAGTTTGCAATAAGTCCCCGCCGGAGACCGGAGCTCCGGTGAGTGCATATTTGGCATGCTGACTGGATTAATGAGGCTGAGGTGGATTTTATTAAATTTAAATAAAAACATGTCACAAATTAAAGAAACCCTAAATCCCCAAATTAAAACCCCTCACCCCCAAATTCCTTAATTCACACTTGATTATTATACCCAAATCAACCCTTTAATTTACAAATCAAAATTAGAAACTAAAAAACCCCAAAAATCCCTAACCCAGTAGCTGTTCAATGTTCAATTCTTGGAATGAAGCATGTGAGGAAGATGAAGGGTTGAAGCACGTGAGGAAGATGAAAAAGAATTGGCCATGTTCAATTCTTGGAATGAAGCACAAAAACCCAACAAAGATACTGGAACAGATCTGAACGAAGAGGAATAACACAGAAGCAGGAACGAAGAGGAAGAAAACGAAGAAAGAACAAGGACACGAAAATGGGTAACTCGTGCCCTGTGGGAAGATGAGAAGAATACCCACAACGAGAGAGAACAAGCACCAAGGAGGAAGAAGAAGAAGAAGAAAATCGTGTAGCCCAGATGACAAGAAGAAGGAGAAGAAACGCAGCAAGAGGAGGACGAAGAAGACCATAAGTTGGGGGTGAGGGGTTTTAATTTGGGGATTTAGGGTTTCTTTAATTTGTGACATGTTTTTATTTAAATTTAATAAAATCCACCTCAGCCTCATTAATCCAGTCAGCATGCCAAATATGCACTCACCGGAGCTCCGGTCTCCGACGAGGACTTATTGCAAACTTGGTGCAACTACAGGGACCTATTGCAAACTTTTTTCCGGCTAGGGACCTATTCCAAATCTTAGTGCAACTACAGGCACCCAGTAAACCATTAACCCTAAAATTTTCAATAATTACACAAATTTTTTGAAGATACATACCGCACAAAAGTTATGTGAAAAATTTATTAGATAGAAATCTTGTGCTTGTTGGATTCACCATGTTCACATGATGCAAGTAGGTAGAATGATACATTTTACAATCATATATATATAATATGAATGATTATGTTAAAGATATGATTCATTCACAGCTCCAGCTCATATTCACTTCACTTTCAATTTATTTCTTTCTTCTCTTTTAATCATCTATTAATCACATCTCTTATTTTCACTCTTTTTTTTCTATCTCTTTTCTCTCCACCCTATTTTCACTTCTTATTGGGGTGTGAATAAACTTCAGTAATGTTTTTAGTAAAGTAATCCTAATTGGTTAAATTTATTCATTTTAATAAATTTTGTCAACATTTTTTCTTTTTTAAAAAACTACAAAATTTAAAAATTTGTTTGTCACAATTTTTTTTCAAAAATTGTTTTTGAAAACAATTCTTAGTTTTAATTTCTAAAACTGAAATACCAAAACAACTCGGAGAAGTTTTTTGAATCTGCTTTTAATTTTCAAATTACAATTTTTAATGTTGGAAAACATCTCACTCAAACAATTTCTTTTCTTTTCTTTCAAAAAAATGTTTTTAAATACAAAAAACTAAAACTGCAATCAAACAAGCGTAATATGTGGAAATATAATTCCGTAGAAAAATACAATACTGTCTGAATTGGAGGACTAAACATAATGTGATCTTTCAAATCAGGGAGTGGTAAAGTTAGTTTTATGTGGAACACAAGAACATGTTACATACATTATGAAAAAACCAATGAAGTTGGATCAATTTGTGAAACTTCGGACTATTGGGAGTACAACCACTTAAAGATTAAACTATATGCTCAATGGACATTTCAGTTTAAGTGGAGGAATTTGTTGGAATCTTTACTAGGAAGTAGTCTTTCATGAAAGATAGATATGCTAGTTTGGTTGTGTTTAATAAGCTAGCTTACGAGCTGAATAAGTATTTGGAATTATTCTAGTTTGTTAGCTTTTTTATTCGTAGTTTGGCTTTCGGAACTGTAGATAAACAAATCCAAATTGGAGGATTCGGCAACTCCGTGAGGCATCATGTAATTTGCCATGGATAGCCCCCTTCGATAGCGAGGAAAAGGCCCGTAGAGCAAATCCAATGGCCATGATGAGAGTGAGCCATTCCGAAGCCACTCCGAAATAAGAGTTTCTGGACAAGGCTTGCTCCGTTTAATAAATCAATCATGACGTTTGCTTTGGTCCAATATATATCTTTGCTGATTACAAATTTTGAAACCCAAAGCTAAACACTCCAACATCTACACATACACATACCTGTATGTTATGGCATGACCACCAGTGAAGTCTTCTGATAATAAGACCCATGTAGGATGGTATCTTGGTCTTGGATTCATTTCACAATAATAGAATGTTGGTTCCTTTTCTAGCTGAGGAAGAAAAACAATTGTATCAAATGCTTCCAATTGTTCCAATCAAACCATGGAATTAAAAACAACAAGGAAAATGCACCTCAATTTCTAGAATTCCATGTCTGTTGTTTTCTTCTATACCAACTCTCATGGCCAAAATATTCTTCCATGGTAATTCAAATTTGTACTTGATCATTTTACTTCTATCAAATATCTCCCACGCGAGTTGTTGTGTTACAAAGCACCACTTGGTCACCAAGTCTTCTTCAAGTGTTGGCGCAAACTAAATTATATATGTATGAAATTAAATTTATTAAATGTGTACATATGTAAAAGTAAATGAGATCATTATTAGTGAGCATCATACATGGAACATTCCAATGATTAGCCAAGTAGCAGGTAGAAATACAGTACTCATTGTAATGGTTGTTTTTCCAATCTTGGATTGAATATATGTTCTGTGGAAGATATGCAATAATAAAGAAAGTTAGAAATTAAAGGTGATGAAACTCATACATATTATATCAACATGGATGGCAGAGATATACTTATTGAAATAAGAAATAGCACAAGTGCAAGTATATAAAGCTTAGATGCTGATCATCTAGATGTGAAGGAGTTTGAGTCTCGAGTTATATATAGACTGGCTTAGCTAAGAATTAAGCCCGACACATCCAAAAAAAAAAAAAAATCGAAATCTAATTAAACTGAAAATCGAACGGATCCAAAATTGAGAAAACTGAATTTTTTTATCGGTTTGGATAGGATTTCGGATTTATTTTCAAAACCGAAAGAATACAATCCAAACCAAATGTTTGCAAATATATATAATTTTATTTCTACATATATCATATCATTCATACTTATATATTTACATCCTTATATGTTTAATATAATTATTATATGACACATACTTATTTATGAAGATATATTTAAGTAACTAGAGTTTCAAGTAATAATTTAAAAAATATGCATCAAAATAAACATATATTTAAAAAATATGTTATCTACTATTCAGGATTAAATTTTTTTCTTTTTATTTTAGAGGTACTGAGCCAAGAAAGCGAAATGTGGTAATTTGTTCAAGACTTTTGGTTTATCTTTATTTTTTTTTATTCTAAACTCTCATCATTTAAGCTTGTAAATTGTAATGTGACATTATATGATTCAAATTAATTTGTTTTTCTTAATTGATTTTGATATTTACAGTATCTTTAAAAAACTGAAATCTAATCCAATCCAAACTGATAAAAATTGGATCGGATTGGTTCGGATTTAAAAAAGAAAAAAATCGATTAGATGATGAAGTGACAAAATCGAAGTGATTGGATCGGGTGACTTTTCCCCTCAAAACGGAACCAATCCAGACCGTGAACACCCCTACGGGAATTATATGGTTAATTATCTCTTTATTTATGAATTATAGAATAAGTTAAGTGTTTATAATAGTTAATTATCTCTTTATTCTATCTACGTATCTAATTTCTATTTATTTTTCCAATCACTAATTACATATTACAACAAATCTGTGCATTATATATATTATTACCATGTATAACAAATTAACAATCAATATCAAATCCATTTTTCCATGTGATATATTACTGTAACAATCATATATTCAATTCCTTATTTTAATCCATTGCACTCTTTCTCATTTTAAAACTCTTTGTTCACTGAATACATTGCATGTTTTGTTTCTTTTATCATAACTCTCCGGCACGTTTGATTACTTTTTTGCAAAATAACTTTGAATCTTTAAAAACAGAAAAAGAGAAAAACTTGTTTGATATGAAAAAATACTTTTAAAGAAAAAAGTCATTTTTATTAGAGTCAAGCAATATTTACCACCGCCAGGTAGATCCATTGTCGGCTTGTCGCCGACCCACTTCACCATCATCATTTCGATCTTTTAATTTTAAAAAGTTACTAAATCAAACACATAGCAAACCAATAAATTTCCTTATTATTTCAAAAACAAAAGATTTTCTTATTCAAACTAATAATATTTGCTAGGGTAAGAGTGAAAGACAAATGAGTTGTGGAGGGGAACATTCAAAGATCAATCTTGGAAAGGGAACTTAAATGTTTTTCAATGTAAAAAAAAAAATTAGTAGTATTTTCTATTTTTGAGTTTCAGTTTTTATTTTAAAAAGTTACTAAATCAGACTTATAGAAAAATAATAAATTTCATAATTCAAAATAATATTTTATATTTATATTACAAATTTAGTAATTATTTTCTATTGATATAAAATTATATTTTAATAACTATGTACCAATTTTATTTATTTATTTAAAAATAAATTATATTTAAAAATAAATTTATTGTAAAGATATATTTCAAGTTAAAATGTCCTCGAAAAATAGCTCAATTGTTAAGAGTTATGAACATATAAAGTTGGGGAGCGGAAGATCCAGGACCAATCCTTGTAAGAGAAATTTGACCAATCAAAATTAAAGTTTGAATTCTAAAATTTTACAAGTTAAAATACTAGTTAAACATATGACCAACTAATATTTCACTAAAATACTTATAAAGTTTAATACTTATGCAAAATGTGAGCGTAAAAGAACTTTACGCATACAATCAATCATAACTCCTAAACTTGCCATATCATAATCTAATTTCCTATATATGCAAATTGCTCATTTATAAAATTTGATTTATTTTACAAAGGACTCATAAATAAATATAATAATAACAACGTTTGAAAACTTAAAGTTAATTTTTTTCATTTATTACTTGATTGGTTAGCTAGGCTTAATAATATCTAATTTTACGTTTAAGTAATTTGTTATGCCTGAGAATACAGAGGACCAAAATTCAATTATATGCTGATTCAAATAAAATAATTTATAGTTTAAAAAAATTATAGTAAATTACATTCCACTACCTTCCCTGTATGACACTAAACTCTAAACTTACTCAAATATTACACTTCACCCCATTCACTATTTATTAAATCTGAATTTCATTACCAATTTTTTCACAAATATTTTCTGCGAATTTTACTTCAATTTTGACTAAAATTCCAATAAATCTATATACGTAGGTAATTCCGCATCCAATGCAATTTTCTTCCATTTTGCCTTTTAATATCTTTTGCGTTCTTTCCTTTTTTCTTTTAACATGATACTTTCAAATTTGGTATGCAAGAGTTTAAAGAATTAAAATTTAGTTTGTTTTAGATTAGGTTTTTGAATGCTCAAATTTTTTTTTGGTTGAAAAAAGTATGGGTGGGTTAGCTCCAATCACCACCACGGGTCAGGACATGCAAACCTTTAGTCGCTTACAGAGGTACTTACAGATCGCTCACAGTGGAATTCGAACATACAACTTTCTGAAGGAAAGTAGCCCGTCCTTACCAACTGAGCAACATGTGTTGGTGAATGCTTAAATTTTTGAATTGCTACAATTCCAAATCATTGTTTAATTTTGTTGTGTTAATCTCCAACATTCCGGGTGTGTTTGCAATGAATTTGGATAAATAATATGTAGTTGAGTTCAAAAATATTGTTTGTTATAACTTGTTTGGTTGAAACTGTTTCAAAAAATTTTAATCTATTGATATTTAATAAAATCATATATTTAAATTTAACACATGTTCAAAAAAATAAGAAAAAAACTAAAAAACCTAACACTTGTGGTTTGGCGATGGTGGTGAAAATTGGCCGTGATGGCAGAGGTGATGGAGGTTGGTGGGGGCAATGGTGGCAATGGTTGAGGTTAGAGGTGGTGGTGGAGGCGGTGGCGACGACAATAGTGGTAGTGGCGGCGATAACAGTGATGGTGGTCGTGGCAACGGTAGCAGTGATGACGATGAAAATGAAAACAAAAACTCAAAATAAATTTTTTCTAAATTTAAAAATTTGAAAATAAAAACTATTTTCAAAAAAGAAAAATGAAAAAATAAATGTTTTCTCAAATCAAACATACATAATATTGTTGAAACTCATTTATCCAATCACATCAATCTTCCATTTAAGGAAGTTATAATTCCACTGTATATGTTTCTAACTACCTATTATTTGGCAAGGTACAAAGAGGCAATGACTCAATTCTACATAAATTTTTACACTTGATCATACTTTCTGATGGGAAATCTATACATCACAAACTGAGATTAAAGCACCCAGAGCTATTTATGCCAGTCCTTTGTGCAACTATATGCTTCTATGCTGCTGCTTTAATCTACCATATACAGAACTATATATTTAACAGGCTACTACTATCCATTCTATCTCCTATTTGAGGCATGACCATGCTTCAACTTCTATTATTTGAAGATTGAACTACAAGAACCTTTTTCCCAACCTACAAGATCTTCAATACAAATGAAGTTTTGCATCTGGCATAGGTAGCTAGCTAAAAGGCAAACTCCTCCAACCAAGCCAGAGTGACACAGAACCCACACGCCACGCGATTGTGATAGAACAACAAAACATTGCTGAAGCAAGACTTCTACTGTGGCATTGAAGCTATGCATCATCTCATAGACTGATACATACTATGAGCTCTCTGACAAGAAGCAACTATTACTGCCCCGGCTCCTTAAAACACCGGTCAAATCGCGAACAAGAAACTTCACACAAGTTGCGCCAATATCACCCAAAATTTCTATACATTCTTGCAAATCTGAGTCATTCACCATCATCACCCATTCCTCTTCATCATCTAGATATCTGAGCTGGAATGACCCGCTTTGTAATTTGAACCTTGTTGCAACTTCTTCATATAGCTGGAAACAACCTGCTGATGGATCAAACTTGAAACGGATCGTGTCTCCTCCATAGGTAGCTTTGACAACCATTTTTGACCTGCTATCAACAACACAAGTTGATTTGACTTTCGCGTGCTTCGGGTTCTCAAAGCTTTGAGAGCCTGATGAACAGCCATGCATCAGTGAGCCAGAGCCATTGGAAGAGTCTGTCATGCTTGAAGAAGTAGGGTGGTTATTTTCATCAGCGCCATTTCCCCCATCACCACCAAGTTCAATCAAGGAGATTGAACTATTAGTATTACAGACAATATCACTAATAGAATTTTCCACTCCGAAACTGCTCTTGTTCAAACCCCATTGGTTCCCCTCTTTTTCAAGAACAGAACCTAGAGAGTTTTGTTCAGGACAATCCTGGGCGTTAGTCACATCATCCATAGCCAAAGATTTTGAATCTTCACTATAATTTAAAGAAGAAACATTGTCTTTCTTCAGTTCTCCCTCATAGGAATTAGACATAAGCACACTTCTTGAGTGCACAAGCTGGTTCGCCACCGAACAAACACCATCATCCTCCAACTCAATGGCTGAGTTCTCACCTGGGCTACCCGGTGCCGGAGGTACTCCTGAGACCGCTTCTCGCGTTACAGGCTCAGGGTCTTTTACAGCACTTCTCTCAGGTAACAGAAGACTTTTATGTGCATTAATGTCTTGGATGATTGATCCTCCTGCCACGAACCCCCCGGTGCAAGGATCGAACTTCAACCCTCCTTCCATTCCCTGGACAGAGTCAAGCACAACCTGTATTTTCTTTAACGAACGGTTCACTTTATTAATCTTGCGGGACGGCCATCTTGAAATTCCATGTTGCCTGCATATCCTCTTAAGAGTTGTTGGGCAAACTGTTCCAGTAAGAAATGTTTGTTAATGACAAATTTGTATTTATTCAGCGAAATTGCATTCATTATTTTCCCTATCACATAGTAACTTAGGAAGAAAGAGAAATATACAAGGCTTTAAGAACCTATAGGTTAACGTCAAAAAGAAGAACCTATAGGTATGCTACTAAATGAAGGTGAATAACAACCAAATGTAACTCAAACGGGTACATATCTGACTATCAACAAACATCCATCATATAACCCAAAATAATAATTTGTAAATAAATATAAAGAAATTTGGAAAAGTTACGTGGGGACTCACCACCAATGCTTTTGGCTGCATCCTTCAGACTGCCAGAAAAATATTGTTGGAGAACACTCAAGCTAACATTCTTCTCCACTGTACTTCTCTTTCTCTCAACCTGCTTTCTTGATCCATTAATTGCCTGTAAAACAAATTATTATGATGTTAAACTATAGTTCCAAAAGACATTAAAAACACTAAACCAAGAAGTTACAAAGTTGAAGCATAAATTGGAGCAGGTATTTCACTCCACAGGTTCGCTCCTTTATAACATAAATGAAGTGTGATGGATATTCACTATTTTCCCACCATGATACACAATAACTTGCAAGAAATGCTTCCTCAACCAAATCAATCATATCATTTAAATTACACGAGGGTAAAAGGATAGAAGATGCAATCAAGATATACCTGGCTTCGAGCAGCATCGATTCCATTATTTCTCAGGTTACTGGCCTTCAAGGACATCTTCTTGTCAGAATCATAGTCACCACTTATTGATGCAGTCTGAGAGTTTCTATTGGACATAGGAGAAACACCTTGGATTTTTTCCTGTTGAAACCCAACGTAGGAGTTTTCTATCCCTGTTAATTCAGCATCTGAAACTGTCCTCAAACTCTTACAAATTCTCTGCATAGTGCCTGAGAGATTGTCTAATAAAAGTTGCTGTTCTGAACTCCCTGTCATATTGACAGGCAGAAAGAATTCTAATATGTAATCATCATCATTAGTATATGTACTCCTTAGCCTAATTGCAACTGCAGCATTCAAACTATATTTGCGGGCATGATGAACAAGAGGATATTCACTGATATCATAAGACTTCACATCAGGATAGAAGAATGGATGATTTGATTGAAGAGCTTTCCCAGCTATACCTTGCCCTTCCTCGAGATGATGTTCAGTGCATGCATGAACAAATCCTCCTACCACTTTATCATTTGTATAACAAGCTGATTCTTCAATACATAGAACACATTTTTCGTCAGAATTTATATGGCCCTCTTTAATTCGTATTCTCTCAGTTTCATCTCCTATTCCCTCACTGTAACAACAGGGAATCCATGTAAGTGCCAGTGGCAGTCTATGGGCATGACATACAGCTCGCAACACATCAATTATCTCTGTTAAAGCAGCTCTTTTGTTATTTGATAGAGACTGCAGAAAAAGAATCAATCTAGTAAGAAGTTCAGAAATCCAGATAGATACAAATCTCAAACCCCTCCACTCCACTCGTAGTTAAGAAAGTTTATCTTTGCTCCCCCCACCCTTTTTGTTTTGATGGAGGAAAATCAATAGGAAGAATAAAAGTTCGGGATTCAGCAAATACCTGAGGAAGAAGTCGTGGAGGCATAATAGTCCTTAAACTTACATGCTGCAGAAAAACATGATAAATACATTTATCATTACTAACTTCAATTATAACACAATCTGGAAATATCTTAAACACAGAGAAAGGTCACTTTTATAAGTAATTGGAGAGTGAAGCCATAACTGAATTGACTGAGATGCATTTAGTCTTTGAAACATCATAGCACAGATCAAGAGGTTCTTCAATCAAATAAATTGAAGATACCCTTCGAAATAATTGTGTCCTACTAGAAATAGATTACTATTTATGATTTTCATTGTTCCAATTTTTGGAAAGTAATCCTAGTTTGATCACAAGAAAAATGACTACACCATGCACATCTGTTAGGATCCGACAGAGGTGCGTGGTGGTGGCTGGCGCTGGTTCGAATCCGACAGGTCGGACCAATTGTTAGGATCCGAAAACCCTGACGGCGAAACGGTAGAGGAAATAGGGAAATAGTAATATTTTTGGAATTTTTGTATTATATAAAACTGGAAATAAAAGACACAAGATAACTAAGAGGCTGGTTCCTCCAAAAGGGTCGGTTCCCTTTACAACTCTAATTCTCAAAACATGACTCTAACCTAAGTAGGATGCTCCTATTTATAATAAACTAATCCTAATAGAGATGGACTTAACCCCTAAGAAATAAAAGATATACTAAACTAAAAGATAATCCTAATCTAAAAGATAACCAAAACAAAATAAAATATCAACTCTTAAAGAAAAGATAGACTCTTAAATTAAAACAAAATAAATCTAAACCCCTAATAATTAGATCCTAACAACATCCTGAGAAAAGCTTCTGCTTGCATAACTACTCCTCAACTACAGTGAGAGATCAATATCAAATACATTGATAAGCTACTTTATCATCCAAGATAGAAATTTCTCCATCACAACTCTTAGAATTCGGGTTAGGCCTAACTCTATCCCAAAAACTAGCTCTCGGGTGAGGGTTGCTCTACCCTTCTCAACACACTCCATCACGCCCAGGGCTGGACATCTGGAGCGTGGAATTTGCAGGAATTAACATTTACGGGTGGCTCATATATGAATGATCTCCAATAAATGAGTTATGATAGACTCTTATATCATTTTAGAATTCGGGTTAGGTCTAACTCTACCCTAAAAGCTAGCTCAGAGGTGAGTGCACTACCTTTTATAAGCACTTATTTGGCCATATCTCTAAGTCAATCTAGGACTTCCCAACAACACCCATGTAACAAGACATCCAACTTCTAAGCATCCAATGAAGACACGAGAAGTTTCAATAGAATAACACATATATGCCAAATAAACTGAACATATGAAGCACTGAGACAGGTATATGTGAGAAATTGGAGTATATGTTGGAAGTAGCTAAAGAAAAACCAACCTGGAGCGCCTGAGAAACAATTTCCAATTCTCTGTCAAAATTAGACTTTTCCTTTGTAGTGACAAGTTCAAGTACAGCACTACATGGCACTTCAGAGTGCGGATCAGATATAGGAAGAGCAATTGATCCACGAACCTCATGACTAATTGCATGCTCCAACCTCGAGTACTCAGTTTTATTGTAGTAACCAACATTTGAGGTCCATTCAGGAACATGGGAGGTGAACACGCGACCAGGAAGCCCAGGACAAGAGCCTGATTTTCCTTCTGCAGAAAATGTAAACGTCCTTGACACTTCACGATACCCTGCAAGCTTATGATCTAGCAAATAGGGTTGCTCACTTGTGCTTAAGATGAATTCATCACCATGCTTTATGGGTACCCAAACTTGCGCCAATATTCCCCCACCAGCTGATTCCTTAAAGAAGGACAAAGCCCTCAGCATTCTCTCATCAAGTGACCAACTAGATGACAAGGACATTAAATAATCACCCATGTCTGATGTATTAAGTTGCTGAAATGAGACACTTTGTTTTTGTTTAGGATCTAAGTAATTTGCATCATTTTCAACATCATAGAACCCAAGTGGATTTTCCATTTGCTGCAATACAACTCTGTCGCCATAACTGGGAGAGCTTTGCATATCATTGTAATTTCCACTAACATCTGTCATGAAGAATGGACCATTGCTCTGTTCCACTAAATTCAAACTATCATGTGGTGGATATGGTGCTGAAGCAAATGGCGTAAGACCGTTAGCCAAATTCTGATCAGTCATGGCTGGGCTATTATTGCACCAACCAGCATAAGTATCAAAGTTCATGAGCTCGGAGAAGTTGTTAAACGTGTCCTCTGAACCTGAATTTTTCATTCCACCATCCAATGATGCCCAATAACCAATTCCTTTTCCCTTAAGGGAAAGGTGGTCTTCCATGATAAGGTTAGAGATAAAATTGAAATTGAAATACAACTAATGTTATCCCTTCGAATAGAAAATTGCACGAGACATTCCTTTCCAGTTTACCAGCAACCTGTAGCCCTGCAAAGGTTTAACACTGTCTGAACATTCTCAGCAGCAGATGGCAAAAAGTCTGGAAATTAAACCAAAACTCAATTGAAACTCTTCTGATTACAGAATGAAAAATAGTAACCCCAACCCCTAAAGCAAAAAAGGAACGTTAAAATTGCTACTCCCTAGAGGAAAATAGCATCGGGAAGTTCTCCAGGAAAACCAATTGAATTATAAGATGTATGTTTTGAATATACCCACAAGGGGTAGCTCAGTTGGCAACATAAACTGGGTATGAGGGAAGAGCTCTCGCGTTCGATCCTCGCACAATACCCAAAGGAAGGGGTTGGGACAAAGAGTCTTAACTGTGACTAAATCTCGAATCCGGAATAATCAGCATCCGAAGGGTGACCAGATACCGAGTGGTTTACAACAAAATAAGATGTATATTAAGGCAACTCACTGAGCAAACTATTGTGCAGATTTTAAATCCCTGCACATTTTGATCTAAGATTCACTCATTTTTAACTATCCTCACCATTCAAAAACCCATAACCTCAGTTAATATCCTCTCTTTGAAACTTCCGAATCAAAGAATTACTACTTCAAATCTCTTATCTTTTTAATTTTCCAATTTTAAAGTCTTGATGAAAGTAATATGAGCAGCCATCACATCATAAAATTGAAAAACCCACAAAACAACTCCTGAGAAGCCAACAACTACCCCCAAAGCTATTAATTAAACCCTAAAATCAATTTTAATCTTCAACCAGGCACAAGTGTGTGACAACAAATTCAGCTTAACAGAAGTTTAAAAACATCACATCAAGTAAGACAAAAAACAAACCGACTTCATAAAACTTAAAAAGCCAACAGATTTAAATCAATAAATAAATAAAAAACAAAATTAGGTTTCCCAAATACCTGAATGCTTGAACCCCACCTCCACAGAAGAACCATGGCATGTGCAGCCAGTCAGTGAAAAACAATGTAACACGCCAACGATTCGTGAAGCCTGTCAATGAATTGTGGCAAAATGAGAAAGACCCAGTTGCTGCTTTTCAAGTAAAGTGAAGCGTGAAAGCACAAGCCGCTCTCCAATCTCCAAAAGCTTGAAACTTTACACAAGACCCTAAGAATGGTCTTCCACGCACGCAGGCCACACAACCAACGAGCGCACCGACCTCGGAATCCTCGAACTCCAAACAAGAGGGAGGGATGCTGTGCGGTGAAGTGTAGACAACAATAGTGCTAGTGGCGGTTACGGCTGAGTCAAAGATTGTTGTCAAAATTATAAATGTACCACAGTAAGAGGATGAGGTAGTTTCTATAAAAGGAAATATAGCAGAGATGAAAGTGGGTGGTTTGAGGTAGTTTCACAGAAAACTGGTAACTAAAAATAGAAAGCAGTCACCATGGTCGACCCGCCACACAGCCTCCACAACAGCCTCTCTCTAGTGCTTGTAGCTTAATCATCCTCTCTAGTGTATGGACAATAATTATAATAATTAATAGTAATATAATAATGATAATAAGAATATTTAAATTAAATCAAACTGGAGGCTGCACTTGGATTTGTATAAATTTATACACCAAACCACCTAGATTCAAATGGAATCCCATGACTAAGACAATGATGTTTGAATAAATTAAAATAAAAAGTAGATATAAGATTATTCTGGTGACATATTGTGGATGCTGAGAATGATGTGCATTTTTACTTATTTTAATCTTTTCTAACCTTAAGCTGACTCCTAATGGTTGTATTTTACCATACTAAAAAGTTTTTTTAACAGTGTTTAAAATTTTGAAAGCAATTCAGAACTGTTTTGAAGTATTATTGTTCCCTATTCATTTAGCTACATCATCCATCCTTTTATTGAATGTTATGTTTTCCTTTGTGTGCCGGATATTATTTATTAAAATAGTAAAACTATGCTTTTAAAATGTTGATGTCATTTCACTGTAAAGATTTTAGGCTACAACTAATATCTTAATATAGTTAATGGGTGTCGATCGCAATGATAAAAAGTTGTTATTTGAATTTCTAGGTTTAAAGTTTGACTTTTATGAGCCGCATTCTTAAAATTCGTTGGCTCAGAAATCTCAACTATAATGCATTATACATTTTTTTTCTTAACCATGTTTTTTCTCATTCGGTTTTTCTTGATAAGATTTTTAATGAGATAGTGTTTAATGACGGACTATAAAATATTGTACTCTTTTTCTTTTAGTAATTATTTATCCCACAGGTTTTTCCTAGTAAGGTTTTAACGAGATGCATTCTTAAGAGAGGGTCATCCAACGGGGAATGTTATGAATATCGGATGTCATCACCATTCTTAGAAGTTAGGGTTAAGCATAGCGTCTATGGATCAGCTCATACATACTTTAAGCTTTTACTTTGTACAACATTGTACTTTACTCTTAATCTAACTCGCGCGTTGCACGGAGAAATTTTTTTACAAATTATTAAAATAAATTAAACAATTTACTAATGAGTTTTGCAATTTATTAAAATAAATTAAGCAATTTACATATCATTTTTAATTGCTATATATATATATATATATATATATATATATATATATATATGTGTGTGTATTATATATATGAGCCATTTTATAGTTTATAGTTATTTTACAATAATGCTATTATTATTTTTTTATGTTGTAAGACTTGACCTATATTAATAATAATAAAATTATACAAATTATTTTTTGATAATATACGAAAATATAAATAATATTATTTATTATTATTAATTCTCTAAGAAGGGGAATTGTCACTGCATTGTATGTTGAAAGAGTTCAGGGAGAATGATTAACAGTGTCTTGTGGGGTTACGATACGACTAAGGTGGGGGAGGGGTATGTAAGCGAAGGTGGGGGAAGGGAAATGGGTCGTGGGGGCGGGGGCGGGGGAAGGGAAAGAGAAGGGGAGGATTGCGTAAGTTGGGTGGGAAGAGGAAGATGAGAAGGGAAAAGAAGAGGAGAAGAGCCAAAAGTGATTAAAGAAATTTAGAAATAACAAAAGTGATGTGAAAAGTCTACATGGACTGTCACGCAAGCACAATGAAATTGACAACACTTGTCCTTAGTTGAATTAAAATTTTATTGTAAATGACTAAAAGTTATAAAAAAAATTATAGATACTTGTCTGGATTTAATCCTAAAAAAATCTCTAACATATTTAACCCAAATTTTTAATCTTTTACGTATGTTTTAGCATTAAAAAATATATAATTATTATATAAGTAAAACAATATGGAACGTCCCACTATACATCCCACAAGTGATTACACTGTGTATTTTAATCACTTAAACCATGACATTTTTTTTTTAATTTCTTGGATGGATTCTTTTTCTTGATTTCAATGAATAGCACTCTTGCTTTTAGACTATTCTTTTCTTAGTCTCTATTTATTTATGCAAAAAGATCATATGTAAGTTAGGCAACATACGATAAAAATATAAGATATTTAGTAAGTCATTGATGTAGTTTGGCTGGTACTTGGTAGCAAATATAGATTATGAGTAATGAATCTATCTTTTATCAAAGTCATCAGAGTTCAAAACCCTATCATATAGTAACTCACAACCTATTTTCTTTATCACACACTACCTAATGGTAAGTGGATGAAAAGAATTCAAGAATAAAATAGTAAAATGTGACAAAAAAAAAAAGTTGGCCGATAAATTTTATAATGAATGAAGTGTGGGTGCTCAAGTGAACCAAGCCCAGCCCAAACAAAGGTGAAAAGAGCTTGACAAAAAAAAAGTTGGCCAATAAATAGTAAAAAGTGAACTTCAAATTATTAATATATATAGGGGATGTATAATATGAGAAAGATGTTTTTATATAAGAAAATGAGAATAAATCACGATCATTAGATCTAATCATGAATGGTCAAGATTAAAACAACTTAATTGTCACATGACTACTTAAAAATGTCATGTGACTTTTTAAAAAGTCACATGACTTCGTGTTTTAATCTTGATCATTTATGATTAGATCTAACGGTCATGATTTATTCTCATTTTCTCATATAAAAACATATTTCTCTCTCTCTCTCTCTCTCTCTCTCTCTCTCTCTATATATATATATATATATATATATATATATATATATATATATATATATTTGGAGGTTGCATCTAGCATGGCATCCCATTAAAGTATTTTTCTATCACTTTCTCCCCCTCTTATTTACTTGCTTACTTTTTATTCATAACAAAAATAAACTAATCACATGACATTTTTTTGTAAGCAGCTCGGGTTAAGCGCCAAAAAGAAAAAAAAAAACCAACACACACTAGTCTCTCTCAAACACACATCCCCCAACATAAGCCAAAACAAGTTTATCTAACTCAGTCGAAGAATTGTAAGAGATTATCAAAGAAAGATCCTGATTACGAAAGATGGATGATAAAGATGATGGAATTTTTTTAATTTTTTTGTTTAATTTTCTGAAATTGATAATTAATGAAGTGTTTATGTAATTTTGTTTTTTAATTAATATTTTTAATTATTAATTTGACATGTGGAAATAAAAAAGTAACTAAAAATTACAAGGGGCCTGCCACTAGGCAAGACCGCCGGAACTCTGAACTCCGGCAAGGACAAAAAATTACTATATCATTAAAATTAGTACAATCTTATGTTTGATGAAGAATTGAATAATTATGGAAAGTATAAAATCAAATATTTAAACAAAAATCTCTTTAATTAAAATGCATTATATTACTTTTTATTTATGGTTGTGGTGATGGAGGGTGTGATGGTAGTGGAGGCGGCAGTGTTGAAGGGCGTTGGTGACGCATGGAGAGTGTGGTGGTGGGAGTGGCAGTGGCAATGGCAATGGCGGTGGAGAGTGTGGTGGCAGCAATGTTGTAGGGTGTTGGTGGTGGTGGTGATGGTCAGTGCAAGTCTTGGTGGTGGCGATGAAGGGTGTGGAGGGTGGCGGTGGTGGTGGAAAGTGGTGGTAATGGTGGCGGTGGCAGTGGTGGTGGTTATAACAACGGTGATGGTGCCAGTGGTGGTAGCAACAATGGCTGTGGTGGTGGAGGATGATGGTGGTGGTGATAGTAGTAGTGTGATGGCAGCAACGACGGTGTTGGAGGAAGGTGGTGGCGGCAGTGGTAGTGATACGATTGTGACGATGCTGGTGGTGGATTAAATGTTTCCAAATAACTTATACATTACAGTTTTATCAAGTCTTATATCTCATCTATTTGTATGTTGGACTAAATAATCCATCATTTTAACGTATAATAGTGAGTTGATGAATAAATCAATATATTATAATATTAGCACCAACCTATAATATATTTATTGAATAAGTTTATACTATGAGGCGTAATACAATATATCAAACAAGTTCTTAGCATTCACTATATATATATATATATATATATATATATTTCTTCCATTTTGGTGCCATGTCATTTTTTTGGGGTTAATAGTTCAACAATCCCTGAGTTTGTACAAATATCAGCGATTGGTTCCTCGCCGGAAAAAAGTTTGCTAAAGGTTTCTCAGTTTGCACTAAGTTTTTATTTAGTCCCTGTTGGAGACCGGAGCTCCGACGAGAGTGCTGAGTAGCAGAATAGAGATGATGTGACATTATCCACATCATTTTTAATTAAAATTTAAATGACGTGGATAATTAATTAATAATTAAATTAAATTTATTAATTAAAAATAAAAATTTCAAAAAATCATTAATCCATAAAAATTAACACAAACACTAGTTCATACAAATTATTCATCAGCTCTTCATTTTCTTCATATTTTTTCATCTTCTTCATACATTTTCATAAGTCTTCATAATTCTTCCATTCTCAAACTCAATCAAAACATTTAGCAGATTTTGAATTAAAACAGTAACACTCAATAGCCACCGCCATGTCTGCTCGTCGCCGCGGCGGAGGTGGCGGCACCTCTTCTCATCCCTGTTGACAGAGAACAACCCTCAGCGAGGTAGAGACCAAGAATCATAGTAAGAAGATAAAAATCAGAAGCAACCCCAAAAATTCTAGTAATCTTTCTTAAACACTCCCAGTAAAATACCCTCAGGATCTGCTTTTCATTTCATCTGCATAATCTACCCATAAACTCATATTAAGAGAAAGAATATAAAACATAAAATTTGCTTGGTCAATGAATATGAATTACATATAATACAAAGCTTGAATCCAGATCAAAGTTAAACATTTACATGAATGTGTTGCTCAAAACTAAGAAAATGGATTACAGATCTGAGAAATTTATCCAACCCAGTACCAACCACAACTGAAACAACATATATGGAATAAAGAGAGACCGAGAAAGATTGAGAAGCTTGATACCAATAACAATAACAAAGGAAAACTTGGGATTTTGAATCGACCAAAAACTGCACAAACCCAAAATCGCAGCACCACTTACTGTTGAGGAAAAGCTGCGAACTTGGTGGCGGTGGCGCGAAAAAGCAGTGCGGTGGTTTCAGGCCACAACGTAGATCGACGTTGGAGGGTGGATCTGGTCTGAAGGGTGTGAGAAAGTGTACATGATCGCGTTTGAGGGTTGAATCGAGACGGAGGTAGAAGGGCTAAACTCCGATCTCATGAGAAAGTGCCTTCATCTAATCATCCCTCGACATGCTCTGCTCCCTCATGAGGTCCATCAGATCCCCTTTCGTCGACAAGATCGAGATACCCAAGATCATCGCGTTTTTGAGCTCCGAAGATCTGCAATTGAAGGTGCTGGCCATGGAGGTGGTGCTTGAGATTGGGTACTTCGGGCGGAAGGAAGCGATTGAGGCTATGATGAAGGAGGGTGTGGTGGAGAAGCTGGTGAAGCTTCAGAGATTGGAGACGGCTTTCAAGCCTAAGATTTTGGATAAAGCCACGTTATTTCTGTCCTGCCACTCAGCACTCTCGCCGGAGTTCCGGTATCCATCAGAGACTAAATAAAAACTTAGTGCGAACGGAGGGAAATAGCTAGGGATTTGATTCAAATTTATTTTCGAAACTTTTATGTAAATCAATATTCTATTACAACAAACATTTTGAAATGAAAATTGGATTGAATTAAACCTTCCCAGATTCTGTTCAATTTCCACTAGCTTGAGTCAAGTTTATAGCTAACCAAGCTAAAGCAAATAAATTTGTTATAACTAATAATAGTTACTTTCTAATCATAATTAAATATTAAGTATATATCAGATATATAGGGAAAATTACTCAATTCCCGTCCCACGATTACTTTCAAAAGTGTGTTAGTTAAGTCTATTTCCCAAATTTATCTGAACACATGTTAAAGTGGCGTGATTAAGGGTGTTTTTAATGCTTGGCTTGCTCTAAACTAGTATATGTATCCGTGCCCTGCACGGATGAATAATAATGGAAAAGAAAATATGCAGAAAAATTAATGAAAAATGTTTTATATGATTTTTTTTAGGTAATACGTGATTATGTTCGATATTTAATTCGCATGTAGTATACTTAGCACACAGATAAAGACTCCCTTTTAAGTAGGAGCGTCAAGAGATATTTTTTAGCAGGGTTATTCACCAACTTAAATTTCAGTGGATGCAAGTGATTTAAAGCCTCGACCCTGAAACCTGTGATCAATCGTGCCAGTTAAAATATATATATATATATATATATATATATATATATTAAAAGTGTAATTCTTCCTCTAGCATCTTAAATTTACATAGTCTTTAGTAAAATATTTATTCTCATGTGTTAAGTTTCTAATATATAAGTTTTATATTAAAAAAGTTATATATAAATATTAATATATTTTTTAAATCGTACATCATATTTTTACTATTATGTTATCATGTGATGTTCATAATTTTTTTATTAAAACTAGCTGAGATTATGTTAAAATGTAAACTTTCTTCTAATAATTCAAATATTACATACTCTAAATAAAATGATCATTCCCATATTTTAAATTTTTACTTTATAAATTTTATATTAAGCATATTATATAGAAATATTAATGTGTTTTTTATTCCCACACATCATAATTTTTACTCCCTCCGTCTCTAATTATAAGCTAACATTGACATTTATATGGTGTAACTAAATATAATCTAACTTAACAAAAGTTAATTTCTTTTTTCATATTTGCCTATACATTCATTGATAGTGGAACACTATTAATACTATAATGATTGAAATTTTTTATTTTAAATATGGGCAAATAGAGAATATTGTACAAATTTTTTTAAAACTAATGAATCAACTATTATTATAATTTATTTTCTTAATAAACATCAATTTTATAATGTTAGTTTATAATTAGTGACGGGAGGAGACCAGACAATTTGCTCAATCACTCTTTACTCTATTCATTGACTGACTCAAGACCGAGTCGAGTCTTTCCCGCACCAAGTCCTTTGACAGTCATATTTCTCTGTTATCACTGCCTGACATATGAGAATCTCGAGAAACCTACCCACCTTTTCAGAAAATAGCTAGCAGAAACCTACTATACTCATTACTCACACTAAAATCAAAACCAAATATACAGTAATGTTTGCTGCGGTGACCCACTGCCTCTCATTTCTTTATCACTTTTTAGTTTTCTTTCCTACTCTCCAAATTTCCTCATTTCTCTTAGCTTTCCCCTCCGATGAATTGCTCTCCTCAAAACCTTCGTCTTCGTGCTCTGATATGTGGGAAGGAAGCCAACAACTTTTTCAGATCGTCGAAAGAGAATTTCAATTTTGCAGATCTCAGCTTTTCTCTGTGTGTTCTTGGAGGTCATGCAGAACGGACAAGTTGCGATGATTCAAGAGCGAGTCCGAATCTGATTTGGTGATAATGTTCTTTTCACCCCGTATTCATTTTTTAACTAATCTCACCCGAACAGGTATGATACTTATTTTTAAATTTGAACTGCAAGAGATTCACCAGATTCATGAGATTGGCCATATTTTATTTATTTTTTAAATAGCTTTTAATAAATGAAGGATAATGAGCCTACAAAGATAAAGGATTTCTTCCGTAGAATGTGTTGCCATGTGTGGATTTATTTATCTAAATATCTCTTTGCTTGACACTTAAGATAGAATCAACTTTCAAATCTTGTAATATTAGATTTAGATTAGATTAGGTTAGATATTAAATTAGATTAGATTATTTTTGATATTTATTGAAATGCGTCGGCTATATATTGAAGAAATTCTTGGTTAAAATATTTACCACTGGCTTGGCTTGGGTACGTAAACTCTCTAATAAGGATTATAAATAGGATTCTCCATTCAAGAAAGTTGTGAAGGTGATTGAGTACAGAATTCAATGCGTAAATCTCCTTTGAACCATAACCATAAGGTTACCCCCTTTAAGCGATGGAGCAGAATCGAACAAGCTGTTATGGAAAAAGAACTCGCTAAGTGAGTGATTCTTTATCATATTCTTTTTATTTCATCAATTATTTCTTGACATATTTTTTAAGTTCTTTTTGGTTTCTAAACTTGCCTTTGGCTAAGTAAGTGATTCTTTATCATATTCTTTTTATTTCGTCAATTATTTCTTGACATTTTTTTAAGTTCTTTTTGTTTTCTAAACTTGCCTTTGGCTAAGTCAGTGATTCTTTATCATATTCTTTTTGTTTCGTCAATTATTTCTTGACATCTTTTTTAAGTTCTTTTTGGTTTCTAAACTTGCCTTTCGCTAAGTCAGTGATTCTTTATCATATTTTTTTGTTTCATCAATTATTTCTTGACATCTTTTTTAAGTTCTTTTTGGTTTCTAAACTTGCCTTTTACTAAGTGAGTGATTCTTTATCATATTCTTTTTATTTCATCAATTATTTCTTGACATATTTTTTAAGTTCATTTTGGTTTCTAAACTTGTCTTTATGTACGTGAACGATTCGCTCCGGGATGCATTGTGTTTTTACCGAAATTCAACTTTTTGCTTGTAGGTATGCATCATATCCTAGTATATTACGCTATGTAAAGGCTGCATCAATGCTGCATACTAAAGATTGTTGGGATGTAGCCCTACGAGTGAGATGGATGAAGGTAATCTATCATGTTTTGAAATATTGAAAATTATATATATATATATATATATATATATATATATATATATATTCATGTTCACCTGGGCTTAGATGTTTAATAATTTTTTGTAGGAAAAATCTTCTCATCATGCAAAGAAGTCATCTTCTCTCTTTGCTCCTCATTGCCCCAATGTTTCACTGCTGCATGCTCCAGAAAATGTTATGATAGAAAATCATTATGACATATCTCATAAAGGTATAAATTAATTCTTTTGAAGATATAAATTAATGTTTTGATGTTTGTATGCATGATTTATCTCTCGTAGTTGTAGCCTTTTTTTAATTTTCGATATATATATCTCATGTATTTGATTTGCATGTCTCTTTTAGATGTTCAAGCATCTACTTTGAATTTTGAACCCACAAGTAATAAACTATTGGAGCAAAATGCACATAACTTGAGTCAAGTCTCTTCAGATCCCTACTCATTTGATATTGCTGAGTTGTTAGCTGATTTAGAGAATCTGCCATCAGTAGATGAAGTGAATGACATATCTAACCAAGGTTGGTTCATTTTACCGTTAAATATTTTGATGAAATTTTTATTCATGATTTATCTCTCATAGTTATTTTTTAATTTTGAATATATATCTCATGTATTTATTTTGCATGTCTCTTTTAGATCTTCAAGCTTTAAACTTTGAACTCACGGGTGATCAACTATTGGAGCAAAATGCACATACCTTAAGTCAAGTCTCTTCAGATCCCAATCAATTTGATCCTATGTGGTTTTCTAATTTGGAGAATCTATCGTCAAAAAATGATGTGGATATGTCATTAGACAATCATGACAAGTCTTACCAAGGTTGGTTTCTTTAACCGTTAAATATTTTGATGTTATTTGTATTCATGACTTATCTCGCTTAATTAATTAGCCATTTTTAATTTTCCTTTGGATATATATCTCATTTATAATTTACATGCATCTCTTTCAGATGTTCAAGCTTTGGTTCCTTCCAACTTTGAAATCCCACACGAGTTATAGGAGCCAAACGCACAGGCCTTACAAAACCAAGTCTCTATTCCAAATCTTGCTGATTTTCAAGTGAGTTCATGAACCTATGTGCGAAAATACTCCTTTAGTTATTAATCTAACCATATAAAATACAATTTCTAAATTGTTTATGTTATAATTTATTGATTCATATGTGAATCAGTGCATCAAGCAATTTTTTTTTAAATCAAGCAATTTATTTAACCAGAACCAATCAGTTATTTATTGAGTGAGGAGGATGAATGTTAATTATTTATAATTTTTTATTTCAGGAAGAAGCTTCTCATCCGGCTGCTGAACCTAGTGTTCCCCAATAGACTACTTTTAAGAGTTAATGGGTTGGTTCCTTTTAATGACTTTGATGATCTTTCCTTTTAGTCCTATATATTATGTAATTTGCATGCATGTCCCATTTAAATGTCCACATATTTCAAATGATATATTGACATTGAATTTGATTCTAATATTGGATTCGATCATGTACTTGCAGGTTATAGGGGAACACTGTGACACATGCATGATTCAGTGGAAGAAACTTGTTATCTAGTAGTTCATAGCAACTTACTTATTATTTACACTAGTTTAGTTTGTTTTTATGTTTTGTTTATTTGTTTTGTTATTTTCTTTGTTTTGATACATGGGATTCTATTATGATTTTCTACGTGTAACCACGGTATTCCTCTGCCATATAAGTGAGAGATTTAATAAAAATTTGGAGGTACTGTCCTCCTTTTCTAAGTCTAACAGAGGCCGCTTGAAAGAGATGATCCACGATGATCATGGTAGCTTGGAAGTGAAGATGAAAATGGTGTATTGTGGTGAACTTTTTATCTAGAGCCGTTGATTTCAATTAAAATTGGTGGATTATAAGGTGACAGTGCCAACTGACATTGGTGCCTCTAAAATGCTTCAACTCAAAACACATATACATACACGCCAAGATCATCTTATTCTTCAAAATTAATATGCAGTCTAAGATGTTTGCTCAATATCAATTTAAAACATTAAGAGAAAGCATTTTTCCTCGTACAATATTAAGGTTAGGTTGAATGGTTGATAATTTGACATATAACCTAGTAAAAGATACAAGTATATGGACAATACAGGATTCTCCGGAAGCTGATTATGCATTGCCTTCCAATAACAGGTTCCCGGTAGTTTTTTCCTAAGTTCTTCCTAAATACTACGCTTGGATGAATTTCTATTTCTTCATAATCAGTTATGACACCTAAAAACTACCTAGAAAAGCTTCTCAAAATTCATTTTAGCTTTATAATCAATTCTAGAAGGATTTCTAAACACGCATTAAATGATTTATTTTTTAGTTGTGGTCAATCTCTTGAGCTGCTCCCAATTCCATTGCGTTTCCAGTTACAGAATGTGGCTGCACTGAATCATCTGAAGGATGATAACTGTGCTCATGATTGGCCTTCACTGTCCACAGCACAACTAAAAACACCATGATCACGGCAAGAAACATGGTTCCTAGCCACACCATCCGAGCAAATTTCTTCAAAGGCTTGCAGTGTTTGAGAAGGACTTGAAAGAAAGCATCTTTTACTAACTGACATCTTAACAAGTTTTCCACACTAGGATACACATTTAACAAGTTCTGAATGGAACTTGTGTAGGATTCAATTACCTCATATTCACTTCCAGACAAAAAATCTTCATCGCCACAATTCTCATCGTTGTCATCGAAACAAGTATAAGACTTCAATATCTTTAGAGCAGGATCAAGGATAAGAAACAATGTTAGTATACCTAGGTCATGTAACAACAAAAAGTACAATTCATAAGTAATTAAGCCTCTTATCTGTGACATACCTTTGGGATTTCTCCTATTTGAATTGTACCGTGTGGGCAATTCTCTGGCTGATATAAATATTCAGGTGGAGCTGAGAAAGGATTGCATATATATTCAAATTTTGGAAATAAAGTTCCCTGAAGACTTGATATGTTTGAATTCACCTGCAGATGTACCAAAGAACTATAATACTATATATCCTTTCAAATGATACCATGAGATATGAAAATTGTAGGGTGTTTGAATTTTGGATCTGCTTCTCGATCTGAATCAATTCTAGCACTCAAAAGTTACTAGCATAAGCTTGTTTATCTCTAGAAATGATTCTTCCTTCAAAATCAATTGTAAAATAATTTCCAAAAATGCACTATGACTCATTTAGCTAGTCTAGTTTCTTTATGAATCCATTGGTTCATAAAGCAAAACTCATTAGAGACTCCTTTACACATTACACTCAGTTAGATGCACGGGACAATGACCAAATATTACTCCTCCATGACACTTGAATCTACTAAGAATAATAATACAACAAAACCAAGGAAATAGTTGTTGTATGACTAGGGAGGTACTATTAGATCTTCTTTGTTAGATTGTTAATTTGGACTGTCTTCATAATGTGGAAAGTGGGAAAAAGAAGTTTGAGATTATGCAAATTTTACCTCATTGACAAGGTTGTAGATCCCTGAACCAACTTCTGACAGGAATGGTTTTGCTGAGAGCAATTCATCACAAGGGAGGATGGAGGTTAGGCTGTTGTTATAGGGATTTTCTTCAAAGTTGAAAAGAGTTGTGCATGTATCACTAGAAAAACTGCAAAGTGGGATAACACGTTTCAGTAACTAAACTTCAACTTCTCTCTCACTAAAATCATGAGAATGAACAAAACAATCAGCAAATTGGAAAGAACTCAGATTTACTTTTCTAAGGAGAAATACACTCCAAACAGTAGCCAGCATATCACTGTCATCAACCAGCATAGAACTACAAGACTGTAAAGAAGAGGAAAAAAACAAGAATCATGGATGAATGTTTAGCTCCATATGCAAAGGTAAATACAGTTTATATGACTTACATGTAAAGTAACCTCTGAAATCTCATCACTCCAGAAGCTGTTGGACAGAAAATTCCAACATTTTATAAGATTCAGGCCTATTTCATATAGAAAATTTTCTTCAATCAAGGGCATAAAATCTAAATATGATACATAAATTTGGGATTATTGACCAAGTAGACATACCTGACAAAGTTGTTGCCGCAATCAAGTTCAAGCTTATGATCACAATGGTTATTACAAACCTGAAATTAAAAGCATTCCCTCATTTCTATACAATTTGTTCTTCATTTTAATTTTTTCAGGAAGAAAATGAGAAAACAGAAGACTAGAAGAAGAGTCTGACACTAGTTTGAAAGCCTTGTTAATAATGCGCCTATCCTTGGCAGCCTTCTTTACAAGATATTCAGCTGCAGCATCAAATTTATCAGCTACAGAGTCGAGATTTCCAGAAACCTCACCACCAACACTTGATTCCACCAAGTCATTTTGGATTCCTTTTAGTGCTCCTGTTGCATCGTGTATGATTTCTGAAGCGTCATTTGCTGTGTTGATTATAATACCAACTGAAGTTCTTGCTTGAGAGTAAAATTTTGCACTCCCTGCAAGAACTAGCCCACTTGCAGCCCTATAAAAAATCAAGAACAATACATATATCACTTGTCCAAATGATTCTGCCAAGGATACAAAGATCATTTTTATTTTCATTATAACTTTCAAAATTTCCAGAAATGTAATAGTTTTGCTATAAACTGAGTTTCAAGAATCAAGACTTACATAGCTAATATGATGAGCATAATAGCCAGAGGAAATGGTGAAATACCACAAGCCTTGTGATTACAATGAAGGAATTTCTTGGCCCTTGTTCTTGCATCACTTTGGCAACAAAAATTGATTGTTACTGAAAAAACTCCACACAGGATCCCACACAAAAGCCAGAGCACCCCAATGGCATATCCATATACTCCTGTGAAGAAAACTGACTACAAACATTAATTAAGGACAGGTTAAAAATATCATTGCTGTTAGGAATTGTACTTAGAACAATGAGACAGAGAGACTTACACTCCAATAGTGCTTATTAGTGATGTTAAATCCTCCTCTGTACTTTTTGAATTTATCTAAAGGATCCACTCTAATAGTATTGTCTTGTTGACTACTGGATTCTGATACATTATCTGCATCAAGTAAAGTGCTCCTGTTACCATATTTAAATTAATTCAACCTTCAAATAAAAAAAATAAGTTATTCGGCCAAAAAAAGTCATAAGTTATTCACTTAATTTATGAATAAGAGTTTATGTTTACATATAGCTTATTTTTAATTTATCTT
This sequence comes from Acmispon strigosus, assembly GCA_030819835.1. Taxonomy (NCBI): domain Eukaryota; kingdom Viridiplantae; phylum Streptophyta; class Magnoliopsida; order Fabales; family Fabaceae; genus Acmispon; species Acmispon strigosus. Next base: position 63,317,426 of record JAUAMA010000004.1, read on the forward strand.
AATAAAATTCTTCAATTAACTAAAATTAGCGTGCCTATTGTCATAAACACTTAATTAATCTACTTAAGCTACGCACCCTTAAGCTTATATAAATGTCATTTGTCTCTAACGATATGGAAGATCACCTGTGGCAGAATCACTAAGAGAAACAACTTGTGATGCAATCTCAGGGAGAATCAATGCTATAATCATTAAGCTTGATGCTAGGCCACGTGTGCCATTGGGGATGGTCATGTTAATTGAGCTGCCAAATAACCAACACATTCATACATTTTAGTCAACATGTGTTAGGTTCAAACAAACTATTCTAAATGCAATTTGTATGGAAGAACCAATGTATGTGCAATGCATTGCTTGTAACAGTTTTGCATGGTGCAATGGTTGAGAGACCAAGGAAAGAACCTATAACTGTAGAACTGTACTCAAACCTTTTCAAAGGACTCTACCTCACAAATCAATAGATGACCAAAGGAACTTGAAACTCTTCCTTGACCTCCATAAAAGCTACATGCTTAAGGCTGAAAGTCTCAACCATGGGATATCCAACATCCTTTTTACATAAAAAAAATTGACTTATATAAATTCCCATCTCATTTCTCTCCATAGAATGCATGGCATCTTTCTCCCCTGTTTCTTGAAGAGCAAAAGCCAAATCTAACTAATCTGCTTTAGATTTTTCTTATCCTCTATACCCAAAATATATACCAAATCATAATTTCTGTGATGGGATCAGTTTGCCACCTTTGAAGTTTATGTTTGAGTGCGTGAAAGCTATAAGTTTGCCTGAAATGCATGGTTATAGTAATTTTACCAAAAAAAGTGGTATAGTTCAACACCACTCAATTCATTATCAGTGAATATAAACCAAATAAAGAATCCAAAGTGTAACTGTAATAACCTGTTCGATTTATTAACAAAAAAAATTGAAAATAAAAGTTAAATATGTTTTTAGTCTCTTAAAATAAGGGTGAATTGATTTTATTCCCTCCAAAAAATATCATAATTTTAAGTGCTTTAACATTTATGAAATATGTGGAGCTAGTCTCTAACATTCATTTTGTGGCGATTTTTTGCATTAGTAACTGCTAAAAACTATTTTAAAATGAGTTATTGACGGCTTTATTCATTAGCGGCAGTTAAAAACCATCATATAATGAGTTAGGAACAGTTTAAACCACTAAAAAATGAACGATAATAATTAATTTTACATAATTTACAAATATTAAGGATTAAAATGAGTTAATAGTGTTTGTCGAATTAAATACACGGAGATATTTGATTTCAAAAAAAAATAGCAACTGTATTGAGATGTGACTAAAAAGACAACATCAATAATATAAATAAAACTAGAATAATAAAATAAACAACAATTAGTTATATATGGTGTACATAGCCGGTCCCAAATCACAAGCAATTTAAAATATCTAAAACTTAAACGAAAATAAACATAAGTAGTAAACAATAACAGTTCAACCTAAAAAGAATTCGAGAATCACTAACTTAGAGCTCGTTCAAAAATTAAAAACTGACAATCACCCGAATAGATCCTTAACGAGGCTTTTTACAAGAACACTAAAATAGAACAACTTGTTCTTTTAGGCTCCAATTCGAGGAGATACCAACCAGGGTTGTGCTTCATGGCGAGAGCGGTGGCTGAAGCCTCATTGAGCGGCAACGGCGATGCAACATTTGTGGTCTGCTCCTCCTCCTCCTGAGGGTTCCTGGAAGGGTTAGCCATTGAGACTGACACCCCAAACACCCTTCACCAACTTCTTTCAGAAGATTCCCAGCATAATTTTTTCCCACGTAATTTGGCCAATTCGTCTTAAAGAATGTCCAAATTCACAGTTGGTTCCCGTCAATCACCTCAAAAATAGCTAAACAAATTAAAGAGAATGAACTTCATAACATAGACGACAGAAAAAGCTATAGCTGCTTTTGCTTTTGTTACTTGTGAGGTTTAATCAATGCCTCTCAGTATATTTATTTTTCCGTGTTTAATATGAGAGCCACTTAGGATTGCTTATGTTATGTTTAATAATGTTTGACACTAACTGACAAAATTTATAAATATTGACTTCTGATTTTATTTCTTTGAATTAGTCCATTTAACATCACCAATAATATAAGTTGTGAATGTGAAGGCTTAGATTCCATACAACTTCAAATATAATGAAGGCTTTTAATATGTTTTTGGCATGTAAAATATCTCATTTTTTCTTTTAGTCTTCTAATTTTTTTTTTGTGTGTTGTGTCCCCTTATAAGTATCTTTATTAACATTGTGGTTATTATTGACCCACAAATTGACACTAGAAATGCAGTACTTTAATATTTGCTCTTATTTATCAAATTTAAATAAGTAGTGCATTGCAACATATTGACCACAATTTGAACAGAAATGTTTTCACAACTTTAACAAAGGAAAAATAAAAATCTTAAAAGCGAAAATTCAATCTAGTCTGGAAATTGTGGCATACAGCCTAACATTTCATCGAGCACCTTCATTGCAACCTCAACATCTCAATTTCACCATACTAAAAAAAATGTGAATAATATCCACACATCTCTCCGTTCTCGCACAAGAGTTGTGCCAATAATTGTCAGCTTGTGTTTATTTCCATCTGATGCTACTGCCTTAACCGTATGGCCCGTTTAAGTGCTTGAGGCCATAGTCATTGCGCCTCTATCAAAACTTCTATGTCACTTTTGGATGGAGATATTGGGCGTGGCCTTGGAATGAATGGTTGTGACCTTCAACAAAAACAAGTGATGAAATAATATCTCAAGCTCAAAGAATGTGTGGATATGGAATAACTCATTTTGGTGTTATATTTGAAGAGGTGGAAAATGTTGGGGAGGCAAGGGAGCCCATGGGCCGAAGAGACAAAACACCAAGAGAAACCGATGTCAGATCTTTACACAAAATCTTACAGCATTGATTTTATAGGTCACGCCTCTTAGTCACCGCCACATTACCACGTAATCTCTCCGCGTAAGTTATATATCCACAATTGCACTGGAGAAGCTGACGCTGCATCTTTACTCAAAATTTTAAGACATTGGATTTATGAGTCACATATCTTATAAAGTCTTCACCTTACTCGTGTTTAACCAACGTGGGACAACAATTCACACTTAAATTCTCAACAGAGAAGATCTTTCGTAACATCCTAATCTGACGAGTGTCGTTGTAGTAACATGAGTCTTTTCAACGCACTTTATCATCACTCGTGCACTTCCTAAAAAAACTTCTTAGAAGTCACCATCCCATATTGCTCCCCGACAAACACACTTAACCTTAAAATTTCTATAAATTAAGCTTTCAAAAAGAAATATTAAATATTATTATTTAAAAAGGAAAAAAAAAAAAACAATTCACGCACACTTAAAAAATAGAAAACAACCTAGCCCTCATTTTCCCGCAAGACCCACCCCTCCCTTTCTTTCTTCAACAAGACCTCCCCTCCCCATTTCTCTCCTTCATCTTTCTTTCCCGAAATCCTGCCATAAAATACAAAACCTTGAAGGAATACTTGGTATGTTAAGTGTACAAGCTTTTGGTCCAATTTGTAGGTGTTATGATTTATTCCCTAAGGACAAAGAATGGTAAAATGTTCACTTGAGCTGATTAAGATATATTCAAAACTCAAAGTTCTTAACAAAATAACTGTCCTTAGTTGTTCATAACAATAAATCACAAATAAAATTCAGACCTAAAATTATGTATTATAACAAAACATATGATTTTTAATTAGGGGATTACAACTCAATATTGAGAAATTTAAATTTCATTTTAATTGACAAATTGTGATCACGATGAAATAGTGTGTAATATATGAATTTTAGGAAAAATAATCAAAAGGAGAAATAAGTCAAATTATTTAAAAAAGCAAATGGTCAAATTGGTCCTAGAAAGTGTGGAGCGCTTTCAAGTTTGTACCTAAATGAAGAAAATACATAATTTAGTCTTTAATGTTGTAAAATATCAGTTAAGTTAGTTCCTTACCGACCTTTATATGACCAAAGGACTAAATAGACCAAATTTTACAATATTGATAACTAAATCGAGTATTTCCTTATTTTAGGGACGAATTTGCAAGAAATCCACACTTTCACTCTATTTAAAGAAAACATGGTTGATGCACTACCGCTATGAAATGTTTTAACATATATATTCAATTGATTTTCACCACATTAAAAATTTATTTTTATTTTAATTAAAATTAAAAATAAATGTAACCGATCGTATCAATGCACATATATAGTATAATGAGAAAATAGTAATCTTGTTTCACTATTATTAAAAAATTGTTCTTATTTTATTTATTATGATTTAAATATGTTTTTAGTCCATAAATTATACACTTAAATATAAAATGGTTCCTAAAAAAACATACAAATTTTAATCTTTAAAATTTTTTTTATCTAAAATGGTCCTTATAACCTCTTTCCACAATTACTAAACAACATGGCAATCCTCGAATGTGTAATTTTTATCCTACAAAATCTTATATAATCATTTTTTTTCATTCTCTACCCCTTCATCTTCTTTTTCTTTTTCTTTTTCTTCCTCTTCACCCAAACTCCACCACCACCACCACCCAAACTCCACCACCACCACCACCCAGCCAATTTTCTCTCTATTTGGATTTTCTATGATGAAGACCTTATTCCAAAAGTTCATAGTTTGCTGCAAAATTTCAATCTTTCTGCCATTGTGGAGTCCCCCAAAGCACACAAATTTCTTTCTTCTGTTTAGATTTTGCATTGGATCAGTTTCTAGCTTCTGGGTATTGAAGGGAAGGATAAAAATGCTTCCTTTTTTCTATGTTATGAACCCCATTTGGGTATTGTGAGAGTGATGCATATTGAAGCTCCCAAAACAACAGAAAATGGCGAATCTTGTTCCTGGGGTTCTTCTCAAGCTTATGCGGCACATGAACACCGATGTGAAAGTTGCTGGTGAGCACAGGTCATCACTGTTGCAAGTTGTGAGCATTGTTCCAGCACTTACAGGGGGTGAGCTCTTCCCAAATCAAGGGTTTTATCACAAGGTTTCTGATTCCTCACACGCCACCTATGTCTCTCTCCCTGATGAACACGATGATCTCATCCTCAGTGACAAGATTCAGCTAGGCCAGTCTGTGTTTGTTGATCGATTGGAGGCGGCTTCGCGGTTCCGATTCTTCATGGGGTTAGGCCTGTTCCTGGGAGACACGCTTGTGTTGGAACCCCTGAAGACATTGTTGCAACTTACTCATTGGGATTCCTCAGTAATAATACTAATTCCCAAGTTAGCAAAAACAGTGTTTGTTCGGGTACCAAGGACTTAGAGAGGTCAAAGTCTCCTAGGGTAGTGTTTGGCAATCATATAAGGAGAAGAAGGAGAAAGTGAGATTGAATGGTGGTGGTGCTCATGAAGAGCCATTAGAAAAGAAATTATGATGTTTGCTAGATGTAAATCTCAGATAACAAAAGCTGCACTTGATGACAATGTTGATGTGAAGAAGGAACAACCTTTGACAAGATTAAGGTCATTGAGTTCGCGGTCTTGTGTTCCTTCCTCCCCTACCAGTTGATATTCATTGCCTACTTCTTTTGAGAAATTTGGCAATGGGGTGAAGCAGCAGGGAAATATCAAGGGGTTGGAGAAGCTGTTAAATGGACTTCACTTCCTTCATCAATTGCGAAGCTTGGGAGGGTATATCCCCTAAAAACTCCTTGTTTTCTAGCTTTGGCTTTGTTGACTCTTCGTTGTCAAAGTATTCACTGCTGAGTTCTGTAGATAATTTTCATTTGCATGTTTTTAATGTAGTTAAATAATGAGGAACTTTCTAAAGATGCTATCAGTCATGGGTTCTAAAATTTGTAGTTATTCTCATTTGGTCTATTGGCACCTCCCCATTTTTAAGGGCTAGGTGCTTTGAAATAAACATGTATATCATGTGTTTTATTAAAGCAATTGTCATGACACCATAAATAATACACACAGAATGAGCATGAAACAAATATATTGTTGGATATGCTATTTACTTCAAATTTCTGAGCCTGATAATGGATGCATTTAGCATTATTCATTAGATTATCTGGCTTATTAAACCCTGCTGTTTTGCTTCATTATAATGTTCTGTTTTCAAATTTATGACAGGAAGTAATGAAGCACAGAGATGCAGCACAGATGGCAGCAACTGAGGCTATGCAAGAGGCTGCTGCTGCTGAGAGTTTGCTGCAGTGTCTAAGGTATGAATATATTCATGTGAATAAGTAATAACTTCACTCCATTAATTTTATGGGGTGCTCAATTGTTTTGACTTTAAATCTCAGTTTCAAATCTTTAGTGTTTCTTGATGTAGTTGAGATTTTGAAATGCTCAATTTCAGAGGAAGATGTATTACTGTTCTATTATACTGATACCAATGAAGTAATAATGTGATACTTTATGATGAAATATGTGGAGTATTTGTATTATATACAGCCATCTGACAGTACCAACATGAATATTAACTATGAAGACTTCGGATTAATGAAAATTATTTTCGAAACTTTTATGTAAATCAATATTCTGTTACAACAAACATTTTGAAATGAAAATTGGATTGAATTAAACCTTCCCAGATTCTGTTCAATTTCCACTAGTTTGAGTCAAGTTTATAACTAACCAAACTAAAGCAAATAAAATTGTTATAACTGATAATATTTTCACTATTAATTTATCATATATAACATATTTTTTTAAAAAAATTAGAAAGCAAAAATCACGTGAAACTGTAAATTTCTGTCTTCCTCTTATAAAAAATGTAATTTTCTTCTAATAATTCATATTTAAACATTCTCGAAAATAAGTTGTTAATTTCCATGCGTTAAGTTTTTAAATTCTTATTCTTTTATTGAATAGTTTATATAAAAATATATAATCAATAATGTTCTTTTCATACCCGTATTCATTTTTTAACGATTATTATTATTATTTATTGTATCTAATTTCACCCGAACAGGTATATATGCTACCTATTTTTAAATTTGAACTGCAAGAGATTCACCAGATTCATGAGATGGCCATTTTTTATTTATCTTTTAAATAGCTTTTAATAAATGAAGGATTATGAGCATACAAGGATAAAGAATTTCTTCCGTAGAATGTGTTGCCGTGTGTAGGATTTATTTATCTAAAAATCTCTTTGCCTGACACTTAAGATAGAAGCAACTTTCAAATCTTGTAATATTAGATTTAGATTAGATTAGGTTAGATATTAAATTAGATTAGATTATTTTTGATATTTATTGAAATGCGTCGGCTATATATTGAAGAAATTCTTGGTTAAAATATTTATCACTGGCTTGGCTTGGCTTGGGTACGTAAACTCTCTAATAAGGATTATAAATAGGATTCTCTATTCAAGAAAGTTGTGAAGGTGATTGAGTACAGAATTCAATGGGTAAATCTCCTTTGAACCATAACCATAAGGTTACCCCCTTTAAGCGATGGAGCAGAATCGAACAAGCTGTTATGGAAAAAGAACTCGCTAAGTGAGTGATTCTTTATCATATTTTTTTATTTCATCAATTATTTCTTGACATCTTTTTTAAGTTCTTTTTGGTTTCTAAACTTGCCTTTTACTAAGTGAGTGATTCTTTATCGTATTCTTTTTATTTCATCAATTATTTCTTGACATATTTTTTAAGTTCATTTTGGTTTCTAAACTTGTCTTTATGTACGTGAACGATTCGCTCCGGGATGCATTGTGTTTTTACCGAAATTCAACTTTTTGCTTGTAGGTATGCATCATATCCTAGTATAATACGCTATGTAAAGGCTGCATCAGTGCTGCATACTAAAGATTGTTGGGATGTAGCCCTACGGGTGAGATGGATGAAGGTAATCTATCATGTTTTGAAATATTGAAAATTATATATATATATATATATATATATAGGGAGCGTATCAAGTGAGAGCGATGTTTATTATGAGAGATGAGAGCGTTAAATCTTAGCTATTAGATCTATCATGAAGAGTCAAGATTAAAACAAAATAGCATGTGTCTTTTTTAAAAAGTCACGTGGCCACTAAACTAATTCTAATCTCAACCACTCATGAATGGTTGTACGGCCATGATTTAACACTCTCATCTCTCATAATAAACATCACTCTCACTTGATATGCCCCATATATATATATATATATATATATATATATATATATATATATATATATTCATGTTCACCTGGGCTTAGATGTTTAATAATTTTTTGTAGGAAAAATCTTCTCATCATGCAAAGAAGTCATCTTCTCTCTTTGCTCCTCATTGCCCCAATGTTTCACTGCTGCATGCTCCAGAAAATGTTATGATAGAAAATCATGATGACATGTCTCATAAAGGTTAATTGGTTAATTAATTCTTTTGAAGATACAAATTTATGTTTTGATGTTTGTATGCATGATTTATCTCTCGTAGTTGTTGTAGCCTTTTTTTAATTTTGGATATATATATCTCATGTATTTGATTTGCATGTCTCTTTTTCAAGCATCAACTTTGAATTTTGAGTCCACAAGTAATAAACAATTGGAGCAAAATGCACATAACTTGAGTCAAGTCTCTTCAGATCCCTACTCATTTGATATTGCTGAGTTGTTAGCTGATTTAGAGAATCTGCCATCAGAAGATGAAATGAAGGACATATCTAACCAAGGTTGGTTCATTTTACAGTTAAATATTTTGATGAAATTTGTATTCATGATTTATCTCTCATAGTTGTTTTTTTAATTTTGAATACATATCTCATGTATTTATTTTGCATGTCTCTTTTAGTTCTTCAAACTTTGAACCTTGAATTCATGGGTGATCAACTATTGGAGCAAAATGCACATACCTTAAGTCAAATCTCTTCAGATCCCGATCAATTTGATCCTATGTGGTTTCCTAATTTGGAGAATCAATCATCAAAAAATGAAGTGGATATGCCATTAGACAATCATGACAAGTCTTGCGAAGGTTGGTTTCTTTTACCGTTAAATATTTTGATGTAATTTGTATTCATGACTAATCTCGCTTAATTAATTAGATATTTTTAATTTTCCTTTGGATATATATCTCATTTATAATTTACATGCATCTCTTTTAGATGTTCAAGCTTTGGTTCCTTCCAACTTTGAAATCACGCACGAGTTATTGGAGCCAAACGCAAGTCTCTATTCCAAATCTTGCTGATTTTCAAGTGAGTTCGTGAACCTATTGCATGTGCGAAAATACTCCTTTAATTTTTAGTCTAACCATATAAAATACAATTTCTAAATTGTTTATGTTATAATCTATTGATTCACATATGTGCATCAAGCAAATTTTTTTAAAATCAAGCAATTTATTCAACCAAAACCAATCAGGTATTTATTGAGTGAGGAGGATGAATGTAAACTATTTATAATTTTTTATTTCAGGAAGGAGCTTCTCATCCTGCTGCTGAACCTAGTGTTCCCCTATAGACTACTTTTAAGAGTTAATGGGTTGGTTGCTTTTAATGACTTTGATGATCTTACCTTTTAGTCCTATATATTACCTAATTTGCATGCTTGTCCCTTTTAAATGTCCACATATTTCAAATGATATTGACATTAAATTTGATTCTAATATTGGATTCAATCTTATACTTGCAGGTTATAGGGGAACACATTGACACATGCATGATTTAGTGGAAGAAACTTATTATCTAGTAGTTCATAGCAACTTACTTATTATTTACACTTGTTTAGTATGTTTTTATGTTTTGTTTATTTGTTTTGTTATTTTTTTTGTTTTGATACATGGGATTCTATTATAATTTTCTACGTGTAACCACGGTATTCCTCCGCCATACAAGTGAGGGATTTAATAAAAAATTGGAGGTACCATCCTCCTTTTCTAAGTCTACCAGAGGCCGTTTGGAAGAGATGGTTCACGATAATCATGGCAGCTTGGAAGTTGGAAGTGAAGACGAAAACGTGTAGTGTGGTGAACTTACCTGTTCGGATCGTTTTTAATAGATTCAGCAGAATTTACCTGTTCTTGTTTGTCTTTGACATTTTTTTTGAACTGAGATTTGCATTTTCTTGAACCGAGATTTGCATTTCGCTATTCACTTAGCTTATTAGTTTATGTTTACATATTGACCTGCCAAATAACCAACACATTCATACATTTTAGTCAACATGTGTTGGTTAAAACAAACTATTCTAAATGAAACTGAATAACCAATGTATGTGCAATGCATTTCTTAAGAGTTAAGAGTGATATGTCTTATAAAGTCTTTACCTCACTTATACTTAACTAATGTGGGATTCTAATTCACACTTAAATTCTCAACAGAGAAAATCCTCTGTAACATCCTAATCTGACGAGTGTTCTTCACTTTGCCATCATTCACGCACTTCCTAAAAACACTTCTCAGAAGTCACCATCCCATATTGCTCCCCAGCAAGCACACTCAACCTTGAAATTTAAGTTTTTTTTGAAGAAAAAAAAAATTATTATTTATTATTATGAACAGTACCTATTAAATCTTTTCATTAATGGTATAGTTAAAACACACCATATAATTGTTTAAAAAGAAAAAAAAATCACTCACACTTAAAAAATAGAAAACAACCTAGCTCCCTCATTCCCGCAAGACCCACCCCTCCCCATTTCTCTGCTTCATGTTTCTTTCAGACTTCACCCAAAACAATCCCGAAATCCTACCATAAAATACAAAACCTTGAAGGAATACTTTATTTGTTAAGTGTGGAAGCTTTTGGTACAATTTGTAGGTGTTATGATTATTCCCCAAGGACAGAGAATGGTAAAATGTTCACGTGAGCTGATTAAGATATATTCAGAACTCAAAGTTCTTAAGAAAATAACTGTCCTTAGTTGTTCATAACAATAAATCGCAAATAAAATTCAGACCTAAAATTATGTATCATAACAAAAAAATATGATTTTTAATTAGGGGATTACAGCTCAATATTGAGAAATTTAAATTTCATATTAATTGACAAATTGTGATAATCATGAAATATTGCGTAATAACTGAATTTTAGGAAATATTGCGTAATAACTGAATTTTAGGAAAAATAATCAAAAGGAGAAATAAGTCAAATTATTTACAATAGCAAATTGTCAAATTGGTCTTCGAAACTGTGGGGCGCTTGCAAGTTTGTCCCTGCATGAAGGAAATACACAATTTAGTCCTCAATGTTGTAAAATATCAGTCAAGTTAATTCCTTACCGACCTTTATATGACCAAAGGACTAAATAGACCAAATTTTACAATATTATTGACTAAATCGTGTATTTCTTCTTTTATGGACGAACTTGCAAGCAACCCACACTTTCACTCTATTTAAAGAGAATATGTATGATTGATGTACTTCTAGTGTGAATTGTTTTAACATATGTATTCAATTGATTTTTGTCATATTAAAAATTTATTTTTATTTTAATTAAATTAAAAATATAATGAGAAAATAGTAATACTGAAAAATTAAAAATGGTGTCTTGGCCCCAACACTTCACGCTGCCAAGTCCCATCTTGTTTCACTATTATTAAAAATTGTTCTTATCAATATATAATTTATTAACTTTTATTAAAGTTACAATTAATGATTAACATCATGAAGAAGTAAATTTGAAATTTTATAATTAATTTATTAATTTTTAAAATATGATGGATTAAATATGTTTTTAGTCCATGACTTATACACTTGAATATAAAATGGTTTCTAAAAAAACGCATAGATTTTGATCCTTTGAAAAAAATTCTTTGATCTAAAATATTATTTATGACGTCTTAAAGCATTTTTAAAATATTTTTTACACAATTATTAGTGAATATAGCAATCCTTGTCAGATATAGGTGTCCATGTGTAATTTTTACATCAATTTTAGACATTCAAAATCTTATTTAATCATTTTTTGTCATTCTCTTCCCCTTCATCATCATCTTCTTCTTCTTCTTCTTCTTCTTCTTCTTCCTCTTCCCCCCTCTCCTCTCCCACCACCACCCAAACTCCACCACCACCCAACCATCACAAAACCTGCACATCCTTCCCACCTTCCCTCACCTCACCCAAACCTTTCTCCACCTCTCCCTCCCCTTCCCCGCGATACCCTCCCTCTTCCTCTCCCCTCCACTTCGCATTGTTCAATCTCGAGGAGAAGCAGTGTGGACCATCAAGCTACGAAGAAGATTAAGAACAATGTGAATAGAGGAAGAAGAAGAATAACAGAGAGAGAGAGAGAAGAAATTCAATTATCATTCAATCATAACCATCCTAACAGTTTCTGTTAAGCTATATACTAACTACTAACAGAATATGCCAGCTGTCCTAACTAACTCAACAGCTAACTGCACACATGTGCATCATAACAAGAACACCTTGCGCCTCCATATGGATTGAGATCATTCACGTGGAAGCACGAGGTATCTTTGTGGACGTTCACATTGTTCTTAACTTTTTTCGTAGCTTGATGGTCCACACTGAGCTTCTCCCCGAGATTGAACAATGTGGAAGTGGAAGGGAGAGGAAGAAGGAGGGTGTCATGGGGAAGGGGAGGGAGGTGTGGAAGAAGTTTTGGGTAAGGTGAGGGAATGTTGGAACTTGGAAGGATGTGCGGGTTGTGTGGTGGCTGGGTGGTGGTGGTGGTGTGGAGTTTGGGTAGTGACCGGAGAGGAGAGGGGGAAGAAGAAGAAGAAGAAGAAGAAGAAGAAGAAGAAGAAGAAGAAGAAGAAGAAACAGATGAAGGGGAGGAGAATGACATAAAATGATTAAGAAAAATTTTGAAGGACTAAAATTGATGTAAAAATTACACGTGGACACCTATATCTGACTAGAATTGCCACGTGGCTAATGACCGTGTAAAAAATATTTCAAAAATGTTTTATGACGTCACAATTACCATTTTATATCAAACAAAAAATTTCAAGGATCAAAACCTATGCATTTTTTTTAAAGACCATTTTTTATTCAGATGCATAAGTCAGATACTCAAAACATATTTAACCCAAATACTATTAAATAAATTTAAATTATTTAAAAATAGTCACTATTAACTCCATTATTAATGTTTTCTAAAACCAACCAATATATACTTCAATTTTATCTTAAAGTAACTAGATACTTATTAAACACAATTTCACCCACTATGATATAAATAGCTAATTGGAATTCAAGTATTGCATGAAGTTACTATTAATGATCAACATTATGATGAAGTTAATTTGAAATTTTGTCATTAATATATTAAATTTATAAAATAATATTAAAATAATTTAAATTATTTTAACCTGATCATTTTTAATTTGATCATTAATATTTTCTCATGCCAAACAATATATACTTGAATTTTATTTTAAAATAACTCGATCCTTATCAAACACAAATTCATCACCTATAAGATAAATAGTTGATTGCAATTGAAGTATTGTATTCCCGAAACATGTCAATTCTCATGATGAAATATTTCAATACCAATGTGGATCTCATCTCAATCTTCTCAAAAGAAGCCATCTATAACATGATGGGTCGACTAAACACATGATAGATATAGTTCAGACCAATTGCCCATCCAAAACATGGAAATCCTTTGGTGTTTTCACCCATAAGTTTAGAAAAAATGGAACTATCATAGGGAGTTTGAGCTCCAAATCACCCCATGATAGTTCCACTTTTTCTACACTTATGGGTCAAAACATCAAAGGATCTCCATGCCTTGGATAGGCAATTGACTTGATCAATATCTATTATGCTTAGTCGACCTATAATGTTATAGATGACTTCTTTTGACAAGATCGACTTAAGATCCACATCGGCATTGAAATCTTTCATCATGAGAATTAACAAGTTTCGGGATGCAATACATTAATTGCAATTAGCTATTTATCTTATAAGTGATGAATTTGTGTTTGATAAGGATCGAGTTATTTTAAGATAAAATTGAAGTATATATTAATTGGCTTGAGAAAATATCAATGATCAAATTAATAATGAACACGTTAAAATAATTTAATTTCTTTAAATATTATTTTATAAAATTAATATATTAATTATAAAATATAAAATATTAAAGTTACTTCATCACAATATTAATCATTAATAATAATTTTAATAATAAATAAAAATAAATATATTAATAAGAATTTTTTTTAAACTGTATAAATTTTTTTTAGTATAAATTTATCTTATTAATATATAATAAATATATTAATAACATAAATTTATACTAATAGTTTAACAAGTTGCGTTTAATTAAGATTGGTTTCTCAGCAAACTTTTCTCTAAGCCTTAACATTTTAGTGTGTGTTTGTATTAAACTTTTCTCCTCTACACTTATTGCTCCATATCTGGGGATATAAGATGAAAAGAAACTAGTGCATAATATCAACTCAAAGCCAATATAAAAAAATTCAATGGAGGATGGCAAAAAATATTATATTTATGTTAAAAAAAATACAATTAAAACTAGGCTGTTAGATGATATAATAGAGTACCATCTAGTGAAAATGAAAATAGGGATTTTATGTCGTCAACCGATCAAAGTTTTTGAACAGAAAATAAATACATCATAATTATATATATATATATATATATATATATATAAATTTAAAGATGAATTAAATTTATCTAATTTTAAATGCATGGGAATTCGATTATGTAAACACAAAAGGATAAAAAACACATATAGTCCGAATTAAATTATTAATTTTTATTTATTATCATGAAATAATTTCAAAATGAGAAAAAATTGTCATGCAGTAGAAAAGTATGAATAAGAAATCAAACACAGTGAAAAAAAAAAAGAGAGAAAGATGATGCATGTTAGAGACAAAATGAATAGATAGAAAGAAATTACAAAAAATTACAATAGAAAATGAGAGGTGATAACTTATTAGGACGATTAGAGAAAAAAATATAAGCGTTAAACATATGATGCAAATGCCAACAGAATGCTTTATTCAGCAGGTAACAAAATTGAGTGACGTTTAAAATAACATTATCAAATATTGGAAGTAATTTCTACATGTAATATATATTGTTAAGAAAAAATCAAATGTTAGTGGGGCAATTGCCCCAACCCCACCGAGCAAAATCTGGAAGTACCTCACCTGTCACTCACCTTTGAACAATAGTTGTGAGTCACACATCTAAACTCTGAAAGAATAAAACAAATAATTGATAATAAATGACATTAGCAATAGTTAATGGACATTAATCAAAGTGAATGGAGAAGATTCGAACAAGAATGAGCAACTCACTATGGCTTATGGATGCTTATCAAAAAAAAAACTATGGCTTATGGATCCAGATCTGACAGAGCAATGTTTTCTGGGTTCCGCCTACGCCGCTTTCGGTCCAAGCCAAAGAAGAATGAGTGAAGAGAGATGGATTGAAGGGAATGAAGTGCGATACTATGATTACAAGTGAGGGTTATATAGGAGAGGAGTGTGTGAGAGAGAAATGACTAATAAGAAAGCTGCAGCTGCGGCACTAGGGTTTGTATAACTAAGACGCCGCATTGGTCTCTAGGGTTTTGAAATTAAAATCATAATCTCCTTCTACCTCGTGTCGGGTCGGGTCAGCTCCAATGGGTTACAAAATAGCACCCAATATATATATTCTCCTATTTACCAAAAAAAAAATAGCAGCCCAAAGCCTGTCTGAGTAAATTCATAATAAAAGACAACTAAGCCCATAGTAAATGGGCCCAAACTTTGAGGAGTAAAGGGATGGGCCTAGGGGAGGATAGTAAAGTCATTAAATTAATATTTAGGGTTACTCAAAGTCTAGGTTTTTGGTTATGTATATGAACCCTAAATTCTCAACTCTGAAGTGGGAGCGTGCCGATACTGTTGGGGAGGGAATCGCAGCGAAGTCAACAATGGTATTTCTCTCCATCTTCATCAATATTTCACTTTGTTGCAGCGTCTGTATGGATTTGTGTATTTGTTTTGATCGATTCGCTTTTTGTTATTGGAAAAGGGAAGGGTTTGGCTTCCTTTTCTGATTCGAGTTTGGCGTCTTTCTGGTTCTCATGAACCGTGAAAGGTGAAACAATGAGAGTGTAGGATTAATTGACCTGAAATAGTGATAGGGGAAAGTGTAGATATGCATGGTATAAGGGGTGTGCTTCTCCGAGGCGGTAGAAAATTGAGATTAGAGTCTAGGGTTTAGTTTATGAACCCAAATTCTCATATCTGATGCGGGAGAGCGCCGACTACTTTTGAGATGAGAGTGAAAATGCTGGGAGGTGGAGGAGTTCTGATTTTCGATCTCATTTTTGCTTGATGAATGGTGGAAAAATACCAATCAAGTCTTTGTTTTGTGTTATTGGAATGTGCGAAGTTCCGACTGATGGGGTTGGTGCAAATGAATTGCACTTTATTTTTAACCATCCCATGTTTTTGTTGTACTAGTTTCTGTCACTGTTTCAGTATGCTTGGATTTGATACCTCTAAAATATCTGCTTACTTAAGAAAATGAAATGCAGAATCATATACATGTGAATGAGTTTTCTCACAATTTCAACTATTAATTACTATGTTCGAAAACAGTTTTTGCATTTTGTTCTCTAAATTGCACCGTCTCACTTTATTGGAGTTAAATTTGTTTTCTATATCCTTTTCCTCTATTTTTCCAATTTGTACTTTGACTGTTGGTGCTCCTTTTTAATATTTTGTTTTTCTATGCAGCCGAAGCAAATTCACGAGATCAAAGACTTCCTCCTCACAGCCCGGAGGAAGGATGCACGCTCCGTGAAAATCAAGAGGAGCAGAGATGTGGTCAAGTTCAAGGTCAGATGCTCCAAGTACCTGTACACCCTTTGTGTGTTTGATACTGAGAAGGCTGACAAGTTGAAGCAATCACTTCCCCCAGGTCAGTTTTTGAGAAATATTCTTGCTGACATGTTAGTTTGCCTTATAATTTTCATTAACATGTAAGCACTTTAGATTTTATGGTGAGCTGAGTTAATTGTATAAATGAAAAATCATATGTTTTCTGTCTTTGGCCATAGGTTTGAAGTTCAAAAGTTTAATTATTTAAAATGGGAACCTAGAATTATGACCAGAAAAATACTTGAACAATACTGCATAACTCTGCCATTTCATATTGCAAATCTCAACTTGGTTGTTATCTTCTCTCATTCAGGAACGACTTACATATGGTCATGGAATTTGTGGAGTTTTGTGAGTTAGGTCATTGGACTCATATTTATGTTTCTCTTTTGCAGGTTTGAGTGTTCAAGACCTGTGACTCTTATCTGGTAAAAGATGAATTGAAGATCAAGTTTTGCTTTGGTGTTTGTGCTTTACATATATATATTTTTGTCATTATGTGGCTTTGTTTATCATCGGCTTATGATTTTGATTTTAGAAGGGCCAACTCTTTTGTTCAATGCAATTTCGGTGTTATTTAGCTAATTGATTAGACCTTTAATTTTATATTGAAATCTTTCCTGTTTTTTCTTCACTCTGGTTTTGAGCTAACTCAGCTAATTTATTAGGGGTTACTTACTGTTTATCTACCAAATTCAATTTCAATCACTGGAAACCTTATGAGGGAATCCGTTCAAAGACCCTTGTACCAAAACCTTTTTCTCTTAAAGCTTCTTTTTTTACCTTTTTCCCTTGTACGGCTGTACCCTTAGAGTTACATATACAAGGTCCAATTCCAAAGGTTTGTTAACAGAACAAACAAAAGATTAACTCAATAGTGTTGTTTTTTGGCATCGTCGAAATTGTGGCTTAGGGTTCTTCTGTTCTAGCTCAGATTCGTCTTCAAGATTTGTTTTTGTTGTTTTTTTGTTATTCATAATTTCACATCGAAAATGAAAGCCAATTTGCAGAGCAAGAGCGTCTTCAAAATAATGGCGCATCTTGCCTTGAAGGTTGGCGACAATGATCACTATTGCGATTCTCCGTGCCTATCAAGCTGATTCACGTCGTTTTGATAATGGCCTCGAACAAGTCGCTACATTTGACACAGTTTTACTTTAATTCATTAAAAGAAAAGGGGAACACTGTTTCTGTGTTTAATGTTTCTTATTGGTTTTTGAATTCTTAGTTTTTGAGAGTAGATTGTCCTTTATTTATGAATAAGTATTATGTATACTATTTTTTAATGTGAATAAGTTATTATTGTTGGTATAAAAAAAAGATTAACAAGTAGAGTTGCTATGCAAAGTGAAATGTAGAAAATTATGAAACTGAGTTGTAGTGAATGAGGGAGAATATTTCTTCATATTGGTGTGTGGTCGAGTTCATGTGGAACTCGCAAAGTCCCCTGCCTTTAATTTCTTCCCCACCGTCCAAATTAATATAGAACACGTGTCTAAATCGTAAAGCTAGACCCGTGTGTGTCGGTAGTGGTCCAGCGCAGCCTTTAAAATTGAACTCATCTTCTTTCATTTTCAGGATGTTGTGAAGTAAAAGGAAATATTATTTGGAAAAAATTATTTTTGTTCACGCTTTAATATTTCATATTTTTAAAAGTTATCCGTTTTCATTAAAATAACATAAAACTGCAATAACTTTAGTATACATATATTCAACCATGTAAATATTAATCTGATTATAAAATTAAGTTGGACTTTTTTTTGGGTTTTTCTTGTAACGGGCATTCAACAATCTCAAAGGGGGATGCGGTTTTTCGAGACGGTGGGTGAATGTAAACATTAATGTTTCACGAACCACATTACAATACCACCACATAAAAACACTGCATTTGTGGTTGTTTTAAAACTGCTTGAAAATGTGTTTTCTTAAACTTTCGGTTTAATGGGTGTCTGGACACTGAAAATGTGTCCGTGAATCAGCACTTGAATGAATGTAAAAGAGTTCCTAAAGTGGAGTTGAAGATGAAGTTTGATAAATGTGACTGAAATACAGAACGAAGATAGAAACAATTGAAATTGCATTGGATAGGTGAAATTTGAAGCTAATATTATGGAAAAAAAACAAAGATAGAAACAACAATTGAAATTACATTGGACGGATGAAATTCGAAGATAAGAGCTTGTGTGTTTGGTTTCTAAACGTGAAAGTTAGTTCACTTAATAGAAGAATTTCTTCCTTTTATATTGAGGTACATTAAAAATTAAGAATGTAAATTATAAAGTACTCAAACACTATGAGAGACCTCCGTAATGGTGAATGAGTCATAAGCAATATTAGTCAAATTAACTCCAGGAGAGGCTTCCATAATGGTAAACGAGTCCTAAGCAATATTAGTCAAATTGGCTAGCATGCAGGAGTGGATATGTAAACCTATATATCTAATTAAACTTTCTTTTATATATGAAACACTAGATCATGTATTATCTCTTTCATCTTCATCTTTTCCATTCTCCCAACAAACAAACAAAAGTGGATGTGAGAGGAAGTGGCCTATAATTGATAACAGAGGCTTCTCTTGGCGAAAGGCGTTGAGATTATGTGCTAGTTAATTGGATTCTTGTAATTATTTTCAACCAGTCTTGTTGCTTTTTTAATAATCATTAGCTTTCCAAATGAGTGTGCCGTGGAAGCTTAAACTTTATACATCTTCATTAAGCTTTTAGAGCATCAAATAATTGCAACCACTTTGACAACTAAAAACAATTGCAACCACTTTGATAAACCTTATTATTTTACAAATTGCTGATTCTCTTTGTATGCCCTTAATTGAAACAATTTCATCGATGCAGAATCATTATTTGGTAATCAATCACCAACACTAACCAAAAGTTCCAAACCAATATGCCAGCTATTGCCTTTTCAATGCAACTAGATTGCACCATGTTCAACTAAAAAGATGGAAACCTGCTTATGCTTCTAGTTACTTGAGGTTCTCTATGAAATTTGTTAAGTGTCTTGTGATTTTTTTTTAAAGTTTTGTGAAAATCTTATTTGTTCCAAAAAAAATTGTTATTTTCAGAAAACTGGTGCATAAAATAGTTTTCAAAATGCAAATAAATATAGCTTTTATTTTATTGTATTGTATTGTTATTGT
The DNA here is from genome assembly GCA_030819835.1 of Acmispon strigosus. Lineage (NCBI taxonomy): Eukaryota > Viridiplantae > Streptophyta > Magnoliopsida > Fabales > Fabaceae > Acmispon > Acmispon strigosus. The sequence goes on from JAUAMA010000004.1 coordinate 63,337,423, forward strand.
TATTGTTATTGTGAGTTATTTTTCATCTTAATTATTCTTGACTTTGTTATTTTATTATAAGGTGCGTGTTTCAAATTAAATATTTTGATTGAAAGTCTTTTTATTTAACTATTTCTCAAAAGTCCAAACCACATAAAAAACCTTTCAAATTAAAATAGCATGTAAAAAACCTATTTTAATATGAAATTTACAAATTTTATGATTCGTATTTTAAGCTTATACAATATATTATAATATATTATGAGTTATATGTTTTTTGGTATTGACACTGTATTATATGAGCTTATCTATCAATCTACTCTTATACATTAAAATGATGAATTATTTAACCTACCATATAGATGTAAGACAAGACCTGGTAAGTTTTTGACGTATAAGTTACATATATGAAATTGAAATTTCAACCCTCTTCAAAAATTGTCTAAATACCTATAATTAGTCGATGCTTTTATCGGTAAAAATATTAAATGTGAAGGTAATAGAAAGTTGGTTAGATTTAAAAATGAAATTAAATAAAATATGAAAAAAATTATTTAAAATTGGAAGAGTGTCAAAAAAAAATTTTGGTTAGAGTTCTTTATTTTATTATAAGAAGAAATTCAAACATGCTTAAATGATATTATTTTAAAAGGTTGGTCAAATTTAAAAATGAAATGAAATAAAACATGAAAGTTCTATTTAAAACATGGTTAAAAAATATCGTAAAATTAATTGATATTATTTTAAAAGGTTTATTAATTTTAAAAATGAAGTTAAATAAAATAAGAAAATTCTATTTAAAATGTGAAGAGTGTCCAATTTTTTTTATAATTTTGTTAACATTTTTTAATTTTACTATAAGAATAAATTCAAATATGATAAACAAAATATAAAAAATAATTAATTGATATTATTTCAAAAGGTTGGTCAAATTTTAAAAACTCAAATAAAAGATGAAAATTCTATTTAAAACATGGTTAAGAAGATATCATAAAATTAATTCATATTATTTCAAAAGTTTTGTTAAATTTAAAAAGAAATTAGACAAAATATGAAAAACTTCTATTTAAAATGGGAAGAGTGTAGAAAAATATTTAAAATTTGGTGAACATTTTTTAATTTAATTGATTTAATTTAAAATTTTCTATTTCTATTTCTGATGGGTAGAAGGGGATTCACTTAGAAACTATTGCATGAGGGTGTAGCATCTCATAGTACTTTTTTCTTACAATCTTTGTTTTTGATTAAATTAAATATATTTTTAGTTCAATAAAATCCATATCTACATAAAAAAAAGTGTCTTAATTTCAAGAGAAAAGTAAATACCCGTTGACCTGCTATTACTGGAAAAGAATGAACCCTTTTTTTTATCTATTGCCTGTGCCCTGTAGAGTGTGCACTGTTTCCGCTACAATAAAAGAATCAAATGTGACTCTTTTTATTTGGTAGCCGACACACCACTACCTTGTACTTCACACCAGCATTACCTTGCACATGCATTTTCTTGCATTCACTCCTATCTAAGATTATAAAAATCATATTCATATTTTTTGAAAATAATATCCACCTTACATATAATTCAGAATAAAAATAACAACATCATAAAATATAATATAATTATAGCCCTGCACAGATTCTCTTCCTTTTCTGATGCAGTGGCTCAGCTGAGCTTCATACATTTATAATAAATACCTCTCTTTCCCTCTATATGTTTCTGGAATGCAACCAAAAGAGAGTGGGTCATGTTCAGGTTTCAGGCTCCTCATTTTTGTATATGCATGTGTGTTTAGATGTGTTTGTCAGACACTGACAGCTATTTGCTTATCAATCATGCAATAAGCTTGGTACCAATTATAACCTCTTATCTATTTTTTCATAGTATATTTATATAAGCTTATTTTTTTCATAAAAGCAAATCTCACACTCAAAAGCTACTCATTCAGTAGTTTCTTATTAGATTTAATTTTATGTGTAGAATAAATTTTAAAAGGATTTCTAAACATGTTATTTCAAAAGTTTTGTTAAAATTAAATTCCATGTAGAGAGACGATGAAGATAGCTTCTAAAGAGGAATGACATTTGATCACTTATAATATTTGAATTCGTTTCTTTTTATTCAGAATCAATTATAGCAATCAGTAGCTACTCTCTCACCGAACTTAATTTAAATTTTAGAATTAATTATAGAATGATATCCGGTTAATCTTACTTTTTAGTTGTTGACATACAAAACTGTATAATCATATCATTGTTAAGTATAGGAGATTCCAAACCCAAACCATTTCCAAGGGAGAAATAATTTTCCCTTTTCTAGATTTAGCATAATTGTCAGGGGCTCTATGATTGTTACATTCTAGCTTGCATTTAGAGGAGAGTGGGTGGATTCTCTTTATCATGTCCTAGCTGTACCACCTACTGATACAAACCAGAGGATAAAATTTAAAATCTCTTTTTTAGGCTCTGTTATAAGAAATTCTCTTTTGATAACTGAATGCTGTCTTGTTTTTTTGTTCTTTACTTGCATTTAAAATTTGCTACCAAAACTAACCTGTCCTTTTCACAATCTGCAGTATTCCTCACTGCACAATTTTCTCTCTATTTGGATTTTCTATGATAAAGACCTTATTCCAAAAGTTCAAAGTTTGCTGCAAAATTTCAATCTTTCTGCCATTGTGGAGTCCCCCAAAGCACATAAATTTTTTTCTTCTGTTTAGATTTTGCATTGGATCAGTTTCTAGCTTCTGGGTATTGAAGGGAAGGATAAAAATGGTTCCTTTTTTCTATGTTATGAACCCCATTTGGGTATTGTGAGAGTGATGCATATTGAAGCTCCCAAAACAACAGAAAATGGCGAATCTTGTTCCTGGGGTTCTTCTCAAGCTTATGCAGCACATGAACACCGATGTGAAAGTTGCTGGTGAGCACAGGTCATCACTGTTGCAAGTTGTGAGCATTGTTCCAGCACTTGCAGGGGGTGAGCTCTTCCCAAATCAAGGGTTTTATCTCAAGGTTTCTGATTCCTCACACGCCACCTATGTCTCTCTCCCTGATGAACACGATGATCTCATCCTCAGTGACAAGATTCAGCTAGGCCAGTTTGTGTTTGTTGATCGATTGGAGGCGGCTTCGCCGGTTCCGATTCTTCATGGGGTTAGGCCTGTTCCTGGGAGACACGCTTGTGTTGGAACCCCTGAAGACATTGTTGCAACTCACTCATTGGGATTCCTCAGTAATAATACTAATTCCCAAGTTAGCAAAAACAGTGTTTGTTCGGGTACCAAGGACTTAGAGAGGTCAAAGTCTCCTAGGGTAGTGTTTGGCAACCATAAGGAGAAGAAGGAGAAAGTGAGATTGAATGGTGGTGGTGCTCATGAGGAGCCATTAGAAAAGAAAATCATGTTTGCTAGATGTAAATCTCAGATAACAAAAGCTGCACTTGATGACAATGTTGATGTGAAGAAGGAACAACCTTTGACAAGATTAAGGTCATTGAGTTCGCGGTCTAGTGTTCCTTCCTCCCCTACTAGTTGCTATTCATTGCCTACTTCTTTTGAGAAATTTGGCAATGGCGTGAAGCAGCAGGGAAATATCAAGGGGTTGGAGAAGCTAACTGCTAAGGTGGGAGTGGTGGAGACAGGAAAGGGTGTCCGTGGGGTGAGTCCCATTACGAAGAGAATTGTAATGGGAAACTCAATCAGAAATTTGGTTCAGGGCTTTGATTTTGGGGCTAAGGCACTGCGAAAAAGCTGGGAAGGGAACATGGAAGTCAAGAGTAAAGAGACATCCAAATCAAGGGCTGCAAAGTGTGATCCTAAGGTTGAAGTTCGTAGCGCGGTAAGTTTGATTCACAATTAGTCTTTTTGAACAAGTCTTAATAACAAGTTTGGATTAGCTTATCTTTCCTCATAATCAATTATGTCACTCAGAAGGTAATCACAGGTAATCGCAGAAGCTTATTCCTAGAATTGATTTTGTCTTTAGAATCAATTCTTGAAGGACTTCCAAATATCAATACTTGTTGGATTCAGTTTCATGCTTTCCTTTCTCCTATATATATTCAGTGCGTGGGTGTTGTGAGAATTTATTTTGGTAAAATTGATTGTGATAAAAGTGAGTTGTTGAGAGTTAAGTAATTTTGTGTTTGGATATGTATGAGAAAAGTGACTTCTTTAAGGCAATATTATAAAATCTCAGAATTGATTATAACATTATGTCAACCGCCGAAGCTACTCTCTCTAGCTTCTCCGCATAATTGATTTTTGGGGCTAAAATCAATTCTATAAGTCAGTTGTTGAACATCTATATAACCACTTAAAAGTGATTCTGGTTAATGTGAATTGATTCTAAGGCTCCCAAACATGGAACCAAACACACACTTAGTATCTGCTATACTTGTGGTGTCATTCTGAGAATCATACAACCTTTATCTTTTGTTTCAATCTAACAATTATGTTCTCCCTTTCACCTTATGGTGTTCCAGACTCCTAGGAAAAGTACTTCAAGTGAAAAGTTGCCCTCTAAAGAAGCACTCGCGAAGTCCTCTAAGGAAGAGCACAAGACCCAAACATCAATGAAGAAAGTTGTTGCTGATGGAAATGTGGAAGAGCAAGAGAAGTCAAATAAGCAAAGAAAATCTATTGGAAAGAAATCATCAGAAGTTTCTAACTCTGGATTCCCTGGAGACTTGGTCAAGGTTTCTCCAAATAGTAAAAAAGTGACAGATGCAAGTGTTCAATGGACTTCACTTCCTTCATCAATTGCGAAGCTTGGGAGGGTATATCCCCTGAAAACTCCTTGTTTTCTAGCTTTGGCTTTGTTGACTCTTCGCTATCAAAGTATTTACTGCTGAGTGCTGAAGATAATTTTCATTTGCATGTTTTTAATGTAGTTAAATAATGAGGAACTTTCTAAGATGCTATCAGTCATGGGTTCTATATTGTTGGATATGCTATTTACTTCAAATTTCTGAGCCTGATAATGGATGCATTTAGCATTATTCATTAGATTATCTAGCTTATTAAACCCTGCTGTTTTGCTTCATTATAATGTTCTGTTTTCAAATTTATGACAGGAAGTAATGAAGCACAGAGATGCAGCACAGATGGCAGCAACTGAGGCTATGCAAGAGGCTGCTGCTGCTGAGAGTTTGCTGCAGTGTCTAAGGTATGAATATATTCATGTGAATAAGTAATAACTTCACTCAGTTAATTTTATGGGGTTCTGAATTGTTTTGACTTTAAATCTCAATTTCAAATCTTTAGTGTTTCTTGATGTAGTTGAGATTTTGAAATGCTCAATTTCAAAGGAAGATGTATTTCTGTTCTATTATACTGATACCAATGAAGTAATAATGTGATACTTTTTGATGAAATATGTGGAGTATTTGTATTATATACAGCCATCTGACAATACCAACATGAATATTAACTATGAAGACTTCGGATTAATGACTTGGATCCTAAAATTTTGTAATAGCAATGCCACATGCATTTTCTTTGTCATTTTGTCCTTGTAAGTTCTAAGCCTTTTGATACAGATTTAAATATCTAAAAACATTCAAATTACAAATAAACTAGATCAGTATTCTTTATAAACTAGTAACATTCAAACCCATGTAGGAATTATGTTGTTACGTCTTCTTGCAATGCAGCATATCAAGTTATTTCTGACACTTATTTGGGATTTTTACGGTAGTGTATATGCAGAGCTAAGTAATTCAGCTAAAGAACATCACGCGCAACCTGCTATAGACCAGTTTTTATCTCTTCATGCTAGCCTGAATGGCGCGCGGACGATTGCTGACTCGCTATCCAAAACCATTCCAGATGGTTCATCTCCAGATTCTGAAAGAAGCACCACAGAAGAAGCCCAAAAAATCAAATCAGATAGACAAAAGCTTGCAGCTTCTTGGGTCCAGGCTGCCTTAGCCACCAATCTATCATCCTTTTCTGTTTTCAACCGTGAGCCTCTATCATCAAAGCTTCCAGTTTCAAGTAATTCTCAAAATCAAAAGAATGTCCTGGGAAGTAAACCAATTCTAGTCCTGGAAAATTTAAGTGAAGATGCTTCATCAAAACCTCATGGAAAAACCCGCCACGCGGCTCATTCTAAACACGGAACTCCTCGCAAAACGAGTGATGGATTAGCAAATGGGCACAAGCAGTTACTAGCTCAACCACTCCCACAGTGGGTTAGAGGAAATGGCCTTGATGAAGTGGTTAATTTGGCTGACATGCTGCAACTGCGATCACGAGACTGGTTTTTGTTGTTTGTTGAGAAATTCCTGGACACTGATGGGGATAATTCTGGCTTGTCAAATAATGGCCAAATAGCAGGCATGCTCAGTCAACTAAAAAGTGTGAATGATTGGTTGGATGAGATAGGTTCAAGCAAGAATGAGGTAGAATCATGCCAGATACCAGCAGAGACAATTGACCGGCTCAGGAAGAAGATATATGAGTATCTGCTCACACATGTTGAATCTGCTGCGGCAGCACTCAGTGGTGGATCACAGTCATCACCTCAGGTTCAAACAACAGAGATTAAAGGCAAAAGGTGAATGAGTTCATAGCTTAATTTGCTTAAGGATGCCTTATTAAACAGAGTGCATGTTTGGAAATCTTCTACAATTGATTCTAAAGTCGGAATCTATTCTAGGAAGAAGCTTTTGCATCAGAATTGATTATGAAGAAAGGGAAGCTGGTCCAAACATAACTATTTTGTACATAAATCCTACATGGGTTTGACGTATAGATGGATGGGGTGCTCATTATTTATATATCTTGCGAGGAAGCAAATGTTGATTTGTGAAGATTTTCTTTTGTTTTGGTTTTACTAAGTTATTTTTCAGATGAATATATACAAAGTGAAACGGTGGAAGATATAAGCAGAAATGATCTTTACTGGTTTCCTTCCTTGAATGTAGTACTTTGTATCCCCTCAGAAAAAGGGAGCATATGGTAATCAAGACATGGGTCTGAAGAAAAACCTGTTACCAATCTTCTGGTCTTAACCAAGTACAACAAGAAGAAACAGCCAACATGAGAATGTGAACCGGTTACATAATAGAAAGATGAATTGAATGCTCGCAAGAGTTACTCTTTGCTATCATAATGAAACCGTTAGAAATAATCATATAAAATAATTTATACTCATGTAACGCTCGCATAACCGTATAAAACTTTTGCGATAATTAGTTATTTGACATGACATTAAAGCCAAACGGTCCAGGGTTCTATCCTAATTCGTCTTTGCATTCGCAACGCTTCAGGCCCATGTTGTGTTATAAATAATAATTGGTTATTTGTAATAGATAAATATGTAATATTTTTGTAAAAAAAACAGTTTAATTTTTTTTTGATAATCTATTAAATTAGCACAACTTTCATATGCAATTTTTTCATCCATGGGAACAAAAATCCAATATTACCGTAGTACTGAATAACTAATGCATCCTTCTCACAATATAAGGGTAATTCTTTTTATTTTATTTTAGAACAAAATTAAAATTTGCAAAAATTTACCGTTCAAGTTTAAGATGAGAAGTTTGTATCAAAATCAAAGTTTAACACAATTGGTAGATGGCTTGAGTTTCAAAGTTTATTAATTGTAAAATGTTTACTTACATGAATGTATAGATAGAAGTAGCCACAGTTGAAAGAACAATTAAAATTGAAAGAAAATAAAAAGAGGTGCCAAAAGTAGAGTTCTGGAAAGTCCTCTTCTTCCACAGAAGTAGCCACAGTTGTCGATGAGATGGGTGAAGTGGAAGCGTCGTTGTGCGGCGGTGGAGCAAAACGGCGATGACGACGGTGGAGATTTGCAGCAACAATAAGCGGCCTTAGCAGATTGAGAGAGAGAGAGAAGATACTGTTTTCTTCTATCATCCAACTGCAGAGTATTTCAGGTACGTTTCATTTTCTCATTTCATCTCAAATGTAGGTTTTCATGAATTCGCCCAATCAATCATGTACCGTTGCGTTTTCATTTCAAATTATTCAAACGAATTCGTACTACCGTATATGCCTTTTGAATTTCTGATATTTCCTTGCGTTCTGGGTTTTTGTGTATGTTTGGAAATCTTTTATAATTGATTCTGAAGCCAAAATTAATTCCAACGAGAAGCTCTAGTAAGTAGCTTCCGGTACCAGAATTGATTTTGAAGAAAAAAATATTCTTTTTGGTATGAAGTTAGAGGGGAGTAAGACTGTTCTCATAGTTTCTTTAGATATTACATACTCAGGTTATTTTATAAGCTTTATTTTTCATATTCATAGTATATAAATAAAGCGGATTTTCCAACTGTATCATGATTTATAAATAAAATGAATTCTTTCTTTTATTCAAAAATGCCAGTCACAAGGTTAAACTCCTACGTTTTTTATAAATAAACTGATTCAATTGTCTTTAAAAATATAATGTAATTGAGTTCATAATTTCAGGTTCAGAAGAGCCTGGCTCTATTTCTCAGCTGTGTTGAGCTTGCCTTCTGGTCACTGCCAATGCGGATATAGACTTTTGCTTATTTACAGCGCACCAAAGATGGTAATGGCGGTGGAAGTATGCTATTGGTGCTGCTCCTAAATACTATAACGCATTCTAATCCAGGCCAATTTCCAATCCTTTTATTGTTCAGAAAGATGGGTTTTCACTCCTCTGTCTCTTGTTCAACGTCACTTGATTGGATTCAATTGTTTCCTTTGTAGGTTGTTTGATTTGTTGTAGAATAGAAAGCCTGTATCTTATGATTTCTATCCCTAAATTTCGTAGCATCTTCCACACACTAGATGCCACTAGCCGACAAATATATGGTGCCTTGAAATATTGTCATTCTGGGTCTGAATGGGTTCACAAGGGTTTGGATAAAAATCTAGACTTGGTAACAAACAAGAAGCCCAATAGGGTGGGGCTTTTCTGGGACTTGGACAATAAACCACCCAACTCAATCCCACCTTATGAAGTTGCCAATAAGCTTAGAGTAGCTGCATCTTCTTTTGGGATTGTTCGGCACATGGTGGCTTATGCAAATAGCCACACTTTTAGCCATGTCCCTAAGCCAGTCAGGGAGAGGAGGAAAGAGAGGGCACTGATGAATCGTTTAGAGAATAAGGGTGTTATCAAGCGAAATGAGCCTTATCTTTGTCGGGTTTGTGGGAGAAAATTTTATACCAATGAAAGGCTTGTTAATCATTTCAAGGAACTGCATGAGCGTGAGCACACAAAAAGGATGAACCAGATAGAGTCAGCCAGGGGGAACCGGAGGGTGAAGTTGGTGGCGAAGTATTCTATGAAAATGGAAAAGTATAAGAAGGCTGCAAGTGCTGTTCTGACTCCCAAAGTGGGGTATGGTTTGGCAGATGAACTAAAACGGGCAGGGTTTTGGGTCCAAACTGTGTTGGATAAGCCAGAAGCTGCTGATATCGCATTGCAAAGTCACATGGTAGATATGATGGATCATCGACGGGTTGAGTGTGTGGTCCTTGTGTCCGATGACTCTGATTTTATTGATGTAATAGAAGAAGCAAAGCATAGATGTCTCAAAACGGTTGTCATTGGGGATACTCCTGATGGAGTTCTGAAGAGGACCGCGGATGCTGCGTTTTCTTGGGAGGAAATTCTGATGGGGAAGGCTAAAAAGGAGGCTGTATCAGTTGTTGAAAACTGGAAGGATCGTGATATCTTAAAAAGGTTAGAGTGGACATATAATCCTGAAGTGCATAAGAAGAAATTGGATCTGAATGATACGGTTGCTGAAACATCTGAAGATGATGATATCAAAGATATCGGTGATGAAGTTGATGATGCCTATGAGGATGATAGAGGTTCTTGGTGGAAATTAGATTCTGATGATGATGTCTCAACTGGACAGTCAGGAAAATTATCTACCATGTCTCAGAGTAGGTGAAGCTCACTTGACCTTCTACTTCCCAAAAAATTTGTGTGCAGAAAATATGTTTAGGTCATCAAATTTATGAGATAACATTGTAACTTAGAAGTTGGGGATAGTTGTGGACTTGTGTTAGTAGCTTTGAAAATGGAATTCTTGTTTCTTTTGCTTTCCAGTCTCAAGCCTATCGCTTTGTTTGTTTTATTTTACTCAGTCATGTCCTGTGATATTCCATTTAACACTAGATATTTATTCTTAAAATCAGGAAGCAGATCTTTCTATGTAGTGGTGAAATAATGTGGCTTTTTATAGGTAATACTGAAATTCCGTGTAGCATGATGTTGCCATTTGTTTATTCTGTTTAATGCACTAACAGAACTAGGCATCCTCATTTTTGTGATGTTCGATCTGGGAGATATCGTTTTCTGTGATGTGTTTTGACTAATCTTTAGCCAAGTTGGAATTGATTTCAGCTCAAGTGATTCTGTCACTATGTTTGTTTTGTATTCGGCATAGTTGAAGATTAGATAGTTAAAGATGCCTTAGATAGAAAGGAAGTGTAGTAGCTGAGAGTTTCTCTCCTCAGTATGATCATACAATCACAATTGGGGATTAAGTGTATTTTGGGTTTTCATTGAACTCAAAGCCAATTCACGTTTGAATATGTGATAAAATCTTACTTCTGTGTTGATATGTTGGGATGTGTGTTTTCTCATTTGCGTCAATGCAAACAAGAAACCAAACGGGGACTAAGATTAAATCTAGGTAAAGTAATCTTAACTATCCTTCTACGGTGGTTGTAACGTCAAAATTAGCTCATCTCACCTAATAAAAGCTAAGCAGTGAGATACTAAATCTTCTGGGTGTCCAAATAAAAAAGGCCACAAAAAATCAGAGGCTGGCCCTAGGACAAGATACTGTGAAGTTTTTGAGGTTACAAAGACTGAAATACCAAAACATGTTTGGTTAAAAGATAACAACTCTGTTTTCTGCATTGAAGTGACGAATTGAGAGTTCCAGAGAAAAATTGTGATGAGTTTATTACGTTTTACTTTGAACGAAATGGTTTTACAGCATCCACTAAAATTAAAATGTGGGGATTAGTAACGGCGGTAAATAGTGATTTTAGTAGCACCTCAAATGGGCCATCCGTCCCAGACTTATCCAAGCCCAAAACTCCAAAAGAACCAACCACAGACCCAAATGGCTGGACAAATTTATTTGAATTTAACATACACTTTTTGCAAAAAAAAAAAAAAAGAATTTAACATGCACTTCTTTTGTATTTGCTTTGATATTTTTTATGTTAGTTTTTTCCTACATCTAGAATATTCCATAAGAGGGGATGTTGCCACATGTATGGCATCTGTGAATTGTAGGTCACTAATTTCTGTAATTTTTGGAAGCAAAATTAATTTCTCCATAACTACAATGAACCATGCTCACCAAAAGTCGAAATGAAGCTTAATTGGGCTTGATGGGCCTATAAGTTTATTATTGAGTTATATTGGGCCTAACAGGCCTTGTACACAACACGAATGCTTAATGGGTCTATAAGTCATTTGGCATTCCAATTCCCTTCCAAAGTAAAAAAATATTTTTGATAATATTTGGGATAGAAAATAATTGATAACTCCGTCAAATTGGGACGGAATGTCATAGTCTGTCGCTAATTTGTGACGATTTACATATTTTCGTCCCTAAATTGTGACAGAATTTCAATTTGTCCCAAAACAAAAAATATATTTTTAATAACATTTGTGACAGAAAATTCTTGCTAACTCTGTCACAAATTGGGACGGAATAATTAAATATTTGCGTCCCCAAAAGTTGGCACCATCCTTTCCTCCAAAATTAATTTCGTAGTTGGGGCGTAATTTTATAGTCCGTCGCCAATTTGCAACGATTTGCATAATTCCGTCTCTAAATTGTGACAGAATTCCAATTCCATCCAAAAAAAAAATTATAAATTTGTGGCAGAAAATTATTGCTAACTCCGTCACAAATTGAGACGGAATAATTAAATATTTGCGTACTCAAAGTTGGCGTCATCCTTCCCTCCAAAATGAATTTCGTAGTTGGAACTGAATTTTATAGTTTGTCGCCAATTTGTGACAATTTGCATAATTCTGTCCCTAAATTGTGACAGAATTCCAATTCTGTGCCAAAATAAAAATAGATATTCTTAATAAAATTTGCGACAGAAATTAATTAATGACTCTGTTACAAATCTGGACGGAATAATTAAATATTTGCGTTCCAAAAGTTGGCGTCATCCTTCCCTCCAAAACGAATTTCGTAGTTGGGACGGAATTTTATAGTCCGTCACCAATTTGTGACGATTTGCATATTTCCGTCCCTAAACTGTGATAAAATTCCAATTCCGTCCCAAAAAATTGAATTAATTTTTCAAAATATCTTTGCGACGATAAAGTGTCGCTAAATCCGTCCCAACTTAGTTATTTTGGGACGGAAAAATTTTTCGTCGCAAAAAATTCCCAAAATGCTAATTATATTTTTATTATAATATCTTAAAATTATATGTTTATTGACTCATTTATAGATTTAAATATGTTTGAAGAGATCTATTTCAATTATATACTCTATGTGATCATTGTATTATGAAATGACAAAATGACGGGGTTTGAGCCTAAGGATCTTGAACCCACGAGCATGAGAGAACTCAATAGAGCTCAACCTTCACGTTCAAGAAACACAACGTCAATTCAGCCCAATATCATGACAAAATAGCATGGTATTGATTGCATTAGATGGAATAGATGATGATGATGATAAGGCTTGATGCTGAACACGCAGGTGCAATCGATAATTAATTAATGTTTTCATCAATATGAAGTCAAAACAATTTTACTGATACATTAACTAACTTTAACAACGAATATATTTTGTATATATAAATTAAAAAGATTACTTAGTATTAATAACAAATTAATGTTATAATTAATGTAAAGGTGAATGCTAATGTTTTACTATTATATATGAAAATTGATACATTTTATCATTGATAGTTAATATAATTAATAATATAAAAGGTTATAAATAACTTACTAACGTTCTTATTAATATTAAGATCAAGACAATTTTACTTATATGTTAACTAATTTTAATACTTAATATATTTGTGATATATAATAATGAAGATTTTATTCAATTTATTTTATTGTTTTTAAATTTATTTCTCAATTTATGATTAATTATTAAAATTGAAATATATTTACAGTTTAATAATTTAAATTTCAAATTGAAATATTTTATAATTTATAGTTAATATAATTAAGAATAGAAAAAATTATTAATAAGTAATTATTATTCTAGTTAATATGAAGGTCAATAAAATTTAACTTAATATATTTGTAATATAAAGTAGGAAAATGAAATATTATTTGGTTTTATTTTATTGCTCTTAAAATTATTTACGAATATGTGATTAATGAATACTATTTAGAATATGTGATTAAGATATTTGATAATTACTAGTTAATTTAATTAATAATATAAAATGTTATTCATAAAAAAAATTGCAAAAGTCAAACCACTCAAACTACTTTTATATTTTTTTATTTTTTTTACTTTTATACATATGGGAAATTTAGGTATTTCATAATTAATAGTTTTTTTAATTAGTAATATAAATTTTCTTAATAACTAATTAATATTGTCATTAATGTAAAAGTAAAGGAACTTTTACTTATATATATTGATAGATACATTGAAACTTTTGTAGGGTCCGTGAAAATATAAGAGGTGAGCTTATTAGTATCTTATAAACATGTTGAAGGTGTTGGTTACTGTACTTTCTGTGTTGGTGATCATATCAACAGACGTCTTGATAGTACCTGTGCAGGCCTGGTTTGGTACTCATCATGTGCGTGTTCAAAATGATTTGGGGGGCGATACTCAGATCTCTATCCATTGTCGTTCGAAAGATGATGATCTTGGCCTGCTTAATATTCCAAGTGGACAGTACTGGGAGTGGTCCTTCAAAGAGAACTTTTGGGGCACTACTCTGTTTTGGTGCAACGCTGCATGGAACAATGTGCAAAAGAGTTTTGACATTTATAACTTCAAACAAGATGATTGTAAAGAGCAATGCTGGCGAAGTATTAGATCAGATGGTATCTATGTTTACGAGGTAGAACAACATAAGTGGAAGAAGGTATACTATTGGTGAAGCCTCAAACATTATTAGTTTGCTAATTGAAGGGAAGATAAAAATTAAAACTAATAAATATTACGATTCATGTTATGTGATTAAATGTATTACTTTATCGATTTTAGTAATAAAATGAAATTTTTCTATATTTTATCATATTTCCTTTTACTATGTTTATTACTTATTTGAAATATTTACACATTGGGAGTATAATAAAATTTCATCGTCAAAAACCAAGATTATATTAGGATTCATATGTGTGTGTGTGTGGATTCACAAGGGTGTGAAAAAGACAACACGGTAAAAGCATTCAAAGCAGTGAAATGGTTCGAGAAAACCCTAGAAAACAACCTCTTCTTCTCAGCTCCCCCTATTCTCTTCCTCTCCTCTCACTTCACTTTCCCTTCCTAGAAAACCCTGGAGCCCCAGTGCCATCATCGTCAAGACCAAACGGTTTGAGATCAAAGCGAATCCTCAATGAGCGTATCCATGGATTCAAAGCGCATCCTCAACGAGTATATGCTATGTGCCTCCATCCTTCGTGCCTCCATCGCACTATGGACTCACATGCTAACACACTTATATATGATGAAAAAAAAATTAGGGTAACCAAATAGACAAGAACTTAAATTTATTAAGTCAATCATTACTTCAAAAAAGAGTTCTCATGGGAAAGAACAATGCATTTCAAATTTTTTTTTTAAATGGATTCAATTCATTAAGAAGAAGAAACATAAATATAAGTCATTATATCAAGGTGCTACATACCCAAGAAGATCAGAAACTCTCTGAAAGTGAAAATGACGTATTAGAGATTACACAACAAGTGGCGTAGTGGAGCGACCGGGCAGCTAGGTCAGACTGGTAGCGTGCCTGTGAGGCCGGTTGTACCGTTTCAAGATGTGATAGTCAAGAAAAGACATTGAGATAACCGATGAACCATGCTCACCAATTTTGAGTGCGTTTGTTTCAGTTTATTTTTAGAGAAAATAAATTTTGTAATGAAAAATTATTTTTTGAAATTTTAAAATGTTTGTTTCAGCTTGTTAAAAAATCATTATTAAAAAAAAAAAGAAAACATATTATTTGGAAAAGCTACTCTGATTAGCTTATTATAAAAATCTATTATCATACATTATGATAGATGAGAGAGAAGATAGAAAGTGATTTTAATTAGTCTATCTTAACACAAATCAGCTTATACTTTCTTTTAAATCTCTAAAAGTTAATTTTTTATATAACTAAAAATCATTATTTTTTAATTTGAAACAAACGCACTTATTTGTTTTAGAATTTTAGCTTCTCTAGCTCTCCCCTTGTTAGACTAATTCAAAAGTCCAAGTTAAAGAGGAGCTAAAATTGAGTTAGTAGCAATTTTGGTCCATCTATTTCACTTATATTCCTTTTAAAAGTTAGAAAAAATAAAACAAGACAATTACAAAGTCAAAAAGTAAAATTATACTATGTAAAGTTGTTCATCCCCTAGCTGAGATTTTAAATTCAAATTTAATTATAATATAAAAATTGATGAATTTCAATTGGATTATTGTGTAACTTTTTTATATTTTTATGCTTATAGTTAATATAAAGTGTATAAATATTTGTTTACATGATTCTATAAAATAATGTGATTTATCAAACATCTAAATACTGTTTTCCTCTTGTAAAAAAAAACATCTAAATGCTGTCATAAAATAAAAATGAATTAAACAATTAGTTGAAAGCTAGTAATAGTAATTAGTACAATTAGTAGATAATTTAATTTCTTAAGTATCTAGTTTATATTTCGATTCTCAAGTGGTGGTACGAAGAAACACTTGTTAGAAGATGTATACCCACTAATCTTAGAGTCTTGAGATTAGACTCATAATTGTTTGTGGATTGTTGAAAGCATTGATAAAGATTGTAACTATTTTTTCTCCTTGATAGCAATAAACAAGTTTAGCCAAAAAACAAGAAATCAATTGAACTCTTCTCTCATTCAAGTCAACCATCACTCATTCTTTCTAGGTCGTTTCTCTAATAATTCATAATTCACTTGACCTACTATTTTGAGAGGAACGCAAGGTTTTGCAATAAACTTGTTAGTAGTATATTTTAATTTAATGTGAAGGGAAGTAAAAGGAGATACATGGTGTTCTAGAAAGTGCTATTACTTTGAAGCATCTTCTTCATTCTTCAGTTCCATCCCACTACTGTCTCTGAAGGAATGAGATGGACAACACTAATCTCGTTAAACTCCTGCTTCTGCTTCTAACTCTTCACTCCTCCTTCGCCGAGGTTTTTTTTGAAGAGAGATTCCAAGGTAAATCATGTTCCTCCTCCAACAACCTCGTTTTCCTTACCTTAGATTCCTCAAAAGGTTCTTAATATTAAACCCTCAATTTCTTAAGATCCTCTATATTCTGTGTCTGTAGCTTCCTCCAAGAGGATAATCAGCGATGTTTTCTGCTAATTTTTGCTTGCTATTTTGGTAGCAAAAAGGACTAGTTTTCTAACTAGTTAACATGGTTCATGTGAAAAAACATAGATGGATGGAAGAGCCGTTGGGTTTTGTCCGATTGGAAAAGGAGTGAAGGAAAAGCGGGTACTTTTAAGTACACAGCAGGAAAATGGCCAGGAGATCCTGATGATAAAGGTATTTACTATTTACTTCAACTCTTACTCAAATGCAGAACATCTATAATCTCTAGATTAGGTTGATCACTATTGTTTCCACTTGCTGCAGGTCTTCAGACATATAATGACGCCAAACATTTTTCCATATCTGCAAAGATTCCAGAGATAAGCAATAAGAACAAGACCCTGGTGGTCCAGTATTCTATTAGATTTGAGCAGGACATTGAATGCGGTGGTGGGTACATCAAACTTCTTTCTGGTTATGTCAATCAGAAGAAGTTTGGTGGTGATACGCCTTATAGGTCTGTCAACTTCTTATGTCGTGCGTTTTTCTTGTCTCTTGGTTCACAATTTAGAAATTCTTCAACCTGGTAATTTATTTGTGGTAAACGGTCTATTTCATGAGTATGCAGAGTTTAGCTCATAACTACTTATGATCACAATGATAAGTTTTGTGCCTATTCTGTTTCTTATATGCCTTCATCTTTTTCACTGCTCAAATGATCATGTAATATGCGAGAGATATACTAAACATCTACTTGTGATCCAAGGAAAGGATACTTCTAAGAGGAATCTATGAGCTAACTTGGTAAAAAAGAAGACGTAGTTTTTAAAGACTTGAATTGTATACCACACTGAATAGTTAGTTTTATATATGTCAATGCTAAGCTTCTGGTGTGTCAAAGAAATCTACACGTCACTTTCCTAGTTCGTCTATTGAGCAGAGTCAACTGATTGGTCTTGCTTATTGCAGTTTCATGTTTGGACCGGATATATGTGGCACACAGACAAAGAAGCTCCATGTTATACTGTCCTACCAGGGGCAGAATTATCCTATCAGAAAGGATTTGCAATGTGAAACAGACAAATTGACTCATTTCTATACATTTATTCTAAGGCCTGATGCCTCTTATAGTATCCTTGTTGATAACCGAGAAAGAGATTCTGGAAGCATGTACACAGATTGGGACATCCTTCCTCCAAGGAAAATCAAGGATGTTAAAGCAAAAAAGGTACCACTTCTGAACCAGAGTTTGTGAGTTGGCATGTATCAACATTTGTGACTTGTCTTATCTGAATGATGATTGTGTATTGTTGTAATGTGAAGGTGATTTGCTGCAAATGCAATGTTTTTAGTTATTGCTGTCTGACTCTCAAAGGTCATACATTACAAAAAGAAACTGAAACAAACATTATATGAGATTCTATGATTG
Organism: Acmispon strigosus; assembly: GCA_030819835.1. NCBI lineage: Eukaryota > Viridiplantae > Streptophyta > Magnoliopsida > Fabales > Fabaceae > Acmispon > Acmispon strigosus. Next base: position 63,355,295 of record JAUAMA010000004.1, read on the forward strand.
AGATGGGAGACATTTTGGTTATTTTTGTTTTCCTTCTTCATTGTGATTCTAAAACAAACATTCATGTGAGACCTTTCATATTCCTCATTGCAGCCAGCAGACTGGGATGATAGAGAGTATATTGATGACCCTAATGCTGTCAAACCAGAGGTACTTTCCGTCCCCTTCTTCACCCAAATCTTCTCACGGTAACTTCTAATTTTTCATCAAGACCTTAATGTTTGCATTCATATAGAAAACCTAATCGGGTCACCTTTTGGAATTTATACAGCAGTATGAATTTTCTTTTGCCTATAACTTTCATGTCTACATGAACAACAGATAATATCTGCTACAAAGGCCAACTATTAGCAAAATGCTGTTTGTTTTTGTAAAGGATCTTAATTTTTAACTAAAATCTATAAAATTATAAATTTCATTAAATATTCTTATAAGTCTTGTCAAGTTTCGTAAGTGGTATCAAACTTCTGTAGGGGTAAACAGAAAGCAGATTCTTACTTCTAATAGAAGATAGAACATCAAGTCAATATATTTTTTTCAAAATAAATTGTAATGGCTGACCTCTGTTTAAAGTTTTAGGTGGCAGATAATGTCACTGATTTTTACTTGTCACATTTTCATTTGTGTGCTTCTTCTTGTCTTGATATTGCAGGGATATGATTCAATTCCAGCTGAAATTCCTGATCCAAAAGCCAAGAAGGTTTATTTATTTAAATAAATTTTAAAACGCAATAAATATGCATTGGACTATAAGATTACTTCTATTGGCAGAAGACTTGATTTGTCATGAACTTACAAATGCTCTTTCCTTGTTTTCTTTGTGTTTAATTTTTGGTTTGACAAGCCTATTGACTGGGACGATGAAGATGATGGACTATGGAAGGCCCCCAAAATTCCTAATCCGGCGTACAAAGGACCGTGGAAACGCAAGGTTCTTCAAGCTACACACCTTAAAAGTTGAATTCATATTCATATATCTTGGTTTCTAATTGTTGAATTGAATCCCAGAAAATCAAGAACCCCAACTACAGAGGAAAGTGGAAAACTCCATGGATTGATAACCCAGGTAAACTTATTTTATTAGCAGGTGATATCAGTCGTTAGAATCATAAGCTTCAAAGCATCAATTGGGTGGTAAAGATAAGTAACATAACTTGCTTATATTTTAGTTTTAGTCTTTGTCATTTGTGTATGTCAACATGAAATATGCTGACTTTATAATGATATGTGGAATCAGAATGGTGATTTTATAATGAGCTAGGGGAATTTGATTAGACATTTAAAAAAATTAAAATTACATATGGTTTTCATTAGTTGGATGCACATAAACTATTTCAGTAACTAACACATACTACAGCTTCCATTGCATTTCACTTAAGCATATATAATCCTCGGCATGAAATTTAGTGAAATCCATTATTGGTTTGCGCAAACTTCGAATCACATCTATATCTTTCAGACATTCCAAAAATTTATGGGACACCAATGTGAATTCCATCTCCACTTGTGAATTTTGCTTTCTGTTTCCTGTTTCCTGCAGAATTTGAAGATGATCCTGATCTTTATGTGCTGAAACCAATTAAGTATGTGGGCATTGAAGTGTGGCAGGTGCGTGTGTCTGCATTTTTGTTCTTCCTCTTTAGTGATTGAGTATCAATTGCCATGAACATTAGCTGAACTTGAATATTTAGCTATATTACTGAATATTTGAATTTTCAGGTAAAGGCCGGTTCAATTTATGACAACATCTTAATTTGTGATGACCCACAGTACGCAAAGCAAGTTGTGGAAGAATATATGGTTAACTATAGAGAGGTGAGTGTTTGCTGTCAGACTTATGCATGGGTTATGCAGTTTGTAATCTGTAACCATAGTATTTGCATTCTCATTATGTGTGAAATCTCAGGCTGAAAAAGAAGCTTTTGAAGAAGCAGAAAAAGAAAGAAAGGCTCGGGAGGAAGAGGTACTTCAGCAAAGCCTAAATGCTTCAGAACTGTTGTGATATATCCAATAATCATATTTATTTCTGAATCTATTTGATGCTATGATTTCGCAGGAGGCACAGCGAGCAAGAGAGGAGGGCGAAAAGAGGAGGAGAGAGAGGGATCATAAATACGGAGATAGGAGGCGCCGTAGAAGGGTAATTTTTTCCTCTCCTGATTGTACTCCAAAATTTGTTTTCTGGGGTGTGTTTCTGCATTATTATGCAGACTTTGTAGTGAAGTTTTGCTTTATGTTTCACTCATAATGGACTTTTTGTGTCCTTTTTTGTTAACATTTGTGTTTGAGAGGAGAGCACATACAAAATAGGATGATGATTGAAGCGAGGTTTTTTTCATATGGTGCTTTAGCAACTCTTTCCTTCGAAACATGTTAAGCATAGGACGATAAGTTTGTCTTCTAAGTACCAGCTAGACCAATCTGGAGAGAATTCAGGCATTCCTTGTAGGTTTAGATTGATAGTGTTAGAGTGAATGAATTATTCAGAGGACTTGTAAGAAAAAGAATGTATGCTGGCTTCAAGTTTAAAAATATAAGAGAGAAAATCGTTGGTCTCAGTTATTCGGGTTAGACTAACTCTACCCAAAATTTAGTAGCTCAAGGGTGAGGATTGCCTGGAGCGTGAAGTTTGCAGGACTGATCGCGTGCGGGCAACTTACTTATGGGTAGCCCAATAAACAGATCAAGGATAGGCTTTGATATCGTCTTAATTATTCAAGTTAGGCCTAACTACCTCAAAAGCTAGCTCAAGGGTAAAAATTGCTCTACCCTATATAAATTAGTTATATCTCTAGTCAATGTGAGACCATCCTTAGTTATTTGTGTTAGGTAACACTAACTCAAAAGCTCGCTATTATTATATGAATTTTTTTACCTATATCTCTACTCAATGCCCTTAACATTGGAGAACATAAATTTGGGGCATTGGAGGGGTGGAGGGGAGATAGACATAACAAGCCAACTGCTGTTTGAGGTTTGAGCTTGTGTTCTCTTCAATCCTTAGTCCAACTCATATAATTTTGTTTGGTCTTCAACTCAAATCAAATGGGTTTACGATCTCTTATTGCCCATGAGCTACATGGAATCTGATTTTAGGACTTCGTTTTGCAGCCGGATCCCCACAACTACATGGATGATTACCATGTAAGCCTAAAACTCTCTACTCTTTAATATGTGTGTGTGTGAATGTTTCATTATGTTTTATTGCTTTCTGTTGTTCCTGTGATAATGTGGTAACTAGAGTCATTTGAAATTCAACCTTTACCATATCCAACTTAAATACAACCAAGATTTTTGTATGAAGAAAGACCATGCGTGGTTACACTAAAAGTCTAAAAGTAGAGGTGACACTAAATAAACGCATTATTCAAGCTTCAATATATAGCTCCTATAGCATAGGATTATTGTAGGTTTATTGGATGTTAGTTTTATTTGATGAACTTTCAGACAGGGGAAATGTTATTTGCTCTTAATTTTTCTATTGCGTAACTAAACTTCTTTTGAAAAAAATAAAAACAATATCGATAATCAATGCCACCTTCTTATGTTAGCTGTGAGTTGATCACCTAACTTTACATTTATTTTGAATTGGGGAACTAATAAATATATGTTGAGTTTACCTTACATCTGTGTGGAAGCTATATGCGATACATATCATTATTAGGCTATAAAAATTGTAATCTTTTAAGGGTGTTTGGATATCCGATGGACTAGTGCAGATGGAAGTTAGCACACACTTCAATGCAAGAATTTGACAGAACTTTTTTTAAAGATTAAGATGAAAGTCCATTACTCAACTGATAACCCAAACATACATTAAGGATACTTATGGCAATAAGTGTTTGTCGCATAAGTGTTTATTTATAAACTAATTTGAGAAGCTTATTGAAATAAGCTGAAAATAAGTTATGAGTAAACATCAACTCTTATTTACAAACTAGACTGAACAACTAATGAAAATAAAACAGCTTATAGATAGTTCATGAGCTATTTACAGAGGTTTTGTCAAACACATGCATAAGTGTTTGCTATAAGATAAGCTCTTTCAATTGAGACCTAAGGCTATGTTTGGATATCCATTAGCATTAGGGCAAACAGATGCTAGGACTCGCTTCGAGGAAAAAAGTGAACAGAATCCTTCTTAAAAGTGATTATATAAAAAATTTATTTCAAGCTTGCTTTTATATAGTTTTATTGAAATCTTTGTTTCATTTACTTTTCTTTTCTTTTTTGGATAGGTGTCAATTTTCATTTTGATTACTCTTATTAAATATGCACATTTCCTTGTTTTCTCCTCATCACAGGATGAACTTTGAAGCGTGCACCGTGCGGGTAGTTGGGGCACTGCATAATTACAGCAATCTTCAATGCCAACCTTCCAAGTTTGAAATTTTCTCGAGTGTCGTGACCAAAAGCTGCAACTACACTGACCATACCAAGCTGTACAACTTGATTAATTAGATATGAGTATGAGCATCGTCACCCATTATCTTCATTTCTTTTGGATTGTTTCATAGCAGCAGCTGTGACTGGACTCAAAGCATGGAACTATAACTTTCTCTATTTCTGTGCCCAAAAGAAAAGAAATTATCCATATTATGAACTTTTTTTCTTCTTCTTTATGGGTACATAATTTCTCGAATTGTAAGATCTAAAATTCTTCTGAGAATAATGGATTCTGAAGCCATAATGAATTCTGGGTAAAGGTTGATGATGTGAACTTTTTTGAAGTCATAATGAATTAGGGGTAAAAGTTAATGTGAAATTCTTGAGTTTCACGGTTGATTATGGATTAGGATCCTCTCATGTCACATAGTAATGTTAAGTGAAATATTGTGTGTAGTTGTCTCTCCATTAATATTTAGAGGTCTTTACTTATTTAATATACATAAAGCGAGATAGACATAAAATTTTTTTTAAGGAAGATAGACATAATTTTAACATAAGAAAACATGAGTTCTCACGTGAGAGGATTGTCATCGTATGATCATTGAATAAATAGAGCTTCACCTTGCACTTAAGGTTTACTATATGGTAGGTAAGCAAGGTGACTTTTTGCTTAATAGACCAGGTTTTTTTTTTCCTTTCAAGTGCTTCACGTTCCTAGTTGGAGTGTAATTATTAGTTTCACTTCACTTTCCTAGTTGGAGCGGTAAGTATTAGTTTCACTGACACATAGATAACTGAGAGGGTTACTAATAACATGATGCAATATCCCTCTTCTATGTAGAGGATTAGGGAGTAGTAAATTTGAAAAACTATAGAAAATAATATTTTCTTCGGTAACTATAGGAAATAATTTGGTAAATCTACAATAGACACCTAGTATGTGGGTTTATAAAACTTTAGTTGAGAGAACTTTCTAAATTTATGGGAAAAAGAACGGGTAATGATATATAAACTTCGTAATAGTCATACATTTTAGTTGCTTTTTTAAACCGGTTCAAATAGTTAATGACCATTAATAACTGTCGCAAAATTGTTGTATGTCGGAAGGTGGTTGATAAAATGCATATGTTCACTTATCATTTTGGAAAAAGAACTAACTTTAAGATCTATCTTTTGAGTTATTAACTATTTTGTGAAAGATAGTTTTAACTTGTAAAAGAACTAAATTGGGGCAGCATGATAACAATCATTATAATATTAATATAAATAACTAAATAAATAATAGTAGAAGCTGTGGCTTCGATTGAGTTTCTGTCATTCAGGACTTGAATTATAAGTACTTTTGTTAGGTTACCAAGAAAAAAAGCTTATAAATTAGATTAAGGTGACGTTACCATCGAGCAAGCTTTGACTTCGACGTCAAGTGTTAATGGAACGACAAATTGACACAATATGACGAATTTCATGTTAACTGCATAAATAAATTTGAGTAATAGAGGAATAGTGACACACTCCCAACACCTAAAATTTGTGGCGAACAAATTTTATCGCCACAAATTAGAGTTGCTGGTGTTTGCCACTATTCTGTGGTTCACCAATGTATTTGTTTAGTTTTATTTTGCTCATTTGATTTACAATGGGAACTGCAAAATTCATTTGTGTTTCTAAATTCTAAACTTATAAATGCATGTTTCTAAATTCTAAACGGAGACCTCTGGCTCCACCTTCTTATTTTTGTATATTTATTGATTCGTTTATTTTTCTGGAGGCAATAGAAGACAGTGATGGATATATAATAATAGAACAACCTTAATTGTTACAGCTCTTGGAACAGACGGAGGGCTCAACAACAAAAAGTCAAGAGCATCATTAATAACAATGAAGCAACAAAGGAGTAGTAAAAAGTTAAAAAAAAATAGTTGAAAATTAGTTTATGATTCTTTTAGCTCATTTATCCACCTTTGACAACTGTGATTAAATTATCTCTCTCGCGAATATTTTTACTAAACGGTCAACGACGGCCTACTAAATACGCCGCTTCATTTCTATGGGTGAAGATTGAATATTTAACGTCATGATTAAGAGAGGAGGTGAAGAACCACACCGCACTTAGTTAAACTAATAACCAAAGAATTAGGTGTGTGTTTGGATCAGTAATTGGATCTGACTATAATTAAGTCTGGCAACGTGAGTTTAAGTGACGCGATTTATGTTTAGATGCATCTACTCATAATTGATTTTCATAACTGAACTTTCGTATGTTTACATAAAATTAGATACCTATGTTGATTCAACCAGATTCGCGTCAAATTTGTAAAATCGATTCACAAACATCAACAAAAAGATGAAAATCCACATTTGAGACTATGATCCACGTTTGAGTCTTAGATCCATGTTCGATAATTACAATTTACAACCAAAGACACAGTAGTTTATTTATGGGTGAGGTACCAGATTATTATTTAATATAGTATTAGTACTATACAGGAGTATTAAAATTTTGGTGATGAAATTGAAAACACAGTGAATCAGGCATACGGCGGCATCAAAAGATCACGTGGCTGTCATTGGCCGGCCCTTATGATGAAAAAGCAGTCGGTGCCACGTGTTAAGGCATTCATCATCATCATCATTCCTCAAACATGCTCCCCACTTCACGTGAAAATGTTTCAAATTAAAATATAATCAAAGCTTAAGGATAACAAATTAAAGTTATTAATTGCATATATATTTGGTTGAAATGAAATTTAACTATGGAAATAAATTTGTGTAAAGTAGCTTTTAAGTGTTAATTAATTTATTTTTAAAGTTTATTTTTATTTTCCATTTTTAAAGTTTATTTTTATTTTTTAAGGTATTTCACTGCCGGCAACCATGATACTAATCCTCTGAAATTCAGAGATCACATTAAATAAAGATGTCTCCCTTTAAAATTCATTCTCCAGTTCAACGACTTGAAAATGTTTTTATAATTAATTTGTAAAAATCAATTTGGGAAAAACTCGTCACAAATAGCTTTTGAGTTACAAATGATTTTGAGAGAAAAAAAAAAGTCGATTAAGCATACAATTATCTTCATGGTTGGTTTAGTAGTATATTATTATTCGTTCCTGAGTGTTTCTGTCTGAAATAAAATTATTGGTAGATAAAATATCCAAAGTTACTAAATCAAATTGTTCTTTGGTATTTTATATTTTTTCTTTAAATTTTAATGAAAATTTTATTTAATTATCATGATTTCTTAGGGTGTACTGCATTGTTGTCCTTGTTAGCATCCATTAGGCGTCAATGAAGTGACAATCATGTTAAAAAATAGCAAAATTGTTAATTACCATAAGATGGACTTCATGAAGAGATAATTCACCTTTTGTTTATTTTTTTTAATGTTTAGACCAATGTAATAATCCTACTCAAACCAACCGGCGGAATTCAATTATTAATTTTTTTAGATTAAAAAAATAAACTACACTAAACCAGACATAGCAACACTAGTCAGAAATAAAAAATGGATTCAACTCAACAGGACGTAAAAACCATTTAGGGTGATCCGTCTGGACAAAACTAGCTTATCAGTACACATGTTGGCTTTCCGCCAAATATGGTGGAAAGAAACACGCCACGGTCAAGTGGAAATATCAACGACATTTGACAACATGGCTCCCAAATGAGACGATAAAGGAGGAACTCCAACATTTTAATAGCTTTTAGAAAGTCATTCACACTCGCAGCATGCCTATAACTCAAATCCTAGATAAGGAGGAGACCATATTTGAGCTCAGCCAAGAGGGCATACGAGCCAGCAGAAGAACCAGAAAAATCACCCACCCAAACAGCGGAGGCATAAATGATAAAGTTCACTTATTTTTAAAAATATTAATTTTTGTCTCATAAAAAATCTCAGCATAGACAAAAACAAAAATCCACGTGGAGTACATAAGAATACGTGTGCGGTACATAGATAGAAATTTAGTTATTTTTTTTACGGTTGAATTTTAGAAGAAACTAAACTCTAATACTTGTAATTAAAAAAATTATTAGAAATCTGTTAATCTAAAGATAACAAATTGTAAAGTAAAAAGATATTAAATCAATGCAATAATAAGATTGTATATAAGGATATGATGAGGTGATTTACATATCATATCTTTTATAAATATTAAGCAAAATGTATTGAATTAGTATTAATTTGAATGAAAGCAAGGTGGAAATAAAAATTATAAATATATGAATTATTGTTGGAGCCAACAAAAATAAAAATAAGAAATTGTCATTTGAGTAAAATTTACCTGAGTTGCTACATTATGTATTGCATTTTAAACCAAATGAAATACTGTTAAGTAGCACAAATAAGTCACTATCATTGTGGATCCTCTAACTTGAATATCCAATAAGCACTTATATACAATTTTGGTATAATCACATCTTTCTTTCACTTTCATATATCATTTCTGTTCCTATATTTCTTATTTTAATTATTCGCATCACCAATCATATTTCTCGTTTTTTCTCTTTAATCTTTGTTTGGTTGAGGAGAAAAAGAAAAGAAATATAAAGAGAAAAGAAAAGACGAGTAAAGAGAGGTGAGAAATAAAATAGATTTATTAGTTGTTTATTATAATACTAATAGACGAGAAAGAAAAGATAAAGAATCTTCCCTCATTTATTTGATTAAATAGAGAATAAAAAAGAAGAAGATTATTTTTGAATAAAATTACATTTTTATCCTAAATATGTAAATATTTACAAATAAATAAATATGATAATGATTTACGAATAAAATGAGAAAGTAACTAAAAGTGATATATCATCTCCCACTTTTTTCTCATTTTGATAAGATCCCAACAAAAGTAATGAGTCTCACAAATTTCTCTCTCTCCCTCCAATATCTCTTGCTCATGCCAAACAAGGGAAGTCTCCTCCATGCACTCTAACTATGTCTCTCTTCTAACTCTCTTATCAAAACCATTCATAACAAACATAGCATAAAGGGTGGAGGTGAAATTGATATGAAGGAAACATTTTTCATTTATATATAGTTTAGTTTGAGAAAACATTTTCTATTTCTATTTTTTCATTTTTTTTAAAACCAAACATGCGCTAACCTTTTCTATTTTTTGTGATTTTTAAATCCTAAACAAGGCACTCGTTAATCTGGTTTAAAGTAAAAAGAAAATAAAATGAAAATGGTGGGGAATAGAAAGATGGTGGGAGGCAATATCGTTTTCAAGGAAACAGTAAAGTGAATAGGAGATGGAGATGGAGTTGAGTTGAGTTGAGTTGAGTTGAATTGAATTGAGCACATAATAAATGCAACTAACTGCCTCTCTTTCTTTTCATTCAGATGCAGCATCACCAACAGAGATGCTCTCCTCTGCCATGCCCACCTTCCCTCCCTCTAGCCTTTCTCCTTTTCTCTCACCATCACCACCACCCTCATCATCTTCTCTTTCCTTCCTTAATTGATACTTCATGTTCAATTCTCTTCTCGCTCATGCTCAATTGAATCGGGCTCAGCTTCGAATGGAACAACATAATTTGGGTCGCTGACAAAATTTCACCTTTTTTCACAAACCGCGTTCTTTTCGCCCTCCTCCTTTTCCACTGCTTCGATGAATGATATGAAGGTATTTTTATTTTGGTTTCTGCAGGAAATTGTTTTCCCCCGCAGAATCTATGATCATGGTTGTAACTTGTATGATATTCTTCATGTTTATTATTCCATATATGATGAATTTTTGTTGTCTGGTATTTTAATTGTAGATCTTTTACAAGGGTTAATATTTTGCTTGGAAGGGAGCAATGAAGTGGAACTGATTTTGCTTTGTAATTTCAAAATTGAGGCCTTTTACCGTATAGATATAGTATAGGTTAGAGTTTCAGTGTGAAGTTCTTATAATTTATTTACTTTAGCATCAGTATAATTTGTACTTACATTGCAACTTTTCATCAACATTTAGGTAGTGGTTTACTCTTTTTGATTTACAAGTTGTTACTTGTTGTTATGGCTGTAATCTATTTGTGAAATGTGAGTATTGCCAATATTATACTAGAATGCTGATGTGCTTTCTACTGTGGTTTGTCTCTCCATTTACTGTGGCTTTCCCTATTTTAATTCCACATTAGCACTTATTTTGGCTGAAGAGGTGATTGTTGATCATGATTTGGAGATAGGAGTTGATTATTCTTCATCTTTCAGGTAAGAAGGGGGTCTTGCGTGTGGCCAGATTTGAGACAACTTAGCTTTAGAAAAGGTCTTCTATATGGATTTATGCGACTCTTTTCCTTACCATTAAAAACATTGCGCGGAGCTAGTCGGTCACTCAGAGTAGATCGATTTTGCAGTGTAGTGTATACTTCTTCCTCATTGCAGATTGAACTGGTGAGCTTATCTCTTCTTCCTTTGTTAACTTTTCATGATGCAATCAGATGGAACAATATGCTGAAATCCTATACTATGCCATGCCATGCCATGTCATCTCATTTTTATTTGATTTTCAGGTTCCATGCCTTAGGGACAATTATGCATATCTTTTGTATGATGTTAATACGGGGACAGTGGGTGTTGTTGATCCTTCTGAAGCTGCACCGATCATAGATGCTTTGAGTGAGAGAAATCTAAATTTGACATACATATTGAACACCCACCACCATCATGATCACACAGGTGGAAATGCAGATTTGAAAGAAAGGTACGGGGCAAAGGTATGATATTTCTACCTCCTGCTGAAGTTTATTTTACTGCTAATATTATAAATGTGCTTTCAGCGAAAATCATTTTATTATAATAATATAATTTGTGTTTGAATCAGAATTCCCCTTGTAAAGTGAAGTTTACATTGCTTTATTTGTAACACTTCCCATCTTTTGCTATAGGTAATTGGTTCCGAACTAGACAAGGAAAAAATTCCTGGTATTGACATCTATTTGAGTGATGGAGATAAGTGGATGTTTGCAGGCCATGAGGTGCATATAATGGCCACACCTGGTCACACCCAAGGTCACATTTATGGTCTATTTGCACTAGTAAATCTTCTTAACTGTTGGCCTTTATTTTTAGGTGTACAATGATGGCAATGAGGTTTGAACTCCATGCAATCTACCCAAACCCCTGACCGCTAGCCCTATCCTGGTGGCTTATAATATATGTATACATACACACACACACATATATATATATATATATATATTAAGGGCTAAGGCAACAGATAAAATGGCAGCTCACTTTTTGCTTGTTCGGAACTTTGGCTTGTTAAAATGTAGTTCTATATTCTTTTAGGATTTCTAACTAACTTGTCTGTCTCCTGTCTCATTTCATATGCAATATTCGATTCCATGTAAATCTAAACTCTATTTTCTTTACCATTATATTGATTGAACAGTTGGTTTATTGTTTAAATCACTTTTGTTATCTGTCCTCAAAGAACCCCAAGTCTTTATCTTCCTTTCGTGTTGCTAAACTTCTTGATTTATTTTGTCAACACTAAGGTTTCGAACTTTTCTATCTAAGACATTTGTGCTATTGCCTTCGTTAGTTCACCAGTTTTAGGCTATACAATTCGTCGATTAACATGCTCTTGGTGCTGCAAATGTTCTTTGAATGATATCCTTTACTTCAACCAGCTGATCCTCACTTTCCAAATCTACTATTTGAGTATTTGTTTGTTTGCACTACAAGCAGGCCACATAAGCTTCTATTTTCCTGGATCTGAGGCAATTTTTACTGGCGACACCTTGTTCAGCTTATCATGTGGCAAGCTTCTTGAAGGAACTCCCAAACAGGTTGATTTGAATTGTGCATTTAGTTTTTCATTTTGTTTTCAATTTGTGGATTTCTATCTTTTTTGACAAGTCATTGATCCTGCAGTATTTCCATCTTGTTTTGTTTGAGTTGTTTTCTCCCTTTTCAAGAGTCCCAAACTCATTGAAATACCTGCGCAAAAGGACTTGAACCATGGTTATTTAAATTGCAATTAACTGAGGACTTTATGATGTTTAAAACTTGTATACTTCTCAATAAATGACTGTATAAATTATTTTAAAGTGATTTGACTTACTTCTGAAAAGTCTTACTATAAAATGAGGTTAACCTTATTTTTATTCTTAGGCTATTTTTGGATACTCATTGACACTAGTGCAAACAATATGTTAGCACTCTTAGAAAAAGTGAACCGAAACTCTTATGGATTGGGATGAAAGTCCGTTCACATTGCATTTAACTAGTATCCAAACACACTTAGTTGTAGATGTAAACCATTTCATTGGACAAATACTCTAGATCAGCAATTTTAGTGTTGGAACATTTGAATTGAATTATTGATATATGGTCAAACTAATAATTAAGATAGTCAACCATATGATACTGATTGGTTTTTTATTTGTCTGAAATTTGTAGGCCTGGTGTATTTTATAAAAACTTTCAACTCAATGATTGGATTTATTATATTTGCATTAAGAAAGTTTTAAAGTGGTGCAATTTTTTTTGACACTTGATGTCAGTTAATCATATTCTTCGTGCGCACGCACACCCAAGGAGAGAGAGGGGGGGTGGACACACGTCAAACACTTCTTGGACACTTACCCAACATTCATACAAGGCTTACCAGTTAAAGAACCCTGACAAAAACAATCATTTTATTGTTAAATAACTTTAAAAAAGGTCAACTTGAGAAAATATTAAAAATCTCCATAGCACACTTCATTTGGTAATGTTGCTTGTTCTTCTATTCATCCTTGTATCTAAAAAATGTGTGCAGTGTGGAATAGAATCATTTGATACCAAATGCCAAACTTTGACAACTATACCATACCACTTAATAATTTTTTCACAATGTGAAATTGTCCAATCCAACCATTAAATTGAAATGTTTTTTAGAGTATTCTAAGTCTATAATATTTTACACAAATAAAAAACTAATTGGTACTTCATCACACCACTATAATATGTTACTTAAAATATAAGTAAATTTCCACTCTTAGATTAAAAACCTTCAAATGTTCAAATTATATGAAGTTTGCTATACATAATCATCAAAATAATACAATATGTTTCAATGGTTGGATCGGTTAATTTCACATTGTACAAAATGTTATTAAGTTGTGTAATTGTACAAATTCAACCCTTGAATGTCCAATACGTGCTGTATGAGTGTCATACCAGTGTTCATGTCAGATGTGATAGTCACTGACACATCAACAAAGAGAGTATCCATGCTTTGTAATAATTTCTTACTTATTACTGTGTTAGTATCAGGAATCGCTGTATTTTTTCATATTATTTTAGTGGTTATATTAATATATTTTCCATATGGTGAACTTTGAGTATATGTTGATGAGGAAGTACAATTTTGTTTACTTGTACACTGTCAAATATGATGGTCTATAATTTGAATATTAGATGTTGATTTCTCAATTTGTTGTTGCTGATGTATAATGGTTATAAATACGGGCCATATCTCTCGTGGTGTCTACTCTAGTCAGTTACTTGATATGCTTGTATGTATTTTATCTTCAATTCTTAACAATTTTTTCCATGTTGCAGATGCTGTCTTCTCTTGAAAAGATTATGTCGTTGCCAGACAATACGAGTATATACTGTGGTCACGAATATACATTGGTTAGTTGTTTCTAATTTCATTCTTTTATGTTCCCTGCTTTATTTTCTAAGCCAAAGTGGTGTAACCTTGACTTTGGTTGTTTGAAATTTGGCAGATTAATTCAAAGTTTGCATTGTCTATAGAACCTGGAAACAAAGAACTTAAATCCTATGCTGCCCATGTAGCTCACCTTACGAGTAGGGGCTTTCCCACGGTAATTTTCAGAACTGGTGCTTTTTTAATGGATGGTTTGCGTGGATTTGGCTCCTTTAAAGTAAGGGAGTCACTTTAGAGAGTAAAGTAAGTCACTACAGCCGTTGATTGAGAAATAAGTTGCTGAGGTTTGGAGAACACAATAATAATTTCTTACACATTAGTCAGTACATGACTACAATATCGGTCGTCGATTCATCAATCAACAGTTGTGATAGTTTACTTTACCCTCAGTTTTCTTACTTTAGAGGACGCAAATCCGGTTTGCCGTGCACTCTCTTCACCAATGGGTCACTACTCACTGTTATTAGGCTTTCATACCTGCATTAGTTTTTGGTCTCTTTGAATGCTTTGAGTTTTGTGTTTACCAAGTTAGTACTGTTCCCCAGATTCCAACTACGCTGAAGATGGAAAAGGCTTGCAATCCATTCCTCCGCACATACAGCCCAGAGATCCGACAAAAATTAAATATAGCTGTCACGGCAGATGATGCAGAAGCCCTCAGGGTTATCCGGCAAGCAAAGGATAATTTTTAGAATTTTTCAATTTAAATTTTAAATTCTAATGATACCTATTATGTATAGATTAGGTCAAATTAATTCATCCATGAAATGATATTTACTTGGTTTCTTCTTGATATAATTTTTCAATTTTCCTTGAGTTTATTTGGAATTTATTGTTATAAATTAGATTTACATTGTGTTTGCACAATGGGAGTCAAATTCGTGATGCATTGAATAATAGGTGTTTGGAATTCAGATTAACTGATGGACACACGATCCGAATGGCAATAACCCTGTCTGCTACACTTTGTGTAACTTTTTTCAAAGTTGTGATTATGAGGCTCGCAAGAACCTCACTTTAAGCTCATCATTTACTTCATGATGTGCGGGTATTTGGAAAGTTGTATAAACATGTTGAGAATGCTTGGTGATTGAGAAAGTTGTATTTTGAACCATTGAATATATGTGACTCGAGGATTTTCTGTATTTGAAAGACTTGTTTGTATATAAGAGTAGCTTTGGCTTCATCTTTTATGAGGTATGATGTTGGCTGCGTTTGCCTTTTTGAAGGTATAAACATATTACCATAAGGTGTCCCATCTGTTTCCTACGATCATTTTGTCAAATATAAACAAATCTCTCGACTAACAAGGTTATGTAAGATGAAAGCAGTAACACTTTTTATACGTGTGAAAATGATTCTGGTGCATACTTTCCGGACATCCAATCGACATACATGTTAGCGGTCGTTTTTAACTGCCACATTAGCCGTGGTTAAAAACGAATGCTAACATAAATGCTGATTGGATGTCCACCCCGAAAATGTTTGTTCTCCTATAATAACTCTTATATATGTTTTACTTATATTTTACTTTTTACATGCTATATTGTGGCTCTTTCCATGTCCTCTTACTTTAGGAAAAGAGTTGAGTAACTTTAGAGTAAAGCATTGATGTGGAGCTTCCCTTGAGGACCATGATGGTGCGTCGTAACTTTCACACTTTTTAAGTTGATGAGTTAATTCACCTAAACACAACTTATCAGCTTGGACATCTCCATCACCACTTAACTCCACTTAAGCACTTAAAAAGAAAGTGACAACAACACAATCATCATCCTTGAATATGACAGAATTACTTTATGCACTAATCTAGTGTGTACAAAATACTATAGACCTACCCATGTTATCTCATATCTGTTGGCATAATCCCTGCTACAGAATCAATATTTGGTTAACCACTTCCATTCTGGTGCAGTTGGAAGTGTTGTGTTGTCTTAATGTTCATGTCTTGGTCTTATCTTTACTTTTCATAGAAGCACAAGATGGTGACAATTAGTGAGATTCCCACAAGAGAATGAGTCTTCATCATGCCATTATAAGTAACTTTGACATAATGTAATGGTATTTTGTTTCATTTGTTCAACATAATACAAATAACATTGGTTTCATTCTCAACTTAGTGTATGTTTAATAGGATAGTGCCATTTGATCGGCTTTCATCCGAGTGCATGTTTGCATATCTTTCTATAATTATTTTTCATGGGGAAAAGTTTTTGTGAGTTGCTTCTAGTGCGATAACCGGTTCTGACTAGACACAAGTTGATCCAAATATGATATTAATTTTATTTTTATTTTTATTTTTATCATGAACTAGTGAATATCGGTTTGCCTACTGAGCTACCGCCCACGGTTGCCCGACTTAATAATCGTGTTATCACCTATGGTAACACTTGAAGCTAAATAAACACGTGTAGAATGCATAGACTTAAGAGTCATGTAAGATTAGATAGCGTCCTTAACTTCTACAGTTATTAACTAATTATTATGCCACTTAATTATCTAAGATAATAGAATTATAACACCTTCACTCTAACACTGAGAGCTAGGTTGTGTGCTTGCCACTGCATTTAATCCTTGGAGTTTCGAGAGAATAGACGGTTTATACCGGTGTAAAATGTTACTAATCAAAACACCTATAACATACGCTTAAGGACACTTTGAAAATTAATTTTTATGAGTAGTTTTTTTGGTGTCTTAATTAATTATGATAAAAGGAGAAAATAGTCCAAACATGTCATTAAGCTATACAATAACGTCATAATCAGATTCTTAATAACACTCGGTCTTCATCCCTTGGCCAAAAGATTCCAATAAGGGTCCCCACTACCAGTGCGATTTGCATTACAGAGTAACAGTTTCCGCGCCAAAGAAGAAGAAGAAGAAGAACTGGTTTAAGCACCACCACCAACTACTTGTACTTTTTCCTCTTTCAATCTCTCTCTCTCTCTCTCTCTCTCTCGCATCGAACATCGCACACGATACGACATTCTCACTCCGTCGTTTTCGCAGTCGCGGCGGCAATGGCGGTGGTGGACGATCGTTTCACCGATTCGAACCCTAAGACGACGTGCGTGGTTCTAGGCGGCAATGGATTCCTCGGAAGATCGCTGGTCCTGAGGCTCTTGAAACTCGGTAACTGGATCGTCCGAGTCGCCGATTCCGCTCAGTCTCTTCAACTCCACCATTCCGAGTCATTCCTCGCCCAAGCCATCTCTTCTTCTCGCGCCTCGTACTTCCACCTCGACCTTCGCGATAAGCGCCAAATCGTCAAAGGTATGTGCACTTTCAATCCTACGTTTCGTGATCATCAATCGTAACCGAATCGATTCGATTTTCTTTCAATTTCTGTGTGAAATGAGTTTCATCCGTTACTAAATTAGTTATCCGAGTTGATGAGGAGAAACTAATGGCGGCGTAGAAATGCGTGTTGTGCAGTTCTGGAAGGTTCTTCCGTCGTCTTTTACATGGATGTTACTGGTTCCAATGCGAATGACTTCTACAGTTGCTATAAACTCCTAGTTCAAGGTACGTGCTCTGAATCAGCTTTCTTAAACCGATCATGATTGCTGTGAATTTTTGTGTTTGTTTGAGTAATTTGGATATTTGATTCAGGTGCAAAGAATGTCATTAGTGCTTGCCGAGAATGTAGAGTGAAACGCCTCGTATACAACAGCTCTGCGGATGTTGTATTCGATGGCTTGCGTGATATACGTAATGGAGATGAATCCTTGGCATATCCATGGAAGGTAGGGTTTGTAGACAGAGCTTCTTCATTTTTCTGTGAAAAATAAAATAAAATTAGATGTTTTTGGTTTACAAATAAATAAGTGTTTAAAAGTTGGAAGTGAATTGCAGATTGACAACATGCTAAGTGACCTTAAGGCTCAAGCAGAAGCATTGATCCTCAGTTCCAATGACATTGATGGACTGTTGACGTGCTCACTTCGTCCCTGTAATGTTTTTGGACCAGGTGACACAGAATTTGTGCCATATTTTCTGAAGTTAGCAAGATATGGTTTCGCAAAGGTGGTTTACTTTCTGCACTTACTTTTTTTATTGGTTGATAGTTGTATACTTGTGGGAAGCACAACATAAGCTGTTCTCTGTCTTTACTTTTTGTAAAAGCTCAGATTTGTTACTTTTGCTGAAATACCTTTTCCTCATACTAAATGAATACTATGTCTATTGATGTAGACTCTTTTATGAAATTTGGAACTTCATTAAAATAGGAAATGGGATTGGTATTTCTTCTACTGAATTTTGGACCTGGACCTGTCTCAACAGAAACCCATTTCATATGTATGTTAGTAAACATAATTTCATTCTGATTATCCTTGAGGAAGAAACTTAAATCCACAGTAATGGATCATTGATTAACTGTGATTATCAGATATGCTGTGAATTTTTCCAGCTCTATTATGATGCTGAATTCGAAGTTTTCTGTTAGTTTACATATATCATGCGATTCACATTGGTTGGAATTACTAACTGTCATTTTTTTAGTAACAATTTCTCATTTCAGTTTATTATAGGAACCGGTGATAATCTTTCAGACTTCACCTTTTCTGAGAACCTTGCTCATGCTCATATCTGTGCAGAAGAGGCCTTAAATTTCCAAACGGTTTCTGTGGCTGGAAAGGTGTGCATATTGAATATCAATGAGGTTTTATTGGCTGTTCTGATTTTATATTCATGCATAACAAAGTTTTTAATTCTTCATCTGAAGGCATTTTTTATCACCAATCTTGAGCCTATGAAGTTTTTGGAATTTCTTTCACTTTTGTTGGAAGGTCTTGGATACAAAAGGTAAAATTGAGCAACCTCCTTATATGATGACATAATATCATCTCCAATTTTCCTGATGTTTGCTTATGTATGTTTGACGGGATCATGTGATATAGTGCATGGGGTTTTTGGAGCGTAAAGAAGCTTTATAAATTGGATTTCCTCTGCTCATGTATCTTTTGAAAAATGTAGTCATGAAGCTCTTTCTTGTCAATATAGCAGATGCCATACCATCTTAGTGCCTCTTATTTATTTTTTGGAGGGTAAAGATGCTTTGTAAATTATGTTGCCTCCTTTAGCACACAAAGGAAAGTTACCTCATAATGTTTCATTTTGGTCCATCATTCTCTTGTATAAGTAATTTTCTTTGGTATGTTTGCTCCTTTAGCTCTATGCTTCATTCACTGCTAGAGGCAACAAAATATCATTGCTGGTTTATGACCTCTTGTACTGTTAACCAAGACAGAGAAATCCTTTAATTGCAGGCCATTCATCAAACTTCCAGCCAATTTAGTGCGATACATTCTCTCAGTTTTGAAGCGGTTCAATGAAAAGTTAGGACCCAGATACTTCAGTTGTCCTTTATTAATTCATTTTTTTCAGTCAGCTTTATACACACGTACTTTCAATTGCTCGGCGGCTCAGAAAGATATTGGATACTCACCGATAGTCTCCCTTGAGGTTTAATCTTCTTTCTTTGACTTTGTTATGTGCGTAATATTCCGTATTCTTTTTATTTCCCATGCGACTACAAAGAGGTAAAATGTAATCTAACATATGAAATGTAATCGACCATTGATTGTGTGTGTGTGTGTATTATGTTGTTCCTTTGTTTAATCCAGGTACTTTTATTAGTTGAAGATGGATTCGTATAATTTACCAATTACTAGAATTTGTTTGAAGGTATTCATCTAGTGGTCTATAAATTTTGGACACTGTATAAATGATCAACCAGTACCAATCACTTTCTTTTAATTTATATGTTGCTTCTAAATAGGGTTAAATATTGTATTTGCAAGTGTTATGGTACAGAAATCCTACTCTTAATATTTGCTTTTATATTCTCTGATAGGAAGGGATCACATTAACCATAGAATCATTCTCTCATTTAGCCAGAGATTCATCTTATTCAATATGTTGCAGTTCCTCTGAACAGTCAAAAGCAGAAAAGCTGCTTGGTGGTGGAAAAGGTTGGTGCATGATGCTTTATCTTTCATTACTTGTTTTTATATACACCAATCATGTTTTGCTGTCTTAAGTTAGTTGAGGCGAAAACAACTTTTGGTGGAAATGGAATGACTTGGAGCACATTCGTAGGTATACCTTATTGCATGGATGGGTGATTCATCTTGTTTGAGTAGCTAACTATAAATCTGCAAATTAAGTTAGTCCTGACACAAGTATAAGGGCATCATCAACAACTGTAAATACCTTAGGTTTGTTGAGATATTTGCATTTACTTTTCTTTAAGGGTATGCTTAGCTCAGTTGCAAAAAATTGGAATGGGAGCTTCTTTGCACTTGTACACTACAAAGATAAATGTAGTTGTGCTGAAAGAGAAATGCAACTCTTTTGCACCCGATATAATTTTATTTTATTTTTTTGCCTCTCCTCCTTTAGTATGAAAGTGGACTGAAAATGATTTTTCACCCATGCCTACCCTTGACCCCACACCGGGGACTGTGAATTAAAACGTTTTCCATCCCACTCCACTTTCACTTTCCTCCCTACTTTCCATCTTCCCTGCTTAGCATACCCTCTGATAGCATCAGTAGTGAACTTTTCTTTTGTTCTGTTGTTCTATCTATGCCTAGGCACAGCTACTACTGCTTGATGAGCATGTGGATTTATTTTATAATTTTCAAACCACTTTAGTAGAATACATATTACATGATTAAATTGAATGTTTTGTGGTGCGTATGTTAACTTTTCTGAATCGAAGTGTTATGATAACATTTTGTCAAGCCAAATGATGTTAAGCTTTATTGTTACAGTGGCTGACATTTTGTTGTGGAGAGACGAGAAGACATCCTTCACATATTTCCTTGCGCTGGTGTTGTTGTTTTATTGGTTTTTCCTTTCTGGAAGCACTTTTATATCATCTGCCGCGAGTCTTTTGCTGCTTGTTACCTTACTTCTTTACGGACATGACTTTCTACCATCAAAGCTGTAAGTGCATGATTGTATAGACTGAGACCTTATTTTTTTTATCTTTTTAACAAATAAGGAAACTCTAGGAAACTCTATGTCTTCTAGACATTCTCTGGCACGATTTAAAATTAAAGCCTGTTGCTCTGCTATCCAGTCGTTGGTCCTCTGTTTTCAGCCCTGTGGGTTACATTTCTGCTGTGATTAGATTTGGCACTAGTCATGGCTTATTTATTTAATTAAATCATTTTAAGAGTGATATGATCTGTATCTTAGCTATAAGGCTACTCATATTTCACCAGAAATCGGTGCTATGTACAGGAATTATTTCTACATGCACTGAACATTTGATTTTTTTTTTTTTTGATGATTTGGGTCATAGCAACTTATGCCTTCATAGGTCACTGAAAGATATTGCTCTCCAGGCTTTAACTGTATGACACTTTGTGACAGATTTGGTTTCCCTATACAAAGGATGCCCATGTCTAACTTTGAGATCTCTGATTTGGTAGCAAAAGATATAGTTGAAACTACCGTACATCTATGGAACAAGGGTTTTCAGAATATAAAAGAACTGGCCCAAGGAGACGGTTGGTCTACATTCTTGAAGGTAAAAGATGTGGCTAATTCTTCTTCCATTTTAATAAAAAATCCTTTCCTTTCTTGTTCCGAATAAATTTATTATGAAGCCTTTTTTTTTAGTAATTGTTTTAAGCAATATCTATTTATTAAACACCTGTGTAGTATGTACTCCGTTTTATGTCAGGATCTTTTGTTTGGTTTTGGAAAAGTTAACTTTAAGTTTCTATCTTCCAATTAGCCTGCGGTTCATCAGTTTGCTTCTTACATACTTAGCTTCATTTGAGTTTAAAAAAAAAAGAGAGAGAATAGAAGGAAAGGAAATGACGATAATAGAAAATATACAGAAAAACTGATTTTATCTTCTATTGTTTGAATAAATAGAAAAAGAGAAACAAAAACATGGCATTTTAAGAGGAAAAATATTTATGTTCAATGACTAATATCTTTTAATATAACCATATGGATAAATGAGTTAATTTTTCGTTTGAACAAATTTCTCTCTTCTCCAATTTTCTGCTGATGAGGGGGGGGGGGGGATCTGGATTCTATCATGTTTTTGTTCTCAACTCTGTTTTCTCTTCACAATCAAATGACAAAATAATATAATCCTTTCATTTTGTCTCAGCTACTCAACTTCATTTCTTCCATTTTTTCTCTAAACGAAGGAAGGCTTAGGGAGGCAGGCTAGAAAGTAGTATGATTTATGCGTGCATGAAGTTTTACCATGATTTAGAGATTCTAGAATTTTTTTTGCTTCATTTGGCATTTTTAAACCAATGCAGGTTGCAGTTATTCTTTACCTTCTGAAGATGATTGTGTCAGAGTTCTTGACAACCTTGATAGGCATAGGTATGCCATTGTTGTATTGTTGTTTGCAGTAGCAGTACTAAATTGGTTTGCATACTTTCATTGTTACCCAGCTTGATTTCTTATGTAGGTCTGGTCTCCGCATTCATGGCATTTTTTGTTTACGAGCAATATGAACCAGAAGTTGATGGATTAGTAGATATCTTGTTAACTAGTTTGAAGGAGTCCACGGTATATTTGATGAGAATTTTACCAGTTTCGGTATCACGGCTTCTGCCTCATCATGACAACTTTCAGCGTTATGAAGGACGAGGATATGTAAAAGAGCTGAGATAGCAAGCAAAAGTTTCAGCTCTGCGAACTCCATTAGGCTATGCACTACTCATTGACTCTGTTGTGTCCCTGTGAAAAAGGGGATGATGATATAGTCACGTTTGAAAGTGCTCTATCTTATTCTCTGTAATCACACTTTAACTAGTGAGTTAGGCTGAAAATGATGTCGTTGGACATTATTGTGGTACTCTGTTTTAACGGGTGAAATATTAAGAAATAGATTGGCTGTTCATTGACATCAATAATTGTGCAAAAGGAAAATGCAGTGCATGCTAAATGGATTCTCTCATGTCACATGAACTTGTCTTGTTAATCTATGGTTCTTTTCATAAATATGTGCAAACATCAATAGTAGCTGCTTCAGCAAATGAAAGTGCCGAAGCTGCAACTCAAATGGACTCTGGTGCCAAACTTCCTATATGCATATTGATGTTTCAGTATTCACATTGCCCCTTATTGAGGTTGGAGTATGAAAATTTGACTTTCAATTTTAAATGTGGATGCTTAGTTGCTTCCCTCGCCTTGTAAATGACCCTTGTATTTACTCTATAACGCGAATAAATGTACGTTTCAATAATTGATCTCGATTCTGCACTGCATGATTTTTATCCTCTTTCCATTAACCAAATACGACTTTAACTGATTGAAGTTTTAGGTAGACTGTTCTAACCGGGTCTCCAAAAACAGATTGCATCAATTCAATTCATTATTAGAAATTTAGGTTTTGTGATATATAATGTTATAAATCAGACGAATGAAATGTCATGTTTTGGCCCCAATTAAAGTCATTTAAGGTAAACACCATTTTAAATCTTTGAATTACTTGAATGTTGGTTATGTTAGTCACCAACAACTTTACATATAGGGATGAAAATGACTGACTTCAAATAATTACAGTATTAAAAAGGTATTTTAGTTTACGTTTAACAAAATTGATATAGGTTTCTATTTAGAATGTTTTAGATGGCGAAATACTTTCTTTGAAATCATCTTATTGCAATTAACAATCGCAATTAGTTGACGATTCAAACCCATTTAGTGCATTCTACCAGATTATATAAATAGAGAAAGTTTTGTGCCTGATTTTACAAGAACAGGAAAATATTTGTTTGGGAAACTCCCAAGGTTTTGCAGCTTCTCACACAGGCTTGTTAAAACCAGGAGCACTTCAAAGCATTCTACACACTTTCGTGCTTTAGTGTGAAAACTATTGGCATTTTTTCTGAACAAAATGTATGCTTTACCTATATCTGGAGAAATCAAATGCTCCCTTACATGATTAACCATTTACAAGGTTAAATACTAAATTCATCTTAACTTAATTGATACTTCTTTTGAAGCAGAGAGAATGATGGCAATAAACGATGCAACATAAACAAAGGGAAACTTGAAGCTTATAGAAAGACAGTTCCTTTCTCCCTCTGCTGATCTATCTGCTGCAGCAAGATCACCCTGAGAAATTTTTGAAGTTGCGTTTAAACTTCCCTAATGGGCCTGTTACGAGCACGTGGAAGGGCAGGTTCTTTTTGTAAAGGTTCTTCTCGTAAAGACGTTTCCATATCACCATCATCATTATCATTGTCATCTTCATCATCAATGTCTTCTTCAGCTTCCATAATAGCTTCATTTATTGCCATCTGGTATTGGTAACATATGTCACAAAAACAGGGGAAGAACACTTCCTAAGCTAAAACCAAAATCTCTTCATATCAAGAATTATCTCCAATTCAGCAAACTACTGATCAAAACGGAGGATAACTGACAAATATTACTAAAAGGGATTAGCTAAGAGTCCATAACCCCACATACACGATTTTAATTGAAGCTTAAAATTTGGGGAGTAGAGACACAAGTAGATTTGAGATACTTTATTGGGCTGGTAAATATAATTGCATATCATGTGACTCAAGTGCTTCTGTTCAGATGCGTATAGATGTAGGTACTATGTAGATAATATATTCCTCAAGATGCTATAAGATTACACACATTAATGGCGTAGCTAAACAATTATAGCTTCACCACGAACACAAGGAATTTAGAACAAACTACCTTCCAAGTTATGCTGAAAAACTATCAACCATCTTCTAGAGTGTAGACTCCAAACATTTGTTTTTAAGGTGTAAAGATTTGATGATAAATTTGGAATATATCTAAATCTGGAAAAATTCTTAGACACTGAAATGAAGGTTGATATAGGTAAAAATTGCATGGATCATGTTCGAAATGTCAACTGTTATTCAAGTGTCTACAAGCAGGTTTGGACCTGCTTTTTTTTCTTCATCAGAATCAATTCTGAAGCTCAAATGCTACTCACCAAAGAATTGGTTTTGACTTTAGAATCAATCGTAAAAAGTTTTCCAGACATGCACTAAGTCAACATTGCCCGAAGACTCCACCTACTTGAGTGTTGGACCATTAACAAAATGATTAACACAAACAGAAGCTGAAACTGAGCCTGTAGTCTCAACTTCTTTCAATTTGACAAAACAGCATTCCGAAATTAGTTCCAACTTTACTCAGTGGATGTAATTGTGTAAAACCCGGTTGCGGAATTTCATCAAACACGTGTAAGACGCAGCACAAAGTTCCGAAATCGCTACTACCAACACAAAGAATCAAATTACAGAGCAAAACCCATTGTTTACCTCTTCAAGAAAATCTTGGTCGAGCTTGTAACCGATACGGAGGGAGGTGAAGACGGTTATGGCGAGGAGAGAGAAAGGAAGCGTGAATGCGAAGATATAGTTGCTGGTGCTGGGGCCTGCACGAGTGACCACCGTCGAGCCCCTTTGTTCCCGGCGGCCGGCGTGTTGAAGCACCGGCGAGTTGCGTAAGGGTGGGGCCCTCAAGGAAGGGTATGTGAAGCTGTAAGGAAGTGGATTGGAGAAGAGGAATAACGTCGCCATGGTTATGTTAGTTAAGTTGTGTAGAAGATGCGTTGGTCCACTTGTTGTGTTCCTTTGTGACTAGTGTTGTGTTATTTATGCCATAAATATATTTAATCTAGAATTCAATTCAGTATATATATATATATATATATATATATATATATATATATATATATATATATGAGGAAATATTTGTTTGAGTAGACTAACTTATTTAATAAAATAATCTATAGTATTTGAGAACTTTCATTATTAGTTTTTAATTAAAAAATCATTCAATAATAAAAAAGTTATAATTTTTTACTTTAAATCAAATTCATTTTAGGAGTTAAAAAATAATAATGCATATTCTAACTTTGTGGTTTTTAACATACCTCCAAGTCCAACCTCTTCATGGTACTTTATTAAAAAAAAAAACTCTTCCCGTTACTAATGCTATTAGTGATGTATTTAATTTTGTTAATATCTTGACTATACAAGTTTTTCGTAAAATGATAGGAAGCCATTTACAAAATATGAAAGGATACTTCATCAAATTTATTTAGGGGTGTTCACGTATTAGGTTAATTTGCATTTAAGATAAAATATAATTAAAACCTATTAAATTCAATAGGTTTGGTTTTGTAAAAAAAATAGTAGTGATCTAAACCAAACCAATCCGATTAAAATTGGGTTGATTTAATTCTGGCCATCAAGTTAATGTATAAAAAATAAATAATTATTTTTTCAATTTTTATCCATACATATTTTGAATTTTAGAGTTTCTTATTCTTCAATATTTTTTTTATTTTTTTTATGCAATAGCCAATAGTTAAATAACTATAAATGTTAATATCACGCTTAATTAATACTAATTTTTATACCTATAAATTTGTGCGAATTATTAGTCTTTTTAACAAAGATATGATAATATATATATATATATATATATATATATATATATATATATTGAGGTTGTATAATATGAAAAAAATGTTTTTATATGAGAAAATGAGAATAAATCACGATTGTTAGATCTAATCATGAATAGTCAAGATTAAAACAATTTAGTAGTCACATGACTACTTAAAAATGTCATGTGACTTTTTAAAACGTCACATGACTCCATGTTTTAATCTTAATCATTCATGATTAGATCTAACGGTCATGATTTATTCTTACTTTCTCATATAAAAACATATTTTTCATATGATACAACCCCTATATATATTATCATATCTTTGTTAAGAAAAGATAAAAATATAAAAGAGATATAAAAATAAAGTTTAAAGGTATACAACTAAAAGATAAAATATGATTCTTTCCTTATGTAACAAAAAAAAAAGATAAAATATGAAAAATAATAAATCAGTTGATCAAATTGG
Organism: Acmispon strigosus; assembly: GCA_030819835.1. Classification (NCBI taxonomy): domain Eukaryota; kingdom Viridiplantae; phylum Streptophyta; class Magnoliopsida; order Fabales; family Fabaceae; genus Acmispon; species Acmispon strigosus. The sequence goes on from JAUAMA010000004.1 coordinate 63,382,241, forward strand.
TTTGGGTTAAAGAATGAATCAAAGAACCACGGATCATAATTGGTTTAGTTCATGTTTGATGTAAGGTTAACCATTAACCAAACAAACGAATTGATTACCTGGGTTTGATTTGGATATTATAAAAATGTGTTGATTTAGCGTCAAAATTCAGCTTTGGCCACAAGACTGATGCTAAATTTGACACGTTTGCGTAGGCTAGGCTGACACAAACGAAAGAAAAAAAAACTAATTTAAAATTTGGTGCGGCTTGACCGCCAGTAAATAGCATACGCTTTTAATAAGTTAGCGTCCACTACAATCGACGGTAAGATCATCAACCATTTTAGCGTCTGAAGTCGAGCAATTAGTGGCGGTTGTTTTGCGACTCTTAGTCCACCGTCTTATGTAGCAGCGGGTGGAGCCGATGCAAACCCTGTGTACGAACTAGACAAGACATGGGCGAGGACTTTTGCATCCGCTCGACCGATGCTAAATCTCATATTTTTCTCCACCGAGCTTTCCTTACAAGCTTTTCTTTGCCAAAACTACATTGCACAAACCCTACCTTTCTTTATTCTCTTCCTCTGCCATCTCCATCGCCACCCACCCCCATCCGCTCCTCCTCCCCACCCTCATGCACCGCGCCTCAACAACCCGCCCACCAATTTCCCAAACCGTGCTCCACAACACATTCGCATCACCCTTACTCTTACCCCTGCTCCTCCTAAAACCTCTGTTGCGTTGCACCTCACCATCACTGCCACCCTTATTGCTGCTCCTCCCCTAATTAAATCCTCCTCCTCCACGCCACGTCGCTCCTCACCATCACCCTCCACCCTTACTGTCGCTCTTCCCTCCACCCTTCTTCACCGCCATGAGTTGCCCCATCGTCTCTCATCCTTCGCCAGTGTCACCCTCCCCTTCACCACCCTTTTCCGCCCTCGTCCATCCTCCTCCACTACCCTTACCTTCTCCTTTGGCCTTCGGATCCAGTTTTCTCGGCCTCTCCCCCTCTGACAGCCTCAGGCTTGCCACTCCATTGTTGCGTTGTCGCCCCACTACTGCCACCCCACTGCCACACCGTTACAGTATGCGATGCATTGTATATTTTATGGTATATGCTATTCCTATTTGATTTATTATCCATCCTATTTTTTTTTGTTACAAGAGGAAAATGAAAAACAAACTAGCTACTCAGCGCGTCAAGATACATAGACGCATAAACAAAAGACGGAGGCTGCTTCCAGACCTGCCGAGGGGTTCCATCACGCGCGGCTCGCCTCGCGAGACAATCCGCAGTGTTATTTTCCTCCCTTGCGACATGAATAACGGTTACATTCCAATCCCAACGAAGCATATCCCTCACCTTGACAATCTCCTCCCTATTCCAAAAGGTGCTAATGTCGCTACGAGTCTGTAGAACTCGCACCACATCCTCGCAGTCACACGCACAAACAACATCACGAACACCCAGCTCCCATGCATGGGCCAAACCCAACTCTACTGCCCAAACCTCTGCGAGGAACGCATTCCCACGAAGGGAGCTCGCCGACACTGCTGAACGCCAACCACGGGTAGAATCAATTAACACAACAGCCCCCCCCATAGTTGCACATCCCGGAATCCAACTCCCATCAACCAGCAGCTGAAAAGGTGCCATACATACATCTGTCACCGAAGGAGAAAAATGATTTGAACAGAGATACGTCCACCAAGCAGTGACATCCGAAAGGACCCGTGGCAGAACCTGGTTCAACTCCCACTTGTTCTCTCCCAAACATTGTTCGCTCCTCCATCTCCATTGTGTGTTTTAATTTGCTAATTCTTTTTAAGTTATATTTTGCTAGGTTGTGACTCTATGTAATAGAAATTTTGTTGTTTCTCATGCGTGATGGTACGTGAAAGTGAGAAACACTAGTTGGTCAAATATTCACGGATTACGCAAGTAGAACATTCTCGGCCCAGGTCAAATACCCCGTAATAACGCAAGCCCGCAACCTTATCAAACCAAAGAAAAAAAGGAACAGAAAAAATATGTAGTATATTATAATTATATATGGGTATTATATATATACATATATATAGGGTTTCTGTTTATTTAGTTCCTTTCTGCAACAAAAAATTTCTAGGGTTTGTTCCGCTCTCAAAAAGCATTCTTCCGTCCCCAATCCCTCAAATCTTCATCGCAGTGATACACCTCCTCCGATCGCAATGCCGCTTCCGGCGAAATCAACACCGAGGCCTCCGGCTCAGGAACTCGGCAGGGACTCCGACGAGTCGTCGGTGTCGCCGTCGAACAACCTGTGGGTGGGGAATCTGGCGCCGGACGTGACGGACTCCGATCTGATGGACCTGTTCGCGCAGTACGGCGCCCTCGACAGCGTGACATCGTATTCGTCTCGAAGCTACGCGTTCGTGTTCTTCAAGCGCGTCGAAGATGCCAAGGCCGCGAAGAACGCCCTTCAAGGCTTCTCCCTCCGCGGCGTTTCATTGAAGATTGAGTTTGCCAGACCGGTTCGTTCTCCCCATTCATTCTTGTATTCTCCTTATTGTTTCCATCAACACCCTAATAATATTACCATTACTGCCATATTATTTTTTCCTCCATTCACGAAATTACTCAACATGCATGCTTCTGCGATTTCGTGTTTTGTTTGTTTAGCGGAGAAATCTTGGAAACTCGTCGTTCGATTGGTTGTTGTGAACTGCGAAGGGTTTAACGTTGAGCCAAATCACGTAAGGTCGAATGGATTAGTCGTGACAATTGATTTTGAACATAAATAATTTATAATCTTCAAGGGAATTACGAATTTGTGTGGTATTTGAAATGGGTAAAATTGTTGATCAAACTGGTTTAAGTTTAGAGACGCAAAACTTTTAATTAATCATTCTCATCTCAAAAGCTTTAAGCTTGTTTTTTGGTTGAAACTAGGTTGTAAATTTTCTGAGAAGACGCAAACTTATCCTAAGTTTAAGTGATTTACGAGCCGAGGCAATTGATTAAATCTTAATTTTATGTTGACATCAGAAATATGCGGAAATCAAATTCAGTGAGGGTTTCCAAACACTAAATAATTCACGTTGGGGGTAAAAGTAATTCTTGAAGCAGTTACTATGGGGAAGAGTAGTGATTCTAAGAAATTTAGTGCATCTTCGCAAAACTTCGGATAATGGATTTTTAAGCCATAATCAATTCTGGGCTTATATGGGTAGCTTCAGTGTTTCAGATTTGATTTTTCATTGATTTTGTTGACTTTCTGATCTAAGAGAAGTTGATCTAAACTAGATTTTAGTGTATGTTTAGTTTGGCAAGCAGGAAAAACTCACTTTAACGCATAAATGAGTAAGAAATTGAAACTAAACACGTTTGTACATGGAACTTGTGATGGGCAACACTACAGACATTAGCTGTGACCTGTAAACGTGAAATAAAGATCTCTGATCCTTCTTAAAATGATGAAACAACTTGAAGCAGTACACAGCGCCGAATAACTGTGCCTTCCTTTCCTCTCGTGACCAGTTAGTTGGCCAGTAAAACCTCTATGTAGATGCGCAAACACAACTTTTAGCTTAACACTGAACTGTCCACTTCAATGATGTAATATGATTTATGAGGCTGCTGTCTTTGATAAGTAGAAGCACATCGTGTGCTAGTTTACTAGTTTAGATAAGTTAGAGAAAAGTCTATACAATCTTGTAATAAATGGTAGTCTTTTTCATAGATTGTAGTGAGAACTTAATCTCGACAGGGAAATTACCTTTTAAAGTTTGAGAAATTGCAGTAAATAATTTTGTTTTAGAGATTTGAGGCATGTGAAGAAGAGTGCTAAATTGCGTGACACCGGCCTCATATTTGCGTATTATTCTCCATCTAATTACAGCTGGTTTCAACTTCGAGTTTACACAATTTCACATAATTTCACTCTGGTCAGAGGTGATGTATGCACCAAACAGACAACAAAGCGTTTGACACTGAAAATCTGAACTACCTCTGTTACAGACAACAAACAGGCAAACCGCCCCTTTATATAGCTAAGTCCCACTTTTGAAACAAATCGTACTCCTTCAAATAAAGTAATTTCAATGAAAAGAAATTTGAAAGACATTTAAGTGGGGAAAATACACTGGTGATATCTAATTATGAACAGTATTTGTGTACTCATATCAATTAGTCCAAAATCCAAATAGCAACCTGGCATTTAATTGTATATGGATGTCAATATCTTCTTATTATCCTGATGTATAAATTAAGTATTCAACTAATTTGAAGGAGGAAGGCCTTCTCTGTGTGGGAATTGATTGAGGGGCTGGAAACAAAATATATAGAAGTAAATACCAGTAACATACAAACTCAATTCCATAACTCTATGCAAAGAGAGCATTGGATAGAAATAGAATCAATTATTCATAGAAAGGATTCTAGTTATTAACTTTCTCTTGCAATTTAATTGTAAAAGATCAAATTCCAAAAAGTCTTAGATTCTTACAAAGAATAGATGGTGCAAATGTATAGGTGATGTGGGGATGATGGCCTGTATCTTTTGCAGTGCAAGCAAAAGTAAGAATCTTCAGTGGAGCTTCTACAAGTATTAGATTGTAGCCTTTATTAACTATAAGTAAAAAATTTCAAGACCCTTAAGTATACCTAATGCTTTGAACTTTGAAACGAAGAAGTACTTTTCTCTATTTACCCAACTTCTAATATTCTACCATCTTTGATGTAATTGAGTCATGTGTGTTTTTCTCTTTTCGCCTTTTTTTTGGGGGGAGGGGATATGTGATGTCATGGGGGCCATCCGGTCATGAGATCAAAGGGGAACCTGTTTACATGGTCTCATCTTTGACAATGATGTCACAACAATTCAACTTTTTTCATAGACTTGATGTTGTTGTTGTGTTTGTGTTAGTGCCTTGTGTTCATTTGAATGTCCTTGCTTCTTAGTCTGTAAGCTGTGCCACTTTCCTACCCTTTTACTGTAGTTTTTAGGTAGCATTTGGGAGATATTCAGTGATAGGTTTTTTTTGCTCTAAAGTTATAAATTTTGATTTTTTTTTTTATAATTATTACAATATGTGATATCAGTAAAACATGGCAACTAAAAGAAAGGCAAAAAAGTTCATTACTTGGACATTTGCATGATGGCAAATCTAATTAATTAATGTTGGAAACAATTTGGGTGGTGTAATCAGACTAGTAAAGTTTGTCTTCTAGTCAGAATGAGGGACAGTGTAATGAAAGGCTTCTATAACCATGGTGACTTTTGCTCATATTGCCTTGATCAGACAGTTGTGGTATTCTATACTAAATGATGTATGAGAAATTCGAAAAACCAAGGAGGCCGCAGATTCATTCTACTGTAGCTGTTACTAACTGTTACTGTTTAAGCCTGCCGTGGTGCCAGTATTTTGTGTTGCAAGTGAGCCCTAGGGATTTCAGTTCCATACCACTACATGTGGCTGTAAGAGAAAATAATTTCTTTAACAATTGTTATATTCATAATGCATCTTCTGAAAAACTTTTATGATTTTCTTTTCATTTTTCAGTAGTCTAACTGCTGAATTCATAGGAGGGATTGTTCAAAGTATGAAAGGGGTAGTACCTCTGAATATGTTGAGGCAAAAATACAATTTTCTCTTTAGAAGTAGTAAATATACTGTGTTTAGAATTTAGATGTAAAACATTATTCTTCTAGTGTATGTTTAAATCATCCTAAAATGTTATTTTCAGGCAAAGCCATGTAAACAGCTTTGGGTGGGTGGTATTAGCCCAGCTGTTACAAAGGAAGACTTGGAAGCTGAATTTCATAAATTTGGTAAACTTGAGGACTTCAAGTTCTTCAGAGACAGAAATACAGCATGTGTTGAATTTTTCAATTTGGATGATGCTACTCAGGCAATGAAAATCATGAATGGGAAACGTATTGGTGGGGAGCAAATTCGTGTTGACTTCCTCCGGTCGCATTCTACGAAAAGAGTAAGTTTATTTTCAGCATGTTGGTTTTGTTTCTCGTTCTTCTACCTCCTATTATCTAGTTACCATATCATATACTAGACCCATCTTGATGGCTCACAGTAGCATCTATAAATTAATTTTTGTGAGGTTAGTGGGGAATGGTTCTTTAAAAATGAGGCAATCTGGAACGATATTTTTGTTTTGTTAATAAATAATCCCTATTCATACTTGTGACCTATATTAGCTTTCTTCTAATTAATTTTGGATTATTGTTGTCTTGAAATTGATGGATTTGGCTATTTCCTTTTCGTGTAGTTTTTGCTCCATGCATGTTATTCTGATGTAGGTAATGTTTCCTTCGCTGATTATTGTAGGACCAGTTGCTTGATTATGGTCAGTTTCAAGGAAAAAGCATGGGGCCTACTGATTCCTATTCTGGACAGAAAAGACCACTGGTGAGAGTCCTGTGCAATGTGCACCTAATTGCTAGTGTGTTGCATTAGACCTGCTTATTTGTTTGTCATTGGCCTGTTTGATGTAATATATTGGCACTAGGAATTAAATACATTGTTAAGACTAGCATGCACCTACATTTACTGGTTTTACTTATAAGTCCTTGTTCCTGTCTCAACAGCATTCACCACCTTTAATGGGAAGGAAGGGCGATCATCAACCCAGTAATGTTTTGTGGATTGGTTATCCCCCTGCTGTTCAGATTGACGAGCAAATGCTTCATAATGCCATGATTTTGTTCGGCGAAATTGAGAGGATCCGGAGCTTTCCTTCGAGGAACCATGCATTGGTTGAATTTAGAAGTGTTGATGAAGCTCGGCGTGCAAAAGAGGGCCTTCAAGGACGCCTTTTTAATGATCCTCGAATAACAATTACGTATTCAAGCAGTGACCCTGTACCTGGCAAAGATCACCCTACCTTTTATCCTGGAAGTAATGGGCCAAGACCTGACATGTTCCTGAATGAGCATCAGTTTCAACCTTTTCAAATGGATTTAATTGGTCATAATCGCCCAATGGGCCCAAATAATTTTCCTGGACAGTTGCCACATAGTGGTATTGTTGGTCCTAACATATCAATGCGGCCTTTTGGTGCTCAAGGTGGTCTTGATTCTGGTGTTTCAGGCCCCGAGTTTAATGATATTAACTTACTCCACAAATTTCAGGATGGTAGCTCTATGAGTAAGATAGGTCCTAACTGGAAAAGGCCATCTCCTCCTGCACAAGGGATTCTTCCTTCTCCTACACCAGGTGTTAGGCTTCCTCCAAGATCAGCCTCTGGTGCATGGGATGTACTGGACATAAACCATATTCCAAGAGATCCTAAACGGTCTAGGATAGATGGTACTCCTTTAAGGAATATAGATGACCGTGGGTTCGCTCTAGAACAACAATATGGGATCAATCCACTTATTGATGGAGGTGGTTCTGATCCCTATATAAACATGCAAGGAAAGAATCACATTGGTCCAGTGAGTACAAGGATCACAGCTGGAGTACATGGTTCTGGCCAGCCTGATATTGATCACATATGGCGTGGAGTCATTGCAAAAGGAGGAACTCATGTTTGTCGTGCTAGATGTGTGCCTATTGGGAAAGGGATTGTGGCTGAGCTGTGAGTATAATTTTATCTTTTCTTAATGTTCCAATTAAATATTGAAAATATGAAAGAGAATTGTTCCTTGGATTAAGTTTCTCTGACAATTCCTTTTTCATTTACCGCTCCCTCTGCTAACACGGAATGGGTTGCATATATTCTTTCCTTTACTGTTTGTGTTGAAATGCTAGCTTTTCAATCATGTCTTTGTTCTCCCAGTGTTCATAGGGAAACATGCTGTGTTTACTGTTCCATATATTCTGTTTCTAAAAAGGCAGTTCTTAAATTTTGCATTTTTTCATTATATTTTTGGTGAAGAGCTAACTGACTTTCTCTTTTAATTTTTTCTCAAGTACAAACAGACAGGCCCTTAGTTTAGCTGAGCATGTTTACTCTTTCCTAGAAAGTTTTGGTGTCTTGCCATCCCTGTTAAAATTTATACCTGGCTTCAGGGTATTTTCTGGATGTTGAGATTAAAGTTTGTTTTGTTCTTTCACTGCAGTCCTGATGTTGTTGATTGCTCAGCTAGGACAGGATTGGATATACTTTCAAAACACTATGCCGATGCAATTGGTTTCGAAATTGTTTTCTTTCTGCCTGATAGTGAAGATGATTTTGCTTCATACACTGAATTCCTTCGCTACCTTAAAGCCAAAAATCGTGCTGGTGTTGCTAAATTTGCTGATAACAACACCTTATTCTTGGTACCTCCTTCTGATTTTCTTACAGAAGTTTTGAAAGTCACTGGACCTGAACGTCTATATGGTGTCGTTCTTAAGTTTCCACCATTGCCAAATAGTGCACCAGTGCAAGAATCATCACATGTGCCGATACCGTCAACTCAGTATGTGCAACAGATTCCTCCTTCGCAGGCTGAATATGGTATGATTCCTGGAAAGGAGGAGCGGGTTTTACAAACGGATTATAACAGATCGCTGCATGACAATTCTAAGCTTCCAGCTAGACCTGTCTATCCAGCTACAGGTGGGCTCCCTCCTGTTCAGTCTGTGCCTTCGGAATATGCTCCTAATACTACTGTTTCTGGTTCCCAAGCTGCGGTTGGATTAACACCTGAGCTTATTGCAACTCTAGCTTCGTTTCTTCCTGCAAATGCACAATCATCTGCAGCTGAAGGTGCCAATTCATCCTCGACTGTGAAGCCTCCATTTCCTCCTTCAGCATCTAATGATGGAAACCAATCTCATTTGTGGAAACAGGATCATCAAATTGCAGATCAATCCATTTATCCTCCTCCACAGTTCAGGAGTACGTATAACTTTAACAATGGTCACTATCAGTCTTATCCACCAGCATCAGCTCCTGGTCACCCTGGCAATTCTCATATACAGGACACTGCTGTCGGCATGCAGCAGCCAGGTGCTGTTACATCAACATACATGTCTAATTTTGCCACACCTACTCATAGTGGTCAGTCAGCTGTATCCTCCCATGCCAATCAGCAGTATCAGGTTGATGCCTCTCCCAGTGCTCAGAGAGGCTTCGGAGTGGCGCAGGGAACTGATGCCTCTGTTTCATACAATTCTCAGGCTTTCCAGCAACCTAATAGCAATGCTCAGGCTTTCCAGCCACCTAATAATTCTATGGCCTATTCTAATCAAGTTAACAATGCTAATCCTTCTCAGCAACCAACTGGCATGCCATATGCAGTGGGCCAAGTAAACTCGGATGCTCCCAATCAGCAACTTCCTGTCTATGGAGCTGGTCAAGGTACTTCAGAAGTGGAGGCTGATAAGAACCAGAGATACCAGTCAACACTACAGTTTGCTGCCAATCTTCTCTTGCAAATACAGCAGCAGCAAACCCAAGGAGGAAATGGACCTGGAATTCAACAGTGAGAAACGTTTTCGGTAAGTAATCATTCCATAACTCTTGCTTTTGAATAGATGAAATGTTTTTTATATTATCCCTGCTATTCACTTATCTAGGTTGAATATTTATTTTTTCTCTATACATACAGCAATTCTGACCATATTTCTATTCTTTTCCCAAATACTTTTTTATATCATAGATATAAAACTATTTTTCCATGTGACTTTCTGGTTACATCCCTTAGTCGCAAATGTTAGCCCAAAACCTTAAAACCATACTGTCATATACATGGTAAGTGTGGAACACTCAAATAAAAGAACTCGCTGAGACGATTAAGCAACAAATGTGTTTGTTAGGAACTCTTGTGGTCCCGTGTTGTGAGGAGAAACTTAGAACATGTTACTTGGTTTGTATCTTTTTAGTTATAACTCTCAGAATTTAATATTTCCATGTACTGTCCTTGGTAAAACTGTTTCATCAACTGAGTTTTAGATATCAAAACATAAGTACATAATTTGTACCAAGTGGAGTGTTAACAACATTCACTTTGACACTCTTTCCAACACTTGCTTTTATTGGTTAAAATCTATATAGGTCCCCCCGAATTGGGAGTGAGACTCATATAATTTAGTGGAAAGAGAGAGTGATGGAAAGAGAGGGTTAAAGTGATCAAGCAATAAAATAGAGTCATAGAAAAAGAGTGCTTAAGTTTGTGTTCTTTATCGGTTAAAATCTATGTATGTTAGTGGAAAGACAAAGTAATGGAAAGAGTGTTGAACTAAGTGCTAACAATACTTAGTTTGACACTCTTTTGAACACTACCGTAAGTGTTTGGGTTACGGTTCAAATGGAGTGCAGTAATTACTTCTGCTTATTTTGTGCTTTGTTATTAATTCTATTAATTATCATCTTTGAATGTTTTATGCTTTAAATTCCATTGCATAGTGTATTTGTTTTGTATCTGATTATTCTGATGTATGTCATTATGTTTATATTTCTGTCCCGTACCTTCTGAGTTGTTTGAATGTGTTCATAGATAACAATAGTGTGATTTCAATGTTTACCCCCTTGGAAGACAGTCATTAGGCTTGGAAATTCAATCACCCTCTAACTTATTTTACCTGTGAGGTGTAATTTCCACTATGTAAGGATCTTTAATGTGCCTCTAAAGATTGTGGTACTTGCTGATTTAATTTGTAAATTTGAAGTTACCATCTTTTATTACTTCCCTATCTAACCATAATCATGGATTGATTGGGACTGAACCTACAAATTTGGTACCACGTGCCAATTTTGAATTGCCACTAATTTTTCTATATTTCCTTCGTTATTAGTTATTACTACTCCAATATTAAGAAATACAGAGAAATTGCAAATTCTACTTAGGGTTATGAAAAGATGTAATAATATGAAGATTAATGACCTCAAGATATTAATACCCACTGAAATTTATAACAACTGTAAATCTAATCCTAATCACTGTACCAACTTGGTTTAGAGATTATATTTTTTCTATCTCATGCTACATAGTTTGCTTGATTGCTCATAATAATCCTCCTCATTATTAAATGAATGAACCATTTAACATTTTTATGTTTTCAACATGTTAGACGGCTTTGCTTTTTCATTTAATGATCTCTCTATAAATTGTTAGTAAAATTTGTTAGAGGTCCTCTTAGATAAAAATCCTGTAAAACTTAAATCAGATTATCTAGTAATAAACACTGAAATCAATTTAAGAACTTTAATGTTTAGCTTCCTTAATGAAACAGCTATGACGTCTCATTTAATTAAAAAAAATTTAAGAAGTCTTGGACGCCATTCTTTCTCGTAACTAGGTAATTCGGCCGTCAATAAGAATTATTATTTCAGAGTTGGTAATGTACGTGCAAAATTGAGTAATGAACATAAAAAATGCGTGTGCAATTCTGATATTGCTAACTATTGTTTACAGGTCTGCGAAGTTCTGATATCCGAATCGTGTCGTTCATTTTCTACTCATTTTGCAGACCCATATGTAATCGGGGTGATTTGAATTTTCAAATGAGAGGATTCAAATCCAGAGAGATACATACATGTACGATCGGTGATGAGTGTTCGACAGTCGTTTCTATCTAATGAATATTTATCAAGTCTTTTCACCAACTTACCATCTTCGTGCTGGATCGATTTTTTATTGTTGTTTCTGTTCAATCGATGTACATAACATTTTTCCATCTCAATCTTGTTTCAATGGGAATTGAATTTTTGTTCTTCTAGCTACTTATATGCAAGTGGTGGTATTGTAAACGACAAACTGCTAGGCAAACCATTGCATTTTTAGGTGATATTTCGTTCCCGAGTCACTTATTTGTAGACTTGTTTAAATGGGATAAAAGATAGTAATGTACTTATCTCCATCTTTTGGTTTAAATTAAGGGCTTAATTTTACTTTTAGTCTGTGTGATGTTTCACCTTCGTGTGATTGTGGTGCCTCATGTTTAAAACGAGTGTTTAAGGTCTCTAACGTTTTCTCTTGTCGGTGACACTGTCAACCGGGTTAGTTGCAAACCTTGTTGGAGAAATTGTAGTAGTTGAAAGCGAAGCTAAAATTGAGCGCAGAAAACTCAGACTCCATCACCAACCAAGCCCAAATTCGAGCTCCACTCTTTCCCCTAAAAAGAGATGAGTGAGAAAGAGAGAGAGCGCTTGACACACAGCTGACAAAATAATTAAGCATTACTCATAAATTTAACAAAACAATCAAGCATTTCCTCGTAAATTAATCGGAGTTTTTTTTTTTTTTAAATAGTATAATTATATTCTTTTTGAAATTTATTCTATACCCTATTACGATAATTTAAATTAGTAAAAAAATTATTTATATTCTTTTTGAAATTTAATTCTATACCCTATTAGGATTATTTAAATTAGTAAAAAAAATATTTGTGATTGTTATTTCTAATCACATTCTCATTATTAATCATTTAATAACATTCAAAGTAGAGCTAGTTTTTTTCTTTCTTTCTTTGCAAGTGTTACATACTCTTATGACCTCATTCTTAATGGGATATAACTTGCCTACCGCTAGACCAACAACTTATTAGTCATTCTTTTTTTGGGTAAATTTAGTGGTACTCAAATTTTTTTTGGTGTGATACTCGTACTAAGTGAATCTAATAAATTATTATCACGCTGTTCGAGATAAATCTTCAAATTTTACTTTACTCGTTAATTAATTTATCCCATAATTTATTTTTAAATGAAAAATGTACCAGTGGTTGGGACAAATAGGTGGAAATACGCGCAAAATAATCATAGTTGACAGATGAATAAAGTCTAGAAAGTACAACCCACAAATCTCACGTTCCTAAGAATGGAATAATGCATCACTACATAGAATGAAAATTGAATTTTTAACTGGTACATGAGTCTTTATTATTGAAACAACTCATTTTTGGTACCATACATTAATTTGAGTTAAGGTACCACAACAAGCAACTCTTTTTTTATTTTGATTAAGATAAAAATTTGTTTTTTTACATGGCAATAAAATATTGGACTATTGTGTACAGAATTTTACATTGAGGTGTATACACATAAAATCAAAAAATTATTGTGGTGTTTATATATGGGGTGGAAATATGCTAGGTTTTGATAGGCTTTATGTAAATAGGCCTAACCTATTTAAAAATGTTAGAGCTTAAGCCAGGATTGTTACCTGTCATAGACTTTTTTCGGGCCTAGCCTAACCTTCCTGAAAGCCTGGTTTGGTTTGATAGCCTATTTAAAGGCCTATTTCATTATAAGATTTATACGTTTGCTAATCGATTAATGTGTTAAATTGTATGATAATTTTTTTTTTCTATCAACGGACTAACAATATTATAAACTACTGGGTAAAATAAAAGTAAACTAGGTTATGTTTGGTTTTTAGGGTTTGAGACCCTATTCAACAAAATCATACTTTATATTAAAGTAATTAAATAAGTCATGAATCTATTTGTAAATAGACTTATATTTTTGAATCATTTATATAAGAATGTAAATACGTATATAATATCAAGATATTATAATAAATTTCTAATATAACAACAATATCAACGATAAAATATATTTATATTAATCACATTTATTTAAATAGGCTAGCCTGTTAGGCTTAAAAACCTTTTTGATTGGCCTTAGCCTAGCATTTTTTAACGAAATAGACTTTTAAAAAAGCCTACGCCTTATTTATTTACTCACTTAGCTTGACTTAGTCTGGGCATGATATATGCTAGGCCATAGGACCCTGCGAACGGCTTGACCTATTCTCACCTTAACGTTAACTCATGATACGAAATAGATTGTGGACTATATGTTTTGAAGTTATCTTATATATCATGATTTAAAATATTATTACTAGTGAACAAATTATTGTGATATTTATACATGACACTAACTCATGATATGAATTAGATTTTGCATTACATCTTTTGAAATTATATTATATTATCATGAATTAAAATATCATTATTAGTGAAAAAATTATTGTGATATTTATATATGACGTTAACTCATGAATTGAATTGGATTTTGCATTACATCTTTTGAAATTACTATATATATCAGGATTTAAAATATTATTATAAGTGAAAAAATTATTTTGGTCTTTAATTAGATGATGCTACATTATTCAACTGTTTGATGATTCAATCAATACTTATGTGTGTGACTAGTGAGATACAATATTCTTTACCCTTGTCCTTATTACAAAATTTGGCTGAAAAAATCTGCTATATTTTTCTGATCATTTCCTGAACAGCTTTTAATAACAGGCAATGTGAAAGCTTGTAGAAGCGTAGAAAATCAAAGCCCTACACCAGCAATCCATAGATGGCACTAGTCTTTTGTGTACATTGATGTATATGAGAGGACCAGCAATCACTACTGCGGTAGAGACTAATCACATGAAAATCATCAAAAGAAAATCTGCAACTTTAAAATACTAGAATTTGACATTTCTTTCACTCTTGAATTCTTCAATTAAGTGGGGACATCAATGATCTCTAAGGTCTGTAAGTTGGTAAGACAAGCCAATGCTTCAGGCGGCTTTTGAAAATCAAGCCTAAATAAAATTAGAAGTTGTTTTAAGAGGATATAGGTATGTACCTTTCTTCTTTTAATATTATGTTCGGGATGTGAGAAATTTTGTGCCATGTTGCACTTGCTTCATTCTTGCATTCTTCAATTAACCAGGGACATGCATTGATTTTTAAGGTCTATAAGTTGGTAAGATGAGGCATTGCTTCAGGCAGAGATGTCAAACCGCCGTAACCTTCAAGCTCAATGTGCTGAAGCGAAGAGATGTTGCAAAGACCTCATGGTCTCGACAAGTTCTTATGATGATTTTTTCCAGAAAAGGAAAACAGTTGATGTCATCCTTAAAGCAAATTTCCATTTTCTGCCACGCTTGGTTTGAAAAGTATAGAAAATCAAGATGTTGGGGAGACATTCCAATGGTGGGATACTGCGGTTGTTTCTACACTTTAAGTGAGATTTCAACAATATTTGTGAGCAAAGAAATCCCCTTTGAATTAATTACGTCACTGAAATCAAGTCAAACATGTAAAGATGTCTCAAGTCAATTAATTTTGAGCCAACATATTCAGAGAATTTAAATTGTAAACATTCACTCAATCGCAATGTTTGTAAACAAACAAGACTGCTTATGAATTTGGAAAGTGATCCAGTCCTTCAAAGTATCCCACTGATAAGTACAGATATCAGCAACTTGCTTAAACCATGATAAATTAAACTGAAGGAGCATAAGTACTTGAAATTTGAGATATAGGATAGTTGCTTCTCATTCAATTTAGAGCAATATGGCAAAATCAAAGTTCGCATCCTCTTTGCATCCAATGAGTCTAACAAATCAACGGCATCACGTGCCAACCATACATGCATAGATCTTCCTATGTTACGTTTTACATCACCATCCAAGTAACAACAATCATTGTCTGATTCTTGCATTGCAAGATCATGCATTAAATCATGCATCTTGAATGAATATATATCACCATGTACAGTCACTATTGCGTCTTGAAAAATGACTTCATCAAGAGAATCTTAACGACTTTATGGCCAACAACTTTGAGATTTCATCTAATCATTGAAGATAACCTTGTGCCATCCATAGTTCAACCAACTCATCGTTCTCAATTTCCCAATCCTTAGGATATAAAGAGCAATAAGCAAAACATTGTCTCATTTGAGGTAACAGGTTTTGATAACTCAGTTTTAGAACAGGCATGATACTCTCTTCATCTTCACACAATTTCCAAAAGTCACCTTATAGAACATCCGCCCATTCACTTTCTTCACTTTTACTTTGCAAAATGCCTTCCACTGTTCTAATAGCAAGCGAAACTCCTCCCCACTTTTCTACTATCTTCTTACCAATTGATTTTAGAGTTTGATGCAGTTTTATTATATCATCCCCGAATGTAATTTTCTTTAACACTCTCCAAGATTCTTTTTGAGTCAAACCATTCAAAACATTTGGGACATTGTTTGTACCACAATTTTTCTACGAGTTGTCACTAAAACCTTACTATCTTGAGCGCCACACATCATGTAAGTTTTGAATTTTATGAGCCATTTGAAAGAGAAAAGCAAGTCGGTTAGGAGATAAGGAATGAAATACCTCTGTCACTTTATGCCTCCCATCCTCAATGAAAAATTCATCGAGCAAGTCTTCAGCAGGATAGAGTACATCTTAATCTTGGAGTGTTGTTATCCAAATCTGGACAACACGATCTTTTTCTTGTCTCTCCTAAGCATCAAAGAGCACACCTTTGATGCATTGAACCGTACTCCTAAGCCTTTCCAACTCATCCATGACCCAAATTCGTCCAAGACTAGCAGCAACAACATGTGGAATTTGCTCGGCCATACTTCCAAATGATTGAGAAGTCTATTGAGTTTGAGAGTGGTAACAAACGTAACAAAAACATGAATATTCCTAATACTTGAAATATATTTTGACCAAGAATTCCTTTTTAGCTTTTTGTATTATATCCCTGCTTCCCTTGACAATAAGAAAAGGAAAATATAGTTAAGAGTATAAAGTTACACTATGCTATGCTAGCAACATAAACCAGTGTCCATTCAAAAAACATAAAACAGTGCACTTTTAACCATGACGTAGAACTATGGTATACTTAGTGAGATTTTTTTTATGAGCCAGAGATTTCATTCAAGATTTCACTAGGCAATTATAATGAATATGCTATTCCACTAACAAAATGAAAATGCTAGTAGTTGAAGTACTCGTTAGCTAAAATTTGCAAGTGAAGGGTCACTTGCTAATAATCAGCATCCCACTTTCACCAATTTCCTATTTTTTTCAAGCATAATGTATAACAATCCACGAAAAAGTTTACCAGGTTCTGCCTAGAGTGGAAATTAAGTCCTTCAAAATTACAAGTTCTATATACTTGAGATTTAGAGGAAGAATTTCGAATCAAAGAGTTTTAGATTAAGCAAGTGCGAGAGAGTATATACATTGAAATTTTAGTATGGATGATGCTTGAAGTATTGTGAAAGTGAAATTTGGAAACGACATAATCCCATAGGTTTCGCAGGTCAAGTACCTGGTATTTATTATCTACCTATCTAGTTTACTTTTCAAATTAGTTGAATTGTTGGTGTTGTATTGGGTTGTACACCCATTGTGCTCCCTTTTAATACATTTTGCATATAAATAAAAAACCTGGTATTTATTATTCAAAATAATGTGGAAATTGACAAAGATTATACACACAAAATTCAAACTGGGTGGTTAAAGTGGGGAAAAACAATATATGTGACTGCAAACTACATACCAAGTTCAAATGAAAGTTTTATCGACGCACTTTGACCGGTTGATTCTCACTTATTTTGAGTTCCATCAATTTTCCTTGAAATTAATCAATCACTTATCTGTTCCCAATTCAACCAGTCAAACAGACCGATCGGACTAGTCTAGATTTTAAAACAATGCAAAATAGCGAAGTCTGAACTCTTGTGTGAAAAAAAATTACCGCACCGTCAATGCATTGTTATTAAATAACTGAAAAAATTAATTAGATTAAGGTACTTTCTCTTAAATTAATTTGGGTTAAATATGTTTTTTTATCCTTATAAAATAGTGAAATTTTAGTTTTGGTCTCTTATTCTTTGAAACATATCCCAAAATTTAGGAAATACACATGTTTGAGTCCCTCTGAGCAGGGGTGGGGATGCGGGGTTGCCCACCCTCTATTCACCTAAAAGCGGGCTGAAACCGAATTGACCCACAAGTAATAAAATGATGTAAACTATTACAGAAACATTTTTGTCGGTTGAAAGCCGGTCCGCAAGTTGGCCCGCCAAAACTCTCCAAATACATTAAAATACATTTTCGTAAAATAAATTGGCAAGAGGGTTTACTCGCCACTTGTGCGGGCAGCCGAGTCGTAATTGTGAGGCTCTGCCTTGCCACCCCTACCTAAAAGAACTAAAACTAGAATTTGAGGATCGGAAATACAATTTCAAGCTGTAAATTACTAAAGTAGTCCTTCAAATAGTTTTTTCTTTAGGCATTGGTTCTCACGTAGGGGTGGGAATAGGTCAGGCCGCCGAGAGGGGCCTATGGCCTGGCCTGTTTAAAGCCTGTCCTGGCCTAGCCTGTTTAATATAAAGGCTAGGCTTAGGCTTTTTAAAAAGCCTATTTAGCTAAATAGATCAGGCTTAGGCTTATAAAAATACTTATTAAGCCTATCAGGCCAGCCTGTTTATTAGCATCTTAATTTAATATATTAGTTTAATAAAATATACAAATAAATCAAAATATTAAATTCAATTTACATCCATCTAACCTGTCACCAGTTTTGGTATTTGTAAGAAATTTAATTTTACCTTTTTGAAACTTGTCGATTGACAAACATAGTTGGCCTATTTAGATGTAGGCTTGTTGGCCTGGTTAGATGTTGGTCTGTTTAGATGTAGGCTTTTTGACCTATTTAAAGGCCTTATGCGAAAGTAGGCCTATAAATAGGCTTCAGGCCAGGCTTTCAAAAAGGCCAGGCCCAAGCAAAATAAAAAGTCTATGATAGGCCACAGGCCTTAAATTTTTTAAATAGGCCAGACCTATTTACGCAAAGTCTAGCCTGGCCTAGCCTATTCCCACTCCTATCCCGGATACCAAAACATGGATGTTTCTACAAATTGTGATGTATTTTAAAGAAAATTTTTAAGGGAACAAAACCAAAAATATATTTAACCCATTT
Organism: Acmispon strigosus; assembly: GCA_030819835.1. Lineage (NCBI taxonomy): Eukaryota > Viridiplantae > Streptophyta > Magnoliopsida > Fabales > Fabaceae > Acmispon > Acmispon strigosus. The sequence continues at coordinate 63,400,880 of JAUAMA010000004.1, forward strand.
AAATTTTATAAAAGTTATGTTCCAAGTTGGGAAAAATCTATTATCGGACCAGAAACAAAATGCAATGTTTGGAGTTGGGACTTGGGAATAATAAATGTGAACCGTTCTTGTTCTTTGTTTGTTGTCGCTGGAGCTGAGGCAACAGCGTTTCTGGAGAAGAAAGAACGAGTGAAGAGCGTGCAAAGTGCAATTGAGAAAGATGGCGTTGGAATCCGTTGTTGATTTGGCGATTCACGATATTCTCAGAAAGCTAAGCCCAGAAGACGTTGCCAGAGTCGCGTGTGTCAGCAAGAGGTTGAGGTTTGTCGCCTTCGACGATGACTCTGTTTGGCGCAGAATCTGCGTCCGTGAACTCGATTTGAATCAGCCTCTTGATCATCTCGGAAACCCTCTCCCTTCCTTCAAGGTAACAACCCCCATGTTCTCTCTTTGTAATTTTCTGTGTGGAAATGATGATAATTTTGTAGGAACTAACTCTTATCTTATGTGCCCATGTTGCTAACAGAGTCGCTGGTTCCTTCTCAGAGTCAATTTAGGCGGGTCATGTTATAAAGGCGTCAACTTTGTTGTTTGTTTGTTTTTCCTGCATCTTTCAATTTCAAGCGCTGGATAAGGGTCTTGTGTTTCTCCCATGTGTGTTGAAATGGGTGGGATGTGTACCCACCCAAAAACTTCACTATCTGTTGACTGGGTCCAACTATTAAACAAGCTTAAGCTGTTGCTCTGCTGAAAAGTATACTTGAGCTGTTGTGGCTCTGGTCATGTTAGGATATGGGTGGAATGGAGTAGAATGGAAAGGGTTGAGTTGAGGTGCATTAAGATGAGATTAAGTAAAAAAATTGGTTACTATTGTTTGGACACTTGTGGTAGAACTGTGTAAACTTTCCATTTCATTGTGTAGAAGTAAATACAATTGTGAGACTGAGAATTACAACTTCATTAAAGTGGTTCCATCCCATTATGTAGGGTGAAGAAAAAAATAAAAGAAGAATGAGAGTATTGGATAGAATTGGATGGAGTAGATTTCACCGTGTTCCATTTTATCATTTTACTTACTACTTATGAAACTAACTTTGATTCCAATGTGCCCGTTGATGAATCTGCTAATTCATGGTTATAATGTGACATTTTTTTTTAAATGCGAATAATTATTGATGATGTGATAGATGTTATTTTTTTGAATCAAAGACAGACACCTTGTGTAAGCTAAACTTAAATAATGTTGTGTGTGTAGTCTTGTTTCAGATGGAACTCAGACCTTCTGTGTGTTTTGCAGGCAACTTATCAAACTTGGAGAGAAGCATTTGCTATGTATCCTTGGTCTCTTGTTAAGCGTGTAAAACGGTGCTGGGACAAAATAAAGACCTGGCTGAACAATAATTTTCCAGAAGCTGAGGCTACTCTTTGTAAAGGTGCATCCGAAGCTGAGATTCTAGAGTTGGAGAATGTCTTAGAAGTGAAATTGCCTCTTCCTACAAGGATCCTTTACCGCTTTCACAACGGGCAAGATATCGCAAAAGCAGATCTAGAATCTGATACATTTGGCAGTTCTTTGGGTCTAATTGGTGGCTACTCCTTCTATAGTCATTTGGTAAATGTTTATCTATTACCAATAAGTCAGGTAATCCAAGAAACTCAGAAATTTATCTGTCATTTAGACTTTTCAAGAGGATCCAAGTATGTTCTTGTGGCTGCTTCGTCCACATACAACGAAAAGTTGTTTTTCCTCAACTGCACCAATGGTCAACTGTATGTCGGAACCAGGACTCTTTTAACCAGTGAAGACTTGATCCCTTGTGTACCTCATAATCTGATTAGTTTGCATGAGTTGAATAATGAACAACAACAAGATGCCATGCTACTATGGTTTGAAGAACATGGTCGCCGTTTACAACATGGCTTTATCAAACTTCATGAAGAGGGAAATGTCAGAAGCATTAATCTTTTCCCAGAAGAACCTCCTCTTTGTTCAACGGCTATAACCAATGGCGTGCAGGTAGGAGAGTGTATACTGCCCCTTATGCTTGATCTTTCAGCTTCATGGTAATGGACTAATGGTTGATCATTGATGCTGTTTGCTAAATCATATTGGGATACATGGAATATATATATTCTCATATCATAGTAAACTTGGCATGTCATCACAGTCAGTGGCGGAGCTAGGAATTAAACTCTAGGGGGGCCAAAACTAAATTGAATATAAAAATTAGTACTATATCCCAAATTGACTTCTACATTATTCAAAGTCAATATAATGAAAGTTTGCGAAAAATTAGAAAAAAAGTAAATTCTAAAGTTTTAAAGTTACTTTTTTATAACACCTCATCATTTTTTTCATTTAAATTTTAGTTTTATGTATGTTTAAATTTTCTTATTTCAATGATAAATTTTATGATTCTTTTATTCTTTTTTTCTCTTGATTTTAGAGGAGAAATGCTACTAGCACTCAATTTAATTACCTCGTTCAAATTTTTTCTTATTTAGTGGTTAAAATGGATAACCATGAGTTGACACCCCATTTTCACTCAGACCTAGAGTGATATTGAAAGTCAAGAGAGAAAAATGAAAGATATGATGCATGATGTGAAGAGAGACATGTGAAAAGAGAGTGAGTTATATTGTGATAGAAGAGAAAGTTGAATGTGAAAAAATCAAAATCAGATTGAAATACATGTGCGGTCCACTAAAATGAGTCTTACTTTCAATTTAGTGTGACTCACATGAATTTCAACCAATAAAAGCGTGTTTAAAAGTAAATGTAGCTAGCACTTTTTTTTTAGAGCCGGTTATGATTAACTTTTTTTTAGCTTTTTTAGTACTTTGATTTTCCTAAAAGAGTGATATTTGGGAAAGTAAAAGATCATTCTTTATTTCTTTGTATATCCTAATCTTCACTGCAGGTAGTTTTATTTATTATACTATTCTCCTCACCTTGAGGGAATTTAACATCAAAACCACAAGGACACAAACCTGCAGTTGTGTGTGTGGAATGTATTGTACCTATTAGAATATTTCTTTAGCATTCAAACGATAGTCTTAATCATTTCTCCAACCAAACGGTGGTCTCATAGGACATCATTATTACCTCATGACATTGGACCTATTAGATTAGGAGTAGTATTTGACAAATATACTTATAACACTAACACTATGTATAGTATATAAAATTTGCAAAATCTTGGGGTGACCATGGCACACCCAAGTCACCCCTTGCCTCCGCCACTGATCACAGTTGTTATTAGTGCACTATGGTGGCAGAGCGGTCTGTGGCTGGTGTATATCCTATGCCTTACTGAGGTTTTAACATTTTATATTATTTGAAATTTCTGAGACGAACAGTCTAAACCTTGATTTCATTTTTATGCATTCATGGGAGAACAATTGGTTAGTTTTGCTTGTTGGTGGCGCATGGGATATTCCAATTCACTTGCCTATACTTGCAATTACTGGATATTTTTTAAGTACTGCTTATTTCTTGTGATTCAATGACAAATGGAAACTGATAAGTATTGCTTATTTCTTGAGGTTCGCGCTTCTGCGTTGTTTATCCCTGAGTTGGCTGATTTTCAAGATGACTCTGAAAAGTACTTATTTGCTTATTCAATCCGCATGTCCCTACATCCTCAAGGATGCATCATTAATGGAATGTCCTTCAGCTCTTGCCAGCTACATTGGAGGCACTGGATCATCCGTGCAAATGATATTGTAGTAGCTGATGCCAATGGAGAAGCTGTTATAGGAATGGTATAAGTTCCCTTTTCCACCCCTCTATTTCCTGTTTTACCATGTACTGTCTATTTAATAAACTTGTATTTTAGGCTAATATATGCTTGGCTGTTGAAGTTGTATTAAAATATTAGATGAGATATTAGCTAGGTGGTGAGTGGGTCTTCAATGCTGGACTAATAACTGGTATCTAAATTCCGGATTTGAATCCAAAAATCCCTTGATTTTACGCTTCAAGAATGGCTCAATGATTTGTATTGCATGAAAAAACTCATGCTTGTGATATATGAATAAATTCCCCATTTGAAGTGTAAAATCAGCGTAAATTCCTGATTCTAAGGATTTTTCACGATTCAGAAAGGATGGTAGCCAGATTTGAAATCAGATTCTGATGCATTTGTTATAACTTGATTTTGATAAGACCCTAACCCAAAACCCCACCTTTGGCCTCTTTTTGAGACATTCCCTTAACCTCTTAGTCATTTGTTGCGCTCCCTCTGCTGCGAAGTGGTAGTAGTCCCTCTTGGTTCTTGTTCTTTTTTTCTTGTTCTGCTATGACCCAGTTACTTGTAGTCATACCCCCAAGGTGTTCTGCTACTCTGTTGGCACCTTCTTGTTCGTTAGCTGCTGTGCTGCTCTCCTCCTTTCTTGGTTGGCATTTTCTCATAGTTTCAGGCTGCGAGTGAGTTGTGGTCCAAGGTGTGGGAGCTGCGGTTAGTTGTGGAGAATTTGGATGAAGTTGATGGACACGAAGATGAGGATCAAATGGTGGATCCTTATGATTAAAAATTGGCACATTTGCTAGATTAGATTTCTAGGTTCTAGATTTAGGATATTACTATTTAGTTTTGGTGTTGGAGTTGATAAGTTTTTCAGTGCTTTATAGCTCATGCATGACATTTTTATGGGATACGGATTATGATTTATGAGCTAAATCCTGGTTTTAACTACTTGGTAATAACTTGGTGCATGGACCTCGCTTTGATTTTACACATTCAGGATCAAATTTAAAAGGAACAGTTGATATTAGTGCATTGTAACTGATCAAGTTCTAGTCGCTGGATATTGAAGTAAATGTTCACCTGTATTTTGCTGTGTTAAATATTACGACCATAAGTTTCTCTTCCAGTAGTGAATCAATTTTAGAATTTCCAGAAAGTTATATATTGGGGCTCTATAAATTCCTTTCTATGGGCTGATATTTCTAGCTTAAAGTCATGCAGAGTTTTGTAGCTTTAATGTTTGGTACATATATTGATGAGTGCATCCAAGTGATGCTGCTAGCTTAGTTTAGCTGGTGTTCTATAGCTTGCAAAATTCTAAGTTGTGAATCGTGACTTATAGGTGAATGAAGTATTAAATTAATGTGTTCTAACTTCTATGAACATGTCTTTGCAGTTCCCACTTCTGCGTCCTGGTGCTAAAGAATTTGTTTATCAGAGCTGCACATATTTACCAACATCATCAGGTTCCGTCGAAGGCTCTTTTACATTTGTACCCGGCAGGTATGCATTTATTTTTTCCCCTTTTCATTATTGTTAGTGATGACAAGTGATTTGGTTATCTATAGTTAGTGACACAATGTAGGAATATGTAAATTGGGGGTTGAAGAACTTTTGTGACAATATATAACTGAAACTAATTTTCTGAGACATGAACTGTTCTATATGATTTGGGTTTTGTAAAGGCTGACTATATCTGTACAAGAGTGTTTGTATTTGTGTGTGTTTGGACCGGGTGGGGTGTGGGGAGGGATGTTGAGGATACCTGGTGGAACTTGTGGAGTGAAATGAATATCCATTTTGAAGAAAATTTCGGATTGTTGCTATATTGGGGCTTCAGAAAGGCTAAGTAGGTTGTGCATGATGGACACATGGAGTTTGTCTGACAAAAGTTTGAGGTCTATGGTGTGTCTTGCAGTTTAAATGAGGTTGTGTTCAATGTTGTTTCCGCAACCATATGGTATCAACTACTAGAGTTACAGCACTGTTTGTTTACCTGTTATGAAATGGTAAGCAGTATTTCATGACTAGCTATTGGCAGTAGTGACCGCAGTACTTCAACAACAACAATAACAACAAAAACCTTATCCCACTAAGTGAGGTCGTTTATATGGATCACTCGACGCTTTTGTGCTCGATCTAAAACCAACTTTTGTGGGATGTTATTGATCATTAGATCACTTTTAACAATATCTTCCGATGTCATTTTTAGCCTCCGTCTATCCCCTCCTTCACAGGACTGTGAACCATGTTATCAACATTATTAAAGGTCTTTTTTGTACATGTCTATACCTCATAAACCGATATTGTCATCTTGTCTTCGATAGGTCCCACTGATAGGTCCCACTGATAGCAACGGGAAGATGCCTACCAATTCATTCATAGCTTGGTTTTTATTCTTTAAGCAATGGGATCTGGGTGGAAACTGTTATTGTCACCTTGGGATGTTTGGTATTGCTGTTCTCTGTAGCTTGTATTCAGTCCTTCACCTTCAGGACAAGGTGAATTTTCAGGGGGGGAGTACCAATAGGTACTCGGGGGTTAGTAGCTAGCTAGAGTGTTAGTAGTTTGTTAGTGAGTTAGAGGGTTAATGATGCATGTTGCCTATAAATAAGAGTAGGTTAGAGAGTTTTAGGTGTCTTTTGTATCTTTTGGGATTTGGGTTAGAGAGAGGAGCTCTCTCTTGTATTTCTCTCTGGTTCCCTAATTTGGGAATTAGGGTTCTTTTGGATAAAACACTTCATTTTATGGGTTCTATCACCCGCACTAATATCTTCTCTTATACGATCATTGTGTATCTTGTTCTTTCTAGTGTGACTACTCATCCATCTTAACATTCATATCTGCTACTCGAACATTTTCCTTTCTTATTTCGGTGAGTTGTTAGTTTGGTGGGTAAATGTTTGTATCTTTGGGATAACGCCGATTTGAACCAGTGTTATCATTAAATCCTTTTTTTTTCCATGGATGATATGGGGGTACCTTGCAAGCATCTAAACTCATGCATCTAAGAGTCATCAAGTAAATAAGTTCAATTGTTACCGTCAAGAAGCTAATGTTTATATTGTCTTTCTTTTTTGTGTGATTTCAGATTGGCAAACCCAAAAGGAGACCCTTTCCTAGCCACAGTGGGACGCTTCCCTCTCCAGCTTCCAGACTACATTTTCTGATTTGGATTCGTAGCAGGATTAGGATTAAAGTGTTCTTATGGCAATGCAGTTCTGTGATTTGTTTGTATGTATTATGTTTCTTTCGTGTGAATTTTCTAGGTTGTTGTGAGAGTTTATGTTGGTCTTGCACAAATTTTCCCTATATTTTATGTATCTGCAGCGTATATGCTAATTCAATGGTACATATTTAGCATTGTCATTTATAATGTTAAATTGTTAATGCATATTTAATATGGTGCTGGTGCCATTGTGTTTCTCGCATTCTAGATTAATATTCTATATTTATCGACCACTCAGCCATTGGATTTATATTCTATATATAGGGTTAACAATTATTTTGGTCTCTGTATTTTTGAAGCCATTCTCCAATACACACCACTGTCATTCCACAACCTCCATCACCTCCACTGCCACAACCACCATCACACTCTCCACCACCACTACAACACAACCACCATCCACAACCACCCTTACCATCGCCTCCGCCACCCTCCACCACTGTTCTCGCCACCACCACCCCTACCTCCAGCACCCACCACCATTACTACCACTGTCGTGACTACCATTACTGCCACCACCACAACCACAACAACCACCACCCTCCATTGAAGCCACCACTACTGCCACCACCCTCCATCACCAACGCCACCTCTACCGCCATCACCACCAATGCCATTTCTATCGCCACCTCTACTATCACCAACACCATCACCACCACCATTATTGCTGCTATTTGATAAAGTTAACTATTTGATAACGCTATCGAATAATTTTAAAAGTTAATTGTTTGATAAAAAAAATTAGACGATATGATAAGTTTTCAATGTATGATCAAAAGCTGGATAATATTAAATTTCTATAATGCTTAATACTATAAGAATTTATATTATACAACATACTAAATAAATGTTTATGGATGGAAAAAAGGCTGCATAACTCCTAACTCGAGAGAAAGACTTATATAACAACTTATACATATAATAAGTTTATTCAAATATCTTTATATAAATATAATTTTAAATTGGTTTCAATAAATCCAAACACAACAAACTTATTTTTACCGGTATATATTAGCTTATGATGATGCTGACTTATTTATAAATATATTTGTTTCTCAATTTATGAGGACAACAACCTATTTACACATTAGTTTATTCGTCAACTTAAAACTTTTAATAAAAGTACGTCTGATAGAATTAAGTTTAAAAGAATTAATTTGTGTTTAAGAATGATATGTAAAAGCAAATTTTAAAAACTAAATATTGTTTAAATTGAATAAAGTTTAATAAAATAGTTTGATATTCATGCATTATCAGTGTAAAAAAAATTTACATAGATAATTAATAATAATTTAGATTTTTGTCACATTAGATAATTAATTTTAAAACTTGTTCAATTAATTATGAAATTAGATTATAATGTGACAAATTTAGGAATTATAATTGATTGTATGTGTAAATTGATTTTACACTGCTTGAATATTAAACTCATAAAATTATTAAAATAAATATATTGGTTTTTCCAAATGTAACCAAAAAATTAGAAAACCATGCCTGGACCTTGATGATTACGCCGCTTGGTCAATATAACAATAATAATAATAATAATAATAATAATAATAATAATAATAATAATAATAATAACATCAAAACTTTAATGTAGAAAAAAATTAGGAAAAAACAAAGAAAGAAAGAAAGGCTTTTTCTTTTGAGGTCTTGTTCCTGATCTGATTCTGAAGCAAGCAAAGCATGTCCTGAATTTGCATTGCAAAACCATGATTTCAGATCTGAATTGTGATCTAACAATTATTGCATGCAGAGGCTTCTCATAGCTCAAAAATCTGGTGACTTGTACTTTGCACAGGTATGTCTCTACGTATCTGAGTCAGAAATGTAATACGTATAAGTGTATAATGTACAGCTACATAATCCAATTCATATACGTATCCCATCCAGAATGATTAAAAAGTCTCAGCATTGGCTTTGCATAAATCAGCCATTGATTACCTCTACCATTTTGGTGCATGATATTTATATATATAGAAATTAGAATAATATTTCAATTGTTGAATTGCCTTATAACATGTTTGGATTACTAAGAATCAATTCTAACTCCCACAAGTTTTCTTTTTTAAAAACAAAAATCTCATATATTTAAATAGCCAGGTTGAGATCAACTCTCAAGAAAGGGGTACATGAGCAACTTAGTACCAAATAAGACTCTCAAAAGTTACTCACATAAGCTTCCCAGAATTGATTTTTTCTTTAGAATCAATTGTTGATGTGTTTCAACACATGCATTTGATCATTTCTGGGGTTGTTGCTTCTAAATATGGGTTCTTTAATAGGAAATGGTTGATGATTTTAGTTACCTTGTAGCTTACCCTTGCTTCTGAGATTGATTTCATCGTCATAAATTAACTCTATTAATCATTCCATTGTTATCATGTGGGTGACAGTGGAATCAATGTGATAGTACCCTCTATTAGCATTGAAGTTGGCAAAAAAATTGGACAACATGTTATTTTTTGTTGAAAATTTTTAGGGGTTGTTACTGTCAAATTTATTCAGCACAAAAATCTGTAACGCGAACTGTGAACAGTATCTAACTGGGTAGTTTGAAAGCCTTATGGAAGTTTCCTCATATCTATCATTGGTGCTGAATCCAGTATCTAATTAGGTGAACATACTTTTCTATTTCAAGTTCATCTTCCAATTCTGGAGTGAATGTTTCTTTGTTCTTTACTTGTACTTGGTAAATCTTGTGCAGTTTTAGATGATGGATTACTAACTGCAGACATATGCTTGGATCATATTTCTTTACCCTATAATTGTTAGAAATATAGTATAAAAACATTATGGTTCTTCATTCTACAATTTAAGCTTTTGACATAGTATCATTCCATGGTACAAGAGTTCTCGGTGGTGAAACCTGAATGATTTTATATTATATTTCTAAAACCAATTGTGTTAACAATCAAAGTGTTACCGATTTATTTTGATTACTACAAGCTTATGTTGTATATTACATGGAAACAGCAACCATTATGGCAAGCCCTGGTGATCAAAAGAAATCTGAATGGATAGAGAGAATAGTATCTGAAGGAGCTATGCCACTTCTTGATCCAGATAACTGTTCAAATGGTTGGGCTTCACCTCCTGGAGCTGCATTCATGGTTAGAGGTCCTGAGTATTTCAAAACAAAGGTTAAGATTCCTGCTGGTGATTATTTGCTCAAGCCTCTTGGATTTGATTGGATCACTAGTTCAGTGAAAATCACTGAGATATTGAACCATCAAAATAGTAGAGTAAGGAAGGTGATTGATAATGAGTTTCCAGATGGTGATAATAAGCCTTTTGTGTGGGCATTCAATCTTCAACTCCCTACCAAGGATAACTACAGTGCAGTGGCATATTTCACAACAGAAGAGGCTATTGCTGAAGGGTCTCTAATGGAAAGGTTCTTGAAAGGTGATGATGCTTTCAGAAACTCAAGGCTTAAGATGATTGCCAACATTGTTAACGGTCCTTGGATCGTGAGAAAAGCAGTTGGGGAGCAAGCGATATGCATAATCGGGCGCGCCCTTTCGTGTAAATACAGTATGGCAGAGAATTTCATAGAAGTAGATATTGATATTGGCTCTTCCATGGTTGCAGCTGCAATAGTTCATTTGGCATTCGGGTACATAACAACTTTGACTGTTGATCTGGCTTTTCTTATTGAGAGCCAAACTGAATCAGAGCTTCCGGAAAAACTCTTGGGTGCTTTCAGGTTTTCTAACCTCAACCCTGCTTCAGCTAGAACAATTGAACCATCGTCGGTTTTGAGCATTAATAGTTTGCATAAATCTTTACCAAAAAGATTGTGGAGCTCAATTGGGCAGATTCTACTTTCAGGTTCTCAAGAAGATGGCTTTGCTTCTAGCTCACGAAATAATAAAATTGTAGTACATCACAAAGATAATTAAACTGACTCCAAGAAGTGTTGAGTGTTTGGAGTTGTGATAATCTGTTAACATGACTGCAGATGCTTATGGACGTTAAATCTCACCCAGTGCACCAACCATTACTTCTCTCCATTTGGGCTCAAACATGAAATGCAAATCATAGAACACTTATTGGAGTTTATTTAGTGTTTTTTTCTAATAGAAAAGCTTCAGTAAGTCGGTATCCAAACAGGTTCATGTCTTATTAAGAGTATGACTAAAGAGTGTAAAGAAATGGAAACCAATTCGGTTTCTGGTTAGTTTGCTTGTATTTTAGTAGATATTATGATATTTCTTTGTAGGTTTGCAACCCCAAAACAATTAGCATTCTGTCTTTCTTACTAACTTATCTTGATTGCAATCGACAAAAAAAACTTATCATGATGGCTTGATTTTTTCTTGAATATCTTGGAATGGGTAAATAGCTTGTTGTTAGGAATCATACACATGGAACAGCTTCACTTTAATTCAAAATAGATTCAAGCAAAGAAGTACATATATGGGGCGCATCTGAAAAAGAGGATTTAATCTCGAATCTACTACCATATAGAAATCATTAAGATTGCTTAATTTAACTCTATTGTTGATTATCTACTTATATTATAAGATCAGAATGGATTACTCTCTTAATAGCATATACACATTGGTTAACTCATTAGTTTTTCATCATAGAAGCTGAATGTTCATTGTTCAATGGTGAAGAGTGAAAACTCATTTTGCTTTTAGAGGACACCAAGTAAGTCCTTTACAAGATGTCAGACATCAATTTGATCTCTCAGTGTAGTGTTTAGAAAGAATATCTCTCACTACTCGGTTGGTTTCCCATTGCACACCCCCAGCGCATCAACGGAGAAGCAAAATTTCATCACGTTGACTTACGCGTGGATCAGTGTTAAGTTGAACAAGATTCGAAACATACACTTAGTTCAATACAGTTTTAGACATCAATCTGGCCCCAAAATTGAGGCTTGTTTTCCCCTACGAAAACTCTTTGATGTTGAAAATTTTCAAAAGAAGCCCCATATATATTTTGGGATAATAAATTGAGTATTATTCACTCAATGATTAATTATCACTCGACAATAATAACATCAACAGTTAGCTTTGCAAGCTTGAATCAACTATATAAACATGAATATTGAGTTCTCTAAGATATAAATTGCTCCCCTACAGTTCTGGTTGAGTAGTTACAAACAGCAAAAAAAAAAAAAAATACATGAGAACCAAAACCAGATCATTCAGAGATAATTCAGTAACATGTTAGACCATGTATCCAAACTTTAGAATCAACTTCAATTCCAAAATCTAGTCACTAATTTCTATTAACCTAGTAACCAATTATAATCAATGAACACATCAGGAACTGATTCTAGCACACAACTAAACAAGGAGCAAAAGGAAACAGCACATTCGCAAGGAGCTGCATCACTTCATCAATACATCATCTAAGAATATTCATTATCATATAAACGAAGATGCAAACTCTTGAAACATATGTTGATGAAGCTTTGAACAAATTCTGTATTGAAATAATTGGGAATCATATTGCTATCAATATTGAGTGTGTCAAGGTAACATCTGACATAACATAGATATCAGCTTAACATTAGACAAGTTCAATATTTCCATCCGGCAAAGCACTCATCTGCAGGGTTCTCCCGTTGCCAGATGCCAAAAACCGCACAGACGGTAAGGAAGGATCCGTAACAGATTCAATCTCAAGGAAGTTTAGCTCAAGGGCACCCGATCTCTTTAAACTCAAGACAAAGACAAGTGCAATCCAACCCAACAAGGAAAGTGCCCAGTAATTGCTCATCCCATGAATCAAACCCCATGCTATAGCATACCCAACAACAATCCCTGATAAATGGCCAAGAAAACTTGCCTGGGGAACAATAATTGAAGTGAAAATAAGCGATTCGAACGGCGCAAAACTGATAGGGAGAGACAGAAATCCAAAGAGATCCAACTTGGAAGAAGGTTGCTTCACAGAAAGAATTGTCATCCACCCAAAAACAACACAGGAATAACCAACAGCCGTCACTCGGCGAAAATACTCAAGCTTGAATCTTTGAATCAACAAGTGGTACATGGCCAGAACCAGCAATCCTGATAGAACAACCAACACAAGTGTGTACTGCAAATAGTACTCAACACCAAGGCCTAAGTTGCCTAGCTGCTCTACCACCCCAAGACTCCAAAGTGCACTCATGTTAAAAACAAGATGAATAACACTTATGTGGGAAAATGCAGAGGTGATTATCCTCCAGTGTTGCCCTTCAATGGCAGTCTCATAACTCAGACCCACGTGTGAGTACCCAATATTCTTCTTCTGTATGTAGAACCAGATCGCACTGCATATTCCTATAAGAACACTCGTGGCTGGTTTTTCCAAGATCTCATAAAACAAAGGCTTCCCCATTTCCCCAAAATCAAAATCCCTTCTAATTTCTCACAGCTTCTGAGTCTGAGCTACACTTGTTAAATTCCAAGATTAAATCTTCAGCAAGAACTGTGACTAGGTTTTGAATCAAACACACAAACAAAGCCTTCAATCCAATCCTTCCAAATTCAAGGGTTTCATTTTTTTCCCCCCAAGAAATCTCAGAAATTGTAGAGACCCACCAAACCAAAATTCGCGCACCCGTCTCAAATCACAGAAACATAACCTCTTTCCAAAAGAAAAACGAATTGGGGCGATGATAAAACCATAAAGGTTGAGTCTTTGCCTTCAGAGATAGACAGGGAGTTCGTGTACAACAATGAAGGAGCTCAATTCTATGAAACAGTTTTAGGGTTCTACTCAGATTCAGCAAGAAAAAAATGGGCTTTTTTCTTCGTTCAGAGAAATGAAGAATGGGATTGAGAAGAAGAAGGCTCACCTTGATTCAGCTACTACACGATTCGTGTTCTTCGACAGACTAAGCTTTCTGAAGCATATGCACATTTATTAACCACCAATCATTTTCACTTGTCTTTAAAATATTTATTTATTAGGGTAAAATGAAAATCTAAATTTACAGAGCCATGGAGTGGTGTGTTTTTCTTCCTATGCAACTTTTTTGCTGTAGCTTTTTTGTTTATGACTTTTGGGCTAATTTGCAAAGAAGAAAAAGACCATGGAGCATAAAATTGGGTTGAAATATAAACACAATATCAATTGCCAATTGGCCTATAGACAAGTAAAGCTAGTTTATTCCTTTTTGTTCTTTTTATTTTTCATAACAAAAGAGAAAAAAAATGTTCAATTTATTGGATTAGAATTAGCTAGTAAATCCTCAATTTTCTTTTTTATATTTGTACCTCTTTTTAATTTCTCTTTAAAATGTTCAAAATGAGAGTTTTATACACCGCGGGGGAATGAAATTATGAATCATTTGACATGAATGTTAGGTTGGTTTAATTAGAAGTCCCATATTTGAGTTTTAAACATTGAGTTGCACATAATTATCTACCCAATTAACTCTCCAATAGAGGATATCTTTAGTATGGAGAAAAAATATTATGGTTTTACACATTATCGGATTTTTTACACATCTTTTGTAACATTGTAAGGCAAACAATCCTCTCTTTTATTTTCATCAAAATGCATTCTTATGGTGTTGAGCAGGCACGGATCTACATAGACCTTGAGGGGGGCAAGTGCCCCCACAAGATTTTTTATTTTTCAATAAAATATACTACATGTACACTACATTTTTATAACATTCAGTAAATAATTGCCCCCATAAAATAATAATTGTCCTCATTATTTTGTACTTTAGAAAAAAGTAAGTTTACATTTATTTCACTTGCATTCACATGAAAGAGATGAGAGTAGATAAAACATAAGTAAGAAATATGATAAATAATTTGAGGTTGTTATATTTTGTCAGTAACAAGTTCAAACATTATATTATTGTGATCTACCATTTTAACTTTTTTATATATAACATGACAATATTTTAGGTTCATAACTCTGTGCTTCATTCTGTTTCTTCTTCTCTTAAGAGTTCAAAGTTTCAATAATCTTATCCAACTTCTTGATAGTATTGAAAATAAAAAAGTTGTAAAATGTTTTTAAAATATGAATACTCATAGAAAATAATAATAATATAAATGAATTTTTTAAAACAATATATTATATTTTTAATATTATAAATTTATATGTATATGCTGCCCCCACGAGTTAAAATTTCTGGATCCGTCACTGGTGTTGAGTATAGGGGTCTAAGTGAATAAGATTCTATATTATAATCAGGCCATTCAATATGGTCAACATGTCATATTCAATTTTAAAAATAGCTATAAATTATTAGATTAAAACAAAAATGTTGGATGTTTTTCTCCAATTACTTAAATAAGTTTTGCCTATATTTAGCATCAAATCTGTTTAATCCTCTATTCAAATCCCACCTAGCTACTAAAAAAAATAAACCTAGTGGTATATGCATGAAGCAAAGTTTAGGAATGAGAAGACTCACTTAATTTAACGTAGACAATTTTACCTTGTATTTTTACAAGAGGTTGATTCGAGCTCGAACTTGTTTAGTTTTATTTTTGCACAGAATAAAACAATAGAGACCAAAATGTGTTGTTATGAGTGGAATGAACTCTAGTCTCTTAAGGATGGAGTCTTGGGGTTCGATTACTTAATCTATGTGTATGGAAAAACACGGCTGAGAAAAATCCTCACTTTATTTCTAACACTACCTTGAAAAATTGATCTCTCACTTATTCGTGGGAGATACTCTGAGACACCGAAAAACAACTTTTGAATTTCACTTCCATGGTTCAAGATGGAAAAATAGCACACATCATTAAGACATAATTTGTGGAATATAAAATGGTACTAACTGTTGAAGACTATAGGGAATCAGCAGAATAATTGACAATTAAAGATGAATTTATTCACATCAAACTTTAAGGTTTAGTTAATCTTGGGTGCAACAAAACAACCAACCTCAACAAACTCGTTTCCTCTATGGTTTAACCACTCAGCTAAGTGTATTAAAGCAGTCAAAACAACATGTTTACTTATAAACAACAACATTTTGTTCTCTGTGTTCTTTGTAGTACTTGTTATCCCTTCCTAATGCGAAATTCCAAAGTTCGACCCATCAAATTCTCCAACCATGCTCCTTCTGATAATAACACCCTGCAAGTAACACCTAACTTGCAACTTGATCATGGAGCTTCATCTCTGCGCGGTCGCGAATTTTGGTACGCGAGGCGCGCATTTCTGAACAGTTACCATTTCAATTTGGAAAGCAACAACAATGGTAGCTTCAAGGAGAAGCTGAGGAATTCAGTGAAGGAGGTCAATGAAGCTGTTTTGGGCATGTGTCGAGGGATGCATAAGAGAAGGCTTGGACTCAAGGCTTATAGGGTCACAATGTCTTTACCTTCTATGTTTCTTGTTACTATGAGATGTTTTATTCCATGGTTGAACAAAAAGGAAATTATGTACTAGTATAATGGTTGCATCAATCTGCTTGAGAATAAGTTCTTTAGAACATGAGTGGTAGGAGAATTGAGACATGGTGGTTTATCAATAGAGTTTCTTATGTTTTTAATCTCATTTATCTTCTACGAAGTGATAACAGAGTTGGATGATTTTGTAAGGATTCCTTAAGTTCAAGTTCAAGGTTGAATTATACTTTTACAACAAATTCAGTGAAGGTTTTAGTAAGTTTGTACATAGATGAATAAACTATTCATGATAAATAGCAAGTTACCTTTTTAATGCCAAAAGAACCATCTAGCAAGCTATTGAAAGATACAGAACCTACTACTAATATGTAGCATAAACCTTGTTTGTTCTTTTTTAATAAAATCATACTAAGGAACAAAACTTAAACTTAGTTTCATACATGTTTTTATTGTTATCCAAATTTAACATATCCAGTCCCAGGCACGGATCCATGAATTTAAGTATGTGGGGCAAAATGCACATAAATTTGTAACATAAAAAATATAACATAGTACTATTAAAAATTTGAAAGTACATCATAATTGTTCCCTACGAGTTTTCATATTTTGAAAACTCTGCACTATCTTTTCATTCTCAACACTATCAAATACATCTTTCTCTATATAAGTAACTAAACAATCATTTAGCCATTCATCTCCCATACGATTTCGCTTCTGATTCTTGATGATATTCATAGCGGATAAAGCTCTTTCAATTGCCGCAGTTGCTACAGGAAGTATCAAAGCTAACTCTAAAAGCAAATATACCAATGGATATACAATATGCTTCCTAGTCTCCACAAGCTTTATAGCAAGATCACTAATTCCCCCTAGTCCTGAAAGTGTATTATCAGAGCATGCATCAATGAAGTAATTTTCAAGCTGATTATCTAGTGCCAAAAGTTCAATTGGGGAAAAATCTGAAGGATAAAAATGGGCCAAATGAATCAATTTTTCCTTATCAAATGCAGCAAATGAATCTCTTGGACTCAAGCAAGCTACACAAAGAAGCAACTCGCTATTCACTTCAGTAAAACGATTATTCAACTCTTGAAGTTGTCGATCTATCACTTGAAAGAATAATTCAACCTGAAAATGATGCACATTAGAAACTTTCTCCATTTTGCGTCTTAATCTTCCTTGTGTTTGAAATGTATCAGCCATATTAAGAATGACAACATTGTGCCTTTCACAAAACAATGAAACCTTGTTTGCTAACAATTCACAATTCACAATTCACAAGAGTAATACCAAATTACCAACCAAACACAAAGCAACAGCCAAGCTAAAGAGTAAAGAAGGTAATACCTTGCTGGATTGAAGCAAAAAGGGGAGAATCAGAAGAGGGTTTGAACTTTGAAGCAGTCAAGCAGAGCAGGTGGTGAAGGCAGAGGCACGACGACGGAGGAGGAGAAGGCAGAGTTGCGGCGACGGAGAAGGCAGAGGGCAGAGTCGAGCGCGACGGCGGACAGAGATGGCAGAGTAGAGCGTGACGGAGAAGGCAGAGTAGAGCGCAACGGCGGACGAAGAAGGCGGAGTCGAGCACGACGAAGGACGAGAAGGAAGACCGCAGATGCATAGGTGACGGCGGAGGAGAAGGAGGGAAGCAGAACGAGATTCGGTGGTGGAGGAAGTGAGGAGGCTAGAAGCAGAAAGAGGAAGTGAGGCGGCTAGAAACAGAAAGGGGAATTAGGGTTGAAGGGGAATTAGTAATAATACTCCCTCCGTTCCTTTTTATAAGAGCTAAATGAGGGGGTTGACCGTTCCTTTTTATAAGAACCACATAATGTTTTGTGCCATATTAATTGTTTTTTCACATTTTTACCCCTATTCAATTCTAGAAATATGGAATTGCATTAATGATGGAAAATGATTAAAAAGAAATATGTTAAGGATAATTTTGGAAATTCAACAACATTTGAGAACAAATTTAATGCAAAAAACTATACTACCTAACTTTCTTAAAGGGTGTGCAAAGTTAATTTAACTCTTATAAAAAAGAACCGAGAATGGAGTATTGGTTTATTACTATTATTATTTTTATTTTTTTTAAAATTCCTGTGGGGGCATTTGCCCCCCCCCCCTAACTGGCACGTACATCCGTGCTTGCCCAGTCCATTATCTAGGATGAGCCTACTTAGAGAGAAAATGGGGTAGCCCTGTCTATAATGATAAAAAATGGTTGTTTGAATTTTTAAGTTGAAAGTTTAATTCTTATGAGCTTTATTATTAAAAGACATTTAGCTTTCTTTCACCGCACCCGTGTCTCAATCACAATTTCAGTTTAATACACATAAAAAATCAAGAAAAAAGTTGTCTTCACACTTAATCCACATCCACCTTTACATAAGAAGTCTCTAGAGAAAAATGAGTGATATAATAAGTGATGTGATAAGAAAAGAAGAGAAAAATAGAATGGAAAAGTTAGTGAAAGTGAAATAAAAGAAAAAGTGAAGTGTTAACATATAAATGAAAGAAAGCAAAGCAAACATGTAGCTTAAAAAGTGGAAATTTAACAAAGTTGTCACATTCATTAAAATTGAGAAAGTAAATGACTAAAGTATTCATTGCAACACACATAGCACTGTATCTAACTTCTATCCAAACAAAAAATAGTGGGAACTCAAAAGGGTAGCCGACCAACACCTCTTTTTTTACCAACCACTATGTGTGTTCGTCACTTTGACTTGTGGCTTTCCTCAAGAAAAGGCCAATCAGGTCCGTGAATAATTTTCTCAAGTTTTGTTTTAGGTAATAAATAGTTCAAAATCATGTAACTTATGCACTAAAAGATTTTTTTAAAATCTATAATTCGTTAAAAAACGATATTCAACAAAAAGTATTTGCTTATTTTAGCTACTTAAATATCTGTTTCAAACAAAAAAACTACTTAAATATATAAAATAAAGAGTTAGGAATCGATGTGTAAGTTAAACACTAATCTATAACTGAGTCAAATTATAATTCTGATTTTTTTAAGGATGATTCTGAATTTCTGATATATATGAAAGTAAAATAACGATGTCACACTTACTCATGTATCTACACTTAATGAGTGCCAATGACATTTGTTAAAGATCGTTTGAAAGTTTGATACTTAAAGTTATACTATAATATTATATATATATTATGTTTCCCACCCACTTCAAATTATTTAAATGATTTTTACATTGTCTTATTGTAATTAGTTTCACTAAAATATCAAAACTCTACTATCTTAGTGAACACCTAACATGATGTGAAAAGTGAACACCTAAGAACAAACCATGTATGTTTAATGCTAGATATTATCGCAAGCACCCAAGATTATGGTGAAATCATATATAGCCTAATTATAGTAATGACACATTTACAAAATGTTTATGCTCATGTGATTCCTATCTAATTATACATCTCATAAGCTTGATCTTTGATGCATTCCTTCTACACATTTTAAAGAGCATAAATATCATGACAAGATTTTGTATCTAACACATTGTAGGTCTCAGCCCCACTCCTCCCTATTAGCGAGTAAATCTAAGTTTATTATAAGTGTTATCTGAACCGATAATTCTTTCTACTTTGGACTAAGGCACAATCTTTTCCTAAAAAAAATTAATTTCAAAAAAAAATTCACCAATAAGATTGGTGTATCAGTATTTTTAGTATAAATACTAAAATATGTGAAGGGAATAGAAAAAAGTAATAAATATTATATAACAGCAAAAGAAATAAAACGTTCGGTGCACAAAGCTCTCTGTCTGTCTGTATGAAGGGTTTTGAAAAAGATTCTACCATTTGATATATTATAATAATTTAATGTGAACAACATTTTACTATTTCACCAAAGTTTTCCTTCTTGTTACCGTTTTGGGTTACATGAATCTAGAGTGAAACAATGTGTATCTTTGGAAAATGACAGCTAATTCACGTTTGGCTTGGATTCACATTTGTATATATAAAATATAATTGCTTTTGAATTATTGGATCCAGGTTTAGCCTCATGCAAACGCAGATGCAAACGCAGACTGAATATAAATATCATTGCTCTCGAATTTGTTGCCATCACATGATGATGAATAAGCAAGCAACAAGAGAAACAAGCACCACACGGAAGGACACAAGCTTGATGAGTTGTATGTGGTGCCTCCACAGCCACAAGAATGGCAAGGTGAGAGACCCCACTTTTTCTTGATATTGATACGTGAGATCTTAAAAAATCCTCATCTTCGCATTCACACCTTCACCAACTATACTATTGTCCAGTCACTTCATTTTCCATGGCCCAAACACACGTTAATTAGTTAACACTAGCACTTTCAACACCCCCTTTCCCCATTTCTCATTCATTCTTCAACAACTTGTCCTAAATCTCTATCTTTCTAGTAGCCACCCTTTGTTTTCACCATTTTCCTTAGGAACCAGAAAAACTGCTCACTCTTTTTGTGAAGGCCATGAAAATTCAGTGTGATGTGTGTGAGAAAGCCCCTGCAACTGTGATTTGCTGTGCAGATGAGGCAGCTTTGTGTGCTAAATGTGATGTTGAGGTTCATGCTGCAAACAAGCTAGCAAGCAAGCACCAAAGGCTTCTCCTTCAATCTCTATCTAACAAACTTCCCAGATGTGATATATGCCAAGTAACTCTCTTTTCTTTCTGCCTGTTTTCTTCTACTTTTGTGGTGTCATGAAATGTTCTTTCACAATTTCTTGTGCTTGAATGGAAACTTTGGTTGTGCAGGCTTTTTTCTCCTTATCAATAGATCTAGGGTATCTAGGTGTGTTGTTATAATCTATGCTGCTATTTAAATATCAAAATTATATAGATAAAACAAACAGGATGCCAGATTTAACATGGTGCTAACTGCTAAGTGAAAACAGAGAAAATGCTTAGTGGTACTCTCAGCAGTTCATATTTGATCTAAATTTTATTGTACAATCAAATTACATATGTGCTTAGACTTTTAATGGACTATAGAATTACTTTTTATATTTTTTGTTCCCTCACAATTTTGAAAACCTAGATGCAAATCTTAGTGACTTGCATTTAGTGCCCTGAGAATCCAGAGATAGAGATAGGAATAAAACTGAGAGATGTGCTAAGTGATGCGATAAATAAAAACACAGGGTTGAGAAGAAAAATAAGAAAAATTGAGTGGAAATGAGATAAAAGAGAATATGACTACACTTCAGTGGAAGGATTATATTATTTGAATCCATTGTTCATAAAGTTTATATTGGCTTAATCATTTGATATTTCTTTACGGTTCTGTAAATCTTGTAAGCCAGATAATTATGATGTATTAGGGTTCATTCATGAAAGACCCAACAAGAAATCATTTTAAAAATTGATATCTTTCACAGGGAAGATATGCTAGGGGCACTATACCATTCAACCATAACCATGTGTATCATTGATTATTTATGTTATCAAGATTCAATCTATGCAAACATTAAATGTGGAATTCTTATTTTGTGCCTTGAAAACATTTCTCTGTGAAGACTTTCAGCTCATTGAGTGGTGAGAATGCTGCCTACTTTGTTCTTATTGCTTGTTGACTGAATTTTGCAAATTTCACCAGGAACTTGACCTGCGTTGAGACATAGATTAGTTTATTTAATGTTGAAGTAAAGTTTAATAGTTGATGATTTTGTTAACTTTCTCAAATTTCTTTCCTTTCTCCTACATTTAACTATAGGATAAGGCAGCTTTCATATTTTGTGTTGAAGACAGAGCTCTCTTCTGTAAGGACTGTGATGAATCAATTCATGTAGCTGGTAGCCTTTCCGCAAACCACCAGCGCTTCCTTGCGACCGGTATCCGAGTGGCTTTGGGATCTAATTGCACCAAAGGCAACGAAAAAAGTCACGTGGAACCGTCCGATCCAAAAGCACAAGAAGTTCCTGTGAAAACTCCTTCTCAGCAAGTGCCTAGCTTCACATCCTCTTGGGCTGTTGATGACTTGTTGGAATTAACAGACTTTGAATCACCAGACAAAGTAAGAAACCTTTATCTCAAAATTGCAGTTGCAGCTGTATGGGCTAACAAATTAGTACACATACCCCCTTCTGTTTTTGTGATGAATGAAGATTGGCCAAACTAGTTATTTTTCAATTTGTTACTGAATGAGCAATTATGATTTATGATGAGTTATAGTGAAGAATTTTACTTCAATGGTGTAGTTTAATAGTTTGCTTTGCACAAAATCAAACACTATTTTTTTATGAATGAAGATTGGCCAAACTAGTTCTTTTAATATAATAATTAGCTGTAGCAATACTAGAATTCATGTTAGGCATAACTCTACCCTTAAAGCTAACTCAGAGGTGAGTTGCTCTATCATTTAGGTCATATTTCTAGTCAATGTGACTTCTCAATAAGCAAGTTAACTTCTTTGTAGTACATCTGACATCTGGTTTATCTGATTTTAGAGGTTTTGAAATAACACATTGAACAATATTTGCACAATATCTTGTAAAGGACTATGGTAAGGAGATATTAATCCTAACTTCTTATGAATTGTTAACTAGCTACTTAATTATGATGTTAAGAGTTCTGTTTTTTTCTTTCCCTATGTTCAGAAGCAGTCATTAGAGTTTGGAGAGCTTGAATGGCTAGCAGATGCAGGTCTTTTCAGCGAACAATTTCCTCATGAAGGTTTAGCTGCAGCTGAAGTTCCACAACTTCCAGTAACACACACTAGCAGTGTTATCTCATATAAAGCCCCCAAGTCCTTCATGTCTCACAAGAAGCCTAGGATTGAAGTCATAGATGAAGATGATGATGATGATGATGAGCACTTCACTGTGCCTGATCTTGGCTGAAGCACATTGTAGGTAGATTAATGAGTTTGTGTATGTAAACTGTGTGGAAATGATGATGAGCAATGATATGTGCTAGAGTGCCATGGCCATCTGGACCATTGCATGAACATGTAGACTAGATTGATGAGTTATATACGCATACTTTAAGGATACTAGGTGTGGAAGTATGCACACTATGTTTTTGTCGGGTATTGTAAAAGTAAAATAAATAATGGTAAGGTATTAAAAGAGGGTGGAAGAAATTAATTATTGAATACGTCTATAACTTCTCAATACATAAATCAAGGAGGCTGGAAAAATCCTTAAACTTCACTAATACATAAAATTGAAGGCTAAATGTTTGGGTCAAAGCTTATTTCCATTGTGGAAATGCCACATTGACATTTAACGTGTCAACTCAGCTCCGCCGTTAATGCTCACTAACGGATTTAACATCAGAGATTAATTTAGCTGACGCTTGCCAAACTGAGGGTTGCGGGGTGCATTTTTTAAGTCCAGGAACCAACTTATTAATTTTGTGACACATTCAAGGATTAATTACACCATCCATTCCATCCCTTATCATATTCAAACAAAGATCTTGACTATTTTTATTTTATTGTTGTGTTTTCAATTATGTAGTTATGACAAATTTGCTCTGTTTCTATCATTTTGTGCATGTTCAATGTCAATCCATAGTTGTTGTTTTGTGCTTGAATATAAAATGTTTTTGTACTGTAGTACCCAAGTCACGTGCAATGCACGGGTAATTTAATTTATGCCTAAAAGATTAATAACATAATATTATCATAATTTTATATATTTTTTATCCTAAAAACATATAAAAGTTATTGAAAAAAATTGAAATTATATTAAATTTTTTATTAGTTTAAAGATGAAAGTTGTTTGATGTAAGAGTTTTTAATATTGTAATTTGAATATAAATAAATTTATACTATTCATCTGCTTATTAAACGCTACAATATTCTATTAGGACGGTTACATTAGTTCCAGTTGATTTGATCTGACAGATCCAAAAAATTCAATAGTATCTCATAATTTTGGAATGAGTAATGATTCATTCATATCTTGTTTCCTCTTTCATTTCATTTTCACTCTTTTTTACATATCTCTTTGTATTTCCTATCACATCATTTATTATATCACTCATTTCTCTCAATTTTACATATTTCACCCAAGTGTGTGGGGGATTTGAAGTGTCAATTACCTGTTATTCTTTTGGGATTGTTGCATTACTTCCCTTCCTATTTCTTCTCCATCACACTTATTTTAGTAGGGTCATGGGTTTCTTTTGGGACATCATTGAATGGTGTGTAATCCGTTGAGATGAGGTGGACAGTGAGTCATGGTTGTTAATTCATTTTAATTGAGAACGATTACACACCCTTAACTGTGAGACTTGCATGGTCTTCTGATCAAACATGTTGAGGTAATGTTTAATGGACATGTTATATTAGGATAAAATAGAACCTATGGTTTTTAGTTTGTATTTTGTAATTAAAACAAACTAGGATGAGGTATGTAAATTGGATTGTTTTTAACCACAAAAGCGAGTGTTACCCAAGTGTCGGCACAGTACAGGTTTCGTGAATCTTTTTCATTTCTTAATTTAGTTTAAGTTACTCATCAAGTGAAAGAAGAGGGAAAAAGAAGAAAGTGAAGGTGGAAGAGGGATAATTAAGAAATTTACACAGACTAAAATTGATATGAAAAATTCACATGGTGACCCCTCATGATTGGATATAGTGCTAGCCCATGATAGATGAATTCTTGATAACTTTAAGTTTGGGGTTTTCTATCACAATTTTTTTAGAAATAGCTCAATCTTGCATAATGGATTATTTGTTATTTTGGCAAAGAATGTTGGTTTTGTAAGAGGAGAGTTGGCTTTGTATCAATTCTTTTGATAATCGTGCTCACAGGAATAAAGGATGCTTGAGAGAAGATAAGGTAGACTTGAATGCTATGAATGTTAGTTTTTTTGGGG
The DNA here is from genome assembly GCA_030819835.1 of Acmispon strigosus. Classification (NCBI taxonomy): domain Eukaryota; kingdom Viridiplantae; phylum Streptophyta; class Magnoliopsida; order Fabales; family Fabaceae; genus Acmispon; species Acmispon strigosus. The sequence continues at coordinate 63,426,002 of JAUAMA010000004.1, forward strand.
TTACCCTTGAATGTTATTACTATACAGGTGGGAGCAGGGACGGATCTGCATTAGAGCTTAGGGGGGCAAGTGCCCCCACAATGTTTTTAATTTTTCACAACAATATACTACATATATATATATATATTATATTTTTAGAATTTTGAGCTAATAATTGCCTCCACAAAAATAATTACTGCCCCATGGTTTTGTATTTTGAAAAAAGATGAGTTCACATTCATTCCACTCACATGACAGAGATGAGAGTAGATGAAATAAAAATAAGAGATATGATAAATGAGGTGAAATTGTTGTATATTTGTCACTAACAAGTTCAAACTTTATATTATTGCGATACAGTTTTTTAACTTTTTTATATGCAATATGACAATATCTTTAGGTTCAATTCTTCATTCTCTTTCTTTTTCTATCAAGAGTACAAAGTTCTCATAATTTTACCTAACTTCTTAATAGGATTGATAATAAAAGTTGTATAATATTTTCAAAATATGAATACCGATAGAAAATAATAATGATATAAATTAAATATTTTAATAACTATATATATTTTTAATGTTATAAATTTATATGATATGCTGCTCCCACGAGTTAAGATTTCTGAATCCATCTGGGTGGGTGGGTATTAGAGTTAGAGAGGTTATGTATCATTGATATATGACTAGTACATTCTACAGGATACTGTTTATAGATTTTATGTATGACTACTATATGATCCTAGAACTATGATACATGATTTGCTCCAAATTAAATAAGCTTTAAACGATTTTAAAAAATGTGCAATTGTGGGCCGAGCGGATCCGGACTCAAACTTTTATTCACCCACTTTCTCAAAACTTGGTAGATATTGACAAAAAAAAAAATACTACTTTGAAGAGAACTGAACAAAAATGCACAACGTGAGAAAAAAAAAATAGAGAAATGCTAGTAATACACACGTTAAACGTTATTTCAACACTATTGCTTATTAATTGAAATTCATGTGAATTTCATTAATTTAGTAGTAAAACACATATTTTTAATGAATCTCACATAAATCGAGTGTTATACATATTTTTCAAAAAGGTATCAAGTCAAAACTCGAAAACCAGGAGATGAAGATATCTTCACACTCACACACACAAACACATTCACACATTTAATAAAAATGTTTTCATTAATCACAATAACTAATTGTTTTCTTATAAAATGAAAAACCAGAAGATACTAGAACTAAATTTCTATGCCCCGTTGATCAGGTTGAGAACATCAGCCTCTGAGGGAAGAGCAGGAATTGCACCCTTTTTAGTGGTTGTAATTGCTCCACATGCATTAGCAAACTTAAGCACTTCCCTTAACCTTGGTTCATCCTGCAATTTCAAACATGATAAAACAAATCAATCACTGACAAAATATGAAAAACGAGGGCGGTAATTCATGTGAAAGTTTCCTAATTAAGTAGCTAAGCACTCACTTCAAGTATGGATTGATCATCAACAATCTTGCACAACAGAGCACCAACAAAGGAATCACCAGCTCCAGTTGTATCAATTGTGTTCACATGAAAAGCCTCCACTGATCCATGGAAATTCTGATTTGTGCAGAAAAGGAGAAAGATTATTACAAACTGACAAGGAGTAATCAACCATTTAACATACTATATAGGGGACATAATTTTAATTTAAGTAAGATATAAATTGCATACTAAGCAACTAATAAAGTGTTTGGATCAACTTAGTTTTTCTTAAATTCAATCCTGACATTCATATACTACACACAGAAGCTTTAATCCCATATCTTAACTGGCTCTAAGATCAATTGTAGAAAGATTCATAAACATAATATAAGTTTTTACACATAATTGAACTCTCAACTAAATGTTTAAGAAGTCCGGCTATCTATCAGGTTTGCTAGACGTTGTTGGTAAACATAATAGAAGTTGATTAGCATAAGTAGCAAGTAACTTTACTATCTAAAGTTGATTGATGCAATGATTTTTACCTTGGTGTAGTATCTGGAACCATTTTCACCAAGAGTTACAAGAAGCAACTTCAAATTTGGGTGCCACAGGGAGAGAGCAGAGGCATCATCAATTTTGTCACTCCCGGTTAGGAACTCCAGCTCTACATCACTGATCTTTATCACATCAGCCTTGTCCCATATGCTGAGTATTTGCTTGCGGGCTTCCTCCGGTGAAGGCCACAACGGTAGCCGGAGGTTCGGGTCGTAAGAGAGAAGACACCCTGCCTCCTTGGCAACTTCCATTGCCTTCAGGTGTGCTGATCTACATGGCTCCACGATCAAGCTTATGGATCCATAGTGGAACACTTTTGCCTGACAAGTCAAGTTTCACTACTCAATTACTCAAATTCAAAAGTAAATACCATCAAGTTCAAGTAGAATTTTGAGCATAGTTATAAATCATTCTGAGTAAAGTTTGAATTAATTCGAAGGAGAAAGTTTAGCTTCTGCTTACCCCTCCCCGAATTTATTATGAGAAAAAATAAGCTGATTGAATCATATATTATTCTTTTTACTAATATAAAATTCTCTAAGTTTCTTAGAATATGCTCATACTTGCTAGGCTTCAAAATGTCAATTGTGGTCTTACGTTTTCAAGGATAGATAAACTAACAATTAAATAAAAACTCCCAACCATGATTCCCTGCTACTCTGATATTCTCTGTCATCCTATAGAAAGTTCTTTTTAGAAATAAAAACAAAACACGATATTTTAGACTACAGGACAGGAAACAAATAATGCAGTATACCAGACAAAATCTATTTTTCCCTCCAAGGCTTTGTTTATTTTTTTGGTGTTGAAAAAAAATATACAAATAAGTAATAATTATTACACAATCACTCCATCTTATTTATGTACCAAAAATCACTCCATTATATTTAGTCCTCTTAGCCATGTAGTTGTTTTCTCTCTTTCTACCATTTTTGTTAAAAAAAAATTACTATCTTATAGTGTAAACTTTAATTTAACTATAATACAAGTAAAATATAACTAGATATTTATGTTATCAAATAGGGTTAATGGTATGGTAGGTCCCTGTGTTTGTACCCAAGTTTGCGATAGGTCCCTCGCCGGAAAAAAATTTTATATAAGTCCCTTAGTTTGCACCAAGTTTGGGTTTAGTCCTCGCCGGAGACCGGAGCTCCGGCAAGTGCTTACGTGGACTGCTGACTGTATAAATAGCGCTGACGTGGATTTTTTAATTATTTTTGAAATTCCAAATAATTAAATTCATTTTAAATTTAAAACCCCTAAACTATTCTAAATCTTAAATTAACCCTAAACCCTAATTCAATTCAATTCTGAAACACTAAAAAAACCCTTCTTCTTCTTCTTCTTCTTCTTCTTCTTCTTCTTCTTCTTCTTCTTCTTCTTCTTCTTATTCTTATCCTGTAATTTCTGGTTTTCTGTTTTTCTTCCTCTTCTTCTATTCCTCTAATTTCTAGGTTTTTGTTTTTCTTCCTCTTCCTCTTCTTCTATTCCTCTAATTTGGACACGATTTCTTCTTCTTCGGGGGTGGCTGCTGGTTCGATTTCAGAGGAAGAAGGGGAAGAGCAGCAGCAGCTGGGTCGGGTTGTGAGCTGAAGCGGCGGGGTTGATGATGAAGTAGCGGTGGCTATGGATTCTTCTGAGCTTGAGTAGAGGTGGGTTGGTCGCAGAGGAACTTGGGTTTTTAGAGTTCTTGATTAAAAAAAATGTTATGGGGTTCACCCAAAGGAGCAAGAAGAAGAGGAAGAGGGTGTTGTGTAATTTTGCAGAAAAAAAGTTGCGGGAAAAACGCGAATTTCGCAGCCACTGATTTCGTGACATTACCCATTTACACGACGCACAAACCCCACTTCCAGTTTGCGCAGCATCAAACGATGACACCAGAGGATTCTTATTCTTATCCTCCAATTGTTCTGTTCTGTCTTCTATGTGAAATATTTTTGAATAAAAATTATGACTTTATTGGTTTGAGAAAGAGGTGTTGTGTAATTTTGCAGAATTTTGTGTTGGGGATGATGGAAAGTTATGTATGTTACTTGGGAAGATAGAAAGGTGGTGTTGGTGTTGATGAAATGGAATTGAAACGAAACGGAAGAAAGTGGGTGGAAAACGAAGAGAAAAGGGAAAGAAAGTGAAGAGAACGGTTCTGCTGGTAGAAGAATAATAGTTCAGGAATTGGGGGTTTAGGGGTTAATTTAAGATTTAGAATAGTTTAGGGGTTTTAAATTTAAAATAAATTTAATTATTTAAAATTTTAAAAATAATTAAAAAAATCCACGTCAGCGCTATTTATACAGTCATCAGTCTACGTAAGCACTTGCCGGAGCTTCGGTCTCCGGCGAGGACTAAACCCAAACTTGGTGCAAACTAAGGGACTTATATCAAATTTTTTTCCAGCGAGGGACTTATCGCAAACTTGGGTACAAACACAGGGACCTACCATACCATTAACCCTATCAAATAGTATGAGTTTTTAATTTAGATGCCTTATTCTTCGTCACGTGCGCCGCGCGTGGTCGAAGTTGGGACTTGGAATTTTTTTTGGAATTTGGGATGGAAATATAATGAAAAACTTTTCCTGTTGACATCAACTTTTACCTGTGGTTGTTGTCTTTCTCTTAACAACCGACAAACTAACATGGGCCAGGGGGCATGATATTTCTACATCTTTTTTTATTTTTTTAAATATGAATTAAATCCAGACAAAATAAATGCTGTATATATTTTTATAGAAAAAAATAAGCATGAGACTCATGTTTTCTTAGAGTTTAATATCTATAGTAATAAATAATCATACGACAATTTGAATATTCATATTTTATAGGATTTTATTGTAACTTGTAAGCTAAGCCATGGCTAGATCATGTAAAACACGTGAGACCCGTCACGTGTCAAGACACCAACCCTATTAATTTTTTTTTTCCGGTACACACACCAATCCTACTACAGTTTCAAATTTTCCGAAAAAACGGAGAACGAAAAGAGAGAGATTTTCCGAGAAAGTGAGAATTGCTTACAGATCTGATGAGTTCGAGATTGAGATCTTCGGGAGTGAGGAGCATGTCGGCGCTGGGATTTCTGAAGAACATGAACTCTCGCTCGCCGTCGGCGCGCAGGGTGACGAAGGCGAGGGCGGTGCGCGCGCCCTGATCGAAGCTGATGCCGTCAGCTACGACGTCGTTCTCCTTCAGGATTCCGGCGAGCATGTGGCCGAACTCGTCGTCGCCTAGCTTGCCGACGAAGGCGGCCTTGCCGCCGAGCCTGGAGACGGCGATGGCGACGTTGGCGGGGGCGCCGCCGGGAGCCTTGAGGAAGCCGGGAGCCTCGGCGAGGGAGACGCCGGAGACGGTGGGGACGAAGTCGATGAGCATCTCGCCGAAGCTGACGATGAGGCCGTCACCGGTGGAGGGGAGAGCATTGTTGGAGTTGGAGGCCATGGTTTTCTTGAATTGAATTGCAGAGGAATTGAAGAAGAAGGTGAATGGCTTAGGAGCTATTTAGGAGGAGTTTATATAGAGAGTGAAAAAGATTAGGATAAGTTTATCCATCAACGGATTAATTGATCTTCAAATTTAATGATAATTAAGTCAACTTTTTTTTTTTTTTTTTTAATTCTTATTTCTACCTGTTTATACGACTCTATTTATTATTTTTCTTCTTTTTATAGCAATCTACTATTCTATTTAACACTATTTGGATTGGATTAGATGAGAGTTGATTTCAAGATTGTAACAGAAAGAAAAGATTAGATGAGAGTTGTACACTTTAAGCCAGTAAATAATTGACTTTTTTTTTTTTAAATTTTCAGTATTTTGAATAAAATTCTATTATTCTTAATAGATGTATTTATTATTTAGTCTTTTAAAATAAATTCTAATAATTAAATTATCAAAGTTAAAAATATGTATTTTTTTCCGAGTCATTTATATACTTTAAGTTCAGGATAAAAAAATGAGTTCGACCAATTTGGGTTGACACAATTCACAACGAGTTTCCTTACCTATGAGTATTTATAATTATAACAATGATTAATTTCTTACAAGTAAAATATCTAGATTAACCTTGTTAATATATTCAAGTTACATGATAATAATATCTAGATTCAGGGTTCTCTAAAGACATAAGAGAATGCTCCTATCATACACACACGTGGTCTCGAGCATGTCATTAGACGAATAAATAAAATTGAAGTCCATACAGTGCATGTTTGAAATCTTTTTACAATTGATTATAAAGTTGAAATTAATTTTACGAAAAACCTTTGTAAGTAACTTTTGGATGCCAGAATTGATTCTTAAAGAAAATAAGATGTTCAAAACAAGATAGCAACAGGAGCTCTGGTTTTGGCATATACAAAATTCAATTTTCGCATGTTTGATGAAATTTTCCAAGAGTAACTTCTCCCTTCACAAAAATAAAAACTACTAATAGCTTCTTTCCGAAGCAATTCTCCGCCCTAACACAGTAACACAAGAAAAGAAAAACAAATTTTCAATTTCCTCAAAGGCCTATATTTTCATGGACTATTTAGCTTGCTCACGGTCATTAACTGTTAACAATATACAATTAATCTCTAATCACTAGTGATTTGGAATCTGTTCGGATAATAAATATTGATTCTTATAATGGTGGCTACGTTTAGACATTGAAGATGAACCTGTGGTCGAGCATGTACCTTCACCTTGCATTTCAGTAAAATATACATCTCTTCCTTGTTCATCATCAGAATCCAATATGCTGTCCTCTTCAGAATCTGATTCATTCATTGACAAGTCTTCATTTTCAGAATTGTCTTCAGTTCCTGATAGCATCTCTGTGGAATCTGCTTCTGTCTCCGAAAGATTGGCTATAAAATAATCACTACTCATATCAACGTTTCTTCCATCATGAGTTCCATGGTTCCCTTTTTGCCTGGAATTTTTACTTCGACTGTCCAATATTGACAACGGATTACGGTCATTTGGGTCGCCATAAAGAGCAATGTGCCGGTAATATAACTCTAATTCTTTCTCAGCGATAGCAATGAAGCGCCTCACTGACTCAAGTGATTGCTCATACTTGGATTTTTCAAGTGCCTGAAGGGAAAAAATAAAGAAAGAAAGAAAGAAAGAAAGAAAGAAAAAGTTATTTCACTGATCTCAAAGTTTAACCAAGAACAAGCTTACATATCATACATTCATTAATCTAAAACCAGGTCCTTCCTAAAATAAATGAAACTTAACTCAACCAGGAAAGTGGAATAGGAATAGGGAATAGTGGAAAATAATCTTTACATAGACTGTTAATTCACACACTAAACTGCAAAATATTTTCTCCAAGCTACAGAGATATAAATATATGTAAAATTGCAAGAATAAATAAATAAGTAGATTATCGATTTATGCGTAGTGTATAAATTTAAATTTTCTATTGAACATCTAGAGCAGTTGTTAAAACTATGTTTTAATATTCGTCGACACCAGTACAAACAGACATTAACGTACTTCAAGACAAAAAGTGAACGAAACTTTTTTTTGTGTAAATTAGGATGAAAGTCTGTTCACATTGCACTCAATTGACATCCAAACACACACTAAGTGCCCCTGTTCAAGTAACATAAAGCTTCAAAATGCAGACTGGAGATCACTATATCATGAACAACTCTTGCACAAAAAAGCATGGCGCAAAGAACTTTATCCTATAGGTCAAATGCTACGAGCTTAAACACAAGATTAGCCTAGCTCAACATCTTAAAGATTGGATGATCGGATGGTCTGACAATTCAAGAACTTCTAACTAGTCTGAACTCAGAATCAATGGGGAAGTGTAAATGCTTGTCATTAGAGCATAGTTTTGACCGGATGAAACAAATATATTAGTGCAATTCCATCGGTAAATATCAAGACTGCAGGTAAAATATTGAGGAAAAAAATGAAACTGATTTTCATTACCAATGCTTTTATACTATGAACAGAAATACAGTTAACATTGAGTGTCAGATAAATAGAAAAACACACTGAAACGCACCTTCTTTTTGGATAATGTATCTATTGGTGACATAACATCAGGTTGTACATAGTTCTTTCCGCGATAAAATATTATAGTGTCATCTCCAATAATGTGAATTGGGATACCACCACTCAGTCTGGCAAGTTCTTGTGCATACTCATGTACTTGACCAGGTTTACAAGGCTTGCATATGACCTTAACGGTCTCATGTTTCTTCCAATGCATATGCATATTGAGAATAACCCCTCCAAATAATCCTCTTCTGCCAATTTGTAAATAGTTAGATCTTTTCTGAGCCATTTTCTTCAGATAAAACCGTTCCTCCCCTGTCAAGCCATCTGGTTTCGCAACAGGACCCTGAGCTTTAGGAACTTCATATCGTTTGAGTCTTTCAATGAGCAAGGCTTCCTTGATTCTGGCCTGAGGTTAAAACCAAAGTCCTTTAAATTTTTAGTAGAATGTCTAGCCAAATAACCATTTCATGATCATAATAGAGACACTGAGAAACAATATGATTTATTGCAAGATCTTTTTTTATCATAGTTCTTGATTCTAAATGATACATGTTTTTTTTTTAGAAGTGGGAAGTCTCTAGAGGAATATCCTTTATTGCCTCCAAGCCCAATAAAGTATGTTATACCTCTAAAAGAATAAAGAAAAGAAGTATCCTCATGACCCAAGAACCATGATAAAAAATAAGATCTTGCAACATATCATATTGATTCCAAGTGTCCTAGTGTCGCGGTCCTACATTGACTAGAGATATAGCTAAATAAGTTTTTATAAAAGGTAAAACAATTCTCACCCCTGAGCAAGTTTTTGGGATAGAGTTAGGTCTTAGCTCGTATTCTTAACATGCCTCCACACGCAAGAACCCATTATCCTTAATGTGTTGTGCAACCTTGGTGCAAGTTTTGTCACCAGCGATCTAATTGAATATTGTGTGGATAAAGCATATGCTTGCATACCTTTTGTTGAAATTTAACCTTTTTTATTAGAATAAAGGGATAAAAAGAATTGAACTCTAAACCATTTGGTAATAGAGATTCTAATAGCATGTCATGAACAAAATATAGTTAGTATCTCTAAAGCTTAAACTGGGTGAAAATGTTTTATATTATTTTTCTAACAATCCGCTACTGAAGAATATATGCGCAAAACAATTAACCTTGTGCTCTGCCTCTAAGTCATCCCTGTCGCCTAGAACTTGGAAATTGAATCATTTACAAGCAAAGTAGAGCTAAACAAATGAAGAAGTGCTAAAGTGGTATGATGCAAATGGGTAGGCATTGATGGAAAAGAAAATCCAATCACAGTGCTTACCTTTTCAATTTTACACTTAATCCTCTCTTCCGGATTGTCGAACTTCTGCTTCTTCTTCCCTTTAACACCAAGCCGCCGGGGATCTCTCCTATTAGCAGCTTTCCTCTTCTCCTTCTCTCTCTTCCTCTGCATCTTCAGCCTCTTCTTGGTCTTATACTTGTCTTTCTTCGGAGACTCAACCTCCTCAGCCTCAAACTTCGTCTTCCCTCCCGTTATCACAAGATTAATCGTGCCATGACTCAAATTTCTGAAACCCCACCAAGAACCCCGATCCTCAAGCGAGAAACAATGCCCCAATGGAGAGCACATAGACATTTGGGTCCTCCCAACTGACCTAGTACACAACAAACAGGAATTAGATTAAAATAGTACATGTACATTACAATTCAACTCAAAGCCTACAACTTTCAATAACCCAATTTAATGTTCCTGGGTTTCAAAAAATTGATACTAACGAACAAAGAATGTTGCATTGTGAGGGAAGAGAGAGAACCTGGGAGAGACAGAAAACGACGTCGCATACGCGAATCTGAGAAGAGAGGAAGCTCTCCGAATGCTGCGAAACAGCGAAGAAGATGCCATGGTTTCTCTTCTCTTCTTGCTGGTGCAGTGTGTGATGTTATGTGAGAGTATGGTGCATTTTCTTCTTCATGTGCACGGTGCACCATCCGTATTGGATCGGGTCGGGGTATGGCCCGGGTACTGATCTCACGGGCATGTGCCCCTTTCATGACACACGTGGCACGAATCCAATGGGTCAATAAAGAAGGTTGACTTTTTCACATGATGCTATCCAATAGAATTTTGACATGTTAGTGTGTTACTCAAGGTCCATATATACCGTGCCTCACCGTAATCCCTTCTTCTGTTCTCACTGCAGCACGGAACATAGGATCAACAATAATAATTAGGGGAATCACGAAAGAAGGTTTCTTTCTACGACAATCGATCTTTCAGTGAGTTTTTTTTTTTTTTTTCACTCCTTTTTTTAATTCTTGTCGGCTGTGAAATTTATGATTGCGGTTGAATTTTAGGGTTTTCTTTTTCTTATGGGTTGGGGAATGACAGTAACTGGCACAGTTGTAAGATGCTGAATCCTTTTACTTTGTGTGTCTTCATTGAATCGCAAAGGGTGTGCAACAAATAGCTCAAAATTGAAGCTTGACGTTGTTGGTGCCGTTGCTTTTCTCCATTATAGTTATATGTGGCTATGTTTTTTGCCTTTTTCGAAGGCTTTGGATTTCGTTGGATACAATGTCCTGCGAGGGACGATGAAAATTGGAAAGAAAAAGCCACTCGGAAGTAGGAATTATGGTTTTTCGATTGAGGTTTAAATTAGGACAAAGCTCTGATTAAGCTTTTTTGATGTTTCTGGTGTTTTCTGTGATAGGCACTTGTCATATTTATTAATTCATGTGTAAAATATAATTTATGCTTTTTTTTATGAGAACAACACTGCAAGCATCCTTAGGACTTTATCTAGTTTTTGTGCTGTTATCTTTACATAATCTGAAGTTGGGCTTTACCTGTCTGATACATTCATTGCACAACCACTCACCCTTTAGATGCACGATGTCCTTTTAACTTCTGAGGAGCTCGCTGTGCTGGGTGCAAGTGCAAAGCTCCACTCGGATGTAGTTGAGTTGATTAGTTTTTCAATTTCAATTGTGTTTTAACAGCCAAACATATCATTGTCTTTATGACATTTTTAAGATTTGATTGTCAATACACTCCAGGTTTAGTAGATGAAAGATACCATGAGTATTTCGAGTTGTCACCTCTGTTTCCCTTTATTGTTTAAGGTGGGAGAAATTTTGAAGATTATACTTGTGAGACCATATAATTCAGAAACTCATGCTTTTATGTTGCACTATTGCCTTAAAATGTACGTCATTGATTATCTGTATTTTCGGTTTAAAGTAGAATAGTCCTTAGAACCTGGAGCTTGTTGTTCACTCATTTTACCAGCTTCGGAGTAAAAAGGAAGGAGATTTTGTTTTTGTAAATTGTAATATATATTAGCATGTTTGGTTGTTGCGTAATGTTGGAATCTATGTTGGTTGTTGTGGGGCATTGTATTGGGCAAATGCTTGGTGATTTAAAGGCTCTATTTTGTTTTTTTTTATTATGATTGTATTTTATTCTGGCTGTTGTGTGGTGAATTCTATGGTTTTTGTTTGCTTTTTTGATCTTCTTGTAAACCATGTTGTACTTACCAAATTTGGTGAATTTATGTGTGCAATCAGCGTACAAATCCATGTGTTTATATTAGAGTTTAATTTTGATGCACTGACAGAGTAAATAAGTTTTACACATGCATCCGATCAGAATCCATCAATTTTCCATGTCATAATTAAGATTCAATTTAAAATTATTTTAAATGAGTAATAGAGAGATGTGATTGGATTGTGTGTGTAAAACTCTTTACATTATCAGTGCATCAAAATTAAACTCTTTATATTATGTGAAGCATGGAATACGAATGAATGTAATGCTATAATTCAAAGCCCCTACAAATCAATAACAGTTATGCTAATTAGTTAAGAGTAGTGGTGGATGCTAATATTTACATATTTGATTCTAACACTCCCCCTGAAGCTAGAATATGCACTTCATTGGTAGGAACAGACACTAAAGAAGAAAGAAAGACTGTATTGAAGAAAAACTGCTGATACTCCTGGATATTTGAGAGATACAGATCTTTCCAGCTTTCCTAAGTTCCGTATTACAATTATCACAATGAAGTCACTTATTCTATGTTATTTGTAGCATTTCCTCTCTCACTCTATAACTAACATCCTAAACTAAGCTGCTAACCAACTAACCATAAAGGGTTACCTATCTATTTGATAGGAATAGGCACTAAAGAAGAAAGAAAGACTGGTTATTGAAGAAAAAATGGTAGATACTCCTAGATGAAAGATCCAGCTCTCTTCCAAGTTCCCAATTACAATGATGAAGTCCCTTTCTATCTCTGTTATTTATAGCATTTCCTCTCACTCTGTAATTTACTTTCTAAGCTAACTAACTAAGCTGCTAGCTAACTAACTAACTAACTAACCAAGGAAAGAGTCACCTATCAATACCCCTGTCCTAAACATTCACCTTGTCCTCAAGTAAAGGGTTGTGTAAGACCTCCTTGATAGAACATCAACAAGACTTGTAGCAACTCCAAAAAATACTGGCCCTAGGCTGATATATGAAATTCATAAGCCTTTGAAGAATGGTCTGTTCACTCCCTTGTGAATAAGAAATCTATAGCCTTTGAAAATTGGGCCAGGTAGGGCAAAAACTGACCGGTCTTCAGAGGCATTTTTGGCAGTGGCAATTTGATCAGTTCATTTGATATTTCTCCGGCTCTTATTCAGCTCATCTTGTGAACTACCTTATTCATCTGGAGTGACTGCATCCCTCTTCACCTCATCTTCACCATTGATGTAACATCAACCTCCAGAAGAACACTATTGTCTACTGATTCCAGTTCCAGCTGGGACAGCACGAGTTCCAAAACTTATTCGCCATTGGTGACCTATATCTCCTTGTGAAAGAACCTTAGGCTTGCAGTTTCAACGTTGGGGTGAGTTTATCAGTTTGCTCAAAACCCTCCCCTTCCCAGCTATTGTCGGATCTTTCCGTCTATGGTCCTCTATCACACCACCCACAGGGATTCCTTCAATTTTCATATCTTCTTTGCAACCCGAAAAAACAACCTTTGATGCCCAAAATATTTGTTCTTTTCTGCCCTTGTTTCTCTTGTGCTATGGCCAAATTTCTCTACCTCTATTTCTGATTTGTCAGGATGCAAAACATCAGGCCATCTTCTCTACTCATTCTTCTAGCTTCTCGAATCTCACCTCTCTTTCTCTTTCCATGCCTCCTGCTTCTCCTTGTACACCTCCATCTTCCTTTTCCACGCCCCTTCGTTCTCTCTGTAGGCCTCCAGTTTCTATCCTCTGTTTCTAGCCTTTCATCCGTTTTCTTGCTATCCATGAATTGCGCTTCTGGTACCCACAGCTCGTAGGTGGAACTCTGATACCAAATTGATAGGAGCAGGCACTAAAGAAGAAAGACCATTTATTGAAGACAAACTGTTGATACTCCTGGATATTCGGTTGATCCAGGTCCAGGCACCCAGAATTGGCTGTGCATGTCAGAAACATGCAAAAAAAGGATGCACACAGTGGTGGGTGTCACCACCGGTATGGTTGATGGTGGCCTATGATGGAGATATACACCGGAGAAGTGTCGGCTGATGGAGGCATAGCTGCTATGTTTAGCAATCAGGGCACATAAAAATGGAAAATAAAAGGGCCGCTAGGGGAAAAAGTAAAATTGAATCTTTCGAGTACTGATAACACATAGAATTTGGTAATTTTGTGTGTGACCAGCCTACATATTCATCAACTTATATTTACAGCATTGGATAATGTGACGCTAAATTAAAGCCCTACAAATCAATAACAGTTATTCTAATTAGCTAAGAATCAGCAATTGATTCTAATATTTACATATTTGATCCGAACAGTACTCATTTTATGCCCCTCTGCTATTGAGCTTTCTTCTTATTATTAAAAAACAAAAATTTGGATTGCAACTATATCTATTGACATGTTCTTCGTTTTAATTTTAAATGTGAGGTTTGTTCAACAAATTTATAGACTGTTCTTTAGATATAAACAAAAAGTTGAAAATCTTATAGCAAAGTTGTGTTGATGCAGTGGAGTTTGGGGTTGAGGGCTCTATTAATGGTGAGACATCCGGAAATGCTGCTATTGGTGAGGTCAGCAGCATAGCTGATGAAAACAGAGCAGGAGGAAGTTCTGCTGAACCTTACAAACAAGATCAAGATGATAATGTGACCCGAGATTCTTCGGGAGGAGAAACAATACCATCAGCAGTTCCAGCCGTATCACTTGCTTCTGTTGATGAGCCCTATGTGGGTCTGGAGTTTGATTCGGAAGCAGCAGCACATGCATTTTATAATGCATATGCCACTCAAGTTGGATTCATCATACGTGTAAGTAAACTCTCACGATCAAGGCGTGATGGAACTGTTATTGGACGGGCTCTAGTTTGCAACAAAGAGGGTTACAGAATGCCTGACAAGCGTGAAAAGATTGTAAGGCAAAGGGCAGAGACAAGGGTTGGTTGCAGGGCAATGATCCTGGTGAGGAAAGTTAGTTCTGGTAAATGGGTTGTTACAAAGTTTGTAAAGGAGCACACACATCCTCTGAGTCCTGGAAAAGGTAGAAGGGATTGCGTATATGAACAATATCCGGTAAGTTCCTGTGCTTTCACTACTGAACAATTGTATATTGTATTATGTTAGTTTATTGTGTTAATTGTTACCCTGTGCTTGATAAATTGGATATGGAATCTGTGTCAGATTATGATGCTACTGTTTTGCTAGATATTAGAGCGCACACATCGTCTTTTCCTTTAATCCATTTGTTGCTTTTTTTGAAGATGAGAGAGAATTTATAACTCATTTGTATTGCCCCTTATCTTTTGAAATTGGAGCATTCTTCTTATGCTGCCATTGCCCTTAGAGAAATTCCTTTACCTCAGTAATGTAAATTGAACATTGCTAGTGCCTTAATAGCACTTTCTGCCCTCTATGTTAGCAACTTGTGTGATTTATAAATATTCTATTCAGCACCTCTTTTCAGTTCCTTTTCTTTTTCCTACTTACCTGAGTTTGTATGCTTTTTTCAGAACGAACACGATAAAATCCGGGAACTTTCTCAGCAGTTGGCAATAGAGAAGAAGCGATCTGCAACTTATAAAAGACATCTTGAATTGATATTTGACTACATTGATGAGCACAATGAGAGCCTTTCGAAGAAAATACAGCACATTGTAGACAGTGTGAAGGAGATGGAAACCAAAGAAGAACACAATCCCTGATAGGTCCAACCTTCACTTATCTAGTCTTTTAATTATTTTTCACTGCACGGAACACGGATTCAACTGTAAGTGTCCAGAAGTGCTGTGAGATGAAGCATGCAATGATACCTGATAACTGCTGACCTTGGAGTATCTTCTTTATCTGTCTGGTGGGTTCGATGGTGGAGTTTGATACAATGATATTCATTGTATTGATTTTTATGCTGTAGTATTTGAGTTGGTAGAAGAAGCTAGTTCAGTGAATGTATAGGTCCTTTGAGTCCATTCTTGTGAAGTGGTAGCTAACAATATGATAAATCATAACAGGCATTCAGATGCCTTGATAGAGTTTGATTATTCGGTTGTTGACTTTGATTTAGGGCTGTGTATAGATTCAAATAATGATTAATCGCCTATTTTGTCTACAATGAGACTCTTTGAAAATGTAGTGTTTGGATGTTCATATTTTCTTCGCCATCCTTTAGTTATTTATAAATACTGATTCCCTTGGTGCAATATGTCTAGACAATTTATTGCATGTCACATCCTGTTTGCAATTTCAGGGAGAGGGAGAAAGTGAGTTAGGAAGGGATGAAGAAAGGCTAGGGTAAGTAAATGAAGAAGATGGAGTGAGAGGCTGTGGGTGAGGTTGGATGGTTGTGGGTTTTCTTTTGTTTTCTTGAAAGAGCTAGGGTTAGAGATGAAGAATCTGAGGGCTTGTTTGATTAAAAAATTTAAAAACTGTATTCTATTTTTAAAACTTGAAAATTTTAAAACCTTGTTTGGCACAACCTGTTTTCAAAAATTGTTTTTAAAAACCGTTCTTATTTTCAGTTTTAAAAAATCAGAACAACTAACAGATTTTTTAGTTTTCAAATTACAATCTGAAAACAAAGTATTCAACCAGTTTTTTTACTTATGAATAATAGTTTTTAAAAACAGTTTTGAGTAAACAAATAGACCTTGAGTTTTTTTTTTTTTTTTTTTTGATTTTTTTGAAGAACATTGATAAATGTTTCTTAAAATGTAAGAAGATGGAAAAGTAAAGATTAGAGATTATAATGATTTTTGTAATTTATTTAATTAATACTTTTAATTTAATTATTATACAAGCGGGGAATTTAAATTTTAAATAAAATTACACATGTGTGTCATGTCAGCTTCATTTACACCTATGGGGGGCAAAGGCTCCGCCAAGAACTAAGGCATTGTTTGGATATGTGGTAGGGAATGGAAAAGAAGCAAGTGAAATGGAAAGGTAACATTCTCTTGATTGGGTTGTTAAATGATGGAATGTATTCTATGAAATGTGGTGGTATCTATACCATTCTATTCCCCTGTTTTCCCTCATTTTACCTCCCTCCCAATTTGGGTGGGATGGAATATTGATCTATGCTATAATAAAATTAGATAATTACAATATTGTACGTAACATTCTCGCTATTATCTCACTATTACACTCATTCTTGTTGTCTTCTCTTTTTATTTTTTTTAAATTCTCGTTGTCTTTTCTTTCACTTGTTCTACATTTTCCCAGCCCTGTATTCATCATAGCAAGCACCCCATAATAGTATAATAACACACTGTGAGTATAATTTATAAATAAAGTCACTAATTTTAATTCAACGTGGTCTGGATGTTGATTTTTAATTTAATATATCATTAACATGTCAAAATAATATTTTCATGTGCATTTTATTTATAAATATTCATGAACATATTAATTATTAAATTTGTTCGTGAAAAGTTATGAAGTTAATAATAATTTTTTGAAAGTAATTCAAGTTAAATTAATATTTTTAAAAATAATTCAGAATAAATAATAGAAAAATTAATACTTGATAGATTTAATTTGTTTATATATTTAAGTTGAATTTAAATATTTGATTACATAAATATAACATTTTTAGTATAATATTAAAGTAAATGTAAATAAAGGAAAATAGAATAGATATATATTTTTAAGGCAAGAGTAATATAGGAATAAAAATGTTATAACTCAATACGTTCTGTCGATTATCAACAATGAAGTGATAAATTTGTTTCGTTTCATCATAACATACTCAAACAAAGGAAATATATTTTTATTCAGTTCCACAACACTTCATGCAGCTCAATTATATTTCATCAATCCAAACATAGCCTAAGACATGATGTTACATTTAAAGTCACAAAGCTTTATGTACAAAATGGGATAATTGAATTTGAATGAATTAAACTACAAGTTTTGAAACCATTAATTGCTAACCAAGAGCACTGAAGCCACCCATCTTCATTCTCTCAAACTCCTTATAATCAACCCTCCCATCCCCATCAACATCCACCTTCAGAATCATCTTCTTGCACTCTCCCACTCCCTGTTTAAGTCCCAGAGAGGACAAAACCTCTGAGTTCCTCAACAGCGATGAAGCCATCACCGATTTGGTCAAAAACGTTGAACGCTTCTCTCATGCCCTCCTCTTCATAACGGTCGTTCATGTTCATATTCTTGATCATATTCCCTATGATGATGGTAATGTAACATACAAATTTCAAAAGGAATCACTATAGAATCCCTTAATGGAGTTGCAATTTAGAAATCATCGCACAATACCTTAATAGAATCTGTCAGAGAGAAACCTGTATCCGTGATAATGACAAGACACTTGATATCATGTTCATTAGCATACTCATGCTTCTTAGATGGTAGCTGGTTGCCCTCCTTTTTCAAGTCATTCGGATCATGGCCTAATTTAGAGCCAGCCACCCCATCATGATGAGGATCAACATGAATCACAACAAGTGATGATCCAGAGCCAGAACATGGTTAATAAGGTAAGGTACATAAAGCAGCCACTAAACACAATAAAAATTCAATAAGTTCTATTAGAGGTTCGAGTTCAGCATGACAAACCCTAAGCATTACAAACTAGTATTAAGTTCTACTACGCAGCATGGCTCAATCAATTATAAGTGAAGTTAAGACAAACCATTAAGCTAGTTAGCTGTACCACTCATCCCACAATATGCTGATAACAAAATGTTGAGCTGTAAATAAAAAAACGAATAAAAATGTTGACAACTCGGCATGATTAGTTTACCAAGACATCTTCAAACACCACAACAATACTATTATCAGAATAATAAATTTTTAAACTTGCAATCATATTTCTTGTATCAGAAAAGTTAGTTTTTAAATCATATTTCCTGTGGGATCAATACAACTTATTTTATGTCAACAAACAAAATCAAACCTGGGCTTCTCAAAAGGGCAGAGTTTCAGAAACAATTATGGTTACTTCATCAAAATACTGAAGGAGTAGAGAATTGAACAATTCTAGTGTAATCACTTCAAATAATTATTAGCCTAGTTTCTTAATCAGAGAAAAAAGTCCACTAAAAATAAGGTTGCAAGACAATCTAATTGCTAGCCAACCAATGCATACCAGACCTCTCCTTTATAATTTAAAGAACAATTTACAACAAATGAAAATAGTTACTCAAATGGGTTTGGTTTGATATGCCACTTTGTATAGTCAAGTATTTGATTTCTTGATTATTGAATAAACTTACTTGCAATTGGCTATGTCCATAAACTTTACAGTATCACTCAATCAAGTGGCACAAGTAGTTAGTCTATGCCTCATTCGTTACCAATTAGAGTTAAAAATTCGTTCTCCCAGTCTGCAGGCAGGCACATACATGTGAAATAACAAGAACATTAAAATTGAAAGGGTAATCAATGACTTGAAATTGAAAATTAGATTAAATTATGTCTTAGCTTAACTGAAAATAAATAAGGACTAGTAAGGTTAAACCTTCAAGTCGGACTCGGAGACCTTGCCCTCAACAGATTCTGGGTGCTTATTGGGCCCCGGCCGCCACCGAGGTACAGTGCATTTCCTCCCTGGAAAATGCTTCATATATGTTAATACTCCAAGTGATAATACTCCATTGCAAGAGAGAGAATGAAGCTGAGATAGGTCACACATTGAAAATTTGGGGATGAATTCTCTCACTACCCTTAAGATAGTTAATATTGTCTGTTACCTAAGATCTATTATGGTTCTCATCACTACTCAAGAAATACACTTCACCCCTATTTAATAGGGATCTAAGCACGTTTTATCAAGCTCACCATTGACTCCCTTGACACGTGTATATATCCTTTGTCCCCCCATTCTGGCCCATAACATTTCTTAAGCACTCAATGGCTAGAGATAAATGTCACTATAGTCATGGTGTGGGATGTTTTGTCATTCTCATCAGTCGATCTAAGGCGTGTGTTAATGTCCTCCTAATGTAGAAGAAATAGAATTTGTAAGCATAATTGTTCATAAATTAAAATTTATGAATAAGTCAAATTACTAATAAGTTATCTAAATAACTTTAAAGCTAACATCTATGTAATCATCAAAATCGGCCGCAGATAGAGTAATATCAACATCTACTGGTTGTTGAGATATAAGCTCTATTAGGATCTGATCATCAACACAATCTTTTAATTCGTGACCTCAAAATCGTTGATGGTTATTAACCCATACCTTTTTTGTTTTTATAAATTCAATGATGTGTAATATCAATAAATTAATTGATGAGACAAGAAATGAACAAACAACACTAAATACAGATACCTTGAGATTTGGATAGTCTTTAGCTAAGTTGATACTTTTAGTCCTCACATACTCGAATACATCATACGAGCAGCCCCTGAACAACATTCACTTGGAAAGTTGTCCACTATTTCTTGTGTCGAAAGCTCGAGTAATAAACCGGTTCATTTATAAATCAGCCCCCTCTATTGCCGCAATAAAGCCAAAGATCCAACAAGTATAAAGATCACCACTGTCTTTCACTTATGTCACAGCCCCTCTCTCTCTCCAATCAATTTTAAAGGGGAAATTTCCATTACGCGAGGATTCATTGAATCCTCGCGTAATGGAAATTCAATAAATCCTCGCGTAATGGATATTTCCCCTTTAAAATTGATTGGAGAGAAAGAGGGGCTGTGACACAAGTGAAAGACAGTGGTGATCTTTATTCTTGTTGGATCTTTGCCATTATTGCGGCAATAGAGGGGGCTGATTTATAAAGGAACCGGTTTACTACTCGAGCTTTCGACACAAGAAATAGTGGACAACTTTCCAAATGAATGTTGTTCAGGAGCTACTTGCATGATGTATTCAATTATGTGAGGACTAAAAGTATCAACTTAGCTAAAGACTATCCAAATCTCAAGGTATATGTATTTAGTGTTGTCTGTTCATTTCTTATCTCATCAATTAATTTATTAATACTTCACATCATTGAATCTACAAAAACAAAAAAGGTATGGGTTAATAACCATCAACGATTTTGAGGTCACGAATTAAAAGATTGTGTTGATGATCAGATACTAATAGAGTTTATATCTCAACAACCAGTAGCCATTGATATTACTCTATCTGCGGCCGATCTTGATAGTTACGTAGAGGTTAGCTTCAAAGTTATTTAAATAACTTATTAATAATTTAACTTAATAATAAATTTTAATTTACGAACAATTATGCTTACAAATTCTATTTCTTTTACATTATAAGAACATTTACTCACGTCTTAGACCGACTGATGAGAAGGACAAAGCATCCCACACCATGACAATAGTGACATTTATCTCCAAGCATTGGGTGCTCAAGAAATGTTATGGGCCAGAATGGGGGGACAAAGGATATATGCACGTGTCAAGGGAGTCAATGGTGAGCTTGATAAAGCGTGCTTAGATCCCTATTAAATAGGGGTGAAGTGTATTTCTTGAGTAGTGATGAGAACCATAATAGATCTTAGGTAACAGACAATATTAACTATCTTAAGGGTAGTGAGCTAATTCATCCCCAAATTTTCAATGCGTGACCTATCTCAATTTCATCATCTCTCTTGCATTGGGGTAGTAGCATCACTTAATCTCTTGGAGTATTAACATTTATGAGGCATCTTTATCATAACAAATTTCTTATTGGGATGACGGCACATCTCTCCTTCCCAATGTTAATTTGAAAATTGGAAGACGAATGTTTTCTTTACCTAAACAAAAATGAAAACAAAATCAACCATAGGATTTTCTTAAGGAATATGTCTACCATTACAAAGTTGAGCAGAACTGTTATGATTTATCATAGATTAAAAATGAAATATTCACAGAAACATAGCATCAAATATTCAAATGCTTCAGCGTTGCTAGGAAATCTGCCTGAAAATAATGATTTTCAAGTTAAAAGAGAATTTTTTATTAGTAAATATAAGCATTATGAGGAATGACTTGATGATAATGACAATCAAATTGAAGCATGTGTTTTTATTTCTTAGTTATAGATCATTCACAAATGAAAGCGGGCATAGACAAAGTCATAGGTAAAAATCAGATTGCTTGGATCTGACAATAGAGGATGATTATCACGGACAATTTACCTGAACCACGTAACTGAAAATTCTCTCCCTTAAACCAAACCATGAATACAATTGAGATTTGGCAACTGAAGCATGAACGAGACCCGCATCCATCCGGATTCCTGAATTAAGAACATAGCCGCATGCATCTGGAATATATATTATTTTGTTAGTAGAAATATTAATTAATGAAATACATAAAAAATTAAAAAAAAGTGAGATTCAACGGTGGTAGATTTCCAGATAGAACTAATCATGACACGATCTGCCTCCGGCGGCTAGAGGTTCTTCTTGTTTTTAGGATCCTAAATCAGAGGCGTATGTGTCTAGTCTAGGGATGCTACCAACGGCTTGTAGTCGATGATAGCGAGATTTAGCAACAGTTTTGGGACAGTAGGTAATTCAGTGCTTTCTTGTAGTGAAAGGCGTGGCAAAGAAGAGAAAGAAGGACAGGGAAGGAGGCTTGGGTTACTAAAGAAAAAGGAGAAGATTGATTGCAATTGGAGGAGAAGGAATAGATTGCGGCTAATGTGTGTTATATTAGTAGAGAGAAAAGAGATGGGAGAAAAGAGGCTTCGTGTAACTTAGTTAGGAAGGGTTTTTTTATTTTTCTGGGTTTTAGTTATTGTTCCCTGAGTTTGAGGGTTGATTTTCTAGGTTTTTGAAGAACAATGTGAAGGTCAAGATGAACATTATTGGGGATAAAGATGATAAGTTATGATTTTTTTGTCCCTAAGTATATTCCATATGGTCATTTTAAAAACTCACAAAAATGCACATCAGTAGGGGGTCGCGGTGGGGACGGTGAAAAAATAAAAATAAAGCATATAGAGTCACCACTAATACGCAAGAAAACCTAAAAAGAAAAGAGTCGGTTTCACGTGGGGCGCCCGTCCCCGTCAGAACAGTATCGTTATTTGAAAATGATAACCCAAAAAGGAACAATCACAAATTGCATTTTTAACTTCCAACCAAGATGGCAGAACAATCAACCAAGTATTCATTTTTATCAAGAAACAACTTTGTTATCAAGAAGCTAATTTTATCATCAAGAAGAAAACTTTATAATCAAAAACAATCTAATATCAAGATAATAAACTTCACTGTCAAGAGAAAGAAAGAAAAATCTCAGTCATCAAGTATTCATAGCAGTAACATCCAGCATCACGAAATCATAAACAAAGTCTTTAAAAAAAGGCAAACCCAGGAGCACACAGTTCAGCACAAATGATAATGGAGAAGTAAAAATGAAAAAGAAAAATTACAAACCAAAACATCACCCAGAAAACAAAGAAGCAGTACCAAAGGGAGAGTGTGAAACGAAGCAATATGGACGTTGAAATATCCAGGGGAGAGCGTGCGAAGACAGAGACGGAACACGTCGCGACGGTGGACGACGGCGGGGTCTCGGCTGAGCAGCAGAAATGGGGCGGTGCCGGGCTCTTGGACGGCGGCTTTGTTGGTTATACCCGATAGAGGGCTCGACGGCGGCGGCGCGGTCCCAAACGGAGGGGGAGAACCGGCGGCGGAGGAGCCTCAAACGGAGAGGAAGGAGACGGTGGTGTTGCGAGGATCCCCTGGCGGCGGCGGTGGAGCAAGATGGTGGTGAGGACGAGGTTGAAGGTTTGACGGCGGCGCTGGTGATGGGAAAGTGAGAAGAGGGGTGGCAGCGACGGATTGAAGGGGTGGCGGTGAGGAAGGGAAGAGGAAGGAGTGGCGGCTGGTGGAGGTTCGAAACAGAGGAGAAGAAGAGAGGAATGGAGCGTGGGCGGCGGCTGTTGAAGAGAGGAAGAGAAGATTAGGGTTTGGAAAGGAGAAGAGGAGGAGAAGGCTGATGGAGTGTGAATAGTGCTGCTGGTTGTTCTGCGAATTTCGAGGAGAAGGGGATTATATAGCGTTAGAATTAGGGTTTTTGGAATGTGAAATTACAGAACTACCCCTAGAGTTTCTGCTGAAGCCTTTTGGTCTTTTTTTCGTTTTTTTGGTTTTGGGCCAGCTTGGCCCATTTTATTTGTGGGAGAAATTTGAAGATTATTTATTTAAAGGAAAACATAATTTATTATATGTAGACATAATTAATCTAATTTTTTTTATATTTTTTACTCTAATTAACTTATTATTTTTTGATTTTTTTAATAAAATGAAACAAAATAAAAGAAAAAATTAAAATAAAAGATGCAAACAAAATTAGGTAAGACACATTTAAAAAAGAAAAAATACTGGAGAACCAATAGCATTAGCTCGCTAGAGTTCAGAAAAAAAAAAAACATATTTAACAATACATTGATTATATAGATCAAAAGGAATTAAAGTTATGATGAATCCAACGGAGTTTTTGCATTTGTAACAAGTGTTTCAACTAGAGAAGAGAACAAATAGTAGTAATCGATGTCATTCATTATCAAAATCTTCCATAGCTATCGGACCCTACAAGTAGCATTCTATGACATTCATATTTTTTTCTCATGCTGCTAAAGTCATTCTTGATCATATTCAATTCTTCTAACTGGTTCTTTCAACTGCTCACTAGCAGAATTATTCATACCTCTATCTAGAATAACCTAGTTCGACTTGAATAATTCATACAATAAAAAGTCTCTAATGTATGGAGGAGGAAGTAATACAGCGAAATTCTTTTGATATGGCATTCCCTATGATTATGGTAATGTAACTTAAAGTCACAGATCAAACATAACAGTAATGAAAGGAAGGTAAAAACAGAAATCAGTCTTCACCCTCAAACACAACAGCAGAGAATAGCAGAGGTCAAAAAAAGACAACAAATAAAGTAATATAGTACAATAAAGGGGAATAAGATAAAACCAACCGAGAGAGAAAAAAGGAACGAGGAAGCTATGACTGGATCATGTGGCGAGGTGAAGCTTCGGCCGGAGCGGCAACAATGGTGGCGCGGCGCGGTGGTTGGATGAGAGGAGAAAGGGAGCGTGCGACGGCGCTGGCAGTGATGGTGCTGCTATCTGGAGAAGAAGGAAGAAATGCAGCGGCAGCAGCGACGCGGTGGTCTTCGCTCAGACGTTTGAGGTGGCGGCGATTCGGCTCTGGACGGAGGGAAAACGGAAATGACGATGGCGCTGGGTTTAATGGCTTTTTGATGGAAAGGTTGGCTAACGACTTGGTGGTTCCAGAGATGAAGATGGAGCGGTGGTGAAAAGAAGGTCGACAACTGAGGGAATGGGAGGAAGACAGATTAGGGTTTCTAATGTGTTGAAGGAGAGGGAGGACAGTGGGGCGGCGGTGAGGAGAGAGTGAGGGGTGGTCTGCTAGGGTTTCTGGTTGGTGTTGAAGAAGGAGATGGTGTTGGTTGCGGTTAGGAGAAGGCCGACGACAGCGTTGGTGAGGCTGGATGGTGATCGAGGAAAAGGGAAGGTTGGTTGAGGGCGGCGGCTCTGGGAAGGAGTGGCGGCGGCTAAGTGAAAGGGATGGAGGAGAAATAACTAGGGTTTTGAAAGGGGGGAAAGAGAATGAAGAGAGGAGGTTGATGGGTGCTGTGAAATTGTGGTGCGGGTTTCGATGTGAACGAAGGATTTATAGCAATGTTCGCAAAACCGACATCAAACCGTTCAAGTTACTGGTTCACGGTTTTTATGGTTCAACTGAGATTAAATCATTTTCGTACCGATAGTAATTAAATAATATTTTTAATTATGAGTATATTACATAATTACATATATATATATATATATATATAGGGGATGTATCTAGTGAGAAGGCTTTTCTTATATGAGAATGGTGAGAATAAATCGTGGCCATTAGATCTAACAATGAGTGGTCATGATTAAAAGAAATAAGTGGTCACATGACCACTTAAAAATGTCATGTGACTTTTTAAACAAGTCACGTGACTTATTTCTTTTAATCATGACCACTCATTGTTAGATTTAACGGCCATGATTTATTCTCACCATTCTCATATATGAAGAGCTTTCTCACTAGATACATCCTCTATATATATATATATATATATATATATATATATATAGGGGGCGTATCTAGTGAGAGCGATGTTTATTATGAGAGATGAGAGCGTTAAATCATGGCCGTACAACCATTCATGAGTGGTTGAGATTAAAAGTAATTTAGTGGTCACATGACTTTTTAAAAAAGTCACATGCCATTTTGTTTTAATCTTGACCCTTCATGGTAGATCTAATGGCTAAGATTGAACGCTCTCATCTCTCATAATAAACATCGCTCTCACTTGATACGCTCCCTATATATATATATATATATATATATATATATATATATATATATATATATATATAATTATAGACAAACACACCCACCAGCCTCCACACTCTTCTCTCAACCAGAAACCCTAGCAGCCCCACACCTTCTCTCTTCTCATTCCTCTTCTTCTCCAACCCAAACAGCCGCCACCCCATTCCTCTGTGTCACTAAAACACAATCGTCCTCCCACTCCCCAAACCCTTTCATCGACCTTTGCTTCTCTGCTCCACCACTCCTCACTGCATCGTCGCTCCACTCTTCTTCGCCATTCCTTATCTCTTCGTCTCCCTCTGGAAACCGCATCGCTGCCACGGGGTCTCTGCCGCCACGACTCTGTCCCCTCTGACCTGAAGCACCGTCGTCGTCCCTTCTATCTAGATCGTCATTTCCCCTCTACTGTTATCATCGTTGGTCCCTTCTCCTTCAATCTCCGTCCCAGACACCGCCACACCTCCTCTACCACCCGGCGCCACCACCGACATCGTTGTTCATCCTAACCACCGCTGCCGCTCCTTGTCGAAACTACCACCATCGCACTCTGGTTGCCAACGCCGTCGTCATAGTCTCGGGCGCCGCCACACATACCACCTATCCAGAACCTTTTCGGAGTTGCTCTTCACTGTTCGAGACCCTCCCACCACCGATTCACCCTCAGAAGCCTCGTTTCACTACGCCCTTCTTTCTTCTCTATTGGTTCATTTTTATTTTTATTTTTATTTTTACAAAACAGCTATACCGGCTCGACCCGATTTTTTCCGGTTTCTTACCGATTTTTTAAGTTCGTGACCGGTTCGATACTCCTCAGTTTTATGTGTCAATCGAACTGGCCTGACAAGCGGTTCCCGATTTTTCCGGTCGAACTGGTCGGTCCGGTCTGGTTCTGCCAACACTGATTTATAGCATTAGAATCAAGGTTTTTGGGGTGAGAAATTACAAAACTACCCCTAAGGTTTCTACTAAAGCTTTTTTTTTTTCTCTTCTATTTTTTGTGTTGTTTTTCATGTGTTGAGCCAAGACTCAAATTAAAATTAAAAAGAAACTTAAAAGTGAAGGGGTACAAAATAATATTAAATAGATTATCTAAAAATGAAATAATTAAACTAGAAACTATTTAATCTTTTTTGCATATTTTTTATTTTATCATTTTTATGGCTTTTTTTTAACATTTTTTTAAAACACAACAAAAGAAATAAATTAAATAAGAGACGAATAAAATTAGGTGCTAACATGATCAAATTTCCAAAATCCATACGGCAATATTTTAACAATGCCTCATTCATTACCAATAAACAACTCTAAAAGAACGAATAAAAATGTTGATAACTCGGCATGATTGGTTTACCAAGACATCTTCAAACACCACAACAATACTATTATCAGAATAATAAATTTTTAAACTTGCAATCATATTTCTTGTATCAGAAAAGTTAGTTTTTAAATCATATTTCCTGTGGGAATTCTTTTTTGAAGTAATGATTGACTTTATAAATTTAAGTTCTTGTCTATTTGGTTACCCTTTTTTTTTATTCCATCATATATAAGTGTGTTAGCATGTGAGTCCATAGTGCGACAGAGGCACGAAGGATGGAGGCACATAGCATATACTCGTTGAGGATGCGCTTTGAATCCATGGATACGCCCATTGAGGATTCGCTTTAATCTCGAACAGTTTGGTCTTGACGATGATGGCACTTGGGCTCAAGGGTTTTCTAGGAAGGGAAAGTGAAGTGAGAGGAGAGGAATAGAAGAGGGGGCGCTGAGAAGAAGAAGTGGTTTTCTAGGCTTTTCTCGAACTGTTTCATTGCTTTGAATGCTTTTACCGTTTTGTCTTTTTCGCACCCTTGTGAATCCACACACATATATATGATTCATATTATAATCTTGCTTTTTGACGATGAAATTTTATTACACTCCCAACGTGAAAATATTTCAAATGATTAATAAACATAGTAAAAGGAAATATGATTAAATCTAGGAAAATTTAATTTTATTAATAAAATCAATAAAGTAACACATTAATTCACATAACATGACTTGTAATATTTTAGTTTTAATTTTTATCTTCCCTTCGATTAGCAAAATAATAATGGTTTAAAGCTTCACCAATAGTATACCTTCCTCCAATATTGTTGTTTTACCTCGAAAACATAGATACCATCTGATCTAATACTTCGCCAGCATTGATATTTACAATCATCTTGCTTGAAGTTATAAATGTCAAAACTCTTTTGCACATTGTTCCATGCAGCGTTGCACCAAAATAGAGTGGTGCCCCAAAAGTTCTCTTTGAAGGACCACTCCCAGTACTGTCCACTTGGAATATTATGTAGGCCAAGATCATCATCTTTTGAACGACAATGGATAAAGAGCTGAGTATCGCCCCCCAGATCATTTTGAACACGCACATGATGAGTACCAAACCAGGCCTGCACAGGTACTATCAAATCGTCTGTTGATATGATCACCAACACAGAAAGTACAGTAACCAACACCTTCAACATGTTTATAAGATGCTAATAAGCTCACCTCTTATATTTTTACGGACCCTACAAAAGTTTCGACCTATCTATCAATATATATAAGTAAAATTTCCTTTACTTTTACATTAATGACAATATTAATTAGTTATTAAGAAAATTTATATTACTAATTAAAAAACCATTAATTATGAAATACCTAAATTTCCCATATGTATAAAAGTAAAAATAAAATAAAAATATAAAAGTGGTTTGACTTTTGCATTTTTCTTATGAATAAAATTTTATATTATTAATTAAATTAACTAGTGATTATGAAATATCTTAATTTCTCATATAAAATAGTAAAATAATATGAAAGTAATTTAAATAGTAATCATTAATCACATATTCTAAATATTATTCATTAATCACATATTCAAAAATAATTTTAAAAACAATAAAATAAAACCAAATAACATTTCATTTTCCTATTTTATATTACAAATATATTAAGTTAAATTGTCTTGACCTTCATATTAACTAGAATAATAATTACTTATTAATAATTTTTTCTATTCTTAATCATATTAACTATAAATTATAAAATATTTCTCACAGAGAAATTTAAATTATTAAACTTTAAATATATTTCAATTTTAATAATTAATCATAAATTGAGAAATAAATTTAAAAGAAAAATTGAGTAAAATCTTCATTATTATATATCACAAATATATTAAGTATTAAAATTAGTTGACATATAAGTAAAATTATTTTGATCTTAATATTAATAAGAACGTTAATTAGATATTTATAACCTTTTATATTATTAATTATATTAATTATTAATGGCAAAATGTATCAATTTTCATATATAATAGTAAAACATTAAATATGTAAAAGTGCATTCACCTTTACATTAATTATAACATTAATTTGTTATTAATAGTAAGTAATCTTTTTAATTTATACATACAAAATATATTCAGTGTTAAAGTTAGTTAATGTATAAGTAAAATTGTTTTGACTTTCATATTGATTAAAATATTAATTAATTATCGATTGCACCTACCTGTTCAGCATGAAGCCTTATCATCATCGTCATCATCTATTCCATTTAATGCAATCAACACCATGCTATTTTTTCATGATATTGGGCTGAATTGATGTTGTGTGAGTACTTGAATGTGAAGGTTGAGCTCTATTGAATTCTCTCATGCTCGTGGGTTCATGGTCCTTAGGCTCAAACCCCGTCATTTTGTCTTTTCATAATACAATGATCACGTAAAGTATATAATTGAAATAGATCTTTGCAAACATATTTAAATCTATAAATGAGTCAATAAGTATATAATTTCAAGATATTATAATAAAAATATAATTTAGCATTTTGGAAAAAATTTGCGATGGAAAAATTTTCCGTGCAAAATAACTAAGTTGGGACGGACTTAGCACTTTATCGTCGCAAAAATATTTTGAAAAATTAATTCAATATTTTGGGATGGAATTGTAATTTTGTCACAGTTTAGGGACAGAAATATGCAAATCGTCACAAATTGGTGACGGACTATAAAATTCCGCCCCAACTACGGAATTCGTTTTGGAGGGAAGGATGATGGCGCCAACTTTTGGGGACGCAGATATTTAATTATTCCGTCCCAATTTGTGACGGAGTGATTAATTAATTTCTATCACAAATTTTATTAAAAATATCTATTTTTATTTTGGCACGGAATTGGAATCTGTCACAATTTAGGGACAGAATTATGCAAATCGTCACAAATTGGCGACAAACTATAAAATTCTGTCTCAACTAAGAAATTCATTTTGGAGGGAAGGATGACGCCAACTTTTGAGGACGCAAATATTTAATTATTCCGTCCCAATTTGTGACGGAGTTAACAATAATTTTCTGTCACAAATTTTTTAAAAATATATTGGGACGGAATTGGAATTCTGTCACTATTTAGGGACAGAATTATGCAAATCGTCGCAAATTGGCGACGGACTATAAAATTCCGTCCCAACTACGAAATTCATTTTGGAGGGAATGATGGTGCCAACTTTTGGGGACGCAAAAATTTAATTATTCCGTCCCAAGTTGTGACGGAGTTAGCAATAATTTTCTGTCACAAATGTTATTAAAAATATATTTTTTGTTTTGGGACGAAATTGAAATTCCGTCACAATTTAGGGACGGAAATATGCAAATCGTTACAAATTAGCAACGGACCATGACATTCCGTCCTAATTTGTGACAGAGTTATCAATAATTTTCTATCCCAAATTTTATCAAAAATATATTTTTACTTTGGAAGGGAATTGTAATGTCGTCATAGTTATCTTAATGGCTTATAGACCCATTGAGCATGCATTCGTGTTGTGTACATGGCCTGTGGTTGCATTGAACCAAATTGTGGAGCACATTAGGTCGAGCAGGTCTTCGTAAAGTGGTTTTTTGTGCGGGTTTTGTGTTGTGGGGGCTCTTCTGGTAGGTTCTTTCCAGGTTGTTCGTAGGGTGGTTTTTGGTTTGGTCTGGTTTTTTGGGCTTCTTCATCATGTTTTGTATAGGGAGATGTTTTTTGTGCAGGGGTCTTTTTTGTCCCTTTTGGTTTGTGACTTTGGTTCCTCCCTCTCCTTTTGTCGAGGTTGGTTGATTGTTCTAATTCCTGATATCAATATATAATTGCGCTTTCTAAAAAAAAAAAAAACTTATAGGCCCATCAAGCCCAATTAAGCTTCATTTCGACCTTTAACGACATCAATTCACTACAAGAAATAACATATTTAGCAGCGACTTTTTCCCAACGACAAATAAGTTGTTGGTAATAATATGTATATGGCAACGGCATTTCTAAATTGTTGGCATAAGAATTTTTTTCATCAACAACACTAATATTGTTGGGAAATGTGTGGTTGTCCCAACGACCTTAATTGTCGCTGGGAAATATACATATATATGGCGACAACATTTTTAAATTGTTGGCATAAGAAGATTTTTTCCTCAACAACACTAATATTGTTGGGAAAGTTGTGGTTGTCCCAACGACCTTAATTGTCGTTGCGAAATATACATATATATGGCAACAATATTTTAAAGTGTTGGCATAAAAAGTTTTTTTCCTCAACAACACTAATATTGTTGGCAAAGATGTGGTTGTCCCAACGACCTTAATTGTCGCTGGGAAATATACATATATATGGCAACGACATTTTTAAATTGTTGGCATAAGAAGTTTTTTTCTCAACCCGACCGCTGCTCAGCCCTACAAATGAAAGAACAAGACTAATACATTAATTAACCATATTCTATGTTTTCTTAAGAAAACGTAATTATTTAGAGAGTGTCTTATAATTAGGGACGAATTGAGTAGTTTTAATAATGGGACATTTTTGAGAGAACCAAATTGTGTACTATTCCAAGAGTGTTATGTTTTGTTCTATTCTACCTAAAAATAATAATTCAGCTAACGATGATAATTAGATACCAGAAAACATTTTAAATATGACCGGTAAATAAATCCAAAATTAACAATAAGCTTCAAATAAATACTATATAACAGAAATATCAATCTTAATTTTTTCACCACCCAGTAGATCACACAAATACATTATACAACACAAAAACAATGAAAAGGAAGATGCCAAAATTCAAATGAAGTCATCAAACCCAAGTTTTAGAGAGTGAAAACTGAATCATCCCATCTTGTCCATACACATAATAAAAAGGAATACAATCTCATCTTTGATACATTAGCCCTATTCTCCTTGCTTTCCTCGTGATACCCCTTAACAATAACCAAATCTTTTCTCATCAAATGTGATATTTTTATATATAAAAAATAAATTTAAAATTTACCACTATTAGTTCAGGGGTAATGTTTATCTGCATAACATGAGATGTGATGTGATAGGTAGATAGGAGTGTGATTCTTGATAATGTTGCATCATACCATATCCTAAAGTCACAAAGCTTTATGTACAGAAATGGGATAATTGAATGAATTGAATTGAATTGAAAGTTTTGAAACCATTAATTGCTAACCAAGAGCACTGAAGCCACCCATCTTCATCATTCTCTCAAACTCCTTGTAATCAACCCTCCCATCCCCATCAACATCCACCTTCATAATCATCTTCTTGCACTCTTCCACTCCCTGTTTGAGTCCCAGAGAGGACAGAACCTCTTTGAGTTCCTCAACAGCTATGAAGCCATCACCGTTTTGGTCAAAAACATTGAATGCCTCTCTCATTTCCTCCTCTTCATAACGGTCGTTCATGATGGACTGGTACAGCTCCCCAAACTCGTCCATGTCCATGCACCCGTCTCCGTTCGCGTCGATCTTTTCAATCATATGTGAGAGCTCGTTTTCGGGGATGAAGATGCCCAGATTCTCCAGAGAGTTCGTCAGCTCATTCTTGGTGATCCGCCCGTCACCGTTGCGGTCGAACATTTGGAAAATGCGCTTGAGCTCAATGGGATCCATTGCAGTTGTTGTTGCGACAATTGTGGACAAATGCAGATTGATGCAACTACAGTTGTGGACCCTGGTGATGGGAAACAAAAACCCTCTTTTGCGGCCGCAGACTACAATTTAAAATCTTTCTGTGTTAGTAATAAAAAGGAAGAATCTGAAGTTGCAGTAGTTCTTAGATTCTTGGGGGGCAAACATACTATAAGATATACATTTAGAAGGTTGTAAACAAGGAAAATCCTGAGTTTAATAGCTGGCATTGGAGAGTGGAGACAGCGAATTTGTGGTGCTTGCTGTGTTGTATTTTGCTGTTACTTGGGGAGGGCTTTTTTGGGTTCTAAATAAAGGAATAAAAGTACTAGTTTTTTGGAAACATGTATGCAATGATCTTTTTGGGTTCCTTGACACTTGAAGAATTTGCACTAGCATATTGGACAGGTTAATCTATGATTAAGGGTAGTGGTTAACTAAAAAGTGGGAATTTCACATTGTGAGTAGAGAGCAAATTTTGCATAAAACACGGATCTAACACGGTGTTGTTGAACAAAACCAATTAAAAAGTGACACCACATTGTCTAAAACTAATTTAGTTGGGTAAAGTCATTTATGGTGTGTATGAGCCCACATTCACATTAGAGGTGGCTTTTTATATTTCAGCTATAAGTAGTTATTTTTCCTAACATGCTATTAGTTAGTGAAGGAGTGTCATTTGATGAAAATTGGAATGTTCAAACAGCAAATATGAATTATGTATGAGTTTGCAATTAGCAACTTGGAACCTCAAGTGTCTAATTTTAACCAAACAACTCTCTTTATCTAAGTGTGGTGAGTTCATGATTGCTGTAAATCCAGGTGCATTAAGCTTACATGTTCTTCCTTTGTATTTTTTTATTTATTTCCTCATTAAGTATTTAACGCAATAGCATTCACAAGAACTTAAACTCAAAATCTCTATTTAAGTTAGAACAACTCAGTAGAGATTTACGCGTTTGGGGGTTCCTTGGTATTTTTTTGAGACCCTTATTGTTCACATATTTTTTCTACACCACGATGATGCAAAAACTTTTGTTTTTCAAAGACGCGTTAACATAAATTTTGCTTTACCTTTCGCCTATTCAATTTGGTCCCTGTCCATTCAATTGGGGGTGCCATCTCTCCATTTTTTAACGGATAGTTATACATACTTATATTATTTTTCATTAAATTGACAAAAAAAAAATGGTATGAGCAAGGTACAATATTAATGTAAAATAATACAACAAATATATCATGCCACCCATGATGAATCCGTTGATGACGGATCTAATCTTTTTGATATAAAACCAAAACTAATTTTTTATCAAATGAGTGAACTATAAACTAATATTTTCACTTTTCTTCCTATGTAAAAAAAAAACCATATTTTCATTGATTTAATAATCAATCTAGCTGGTTGTAAAATATTGATGCGTACTTCAAATATTAAATGTAAGTGGTCAATGGTAGGTAGTTGGTCCAACAGTTTTATCTGTCTCTTCTTGAATGAATCAGAAATTAAACTTAAAAAATGAAAAATGGTAGGTACCAGGTAGTGTTCAAAATTTAAACATTTCATGTTTTTCCTCAAAATTATCCAACGACACTTACATTAAATAAAATGAAACAATAAATTTCACAGGGTGATTCGTAATGCAACACAAATGAAATAGGTCAATAAAAAATACAAAATGCTTTATATCAAGAAACTCGAAATAATCATACTAAAGATCATAAATTCCAAGAGTCATCCTCGTTGCTAAATCAAGCTATTGTCTTTTAAGTGTAACTTTTTCTCTCTCTTTTTAATCATCGCTCCAACTTTACTGCTTAACTAGCTCTACTGAGATTGTAATATGTGCAACTTTCATAGTGGTCAACACCAATATATATAGAAAATGTGGTTTCAATGGCACCAAATGAAGTTTAACGGATGACAATGGTGTCAGTGGAATCATGGAGAGGGATGAACATATGAGAAAGAGGATTTGCTTGGATATGTTTTGTATCAGTTTGTAATGGGCTGGGACACCCCTTGCACTGCCCATTAATAAACTTTGGCTTATAAAAAAAAATGAGAAAGAGGAAGATGGTGGTGGAGGAGAGGCATGAGAAGGAAAATGCAAAGGCTGGAAAGACAATGGTGGTAATGGTGGTGACAAAAAAAAAGTAATTGAAACTTAGTATAAGCTTAGGGAGATAAAAAAAGTGATAGAAACATAAAAGCATAGGGAGAAAAAAAGGATGAGAGCATGGAGGAGGATCGGAGACAAGGACGAGGGTGTTGGAAGGAGATAAGGAAGGATGATGGTGGCAAACTCAAGGTGGTGGAGGAGGGTTGTTAGGGGTAGAAAGCAAAAGTCTCATTGAGTGTGGTGGCAGACTAGAATGTGGGTAAGGAGCCCCTCATTTAGGAAAGAAAAATTTCCATCTGCCCCACTTGAGGGTGGTTTAATTAAGCAAGTTACTATAAACTAGGGTTCATAGAAGTAGCTCTGTCAATATGAGTCATGATTAGTGAATCAACCCAGCCCGTTTCGACTCATGGTGAGTTGGTAAAAATTATATTTATTTTTCTTTGACTAACTTAACCTACCTCACCAAATCTATAAGCTAAAGTGGGTTTAAGCTTAGTTGTGTCACTCAACCCACTTTTATTTATTTAATAATTTTAATTATACAAGATGTAATTATTTTCTTATATTTTTCACCATATTCTATTTTTTATTTATTTAAAAAATTCGGTAGGTCAACGCCTAGCTAACCCACCAACTCTTTGTGGGTCGAGTGAAGTTGCATATTTTTTCTTATAAAAAAGTAAATCAACCAAATCATATCTCACTTTTCTCCCAACCCATATGACTTCATTTGAAAGTTTTTATTTTGGTATCTCAAAGTATCCTCTCACTAAATATGTGAGAGATTAATCTCCCAAGGTATATTGATTGGCACAAAGTGAAAACCCCCCTCCATTTTTCCATACACATTAATCCAACGATTTAGTCCCTTCTATTCAGACCAACACATTGTTGGTCTCACTTTGATAACTTAACAAAAGAGAGAGTGAGGGAAGTTGCAAATCATTTGATTTGAACAAAATAAATTCACTTTTCCACACAAAAAATGTTGGGTCAATATTCAATAAGTGTAGATATTCAGAGTTAAAAATGAAGAAATGAGAGAAAATTAATATATGTAACATACAATATAATGTGTTAAAAACTAAAATACAGGAAAAAATAAGGTGTATGTGAGAATTGAGATGTATGAATGTAGTTTTGGTGTATATATATGTGTGTGTGCGTTAGCAAAAGCACATTGATTGCACAGAGTAAGAATAGATAAATCATGAACATAGGACACAAAAAGTTTGTTCGCGCAGTTCGACCAATTGAGCCTACCTTTGCGGCTATAGTGTAGCTATAACTCCGTTTTATTCAGATGTGAAGCATGTGGTACCTAGTACACCTTTAGGGTTACAGACTTTACCTATTTATAGGATACTAATGATCCTAGTAATACAACACAAAATCCATGTAAACTCATACACAATCCCCTTAAATCAAATCCTAATAAAATGAATAGATTTGGCCCAAAAATTGAAAACATAATCCTTTCGATAACTTTATGATTTTCCCAATGAGCCAAACTCAACAATCTCCACCTTGGAAAATTCTCGAACCCCTATGAAGATACTATGCTCAATTTCAAAATCGTGACTTTTGGGATTGTGCTTCTCCTCTGCTTATCACTGAGAAAAATGTAACAAGTCTAAGCAATTCTTGAACTTGTCACTGGTGACTGGTTTGGTCAACATATTAGCTGCACTACAATACAACCGAACTCCACATTGCTCAACACCCGGTTCCTTCACTAACCCTGCTACACGGTGCTCCCCAATTTGTCCCAAACGGCCTTCGGAGTTGTGAGATATGTGATATGATACATCACCTCGTCTGAAACGCATAGAGGTATCAATCCCAATGCCTTCTCTTGCATCTCCGTCCAATCAACGTCTGACATATCCACTGGTTTCTCCGTTTGCTGGGCCTTCTGCAATCCTTGTCGAGCCAACAAATTATTGACCCTCTGTTGCCATAATTCGCAATTGCCCGTTCCCTTGAACTTATCAAAATCGAATTTTGCACCAGAAGTCACTAAGCTTTGATACCGATTGTTAGCACAAACACTTAGATTGCACATAGTAGAGTAGATAAATCGTGATTGTAAGACATAAAAGGTTTGTTCACGTAGTTCGGCCAATTGAGCCTACCTCTGCGGCTATAGAGTAGCTATAGCTTCGTTGTATTCAGATGTGAAGCATGTGGTACCTGGTACACTTTTAGGGTTACAGAGTTTACTTATTTATAGGATACCAATGATCTTAGTAATACAACACAAAATTCCTGTAAGCCCATACAAAATTCTCTTAAATCAAATCCTAATAAACTGAATAGATTTGATCTAGAAATAGAAAACAAAATCTTTCTGATATCTTTCTAATTTTCCCAATGAGGCACACTCAACTATATATCATAATTGATTAAATAGCAAGGGAAGATCTCATAAAGAAAAAAAAAACATAGCAAGGGAAGTTGGATGATAGATGTTGAAAGTTGAATTTGCCACCCTATATACAAAATATCGCACCCTCATTTTTACATTTTCAGATTTAAATGTTTGATTACAGTTTTTAAAAACTGTTTTCTATTTTCAAAAACTGAAAAATTTAAAAGTCTGTTTGGCAAAACCTGTTTTTGAAAATAGTTATTGATTTCAGTTTTAAAAACTAAAATATCAGAACAGCTAAAATATGTTTTCAATTTCTGTTTTTAGTTTTCAAATTTCAGTTTTTGAAATGTTGGAAAATATCTCATTCAACAATTTTTTTTTTCTATTTTTTTTTTGAAAAACAGTTTATAGAAACTCTTTTTAAATACAGTTTTCAAAAACTACAATCAAACAAACTCTTTGATTTTGAGATTTAAAAAATTTTGTTTTTGAGATTTAAAACTAGAAACATTAAGGGAGGTGTGGAATTGTGTGGGTAAAATGTCAAATCTTACTCCAATAGATGTGTGTACCCATGAGGGAAGAGTGAGACCCAATCAGTGGATTTAATGTAAGCCATTACTTATACAACATTGATTGATGAGTGCCATCTTTTGGTGTCTCTTGACACCCATTTTGTGGTGGTCTAAAATCACGATAATTGCACCGTTAGGGGGTGTGCTGTTAGCGGCGCCCCTCCATTCCAATCCAAATAGACCTGTCCGTACAGGAACACAACGCGCTCGTTTATTCACGAAAGTGCCCCTCCCTCCCTCGATTTTGAACTCTATCGCTCTTGCAATGCCTTTTCTTCCTACACTCCTCTCTCTACATCACAATACAAATCCCTAGTTTTCGCATTCTTTCTCAGTCACTCTCCATCATCAGGTATCGCTTCTCTTCTCTTCTTCGTTCGTCTATGCACACACACACAGGAAGAACGTAATCTGATTTCGCATCTTCACTTCTACGCTATGCTATGTAGCTCACACTACTATTGTCTCTTTCGTTTTTCTCTGCAATGAGGAATGATAGCAATCGTTCGTTTACTATGCGGTTGGATTCTCACTCATGCCACTCCAAACACAACAACATTAATTATTTCTCACTGATTTTGTGTCTGCGCTTGCGGTTCAAAGCCTAAAATGCGGTTTAATAACTAATAATTAATCGCAAGCCTTAGCTGCACGATGATGTATAATGAAGCATTTCAAGAAGTGGTAAATTTTACTCCAATGTATATAGAGGAGTAGGGGTGAAAAATGGGTAATTTTGATTGGAGGATTTAAATGGTGTGACTTATTTCTGTTCTGTGCTCAATATGTTCTGTTCAATCCTGCTTGCTAGATCAAATGGTTGGTTTATTAGTTATTACTTACTCATTATGAAACCTCAAAGATAAACAATGCACTTAATGAAGTCACTTAGAACTGTTAGTTCTGATAGTTTGTTAGTTACACACATGTAAGTTTGGTAGTTTTTTTTTTCTTTTTTTCTAGCAGAGTAGCTAGATTTTCACTGTAGTGTATGTAGCTAACATAAACCTGCAGAACTATAAGATCAACTCAATCAATAGAATCATCAATACATTTTCTCTCTGTCAAGTTCATTGATTTGTTTTACTTAGAGCGTATACGAAGTGGTAGGTGGAGTGTTTCTTTTGCGCCTGTTGATGGATTCTTCAGAGAGGAATGCAGTACAAGTTTCAGTCTTTTATGAATGCTTCAATAATAGTTTGGAAGCTTTGAAACTATGATTTGCTTGGCATCTGCGCAAATAAGTTCATGATATGGATTGCACACTATATATTTCTTATGTTATCAGACATATATGTAGTATGTACACAAGGTTGAGAGCAAATGATATGGATTAGAGTTATTCAATCTTTGATTGCATTTTTGTTTCCTTTGTAAGATCTTCTGGAAAATGTCTCATGTAATAATGTTCAGCACATGCAGGTGGATTTAGCTACAATATGTATCAAGAAGCTTTGAAGAGGGACAAGTTCCCTCGAAGAAGCTCTCGTATTCTCTCTGGTAAAATAAGAAAGTGCACAGTGCTTAATTCCCAGAAAATTAACAGAGGAGCTGTAGAAGCAGGTGCACCTTTAGCAGAGAAATTTTTTGCTTCTTCAATAAAAGCAGCTACTGAAGTTCCTCAGTCCTCTTTTCAGTTCTATGTCTGCTCAGATGAGGGAATTAATCTTCATGTTGATTTAAATTCGTCCCCATTAGATTGGACTAATAGGTTTAGAAATGAGGTTCGCATAAGTGAGAACTTGAAAGGGAACAAATCCTGGAGCCTTTTGCAGGATCTCCGGGACTTAAAAGAGAATTCAACAAGAGGGAAATCTTCCTTATTGTTGAATACAAATTCTGGTCAAATAGATAATCGTAATGGACAAGTCAAATCTTCCTCAAGCACGAAATTGATAAAAGACAATGTTGCAGAGTTAGATCAACAGAACAGAGGTAACAGACCTTTAATATCTGATTCGTTAGCTCCATGGAGCATGGATGCAAAACTGGAAGATAATTTACTGGAAAATCGTTCAGCTGGGCTGACTCTAAATGTGGTTGATAATTTAATGCAAGATCAATCAACTGTTGAAGTAAGTTCTGATGCACCGAACAGTTTTATTTCTGGCGCTGAATCTTGTGCTAAAGATATGTCTAAGAAAATACTTGATTCAGGTGCCGCCAATACTACAGTCAATAAGTCACGTTGTGATTCTGTTGGTAACTCACTGTCTGAGCCTGGAACATTGGAGCTTCAAAATTCAAAGCCCGACAATGAATATTATGAGGATTGTGCTCTGCCAAATAGTTCTTGCATTGTGAGTCCTGGTGTGGGTTGTGCTGGAGCTTCATTAAGTAATTCTGGGGAACTACAAAATTCCGAAGTTGCAAGCTGTAATAAATATACGTTAGTTTCACTTTGTGACAATGACGGATCCCTGGATTTTTGTTATCCAAAGAACACTTCTGACACAGGACAGGGTGGACTAGCAAACTCAAGCGAGATTAATTTTGTTATTGATGGGAAAGATTACCCATCATTAATTGAAGAATGGGTATAGTGCTTTCTTTAGCCTTTGAGATAAATGTAACATTTTTTTCATGTTTTCTTTTCATTTAGAAGATTTTTACATTTTTCCTTATTTATATTTGGGCATAATTTAGATATGAAATAGCTGAATTATTCCAGTTCAACTTATGATTGGTGCTTGGTATAGTATTTAATTTAGAATACAAGTTTGGAGATCCTTTTCAATAGTGGAATTGAGTCTAAGTTGTATATGTCTGACATATGTGGTGCTAATTTATTAAACTTGCATTTATACTGCTTTGCACGTAAACAGTCCTTGCTAAAATATATGTGCAATAAACCGTTGAAGAATTTAAGAGGTCTACTTGTACAGAAAAAGAATGTTAATGATTCTCACCCTCACATGATTGATATTATTACTTAATGCCATGCCTAAATGGTTCTGCTTCTTCAATACTTCAGATTTAGGTTTTTTATTAACGGAATCGGTGTATTTTCATTCCTGATTGATCAGCATATGCGTGTTGTATTATATCATTATTGTTGGTTGTTTACATAGGTAGCTATTCATACTTCCATGTCTTGTCCTTCATCTTCAGAATCGTCCATTTTTTAATCCACTGTTACACTCCCATCCCATGAAAACAATTTTTCACTTTTCATGTTTGTAATGTGTTGGAGAAGATAGTAATAGGGATTCATATGAAAAGATTGATTATTTAGATATTGGCCACCTAAATGTTTAGATGTTGATCTTTACAAGCTTCTTGCCTTGTTGCTCTTATGTGCATGATATTTGTCTCATTTTTTTCTTTTGTTTTTGGTAAGTATTAGCATTTTTGTCAAGAATATAATGACATTCTGTTGTTTGCAGGAGGCGGGCAAGACTGTTGATGGAAGGGAGTGTTCAGCGTAATTACTGTTCTTAGTAACAGTTTTCAGCATTCTTAAGCTTTTCTGCGACTGATTTAAGAATATTTATACTGTGCTTTCAGATGCTCCCAATTTGACGACCCGCTTATGAAATCATGTCTGGAGTCTAATGATCAGGATTCCAAAATGGAGCTTCGCAGAAAGAGGAAAAACAGAGACTCCGAGATTCAAGGTTCCTGTGATAAACCTGCTACCCGAATTTTAAGAAGCATGAAGAATACTGCTGTGATGGTCCTGCCTAGAAGATCCACAAGGCTAATCTCCAAGGTGCTTTGACGTTTTGTTTTGGCATGAAAGTGAAATCATATACAATGAACACAACCTGAAGAGTATTCAAATTTATTCATTTTGGTTGCAGTGTTCCATGTCTTAAATAACGTGATGAAAACATATTAACGCCCACATATTGGTAGTTAAAGTATTTACCTGATGTTTGAATAAGATATAATAGGACTACAAATTGCATTTCGTTATTTTTTTATTTTTTTCGAATACTAAAACCTCAACTGAACTGCTTTCTAATTGTTTTTACTTTTTACTGCTCAAAATCTTTCAATGCTCCCAAACGAAGTCAAAGTATTTCACTTTTTTTGTACAAACTTACAACCTTTTTTGATATATTGATTTATTTATTTTTTACTTTTGCCTTATAGCTTCTATTTTTTATTTACTGACACCTTCAAAAGCTATTTTGTTCGTCTTTTCCTTTGGATACCTACAAGAAGGTAGGCCTGGCAGCTGGCTTGTGTGCTGCATGCTTTAATTTAGATTTTCTTTTGTGGTTAAGAAATAACTACAATTGAGTTTCTAAATGTTTGATTCGACCACGTTTTTATATTGTTTGCTTTTGTTGTCCAGACTCCAGTGAGTTCATGAAGTACTTTAATGCGCCATTTGGAGGCATTAGTTCCAGTGTTTTCTGTGAAATTATATCCAATGTTCCAAAGTGGAGGAATGATATTTCGTAGGTATGAACTATCCCCTCATCCTATTTTTGGGAAACATTAGGAATTGTGAGATAGGTCATGAAATTTGAACTTAAATATTTGCACTGCAAATTGGAGAAACCAAAGAACTGAATCTCATGGCTTACAATTTTTTTTTTGTATTTTTTGTTCGTGTTTGGTAAATCAGCAACTTGAATATGTTCAGTCTTTGGAGAATCACTTTAAAAATTGTCTTATGTGATCAAGTTTTTGGAACACATGGATCTGAACTTCGAAATAAGCCAAGTTCCAATTGGACTAAATTCTTATTGCGTTGCTGCTCTATAATTTGTTTTCCAACTTGAAGATGTTTGCTTTGTTTTCATTTTCCATTGATATGAATAATTACAAAAATGATATGTTTTTTCATTCTATTTCCTGTTTTCAACATCTACATAGGAAACGGTGAAAAGAAGATACAAGGAATGAAGTTACAATAAGATGACTTTTTTTTTTTAATTATTAATTGAAAGATACCATTGGAGATGAAAATAAAAAACAAACTACTACACTCTCTTGGTGTATCTTTTGTTTGGGAATGCATTTTGTAATTTCATTTCTTATTTTTACTAATAATTGCAGCTCATACAGTTTATTTTCACCATTTCCTGTAAGATTTTATGAAAATAAGTGGTAATTTTGAAATTGTCGGTAAAATTTAACTGAAAAAATAAATGTTTTTCAGACCAAATAAACTTTTAGTTTTCTACATCTAAACATCCAACTAAATGCTGAGGCCTTCTAGCCTTAACTGTGTTGTTACACTGATGACGCTGTTAATTGTGTTAATTGGTTTAGTGGTATGATTTTTCGCTTCAGGTGCTAGAGGTTATCAGTTCAGTTTGCCCAACAACCCTCTTGAGTGTTAAATCTTATAATTTAACTGAATCGACTTAATAGTAAAGGCTTTTGTTGTTGCTACTGCTATCGCTACTACTGCTCCTAATCATGTTAATTAATTGCTTGCAGGTCGCGTCATTCTTTTTGAAGAGCTATGGAAGTATTGTGTTTAATATATACCCTTTTAAGACTATTTCTGATTGTATGTTTATATGGTTAAGATGATTACTCATTGAATTTCAAATACTTATTTGCATCCTATTGGTTTCTCAACAAGCAGCAATAAAGTGAGTTCCAAGTGTAATTTTTTTTTTTCCAGAGTTTCAAATTTATAGAATCTATCCAACAATCATGGGCAATAAGTTTGAGTGGAAGATAAGTGCTTGAGCTACTTATAATATATGCTGATATTCCTTCTCAACAAAACCATTTGTCTCGATGCAAGAAGTTTGCTGAACTATGCCCTTCAAGTTGCGAAAGGCAAAAGGTTTAAGTTCCAATGAATTGTCTGATTTAGTGGACATAAGTTGTCTAAATGTTTGCAATTATGAACTGAAGGAATAATAGAACCACATGATTCAATGTGAACCATGTCAAAAATTTGTTTGATTACATTAGATTTTGCGGAACTAACAACTATCTCAACCATTGGGAAATATACTAGTCCTTTTTGAGATTTTGAGAATAAATCCCACCTTAAATGTTTATTTTTGAATCTTAAAGCTTGTAGGCCTTGGAGTTTGTGTTGTAACCTATGAAAATACATTTTTCACCTTTATCATCAATTTTCGTTGTGTAAGGTGACTAAACATAATTCTTTTAAAAAACAAACACCTCATTGCTCAAAAACAGTTTATGAGTCTATCTTTTTGCGGTACATAATTTGGACCATACTCTTTAAATTTGTATTGTATATCGTTACCAATTTTGATTTCAATTACGTTTTCCATTATATTTCTCCGTGAATTTTAGACTTTCCATCTTCAAACAGATGTGTTCATGCAAATTTACTTGGATACTATGCATAAATCATATCATTTCATGGATTGTTACGTTTTTCAATATTGAAAAAGGATTAAATGCGAGGTTAAATATTTTTTCCGCATGTAATAAAGAATATGCAAGATTAAATGATAAATTAGAAGTGTTGGTTATTAGCAGTAACCTTGGATGTTGATATGCCGAAAATTCCCAAAATAAGACATTTGGACTTTGTGGAATCTCAGGCAGCACATAAGTAGGAAAAGGTGACAAAAACAAAATGTGAAATGTTTGCCCTCACGCAGGATCGAACTACGGACCTTCAGTTTACAAGACTGACGCTCTACCACTGAGCTATAAGGGCAATACGTTTCTTTTGTTTATATTTTGTACATTTAAATATTTTTATTTGAGAAAGACTTCCAAATGAAACAATTTTCTTGTCAATGAATTTAAGAGATGCCTTTGATTAATGATGATAGAGATACTTAAAAGTAGAATAGCATGTTACAAGTTTTGACAACACTTATATTATACATATATGAGTTCAATATTTAGGCATTCTTACGGAGTTCGACTCTTAGGTATTGTTTGGTTGAAGTGGAATGGAGGAGAGGGAAGGGGAAGGGTTTTTAAAAATAAATTGTGGTTGATCAAAT
This sequence comes from Acmispon strigosus, assembly GCA_030819835.1. Taxonomy (NCBI): domain Eukaryota; kingdom Viridiplantae; phylum Streptophyta; class Magnoliopsida; order Fabales; family Fabaceae; genus Acmispon; species Acmispon strigosus. Next base: position 63,470,786 of record JAUAMA010000004.1, read on the forward strand.
TTTTGGGGGGGAGGGGGGGGGGGGAGGGGAGGGGATCAAAACCCTCCTAACTCAATTTTTTGTTCCCTCCAATAGTGGGAGATTAGGAGAGAAATAATTTTTTTGACAAAAATATCCCTAGACAAATTTAAGAATTCTCAAATTCAACCAAACAATACGGGATTGGAAAAGTTGAGGTAAAGAATGGAATAGAGAAAGATTATACATATTTTCTTCCTATATTATACGATATAAAAATAAATTCAACATCTCTGTGCTCTTCTAGAACTAAAGTAGTAGAATCATAAATGACCAGGACAGAAAATAAAGACGAGATTTTCCCAAACTTATGTGTAATATATAATTGAAGAAAGGAATAAAAACCAAGGAAAAGAAATATTTTCTCAGATTTTATAATTTATTTCTTTTTAAATAATCGGTAAATATATAAAGGGTGGAAAAGTAATTTAATTATAATATTCCTCTTCTCCTAATAAGTAAATGATTACTTTCTCTCCTCACTCTTCCCTTAAACCAAACAAAACAGATTATTAAAATCCCTCCCCTCCATTAAAATCCCTTGCCTCCCCTTCCCTCATTTGAACAAAATTATGTTAAAGAAGAATTATGGTCAGTTAAGATTTTTTGGAGCTTAAAGATATCTTCCACGTGAGAAAATCATGTTTGTGCCGGGAATATGCACATCATGGTGAAGTTAGCTCTTCCACCGAAGGGTTTTCTCATCCACAAGATTAGAACCCGAGACCTTACTTAAGAGGAATCAAATATGTACCACTTGAACCAAACACCTGCTGATAGGGTATCATATTATAGTCCAAAAGGATGATATCGAAACATCATATGATAAATAATGGTGGACATAATAGACTTTTATCTCAATCTACAAGAATTTCATTCAAATTTCCCCATAAAAGTTTGTCCTAACATTAATTTACACTAGTGTCAGCGAGTACCAAAATAGGCGGAATCCATATTGCAACTTTTATTCCTAGTATCAGCGAGTGTCAAAATTTTTTAAACCATATTTATATCTTGAGATGTATGCTTTATTAAAATTTTAAAAGACGGTCAATGATTCAAATATTATTATTTTTTATTTAATATTAACTTATTTTATGTTCTTTAGAGTGCGTAATTATGTTACATAATTATGACACTCAAAGTATTGATTTATTTTAAATAAGAGATAAACATATTGATTTTGCCGAAATTTAAATAAGTACTTAATTAAATATATAACTTTGATATCATTTTATTTTAAAATTATGCAACTTAATAATTATGAATAGAATCATCATATCTCAATACTAATTATCTAACCATGTATTGCATAGTTAGATTTAAAAAAAAAACCGTCCAATGCACGGGCTACTTACTAGTTTTCCCTTAAAAGTTTGTCTTAACATTAATTTACACTAGTGTCAGCGGGTATCAAAATAGAGAAAATCCATATTGCAACTTTTATTCCTTCTGAACAATGCTTTCTCTTCATTTTAAAAATGAAAAACATAAATAGTTCTCACTCATTCATTTTCTTCTCTCAACAAAATGTGGCTGATTATCTAGCTAGGAACTCTAGCTCTTTCCCCAATTCAGTGTGGGTGGAAGAGGTTTCTCAAGGTGTTTTTTCTTTGCTTCAGCCTGATGCATTGGCTCCTGAGTTGGCTTAGTACGTTTAGATGAAGTGTTACTTTCAAAACAAAATTCAATGTAAAAGGAAATAAAACGTGAATACAATATCAAAATGTAAGAAGAATAAAATTTCAGTTGCTCATCAATAGCTACTTTATCAACCTAATTGAATTAAAACGAGTTTTATACTATATACAAATTTCATTTACATCATCATAACTATCCACGAAGAAAAAAAAAACCCTAAAAAAAGTAAGACAGAGGGAATGATCAAATAAAGCTGCAAAACTGATATACATGAATTCTATTCTACTCTCAAAATCTTTGTTCAGCTCTGCTGAATGAAGCATAATCATCATTATCAACCAAGAAAAACTCCATCATCTATTTGATGTTTGATGGCAAAACAGTTGAGCTTCAAAAAACAGTAACATCCGATCAAATCCAGATGGAGGGGTTTCTAAATTGTGTTGCCATAGCATCCGATAGAAACTTGACAAGGTTTTTTCTCTCAACATTTTTCTCCTTCTTAAGTTCAAGGTGTCGAACCTGCAGGCATATAAATCAATTAATGAGACATTGTCTTAGGATCAGATCGCGAGCTCTCATTAGGCTATGTGCCCCATTTCAATAAGACTCTCAAGTTCAAGACAGATAAGATTAGGACAAGATAAGCAGACCCCAACGAATACACACGTACACAAACCAATCTTCAAAGGGAAATTATTAGTTAGCTGTTTCAACATCCATATTATTTCTCATCACTGCTGCTTTAGTCATTCTTGATCATATTCAACTCTTCTCACCGATTCTTTCAACTGCTCACTAGCAGAATTATTTTATATCTCTATCTAGAATAACCTAGTTCAGCTTGCATAATTCATACAAGTAAAAGTCTCTGATGTTACTACATGGAGGAGGAAATCATGCAGCGAATTTTTTTTTATATGGAGACATTCCCTATGATTGTGGTGCGTAATGCAAATTTCAATAGAATCAGAGAATGGAATTGCAATTTGGAAATCAATCCGCAGTACCTTAACAGAATCTGTCAGAGAGAAACCCGTATCCGTGATAATGACAAGACACTTGATATCATGTTCATTAGCATACTCATATTGCTCTGTAAGACTAGGATCATGGGTTGGAACAAATTCAGCCTGATGACATGAAAGATGAGTGAGAATAATCTTCAGTAATAATACTCAATTATGCAGATTAAAATTGTTAATTTACCTTAAAGTTCTCCTCCCATAATTCAGCAACTAGTTCCATGCGCTCCTCCAACAGACCACCTCCTCCTTTTGAACAGACAAGAATATTGGCGCTGGCTTCATTTCTGAAACAGTTGAAAAATTCAAGTGTGTATGTTTGTCAGTGTTATCAAATATCCGCCATGGCAGAGGAATCTCATGGCAGGTTTTTGGCTCTCCGCCATGACCGATGTCCCGCCATAATACGTCATCATTATTTATCAAATATGGCGGATTTTTGGCTCTCCGCCATTAACAACATTGATGTTTGTAGACCACCAGCAAACAAGCCTTGCCCTACTAAGTGATTGTGATATTTGTATTAAAAGGAAAAAAGAAAAGACAATAACCTAAGTGGCAATGAGTTTATGAAACGGTAAAATAACAAACCAAGGAGTATGGGTTGAAGGACACTAACCTATTAGGCCTAAAATCTTCTGGACAATTCTGAATTATTGTTTCTAGTGCAAGACTAGTCCCCACACCAGTTGGATGATTCCCTTTCTGGATAGCAAATAAGACAAGCAGTGAGAAATAATATAAAATTCAGACAAAAGAATATTCAGGCTGTCTAAGACTGCAAGAAAGCAAAGGTCATCAGGAAAGATAGTTGACCCCACCAATATGCTCAGGGAAAAGGTATTAATGAATATTTAGAGAGTGAGGGACAAACCAGCACATATCAAAACTAATCAATGTTTTACAAACTTGACCAGTCATTGAACAAGTAGAAGTACTTGTTCACAGTTCAATGATTCACTGGTGGTCGAACCATACTTTAACAGGTGATAATTAAATATTTTTTTAATATTGTATAATATATTAAGTCATACATTAGAATAAAACATAAAGATATTAAGTCAAATTATAAAAATTTAAGAATAAAAGGGAAGTTAATAAAAATCATGTATAAGGGTCTTTATAACATGTTGCTGGACTTTTATTTGGTTAAAAAAAGCTAACATTAAAAAAAGTTCTAAAAATTTTGACAAAAAAAATACCGGTTGTAACCAATGCTTTACACAGGTTTTTGACCAGTTTCGGACCGTTTGTCATCAATTTTGAGATCAGTCAGTTTTTGGTCGTACGGATCCAGACACTTGACTGGTTCCTGGTTCAATAAATCAAACTGCCCGCTTCGGTCCATTTTTCAAAACAACGGTACTTATTCAAATTCAGGCAAATGAGTTCACGAGGTACTAGCAAACTTTGAGATAAGCAAACAACAATCAAATTATACAATGGTTATGGCAAAGGAATGTTCAACTGTTATGGAAATAAAGAGAGAAAAAATAGTATAAAAGATACAAGCCAACAGTCAGCAAAAATTAAATATGTATGCATAACCTACATAGTCGTTATTCCACAACTGATGAAGCAAATAGTCATATCGACCACCAACAGACAGCAAGACACCTTCAGTGAGTGATCCAGGACTGTTCTCCTTCCTTAAGTATACCTTCCAAGAAAAGTTCAACTTCATTAGGTTAAAAAATGCATACATATTCTAGCCCTTTCGCTTCCTTGATATGCAAGGCCAAGAATCATCAGGCAATATAAATATTTCAAATATTAAAATGTTCCTAGTTTCAATAGAAGATGCACAACAGTTTATGTAATGGATAATTCTATTTTACAATTATTGCATGACTTGCCTAATTATAATAACAATTATGAAAGGTAGCGGAAACACATCTTAAAAAATATATAAAAGCAGGTAAAAATTAGAAATTTGGTGAACTTTATATATATATTGCACCATGTTACAATGTCACCCTGATGCTCTCTTTCAACCGTTTGGTGTTAGTGTTTGTTGTAATTACTTATCTTTTAGCCTAATTGTACAACATATGGATGGGTAGGAGTGATTCATATACTACATAGTACTCCAAGTTTCCAATTAGTATTATTTACAGCTGATAAGTCATAAATCAAGAGTGAGGGATGGTTGTCACAAATCCAATCATGGTATTGATTCCACAAAGGTCTAATAAATATTTAAAAAAGAAAGAAAAATATATAGTACCTGAAAAAACATATCTCGATGATAACTTTCAGTTGGTGACATTAATGCATCTACATAGACATTTTTATCAATCCTCCAAATTCTCAAGAGACTGACAAGCTCAGACAATTCATCAAGTGCCTTGAGTGTACGCTTATCTGCATTAGTTTACTATTTTCCGATAAGTATGCACTTCCTCATGTAATGTGTAATCTTATTTTACATCTTGACCATAACAACAGTACCGGATGGAAGAGCTCCTCTTAGTCTGGGAAGAGCCTGATCAGCAGATCCACAGAATCTTAAACCTACTGTCTGCAACCTATTTACCGTAGCTTCAGCTAAATCCAGTTCCTGGAGAAGCATTAAAACAGTAAATAAATAAATTTCAATTAGAATTGGTTTTTTTGAACATTGTGATTACTGAAATTGAACTATGACAACCACAACAATACTTATTGCCGCCAAACATACAAGATTTCTTTATAATTTTCCTTACCTGCAAAAGCTGCCGTCTTATCACTACCCATTTTAATTTCCTTTCTGAGGATTGTGGACGCAAAGAACCCATCATTGAAAGAAGCTTCAAAAAATTAAACACAATTCATACTATAATCTTACAAACTTAATCCAGCTTTCATAATTGCACAGCTAACATACCTCTGCGACTTTAAGTCTGTGTTCTACCTTGACTCCAATCCATGACCAAATTGCATCCAGGAGGTCAGCATGGTTTAGATGAATGTCACATAAGTCTGCATGGAAAAAACAAGTGACTATGTCCCTTGTGACCTGTAATGCAATTAAAGAATAAGGTAATTTTAGTGCCACAAATGATCAACATCTTTACAAGACAAAGAAAGGTATCAGAGATACAATGAACGAATCATAGGTTGTGTTGTGAATAATCTGTCCTCTGTATTTATTCTGAAAACAATCTAAAAAGAAGTATAGAATTATTGATTATGATAATGAAATCTACAACTTGCCCTTTTATAGACAGAACCAGGATTTATAACTACCTAGCAGCATAAAGGTATCATGGATAACTATTTATATCACCATGTATAACTACATAAAAAAAAGAAATACAACCAGTCTAAAAAATACAGTAGAAAATAGCACCTTTATGACCTCTGCCTCTGTCAATGCTGAGGCACCACCAATAATGTCAAAATCTCCCTGTGGACAAAGATGTCATATTAAATGGGTTTGGATATGCAATAAAATTTGTTTGAAAGATTTATGGAAAGCACAAAAAACCATTATAGAAGTTCCAAACAGATTGTTCATGGTATACAAGAGAAAATTCCATGACAGTTTCGTATTCTTCTTTCCCCAAAACTAACAAAGGGAGAACTATCATTTTTCAATTATTTTGTCCATTCAGATTGATTAAAAAAAAGGGAAGTAAAACCACAGAAAAAGCAAGAAATAATAACATGTACACACCATACCTGAAGGTAGCGGTTTGGTGCTGAGTGTCCAACTGCTCTTCTGTAAACACATGATATCTCATATCGTTTGAATGAAGATTTCTACACATAATTTAAATTTATCTCTCAGAACTCAATCTTCATGCCGTGCTGAAAGCCAGCCAAAATAATAGAGAAGCAATGCAAAAACAGCCAGGGACATTTTATTTCTTTCTGATGCAGTTCAGATATAAAATACTTTTCCTTCCTCTACACTATCTTTTTTGTTAGGCAGGCTGAAGACCTGATTGGCAAGACTACTGATAAGCCAAAAAAAAATCTTTCCAGAAAATTCTAGTTTTAATATTTTTAAGTTAGCTCTTTTTTGAACATCAATATAGGTTGTGTGCAATCATCAAAACTTGAAAATGTTATGATTTGATTTGATTTAGAAAATTAAACTCATATTTGGAACTTATAATAAAAAACTGCATTTGACTTGATTTGGTATCCAATTCTTATATTGGAACTCAATCGGCTCATTGAAAACAGAATTGCTTTATTTCATTTTATTATATTTACATTTTTAAGTGAACCTTGAAGGATATTGTGATAGTATTGGTTTTCCAAATATCATGCTGTTCTGTTTGAAGAGCAGGATTTATATCTATAAATCTAATATTACAAACTACAAAGCACATAGTTCTCTATCTATTAAAAGCATTGCTGGAAAACTCCAACACCAACCCATACTACGAAGAGAAATTTTATATCCACAAACCTCCTTATTTCAATGGTATACCAATTACTACAAATAAAACCCAGCTAACATATCTAGTACCTGGTTGGATATAATCCAGTTCACAAAAGGCAAACGCAGTTCATGGCAAAGTTCAAGCATGTCTCCTCCATGGGTCAGAAGTTTAACTGCATTTCTACTCCACAAAAATCAAAACCAGAAATCTTTTATTTAGGCTGTCAAGTCCACAAAGAACTATGCCAAGAAGTAGTAAAGCAGTAAAGTATTTAAATAAAGCTATTGACCTATTAAACTGTGGGCAATCATCCAATAATCGCATTGTTGATATTTCTAGGTGCCTTGCACAATGCTGTCTGAAAATTTCCCTGTTGACATCTACAACATAATCTCGAACCTCAGTTACAAAATCTGCATACTGAAGGGATGAACTGCTATCTCCAACTGAGCTCAATCTACCAATCGGACGAATGTGTTTTGTGCTTAACATCTCTTCATCAAAGATAGCATTTAAAACTTTATCGTATATGCTTGTATCCTCTGATTTCTGCATTGTTCGTAGGATATCTGAACATGGAGAACTAACCCTGCATCAGAATAATGCAAGAAACTAACCAAAAAAGTAAAAAATTAAACGAACTCAAAAGAAGGGCATATAGTTCTTTGATGTTTGTAGTCTGAATTAATATGCCTATTTCACCATGCCACTTTACTTTACATTATTATTAATAGTACTTATCAAGACCACCTGATTGTTTCTATGATGTTTAATTGCACTTTTGGTTGCAATCATCTCTATCTTCTTCGGTTCTAACCAAGTGTATTGGCTGTACTCACTCATGGAAACTTTGGGACAAAGTTCACAATTACTTTCATGCTCAAATCAAGGTCAAAAGGATGCAACTTAGGTCTGAGCTTCGTAACACCAAGAAAGACACACGAACTATTTCTAAGTACCTTCTTGAAATTAGATCAACCATTGAATCATTCACAAGTATTGGAGATGTCACTCATGATGATATATAACACGACTCAATGAGTCACATCTGATCTACAATTCTCCATTTCTTTCATTGATTGATAGCCCAATGGGGTTAACGTTATTCGATCCACGTAGGTGACCCCACATAGTGGGATAGGGCAATGAATTATTTTGCTGGATAACATGCACTATGAAGGTCCAATATTAGAATACAGTATCAGAATGCACAAAAAATGTCACAATCACTTGCCATCCAATAGTTCAGACTCCATCCGTGGAGGAAATGCATTCCGGAGAAGTTCTGTGGCAGAAGGGCGATCTGAAGGACCTGGAGACATTAACTGCCTCAATAAGGATTCCTGTTCTGGAAACTCAGCAACCCAAGCAGGTGGAAGTTCCCCTTTCTGTTTCAGATCAGATAAAACAACATGTCTCTCCATTGCTGTCCCAAATGGGTGCCAAAGCTCAAAGAAAACCACCCCTAAGCTGTACATATCAGCCTGTAGTTCAAGTCAGCACAAGAATTATGTACTTTTGCTTAAAGCAGACAGATTATATGCAGTAGAAGATGTGAACAGTATAAAACAACTAGCTAGAAAAACAAATGTTAACACCTTTTCATCAATCTTGGGCCATCCTTGCTCAATTTCAGGAGCTGTGTAGAAATATGTCCCAACTTGGCCAGTACCATCAATGGAAACTCCAGTATCAGTAGGATGGCCTAGATCCTGATCCAGCTGCTCCAACTTCAAGAACTTGGCTGAAAAAGAAAAGGACAGCAGAAAATTTGATTTTCATCTACAAAAAACCATTACTCCCTACAACAATAGAAGTCACATTTTAACAGGGCGTCATTTTATATGATATTTACAAATCGAATTCAAAAACAGGGAAAACACAGTAGGAGAGGTAAATAATGTTTTTATCAGAAAGACAGGAGCATAATGTTACTGTGCACACAGATGGAGAAACAATACAAGAAAATTTGCATATATTTACAGGTGTTTACCAACGACCTCAATTGCAAATATAAGAATACAATACATTGATGACGAACTCCGCACATGCAAACCAAAATACAATTGGAAATCTTACTACTTCTAGAAGTACATATATTCCAATTAACTTATAAGCATCATCCCATCCACCCATACTGAAGCTATTCATTGTCATAATAAACAAGATAAAGAGAACATTCGAAACATGAATTAAGAGAAACAAAATTAACAACTAATGGATTTAGGATCTTACCAAGACCAAAATCACCAATTTTAATATCATTGCGAGCATCAAAGAATATGTTACTTGGTGTTAAGTCCCGATGAATTATTCCTTGTCCATGTATGTGTGCCAAACCTTCCACTATTTGGCGAAACAAATGCCATGCCAGTTCTTTGTCAAAATTATTGTATGATTCAAACACCTGACGAAGTGTCCTTTAACCGAACAACCCACCCCCAAAGGAAAAAAAAGGAATGAAATGTAGTGAAAACAATATAAAGGACAATAATGAGTGTGCTTGTGAGCTTCTTATGCATGTAAATGTAATATCCAAGAAATTTGGAAACTCTATTTGTTGTTGCTGATAATTTCAAAACTCCATAAAAGAATAATTACAAACCCAATTGAAAGATAAAAGAAAAAGCAAGATGTTATGTAAATTAAGTTATCACAGGACACATAAGATATTGCAGAGTCAATAACATTCTAGGCAGGGACCAAAGTTTGAGAGAGTAGTATTGTGTAAAGACTTCGAACAACTTGTTCTTAATATGCAAATATAACTAGCCAAGATCTAATTAATCAGTTAAAATTTGAAAGGTTCTTTATTAGATGGTTATCAAATTTCTACAGAGTCAACGAGGCAAAATGAAATAGTCTACCTTAGCCTATGAGTCTATGACACAATCATTACTTCATGTAAGAACATCCTAATCAATGAACTTAACCATATGATCACTCAATCTAAAAGCCTAAATTGTTAAACAAAAGAACACAAATAATTTTTACTTATAAACAATATTTCCGCACCATGCCTTGAAAGGGGGGCGCTGGACTTGAAAATGGACAGAGGACAGGTTTACGAGAAACTTATTTAAGAATTTGTTACCATATAGAAGAAACTCTTGACCCTAACGCTTAAGTTATTAAACAAGGATCCAAAAATGTTTCAATGAACAAATCTTAAGTTCGATCATCAAGGAGACATTGAGATACAGACGCCGAAGACACCATGTCATCTTTTACCATTTTATTAGTATATATGAAGTTTAAGTGCCTATTCACTTCAAGCTTCCAATAACACAGTAAATTATCCTTTAGTAATAAATGCTACAACTTTACATCCAAAACTTACAAATCAATGATACTACACAAACTGCTATAGCGTAGGACCTTTTTTATATACAAAAGAAGTAATTCAATAAGAGAAAAAAATTACAAAGAATTCAGAGGATAAGGCTATAAGGGGTCCTCCTTAATGTAAAATGAAAACACAAACAATAAAGAATGAAAAAGAGAAACATCTAAGGAGTAAATGTTAGATACTTTCAAATGATCTGTATCGAAAAAAATCATGAAAATCCCAAATATAAACTAGTACATAAACAGCAAATCCATGATGGTGAGCATGGTTCACAAATAATTCCGCACATAAAGAGAGTAACTCCCTGAAAATCTTACCTGGGACAGTACTCCATTTGTATGTAAAGGTAGGTTGATTCGTGCTGATTTTCATGCCCGGTGGCATTAAGGGAGTTTGCAGCTTTAGAGCTGAAAGTAGAACTCACTGGAGTCGATGAACCCCAGGCGGGATCACCATAAGAATCTGTAACTCCAGTTTCAAACCATGCCTGGAAGTTTTACAGATAGTAAAATCATGAGCACACAATATTGTGGAATTTTGAATCATGGACTCTACCAGCAACTGTGTGCCTCTTGGAATATAATCATAGCAGTATTTACTACAAATTACAGTGTCCAAAGACCAGAGTGGGATTACAGTTAATGTAAAATAAAAGGAAATAAGAAAACTGATATAAGAAACAGAGAGTCTCAACAATAAGTAACTGGTTCATAAAATAAAGGTTCTACCTGATAATACCGAACAACATGTTGATGCTGTAAACGAGAGAGTGTAGCTACCTCCCTGATTTTATCACCAAGGATAAATGGATAAACAAGTAAGAAATGGCAATAGAAAAATGCATACACGGGAAAGAGAAAGAAAAGATGAGAAAATGGACACAACTGGCAGTAGTAAAATAGTGACATTACTTTCATTTATATTTTCCAACACATGAAAAAAGAAGTGAGAAGTGGAGGCTGGCAAAGGAAAATTTATAACATCAAAGCATGAGATAAGACAATAAAAAAGACGACTGAACTTCGATTTATACCAACATAATCAAACTGACTAAGAAAAAAAAGTCCTTGTATGATGCGTCATGAATCAACTATCTCAAAATCTTAAACTGGTGGGTGAAGACACATGAATGATTTTTATATTATATTTCTAACACGCCTCCTCACACAAGAGCCCACTGGTCGTGAAATGTGGAAAATGCATGCCCACCCACCTTGTGCTGAAATTCATTTTTTTTTTCTTAGAACAATGTGGGCAATAACCAATAAGGATCGAACTCCATACCACTTGGACATAGGGGGCTTTGATACTATGTCATTTACCACTTATCCCAAAAACTTAAGCTGTTGAAGACACGTGAGTGGTTTTTATATTATATTTCTAACATGATGCAAAGAGAAGGTATACCACACTGAACCCTAGCAAACATATTTATTTGCAAGCCATACTTGCTCTCCTCCCCTTAGTTTTCTACTTTTCTTTAATTCTCCTCTGCAAGTCATTTCCATTTTATGTAGCAGAACAGCATCAATCAAGTAAAAATAGCCAGAACATCTTTTCATGATCTATATTCAATATCATCTCTCTTTTCTTTTGGTTATCAACAAACACCAGCTCTAATTTCTACCTTGATTCCTTTAATGTAACTTAGCATACAACTATTAGCTGTATAGGATTTCATTAAGTTTGAGAGAACATAGGTACCAAAATTAAGGAATTTAGTTAAGCAGTAATTCAACATTAGTAAAACGAAAGGAAGAAAATCAAGAAATGTTTTGTATTAATGGGCGAGAGATAATTAATGTAAGAATTATCAATATCTTGGATCAATAATTTAATGTGACAATTAGATCGCTGAAGATGGACCTCAGAAACTAAGACAATGAAATATTATGCCCAGAGTCATTGAAATAACAGTTTAAGCAAGGGGGATTCTAGATAAACCCAAAATAAGTGGCGTACATATGCGCCACTTAACATCTTGAGTTCCGGTGTGTAACCATGCGTAATAAAACTTATAACTTGATTAAAGTTTGTAACCACATCGCATGGTTCCTCCTTCATGTTGTCTCCTTCTCCATCCTCTTCGACAACTCCAAGGTAAAAGAACACAACATCACTTTTATAAAATTAGAGTTTCAAGTTTAGCAATAAAAACTATTTTAAGTTTAGCAATAAAAACTATTTTAAGCTCTACTGCGCATGATTAAAACTGGAACTCAATAAGTTATAACCTATTTTTGGTAGTGTACCTTAGATATATCATGAAGCTAAAATAGGTTATAACTTACTGAGTTCCACTCATCCCACAATATGATTTATCTAAGGTACACTACCAAAATAGGTTTGCTGTGCCACTCATCCCACAATATGGTGATAAAAAAAATGTTGAGCTGTAAATAAAATAGTGAATAAAAATGTTAACAACTTGGCATGATTAGTTTACCAAGACATCTTCAAACACCACAACAATACTTTTATTAGAATAGTGAATTTTTAAGCTTGCAATCATATTTCTTTAATTAGAATAGTTAGTTTTTAAACTTGCAATCATATTTCCCATTGGATCAATACAACTTATTTCATGTCAACAAAAAAAAAAATCAAACATGGGCTTCTAAAAAGCATGAAGTTTCAACAATTATGGTTAATACATCAAAATATTGTTCCATTACCTCAAAGTTAATCATAATTGTAGCATGCAGGAGTTGGATCTAAAAGTGCAGATGAACAATACAACCCACTTTGTTATAAGAAATTACAGATTTACAATAAGATCAGGTAAAATTTTCCAATATTAATAATCAATATAATTGTAATGCATGGGCTATAATTACATAATCATGCATTGAGCCATTGACATTACTGACAAAATTGCACATTAAAAGGTGACACTTTTGCCAAGACTACAACGAGTTCCTTCCAAACTAATTTAAATTTACCTTAATATTCGGTCAGTCATGCTTTTGTCTTTAAGGCGAATTTTCTTTACCGCATATTGCCTTCCGTCGAGTTTATTTTTGCACAACAAAACATGACCAAAACCACCATGACCTATTTCCAAAACCAAGCAAAACCTATTAGTAAAGGATTAGAGAAAGGAGAAACCCCAGTTAATTATCTTACAATATACTCATCGAAATACTTCAGCCAATATCCAAAAAAAAAAAAGCATTATTTCCAAAGAAGCAGCTAAACTATAATTATTAAAATTTTCTGTATACATAAGGGGAGACTAAAGAAAATAGGTGTATTATTTGCTTAAATAAACACACTTAAAATAGCAACACAAAGTCTGTACCATCCATAGAAAAAAGAAAGAAGAATTTACAGAAAATTGACAAGTAGTCAAGTACTGAAGAAGTAGAGAATTGGACCAGAGTAAACCCTTCAAATAACAGCGTAGTTTCTTAATCAGAGAAAAAAGGTCCACTTCCGATAAGGTTACAAGACAATCTAATAGCTACTAACCAAGGCCTACCAGACCTCTCCTTTGTAATTGAAAGAACAATTTACAACCAATGAAGCTTGTTAGGATGTATCAATAGGACAATATAAGGACAAGTATTATTCTGTTAATACTTAATAAGCTATCCCATTAGTTAGGTTAGAATTAGAAGTTTGCTAGAAGGAAAAGAGTTAGTTAAATGGGTTTGATTAGATAAATAGGGGTAAAACAGGTTGGGTCAACTACCACCACGATATACATAAAGAATTATACATAAAAATATAAAACAACGACAAATCTCCAGTGTTTTGATCCATATTGAAAATATTGACTAGTTTTACGTTGACTGTCGAGGCCTAACAATTATACATAAAAATATATATAACTCAAATAGAAATTCAAGAAGTTCATTTACCAAGAGGTTGTAGCTCCTCAAAATCATTCAAATATCGAGAACTATGGGGAACCCTATTAGAGCCACCAAGATCAGAAAGTTTCCAAAATTGTGATATTTCGGATGATGCCTAAACAAAATAATAAAACCATCAAATAAATAAATAAATAACAATTTTAGTGGTAAGAAAGAGAATATATGCCCCCATGGATTTTCCAACCAGGTGTTTCTCGAAGACACGATCAAAGGATTTGTTAAAAAGGGAAGGCGGTTTAGATGCCATGTCACGTGCCGAATCAGAAAAAATCTGGGAATATAACTCAAAAGAATTAGGAACACTGTAGAACTGAAATTATTAAAAAAGGAAATAATAACTTTATTCGGTAAAATAATATTTTTATACCCCTAAATTGTACATCTCTGTTGCTAATTGAGGCAAAGAGTCCGCCAATGTTCCATTTGAAGCACAAATAAGACGAAGCATGTGAACCTAATGCAAAAGGAAGAAGAACCAAAGTAAGCTAAGCAGAATTCTCATGTGACAAGCTGATAATGATAAATTTTGAGTTTTACCATTATTAGATCCTTTTCTACTGTCTGAGATGCTTGCAGACCAGGCAAGGAGGCAGAAGACACAGATTCTGAAGACTCGCTTTCGTTATCTTCTGTTGTATACTCATCGCCAATAAAATACTGCGGGAGCATATATAGAAAATAAAGGATTTGGCATAAACAGATGCTTCAAACAGAGGCAATGATTCAAGGAATTTCCTGATAAATATCCATCTTGAGTTATCTTTATTCAGATAATTAGAACAAACCTGGAGCTCTCTGATGAACAGTATAAGCCTTAGCAAATCTTGACATAGGATGACATACAAAGAGATACAATATTCAATTTTGTCCAGCACTCCAGCTATTGAATTACCATTTTTCTGTTTTTAACTGATTTATTGTGAAATGGTTTCAAACATCAAACTTACAGACCCACCCACTAAGAAAGGCTGATTACTTCTAAATTATCTGATCAGCATTCTTCATTACCCTGTGCTAAACTAAAATTCAACATTCTGATGTATTAAACCTTTCAGGAATCTTATATCACATGTATGTACCATCCCCTCAAATTGCTCAAATATTTCCTCTTCAGAATCAATGACCTTTATCATAACCCTTTTTCCTTCAGGATGTGAACCAGATACCAAAAGCCGAAAAAATATTGAAACATTCATCAATTTTGACAGTTAGCAAAATAATTCTGACCTGCTAGAAATAATGAAGATAACATACAAGAATATTTCTCAAAACTATTGCCCTAATCGAGGCATTGATGCAATATAGGAACAATAGACTGATGTCAAACAAACAAACAGCACACAGCACTTACAAAATGCAAATCATGTCCTTCATATTACCTCTTTCTCACCTTCAATGTCGTTTCCTGCATAATCCTCCACCAGAGATCTGCTTGAATGAGACAAAGATAAGCTAGTGTTGCTGTCTTCACTAACTTCTCCAACAGTATCTAATTTGGCAGGAAGTTCTTGCATCGTGCATGGTTTTTCCTTACTATCGGATTTCTTTTCCCGAACCTCAAAACATGGTTTTGAGGCATCTAACTTAGAGGGAGGAAGAGAAGAACTTTTTCCAGAAGTTTCACCTATTCCAAATCCCCAAGTCCATGACTCTCCATAGCCACTAAAAAGGTCAATGAAGCCATAAACAAAAGATCTATTCTTATTTGAAGATGCCATGTCCTTGAGAAACAATTCTTCATTGCTTTCTGCAGTGGAGTATAAATGCTTCTACAATTGGAGGATAGAAACATTTACCAACAGTTTAAGTAGAAAAATAACTTGTTCTTAGGAATAAAAAATGACCAATCAAACATAAAAAAATGTTGAGAAGTCTTGCGTTGACTAGAGATATGGCTATATAAGTACTTATATACGGTATAGCAATCTTCAACCCTGAGCTAGCTTTTGGGGTAAAGTTAGGCCTAACCCAAATTTTAGGATGGTATTAGAGTCTATTCTAAATTTGATTTTTGGGCCACCCATAAATGGGTCACCCACAAATGTCTAGAACTGCAAGCTTCACGCTTCAGATGTCCAAACCTGGCAGTGGGAGGCGGTATTGAGAGGTCTCACATTGACTAGAGATATGGCTAAATAAGTCTTTATATATGGTACAGCAATCCTCACCCCTAAGCTAACTTTTGGGGTAGAGTTAGGCATAACCTAAATGCTATGAAACAATTATTAAAGAAATTAATAACATCAAAATTTAGCAGCAATGAAGTCAGAAGTGTTTCTAGTGAATATGGAATTAAAGAACATCAACACTGACTTTTTCAATCTTATTTTTCTAGTAAAAATAAAATATTAATCAATATTAATTTTATGATAAAAAGCTTCAATGAATTATAATAAAATGAATGAATAATAATAATTATGATAGCTTGGCACAAAATATGGAACAGTAAGCTCACAGATTCAGTTGACTTGGCAATTGGCTCAATTCCAGACAGAAATTCTTGAGCAGCCTCAACCAAATTAAAGATCATTACTCGTCCCTCCCTAGCATTTAAATTAGCCTGGAAAAAGACAAGTTTAGGATATAAATACATTTTACTCCTTCCAAAGTAAGCAATCTAGAGGTTAGGGAGAAGGGAAAAGAAAGATGCAGCAATAAAATAGCAGCTGTCACCAAAAGTTTGAATTTTTAAGAAAGAGAGAAGGGGAAATACAACTCGGGGGACAAGACTCTCAAAAGCATGAAAACGGCGTAGAGGACGTCAAGAGCGTGACAAGGTTTTACAGCCTCTCTGTGGATTAGAAGTACGGTACCCAACCAACAGCATGAGTTCAACGTAAAAGAGAAGCCATATACAAGACATAAAAGTTTATCTACTTAAACTGGGGATAAAAGACAAGTCATTGAAAGACCAACTGTACCACTTGTTAAAAACTCCACTTGAATAACTATTTTAGTTACTCTCCGAGTCCGCAGCAAGTGAAACAATTACATTTTGAGAAATTAAAAGAAAAAGACACACCGGAGAATTCAAAATCATACACTAATATACTCAATTGAGTATCCTGCATCCTGACACTCTGGTTCCATGCATCTCAATCTTCAAGCCTACTTCACTTTCCCATAAGAAATTCAACAACGTTTTTATGATTTTTTGTTTTCTTTTCATATATTGTTTTTTCAATGTTTGAAATGCTATATTTGTCTTTCCTTTTCTTTAGTAAATATCACCATGATACAGTATAATTATTAGGACCGGTATTTATTTTTCCTTATTTTCATTAATCAAAAATGTGTACATTAGTCTACAAATATTAGAGCTGGTATAGTGAAAATGATCACTGAATAAAATGAATATTATTCAGACCATTTCAACTTCCACCTTGTGATGACTGGTGACCTTTCTATCAACTTTGGCATCAAAAGACAAACTCACTCCATATTTCTCCTTTTATCCACGTTTAAACATCAAAATTTCAATTTATTACATGACAGAATATTATGACATTGTGTGATCTACATAGCGAACCCAACTTAATAGGAAAATGATTGGTTGTTGTTGATATCCAAAATTTAGGCACCAGAAGCATCTACAAGGCACCACACTTTCATACTCAGCCACCACAATGCCACACAAAGTAAATATGACATCTATTAACAACAGGACAAGAGCTAATGCCTAATTCCCAAATAACAAACAGGCACCTGATCGTGAAGGAGTGACAAGAGTCTATTAGCATCAGCTTCTGATAAGTCATTCTCAGGAGTAATCTGCAACTTGGGAGATTTGTAGGGATACCCAGGCAAGCACCTAGCGAATCAAGAAAAAAATGAGGAATAATTGATTATTGGCTTCGCGGGAACAAAAGAAAGGATCACATACCTGACAATAAGAACAGCAGAAACATCCAAGTCCTCATAACCCATGTCCTTCGAGTAAGGCCTGTTCCATTTCAAGCAGAAAACAATCAACAAGAGAAGAGGCATTGATAATAATGCTATGCATGGTTTTAAATCAAGGCCTGCTACCGTTTTGGAGGCCTGCACGTTTGTTCACAAATTTCCGCAATACGAAAGATTGTGACCGCAATTTAAAACCTCACTATGATACAATTATCATATATTTAAGAGAAGCGAACCTGATCTTGACAACTATTTGAGGAGGCGAACCGGGAAGAATTTTGCAGTCCTCTTCGAAAATTGCACATCTGAAGAAACAAGTACATGAGAGTGCGTTGAATTAAGATCAATCGGATTCAAATTTCAAAGTATGTTAACAAACGAATAGGCGGTTAGGTTACAATGCAGTAATCTCCTCGGCGAGTTGCTCGTTATCATCGGCGGCGAATGGAGAAACGTGGTCTTTGGAAGGTGTTCTTCCCTTGCTCCGGCGTCCACTTCCTCCACCTCCTCCGCGCTTCTTCTTCTTCGAACTGTGTCCCATTGATTCCAACGGAAGGTCACAAATCAGCGTTTTCGAAATTCGAAATCCTTCCAAACTATCTCCGCGTAGAACACGAAACAGAGAGCAAAAGAGTGAATGATAGAGTTCGCGAGAATTTGATGAGAGATTGGAGATAGTGAATCAGTGTGTTTTTTTTTTATTATCAGTGTGTGTGTGTGCGCGAGAGAGTCAGAGATGGTGGCGCTTCTTCTTTCTATCTGCGCCTGCTGCTGTAGCGTATGCAATGCAATCGCACTACAGAAGAAAACGCTACTAATCAATACACGAAAATGCAGGTAAGTGTTATTCAAAATTTACTACTAGAAAGCAAATTAGATTACATAATCTAAATACTTTGTCGGAAGGTACGGTGATCCCGCTCCTGTGTGGCGGTAGTGTAGTTGTTTTCTTATTATCTCTTTTTAATTTTCTTATGTGTCAAAAATAAACTGTGGGCTTCATTTTTGGTTTTTCTGTTTCTAAAAACAATTTTTATATTATAAAAATAGTTTTTAAAACCAAGGAGGTCCGGGTATTTTAAGTATTTAGTCCGTAATTTGATTTATTGTACGATATATATAGAGAATGATTTTTTCTGAAAATGAAAAACAAAAAAAAATTATTGAATGACACGTTTTACAACGTTAAAAAAACAATCTTAGATTTTTGTTTTATTGCAATTGTGCGATTTAACTATTTGATGTTTAAAATGGACAATTTAATGTCTCAAATATTAATTTATAAAAATTAGGTCCTTTATTTTAATTTCGACCTATTGATAACAAGTTGTCTTATGTATGTGATGCTCATTTTATTACATGGATATGACAATTGTGTCATTGTCAAATCCACGTAATAAAATAAGCATCATATAAGAAAATTTTGTTATCAATTGATTGAAAATTAGACGGAAAAACCCAATTTTCATAAATTAAAAATTCAAGGATAAGAATTGTTCTTTGTAAACATAAGAAGATAAATTGCACAATTGCGATAGATGAAGTGTCAAAATTGCAATAGGTCTAAATTTTAATTAAAAATTAATTCCAAAATATAGCGTCAGCTTCATTAAACACGTGGACTGCCACGTAGGGATTGTTATGTGAATAATTATTAAAATGAATGTTGTAGATTTTTTCATATAAATCTTTTCTATTATAATTAACTATCTTTAATATCTATACATTAACAAAGAAAAATTGGTACATATACATTTTTTTTACAATGAGGGGATGGTACATATACATTAACAAATTAAAAACAAATAAGTTCTAAATTAATTTACTTTTACACTTTATATCAATTTATTTAATTGAAAGTAATATATAGACGTGATATTTAGCTTTTAAAATAAAATGCAAAGCACTAGTAAAAGCTTACAAATGATATAAATAGATATCTTTGCTTTTTTGGTTTTTAATGTTAATTTAATTATCATAAGATAAGATGGTCAAATCTAATTCAACATTTATTTATCTCAACATAATTTACGAGATATTGGGAGTTTGGGACTAATGAGTGTTTTTCCATAGTGTTTTTTCCATCAGTGAGGAGATAAATTGTTTTTTTTTTTAACCAAAAAAAGTAATTTATCTCCTCACTCAATAATCATGAGACTAATGAGTGTTTTTTCATAGTGTTTTTTCTCTAAGGAACTGGGAGAAAATGGTTAAAATACATAGGAAATAGGAAATACAGGGATGGTTTTGTAATTGTGATGGATGGTGTTGTTTGTGTATAATAGATCATCTACACTAAGTTGTCTCGTGGTTGAGTGAGTAACAACTAACAATATTTTTTTTTCCTATGATTCACCTTCTATTTTACTCTGTCCCATGTAGTACTTAATTTTTTTTAAAACTTTGAGACTCTTTCCATCTACATTTTTAAAGAGATATAGAAAGAAAAAGGATGTTTAAATGATTTTAGGTAAAGTTTGAGTTTAAACACCCTAGTCATAAATGGTCTAATGATATTTAAGATATCTCATAATTTATTTAGACAACTCTATAAGAAATGAGATATGCCAGAAGTATTGTGATAAAAACATAAAAAAGAAGTTGAGTGTGAATAGATGTTATTTTTTAGCTAATCAAGTATTGTTTTTTTTTCCTTTTTTTGTTTAATAGCTCTATTATGCATATGATTACAAACTGGAACTGAATAAGTTATAAGTGAAGCTTAGACAAACCATGAAGCTAGTTAGCTGTACCACTCATCCCACAATATAATAAAAGAATGAATAAAAATGTTGACTACTCGGCATGATCAAAAATGTTTCCCAAGACGTCTTCAAACACACAATACTTTTAAGTTTTATGAGAATAGTAAATTTTTAAACTTGCAATCATATTTATTAGAATAGTTAGTTTTTAAACTTGAAATCATATTTATTTTATGTCAACAAACAAAATCAAACCTGGGCTTCTAAGAAGGGTAAAGTTTCAGCAACAATAATAATGGTTACTTCATCAAAATACTGTTCCATTACCGCAAAGTTAATCACGCAGGAGTTGGATCTAAAAGTGCAGATGAAAAAAACAGCCGAACTGATTTTGTAATTAGTAATGAAGATTTAAAACAAGAAGATCAGGTAAACTTTTCCAATATTATTCAATGTGATTGTAACTCATGAGCTATAATTGCATAATCATGCATTCAGCCATTGAGATTAGTGACAAAATTACACATTAAACTAAACTGAGAATATACTAATCAAAATACTTCAGCCAATATCCAACAAAAAATACAGCATTATTACAAAGAAGCAGCTAAATTATAATCATTGAAATTTTCTGAATACATGAGACTAAAGAAAATAGGTGTATTATTTGCTTACATAAACGAGCGATTGGTGTACACCCAAATATCTCTCTAGTGGTCTAGACCCTTGGATGTCTACCAATCTTTATTCTATACAAACACACTGAAAATTGCATCCCAAACTCTGCATACCATCCTTATATGGAAAAAGAAAGAAGAATTAATTTACAGAAAATTGGCAAGTAGTAGAGAATTGGAAGAACAAAGTCCACTAAAGATAAGGTTGCAAAACAATCTAAGTGCTAGCTAACCAATAATGCCTACCAGTCATCTCGTTTATATATAATTGGAAGAACAATTTACAACCAATGAAGTATGTTAGGATGTATAAATTAGCTGCTAGCCCATTAGTTAGGTATGCATGATGTTTTATCACATAAAGCGCACACATAATGAGATAAGGTTGAATGTCCACTATACCATGCATGGTTTATATGAATTGCTTATGAAACTCGATCGCTAGAACATGATTAATGTTGATGGAAGTTATGATAGGGGCTGTCAAAGAGTTCAATTGCTTATACAAATAAAAGGCAAGGCTGATTGATCACTTTCCAGAAAGTATCAAATTACCAAAGTCTCTGAGACTGAGGCATTATTTTAACTATTACCACCAATTCACAATTCCAAAACATAATTAAATCAGACATAAAAATTCTCCCAGAGTCTGCAGGCACAATAAATACATACATGTAAATAAATAAGGACTAGTAAGGTTACACCTTCAAGTCGGACTCGGAGGCCTTGCCTTGCCCTCAACAGATTCTGGGTGCTTATTGGACCTTGCCGCGCAACACCGACAAGGTTGAAAGTGTTTCATCCTTTCCTCCCTACTGGAATGCGGCACTCGAGCGCGTTGCATCATTTCCGACATGGTATCATCAGCGAAACGGTGGGGGCGGAAGATCCGGTCCTCTGGGTTATCAGCAGACCGGTTCTGACCATGGCACCATTCAAGTTTTCGCCTGAACATTTTGAACCTAAAC
Organism: Acmispon strigosus; assembly: GCA_030819835.1. Lineage (NCBI taxonomy): Eukaryota > Viridiplantae > Streptophyta > Magnoliopsida > Fabales > Fabaceae > Acmispon > Acmispon strigosus. Next base: position 63,493,326 of record JAUAMA010000004.1, read on the forward strand.
AGCTTCTCTTCTTCTGAAGAGTATGTTTTGCTGTATTCCTTGCACCATTCTTCAAACAGATCCTTCGCTTCCCTTTTAGAATAATGGAAACGCCCATCTCGATTGCCAGGATTGGGATTGAGATTGGAGCTTCCGCCTTCAGAGGTGGATGACAGACGACGGACGCCGCCAACGTGGCAGCGGAGACGGAGGAGACCGGAAGCAGCAGCGCCTCTCAACATATTTTTGTTTATCAGAATTACGTTACGTGAGTGAGAAGTGACACACACTTGCTTCTCTTCTAACCCTTAGTCCTTATCAAGTAAACCAAGCCCAAAGTTAATAAACCCAGGAGCCCATCAAACCTAAACAGCCTAATCAAATTTATTTTTTAGTGTATGTCGCTGAATTCTCGTTAAACTCAGCGTGTGCCAACGTATTAAAATACTATTTAGATCCATGTTTAGTGCATCCAAAATTCAATATTGCAATTGCAACAACAATTACAGTCGCATTCACTCACATTTATTCATAATTTCACATCATGATTTCAATCAAGTTATAAGAAGGGATCATTAAACGTCATGTGTTAAACTTGAACTTTTACGAGTTATATCACTTCATAATTTTTCTATATAGTGCAAAATTAATCAATACAATCGTTGAATCATGTTATATTATTATGCACATAAATTCTCATATAATTTGGATACTCTGTATACAATCAAATAGTAAATATTTATTTATATTTAAATAACCCATTATACTTTAAAATAAAGTGTAATTGATAAAATAGTAACTGGTTTTAAGGTGGAGTGGTGGTAATTTAATGCTTTGAAGTCCAATCTTAGAAGGCCATACATTGATCATATCATCCAAGATTGCATGGTCCATGTTAGTAGAAAGGCAAATAACTCAACTCATGTATTAGCATCTCTTGCTGTTGTTACCCAGACCATTTTTTTAGATGCTTAGCTTATTCATCTGATTAATTCAAAGATTTTATTTTATCTCAAAGAAAAAGGAATTCACAACTTGATGAAGTCGCGTTAGATTATGCTGCTTCAAAGAATGATGCTCCAGTTTTGGGGATGATGAGGCAAGAATCAATGTAGAATATTTAACCCAGAGGTAATCATTTTTTTTTACTTGGTTCAGCTTTAGTTCCTAAATAAAATTTAAATCATTTGATAATGTGAAAGTTTAAATGTTTGTTGGAAAAATTTACGCCGTTGATTTTTTCGAGCTCAATTTTTTTTTTTTAACCATTTTAGCTTAGACAATCTAATGTTTTTTTTATCTTAATTTAGGAAAAATGTTCAAATTATCAAAGTTTAGTGTTTGAAATTGAAGACTCACAATTAGTAGATACAGTAGTAGATAAATTACATGATTTAAATTTGTAATAAATAATTATTTGAATTCCTTAATTATCGCAAATCATCAAAGTTTTATCAAAGTTTAGTGTTTATATAATAGATAAATTTAATCTTATAAAAGAATGAAAAAAGTTGTATTTATATATTTGTTATGTAAATTACATCTAATATTCTTTGAACTTTTTTATTTTATTATGCGGAAAAAATCCTGGATCCTAATAAACCATTAAACTTAAAGAGCTCAATAGTTCCTTTATCTAAGTTCTGATCTTTAGATATAGTTATTTAATTCACACGTAACAGTGAGATTAATATCCAAAAAGGTAACATTAGTAAATAAGTGTGTACATTACACGCATGTAAATACCATTACTTTATTTGCTTGAGGTTAATGTTGCTCACAAACTTTCCAACCATCAAAAGAAAAAATGTTAGCTCACAAACTTCAAAAAAAAAGTTGCTCTCAAGTCACAACTCAACACAAGAACAACTATGTCCCTATTAGCCATCCCATAAACCATGAGTAAACTATCATTTTGGTCCCTAAAAGATATCACTTATGGCAGTCTGGTCCTTATACTTTTGTTTCCCGTCAAGTCAGTCCCTGATAGATTTTCCGTCAGTCACTGAAGTCCCTGAAAGATATTTCCGTTACATCCCTGGACGGAAAAAGACACATGTGCAGTTAATGGCCACGGTGGCAAGCCATGTGGCTGCTTACGTGTCATTATAAACGGTTCCCTCCCAAATAAACACTGTCAAAGTAGTCCCTAGATAGGTGGCATCATCTGATTGGTGGAAAAGGTGGGCAAACAAGTCCCTGGCCTTCAACCACTAAACAACTGACTCTTCCACTCCTTCATGTCAGTTTAGCAACACCAACAGCAACTAGAATCGCAGAGGAAGAAGAAGATTAACGGCAAGGCCGATTGAGGAAGGACGCCGTAGAAGGAGAGAGGCTCGGTTGGTTTCCGCGGCGCGCGTGGGAGGTTGGCGGTGGAGTGTTCTTTCGAAAACGGCAAGGTAAGTAATTTCGCAACCTTCAATGTCGCGTTTTTCATGCTCGAAGGGTTTGGGTTTCTTTCCGTTTTTCCTATCTGTTTCGTGGCATGTAGAACTAGAATCAACATGTAATTAGGGTTTTCACCCAAAAATAGAGGGTTGTTGTTCCTGATTTCTTGGGAAATTTTTGGAGTTTTAAAGTGGTTAACATTATAGGGAATGATAGTTGGATGTTGCTGGTAGTTTGGATAATTTTGATATGTTGCTGTTTAGGTTGATTTTAGCAAAGACACATATTTGTTGATGTTGAAACTCACAGGTTTTCTTGAAATCTGATTGTTGTTGGTTGTTTTTCAAAATGTAGATGGAACAGAGTATAAACTTGGTATTACACCATGGAGGAATACTCAGCCAGGAAGAGGACATTGGAAGGGTTAACTACTATGGGGGGCAAACCTGTGTGTGGGAGGACATAGACTGTGATACCCTTAATCTGTTTGTAGTTGAAGGAATGGCAAAAGCCCACGGTTATCACAAATTTAAGGACATTTGGTGGAGGAACACTCAGACAGATGTTGGGTTTGAACTCATCAAGATTGATGGAGATGCTCATATTAGAGACATGATAATATGCGCTAAGTACAATGGTGGGGATGTTGAGGTATTCTTTGAGCATCCTCCTGACACAGAACCAATTGCAGTCATACTGCCACATGAGCTGGATCCTGCAGATGATGATGATGATGATCTGATATTTGGTGGAGATGAGGATGTGGATGGAGGTGAGGCTGTTAGTGGAGATGAGGATGTAGATGGAGGTGAGGCTGTTGGTGGAGATGAGGATGTGGATGGAGGTGAGGCTGTTGGTGGAGATGATGCTGTGGATGGTGACGAATATTCACAGGATTTAGAGGCTGTGATGGCTGACATTGAAAATGAATATTCACAGGATTTAGAGGCGGTGATGGCTGACATTGAAAATGAGGAGCAGGCTACTGACAGTGCTAGGAAGGCCAAGAAGTTAGTGAATGAGAAGGGAAAGAAAATAAGAAAGGGTAAACAAGGAGGCACCAGCAAGAGGCAGAGGGAAATTGAAAGTAGTGAAACAAAGTCTGATAATTGCTTTGGAATTTTTTCTGATGATGGCCAATCTGATTCTGATAGTGCAGGTTTGGTTGTTCCATCAGACGTGCAGCAGCAAGAGTGGTCATGTGAAGAAGGGACCATGAACTATCACAGTGAAGAGCTTAGAAGCCCTGTTAGCTCCTGTGATGAAGGTGGCAGTTCAGGCACGAAGTTTGTTTTCCCCCAATTTAGAGATGATGCAGAGTTTGGCAATGTGTTCATAGAGGTTGGTATGGAATTTTCAGACCTGCAAACATTCAAGAGAGCTGTTAAGGATTACACCATCGAGCTAGGGAGGCAAATTAAATGGGTTAAGAATGACAGGGAGAGGGCCAGGGCAGTATGCAAAGGTAAGGGTTGCCCGTGGAGGATTCTCTGTGCTTGGAGCAAGCCCCAAAAAAGCTTCCAGGTTAAAACTTTTGAAGACACCCACACCTGCAGCCAATAGATGAGCCAACTGATGACCAGGAGAAGTGAAGATTTTACAAGATAATGCCAATATCACTGCTTTTTTGATATCCCTATCCTTAGTATGATGGGATTGTAACTTTTTGGGGAACCATGTTACACATGTGTTAGTTTTTTGTTTTACAACTTGAATTGTGAAAGTATATTGTTAAAGGTTTTTTGATGGCATACTTGGATTGTGAATGTATATTGATCATGAAGCTTTTTGATGGCATACTTGGATTGTGAAAGTATATTGTTAAAGGTTTTTTGATGGCATTCTTGGATTGTGAAAGTATACTGATCATGAAGCTTTTTGATGGCATACTTGGATTGTGAAAGTATATTGTTAAATGTTTTTTGATGGCATACTTGGATTGTGAAAGTATATTGTTAAAGGTTTTTTGATGGCATTCTTGGATTGTGAAAGTATACTGATCATGAAGCTTTTTGATGGCATACTTGGATTGTGAAAGTATATTGTTAAATGTTTTTTGATGGCATACTTGGATTGTGAAAGTATACTGTTTTTGATGCTTTTTGATGGCATACTTGGATTGTGAATGTATACTGTTAAATGTTTTAGAACAATTTAGCACAAATACTAACATGTTTAAAATTACTGCCTTTTAATGTTCATCATAACTACAAAAAATGCATTTCATTAATCACATCACCTGCCTATGTCTCCTACTACAATGAAACCCCATAACCCAGGCCCTAAATCAAGACACATAAACAACAAAAACCATGGCACAAAACACAAACAGCACCACCAAAGCTAGTCCTATGACCATTGCTCTCAATAACCTTAGATCTTGTGTGACACTTTCAATCTTCAGCAACATTAATCGATTCACTACCCTAAGTTCTTCAATCACAGCTTCACTCTTCAACACAGCCTCCTTCAAAATCCTCAGATCATCGATCACACCTTCTATCTTCTTACCCACATCATCCTTTGAATCCATTAAATTGGTATCTTCTGTGATTCCCTCATCTTCATTTCCAACCCAGAGGAAATAATTGCAATTCTTGGGATGGTTCTGCAAACAAATCAAAATGGCTCAGACATTGAACACCATCAACTATAACAGGGGAAGAGGAGTAACTCACCTTGGGTAAATGACATCCATACCAAGGTCTGTCTGGGTTCCATTCTGTTCTGGAAATCCTCACTTTAGCCTTCACACCACAGTGGCAAACAACTCCTCCACCATTTACAGAAGATGATTCTCCATCGCGAGCTCTCGTCCATACCTTCCCTTCAACTCGAGATTTCGAGCCTGCTGTCATGGCTTACAAGAAATACGAAGGGGATTCACCACGATTCGAAGGAGGATTTGGGTTATTGAAGGGATTCAGAGAGGGATTTTGAAGATCCAAGAACCTAGGGTTTCTAATTTGGGGATTTTGGGTGTTCTGATTTGGGTCATTCTTGTATATGGAGCCAAGGACTAGTTTGACGGATTCGAAAACTTCAGATTCTAACCGTTGCTGCTGACATGGCTTGCCACCGTGGCCATTAACTGCGCATGTGTCTTTTTCCGTCCAGGGATGTAACGGAAATATCTTTCAGGGACTTCAGTGACTGACGGAAAATCTATCAGGGACTGACTCGATGGGAAACAAAAGTATAAGGACCAGACTGCCATAAGTGATATCTTTCAGGGACCAAAATGATGGTTTACTCCATAAACCATGCACATAATTTATTTTACTTTTTTCAAAATATGTTTTGTGTATGAGATAGAAAAATATCGTATAGGATAACAGTGTTATACATGAAATCAAATGTGAATAACGATTATGTGGTACTACTAGTGGTAGATTCGAGAAGTGTCCGAAGCACAGAGGAAAGAAGAATAGACAAATCCATTTGGCTTATCATATAACACCAACTTACAATTGCAAGAACAAAAATTTGCAGGAAGGTTATAGTTACCGAATATTATTATTAGGCCCAATATAGAGACTCAATTGTTGGCCCTAAAACAAGACCATACATAACCAGATTAGGCCTAGAAATAAGATCTTAGGAATTCAGTTATATGTAAGGAAATCTCGAATCTCATGAGATTAGGCCTTAAGATACACCATCATTCTAAACCCTAATTGTTATTTTCTCTTTTCTTGCTAACTTGAGTGTCAAAGTGTTGTTACTGATACTCACCCCTGTGTGCATCTCTGGCCAACACAAGTAATGAATGTTTGTTTTTTCGTTGGATTCAAATAAATGTAGATCCATATTTAACGCATTTTTTACGTCAGGTGCTTAGGAAAGTGAAATCTCATTTTTCAAAGTAAAATAAACGCGTTTTCAAGAAAAACTAAACACACACTAAAACGACAAGTATGAAGGAAAAGAAGCTAGAGTCAACGTAAACGTTTTGGTTCGGGAAATTATATGCAAACCGTTACACTTTTTTGAGAAATAAAAAGAAAAAATAAATGTAATAAATGCAATATTTAATGTGATGTCATACTATAAATAATATTAGAAAAATGAAGTTTACAAAGTTTGAATAATCAATATTGTGTTCATTTACCCTTATGATTTGGCTTATTATAGTACCAACTTAAAATTGCAAACACAAGTTTTTAGAAGGGTATAAGCCATATTTGTTTGTTTACAAGTAAAGGAAATATGTCTATTTCATGGAATAAAGAAATTAATTGTTCTGCTATGAGGTAGGGTCAGATGGGGGTGATCTAACCTCACCCCAATTCAACCAATCACAAAGCAGTATTATATTACTTTTGATGAGCCCTTCACAGCCCCTCCCCACATATACCTTATCTCCTACCAAGTACACAATAAACGTTTCCATACACTCAGCCCCATATCAAAGGCCTTCAAACCCAACAATCACATCACATTCATCTTCTACTACACCTTCAACTTTTCTCTTCCTCTGATTTCCTAAATCAGAGAAAATTCTAGTCTCTGAAACTAAATGGCCACTAATTCTCTCCATTCCATTCACCATTCTCTCATCAAACATAACCACCATTCTGAGTCCCCTCCTTCCACATTCTCAGCCTCACTCTTCCTCAAACCCACCAACACCAAAACCAACATCACTTTTTCTCAATCTTTGTTACCTTCTTCCACTTCAAACTCCTCTGTTACATTCTCTGTTTCCCAAACAGCTTCCTCCAGCACCCCTTTCACCACCTCTCAGGCCACCACCTTTGACCTCCTCCGGCAGCTCCTCTCAGCCAGAAACTTCCAGCAAGCGGATGAAGAGACCAGGCGCCTCCTCATAGCCCTTGCAGGGGAACCTGCTCAGAAGCGTGGCTATGTCTTCTACTCAGAGGTTCAGTTCATTCCAGAAACTGACCTCAAAACCATTGATGAGCTGTGGAGGGAGCACAGTGACAACAGGTTTGGCTACAGTGTGCAGAAGAGGATATTTGAAAAGGTTGAAGGGGACTTCACCAAATTCTTCATCAAGGTTGGTTGGATGAAGAAGCTTGACACTGAGATGGAGCAATTCAACTACAAGTCTTTCCCCACAGAGTTCATTTGGGAGCTCAATGGTGATACCCCAGAGGGTCATTTGCCTCTGACAAATGCTCTGAGAGGAACAAGGTTACTTAGTAACATTTTCAACCATCCAGCTTTTGATGCAGTCCAAGAACAAGAGGGTGGAGATGCTGTTGGTGACAACAAGGGAAATGGAACACTCACAGGGTTAAAGGATAGTAGCAGCAGCTCAACAAAAAAGCCATTGGTTCAGAAGGTCTTCAAACCAGACTATAGTTTCTGAGTTAAGACAAGTTTATAGAACACACCATATGAGTGGACAGATAATAATACAATTTAATTTGGGTTTGTAATTTAGTATATAGTTAATTGTTAATTTATCACCAACCAATGAAAGTGGTTGCTTGATTGTACTTTTCTATCATTTTCTTTTCTTTTGCCAGTTTCCTTTTACATTCTTCATTGGAGCTTGTTTAATTTTTCTTGACCTAGTAAGGCCATTTTATAAACTCCTTAAACTGGTGTTGTCACAATTAATTAATGGTGAGAAAAATGTGTAAATCCTTGTTCACACAAAGGACAAAACAAAAGCCTGTCTTCTTGTTTACTCCATCCGTTTTCTGACCTTCTATCATGACAAATTCAGTTGCAACTTGCAAGAGGCCAAGACAAAAATTGACTGCTGCAGCTCGTGTATTGGCTTCAGTTATTTATTCTCCCTTGTATTTTACCTCCATGGCTCTATTTCATTTACTTACATACCCATAAAAACCACTTACCATCTCCACTCCTTATTCAAGATACTGCATATATGAAATGCCGTAATAATAATAATGGCGTGTTTGGTTATGTGGGTAGAAATTTCATAATCACTTCTAGGAAGAAGCTATAAAGTATAGGTTCTGGAGTTACGATGCTTTAGATTATGTTTCACAATGAATTGAATTCAAGCACACTATAAGGAAGGTGCATCACCTTAAAAGGCCTATTATGCTTGAAAGTCAACATAACAACTAAGGATGCATTTATGATCTACGGTTACTTTTGAGTTTTTATCTGGAGTAATGCCAGTGCACAACTTTAAGGTACACATCACAATGAGGTGTTCACGAGAGAGAGAAAATTAAATAAAACAGACTATAACCAGCTAGTAATGAGTTACGTAGCAATCCCAGTAGAAATCCAATAACTTGTTTAAAAGAAACATAAATGGAGATGTTTTTTTGCATGGAAATTCCCAAGTTTACTAAAGGGAGGAAAGAAAAATGAAGAATCATTCTCCCTGGCACTTTCTGTTCCTCACCAAATTGGAAAAATAATTTTTGTTTGAAAGTTTAGCATTTATATACTTGTTCCAAAAGATAACAAGAGCTTATATTAAAATTTATACTTACAAAATTATACCTTCTCGTTTCTTCCCTCCTTGATCCATCCAAACATGAGGAAAGTAACCTTCTCTGTTTTCATTAAGCCTATTCTCTTTCCGTCAATGTCTCTACCTCTTTTTTTCCTAAAACTTCTAAATGCTGCCGAAAGTAGTCTTCTTTGAAAGGAATGGCTAATGAGCTAAATTTTACAACATAAAGGCAAATGGATGATAATTTAAATATCCAAGAGTCGATGCTTTCCACGAGTTGCCTCCTTCATGCGTAACACCAAAGCAAGAGTTGCCTCCTCTGATACCAACCCTTCCGGTGATACAAAATCTAGTAAGTTGGAACTGTAGCACATAATCAGATAGTTTCCAACTCAAGAAACTCAGTATTACAGAAGACAAAACACCATACTTGACTTTACTTCCACTGTTTTTGTCGCAAACTGATAAAAAAAGGCTACCTTAATTTATGATATCATGTAGATGCAATTTTACAATAATAAAAGGGAGCATGACTTACCAGGCAAACACTATGCACAAGGGCACAGTCTCTTTGTGAGCTGATGTGAACCATCACAAGAAAGTACAGATTGTGTTTCAGAGTATAAACATGATCCTGGATTCTGAAAGTAATGCAAAGCAAATATTAGTTAAAATATACTAATCAGTTCTGCAGAAGTTTAAACTAAATATTGCAGCCACCTACTTTCTGTTTTTCAATTGAAATGCTCAAGTTTCCCAACAACAAGATAACTAAAAAGTTTAAATGATCCACAACTCCAGATATCGAACAATTCAAAGAAAGTCCATCATAGTGACTAAGCAAGAATTTAATTCAAAGTAGGATATTAACATGTGGGAGCCATCTTAAATTCAAAGCATTTCCAGCCTATTACTGCTGCAGTGGCTTTGGAGGAAAATGAAAAAGCAACAAGCCGCTAGAACCACTGCCATAGCTTATTGATGACCAAATGGACATCCCTTCCAACATGGAATTTTGAAATTAAAACCATCAATTCACAATGGTTCTAGAAGGGTGTGACACATGAAAACAGTATTTTAAAGAGCTAGCTACAGAGAGTAGTCAAATGACATTAGCATTTAGCAGTTTCAAAGGACCCATCAAATTATATGCATGGAGTTCTATGACACCATATCTTCTTATTCCAATCTATATCGAAAAAAAGTACCTAAAGGTTAACCACTATTCATCAGTTTCTGGAATATAGCATGCTCTTTTTTTAAATCATAAGCTAGTACACAACTATTACCAGATGCTTGGGAGCATCATAAACAACTTCAGCAGGTTGGTCTGTTCCTACACTTGCCAAGCAAGATCCCTTGCAACTCATATATCTCTGAATACTGCCACATAATCATTCACCAATTGATTAGATCAGTACATTAAAGAAAATAAACAAAATATCAGCATGCATGCATGGCATTCCTCCCTCATTGCATTTTGTTCCAAGACATTATCCATGATATGAATGTTCAACCAAACATCAATAATAAGGATCCTAGATTATTTGTCCAAAGGAGAAATAAAAAAGAGCCAATCCATAAAAGACTGTAGATATGCCTTGTATAGATGAAAACTGTGCGAGCTAATAAATTAAATATCTGATACAAAATGTAGCTAAGTAAAGAATACCATTGAAATATACCATCAAGAGAACATAGCATACAAATTCAACGCATCACTTACATGTCACAATGATTAAGCACCACAAGTTTGTTGGGGACACATGATTGTCCTCTTAATTTGCAAACTGAATTACATGATTCACCTTGCCTGTCAAACAAGTGAAAATGTTCAATTGCTAGGCTATAGCAAGAAACTGCAAATGTTATTCTAAGCTCAAAGAAGTAATCTCAGTAATAGTTCACCTGCCAACAACAACATTGATGCCATTTAATTTTGCTTCTGCGAGAGTAATATTTGTCCCTGCTTCAATACATGAAAAAGAACAGATTCCAATTAAATAATTATAAGTGGCACAGAAGTCCAACAACTACAAGCCTTCCATTACAAGAGTCTGCTATGATTATTATTAGGCTATCTGCATCACTAGCAGTTGAGGTTTTAGGATCTGTACTTTGGTAGCCGGTAGGTCAAAATAGGAGTAGGAACTTAACAGTTAACACAATTATTAGGCATTGCCATTAACTAATACTCCCTCCATCCCTAATTATAAGATCTCATGGGGACAAATACGCTTATTAAGAAAACATGTAATGAGGTTAATTAATGCATTGATTTTAATAAAAGTTATACAATCTTCCACATTTACCCTTAACTCTTTCTTCCTTGTATTAATTGTATCACACTATCTCTTTAATGTTATCCCACTCTCTCTTAATAAATGCAATGGGTAAATATGGAAAAATATAATAATTTTTTCTTGAAATTAGTAAAGGGTCTTATATTAAGGGACATCAAAATTTCTCTAAGGGGTCTTATAATTAGGGACATAGGGAGTATAACAAATTTTCTCACAAGACTTACCAGAAGAATTTGATGGAAGAGAAAAGCAGTGGTGGAAGTCACTAAGATAAGCATTTTCATGAACCTGAAAACATTAGACCCCAAAATAGAAACATTAGCCACTCATCACAAGCATGGTTTCCGAACGACTCTAATGAGTTTATGAGCTCCTATTACCCAAGCATACGTCTGAAATAGAAAACCAAAATCCGACTCCATTTTAGCATGTCTAAACGGTCAAAAAAGTTATACAGGGTAAACACATGCATAACAAACTAAAAGGCAGTGGTTCCGTACACCCAGGTAATTTGAGATAAAATCGAAGAACAAAAAGTGTGAAAATTGGTGTGCTGATTGTGAGATAGAAGCGCCTCAGAATACAGTCAACCCCTCCCTCACAAATGCCCAGAACAAGCCTAATATGCAAAGCTTGCAAATTAAGTCTGTAAAAGATGCCATGAAAGGTTTTTTTTTAATAGAATGAGCAATCTTGTTAATGTGGGAGTATATGTTATTTAAGGCATAACAATATGACTAAAACAAAGATACAATTTCAAGAACAAGAAGACGGCAGGAATGCAGGAGTTTACTCACCACACTCTCAGAACTATGACGACATCTCACAGCACAGTAGTCAAAAACACTTGCATAAGTCCCTGCCAAAAATCAAATGATGTGTGTTTGGAATCAATAAATCAAACTCTTGCTCTACCTTTGTCTATATTACTCCAACATGCATAGGACATAAGGAGCCTATCTAAAATTGGGAGTGGGGGGAAAAGGAAAAAGGAAAATCTCTTTGTTTATGATTACCAAACTCTCCCTTTTTACATGCAACAACATTAATATTGTAAGACTGGTCAAGGCAAGGCTCTACACACAAGTTTACCACCACATAAATTTCCAAAAAGTTATGAGCTAGAAACATTACTTGCAGTAACAGGTTTGCCAACCTTCATCTTCAGCACTTGTTCCTTCCTTGTCTGTTTAAGCGAGCCATTGCACACTTAGGCCTTTCATCAATATGGAAGAAAAGCAAATTGCAGGTAGTAAGATATTTACCAGTGCAGGATTGAGGCAACACGAAACACAATATTCATACGAGTTGCAACACTGTGAGAGAATATTGCATCCACTGCAAGCAAAAAAAGAAAACCACACAATGAGATGGCAAAACCTTTGCTTGTTTGTTCCTTTCAAAGCAAGGAGTTCAGAAAAGGAATCATACTCACTGACAAGAGAACTTCTCCCCAGTTTGAGGACAGCAGCGAGAATTTGAATCAACAGAAAGAGCACTGCATACAAAACCTACAACAAATGCAAATATCATTAAACAACACCAAACAGTAACAGAACAGTGATGCCAAATGCAACATTACTATATAAGAATAGTTATAGAAACATTACTTGTTAATAGTCATATAATTTGAGTAGGTAAACTTACGGAAAAAAAAAAAAATATTAACTTACCAATAAGTGTTTCTATCTATCTATAAACTAGTTTGAGTTTATTTCAACAAGCTACTCTAAGCACTTATTCAAATAACCTTTCGACTAAGCTCTTTATAATCACATTTTATAACATTGGACTAAATTGAGTATTTCCTTCTTTCAGGCACGAACCCACATTATCGGGGACTAATTTAACTATCCGCTCTTATTTTGATAAGCTGCTCATAATAACATAAGAACAAGTGTTTCTATCTATGTATAAAGTAGATTGAGTTTGTTTCAAGAAGCTATTCTAAGCACTTATTCAAATAAGCGTTCAATTAAGCTCTTTATCCAAACGTGACCTAATAATATCATAATTCAAGAAAACAGAAAAATTGTTAGGTAAAAGTTGATGGAAAAGAACGGTACCGTTGTCGTCGGCGAGAAAGTATCTTCCTTGAACGGTGTTTTTGCAGATGGGGATGATAGATTGAAATCCGATGTCGTTCCTGATAGCAGTGATCGGGGAAGAAAAGTGAGAGAGAAACAGAAGTAACGTCGTTAATGTAGAAATTGCGGTGGTCCTCATCATCATCGGAGAATGGTGTGCTTCAATTCAATTTTCAACGGCCACCGTCGACGCCGCCGCAAGACCTCGTCGACCTTCACCACTTCCAGGTTCCCAAAGGGACGAGTACCAGGTGCTGATTGATGGTGGTGGGTGCTTGTAGCGGGCCCCACTCATTCTTTTTTTTTTTTACAATACCAAAGAATTTGGGGTTAGTTCGAATGGGCCTATTCTGGACCCTACTGGTCTAAATTTTGTTTGGCCCATCTATTTCATCTCACTTTTTTAATCAACCAAAGACTCAAAGTTCACAACTATTTTGACAAAAAGGAATAAAAAAAGCTACAACTACAACTACTATGAATCTAAAAGTGAGTTTCTTTCAGCTTATTTTGAGAAAAAATCTATTTTTTTAGTTAAAAAATCTTTTTTTTACCTAGTGATGCATCAAATGAAGTTGTCCATGATTATAACACTTCCTGTGATGTTTGTTTTCCAGTTTTAATAATAATAAAAAAGTTGTGACCATGGAATATGTAGGGATGCTTTAATTTCATAGACATCATCATATTTTTCACTATTCTAGTTTTTTCTTCTAGTTTTTCAGTGACCATGAATATATAAAATTCACCACCATGCTAGCATTTTCTCAGTGCTTTGGGTTAAGCTTGTAATATTTTTCTGTGCTTCTGTGTCTTGTGAAAAATTGATGTGGACTCTGGCTCTGCTGGTTTCTGAGGGTGTGACCAACCGAGATATGATGATCATGTTAAACACAGCTAGAAGCATCGTTCACAAAAGCCTATGATTACTATCCTGAGATATAGGTTTTTCGTCGTATCAACTACAGTTATCCACGACTCTTCACAACATTAATAACCGATCACTGACAAGCAATCAAACTAATGTTGCACTCCGCTTGACAGATAATTATTCTTGGAGGGGAACAAGGACATGGTGTTTTCACCCTTGCTTCTTTACACCGCGTTAAGCATCGTCGCCACAACTTCAAAAGACCTCATTCTCCAAACCTTCTCAACTTCCTCAAAACATATTCCATCGATAACCTCAACTCCTTCGCCTCTCATCTCACCTCCAAAATGCTCTGCGATGATGCTCCTGCTGGTGGCCCTCGCCTCTGTTTTGCAAACGGTTTGTGGGTTGAAAAATCCTTTCTTCAAGTGTCTGGAGACTACCAATTACAAGACTACTTTGTCCCCTGTTGATTTGTTGATTTATTGTTTAAGGTGAGTGACATTCATTTTCTATTTGGTGACTTCATAACCTAATTTGTTAAGCGTTAGTTGAGATAGATTGATTCTTGTAGCATGAAAACAATTGCTATCCTATCATGCCAACTAAATGTTATCTTTTGCATATATCTTTGTTGTTCTAGTATAAACGTTTGTTTGATCATGTGTCTAATTAACTAACTTAAACATGTGAAACAAGATTAGCAAAAATTTAATACTCCTCTACTGAAATGATTACATGAAGAAAAAAAAATCAATTGATCTTATTTGCATGAATAATTTACAATTGGTGATGGTTTTGCAACATGCTGCGGTGGCCAGAAAACTAAATTTGTGAGTAAAAAATAGATTGGAGTGCAACTAGAATTGTTTTTGTTTTAGAGAATGATAGTATTCATAGAAAAAAAAAAAAGCTTCATTTATTCGGAAACTTTCAAGTTAGACCAACATTTAAATATGGTAAAGTAGACCGTGACAAATAACCCACCTCACGCTAACACAAAAAAACCTAAACTAAAATTTAAGAAGTAAGATCGGGTTCATGCCTTAGAAAGCGCACCTTATTTCCATCCCGACCATCTACCCCTTTCCCTCCCTGATCACTTCTTATTGGCCTTACATTCTTACAGTGCTAGTGCTACCTACCTTGCGTTGTGATTTCTTTAAAACTAAATAAACAAGTGTGATTAAAAATAGTAACAAAACGAGGAAGACTAAACAAGAAATTGAGCACATGCTTATGCCATTACTTCATCATCTGAAACTAACGAGGGATCAAACAAAAAATGTAAGTTAGAGCCAAAACAACATTTCAATCTGTTTTTTTCCTTGTTTTGTTGTTTTTTGCTTCCTTTCCATGAAATATTGCCGTCTTAAGTAACTTCGTCGTCTTTATAGGAGAAGGAGAGTATCATTTTGATTTATAACACTCCACTCATGAAATTCATAACCTACAAAATATGCAAGTTGACAGCATTGGCTCATAGCTGTAACGGAACAAGCAGTCAAAAAGAGAGGGGAGAAAGCAAAACTTTCCCTTTTCATAATCCAATCAAATTTTGAACCGTTGGTGCCTTTTCGGTGGCATAATTATTATATGGAATCATCCATAATAACAATAAATATATAATTTCAAAAAAAAAAACAATAAATACATGTACCTAACTCTATGTTTCAAACACTATTGAATTTCATATGGGCTGTATTAAAAATATGAGTTACACTTTTAATTTACCGGAGTCCTCGTGTTGTTGCTACTACTCATATACATTAATACTACTAAACATGTGCCAATAAACTAGCACTATTCTAAACTTTTATTTATTTTTCCAATGAATTCACAACTGACATTTATAAGCCTAATTATTTATTGATTCAGAGATTACATTAAGCGAATATAAATCCCTCAACTAATATTTTTCCATACTCACAATTTAGGAACCTGTATTAAATGCTTAAGTAGCCTGATTATGTACAAACTGTGGTGAATCTAGTTAGTTTTATTTAACAGTTCGAATCGTGTGAAGGCAACCTATGACTAAAAAAATATATACACCAGTAATTCTCTCTATGGTAATATTAAATAAATTGTTATATAACTTTTGTTGTTGTTGACGGAATTGTTATAACTTTAATTCTATATTTATTAGCCGATCAAGTTGAAAGATTTATTTATTTAAATTAATTAATGGGTGTTTATAAAACTAAGAAACTGGTTAATCATAAACTAGCCATTTGCCACGACGGCGAAACATTTGCGCGTAAACGATCACAAAACGCAACCGAGTCATCGTGCAGTCAAGTTCGCTAACCACACCGTCGGTGACGTTAGCGTTGGTATTATTTTTATTAAAATTAATTTTTCTTTTTAATTAATAATAATAGCAGTTTCTCACCAAAATGCTAACTAGTTATCATAATTTTCATTTCATGGTTTTGATTGATAGTAACTGAGAACGAACGAGAGAAAATGCTGTTGCTGCAACCAAAGCGTTGTTTTCCATCGCCGTTAATGTCCAACTGATAACCGCAGAAATTGTCGGGGTAGTGATGAACCACGTGACCCCATTGCAATAATTCATAGCTTCTATTTTTCTTCCCTCGTTTAATTTCTTAAAGCCTTTAATGCCGGAAATTTTGTGTCGACTTTAGTCCAGATCGCGATCAGAAAACCTTGATTCTGCAACGAAGTAGAGTTTGATTGTTTGGATTTTCTGTAAGTCACTGTAGCTTAATTTCCTAACTTCCCGTAATTCTGTTTCTTTTTTTGAGTTCAGAAGAGGATTTGCTTTTAGTTTTAATTAATTAATTAATATGATTTTTTACTTGTAAGTTGTGAATTGTGTGAGTTTTTTGAACTTGTTTAAGTGGATTGTTGTTTAAGGGAAGAGGAGGAGGGTTTGGTGATTCAGTACCAAAAATGGGGGTCATGTCCAGGCGGGTTGTGCCCGTCTGTGGCAACCTCTGTTGTATGTGTCCCACCCTGCGAGCTAGCTCGAGACAGCCGGTGAAACGTTACAAGAAGTTGCTAGCTGATATCTTCCCGCGCAATCAGGTGACATTTCCAGCTTATCCACCCTCACAATGTGGCAATTATTCAATTAAATTAGAGGTTTCTTACCATATATGTTAGGTGTCTTTTTTAAAATGGAGGTATATGTGCCATGGGGCGAGTACTGGAAAAATTTGCTATTAGTAGTAGTAGTACATTGATGAGTCGTTAAACTTACTATGGTTATCCCTTTTTCCATGCATAGTTGTTAAATTTAATGAGGAAACTTGTTTTCTATTCTGGTAAACGTTGTCAGAATTCAATAAATCTTTTAAATGATTTGGACACTTTGTATCTCCCCTGATCTTTCCACCACCTGCTGTGCATGATGGTTGTGTGTTTGGCAGGAGGCTGAACCTAATGACAGAAAAATTGGAAAGCTATGTGACTATGCTTCTAAGAATCCATTGAGAATTCCCAAGGTAATATTATTCTTTGGAATCTTTTATTTTCTTTTTCACTTCTGGTTCAGTTGCGCCATGTAATCAAGACAAATTATGATTTGGTGGAGAGAATTAGGATAATGATTCTTTTGAGTCTTGAGAAACTATTTGCTTTGATTAATATGATAGCATGGATTATGGTGAAACCATTTCTTAGTTGAATCTATGTTTGCTGGGAACAAAATCATTGGCTTCCATCTAAGTCTTTCTGGTGTTTTATTTTTACAGATTACTGATAACTTGGAGCAAATATGTTACAAGGATTTGCGTAATGAAGGTTTTGGTTCAGTGAAAGTTGTCTTGTGCATATACAGGAAATTCTTGTCGTCATGTAAGGAGCAGATGTAAGTTTAATGGCATATAAGTAGACTGTCATCAATTCTGACTGATTCACTTCTGATGAGTATCACTTCTGATGAGTATTCTTAGATTGCCAAAAGAAAATTGAATATTTTATAGTACATTTTGTGTTCTTAAAATTTCATTCTGAAAACTTCCAGTCATTCTTTCTTTTAACACTGGATGTTCTTGATATACAATCCAACAGAAACCTTGTTTTAGACACTTCGGCATCCTTCTTAAGTCACTTAATGCATCTAATCAGTCAATGTGTTTACTACTCAATTCCCTTAGATGTTATTATTTGTAATAATCTGAGCAGTGAGCTGAATTTCCCTCAAGTTGTTTTAAATACATGTCATTGGTTTTTTTTTCCCTGTAATATTGGCGATTTTATATTGAGGTATTTTTGCTTGTGCGATAAAGTTGTGGTTCCATTGTTTTCTATTGTTGGATTGCCACATCTTTTTATTTCAACTATGTGATGATGTTCAAGTAATACTTCTAAATTTTGCAGGCCACTTTTTGCTGGTAGCTTATTAGAGATCATTCGGACTCTTCTAGAACAAACTCGAACAGATGAAATCAGGATCTTAGGCTGCAACACTCTTATTGATTTTATAGATTGCCAGGTATTTGGTTAAACGTTTCATGTCATCTTCCTGACTTGTTGCAGTTAATATCACTCTTTCCACTTTTTTTTAATTGGATGTTTTTGTGGTCCTGACTTTTTTAAGTTCAAAATAGACAGATGGAACATACATGTTCAACTTAGAGGGTTTTATTCCTAAACTGTGTCAATTGGCTCAAGAAGTGGGCGAAGATGAACGAGCTCTGTGTCTACGTTCAGCTGGACTACAAGCTTTATCCTATATGGTACCAATCCTTTCTGTTATTTGTTTGTTACTTAATGTGGACGTTGCATATGCATTTCCATAATTTGATATGAGAGTCAAGGATTTCTTTCTTTATTTGATCAAATACACACAAGCAAGAGCACATTAGCTATTTTTAATGAATATGAACTCTCTGCAGAGTAATAGAATGTCAGTTACAGGATGAGGATAAACTTATTGTCCTTAGCAGTTTTGTTCAGAATCTGTTCAGAATTCAGTTTCTTCCCTCTTTTCTTCTCTCTCTCTCTCTCTCTCTCTTCAACCTAGCAGAAGCTTTGATTTTGCAAATGATTGTAAGAGTTAGACATTTTGATAATTGAACTGGCTAGTGGTTACCATATTCCTGCCTCTGTGTCCTTTTGTCATTTGCCTTTTAGGTCCCTTATACCTTCTCTAGTTGATACTTTTTCTTCGTTCCCGCTATGTTTTATGTGCTAGGTGCGTTTCATGGGTGAGCACTCACATCTTTCCATGGATTTGGACAAAGTGAGTACCATTTCCTTTTTTTTACTGTTTAAATATTTGTTCAATGAAAAAAGAAGTGACATAGAAAAATGCTTCTTTAATTTATTGTTCTATTTTATTATTTTATTTTTCCTAACTTTGAACCAAAACTCAGGTATTGAATTTTGGGGTTAGCCTGCACTTGTAGCAATATAAAGTTTCTTTTTCTCCCCTTCAAATCTAATTATTTCCTTTGTTGTTTCTTGTTTTGGACTTTGGGTGTTTGGGCTCTGAAATAGATTGTATTAGCAACTTTGGAGAATTACATGAGCCCCCAATCTATCTCCCATCCTTCCAAGGAACATAAACTGAATTCAGAGTCCGTGGAACAGGGCTCTTTACCGGTCATCACTAATAAGGATCCTTTATCAATGAAAGTTGTGACAGGAACTGAGAAGGATATGTTGTATGTCTCACTTAACTCTTCTTTACCACCATTTATTTTAAAGCCAAACAACGCTTATATGTTCACCACATTTATAGGGATACCGCTAAACATCCTTCATATTGGTCCAAGGTTTGCTTGTTTAATATGGTCAAATTGGCAAGGGAAGGTACAACTCTGCGACGTGTCCTTGAACCTCTTTTTCATCATTTTGATGCTCAAAATCAATGGTCTTCTGAAAAAGGAGTGGCTGCTCGTATTTTGATGTATTTTCTATCTCTTCTAGAAGAATCAGGTAGTCCAATATTCAGTGACATGATTTTCCTAGAAAAAGTGAATTCTCTCTCCATTTTCAGTGTAATTGATTGTCTTTTGCACACCAGGAGATAAATCCCATCTTCTGTTATCCATTTTGGTCAAGCACTTGGATCATAAGAATGTTTCCAGGCAGCCTATTCTTCAGATTAATATTATCAACACTACGACACAACTTGCTCAACATGTGAAGCAACAGGCTTCAGTTGCAATAATTGGTGCAATATCTGATGCTATCAAACACTTAAGGAAGTGCCTGCAATACTCATCTGAAGCTTCCAGCAGTGGAAACGATGGGTACAAGTTAAATACCGAACTTCAATCTGCCATAGAAATGTGTATATTACAACTTTCAAACAAGGTATGCATAAAATTTTGTTTGTGTCTCCGACTTCATGCTGCTTCTACTATAACATTTTGAGAATAACAGGTTGGGGATGTAGGACCCATTCTTGATTTGATGGCTGTGGTGTTGGAGAATATCTCGACTACTACCACTATAGCGAGAGCAACAATCTCTGCTGTATATCAAACTGCAAAATTAATCACGTCCATTCCTAATGTGTCATATCACAAGAAGGCAAGTTTTCTCACTTTGACAGGAAATGGACTTTTCTATATGGTCAGCTCTAATAAAATTGTATAAACTTTTGGGTAATCTTTGTCATTTCCAGGCTTTCCCTGATGCCTTGTTTCATCAATTGCTCCTGGCAATGGCCCATCCTGACCATGACACCCGAATTGGGGCACACAGTGTGTTTTCTATGGTGCTTATGCCATCTATGTTTTCTCCCCTTTTAGATAAGAAAACAAAGATGGCTCAGAAGGTACCGAGTGAAAGCTTCTCCATTCAGCATGAAAGCTTTATAGGAGCAGAGCACATTAATGGGGAACCTGAGGAAGGAAATGCAGTAGCAGGTGTCAGTGGGAAATTTGCAGTTCATCCATATCGCGGTTACAGATTTTCTAGTGCTCTAACTGATGGAAAAGATGTATGAAATTTTTATTTATCACCCTTTAGTCTATCTTACTAATTTAACATATCATTAATAATTATATTAGTAGACACGTACCTCAATAGTTCTTTTTTAGGGAGGGGTAGGGGGTTAAGTCTGCATTGTGTATTCATTATGGATATATTTTATGCGATTTTTGCTTCAGTTATATTTTTAATATTAGGTAGTGGTTCAGTTAGTTTGGATTTTCATTTTTGTTTTTCCAATAGTGGGGATCTTAGATATTTCTTTTTGCTATAATTTCTAATCAAATACATCATTTCTTAATCTTTCAGGAGTTGAGTTCTTTTCGGTTAAGCAGTCACCAAGTGAGTCTCTTGCTTTCTTCAATCTGGGTTCAGGCAACATCTATGGAAAATGGCCCTGCAAATTTTGAGGCAATGGCTCATACTTATAGCATTGCTTTATTGTTCACTCGTTCTAAGGTGAGATTGGTACAACACTACAACACATGCCTGGGTTCATAACATTCATAATCAGTGAAGACAATAGACATTTTCATTCATTTTCTACATTTTCAATTACGACTTTACATATATAACTGACTATTATCTATCACTCTTGTGTTGAGTTACTATAGAGCAGGCTAATTCCCATTCTTAAGAATGCAATTTGAACACGTTTACGAGATTAGTTCCAACATATTATTTCTGTATTTTTGGACTGTAAATTTTGCCACAGTTGCATACAAGCTAACTTAGTCTTGTTGAAAACAGCTACAAATGAGTATTTCAGTTTGTTATGAAATTGTCACCAGTGTTTAGTGGTGGTGGCTAGCATTTTGACTGTTTTAATCTTTCCAGAATGAAACATAAGAAAACATGTTTTCATAATATCTTTTATCAATCCTTGTAGCTTTTAAAACTAAATGATCTTACTCTGTTAACTTTTTTAAGTTCCTGATGATGTAAATTGCTTTCCTCAGACATCCAGTTACATGGCTTTAGTAAGATGTTTCCAACTGGCACTCTCCCTCATGGGCATCTCTTTGGACCAAGAAGGTGAGTAAGCATACAAGTGATTTTTTATCTTGTCATCTTGATGTGATATCTTCCAAGTGATTTTCTATGTCAACTTGATTTGGAACTATTATCAATCACCTATTTTAAGGTTTAACTTTTTTTGAGTAAGCCTCAAATCACTATCAATCATTCCAAGCAGTAATCTGTAGCCTTCTGGATAATTTTTGGAAAATTTGTTGTTACTTTAGAAAACAAGTAATCCAGTATAGATTCCCATTCTTGATTTACAAAGTTTCCCTTCTTGTTATTCCAAATATTTTTATTCATCTTTATCTATACATGCTATGACAGCTCCTTTTATGGCTTAAACTTCATAATTGAGATAATTTCTTTTCTCTTGTAAATTTTCTGACATGTTAATTTTCTACATGTCTGTTAAAGGAGGTTTACAACCATCTCGCAGGAGGTCTCTTTTTACCTTGGCATCATACATGCATATATTCTCTGCCAGGGCAGGCAATATCCCTGAACTAATTCCAAAAGTTAAAGCATCCCTGACAAAGGCAACTGTTAGTTTCTTCCCGTAACATCTTATCTTGATCCTCATTCCATGCCCTTGTTATTCAGCTTCCTATTCAAAATTGATTGTTATTATCTGTTTGCTTTTTCTTTAATTGATAATTAGGCAAATTAATTAGTCTTATAAATCCACAGGTAGATCCTTTTCTTGAGTTGGTCGATGATGTCAGACTGCAGGCTGTTAATATTGAATCAGATAAGGTAATTTATGGATCTCAGGAAGATGATGTTGCTGCTATGAAGTCACTTTCAGCATTAGAATTGGATGACAAGAAGTTGAAAGAGACTGTAATATCGTGCTTCCTGACAAAATTTTCAAAATTATCAGAGGTAATACAAATTTATTTTCATTTTGTTTTGATACAATATTTGGGACTTACTTAGTTTTCCACTGTTTTAGCACATCAATCAGTAAAAATCACGTTAAAATTGCAATCGGTGAATTTTATGCTCAAGCTCCATTGAGTTTAAGATGGTTGAGTAGCCTCATTGGAAGCGGAGATGTTGATTATTTCCATTTTGTTTTGATACAATATTTGCGACTTACTTAGTTTTCCACCGTTTTAGCACATCAAGCAGTAAAAATCATGTTGAAATTGGCAAACGGTGAATTTTATGCTCAAGCTCCATTGAGTTTAAGATGGTTGAGTAGCCTCATTGGAAGCGGAGATGTTGATATTACCCTACTTTTGGTTTGAGGATAGAATACCAACTAACTTTATGTTCTCACCAGAAATCACGAATACCATAGAATGAGCTAGTAACATAACTTTTTGTTCAAGGATAGATTATCAGCTAGCTTTGTGTTATCACCAGAAATTATGAAGGGGCCACAACCTTTACCATAGAATGAGCTTGTAACATAAGTCACCAATAAACAATGGAATACTTCATTTTATCCCAGGTTGAAAAGCTTATGCATCCGGTTTACTTGGGCTGACAAGGAAGGAATACTGTGATATGCAACAGCTAATTGGCTGCTTTAGGTTCATGTTTTTCCATTTGAATTTGTACATTGTATGTGTCCCGCACTCCCGCTGGTTCATGAACAAACATTCATTTCAGAAACTATCTATAAACCAGCCTTATTCTTATGAAAAGAGATACTTGTAAATATTATATTTGGTGTGTGCAGAATTTGGAATGTCACAAAAAATGTGGTGGAATTGCTTGCAAAGGAATGTGTGAGTAGTGGGTAAGAGTAAATAACATGAATTTTTTTCTTATTAACCAGGATGAGTTATCTAGCATAAAGGAACAACTTGCACAGGGGTTTTCTCCTGATGATGCATATCCATTGGGACCTCCATTGTTTATGGAGACACCGAGGCTTTGTTCTCCACTTGCTCAGATTGAGTTCCCAGATTTTGACGAGGTAAAATTCCTCAAAGTTGCATCTGCATTTAAGTGGTTCTTGAAAACTTTTCTGAGTTACCAGTTCTGTTGTGGGGTGTTTCCAGATTATGGGCCCGGGAGCTTTGATGGATGAAGAGACCGGATCTGAACCAAGTGGAAGTCAGTCAGATCAAAAATCATCACTATCTATCAATAATCTTGACATTTTAAGTGTTAATCAACTCTTAGAATCGGTAAAATGTGATATGCTTTTAGATTTAGTTCTAGCTGATTGGCTGTGATTATATTTTTAAATAAAATTTTTTGTACTTATGTTGGAGAATGGAGAATATTCCTTCTGCTGTTAAAGATGCTAATACCATGGGGATTATTGTATGATAGGTTTTGGAAACCGCGCGACAAGTAGCGAGTTTCCCGATTTCCTCAACTCCTGTACCTTATAACCAAATGAAGAACCAGTGTGAGGCACTTGTGACAGGGAAACAGCAAAAGATGTCAGTTATTCACAGTTTCAAGCATCAGCAGGAGACAAGGGCAATAGTTCTTTCAAGTGAAAATGAAATAGAAGTCTCCCCTCTACCAATTAAGGTTAGTGTCTTTTGACCAAGAAAGTTTAATTTTTTAGCAAAAGAATGATATATTGTGAAAGAATATTTTTCTCTTCATGATCTATTTGACATTTAATTGGATATACTGGCCATTGATTGTTTGGAGTATTTACTGTCCTGGTAAAGTATTTAGGTAGCTTGGAAATAAAACTGTTTATCAAATTGTGATTTCGTTATTAAAAGACAAAAAAAACGAAGACACCCACAGACCTAAAAGCAGCATACGCTCATTTTTGTGACAGAAATGTTAGTAAAGCACTCTTTTAACACTCTATTTAACACACTGACTGTGGTTGATCTATTTATTTAAAAAGTCATCACTTTTTTTCTAACATGATCAATTTACAAGGCAAAGTTGTTGACTTTTTAACAATTAGACCAATCATATGGAGTTCATTAGTATGTTTTGCTTGCATTCCTCGTTGTCGGATTATAGTAAAGGAAATTTCTGCTTGTATATCATTATTAACCTATGGCTGAATCAGGATTCACAGCAATGAAAAAATTTCATGAGTTAAAATATGTATTTCATCCCTATCAAATTGGTACATTTTGGTTTTAGTCCCTATTAAAATTTTATTCTATTTTAGTCATTAGAAAATACAAAAGTTATTTGGATTAAAACCACATGATTTTTGTATTTCTAAGGAGTAAAACTGAATAAGTTGTTAATAGGGACAAAAATCAAAATTACAAATTTTATAGTTAACATTATCTAAAGTAATCTTCAACAGTTGATATTCTTAATATCTCAGTATCTTTTGAATGTTAGTAACCGGCTTTGTTATTAAAAAGAAATTACTAGTTCAAATGATGTATTTGAACGCATGAAATATACTGTAGGCATATATTTATGTGTTTATTGCTACATTTTACGGAGAGGAGGGTATTTTGTACAATTTGGTTTGAACTAAAGGGTCACATATTCTTTGCATTCATTGTATAGACATTGGAGTATTCAGAAGGTGATATGATGTTAGTGAGTCAGGAGCAATTTCAAGCGCAGTATCAAGCACGCCCCTGTTCATATGATTATAGACAGCAAAATTCATTCAGATTACCACCTGCGAGCCCCTATGATAAATTCTTGAAAGCTGCTGGATGTTAATGGTACTAAATTGCCATAATAGAGATGATTGTATATGTAACTAACTATTCATATGGTTTTGTTGGTTCCATTTTTTCAT
Organism: Acmispon strigosus; assembly: GCA_030819835.1. NCBI lineage: Eukaryota > Viridiplantae > Streptophyta > Magnoliopsida > Fabales > Fabaceae > Acmispon > Acmispon strigosus. The sequence continues at coordinate 63,519,007 of JAUAMA010000004.1, forward strand.
TCATTGTGTTGATTAAACTGGTTGTTTCTTTAGCTGCCTCCTAGTGCCCTTCATGCCCAAGTGTGTAAAATCAATGTGCAGCAATTTGTTTCTTTCCATCAAGTGTATGACTTTAATCGGCAAATTGTCGTAGTACTTGTCAATGTGTAAAGGTTATTTATTTTGTTTAGTCAGCAATGTTTTCACAATGTTACTCATTCACCAAAGTGTATTGTTTAGAAGGTTTGACGTGGTGGTTGTTCACTTATCTCCTAACTATGAGGTCGGGGTTCTATTCCCACTCATTAGAATGAAACACATTTTATGGTGAACAGTGTACTTCTTAGTGCAAGCACTCGTGGTGATAGAATCGGTCACAGTTGTCGGTGGTTGTTCTGTGGTTGATCTAAAAAAACTGTAGCCTCTGATTTGTTTAAGAAGAAACTTATACACATATATTTTTTTATTATTTATTATTGATTCTTTTAATATAATAATTGTATATTGATTTAAATTTTCAGGTTTAATTTCTTAATATCTTAAATTAATTACTTAATTCTTTGTATATGACAAGTTAAATTTAATTATTATTGGTTAAAATCATTAATTACTAACCTCGTATATTTACCGATTTAATGACTAATCTAATTATTTGGATATCAATAAATTAATAAATGGTGTATGTTTTGGTAAATAATTTAACTGTGTGTTGCGAACTTGGATTGACACAACTAGCCCATGTTCCAAGTTTAACTCTCCTCATAGATTGGGAACACCCCTCCTTTCCCCTCTCCCTTGCTTCTATTAATGTAACCATGTGTTTATCATTTGAAAACTTATAACATAATAAATATTTATATTAATCTTATTGAAATAATTTTTCAATTTTCAGATTAATAAAATTGATAATATTAAAATAAACTATATTTTATCTTTTGGTGGAATTATATTTTTCATCTTTTCTTTGTATATTGTTAGTTCCTTTGAATTAATTTTCTGTTAAGTAATTATCAATTAATAACTTATATTTATTGAATTTTTATAATTATTACGTTTGGCTTTTATGTTAAGGAAATCACATTATTAACTTTTTTTATTCAATGCAAATTTTTTTTTCTAGAATAAGTTACTTAATAAATACATCAACATAATTTACCTATAATTACTTCACTCTTTAACTAAGTAACTAAACATATTAAAAATAATATAAATTGTTAATACAATAATATTACTAATATTATTTATTGGGGTGGGTTTGAAAAAAAATATTGGGGTCATGTCATGCATAACGGATCCAATATGGGTATGTTTGCGGATCCGGGTTCAACAGAAAAAAAAGGGCGTGTTCTTTTTTGCAGAAAAAGGTGTGAGTGAAGCGAGGGAAGAAGATTGACCAAAAAATAAATAAAAAAAAAGCGAGGGAAGAAGAGAAATAGTGAAATACTAGTTTCTAATAAACAGAACAGAGAGGGTTTTGGTTTGGACTTTGAGACTGAGAAAGAGCGATGCGTTTCGTTTCATGCCTCCTTGTTCGTTCAAGCTTCTTCGCTGAAACCCTAACCTAACCTCACACATGCATTCTTCTCGATCAGGTTCGTTCGCTCTTCATTCTCTCGTCGTTTCGTCTTTCACTCTCCTCTTTCTCTCTCTGCTCCCTAATCTTCCCTAAATCCACACCTAAACTCAATTTCACACTGATCAGTTTTTTGTTCTTTTTTTCTTCAATCTGCTTTGTGACTTCCTCTTCGTTGGTTTCGTTCGCTTCCCTCTTCCTATTTTGAAACCTAGCCTTTGCACTTTTTGTTTTTATTTTTGTGATAAATGTAGTTTTGGTTTCTGGTTTAGTTTGATGCTTGCATGTTAGATCCTTTTACCTGCAATTACGCGGATTGTTGTAATCCTTGCATTGTCATTGTTGTTGTTTTTGTAACGGGTATGATTTCTGAAAGGTTGTGTGAACCTTTGTTGAAGTCCTTTAACTGTTTCATCCTTATGAATTTGATGACGTCTAAATGCTTTAATGCAGAAGAAAATATCCACGAATAACTAGCCTAGCGGTGTTTTCTTATGAGCTTGTAATATTCTGGGTCTGCTGGTTTCTGCAGTTGTGACTGACCGAGATGTGCTGATCATGTGATAATTTGTTTTTTAAATTACAAAGTTAGCGATCTTTAATGTATCCCAAACGGCCTAGCCAAGATGGCCCTGCTGCCGGGCCGGTGCGCACAAGTGATAGGATCAAGTCAAGGCCAAATGTTTATGGCCGACCCTACTTATATTACAATTCAAATCTTAGGCGTTCCAGGAAAAGCAAGATCAAGACGAGGACTGCCGCTTCACAGATTGCTAAGATACTGCGGCCAGGGAATCGGAAAGTACATGATTCAAATACTAATGTAAGTATCTTCCTTTCAAATAAGTTCAAGAAGCATGGTTGTTTATGTAGATGGCTATTTTTTGCTTAATTTGCATGGGTTCTATATATTAATCACTTGGACTATGAGGCATGACGTCGTATTTGTATCATGCACTTTTCCCGCTCTAAGTCAATTTGTGGATATACGGATATCCATGGAATTAATGATAGCATTTGTTATTCATCAAAACTTGAGTGCAACAACAACAACCAAGTTTTCTGTCACTAGGTAGTCGATTGCATGGACCATATAACACATGATCTACCTACAGATTTGTTGGCTTCATAAGGCTCCTTCCCTTGATGCTTAGGTAGTGTTTTTAGAGTCTTAAGACGAATAATTATATTTTATCGCTCCTTGAAGTTGTTTTAGAGGTTTGCACAATTGTGCCTCAATAATATTCTTCTTTGTACATCTTTTATTCTCAAAGGGTGTAGGTGGACCAGTAACACAATCCCACCCCTCTCAATCAGTGTTGTCAAGCAGCGGTTATAGCGGAACTATAGCGCTAGAGCGTAGCGCTCTGAGGGCTCACCGCTACTCCGCTATTTGCCGCTTTTCCGCTATTTTCCGCTTTGAGGGGTTGAAGTAGCGGATTTTTGGCTTTCCTTTATTTTTCCGCATCTGCGATTAACAACACTGCTCTCGATAAATTTGTTTGTCCCCCATCTAGTGGAGTGAGTTTTGCTTGTTGTTTCTGTTAGTGCGTGTATTGAAAACAACTATATTTAAACATACAAATATTTGTCTCTTCTGTGTGCTGGAGATATTATGATTGTCTGTGTTGTGTTATCTGTGCCTCTATTCACAGTCCGGCTCTGCCAACCTTCGGCGTTCAACTAGGAAGAGAAAGGCTAATTTGCATTTTCAAGATTTCACAGATAGCTCTGGAGCTGAGGATGAAGACTTAATGGTGAGATTTTATACGCTATTAAATTTAATGTATTTGGTGATAAGGTTGGATTATCAGTAATTTTAACTGAATTTATCTGGCCATATTTCAGAGACCCACATATCGACAATTGAGAAACCGGGTTAACAATGTCAGTCGGAATGATTTAATGTCTTCTAAGCGCAAAAGAGCAGTCGAGACTAAAGCAAGACCTCTACGTGAAGGTTTACGACCTCGTCGTTCAAAGGATGCTGCTAGAAAACAAATAATTTTAGAGTCAGATGATGAGCAAAACCTTTCAGAAGAAAAGGTTGAACAAGATGAAACAGAAAATGGTAATGATGTTGAGGAAAATGATGCAGATGATGGTGAAAATGATATTGAGGGAGATGCTGAGGGTGAAGATGAAGGTGAGGATGAAGGTGATGAAGATGGTGATGATGAAGAAGGTGAAGAAGAACAGGATGGAAGAAGGCGCTATGATTTGCGTAATCGTCCTGATGTCCGCAGGTTCTCTATGGAGGAAGGGAAGGTCCAACCAAGATCTCCTCGTAGAGTATTGCATCAAGGTATGGGAACTAAGGTCAACAGGGATGTAAGAAAGGGTGGATCACGAGTTCATAAGCGTCACCGCTCAGCAAGGCCTGAAGATTCTGATGACTCCCTTCTTGTGGATGAGTTGGACCAAGGCCCTGCTATTCCATGGGGGCGTGGTGGCAGCAGATCTGGCGCACCTTGGCTTTTTGGGGGCTTGGACCCGCATGGGACAACATGGGGATTAAATCTTGCTGCATCAGGCTGGGGTCATCAGGCTGATGCTTTGGCTTCTCTAACATCTGGGATTCAAACTGCTGGGCCAAGCTCTAAAGGAGGGGCAGACATTCAACCCTTACAGGTTGATGACAGTGTTAGTTTCAAAGATATAGGTGGGCTCTCTGAATACATTGATGCTCTAAAGGAAATGGTTTTCTTTCCATTGTTGTATCCAGATTTTTTTGCAAGTTACCACATAACTCCACCTCGGGGTGTGTTGTTGTGCGGGCCCCCTGGCACAGGGAAAACATTAATTGCAAGAGCTTTGGCTTGTGCTGCCTCAAAAGCTGGCCAAAAGGTTAGCTTTTACATGCGCAAAGGAGCAGATGTGCTAAGCAAGTGGGTTGGTGAGGCTGAAAGACAATTGAAGCTACTCTTTGAGGAAGCACAAAGGAATCAGCCTTCTATTATATTCTTTGATGAAATAGATGGACTTGCACCTGTGAGGTCTAGCAAGCAAGAGCAAATTCACAATTCCATTGTGTCCACTTTGCTTGCTTTGATGGATGGTCTTGATTCCCGTGGACAAGTTGTTTTAATTGGAGCTACCAACAGGATTGATGCTATTGATGGAGCCTTGCGGCGTCCTGGTAGATTTGATCGTGAGTTTAACTTTCCCTTGCCTGGTTGTGATGCTCGTGCTGAAATATTAGACATTCACACTCGTAAGTGGAAGCTTCCTCCTTCAAAGGAACTGAAAGAGGAACTTGCAGCTAGCTGTGTAGGTTACTGTGGTGCTGATCTAAAGGCTCTCTGTACTGAAGCTGCCATCCGTGCTTTCCGTGAAAAATATCCACAGGTTTACACAAGTGATGACAAATTTCTCATAGATGTTGATTCTGTCAAGGTAGAAAAGTATCATTTTATTGACGCAATGACTTCAATTACTCCTGCCGCTCATAGGGGAGCTATTGTGCACTCTAGGCCATTGTCTCTAGTAGTTCAACCTTGTCTTCAGAGACATCTAGAGAAAACTATGAGTATCATATCTGATATTTTCCCTCCAGTATCTTTTGCATCAGAATTGACCAAACTTTCGATGCTTTCATATGGGTCTGCAATTCCACTTGTGTATCGGCCTAGGCTTCTACTTTGTGGCGGTGAAGGCACGGGGCTGGTAATTATCTTGGAACCATTTAATATTATTGAAAGTTTTGCTTTACAACAACTGAATACTGAATATACTTACTGCTCTAGTTTAACAGGATCATCTTGGGCCTGCGGTTTTACATGAACTGGAAAAATTTCCTGTACATTCATTAGGACTTCCATCTCTTCTGTCAGATCCTAGTGCTAAGACACCAGAGGAGGCGTTGGTACATATATTTGGTGAAGCAAGAAGAACAACACCATCAATTCTCTATATACCCCAGTTTGAAGTTTGGTGGGAAACTGTGAGTGCATATCTTCGTTATTTGTTAATATGTATGCTAGATGAACTGATCTGCATGCTCAAAATTTGTATCTCATTTGAAGAGGTTTCCTAATATTGTATTGCTACATTGTTGTGGACTGGTTTTGATTGGTTTATCAATCTTGCAGGCTCATGAACAGCTCAGAGCTGTTCTCTTGACTCTTTTAGAAGAGTTGCCATCTGACTTACCTATCCTACTACTTGGGACAACCTCAGTTGCACTTGTTGAAGTTGACGAAGTGCCCACTTCAGTTTTCCCTCATCGTTCAGTGTACGATTAATATAATTTACCGGAAATATTTTATTTGAGTTCCAAGGCAATTTTTTTATGTTTAAATCAGTTTTGTTTTGTATACAATTATTTTGTTTTAAATTTATTTATTAGAGTGAAGAGTTAGTTAGTCTATTGTTTTCACTGCGTTAGTTTGAGTCAGTTTGTAATTGTTCACTGCCAGTTACTTAGCTTGCTGTGCAAGCTGCTTTTTGTCTCTATATAAATAGAGTGCTTGTCTTGTATTCAGTTAATCATTGAATCAATAAGAACTTTCTTAGTTTAGTTTTTATCTCTCAAATAGTCAAATCTGGTTCTCAACAGTATTGTTTGGTGGAAATTAGAAATAATATGGTTCAACAAGAATGTGTTTTTGTTCAGAAAAGAAAATCTTATGTTTGTTGATGTGGAGTAGAGGTTTTGAGAAGCTTTTCTTTTTCTTGTTTTTATCAAAGTTCCTGAGTAATTTTTCTCATAATCGTACTATATTGAAGATTAGAGCAAAAGTCTGTCACATTACTGTCCATACATTTCCTCGCTATTAAATGTATTTCACATGGTTAAGCAAGAGGTAAAAATCTCATCATTTCAAAATGCTAATGTTTCTTATCCGTATTTAGTGATATTTTTCTTTATCCAAGTTTCTATAGTTGGTTGATGCCACAAATTTTTGAATAATAATTGTAGGTTTGAAGGCCAAGGTTGAAAGTGTTATAAGAATATTAGTTCATCATTATTCTATAAATCTGGAAATTTATATGTATGGGTTTTTGTTTCTGGTTATATGTTCACCCTCTTTCCCTTTTGGACAGTTATCAAGTGAACTTGCCATCTACTGAAGATAGGACTTTGTTTTTCGATCGTTTAATAGAAGCTGCTATGTCAATACTGATAGAGGGAATCAGCAAGAAATCCCAAGATACAAGATGCCATTCTGAACTACCAAAGGCACCAAAATTGGTGAGTGGTCCAAAGGTATCTGAGCTAAAAGCAAAGGTGGAAGCTGAGCAACATGCACTTCGTAGATTGCGAATGTGTCTTAGGGATATTTGCAACCGGTATGTTAACCTATATTTAATGTACAATTTTTGGCTTCACTTGCATATTACCTTTAGTAAAATGCATGCTGTCTCTTTCTCTCTCAGTATGTTGTTGTCTCTTTTGCAGGATATTATATGACAAGCGATTCAATGCGTTCCATTTACCAGTGTCTGATGAAGATGCACCTAATTATCGCTCAATCATACAGAACCCTATGGACATGGCTACTGTCTTGCAGCATGTTGATAACGGCCAGTATATTACATGTGCTGCATTCCTGCAGGATATTGATCTTATTGTGTCCAATGCAAAGGCATGCATCTAGTTCCTAATTGTTTTTTAAATTTTTGGTTGGGTTGAGTCCTATATGTGTGTGCATTTATGATACTTAGAGAATGCTTGATCTTTGTTATTGTTTCAACCAAATACAGTTAGTGCTGAACTGAAATGGTTGAAAATGCTTCATACAATACTTCAATATTTAATGCATGTACCAACTTTGATCCTTTTCTCTGCAACTCAGGCTTACAATGGAGAGGACTACAATGGTGCTAGGATTGTCAGTAGAGCTTGTGAACTCCGTGATGCGGTGAATGGACTTTCTATTGTCTTAACTTTGACTTTGCTGTTTTTATACTGACTATTATCATCTGGAAAATGCGTCTCATCTTACTCTTATTTGTTACCTTTTTCAGGTGCAGGGGATGCTCTCACAGATGGATCCGGCACTGGTTGCATACTGTGACAAGATTGCTAGCCAAGGTGGTCCAGCTCATTTGCCTGATGAATTAAGGGATTCTACATTCCCTGCTACTCCTGTGGTTCAGCTGGGTAATGCTACTACTAGAATGAGTGCTCGACTTCGTCATGTCCAACCAGAGGTTAATTTGGATAAGAGTTATGAAGCACTGAAACGGACTAAGAAGACAAGTGATTTGCCTGCAGGTATAAATCCCTTTGCAGTATGATTTCTTTCTCAATGGAAAACAGTTGTAATGCAAATGGTTTCTTTTTTAAGCTTCCTTTTCAAATGCTGATTGTAAGTTTTTTCTTTTTCTGTTTGTTCAAAATATGGTTTATAGCAGAAGACAAAACACAAGAAGAGCCAATACCATCAAAGTCCTCCCAGGAGCATCAGGCAAGTGACATGGATTCTGAAAGGCCGGAACCTGTAACCATTGATGGAGATTCAATCAGTACTCGTTCAAATAGCCTTGCTGATGATAGCAGCCTTAATGATGTCACAATGCTAGATGATGAATTTTCAAGCCAAGTGGAGTCCGTGAAGCAGCGTTTTGTTAATCGCAGTGAAAATTACAGCATTCCACAGCTTGAAAGGCTTTACACGAGGATCATGAAGGGCGTATTCGAAACCAAAGAAAAAGGAATGAGTGATGATGATATTAAGACTTCAGTTGTGAGGTTTTTGTTGAAATTTTCAGACGATGATACAAATTTCTGACTAATGGGTTTTCCCTTCTCCCTCGATGAAGGAAAGATTTTACTGTAAAGTCGGGATTTTTTAATTTCAATGTTACTTAATTGAGTACAAGAAGAGTTCCTTTCCACTCTTTCCCTGAGCCAGAATGGTCCCAACCGATGTATAGTGGAGTTACCATTTATTCTTTCTTTATTGCAAAACATTGTAATTACTGGATACTAGGATTAGATGTTTATGCTCACGTGCGAGAGTCTTAGGGTAGTAAGAGCTTGAATATGTTGGCAAAGTGATAGAAATCCTTTTCCTTTTGTTGGTCTCAGTCACTAGCATGATAGTTGAAACGTGAATTGAAATGTGAATTATACTTATTTTTTGACTCGTGAATTGTATTGTTTTATGTAATGTATGACGCAAACACAAAAAAATCAAGTTATAAATGAAAGAATATGGTGAATGTCATGTAATAAATTTCAAACTAATCAAATATGACAAAGTGCAAGTGTTCATCCCCTTAAAAAAAAAACATTAATAAGATGGCAAAATGCAAAGTTTTTTCCTACTTTCTATGTTTTGATATGCGAAGCACTCTTCTTAGGTTATTGGGGCTGTCGCACTTGATCAACCTTGTGCAGAAACTTGAAACGGTGAAACTGTGAAAAACTCGAAGTAGAGAGTGAATGATTTGAAAGTCACATGAGTCTTTCTTAGGGTTAAAATTCGACTCGCTCTGGCCTATTTTTAAGAAAAAAGTGCAAAAATAAAGCCCAAACGCAGAAAAATGAAAGCGGGTCCTACAACCCAACCCGTTTTTGCACCTGTGTGTAAATTGGTCGATTCAACACTAAATCGTGATTCGTCCGATACGATATGATACAAAGCGATTCACCACTGATTCAGATCACAGTTCGATACATCAATCAGGTCGTATAGCCCAAACATAAAAAATGAATGGAACCGCGATACGGATCGTATGATACTTACTATCATGGTTACTAGCATGTCCTACAATAGAGAATATTTTTAAACGCGAAAGCATGTGCTATATTTTCTTAAATATTACTTAGTAATTTCGAAGGTTTTATTACAATCATGTTGGGAAATTTTAACTTTCTATCACTTTTAGGATGGATGCGGCTAACAAGTCACCGGTAGTGGGGTGCTAGAAACACTTTTTGCCACTATTTTTAACACTTTCTCTTTAATTTTCAAAATCTATGTAAGGTTGTCAAAATCTATGTAGAGTTCTATAAATTATATGGTATCACTCCAATTTGGTGGGACTTGTATGGATTTTAACCAATCAAAGAGGGTGTTAAAAAGATAATGTGAAAGAAAGTATTGCTAGCCTTTCTCTGATCTAAATACGCTCTTTTTTCCCTTGAATATGATTACTTTAATTTAGTGGAACCACTATATTTCATAGGAGGTAATTTGGCTCAAGAATGGTAGAACTAATAATAAATTTTTCCTTGTTGAAGCTATATTTTCAAGATTTGAATTTGAGCATAGTTAAGCTAATCAAAATCACATGTTCAGGAAATAGTTGCTTGTCTCTTATAACAAGCGTCTTTCCCAAGATTCGAACTTATATTTTCATCCTTACAAGGATCTAACTTACTAACCAAAGGACCTTGTTGGTATTATAGCTTTCAAGCATAAGATAGTTTTTAGTAGGAAAAAAAAGCATAATAAAATTTTATTAATAATAGCATTTTAGGCATATATTGTTAACAAAAAAAAAAGAGCACATATTAAAACACTTTTGCATACCCGACTAGCTTTCCATTCACTTTTATTCAGTGTGATAAACTTCAAATTTGGAGTGAACAATGACAGTACTATTCAATCCTAACTTGCAAATATTACGAGTTAATCTTCTGTAATTTTATTTCCTACTACACCAAAAAAGGTGAAAAGTCGAACACTAAAAATATGATAAGTTAATAACTAAATGATGTTCATTATTTCAAGGAATAATAATGTAAACAAGAAGTCACCCTATGAAGAACTTTCGTTAATTTTATCTAATCTAAGTCACCTATGTGAGTTATAGCATGGCGTCAAGCACTTTACTCATGTACTACATCTAAATATAAATTGATTCACAAGTTCCGGTTTCGCATGGACATTGATTTGTGCATAACAATACAACCATATGAACATTTCCCTTTCTTTATATCGTTATGATTCTATAAAGGGAAAATCAAGAACCACAAGGGAAGCATGCCATTTCTATGTTTCCAACATCACTTGGCTGATTTTGCCATAATTCTCAAGTTAGTCAACATCTTAGCAGCAGCTGACTCTCTAGCTTCTCCAGGACCGGAACACACGTCACCCGCATATGAACACTGAAACTCCACTCCTTTAACAGTTACAGTAGCTTGGGATCCACCTTCAAAAGTAAAACTAGTTAATTTTGGTGTAAATCAGGCTACATGAAGTAATATTTCCTCAACATTGACATAAAATACATCTACTGGTCAATAAGCATGATAAGGTGAACAAAAAGTGCAATGATCTGGGGAGTGATAGAATCTGAACTGTGACATTGAATATAATTGAAAGATATGCTGATAATGATAATGATGCATTACTCGATCCACGGGGAGAATTTAGGCCACTCATGGATTCTACATGTAGATTAGATTGTCTTACCCTCTAATTGAGAAAGATGATAAGTTGGTATGACCCAGTTGTTCTCATGACATACACCATCTAGTTCCTGCAAGATTAACAGTGTTCTAAGAAATTTTGTTTTCAAATAAATAAAGGGAATGGTTGGCATGTACTGCTAATTAATCAAGTCATGTTCTAGTATGTTTTTTGAGCCAATAGACCACTCCCAAAATAATATATTATTAAAAAATGTCACCAAGATAAGAGACTTGCAGTAAGTAACTAAGTGTATATTAAACTAAGGTGCTTCAAAAAGAAGTATACATAATGAAACATCTGACATTCATTCATATATTTGGAGAGTTCAATGAACTAGTAACCTCTCCAATATTAATAAGTTTTTGTTATACAATAAAAATGAGGACATTTGTAGATCTTAACCACGCCATTGTTGAAATTAAGAATTTACACTTCCAACAAATCTCATACTTATAGGGTGCGCTTGAGCAAACAGCTTAATTAAGCGCTTTTAACAATATGCACTTATTCATAAGCTATTTTGCAAAGCTTATTGAAATAAGCTCAAAATATATTATAGGTAAGCGTAAGCACTTGTTCATAAGTTAATTTGAGCAGCCTATGAAAATAAGCTCAAAATAGCTTATGCGTAGGTAATAAGCTATTTACATAAACTCTCTCCAAACGCTGTATAAACGCTAATGCTATATTATAAGTTTTAATCAGCTCTTCTAAATGAGGCCTAAGTAATATACATCACTAAAATGGTCTGATAATTTAAAAGTTCAATAGAATTTAGCTTTAGTTCTCTCCTGTGAATAGGAATAAATGTTCTTTATTAGGATGGATTTTCATCTCCCTGCTGTGAATATTTAGAGGTAAATAACCTATCTTCAGACCTAATTTCCTGTGTTTTTGTTTCTATTTGTCCCTTAACTTTTATATCATTTTTAAGTCTTTTTCTGTTTTGTTTATCTACTGAATTGTTTCTAATTGCTTATGAACTAGTCCATCTATTCGGTTCCATACCCAACATTAGTATTTTTATAAGTTCACCGTATTAGTTTCAGTATTTTATAGTCGTCATGTCTCTGTGAGAAACGATGCTTCCATGAAATTAGTAACAACCATTTGATCCTGCATGTACAGCGCTGAATAGAATAATACGTGGCAAAATTCTCGACCAAGCTTCAGATTATCAGGGTGTGATGATGTGAGTGAATGTGACTCTGATGGTGACTACTTTTCTGAAAATTGAGGTCAGGTTTAAAGAACTACAATTACAAGCACCAATTATAGACCTAATAAGTAAATAGAAAATGTCTTGCCTGGCATGGTCTTAGCGCGATAAAGACAGCCTCTGATAATTTTTTTCTCTTAAGAGGGGAGCTTTGCTGTCCACAAGACCTTTCCTGATTCCTTACCCATACATCATTATAGCCTTCTATGATGGATTCTATCTTTAATTCAAACTCATCTTCTCCATCTACTTTCGTCAACAAAACACAAAAGTAAAATCAATGATTGTTCATGTTTGACTTGGACAAAGACTAAATAGAAAAGGAATAAATCACAATTTACGTAAGTTGGTTACTTTCTCAGGCTTTAATTCTAGAAGCAAAAATTCATCAGGATCGTACATCGTAGAATTTAAGTGATAAGCATATAACTGGATGTTATGCAGTTTTGGATCTGCTGATGTAAAGGCAAAAGAGCCAATGTCATTAATAAATACTTTTCACATACAAATCTAAGATCTCCTGGAAGCTTCAATTTACTGTTCAGGGATAAATTAAGATGGAGATCATATTAACAACTCAGATAAGCAAACATAAATAACTTTTAATGGATTTCAAATTCAAGGATAAAACACTATCTTTCATATTGCTTCTTGCACCTAATATGGTTTTTGAATTCGTAATATCTAAACAATGCATGTATTTCCCATAAAAAAGAGTTTCATGGTTGTTGACTTCATGAGATCCTGACACCTTACTATAGGATGTTAAAGTTATATGCTTATCAAATTGATGAGATCCTGACACGACTCATATTCCCTAGAAAAAAATTATGCTAGTAGAATCTACAGATGGTCACTAGGAAAAATACAAAGGTGATGTCAAACTTATTGAACCAAATAACTTGTTGATGCCACAGAATGATATAGTCGGTTTTAAGCATACTGGGCAATTGCCATTTAGCAGCTAATAACCACTGCCTGAACCAAGCATCAGATCTGCTTGAGAGTTCCATTGATAACCAAAAACTACTAAAAAAAACAATGAAGAGAGGATAAACCCCACAAAACACCATAAGGAGAAAAAGTCTTCCTGAAAGAATAATGCCTGCAGAAAAAAATTAGAACAAAGTGAAAGGAAAACATACCAGTTAACACTCTCTGAATTTTGTTATCGCAGTTAGCAATCTCATCCTCTATCTTGCGCTGCTGAAGGGCCTGAATGAAGTAACTAATCTAAGATAAATGCAAATATAGAGTTTCTAAGCATTGAAAATAACAGTAAGGTAATCTTAAAATTAAGTTAACCAGTAAAGCAATACACTTAGAGAGCAGTCAATGGGTAAAAGCAGTGTGGATCTTTCATATGACCAGGGGGAGCTGGCTCCCCCAAACTTTTTCTAATTATATATATATATAACATTTAAGTAATAACAAAAACTATGTACGTATATATTTATATAATTATTAAAAATACGTATAGATATATTTATATAATCATTTTTATGGTCAATTTTTATATACTAAGTCTCATATTTCAAAATGTATATAATTTTATATACTAAAATTATAATTTAATTAGTATACACTAACAACATAAATCATGTTACAAAAATATCGAATTACATTTCTTCATCTTACCTTTTTAGTTTTATTTTATTTTAATTTAATTATGTAGTAAGATGGTGAAACTTGATTGAATGTATGTGTAAAACTTATTTACATTGAAATTGTACAATTAATAGTGTGTTAAAAATTTAATTTGGCCCCTCCAAACATTTTATTCTAGCTCCACCACTGGGTGAAAGTGGAGAATACTATTTTAATGGGACTACAATAACAGTACAACATTTGGCATACAAACCATGGGAGCATGTAAGTTGTGAATGAAGTGCTATTCACTATTCTGAAATATAAAAATTAGCAGTTGGTAAGCCAAAATTGGTGGAAATAAACAACTCGTTTCACTTACAGTGAGGATTCAGTCAAGGTACTAGCATAACATACATATACATTATTATAGCATATCAAATATGTTAGGACTTGGATCCCGCCCTCTGTAAGGTAAGGACTTCTGAAGTGTATATACCTAGAAATACAAGGAATTAGTTGAGTAATAGAAATGTTTGTTTAAGGTTCAAGTGTACATACTCAGGGGGAGACGTTCTCCCTGTTCATAACCTTTTCTCAATAATATATAGACCCCACCCTCTCACTTTACTTTCTTTATTCTGCATTTATATCTCCCAGTCACACAGGCTTTCTGGATTTTCACTTTCTGGACCTCACTAAAGTATATATGTTATAAAAAAGCAATGAAAAAAGTTTTACCAGCTCATTCCTCTTTCTTATCAGAGCAGTTAGGGCAGTCTGTGACAGTATCTTTTTGGAATCTGAAAGAATCTGGAGCTTCTCTACATCAGAGTTATAATGATTTGCAGTCAAAGTACAGTCATCTATTGTGTCTTTTTCAGACGAGGTATTGGGCCCGTTGTCAGAAATCTTGTGGCAAGGAGCAAGATTGTTGATTTTACTTTCAGTAATGTGCATGCTTATCGCATCAACCTTCACAGCCTGCTAAACCAATGATATTCAGCTAGATGGAGATAATAAACATTTGAATTAAGCTCAAGAATCAGGATAGCAGTGAGGTGCAGCTAATTTAGATTTAGAAACACGGATCTACTTGTAAGAGGGTGGGGGTCAATTGCCCCCACAAAAAGTTTTAAATTAGTAAAAGTATTATATATGTTAAATATTATTGTCTATATACACATGTTATTATTATTAGTGCTATTATGGGTTAAGTTTATCAAATTATAGCTATATTTAGATACTTATTGGCACCCGTGCAAACAGATGTAAGCACACACTTCAATATATATGTTTTTTTTTTGGATAAGCAAAATTAATTAAAAGGCACAAAGGGGTGCCAAAACCCGTACACCAAAGAAGTCACAGAGACAAATGACTTCAGACAAAGAAAATTACCAAACACTTTAATATACATGTAAATATGCAGGGACATAACATGTTGGGGGTAATTGCCCCCACAAAAAAAAAATTCCTATCATTATATACATATGATGTGCATTAGTTGCCCCTAATTTCCCCCATAAAAAATATATACTTTAATATTATACGCTTATCTATATATGTTGCCCTCCAAACCCTAAGAGGTTAGTCGAGTGGAGCATGACGGAGTCTCGTATCTGAAAGTTGCAGACTCAAGTCCCCACTCGTCCCTTTGGGTGAGGTAAATGTAAGTTTGGTGTAACTGTGTAAGTGCTCTTTGAGTCTGAAAGCTTTCATTGCCCTAAACCGAGGCACCATACCCATCACCCTATTTTCTTCTTTACAAAAAGAATTAAAAGAATAAACCCACAAATTGAAATTTTTCGATCCGTCACTGTTTATGATGAGGAATAATAAATATTGGAATACAACACATTCAGCAAGCTATTTCTTGATCAGCAACATAATTATATATATATATATATGTATATATATATATATATATATATATATATATCACATATAGTACAATGATACTAAGAACATCAATGAAGTCTTCTCTCACTATATGGGTCAGTTACATGCATCATGCGATCCCATAATACATTGTCATGTATCAAGTCTAAAGATAACTCACTTATCTCTAAATCTCTCTGAATTGTATGAATTATAGTTTTCTTGGTCTTACTCTATCTTTACCTAACTTACTATCCTCTATCTCCTCCATTTGATCAATCCTCATAAGCGGTGCTTTTATAGGTCTTCTCCTTACATGCCCCCAAACCACGTAAGCCGAGACTCTTAACATATTTTCCACAAAAGGAGCTACCCCAACTTTCCCTCTACTTATGGTATTCTTATTCCTATCTTGTCTTATAGAACCGCTCATTTGATGTAACATTCTCATCTCCGCAATACTTATCCTGTTCTTTTGTTAGCTCTTAACTGCCTAACATGGAAAAATATTCAACATGAATTTGACAATTGTCAGAGGTTAAATTAGCTGAATTCAAGCATAGAACATCGTATTTATTGCTAGCCATTTGCATAAAGTATCGGAAACCAAGATGAAGTTCAATCTTAAGGGGATAGCAATGCGTATAAAGGAATATTTTTGGTACATGTGCAGGGGAAGTTTTTAATAATTGAAGCATAGGAAACATTTTAATTAATTTGAATTAGTACAACGAGATCATATTTTGATATTTACAGTTTGAAGATCCTCAGATAACATTCTCAAGCCTTTCGTCCTAGTTGACTTTCCACTCATGTTTTATGGAGTCCACATATATTTTTCGTGTAAAAGGGTTACAGTGCAACAAGATTAAAGCTTAATAAGCTTTAGCTTGAGGGGGAGTACTAGAATATATGAAAAATATCTTATAATATCTTGATTGTATTTTAAGAGTAACTTACATTATCTCTAAGTAATATTATCCATATTTCCTTATTTATCATTATTTGCTTCTAGTATTTAAATAAGGTTAGTATTTTATCATTTATAATAACATCCAGCATCTCATTCTCATAATATCAATATGATTTCATTATTCTTATAGGTAATCCCTTACTTGGTTAGTTAGTAGAATAGTTAGCATAGTTTCAAACCTTAACAGCACTAGCAGAGAAATTTGAGTTATACTGCACAGATGGTTTGTTGTCATCCAATTCATGGGGCTCCTTGATAGAATCCGATGGTCTAATTGTACAGCTTCTATTGTTCTCTTTCTGCGTCAGCAATTCAATGCTTGGCTTACTATGAAGACCAGTGAAGGAGACCTTATTTCCAAGGGATTCATTCACTTCAGGGATGTCCAACATGATACTTGAAACTTGCAAAGTATTTGAGAATGCTTCTCTGCCATGGTACAATATATTACACAGATATCAGCGTCAATATGTTAAACAAATAGTAGCCAAAGAAAGTATAAAATGGAAATGAATGATAACTAGAGGATCATTAAGTTATGTCTATGAGACTTCCAATACACAGATGAACTAGGAATCTATTTCTGCAAACCTTCCAAACATACAAGTATTACTCTGAGCAACAGGGTTCATCAGTATTTGGAACTCTCATACATTAACGTCACTTTGTTGCTTGTGGCACATGGTAATTCTAAGTAAAATTGAATTTTAACACTTAATAATCTCTTTAGATTCTGTAGGGATCCCACATGCAAGAACCAAAAAGCTTTTTCAAAAATTTCAGGTCCTTAGAAAATCCTACTGCAAGGATTGCACATCGAAATGGGTATATTATGGCCAAAGTTCTTCTCACAAGGACTTGAGCTAACTTTTGAGATTGAGTTAGACCCAGATTCTAATACCCGCAATATGTATTTAAGATTGTAAAAGCACCAAGTAGCCACTGAAATTATTATATTTAGATGTGTCTATGGTTGAGGCACGTCCAAGGTAAACAAAATTTGTATTAAATAGCACATATTAGTTACGCTTTTTATATTCTCAATGGTTGGCAAACATATGAGCTCGAGCCACGAAGTGTACTTGATGAAGCCACGAAGCATAAACTGAAATAGCATCACTTATGGAATATGGGATGCAAACATACTGCTAAATTAACCCAATTTTTTTTAACAAGGAGAACCATACCAACCTAGAACTCCACTTTGAGATTATTTCAGAATAAGGGAGCACATGTAAGTAATCCACAACAGGAGTGATCGTCCAACTGCCAGAACTCCTCTTGACCAAAGGACCCTGCAAGCTATGCAAGAAAAAGACAAATTTTATTGAGAAGCATATTCAGTTTTTATTAACAATCAGTTTTACTTCTCTTTGTGATGGTCATTTAAAAGTCTAGAGACAAATATCAAATATTAAAACCAGAACAACCATTATTTCAGGGGCAATGGAATGGGCAGCTCTACTTAGTGCGGAAGGCATTCTATGATGTTAGTTCTCAAAGATTTACAAACTTGTTCATAACTTGATTCAGTAGTGACATTAATGTGTAGTGTGAACATGAGTATATTTAATTTTGCAGCAAAATAGTAGATGAACCCCCATCTGAATGCCTGACAGAAATGGGCATCAAAGGAAAAAATGGCGAGAGCAATACCAATCACCCTTGAAACCTGAGCTATCATCCAATAGAAAAACAATAGAAACTAAAGCGAACCTTTCAATTACATCTTTGATAGGAAATTGATTAACCTCCTGACTGACAGACTGGGACTGGGAGCACTGCATTATATAAAAGCGACAAGCTGCCTTCTCTTTGCTTTGAGAATAGACAGTGTAGCTATCCAAAAGCTTAACATCAGTAGAGTTGATACCTGTACCACAGTACAGGAATCATATTCAACTATTCACGTATCAGAAAGCAGCGGTTGGAATGGAAATTTAGAGATAATGATACATTAACTAAAAGGAATCAAAATATGATGCAATGACATTTTTAGTATAGAAAATAAAATTTATTAGAGAGAGAAGAAGGACAGAACAAAGTGATGACACAATAATAACCTCAAATAGAAATAAAGAGCAATCTTAGGTATACATACAACATGATTCATGTCTTATTTTCCCCTTGCCATATTGTCATTATCACTTGGTTAAATAAATGGGAAAGCGGAAAATCCTATAAATAAGAATGTCTCTTGATCTGTTCAGGGAGAACAAAGAAATCTCACATCGACTAGAAATATGACCAAAGTACTTCTTATAAAGGATGCGGTACGCAATCCTCATTACACGAGCTAAATTTTGGGCTAGCATTAGATCCAGTCCAAAATTCTAATATGGTATCTAGAATCAAATTGCAGACTTTTGAGGCCTCCAAGACTCAAGAAGTACAAACTCTGGGAATAAAAATGAAGATTGGCTTGTGGCCCCTGAGGTTCAAACTGGAGATTAAGAACAAGCTACAATAACTAGAGATATAGTCAAAGTAGTCTATATAAAGGATGGGCAATGCTCTCCCTACAACCTAGCTTTTTTTAAGTTGACTCAAGTCTAGTCAAAATTCTAAGAATCTATGATGCAAATTCATGCATGAAAACAGAAACACAACTAAATTACAAGAGTTGCAACGATCGCCATGACAATCTTTTCCTATAATAAGGATAATTACCTGTGGCGTCTCTTACAGCAGAATATCCAACTTGCAGAAATCCATCTTCACCGACTTTCAATTCATCTTTTGTAGCCTGTCTAATGACTCTTTTCATTTTGTATGTATATTTTGTTCCTGATGCAACTTCAGAACCTTGGCCGGAGGTGTCTAGATTTTTTTCAACCACAGACCATACCCCCATAGTAATAGAGCCAAACGGCAAAAAGCAGTACTCCTTCTTACTGTCAATTAGAAGGATAGCAACTTTCGAAATGGGCCATCCCTCTATATTAGGAACATTCTTTGATGCATCTAAACACTTACATACATCACATGCATCCATAATCGTTTTTTCCGTCAACGATAGCTGCTTCTCCACATTAGTGAGATCATCTTCATTTGAGTTTTGCATAAATTTCATATATGCTAATAAAGGTGGCTTCAGAACCACAGTCAACTTGCAAAATTCATCAAATGGAAGATATACTAGCTCTGGATGCTGCTTCCTGTGGTAGTAGTTGTACAGTAAGACAACAGAATGCACCTAAGGCCAACAAACTCAAGGACAAAAAAATCAATAAATCGAGTAGTTGGCCAGATGTATTCATATAAATCTATAAGCATATATTCATGTGACTTATAATTTGTGAATCATAATGAAATAGGAACCAGTTTTTTTTCTTTTCATTTTATTTTTGTTGAGTTGCATGGAAACAAACAGGCACCAGAAGGTTACATAGATAGGCGTGCACTCCAAGGGACATTCCACATGAAGTGGAAGTGCAAGATGCATTCCATAGTAATAAAGTTTACAAAATAAATGAATAAAGCAATGCAGCTTATTATTATTTTTAGTCTGAAAAGCAAGTTAAAAAGTGTGCTGTGGAGTCTTGGATTAGGATAGGATGTGATGTAATCATCATAGCATTTCAAAAGGTCATTTTCACATTGCTATATATAATGAATATTCGGAAATAATATCAAATTAATATTTATGACTTAGAGTACCATCAGTCCATCACCATATGGTTTAATTAAAAGCATGGTGGTTAATGGCAGGAATTGTTACTCAGTCAACTGGATCTAATATTGTCTAAACAGAAACTCTCTTGAGATAAGCAGGTCAAATATCATTAGCCGTGGATTGCAAGCTGTTTGAAGAGTTCAAAACATTGTTCATAATAGAACTAACCAGTTTCACTTCACTAGGGGAAACTATTATAATATGCTTTCTGTGCTCCTTGCAGGGAAAACATATAAGTAATGTAGCTAGAATCTGTGCTATGAGGAAACCATAAAAGTGAGAAGAAAATCTCTAACATACTGCAGAACTCACAAAATCAACATCTCCAATCATCCTCCAAACAAGGAATGAAACTAACCGAAAAAATAGAAACAGAGAAAACTTAAACCAGTGCCCAAGTAAATCACATAGGTTAATCCTTGATTGTTAAAAAAGAAAAGAAAAAAGATCCTAACCTGCTTGGCAACTGATTGCTGTTGAGAGAGTGGTGGATTATCTCGGACAGATGGTTTTGCTGGCAGCAAAGGATCAACAAAATAATCAAGGAATAACTTAACCGCGTCCTCAGTTGAACACACATCTGATGAAGACATGTTCTCCTATCGCGTGATTTTCAAGACCAGTCACCTTGTGCTGTCAGTTGCCACATACATAGGATAAGAGAACCAATAAAAACACTGATTACTATTCAACAGAACAAGCTGGCAAGACAAGTGCTGGTGCATGAGTCCTTCTGTACCCTTGTGTGTGCAAAGAGGAAAACCCAAACCATCAACATTTCTCAAAAGCAATTTTTTTAAAAAAAATTGATAAAAAAAATCACAGATTGTATAAAAACAGAATTTGCATCATCATGAAAAGAAACAATTTTCAGCACACGAAAATTATTTTATTAATAAAAAAGACTATTGTTGGTCTAAGACACAGGAAACTCAGTTCAGTCACACAAATAAACAAGCACATGGAGAACTTTTCCTTCAACAGTGTGAGGGATTATCAAGGTCCAAACTCCAAAGTAAGAAAATATTTAAAACAATGAGAAGGGCAGAAAAGTCCATGACTGAAAATGCATGCATGATGTGTGATCATCCCCTAAAACCAAACTTCAGGAACAGAAGGCATGGATTTCAGAAGAGTTTCTACACTCTTGACAATGGAATTCATTCAATGTTAGAGTTGAAGCAATGGTGAATTTGGAACGAAAAGGCACCACCTTTTTCACCTTTGCTTGAATGATGAAGCTGTGAAAACCGAATGCAGAAGAAAAACCCCAGAAATAAATAATTTGAAATAAAAAAAAATCAAATGCGGAATGAAATGAGAAAAATAAAAATTGGAAATAAACAATTTGGTCAGCTTTGAAGGAAGAAAAGAAAAAACCCTGAAATGAAGAAAGAAATTGGAGAGCTCACATTCACAGTCACAGTCACAGTCACAGGTGAGGAAGAAAGAGTCAAATGGAATGAAATGAAAGTCAGAATCTTTGTGTGTTTGGTTACAATTCAGCAAATAAATTTTGCATTTTGGGACATTAAATTTGCCAGTAACAATCACATGGGGGTTACGTTCGTCATCGTTTTTTAACCTTTCCATTGGGAACTACTCGCTCTAGCATCTGCAAAATTTACTTTTTTATTTAATTTTAATATTTAATTATTATAAAACTGAATAATATTTTAATTTCTTTCTTAAATATTATAATTTCATTTTTTCTTGTTAAAGATATTTTCATGAAAATATGCCATGAGTATTTTAAATCTCGACTCGATTATCAACTCGGTCAAGGTAATGAGTTACTAGTCGGACTACTTGAATCGGTGTATATCAAAATTTATAAATTTATATATTGTAAATGGTAAAGAGTTTAACTAATATTATATCAAATTATAAAATATAAATATTTTGGTGGATATATTTATGTTAAACTAAGTAATAGATATAAATTTATCAAATAATTATAAGAAAAAATTATGTTTTGGGAATATGAAAAATACAATACATATATATCTACTAAGTTGTGGGATTTTTTTTTATTTTCTATTCCTATAAATTACAATCTTGGCATTAATTTTTTAAGTGATGAGTTGTCTTAGTGGTATAGGCTTAGCTCTTCGGTGGAGAGAGTTAGAGTTCAATTCCCCCACAAAGTCAACAAAATTTCTTATTTTTTCAAATTGTTAATGACATAATTTTTGTGTGACATGCCGCCGGTTTGACTAAAAATCGGCCGAATCACCAATTTAATCATTGGCTTCGCTGAATCTACCTTTTGATTGATTCTGAAGCACATCCGATCCAAAGTTAGACTCGACTCAGTTAGGTGATCGAGTTCCGGTTCAATCGATCCGACCGGCCGAACCAAACCAAGTTTTAAAACTATGGCAGCAACAACAACAGTTTTATCTCACTAAGTAGTGTTGGTTATATGGATCACACTGCACCATTAAACTCGAAAAAAACTAAATTATAAGAGATATTATTGATAATAAAATTATCTCTAACAATATCTCTAAGTAAGTAAAAATAAAATAAAAACAAGGGGTCATTCTTTAATTAATTGTGAAAATAATGGATAGAAATAGAAAAAGTTTTTTTCAACTAAATAAGTCATAACTTAGCGTAGTTTCTTTTCTCTTTTAGTAACTAAAAAATCATAACGGATGAAATTGTTGAAATGAATTAAAAGGAAATAATAGATAATAGTTTTAAGCATCAAAGTTTGAAATGCGTGAATACAAAGTTTAAAAACCATGTCAACAAAATAGTTAATCAAGTGTATAAGGTTGGTTCATATTCAAAAATATAAAGTTGAGGTGTAGTTAGTTTGATTTTATTTCAAAGTGGAGTGAACTAATTATTCAAATGAATCTAACTAATTTATTTTACTTAATTTATCTGAGTCAATAAAAGTGTGGAAATAAGTTATTGATCTTATATTTTAAGGAATGCTAGGTAAAGTGTCTGATCTTATAGAAAGAGAGCAATAGAGAGAATAAAATGACATTTGAATGTCCATATAATGTGATAAGAGGAAAGTAATATAAAAAAAATAGTGGCATATAGAGTGTTAATATTGTTTAAGTGTTTAAAAATTGAGCTATAAATATAATTCTACACATAATGTTGTATATATAGAATAAGAGAAAGCTAATTTTTTTATCATATTAGTATAATATTGTTAAATTCAGAGTAATTAAGAAATAAAAAAAGTTATAACATCCTCTAATCACTATCGCTCGCTGGTCAGGAGATGTCAATCGTCCACTAATAATGTTTCTCACATTCGCAGTGAGAATGGGTTGCCAACTCAAACATGTGTGAGTATTGTACTCAAATTGGATTAATATAGAAAATTAAATAAAAATTCAGATAATTAAATAAATAAATTACTAATTAATAGTAAAAACCATGCTTCTTCTTATGCAAGTCTCAAAATCATATGTTGGTCGTTCCCGTTACTCGTCCTTGGTTTGGTTTGGGGAGAAGGAGAATCAAAGTTCCGATCATGTCTCAGACAACACGACGCTCTTACAGAGCCTCTCTCCTCAAAATCAACACACCCACTTCAGTTGCTGAAGGCTCCGATTCCTCGAACGCAGCTTCAGTGTCCAAAGTTCGTGTCTTTGTGCGAAAAAACAAGAGAGCCAGAAAAACGACCGTTGAGCTTCAACAAAAGGAGCATCCTCTCCCAACCCAGGACCACAAAGTGAGAACTTTTTCATCATTGATTGCTTGTTTTGGCATGAATGGATCAACGGGTGATGGGTCTCTTTATTATGAATTAAAATTCCATCAAATGCATAAAACTTTTTTTTTTTTTCTCTTTTGGAAGTTCAAATCAAATTTATTAATCCCTAGTCTTCCCATTTTCGTACTTGAATGATAAAGTTTCTGACTTGCAATGTGGGTATTTTTAGTTTTTAAATGTGATTTCAATTTGCAATGAAGAAACTTCTGATACTATATCATTTTCTGTGTACACAGAAGCTCGGTCCACCTGAAATTGAAGACTTTGCATTCGGTGGAGCAAATGAATTGACTCAGTGTAGTAAGTACCTCTTTCGACAAGTTTGCAGTGCTGGTTATGGTATTCCCTATTTGGCTATTTCCACTGGTGACATTTTGAGCCATTTATATGAGATGTAATCTTGTATCTGCTTGCATATTTAAATTTACTATAACTGGCATTGTTCCTCCTCAGGGGCTTGATGAAGTGTTACATAAATTACTATAGTGATTTGTTGGTAAATTAATCAAATTTTTGGTAAATATATAAAGCTGAGGGGACTAGTTGAAACAAACAAGGAATAGGTTTAGAAGGGTGCAATTGCTGGTTTTATAAGCTGCTTTGGAGTAGCTCGTAAATAATTAAGAAATATAAATGTGCTTCTGCTTCCTAGTGGAGGATGTAATTGCTGGCTATTATCTATTGGTCTTGCTTACCCAACCAGGGCTAGCAGGAAATGTGCATGGGTCCGTGACCTACTCACATAGTCAACTCGTTGAACATATCAAGCATTCTCATGCACCCCTATTCTGATTATAGGATTGAGTTCTTATAGAAATAACTCTCCTTTCCAGGAAAAACAGAATTGGTTTCAGATGTGGTCCTAGCGGAAGTTGCTTCTCCAACACCCAGCGGTAAGAACTAATAAGTGATACAGTATGTAGTTGCAAAATGCTATTGTTTTAGGCGTTTTAATTTTTTTCCAAAAGTTTTCTCCTCTTTTGGTATTGCAAAATACTTTGAAAATTTTTAGATCAGGAAACCTAGGTAACAATTAATGTAGCCAAACAGGTTCTCACTCAGTAATTTAATAATGCTTTCTCTTTATAACTCATTTGTTGGATTTAAGTATGTGTACTTAGTGAACACAATCAACTGAAAAAAGGATTTAGCTGACCTTTGCAATTTTGTTTCACCATATTTCATCTAGTGTATGTACCCAACTACAAAATGTTCGTGCGTTGGTCCAATTCCACGCCCTTTTCTCGGAAATGCATTTAATGAAGTGTATTTTAACCATGTACATAATGATTTAATTGTCTTTGTCACCATATTATTCATTTTGAAATTGAAACTAATATACTTCCAGACTCCAGTTCCTGTCTATTTTGTCTGATAGCATTGCCGCATATTCATTGTATGAAGCTTAAATTACTTAGTTCGTACATGATATAGGCGAATTACCTGCCCACTGGGAAAAGGTGCTTGAGGGGATTCGCAAAATGAGGTGTTCTGCAGAAGCACCAGTGGACACTATGGGATGTGAGAAAGCTGGTGATACCCTGCCTCCTAAGGTCTGACTTTGTATTATACTGCTGTCAATTTGATCTATGGGGTAAAGATAAGCATTTATTTGTTGGTTCTTACTTGGTGCATTTAGGAAGTATTTACAAAATATACATTTGAATAGAGTATGACTCGCCATACAGTCTTTTGTGGTGACAATACTGTGAACACTGTTTATTTGATAAACTGATAGTCATTCATCAACCATTACAGCTTTATTCATACAGTTAGTTGATGGTGATGACTAGACTAGTCAACTCTCTATGTGTACTGAATTGATTGGTTGGCTTGTGATAGGGTTTTAATAGGATAAAGTTCATTTTACATAATTATTTTTTATGAATTGTTGTGATCATGGGAGCATTGTAGTTTCTTTAACTTCTATATATTGTATAAGTGTGACGTGAATAAATTCAGCCTTATCTAAATTCTTGTGTGTATAATTTTAGGAAAGAAGATTCGCTGTCCTGGTATCTTCTCTTTTATCGAGCCAAACCAAGGATCATGTTAATCACGGTGAGTACATATGCATTATGAAGTTTATAGTAAGAAAGGTTGTTGTTAAGTTTCCTGGCTTTTGTACACAGGTGCATTCTGAAATTATATTATAATAATACTGTTTTGTTGTTTAGGTCAAATAGCCAAGCCACACTCTTGCCTCATAAGTTTATAGTATGAGATTAGCAGCTTTAACCTTCAAGAAGAAAACGTATATTATCTCAGAGTGCCGGAATTGATCTAATATTGACTTTTTGAGACGGCGAATGAAGAGAAACTGAAAACATTGGTTGTCATATGATATGAGATTATACGTGTCTAGATAATGATGTTTTATTGTGGCTTGTCGTGTTTAGAATTGAGGGAGTCTTGGATTTGGGCAATAGTACTGAACCGTGATAAGATAATATGCTAGGGTTTTAAGTTCTGAACCTTGGAAAATTAGTAGGTTTGCCAGTGTGACTAACATCTCTAAGTTGTTGAAAGTGGATTGTGAGTCATCTAAACAATGCTTATCCACAACTAAAGTAATTTAAATAAGTGTTAACCGAGAATTTATTATGATGGTAGAAGGAATAAGGGAGGAAGCATAAGAAAAAGTAGATAGTTTCTTCCATTTTTCTTGATGTAAATTAGATTTGACAAAAAAACTATGCACCCATTGTACTTTTGGCCCCATGGTTTTGTTTACTTTTTGTCTTGATGTACGTGATTTATCTTGGGGTTGTTGCTATATTATGTTTGTAATATTTCAACTTATGAAACGGTTCTAGCTACAACTTACGAGTTTGTTGTTAAGAATAGGAGCAATCCAACGTCTTCTTCAAAATGATTTGCTTACTGCCAATGCAATCAACAATGCTGATGAAGAAACCATCAAAAAGTTGATTTACCCTGTATGTCCCTTGTTTCTTTTATAGATATTACCTCTCCTGTTATTCAAATAATTTCGCTTTAGTGGCAAGTTAAGGAAGATACTTATGAAGCTACCAGTATTTCCTTATCTTGCTTGTTATCATGTCTGTTTCTTGTAATGTTCGTTTTGTGCTATATTAATTGATTATGCGCTTGTACCTTTGGATATTCTTTTTTCCAGGTTGGGTTTTATACAAGAAAAGCTACTAACTTGAAAAAAATTGCAAATATTTGTCTCATGAAGTATGATGGAGACATACCTAGCTCACTTGAGCAACTACTTTTACTTCCAGGAATAGGTCCGAAGATGGCTCACTTGGTATGTATAAATAATAGCTTTTCTAATTCAAACAATATGTTTCATTAGTCTTCTGAACTCCATTTTGTTACTGGCACAATAGGTTATGAATGTTGGATGGAACGATGTCCAAGGGATTTGTGTAGATACTCATGTCCACCGCATTTGCAATAGGCTTGGGTGGGTGTCAAGATTGGGGACAAAGCAGGTACCTTTGAATTTGGTTGCATCACATTTGTGTATAGCATCATGATCTAATTTATTTGTTCTCTCAACATCTTGGTGCTCTGGTAGATATGATAGTCATGATGATAGTTGTAATGAGGTTAAATATATTTGCTTCTTTAAGGAAATTTTTTATGCAAGTTATAGTTGCATTTTGTTTTGGTATAATTTATCAAGGCATGTTTTATAGTTACTCTACAAAAAAAATTAATTCATGTTTATTTACATACCATAGCATATCACTTTTACTATAATAGCACATCTGAAATTCTTCAATAATAGTCAGCAATATCAAATCAGCTCTTTCAAGTGGCTTGGGTTTGATTTCTTCTGTTCCAGTGTTTCTAATTATCACAAATAAATATTACTAATCCTTTTCTATTTGTTAGAAAACTTTGACACCTGAGGAGACCAGAGAGGCACTGCAAAGGTGGCTTCCAAGGGAAGAATGGGTTCCAATAAATCCTCTATTGGTATTTCCATTCATACTTTGAAACAATTTTACTGTCACATTTTGCTATTGAACGTTTTGCTTCATTAGTTAATTTATATGGCAAATTAGTGCAATGTAGAGTGTGTTTGGATAATAGTTGAATGTAATTTTTCATCTCAATCCATTAGAAGAGTTTCATTCCGTTCACTTTTTTTGTCTCGAAGTAAGTACTAAAGTCTGTTTGCTCTGGTGATGAGTACCCAAAATATAACAGTAGTTATTTACGTAAGGAATTTTCATTTGGACTCGTTATTTCCTACAACATGGTAGCATATCTATGACATCCTCTTCTCTGGCTTGTTTTTGTTATGAACAGGTAGGATTTGGACAAACAATTTGTACGCCTCTAAGACCTCGCTGTGGAGAATGTGGCATAAGTGAGTTGTGTCCATCAGCATTCAAGGAGACCTCAAACTCAAGCCCATCTTCCAAGTCCAGAAAGTCCAGACTCAACAAGAAGAAGCTTTAACATAGTCCCAGAAACAAACTAAGAAGGTTTAACAAAACTAATTATTTTGGATTTGGGTTCCATTTTTTGTCCCAGGTTTAACATGACATATATTAGGCTCACATTGCACGCAGCAGCAGCATATATATGTATATTTTGTACAAATACTCGTAAAACCTTGAATGCTTGGTGGACCTGAAACTTGGTTTTCTTTATGGAGACTTGAAATTATTCTTATCATTACTTTCTTTTTGTTTTCTCTTTCTGGCTAAGTAGTTATTATTTGAGATTCTAAAGGAAAAAGGAAAAAGGAAAAAAATGAGTTTGTTTTTTTTCTAAAAAAAAAAAACTTCGGTGGGCTCGGTTTCGATTACTACCACGCGTGAGGGCATGCGTCCGGGATGTTTGGTTACTTACAGAGGTATTTATAGACCTTCTCAAAGTAATTTGTCTTTCCCAAAATTAGCCAGTGTTGGAAGTTTGTTGGTAAAATTTGTGAAATGCTCCAGGTTGTGCTAAACAAGGAAAAAAAAAGTTATGATAATAATTCCATGTTATGTGGAGACAATTAGTCACCCTAATTTGGTTGGTGCATATTTGATGCAAGTGACTAAAATATATGCCTTTTAAGAAGTTTTTCATGTTGCTTAATATATGCCAGTTTAAAATATCAATAAAACATTAAATAGATTTTCCAATTTTATCCTAACATTTAATGTTTCATATTCAATTATTCAACACTTACCAATAAAATCTTTTAGCTTTCCAATTGGGGTAATTTAGGTAAGTTAATAAAAAAATTACAAATTTATTTTATTGCTAATAACTATTTTTCCTAATTTTATTATTACTCAAAAATAACTTATACATAGCTACATAGAAAGAATTAATTATAATCTACATAGCATGACTACGCCGAATTGCATTGAGTTATCCTTGTAACTATTAGTGGATGTTGGCTTAGTTGGTAAATGCGATCTGTAAGTACCTCTGTAAGCGACCGAAGGTCCCGGAGGCCTGTTTTGACCTGTGGTGGTGACCAGAGCCGAACCTACCTAAACTTTTTGTAACAAAAAAATTAGTGGTTAATGTAACTAATTAATTATATTCTACTCATTTACTTAATAATCACTCGAGTGACATATATTTACCAACGCTTTGCTTGCCTCAAATATGTTTTTAGTACCTGTAAAATATAAGTGAATTGTATTTGGTTCCTCAAAAAAAATTTATAATTTTTAGTTTCTAACATAATCAAAATAGCGGAATTAGTCTCGATTCATTTTGTGGCGGTTTAAAGAGCCACTAAAACCTAAAGGAAATAATTTGTGGTAGTTAAAAATTGCCGCTAGTATACAAAAACTGCCTCAAAATGTACAAGAAAGACTAACTTCACATTTTTCAATAATGTTGGGGGGGGCTAAAAGCTATAAAAAAATTGGAGGAACCAAATTCAATTCACCCCTATTATACAAGGACCGAAAACATATTTTACCTTAGTAGTATTCTCGAACCCCATAGGTACTGAATGCAAATGCAGTAGCTAAAAGTCTGATTATACTTCTAGGTTTCTTAGAGAAAAAAACTTCTAGGTCAAACCTTGACCATTAGACCCCGTACTTTTGGTGATTTTTACACACTAAGTCGGAATTGCGTGAACAATTCAGTATAGTTAGTTATACAATGTGTCAATTTAGTGGTAGACAAGCTAGATCTTTATAAATATTGAGTCACAAAATCAAATTCCAGGAAAATCATTTTTTGAGAGGGACTGCCACCGTATTGTAAACACGTTAACACACGGTAAAAAAGATCACGAGGCTTCCACTTTTCCATTATTATTATTGAGATGGCCCAACCCATATGATGAAGTTCAGTTTCTTCAGCACAGTAAGGTAAAGCTGGGCTTAGAAAAAAACCGACCCGGACCAAAGATCCGGTTCGAAAGAACGAACCGTGTTCGTTCATGCATGTTTTTGTCTTCTTCTTCTTCTTCTTCTTTGTCCAATGGTGAAGGTGAGTGAAGAGAAGAGAACACAGAACGAGTTTGGGAAGTGATTTCTCACTTCTCAGATTCCTTCAATGACGGTAGCAGCAGGAGTCGGGTACGCTCTGGTAGCGCTAGGACCCTCTCTCTCCCTCTTCGTTTCCGTAATCTCCAAAAAGCCCTTCTTGATTCTCACCGTTCTCTCCAGGTTCGATCTCAAAATTCACTTCGATCTCACTGCTTTTTTTTCTTAATTCTTCGATTACTCAAATTCCTGTGCACTGCAAAGTTAGGGTTACTGTAACTGACTTCAAATGTGTTATGATCTTTATGGAATTTTCAATTTTGTGTTGCTGACTCGGTTCAATTTGTGGGTTGATGGATGCAGCACACTGTTGTGGCTTATAAGCTTGATTGTGCTGTCTGGTATATGGAGGGGTTTCCTTCCCCTGAGTACAACAGCATGGTGGCCTTACGCGATTCTCATACTCTCTTCCATTGCGTTCCAAGAAGGGCTCAGGCTTTTCTTCTGGAAAATATATAAGTAAGCATACCTCG
Organism: Acmispon strigosus; assembly: GCA_030819835.1. Classification (NCBI taxonomy): domain Eukaryota; kingdom Viridiplantae; phylum Streptophyta; class Magnoliopsida; order Fabales; family Fabaceae; genus Acmispon; species Acmispon strigosus. The sequence continues at coordinate 63,549,984 of JAUAMA010000004.1, forward strand.
GCTCAGCTCTCACTGCTATGTACTGTACATTGTTGCTTTCATTTCCTTTTATTTTGCTCCCAAGTGCACATGTTCTGTAATTTTAGGCAGTGTTGTCAAATAGCGGATATGGCGGCGCTATAGCATAGGGCTCAGAGGGCTCACCGCTATCTGCTATCCGCTACGTCTGCTATGAGGGCTTGACGTAGCGAATTTTGGCTTTCTGCTATCCGTGATTAACAATACTGATTTTACGAACTTTTGGAATATAATGAAGGGATTTTTGACCTTATTGAAACTGGTTTGTAATGTTATGGTATACTGAAGCTGCTATTGTTTCTGGATTCATGTTTTTAATTTATTTTTTTCCTGTTTGTCTTGTGTAGGAAGTTAGAAGATATTTTAGATGCTTTTGCTGACAGAGTAGCAAAACCGCATCTTTTCCTGACTGATAAGATGCTGATTGCTCTGGGTAAGAAAATGGAGGTTTTTTCCCCCAAGAATGCATTTGTCTATCGAGCATTTGGTTGAGTAACTTTGAATACGGATTATTTTTTAATAATGGACAATGTAGAGAATAATTGAACTTACAGTAGGTATTGAGTGTCGAAAACAGTAAATTATGTTTTTGATCTCTAACGCTTGGAAAAACATTTTTGGAACTGATTTGAGCTTATCTTACAACAGACGTACTTAAAGTAACTTATGACACACTTATGGAACTGATTGAGCTTAGATTGTTTACCCAAAAGCCACCCTAGTATGGTTTTGCTTGCTTCTGGAACAATCTTGCTGATACTGCTTACTGTTTTTCGGACCTCCCCCCTTTCTTTTGGAATTTAACTACATCCTTAATTGAATTTAATTTTATAATGAAGTGAATCATTTGTTAAATCCTATTTAGAAAAGGAAATTGTTTAATTGAAGAAGATATATACTATTTATAATATAGCCTATGTTATTAATGAATTATCTCTTGCGTATTTTTCACAGCTGGTGGTTTGGGCCATGGTGTTGCCCATGCTGTGTTCTTCTGCATCAGCCTATTAACTCCTGCATTTGGTCCAGCTACATATTTCGTTGACAGGTGCTCGCAGGTTCCATTTTTCCTTCTTTCTGGTGAGATTTCCCTCACTGCTGGTTCCTATATACATGTGAATAGAATATGATACTACTGCTTCAAAAATTTACAAATTTTTGTGCCTGAGGTTTATAACTGCATATTTATTATATTAATGTGAATCTATAGAGATGGGTTAAGAGAACATTGAGTTTGACTTACCTATTAAGCCTCAATTTTCGTGGATAAACGATTTTAGCTAGACTTTTTGAAATTTGAATTATATAGAGATATTGCGTTTTCTATATTTCATTTCTTTCCTCCGGTTTGTTCACCCTTTTTTATGCATATTGCAGCAATGATTGGTCTCGCATTTGTCACAATCCACACATTCTCGATGGTCATCGCGTTTAATGGGTATGCAGAGGGGAACAAAGTGGACCAATATTTTGTTCCCACTGTTCATTTTGTAGCAGGAGCGGTGGTAAGATCTCGCACTTTGCAAAATATATTCTGCCCTATAATTTTCAACATTAACTTGTAACTAGCCTTCTTCTCTCTTTCTGTTGTTCCCTTACCAACATCAACATATTAGCTATTATCCAGCTAATATTTATAGCATTAAGCCATGCATTGACCACCGAAGAAAGCTGTTCGTCTGTGTCTTTTAGCTATAAAATGAGCATGGTGAATGCCTTATTTATTTTATTAGTAATCAAGCCAAACAAAGTATAGCGAGTCAACCTTGAAAAGCTTGCAAATGACTTTGACTTTTGTACAGCATGATTTGTTGTGTTGTTAGGCTAGCATCCAGTGAAACTTATCTGCTTTGGACAAGTTTTAGAAAGCATAAACAGGACCCCTGGATTTAAATGTACTATCAATTATTGTTATTAATTTGAAATTTAATTATGATTTCCTTATGACATATATCTTTTACTTGAGTTATTGCTCAAAATTTTACCGGTTTCATTGACTGATGTTTCCTTATTCAGACAATGGTAAATTTGGCACCTGGGGGTTGCACCGTTGGCATTCCTCTCCTTTATTTCTTAGCGTTCCTGACCTTGATTCATTGTGGGAGGATGGCTTGGAGAAGATTGACAGAAAGCTCAATCAGGCCGAGCCTCTCGTAGCAAGTGATAATCTTTTGTTAAAAGTCTTGTTAAGATTGCTTCAGTCCTCACCATTCTGGTTGGAAAATGTAGGATACCAAATAACCATTGCATAGGAAGTGTTTCCTTGACGTTAAGTTCCCATTTCTTACAATGGGTAGGTTAACTATTTGGGGAATCAAGTCAACTTGATTTTGTATTTGGTAGTTTCCTTTATCGTCATTGGGATCAGGGTTATGGAGGTCTTACAATTAGGACATTTCATCATTTATGTTCAGGGGGAAAATGTAGATTAATCACTTGTTACAATTTAAATTATGATTTTCTAAAAACCTTTTTCTTTTTCATTTAATGTAAGATATTAAAAGGCTGTTGGATATTTTTTTAAAGATCAGTTTTTTTTTTTTTTGAATAAGAGTTTAGTTAATGAATAGTTCATTAATGTTCGAGCATATAGGATGTGATTTTAAATTATCATACATAGAAGTGTTTTTTTTCTTTTGTGTAAACCAAAGTTTTCCTCGTATTATTCTCTTGTGAATGAAAAAAACTCATTGGAGGTTATTGTTTAGTGCGCTAACCGTGGGATGAGTAATTAGTCTCACGACTACAAGTTGTGTGGATACTTTGGTTAAGATAAAAAAAAATGAAGATTAATTCATTTGAATATATAATTAGAAGTTGATATTTTTAATTTAAATACTTGATTATTTTAAATGATAGAACTAATTTAAATTTAAATCTTAATAAACCTAATATCTATGTATTGGGCAGTTTCTTACATTTTGTTTTGTTCTAAATAACTGTTCTTTTTAAGGCTAACAAATGGAAGAGAAATCTGGACATCACCCATTGTCTCCATTCATTTCTTTCCTTACAGCATCCCATTTTTAAGACCAACTCAAATGTATGTCAATCACACTATTATCAATTAGTCGATGAAATCCAAAAAATAAATCAAATCAATCAAATGAAGTTAACAGAGCTCCTCACATTCTTCAGATGAGGCCTGTTTTCCATTTCCACTCAAGAGTGACCAACTATACACAGCTCAAAATATTACCAGCATGCAACAATTATCTGCACACTGCTTTGCATCACATCATATGAGTTTTTTTGACCAATTTGAGGAGGCGTGAACTGAGAACTTGGCCCAACCCCTTTGTGAAATTTAGATAGCTGCACCTGCACATGCACCTGCACCTACAGAGTTATCTTTGAACATCCTGAAACTTAATGCATTTAGCAATGCTCTTGAATACTGCCGTGAAGCCATTTTCCAATCTCCTCCTGTCTTCATCATGGCCTTAAACTCCTCAAAACTGATTCGACCATCCTTTAACAAAACAAAGCAAAACATCTAAATGTAAGAACTGAAGATATCAGCCGCGTTTGGAAAAGCTTATGAGTTCATCGCAAGCGCGAGGAGAGATTTTCTTACCTTATCCAAGTCGACATCGTTTAGAATGTCCTTGACCACCTGGTCGTCACAGGCTTCCGCGCCATCATCAGATAAGGCTTCTTTCAACTCCTCAAACTCAACATATCCAGTTTGATTCTTGTCAAAGTAACTGAATGCTTCAGAAAGATGCTCATCACTTCCTATCTTTCTCAGGTGAACACTCATTATGATGAACTCTTCACAATTGAGGGTGCCATTTCCATCAACATCTGCCTGTTACCAGCCAAGTTCAAAGAATTTGTTAAACTACGAATTTTGAAAGAGTTTTTAAGTGTTTTCTGGAGAATGAAGGAAATATGCCAAAGCATTTGACTAGTTATTATTGCAAGGGAGTTACTATTTGTACTGTAGGTTTCTCTCCCTACACCAGTCATGCTTCCGGTCCGGAAATGCTTTCAGACCGGAAGTATGTGACTCACGGGGAGAAAAAAATGCGGTACGAAAAGTAATCCCTTTATTATGATTGAACACTGATCTTTTGCATTCCTTTCTAAGAACTGTTTATTGTACAGAACTTACAGCATCCATTAACATTTGGACATCAGGATCAGGAAGAGAGTGTCCGAGCATTGAAAGGCCATCTTGAAGCTCTTCAAATGTTAAGTCTCCATTTTTGTCCTTGTCCATCATATCGAACATTCGCTTAAACCCATCAACTTGTTCATCTGGCAAGATATCAGCCACCACCTAAAGAGAAAACCAGTTTAGGAATGCACATTACCTTGAAAATCGCATAGCAACCCCTGGCCTCTACAAAGAGATGCTGAAACTTACTCTGAGAACTTTCTTTTTGAATCTGTTCATCAAGGAGAATTGCTTGATCCTCATTCTCACTTGGTCCCCAAGAGAAATATTTCGACCATGCTCCCTATGTTGTATCCAGGAATGTTCTTTGCACAAAAGAAAAGAATTATTAGCACAGGTCTTCCATGCCATCAAAATTTAACCTATCAATCTTCAACACAGATTGTCAGGGACAACTTTTATGTTTAAGTGCGTGTTTGGATTAGCGTTACCGCAATTGGTTTTAGATAAAACTGATTTTGGTAAAATGATTATGGTAGAAGTGAGTTAAAAATGAAGTGATTTATGTTTGGATATTCATGATATAAAAAAAGTGATTTTTGATCGCAACGTTATGAAGTATAGTTGTAAATTTCACAATTGAATATGTTATGCAAAAGCTACTCTCTCTAGGTTCTATGCAGAATTGATTTTGAAGCTGAAATCAATACTCTGAGATGACTCTCAAACATGTATATTGTCATTCTAAAGTGATTTTACTCTGCGAGAATTGATTCTGAGATTGGAGCACTTACCAAGAACTTCTTCAACTGTAATCCGGGTATAAGGACTTGGATCAAGCATACGCTTTACTAAGTCCTTTGCTTCATCTGAAACTTTAGGCCAAGGATCTCTTGTAAAATCTACTTTACCCCGGATTATCGCCTGTGCTATCCCTTCTTCAGTTTCTGTACTAGTTACAATCCCATTATTAGAAGGAACCCCATGAAACAAAGTTTCTGAAAAGGGACTTGATTTTTCAAGCTTTCTTCACAAAGATGAAGCAAAAGGGTATTTACCTGCCCAAAAGGGTGGAACTCCACAAAGTAAAATATAAAGAATTACGCCTGTGCTCCATATATCAACTTCTTGTCCATAGTTACGTCTTAAAACCTCAGGAGCCATGTAATATGGACTTCCAACAATTTCACTGAATCTTTCACCTGTCACCACCACATTGTTAAGTTTGTGATTTGTTTTATCTGATTTCACTCAAAAAAATGCCATACAACAATACTAGTACTATACTTGAATTATAAAAACTTTACCAGGCTTATAGAAGGTGGAAAGGCCAAAATCAATAGCCTTTAATTGAGAAGTTTCACTTCCATCTGCAAATAAGAAATTTTCTGGTTTCAAGTCCCTATGTATTACACCATGGTCATGGCACACCTGCAAAGTGTATGAAAAAATAGTTTAAACAAATGAGTGAAGAATAGGAAAAAAGTAATATTTCTCTCTTATCACATTTGTTCAAGTAAATTTCTTGCAGACTGAGCCATATGAGTGAAGATGAATTGGAGTTTGGATTTGCATGCATGAATAAAAGTTTTGGCAAATATTTCATATATACTTCTACAACATCTCATTTTCTCTAGTTAGAAATATAATATAAAAATCATTAATGTATCTTCCTCCTGCAACTTAAGATAATTGGTTCATGTATTTATATAGCCTCTGTGGACCATTTCTATGTCTTCTTCCAACAAAACGTGTTTATTGATCAATGTCAAACAAAATAGGTAAAACATATATCCAACATCATCCTTCAAAACCATTTTTGATTTCCAACAAACTAACATAATCAAAACAATTAGGTAGAAAGTTAGCTCAGTTGACAACGCAAAAATCTCAGGTTTGATAACTGCCAAATAATCATGAGAGAGGGGTGAAGAGTCTTAATTGTGATTAAATCTCGAATCTGGGATATATGTTTTCTCTTTCATCTCATTTTCACAACAAATTTTCCTTAATGAATTACCTTGCAAACTTCAAGTATGGTCTTGGTGACATTAGCAGCAGCACGTTCTGTATAATGGCCTTTGGCCACAATCCTATCAAAAAGCTCACCACCTTCACAGAGCTCCATGACAAGGTACACAGCCTCTCTATCCTCAAACGCCTCCCTGAACGCCACAATGTTGGGGTGCTTGGGCAAGTGCCTCATGATCTGCACCTCCCTCTTCACATCCTGCACATCAATCTCCGTTCTCAGCTTCGTCTTCGCTATCTTCTTGCACGCCAACGCCTCCCCTGTTCTCACCTCCACGCACCGGTGCGTCACGCCGAACTCCCCTCTCCCCAGCTCCTTCCCCATCTGGTACTTGTCAAAAATGCTCCCGGGGCTCGGGTTGGGAACGACGGTCACCGGACGCGCCGTGACGCTCGACCTACGCGCCGTGGGCGTGGCGGGATCATTTTGGTCTGTTTTGGCCCTGTTTTGGTGATTGTGGTCCTTGGACCTCTTGCGATGCCCTGTTTTCCCCTGCGTTGACACACAGCTTCCCATGGAAGACGATCCTTAATTGAAAATGGTTTGTTTGTTGTTGTTGTTGATTGATGTGAATTGGATTATATAATTGATCATGCGTTGGTATATAATCCAATAGTCTCCAATGTTTGAAGTTTTTTTACCCAATCTCCATGGGAAGATGAAGGAACAGGGGAAACAGGGGAGAATGGAAAGGTCTAAATTGTGGAGACAAGAGAGAATGAGGAGGAGAATAGATGCTATATTTGGTTCTGGGAATTGCTGTTGAGCTGGAACATTCATAACACATAGTTGGTCCCGCCATTTTCTTAGGACTTTGTAATGTTATTGTGTTTTCACATAATTAATAATGTACTTATGTGGTGGTTTGGTCAAAAAAAGACATGCATAAGATATTCTCTCTAGGTTGTTTTTTGAGGTAAGGTAAGGAAGAGCAATAGTTTCAGCACTAGTATAATATTCCTTGGTACATTTTGAGGAAATAAAAACGAATTAGTGAATGAAAAGATCATGGAATTGAAAATCACCATGTATTTGAAATTAGCCTTCCTTTATTGCTTTCTTTAATATTTTCTCTGTTCCTTATTATTATTATTTTACATCGAAAAATTATTAATTGTTTATTTGAAATTAAAAAAATTTGTTCCTATATATCTGTACACTTACGATTTTAAAAAAGTATTAATTGATGTTTTTCCATATAATATCACCGTGAGAATAATAAATTATGATAAATAGAATAAACTTTAAAGAATGAAATAGGAAAAAATGAAAGTTTTCTAAAAGTTATAAAATTAATTGTATTTCTTAATAGGTGAACCGATTGAGTAATAAAGGAAGCGGCAAATGTCTCAAAACTCTTCACTATTAATGGATTTTCTTGCTCTTGCTCATCCTCTTCCCATTTCCCATCTTCATCCTTCTCCTCACCTCATATTCCTTTCCATGATGTGTTCTTCCTCTTCATTTTTTTATTCCTTTTCTCTTCTGTCTCTGTTGTTAAAGAGCTCTACAGTTTGGACATGGCGAAGTGTTATATGATTCTAAAATCTGGTAACACCACCTACGAGATTCTGATTTCCGGTAGGTATAACTAGCTTTCGCAAATTAAAATGTGTCACTCTAATTTGTGCTATACACTAAATCATTATGGAAACTAGAATCCGGTAGTTTAATTTTCGTAGTGCTTCAGCACTTCGTCCTTTAAGCAAGTGATTGGGGTTCGAATCTCAACTCTTGTGAATGGAAAAAACTCATTGGTCAGCCCCCTACCGCTTCGTGCGCTGACCGTAGGGCAAAGGATTAGTCTCACAACAATCGGCTATGGGATACCTTGGACAAGACAAAAAGAAACTATCAGATCTAGTTTACGGTATACATTGATTTTTAAAACTTAGTGGGAGAATGGTTAGGAAAAGTACGAGGGTGGTGTCTTTAACTTGTTGAAAAGAGAGTGAAAGAGTTTCAATTTTATTATATCTTGGCCGTTAATTTTTTTAAAACTGCCATGGCAGTATGCTAGTTTTAGGATGCGTTGGAAAAATAGTTTAAACAAGTGTTTATTCATATTGAGAAATTTATTGAAATAAGTTGAAAATATGTTGTCAATAAGTATAAACTCTTACTCGTAAGCTATTCTGAACGGCTTATGAAAATAAACCCAGAACAGGTTATAGATAAGTCATAAACTATTTACGTAAAACTCTCTTAAAAACTTGAACAAATACTTATGTTAAATTCAAATAAATTCTTCCAAAGAATCCCTGTGTGAAGGAAAATGTTTTTAACACGCCTTTTTTCCATGAACCAGACCGTTCCTTGGCAATAGATAAAGCTAGTCTAAAGTAAGCTTATTTCCAAAGTGAGCAAATACAATTATATTTATAGTTACTTCAATAAAAGTAAATGATAATTTTGACTCGTAAAAATTTAAATATAAACACTTTTTCAGTTTTTCCCTTTACATAGTAGGCTCTAGATGGAGTTTTTCTTCCCTTAGACCCTTACCAATATATTTCAAGTATTGTATCTTGACCTGGTTTCAGTTTGGTAATATATCTATGTTTTTTTTTTTTTTTTTAAATTAGTATCCAAGGATTAAAACATGCTCCATCTCCACCTTACATGTAGAAAATCCGGCTCCTCTCACTTTATAGGATGAAACGTTTTATTGACTTTTTAATGTAGTTAATCACTATTAAGAGTTGTAAATACTTCATTTACTCTCACTTTATATAGGAGCCAAATCATGTTATTTAAAAATGATATCATCACGTGAAGTGATATGGAATGGCAATTATTTCATTTCCTTATCATGATTCTTTAAAAAGTAACCAAACCTTGAGCTTACAAACACACGACCATCCCTAGGTATCTCAAAAGTTACAAACAGACTAACTGAAAGAAGTAAGAATACAAATAAGCATATTTGTGTTCATCTACAGAATCTGTGGTGTTATGATATTCAGTTACAAAAGCCTGTAACAGAAACCCCATACTTGAACATTAAGACACAACACTATATACATACATCAAATTGGGTGGTATTGAATAGGAGTGCAAGGAGGGAAACCTTATTTCTATGCCTTACACCTTTCATCCTGTTCACATACTTAATAGCCTCATTAAATGGAGTCTGTGTATAAACAAGACAGTGAGAGGAATAACTCAGTTTGTGCTGCTGCAGTGGACCTTGGGCAGGCCAGGACAAGGGTTTCGAAAAGGAGAACCCAGAATTTTCATCGACGTTGTTGATTGCAAATCTGGCATGCAGTGGAAGATTTGACATTTGCAAAGGTACAAACTTCACAACTCCAATGACTATCATCAGTCGTTCTGCTGGACATGCTGCTGGTTCGGAAAGTTCCCTTTCCTCTTCCGGCTTTCCCCTTGCTGCTCCCTGCCGCATTTCTTGAGCTTGTTGCCTTGCTGAACGCGGCTCCATCACTGTCCACGTCAGATAGACCGTTCTCTAATGCCCTCACTAAATTCTCAAAGTAGTTCTTAGTCACACTGCCAAAACATGTATCAGGATATCAACTTAAAACCAAACTCTAATCAGGACCACCAAAAATATCATGAATAAAAATAAGAGCATAATGCAAATGCTTAACAAATCAGGAGCAACTTGTACCTAGTCAAGCCAGCTAGCTTTGTACGAAAGTCATTGAATTCTCTAGATGGGCCATCTTCAGAGCTGAGGAATGGCTGTAGTTCTTTTTCAGCACACTGATGAAGTCTCTCAAGACCAGATTCTGCTTCACCTGAAAACAAATTATAGTCGAGTATTATTTATGGGGAACCACCACAAATATAATACATTTCTGATTAAACTCAAGTTAAGAAATAGAACCTTGCAAGTACTCGAAGAACTGTTTTTTTGCACGCTCATCTTCAGGTAAATAGTACCCATATGCATATGTCCATTTCAGCACTCTTCTACACTCGACTATCTGAAAAAATGAAACATTTATTAAGATACCTTCTATTTCACCCTGAAATGAACTAAGTGATTATAAACGCTGTGATTGGAATTCTATACAGTTATAATAACAACAATAGCAAAGACCATCATAAAGATTATATTAACACTAAAAAACTATAATGAAATGACCAGCTTCAGGAAATATTTCAATGAAGCAGCTTTAGGGGGAGAAGGGCTTAAAGCCCAAAAATTACTTGTTAAAGCTTCATAATTCATTATAAAGCAAACTGAACAAAACCATTAAAAAAAATCTCATTTACCTGCAGCCAGGCCTCAGTTATGAACTTAAGCTGTGACTCGGGTTGGCACTGTGTGTCACTAAGCTTCTCAATCTGGTCCCCAAAAAGGGGGGAAAGAAAAGAGGTGAGGATTAGCAAGCAATTACATGATCCCTAGGAGCATATACAAAAGACTTTACCCCAAAATCAATATTTTCTAATAATTTACAAGGAAAAATAATATACTATTTTAGAAGTGGCATAACCCTGAAATTACAAAACATGCTTGAAAAATAGATATTATAATTTATAAGTGCAAAAAATGTTTTCTCAGTTGTCGAAAAGTTACAGGCTACAAATACTAAAGTAAAGCGAGATCGGTGAACATATTAAGTGCGCGTGTAACTTACATGAACAGTATGCATCTGTTGTAAATCTGAAAGAGCTTTTTGCCTTGACTGCAAGACCAGAAAAAGTATGTTCACATGTTTTATCAATAAAGAATACAACCATATAAGAAATATTCTTAAAAAAAATATTCTCAAGATGATTAGGTAGATGCTGGCCTAAATGCATATACCTGGACAAGATAAAAGTAAAACATAATACATTTTAAAATAGAGAATCAAGAATAACTAATCAACATCCATCAAGAAAGAAATCGCTAAAATTTAGCCAGTCAACCTTCCAAGGGGTAGCCATTTTAAGAACAATGAAAATAATAAATATATTTAAGTTTTCCTAATTCAGGCATTCAACATTGTCGATGGCCAACTCTTCCAAAGGCTTAAGACTGTGTTTTAAGATCACACTCAGTTGAATGAAACAGAAGGATTCCTTCCTTCCACATTCTTTCGAAATCTGTTAGTCCACTGATTTTGCTTTGGAAACTGGAAAAATGTAAAACTGGGGGCCTTCCAAACATACTCTAAGGATGAAACTTTGGGCCGAAACTTGGAAGCCCACATCGCAAACCCTATTCTAAGGATCGGATCGAGAGATTCTAGCCCCAACGATCATGATCCACCCCCTTCTGTGATCCCAGCCACAATCCGGATCACGATCAGGACAACACTGCTCTGCATCTAAATGAGTATTTCAAGTTTATCAAGGGAGTACCCACCAAGAGTGAACCGTGCTCTAGGTTTTTTATGAAAGGAGTTTCTCAGCCGAGAGGAGCACTCTTGGAATACCCATTCTACATCACTAGGTCAAAGGGCTCCTGATATAGCAATTTTCCTAAAAACTTGACCTAATACGAGAATGTACTCAATGATTTTCTTTTGATTTAGATCTCTAACAACTATGAACAAATAAGGATGAAGCTTATAACTGAAAATACCATGCAATGAAATAAATAATAATATAGCTATAATTAGTCATTTAGCTCTCCATATACAAATTATTGAAGAAAGAACTCAGAAATTGTAGAAGACAGATTCCTAAATCCTAAGACATGAGTAGTGAGCATCAAGTATAGAGTGGTGCATACAGTTTGGTTGCTGGCCCACCGCTCATAATAATGTGTGTATCTCTCCAATGAATTCTTTGCCATATCTCTTCTTCGTTCAGAATCATCATACTACATGTACCAAAGTTTAGTTCATAAGCATATATTATAATCCGAATACATGTGGACAGGACAGTGAGCTAATTGTAGCCCAAAACCTGAATCAACAGAAGCACAGTATTTTTATGTCCCTTACCACTCCCTCTTGCCTAGCTACTTCATAACGATTGCAAGCATAAAAACCACCAGTTCTTTCACCATGGTCTGACCATGCACCAAGGCATAGCCTACATAGGTAAAATGTATTAAATTCATATAAGCACGATTTATTTGAATGTGGTAATACATGTTAAGGTGCACCCCAAAAAAAACCAGAAACTGTTCAAATTTAATCCCCAGGAAAGAAAAATAAGGTCAATATTTGCATGATTAACATTCAACAAAATGAAAATGGGCAAAAAAGAAGATAAGATGCAATTGCAGCATACAATTTAATTTTGTTAAAAATCGTGAAAGTGGAGGAGGCGTGTAAGGAAGTTGCATACCAGCAAAATTCATATTTACATGGAGGAGTGCACGTCATGTGCATGCATCCTTGATTTTTTTCAATCGGTCGCTTGCACTTGGGGCATGGCTTTGAGTTAGCAAGTATCCTGAAAGTCATTAAATTAACAGTAAGCTCAGGTTCCCAAAACTCCACTATCTAATAAAGCCAGAATTTATCCTTGAGTGCTTAGAGAAATGCAATTCATTGAAGCAATTCAAAGATACTAAAGGAGACCAAGAGAATGTAGAATTATAATATCCCCATTGATAATGGATTGCTCTGGTAAAATTATAAACAAAGTCCAAAGACTAAGCCCATAAGAGTTTCATGTTTTATTTCTTTCTGTTAGGATTGTAGAATCCTATCAGTCACCCCACAAGATAAGGAGGAGGAATAGGAAGTAGTATTTTTTATTATATAGACTGGAAAATAAAAATTAGAAAAGAGAAAAGATAAGAGAGATGATAGCTGAAAACAATCCTAATGGATTAAAACAAGAAGGAAAACCTACTTTCCAAGGGTGAAACCCGTCCATGGAAAAATCCCTTTACAAACTCTAATACTCAAATCCTACTCTAACCTCTGGAGAGTACTCCTATTTATAATAAACTAACCCTACTAAAGAAATAAAGATAGACTTAACCACTAAGATATAAAGATAGACTTAACCACTAAGATATAAAGATAGACCTAACCACTAATAGATAAGGATAGACTTACGCTAAAGATAGACTACCAACTAACAGATAAAAATAAACTAAACCAAAGGCCCACAAGTCAACTAGACCCAATATTTAGAACCCTAACACTTTCATTCCTTCGAATGGGGCAATGAATCCCACGGTCCCACCCCTTTAGCCCACATGTTATTTGATTCAAGAATAAAAATCTGGATAACTCTTCTTTCACGCTTCAAATACTCTCCATTTTCAGTGTCTATTTTAAGTACTACATGACAGCAATTCCGGAGAACACCACATTACTTCAAGTACTAAAAGATATCAGTATGTGAAAAATCCTTCCAGAAATCTGTACCAGTTCATGTTTTCAGACTCTGCACTGTTTTTCAAAATCCATTTTGCTACAGTGCCACAGTCCACTGGACGATGAGCCTCCTCAGTGCACTGCAGATCCAAAGACACATTAGTCAGCAGACCAAACAAGAAGAGTCCAAAATCCAGCATAATAAATAAAAGAAATCCATATGCAACTTACGTTCCAACAAAAGCCATATGAACAGAGGCAAGAGACATCATAATTTCCGCTACCAGCATCAAAAGTAACTGCATATTCACAACCAGGAGCAGGACACCACTTTGACTAGACAAAACAAAAGTCAAAAATTAAGATTATTAAGACAATCAGATAGAGACAAATATTAAGAATGATTTAGAAAATTGGATTAGGTTTTTAATCACATAATTAAGATTTATACCCCACTTAACTACTTTAACCATGATGCTATAAATATAACTAACAATTGATTCAATATGCAAAGCATTAGGAACACGTAAAGAAAATGAATAATGGGCAACATATAGTGACATAGATTTCAATTGACAGTATAAAGAAAAGTAAAAATTCCTTTCACTGTCATTATAAGCGTCATAATTCCATATCTACTGCATACCTTCTTATTGTCTTCAATATAAGATCTACGAAGGTAACGGGCATACTTTTGTTTATCTTCATTGGATGTTAATAGATCAATCATATCTTGACCAACAGCCGCACTACAAGTGGGATCAGGACATCTCAGCATCAAACACCCAGGGCCATCATTAATGGACGTGCTAATATATCCTAGCATGTTGAAAAGTACAGAAGTAACATTAAATGACAGGAAAAACAAAAAAAAAAAAACTGAAGGAAAGGACACTAAACAATAGAAATAACATCACAAAGGATGTGAAACAGGTTGACAAAAGCAAATCAATTGAGCTATATAGCTACCAAAAAAAACATAAATCACCCGAAATTAAAAACAATGGCAAGTATTCAGCTTAGTGCACACCTTCCCAGCATGAGAAACAGTAGGGATGACCACAAGAAGCAACTTCAATCCTAGCACGAGGATAGTTTTCAAAACAGATGCCACAGGTAAGCTGGCCACAGAAGAAACCAAGAACAAAAAATGAAATACAAATGTAGCCCCAGCAGCAGGAGAAAATAAAATACAACTACATTATCGACCAGTTTTAGAACCCGGTCATCTATATCTCACCTCTCTAACATTAGGATACTCTACAACTGGATTCTCTAACAAGCCAACTGCTTTCCTGACTCCATCTTCATCAGCAAACCAAGCATCATGCACTTTACTGACGCTCCTGCAACCACAATTCACCAATGTTATATCAAACAAATGCAGCATAAAAAAAAAAGAATGTTTTAAAAGTTGAAGCACTGAAGATGGCATAATCAGTATCATATCATACGGAGATACAAACTTGAAACAACCAAAAAGCTTAGAAGAAAAGAAATAGAATTTACCAATTGTAGTGACGAAGTAGTATGCTTGCAGAAACTCTTGATATGGAAAGAACCGATGCTACTCTATTGATGTCCTCTTCCTGCCTTAGCTGGATATCTGATTCCTTTAAGATGGTAAAATTATGCTGAAATCCAAACAAGTATCCCTAAATTAGAGAGCAATTGGTATATATATATGATTGCAGATAGAAATGCAGCGAGTGGAAATTGCAGGACTCAAATCCAATCCATGCAAAGCCAAGGAAAACAAAAAAAGACTATATTTTTCATTAAATTTCCTAAAGAAAATAGAAAAATAAATCATCTAACAATTGAAACCAACCCGCATTGAATGAAAAACTCATAGAATCGGAAAAGGGGAAAAGGAAAAGAGGGAATTGGACCTCAGGGCAACGAGACTCAATCCTATCGGAATCGTCGAAGTAATCATCGGCGTCGTCATCGTAGTCGCTGTAGTAGTCCAAGGGAGCATCGTCCGCCTCACCGCTGTAGAAATCGTCGTCGAAGGACTCCACGTCGTTGGCATCGTGCATATCATCCTCGGAGTCCATCGATGAAGAAGAAGAAGGAACCCTAGAAACCAACGATTGAGAAGCGATGATGACGTGAGAGAGAGAGGAGAAAATCTAGGTCACCGAAACTGGGAATCGGAATAAGAAGAAGAAGAAGAATATGTGTTGTGGTTGTTGTTGAAGGCTTCTTTTCTTTCTCTGTGTTTGTTTGTTTTTCCCCCTTGTTGCCCCAAACAAGAGGTAAAAAATAATGGAAAAATTGATGTTGAAGGTTATATATAGAGGGAGGGAGAGTGTGTGTGGTTGAAGGAAGAAAATTAAGCAAAGAATGGAAGGAAGAAAGGAAAGGAAAGGAAAGGAGAGAGAGAGAGAGAGAGAGAGAGGGGTAAAGAAAAGAAGTACCAAACAAACGTGAAGTGGGCTATGATATGATATGATATGAGTTGAGAAGTCAGACAAAAAGAAGAAACTGGACTCAAGTGCATTCTGGCCATAAATCAATGTATATGGCAAACAGACCTGTTTTTAAGGTAAATAAATAAACATGTGTTTATCTATAGCAATGTTATATCCTTTTACAAAACCTTTTATAAATCTTCCTCCTAACTTATAAAAATAAAAAAACATTCAATACTTTCTTAATTTAGTACTAGGAGGATTTATATAAAGTTTTAGGATTATTCACTTACCTTTGATTAACATGTCACTAATTTTTCATTTATTTCTAATGATTATGGACGATTAACTGATCATTAGATTGAGAAGTGTGTGTCATAAATTTATCGAAGCTTTTTTTATTAGCAAACAAGTTGTAAGTGATGGTAGGCGGTAAGACAATAAACAATAGAAAATTGTGTGTGGTGTTTTTAAAAAGATTTTCAATTATTGACGGTTTGACCGTCTGTAATGGATGGTAGCTCATCGAAAAGCATTAAGTGATCGTACAATGTATTTATTAAGATTTGAATTACAAACAACCAATTATCGGTGGTCATTGGTAATCAGCATAAAAAACGTTACATGTTTATTAATCACAAAAGGCATATTGATGAACAAGGTACAAATGTGTATTTGCGCTAACCATTTTCCTCCAAATGTTCTTTTTCTCCCTTACACGACATTGATCTCCTTAGTCGTCCCTTGAACCTTTCTGATGAGCGTCTAAAATGCATGATAATTGTCTTTATTTCACTAATATTTTACACCTAATTTACGAACTTCTTATTCATAACTCACATGCTTTCAAGTGAAAAAAAGCAAAGATAAAAAATTGTGCATAAAGGAGAATAAACGGACGCTAACACATGGATTGAGACATGCTGACAAAAAGACACAGTCGTGCTTCTTGAGCCACAGTCGTGTGCTAATTTAAATAAAAGGCCACGACCATGCATTAGCTCTTCTCCCCCATGCTGACATGTTTTAAACTCAGCACATTCATGTTTCCTAAGGCACGACCTTGTTGCCTAATGCCGCCAGAAGCCTCTAAAAAAAACCTAATTATTTCTACTTAAAGGGAGGCAAAAATAGCATTACCATACATAGAGAAAAATATATAGATAGAGAAGAATAGAGAACACAAGACATAAAAAGAGAGTAGAGAGAGAGAGAGAAATATAGAGGGAAAATAAGATAGGAGAATTAAAGACCATTCCTTGTATTTGTAAGATGGTTTTAGCTATTAGAATTGAATTGCTTTGTAATTTCATTATTATAAGTAGCTAAATCTCCTCTTATATGATTGCAATGTAAGATATGATTTAAACCTCATTTATTATATATGTTATGTTCTTAATTCAATTTTATATTTGTGATTCTCCTTTATGCTCTTAATTTTATACTGAGTAATTAACTGTATCAATAGTAATTAATTTGCTCCTAACTAGATAGATTAATTATAGAATCAGTAGAGAATGAGTATAAGGAATTAACAATAGCTTGCTTGTAACACTAGGTTTTAGAATTGATTCTTGTATGCTTTCAACTTTCTACGATTATGTAGTGAAATACCTCTAGCACACCTATATGCACTTCATTTGCCTATTTTAAATAATTACCTTACAATGGTGTTTGGTCGTAAGTAAGTACAGTTTGGTAAGGCGGTTAGCAAAAACTTAACAGTGAGGTAACTTTTTAAGAGGGTATGATTGACGTACTAAATAATTAGTATAACATATATAGTAGTGAGGGAAGATGATATAATATTATTGCGATTACGAGGATTTTTAATACTTAATTTTCTCACAAATAACTGCTTTGTTTATTGCATGCTCACAATATGTACAACACAACCTTCAATTCGATTGCCTAAACTATAAATCCTCATCTAAAGGTAATTAGTTCGCATAGTCTCTTGGGTTCAATAACTGTAACTTACAATTCTATATTACTTACGTGATAGGATGCACTTACTCTTACCACATGTGTGTTGTTTTAATGCAACACTTTCCATTAGCTACCTTTTGTAGTTGATTTCTCTTCTTTTTTTTCCTTCCCCTTCAAAACTCCTCCTTGTTTCCTCCGATTCCAACCATCCACAGTTTCTCCTTATTTTTCCCTTCTTTGGTAATAGCAAGCATTCAATAACACCTCACTGACCACCATGTGCCTTCCTCGCCACCACAACAACCGGACAACCCACCACGACTTGGTTCTTTTTATTAATTCTCATGTTCAATTTTTTGGTTGATTCTTATTTATTTTCCCCTTATAGTTATATCTCAGGTTTTACAATAAAAGTGATTGTCTCAACGTTGCCAGCAATGAATTCATTTTACCTCACCTACGACTGCGAGGAGGGTGTCTCCCCGCCCCCATCTATGTCGTTTTCATCAACCCACGCAACGGTGACCGCCACAGTCCCGCTCTCAAGTTACATCATCCATTAATTGTTGCATGTGGTTTTGTTGTTTTTTTTTCACAGTTCTAGTTCTTTTTTTTTAAATTTGTATAGTACAGGTGCATGCTAACCCCACTCTTGCGAGCCTGTTTTGCATTTTGACTAGGAAATTGAAAGAATAGCTTGCAGACTATGAAGAGAGCGAAGAGAAAGGATGGCAGAAGCACCACCAGAAGCTACATTGCCAGAGTTCTTCACTCCTCCCATTGATGTGATCGTCCACCTGGACAGCTCACTAGCCTACAGGGTTAGAATCTGTTGGTTCACCTGGAGAAGCTCGTCATAATTACTGACACCGTCAAACACAACAACATACCGGTTGATGTTATTCACCTTGAACTATTTCCATTCTCCTTGGCGGATAAAGCATCATATCGGTCAAATTCGTTGCCTGGCGACAGCATTACCACATGGGAGGAATGTACCAATAAGTTCTTGATGAAGTACTTTGCTCAATTGGAGCATGATCAACCATTTTTTGAGGCTTGAGATAGATTGTTCCCTCACCATGGGTACAACACAAGCAAGCAAATTCAAATATTCTATGTTGGCTGATCTCACCATAACCGTTGTAGCATTTATATATGCTGCATGTGGAGGAAAATTGTTGAAGAATACTGCATCAGAAGCCTTAGAGATCATCAGGGCTACGGCTTCCAATCATTACCAGGCTGCGCCCTCTGCCGATAGACAGATTATAAAGGGACTTGGGTTTTCTTACCAGATTGAGGCTAGTTCATCCTTAGATACAAAGCTTGGGGCCACCATTTAACAACTAGAGAATCTTGTGAAAGCTCAAACTAATGTGATGCAAACAGTACCTCCCACACTAATTTGTGATCAATGTGCGAGGATTGACATGAGGGTAATCATTGTCAATTGCGCACAATTCTTTCTAATTATATTGACACGGTTAATTTTGTAGGTTTATATGACAAGAGTTAGGAGATCCATATACTAACACTTGCATTTTTGAATGGAGGAACCCTCTTAATCTCTCTTGGAGTTGTCAACAAAGAGCTCCAACACAAGGCACCTATAAGCCCCTCACATGCAAAATCAGGGCAAAACGCAAGAGGAGAAGAGACTAAGCTTATAGGATCTCTTGGTTCAAAACATGAATAAAAATGAAAAGGGATTCAAAGCCTTGGAGACCCAATGTCATTAAAAAATTTATGAATTGAATCAATTTTATAAAACATATTATAATTTGTTTTTTATATACTTTTTATTAATAGACCATGTATAAGGCTGTATAAAAAAAGGCACTCATGCATTTCACGCGTAATATTATAATCTTACTATCTGGTTGGTTTCCTATATAAAAAAAGGCACACATTGGCATTGGTGTAAGCTTCTTTTACATTCCATAAACATGGCATCATGCAAAGGGTTCCCCTTCTACCTTCTGGGTCTTATTGCTAATTTCGTTTTTGTGGTTACCAAATCGAATATTGTTCATTGCACTAAAAGTGTTGCTCCAGTTCTTGATGTTGCTTCATTGAATCGAAGCAGTTTCCCTGCAGGCTTCATCTTTGGGGCTGGATCCTCCTCCTACCAGGTATCTATCTATATATTATATATATATAGTACTCTTCTTAATAACTTCTTTCTTTACTAATATTATACTAATCAGTGCATCAACTTCACTACTTAATTTGTGATATGCATATTATGTGCATAGTTTGAAGGAGCTGCCATGGAAGGTGGTAGAGGGCCAAGTATATGGGATACTTTCACCCATAAATATCCAGGTATTAACACTTGATCTTGTGTGATAGTTAACGTGTATTCATGGCCTAATATTTTCTTTGAGTAAAATCACTTTAACTTAAGTGATTTAGTACTGGCTAGCTTATGATACATGTTAAAATTAGGATTATTTAACTCAATATTTACATTAGGTGATTTGTACATCTAATTTTAAAATAGAGTTATGATTTATAAATATCATTTAACGATAGAGGCTTAAGGAAAGAAAGGAAAAGAAGAGAGTAAAGTAATGAATATATTATATAATATGATGTAATAAAAAATTAAACATAAAAAAGAAGATATTTGTGGATATATATAATATATGAATATTTATTTATTTGAAATAAAATTATCATTAAGTCATAGAATCCTTTACATAAATTAGGATGCCAGCACGTGACATTGAGTTGAAAAACGTTCTATACCCGTTGTAATAACTTACCTTGGAAACGTTTCAAAAAAAAAAAAATCTTACCTTGGAAACATAATTCTTAAAGCCACTAACTAATAGCACGTGCCCTGCACAGCATCCCAGTTAAAAAAATAAGTATTCATTCCGTTCCTTCCTTGATGTTTGTCACTTACAATACATATATTAAAAAGTAATATTAATATTGCTCTTATTTATATAAAAATTACTATTTAACTTTATAATATATACTTTATATTTCAAAAGGGCGTGCATGCTCCATATGACATGTTTTTTCCTTTCTTCACATCACATAATATTATACGGAAAAAGATTAAGATATGAAAAGAGAAAGAAGATGAAAACCTGAGATATAATTTAATTTTTTTATAGAAAATAAAATTAATGTGAAAAATTCACGTATTCACTCCTCAACTGATTTAACTTGCCACTAAATTATTGTCTGGTCAAAATTGATGACACGTAGGTCTAAAAAGTTGATTTAATTAATTTTTACCAGGGATGGTATTTGAAGGATTTTTTTCAAAACTCAATTTAATTTCTCTTAGAAAGTTAGAGATTTAAAACATATTCAAGCCTATACATACTTTTATATATATATATGAGGTGTGTGCTTGTAAGTTGTAACCGTCTATCTAAACTATTTGCTTATTCAAAGAGCTGTTGTTAATTTTGCAAGAGATTAGTAGCTATGTATATAAAGATATTTTATGCTGACTTTTAATCAAGTCATGTAACATAGATCATAAAATCAGGTGATTACATATTTTTTAATTAAGTTAAAATAAATAAATTTCGAATGTGGCCTAAATCAATTTAATGTATATGTAAAAATATTTACACTTATCTATCAACTATTTTCTGATTTTACAATGCATGTTGAATTGGCATGATGCAGAAAAGATAGCGGACAGAAGCAATGGAGATGTGGCCATTGACACATATCACCGCTACAAGGTATATATATATATGTGTGTGGCACTCAATGTATTTATATCATCTAATTACTTTTTTCAAAGCAAAATATTATATATCATTATCTAATTAATTAACCGAGTGATATATATATATATATATAATTAAATTTGAGAAGTATTAATTTTGTCTTTTTATCAAGAAAAATATACATTGTTATCCATGTACTCCTATATTAATATTATAGGAAGATGTAGCAATCATGAAGGATATGAGCTTGGACTCATACAGATTCTCCATATCATGGTCAAGAATAATGCCGAGTAAGTCAAAAATGTTGATAAATAACTATTACTCTCAACTAAATTTCACATTGTTAATGGGATGTTACAAACACCTAATTTAACTGTTTAACTTTTTTTTTTTTCATATCCACAAAAGACGGAAAGCTAAGTGGAGGTATAAATCAAGAAGGAATCAATTATTATAACAACTTCATTAATGAGCTACTGGCTAATGGTCAGATCCACTCAGTTGACTCAATCTTTTATATTTTACTTATTTTGACTTTTACCATATATATTTAATTTCGTAGATAACCATATATAATTAGATGGATATATGTATTACTATCAATTGCAGGTATAAAACCATTTGTGACTCTTTTCCATTGGGATCTTCCCCAAGCTTTAGAAGATGAGTATGGTGGCTTCTTAAGCCCTCTCATAATGTGAGCTTCAATTCTTAATTAAAAAACACAGCTTATTCATTGCTTAGCAAATTGTTTAACACTTGATTGTATTAATTATATAATCTTCAGAAAGGATTTTCAAGACTATGCAGAGCTTTGCTTCAAGGAATTCGGTGATAGAGTAAAGCATTGGGCTACTTTGAATGAGCCATCGTTGTACAGTAAATATGGCTACGCATTAGGGTCGTTAGCACCCGGTCGTTGTTCCGCATCGATGAATCTAAATTGCACTGATGGTGATTCTGCGACGGAACCTTATTTAGTCACACACTACCAACTTCTTGCTCATGCTGGAGCCGTATGTGTGTACAAGACTAAATATCAGGTTTGTGTGACGAGTTGTGCTTTCCTTTTACCTTAATCTTAAATCTTGACTGACCAGATTTAAGATTTTCTTTATAAAATTTGAATAGTTACAATTAGCTGTAATATTGAGATATTGATAATATTATGCATGCAGGCATCTCAAAAGGGTATGATAGGAATAAGCTTACTTGCTTTTTGGTTCCTACCTCTCTCAAATAGCAAACTTGATCAGAAGGCTGTTGAAAGAGAAATTGACTTCACATATGGATGGTAAGGACACATCTTCTTACTTACTTTCGGTGAATTTTGTTTATCTTTGCATGTAAGCATTTTTCCTTTTGTTGAGGCCTTATAGACTTTGGCTAAGGATTTCAGGGGTATGGTTTTTGATATCAACAAAAAAAAAGTCTATTATAATAGAAGCTCTCTACCTATCTTATATCGTGTTATACTAGTCCATGCATGACTTTTGAACATGAACTAAAAGGTTATTGATTTCTAGGTTCATGGATCCACTAACATTGGGAGACTACCCTAAAAGCATGAGACTTCTTGTTGGAGAACGACTTCCAAAGTTCACAATAGAGCAAACTAAACTACTAAAAGATTCATTTGATTTTATTGGCCTTAACTATTACACTACAATTTATGTCTCCGATGCACCTGAGCTAAAATATGCTAAACCTAGCTACTTAACAGATGCACTGGTCCATCATGCATGTAAGGAACCAATCTTCAATCTCTATCAATTTTCTAAATTGCATTTATACATTTGAATTTGGTCATTTTTTATAAAGTCTTGACTTTTATATTGACTATTTTCTACAGCTACGCGTGACGGGAAAACTGTAGGTATAAAGGTATGTACATACACATTTTTTTTATGGGCTAAAGAACAGTAACTAATTTAAATATTTAAATTTTTAATCTGTTTGAGAAAGTATAATAATAATCCTCTTTTAATAATTATGCAGATTACCACCAATTGGTTATCAGTTTATCCAAGAGGAATCAATAATGTTTTGTTATACACGAAGGAAAAGTATAATGATCCTTTGATTTACATCACTGAAAATGGTAATAAAACCTATACTTTAAGTGATTATTTTTAACCTTTTAAGTAAATGGTTTATGAAATTTGCATATATGTTTCTCTAAACTTATATAGGTGTAAGTGAATATGATGATCCAACACTATCAACCGAAGAAGCTCTAATGGATATTTATCGAATTGATTACCATTATCGCCATCTCTATTACATTCGAGAGGCAATTAGGTAAGTAGTATTTTATCTACTAATAGAAGGTTAGTGTTTTTCATCGTACAATTTTAAATTCTTTTAATTTATTTCCTTTTGATTATATGTAACAGGAATGGTGTGAATGTCGGGGGTTATTATATATGGTCTTTGTTCGACAACTTTTCATTCATTACGGGTTATACTGAGAGATATGGAATGGCCTTCGTGGATTACAAAAATGACTTGAAGAGACACCAAAAACTTTCTGCATTGTGGTTCAAGAATTTTCTCGAAGCAAAAAATAGACTTTATGAGTTTTAAAAAAGTCCTGTTCAATTTGAAGGAGAATTCAAAGAGGAGAATTATAATTTATATATGTATTCGTGTGGCAGTGCTGTTAAATTTTAGGAGCTTTAGTTGAATTTGGGGTCTGTTTAAATTGAATCCAGAAGTAGCCATGTCTGGATCATTTTTAATAGTTAGCTAGTTTCAATAAAATTATCTTTAATTTGCTCCTATTTTTCTCTATGCATACCACTACCTTTTAATAGCACGGATTCTTAGCTTTTTACTTTAAAAGTTTAGATAATTATGAAATTTGAATTATTGGTACACGCAGAAATAACTACTGGCAAACATATAATTTTTTATGTGTTTATTATAGTAGAGACGTAAATTATCACGAAGTTAAGTAAATGGTAATAAAATAATTAAGGAGTAACAAAAGATATCTAATGTAATATTTTTTTTGATAAGCCAAAAAATATTATTAGGAGACACAAGGTGTGCCTCAACCCCTTACAAAAATTACATGAGAAACATAGTAGTAATTACACTACTCAGATTGTACAAAATTACAGAGCATAGTCCTTGCCATACTACACTACTAGGCTAATTCCTATGTAAAAGACATAGTCCAGGGACTCCTAACCCAACACAAATAATCATCAGGATCAAAAGCATTGGTCAAAATTAATCATAATCATTCCCACTGTTTCTTAAACCCGCGAAATATTTTCTACATAATCACAAGAGTTTAAGGGAATACATATGATTGTGATCCACTCATACAAATAGTAACTGAATCCATTTACTTTGTATCTTAACCAGTTCCATGTTCTCCATCGATCCACAACCACCACTTGATCCACATTTATTTCCACATCAGAAACCTTGTTTCTATGATTCCAAATTGACCAAGCAATTCTTACCCAAAGAGCCTAGCCACATCGCTTCTGATAATTAAACCAAAATGGAATATATACTCAATTAATGTAATTTTGAGCATTGAGAGGACAGCTCATTTTGCGAATATATTGGAAAACTAAAAAACAGTAGATATTTAATTATATATGAGTATATTACATGTTAGCTTCACATATATTTTCTATGTTTTCTTTTTCAATAGAATTATGAAGATAATTTTACAAAATTTGGCAAATAAACATATATTTATATGTGAGATATTGGCAAGAAAGAATGATAATAGTTTTTTAATTAATTAATTAATTAAAATGTATTTTATATTGACAACATAATTTCATTCTTTACCGTTACTAAACCTTATCTTTAGTTTTCGTACACATTACTAAAAATTTAGCAACTCTTATATATCAGATGGATGGAGATGTTTATATATACAGTCGCATTTAATGTAACACACACAATGTAGGGCAAAAAAACACAATTTTTAGGGATTTTTAGCTGCTGCAAAATTGGAAAAAGAAAAAGAAAATACTACTACTTTTGTTGAAAACCACCGCAAAAGTTGGTATTTTTTTATGTACATACTATTATGGGGCACATTAATCTTTTTCATATTATACATGTTTATCCGATATCCATAAAATTCTGACTTAATTACCCCTTACCTACCATCTACTTAACTTACGTACGCTACCATATCCTCATCCTTATTATATACATATTATGCCGTCGGCCCTTCCCATCTACATTAGTCATTATTGACCGTTTCATATCAATTGTATTTTCTGTATTACTAGTTGGATTTACCTGTGCGAGACACATGTAACTATGGATAAACTAAAATTATTGTGTGTGGAATGATTTTTTTTATAACTTCTTATACATGTTGTTGTGAGGTCGACAATAATGACCAATACTGTAGCCATGAGAAATAGTTATTTAGCAGTAAATGGTTGGCGACAATTTGCGCTTAACTCTCATGGGCAAGGATCGAAACCCTCTTCCGCATGGTCGAGAGACAAAGTTAGCTAACTACCACGCCACATCCTGTGCTATGTTTAGATGTTATTTTGTCATGTTGATTCCTCGATTATTGATATAGGAATCTTTAGCCTGGAGTGCGCCGTCCTCTCTCCATGACTGAGGCTATTGCTTTTCGGTGGTCCCTGAGATTAGCTATCAGTTGGTTTTCAGCCGTATCTATGTTGAGACCGATTGCTTGTCGTTGGTGGAAAAGTGGAAGAAACCTTTGATGTCCTCTTCTTATTTGCATTCTATTTTGTTGGATTGTAAGAATTTAGTTTTGGCTTTTTCTGTTTTTGAGTTTGATTTTGTCCGCCAATCTGGGAACTATGTTGCGGACTTCCTCTCTCGTCAGGCTCTCTCTTTTATCAATCGTGTTTGGGTGGAAGAGGGGCCTTTGGGGTCCGGGCATTGAAGCTTTCTTGCTCTCTGATGTAATTGCATCTGCGACTTCTTCTTAGTATTATTTCAGCTTCCTAAAAAAACATACTTGATTTGTTCAAAATCTTTAGGCTTAAGTATATTTCTGTAAAATGTTCATTATTTACATTGTTTGAACTTTACATTAAAGCTTTCACTAAAAAGTTCAAAAAGAATTTGAATTCAATCTCAAATTACTTGTGAATATTCATTTGTTTAGAAATAAAATCAAACCGTGCAAATGCACGAATAACTTTTGATAAATCAAAGCTAAAATGTGTGTAATATTATATTTTTGTAACATTTTATACCTCTAATTGTAAAAAGATATAAATGGTTGTTAGAGATGTATATTTAAAGTTATATTAATGTTAAATTTAAAAAAAAAACTTTGGATGATAATTTTTAAAAAGATGAGTCTAGGATATCTGCGCTGTTAATTAACCTATTTATAAGGATTAACTAATTTATTATGATTCATTTTGAATTACTAAGTATAAATGTTTTGGTTATTTGATCCCAAATCGCAGAAATATTAATTAATATATTAAACTAAAAATCTAGTTTTAGATCAGATTTTTTAAATTGTGAATAACAATAGGATGCATCAATACTATCATTTGATACCAACTTTTGAAAATTAATAGATGGATATTTTTTTTTGGAATTTTAAATATTTGCCATAACAAACGGTAAAAGCAAAAATATTTTGTCAAACTTAAACGAAAATATGATTTCAAAATAAAGATTTCAAATCCTTTATTTTGTAAATATTTAAGTGGGACCATATTAATCACGTTATAATGTCTTTAGATCCAAATTTAATTTATAACGTGGTTAAAAACGATTTTGTCAAATTTCATTTATAGTTACTTTTTAATATAAATTGGTTCAAAATATCATGTCGTTCTATACAAAAATAAGATTTATCGTGTCGAATCTTAAAATTTGGTTAAAAAATTAATATTAATTAGACTAATTTTTAATAAAAATTCATATTTGAAAAAAATATATTTAATTTGGTATTAATTAGTTATGATTCGTTCCTTATTTTTAAATTTGGTTAAATATTTGGTATTAATTAGTTAGGATTCGTTCCTTATTTAACATTTGTAATCAATATCAATTTTTGTTCCTATTAAAATTTGGTATTAATTAGTTATGATTCATTCTTTATTTAACATTTGTAATAAATTTTATAAATATTAATTATTTAAAAGATATTTTTTAAAAAAATCTTAAGATTGTATGTTAACTATTTCCTATTAAAATATGGTTAAAAATTTGATATTAATTAGTCATGATTCGTTCCTTATTTAATATTTGTAATAAATTTTATAAATATTAATTATTTAGGGTATGGTCTTAATGGGTATGTCATAGTGGGGATAGTTAGGATTTATACTTTATTTTAGAGGGTAAGTGGGTATAAACCTTCTTTTATATAATATATAGATTACATTATCTGACATAATCTTTATTTGTTAATTGCAGCTTGTTTGATCCCACTAGAATTTAGATGAGATCAATGTTATTTTTACATGATTTGCAATTGTTTCTGATCATTTTAATTTTACTTATTCTAATGTTGTATTTATTGTTTCTTCTACTCTCCCTATATTTGAAGTTGTTGGTCATAATTTTTTAACATTTAGTGTTTTAAATATGACACCGCATAAGCCCTTATTTGTCAACCTTAGTTAAATTTGTTAAATACTATTTAAGTTAACATGATGTCACTTAAAAAAAACATGATGTTAATTGGATTGTAGGGACTCCTCTGGAAGATGAATCATTGGTTTTTGCAGGAACTTGGGGAGTTCAAATGTTTTATGGGTGGAGCTTTAGGGCATTTTTTCGGTTATTCAATTAGCTTGAGAGAGGCTTATCTAAAGTAATTATTAAGAGTGATTCTCAGGTGGTGGTTCAATTGATAAATGATGGATGTGATCATCACCATCCCTATGCTTCTATGGTAGATTAGATTAAACTTTGGCTTGCTATGAATGGTTTATCTGCTGTTTGGATATGCCGAGGGAGGCCAGTCAAGTGACATGCTCTTTGATTAATATGGCTCATGGATTAGAGCTTCGCATACATTCTTTGGAGGTTGCTCCTTTTAAATGTAGGAATTTGATTTTCTTTGATTGTATGGGAGTGTCTTTCCCTAAATCTGCCTTAATATAGTTTGTCTCTTTTTTAGACCTCTGGCCCTATAAACAAACAAAAAATTCACACCCAAAATTGTAACTCATGGAAAACTTTGAGTGCTATTGTAGAGCATATTCTCCCCACATTAAAGCATGACACGTAGTTTTTTTTTTTTTTTTTTTTGCTAGTTTTTCCTAATTTTAATTTTCCTTTTAATTTAAAAAAAAGACATAACTGTCACATTGTGAGCGAGGGAATGTATTGAGTCTTCAGTGTTATAGTAGCACTGAAAATTTAATTGTGACTCGTGCATTGATTCGTATTACATTCCTATTTCTATAGAGGTGTTAGAGTTTGCGCCCTCAGATGTAGTACTGCTAGCAGTTATTTTAGTAGAACGAAAAAGACGTGGCTTGTTAGGAAAGTCTTGAGTCTTGAATACCCCGACAATGACCTTCAAGCTATTAGCGGGTTGAAGGAAGGGTTTAAGACGATGTTCTCTTCTTAGGGTCCTAGTTGTGTGGGTGCTTGTTTCTCGACTATTGGGAGTCTTCTTTTGTGCAGCTTTTTCAGGTTTTTTGTTTTGTTTTATTTTATTTGGAGACTATGTTATGGGTGTTGTTTTGGCTTTTATTTTACCCCTTTTTCTTTTTGAGTTTCCTTCCCTTCTAATCTCTTGAGTGAGTTTCTTAAATTTTCATAATAATATATAATCAATTTCCTCAAGAATAAAACTCGATCAACAAATTAGTGGTTCAAGTGGAACATGCTTAATTCACTTTAAACAGAATCTCAGGTTTAAGTCTCGGATCAAACAAGATTGCCCCTAAATAAAGAAACTTGTCTTAACACCAAAAGAATAAAAACTCGTGCATTGGTTCAAGCCGTACAAAATGTGTTGTTTATTCAATTATATTTATTTGTCAACCCCGGCCTTTTCCAATTTGAAAAATATTTTTATCAATATATACTACCATCTGTGACCAGGTTTTTTCTTTTGGACGGGGCCATCTATGACCAGGTTAAAACTTAAAAAAATATAATCGAAAATCAAATTGTAAATTGCCCAACAAGAATAAAGATGGGAACAGCAATGATAACTTGTAATGCCAATTTATAGATCAATACGACACCGTCACCAAATATGTTTTTCACGTCATTGGACTAGTCAAGGTACTAATTCCGCCTAAAAAATGTGGCATGGCATTCTGATATTCCGCCTAAAAAATGTGGCATTCTGATCCTACTTAGCTTGTAGTAGTTTCCTACTGTATAAAAAGGCACGCAATTGTGGCAAAGGGATTAATAACTTAAGCAGATTAAAATGGCATCATGCAAAGGCTTTTACATTCTTGGACTCATTGCTAATTTCGTTCTTTTGATTACCAAATCAAATGTTCATTGCACGGAAAATGCTCCCATTCTTGATGTTGCTTCTTTCAACCGAAATAGTTTCCCTCCAGGTTTCATGTTTGGAGCTGGATCATCATCCTACCAGGTATCTATCTAGCTCTATCTATATAATATGGGTGTTGACTTTTTGTGATATGTATAATATTATGTGTATAGTTTGAAGGTGGAGCCATGGAGGGTGGTAGAGGGCCAAGTATATGGGATACCTTCACGCATCAATACCCAGGTATCTCTCTCAGACTCAAATCTTATGTCCCTCTTTGATGTTTTCTTCGCGGTCTTTTTGATGAAAAACACAAAGCTGTTGTTAGAGCACGCAGTGGTTGAGAAACGGAAACAGAAAACAAGAAACAGCGCGTAACAGAGAGAAGAGAAGAGTGGGAAATTGAAATTCGAAATCTGTGTTGTTCATGTTTTGATTCTAATTACAAACTACTAAAAACCCACTAACTAAGCTACTCAGAATTACACTTTCAACGGCTATTATTTTTATATCCTCATAAACTTAATTTACATGTGCAGAAAAGGTAAAGGATAGAAGCAATGGAGATGTGGCCATTGACACATATCACAAGTACAAGGTATTGCTGCTTCCAACTCCAAGAGTTTTCTCCCCTTTTCTTGGAAGACCTGTTTGAAAGATTTTTTATTTCCCACTTATTCTTGGTTTGATGTAGAGGTGAAATTAAAATGAGAGAAAGAATATAAGAATGTAATAGTAACAGTTTAAATCGTCATAAAATATATCGTAGGTATTAACTTCATATATATTTTTAATGTTGGAGGCTAAAATTAATTTTTTTTGGAAGCATCAAATCAAATTCACTCATATTTTATAGGGTATAAAAACATATTTAACATTTTATAATATTTTCAATGAAAATGTAATGAAATATGATTTAGGGGGGCAAATTAGACATTTTTGAACATTGATGGCCTATGGGGATGTTTTCTTCGCACCTAGGAGTGGAAAAGAGACATATAGGTTTAGGTGTCGCTTTCCATTCTGACATAGTTTTCGTGCTAATCCAAACAATGAAAAAATATAGTATTTTCAACCCATAATCAATCCCTTCATAGTTTTTCCTATGTAAATTACTAGAAACAAACAGAGTTCGATCGACCGACCAAACAAATTTTTAATTAAACTTACGAGTATAATAATTGAAAATTAAATAAGGTTCCTGAGTAGTTTCTGTTGGAGGTTGGTTTTAAGACCACCCCTTTGGTCCTTAAACCACCCCTGGTGTAGTAAATTACTTTTTTGCCCTTCATAATTATTCTTATTCCTACCATATCCTTCATCTTCTTCCTACCACTCCCTCCCCCACTCCCTCATTCGCACCTTATGTCACCCCACACCACCCCCTTTTCCTTCCCATCACCATTTCCACCACCACCACCATTCTCACTCCATTAAACCTCAACCTCTTTCACCTCCAACCTCATTCACCTCCAACCCTTTTTTGAAGCTCCGATCAACTTTCACGTAGCTGTATACCGCAAGAAAAGAAGGTTTGTTTCGTTCCCTATCGTCACCTACTTCGACCCTGTTTGTTAACGTTCTCTGCGTTATTTTCGCACCTTAAGGTGCGATTTTGACCCACAAATCGCCCCTTTAAGGTGCGATCACATTAAAACCATTAAATTTAATTAATAAAAAAATATATATATTTAAATTTGCACCTTAAGGTGCGATTTTGACCTCAAATCGCACTTTTAAGGTGCGATCACATTAAAACCATTAAATTTAATTAATAAAAAATATATATATTTAAATTCGCACCTTATGGTGCGATTTTGACGTCAAATCGCACCTTTAAGGTGCAATCACATTAAAACTATTAAATTTAATTAATAAAAAAATATATATTTAAATTCGCACCAGGTGCGAATTTAAATATATATATATATATATATATATATATATATATATATATATATATTTAATGTTGGAATACAGATTGAAGCTCAATCGTAAAGAAACATGAGTGTATATTAAAGTTATCATATGAAAAATATCTGATTACATCCAATAACCTTAAAAATATATTTATTGCTTGTCTCTTATTTTTGCCACAAATGGGCAATAATTTAAATATATATTGCGATTTGAGGTGCGAATGAGGGTTTTAATATTGCAATTTAAATATATATATTTAATGTGATCGCACCTTAAAGGGGTGTGATTTGAGGTCAAAATCGCACCTTAAGGTGCGAATTTAACCAAACAGTTTTCGCACCTTAAGGTGCGAAAATAACGTAGAGGTATATAGTTACGTGAAGGTTGATCGGAGCTTCGAAAAAGGGTTGGAGGTGAATGAGGTTGGAGGTGAAAGAGGTTGAGGTTTAATTGAGTGCGAAGGGTGGTGGTGGTGGAAATGGTGATGGGAAGGAAAAGGGGGGTGATGGGGTGGTGGTGGTAATGGTGATGGGAGGAAAAAGTGGGTGGTGTGGGGTGACATAAGGTGCGAATGAGGGAGTGGGGGAGAGGGAGTGGTAGGAAGAAGATGAAGGATATGGTAGGAATAATAATAATTATGAAGGGCAAAAAAGTAATTTACTACACCAGATGGTGGTTTAAGGACCAAATGAGTGGTCTTAAAACCAACCCCGTTTCTGTTGTATTTCAATTTTTTATGATGCTAAATATATTTTGGTTCTTATACATTACAGGAAGATGTTGCGATCATGAAGGAAATGAACTTGGATTCATACAGATTTTCCATATCGTGGTCCAGAATATTGCCAAGTAATTAAGTCAAATGTTGATCAATGAAACTAATTAAATTTCACATTGTTGAATGTTGCACATACTTTAACCATTTAAAATTATTCTTTTGTGATAAATATCAACAACAGAAGGAAAGCTAAGGGGAGGTATAAATCAAGAAGGAATCAACTTTTACAACAATTTCATCAATGAGCTATTGGCTAATGGTCAGATCCATGCACAAACTCAGTTGATTCAACTTTGTATTGTACTTTGACTTAATTAGTAGTACTAATTAATTAATTAATTAATTAATTATTTAAATATCAACAATATATTGCAGGTATAAAACCATTTGTGACTCTTTTCCATTGGGATCTTCCCCAAGCTTTAGAAGATGAGTATGGTGGCTTCTTAAGCCCTCTCATAATGTGAGCTTCAATTCTTAATTAAAAAACACAGCTTATTCATTGCTTAGCAAATTGTTTAACACTTGATTGTATTAATTATATAATCTTCAGAAAGGATTTTCAAAACTATGTAGAGCTTTGTTTCAAGAAATTCGGTGATAGAGTGAAGCATTGGGTTACTTTCAATGAGCCATTGATGTACAGCAGTTTTGGCTATACAAAAGGGTTGTTTGCTCCAGGTCGTTGTTCTGCATGGATGAATCTAAATTGCACCGGTGGTGATTCTGCGACGGAGCCTTATTTGGTTACACACTACCAACTTCTGGCTCATGCGGCTGCTGTTCGTGTGTACAAGACCAAGTACCAGGTTTGTTAGTTGCACAGACCTACTTACCTTTTGCTGAAACTCACGACTTCCTTTATTAGAATACGGGGGTAACATGACTCGAGCTTTAGACCTTTTGGTCATATATAGGGAGTTTGATACAATGTTATGAATCAATTGTAGACACCACGTACACCAGAATGGTTTTATGTTATATTTCTAACGATTGTTATGTGTTGTTGGGTTAGCTTGGGTCAAGGAATTAAGAAAAGAAATTAGGGTTAATTTTTTGTTTTACATTTGCTTTATAAAAATTAAACAATAAATAATAAAATAAAATATTGAAACATTGCTTATATTCAGGCATCTCAGAAGGGTTTGATAGGCATAACATTGGTAGGTAATTGGTACCTGCCGCTCTCAGACACCAAATCTGATCAAAAGGCTGCTGAAAGAGCATTGGATTTCGTGTATGGATGGTAAGACATCATCTCTCTATGAGTTTTGATTCATCTTCAAAATGCACATGCACATGTAGTACCTAAAAAA
Source organism: Acmispon strigosus (assembly GCA_030819835.1). Classification (NCBI taxonomy): domain Eukaryota; kingdom Viridiplantae; phylum Streptophyta; class Magnoliopsida; order Fabales; family Fabaceae; genus Acmispon; species Acmispon strigosus. The sequence goes on from JAUAMA010000004.1 coordinate 63,583,926, forward strand.
ATGAGATCTTTGGATGCGGGTTAAAAAGGAAATTAAGAACCATACCTTGAGTCTGTCAGGGTCTGTGGTCACTAGTTTTTCAAAGGCGTATAGGCATTGATTTTTTCTTTTACTAAGGCCTGAAATAGTTGTTTCAAGACTTAATTGATTCTAAAAGTAAAATTGAGTTTGGGGAGAAGCTTCGCTGAGTAGTTTTTAGTTTTAGAATTGAATTTGAGGATAAAATTTTAATCGAAACATGCTATAAGTCTTTGATGATGACAACTCGATTCATGATTTTTTGAAAAAAAGTTAATTTTAATTGAAAGCCAATGGGTTTTTTCAGGTTTATGGATCCACTAACATTAGGAGAGTACCCTAAAAGCATGAGACTTCTTGTTGGAGCAAGATTACCAAGGTTCACTACAGAGGAAGCTAGGCTATTAAAAGGTTCATTTGATTTTATTGGCCTAAACTATTACTCTTCAAGTTATGCCTCTGATGCACCTCAACTAAGCAAAGCCAAACCAAGCTACTTAACAGATTCATTGGTCAATTCTGCATGTAAGGAACCAATCCTCTACCATATCTATTAGTTCTCTAAAATACTTATAACATATGTTGAATTTCATCATTGCTGATAACAACTTGTATTTTGTATTTATGATTTATTGCAGTTGAGCGTGATGGCAAACCCATTGGTTTTAAGGTATGTGCATTGTCACATAAACTTGTAACTACTTCACAAGTTTAATCCATTTTATAAAACAAACTTCTTTTAATAATTATGCAGATTGCTTCCGATTGGTTATATGTTTATCCAAGAGGAATCGAAGACCTTTTGATATACACTAAGGAAAAGTACAACAACCCTTTGATTTACATCACTGAAAATGGTAAGAGTAATTAAACACATTTCTGTATATCATGTTTAGCTTCCTTGAATGCAACATCATACATTAGAGGCTGAAATCCTACGTACTCATTTGATGTGTTTCTTCTCTGTTCCACCAATTAGATTATAAAACCACTTATGTAAAATTATTAAATTGGCAAAATTTTATTGGTGAGATAGAAAACAGACACTAAATAGTTACTATATATGTGATTTTGTTAACCTTTTGTATTAAAGGTTTGTGACAATTTACAACTTAACTTGTAGGTATAAATGAATACAATGATCCAACACTATCAATTGAGGAATCTATCATGGATATTTTTCGGATTGATTACCATTATCGTCATCTCTTTTATCTTCGATCTGCAATTAGGTAGGTATCCATTATTTACATTTATAATAACAGCTTGTTGTATTTTTCACCATGGAATTTAACATGTTTTGATATATTTTTATTTCTATTTTTTTATATGACAGGAATGGCGTGAATGTGAAGGGATACTATGTATGGTCATTGTTCGACAATTTCGAATGGTCCTCTGGCTACACTCTACGATTTGGAATGACCTTTGTGGATTACAAAAATGGCTTAAAAAGATATGAGAAGCTTTCTGCATTGTGGTTCAAGGAATTCCTCAAGAAAGAACCTACACTTTATGTTTCTAGTGAGTGAATAATACGATATTCATTCATCAAAATTAAATTATACTCGTGAGTAATTATTTTTTGTAAATATTTGTTTTTGAAAAGGTCCTAATCGACCTGAAAGGGAATAAAATGTGGATGTGCAGATGTGTTGATGTTATATTTGATTGTAATTGATCCTATATAAATAAATAAAAATGTTAGACTTAATTTACCCCTTTATTTTGTCAAATCCAGCTCGAAGATTCATTTTTGTTGACTTATTTTGTGAACTTTGGCTTATAAAAAGAAATCTATTATATTAGTGCAACTTACTAAGTTAAGGGAAAGTTTTTTTTTTTTTTAATGGTGCACGTGACAACAGCTCATTATATTTTTTAGTTATTAGTAAATTAGTTCCTTTTTCAGAATTTGACCATTCACATTTCATTACCCTTAGTTCAACTAAATGAGCTACCCCGCTCCCACTTAATAGTGATGTGATCAAATTGTCACTTTTCATTTTAATATCATTAGCAGCTAGAAAGTATATCAGCTTCAAAGATTGTACAAAACCATTCCATAAATTGCCATATTAGAAGTACCCAACAATTTTGTATAACACTGATCAAAATCAATTAAACCAAAGTTCACACTTGAGTTTGTAATTGTAGCCACCACTATGGTTTAATCACAAATGGGTGCTGCATGTTTGCCATCTTCCACAAGGATGTCAATTATAGTTCCTGAATGATCAACCTGTATATAGCACAAATTTGTAGTTTCTGATTATATATATATAGTTGCTTTTTAAACTACTTTTATGGAAGTTGCGTGATGCATGCCATGTTGATTTGATCACTCTTCTGCTTAATGTCTCTTTCCTAATTTGTTATAGAAGGTTTCCCTAAAACAAACAAACAAAAATAAAAAATTGTTATAGAAGGTAAACGCTTTAATTCATCCCAATATTCTCGCTGTTCGAATCTCAATTCATTATATAGGAAGCCAGGTTGGTAGTAAGATTATCATATTACGCGTTTATGGAGCTGCAAAATTTTGAAGATTCGATCTCCATGGTCTGGGAGCTGATGATGGTGATAATATATTAAATAAAATTGTTATTATATTAAATAAAAAATTGTTATACATTAAATAAAATTATAATATGTTATTTAGCTGTGCATAAAAATTGTTCGAGTTGGTTTAATCCGATTTCACATTTTTATATATTCAAATTCGAACCAAATTGGCTCGCAATCAAAGGAGTAGATCATGACGTTTGCGACACCGTATCCGATGGCAGTGTCTACTCCGGAGTTGGCCGAGGCGGTAGCGCTTCGGTGGTCTGTTCGGCTGGTAGCTAGGTTGGGTTTTCATAGTATCTGTGTTGAGGAGACGGATTGCCTCTCTCTTTGCTTGAGAAGTGGAAGAGTTTCCATTCTTGTTCCTCTTATGTTGGCTCTGTTATTTTAGATTGTTAGACTGTGGCCCATGGTTTTGTATCTTTTGACTTTTGATTTGTTAAGCGATAATTGGGTTGCTGACCTCCCTGCCTAGAAGGCTTCCTCCTTTGGTATCTGTGTTTGGGTGGAGAAGAGGCCTTCGGACACCGACAATGTTTTGTATTCAGATGCTCTTTCATCTGCTGATTTTGTTTAATTCTATGACCACCCTTTCAAAAAAAAAATTCCAAACAAAACCGAACTAATAATAATTAAAAATAATTCAAATCAAGTACTCAGTTGTCAATAAAAATAATTAAAAAACTCTAAAATTTGTAAAAAAAATTGAAAATTCTGAATTTTTTAAAAAATAAACTATGGTGCATGAAAAATATATATCGAAATAGTTCATGTATGAGATTTTTTGATTCTAGTTCATGTATGAGATTTCACTATACAAAATTAATACACTTTTTAATATTTCGGTTTTTTCCAAATAATTTTTTCCGGTATTAATCCCATTAAATGTTAAATATTATAGTGTAGTGTAATCTATACAGTGAAATTCAGATATTCAATTTGAATTGGTACTAATTTTTCTAAATCCATATATTCAAATTAGCACGATCCGAACGGGCTGGTCAACCTGACCTAGCCCATGTGCACAACATTATCCACAAAATACGTGGTATATTGATAAATAGTTTTAACTTTTAAGACTTTAAAAATAAAACTGTTTTCATTTATAAACATCTAAATCATACAAACATCCTTCACGAACTTTATTATTATGGAGTATTTTGTAGGGAAGAAAACTTTATTTAACCCTAAAAGTTATTTTAAAAATACTTTATGATATCATAAAAACTATTTAGGTTTTTCGTCCCTTGTTAATTTTCATCCCTTCATAAAAACCCTTGTTTTTAGTTACAATGTGTATATCTTGAAATGACATAATTTATTTTGTGCCAACTTGAGCAGATCCGTATGGATTTAAAAAATTGGCACCCATTCAATCCGAGTATCCGAACGACCCGAATTTCACTATATAAATACACTACACTTTGATATTTGACAATTTATGAGATTAATTCCAGAAAAAAATTTATTTGGAAAAAACTGAAATATTAAAATATAACTCATTCATTAAGAAGGTACTAATTTTTTATAGTGAAATGACATACATGAACTGTTCAGATATAATTTTTCATGCACACGCTTATTTAGTCTACTTTCAATTATTTTTTTCAGATTTTCTCTTTTCTATTTTCTTTTAGAATTTTAGAGTTTTATTTTTATTTTTATTCACAACTAAGTACTCAATTTGAACCAATCTGATTATTATTAGTTCAGTTTGATTCAGACTACGTGAAATTCGAATCGAGCAAACTCGAACGCTTTTAATTGATTAGGATTCTAATTTAATCACAAATCGATTCAAACTAACATGTAAGCATTCCTAGATAATATATTATAATTTTATTTAATGTATAAAAATAGCAGCCATGTATTTGTGGTGTAATATTAAAATTTTGCTCCTAAATGAATGAGTGATTTATTTAAGTATTACATATTTGATTCTTCTTAAGCAAGTGTCTATTTCCAGTGCCATGCTTAGGGGGCGTTTGTTAGATGGGCATAATAAAATATACCCGGGAATGAAATGGTGGGGATGTAAGTTCCCTTGTTTGTTAGCAGATTAGAAAAAAATTTCCCTAGCATCCCTCATTCCCGGGAATGATTTTCAAGTATGATTTTCACACATACACCCACCTCAACATTCCCATCCTCATGGGTGGGTATCAAAGATGCCCGGGAATACTCTAAACTGGGTAGCAGTTCTTTTTAGGGAAAAATCTATTTTACCATTTTATTCACTCATGATTTCCGTCAATATTTCATGAAGGTGAAAAAAAATTCAGGGTATTTTAATAATTTTATTATTCATTCCTGGGAATATGCATTCCTTACCGAACGCATGTCATAATTGTTTCCAGTAATGTTGGAAAAGATTCTCAAGAATCAAATTTGTTAACCAAACATAAATTTTAAAGATGTCTGGGAATAACATTTTCATCATAATATTCCCGAGAACAACATTCCTGAGTATAATTTTTCATACCGTCTAACAAACGCCCCGTTAGTTCCTTGGAGACGGGAAGGAAAGGCACAGCGGGTGGTTAATCTGGTTAGGTTCATTTGGCGCCATGGAAATTAACTCTGTGGTTTTCAAATTAAAGAAGGGGAGCCTTCTCTCTCGAGCTAGCGCATTAGAAAGCATTCAGTTTGGGGAAAAACTAATTAAAGGTGCTATTTTTCCGCTATTTGAATGGATCGATCTCAAACCCAGTTTCTTGCATCAAATTTATATAGTCTGAGCTTCTTCTGCTATGGCATAACACTCCTACTTGCTGAAATGGGCCAGGTCTTCATTCCTTTCATTAGCATTCCCTCACTTCAAGCAAAGAGAGCAGTAGTAATGTTTATTGTTAGCTTTGATTTTTGATTTGGTTGAGAAGAATGATAAGACCATGGAGATGCAAGAAGAAGGTGTTCTAAGATTTATAGGTTTAGATTTGGGTTGATTGGAGGAATGTAATTGAAGAAGAAGATGATAAAGAAGTTCCTAAGCTTTTTGTTGTGTTGTTGTATTTGGGAAATTAAACGATAAAGGAAACTACGCAAGCAAATCTCGATACTAACTATAAATAACAAAGGAAGGAGGGATGTTTAATCAGATTTAATTTAAAGGGTGAAGAAGATAATTAATTTGGTTTGAGAAAAATGTTTGAATTTGGTCCTCTTTAAAATATGAGGTGTGGCACATCAACATCTCCGTATACATAACAAAACATTGTCATTAGAGGTTATTTGTCGATGAGGACTAAAAGTGAACTATGTTATAAAATAGAGAGATATTTTTTAAATTTTACGCCAGTGGGAGACTAAAGTTAGACTGTCTTTATTTTATCGAGACAAAAAATATAGTTAACCAGAGATATATCTTATGAGAAAAATAATTTTATATTAGAAAAGTAAGAAATATACACGACTGTTAAATTTAATAGTTAATGGTCGATATTAAAACAACTAATAGTCACATAACCATTTTAAAATGACATGCGATTACTTCATATTTTAATCTTGATAATTCATGATTAAATCTAATAATTATAATTTATTTTTATTTCTTTATATAAAAATATTTTTCTCATAATATATGTAATTTAATTAACCGAATAATAAAAATAATATAGCAACTTAGTGAAACTAATGAGATATTTGGTTATTTCACAGAACAATCTATCCTATATTAAAATAAATTATGACTACAATTGAAATTAGTTTTGAGTGAAAAAATTGTTGCTATGACATAGGAAAATCCACGATTATGCGAAAACATCGAGTGGTGAAGTAAGAGATTCAAAGGCGTCAATGCGGAAATGACCCCCCGTGTTTTTTAGGATCAGAGAAAACCAAGAAATTAGTACTAATAAATAAATAAAACAAAGCGCCTCTTCCCGCAAATCGAAACGATAAAGTTGATAGAGCAAAATCAGTTACTCTTGAGCTTCACTTTTCTGAAACATGATGATGATGATGATGCTTTTCTGCGTTTTATGTCTTCTTGTTACCTCATTCCTCACCATTAACGCTCACGGTGTCGCATCCATTCTCGACGTTTCTTATCTCAACCGGAGCAGTTTCCCGCCAGGTTTTGTTTTCGGAACAGCTTCTGCAGCATACCAGGTTTGGTATATGTAATTGCTCTAAGTTTGCATTGCGATAATTATGTTTAGAAGCTGAAAGATTTGATTCTCATGTTGTTTTGAAATTTGTAGTATGAAGGTGCTGCAAGGGAAGATGGAAAAGGACCTAGTGTATGGGATACTTTCACTCATAAACACCCAGGTGTTTATCAATTCTTTTTCCTTCTTTTTTTTTCTCTTTTTGGTTTTCAAATGTACAAAGTGAAATTGTATGTGCATGGTTGGAAATACATCTACAATTGATTTTGGAGTCAGAATCAATTATACTGAGAAGCTTACGTGTGTCAGAGTTGATTATGAGGAAATAGAAGTTGATTTGAACATGCTAATCACGTGTTTTTTTAAGTTCACTTCTAGAAACCACATCTAGCCAGAAAATCACGTTAAGTTAAATCGGAAGCTACAATGTGAAACTTTTGAAATAACGCGCTTTTGAGGTGTGCGCCAGATGCACATCCAAACATGCTCTTAGACATCTTGTCCTGTTTATGTGATCTAGACATCTAGTCCTCTTTGACTTGAATTAAGGAGGAACCCTCTTTCTGCATGTTGGATCTATCCTACAAGTTCAATTCACTTTGTGTAACTAGCTAGATTTTCTCCAATGATCTATTTAGTGCTGGAATCATGTTCAATTGGCAATTTGAGCATGCAGTAGTTGTTGAATTGCTCTACCATTGTAGAATTTGGGTATCTGGGTGCGACTTTGGTCCCCTTTTACACAGGGCCAAATAAGCTGGTGTTTGCTTTTAATTATAAATTGTCTAGTTACAAGCATTATTTCCACTTATTTATCAATGAAATGGCATGCAGAAAAAATAGCAGGTGGAGCTAATGCAGATGTGACCGTTGACCAATATCATCGGTATAAGGTATCGTCCAAATTGCAATGCGACATTGGTAATTTTGTATATCTATATGTAGAGTCACGATAGACTGGTCTGCATATTTTAGGAGGATGTTGGAATCATGAAGAATATGAATTTGGATGCTTATAGATTCTCCATTGCTTGGGCTAGAGTACTACCGAGTAAGTCAAATTTTGTTGATATTCCACTCCAGACAATCTTGTTTCTTAGTTCATGTTTCATACTAACCATTGTCAATTTCTTATTAACTATTTGCAGAAGGAAAGCTTAGTGGAGGTGTAAACCGTGAAGGAATAAACTACTATAACAACCTCATCGATGAGCTACTGGCTAATGGTCATAATTCATCAACATTTATTTATTTTAACTCTTTAATTGTATTAGTATCATATCAATGTTGTTCATTAAGAATAATGCAGGTATGAAACCATATGTAACCCTCTACCATTGGGACATTCCTCAAGCCTTAGAAGATGAGTATCACGGTTTATTAAGCCGCCACATTGTGTGAGTGGCACCAATTTCCACCTAGAGACTAGAGTTATTTATATGTGACTATCGACGGGAAGTTTTTAGTAAATATGATGAACTGATGTACATGTATAATTTTTATGAGCTTTCAGAGATGACTTTAGGGACTATGCTGAACTTTGCTTCAAGGAATTTGGTGATAGGGTGAAACATTGGATTACTTTGAATGAACCCAGCAGTGTGAGTAGGCATGCCTATGGAAATGGCAGGTTTGCACCAGGTCGGTGTTCTGCTTGGCTAAAACTGAACTGCACTGGTGGCGATTCGGGGACGGAGCCATATTTGACTTCGCACTACATGATTCTTGCTCATGCTGCTGCTGTCAAAGTGTATAAGACCAAGTATCAGGTCCTCTATATTCTTTAACTTTTTCAAAATTACACAATGGTTTTTAAACTCTATTTGAGTCTAAAATTTAAATAACATGAAAACTTGAAAGTTTCTGTTTGAAGTGTCACTGTACAAATCCATGCCTAAATTCTTTTTGTTGGAAGATCATCCCTTTTTCTTATGTGAACTTATTGAAACTGTTGGTGAATGACCAAAATATTTGAAAATGTATATGCAGGCATCTCAAAAGGGTTTAATAGGGGTTACCATAAATACTGAGTGGTTTGTGCCGGCAAGTAAAGAGAAATCAGATGTTGATGCTGCACGACGTGCCCTTGACTTCATGTTTGGATGGTAAAGGTTACACTTACTTAACTATTCATAACTCAAAGGGACGAAACACTAAAGGATAGATTATATTAATTTTGGAAAAATGATCGTGAAATGATTGGTGATGTACCTTTCTACTTAGTAAGAAGACTGTGGACCAGCAACATTATAATATGTGCAGTTATATGATCTTATTGTGACTGTAAATTAAGTATTCCCCATTATTGACCAATGTTAGTGGATGATACCACTAAGATTGCTCTACTGGTACTCATTTTTATGTGAGTGATTTGTGTTGTTTACACTCTTCTCAGGAAACTGTATAAAATTGAAGGTAAACTACATATGAACTCAGTTGACTACACTTGAATTTAAAAGAACTCAGTTGATTTGTGTTGTCCAACCAACTGAATTCAAATGCAGCAATGTTCCATTTGTGCAAAGTATTAGGATATGAGTAAATAGTATTTCAATACATGTTGTTTATTGCATCTGCAATTTACATTTTGTGTTAGGTATATGGATCCTCTCACAAAAGGTGAGTATCCAAAAAGCATGCAATCTTATGTGGGAAAACGGCTGCCGAAGTTCACCCAAGAAGAAGCCAAGCTAGTTAAGGGGTCGTTTGATTTTCTGGGTCTAAACTACTACTCATCCTTTTATATTGCCAATGCACCTCACCTACATGGCGCGGGACCAGCCGAGCAATTTGATGCTCTTGTTAATAAAACAAGTAAGGAAAGTACTGTTAAGTTATGATAGAAAACAAAAAAAAGATGAAGTTTAATTCCACTACCTCTCCATGATTTCTGTCAAATAACACAGTTAGTTTTGACACATTAGCATTTCTCACATTTTCTACAAGTAATTATCAAGTTGATTATACAGTTGCAGTAGTTGCTTCTGTTCTAATGAATGGCCAAATTGAATTGAAAGAGAACTTATTGTAGTTACTATGGACTATATATGAAAGCATGGTTTTTTTATTTTTCAATGACAGATCAAATAAACGGCAAGGCCATTGGTCCCTTGGTATGTATTTCATCATTTCATTAGCAGCCTCATTACATATATTGGCCTTTCATTTTGGTCCCTGGAAAATTGGAAAAAAAGTTCATAGCTTTTGGTCCATCCCATGTTATGCGCAGGCTGCTTCGGACTGGCTATCCATTTATCCGCGAGGATTTCACGAACTATTGCTTTTCATCAAGAAGGAGTACAACAATCCTGTAATTTACATTACTGAAAATGGTAAAACATCAATTTTACTTGTTATTTTCTCAGATGTTTCAAGCATATCCTGTGATATTAATAAAGCTAATGAAAATGTAACAAAACTAATTGATAGGCTATGATGAAAACAACGATCCAACACTATCAATTGAAGAATCCATGTTGGACACTTATAGAGTTGATTACCTTTATCGTCATCTTTACTATGCTCATAAAGCAATCAGGTGAGTAATGCTTTCTCAGAAGAGCCTCACAGCCTCTCTCTATATTGTTTTGTAGGTTTTGAACTTTTTAATTCACAGTCATCATCCTTGTGACAGGTTTTAATATTTTCTTTTCAACACACTTTTCTATTAATTAAAATTTACGTGGAATTCACTAAATTATACAAATCCACCTCCAATTTAGTGGGTTCCTTATTTGATGAGACACGCATTAATTTTAACCAATAAAAAAGTGCATTGAAAAGAAAATGCTAGAAAACATCTTTTTCAAATTTTAATATGTGGATCCTAAAATTGACTATATTAAATTTCACCATCTTACCATTGATTTTTACATTTGCATTTTTTGGGAAAATGAGAGAGCTCCTCTTGGTTTAAATATATAAAGAAGAGAATTAGTTTTGGTGTCACCCTCACTCATTCTTATGTCATCACTCTTTTTTTCAAAAACCCAAAAAATAACCCTAATTTGAAAAACACAACACCACTTTACTACTGTCTCTTGTATTACCGCACTTTAAGTGCGGTTGTTTTTCATTAAGGAGCTTGCCTACGTATTTCGCCTGCAGCGACTCCGTTCCATGCACTCACTTAACACTCATATATTAAACTGTAATGAAAAACACACAAGGTTAAACAAATATAACACAGAAAAACTACCGCACCTTTTAAGTGCGGGACTAACAAACAACTACTCCGCACTTAAAAGTGCGGGACTAAAAAAACACACCGCACTTTAAAGTGCGGTAATACAAGTAAAATACTGTAGTGAGGTGGTGTTGTGTTTTTAAAATTAGGGGTATTTTAAGGTTTTTTAAAAAAAATGGGAGGGCGTAAGAATGAGTGGGGTGGCAAAGTGTTAAGAGTAGGATATTAATTATTTTATTGAATTTTATTTTATGTGTTGAAGGGATGGTGTGAATATAAAGGGATATTTTGTGTGGTCACTATTGGATAATATGGAATGGGACTCTGGCTACACCGTGCGATTTGGACTCAACTTTGTGGATTTCAAAGATGGCTTAAAAAGATACCCAAAACTCTCAGCTCGTTGGTTCAAGAATTTCCTCAATACAAGTTAGTGGGTGTTTGTTTTTATGTTTATTTACCATTTCAACAACAACAAATTTTGTACTCTTGATTTGGTGCTTTGGAACTATGATAATAGATTTCCGAACGTAGCCTTAGATTGTAGATTTGGCATGCTTCCAAGTGAAATGTGACATAATATTCATATTACAAAAAAGTGATATGAGATTTTTTCATTAGATTTTTGGGGGAAATAGAATAATTGCAAATTTTAAGTATGATAGAGCCCATGTTTTTAGATTTAGTAAACTATTTCATAATGCAAGCCATGTTTGGTTTAACTTCTTAAAAGCTCATATTAGCAGAAAAGCTTTCAAAGCCTAGTATCTAGTTACCAGCCTCTGAAATACACGGTTATAGTTAAAAATCTATTATCAATATCAATCATTTTACAAACATGGTTGTAACTTGTAAGTCTCATTCCATGTGCTCAATTTATAATTATTGTCATTCCTATTCACACCTATAGGCAAAAAAAATTAAAGGTGAAAAGTTTGGTTGAGACACTAAATACACTCATATCTATATAGAAATAGAAATAATAATAGAAGTGAGAAAAATGAGAGGTATTGATGAGTGATATGATAGGGAAAACAGGAGAGATATATAGACAAAAGAGAAATTGAGTGAAAATTAAACGGAAAATAAAGTAGTGTGTATACACCTGGAAAAAAAATGGCTTAATAGCACTTTTGGTCCCTCACTTATTACGATTTGGCACTTTTGGTCCCTAACAAAAAAAATTAGCCTAAATGGTCCCTCACTTTAACAAACGACAGCAGTTTTAGTCCCCCATCACTATTCCGTTAAGAATTAACGTTTTCTGTCTAAAATTAAAAAAAAAAAAACTTGTAACAAAAAAACTCTTAGAAATCCAGAAATTCATCCTGGAACCATAATACAGATCGAAAAGGGGCAAGAAGGAAATGAACAGGAAAGATGAAGAAATTTTCTTTGTTTCTCACTTCTCCAATTTCAGAAACCCTAAATCTTCACCATGAACCATATTTGAAATCAATCCCTATTAGCCTCTGAACCACCACCAGTAGACGGTAGCCATTCTCTCCCGACAAACAAAACCAACAAGAAAGAGAAGAAACAGAGATCTAGAGCGGATGGATCTGGAGAGGCAAATATGAAGCGACGAGATTGTGAGACGGCGGTGATGGTGACTGCATGAACCTGGGCGGTCGTGGTTGTTGTGCGGCGATGGCAGGGAGGCTGTGTTGACGACGATGGGCATCACGGCGGAGACGGCTCCGTTCCTTCCCTTGACGACGCGATCGAAGTTCCGGACTTCGAGTGAGGGAGATCAAAGATTTTAGGGGTCGATGAGAATGAGGGATTAGAGAGTTAGGGAAGAAAGGTGGAGGGAGAAGGAGGTGGTGGTGGAGATGGGTACGTGGGGAACACTGGTGTTGAGGCATTTGGGGTGATTCTGGTGGAGGAAAATGGGTACTTTGGGTTTGTGGGTGAGGGAGAAAGAGAAGGAGAAAGGGGTCGTGGGAGGATGAATCTGATGAAGAGTGTCTAGGTGCAAAGAAAGAGAAAAAATGAAGAATGATGAGGTTGTATCAGATGTGGGAAAAAAAAGGGGAAAATAGTGTAAAATTTTGGGTAGTAGTTATTACATGATTAAATTATGGGTTTAATTTATGGGTGAATATTTGAAAGAGTTGATGATAATCATTTCTGGGTTTGATGAAGAAGAAAAAGAAGAAGGATGAACAATGATGAACTTCTGGATTTCTAAGAGTTTTTTTGTTATAAGTTTTTTTTTTTGGTTAATTTTTGACAGAAAACGTTAATTCTTAACGGAATAGTGATGGGGGACTAAAACTGCTGTCGTTTGTTAAAGTGAGGGACCATTTAGGCTAATTTTTTTTGTTAGGGACCAAAAGTGCCAAATCGTAATAAGTGAGGGACCAAAAGGGCTATTAAGCCAAAAAAAATCTACCATAATCAGTTAAATGGGCTTTGGCTTGGGGATGAGCACATAAATTAGTAGGTATATGTCTCAACCAAAAAAAATTTAGTGGGTATGTATGCAGGGATAAAAACCCTTTAGCCTCTAAAATTAAAAGCGATTACTAACCCTATAAAAAAAATTAACTTTTTTAATTTTTGCAATTACGTCTACTAGAATTAAAGTAAAAGTTAAAATTTAGTAACTTGGGTAGAAGTCGTGAAATCAAATAGTGACTTCAAACCCTAGACTAATGTAAAAATTAGTAATATTAATAGTAAAAATTACTACACACAACTGACACTATCATTACCATCTCATGCTAACATAGCAAACATAACCATATTCTGCCATCTTCTTCGATCCATAACAAAATAAAGGTATTTATTTCCAACCTGCTCCCTTAACTTTCATGAGTGTTGAGTTTGAGACCATCCCAACTGTACCTGCCATCACCTTTTTTGCTTACTTTCAAATATACCCTTATTATTATATTAGTCGCTCTTTAAGATGTAAACAGGACTATATGTTCATTCATTTCATCGCACGTTAGGCCTATTATCATTTGGTGACACTTTAATGTAGAACATAATATCAAAAGGAAAAGCAGACATGCATGAGTACAATGTGTACCAGCCTGATTAATGTACGGGTCAAGTTCCGTCAAAAGAAAAAATGTACAGGTCAAGTTTGTTAGGTTTATGTATGTGTAAGTGTAAGTGAGTGACCAATTTGATGATTATTTATATTCCTTGATTATAGTATCTGCTGTAAATTTTTAATTGAATAATTACGGTTCATGAATGAACGAAGGAGGAGTGGCCAACAATTAATTGCATGAAAATCATTTGCAATTTTCCATCGTTCAAATTCCACATGGCGGGTCTCCCTCCATCATTATGGAAACAGAGATAGATTTGCATGGAACCATCCATGATATCAGATCGATGGTCACTCCTTAGAAGTAACAACTGCCAACCCTATTAAATTCATTTATTTATAGGTGCAAACATGAATTAAAATTGAGAATTATTGCTGGTCGCATCTATAAGTGCAAACTGACCACATATGATCGCATTGATAGCTGCAAACGTGGAAGCAGAGAGAGATATGTTGGAAAAAAATTTGTTTTTTAAGGGTAAAGTAGTAAATGACTATATTTAGAGGCGGTGGAGGGTCCAAAGGAGGTGGTCCAAACCCAATACCCAACTTTCACGTGTTATACTGTTATACTGTTATACTTTTGCATGCACAAACTTGAGTTTTATTGGCTCATCCTTATTCCTGTTAAATAAATTTTTTTATCACAAAAACTCATTCTACTTATCAAATACTCGTTGTTTCATTGTCTTACAAAGATGTTTTAAATAGTTTTAAGACAAATTAAAGAAAATTTGTATACATGCTTGTCTACACTGATTCCGATTGAGTGAAAAATTATAAAAAAAAATTGGTTGTTTGTTGAAAAATACATTAATAGTAAAAATAATTTTTTACTTAACTAAAATACAAGTAGTAGTGTGTATAAGTATAAGTATATAAGTAACTAAAGGGTGTGAGGATGAACAATTAAGTTGTTATTCATGTGGATACGGATATTATCTCATATGTAAGTCTATAACTTGGATATGAGATAGGACTATATTCATACCATAGTCATTGTCAATCCTATGTATGAATGAATTAAATAATATTATAAACATTTAATTTAAGATGGGTGAAGAAGTGGAAAGCCGTATATATTAAAGTATAGTCATGACACATTATTTTTTTTACTAAAATAACTTAGATATACCATTTTGCAGCTATGATCACGTGATCAGTGATAC
The DNA here is from genome assembly GCA_030819835.1 of Acmispon strigosus. Taxonomy (NCBI): domain Eukaryota; kingdom Viridiplantae; phylum Streptophyta; class Magnoliopsida; order Fabales; family Fabaceae; genus Acmispon; species Acmispon strigosus. The sequence goes on from JAUAMA010000004.1 coordinate 63,599,043, forward strand.
TATTTTAGCAGATTTAATTTAAGATGAGAGGAGAAGTGAAAAGCCACTTGATTATATATATTAAAGTATAGTCATGACACATTATTTCTTTTACCAAAATAATCTAAACTTACCATTTCGCAGATATGTTCACGTGATCCGCGATGCTATTTTAGCATATTTAATTTAAGATGAGAGGAGAGTGGAAAGCCACTTGATTAGGTATATTAAAGTATAGTCATGACACATTATTTCTTTTACCAAAATAATTTAGACATACATTTTTGCAGCTATGTTCACGTGATCGGCGATGTTATTTAGCAGATTTAATTTAAGATTAGAGGAGAAGTGGACAACCATGCACTTGATTAGGTATATATTAAAGTATAGTCATGACACATTATTTCTTTTACCAAAATAATCTAGACATACCATTTTGCAGCTATGTTCACGTGATCGGCGATTTATTTTAGCAGATTAATTTATGATGAGAGGAGAAGTGGAAAGCCACTTGATTAGGTATATTAAAGTATAGTCATGACACATTAAAAGGGGTGGTAGAAGATATTATATTTAGGGATAACAAAATTTCAAAAAGGGGTCTTATAAAAAAGATGGAGAGAGTATTAATTAAACACACATGAAGGGTGGTAGAACTTCCACTAAATTCAATGACTATAGTAAATACTGCCTCCCTTTAAAAAATATTACTTATTTTTCTATTTTACCATTTAAAATGCATTTTATATTTTTATCTCTCCTTATTTATTTTTCTCATAACTACATTATTTGAAAAAACTTCAATCAATTCTTTCTTAAAATTCTAAGTGGACATATATACAGAAAAAAATGTCTTTTTTTTAGACGGTTCATAAAAAACGGGTGTAATATTAATTAATTTTATTAACCAAGTGTAGGTTTAATGATAGCCACACTAGATTCCCGTAAAAATAAGGTCACAAAATTAAACCCTAAGAAATACATATGTTTGAAGGGGCCATCACCTTGTCTAAAAAAAAATTAATTAACTCTATGGTGGTAAAGTGTGTATATAGGCATTACAATAAGGTAAGATAAATTAACCACAAACAATTTGAATTAGCTGGTCCATTTTTCCTATTGATGGAAATGAATCTTGGCTGACTAGGCTTTTCCGTGCCCTAAGTTTGGCATGCATTAAATTAAATTTCTACGGTCCAAACCTGACCTGTAGCTTCTTGTAGACCAATTTTTAAGCTATGATCTTTTGACTGTTGGCCTAGTTGGGAGCCTATTTACCAACTATTTCACATAAGCAAGGCTTAAACAGAAACAATCCCGATATATAGATATACTAAATTCTAGACATATATACGATAGACATATGTAATTTATGACGATTTTTGACCGTCATAAACTACAAAATTAAAAATAAGCTTGATACTGACAATGTAAAACCACCATAAAGTCCTCCAAGATTTTTCCTATACACATTTTGGGGCTGTTTCAAACCTTAAAATCTGTATTTATAGTGATACGTTGCAGACTAGGCGTCGGACGACCTCTAAGACCCATCCAGGAGGCTGTTTCTTCAAGGGGAGGTTCATTTTCTCACCAAAACTTGCACTTTTTTCCAATCCAACCGTTCAAATTAAAGTTTCATTGGTTATAAACCATTTATTTAATTTTAAGCACGAATGTGGTGTTGCAATTTTGCTTAAACAATTTTAAACCTTCTGCATTAAAAAATTAGGATTAGAATAAAAAATTTCATAAAACCTAACATAAACCTAAACAATTACTAAACTAATTAATTGAATTGGAATGATATAAATTGAAACACAAGTGTCTAAAATAAATTTCAAATATATGTAAAAAAAGACACTTATCACACATATACATCGCTGTCACTTCAAGACATCAAAGACAAGCACTCTAACGAGGATTAATCCCACCATTTTCATGCACACAAGGGCAAAAGTCAAAATCCAAAAATTGTTAGAGATAAAAATTAAACCGTGATACAAATATAGGGACATATTCGGCTATTCCTGCTAAGACACGGACACCTTTCAAGCATGCACCAATATTTATATATAAAAAGTGTATAAAGTGAGAGTGATAATTCACCTGTGAAGTCTCAAGATTAAAATAAAATGGTGTCATGTAACCACTAAATCACTTTTAATCTCCACCACTCATAAATGGTTTACGGTCTCATCTCTCATGGAAAACATTCTCACCGCCCCTTATATATATATATCAACTCTTGTCTCTTCTTCTGTATCAACTAGTCCCATATTGACCTCCTCCATTGCAATTGAGCAGAATCAAAAACACTATACGGGTATGGCACTCAGTGACTATTATCTATATCTCCTCAACATTGGTGTCTTGACTCTTGTCATTAGCTCTTCACTTACAATAGTGGAAGCTGTTGCTCCTACTCTCGATGATGTTGATTCTCTTAACCGGAGCACTTTTCCGGCAGGTTTCATCTTCGGCACTGCCTCCTCCTCCTACCAGGTGCGTCAGCACGTTTGTGACTTTGTGTTGACAAATCTTTTAATTTCGCTATAAGGTAAAATTCAAATGGCTATTGATATTTCAACACCATTCTTTCAATCTTGTAAACAAAAGGCTTTCAACAACTTTTACCTAACAACTTAAGTATAAAAAAAGTGCCTCACTTAATATTAAAATCAATATGGAACCACTAAATTCTACACATATCAAGCTAGAAATTTGCTTTTTTCTTTAAGGAGCATATCACAGATGAAATATACCATTGAGGAACCTTCACATGTGTCTTTCATGTGGTGTTAGAGAGATATAATAAACTCATTCATCAACATTCACTCTCAATTTCTTTTATCTGGTATTACCAATTTTACATGTTAACAGGAAGATGTTCAGATCATGAAGTATATGAATACAGATGCTTACAGATTCTCCATCTCTTGGTCAAGGATATTGCCAAGTAAGCTAATGCTACATTTAGTTACACCCTTATGACTTTCAGCTACTTGAATCTTCCATTTACATGAATCACTCTAATAAATGATTATAAGTTTATAACATGCTACTATCAATATAAATAGCATCTTTGGTTATTAATTGTTAAAACAGAACAGATAAATCAGTCACTTATCTTTCTTCAAAATTATTCACCAAATTGAGATAAGGTAAATTAAAAAAAAAAATAGAAAGCAATAAATAAAGAAAAAACTCTACCTGGGTATTTATGAGTAATGGTATCCCATACACTTGGCCCTCTGCCACCTTCATTTGCAGCACCTTCATACTACATCATCAATGCAACAATTAAGAAACAAATGAAATTAACTCCTATTCTTAACCTTTTAAGTTGTTCCTGAGATATATATTATGAAAAATGTGAAGCAGAAATTAAAAGATTTGTCAACGCAAAGTCACAAACATGCTGACGCACCTGGTAGGAGGAGGAGGCAGTGCCGAAGATGAAACCTGCCGGAAAAGTGCTCCGGTTAAGAGAATCAACATCATCAAGAGTAGGAGCAACAGCTTCCACTATTGTAAGTGAAGAGCTAATGACAAGAGTCAAGACACCAATGTTGAGGAGATATAGATAATAGTCACTGAGTGCCATACCCATATAGTGTTTTTTATTCTGCTCAATTACAATGGAGGAGGTCAATATGGGACTAGTTGATACAGAAGAAGAAACAAGAGTAGGAATAGCCGAATAGGGAGGCATAATGAGGATGATGAATATGGTAGGATTAGCCGAATACGGAGGCATAATGAGGACGCATAATGAGGATGATGAATATGGTTGAAGTTGATGAATATATATAATTTTGGGTTTTAATTTTTTATTAATTTTTTTTTCAGAAATCGTTAAATGTTGGACAAGACCAAAGTTGTTAATGGAAGTATTCGTGGGAATCAAAATCGTAATTTTTTTTATTAAGGACCAAAATCGTAGGAAGTGTGTAAGTATGGACTAAAGTTGCAATTAAGTCAAAATCATAACTTAAAAATTGGTCTACAAGAAGCTACAAGTCAGGTTTGAACAGTAGAAATTTAATGCATGCCAAACTTAGGCCACCGAAAAGCCTAGTCTGCCTTGATTCAGCTAATTCAAATTGTTTGTGGTTGAGTAATTTACCTTATTGTAATGCCTATATACACAGTTTACCACCATAGAGTTAATTAATTCTTTTGGTCATTATGGTGCTAATATGTTTGAGATAAGATGATAGTTCCTTCAAACAAATGTCTTTCTTGAGATTCAATTTCGTGACCTAATTTTTACGGGGATTTGGTGTGTCTACTACTAAATCTATACCTTGTTGGTAAAATTAATTAATACTACGTCCATTTTTTTATTAACCATCTAAAAGAAAGACATTTTTCTGTATATATGTCCACTTAGAATTTTAAGAAAGTGTTGTTATGAGAATAATAAATGAGGAGTGATAAAAATATAAAATGCATTTTAAATTGTAAAATAGATAAATAAAGAGCGTATTTAGTGGAAGTTCAACCACCCTTCATGACTCATGTGTTTAATTAATACTCTATTCATTCCTTTTTGTAAGACTCTTTTTTGAATTTTGTTGTCCCTAAATATAAGACTCCTTACCGCTCCCTTCGTTCTTTAATAAATGTCACTATTTTTATCTTATTTTTGTTTTTATTTATTTGTCACTTTTACAATTCCAATAAAACATTAATTATGTTTTACTAATTATACCCTTAGTTTTAATGGTGATAGGAAAATTGAAAAGTTAAAATTAATAAGCGAGATAAAGAGTATATAAGGAAGTCTGAAGATAATTTAACTAAAAACAAGAGCATTAACATCATTTCTTAATTCATGTGCTAAAACCTTAAAGTGACAGTTATTAAGGAATGAAGAGAATATATGTGTGATAAGTGCCTTTTTTTACATATGTTTGAAAATTACTTTAGACACTTGTGTTTCAATTTATATCATTCTGATCCTCAATTAATTAATTTAGTAATTATTTAGGTTTAGGTTAGGTTTTATGAAAATTTCAATTCTAATCGCAAATTTTTAATGCAAAAGGTTTAAAGTTGTTTAAGCAAAATTACAACACCACATTCGTGCTTAAAATTAGATAAATGGTTTATAATGAATGAAACTTTAATTTGAACAGTTGGATCGGAAAAAGTGCAAGTTTTGGTGAGAAAATGAAGCTTTTGAAGTGTTCTGGCCGCCCGGGCACTAGAGGCTGCCCGATGCCAAAAACAGTTTAAATAAACCTCCCCTTGAAGAAATGGGCCGCTCAATGGGTCTTAGAGGTCGTCCGACGCCTAGTCTGCAACGTAGCACTATAAATACGAATTTTAAGGTCTGAAACTACCCCAAAATGTGTGCAGGAAAAATATTGGAGGACTTTATGGCGGCTTTACATTGACAATATCAAGCTAGTAATTTATAACTTCGTAGTTTATAGCTGTCAAAAATCATCACAAATTACATATGTCGATTGTATATATGTCTAGAAATTGGTATGTCTATATATCGGGATTGTTTCTGTTTAGCCTTGCTTATGTGAAATAGTTGGTAAATAGGCTCGCAACTAGGCCAGACAAGCAAAAGTCATAACTTAAAAATTGGTCTACAAGAAGCTACAGGTCAGGTTTGGATTGTAGAAATTTAATTTAATGCATGCCAAACTTAGGCCACGGAAAAACCTAGTCTGCCCTGATTCATTTCCATCCATAGGCAAAATGGACCAGCTAATTCAAATTGTTTGTGGTTAATTTACCTTACCTTATTGTAATGCCTATATACACACTTTACCACCATAGAGTTAATTAATTCTTTTGGTCATTAGCGGGGTTAATCCGTTTGAGATAAGATGATGGTCCCCTTCAAACAAATGTTTTGGGTTCAATTTTATGACCTATTTTTACAGGGATCTAACCTACCTACCACCAACTCACTAAACCTACACCTTGTTAGTAAAATTAATTAACACTACGTCCGTTTTTTATGAACCATCTAAAAAAAAAGACATTCTTTTAGTATATATGTCCACTTAGAATTTTAAGAAAGAATTGATTGAAGTTTTTTCAAATAATGTAGTTATGAGAAGAATAAATAAGGAGAGATAAAAATATAAAATGCATTTTAAATAGTAAAATAGAAAAATAAGTAATATTTTTTATAATAAAATTAATTGTATTTCTTGTATATTTTTTCTCTTTATAGATAGTTGATAATAAAGGGAGGCGGTATTTACTATTGTCATTGAATTTAGTGGAAGTTCAACCACCGTTAATGTGTTTAATTAATACTTCTTTCATTTTTTTTTATAAGACTCTTTTTGAAATTTTGTTGTCCCTACGTAAAAAAGTCATCCAATTAATCCATGTATTTTTTTGAAAATACAATAGAATTTATTTGTTTAACAAAATGATTCAATGGGTTTTAAAACACTATGGATGAGTCATCATCCATCCACCAAATTAAATGACGGGTCACTATCCATACATTTAATTTTAATTTTGTTATTGGATGAATTTAGTTGTGGGTGTATTTGATGAATGACGGGTTCATAGATCCATTTGTCACCCATAATATTTACTATGGACATCGAGTTTAATGGAAATTCAAACACACACTTTAGGTATTTATATCACACTAGCCTCGATTTGTGTACTACAAAACAATAGCAACACTCAGAAACACCATTTTTCTCTCTATTTCTTTCTTCTTGTCGTATCATATTATATATCACATATGTTACTTTTCTCTCTTCTTTTCATATGTCTGTGTCTAAAAAAAATGATACAAGAATCTTTATTGATATCACGCATCATTTACTTATCCACAATCAAACCAACTCTCATGTCATTTCTGAAGTTTTTCTTTCTTTCTTTCTTTCTTTCCAAGGCATTGTACCAAACTTCATCTTATTTTATTTTGAGAAAAACTCTCTTTTTTTAATTAAAAAATCATTTTTTTTGAAATTTTAAGGTGTTTGTTTCAGTTTTTCCAAAAATCATTATTTAAAAAAAACTAAAAATAGGTTATACTCTTTATCTCGCCTATTAATTTTAACTTTTCAATTTTTCTATCACCATTAAAACTAAGGGTATAATTGGTAAAACATAATTAATGTTTTTTTGGAATTGTAAAAGTGACAAATAAATAGAAACAAAAATAAGATAAAAATAGTGACAACTATTAAGGAACGAAGGGAGTAGTAAGGAGTCTTATATTTAGGGACAACAAAATTTCAAAAAATGGTCTTATAAAAAAGAATGAATGGAGTATTAATTAAACACATGAAGGGTGGTTGAACTTCCACTAAATACCGCCTCCCTTTATTTTTCTATTTTACCATTTAAAATGCATTTTATATTTTTATCCCTCCTCATTTATTATTCTCATAACAACATTTTCTGAAAAAACTTCAATCAATTCTTTCTTAAAATTCTAAGTGGACATATATACAGAAAAATGTCTTTTTTTAGATGGTTAATAAAAAACGGACGTAGTATTAATTAATTTTACCAATAAGGTATATGTTTAGTAGTAGACACACTAAATCCCCGTAAAAATAAGGTCACAAAATTGAATCTCAAAAAAGACATTTGTTTGAAGGACCATCATCTTATCTCAAACAGATTAGGGTTTAGGCATTAATTAACTCTATGGTGGTAAACTGTGTATATAGGCATTACAATAAGGTAAATTACTCAACCACAAACAATTTGAATTAGCTGGTTCATTGTGCCTATGGGTGGAAATGAATCTAGGCAGACTAGGCTTTTCGGTGGCGTAAGTTTGGCATGCACTAAATTTCTAGTGTTCAAACCTGACTTGTAGCTTCTTGTAGACCAATTTTTAAGTTATGATTTTGACTTGCAACTTTAACTTTAGTCCTTATTTACACACTTTTTACGATTTTAGTCCTTAATAAAAAAAAATCACGATTTTAATTCCTATGAATGCTTCCGTTAACAACTTTGATTTTTTATCCAACATTTAACGGTTTCTAAAATAAAAAATTAATAAAAAATTAAAACCCAAAATTATACATATTCATCAACTTCAACCATATTCATCATCCTCGTTATGCCTCCGTATTCGGCTAATCCTACCATATTCATCATCCTCATTATGCCTCCCTATTCGGCTATTCCTACTCTTGTTTCTTCTTCTGTATCAACTAGTCCCATATTGACCTCCTCCATTGTAATTGAGCAGAATAAAAAACACTATATGGGTATGGCACTCAGTGACTATTATCTATATCTCCTCAACATTGGAGTCTTGACTCTTGTAATTAGCTCTTCACTTACAATAGTGGAAGCTGTTGCTCCTACTCTTGATGATGTTGATTCTCTTAACCGGAGCACTTTTCCGGCAGGTTTCATCTTCGGCACTGCCTCCTCCTCCTACCAGGTGCGTCAGCATGTTTGTGACTTTGTGTTGACAAATCTTTTAATTTCTGCTTCACATTTTTCATAATATATATCTCAGGAACAACTTAAAAGGTTAAGAATAGGAGTTAATTTCATTTGTTTTTTAATTGTTGCATTGATGATGTAGTATGAAGGTGCTGCAAATGAAGGTGGCAGAGGGCCAAGTGTATGGGATACCATTACTCATAAACACCAAGGTAGAGTTTTTTCTTTATTTATTGCTTTCTATTTTTTTATTTTTAATTTACCTTATCTCAATTTGGTGAATAATTTTGAAGAAAGATAAGTGACTGATTTATCTGTTCTGTTTTAACAATTAATAACCAAAGATGCTATTTATATTGATAGTAGCATGTTATTTGCTTGTTTTATTGCTTCGCAGTTTGCTTTGATTTATTGGTTCTGCTTTTCTAATTAGTAACTATTGATGTTATTTATAAGATAATTTGATATTGATTCAATTCAGTAATTCAAAGGTGTTAACAAGTGGTTAAAGAATGTGCTTTATGTCTTAATGCAACAAGTTAATCAGAAAACCAAAATGTTTAAGTGAGAGATAAGATAGGTGATTTGATAGGAAAAGAAAAGAGATGGAAGTCAGGAAGAGAAAACAGGTGTGTATGAATCAAAACTGAATGGAGCCCCTCTATTTTGTTTGTAAAACTGGACAAGTTCTTCAGAAATTGTTCTTAAAGCAATATTAAAATGAAAACTCAGAACAACTTAAAAGAAAGCATAGATAATTCTCTGTTTGGTTTCTGTTCTCCTTTTTTACTTCATTTCCAGCTAGTTTTGTACATGCTTTTTTATGTAGTAATTGGTGTAATTGCATACAGAAACAATATTGGATAGAAGCACTGGAGATGTAGCTGTTGATCAGTATCATCGCTATAAGGTAAAATTCAAATGGCTATTGATATTTCAACACCATTCTTTCAATCTTGTAAACAAAAAGACTTTCAAGAATTTTTACCTAACAACTTAAGTATAAAAAAAGTGCCTCACTTAATATTAAAATCTATATGGAACCACTAAATTCTACACTTATCAAGCTCAAAAATTGCTTTTTTCTTTAAGGAGCATAGCATATCACAGATGAAATATACCATTGAGGAACCTTCACATGTGTCTTTCATGTGGTGTTAGAGAGATATAATAAACTCATTCATCAACATTCACTCTCAATTTCTTTTATCTGGTATTACCAATTTTACATGTTAACAGGAAGATGTTCAGATCATGAAGTATATGAATACAGATGCTTACAGATTCTCCATCTCTTGGTCAAGGATATTGCCAAGTAAGCTAATGTTGGATTCAGTCAGACCCTTATGACTTTCAGCTACTTGAATCTTCCATTCACATGAACCACTCTAATAAATTTGCAGAAGGAAAAATAAGCGCGGGTATTAACCAAGAAGGAATCAAGTATTACAACAACCTGATCAATGAGCTACTGGATAATGGTCATAAATACTCTATTCTTTATTCCTATATCATCACATCCATGATGTTCAAATTCATAATAAATTGATGGGACTAATTGATCAGGTCTTCAACCATTTGTGACCCTTTTCCACTGGGATCTTCCCCAAGCCTTACAAGACGAGTACGAGGGCTTCTCGAGTCCTCGTATCATGTAAGTGGCATGACACAACAACATGGATTGTAGGAATCAGAATCCTCTCATGTTGAAGTTTCACATGACATTGTTAGCGTTAATTTTTCTGTCTATTTCTCTATTCGTGTTTATTAAATAGGTTGCACATTTGTTTGTGTAGAAATGATTTTCAAGACTACTCGGAGCTTTGCTTCAAGGAATTTGGAGATAGAGTGAAGCATTGGATTACTCTTAACGAGCCACTGATTTATAGTTCGGGTACTAAAGAGCCCTATGTGACCTCACACTATCAGCTCCTTGCTCATGCAGCCGCTGTCAAAATTTATAAAACCAAATATCAGGTGCATTGCTCATCCACTGGAGGACCTATAAGTAGAACATCTTATTCTTTACCCATTAATGGTCCAATTTACTAGTTATAGCAATCTTGTTCATTATTATGAAACGTTCAAAATATTAAAAAAGTTGAATATGAGCAGGCATCTCAGAAAGGTTTGATAGGCATCACCTTAAACTGTCACTGGTTCTTGCCATTCTCAAAGGACAAATCAGACCATCATGCTGCCCGGCGTGCTCTTGATTTCATGTTCGGATGGTAAGTAAACGGTATTCTATTCTACCGCCTTTCTATGTGTGTCTTGCATGTTAGTGCATGTTTGGATACTCTTCTACAATTGATTCTGAAGTCAGAATCATTGCTGGGAGAGAAGCTTCTGAGTAGCTTCCAAGTTTCCGAATTGATTTTGATAAAAGAGAAATTGATCCAAACACGCTATTTGATTTGGTTGCAGGTTTATGCAGCCACTTACGACAGGAAAGTATCCAAAAACCATGATGTCTTTGGTGGGAAATAGATTACCAAACTTCACTAAGGAGCAATCGAAGCTACTTGTTGGCTCATTTGATTTTGTTGGACTAAATTACTACACCACTAATTATGCTGCACATATACCTCATCCAAGTAATGACAAAAGCATTCCAGGCTACTACGCGGATTCTCATGTCAACTTCACAAGTAAGAACTACTTGATTACGACTCTTAATGAAGAATCATAAATTACATGCCCTTTTTCCCCTTTTTGTAAAATTAAGGACTGTGATTCCCTACCGTCAGGGAACCCTGCATTCGGTGAAGGTGAAGTCAGGGGTCCATAGTCGTCCAATATCAGATCGCTTATATTTAAGGTTGCTATACCTCAAAGTAATCTGATACAGAAGGCTGCGAATCCCTGTCTTCACTGAATTCAGATTCCCTGACTGCAGGCAAGGCAATCTGATTTCTACAATTAAGGGTCAACATAATTTATGACCAAGAAGTTAAGGAGTTATGTAAATTGAACACTAATTCATTGAATTGAAATAACATTGAAGCACTGATAGAAAGATTAATCTGTGGTACTACCACCTTTAATCTTGTATTTCACAAAGTCTGTTTTTATGACTTGTGACAGCTGAGCGTAACGGGATACCAATTGGACCAAGGGTACGTTTAGACTCTCCTTGATTTGCTGTTATGTCTCAAATACTATGATTTGTTTGGTTAATGAATAATAGAGGAACATCATTTCTGTTCAGGCTGCTTCACCATGGCTATATGTTTATCCAAAGGGGATTGAAAAACTGTTGTTCTACACAAAGAAAAAGTATAACAACCCTTTGATTTACATAACAGAAAATGGTAATATTCAAATTATGTTCTTTTAATTCACACATACCTTACTTTTGTTCTTGTTAGTTCCTTCCTAGTCACATCCACTGTCTAATAAACTGAAATTTTCACATTTCAATTAAATTATAGGCATGGATGAATTCAATGATCCAGCACTACCACTTGAAGAGGCACTTATGGATACTAACAGAATTGATTACCACTATCGTCATCTTTATTATATCTCAACTGCAATCAGGTAATTGGCATCATCTCTTTACTTATTTCATAATTTAATTCAATGCATTTAAAATCTGCTAATATGATTTGTTGGCTTTTGATGCAAAGGGGTGGTGTGAAAGTACAAGGATATTTTGCATGGTCACTTTTAGACGACTTTGAATGGCATTCTGGCTACACCTTGCGTTTTGGAATTAACTTCGTGGATTACAAGGATAATTTTAAAAGACATCAAAAGCTATCTGCACATTGGTTTAGGAAGTTTCTTAAAAAATATTAAGCTTATTGCATTATGTCATGATGAATCGATGATCTCCAATGATATGATGTAAACTTGATTGCTATTCAGGAGCAACTTCAATAATAAATTTATATGCTGAAACTACAAGTACTTTATGTCTGTGTTATAATTGTTTTAGTTTTCCATGGTGTTCTGTTATTGTTAAATGCAAATATAGATTGTGGATCGTTATGTTATAATTCAAGACATGTTTGGATCAACTTGTACCACTCTTAGAAGAATCAAATCTGACTTGCAAAAACTACTCTTGTAAGCTTTTGACTCAGCATGTTTTGTACAATAAATATAGTCACATTATGTGTAATCAAACATGCAATTACCAATATATTTTAGGTATGAGAAGTACCCATGTTTTAGTTTCTACATCCCAACGGCGGAATTTATCGTCGTCAGATGATTTAAAGTAGCAACCTTTCTCGCATCTCTTGATTGTGTCATCTGATTCAGATTGGAACAGAAGATACTCAACGATAAAAGACACTTCACTGTTTTGTCCAATACAAGTCAATGGTGGCCAAACTTTCCTTGTCCCAGGCAGAGGAATCTCAATTTTAGTTTTAGGAGGGATGACCTTTGATGTCTCATAAGCCTCGTTGCCTAAACAATTCACATAAATGTTTCCCTTGGCTTGAGAGTTGTATACAACCATGCTCTTAGTGTTGTTACACATGCCCCCATCCCAACATGTACATAGCAATAATACCATGGTGGCAATTGTTATATGGAACTTCTTCATGGTTAGATATCTTTTTCTGTGAGATAGATAGAATAGAAGATCCATTTTCCCCTATATATATTCAGTTCAAGGGCCTAACTAGTTATTAATTGCTTTTAGAAACGTTTAATATTGTAGTTTAACTGTTGGTTAGATCTGTTTTAACTATTTGTTAGTAAGTTGATATATATTCAGTTTCAGTTCATTTATGAAAGAAACAGTTCTCTAATACAATTTATTCAAGTCACAAGGAGATCAAAGCGGAGCATTCAAAGATCAAGATGACACCCACATTGATTTTTCTTTTTTGGTACAGACACTGACATGTGCACTAATAAGCATCAAATTATAACCATACACATTAACAATGTAAACATATTTAGATTTTAGATATGAAGTTTAGTTATAATTCAAGATGTATCACATTTTTATATTTTTCTTAACTTCAATTCAATTATAATATAATAAGATGGTAAAATATGAATATAGGTGGGTGTGTATAAATGATCTATCTTGTGAGAAATATCACTTGAAAATGTGTTTTTGCTTACCTTAAATTAGTTAAATGTAATATGTTGTAGTGGTAAAAAGTGGCTGTTTAAACCCCTAAATTGCAAATTGCAAATATGATAGAGCCCATGTTTTTTAGATTTAGTAAACTAGTTCATAATGCAAGTCAGAATAGCTTTCAAAACCTACTATTGTTTGTGCTTTCCCTTGAGGGTCTGCTTCACTAACAGAAATAATCTAGACATGTCATTTTGTTTTCTACAATTGTAACATGCTCACGTGATGGGTAGCAGCTATTTTAGTGGAATTATCAATGATTGGGGCTCACTTTTGCAGGATGTAGTCATGTTTTAATTATCATTTATCATCTTTCAAAAAAATATTATCATTCATCAAAAGGTTAGAATGAGTTTGTTTTAGATTAAAAATATAATGATTTTTATCTATCTAAAATGGAAATTAATATTAGAGATTTTGAGAAAAGCAGAAGTTATTTTGTGTTTATTTACACTAATGAATCATTTTTTATCTTCTCTTTGATCTATAATAATAGATTTTTATGATAAGTTAATCAAAGTAGCTTTTTAAAATAATCTGTTTTTAGTTTTTTTTTTAAATAATGATTTTTGGAGAAACTGAAACAAACACCTTAAAATTTCAAAAAAAAATGATTTTTTAATTAAAAAAAGAGAGTTTTTCTCAAAATAAATGAAGCAAATGCACTCTTAAAGTTTGGTACAATGCCTTGGAAAGAAAGAAAGAAAAATTTCAGAAATGACATGAGAGTTGGTTTGATTGTGGATAAGTAAATGATGTCTGATATCAATAAAGATTCGCGTAACATTTTTTTTAGACACAGACATATGAAAAGAAGAGAGAAAAGTAACATATGTGATACGACAAGAAGAAAGAAATAGAGAGAAAAATGGTGTTTACGAGTGTTGCTATTGTTTTGTGGTACACAAATTGAGGCTAGTGTGATATAAATACCTAAAGTGTGTGTTTGAATTTCCATTAAACTCGATGTCGATAGTAAATATTAGGGGTGACAAATGGATCTATGAACCCGTCATTCATCAAATACACCCACAACTAAATTCATCCAACTCATCCAATAACAAAATTAAAATTAAATGATGGATAGTGACCCGTTCATTTAATTTGGTGGATGGATGATGACTCATCCATAGTGTTTTAAAACTCATTGAATCATTTTGTTAAAAAAATAAATTCTATTGTATTTTCAAAAAAATACATGGATTAATTGGATGACTTTTTTAGATAACGTTAAAATTCAAAATCTCTAAACGAGTTGGGTCAACCTGAACAAGAAGAGTTGGCCTCGACAGGACAGGCCCACCTAGACCCGACCCTAAACTCTAATCCATATACTCTCAAGCCTAAAATCCAACCTAAACAGGTTGGGCCGACTGAATGGCCCTGGTGACATAAAAGGGCCAGGCTGACCGAAACAAGTCAGGCCGACCTAAAAATGTCGGACCGACCTAAATGGGTCGCGTAACCTAAACTCTAACACTAAACTCGACATGAGTCGGTCGGCCGACCAGAACTTGTCAGGCCGACCTAAACCCTAAACTTGACATGAGCTTGTCGGGCCATTACCGCTTTGGGAGATTTGGCGGAGGGTCAAGCGTGTCGGCTTTAGGGTCGGCCAGGTTAGCGTCGAGCGGGCGAATTAGTGTCTTGTCCGTCCAGTCAAACAAGTCCTTCCCTTGACTTAAATTTTTGAATTTGTTACAGCTTAGCATCATCCCGAGTCGTGCATTAGTCATCAAGCCTTTCCCTCCCATGAATGGTCTTTTTCTTTTGGGTAACCTCCCATGGATGATTCTAACATCGAAAGTTGAATTATGCGACTCCACACTAAAACCTCCATCATCACCAATCTAATTAATTCCATGTTTCATGTTTGAATAATATTGAGGCAGAGGTTGAGGATGACATGGTCATGCTTAACAATTTTTCACTGTTACATATCATTTATTCCAACATTGTTTGGCATAGGTTGGAATGAGAAGAAAGAAAAAGAGTAAAGAGAGTTAGGGAAGAGAGCTCAAGCATCTTTGTTTGGTATACACTAAGAGAGGGACAAGAGAGATGCTAATGGTGGGCCATGATACTTTTTTGTGGTGCGTTCATTTTGAGGAGAAATGGTAACTCGCGACAGTGTTGAATTATTTCTTTATTCATGCGTGTTTCTTCTATTTTTATTATATCAAATAATCTTTAAAATATAGTTTTTCTCACTTCTTTCTATTTACTCATATTTTCTCTACTCATTTTATCTCTTCTCATTTTCAATCTCAAACAAACAAAGTGTCCACAAAGATGTCTTACATTTATGTGGCTTCTCCATCCAATAGCCACACACACATCGCTACCACGTCAATGCATTGAAGACAAGCCCTCCAACGAAGACTAAATCCACCTTTTCGTGCACGTGATGAAAATTGAAGCACTAAAACGATACCTTAAAAAAAATCCCCACCAAGTGGAGTCCAACAAGACTAACTAAGACATAAAATAATCAATATTTAAGCTCCCTATTCCGCTATTCCTGCATGCACCAATTTTTATGTATATATAAATATAAATATACAATAAGCCTCCCTATTCGGCTGCATCTTTCAAGCATGCACCAATCTTTATGTATATAATATATGGTATATAATAAGCACCGATTTTTATTAATATTGTTACTAAGAACATCTTGGATCGCACATACTAATTTAGGAGAAATAAGGTAGAAAGAACATAAAAGAAATTTGTTCACGCAGTTCGACTAACTCTTTTACCTCTGCTATAGAGTGACTATAGCTCCCTTCATTCATGAATGATAGTTTTTGTTCACGCAGTTCGGCCTTCGAGCCCACTTTTGCGGCTGGTACCAAGTACCACATATAGTATGGTTATAGAGTTTTCATATTTATAAGGATTCTAATGATCCAGATATTAGAAGATAATATCTCATTAAATCCTATCACAATCCCAACAAATCAAATTCTAATAACAAACAGATATTAGCTAATAACAAACATATATTAGCTAATAATAAACAGATTTTAAACAGATAATTATAACTGATGAGCTAAATTCTCAACAATCTCCACCTTGGCGAAATCTCGAACCCTTGTGAGATGAGTCAAACTCAACAATCTCCACATTGGCGAAATCTCGAACCCTTGTGAGATCAACTACTCATATTTTCAGAATCCTGACTTTTGGGATTAACTCCGAGAATCGGCGACTGACTTGGTAAACGTATCGGCTGCGCTGCACTGCAAACGAACTCCACCTTGCTCAACCCCCAGTTTCTTCACAAATCCTGCTACGGCCTTCGGACACTTGCATACAGCATAAGCAATTAGCACTTGTATACAGCGGAAGCATACGCGTGAACAGGACCCGCCGCATTAGCCGCATCACTAGGGAGACTTTCGACACAAGGAGCCGTTCCCATGGTATCGCACAACCATCGGCTCTGATACCAATTGTTAGCAAAAAACATTCTGGATCGCACAGAGTAACTAGAGAGAAATAAGGTAGAAAGAACACAAAAATCTTTGTTCATGTAGTTCGGCCAATTATACCTACCTCTGTGGCGTCACGCAGTTCAGCCTTCGAGCCTACCTTTGCGGCTGATACCAAGTACCACACATAGTAGGGTTACAGAGTTTACCTATTTATAAAATTCTAATGATCCAGATATTACATGATATTATCTCATTAAATCCTATCACAATCCCAACAAATCAGATTCTAATAATAAACAAACACATATTAGCTAATAATAAACAGATATTTAAACAGATAGTCATATATATATATATATATATAATATATATCTCAACTCTTGTCTCTTCCTCTTCCTCTGTATCAACTAGTCCCATATTGACCTCCTCCATTGTAATTGAGCAGAATAAAAAACACTATATGGGTATGGCACTCAGTGACTATTATCTATATCTCCTCAACATTGGTGTCTTGACTCTTGTCATTAGCTCTTCACTTACAATAGTGGAAGCTGTTGCTCCTACTCTTGATGATGTTGATTCTCTTAACCGGAGCACTTTTCCGGCAGGTTTCATCTTCGGCACTGCCTCCTCCTCCTACCAGGTGCGTCAGCATGTTTGTGACTTTGTGTTGAGAAATTTTTTAATTTCTGCTTCACATTTTTCATAATATATATCTCAGGAATAACTTAAAAGGTTAAGAATAGGAGTTAATTTCATTTGTTTTTTAATTGTTGCATTGATGATGTAGTATGAAGGTGCTGCAAATGAAGGTGGCAGAGGGCCAAGTATATGGGATACCATTACTCATAAACACCCAGGTAGAGTTTTTTCTTTATTTATTGCTTTCTATTTTTTTATTTTTAATTTACCTTATCTCAATTTGGTGGATAATTTTGAAGAAAGATAAGTGACTGATTTATCTGTTCTGTTTTAACATTTAATAACCAAAGATGCTATTTATATTGATAGATAATTCTCAAAGCAATGTTAAAATGAAAACTTAGAACAACTTAAAAGAAAGCATAGATAGTTCTCTGTTTGGTTTCTGTTCTCCTTTTTTACTTCATTTCCAGCTAGTTTTGTACATGCTTTTTTATGTAGTAATTGGTGTAATTGCATACAGAAACAATATTGGATAGAAGCACTGGAGATGTAGCTGTTGATCAGTATCATCGCTATAAGGTAAAATTCAAATGGTTATTGATATTTCAACACCATTCTTTCAATCTTGTAAACAAAAGACTTTCAAGAATTTTTACCTAACAACTTAAGTATAAAAAAAGTGCCTCACTTAATATTAAAATCTATATGGAACCACTAAATTCTACACTTATCAAGCTCAAAAATTGCTTTTTTCTTTAAGGAGCATATCACAGATGAAATATACCATTGAGGAACCTTCACATGTGTCTTTCATGTGGTGTTAGAGAGATATAATAAACTCATTCATCAACATTCACTCTCAATTTCTTTTATCTGGTATTACCAATTTTACATGTTGACAGGAAGATGTTCAGATCATGAAGTATATGAATACAGATGCTTACAGATTCTCCATCTCTTGGTCAAGGATATTGCCAAGTAAGCTAATGCTACATTTAGTTACACCCTTATGACTTTCAGCTACTTGAATCTTCCATTTACATGAACCACTCTAATAAATTTGCAGAAGGAAAAATAAGCGCGGGTATTAACCAAGAAGGAATCAAGTATTACAACAACCTGATCAATGAGCTACTGGATAATGGTCATAAATACTCTATTCTTTATTCCTATATCATCACATCCATGATGTTCAAATTCATAATAAATTGATGGGACTAATTGATCAGGTCTTCAACCATTTGTGACCCTTTTCCACTGGGATCTTCCCGAAGCCTTACAAGACGAGTACGAGGGCTTCTTGAGTCCCCGTATCATGTAAGTGGCATGACACAACAACATGGATTGTAGGAATCAGAATCCTCTCATGTTGAAATTTCACATGACATTGTTAGCGTTAATTTTTCTGTCTATTTCTCTTTCTCTCTTCAGATTTAAATAGGTTCTCTATTTATGAAGAGAGAGAGAGAGGTAGACGTAAAATTGCACATGGCAATGTCATGTGACATGAAAGTATCTTGATCCCGATTGTAATAGTGCTGAACACAGATTTCTATGTGTAGAAATGATTTTCAAGACTACGCGGAGCTTTGCTTCAAGGAATTTGGAGATAGAGTGAAGCATTGGATTACTCTTAATGAGCCATGGAGTTATAGTGCGGGTAATAAAGAGCCCTATGTGATCTCACACTATCAGCTCCTTGCTCATGCAGCTGCTGTCAAAGTTTATAAAACCAAATATCAGGTTCGGTGCTTGTCCACTGGAGGACCTAGAACCTCTAATTCTTTCTCCATTAATGGTCCAATTATTAGTGTGTTTGGATATCAATAGAGCAATGTGAACGAACTTTTATTCCAATTTATAAAAAGAGTTCAGTTCATTTTTTTGGCTCAAAGCGAATGCTAACGTCTATTTGCACTGCTGCCAACTGATATCAAAACATAAATTTAGTTGCAGCAATCTTGTTCATTAATTATTATGAAACATTCAAGACATTAAAAAGTTGAACATGAGCAGGCATCTCAGAAAGGTTTGGTAGGCATCTCCTTAAACGCTCACTGGTTCTTGCCCTTCTCAAATGACAAATCTGACCATCATGCTGCCCGGCGTGCTATTGATTTCATGTTTGGATGGTAAATAAATGCTATTCTATTGTCTTTCTGTGTGTATCTTGCTTCTTAGTGCATGTTTGAAATTCTTCTGCAATTGATTATGAAGCCGGAATCAATTCTGGTGGAGAAGCTTGTGTAAGTAGCTTCGAGGTTTCAGAATTGATTCTGATGAAAGAGAAGTTGATCCAAACTTGTTGATTTGGTTGTAGGTTTATGCAGCCACTGACAACAGGAAAGTATCCAAAAACCATGATATCTTTGTTGGGAAATAGATTACCAAACTTCACTGAGGAGCAATCAAAGCTACTTGTTGGTTCATTTGATTTTATTGGACTAAATTACTACACCACTAATTATGCTGCACATATACCTCATACAAGTAATGACAAAAGCAAACCGGGCTACAACACGGATTCTCATGTCAACTTAACAAGTAAGAAAAACTTGATTACAACTGCTAATGAAGAATCATAAATTACATGCCCTTTTCCCCCTTTTTGTAAATTGAACACTAATTCATTGAATTGAAAATCTCTTGCTATGACTTATGACAGCTGAGCGTAACGGGATACCAATTGGGCCAAGGGTACGTTTAGACTCTCCTTGATTTGCTGTTATGTCTCAAATACTATGATTTGTTTGGTTAATGAGTAATAGAGAAACATCACTTCTGTTCAGGCTGCTTCACCATGGCTATATGTTTATCCAAAGGGGATTCAAAAACTGTTGTTCTACACAAAGAAAAAGTATAACAACCCTTTGATTTACATTACAGAAAATGGTAATATTCAATTTATGTTCTTTTAACTTCCATATACCTTACTTTTGTTCTTGTTAGTTTCTTCCTAGTCAGATCCACTGTCTAATAAACTGATATTTTCATATTTCAATTAAATTATAGGCATGGATGAACTCAATGATCCAACACTATCACTTGAAGAGGCACTTATGGATACTAACAGAATTGATTACTACTATCGCCATCTTTATTATATCTCAACTGCAATCAGGTAATTGGCATCATCTCTTTACTTATTTCATAATTTATATCAATGCATTTAAAATCTGCTAATATGATTTGTTGGCTTTTGATGCAAAGGGGTGGTGTGAAAGTACAAGGATATTTTGCATGGTCACTTTTGGACAACTTTGAATGGAGTTCTGGTTACACCTTGCGTTTTGGAATTAACTTCGTGGATTACAAGGATAATTTGAAAAGACATCAAAAGCTCTCTGCACATTGGTTTAGGAAGTTTCTTAAAAAATATTAAACTTATTGCATTATGTCATGATGATCCCCAATAATATGATGTAAACTTGATTGTTATTCAGGAACAACTTGAACTTTTAATTATTTTCTGAAACTACAAGTATTTATGTCTGTGTTATTTATCATTGTTTTAGTTTTCCATGGTGTTCTGTTACGGTTAAATGTTATATATTAGGATGATGCAAAGATAGATTGTGGATCATTATGTGTTTAGTTTTCCGTTTCACTGTGTTTGGATCAACTTCTACCACTCTTAGAATCAACTCGGGCTTGCAAAACTACTCTCATCAGTTTTTCACTCAACGTGTTTGCTGCTGTAAATATGGTCACAAAATGTGTAGTCAAGCATGCAACTAGTGACTAGTCGTTTTGAAAAGGTATTCTTACTCCTTAGTGTGTGTTTGCACATTCAATTCAATGGAAGAAAGAGGTTCCTTTCACGTTTGCCTTCTTGGAATTCATATTTTTCCATTGAAGTTTACTTGTAATATGTGTGAACTACAAATCAAACACACGGTATGATGATTTTATTTTTCTTCAGAATCAATTCTCAAACTTAAAAGTTATTCACAAAAACTTATCTCTAGAATTAATTTTAGCTGCAAAGTCAATTATAGAAGGATATTTGTTAACACAATACTAGCACACACTTCATGGTGAAGTGAATAAAACTTTTTTTATGAATTGAGATGAAAGTATTTTCATGTGAACATTCAATTAGTATTCAAACATATAGGCCGAATAAGTCCAAAAATACGCAGAAGCCAGGACAAGGACATGCTAAAAACGATAATAGGCTATGTCCAAAAACAAAATGAAGATGGGGTAACTCTCTTGTTTTTATTTTCTATACACAATACTCAAATTCAGACATTCCTTAAAAGAATTAAACATGTACCACTTGAATCAGCTACTCGTTTGATAATTACCCAAAACAGATATTTTATTAGTATATTATGTAAGTTAATTCATTTTAATAAAATGTTATTAAATTATTGTTTTTAAAAAAGATGATTCATGAATGGCACATTTGACCCATAATGAGATGAACTAGCAAATGGAGAAGGAGTGAGTGAGGGAGAAGCCAAAGGAGAGGGAGTGAGGTGTGGTGGGTGAGTAGTGAATGAGGGGTATTTTAGGGACTTTGAAAGTAAGGTCAGGGTGGAAAGTCTTGTGCTTGAAGGGGTGTGAAATTTAACACCCATTAGCCATTATCCTAATTGTGGACCACTTGAATGGACCACAGTAACTTGAATTGACACCTTCTATATCCAATCATATTAGGCAGCGCCCGATATAGTTCTGGACCATGATGGTCCTTAGTGGTCCATCAATGGACCAAATAAAAAACTTTCCATAAATTTTTTCTTCATAAAATATATTGGTAAAATATTTAAACCGCTAGTAAAATATTTAAACCGCTTTGATTAAATCATATAAAAAAATAAAATTATAAATTTTTAATAAAGTTAAAAAACACCCTTCATAACTGCCTACAATGCATATCAGTACTTTGTTACTTTGGGTAAATGGTACTTTTCCCATATCGATTAGTTAAGTTACACTTCTGAACCTGTGTTTAATTGACATTATGAATAAACATCTCTATGCTATATTAAAATAGCATCAACGTTTGAACTTTGAAGGTACGAAATTAAACTGAAAAGATGCTTCACTAGGATCAGTTTTTCTTTTAAATTATTTAATGCTAGTTCATAACAACAGAAGCAGTTCTCCAAACACATTTTCACACACAGCATACTGCATTAACCAAAGTAAAGGAAACTATATGAACATCAAGTGCACTCAAACAAATTCTAAGGTAAGCATGCAGCAATTTTTAAATCTCTCCATATATTCCTTTCATCTTGATGCATAAATAGGTCCCATATATCCACTTCCACCATTGTAATTGAACATAATCACATTTGTATATGGGTTTGGCATTCAATAGCTATTATCTATATCTCATCCACATTGGTTTTGTTGACTCTTGTTATTAGCTCTTCTGTTACAATCATGGAAGCTGTTGTGCCTACATTTGTTGATGTTGGTTCTCTAAACCGGAGCAGTTTCCCAGAAGGTTTCATCTTCGGTACCGCCTCCTCCTCGTACCAGGTGAATATGTGCTAGAAATATAATATGAAATCATTCATGTGTTGTATTATGAAGGAAAAAATTTCTCCTTTTGAGCAATTGGGTTCTTTTGTGCTGATGATGTAGTGTGAAGGTGCTGTAAATGAAGGTGGCAGAGGACCAAGTACATGGGATACTTTCACTCATAAAAACCCAGGTATAGCATCTTTCTTTAATTATTACTTTGCTATCTTTAGTTTTACCTTATCTCACTCAAATTGGTGAGTAATTTGGAAGAAAGATAAAAGATGCTTTGATTTACCTGTTCTGCTCTTACAATAAATTGTCCTATAACATAATGTGCTTTATGTTATGTTCTAATGCAATAAGTGAATACCAAAATTGGTGTAATTGGATACAGAAAAGATAATGGACAGAAGCAATGGAGATGTAGCTGTGGATCAGTATCATCGCTATAAGGTACAATCCAAATGGACATTGAAATGGATCAATATCACTTCTCTATGTCAACAATTTTTACATGTTAACAGGAAGATGTTAGGATCATGAAGTACATGAACACTGATGCTTACAGATTCTCTATCTCATGGTCAAGAATATTGCCTAGTGAGTAAATGTTGGACTTAGTTACATCATTACAAACTTCAGCTTCTTGAATCTTCCATTTACATTAACAACTGTAATAAATCTGCAGAAGGAAAAATAAGCGAGGGTGTAAACCAAGAAGGGATCACATATTACAAGAACCTGATCAACGAGCTACTAGATAATGGTCATAAATAATCCATTCTTGATTCGTATATCCATGATGTGTATTGAAATCTTCTGTCTCTAAACTATGTCTCATTATCTATTCCACCAATGAAATTTTGACATGTCAATTGAAAACATCAAGTATGTATATGTCTCACTAATGTCTTTTTCAATTGACGTGACAAGATTTTATAGGTGCGATAGGAAATCGAAACACCATTTTGGGGACAGAAGATTTGTATCCCATGATGTTCAATTCTTAATAAATTGGTGGGAATAATTCAGGACTTATACCATTTGTGACCCTTTTCCATTGGGATCTTCCCCAAGCCTTAGAAGATGAGTATGGTGGCTTCTTGAGCCCTCATATTATGTAAGTGAAGTCACACAAATTTTTCATTCAATCTAACTACAGTGGTTGGCAATTATAAAATCAATGCTTGAACACATATTTCCACATCCAGCAATGATTTCCAGGACTATGCAGAGCTTTGCTTCAAGGAATTTGGAGATAGAGTGAAGCATTGGGTTACTCTTAATGAACCTTTTGCCAACAGTATGGGTGCAGAGCCCTATGTGGCCTCACACCACCAACTCCTTGCTCATGCAGCTGCTGTGAAAATTTATAAAACCAATTATCAGGTGCAGTACCATAGGACCCTGAACCTGATCCTCTAGTTTTTTTTTATATTGATGAAAAAAAATATTAGTTGCGGAAATGTTGTTCATTACTATGATTATGAATGTTCAAAACATGAACTTGAGCAGGGGTCTCAAAAGGGTATCATTGGCATCTCCTTACACTCTCACTGGTTCTTGCCCTTCTCAGATGACAAAGCAGATCATCAAGCTGCCAAACGTGCTCATGATTTCATGTTTGGATGGTAAAGGCTATTCTATTCTAATCAACTGTTTGTGTGTTGAAGTTTGAAAAAAAAAATTATAATTGATTTTGAAGCCATAATCAATTCTGGTGAAGCTTCTGTGAGTAACTTTGTGTTTTAAAATTGATTCTGAGAAAAGAGGAGTTGGTCGAAACATGCTATTCTAGTCTACTGTTTGCGTGTTGCATGTTGGGAACTTTCTTTATGATTGGTTTTGAAGCCTCTGTGACTAACTTCTGTGTTTTAGAATTGATTCTGAGGATAGAGAAGTTCATCCAAACATGCTATTCTAATTATTGTTTGTGTGTTGCACGTTCAGAATTTTTTTATAATTAATTCTAAAGCCAGAATCAATTTTGGAAAGAAGCTTCTAAGTAACTTCTGTGTTTAAGAATTAATTCTAAGGAAAGAGAAGCTGATCCAAAAGAGAATTGATTTGAATTCAGGTTTATGAAACCATTGACAAAAGGAAAGTATCCAAAAACCATGCAATCTTTGGTGGGAAACCGATTACCAAACTTCACTGAGGACCAATCCATGCTACTTGCTGGCTCATTTGATTTTATTGGACTAAATTATTACACCACAAACTATGCTGCCCATATGCCCCATCCAAGTAATGACACAAGCAAATCTAACCGCCATGACAAGGTTTCTCAAGTCAACTTAACTAGTAAGAACACCTTGATCACAATTCTTAGTAAAGAATTATACCTCATGTGCCCTTTATTCTTTTCGGTAAATGCATGTTTGGAAATTACTCTACAATTATTTCTAAAGCTATAACTAATTCCAGAGAGAAGCTTTTTTAGTAGCTTTTGGTTGTCGGAATTGATTCTGAGGAAAATTAAGCTCATCTAAACATGCTATTAATATATGACTAAGAAATCATAGCACTAATTGATTAGGTTGAAATAACTTTAAATCTGTGATAGAAAATTTATTTAGGACACTGCTGATACTCCTTTCATGAAAAATGTTTTCTGCTATGACTTATGACAGATGAGCGTAACGGGATACCAATTGGACCAAGGGTACGTTTAGTTTAGACTCTCCTTGATTTGCTGTTATGTCTCAAATACTATGATTTGTTTGGTTCATGAATAATAGAGAAACATCACTTCTGTTCAGGCTGCTTCACCATGGCTATATGTTTATCCAAGGGGGATTCGAGAACTATTGTTGTACATAAAGAGAAAGTATAACAACCCTTTAATTTACATTACAGAAAATGGTAATACTTTAATTATGTGCTTATATGTTTCCATATCATACATTATCTTCCTAATAAATCAACTTTCTTATCAACTAAGTTTTTCTTATCTTGATTAAATTATAGGCATTGATGAATTCAATGATCCAACACTACCACTTGAAGAGGCACTTATGGATACTTACAGAATTGATTACTTCTATCGTCATCTCTATTATATTTCAACTGCAATCAAGTAATTGGCCTCCTCACTTT
Organism: Acmispon strigosus; assembly: GCA_030819835.1. Taxonomy (NCBI): domain Eukaryota; kingdom Viridiplantae; phylum Streptophyta; class Magnoliopsida; order Fabales; family Fabaceae; genus Acmispon; species Acmispon strigosus. Next base: position 63,625,206 of record JAUAMA010000004.1, read on the forward strand.
ACTTATTTCATAATTAAGTTCTATGCAACTTAACTCTGTTGTTCTTTGTTGGCTTTTGGTGCAAAGGGATGGTGTGAAAGTACAAGGATATTTTGCATGGTCACTTTTGGACAACTTTGAATGGGGTTGTGGCTACGGCGTGCGTTTTGGAATCAACTTCGTCGATTACAAGGATAATTTGAAAAGATACCAAAAGCTCTCTGCTCATTGGTTTAGGAATTTTCTTAAAAAATATTAAAGTTATAGCATCATGTTATGATGATCCCTAATAACATGATGTAAACTTCATCATTAATCAGGTCCAACTTTAAATTATTTTCTTAAACTATAAGTATCTGTGTCTGTGTTATAATTGTCTTAAGTTTTCATGGTGTTCTGTTTTGGTTAAATGTTGCAAATCAGGGATGGTGTGAATGAGATTGTGGACAATATCAAAAAAAAGTGAATGAGATTGTAGCTGCTCAGTTGTGTGGCTTTCCATATATTTTGTGGATTACAAAAATGAAAAGATACCAAGATTTTTTCTCATTGATTCAAGAAACATCCTCAATAGACCTGGAAACAGCCTCTTGAGATTCTAAGTCCAAGAAACATCCTCTTTTGTAAAAACAATGTTACCAAGAGGTCGGACCATTACCTGGACCCTTGCGCATAGGGGGAGCTTTCGTGCACCGGGCAGCTTTCGTGCACCGGGCTGCCCTTTATTCAAGAAGTTCCTCAAGAAACATTAGTCATAAATGTTTATACAAATTCTTGCTGACCCTCCAGTTTATGTGACTATATGTCTATCTCATGTTTAATTTTAAAACCCACATGCTATGTGTTCTATTCAAGCTCAAGCACAGTAACATAAATTTATAACTATAAAATATGTCCAAAAAATGTATTAGGCTTTTGGACATGATATCAGTTTGCCAATTTAAATAGATATACTACAGGGAACACCCATTGCAGTCAAACCTGGCTTGGAGAATGGCTTCAAAAGCTCATATGGGACAATGCCAGCTCCATTTCTGTTCTTCAAGTCTGGATTTTCATTCCTATCATCTATCAGTTTCTCTAGTTTATTCAGTCTTTCTCTAAATCGTTCAAAAGCAGCCCTTATGACAGGATTTTCAGCCCATGATGATTCCATCTTCTCCCCTATGTACTCCTCATCCGGTGAATGAGTTGACAATATATCCAACACAGCCATGACTCTAGTTGCTTGCAGTTTTGAGGGAAAGCACTTCAAAAGTGCCCTTTCAGGTTTTGCAATGAACTTTTTCCACTCTTCTTCTGTAGGGTCCTCTGAGGGCATTTTAGTTCTAGCAATTGTCGGTCGGTTCGGGAAATAACCCCCATAAGTGTATTGCCCAAAGTTCACAGCAGCATGGTGACCAGAAGTCACCCATATGATGATATTGAGGATTCTAATGAGGTCTTTTGGGGTTTTAAGAACTGGCCACCACGGTTCATCCTTTTTGTCAGCATGACCAACTGTTCGAATCTCCATCCACCATGCTTGCAGCTCTTCATCTAACTCCACAAGTTTAGGTTCAGGGTAGTAATGGTTGACATAGTCAGTGACCCATAGCTTTATAGCATCCCATAGAAGGAGCCCATCATTGGCAAAGGGATAGTCTTGAATGGTAAGCTTTAACCCATGAGGAGCAAATGGATCTTCCACAGCCATTCCCCTATTAATCAAGGGAAATGTGTCAAACTCATGTAAGTTGTAAAGACTTTAATATTATTCATGAACTTACAACTATACATAAATAGTTAATATCAAAACTTACTTATTAGTTACATAACTAATTAAAAAAATCAAATGGTCATTTAAAATTGTTACATGACTCTTTTAATCTTAATTATTATTGATTAGATCTATTAGTTATTTTGGCTTAAAAACGTTTTTGGACCCTGTTTTTTTGGAAATTATTGGTTTTCGTCTCTCATAAATTTTTCCATGTATTTTTTAAATAGCAATGTTTGAGTCCCACCAAAATTCAAGAATTGAAAAAACAATTTCGAAGACTGAAAATTACTAAAAAGTAGTCTTCCAAAATTTCTTTTTCTTTAGGTATTAGTCCTCTCACGACTCAAACATGGCTACTTCGAAAATACAGGGACTAAAGTCAAACAAAAAATTAAAGACGGGCTATTTAAGCCTTTTGCTGTCATAGTAAAAATAGTCATCTATTCCCTCTTCACTCTCTCAGACAAATTATGAAGTAAAACAGACTACCTTCTAATCAGGTCTGCAGGTAGAGCCTCCATGTCAAATCGCCATTCAAGACCGTAAGCAGCCGAGCAAATCTCCATAGAGTACTTACCTGGTGAGAATGAACTCTCAATTGTACCATTAGCATTGATAAGTGCTTCCCGTGCCAGAGCATTAATCTCCATCGTATAACGAAAATGAGGGTGCAACAATCTATATATGGGGTGGACCACACTAAGCTGCCTATTACTTGCAATAATATAGGGCTCTGTCACACAATGAGTTCTTAACCTATCAAACAAGACAGAAATTTAATGTTAATTTGGACCCTCTTCACAAAGATTAGTGAACATGGACTGAAATCCAATTAATGAGATCAAACTGTTACTAAGATGCCACAATAGACGGGCAAAAAGATATAGGATATACGCAACTAGGTTATCCGATTTCCACCAGCAATGGTTAAAACTTAGAGAAGTGCTAAAGAGCACGAGCTCTTTATGCACGATAACGTGTTAGTTTACAAGCTGATTTCTTTTATAAAATTAACAAATAAAAAAATAAAGCCTTTTGGGATATGCACTCATCGTGCATAAAAAGCCTCGTGCAACATATCATTTCTCTAAAACTTAAAAGCATTTTCAACGGAAATCCATATCTCACAATTTTAGGTGAATATGATGGTAATTCAAACAAACATGTTACATCATTAAATCAAGTTGAATGGTAGTTGCTGAGGTATTACGTACCAATGACTAACAAGTTGGTGATAGCCAGAGTCATGTGCAAGAACATGAGCCTTGGCAATCCTCCATAGCCAAATACTGGTTGAATGCCAAGAAGGTGTGAAAACTTGCTTCCATTGGCCCTTTCCATCCATTGGTGGTCTAGTCAGCTCAATGGCAAGAGGCCTCAGTGTCCCCTCTGAATTTAGAAAGAACAAAGTTCGTGAACCATAGAGTGTTTTTCCATTGAGTTTGCGTACTTTGCTAACAAAGGGTAACAATATGTCATGGTAGTCTAGCATGAACAGCTTCTTTTCTTTAATCGCCTGCATGAGCATGCATCTTCATATTAGAATTACATAGGCACTCATATGATTAGTTCGAGAATGAAGAATTAGTTCAAAAAATTAAAATTACAGTTTCTTATACATGAATAAATATGTGATCCCCATGTTTGTATTCCATAATCAAAATAATGAGTTTATTCACAAATAACCGCACCACATCACAGCATTAATTAATGCAGTAACAAATATAAATAGAAGAAGATTTAAACCTTCTCTACAGAAATTATGCCTCCAATCTCTTTATTGATCATTTCTGAGGTAATTGCTGATTCTGCTGGACCATAAATAATTGGATCAAGTTTACTCCTCAATGGCCATTCCTGTCCAAGTAAAGAACTACCTCAATTACTTAACGTGACATAACATAATCTCTTAAACATGAGCCCTAGACCTTAAGCTTTTGCTATTTATATACTATGGTGAGAGGAGTGAACTTGGACTTTCAATGGATTAATTTTTTTAACCGAAAAAAAAAATCAAGAATTTAATCAACATGTGTAGAATGATGCATACTTTGACCAATTTAATGCTATATGGGTTGAGACCAGCAACAGTCTGTCTAGCAAATTCCTCATCCCTAAACCAGAAAAACCTGTCCCCTGCAAACCAAATACAAATTGATTAATGCTGTATTATAAGAGGCCTATACAAATATATAAGCGTTTAATTTAATCCACTTCATAATCAGATTGAATTTAAATATACATACAGTCATACATATATATACCAATCACATGGAGTGTATTGAAGAATGTATTTAAAAGAGTATCTTGCTAGCAATTCTCAAGTGTAAAATTAAACAAATTAACCAAGGATTGATGTCTTACTGTTCATTGTTTCTGGGGTCTCAAAGCGAAGCACATGACCACTATCGCCAGAAATAGATTTGACGAGCCTAGGCATCATGGTTCCTAGGAATCCCTTCTCCATTTCATTTTCAGTAGGCAAGTCAAGTCCAACACTGAAAAGTGAATCTATGTCATGAAAGAATGAAAAAGACAGCTCCTTTTCTCTGATAATTTGCCCCAAAGATGGTAACAATATTAGCAGCACTGAATGTAAGGCCTTGGTGGAGAACGTATGCTCTTTCACCTCTGAGAAGCACTCATCCCTTGGAACATAAAATTGTCTAGTTCTCTTTTCAGACAATCTATCTGCGTCATGCATGACTTATACAGTTAATATTCCCTTCAGAAAAATGTTCATTTTTCTTTAGTGACATGTCTATTTATGTGTGTGAACAATCTATCAACAAAGACAAAGACAGAAAATAGTGTTTTAAACAACTTAATTAAGCATTTATGGTCGTAAGCAGTTATCAGATAAGCACTTATTCACAAGTTTACTTGAGAAACTTGTTGAAATAAGCTTAAGATAACTTATAGGCAATGTTGTTAATGGCGAATGGTGGACCATGGCGGAGAGCCAAAAATCCGCTATGAGATTTGGATAAGCATAAAAATTTATCCATAAGCTAATATGATAACCTAATCAAAATAAGCTCAAAAGAGTTTATAGATAGATCATAATTTGTTTTCATAAGTTTAACCAAACACTTATATTATAAGATAAACTCAAATAAGCAATGGCGGAGGGAGAGGGATACACTGCTGCCATATGTATGTAAGCTATAGAAACTATTGTAGGCATGCCACTGCCACTGTCATCGCTCTTCCAAACGCACCAAGATTCATCTTATTTACTATAAGTTTATATTTTAAGAGGCTAATTTGTGTACCTGTTCTATAAATGAAATAATAAATTAGTTTAAGGTAGGTAGCATATGACAAGAACAGGATGAGTTACCAGCTTCACTATGTGGACGGCCGGTTCGACAACGCCTCGGATAAGGCCGGACTTTGCCACCTAAAGGGGGTCGTTGAAGATCAAGGCTTTTATCAGGATCCCCAATGTCATTGTAGACATCATAATCATATATTCTCTCAAACTTCTTGCGTTCTCCTTCTCCATTGCCTCGCAGATTACTCAATTCTTCTTCTCTCAGTCTTCTTAAACCACTCGGTGTCTCTGATGGCAAGTAACACTGCACACCAATCAAATCACATTCACATTGTTTGAATTTGAATGAAATCGCTTAAACAAACAAACAAACACTCTGATTTTATATATATAGGTACCTTGTTGGTGAAAAAAATCCTTTTGGTGAGGGAATCGAACTTGGAGTGAACCCAAGAGGCACAATCAATGCGAACAGCATGACCTTGTGGGAATCCATGAAGGAGAATGGTTTCGAGGAACATCTCTTTGTGATGCTCATTCTCCACCAGAACTGCACCGATTTCACCAAAATCATTTGGAATATTGAAATCAGCTTCATACTTCACTGACTTTTCTTCTTGCCCTGCTTTGTGTGCGTACGCTTTTATAGTCTCCTTCTCTGTTCCCGTTTCTGAAATCCACAATTCATCAATTATATAATCCCTCCTTACTTTTTATAGGACCTTAGAGATAAACTTTATAGAAATTTCTTTTTTGTAGTTCTAAAGTTTAACTACCACTAAAAATTAATTTTGTTCCACACTAATCAATACACTTATTAAGGGTAATTATTAAGAGTAAACGTGTAAAATTGTATAAACTTTTTGAAAACAAATACATTAATCGATCTCGTTAAATATTTTTGTAATAAACGTAATTGTTTTAATAGGGTCTTATAAATAAGAATGGAGAGAGTAATTACTAACTTTTATCACTCTCTTCGTTTTTATATATAAGTCATTTTTACCTAATTTTCTTAAATTAACAAAAGTAGTTGCTAGCAATAAATTTGTAAAATAATTTATTTTTATTTAATTTTATATGAATTTCTCTCTTTAAGTTAATATTTTCAAAATCTCAATATCTCTTTTATATTAAATATGAGGGTTCCTTAAAAAAATATGAGGGTAGTTTTGAGAAAAAAATACTAAATGTTTCACTAAAATTATAAAATGACTTATATTTAGGAATTAAAAAAATTTACAAAAGTGACTTATAAATAGAAAGGCAAAGAGAGTATAAGTTTATATCCCTTTTAAAATTATGTATGAAAAATAGTAAAAGAATTTGTTCTACTAATGATTTCATACACAAAACTTTAGGAACAGAAAAATTGTGGAAATAAGAGATACTTTTGTTATCAAAACTAAAAATAAAAAATGAAAATCCAAACACTCTATGGAGTTTTAATTATTGAGGGTTATTTACAATTTTCAAATTGTGATATTGCAAAACATTTTTTATATTTAAGACATTTTATTTAAAATTTAAACTAATTATTTTAAGACACTTAAACACCCCATATAAACATAATTTTTTTTCTATATGTATCTTTTTATTACATCATTTTATATATCACATTTATCACTTAATTTATTTTTGAAAAAAAAAATTGGTACATGGAAAAACGTTCTTTTTTAAAATTTAAATTTATGTGTTAGCAAGAAATATTTGGTTTTCCAAAAAAAAAAGTTTAAATAATTGTTTATATTAAATTACAGGCAAAGCTCAACCAAAAAAAAGATAAAAAGATATATACATTTTGAGTGTAAAGAATGTTTATACTAGAACTAATCAAATTTCAAAGATGTGAAATAATTGTCTTCCGTATGAATAAAATTAAAGTTGAACGAAGTACTGTTACTACTCAAATCACTTAATGTTATTTTTTTGAAATTCCAAATCTATCAATGTTATCTTTAAGAGAAAGGACAGATATAATATATTACTCCTTCCACTAGTTTTTATAAGAATTAAAATAACTATAGAATTGCATTAATGATAGAAAGAGATTAAAAGTAAATATGTTAAGAATAATTTTGAAAATTCAACAATATTTAAGAACAAATTTAATATAAAAAACTATATTACCTAACTTTTTTAAAAAGTGTGTAAAATTAACTTTGTTATTAGAAAATGGAACCATAGGAGGATACTTAATTTGGAACGTTGTACAGACAGCACAAAATAACAATCTGAAAAAGTTTGGGCTGTCCGTGTCCGTTTCACATCGACGTACAATTATTGAATTTGAATTTGTGGTAGATGTGTGTTTACTAGGTTCAGCAAAGCATGAAGCACATGGTCACATGCCATGCATGTCTATATCACCTTTTAAGTTTTAAACGACTTTTCTAGGCACAACCACAAGCTGTCCATGTTATGGTTTGGTTGTTTGTTTCATATTTTCTTGGGTACCACAACTTGTTAACTCAGTCATCTATCATAACAGTGGATTCTAGTTCATTCTATTCGTGCTAACGTTATTTTGGTACATCACATTAGTTGTTGTTAATTTGTTTGTATCCGTAAAGTAAAATTGATCGTATAAATGAATTTTCCAGTAAAATATGTCTTTCTCAATCTCAAAATGAGTTTTCCAGTAAAATATATCTTTCTCAATCTCAAAAAAATATACATCTGTATTTTTAATAACTGTTTTTAAGGTTTTGCACATATATTAATAAATTGTATTAAAGTTTTTGTTTCTATCAAAATTACTACCTAACTTCCTAATATATCATTTATCTCTTTTCTAAATTCTGACTATTTAATTTTCTATCACAATTAATTTAATAGTAGAATTGGTAAATATAATTAATACTCTATTGAAATTGTAAAAGTGACTAATAATTAGAAATAAAAAAATTAAAATAATGACAAATATATAGAAACATATAAAAGAACAAAGAGAGTATTAATATTTTAATTTAGTTTTAAAATTTATTTTAAAATATTACATTTTAATCCATTATTTATTTATAAATGCCACTTTTTTGGTAGACTATTTCACTTTAATATAATTCTTAAAGTTCGTTTTTTATATTGTAATACTCTTACATCAAATTTTCATCCAATTTTTTTTTCTATCTCTCCTGTGTTTCTGTCACATTACCAAACATATCACTTATTTATCTCATTTTTATGGAATGTGAAAATATGTGAATAAAACATTATTATTTTAATTTCTCTCTTTTTTATTACATTTTTTCTTAAAATAAGTTTGTATTGCTGCCATTACACATGGATATAGCTAATTAATAAATAATAGTAATATGTTCACAATCCACTTTTTCTTTCATATCATTTCAGCTTGTTCAATAGCTAGTTTTACCAAACTATTTTTTTTAATCCGATAATTTTTCAACTTTCAGCCTAACTTATCAGTTGGACGTGTCAAATATAGCCTATATTTCTCAATTCTCTCTCTTTGCTTTTTATCTCTTTATTTTTCATTAATAACAAACAATCCAGCCGCACTTAATTAAATGAAGTTAAATACCATATTTTTTCGTAAGAGACGAAAAATATTGAGTAGACATACAGTGTAGATAACCGGAGTGAAAAATAAGAAAATATATTTTGATTCATTTGCCCCTCATTTTCCCTTCTGACTAATTTCCACCTATTTCCATTTCATATATTTCTATCTTGATTTTTTTCTATCATATCACATGTCATATTTTTTATTTTTTTTATTTCTCTTCTTATATCAATTTAAGTGTTGATGTATTTGAGATGTCAATCCATGATTTTCCAAAAGAAAAGATATGTGATAAAAAGAGATACTATATGTAGAGCAATTTAGGTGTACCAAGGTATCTTTAGATGTCTAAAATCACAATTCTTACTACAACACTAAAAAGAAATTCAGTCTCAATTAAACCTTACACACTCAAACATCATTAACACACCCGTAAACACTATTTTTTTTTTATCTCTATATCTTTCGTATTGTCATATCACAACATATATCATTTATTTCTCTTTTATTTCTATCTCATTCAAGTATCTACAGCATTTAGGTATTCACTAAACATTTTCGCAAAAAAAATTAAATTAAACACCACATGAAGAACAACTAATAAAATAAGCAACATATATATTATATATCTTACCGGGATCAAGTTCGGAGCTAACTAGCTCCAAGAGGATAGATTTACCAAGCAAATCTGTGAGATCATCGATTCCTCGGTCTAAACTGAGACTGGAGAATAAACCAGAAGAAGCTATCTTAACCTTAACCACAGCTTTAAGCTTCACAGCTGTACTAGTACTCTTCTCTAGTGTGTTCTTATTTTCTGTATCTGTTGCAGTTGTTGCAGAAGAAGAAGAAGTATAGTTGTTTTGAACATTGCGAGGAACGAGGAGGAGGCGCTTAACCTGCTTTTGGTTTTGCTGCTGCTGCTGCACTTGCTTCCATGACCATAGTGGAAGAGATGCACTCCGGCTTGCATGGACGAATGGCCGCTGCTGATGAAACAAGAGGGTTTGATTGGTATGCTGAGATTGATGTGGCTTTATCATCTTTCTCTTCGTTTTATGTTTTATGGTCCAGAATATGTGGAATAAAACCAACTCCTCTTATATTATATTTGATGTATGCTATCCTTTTAGCTCATTTCTATATGCTTTATAGTTTGTAAGATATATGTATCAGAGGCTTCATAATATAAGAGTTATCATTCATAAACACCATCAGTAGTAGACATCTAGAGAGAGAGAAAGGAAAAGAAGAGAGAGAAGTAATTAATGTGATATGTAATGTGATGTGATAAGAAGTGAGAAATGGAAAGAAAAATAAGGGGTTTGTAGGTGTCTATTACTCCCTCTATTTTAAAACAATTTTTGTTTTAGCTTGTGTCCTATTTTTTAAAACAGTTGTTATTTTATAAATTCAACACTATTTATCACATTTCCTTTTGTTTATACCCTCATTTAATATCATGTCTCTCGTTTACCACCTCTTAATTTTACCTATCAGAATTCTCACCAATTACATAACCAATATAACTATTATTTTTTATTTATTATAACTCAATTTTAAATAAGCGTGTTCTAGTCAAATAATATATTAATTTGTAAGTTCTTAAACTAAACTGTGTCTATAACCTTAAATAACAAATATTTTAGAATAGAGGTAGTACCATTCATTCCGGTGTCACATTTCTTTCTCTTTACATCTTCTTTCTTTGGTTAGCTTTAAGGCTACATATTAATATTTTATAAATATTTTATTTTAGAAGCTAATTTTGTTGTGTTTGTATATGTAATCATATTTCAAAGTCAGGTAATTTAAAAGTTAATAGTTAGTTTCTTCCCAATATGTGAAACATTTAAATCATTTGTGATTTTTAATTGCATTATATATATATATATATATATATATATATATATATATATATCACAAGTAAAAATTTCTTTCGAAAATGAGATTGCTCGGATCTCCTTGTTGTCAATGGTGGTGCGCGGTCTTGATTGGCTTTGTTTACACCGCATGTTAAAAGTTTTACACTGACTAGATATATGACATAAATAGTCTTTGTAAGAGTAATCCTCAACTCTCAAGTTAGGTTTTATAGTTGAGTTAGGTTTCCAGAAACTCTAATATGGAATCAGAGTTTATCTTAGATCCGTTAGTTGGCGGAGACCTCTCGTATTTGGGTCATTCCACAGATGTTCAGTCCTGCATATTTCACGCTCGAGATGGCCAACCATGGGAGTGAGGGGTGTTAGAAGTCTCACATTCGCTAAAGACATATAGCCTTTATAAGAGAAGAACAATCCTTAATTCTCAAACTAGTTTTTGTGGTTAAGTTAGACATCTCAAAATTCTAATACTATAGACCTGCGTTGACACGAAGGAAGGCAGAACTATGCCTACAAAGTACACTCTAACGGTCAAGTAAGTGAAAAAGAAAAGAGAAAATTTCAAAGTCTATGCAAAGTACAAGTATTATTTTTTGTTGGTCAATTTAAAGTATAAATATCTTTTTTGTAGCTTCTTTTAAAAAAAATATCTTATTTGTTGCGTGTTGAGTTGGGTTGGTTTACGATGAGGAGTACTGAAAATTGGGTCCATTTTTTAAATTTTCACGTGGATCACGTACGATGTGAGAAATCACTATTTGTCTCATGCCTAATTGCTTAGCATCCTCACAAATTATTCATTATTTTATTGGACACAATTATTCACTAGGGCCGGGATAGATATCCTTTTTATTTTTTTATACAGGTTTAGATTTGGGTCTAATGGTGGTATTTTGTATTTACTCCAAAACAAAATTAAGGTTATAGATATATAGTATAATATTTTTTTCTCTCTTGTAACAAAAAAAAAATCAGTATAATATATATTATCTAACATGTTTTATATGACTGTAGAATATATTTATATTTATTTAGAATTAATATGTTTTTTTATAGAGATTCATGGCTATGCATAATCGGTATAAAGTAGTTTTACGATATTTAGTCACGTCACGTCACATATAATAAGTAGTTACATTTTTTAATTTTAATTAAAATAAAAATTATTTTTAATGTGGCGAAAGATCCTTATTAAAAGAGTATCACAAGCATACTCTTAAAGTTTAACTAAACTAGATATTGAGCCACGCATATACAAGTATATATTAATAAAACAATTTTGAAATAAAATATTTTTTATTTATATTACCAAAAGTTCACTAAATTATTATGCAACTGCGCAACGTCACGTCAAGGTCGATATTTAGTTCATTTTTAATTCAGTACTCAAATTTTCTCATCTATACCAATATCGGATTGTTTATTGAAATCTTTCTCTCTCGTAATAAAATTATGTCATCTTATTTAAAAATTATTCATGTAAATTTAGAACTGTCATATATGGCACAATTTTATTTGTGGGATAGGAAAAAAAATTAATAATCCTTGTGAACTAGAAAATGGAACACCAAATGGGGATTGATCTTAATCCACCTATAAGTTCTGGAAACAAAACTATCAATAAGTATATCTTCACATTCCATCACCTCTCCAACTAATGAGGAAAAAGAGGGGAAAAAATGAATAACTTGATAGTAATGTAATAGAAGTTGTAGAGAAAAATAAAAGAAAAATGGGTAAAAATAAATTGTATGATAAATAAAGTGTGAACATGTTGACAACTCCCAAATTATTGTGGTAAACAACACATAAATTTGGCTAGGGGTACCATATTCTAGGTGGGAATTTGTGGTCCTTACAAAGTACCAACCTTTCTGGCATCTCTTGGCTCTGTCATTTGATAGAGATAGGAAGAGAACGTACTCCTTGTAAGACACTTGACTGGTTTTTCCAATACAAGTCACTGGTGGCAGAGGAATCTCAATTTCAGTTTTAGGAGGGAGGACCTTTGATAACTCATTTGTTGCCTGAACAATTCACATAAATGTTTCCCTGGGCTTGAGTGTTGTATACAAACATGCTCTCAGTGTTACACATGCCCCCATTCCAACATGTACACAGCAATAATAGCACAGTGGCAACTGTTATGTGGAACTTGTCCATGGTTAGATCAAGGACCTAGACATTAATTGCTTCTGTTATCATAAGAGCTAATAAAATAGATAGCTTTAGTGAATTACTCCCTCAGTTTTAAAATAATATTCAACTTATGGGAAAAAAATTATTTCATAATAATTGTTAACTTAGAATTTTAAGAGAGTATTAATTGATGTTTTTCCATATAATACTCCTATAAGAACAATAAATGAAAAGAGATAGACATAGGTTAAAATAGGAAAATAAATAATATATTCTAAAAAATTAATAATATTAATTGCATTTCTTAGTATGCGTGTTCTTTCTCTTTCTGAACACTTATTTTGAAACAAAGAAAGTACATTTAATAATGACATAATATAAGGTTAGTTTTTCTAAGGACAATTAGCGTAAGATGGGTGGGGAAACTTTCAATATTTGTAGTTTAACTGCTGGTTAGAATAACTGCGTTCACTATTTGTTAAGTTGATATTCAACTTCAGTTCAATTTCTGAGAGTTTGTGTCTATAAAGATCATGTAAAGGTTTATGCCACATCTATAAGACACTCACAATTTAGTGACTAATATATATATCTACTGATCTGAAAAAACAGGTCTCTAGTACAAGTAATTCGAGTCAAGGAGTTCAAAATGAGGCATTCAAAGGTCAAGATGACACCACACATACATTCAAAATGTAAGTTCAAATAGAGATGCTATATGGAACTCCCTTTCCTGTGACCCCTGCCTCTGAAACTGGCTTCAGAAGCTCATAAGGCACAACCCCAGCACCGTTTCTGTTCCTCCGGTTCGTATCTGCATTCCTCTCATCAATGATCCCTTCAAGCTCCAACAACTTCCCTCGAAACTTTTCAAACGAAGCTTTGATGATTGGATCTTGTTCCCATGATGGCTCCACAGTTTGCCCAAGATACTCCTCATCAGATGAGTGACTTGACAAAATGTCCAACACTGCCATGATAGTTGTGGCTTGAATCTGAGATGGGAAACACTTGAGCAAAGTTACCTCTGGTTTATCCAAGAAAAGTTCCCATTCTGGGTCAGAAGGGTCCTCTGTTGGCATGTTGTTTCTTGCAACAGTTGGCCTGTTGGGGAAATAGCCTGCATAAGAGTACTGGCCAAAGTTCACAGCTGCATGGTGCCCTGATGTTATCCACACAATAGTGGTCAAAATCTCAACAAGGTCTTGTTTGGTTTTCAGAACAGGCCACCAAGGCTCATCCTTTTTGTCACCATGACCTACTGTTCTGATCTCTTCCCACCATGCTTGCAGTTCTTGGTCTGACTCAATGAGACTTGGCTCTGAGAGCAGGGTCAGAACCAGAAAAAATGAGTAAGAGGAGCGAAAATTTAACACATTAAACAAAATCAACAATGACTAATTGAAAGAGACAATATAATTTTTCTAGGGGCAGACAGGATGAAGGTCTTCTATCTCAATTTGGTGTCTCCTTCTCTGTCTCACTAATCAAATTGTGCCATGTAGACAATGTGAGTATGACATGTATAACCTTACCTGGGTGGTTTTAAATGATATGACACAGTTTGATTGGGGGATAGGGAAGGGGACACCAAATAGGAACAGAAGACTTCAATCCAGGACGGATATAACATTTGAACACTATATATTAAGGAAATTTTTCTCTTTGGAGGACGACTGTCTCACTTTCCATGTACCTGGGTAGTAGTGGTTCACATAATCAGTGACCCAGCTTTTGATTGCATCCCAAAGAATGAGGCCATCATTGGCATAAGGGTAGTCTTCTATGGATAGCTTTAAACCATGAGGAGCATTTGGGTCCTCCTCTGCCATTCCCCTGTGGATGAGGTCAGCAGGGAGGGCTTGCAAGTCGAACTGCCAGTGCTGGTCATAGGCAACTGAACTTAGGAGGATGGAGAGGTTCCCTGGAGTGAAATTGTTCTCTATTACTCCATTGGCATTTATCAGTGCCTCACGAGCAAGAGCATTGATCTCCATTGTGTATCTAAAGAAAATAGTTTGGTTAACCGTTAACACCCTAACTACACTCACACTTCGATAGAGAAATGAAAAATTCAATGAGTGATATGATAGAAATAAATGAATAGAAATAGAATGGAAGAGGAAGTGAGGTGTGAATAATCAAAGATCGTACCTAAAATGTGGATGCAGCAGCCTGTAGATTGGATGCATGGCACTCAGTTGCCTGTTTGTGGCAATTATGTAAGGTTCTGTTGCACAATGAGTCCGTAGCCTGAACAAAACAGAAATTTTTCTTACTCAGTTAATGTGTTGACTTCTCAAAAGCCAAATAATGCAGCATGTAGATTGATGGATAATTCTAGATTGATTACTAGAAAACAGGAAAAGACTGAGACTGAGAGAAAGTAAAATGATTCTTTTACACCAGACAGATATAATGAATGTTTCAATTGTTTTATAAAGATTGCATTTTATTATTCAAAAGTCCATGTTCAGTATCGGTTATACATATTTATAATTAGAGCTGGATATATGAGCCTAAGCCCGCGAGCCGGCCCGCGAGTCCCGCAACCCGCGCCGGCTATGGCCCGGAAAATATAGGCTCATTTAAACGCGGGCCTACGTGAGCTAGCCCGCGAACTTAATGAGCTAGCCCGCGGGGCTCGCGGGCCGTCCGCGAGCCAATGAAATTAAAAAAAAAAAACTAAAATTAAAAAACACAACTGCACACACACAAACACAACACATCAGTTCAAAAAACTTGTAGTAGTATGCTTGTTAAAATTGATTTTTAATGTATGTTTTGAATTATTATGGTGTTTGACTATTTGTAACAATTGATTTAGTATAATTAATTTGGTAAACTACCAAAAAGTTTGCAATGAACTCTTAATTTGACGTAGTATTTTTAATGAACTCTTAATTTTAAAGCTTGTAGTAATATGCTTGTTAAAATTTGATTGTTAAGTTTTTTTTTTTTACATATACTAGCCCGCGAGCGCGGGGCGGGCCTCCTAAATAGGAGCTCATTTAGACGCGGGCCTATGCGGGCCGAGCTTAAGCGGGGCGGGCTGGCCCGCGTATCCAGCTCTATTTATAATCAGAAAGTGAAAACATTGCACTAGGGACTCAATGCATGTTCGGAAACTAATTTGAAAACCACGTTGCTGGTGAAGCTAGAATATAGTGGATAGAAGCAACTTACCTCAGCTTTGCATATGTTCACCATGATTCTGACTTTACCATGGTTTTCGAACGAGTTTCCAAGCATGCAGTTAATATGAGTATCATTTTGTTCATTGCTCTATTCAATTATGAGATTTGATTCATTCACACCTTGCTTTCTCTTCCATCTCATTTTCATCCACTTTTTTTATTTTTTTTATTTCTCTTATTAATAAGTCAAACAAAAAAGTTATGCCAATTAATGTTTATTTGCTAAGCTATGTTTGGATATTACATTCAGATGTTAGCACGTACTTTAAGATGAAAAAGTGGACTAAACTATTCTATGAATTGAGACGAAAGTCCGTTCACATAAACATACGTAATTGATTCATACCAGTGACTAACAAGTTGGTGATAACCAGAGTCATGAGCAAGGACATGAGCTTTGGCAAGCCTCCAGAGCCAAACAGCCGTTGAGTGCCAAGAAGGTGTGTACACTTCCCTCCATTGCGGCTTTCCATCAACTGGTGGTCGAGTTAGCTCAATAGCCAATGGTCTCAATGTGCAATCGTGGGTTAGAAAGAACAATGTCCTTGATCCATATAGTGTTGTGCCTTCAAGTTGTCTAACTTGCTCCACAAATGGCAACAAAAAATCGTGGTAGTCTAGGACAAACAACTTCTTCTGTTTTATAGCCTGCGTTGTTCAAATTACATAATTTCAGGTAGATTAGGTAGCAAGATAAAAAAATTGATAACAGTTAATAGCTTTAAGTCAACAATTAACACTACATTCATCCTTAAACTATTTTTTGAGTTAAAATCATGACATAATTTACTACTTCTTAAACCAAAGGTATAATAAAAGCACATTCAGTATTAACATGATTTGGCTAATATGATCAGCATGGGTCTTAAATCAAAAAATATATACCTCTTCAACCGTAGTGAATCCTCTGATTTCTCGCTCAACAATTTCAGTGGTGATTGCTGATTCCGGAGGGCCATAAACATCAGGGTCAAGTTTGCTTTTCATTGGCCATTCCTACATAATGATTGATTGAAAAAATATATCATTGATCACCTTTGCAATTGATTTCAGTATATTTACAAACAAGTAAGAAATTTCTGTTAATCAATTTATAAAAATGGGAGCTAGTACCGTGACCAATTGGATGCAACATGGGTTGAGACCTGCTAGAGTTTGTCTTGAAAATTCTTCATCCCTAAACCAAAAGAACCTGTCCTCTGCCATATTGGAATCACAAGCAATCAATTGATTAGCCGTAATCACTTAAAAACCCTAGCTAAGGAGTGTATGTGTAATTCATGTCTTACTGTCCATTGTCGCAGGAGGCTCGAACCGGAGAACATCATTCTCGGTATCTTTGATCAACTTCACCAGCCTTGGCAAAAGCCCTCTGAGAAGTCCTCTGGCTTTTAGAGCAGGCAAGCTGAGCCCTTCATTGAAAAGGTCATCAATTGCAGAAAACACAGGAAACCCAAGATTCTTGTCAACTATCGCCGTACTCAGCGACGGCACCAGAGCATGCAACCCTGAGTACAATGTCTTGGCCGAAAACGAGAGCTGCTTCACTTCTGAGAAACATTCATCCCTAGGAACATACACCCTGTTGCTTCTTTTCTCCGATAACGGATCTTTTACACACAAAATCAATAATATGCAGCAATGTTAGTTTTCAATTCTGAATTAAAACTTGAAAATCGAAAATAACGTTATTCGGAGGTGGGTATGTTTCTTCCAACAAATGTTTTTTTCCAACAAATGTTTTTTTTTCATAGGTACCACCTAGGGATGGAAACGTACCTTTGTCGCAACGAGGTCTCCCGGTTCTGCAACGGCGAGGGTATGGATGTTGGTTGCCGCCAAGAACAGGTCTTTTGAGTTCGATGTTGGTGTCTGGATTTCCGAGATCATTGTAGACATCGTAGTCGTATATGCGCTCAAAGGTCTTGCGTTCACCTTGTCCATTGCCGCGTAAATGTAATAGCTCCTCTTCTCGAAGCCTCTTCAATCCTTCTGGTGTTTCTGATGGCAAAAATGACTGTTCCCACACAGAATAAATTAATCAATATAATATGTTAAGAGTGTGTTTGGTTTTCCATGTGTTTTGTTTTACAATCTCATTGCCAAGTTCGATGAAAATGTGGAGGTTTCAAAAATAAATTGTGGAGATTCTTTCACGTGTACGTTTCGAGACACGTGATTAATTTGCCTAATCAAACATTACCATGTGTTGTCTGTCAAGTGTTGTACTTTTTGTTCAACTCAGAGGCTGACACGTGCATTGATTTTCTTGGTACTGACACTTCTCTCTCACTTATCACGAAAAATATTAGTCAAAAGCGTCCTTTATTTAACAAACAACAGCAGTTTTGGTCTCTTATCACTATCTGTCAAATAACTAACATTTTCTGTCAAAAATTAACGTTTTATGAGTTTTCCAAAAATTCTTCATCTTCTTCCTAACATTCATCCCCTTCATCTTCCAAACCTAGACATTTCCTTCTTCTCTTAAACCCAAAATTCTTCATCCCCATCATTCTTCTTCGAATCCCAACAACAACAAACAATATTAACTTTCATTAACGACAAACAATATTAATTTGATAACAACAAACAATATTAATTTTCTTCCAATCTCATTAACGTTTCCTGTGCTTGTTACATATTCTATAATATAATCTGATAACAACAAACATATTAATTTTCATCCGCATATCAATTATGTTGGAGACTATAACATCCTCTTTAAATTTGTCGATCTCTTTCTCTTCCTCTTGTCTCGATCCCCTTCTTCCTTCCTCTTCTCTAGATTTGGGCAGAAGTGGGGATTCGAAGAAAGGAGAAGGAGACCGATCAAAAAGGTGTCTCCATTCTGGCAACGAGGCTCGTCGAAAAACGTCACTGAAAATCACCTCCAGCGGCGGTTGACGGGGGCGACAAAGGACCATCGGATCCTCTTCTCCTCGTGGCGAGGATCATCGTCGTGCAACCCGTTTTCTCAGAAGCCAAAAAGTGTTGGCCATAAAACAACCATGAAGGGGTCGGTGGTCGACAACGGCTAATCGTCAAATTTCTTTAGGGGTTTTGATGTGAATGTTGTGGGGATTCCATTGGTGGTGATGGTTTCTCCATTAGCCCATTGGTTCGGCTGGAAACGGAGGGAGAAGGCAATAGTGACGACGTCGCGTCGAAGGACAGAGGAAGGAGACGACAGGGACAGTGGTACCTCGTGGCCTGCTTCTAGGCTCCTGACGGAGGACGAACGATGCAGGGCTGGTGGTGGTCGATTCTGCCATGGGAGGGAAAAGGAAACGGGAAAAGGAAGGAGAGAAGGAAGAAGAAAAAGAAGACGTCAAGAGAGAAGAAGAAGAAACGCGAATCAGAGAGAGAGGAAATCTGAAAAAATGAATGAGAAAGTGTTAGAAAAAGGGTACAAATGATGAATATTTTTTGGGCAGTTATTAAAGAAGAATGAAGATGATGAGATTTAGGGATTTGAAGGAAGGATTTCTGATGAGAGATTTAGGGATTTGAGGGAGGAATTTCATATTAGAGATTTAAGGGAAGTATTTAGGGATTCAGGTGAGGGGATCGTTAATTTTTTTTACATAAGACGTTAGTTTTTTGACGAAATTGTGATGAGTGACCAAAATTACTGTCATTTGTCAAAGCGAGGGATGTTTTTGGCTAATTTTTTATGTTATTGACCAAAAGTGCACTTTCGTGATAAATGAGATACCAAAAGTATTATTAAGTCGTGATATATAAACATTTATGAATACTTGATTTATTAATTGTGTGTAATAAATATAATAATTATACGTACACATTAACAATGTGAACATTATATATATATATATATATGAATTTTAATTATATTTTAATATATCACAGTTCTTTATATTTTTCTCAATTTTAATTCATTAATAATGCAAAAATAATAATGTAATAAGATGATAAAATATAAATAGAGGTGCGTGTGTATTTAGTGAGATATGTCTCTTGAAAATATCTTGTGTTTTTTTTAACTTTAGTTCAATTATAATATAATAAGATGGTAAAAATTAAATGTTTATTGGCTAGCGTTTGTTTTGGGTGGGGCTTTGTATATTCTCTTTTTGTCTGGTGCTGCCTGTCCTTTACTGTTTTTGTGGAGGATGGGCAGCTATCTTGATGCTATGTCGGCCAATGTTTTTTATATATATAATTTCGCTTTCTAAAAAAAATGGTAAAAATTAATTAAATGTGTCAGAAGGATTTGTCTGAAAAATCTCTATTGAAAATGTCATGTTATTTAAAAAAAAAATCTTAAATTTGTATTGTAATCTTTGTTATTCATTATCAGATCTAATGATTAAGATTTATCCTTCTACGATCACATAAATAAAAATCATTTTCATATGATATAATATATATGTACTCTTTTAGCACTTTTATTATTATAATAACATTCATTCATTCAAAAAAAAAAAAAACAGTTATCATCTTTCATAGCTTAATAGCACTTTTGGTCCCTCATTTATCACGATTTGACATTTTTGGTCCCTAATAAAAAAATTAGCATAAATGGTCCCTAACTAATACAAACTTTGGCAATTTTAATTTTCCATCCAATTCCGTTAATTATTTAACGGTTTAAAAAAAACAGAAAAAAAACCCACCTTCATCAATTCTTCATCATCTTCAACCACATTCATCATCTTCAACATTAAACTCAAAAAACCAGAAAAAAAACAAACAAACCCAACACCCCTGAAAAGACTAAACAAACAAATCCAATTCAATGGACACCTTATCCCCTTGCTCTTTAGCCTCTGGTATCTGGGTTTAATCCTGGATTCCAAACCGTAAGTTAAGTACTCAGGGAACTCCACAAGCTCTTTATCATAGTCCCAACTCTCATCCCCAACATATAAGGATACTGAGTCAGAGAAATCATAAATCCCTCACCCACTGCAGAAATCCCAGAAATCAGAAATCCCAAAATTAAAAACCCTAGAAATTGCGAAACTCGAACCATGGTTGTCACGGTTGAGAGGATTAGGGTTTTGAAAGAAGTTCACCTATAATCGGCCAAA
This sequence comes from Acmispon strigosus, assembly GCA_030819835.1. Classification (NCBI taxonomy): domain Eukaryota; kingdom Viridiplantae; phylum Streptophyta; class Magnoliopsida; order Fabales; family Fabaceae; genus Acmispon; species Acmispon strigosus. Next base: position 63,646,026 of record JAUAMA010000004.1, read on the forward strand.
AGGCTCCTCTTTTCGATGATTCGATCTCGGGTTCGAAGAGAGGGGAGGAAGACCATTCAGAAAGTTGTCCCCGTTTTGGAGATGGGGCTCGTTGGAAGGTCGCCGGAAATCACCGGCGGCTAACGGTAGCGGAACGGTGATCCGTTTTGAGGGTTTTGCTTCGGACCTCATGGGGAGCATGATGGTGGTGGTGGTTTCTCCATTGGCCCCGCGGTTTGGCTAGGATCGAAGAGAGAAGCGGCGGCAGCTTGTTCTTTTTCCAGAATAAAGAAGACGACGGTGGTGGTTGGGCCGTCGTGAAGGGGAACGGTGGTTCGTGGTGCTCAGTAGCCATGGGGTGGTGGCCGATCGGTGGCTGGTTTGGAGAATGGAAGAAGGAAGGATAAGAGGAATATGGAGAAGTAGAAACGTGAAAGGGAAAGGGGAGAGCTTGAGAGAGAGAGAGAGAAAACTAGAAGAGTGGAGCATTGGTTGGGTTTTTTTTTTCTTGGGTTTATTTTGTTGGGTTTCAGCCAGAAAATTAGAGTGTGGGAAAGGATAATTGATTGGGTTTTTTTTATTTTTTCTGGGTTTATTTTGTTTAATGTTGAAGATGATGAAAATTCTGGGTTTCCTTTTTTTTTTTTAACCCAAAAACTGTTAAAAATTTAACAGAAATGGATTGAAAACTAAAAACGCAACTTTCTGTAAACGTTAGGGATGAAAATTGCTAATTTTTTTTGTTAGGGACCAAAAGTGTCAAATCGTGATAAGTGAGGGACCAAAAATGCTATTAAGCCTTTTTTATATAAGACAAACTGATATTCTTTTTTTTCCAATTAGTTTAATTTTAAAGCTTGAATTGTGGACTAAAGTTTATATTACTATATATTTATGAGTCGGGATATTAATATATGATAAATATAAAGTATGGAATGGGGTTGGTGATGAAATTAACCTTGTTGGAGAAAAACACCCTCTTGACAGGGTTATCATACTTGGAATGAACCCATGATTCAGCGGAAAAACTAACGGGACCAGTGAGGAAGCCATCAAGAACAATGTCCTTCAGAAACATCTCCCTGTGATGCTCATTTTCCACAACAATGGCACCAACCTCTCCAAAGCTGTCTGGCACTTCAAATTCAGCCTCATACTTAACCTCTTGTGCTGATTGATGCGTCTTGTGGACGTACCCTTTGATATGTTCCTTCTCTAGTGTTGTCTCTTTTTCAAGCAAATTAACCAAACAAGAAAATTAAGTACATATATGCATGTATAAGATTACAACCAAAAATGTTAACTAACATGTATTTTAACGAAATTAAGCAGCAGTTTAAACTTTTAAATGATCATTGAAATGGGGGCAATAATGTCAATTTTTCCCAAAAATAGAAAATTATCATAATTTCATCTTGGCCCTTTTATAGAAAATTATCTTCATTTATTACAAATCCAACTCGCCAATATGCATGGTTGGCACCAGTGACGGATCCAGGAATTATGTGTTGTGGGGGCAACATAAACACATAAATTTGTAGTATTAATACATAATATTACTTTAAAAAAAATAGCCATGTAGCAGTAATTTAAAGAAAAACTATTAAGGAATAAAAGCTAAGAAATAGAAGAAATTTTTTCTAGCAGCAAGAGTGGCAGCCTGATGGTGGAGTTTGGCGGAGTTGCGGTGCAGTTGTTTGTATGACAAAGCAAAAACAAAAGCCTCCTAGTTGTGGAAGAAGAAGGAATAGTAATTATAGAAAATAGAATAAGTAAAGCAGAAGAAACATCCGGAAGAAAGAGTTTTTTTTTTCAAAAGGAAGAATGAGGTTGTTATGTCTGATGAATATTGCTACATGGAGAAAAAAACAAAAAAAAGTGATTCAGATTCAAAATTCAACAAAATTTAAAGGACTTTTGATCTGTTCACACCTCTCTTTCTTTTCTATCTCATTTTCATTATCATTTTTTTCCATTTCTCTCTTCTTTCTTCATCATATCACCTATCTTCTCTCATTTTAGAGGCACTAAAAGAAAAAATGCAAAGCTATAGGGGCATTTACCATGTTGTGGGAGCAGTTTTACACTTAATACTACGCTAATGTGGTATATTATTATTAGTAAATGAAAATCATGTGGGGGCATCTGTCCCCCTCTCCCTGTATGTGCATTCGTGCCTGGTTGGCACAACTAGCCACAAGTTTGGGGTTTAACTCTCTCCTCCCCATAGGTCGAGGGTTCATTTTACCATTAATTTATACCATTGATGGTGAAGATTGACTTAAGTGAAAAAGTAATGAATTATTAAAAACTCCACTTATTTATTTATAGCTACTACACTTGTACATATCTAAATGTGTTTGTTTCAGTTTATATTTAAAAAATTACTTGTTTATTAACAAAATATTTAAAAAAAAATTAAGATATTTGTTTCAACTTAAAAAAAATCATTATTTGAAAAAAAAAAAAGCTGAAATCAGATAATTTTAAAATGTTACATTGATTAACTTATAAAAAAAATTATTATGATATATGAGAAAGAAAAAAAAATGGTTTTAATTAGTGTAACCAAACACATATCAACTTATGTTTTTCCTCAAAATATTTAAAAATTAATCTCTTTTTTAAGGTAACTACAAATCATTATTTTTTAATATGAAACAAATGCACTGAAAAATACCAGTAAAAAAATCAATACAACATCTTATCTTGAACTTTTATGAAGCTTGGCACAAATCTATGCAGGGTTCTTCTAATCCAGTTTCCATTCTTAAAGATTGTAGAGATTTAATGTGATCTTCTTCTTTTTTTTCAGATTTCTTTTATGTGTCTTCTCTGACAATTCTGTGATTAATTATGGATAAATACACTTCTCATTTTCCTAATTAGTTTTTGGGTTGAAGACGTAGGTTGGAGCTGGATTCTCTTGTTTAGAGTGATGAATTGGCCTCTTTAGCTTCTTGATTTCACTTAATATAATTCATTTTCAACAAACAAACAAAATTGTTCATTTTTAAAAATAGAATGGTTTTATATATAAGTACTTACTGGGATCTAGCGAGGCGCTAACAAGCTCCAAGAGAAGTGATTGGCCAAGTAAATCTCTTATATCATCGAAGCCTCGTTCTAAACCAAGTTCTGAGAAAAACCCACCAACCGTTGGCTGAACAGTTACGGTGGCTTTAACTGTCGTTGATTGAAATTCTATTTCACTACTCACAGCCACAGCTTTGATTTTGCTGCATCCGCCATGGCGCTTAACCACCTTTTTTTGCTTCTTTTGGTTTGTAAAGGAAGAAGGCACCTGAAAAGAAGGGTGGTTACTGCCATGGAGCAAGATTGGCTTGTGCAAGATGAAACCATTTGGCCTTGAATTTGATACATAAGCTTGTTTCATCAGCATATTTTCCTGCTTAATTCCTTTTCTCTTCTTTGTTTTGAGCGAGAAGAGTGAGAGAGGTTCTAATAATTAATAAATTGAGGGGTGAAGTTACACAAGAGAGTTTTCTTTCATATATTTGCTCACTCATAGTTTGGGTGGGTGAGCTCTCTTCTCAGTTCTTTTAAAGTAAAGGAGACAGAAGCTATGAAAAATACATTCGCACGTTTTATTTTATTTTTATAAGCAAATACATTCGCTCGTGATAGATTTTCATGTACAGTTCTAACTTTTAGACGTCCAAACATAATGCACACCATACATAGATACATCTTAATTATCGATTTTCACCGTATTATATCATATATCAAATTTTTGTTAGGAAAATGTTATGTGGACATACAATTTTCATGAATATACAGCTGACATACCATTTAGTGCATGTTTTTAACCACCTCTAAGTGGCATTTGGACTAAAAAATGCAACTACATATGTAATCACTCTTTTTTTATTTTATTGTTGGTGTAGTATCTTAAATCAGGTCAAAATATGGTACCTAAAATGAGTTGGTTTAATAATAAAAACTCATTTATCATAGCTGACAATTATATTTTTTTAATAATATTTTTTAAATATTTATTTAAGAAAATTTAATTATTATTATTATTTACCCACAGGGTGAAGGGTGAAGGGGATATTGGATCTTCTTTAGTTACCGCAGGGATAGCTTTGGGTTGTAGGGCGAAATTTGTATAGGAGCAGCATATTGATTCTGAATTGTTATATATGTTGGATTTGAGGTAACTTTTGTAATGGGTTTTGAGCATCCCATGTACTCATTATATTTATTTTTATATTGGCCTTTAAAAAAATATTATTATTTATTAAAACTTCAAATGCGAGAATTTAACCTAAATTATTTATGGCCGGGAGCCCCTCTATTACTCATAGACTGATCAAATAATTCGCAAGATAAGCTTTTCGGCAGGCATCGCCATTGACTTACTTTCTCTGAACCAGAGTTACTATATTTGATCATTATATTGATAATAAAAATGATCGTAGCAATGAATCTCTAGTCGGATATATTTCCGATACATCAGATGGTTATGTTAAGTGCTCTTCGACATGCTGCTTGCTATGATAGAACTTCCGCTGTTCATTTTTGGGCTCGTTTGTTGAGCGTTTATTTTTGTAATAATATCCCTTCATTTATGCTTCCGCGTATTAGTTAATATTTAAGATAATATTATTGATTAAATATTATTGAAAGGCGAAATGTTTTTTGAAAAGTTGAGTTGTTTTTCTGATAGATTTTAATTTCCGCAAATTTACTATGTGACCCTCAACCAAAAATTGGGGTGTTACATCTCCCAACTTGAATCATTTATACTATGTTCTTGCCCTCCTTCTTCTTCCAAAACTTCATCATTTTTTCATAAAGACAAAGATGAAATTAAATTAGGGTCTCTTTGATTGTAGTTTTTGAAAACTGTATTTAAAAACTGTTTTTAGAAACTGTTTTTGAAAACTATTTTTCAAAATAAAAGCAGAAAAAAACTGATAAATAAGATGTATTCCAACATTTAAAAAATTGAAATTTGAAAATTAAAAATAGAAACTAATATTTTTTAGCTGTACTGAGTATTTTAGTTATTAAAACTGAAAACAAAAACTGTTTTCAAAAACAGGTTTTTATAAAATTGTCATTTTCTTCTTGAAAAGACCACAATGTCCCCATATTTTTACAAGAAAATGAACTTTTCTCTCATCCCTATATTTTGCATGTTATATACAACTGTCATAAAATTTAAAATTAAATTAATTAATAATAATAAACATTAATTAAAATTTAATAGTAATAATTTGAGAGACAACAACAAATTTATTATAATAATTTTACTAAAATTAAAATGAATAGTTCTTTGAAAAATAAAATATTCAAAGAATGGATAATGGTTTTAAATTAGTAATATCCAATCACCCAGATTTTATTTCATATCACTTTTCCATCAATTCTCCAATTTTCTCTCTCAATTCAAACAACTTAAAATTTAAAAATCAACTTATTTTTGTTTTATTTTCTTTCCTCTTATTTCATTCATGCATCCAAATAGAGCATTATTCTGTTGAATTACTTCCAGTAGAGCGAGTTCCAACTTCACCTCCCAAACCGTCAAGGTACCACACTGCTGTGTAGAGACAACAAAATCTCCATCTTCTATTCAGGCTTCATGAGAAGGGTCCCTCGCTTTAGATTAAATCTAATTTATTTAATTTCTGAATTGAGTTTTTTTTTTTTTATTCTCAAAACTACTTCAATCCAAACCTCAAAACATTCGGTGTGGGGGTTGGTTTTAAGACCACCATTTTGGTCTTTAAACCACCCCCTAATTTCCTTAATTCCCAAAATGCTCTTATAATTAAAAAAAAAAAAACTCCTTCCCCAACCCCCCAACACACAGTACCCCACCCCTTTTACACTAACCTTTGCTTTGTTACTTCCCTTCGTCGTTCCCTCTTCTTCTCCTGAGTTCTGCGTGCCCTTTCTTTCAGCATCTTCTCCCTGTTCTTTTGGTAATTTTCGTTTTTGGTAGATATTGGTATGTAGGGGTGGATTTTTTGCTGGGTTGGTAGTTTATGTTGTTAGTTATTGCAAAAAAGCAGTGGATTTGAGATCTGATAGTCTGGTTTCCAATATTTGAGAATTTCGTGTTCCTGGTTAAAAATTGCACCTTAAGGTGCGATTTTGGCATGCATGATTCGCACCTTAAGGTGCGATTACAACATATTCAAATAATTAAACGAATTTTTTTTTTAATATGTTTTGTGATTTTCGCACCTTAAGGTGCGCGAATCTAACACACCTAAATCGCACCTTAAGGTGCGATTACAACATATTCAAATAATTAAACGAAATTTTTTTTTTTTTTAATATGTTTTGTGATTTTCGCACCTTAAGGTGCCAATCTAACACACCTAAATCGCACCTTAAGGTGCGATTACGATATATACAAATAATTAAATGAAATTTTTATTTTTATTTTTATTTTTTATTATTTTCGCACCTTAAGGTGCTATTTAAATCGCACCTTAAGGTGCGATTTATCAATTGAGCCAAAAATGGCACCTAAATCGCACATGTTGGAGGGAAATGGAGAAAGCAAGGAAATTGTGAGAGAAGAGGGAAATGGGTATGGTGGGGTTAATAACAAGGCATGGAATGAATTATCAATTATCAGTGGTAGGTGATGGGAGAAGGAAGTGATATGGACTCAACAATGCATATAGTAAAAACAAAGCATCAAAAATGGAAACAGATGCTTGAATGCTTGATGGTGGTTATGGTGATGGGGTGGTGGTGATAATGGTGATGGGAGGAAGAAGGGGGTGGTGTGGGGTGAAAGGTGATGAGTGAGGGGTGGGGGGGGGGAGGGATAGTTAGGAAGAAGAAGAAGGATATGAAAGTAATAATTATTATTATCAAGGGTAATTGGGTAATTTACTATATCAGGGGGTGGTTTAAAGACCAAAGGGGGTGGTCTTAAAACCAACCCCCTTCCGTGTGAGTTTATAATAAGGGCTAGTATCGGTGTTTTAGGAAGAGAATGAGTTTCTTTCACTTTTTTGTGCATTTTTTTTTAAATCAACGCAAACATAATTTCACGCATTAATGAAGCAGTCACAATTTGTCATATTGAGCTTAAAATTTATTAGAGAATCCAAGTTTTAACGCGTTAGCTTCAATGTGAATTTGAGTTCAACAGAAATTCAAATAGACACATAAGTTTTTACCAAATGTGTTGAATTGATGTGAACACATATCTGAATTGATGTGAACACATCCACGGGTACTCCCACCATCCCCAGTAATGGTTCAATTACTATTTTACCCTTAAAAGCAAATTTTATTCCCTACATATCCCTTACAATCGCCGCCTTCCTTCCTCACTACCTATCCCTTACCACCATTCCCTTCCTTTCCTCATCACCATTCCCACCTTCACCTCCTTTCATTATTCACCTTCACAACCACCGTCATCTTTCTTTTATCCATAAACCATAACCTTCCCTCATAACTATCATCATCCAACCTCAAACCAACCTCACTCATTATCTTCTCCGTCCCACCCATCATCTTTTCCAACCTCCCCCCATATTTAACGTTCTTTTTTTAAGTTTTTCGTGATTTGAAAAAAAATTGTACTTGTAAGTGCGATTTTTCCTCCTATTTCGCACTTACAAGTGTGATAGTATAATTTTTTTTTAATAAAACATTAAGGTGCGTCGCACCTATAAGTGTGAAGTGAGAATTTATAGAGAATCAAAATCGTACTTACAAGTGCATTTTTTTTTTATATTTGCGAAAAAAACTTAAAACTTAACATCGAGAACACCCACAACAACCACAAGCAAGTGCAGAACTTGTGTTAACGAAGAAGGGCAGGTTGAGCTTGAGAGATGAGAAATGAATGCTGCAGGCTGAGTGTGTTGAGAGGAGGAAGGGAGGAGAATGGGAGAAGAAGAGAAGAAGAAGGACTGCAGTTATTTTTTTGGACAATTTAATTTTTTTTATTTTATAATTTAGGGTTATTTTAAGTATTAACAAAAATATGAGAATGGTAGAAGAACCAATGGGATGGGATGATGGTGGAACCAACTCTAATCTAATCTAAATAGACCATGAGTAACATATTTACTTTGGGTTGAGGGGAATCCAGACAAAAACTGGCGATGGACCACGAAAACAAATCTAGACGTACGTAGTTTCACATCACTTGTTTCGGTAAGGCCATTGGAATTGGACCACCTTAATGATTGTTCATTATCCTCTTGCAATATCTTGGAATTATTCTTTTAGCATTCATGTATGATGTCCACGAATTAGGGTGTGTTTATTTTTCTCTTGATAAACATTGGAACACTCTTTCACATTGTCATCCCAATTTGTAAGGCACCAAAGGAGTTCATTTGCTGGAGTGGGAGAGAAAATCTTGCATAGACTCAAATTCAACCCATCATCTTTGAGCATAATCAAAAGAGTTTAGTTATATAATAAGGTGTTTTACTGGTACACAAGTTAGATTTTATAAGGGTAATATTATAAGATGAATCCCAATAAAATCATTTGTTGGGAAAAATTGTTACCGTATCTCGAGCAGATCGTTAAGAAAAAAAAAAAGAATTTACTTATTGAAATGGACGCACATCCATGCTGAGAAAATCATTGATATATCATTGTTACTTACGACTAATGAAAATTAACATCACATTAAAAATAAATAAAAAAGGCAGCCTTAAAGTTGGAAAATGCGTGATTAATTCTTCTATTTTCTTTCTTACATGAGTGAATTATTTCTCCCTCTTTTGTGTAACACTAACACGCTCTTCCCTATTACACACTCGTTGTTAAGGTTTGTGTTTTCTTGAAATGTATTTGAGATCATTTTAATTAGTGTTTTTCTATTATTATACATCAAGACCATTTTAGCAAGCACTTTAATTCCATCAATTTCATATTTATGTGGTATAATTATTTATTTATTTTACAAGTTATATTAGTTCATCTATACTCTATATCATCTACCGGTAGACATTATAAGATGAATAATCGATGTGTAGCTAGAAATTATGAAATCGGACAAATGCTAATTTAGATAATGAATTAAATGTTTATCAATTGATATACTTGAATTGGTGGATTTATATTGATCACTTTAGGTACCAACTACCATGTCATGTTGCTATACAATTCAAAGTGGATCAAAAATGTTCTGAACCAACCGGAAATGCATAGCTTTGTGATATGGCCAGTTATCGTCAAGAATGTCCAATACTAACTAGTCAAGTATACTCAAGAAACTAATAAATAACTTAACTCATTTATCTAATTTCACAAATTCTACACATAAATTAGTAATTTATAATGCATATTGCTAGCTTCTTATTTTTTATTTTTTATTTCATTCATGAGTCAAGAGTCACAATAGCTAATGCTCATGAAATTCCTCGTCAGATTTATTTGTGAAATTGAAATTACTTTTCCTTGTTTGAATTAACTCAAACCTTTTTTCTTGCAGAGTCATGTTTGATCAATCTCAAACTCATTATAACAACTTATTGGCCAAGAAGGACAGTGTATGCGGATGGACAATCAACTACCTTGGTTGTTTTGCTTAATTTCGCTTTTCCAAAGTCATCCTAGTTTTAATATATCCCTTTGGAGTGAGTATCTCCTCAAGGAATCCAACTAAGTTTGTCTAGTAAGAGATTAGATCATCATCAACAAATTATTATGTTTTGAAGTATTTGTAGAACAATATCACATCACTTCTATATTGGTAATAGTGGTTGAGATAACTTTTGGATCGTCACGACCATCTAAAATTCCCTCGTAATCCTTGTTGTAGAAAGTGACAATTGATTCATTGGTTCAACAGTAAGATTTATAACTTTCTCCTGAACTGTCGCCATAGCTATTAAGTGTCAAATGTCTTTTTTGAAAATTAGAAGAGTTTTTTCTTCCGGCGTATCCTCTAACTATTGAGTTACCGTAAGAGTGATTTGCTCCCTCTCCATAGTCTTTTCCCTCGCTATTTGTTGAAGATGAACTCTTATATTTTCTTTGTTTCTTAATAGTCTTAATAACACTTTTGATTCATCACTTATTATGAAAGTGTGCGTTTAGTGTCTAATAAAAAAAATAGCCAAAAACGTCACTCACTTTAAAAAAACGAATGCAGTTTTGGCCCCTCATCATTATTCCGTCACAAAACTAATGTTTTCTATAAAAAAAAAAAATAACGTTTTTTGGATTTTTCAGAAATTCTCCGTCTTCTTGATAACCTTCAAACCTAGAATTTTTCATCCCATTCATTCTTCTACCAATCCCAACAACAACATCAACCCTAAACCTCCATCCATCTCCCAAACACATTCAAATCCCCTAACCTGAATCAATTTTTTGCTTCCAATTTTTCTGAAAAACCCCAATCCACACAATTATATTATTTATTCAACAAGAGTAATTGTCGTTTTATGTGGACTACGCTGTACATACAGTACTCCACACAATTTAATTTTATTGTAAAAATCATGTTTGGTAGAGGATTAGACTTGTCTATATAGCATATATATTTTGTGGGTGGCCTTTAAAATTAAATAACAGTGATGGTGGTTTGCTAATTAACCTTAATTATTGCAAGTTTTGAGAAGAAAGAATGACAATGAATTGATAGTGATAGGTAGAAGAAGTACACACGTGAGATGCGTGCATCTAAAACAGTGTACATAGCGACAGAAATGGTTCCAAAAATGTCCAAAATGTTTTCCTTTCTTCACGCAGGACCAGCGGTCCCATAGTGGGGAAAAAGAGAGCTTCAACTGTGGGCCCTACCACCTCTATGCATTTATTTTCCTCACGTTCAGGATAAATAAATTAAATTCAGAGAATGTGAATGTGAATGTGTGCGTCTAATATTTCGCTGTTTCCTGTCACCCTCCCTATCCGTCCACTAATATTTCAACACCTCATGAATTAGTCCACATCATACGTACATCCATCTAAGTTAACACCGTTTCCTTAAAAAAAAAAAAAATTAACGCAATCTCTCATTTTAAAAAAATAATTAACACGCCTCTCAAATTTCTCACTCGTTCTTTCTTTTCAACAAACCCAAACAAATGGCACTGATCAAATTCTTCCCCACTCATCTCCGTCGCAGCATCAATCTTCGTCCACCGACAGCGATCTGGAATCTTCAACACTTAGTTTCTCCCTCCCCTGCAATGCGCGAAAGGAAACAAGTCAAAACGGTAAAACTCAAATTAATAAACCCAAGATCTGTTCATCCCATCCCAACATTAGATAGAAACATTCGACAAATCAGAGGCAAGAAACCAGACCAAAACAGAGCCAAGATTTTGATTTCGGAAGAAATTGGTTTTTCACGCATAGAAATTGGTTTTACCCAAATTAATATACTCAGTGTTTCTCTTTTCAATCAGCTCCATGGGATCATTATGCGCACCAATAAACAACACAAAATTACAAAAATTTACTTTCATTATGTGTTGCTGCATGTGTATGATTTTGGCATATCAAAGAAAGATTGAAAATAAGTTGAAAGTGAGTGCAGATAAACTGGGTCCTCAAGGTTTTGCGGAGGAGGTTGAACGAGATGAAGATGAAGGTTAACGATGTTAAGATGATAAAGAGGGTGACATGTTTCTTTAGATGATGTGTCAAAATTTTAGTGGCCAGACAGGGAGGGAGACAAGAAGAGGCGACAGAATCTTGACTCCTAATTCTAATATGTTGCGAATCTTATTTGTCCACTACATATCTGAAATATATCTAAATTTTTATTACTAAAAAAAACTCTCTTCACTACCTTATTTTTCTATTATTCACTCATTTTCCCTTGAAATAGGGTAAATGTAAATCTTCTGTTACAGTTCTAATGAAACAAACATTTTATAAAGAAAAAAAAAAACAATAAGTGAGAAAACACATATCTTTAAACTATTTCTCCGATCACACAACTGGGCAAAATACAATATTGAACATATTTTTTTATTAATATACTTAGAAACCCATCATTTCATATTTTATTTTATTTTTATCATTTTATAAATAAAAATATATATATATATATATATATATATTATTTTCTTTTCACTTTAATTTCTCTTTAACTAAACAATCTAAAAATCATCTAACTTTCTACTTTCTTTCTTTTCATATTTTTTTCTTCTACATTTCAAATACACTTTTAGTGCTTGTTGAGCCCGGTAGTTTTTCCTACCTAAGACCGAGGCACCACACCCTCACCCTATTTTGACGACCAATTTTTCTCTCTCTCTTCACCATCCCATTCTTACTCTTCTCTATTTATCATATAAAACAATATACAAAATGCACTCAATTTTTCACATTTTTCTCTTTACTCATCTTCTTTGTTTTCTCTGTCTCTCTACCCTCTTTATCTCCTCAACCAATCAAAACACATGAGAGTCTCACCTGGTTGCCAGTAGACCACTGTGTTTTATTATACCATGATGTCTTTTTTTTTTGTTACAAATTATACCGTGATGTTTAAATGTAGAAGTCAAATAAAATGAAATGAAATTGGACAGAACAGAATTGGAAGAATAAAAAATTCAATAAGGTTATCATTTTATTGTTTAATTGTTATCATGAAAAAATAGAAAAAAAATTAAACTTGTATTTTATTGTGAGGTGGGATCAAGTTACGCATAGAGTAACTCTTTTAAGTTACGTCATATCTTAACCCTTCATTTAATCAAAATTTAACGGCTCAGATATGCTTAGCAAGCTTCTGCATGTCTCGCAAGCCTTGCTAGATTTGGGGTGGGCTAAGCATGCTTTTGGGCCCTTCATTCCCATACTAAATTTTCAAAAAAAGTAAAGAAAAAAAGAATTGCAATCAAGACAGTATCACCATAGTACCTAACCAGGGTCGTGCCGAGACGACGCGTAGAAAAGATATGAATAAACAAAGTTACCACTAATATTATTTTACGTGGGAAACATTGGGAACCAATAAAAGAGAATGATTTCCAAAAACTAGATATGGATCTAGGAGTCGGTTACACGTAAGGAAGGTATTAACATCATACGACACCTGTTTAAAAACGGTTACGCTAACTAATTGTGCAGAACATATGCTAGCTTTCAAAATATTTGTTTCACCCCAAAAAATAAACATGATAAAACGATTATGTATGGATTTGGCTCGACAAGCTGTTGAAGTTTGTGCCTACATATCTCCATAGTGTAGTGAAGAATTCAGAGCCATGTAGTTCTGGATTTTTTTGGATTTTGAAAGGCTTGAAAAAGCCTGGATTTGAGGGGGAACCTTAGAATAAGTTTTTATTAGGGTGTCTGTTGGAAATTGTCTCCCGGCCTACGTATCCTCTGTGAAGAGGCATCAAGGCTACGTAGTTCTAAGAAAAGCTTGACCTGAAAGGCTTGAAGAAGCCGAAGTTGACTTGAGAGGCTTGAAAAGGCCAGAATTGATTAGAGAGGCTTGAAAAAGCCGGAACTTGCAATTTTCTCATCAAAGCTACGTAGTTCTAAGAAAAGCTTGACCTGAAAGGCTTGAAGAAGCCGAAGTTGACTTGAGAGGCTTGAAAAGGCCAGAATTGATTAGAGAGGCTTGAAAAAGCCGGAACTTGCAATTTTCTTGAAGATATTTTTGGGGATTTTGATATTTTTGGATTTTAATTTTAAAGTAGCTCATGCCACCAAATTGGTAGTCATGGAAACTAACGAGATAAATGATAGAAAAAACTATTTCATTACCATCGTTTACTTATTTGAGAAAAGATTGTTATTCGCTTTTAACTTTAGGATATCATGCTACCAAATGTGTAATCGATGATTTTTATGAGATAATGAGTAGAAATGCCGGTCTATTATCATCATTCTAAGAAAACATTGTTGTTCATTTAACATTGAAATATCATGCTATCAAATAAGTAGTTAATGATCTTCATTAAAATAATGAGTAGAAATGCAACTCAATCTTCGTAACATTGCTTGGAAAAGAAGCGTTATTTTTGAATTTTGGAATATCTGTATTTTTTTTTGTTTTGATATTTTGACAAAAGGAAACATTCTTTGGGTTCTTTGGCATTGAGATCTAAGCAAGTATTTACAATGAAGAAATGATTTAGAGAAAAAAACAATGGTGAGATTAAGAAAAGAGAGATCGACCCAAACTAGAATCTGGACAAGCTGGTCACCAAGATTAAAACTAAGCCTGAACTATCCTCTCACACAAACAAACAGGTATTAGGAAGAAAGGCATGGAATACTGTTTCAGTATCAGAGAAAGAAAGGAAACGCGTTTGAAAGAGAGGGAGGCAGTGAGAGACCTATGGTGATTTTTGTATTTCTTCTTCCACTTCTCATAATCTTCTCATTTCTAAATACTTGCTTATGAACTCCTCTTGATTCAGATTTTGCTGTCTTTTCCTAGTATTTTGCTCACTTTAAAGATGAAAGCTTCACCCTCTTTTGTTTAGGAGTTATCTCATTCACTCCACCAGTTCAATCATCCCCCTCCAAGAGTAAACTGCTCTCCCTTTTATCTTTGCTCCTTCTCTCGTCAAATCTCTTCTCCTCTGCCCCTTTCATATTCTGATTTGATTTTTTTACCGAAGTGAGGCAATTGAGCTTTTTCCTCATATGTTGAGATTTGCATTCCATTTTTGTAACATGAAGATTATGGCCAAGTATAGCAGATACTATCTGCCTCCATATATTCTTTCTAATTGTTTTATCCTATTTTCTATTTTTTTGTTTGTTTTAGTCCCTTTGGTCACCATGTGACCTTACTCTTTGTTTACTTTTTTTTGTTTCTTTTTTGGGTTTAATAATAATAATAAATAATAATAATAATGAAAAAGAAGTGATTAAAAAGGGGACAAAACAAAATTCTGGGTTTGCACTCGCTCTACCACAAATTAACATTGATTAACGTTCATCTCTTTTCTTTAAAGTATATGAAAGAATTATACATTACTGTTGCAAACAAAGAAAATGTTTTTCAATGTTCATACAAAGTACAGTTTTGGGAACTGTATTTGCTATAAAAAATAATTAGGACAATATCAAACATTAAAGAAAAATTGATATACCAAATCGAAAATCAAGTGATAGAAGGATTAATATCGAGTGACAAAGCACAATTATTTATGCAAGTCGACAGGTTCGTCAACCTTCAATGACAATGATTAATCTGTTTAAACATTTTTTTATATGTTTGGAAAATATAAGTGTATTTATGTTTAATAGGAATTCACATCTTACTTTTGAAAAGTTGAAACAAACATGTTATATATGCGATTAATTTTTCTGGATACCAATTTTGGTGATGTTATTGCATATATTTCACAAACTGAATAATGGTTCACAAATGAACTCGTTCCTACATAAATTAGAACTTAGAATGCACAACACAACACAACAAATTGTGGGGAGAATTCATCTCTCTATCATCTTAAGCTTGGGCTTCTTTAGTTTTTTTTAAAAAAGGCTTGGGCCTCTTCACATCTTTACACGCACCAAATTAAATGACACCGGAGGAGAACTAGGAAAGTGTAAGAATAAATCACGATTGTTAAATCTAATCATTATGTTATCATTTTATTGAATTTTGACCGATTTTAACGATTCTCAACCGATTTCTCAATTATACTGATTTCCAATTGAACTGGTCGGACCAATAAATATGATTCTTAAAACTTTGGAAATAACACATAAAATAGTAGAATAAGAATGTGGGAGAAATAGAGTATGAAAATATAGTATCTTTAAAAGGTGAGGTTTGGTCTTTTCCTTATTTTTACAGGGTAAAAATCATTTTCACATCTTGCAAAATATGCAGTAATAATGGCAAGAGAAATGCTGACACTTCTTTCTTTAACACTCTTTTTCTGAGACTGTATTTTTGATTTCTTAAAATTCATATAAGATTTATTAAGTTGTACGGGTCTTACTCTTGATTTGGTGGGATTTACATGCAATTTAAACAATTAAACAAACACTAATAGGAAAAGACTGTTAAAAAGAGTGTAAGAGAGTGTCGCTATCATTTCTCACAAAGTTAGCTTTAGATGGACACGATACATGTTAAAAATTGTGTACTTTTTTTTTGAAAATACTATCACAAAGTTTTACACTTTTTTGTATTTATAATCAGGATAGAAAGGTTCTAAATTTTCAAAATCTGTCAAAACGCAACGGCCCCATATTTTCTAAGCCAGGTCTCACCAAGGCTCCAATTTTTAGAAAAAAAAATTTAGTATACCAACCTCTATTTTTTTTATAACAACGTACTAACCTCTTTGTATATATTGCCACTTGCCAGTGATATATCACAACTCACAAGTGGAGCAACAGTAAGCTGGGCTTTGTTAGTCTTTGTTTAAATAAGTCTGACTTGCTTAAAAAATTTAAGGTTTGAGCCTAACCAGTTGCCTGTCATAAGTTATTTTTAGGCCTGAGGCTGATCTATTTGAAAGTCTGGCCTGATATTTGTTTTATTGTAATACATTTGAGTAGATCGAAAAATCTAATTGTAAGTATGTCAACAAACTTATAAACCAATGAGCTAAAATACAATAATATGATTATATAGTCCAAGTCAAAGTAAATAGGTAATTAGTCATTTTCTAAAGAGATTTATATGGTTAAATGATTATATAATCTAACATATTTGAACATATGAATAAATCAACAAGTATACAGTTTTAAGATATTATAATAAAAATTTAATAAAAAATAATAAAATATATTTATATTTATTTAAATAGACTGGTCTATTAGGTTTACAATACTTTATGAATGACTTAAATCTGACATTTTTAACTAAGTAGGTTTTTAATAAAGCTTTAATCTTGTTTATTTAGTAATTTGGTCTAACCTGACCTAAGCATGATATAAGCTAGGTCATAAATCCCTGTTAATGGTCTCTGGCCTACTTCTGTCCTATATCACTACAAAAATGTTTCATGAAACCAGCTCATTTAAAAAAAAATATCCCTAGAGAACTGCCACAAACACAACCGACCAAAATCCTCTCACGTGCGTGCACCTCGGATTCGTGTCTTAAAAACCAGTAAAACAACACACTCAAGTTGCTAATCTAAGTATATTTTAATTTTAGTGTAGTTTTCCACAGATCTCACACTCTCACTCACCTGATGATAATAAATAAAAGTACCTAACTTCCAAATAAATCACATTACTTGTAGCATTTTGGTTTTCCACATGTAGAAAACAACAGTGCTGCTCTTTGCATCTTGACTCCTGAGGTAGCAAGAAACCCACACTGTCAAAACCCATTTCAAGGTTAACTTCTGAACTTTGATTTTGACATATTTGGTTTGAGTGGTTGGGCAAACTCTGCTTCACTGAGTGTTATGTCATAGTGGTAGTTGAAGCTGGTGAGTCAACATTTATTTGTTTGTTTGTTTTCCTTGCTTTGTTTGAACTTGGTGTTTACTTGTGTTTCTGGTTTTTGTTGATCTCCTTTGTATGCGTTAGATCTCTTGTTAGGTTTACTTTTGTATGCTAGTACAATGCATGCTCAAACTCAAATATCTCTATCATGTAAAAAAGTTTGCACCAAAGGACACAGAACATTTAATTTGTGCTTCTTCTTTCTGCCATTGGTGTAGTATGTGGATTAGATGTTTGTTTTTAAGCCACTGAGAATCAGTGTACAATAGGCTACACAGGTTTTTGAACATTGTGACTCTTCAACTCAGAAGATTTTCTTGCATTTGCACAAGTATTATTTCCTGTCCTGGTTTCCCTGCCCAGTAAGGCTCTTTAATCTTTCTTCCTTTCTTTCTCTGCCATTTAAGTAATGTTTGAGATGCCTTCTGAGTTTCTTAGTGCGTGTTTGAATAGAATTAATTTTGGTAAAAGTGATTCAGGTCGATGAGAATTGATTCTAAGACTCTAAACATGCAACCTTACGCACACTAACACCTTTAGAAATATCTGATCATTGAAAAAAGAATGAGTGATTTCTTCATGATTTGCATGTTTCCTTCAAGCAAGGTGATTTAGTGTTTCCCTAATAAGATTCCAAATTGATGCAGGTTAGTTGTTTGTTAAATATTTTGAGAGAAGAGAATGCAGAAGCCACCAAATTCCCATGAGTTTGCCCTGAAGGAGACCTCACCCAACATTGGAGCTGGGGCAGTCACAGGGGACAAGCTATCATGCACCTATGACCTGGTTGAACAGATGCAGTATCTCTATGTTCGTGTCGTCAAAGCCAAGGATTTGCCTGCAAAAGATGTCACGGGTAGTCTTGACCCCTATGTTGAGGTGAAGCTTGGAAACTACAAGGGACTCACCAAGCACTTTGAGAAGAAGTCCAATCCTGAGTGGAATCAGATCTTTGCCTTCTCCAAAGATCGGATTCAAGCTTC
Organism: Acmispon strigosus; assembly: GCA_030819835.1. Taxonomy (NCBI): domain Eukaryota; kingdom Viridiplantae; phylum Streptophyta; class Magnoliopsida; order Fabales; family Fabaceae; genus Acmispon; species Acmispon strigosus. The sequence goes on from JAUAMA010000004.1 coordinate 63,664,361, forward strand.
AGTTTTGGAGGTGGTTGTGAAGGATAAAGATGTTATTGCAGATGACTTTGTTGGCCGGGTGTGGTTTGATCTGAATGAGATTCCAAAACGTGTTCCCCCAGATAGCCCCTTGGCTTCACAGTGGTATAGGCTCGAAGACCGCAAAGGCCAGAAGGTTAAGGGGGAGCTAATGCTGGCAGTTTGGATGGGAACTCAAGCAGATGAAGCATTTCCTGATTCTTGGCATTCTGATGCAGCATTGGTTGGCCCTGAAGCAGTTGCAAACATAAGATCAAAAGTTTACCTCTCTCCCAGGCTTTGGTATCTCAGGGTCAATGTAATTGAAGCTCAAGACTTGATACCGGGTGATAAAACCCGGTATCCTGAAGTTTTTGTGAAGGTTCATTTAGGGAATCAGGTTTTAAGAACAAGGACATCTCAAAGCAAGAACATAAATCCAATTTGGAATGAGGACTTGATTTTTGTTGCAGCTGAACCATTTGAGGAACCTTTAGTTCTGAGTGTGGAAGACAGGGTTGGACAAAACAAAGATGAAGTCCTGGGAAGGTGCATGATTCCTTTGCAGATGCTGCAAAGGAGGTTAGACCATAAGCCAGTGAACAGCAGGTGGTTTAATCTTGAGAAGCATTTGATTGTTGAAGGGGAAAAGAAGGACATCAAATTTGCAAGCAGGATACACTTGAGGGCATGCTTGGATGGTGGATACCATGTGCTTGATGAATCAACTCATCACAGTAGTGATCTTAGGCCAACCGCGAAGCAGCTATGGAAGCCTAGGATTGGGGTTCTAGAGGTAGGAATTATAAGTGCTCATGGGCTGATTCCAATGAAGACAAGAGATGGTCGAGGAACCACTGATGCTTATTGTGTTGCTAAATATGGACAGAAATGGATCCGCACTAGAACAATTGTGGATAGCTTTAGTCCAAAGTGGAATGAGCAGTACACCTGGGAAGTGTTTGATCCATCCACTGTTATTACATTTGGTGTATTTGATAATGCTCATATACAAGGAGGAGATGGATCAAAGGATTCTAGGATAGGGAAGGTAAGAATTAGGCTCTCCACTCTTGAAAGTGGCAGGATTTACACACATTCATATCCTCTTATAGTGCTGCATCCATCAGGTGTGAAGAAAACAGGAGAAGTGCAATTGGCTGTCAGGTTCACATGCATAGCTTTTATTAATATGATGTATATGTATTCCCAGCCATTGTTGCCAAAGATGCACTACATCCATCCTCTTTCTGTTATTCAGCTAGACAGTTTAAGGCATCACGGCACGCAGATTGTATCAATGAGGCTAAGTCGGGCTGAGCCGCCGCTAAGGAAAGAGGTTGTGGAATACATGCTTGATGTGGATTCACATATGTGGAGCATGAGAAGGAGCAAAGCTAATTTCTTCAGAATAATGAAAGTTTTAAGCAGTTTGATAGCATTTGGGAAGTGGTTTGATCAGATTTGCAATTGGAAAAATCCCATCACATCCATACTAATTCACATCCTTTTCATAATATTGGTTCTTTACCCTGAGCTAATACTCCCCACAATTTTCCTGTACCTGTTCTTGATTGGGATTTGGAACTTCAGGTGGAGGCCAAGGCACCCTCCCCACATGGACACCAGGCTCTCTCATGCTGATGCTGCTTATCCTGATGAGTTAGATGAAGAGTTTGATTCATTCCCAACTTCACGGTCACCGGATATTGTTAGGATGAGATATGATCGTTTAAGAAGCATTGGAGGGAGGGTGCAAGCTGTTGTAGGTGATTTGGCTACTCAAGGAGAAAGGTTTCATAGTCTGCTAAGTTGGAGAGATCCAAGAGCTACCACTCTCTTTGTGACATTCTGTTTCATTGCTGCTATAGTTCTTTATGTTACTCCCTTTCAGGTTGTGTGCCTTCTCACCGGCTTCTATGTGCTGAGGCACCCGAGATTCCGCCAGAAACTTCCATCAGTGCCACTCAACTTCTTCAGGAGGTTACCTGCTAGATCAGATAGCATGTTGTGATCATGCATCACCATTGATCTCTACTCAACTTGCTCCTTTGTCATACACATTGTTCAGACAGTATGTAAATTTTGTCATATTGTTGCAGTTATATTAATTTGTGTTCTGTCATTAACAAAACTTATTTAGTACTACAAATTTGTGTTCTGTCATTAACACCTAATGTTGGTGTTCTAGCTAGATTTACCTTTGTAATAAAAAAACCAAGTAATTTTTTTTAGGATTACCTTGCATTTCTTCTGTGTTTTTAATGATTTCTAGTAGAAGTTAATGGTAATATTCATTCTTATTTCTACTAGGGGTTGCTGTACATTTATTTCAAATGCAGGTTCCAAGTGTGGGGAACTATTTTTGCAAAACCACAAGCAACTTGAGCTTGTGATTCCCAACTCACCTCGCAAATGTAACATTACAATTTACAAGGCACCCTTCCCCACCTCTTTATATGATTTTTCTTGTCTCTTTGATTCTTTAGTCTATGCATCCAACACTATAAAATGTTAAACAATTATAGCATGTGAGCATGTAATAAGTGAAAAGATAAGAATAATATAGTAAGTGTGAAAGTGATGAGAAATAGTTTGGGCACTGCCACACACTCATATATTGAAACAAATTTTCGTCACTTTTGTTTACTCAGGAAATTTGGGTTTTTTTATTCACACCCAAAATTACTAATAACACACGCTATTTATTTTGTATTTTTTAATTCCAAAACTATCCTTCAAATAAAAAGTACACACTCTTTTACACACCTTCCAAATAGAAAAAGTTTAAACATCCCATGTGTTCATTCACTTTCTAATTTTCTCTCAACTATTTCATTCGTCGGGGCGATTTTTTGTAATCTTTTCCCCATAACTCAAGTTTTAATCACAACCTAAAACATCTAAAAATCGTTTGATCATTATTAAATAATATTATTTTTCATTATTGCAAATAGTTGTGTAAATTAACATTTCATATTTCTTTTCACTTCTAGAAGCCAATTTTTTTTTTTGTGTTCTGAATGTTAAACTTTCGAAAATGTATTCATTTTACTTTTTAAAATTGAATTTCTGGAACACACATAAATTTCACTTCCGGAAGTGTATTAGTTTAAAACTCGACTTCCAGAAGCTAAAATTGTTTACATTCGGGAAGTTCAACTTCAGGAAGTATATTTGTTTAATACTTTTAGAACTTTAACTCCTTCAAGTAAAAAATTTCACTTACAAAAGTGTAAAACAAATACACTTCCAAAAGTTGAATTAATTTTCGGAAGTTAGATTTCCGAAAGTCGAGCATCCAGAAGTGTATTTATTTTACACTTCTAGAACTTAAACTTCTAGACATTGACTTCTTGCTAGTAAACCAGAACTATTTGAACGACGTTTTAGACAAAATTTTGTTTTGGGAGTACTTATAGCATTTAAAAGGTGTGTAAAAAGTAATGTCCCAATATCTTTAACTTGACACATTCTTCTGTACATAATAATTGAAAAAGATCAAGTTGAGAAAACTTGAGAGAATTTACGGTTAAGAGGATCCCGATACAAAATGAATTGCTCAAATATATGATAAAGAGATAATAGAGAAAAGTTGGCTCGAGAGGACTCAAATGCAAACCTATCTTTTAGCTGAAACCTGCCACTAGCTTGTAGCCCATGTTGAAACACTAGTTCAAATAATATTAAGCTTTTAGTTTATAATTTATTATTTTCATATCTATCTATACCCTCACTATTTTAATCCTCCGTGCCTAGTTCCAGCATAGCTGATGCATATGCGATACAATGTTTTGAAGTTAGTAAATAACTAAGGGTGTTTATAAAATGAGTTGTGCGTGTCTTTCACCCAACTTTACAAATTAATCAGACAGGTTTTTTAAATTCAAATTTGTCCATAAACCTAAATCTAATGAAGTGCGAGTTTAATTAACTTAAGGGGTTGGCTAAATGACCCATAATTAATTGGGGTCATTTAACCTCATGCTCATATGGATCAATAAGATTGTCCCATAATTAAAATTAAAAAATAATGTGAAAATAAATAAAATAAATAACACAATCTTATTGGTCCATGTGGACATGGGGTTGAATGACCCCAATTAATCATGGGGTTATTTAGCCGACCCCTTAACTTAACTCAGAACAAATTAATGGATCAGTGAGTTGGGTACACTCTCCTAACAATTGAAAAGCATTGCATAAGTGAAAAAGATAACAATAACAATAAGGGAAAAATTAACAAACATAATTTGATAAAGTGTAATTTAAATTTGTAGTGTATACATCTGACACTAAAAGATTTTTTAACTAGCACATCGACTAATTCTACCAAACACTTCTAAAACTATTTGATTACAATTTCTGAAAACTGTTTGATATCGGAATTTGTAACTAAGGACCTGTTTGATTACTGTTTTCTATTTTTAAAAATTGAAAAATTTAAAACTTGTTTGTTTTCACCCACGTTCAAGCAGTTGCATGCAATGAAGACTACATACCCACGTTCTTAACGGTTACAAGATTCAGAGGCACAAGTAGTTTGATTGAGACAGTGCGGAGGAATTTGAAGATTTGGAAGTTACGTTAGATGAATGATTTAGATTAAGCAATTTCTTTTAGTTTCATTTCTGTCCATAGAATTAAGTGAGTAGTCACCATGTAAATATTACAAATAGGACCTTGTAATGCTGGAAAAAAAGTTGGACATCGTAGTGGCTAACGCTCTAAAAAACCTATGTCTACCACACATGACACACGACCACAGAGAGTTTACGCAAGAGATCATCTTCCAACTTTTTTTCAGCTTTCTTTTTCAATCAAATTGCACTTTATTTCATTCTCTTTTAGTTTTTACTTATTTCTTTGTTTTCTTGAACATCAACACCCTTTAAAGCGTTGAATTTTCAACTTAACGCTTTGATCTATGTTCACTGAAACTTGAATTTTTCAAATTATCAATAATTTGGTATTTTGATTCTATTTCATCGCCACAAAACATTTTTGAAATCACACTCCACACACATCATTACTTACAAAGAACCCACGATAAAGGACTTTATTCAAGTCCCGGATATATTTGTTTGGATGTGTACTAAAAATCATGCATAAACCAACTTATGAACTGGAATCTAATAATTTTTACTTGGTTTTACATTGACTAAAGAAAATTAATTATGATGTTGAAAAACAGAATACTAAACTTAAAAATGTTACAATGGCGGCGATGCCTCCATTATATGAAAGAAAAGGTCACCACATCCACAATCATCGAAAGTTCCGCTATGAACCGATCGTGCTCCTGAAACAACTAGCAAAGTATGCAGTGATTCGTATCTTGAAAAGCATAATCCTCGTTAACAACTGTTTTGTGTTTGTTTCATATGTCAAGTGAAAGGGTCGCATGTGTGTTTGTTAGTGAACACATCGTAATTCCTTCCACGTTGGAGACATATGATTACATGGACAATAATTTAAGTAAGCTCAAGATGTCACCATGCAGACGGATTCTTCAAGCATGTTACTGTTAGCATCAGAATCAATCAAGAATCTAAAGGGGAATATCTTCTAATCCCATGTTAATTACGTTATCCTAGATATTCTGGGAGTCACCGAAGAAGCCAAGGGGAAAATATCATGGGCTTGTCACTACTATTTGGATCATCAAAGCTTGAACTATATAGTTATATACAGATAAAAATCTTGAGTAAATTTAGTGATTATATGTGTACATTCGTTTGTAATGTACATTCAATCAACATTCGATTTAGCAGTAATTAAAAATCGCCGTAAAAGGTTAAAAATCATTGCTAAACTGTATGTCGATTAGATATCGTTAAATGACCTATGTACAATTAACATTTTCGCTAAATGAATGTCTCAGTTTAGCTTATGCCGGTAAAATTGTGTCATGTTAATAAAAAACTAATAAATAGGAGTATGACAATGATAAACTTACGTAGTTGGAGTTTATTTTAGATGACATAATTTCATTACTGGAATGGGTAAATGAGAGATCATTTGGAGACAAATAAGATATTATTTGGAGACATAACATCTTGATCCAGTGCATATTAATACAATTTAAGATCTCCTATGTCTCTTAATTTTCTGTCCTAACCCATTAATGAAATTTTATCATGTTAATTAAAAAATAAAGTCTTATTCACACTTCACTTAGAGTGTAAATGGAGCAGAAATAAAAGAGATAAGAGGAAAATAGAGAGAAAGTAAAAGATAGATTGTGACATGATTGAAAGAGAGTAATGATTCATCACAACTCATTTTCTCTTACATTTCATTTTTAGTCATTTTTCTTCACATCTCTGCATTTTTTGTTATGTTACATATCATATCATTTATTTCTCTGCATTGTCTTCCTATTTATCTCATGTGAAAAAAAGTGTCAATAAAATATTATTCATTGAAAAAAAAAAAACAAATAATAGGTGTAAATGAATCATAAAAAAACCCAGTGTGTAGCCATTATAAATTTGCCTAATAGTTTTTATTTGACATGTTTAAAATTTTGTAAGTAAGATAAAGAATGAGATACATTTCAGTGCAGAATATTTCAATCCATTAACACTTAACACACACACACACACATATATATATAATCGTAGCAATGGGCTTGGAATTCAGTGTGTTGAATTGAAGCCACGTTCTCATCTTTCTCTCACACTTTTACACTTTTCTCACTCGCCATTTGGCATCCACTTGGAACAACCAAACGTGTTGCATGTTCTCTCAGGTAACTCACTTGACTAATCCTTTCTGCTTCATTTCGTCAGCTCCTTTGACCTCTGCTCTGCACAAAAAGTTTTTGCATTCTTTAGTTTGCGGTGGACTATTGCTTAATTCTGATATTTTTGCACCCCATAGTTGTGCGCATTGGACTCAGTTTCATACATTGTGTAAGTTTTTGATTTTCTGCTTTTAATGGTACAGTTGCAATTACAGCAAGTGCTACGTGCAATGTGCCAAGCCTATTGATAGGTGCTCACCATACTGCATACTTGAGTCCCCTCTAAGGTATGTTAACTTTACTCCTATCTAGATGTTGCTGTATTTTCTTGACATGAAGCTTAGAAAAGAGCATTTTTTGGTGTGTGTTCTCGAGAAAACTTGCTGGTTTTTATTAGAGGTTCAGTTGAATGTTTTATCTGACAGAAGTGCACAAAAATGCTCAAACTTCTTAATGCTGAAAAACCATTCTGTTTTGTCATGTGATATATATTCCGGGGATGATTAATCTTGAAAACATTTTTATGTTATCCATAATATATATCATAGTATTATACCACTTCATGTTAAATAATTTTAAACTATTTATTGTGTGCCAAGTTATATAACTAGACATTTGTGTATTGGGCAAGAAAGCTTATAGGCATTGATTTGAGTTGTGAAATTTATTTTTCTGTTATAGCTACAACTAAAATTAAAAGCATTTGGATTGAGTTTTTCAGTTGATGCCAACAGGTTAATTTCCACGGTTGCTGGTTTGTACATCAGAAAAAGATGGATCCGGAAAGATCGATGGAGGACCTGTTCTCCAAGCTACATCCTTCCTTGCCACAAAACACCAGAATTGGAATAGTTGGTGCTGGTCCAAGTGGCTTATCAGCTGCTTATGCACTAGCCAGGCTTGGTTATAAGGATGTCACAATTCTGGAGAAACATCATACTGTTGGAGGAATGTGTGAATCAGTAGAAATTGAAGGTATATCTTGATTGCACACTGATTGCACACTCTACCTTTTTTGGTTAACTACATTTATCCTCCACGGGAGACAATTTTGTTTAAGTCAGGAACATAAAGCAAGAGTTTTTTCCATACATAAGACTATAACTCGAATCTTATTTATGGGGAATCAAGCATGTGTCGCTTGAACCAACCACTCATTGGTATTTGTTGAGAAGTCTCACAGAAGTATGGCCAAATCAGCCTTTATACAGGGTAGTGCAATCCTCATCCCTAAGCTAGCTTTTGGGGGGGAGAGTTAGGCCTAACCTGAATTCTAAGATGGTATTAGAGTATATATTAATCTGTTTATTGCATACCACCCATATATGAGTCATCCACAGGTGTTCATTCCTGCAAATTCCACGCTCTAGATGCTTAGCCTTGGGTGTGAGGTAGTATGTTGAGAAATCTCACATTGACCAGAGATATAGCCGAATAAGCCTTTATATAGGATAGTGCAATCCTCACATCTAAGCTAGCTTTTGGATAGAGTTAGGCCTGACCCGAATTCTAAGAGTATTGCACCCTCAACCTGGTTCAAGTGGCAATGGATTTTGACAATATTTAAACCTCCATGCAGGAAAAGTTTATGATCTGGGTGGGCAAGTTCTTGCTGCAAGCAGTGCTCCAGTCATCTTTCACTTGGCAAAAGAGACAGGCTCTGTACTAGAAGAATTGGACTCTCACAAGCTAGCTGTTATTGATCCTTCCTCTGGAGAATATCAAGATATTAAAGTTGCTGATGATTATGTATCTGTTATGTCACTCACATTGGAAATCCAAGTTAGTCATTAATCTCTACTATTATTTGTACTTTATAGACACATAAAGCTTACTTCATATTTCTATGTCTTGAAATTTAAATTCTGTTAATTCTCATTGTGATACTGATAGGAAAAGGTGAAGAATTGTGGTCGTATAGGAGTCCATGCTGTCAGTGAAATTGCTGCAGACTTAACTCCAGAGTATCTTCAGCATCATGGACTCAAATCCATTCCTAAATCTGTGGCTTATGGCTACACTGCTTCAGGATATGGGTTTGTTCAGGACATGCCTTATGCCTACATTCATGAATTTACTAGAACATCCATGGCCGGGAAAATTCGACGATTTAAAGGTGGATATACAAGTCTTTGGCAGAAGGTTGCTGAATCACTTCCTTTAAAACTTCGGTATAACACTGAAGTATTGGCACTCAGGAGGAACTCTGATGGTGTCACTGTTAGTATCAAGAGCTCAAATAAAGTTGAGATTTTGGAATTTGATAAGATTATAATCTCTGGTTCATTTCCATTAAACTATGGAAGAATTTACAGATCGCCTTCAACTTGCATTGGTATGTAGACTTCTCACTGCTCTATACTTATGTAAGGTTTTTTGTTTCTTTCTCTGGCTTGATACCTTATTAAACAAGTCTTTGTGGCAGAGTCTGAGAAAGAAGTAATGGATACAAGTGATCTTGAAAAGGACTTGTTCAGCAAAGTTGAGACAAATGACTACTACACCACTGCTTTAAAGATCAAAGGGCTAGAGCATTTTCCTGTTGGATTTTATTACTTTAGTGAATACATGGAAGATCCTAGCACAATTGGAAATCCGGTTGCAATGCAGAAATTCTATGCTGACAGTGATATATTCTTGTTCTGGTCCTATGGCAATGCTGTTGATATTAAGGGACCAACCGTCACGGAGCTCGCAATTAAGGCAATAAAATCCATGGGGGGAGATGTTGAGACTGTCATTCTTCAACGCTGCTTTAAGTATTTTCCTCATGTTGGCAGCCAAGGTATTTCATCTTTTTGAGTTCCAAATTTTTTTTTTTTGTGAAGTAAGAAAACTCAAAAGTCTGAAGCTTTAATACAGATATGAAAGATGGATTCTATGAGAAGTTGGAATTAAAGCTTCAAGGTTCAAAGAATACTTATTATGTAGGCGGGCTTATGGCGTTTGAACTTACAGAGAGAAATTCATCTTATGCCATGGCTCTGATTTGTAAAAACTTTGCAAATAGCAATGATTTGCCAATATTTCCTTACACTAAGGTAATTTGTCATTTATATATATCTTGGCAAATTAAAGATTGAAAAAGTATGGATTTTAGAAATTAATGTTTTTCAAATAGGTGCATTGCTGCAGTTAACTTAGTAGAATCATGTCTTATGCAGAATTTGTTTCCCTTGCAAACTGAGTTCCAGAAGAAGAATCCTAGGGAATTAGGTGAATTGCCAGAAGTGCAATTTCCTAATTTGCCTTCTTTAATTAGCTACTTAAAGTACTGGGGAGCTCATCCAATTACTCAAAACAGGACTCTTTATACTTGGATTCATGAAGAAGGGAATCTAGTATGCCACAGGACCTATGCAGAACAATATTTTAAAGCTTCTTGCATTGCTCATAAGCTCTTAACAAGCCAAAAGCCAGTTATCAAGCCTGGTGATAGGGTTCTCCTAGTCTATGTCCCTGGTTTGGATTTCGTTGATGCCTTCTTTGGCTGCCTAAGAGCTAAAGTCTTGCCAGTCCCCATTATTCCCCCAGATCCCATGCAAAGAGGTGGACAAGCACTAATGAAAATTGAAAATATTGCCAAGTCATGTGGCATAGTAGCAATTCTATCAACAGTAGCTTACCACTCAGCAGTCCGTGCCGGTTCGTTGAAAAACTTGATCCCATTAACTGGAAGAAAGGGGAAATCATCAGCTTGGTGGCCGAATCTTCCATGGCTGCACACTGATACTTGGGTCAAAAACTCCAAAACTAAGGCTTTGGAACACCTTGATAACCAATGTGAACCACAGCCTAGTGATGTATGTTTCTTGCAATTCACATCAGGTTCCACAGGTGATGCTAAAGGCGTCATGATCTCTCATGGCGGGCTTATCCACAATGTGAAGTTGATGCGAAGTAGATACAAGAGCACCTCAAGGACAGTTTTAGTAAGTTGGCTTCCTCAGTATCATGACATGGGGCTGATTGGAGGACTTTTTACAGCTCTTGTGAGTGGTGGAACTGCTGTTTTATTTTCACCAATGACATTCATCAAGAGACCACTTTTATGGCTTGAAACTATCAGCAAGTTTAAAGCAACTCATAGTGCTGGCCCTAACTTTTCCTTTGAGTTAGTGATCCGGAGATTGGAATCTGACAAGGACAAGCTTCAGGATTTAGACCTCTCATCCTTGGTTTTTCTTATGGTTGCTGCTGAACCAGTGAGACACAAGACCCTGAAAAGATTCATTGAGCTAACCTCTCCTTTTGGCTTAAATCAAAAGGTGATGGCTCCTGGATACGGCTTAGCTGAAAATTGTGTTTTTGTCAGTTGTGCATTTGGAGAAGATAAGCCTATCCTTGTTGATTGGCAGGGAAGAGTTTGTTGTGGGTATGTTCATCCAGAGGATGCCGATGTTGACATTAGAATCGTTGATCCTGAGACTTGTGAAGAGCTTCGGGAAGATGGGAAAGAGGGAGAAATTTGGATTAGCAGTCCAAGTGCAGGACTAGGATACTGGGGAAGGGAAGAACTGAGTCAGAAAACTTTCAGGAATGAACTTCAGAATCATCCTAGCCGCAACTACACAAGAACGGGAGACTTGGGACGAGTTTTAGATCAGAAGCTATTCATCACGGGAAGAATCAAGGATCTTATCATTGTTGCTGGAAGGAACATTTACTCAGCAGATGTTGAAAAGACAGTTGAGAATTCATCAGAGTTTCTCCGTCCGGGTTGCTGTGCTGTTGTTGGTGTCCCTGAGGAAATTCTATCAGCAAAGGGGATTTCCATTCCAGATGGCTTTGATCAGGTTGGATTGGTTGTGATTGCAGAAGTACGGGATGGTAAACCAGTTACCAAAGAGGTGATTGAGAGTATTAAGACATGTGTGGTTGAAGAACATGGAGTCAGTGTTGCTTCTGTCAAGCTGGTCAAGCCTAGAACCATCAGTAAAACAACATCAGGAAAAATCAAGAGATTTGAATGTATCAAACAGTTCACTGATGAGACTCTGAACTTGGTACCACTAGGTTCAAGCACTTTTTTTACAAGGAAATCTTTGGTAAGGTCATTCACGACAGCAACGTGCAAGGCAGAAAAAACACCCCAGCCCAAGCTAAGGATCAGTAAAAATGACATTGTAGAGTTCTTGAAAGTGCTTATCTCTGACCAAACTGGAATCCCAATCAACAAAATCTCTGTCAAAGACCAGCTGGCATTCTATGGAATTGACTCAATTGGTGTCGTTAAAGCAACTCAAAAACTTTCAGATTTTCTGGGAACACCAGTTGCAGCTATAGATGTTTTCACTGCATCCTGCATTCTAGAATTGGCTAACTTCTCTGAGGATCTTCTATTAAAGTCTCAGCCTAAGCTTGCAAGCAATCCTTCCATTGTTCCAGAAGATGATATTGATTCTGCTGAATTGGTTGTGGAGGTACCCCCAAAGTCTCACCAAATGGGTATCCGTTTACTTCAACTCCTAGCACTTGTTTATATTTCTACCATGCTGGTCTCTCCTGCTTATATATCTATCACTTCTTTTCAAAACTTCTTCCAAAGTTTCACTAATTCATTAGGTGGAGTGGCTTGGTTAAATTACTCAATTTCCCTGACTGTTGCACCTCTTGCTTGGATTCTTTGCATTGCTTCTTCTTGCATTTTCCTTTCATTATTTGGAAGTTCTTTCTTGGGGCTAAACTATGCACTCACCTCTGATATCTCCATCTATTCTATGGATTTTGTCAAGTGGTGGGCACTGTATAAGGCCAGAGGAATTTCTTCTAAAGTTCTGGCAATACACCTCAGAGGAACTGTTTTTCTCAAATGCTGGTTTGAGATGTTGGGTGCAAGAATTGGATCCTCAGTTTTGCTTGATACAGTTGACATCACAGACCCATCTCTGGTGTCAATTGGAGATGAAACTGTCATTGCGGAAGGTGTTTTGGTTCAAAGTCACGAGGTAAAGAATGGAGTTTTAAGTTTCCATCCTATTAGGATTGGCAAATGTTCTTCTATTGGGCCTTATGCTGTTATTCAGAAGGGAAGTGTTATTGGAGAGGGTGCTGAGGTACAGGCCTTGCAAAAAGTTGGAGGAGACCAGCATGTCCTGAAACCTGCTAAGCTTAATAGTATTGACAAGGTATGCTATATATGAGTATGACAATGCTTACAAATATATTTTTCATATTGTGATAATATATTTTAAATTTTTTTGATAGATTTTATGTAACTGAGATTTTCTCCTTCTCTTCTGCTCAAGCATTGCCAGAGAATTTCTTTTTACAGTTTGGAAAATATACAATTTTTCTCTATTTTTTGCGGCTCCGCCTGTGCTTGCATAGGCGGTCCTAAGCCCGGATAAACGAGGAATGTCGTGTTAGACTTTCGGTTGTCGACGTGAAACTGACCGATATCATTAATATGGATCTAATCTATATACCCCACCTCAATTAGTGGGATAAGACTTTTGTTTGTTTCTTTTTTTGGGCTCCTACTAGCTGTAGGTCATGGTCAAGTCTACATAAAATAAAGACAGATGATAATTGAAGCTTGAACTATTAACTAAATACCTTACCATTTTTTATTTCAGAATGCAGAGCTGCCTGTGCTTCCCAGCAAAACTCAACATGATATCATCTACCACTTTATTGGGATCTATTTTGTAGGCTTTCTCAGCTCCCTTGCTGCAGCCATTGCCTACTTCTTACATATCTGGATCTCCAAGCAATCTCCATCACTCCAACACTTCTCATTTGTTTGCTTATGTGGAGCCTTCCACTGGATCCCCTTTACCATCATTGCATATGCTACCATGTTTTCTGATGTCCCATCAAATCCCTTCACCTTTGCCATTTCATTTACCACTTCCTATTTGCTTCATGGTCTCATACTCATCATTCTCACCAGTGCTTTTACTCGTCTACTCACAATCAATCAGAAGCAAACCCAATTTATAACCTGGCTTCGAAATCAAATGACCATGTCCTGCCACCTCAGATGTGCAAAGCTTCTCTCAGGAACAGAAGCCTTCTGCGTATATTTACGCCTTTTGGGTGCGAAAATTGGCAAGCATTGTTCCATCAGAGCCATCAACCCAGTTTCAAATCCAGAGTTAATGTCAATTGGAGCCGGTGTCCATCTCGGAGACTTTAGCCGGATAATTACTGGTTTTCATTCTTCCAATGGATCATATGCTTGTGGAAAAATTGAGGTTCAGGACAATTCGGTCACAGGGAGTCAAAGCCTAATTCTTCCTGGTTCTCTAGTCCAAAAGAATGTCATTCTGGGTGCACTTTCAGTTGCTCCAATGAATTCTACACTCCAAGAGGGTAGTGTGTACATTGGATCACAATCCCAAGTTGTTATCAGGAAAGCTTCAGATGAAATGCCAGAGGAGATGAACATGGAATGCAAGAAAAAAGATGGTAATTTAAAAGAAGATTCACAAAATGTAACCTTGACCAGAACATGGTATCAAACCTTCTCAGCACTCTTCACTCAGCCATTTCTACAAACAGCTTTGCCTCATCTTGTGGTGGGTTTAGCAGTTTTTGTTCCTTTGTACTTAATTGTCCACCTAAAGACTGCTAAGAAGCTTCCCATATTCTGGTTGCTTCCTCTGTTTTGGATTCTATCTGGTGCTTTATCTGCATTGGCTTGTGTTATAGCCAAATGGGTTCTTGTAGGAAATAAGAAACCAGGTGATACAGTTGCTATATGGAGTATAAGCATCACATTGGACAGCACATGGCAGGCCATTAGAACTTTAGTTGGAGATTATTTCATGGACATGACAAGTGGATCATTTTTGTTTGTGCTGTGGATGAAGCTGATGGGTGCAGATGTTGACATGGATCATGCAGTTTATGTTGATAGCATGGGAGCATTGTTGAACCCTGAGATGGTGAAGATTGAGAGAGGAGGTAGTGTGGGGAGAGAAGCTTTGCTGTTTGGACACATATATGAAGGGGAAGGAGGGATGGTGAAGTTTGGAGAGATCAAAATTGGAGAAGATGGGTTTGTAGGGAGTAGAGCTGTGGCTATGCCTGGTGTACAGTTGGAGAAGGAAGGGAGTCTTAGTGCTTTGTCATTGGCCATGAAAGAAGAAATCATTAGGTCAAGGTAAAAATGTTCAGTGAATTACAAAGGCACTCTTTCCATGTATTTATTTGTGTGTGTGTGTGTGTGCCTTGTGTGCTAGCACAAATAAATAATATGCATCATGTAGTGAAATTCCACTCCAATTTCACATGTTTACTGGTGTTGTCAGAATATAACTGTAATCATGCTTCAGTGTTTACTCAATTGAATGGAATGGTTATAATCGTAACAATGCTTCTATGGGGTGGTTTTTCAATTCCATAAAAAGAACAAGAATTTTGTATCAAGAATGTTGTTCCGGTACCTGATAAAACGCCCCGGCCCTAAACCGTGCTATGCACCCAGTTGCGCGTGCCCTAGAGCAAGACCCGTCGAACGATGGGCATCATACTTAAACAATTCAAAATCATTCGTTGCAGCCGATTGTATTCACACCCGACCACGTATATCCACCAAAATCGATTGCATCTTGCATTTGACTACACACGAGAAATACAAGCTGACTGCGTTCACCACAAACCGACTACATCCTCGCAACCACCCACCATGTCCCGTCCAAAGTTGGCAGCACTCTGATCAAGGAGCGAGGTGGCAGCACTCTCTCATTAGCATTATCTACTACTCATCATGTCACCAACAAATGATAAATGCTGCAAATACTAAATGAAATCCCAAATAGTACTAATATCAAGTGGCCCCACAAAAAATGATTGGAGGTGGGGCCATCTTTACGTGGCTATCCTCACAAGAGCAAATCAGGCTTTTCCGCTTCCCAGTAATAGTGAGAAGCCACGTGTCCGGTCACCCACGCCGCCAAGTTTCATGCCTCCGATGAAATCATGTCTCCTCTCCTCCCTGACATGTGCCAGACTGTCAAACGTATAATTACCTCGTAATAGTGTCGTCCTTCCTGCCTAATTCCAATTTTACCCCTGCTCGCTGTTTTGTCTCTAGTTCATGGAGTACCAAGAGGTTCCTACCTCCTATTATAAAGTTCATTTCTTTCACCACCATTCTGTCTTCTGTCCTGTTCTCAGCCGTCAATCACCGATTTGCTTCAAGGGTTTTCAAAAAGCTCCCTCATTTTCTTGCTAGAAAGCAGGGGAAAGCAAAGTTTCAAAAAAAAGGAACTTTCTTTATGCAAAAACCCCTTCTTTCCTCTGCTTAGTAATGTCCACAATTGTTTCTCAGTAGCTGGTTGTGTCGTCTCTGCTTCTCTAAATCAATGGCCATGAAGAAAGTCCTCACTTTTGTGATTCTGCTACTGTTTCTTCAATACTCTGGCTCAAGTAAGTTCAAGAATCAAAATACTTGACTTGGCTTGGTTATTTGTTAGAGTAAACCATAAATTGCTTAATGTACAGGTCGTATGTTTCAAACAAACATAGCAGGAAGCAGGCCCATAGCAACAACAAGCATAGAGGTAACTATATACATTGGCTTTGGTTACTGAGTCTCCAAGCTTTCATCATCCTCTTGCTTGCTCTCTGTTGATAAATGGGGTCTATTTGTTCTGTTTTGTGATTTTGCTTTTAGGTTGCAACAAGATTTGGGAATGAAGGTGCTGCTTCTTCTGTTCCAACAGTAGAAGACTCAGCTAGACTAGTCCCAACCGGACCTGACCCTCTTCATCACAACAACAACCCTTTAGGCCATTGAAGATCTCCAAGTCCTATATTTATGTAAATGTCTAACTTCATAATAATCCCCTGTTCTGGTGTAGCACATTCTCATTGACGGTTCAATATCATATCATATATTCAGTGCTGATCAAGTTTTTTGTAATTTATGAGTCATATCTTATACAATATGCTTGCTTGCCTTTGTGCATAATCTGAAACAGATTTGTTTTTAATTTTGTTTGCAATGGTATGAGCTGAAATATTTGGTTATTAGTGTTGGTTGCCCCATTGGTCATTGCTTTTTACCATCCTCAAAGAGCATCCAAAGACAACCTTGCCATTTACAGGAAAGAGTGGAAAGGACAACAACAAATTGGTACAATTTTCAGAAATGTCGTACAGAGAATTAGGAATAAGTGGTAGAGTGGCAGATTAGAAAAAGAAATGCACTTGAAATTTTCAGGGATGAGTAGTATAATTGTATAAATAAATACTATATGACATCGATAGTGCATTAATTTAACATATAACTTTTTTTCTAAACAAATTTAACATATAATTTTAATGATGTGTATGTTACTATATTATCTAATGGATTTTGCTTTTCGATGTAAAAAATAAAATTTATCTAATAGATTTGATTATGTACCTAAATATATAAATGTGCGAAGGCAGTTTTTTTAGGCTAACTTTGATATATTTCCGTATCTCTAGAGGTCGAGAGGTGTGTATGCAATATTTTTGGAAAATATATCACCATCAAATTCAAAAGGGTTAAATATGTTTTAGTCCCAGTTAAACTAAACAGGAGTGAATTGGATTTAGTTAATTTAAAAAAAATTCATAACTTTTAGTCCTCAACATTATTGAAGTGAGTGAAATTAATCTCTCAGTTTATTTTGTGGCGATTTGAACTGCGACTAAAACAAAAAATAAATCAAATCACCGTAAAAAGTAAGACAAATGCCAACTTCATATATTTTAATAGTGTTGAGGACTAAAAATTATGAAATTTTATTTTGGTTTGGATGAACCAGATTCAATCACCCATATTTTCGAGGGTATAAAAACATTTAACTCAATTTAAAATAAAATCTCTAGGAAGAATAATTAGTTCAATTACCAATTATCACCACTATGCCAAAGTTCGATCCTACGAGTCGCACTATTCGAGAAATTTTTTACGTCAATCACAACCGAGTCCGAGACGAATTTAATAAAATATTAATAATAATAATGATCCTAGACATGAGAACCTCATTCCGTGGCATACCAATGTTTATCCAATTTTTGCTCTATTAAAATTAATCCTGGATCATCAAGTTTTTTTTTTTAGAGTTTTGTAGACAAATAGATTTACTAAACTGTTGAAAATACTGAAAAGTTAAGCATATTTGTATATATCTGATCTGACAAATGATCCCTTAGGTGTTGTTTGGTTGGGGAGGGGAGGGGAGGGGAGGTTTTTTTTTAAAGTTTAGTTGTTTGGTTTACTTTTTAGGAGGGGAGGGGACCAAAACCCCTCCTAACTCAATTTTGTGTCCCCTCCAAAAGTGGGAGGAATTGGAGGGGAAATATTTTGTTGGACAAAAATAACCCTATTTAATAAAAGAAAAATATTAAATACAAACATGTTTAAAATACAAGTAAATTTATAAAGGGTATAAAAGTAATTTAATCATAAAATCCCTCCCCTCCCCTTGTGAACCAAACAAAAAAAGAGTTATTTCCCCTCCCCTCCCCTCCTATGAAGCAAACACAATAAGGATTAAAATCCCTCCCCTCTCCTCCCCTCCATTAAAATCCCTCCTTTGAACCAAACATACCCTTAAGTTCCTTGCAATTCATGACATAGAACTGGTAACCTCCAGGTCACAAAACAGGAACTCCATACGTTATGCTATATGTAATTTAATTTTACTTGCTGCTAATTTTAGTATAATTCCCTCTTTTATTTAATGAGAACAATTTGCAAAAACGAAATGGTTATCTATTCTATGATCAGTGCACTTCAATACGAATGTAGCACACTCATTTCAAATTGGAACATCCTACAACAACAGTTTTGTTTACAGGACAAAATTGATTCATCAGCAAATTACGAATAAATGATAGCAGGACTGCGTGACTCCCATCCTCTATGTCAGTGTTGCACTCAACACATAACTAAAATCTAATCCTATTGGAAAATAAGTCATATTCCTATCACAAATAGATAAAATGAAAATGAAAATAAAAATATCTCTTTGTAAATCTTTTACCATTGTACTGTAACCTCTATAAAAAAATTGATGAAAATCGATCTACTACTCATATTATTGAAGCTATTTTTATAAAAATATTTACTAAAAAAATGCATAATTTTCAATTTTATGTGGCGTTTTGCTTCAAAACGCGGCTTCATTTGTGCCAATACGTGGAATCAAATAAGTTTCACACTTCAACCTGCTTCAAAATCATAAGTATATACATTTTAAATGATGTGGATGGATAGACATTAATTAAATGATGTAGATTATTAGAGAGATAGGAAAATATGAGTGATAAGTGTAATATATAATATTATGTAATTAGAAGAAAGAGATAGAAAAAAAAAAAATTCATATGTGTCTGTACTGTTTTTTTTTGTGTTACATAGATGTGTCTGTACTGTTTAGATGTACACCTATGTTATATTATACAGCAAGAAAGAGACGGTGAGAAAAATCATATCTATATTATATGTGAAAATGAACAAGAAAAATAAAATAAAAGAAACGCCCTAATGATGTGACAAAATAAAATATCGTAATAATAGAGAGACGGAAATATCTCCATTTCCATGTGGAAAGCGAAGAATAAAATATCTCTCCACTACCTTATAATAAATACAGTACTTAAATGCATATATGAATACGCGGTGCCACCCTTTTGATTATTACGTCACTAAAGTATTTTACCTAAATATAAGATTAATTTTATTTTTAACATATCTTCTTACTCCATTTTAAGTTAGCATTTAATAAGTGCGTTTAATTTTCATACTTATTATGTGCGAATCAACCTTGGTTGAGCAGACGCAGTCTCTGTTTCGCACTTATAGGTGCTAAATTTATAAAAAAAAATATTTTATTCACACTCATGAGTGCGTTACATAATCAGTTCTGGAATAAAATAACTTTTTTTTAGAAAACTAATTCGCACACAAAGGTGCAAAATTTAGAGAAAAAAATTAATTTTATTCGCACTCAAGTGTGCGTCACATGATTAGTTCTAGAAAAAAAAAATTAAAAAAAAATACGAATTCGTACTCAATGATGTGAAATTTAGAAAAAAAATGATTTTATTCGCACTCACGAGTGCCCACATATCAGTTTTGAAACAAAATAAATTTTTTTTAAAAAAATATCAATTCGCACTTAAAGGTGCAAAAATTAGAAAAAAGAAGCATATTTTTGCACTCAATAGGTGCGAAATTGAGAAGAAGAATGCATATTTTCGCACTTAATAGATGTGAAAATAACTATTAATTTTTTTTTATGTTAAGGGGTATTTTAGAAATATAAGAAATGAGGGATGATAAATGAATCAATATGGGTGGCATTAAAACTAATGCCCTATATGAATTAATAATAATTACACTATATAGCTTTGAGCTACTAAGTATTTAATCCGAGTTCCCACCGTATTGTATATATGAAGCGGTATTTGAGTAGATTAATCTCCTAAATTATGACAGTTGAGATACCAAAGATAGTGAGTAGTAATAATTACTACCATTATTTTATTTTTTTTCAATATCAAAATATCATGTTAAGTTTCTAGAAATCTCAAACAACTGTTGATAATGTTTGGGTCTTAAGATATTTCTAGAAATATCTCGTGTGCTTCAAATATCTAGCACTTTTTGCACACGCAGGCTTCACTTTTTTAGTTGAGTCACCACAGCTCTGTAAAGTGCTGTAAACTGCTACGCCGCTGAAAATGTCGACCACCACGGCGTCCGGCGGCGGCTCTCCCTCCGACCACCTCAACACGCCGACGCTGGAGAAGGAGTCCCCTGCGCTCCTCCACTCAATCTGCGAGCACGGTGGCTACGCCTACGCCAGCATGGCGGCGCTCGCGGCGGGCGGCGACATTCGTGCGGCGGAGGCGGCTAGAGAGATGGCGTGGGAGCAGCTTCACTCGGGGCCGTGGTACTCGGTGCTGCCGGTGTGGCGCGACGCGTACTCGATGGCGTGCCTCCACGTGGCGAGGCACCACTACGGCAACGGCGAGTTCAAGGAGGCGCTTAGGGCTTTGGATATGGGGATCATCATGGGAGGGGCGCTCCTCAGAAAGGATTTGGACTCTGCCATTGAGAAGGTCTCGGAGAAAGCTTGGTGCGTTAGGGTTTCTGAAAGAAGCGATCAAGGTTTTGGGAACTCGGAGCATCGACTCGTTGATCATGAGTTTGATGTGTCAAAGGTGAGCATTATTGTTGTTATTTTCTTCCTTGATCAATCCATGTGTAGCTTGAAATTGATGAGCATTATTGCTGTTGCTGTTTATTGCAGTAGTATCTGAAATCTGAATGGTGAAGTTTCAGTAAATGTTGTTATTAAATGGAAATTCATAAACAAACTATGTTTGTGTCTTAGTTATTAGATCGCAATGCAAATCGTGAATCGCCAATTAATTTTTGAACTGTGACTTGTAAATTCTGTTGAAATCATAAGATTTAGAAGTACAGTAAAACTAGTTGAGATATATCTTATGAATGATGTATGATACTTGATGTAATAATTTTGAATAGGAATTATTTCTTATCAAAACAACTCAAACATAAGCTTCAAAAAAGGAAATCTAAGTTATTGTCACTAGTCAAAATGAAACCAGAGGAAAATATAGCCAACTAAGGTGTGTAGAGGATGAGTAACTGTGCGAAGTCCCTATGTGAGCGTTTGACTAAGTGGCTGGCTGTGTGAAGACCCTATTTCAGAAGAATGAGAATAGAACACTGAAATAATTAAATAGGGAGCAACTGCATTCAGGAGCGTTCTTTTAGTTTCTTTTCTTCCTACAATTTAAGCTTAATTGATTTTTAATTTGTTAATGATAATTAGTGAAAGAAAAGCATGAAATTTTAAATAATTAGTAAGTTGTTGAATTGTGTTATTCATATCAGTGAAACGAGTTGCAATTATTCATGCACATATCCTGTGATTGAAAGTCTTTTTTTTTTATTTTGAATGTTGAATTGCATTGAACTTTACTACTAAAAGTATGAATTGTGCAATTCTAATAACTGCGTTTGTGTCACCCTCAATATGATACGAGATTGAATATTCACTAATGTTGAAATTTTGAGTTCTTTTTTTATGGTTACTCTAGTATACTTCTTTTTCCGTGTTTAAGAAGTTAGGCCTGGCTAAGGTGATTATGTTATGGCTACATTTGTTTGTGGTATTTCTAACGAATATGTTATATGTTATAGCTTTTTAACACTGTAGGTGCTCCAACTTTTACCTGTTAAGTCACTTTCCTCTAAGCTTGTGGTGAAGAGGTCAGCACTTTCATTGGAAAAATTCTTGCAAGATCATTACCTGTCTGGCTCCCCAGTTATCATCAGTGATTGTATGGCTCACTGGCCAGCCAAGACTAAATGGAATAACATAGATTACTTGCTTAGAGTTGCTGGTGACCGCACAGTTCCTGTTGAGGTATTTATTCTAGTCAATATATTTATGATTATAAAAAATGGCGCCTCCTTTTCTTTGAATAATGAAATTAGAGAGATGAAGGTATCAAGACCAGATGCATTTGTTAGTTTCTTCCGTTCACTGAGGAAAATATGGGTTGCTGGTTGACAATTTTTTTCTTCATGAGACTCAGATCCTTGGCAGTAAACTTAATTCACCTTAACTTAAACTCCTTGGTCATGTATGTTCAGTAGCCAGAATCAAAGGTATATTCTGAAAGCTAAGTAGTTATCCAGTAATATTCTTAAACAACAATTTTACTGGAGAGAATAGTATTGAGGATGTAAGTAATAATTCTACATTGTATTTTGAGTTATTGACAGACAAACTTGATACACTTAAGCTACGTTGGCAATGTAATTGTCTTCTCATTGTAACTTATATCTTGTCCCCTCTTTGTAATATATTTCCAAAATTCATTTCTACAAGCAACCAAAATCACTCATCAGCTAGGAAATCATTCACCTAGACATACTTTGATGCAATTAATCTATTTTCATTGCATCCTTATCCCTTCAAATATGTCAGATTTTATAGGCCAAAAATGCTCTATGTAGAAATCCTAGA
Organism: Acmispon strigosus; assembly: GCA_030819835.1. NCBI lineage: Eukaryota > Viridiplantae > Streptophyta > Magnoliopsida > Fabales > Fabaceae > Acmispon > Acmispon strigosus. Next base: position 63,687,104 of record JAUAMA010000004.1, read on the forward strand.
ACTTTTGCCCTGTCATGTTTCGAGCATCTGAGTAAACAAACTTTTTTATGGTTGCTACAGTTTGTGAGTGAAGAACCCCTCCTTACCCCTTGTCCTGGGATATTCCCTGATAGATTCCCATTTAGGACCAAGTAGTTTAACTGAAATAGGAAATAGATAATGAGATAAAACTTGGAAAAGTAAACAATTCAAATGATGTGAATTTTCATTGCTGTACCTCATGTTTTTTCCCTGTAACTTTGCATGATACCTCTAGTGCTGTTTGTATTTATGTCCCATTTACCTCATGGAAACTTTTTCTGCCAGCGCAAGGTTGTTGAAGTTGTTTAGCAGTGCAGGAAATTCATACACAAAAAACGGGCTGGATCTTTTGTATGTGTTTTTTCTTTTATTTTTCAGATAGTTATTGGAAAACCAGGGTAAGTGCAGCATTCTTTGCAGGTTGGTAAGAACTATATATGTGCAGATTGGAAGCAAGAGCTAATTACATTTTCAGAGTTTCTTGGGCGGATAAAGTCCCATGACTGTTTTCCTGGTGGTCCTACATATCTTGCTCAGCATCCATTATTTGATCAGGTATTAACGATTTAGATTTATGTTATACAGCTTCTTTCAGTTACTGAATACTGATATTATTGAATTGGCAGATACATGAGCTACGGAAAGACATCCTTATTCCTGACTATTGTTTTGCTGGCGGAGGTGAGCTAAGATCTCTCAATGCTTGGTTTGGTCCGGCCGGAACAGTAACACCTTTACACCATGATCCACATCATAACATACTAGCTCAGGTAACTCAATTGAATACATTTAATTGAACAATTGCAAAATAAAGCTATTTCTTACCACTGCCCCACCCCTCAAAAAAAGGAGAAAAGAAAAACCTTTTATGTAGCAGTTGCAGTTAATTATGACCTTGTCTTTTGAGCATGTGTAAGTAGTTATTTACTAAAATAAACGAGGACCCATGAGTCTAACTTTGAGCAATACAGTATGGAATCAGCATTTCATGCTTAGCTAGACTAAAATTGTATTATGATTCTGATTTTACACTTATTTTTAGCTGGAAACCTGGTGAACAATAATTAATGCACATCCAGCCAGACAAATAATAAGAGAGAACTCTGGTAATCTATGTGACTAAAGTTGATAGGCTTTTTTCATACTTCCAGGTTGTTGGGAAAAAATATATTAGGCTTTATTCAGCATCTTTGTCTGAGGAACTTTTCCCCTACTCAGAAACCATGCTTTGCAACTCCAGCCAGGTATTTAGTTTTTTGAACTGTATGATTGAATGAATAACTTCTTGTACAGTCTACTTATGGCTTTGGTTGGAACTTGGAAGTATACCATCCAACTCAGGACCTCCTTTTCTGTTCAATTCAACTCAACTTAAAATCAAACAGTCTGTTTGTTTGTTTTGTTTGTAGTAATTACTTCTGATATTTGAAATCTCCATCTCCTTGTTGACTGGAAATTTCTGTTTTTTGAAGGTTGATTTAGATGACGTAGATGAAAGCAAGTTTCCTAAGGTGCAAGACTTGGAGTTTGTAGACTGTATTTTGGAGGAAGGTGAAATGTTATACATTCCACCAAAATGGTGGCACTATGTGCGGTCTTTAACCACCAGTTTATCGGTTAGCTTTTGGTGGAGCGAGGGTGAAAGTTCAGCTGCATCCTAATGTCATATCACTGTCATGTCTTCATTTCCTTCTTTCATAATGGAGAACTGAGCATGTTCTAAGTAGCGTTGCTAATACCTCTGTGCCAGGTCATTTTATATCCAATGATTGTTGAGCACTCTTACATGAATATCATTTTTGGCGCTTGTTGCCATCATTATAGACTATATGTAAAAGGAAAATGTGCAATTTAGAGCTGTTGAGGCAGCCATTTGCATATTTGATGCACTTAATTTCTGATCATTTTTAAGTTTTGTGAAACCGAACATTGAATTAATATGATGCTCTATTTCTATTTTTATTTGGGTCGCTTGTAACCTTTGTAAAGTTATTTGAGATTTTGCTAGGGCATCCACGTCTCATATTGACATGTTTGGGTACTTGTTAGCGTTAGTGCTAACTAGGGCTGAGCATCGGACGGGTTCGGGCGTGTTCGGGTGAAACTTTCAGGTTTGGGCAGGTTTAGATCAGACATATTGAAATTTGAATCCGACTGTGAACACGAACGGTTTTGTCGGGTCCGGTCAACAGTGGGTGGCGGGTTTGGCGGTCGGTTTAGGGCGGTGGTGTTTGTCACCTTGATCGAAGACGACGAGCGACCAAGTGGTGGAGAGCGGGAACACGAGTCATGTATGGTCGAAAAAAGAACTTATTTTCCTCTTAACGGTGGCGATGGTGCTCCATTTTGCCGTTTGACAGTCTTCTCCGTGAGCAAGACAAATTGATGAGGAGGAGAAACGAGCCCCTTGCAGTCTCATTGTCGTCGGCCCTTAGGGTCCTACGTGAGTCAAGGAAGAATACAGAGCCATAGAGGGAAGAGTGGTGGTGGGTGTGATCATGAAGAGGAAGGACAGGAGAGAGAGGAACGGTGGTGGACAAAGGGTTGGAGTGCTTGAGCACGAGAGCGAGAGAAGGAAGAAGAGGGGGCTAGGCTTGTGTTATTTGTTGGGTTTCTCTTTGGGAAGGTTGTGGCTCTTTTGTTTAGATGAATTAAAGAGGAGATAAGAGAGAGTGACAATGGTGATGAGAGAAGAGAATGATATTTCTAAAAAGTTTAAACTTTAAAGCATTGGAAAGTGGTAAAGTGCACAGACATGGACATTGAAGATCATGAGTTTTTTTTTTCTTTTATTGTTTATGACATTGGACAAGGCACAACTGTATCACCAATAATTATCTTTGAAGGTGACCAGACTCTTTATCTAAAGTAAATTGACACTAGACTTTGGTGGGCCAGGTTCCCATTGGAATTAGAATGGGCCTGAAAACATATTTTCATGTGTCTCTGGTCAGGTTCGGCCATCGACAAAACCATTTTTCTAAAACCGAACCTGACCGGTCCAAGCCATTTAAAATCGGACTTGTCACACGCTCAGACCCACCCCAACACGACCAAGAGCACTAAATTGGGCTCGGTTTTCGGTCGGGCTGGGTTTTCTGATCAGTCCTAGTGCTAACATGTATTAGCACTCACTTTGAGATAAAAAGTGAATGAAAATCTTATGAATTGAGATAATGTGTTTTTATATTAATTCAAATGGTATCCAAATACTCACTTAGGTTGTTTCTACTTTCTACATGTGTGCAGTTTTCACTGTCTTAGACCCAGAAATCCAATCCAAGGTCTTATAAATGTTTTCCATGTTTTTATCATTTGAGGCATGGGTTAAATTGGGTACTTGGTAATTCAGGTGGGTTGATGCGGGTTCTGACCTAACATTGGGCTATGTTGAAATTTAAGCTTTATCAAGAAATTTGCGCTAATATGGATAAAAAGAAAGAAGTATAAAGCTTTATTCACATTCTCTTAAAAGTGTGGATGGAGCGGAAAGAAGAGAGAGATACGAAGAAGAGAGAGAAAGTAAGATTTGATAGTTGATATGATTGAAAAAGAAGATAAATAGATAGAAAGTGAAGGTAAAAATGAGGTCAAAGTGTGAATGTATTATTGCTCGAGTAAGAAATAGAAGAGAAGTAAGAAAGAAATAAAGATATAGTTTAGTCAACATTATAGGGGATAGAATAATACAAAATGCTATGAGGATAATCTCTAAGTTGGTGTTGCGAACAACATTGGAACTTGTAAGAGAGTGCTGGTGGATTATCAGGAGGTTTTGCCTATTTTTAAATTGGTGAATGAAATGGATGAGGCATTGAAATTGTTACCTACAGTGAAGTGCATGGTGAGTGAAATGGATGAGACATTGAAATTGTTACATACAGTGAAGTGCATGTTTGGATTATATGGTGAAAAAACACGTGGTTAAACACAAGTTAAAAAAGTTGTTTCTATTCACCGTGCATCCAAATATGTACAAAGTTGTTAGAGGATTAAGAGTACGGTTGGATGGATAGAAACAAGAATAGTAGTGTTTTACTGGATTGGGAGGTACGAAGATGCGACGAGGGATATTAAGTTTGAGACCAAGTGGAGGAAGGTAGGTTGCGTTCTTTGGAGTGGTTTTGAACTAGATTCTGGGTTGGTATTTGTGCAACTACTCAAAATTTTGGTTAATTAATTCTCAAATCTCCAAAGGGAAGAAAGAGGTAAATGGATGGAAGGTAGAATGGCGGGTGTTGGCTTAAATCTCTCCTTCCTCGTAAGTAAAGAGAGCAAGAGAGAAACGTGAGCTAATGAAAGTTAAGAGAGGCATTGACAAGACAACACAATATAGGGCCACAATGCTATTCCATATGGACAGCATCTATTGCAATGTTATTCTGCTTGAATGAGCCAACATAGTTGGGGCTAAATTTGATTTCATAAACCCAGCCAGTCACACAACCAAACTTGATCAGGAACTAGAAACCAGCAATTTCAATTATTTCACAAACCAGAAACCAGAAAACCAACAACCAGAATCAGAAACCAGCAATTCCACAAGAGAAAGAAACACTGCATTTCTTGCGAGTTCGTATCAAGTATAACTTTTTTACACTAAAAAGAAAGAACCATGCTCTCAATGTTGTTCATAATTGTGCTGTCTGTAGATGAAAGCTGTTCTTGTGGTCAACGGTGTGCTCTGTCAGCAGTGTGCGTTCGTGCTATCTGTTCGTGTGGTGAAATGGTGGCCATTGGTGCAGATTCAGCGGAGAAGACTCAGATAAAACCGGTGGTGGTTCAAACTATGCAAAAAAACCAGTCTACTCTTTCAGGTGCAACTTCATGGAGAAGACGACGTCCTCAAAGCAGCTGGGGTGTTTCGATGGAAGGAAATAGAATCAATCATTCTCTTACAAGACCAACTCATCTCTTATCTAATAGCTATAACCTCACCGGTTAGCAGCATCGGTTTCGCAGCAACTCCCAGCATACTATTGGATCTGGTCGTTAGGCCGTGTTATTGAACATAATATCATTAATTCTGTCGATACCAATATCAGATATAGGATCGATGGGCTTCTCCTCTCCCTCTAGCGAGCAATCAAGACTCAGAGGATCCCTACTGAATTCATCTGAACAAATATATGGCCATATCAGTTATCAAAAAAATTAAATTGACAAACATTGCACTAGATCCTGTGTGGTAGCACCAACTTAAGAAAAATCCAAATGAAATCCTCTAATGCCCAAAATAGTTAGATGAAAAAGACCTGAAACACAAGTTTATTATGCAGAAAAATAAAGTATTCACATGTCCAAGAAGCATAGAAAGTAATCTGCAATCGAAATTCACCACACCAGTACCACTAAAGAATTCAGTGGCAAACTCACCAAAAACTGTGTTTATAGATGCAGGAGAAGGGGTTGAAATGAAGTTAAGACCGATGTAGAATACCAGCATTAATACAATGGTCACCATCACATACGTTGGTAATGCCAGAGCCCAATATCTGAAAAGCAAAAGTTGTTTCTATCATTTGTTATAGAACAGTTGGATTCACAATGTTATTGCATATGTCTGAACTGATTTCCCCAGCTAAGTTGGAGAACTCACTTTGCCCATTCCATGCACCATAACTGAGTATACATTTGTACAACTACAACCTTAACATTAACAATCCAGAGTTTTCTTTCAAAGCAAATTTCTTATTTTGTGCATCCAAACAATTAATATGGTAGAGGCTGTTGAAGCAGGTAAACATTTTAATTTAGCCAAAGCTTAAAATAATAACAGGAGTTGAGCTGTTGAACCTGCTAGGATAGTAAGTGATGCCAATAGAATGTAGCCATAATTCTGGAACATATGCCCATACCAAGAAAATAACTGTTCACATAGGAAAATCAAAAAACAAAAAATCATAAAATACAATAAGAAAAGCAAAATAAAATCTAGTGTTAATGGATGAACAAGCCAATAAGCACCCGGTCAAAGTGAACTCAATTAAGAACCATATTAATCGCAAGTAGCAAGGTTGTCAGACTTGAGAGTAGTTGGCTCCTAGACTCGTAATGTAAATGTGAGACTCTATTTGGAGTCCTAGATAGAGTCTAAGAGTCTACTCGCAAGTTCAACAACCCTGAGAAAATGAAATTGTGAAAAGCAGGAAAGGGGAGAAGACCTGAAGCAACAACAGTGGTTATGGATCCAACAAAACCATAAACTTCGGAAGGCTTAGGGCCATGATCGCCGGACAATCCAAAGCCAGAGGCTTTGTCATCTGGGTCGGGAAATGATGCATATGCCCTCCGCTGTCTTGACAAACTGAGTGTTCTTCTTGGACTGTTCACAGAGTGGGGGCTTTCCATGTCACTTCCCCTCAATTACAATCACCACAAAAAACACCTGAACCACCAGTGACCACACCAACAATGTAAACAACGTTTCCCATTCAGGTCTTACTTACGAAAGCGATTAAATACATAAAAAGGACTTACCGATCTTCAGCTCCGAAACGGAATTTATTGAACCCTGAAATAGTTATTAAAAAATAAAATAAAATTATTAGCGCAATTAATGAAGAAAATTTTGAACTTAAAAATAATAAAATGATGCGTCGCCTGAGAGATTCGAACTCTCGCGGGGAAACCCCATGTACTTAGCAGGCACACGCCTTAACCACTCGGCCAAAGCGACATCTTGTTGCTATGAACTTCTGTTTCTTATATTTATATACAAAAAAATTTCACAATTTTAGGTGTAATGGTTGCGATGTGTTATGTTGGGTAGGAGACCCACCGTGGTGGTTGAACGGGGCGAGGAGCAAAGATGGGCCTGGTGGTGCTGGTAACCGCGGTGGTCAGTGGTGGTGGTGTAGCTTGGACGGCTGGTTGTGTGTGACAGTTGGGTCTAAAGCCCAAAACGAATTTACATTAAAAGCGTCCAGGCCCAAATTCAATGACTTTGATCTTTCTTGACAAAAAATTAAAAAGATTTTTTATCTCTTTTTTTGCCAATAATAAAACGACTTTTATCTTAGAAAGCCTGTCTAGTCAATAATAATTTGGATGCCTGGCTAAAAAGCAAAAGAATAAAGAATAAAAAGATGAGAAGAATCATGAATATGAAAATAATCCTCGAGATTCGAAAATCACAACTAAATATTTAAGGAGTTTAGTTATTTACTAACTATATTGGACCTTGTTATTGGTTGAAATATATTCACCACTTACCAAAGTGAAAGTATGAAAAAAAATCAACTTGACCAGAATATTATATGATTTGTACCATTGATTCTATATAAGCCAAGCGGCCATTCCAGGTAAGTACTCGTTCCTCAATTAATATTCCATATTACACTTCCAAATCTTCACTGACTCAATCACAAGCACCCAAAATTGAGTTTGCACTAGATTAAACCAATTTGAACATTTATCAATTAGTACAGCCGTTATCAATATACGGTGACTCGGTGAGTGAAAATCACAGTTGACTGATGCAATTTCTCTTAACTTTTAAAACTGTCTATCGTAATTTTGCCTTAACAGTGATTTTTCGCGGTTGATTTATACCTGCAAAGAACTTTACACCTCAAGACCCTACCGTGAACATAAAAGCCCGGCATGACCATGATCTTAACTCTCTTCGGACCTTGTGATCTGGGACACATATCTTCCATGTAGTGACCCTCAAAGGTTGCATTCTCTTCAACCCTTGAAATCCACAATGGAGGGTTGAATGAAAATGCAAGCAAATGCAGCAGCCACATGCACTTAGCCGCCACAAAGAAAGCTTGAAGAAGCTGTTCAGGCCAAGGCCTAGTCCAATTCAGACTAGTGTTAACACAACTCATTTTCTGGTCACAGAACTTGCTGAACCCTTCACTGTAATACTTTGTTCCCTTTCTCAGCACCTCGTTCCACCTCAAATTCCGAAGCGCGACGAACGAAGAGAACTGCGATTCGCGATAATCCTGTGGGTCTAGGAGTTTTGCACAACCATTCTTTTGGAACACACAGTTCTCAAAATCCTGGTAGAAACACTGATTTATGAAAGCTTCAAAATGGTATAGCACTGCCTTTGAGTTCTTGGAATTCAGAGAGAGTTTGTATGGTTGAAGGAGCAAGTTCAGAGAATGATCAGTTTCTTCAATGTGGTTTATAAGAATCTTGCAGAATTGCTTCACTGATAATCTTGACTCTGATACTATCTGTAAGAATCCCTCTACCATAGCTTCCTCACTCACAGGCATTGAACTTTCTCCATTCCCATCAAATGGTTTAGGAATGTGACTAAGTTGTTCACAAAGTTGAGTATCTTTTGGCTCCATGGTTTGCCTCAAAGTTTTCTTCAGCTCTTCACAGTAACTCTCTAAATACTCCAGCTTCTGTTGAAGCTCCCCTATTGAAGATCTCATCTCAGAAACTTCCATTAAGGCCAAATCTCTATTCTCATTTGCCTCCATGAGCTCTTTCTTCAGTGTCTCAACTGACATGATTCCAAAGTCCTTGAGAACCTGAGAAACATCCTCAGATTCTGCTGTGTTTGGGGAATTCTCATTCTTTTGCTTCTTCTTCTTCAGCCGAGGCAACAACCATGAAATCACCCCCTTGGTTTTGTGTTGGGATTTTGAAGATGAGTGGGAATCAATGACTGGGAGAACAACAGTGTTGGAGCTCTTGCTGTTCCTCGCGCTCTCGAATTCGCTCGTGATGATGGGTGGGTTACATTGATTGTAGGAGGATATGGACTTGAAATCCTCCAAGCTGTTTCTTCTGCTAGACTTGTAGTAGTCATTACAAGGTGATGTTTGAAGAACTGAGATGTGATTTGCACAAGACCCAGTTACTGATTTGCTGTCATCAACTGGACATGAGTGAGATTCTAGGTTGGAAAAACCTGAAGTTAGTCCCTTTCTTGAACTTGATTTCTGCTTGTCATCTTGAACAATGGTTTCTATGCTGTTTCCTCCTTCTAGACCATTCTCATCCCAGCTTTCTGATATTGTTTGGCTTTTCATGAGGTTTTGACTGTACCCCAGAATTGAGTCATCTTCATAGCTCTGTCAAGCGTCAACAACTCTCACATTTAGAAAATCATTATCCAACAAACTTGAAAATTAAAGCCAAAAATATTGATACAAAACTGAAAATCATGACAAAGTAGGGGTAATAAATAAATGATATTAGTCTTCCAATGACAAGAATCAGATAATGAACATCACAGTGCAGGCATGGAAATATTTCTACAATTGATTTTGAAGCCAGAATAAATTTTTGGAAGAAACTTCTGCGAGTAGCTTTGGTTCGGCCTAAGAATTGATTATGATAACAAAGTAGTTGATCTAAACATGCTTATAGTTGCTGACTTTGCCTCAGGATTCAGTTCAGTGGATTTACAGAACCTTAAAATGTTCTATGACAGGGAAATTCAATTTCAAGCAATAATTCTAAGTCCCAACAACTTCAAAAGTCAAAACTTCACTTCACAATTGGTGTTTGTTGAATTGAGGTTAGATAAGTAAGATAAAGAAAGGGAAGCACCAATTATAAGGAAGTAACCTCAACAACAATGACATCTACCTACCAAGCTATAAAGAAAGAAGCAGTTTCATTGCATAAATGTTGAAAGAAAGCCATGAATAATTGCATATTCTATCAATTCAAGTATCATGAGTTTGGTCCCGTCTTGATGAACATGAAAAATCACATCTCATGCACAATTTAGCAACAGTGCTCTGTTACTTTGAATGAATTGGGAAGATATTAGATACCCACTTCAGAAAAAGAAGTGAAAATTCAAATTCACAAGGCAAAATTCAAGAAATTTATATACTTACAGGTGTGAAAACAGGGTAATCTTGAGCAGAGAACTGAGAAACAGGGCATGAAGCAGGGGAAGGAGATGGGAATCTAGCACTGGCTGGGCTATTTCCTCGCATTACAGCAGCATGAAGAGCTCTTAGCTCCACTGCTTTGGCTAGGGCGGTCTGAATTTCTTGCCTTGTAATTTCAGGGTTGCCATTGTTGCTGCTGCAACCATCTTTGTATTCTTTAAAAACCTGTGATGGAGTAGTAGCAGTTGCAGCCATGAAGCAGAACAGAGTGGAGCATGTGAATTTGGAGAAGATAATTATCTAACAATTGTTCTTCTATGGGCGAGAAGAACAAAGTATTCAACGGTTGGAACTGGATTCTAATTGAATGCTATATCTAAATAAGAACCTTGGAGAACCAGAAAAAAGAATTAGAGGTAGAGAGAAGTATTCCAACTTCAACGATTTTTGTTTTTATTCACATAGGAGAAATTAGTGGAAAGAGGGCATGAGATGACGTGAATTCTAATGAGAATCGAAACTATTAAATAGACAGAAGAAAAATAAGTGATAAGAGTAATCTCGTGAAAATGAATATAATACTTAGTAATGTATTTTTCATCTTTGATTCGAGTAGTTTTTCCAACCCTTTGCGAGGACAAGATTAATCCTACTTGGATAATAGATAACTTTTTAGGGTTTGAATTTTTGTATTTATCATCTAACTTACTTACCACCACACAAATGATGCACCATTGTGTATAGCCAATTTACCAAAATGGCCACATATTCCAAAAATTACCAGAACTGAGAATTAAGTGCATGGTGGTACCACTGTATGACATGATGACTTTAGTACGAACTGGAGTTCCATGCCACTGTCTTCCACCACCATATGTGGTCAAGGTCAACTAATTCAGCTTTCCTTCTGGGACTTCGTTCACAAAGGCATCAATTAAGCTTCTGAATTGTGGCTTTTCCTTTTCATAATGAAAACATGTATTTGAGATTAAATTGGACACTTTTTAACTAACCCCAATAACAAAAGTAACTTTCATAACCATGCATTTATGATGCTTGAGGTCAATATTCTCCAATAAAATGTTGAACATGAGTAATATTTATTTAGCGTGAAAGTAGCAGCTTTTATTTGCCCAAAAGGGAAAAGAATAATAATCAAAATGTTGACACGTAAAGGACATGAAATCATAACATACGAGTGGGGATCAAGTGATCATCAATGGAAAACATTTTAAATTACAAAATGCCCCTCACATGCACATATGAATTGAAAATTAGTTCTCAAAGGGTATTTTAGAAAAACGGAAAATATTCAATTATTCAGTGTGGTATCCTTTATATACTTTACAGAATAATTCCACATAAGAAAGGAATCTCTGTGACTATTAATATACCTATGGTTCAAAACACCAAAGATTTAGTTAATAATATATGGCGAAATAGTACTTGAAGAATGGACGTATAGTTTAAAAACGTAAGAAATATGTATGAGTCATTATGACAAAGATCATAGATGTATAATGTATTTGGTCTTGATTACAGAAAGGTTGAAGTGCTAGCAATTCTTTTTCCCTTCCCACCAAACACAAAATACAATTCTTTCTATATTTTTTACAAAAGAAGAAATTCAATATGATGAAGAGAGAAAATTACAAGGCTGAGGAATCTTCTTGAGAGGGAGAGAAAGAATACTTTTTCTGCTTTACAGACACCACATATATAGAGGCCAAAAGCCTATTATTTCAATATTATAAATCTTTTTTTTTACTCAAAGTACTCGTTTCATTATTTGTCTAATTACAATTTACAATCGCTATTCATTCAATGCTTTTCAGTCACTACTTACACAGGTATGAAGTCTTCCTCAGCAGTACATACTGTACATTGTATCAGCTTGTTAGTTCTGGATAATTCCAAATACCCTAAAACCTGAAGAAGAGAAAAAAAATACCAAATATTAAAAAGTACTCCGTCTGTTTTTATATATATGTAACTATTTTTATTTTATTTTTTTATTTACATGTCACTTTTATAATTTTAAAAGAGTATTAATTATGTTTTATCAATTATACCATTAACTTAATGATAATAGGAAAATTGAAAAATTAAAATTAATAAAAGAGATCAATAGTATATTGGAAAGTTAGGTAGTAATTTTGATAGAAATAAAAATATTAATATTATTCTTTAATATATGTGTCTTTTTTTTTAATGAACTTTAATATATGTGTTAAAACCTTAAAGTAATACATATTAAATAAAGGAGGAGTATTGTATTTCTTTCACTATCAAATAGGACCGAAATAAGATACATGAGAGTACATATTTGAGAGGACATAGGGATTAATCACGATCTAAGGTTTTGCTCAGAAATGGTATATTTCTATCTATGATCCATGCTAATCGATCCAAACACCCTTTAACTTCTCTTGATAATTTAAATTATGCAGTGCAGACAATTTTAGTTTGCAACCACAGCTCTTACAAGTTTGGGTTATAAAAGGAAACCACTCTTTAGAAAATTAAAGACAAAAAAAATATGGGACCGCTCTGTTTGCCACAGACTCACAACCACCATTAGACTAAGAATGGCCATTTAGCATTGTAGGGGAAAATTTTCCATCAAAATCTTCTTGCAAAAACTTTTGTTTCACAGTCCTTCCATCAATAAAGAACATCAGCATGTACCTTAGTTATAGATTTTGAAGGAAATAAGGAGATAGGCGAAGAATGGAGAATAAATAAAACTCTAAAGAAATTTACCTTGAATTTGTTTACTTCTTTTACTTGATTTTGCAAATGCACTAGTATATATATATATGTGTTTTTTCTCAGGGGTGGGGCCGGGAAGGGTAGGTTTTTTACATGTAAGTTTCGAGCATTGCATTTCAACTCTTTTACATTACAAGAAAAACGCTGATTATCATCGGTCATCAGCTGACACTAATAAAGCAAAAGTCAACGTTATAGACGATTTAGCATTGGCTTAGTGTCGTGGCTCACGTTATACGTCTAGAAAGTAATTATGTAGTGTTTGTCTGAAAAATCTGACACTACATTAGTATCATCCTAGCTGACGCTACGCACTTGATAAGATGATCAAACGTTATTGTCCTTCTCTTAACACCGTTTGTATGTTCCTAGACCTCTAACTTAGAGAGCATGTAGTGGTAACTTTTGGTGTAACCAAAAGGGTACCATCCTAGGTATAGGTAAGATTGGTAAGTGTCATCTATCTACTATTAATTATGTTTATTTATTTGAAGGGCTTAAACATAATTGACGTAGCATAAGCCAATTTGTAATAGTAGATATTTTATTTCCTTCAACAAATGTAAGTGTATTATCAATGGTAGCATCATATTTCAAGCTTGGAGACAACAATTTTTAAAAGATTGATTTGAAAGACCTCCCAAGGGAAAGTGTGACATGTTTTATGTCAAGAGAGGACGAGAAGTGGTTTTGGCATAAGAAGTTGGGGTATGTTTTGTTAAGAACCATTACAAAAATCATCAAGCATTACTAATTATATGGTCTACCAAAATTATCTTTTAAGTAAGAAATTCTTTTTCCACGAATGTTGTGACTACTTGTAGCCGACTTGAACATTAATTTTTTTGACCTACTAGAACGACTAGTACTTCTATGAAGAAGTATTATTTTATCATCATTGATGATTATACAGGTATTCTTCCTGGCCGACAAAGATGAAACTTTTGGACTGTTCTCATTATTTTGCAAGATTGAAAACAAGAAAGGCTTTTACATAGCCACAGGAAGAATTGACCACAGCGGAGAATTCGAGAATGATAGCTTTGACAAATTCTATGATAATATTGGAATCACTCACAACTTCTCAATACCAAGAACACCTCAACGAATGGAGTTGTTGAATGCTCTTGGAGTTAGAATAGCATAATATTATCTCTTCCTTATGATTTTAATACCCAATTTCAGGGTTGCTTCACCCATCACCTTTATGTCAAACATTGATAAAATAAAGTGTTTAGTTTCATTTACTATTTTTATCACATTAACAATAAATGAGCATATCATACAGTAGTTTCAAAAACAAAAACAAAAAACTACGTACAGAGTACAGACATATTATAACACACTCACCGTACAAAGTTTTCAAATACACGCTTTGATACCCTGTTATTTTGTTGTGTATATGGTAGGGAGCAACTCTCTACCAAGCCAAAAACCCTAAATTCTAAACTAAGAACAAAGCAAAATAAAGAAGATAAAGTTCATTAATTTTCTGGTTACCTTCATAAAAGAAACAATATACTCCCTCCGTCCCAAATTATAGAGTCTTTTTCAGACAATCACACATTTTAAAAAAACATGTAATAAGCTAATTAATATGTTGGTTTTGTTACTTTTTATATAAATCTTCCAAATATACCTCTATTTAAAAAAAATTGGAAATTGTTGAGGTAAGTATTAGATATAACAAAAGTTGGTTGGGAATATAAAGAAGTAATTAATAGAGGTGGTAATTAAAGTTTTAGAATTTAAAATATAATGAATGCAGGGGGTAAAAAAGGAAAAACTTATTTTTTTTTCCTAAAATCTAGAAGGGGTCTTATAATTTGGGACACCAAGTTTGTCTCTAAAGGGTCTTATAATTTAGGAGGGAGGGAATAATATATATACTAGGCTAAGGAAATAACCCTAAGATAGAGGCCCATACATGAGACACAATACAACTAATACAAAATAACAACTTCTAATTAATAAAATTAGCAACTAGTAAATCTCTTTCAGCATGTTCATAGAAGTTGAAGTGATTGGAGCTGGTCCAATTGGCCTTCTACCAATATATATTGTCTCTTGCTTTATATATTTTTTTAGGAAACATGAACTACTAAAGTCAAGACGATTTATTTTTAAGTAAATTCAGTAAGTATAAAGCAAATTATGTAAAATGGAGATATCATAAACATTATCTTATAAATTAGGACTCATTTGTAATTTCAGATGAGGAAAGGACACCTAATTGTCCACACTCTATAAAAAGGACAATCAACATTTGGACCAATCTTCACCTCTTAATTTGCCAGAAAAGACACTGAAATTGCCCATCCTCAATAAAAATCACTCAATACTTGGACTAATCTTCAACTCTTAAATTGCCACTACTCTACAAAAATCTGCCTATACTTGACCCTTCTCTTCACCTTCGCATGACTCACGTCTTTGAGAAATCACAAGCAAAGATGATTCCTGAAATCAATAATCAATTAACCTCAGTAAGAAACAGCAAATTAAAGATGTCAAATATTACTGTTGCAAAGGAGAATGATACTTGAATTTTGATTACACCAAATAAGCAAATGCAAATGAAGTGGTTCAATTGTCAGAAACAAAATGAAGATAACTGAATTCCATAGCACACAGACCTTTGTTCCCACTACTATGGCATTATATAAAGGGTGAGCAGCACATGAGATAACTTCGTCTGATAAAGAAATAAATCTGTTCCGATTATTTTGCTTGTTCTGCCAATGAAATTCTTCCATATTCTCCCTGTAAAGAAGAATAATTTGAAAACCTATAGGATAAACACCAACTGAATATATCTCTTACTGCGTTATTACCTGTAATCGACGTGACTCGGTGAGCTGGTACTGGGATAGAAATCTAAGAGATGGATGCCACTATTACAAGGTGAGCCTGTCATATAGATCTGCACTAGACTCCAACACAACCAATTAGTGTATGAATAAAAAATAATTATGCATACAGTGAAAAATCATACTTCAAAATAAATATTAAATTGAATTAATGCATAACACGAAATCATACTTACAGACCCCTTACAATGCATGTATATGCTATAATACAAACATAATTAGATGCATTGAGTTTATAAAAATTTCTTACCGAACATGTTGATAACCATGAAGGTTTTCTTAAATAGGATAGATCAGGGGGAACATAGGAATCATTTCTGAAAAAAATGAACCGTAAACAAAATAGTTAGATGTATTGTAAAACCTTATCATAAATATCAAATTCAATAAAGTAACTCTAGCTGTGACAACTGACAAACTTACAACCAAGGTGGAGGTGGGCAATGAATATGTGTGACTTGAAAATTATTAATATCCAGAATGCCCGACCTACATGAAAATTTAAAAGGAAAATTTTATCATAATTGACTAATAGATCTAAGGAAGCATTTTATTCTTGGCACATAAAATCCAATAAAAAGCAGTCAATTATTGACATTAACATGGCACTCATTCACGGTAGACATCAAGTATAGAAACAGATTATTTTTAGATTCAATTTAAAAGTTAATTCAAACGTAAAAACAAAATGAGGCCATACAGAAACGAAATTATAACGTCAGTTGGTCATGTAACTAGCAATCAGACTTTCAGTTTATAGTCAAATGAAACAAACTACAGAGGATAGAATCATGGAATTCATAAAGTCCCCTTAATAGCAGTAGCCGAAGAAAGAAAGAAAACAGGCATACAGGAAACACACCAAACATATCTCAAAATACTGTCAAGCATAATAGAGGAGAAAGAAAACCAAAATATTTAACAACCTACCAGCCATCATCAAGATGGAATGCTAACTGATATGGGCATGATGGATTAATGCCAATAGAGTGGATCTCCTTGGAAATGATATTTGTTTGTGCCTACATTACAATAAGAATGACTTAGCATATAACTTCTAGAATGCAAAAGACAATCGTCACAAGGTGCAATGCTGCAATTTTATTGCAAATAAAAGCTCCTTATTGCCATGATTTCAATAATTAATACTTATCATTGAAACAGTCAACCAGCCATGATGAATATGGAATATTTATAGTGATATGCATATACAGAGATATGAGATCTTGACGGACATCAAAAGAAGCATTAACAAGTAGACACCAAACTCTTGCTAATGATGCACATACCAAGGCGTAGAAAATCTAAAAAAAAAATCTGCGATAATATAGTCAGTAAACATATTTTAATTCTCTGAAGAATATGATTATGTTCACAATATGGAGCACATTTCTTGACTACCCGTTTACCGCTTAGTGCGATCACCCACGGCGAGGGGATTAGTCACTAGTGTCGGCAGTGGATACCCTGGTCTCAACCGAGTAAATACCATGTTGTATGAAACCATACAAAATTTATCTTAAAATACTGTCAAATTTTATATTTATTGTTGCATTATCACTGACCTTCATAAAGAATATTACATCATATCACAGGTGGAAGATTTCAAGAGAGCAACCATAATAAAAAATTTAAGCTGTTAAGATTTCTCCACACAAACTTCCATAATTCATGTATATGAAGCACAAGAACAGTACATGGGTCTGACAAAGAGAGGATTAGGAACCATGACTTATGCATCAAAGTAGAAAGCTATGATATTTTTGAGAAAAAAAATATCAACAAAATAATTTAAATGTCAGAGCAGAAGTCTGCATGCAAAGATAGTCTTACAATAGCCCAAACTTCAAAATAAGATATGACGCAGTTATGATACTAAAGCTACTGAAGTCTTATTCCTTATCACAAAAAATATACACTTATATGCAAATATTGATGATAGAAAACTATAAAGCCATCACACAGGAGGAATCAGTTTTGCTCACTTTTTAATGTAAAAGGAATAGATATGAGCAGAAAGGACAACCACACCTTCAATGATCCAATCTTCTCTAGCAACGTTGCCAACTTCACTGATGTTAATGGTGGATGGCATAGCTAGAAAGCCAAGTAAATCAGAATAAGTTATAAGATGACTATAAAAGTAATGATAAATATATGTTAGAATAACATTTTCCAAGCAAATCAGGTTTTACTCAACAGAAGTATGCTGAAAGTATATCCTCTGTTGTAGAAGGTAGTAGGGAGACAAGGGTGATGACAAGTAAATTAATGCTATAAAAGACATGATCAAGAACTCACAAGCTTCTACTTATTACAGTATAATTTTGAGCATAAAGAACAGAACCGAACCAATGAATTTTGTTTTCATTCATTTATTACAATATATAGCCCAGGTATTATTGTATATATAGAAATAAATAAAGAACAAAATCGTATAACTTTGTAGATTGCAATTTCAGCCAACGAACTTGCAACTAAATTAACACTATTGGACCATTTGATGTTAATATCAAATGAAGCACCACCATTGAACCGGGAAAAAAAATTGCAGTATCCAGGTCAAAAGTAAAATAGGCAGGCAAGTTTCATAGGTAAACAGTTTACCGCATCTAAATTGTTTTTTATATACTACAGTGGTCTTTTGTCAAATGTTGCATTTATATTCAACAAAATCTCAATACCAAGACACTTACTTTTCTTTAGCATACTAATAACATCATAAAATCAAAATCAATTAAGGCCTTTAATTCGTAAACAAGCAGAAATTAGGAGCCAGGTTGAATGCAATTCCCCAGCCTCGGAACTCAGAAGGCTTGGTCCTTGATTAGGCTGACAAGAACCAATATAATAGCAAGAACCAATAGATACAGTAATATAACCTCTTTATGACTTTGAAAATTAGTAGATACTCTTCCACCACGAATATCCCACACATACAGAAGCCCTTGCTTCCCAGCGCCAAAAATAATCTGGAAGGAAAGAATAATCACCGTTAGTAATTTTACCATATATTGACCAAGCACAAATTGCACAAAAATAATAAACAAGATGCATTCCTAAACTTGTTTAAACCAAAACCTAATCAATTGCATTTGTGTTATGTTATCTGCTGCCTGTTTATCAAGGTGGACTGGGAGGAATCTGCCTTTTCATTAAAAATTGAAAATGAAATTCACCCAAACATGATTCTTTGTCACATGTGCCAAGTAGCCTAGAACCTGTATATTATTAGTTGACCCGGGTATCACACAAACTACAAGATTTAGACATTTGGTCAACTGAATTGGGTATTTTGTTATCAACATCTGATTTATCACTTAAAATCTGGCTAAAAGTCTATCGAACGATTGTGTTGAACTGTGCAATTCTCAGTTTCATCATATCAAACTTTGACTGCCTTGGACCTCTGCTTTAGGCTCATAAGTAAATATTGCCAAGTCAACACCAGATCCCCGATTCACTGGTCCTCTTCTTAACAATAGGAAGAGCTCCTCCAATGCAGAAGACAAGACAAAAATGTATAAACTCATAAACGTTAAACAAAGAACCATTCATGAACCAATAAACAAGTGATGCATTCTTTTCTGTCCCACAAGTTTGAGTTCCCGAGACTACATAAACAATTCCTGACCTGATTGTCCGCACTTAATTGGATGCTGTTAAGGATATCACGTGAAGAAGATGTAAACTCAAGGCAAGGTAGAGTATTCTCTCTTCTATCCCAAACATTAATCGTACCATGCGTATCAGAAGCAAATATCCTGTTAAAATTCACTAGTAGATTGAGAAAAACATAGAGATGGAAGGAACTAAAAATTCACAAAATAAGAATCATTACCATGTGTCAATTTATACTCAGGTAACTGGAGCAGTGTAATTAAAGTTTTCTTAACAGACAGTACCCAAACTCGTGTATCTGTTAAATGTTGAACCAGAACATGTGTCTTTGGAGTGCCAAGCATGTCATATATTTGGTTATGGGAATAAATCTCAACTAACAGAATAGATTAACTTATCTCAATTCAAAACAAACTGAACTTCCTAATTTCATTGCAATACTTTCCCCCTGAAGTTTCTGACCAAAGATACAAAGGTTAATAATTATCTCATCATAGAGGTAAAGTATTTTCCCAAACACCTATTCATGTTGATTGTACTTCCTACTAAAGAAAGGGTCTCTGCGCATAAACCATCATTTTAGAGCCCATCCAGTGATATGCAGGAATAACAGTTAAGGATTTCCTGAACACTACTGGTTATCAGGCACACTGCAAACAGCAAAAATATATCACATCTTCACTCAAGAGATTCCAGAACTATACCAACATAAGCAATAAAGCACAATGGAAAAAAATATCTGTCAACAGAAGTATTTAAATTTCATCTTTAGACATCATAAACATACGAATGAGCGAGACATTTTATTAGGAATTCATCTTCCTGTCAGACAAAAGCTGCAGTTCTTCAAAATTAAGGCTCAAGTCAATAACCTTGATTCATTTGGTGCAAAAGCAACATCAGAGAGACCTTTGCGTATGCTGGATCCATCAACTGTGGCTGTATGTCTTGCTCTTAACACCTGTATTATGCAATTCAAGGAAAACAATTAGTTAGACTAGCATACATCAAAAACACATGTGCTTAGCATATCCCTCAAAATCATGAGGATAACACTCCCGTATGTGATTATGCAAATAGATGGGTGTCCTGCAATATATGTCCGTTTCTGGCAAGCGTTTGTTTTATACTCTGTTTAGGGGTTTGCGTGTCTAAATAGGCGCCTACAAGACATCAGTTACACAATTTTGTTCGGATGCATTTTAATTTAAGGTAATGATTTTATCGAACTTGGAAAAGGTGCAACTTTTTTGTTTTTAACAGCCAAAAAACTAGGAATTTCAGAACACAGGACAACACTTTGGCATTAATGCAATAAGAAATGGATATCAAATGAATTTGTTGTAGCATCAAGTATCACAGTAGAGACAAGTTATTTTGGAAAGAAAAGAGCTGGCACATTAATGTGAATATGAGCAAACATTTAACGGTTATGCATAATGATAGATGAGAAAGGAAACTTACTTCAATTGGTTCTGACGAGTAACTTGCAACATCAAATATGAGGAGTCCTTCGTGTTTTACAGACGCACAGACAACCTGATATTTAAAAAAGTAAGACAAACAATAGGCAAATACAAAACTAAAATTCATAAATTTGACAAATTACAGGTCTCTGTTAAAATGCAGAAGCACATGTACATGTGATGATTTCATTTGAAAAAAAAAAATGTCAGTAGATTTGATAGTCCTATGCTGAGAAATAAGGTAACTTAATTGATTTGGAACCTCATCTTGATTAAGAGGATTCCATTTGACAGCATCAAGTTGCCTATTTAGTGAGAGGTGCAGTAGACGCATGCTTTCATCTTCTTTCAAGCCTACAATCACAATTAACACAAAATAACATTACTGCTTAATTTGAAATTCCTGCCTAGGCTAAAAGATAGATTGCTTTGAACAGCATAAAGCTATAAGCGCATAACCATGTTTACATTAGTCTAAGAAGTACCATAAGCACAGCAATAGAATAAAAGTAAGCAAAACAAAACTGACAAAAGCTGAACTTACAAGTTAGTTCGTGTGACCGGCAATAAAGAGCTTCAAAGTCATGAACCGTTAAGCAACCTGATTTTGTCACAGACACCAAGTATATTCCCTATAATACAGTTTGAGAATAGAAAATTTGAAATGTTAAAGCTTTGACAAGAAAAATAGACATGTCATGAACTAAATATCCCGAAATCTGAAGCTATTGGATGAAGAACATGAGTGGTTTTATATCATATTTCTACCAAAACAAGATAGAAATAAGCAGCTTAGTCAAATTAGTTTACGCCTCACTGAACAAAAAGATACATGAAAGGTGACTTGGCAGTTGGCACAGACAGATGCAAGCAAGAAATTTAATTCACCCTTAAAGAGTGATACTTAAATAAAAATAGAGGGTAAGTGAAAATGTGTGAAATTCGTATCACAGCCACTACGTAGCTAATAATGTTAAGAAAAATAATCGCATTTTCACAAAAGTTGTCTTTTGATGCTTTTGAGTAAAAGCTTCGTTGGCAGCAAAATAAGTTAATCCAAGCAGTAAGCATGCTACATAGTTTCAGATTTTTTGGTAAGAATAATACAAAAATCTTGCCATTGGTAAATGCAAAGCCTAGTAAAAGGAACGGTCTATTAAATTTTAATTCGCCTGAATATGATTCTTTTCTTATTTTAGTACATTTGACTTTGACAGTAGAAGTCTAGAATAGTATCTCATTTCAAAATAGAGTCGTTGTATTTACCTTGTTGTCAAAGTCTACAGCAGAGATACCTTTCCTGTTAAGAAATAAATACAAGTTGTTCATAGAGAGAAATCACTGATGCCATGAAAATCAACACAGCAATAATGGAATATTAGATGTTACACAATCCATTCCAATGCTAACCACCAACTTAGTTTTTTCTAAGAAAATATTAACATATTTCCGTGACAACTATCATGACAGGAACAACAGAGAAAAACACACAAATGAAATAGTGGAGTTATGGGGATAACACCTAAAGACTAAATGACCATAAGCCAACTTATCTTTTTTATGGTGGGTTGACAGATCAAACACTTAAATGATTGAAATGAGAGATAAAGATGTCCTAAGAGAAGGGATTCGAAAATGCTAAAAATTAAACTTAGTTTCCTATCAAACACAATTCATCATACAAGGTTCTGATATTGTGACTGCGTAAAATCATTCCAAAAAATATTCTGAGAGACAAGACAACAAGAATAGGTTCGAATGTACCCGATAAAAATTCATTTTTTAATCTACATTCATTTCATCAATTTTCATATAATGGAAGACGGCGGTGACCACTTGCCTCACAAGAACTCGATTCATCTGTATAGAAACAAGAAAACAAAAATAAATATCACTATACTAAATCACAGCAATGGTAATTTCATCAGGTTACAGGCAGAGTCATCAATACATACATCATTTTCACAAGGCGTCCCGTTAGCTCCATACAAGTGCGGAAACACTCCAACCTATACAAAATTCAAGCATGGCAAACCTACAATCAATCAGTCCACAAAAGCAGAACCTAATCACCAAAGAAGCCACACACTTCACCTCACCTGAGAATAAGAACGAATTAGAAAATCCATCATCTCATGGCGATAATTGGGCTCAAATCTCCCATTTAATTCACCATAACACCTCTTCCATAGCGACCTTCAATTGCAACCAGAACAAATCCCAATAACCATAGCTTTTAAACTAGAAATTTAAAAAGAGAAAAAAATTGAAAACAAAACAAACAAACTTACCTGCGGAGAGGCTGAACCCTTTTGATCGAGGGATTTGGAGGGCCCAAATATTTTTCCATTTTCCCGCGCTTTCTTCACAGATGCCCAGATTTTTCGTCTCCAAGTCGAGCTTTTTTCATCCAGAAGTACACCACTCTAGTATTTTTCTTTTCGGTCGAAAAGCATCAATTTTTTCCCGCCAATAGAGTGGGCTTTACTCATTGAAAAGTGTATTTTGGGCCTCAAATTATAGTCCAGTTATGATAGGTTTTTTGGCACCAAGTTTACAAAAAAAAAGAGTTTTTTGTGTGTACTGTGCAAATTTAATAAATAAATAAAAGTAAAGGATATTATGTGCAGATTCGAAGAAGCATAAAGGATGGATAATTGAGGTGAAAATATAATTCTTCTGCTATTGAAGGCTGAAATTATAATTCTTCTACTAGCAACATAACAAGATGTACAATTTTTTCATATGCTGATAGAAAAGGGAAGTGAACATGATTTTTTTCACTAAATTTGTTGAACAAAGAAACCCTAATTAAGCCCTCTCGCCTCTAATCCTACGAGCAAGCTGAATGTCCTTGGGCATGATGGTGACCCTCTTTGCGTGAATGGCGCAGAGGTTGGTGTCCTCGAACAATCCGACAAGGTAGGCCTCAGCGGCTTCTTGAAGAGCGGAGACGGCGCTGCTCTGGAATCGGAGATCGGTCTTGAAGTCCTGAGCGATCTCTCTCACGAGCCTCTGGAATGGGAGCTTCCTGATGAGAAGCTCGGTGCTCTTCTGGTACTTGCGGATCTCCCTCAGAGCCACTGTTCCGGGCCTGAAGCGGTGGGGCTTCTTCACGCCTCCGGTGGCAGGGGCAGACTTGCGAGCGGCCTTGGTCGCCAGCTGCTTCCTCGGTGCCTTTCCTCCGGTGGACTTCCTTGCGGTTTGCTTGGTGCGAGCCATTTCGATCACAAAAACTCAGAAGGTAGATGAGAAATCTTCTCTACTGTGTGTGGTGAACAAGAAGCGGAGATGGGGAATATTTAAGAGGTTTAGTTTGTGGAAAACATTTGAGGGTGGTGGCGGGAACTCTGAAATGTTTATTAGTTTGGTGAAATTTTGACTGTGCCGCTCAAATGACCGTCGATGAGTGTGTTAATCAACGGACTAAATGCTCTCTCAACTGAAGCCACGGATCCTCATCCATGCCACGCTTGTTATAGGTTAATAGGTTTGAATAACTTGTCCCGCCTAAACTCCAAATAGGTTTCATAAAAGGTGATTAGTATGATAGCCGGATCATGTGATGACTATGATGAGGTGGAAGGAATTGTGTTCTTCTTGGGTTGGGCCAAGGCTTAGTTGAGTCTTTTCATGACCACTCGGTTAGTCGGAAACCATATAGCGGTCCATTATCTTTAAGGGTATGTTTGGTTCAAATGAGGGAAGGGGAGGGGAGGGATTTTAATGGAGGGGAGGGGAGGGGAGGGGAGGGATTTTAATACAAAACATGTTTGGTTCATAGGAGGAGAGGGGAGGGAAAATAACTCTTTTTTTGTTTGGTTCACAAGGGGAGGGGAGAGATTTTATAATTAAATTACTTTTCTACCCCTTACTTTTCTACTCCTAGGCAGCCTCGCATAATCAACAAACTCTGCAATTCACAACAACAAAAGGGAAGAATGGGCTGCAAGAAAAATTGTCAATTCATGCTACAATGACAAATGGGAAGAATCAATACCCAGTTAGCAAAACAATCAGAGAGAAGCCAAAATAATTCACAGCACACAAAACTGAGTATGAGGCAAATAACTAACATAGGAAGAGAAGTTATGAGAAGCAGAAGCAGAAGTAGAAACAGAAGCAGCGGACGGCGGGCGGAGGACGGCGGCCGGTTGTGAGCAGGAAGGCAGAACGTGGAGAACATGAAACAGGAATGGGAAAGAGGAGAAGCAATTTAGGGATTCTGTTTTCAATTCGGGAATTATGTAATTTCTCAAGGGTCATTTTTGTCCAAAATTTATTTTCCCTTCTAATCCCCCCACTTTCGGAGGGAACACAAAATTGAGTGAGGAGGGGTTTTGATCCCCTCCATTCCCCTCCCCTCCCCTTCAAAAATCTGAACCAAACATGATTCATTTTTTAAAACCCCTCCCCTCCCCTCCGTTTCCCTTGAACCAAACAGGGCCTAAGTCATTTTAAATTTACAATCAATGTGATGTCACTCTCTTTCCTTCTCCGCATCGAGCTTCCCAAAATTGTCACCACCTAAAATTGTTGGCTCTTTTCATCTTCTTCTTCATTGTCTTGTTAGATATTTTATTTATATTATGTGGATTAGCATTAATCAATTAATTAGAACGAGAGATGACTGAATTATTAATATATCAACTAATATAAATTAATATTAATTATAGCGCTTAACCATTTGATTGGTATTGTAATTGGACTTTCTTATGAAGGACTTGTGATGGGTTGGGTCATTCATTCATAACACGTTGAGATGTCTTTGTCATAATCTGATTAGTCATAAAAGTGTTGGCCAATTAAGCACTTTAACACACTCTATACGCTAATCAAAGAATAGGGTAGTTACTCTCACATTATGATTTTTCGAGTTCTCTTTCCACAAAATTTTTGTTCGTGATTTGGTGTTAATGACTAGTAAATGGCATGGCATCCCTTCATCCTTAACAAAAAGAAGGTACACACTATTTATCATAAATTCCTCTACATGATTGAAATGGTAACATGTTATAATTTGTATCTACATGGATATGATGTGTTTGATCTTCTCAGTTTATTTAAATTCAGCAATTGGTATCATAATTTGTATGTACATGAATATGATTTGTTTGATCTTCTTAATATATCTTAAGTTCAGCATATTCTTCCTATAAAACATTGGATTAAGTTCCAATTTTGCAAGATTTGCCTTCACTAGGCGAACATAAAGAAACGGCATGTGGCCCACTATTAAGAAACAACATGCAATCTAGCGACCTCAACTTCGATTTTGGAAACCTTGACGTGCCATCATGTAGTCTTTTTTACGCTAATTTGACCTCATCCTTCGTACGTAAATTTGTTATTTGTTGCTTCTCTAGGTTTCATTTGATTCGAGGATAGGAAAACCCTTGATTGAGAGTTGGGAGTTTCTTTCTTTCAAATGATCAAAATGAAATACTTGAGGATCAAAATTTTAAGCATCGAAAAAAGATTTGAGGCTTTGCTATTCAATTCATTTTTTCAAATCCTGGTACGTAATGGTGGTAAATTTCATATCTAGATACTTCATTGGTTAAACTATTATTATGGGTTTCACGTTATTCTAGTGTTCATTTGAATGTTGGTGAAAAACAATAGTAAGTAGTATCTATTAAACAAGTCATTTGTTTAATGGGGCAATTTTGATTTCGATGTCGTCGGGGAATGCATTTAACAATAGGTAAAGGAACCCAAGGGAGGCAAAGAGATGGGATGGAATCATCCCGGAGAATAGTTTGTGTGCGATGTTGATAACCTTAAGGTTTGTGAGGTTGAGAAGCGCTCAGGGTTAGTCGGAGGCGGTGAAAGAGGAAGGAGGGGATTAAGAGTATTTAGTTTATTATCATTATATTAACTGTGAGAAAACTATCATGTACAAATTAATGACCCATTTGAACCTGCACCCTAACGATCACCTAATTAATATAATAAAATCTTCAAAACAATGTGTTTCAATGCCATAAGATATCAACTTGACTCAATGATGAGTTCATGCAAGCAATTGTAAAACATGTTCTTAATTTGTCTACCGGGGAGTAATATTATGAATATGAACAATAACATGTTAAGACTCGGCCACCATGGAACATTGCACATTAACATTATGTGTGTGTCACAAGTGACTAGTTTTCAATGAATAATATGTTATGTATGCATGTGGCCTTTGTGTTTCTGTGTTGTTCTTTTAGCAGTTTGGATCCTGCAGCAAGATCCAGAGGAACTAGCATCTAGATAACGATCTCCTTGATGAGAAGGTATCCAGTCATAACAAAATAGATACCACTGCTACCAAACATCCACATCATCTGAGCAGCCCATTACTAACCAGGCCCCATCGTACACCAAGTCCAGTTTATTTTATTTCTGCTTTAATTAATAGGAATTATGTAAATACTATAAGAGGACCTTACCCTCTTTGAAAGGACAAGAAATATTCAACCATCTTTTCCTTTTCTAAATTTTTTTCTGCAGAGTTTAGGGTTCTTGTGACCTTGACTGTCATAGAGGCCAATTCTCTCTATCATCATCTCAGTATCTGCAACATATTGTTTGAATCATAAGCGGAAAAGACAGTGGACGTGGTTTTTTTGTTTCCAAATTGATTAAATCTGCTACTAGCTTGAAGCCATTATTGTTATACCAGGTTAATGTTACGAGATCTAACTTCTATCTACTACCAATATATGGTGAAGAAGCTAGCGATAAACATGAAAACACTTAAAAATCGTTTTTTAATGGGATATAATCTAATTGATGGCATAATTCAAAAAATGATAGAAGGTTGAGACACAGAACTACTTTTGCAATCAAACAAGATATTTCACATTCTGGCCAATTTGATGGATCGAATTACAATGAGAGTAAACCCTAGAGAGCGAACATGGTTTTTTCCATAAATTTCTTCAGCGAACCCCAATTAAGCCCTCTCGCCCCTAATCCTACGAGCGAGCTGAATGTCCTTGGGCATAATGGTGACCCTCTTGGCGTGAATTGCGCAGAGGTTGGTGTCCTCAAACAATCCGACAAGGTAAGCCTCGGCGGCTTCTTGCAGAGCGGAGACGGCGCTGCTCTGGAAGCGGAGATCGGTCTTGAAATCCTGAGCGATCTCCCTCACCAGCCTCTGGAAGGGAAGCTTCCTGATGAGAAGCTCGGTGCTCTTCTGGTACTTGCGGATCTCCCTCAGAGCCACCGTGCCGGGCCTGAAGCGGTGAGGCTTCTTCACGCCGCCGGTGGCCGGAGCGGACTTGCGAGCGGCCTTGGTGGCCAGCTGCTTCCTCGGTGCCTTTCCTCCGGTGGATTTCCTTGCGGTCTGCTTGGTACGAGCCATTTCGAACAGAGAACTTGTCACTGGAAAATCTCAAAGTTAGATTCGAAATTTACTCTGTGCTGTGTGGTGAAGATGTCGAAACAGATTGGGAATATTTATAAGGTGGAGATTTGTGAAACATTTAACTGAAAAATGGGTGGGAGCGGGAATTTTGAAAAGTTTTCGTAGTTTTGTGAAATTTGGTTGCGATGCTCGTATCACCGTCGATGATGTGGTAATCAACGGACCAAGTGTTCTCTCAACTAAAGCCACGGATCCTGATCCATGAAATTGACACGTTCGTGAGGTTCTATGGGTTAGTGGGTTTGAATAATTTGTCTCCGTAAAGTCCAAGACTACAAGTACATATGGTACCTTATCAATTTAGAGCCAGGTACGCGGCCAGTCCGCCCCGTATAAGCTCGACCCGCATAGACCCGCCCTGCATAGACTCGCGTCTAAAATGAAATCCTATTTAGGAGGTTCGCCCCGCGCTTGCCTAATTGCAGGCTGGTTCGCGGGCTAGTATATGTAAAAAAAAAATTAACAATCAAATTTTAACAAACACACTACTACAAGCTTTAAAATTAAAAGTTTATTAAAAATACTACATCAAATTAATAGTTCATTGTAAACTTTTTGGTAGTTTATCAAATTAATTATACTAAATCAATTATTACAAATAGTCAAACACCATAATAATTCAAAATAAACATCAAAAGTCGATAACAAATTTAAACACGCATCAATCTTCTTGTTGTTCATATAACACTTGACTCTCTCATGGTTGTAGTAGGTGGCTCCATTATTATTGGATCCCCATTTTCATCTTTTTTTTTTAATTTCATTGGCCCGCGAGCCCCGCGGACTAGCTCATTAAGTTCGCGGACTAGCTCACGTAGGCCCGCGTTTAAATGAACCTATATTTTCCGGGCCATAGCCCGCGCGGGTTGCGGGACTCGCGGGTTTAGACTCATATACCCAGCTCTACTTATCATACATTTTGCATATTTAATGTTTTTATTTTATAAGTTACATTGAATAATGTTATCCATCAATAAAAAGATTTATTTATCATGTTATTTAATTATTCAGATATTTATTTAATGGTGACCACTAAGATACGTGATCCTAACAGGTGATGTATGGGTGCATCATTGGAAATTGACATGTTTTCTCTTAAGTTATTCTAAATTTGATATGTTTTCCAAATTATTTTAAATTCACAATCAGTGTCATGTCATTTTCCTTCTTTTGCTCCTTCTTTATCGTCGCACCGAGTTTCCCAACATTGTCAGCACAGTAGCATCGCCCACCCACCACCACCTCCTGAAATTGTTGGCTCTTCTCATCATCCCCTTCCCTATCCTTCTTGGAGAACACTGAATCAAGTTTAGATCTTGCAAGTTTTGCTTTCACTAGGCGAACATGTAGAAACAGCATGCGATCCACTCTTGAGAAACGACATGCGATCCAACAACCTCAATCTCCATAACATACTCTCGTTTGCATTGATTTGATATGGTTCTTCTGAGGTAAATTTTTTATTTGTTGGCACTATTCGTTCTGTTAGGATCTGGAATAAGAAAAACGTTTGATTAAGAATCTAGAGTTACTTTCTGTTTAACGATCAAAATTAAATATTAAGGATCATAATGATAATGCATCGGAAAAAGTTTTAGGTCATACTATTCAATTTATTATTTTCAAAACTCGGTCCTTAATGGTGATAATTTCATATGTAGTTGGTTGAATTGTTATTACGGGTTCAATGTTATTCCAGTGTTCATTTGATTGCTCATAAAAAGCAGTAGTAAGTAGTATACATTAAACAAGCCCATTGTATAATGGGGGCAATTTAGATTTGGATGTCGTTGGAGAATGTGTCCAATGACACGTCGAGGTGCTCGAGGGAGGCAGAGAGGTGGAGGAGAATCGTGTCAGAGAAAACTATCATTTACAATACATTACATATTTGATCATGCACACCAGTTATCGCATCATGTAATATAATAAAGGAGTAAACCTCCATTTTCGTCCCTGATAGTGTTCACTTATGACAAGTTGGTCCTTGAACTTTCTCCGTCGATCATAGTAGTCCCTGATAATGTAACCGTCGGTCATAGTAGTCCTTTATCTAATTTTCCGTCTGGTCCTTGTTGACCAAATGCCAAATATGAGAGAGATTGGCCACGTTGGAGCTGCCACGTCATGAGCAACGGTTATATTGTAACTTTCTGAAACCGGTCAAATCAGTCCCTGCGTCCTATAACAGAAAATCCCCAAATTGAAAACCCTAAATTCCCTTTTCTTCAACCTCTGGACCTGCAATCTTCAAAATTGGAGTGAGTAATACCCCCTCACTGAACTCGATTGACAATTCGAGTAGGATCCATGGCAGGAGGCTTGAAAAATCGCATGAATCACAGTGCTGGTTCCAAGAATGAAGGTCGCGAAAGCTCTTCTACAAATGTTGGTGGTGTGTGCTGCTACTGTGGTGTCAAGGCAAAAGTGAGAATTTCCAGAACAGTATTGAACCCAGAAAGACCTTGGTATGGTTGTTACTTACCCAAGGTTAGTTACTCCTCATCACACTGTGATTTTCCCATCTTGTTCTACCATTGATTCTGATTGAACCAGTTCTGGTTTTTGTAATTTTGCTCAGAACCATCCCAAAAATTGTAACTACTTCCTTTGGGTTGGTAACGAAGATGGTGCGATTACTGAAGAGGGAATCATAGAAGAGGGAAGCTCAAGGGATACCAAGGTTGCAGAGCATAGAGTTTTGAATGAGGATGTGATTGGAGAGTTGAGGCTTTTGAAGGAGGTTCTGTTGAAGAATGCTGCTGTGATTGAGTCCTTGATTATGAAGAATGAAGGTTTACTCCATGAAGTGAGGGTGGTTAGGGGCTGTGTATTAGGAGTGATTTTATTGTTGCTGTTGATAGTTCTTATTTTCCATGTGTTGTAGTGTGGCTGTTCAGTGAGTTGTAATACACCAACATGTTTTCATGTGTTGTAATGTGTAATGAAGTAAGGGAATCCAAAATGCAATTTTATTCGATGGTAATGTTTCTCTTTTTAGCACAAATAATTGGCACTGTCATTGATCATAAAACGGTCCTGTCATTGATCATATAAATAATACCAAATTGCTTAAAAGCACTTGTCATTGATCATATAAATGTCTACATATATTAAGGCACACAACAATGCCATCCAAAAAAGTAACAAAGTACTGAATCACGAGATTCTACAAAATAGCTATCCCATAGTACTTGGATAGGATTAATCAAAAAAGAAGACAACTGCTAGTCTTATAGTAGCATAATTCGTACACAAAAAGCTACAATCCCATCATACTAAGGATGGTGATATTTAAAAAAAAAACATTAAAATAGCAAGCATCAAGGGTCTTGGTTAGTGCCCGGGTCCTGTCTTGGTGGTAAAGAAGGTGTAGGCATGAAGGTCATCTCAGTGAATTGGGGAAAACGAAGTTTCCTCACCCCATTATCATCCTCATCATCAGAACTTACTGGACTGCGCAGCTCTTCACTGTGATAATCAAT
The DNA here is from genome assembly GCA_030819835.1 of Acmispon strigosus. Lineage (NCBI taxonomy): Eukaryota > Viridiplantae > Streptophyta > Magnoliopsida > Fabales > Fabaceae > Acmispon > Acmispon strigosus. The sequence goes on from JAUAMA010000004.1 coordinate 63,718,574, forward strand.
TGAACCTTCCTCACATGACCATTCTGTTTGAGGCACATCAAACACAGCAGCCCCAGATGGATTTTCAGAATCTGAAGACTCATCAGACCCTGCATTCCCCATTTCTGCATCTGTATCAGTCTCACTGCTATCAGGCTCCTCACCTGCTATGTCAGCCATCACTGCATCAATATCAGCAGCATATCCATGTAAAACAGAGTCTGGTAGCACTGCTTCAGCACTGGAAACCTCCTCAGCAGCCACCCTCTCATCATTGGTCCTTGGAACATCAAGTATCTCCACATCATCATCTGGTGGCAGAATCACTGCAAGTGGTTCCATATCATCATGGTCAAAGTACACCTCAACATCCCCACCATTGTACTTAGACACAATAATCATATCTCTCACATGAGCATCCCCATCAATCTTGATAAGCTCTATCTCCACATCTGTTTGTGTGTTCCTCCACCATATGGACTTGAACTTACGATACCCATGAAGCTTTGCCAAATTTTCAAGGGTGAATAGGTTGAATGTATCACACTCAATATCCTCCCACACACATACTGGACCACCAAAATAATCAACAGCACCAGTGTCCTCTGCCACAGAAAGCCTTCCTCCATGGTGCAGTATCAAGTTCAGAGTGGGCTCCATCTACATTACACAAACAACCACCCAAAGCCATTGACAAAAAGGCACAAAACAGAGGAAGTTACAATAGAGGAATAGCATAAATAGAAACTGAAATTCCCCCTTTTACACAAACTACCTAACCCATCTAAACCCCCATTTTGTTCCAAAACCCTAGCCGCATGATGTTTCTACTTCAATAACCAAGGGGGGGACGAAAATCAGGACAAAGAGCATACATCTTGAAATCATGCAAACCGGAAGTTTGTGTGGTTTTACATACCTTCACTCCAAAGCACGAACTCAAGCACAAAACGCAGAGAAAGGTCACCGTCGATGGCTCGCCACAGCCTCACGCAGTCACGGGATCAGCGGTTGCACGACGATTAGGGTTCGTAACTTCCTTGCTCTGATTTTTCTCCAGTTGCTTCTGATTGCTTATGTTATGGGTAATAGAAGAAGATGGAGAGGTTATGAAGGTGGCAGGGACCTATTTGGCTAATGTAGGTACCAATGGGAGTGGGACACGTGGGGAGGGACTATTTTGATTGTGTTGTTTTGGAGGGAACCATCTGACATTGCCAGCTAGGATGGATGATGTGGAAAAAAAATGCCAGAAATTCATTTGGTCAACAAGGACCAGACGGAAAATTAGATAAAGGACTACTATGACCGACGGTTACATTATCAGGGACTACTATGACCGACGGAGAAAGTTCAAGGACCAACTTGTCATAAGTGAACACTATCAGGGACGAAAATGGAGGTTTACTCTATAATAAAGCCATCAAAACAATCGGTTTCAATGCCAAAAGATATCAAGATGACTCAATTAGGTGATCATCCGAGCAATTGTAAAACATGTCATCAATTTGTCTATTGCGGAGAAATATTATGAATAAGAACAAAACACTATGTTGAGAATGTTGTACGAGTAGGTTGACAATTATGTCTTAGTTGTCATAAATATAAGTAATACGTCAATTGTAATGATATGCATTAAGGGGTTAATGAAGTAATAGACTCAGTCACTGTGAGAACATTGCATTAAACATTAAGTGTGTGACATAAGTGACGAGTTTTCAATGATAATAAGTGTGTGTTTGGAAAATTTAATTAGATCTGCATATAGCAGGGATCCACACAAATTGAAGCAACAAGTATATGTGTTGGACAAGAGTTAGCAGAATTGGATCTGACCAAAATTAGATCTGTCCAAAATTGAGTCTAGTAACGTGAGTTAAAGTTACGTGATTTATGTTTGGATGCATTTACCCAAGATTGATTTTCATAACAGAATTTTAGTACATTCACACAAAATCAGATCAGCTAGACGGAGAAGCTACCATGGGTCAATTCTGCCATATCCGGATCAAACTTGTAGAATCGATTCTCAATTTTGGTTCTTAAACATCTTCAAAACAATAAAGATCAACGTTTGAGGCTCAGATCCACGTTTGAGAATTGCAACCAAACACACTCATAGTTACTTCTGAAAAGATGGATCTACATATAGTAGTACCAAAATTAAAACTAAAATACACAAAGTCATGTATGCATGTGACCTTGTGTTTACGTGTTCTACTAAATATTATTCTATTGTCACTAAGTCTAAAAAGGTCTTTAACCTTCTCATTGGCATGAGTGTGTGAGTTTAAGATAGCTTGTGGGGTTTCAAGTGTTAGCATCAAGAGTGACTAAATTATTGGCCACTGGTTTAAGACGAGGAATGTCAATTTGGACTAACCCGTACCATTCAAAGGCTAGTCAGCATAAGGCCAACACATTTTCAAGTATAGTCGGGTTGGGGTAAAATTGATGCAGGCTACTAATTTACCAATTTAGCTCATCCCTACACAGATTGCAAGCCAAACGCATTGGTCAATGAGCCATTGCTTTTAAAAAAGGGTTAAATATGCTTTCCATCGTTTTAAAATAGTGAATTGATGATTTTGGTCCCCATTTTAATTTTCAGTGATCTTGGTCTCATTAAAATAGTGAATTATTGATTTTGATCTATCCATCCATTTTTGTGGTGGTTAAGCTGTCACGAACACATTTTATAGTGGCTTTTGTGCATTAGTGACAGTTTTTAAACCCCATCCATGGTCTCTAGCCAAAAGAAAGCATCTTCACAGGGACCATAGGCAATGGTATCCTAAGAATATAAGAAGTTGTAGCTGGGAAAAAACAGTTTGTATGAGAAATATTCCAAACCCCATTATTACACCGTAAGTCGGAAACTCTATCAAGACAAAGCTCTTCAACTACGTTATGGCGATATAAAATAGGAGAGCCATGAGGAAGTCAATGATTATTCCAAATAATAAGATGGAAACCCTTACCAATTCTCCAAGAGTCGCATATTTCAAAAGCCCAATTAGCTTTCAAGATATTTGACCAAACATAGCACAGCTATAGGTTAGAGAATAGAAAAAGAGGTGTTGTATTTTCTTCAACTTGTCATATAGCATTGAACCTGTATTTTGGATACTTGAAAAACTTATAAACCTCCTGAAGAATTAGGGAAGAACAAAGTCTAACATCAGATAACACTTAACAGTAAAAGAGATGATCCAGGGGGATCAGTCTCACACAAAAATGATCAGAGGATTCTCAAAAACTACATTAGACAGGAATTCAACTACACTATTAGCTGTCCTTCTACAGTGATAAAAGAAGCAACTTCGAGAATGAGAAGAGACAGATTTAGAGTCACCAACCAATATCATATCCAAGTAAGATATATGTGCTGTTTCCCTTACACATGCCTGGTAAAGAAGTAGGTAATCAGTTTCAACCTCAATTTCCTGATAAACAAGTTCTCTAGCCATATCTAACTAAACACTATTTAAGAGCCAAACTTTCAGCTTTGAAACTTCAAATACCAGTTGCAACAGCTTGGATCCTGCAGCAAGGATTTGTCCCAATTCATTTCTAAAACCACTTCCAAGCAAGTACCTAGATCAACATTTCAGATTTTCAAGATAAAACTGATCAAATCTACCACTAGCTTGATGCCATTATATTTAGTACCACGTTAATGTATCAAAGTGACATATGGGATCTAAATTCTATCGACGAATTAATTGAATGGAATAAATATGATTGATAGTTTGTCAATAAGTTAAAGTTCGATTCTGAGTAGAGTTAACACAATTGATGGCATCATTCAAATACTGATAGAAGGTTGAGATATAATCTACTTTTGCAATGAAACAAGATATTTCACTTTCTGGCAAATTGATGGATCGAATTACAGTAAGAGAAAACCCTAGAGAGTGAACATGATTTTTTCCCTAAATATCTTCAGCGAACCCTAATTAAGCCCTCTCGCCCCTAATCCTACGAGCGAGCTGAATGTCCTTGGGCATAATGGTGACCCTCTTGGCGTGAATTGCGCAGAGGTTGGTGTCCTCGAACAATCCGACAAGGTAAGCCTCGGCGGCTTCTTGCAGAGCGGAGACGGCGCTGCTCTGGAAGCGAAGATCGGTCTTGAAATCCTGAGCGATCTCCCTCACCAGCCTCTGGAAGGGAAGCTTCCTGATGAGAAGCTCAGTGCTCTTCTGGTACTTGCGGATCTCCCTCAGAGCCACTGTTCCGGGCCTGAAGCGGTGTGGCTTTTTCACGCCGCCGGTGGCCGGAGCGGACTTGCGAGCGGCCTTGGTCGCCAGCTGCTTCCTCGGTGCCTTTCCTCCGGTGGACTTCCTTGCGGTTTGCTTGGTACGAGCCATTGGGATCTGAAAACTTGTCGCTAGAAAATCTCAAAGAGGTTCGAATTTAGATGGCTGTGTGGTGAAGATGGAGTAGTAGATGGAGAGTATTTATAAGGTGGAGATTTGTGAGAGCATTTCAATGAAAAGGGTCGGAGCGGGAATTTTGAAATGTTTTCGAAGTTTTGTGAAATTTTGATTGGTTGCGCTGCTCGTATCACCGTCGATGAGTTGGGTTAATCAACGGATGAAGTGTTTCCCCAGCTGAAGCCACGGATTGTGATCCGCGTCACACTGAAACGACCAATAGGCTCTGAAATAGGTTGTTGGACCCGGGTCCCACGATATTTTTAAATATTGGCTTCAATTTCTTATGGGCGGTAGCCTCATCTTCATTATTTGTAAAAGTGAAAATGTGAGAAAAGAACATAAGATAAAATATAATAAATGGAAAGACTAAAAAGAGGAAAATTTGAGGTGATTTTCAAATTATTTGGATTGAGATAAAAAGAAAATAAAATGAAAGGAAAATAAAAAGTAATGAATATTTGTATGATATATATTTACTCTTGAACCTTTTGTATATAAATTTTCAATTAATTTATATCTAATTTCTAAAATATATATTAAATTTTAAAGTGATTTATTTATTTTTATATAAGGAAATAAAACAAATAACAAATAAAACAACTAAGCTACTGCATCTTTACACAAGAGCGGAATTACAGAGGACAAAAGCTCCTTCCAAATACGCATTAGACACTTGAGTGAGAAGTTTGTCTCGCCAACGCATCTGTCACCGCATTTCTATCACGCAAAACATAGGAGAATTGGACCTGTCAATCCCCAACCAACATAGCTCGAATAAAAACAATAGTATCTCATTGCCAAAAGATTCAGGTCGGGTGTCCTTGTTCTGACTCCGAAGCTCCACAATATGTTTACAATTCATGTAGCAGACTATTGCATAGAAACCCAAGTCCCACACTAACTTCAAACCAGATCGAAGTGTCAGGAGCTCCGCCAGGAAAAAGCACAAGTCAAAACCCGAAAGTGATTTTTGAAATAGGTACTATCATTACGTGCATAGTCATTCTTGATAGAGAGGTTTGATAGATTGTGAGTAATGTGACGAGAGACTCCTTAGTCCAGAAGCCTTGCACACAGAGATAGAGGACGTCATGATTGTTGAGTTTGTATTGGGAACATTATGCTTGGAGGGGTGTCCCACAATCATGTCACAAGTTTTGACATTATGACATTTCTTCTCACAAAATTCGCATATAAGTCGGTTTTCTGGCGTAGAAAACTTCTTGAAAGAGAATATGCAACGGGTGAATGGTCCATCCATGTTTGCGAGTGCCACGCCGATTAGCAGTAACTGGAGTGGAAGTGTGAAAACGATTGGAGAAATATCTCAAAATAAACCAGTTAATCATAAAGCTCATAAAAGGAGATGAGAGCCAGGGTCATGAGCTCGAATTTGTAGGCGATGAATTTATAAAATGAATGACCAAGGTTGTCAAGGGAATGGATAACAAGGTCCAACTCATGGATGAGGTTGCCAATAAGAGCCAACTCATTAGCAATGGTACAAATGGAGTGAGTATAATCACTCATTGAGTAAGAACCCTTAATGCTTATGGGATATGATACGCGAGGGTGTTTTTTTTCAAGTGGGCTGGTGGGAGCTTATACCATGCTTGGGCATATGTGTCAACAAAGAACATGACAACTTTAGTTTATGCATCGATCGTATGGTTCAAGAAGAGCAAGATACAAGAACTGATCTTGGCGTAACAAGTGAGAACGCTCAGGATTGACAATGGCTTTGTCACCTTAAAGAATAGTGGCATGAGGACATGGTATGACACTAGTAGCATAACCTTCAAAGTCACGAGCAACAATAATGGATTTGAATTGTTTATACCAAGTGGGGTAATTGATGCTATTTAGTTTGATAGAGAGGTTAGTATTGATCTTGAATTCAATGATATCTTTGTAGATAGAGGAATAAGCAACAATTTCAATGGTGAGAGAGCTGAGAGAGGCCATGGCATCGGTAGGATGATTAAGCAGGGAGGAATAATATTACTATTTCCCTTGATTACATTATGTACACAAGTTGCGTTACGTACATATATATCTCCAGTTGCAATAAATGAGATTAATTCAGTATTTAAAATAAAGGTATAAAATTAGATGAGAGAAATCTCCAAAATAGAAGGAAGTAATTAATGGCTAAGTTAATACACCAACAAAAAGAACATCTTCACTCATTGTGTACTCTTAGGGTTGGGCTAAGCATTTCCATTATAGTCTCGATCCTCATCCTCATAGTTTTTGTGTGAACGTGAAGTTGTTGTGATATAAGAATCCAAATTGTACTTTTTTCTTACTACACCGATTAGAACTAGAGGATGGTTGGACCAAGCAAACTTGATTTACATTCACTCAACTTAAAAACAACCACACACTAATTAAGTTGTGGGATTAGGATACTCTCATGTCATGTCATGTGACAATATCAAATGTAATATTGTGATAAAAGCTCGTACCCCTAGTTAGTTAGTTACCTAGCAATACTGTTAGTTAAGGGAGTTAGTAGAATGTTAATATTTTAGTTAGTTGAGAGAATTAGTTGATGTAGGGGAGAGAGTATTATAAATAATAGAGAGTTAAAAGAGATTAGTATATTTGGAACCGTTATAATGAAAATTGGGAAAAACTATGTTCTTTCAAATAACTTAGAATGTAAATGAATGAAACTATTAGGATTTCAGCTAGGTTTTACTCTACCTTATAAGCTAGCTCGAATTCTAAGATGATATTTATTCATGAAAATAATCATAAGAACGAAGTCAGTAGGTCAGACGCAAAACTAAGTCTTGGGATTTCTCAATAAAATGAACATGTCATATTAAGCATGAGGGAACCTTTTATAGTCAATGTCTCCCCTAATTACAATTAAGGTGATATAGGAGATCATGCTATTACATTAATGGGGGAAGACGAAAATTACTCAAATACATTAATATGAGGGCAGATATTGGACAATCACACTTAAAGATATTTATTGGTGTGTTGGGGGATGAACATTGACGCATTTTCACGGGTTGCTAACTCATCCCTATGGATGCTTAGTCATCCTACAAGGATTCTTGTGTAGTAATGGCAAGTTGGTCGGCCAAATACCCTAACGGTTGACGGCACCCAAGGCTTGGAGTCAAGAAGCCTTGGCATTGAAGCCTTGCTATTGGTGCTATGAATTATTGACTTCAACCTTATTGTCTCTATGGGCCATACTTGCTTTTAGTTACTTGGTAGGGTCCAATATCAAAGCATATTATAAATCCGTTTATTGAATCATCCCAGATATTTAATCCTCCAAATTCCATACTCTTAAAAACTAGCTTAGGGATGATAGTAACTTGGTAAGCCACACAAGAGGATTGGCAGCCAAAGAATATCACAATTGACTAGAAGCAATTGCTAGATTCAGGTATTCTCATAGTCAGGCTAGAATATTCTTTGCCATCAACATCAATGTCTCTCTCATCCAGAAGAAACCCTTTCTATGATATATGAGCATGTTATACTTTAGGCGCTGGCAGACAAACCTTTTTTTTTTAAATTAAACTATTGCTTCTTTCAAACCGGCTCTCCTAGCAGAAAATTCCTTGGAATTCATGTAGTATATTCATATAATAATTTTCATTATCCCAACTCAAAATGATAAGAAAAAACACACGAAGGTCATAATTTCAAGTAAGCAATTCTAGAAGCTATGTTCTGCTTTTCTGTGGACAGGTAAATAATGATGCAAAACAAAACTCTAACTCTAAGAAGAGACATATATTCTGTATGTGCAAGAATAAATTAAGTTGGACAAAAGAGAACACGGCGTTCTATGTCAAATTGTGTCTCATTATTTGTCTCACTAATAAAATATTTATATGCTAATCAAAAATCATTATAGAAGTTTGTATTTGCCCCACTCATTTCATTTTTACTTAACATGTCAGATTTCATTGTAGAGACCTGAAATTGAGACATAATTTAGGGGCAAAAAATCTTGATCTCATATTCATACCCAGCTGCTGGACAAGGAGAAGTCATGGAATCTGAATGAAAGATCCCCAGCCGTGCCTTTCTCAAGCTGCATAGGCTGCGAGCCGTCACTGTTGATATCACCGGGATCAGAACCTTCATGAGGCAACGGCTGTATTTGGTTCTCATTTGGATGGCTTGCTAACTGAACTTCAGGTGGTAATGGCAACACTGAGGGAGACAAGGCCCTCAACCTTGTACTTTCTGCATTTGAAGAGGCCAATGATGTTCGGTCCCAAAGGAAGACGTGCAGGAGAATAGGAACATTGGTGTGTCGATGCAAGGAGAGTTTCTGGCTCAATGAAACAGTGTCGAAACACCGAATAGCGCCGGTTGAAGACACCATCCATGGAAGGACTCTTTGATTTGAAAGTCTTGAAACTACTAATAGCTTTGAAGTATCTGTTGCTTTCTTGTACAGATTGCTGAGCCCTGAACGGGTGGCGGGTGCATTTTCTTGACCATCATCAATAACTGATGAGATGAAAATAAAACCCTGTTGATCAGAAAATTATTAGATAAAACTTTCAACAATAACACTGACCATTTAACAATAAAACGCGTTCAAGATCCACAGACCTCTTCGGTACGACTAATGGCAAAGCCAAGCTTTGCATCATCCTCTTTTAGTTTTATCTCGACTGAGAACTCTCCTCCGATTGGAGCATACCAGAGCCGAACTGCTCTAACGACACCAATGTCTACTCCGTGATAATCCTCAAAGCCATAAAGGCTTGCATTTGCCAGGTTAGATAAGTCAGATAATGACCCTGCATTCACAGTGGAAGAAGCTGTCTCTCCAGAGATCTGTCACATAAATAAAAGAGAAACTCCAGTTATCACATGGTGCGGTAAAAACGACTAAACCATCCAATAACAGTGAAAGCAATATCTCCAATTAAGATGGTAATAGTGTGTTTGGATCATTGTTAAACTCACTCAAAATCAATTCTGCCTCACAAGTTACTAGGAGTAGTTTCTTCACACAATTTCACTCAAAATTGATTGTGCTTAGAGGTCTAGCATCACTTGTGAACATCAAGTGACCGGTTGGGGAAGATATTAGAGAATAAGACTATTTACAAAGCCATCGTTATAACATGCTACAACAATATGTCTTATTGTGATTAGAGATTTGGTCGTTTACCTTAGTAAGTAAGGACTCAGTTTGAATGTTCATGAAGACAATAGGGACCCCTGAAGCTTGAGCTGCATTAAGCCAGGCATTTGCCCTGGCTAGGGTGTCCTCGACATCATTGTAGCGAGAAGCTATCCCATCTGAAGCTCTGGGAAGAAGTAATATGGAAAGGAAGTTGCTGGAATTGGGAACCGATAGCAACTCCTGCATTCTCCTCTCCCATGGATACGAGACAAATCCATCCTGTAGTCGCGTCTTGGTTAGCGCATTTACCATCCTAGAGGCCCTTGAAGCTGCAATGTGCAGTTTTAGTGTCCAAATTAGATGAAGATAACAGAAAGTAAATGTCAAACCGCGATTCAGTTGCTGATCGAATAAAACAATAGCAGACAATTAGCTACCAATTTCCAAACATCAGGTGAATGCAAGATGCATTAATTTTTCTATTCTGAGATTTAGAGTTGTTCTGAAGTTGATGCTACCTTACAACCATACAACAAATATGGTAAAAAAAAAGTGGAGATTGTTTCCTACTGAGGAAACACCATGCCAAGCCCCTAAGGTGCTTCCAGTTAACCTTTCCATCTTAGATCAGGATGTGAATCTTTTACTGTTAATGTTTTTAGCTGGATAAAAGTATAGTTTACTCTTTTTATTTTTATGAGCATTACAACACAAAGCATAATACAGTGAGGCCAGACTCCAAGATTAAAAGAAAATAAATAAAACAGCATTGTAGACCTTACTACAGTCAAAGGCATGTATTTTTTTATGTGGAAGGTTGATTTTGAGTTTATTTGGATTCCAATCAAGTAAAATGTAAATGGTCTATCAACCCAGTCCATGACAAGAGATTTGTTCACTTATTGTCTTCAAGTAACTTATAACCAAACACACATTCCACTCCCCTAGGTTGTCCTAGAGTAACTAGACCGTGTTTAATCAACACTAATGACTATCATGCATGTATAATTATCTTTTGTAATTATCCGAAAGCACCATTAATCACAAGTGTACAACTTTCTTTACTTTCCTTCTCTTCAAGCTATTATGAAAGATGTAAAAAGTCCCTGTTCTTAGATGATCCATAACGAAAAGAGGACTAGAATAACAGGAATCAGGGGAACCAAATGTCGATGTCAAGTTACCATGCACAAAAGGAAATCAGGAGTATCACGCAACTTGCTGGCTGCATCTAGCAAAAGTTGGCTGCTTTCAGGTGAGAAGTTAATGCCTCCAATAAATACCATATTATGGATCAATAATAAAACAAAATATCAGTTAGCCCAAAAGCCTAAGAAATTAATTTTCTCCCTAATTAGAGTAGGAAGAACTGCCACTCACGTTTGCATGAGATTCATTTTGGGCGATCCAAAATATCCTACCTAAGTCCAACTTAATACTAGGTGAAAGATTAATTTCTAAACATCATCAGGCGCAAGAGACAAAAAATCCCTCATAAGAACCACATGTCCCTTGTATTTTAACATACACATGTTGGACATTGGAGTGAGATTCTAATTATTAATAACTATTTATCCACTCAAGAAAAAAGAAGAAGTAATGATGTCGTTTAGGCAAATCACAGAAAAACCAGAATAAGATAAGAAATAAGTACCTTATCTATCTACCATTATTTCCTGTCGCTATAGCCGCACTAGTCTTCAATTCAATTCAAGATTCCACACAAATGAACAAACTAATTTTCAATTCAACCAAACTTTCGAACCAAAAAGACAACCCTAATTAAAGCCGCTAATTAATTTACTAAAGCAACAAAATACTATCACAAATCGGCATAGTTTTCTTAATTTCTGGAGATAATTAATTTACCTGCATGTGCATATTCATTCATTTAATTAAACCTGGGATAAAAAGAAAAGTCACCCCAATGTAGAATAAGGTCATTTGGAAGAGCTTATATATGGTAGCTTATATCTTACACCAAAAATGTTAACCCAACAAGCTTATTAAATACTTATAAGTTGTTTTGAGTTAATTTTCATAAGCTTTTTAAGTTAACTTATGGAAAAAAACTTATGTTTATGCGTAACTTATTTTTAGTTTATTTCAATAAGTTTTTCAAATTTACTTATAAATAAATGTTTATGTGATAAATGCTCAATTAAATTGTTTACTCAAATACAGTCTAAGATTATTGTATCTTATTGAGCCGGGCATGAAAATCGTTGTAGGAGAGCTGAGTAAATTAAGAAATTCAAAGTGAGGAGATCACAGACAACTTGTGATGTTGAGTTGAACTTGAACTCAATAATTCAAGTAAGAAACAATATTGTAATGCACACAACATGTTTGAAAATAATACTACAATTGATTTTAAAACCAGAATCAATTCTAAGCAGAAGTTGGGTGAGCGGTGTTGCTTAGAAGCTTGACGAGCGGTGTTAAGATTTCAGAATTGATTATGATGAAAAATAAGTTAGTGTACCTTGGAGTTGGAAGCACTCGGCTTCGGTTCGATCCAAGAACCCGACCACGTAATTGGGATCAGAGATAGACCGGAGGACGTAGTTCTTCTTCCCGGAGGAATCGTTGGGGACGATGCAGGCGTGCAATTCAGCAAACAGGTCAGGCCCACGGCGGACACGGACAGCGATGGAGGTCTCCTTCTTCTTATACGCTTCCTGGAGGATCTTGTTGACGCCGGTCTTGCCGCTCTTGAACGGCGACTTGAACCGGATCAGCGAGTTAACCGAACCGCCGATTCGAAGCTCTTCCACTATGTCGCCGGTTTGGAGCATGTCCCCAGTCCACTCATCGGCTTTGGAGCTTCCTTTCAAGCACTCGATGGATAGCACCTTCGCATCCCGCGTCGGTGAGTCTGAACTGCTCTGTGAGGCTCTGTCCATGGTCATGCTGGTGCTGAATCTGATCACGCTCCTCTTAATTTCATCATCGCTTCTTGATGTGTTTTAAATTGCGGTTGCGATCGAAACGGCCTCAATGGCATAGACTTCAAAACTCGTTATCTTGCGGCTGCAATTGCGTTGCGGTAACAGTTTTTAGTTCTGCAGGGCCAGTACAGAGTTAAATACACTGACAGTACTGGCATGTACAGTGTATTAGGGAAAGAAGCTAGTTTTTTTTTTTGGTTTGGTTGTGGTCCTGTGTGGTGTTAATTATGAGGAAACCAAATAGAAGTGGAGATGGAAAAGTAGTTACGGAAACGTTGAGTGAGTTAGGTTTTTTCTTTTTAATGATGGAATTGTTGAAAGAGTTGGAGGTATAAGAAGACCTGAATGGATTCTGTCCGAAAGAAATTGAAGAGATTATAAGGTTGGACTGGTGTCTTGTGTTTACGATAAAATAAGAGAGAAAGTCAATAGAAAAAGAAGGTGTTGAGGTTAGTAAATGTGAACCCAATTTGTGTGAATTTTCGTTATATATATAAAAAACTGAAGGAGAATTTTCGGGTTGCTGGAGTAAATTTTTGAATACCATACATTAGTTACGTGGGTCTTTTTTTTTTGAACTGAATAGTTACGCGGGTCAATAGAATGATGACATGAGTGAATATTTGTTTTATATCATGTTTAAGGTATTAGTCTTATTGTAATTACATATATGCCCAAAGGGGTTTACCATGTGAATATGACAAAGTTATGTTATTTTCTAATGATCCCTTCTGTGTGAGGTAAAAAGGTTTTAACAGAAGCGTGCGTGTTTCTGAAACTGGTTGAGGAAGCATCGACATCGACATCGACAATGAATGATTTTTCTGAGCCGGTGTTCGCAAAAAAGGGAAAAAGTTCGCAGGCATAGAGCAAAGTGGAAATTGTTTGAGCAAAGTAGTGGAAGAGGGGAATTTGTGCAATCCGTTTAATTTCATGATTTGCAAAAACAAATTAGGGTCCACATAAGAGGGCAAAGTGTAATCCGTTTCGTGAAAGATTAATCGTTGCGGTTGTGAACTGATTCAATTTCTAGTAAGATTCAATTTCTCAATTTTGTGCATATATTTTTATCTTGTACGAATCAATTGTAAATTGTTTTAGTTTCAAGTTACAGGACTCAATTTTGAAGTACAATGGTGAGATTCTACGTGTCAGGTTAAGAAACGTATGTGTAAATTGTAGCAGTTTATCACAATGGAGTTTGCTCTGCTACTTTTTGTCTTATATCTTGTCTATCGTAGCAGTTTATGAGTTTATCACAATCGAAGAAGAAAAAGGAACTTCGTCTGAATATGTCGTGCAAATATCTTATAGAAGAACAACAACGAACAGGAAAAATAATGTCTAACCTCTTGTAAAAAAAAACTACTTACTCAAATAAAGGAAATAATAGAAGTTCTGTTTAGCAAATATAATAAAATATCATTCTGATTATAAAGTTCATTAAAACTGTCATATAATTAAAATGTGTTTTACTTTAATTGGTACATCTCACTTATGTAAATTACACTCATTTGTATTAAGACACCAGAACATGCACCAAAACAGAAATATTAGTTGAGTGAATGAATGTTCGTGGAAACATTTATGACGGTTGTAATAAAATAAAATAAAAAACATATATCTAAAGTGGAAAACATTTTTGTATCGCATGGGTGTCTAATGGTCAATAATTACTGGTTTACATCTTTGGTTAGGGATTAAAAAGTGTGGAAAAAAAAATAGCACATCACGAAATATTTTTATTTTATGAAAAATAACTTACATGCACTTAATGAAAAATAAAACGGGTGATCAAAGAGATGCTTAATATCACTCATCCAAAGAAGAGAAAGGAAGAGGAAATTAAAATGTTGATAATTTAAATGTGAGTTGATATCTTATATTGGTCAATAATAATGAGTAAGGTGAAAGTTTTATAAGAAATGTGACTCATATATCTAAAGTCATAAGGTATTGGGTGATTATGTGGCGCTTATTTCTCTTGGTGACGGTGGTGGTGGTGGCCAGAGGTGGTGGTGGTGGCCAAAGGTGGTGGTGGTGGTGGCCGAAGGCGGTTGTGGCAGGGGCGGTAGGAAGTGAAAAAAGTAACTTATTAGAAAAAAGTTCCCTCGATTAATTTTTTACTTAAAAGCTATTTTCAACATTTTCTATGTAAAAAAAAAGTAACTTATTTTTTAAGATCTTATACAAAATTGTGTTTAATCAAACTTATATTAAAAGCAACTTAAAAGTAAAAAAGAAAAGTTGGGCCTAACACTACCTTAATGTGGTCTCAGAGTGAAGGTTGGACTTTAGTTGTTCTTTGTTTTTCTGGTCTATGTTGTTCATTGTAGGGGTTCTTACCCCTCCTAAAATGCGTTAAACTGCCACAAAGTGCACCACGTATATTAACTTCACATATTCATTAATATTAAAGACTAAAAGTTATTAAATTTTTGGTGGGGTTAAATCCAATTCACCCTGTTTTACAAGGACTAAAAACATATTTAACTCTTAAAAAGTTAGTGCCAATTTGTTTTAATTTTTTTTTAAATTTATTGTTAATTAATATTTATTTTGTTGTAAGACAGCTATAGCTTTCAGAGGTAATCATGTTCGAGTCGGGAATATTCACATCACGTTGGTGCTAGCTAACTTTTTAAACAGTTTTTTTTTTACATCATAAGACTCGAACCTGAAACATTGTTTAAGGGAAATTAAATATGTATCATTTGAACCAACCACCGTTGGTGGTGATAATTAATATAAAATAAATTTGAAATAATTGAGATTAAAAATTAATTTATATTTGAGAAAGATATTTCAATAACAACTTTTCAAAATATAATACTATTTTTTTTTTTGGTGAATCTAAATATAATACTATCTGAAATCACTTTTATTAAACGAAAATTTTTAAAATTATATTTCAACAATTTTTTTGTGTGGATAAATTGAGTCAAAAACGGGAAAAAAATAAATATTATTTTACTTAAGATAAAGTCAATTTAAAAAAAATGTTATCCTAAGTTTCTGTTTATTTTAAAGTTTAGTAGAACTGAGTTTAATAAATTTAATTTTATTATAATCAACATGGGTTCAGGCTGACATTTCTCAAGCCCCACCATCAAATTAAAAGGTTCCCGTGGTTGTTGTTATCAACAGGGCAATAATATTTATTGTGGATGGACCCGTTAAACATTTAATTAAGTGAGTGTTGAATTCTAGAGCGGTGCATATACTTAGCAACGGTGAGATACGCTGGGAAACTAAAAGAATTTATCAGCTATGAAGAAATGTACAATAATGATATTCCAGCAAAGCAAGAGTATTACATTGAGTTTAAAATAATTCAATTCAAGTTCGTAGCCAGTTCAACTCAATTCAAGTATGTGGCCTATTATGGGGTAGTGGTAGCTCGGCTGGTAACATAGTTTGAGTACGTGGGAATAACTTTCGGGTTAGATTTCCACACAATATATTTTGGAGGAAGAATAAATAGCCTTTCACTGTGGCTAAATACTGAATCCTGAATAGTTAGTACTCGGTATTCAAATGGTGATCAGATACCGGGTAAATTGTCTTTATACCAAAAAAAAAGTTTGTGGCCTATTGAATGTTGGAGAGTTGATGCGTTACACAACCAACCATTTCACAACCTCGACTCGGACTACTCTCATTTCATATATTCGGCCCGTTCTTTATTTTCTGACGGAATATATTTGGCCCGTTCTGGCTTACTTTGGTAATAATAATAATATGAGTGACTCATTTCACATTTCCACTTGTGCTTATAAAATGTTCTTTTTCCTTATAAGTGGGAACTGATTAATTTTTAAGAAACATATAAACTATAAAGTAATCAAATTTAACAGTTAGTGTGTGTCTGGAAAATCGTTAGAGACCTCTTGAATGTCTGTTGACAGCTTCCTGAGATACCAAACGCTACAACAATTATTTAATTTGTTAGTTACCTTCCACAATAAAAATTTGTTCACACACGTTTTACTTAAACTACATTAATTAACCTTCACTCAAACTTGATCCGTTCACACTCATTTTCTTTTTTAAACCGTTTACTAAGTTTATATAAGTACAAAAGTTTTAGATTTATTTGAAATGATGTTACCTTACAATTGAATGGCAAATGATTGTATTTGATGGAATCTTTGTATGTTGTATTTAAGAAAAAATCTTGTATTTTTAATTTTTTTTACTCTTGTTTCTACTTTCATAACATCTTTGGATGAATAAATTCTCTCTTTCATAAAAGTTATGCTTCAGTCCCATATATTTTCACTTAATATTTGTTTGGCCAGTCCAAATGGCTATAAGATCCAATATCGTTCTGATTGGCCTATAGGGTTCACAGTCAACGAATGTCGTGTTGGTCAACCAAGACGACCAAAATGAAGCCTTAACTTATCCAATAGCTAGTCGGGCAAAGACAAAGCTCACATAGTCAATAATCCAAAAGTCTCTCAAGCAAACACATCTTCTAAGGATAAATGCTTCCATTACTATTACTTAAGCTTTACTCATTATTGCTCATTCATAGTTCATATATACTCAGAGAAATCTCTCTGCATGCTCTTTCTGACTTGAGCGATGAAGTGTCATTTGCAAGTACATCCACAGTTGTGGAAACCCATTGACATTGATTGTGGGAATCAAACCCACGACCATGTGGTTTAGGCATTTATCCAAAAGCGTATAACAAAACTCATCGGTGCGGTTGTTGCTGGATGCTTCAGGTCACTGGATTTCTAGGGTGTCAATGAGCTTTGGTCATGGCAATGCGTTCCTAGCTAAGTTATTGGCCATAGAAGTATGTTTAAAACATGGTTGGGAGCTTGGGTTCAAGGCTATTGTGTGCGGGTCTAATTGTGCTAATGTGGTTGAGTTCTCCAAAACCATGACGATGTGGATACTTTCTAGGCGAGGGATACCATAAAAGGATTAAAGCAATGATTTCTTCATTTCTTGGATTGGAATGTTCTGGTGTACACATCTCTAGAGTCATAAATATAATGCAACAAATACGTTAGGCCGCCAAGCTTCTCGGGAAGGATCACTTCATCGTATCTGAAAGTTTCCACCTTCTAGTATTATTGCGTCGTTGTGCCAAGATGCATGAGGGTAGTTTAATTAGTTTTTCTTTGTAACAAAAAAAGATAGGGTAGAGTCCATGTAGGATCTACTAAATTATATGGACACCGCCTCAATTTGATAGAACGTAAAATAATTTTATCCAATAGTTTTTGATTGTGGTAAAATATGAGTGAGTTGGATTTAGGATCTCCACAAAACTTTCATATCCTTTAATCTCCAATATTAATGAAATATATGAAATTAGTTTATGTCCTCTAATATGCACAACATTTTGCTTGTGCAATATTACACAAGGTCATTTTGACCTGCTATACAAGGTTCATCAGGTTAAATTTGTATAAAAAGAGAAATTAAATATAGTAAATAAAAAACCACATTTTCAGTATTCACCATCATCTTCATCCTCTCACAACAAAAATCCAAAAACGGAAATTTATTCATCATCATCTTTAATTTGGGTGAGTGAGTTTGATTTTTGGGTTTTAATTTTGCTGGATATATTAAAATGAAAAAATAATTATTCAAAAAGTGAAAAAAGATTTAACTAAAAAATAAAAAATTGGAAAACCCCTATAGTGGGTCAGATTCTCGTTATGTAAAATTACATAAGAAAAACTCGTGCATATTAGGGAAACCAAATTAGTCATCACTATTTGTTTTGTATCAATTTTTGTGCTTTAATTATTTTTTAAACAGCCTAAAATGCATTCTCAAATTTTATGGATGGACTAGATATTTTTATTTAATTCTAAGATATATTACACTCTAAATTTTTCATACTTACTCATTATCGTTTATATTATTTTACATTTTAAAATATCAAATACATATTTGAATACATATTTTTTTTACTGAGATACTCACAACAGACAACAGTAATTAATTTCATCACAATAAGTGTCTCACTAACCACTATACGTTGTGGTGTTTAATTCCTATAAGAGAAAAACAAACCTGGAACCTCTTAATTAAATAATAAAGCGAGCTAAGCACTCGTATTTGCATTTGAATCCAAAGCATTGAAAAATATATTGTACGTAGACAGTAGCTATAGGTAGCCCTAGCAGTAGCAGGTCCCCCACCGTGAAAAAGTGGTAATGTCCCTCCCTATGGGCTCTGCAGTAGCACAAATACCAACCAGTGTGTCTCCGTCACCGTGAGCTTCACTTGCTACCATTATCATTTTTCTTGTCTCTACTTTCTATTTTTAGCAACGCTGTTCCTGCCCTGCACTACATGTAAACCTAACCAAGACCCTATTTTAATCGAATCATTTTTTAACACAAACCCATTCGACACGTACCTGTAACTGTAAGTAACAATAAATATTAATATATTTGGTTAATTTATGCTTATGTGCCAAACGATATAATAATCAACCATAGCCTAAGTTTGTGTGTGGATTTAATTATTGAAGGTCTCTCTTCATCATGTGCATGAAATCATAAATCTAATTTTGAATATGGAGTTGGCTAAATGACCCCATAATTAATTGGGGTCATTCAACCCCATGTCTACATTGATCAATAAGATTGTGTCATTTATTTTATTTATTTTCATATTATTTTTTTAACTTTAATTATGGGACAATCTTATTGGTCCATTTGAACATGAATTAAATGACCCCAATTAATCATGGGATTATTTAGCCAACCCCTATATAAATGTGGAAGCTAGGAAGCTTGAACTTACATTCAAGTCCAACAGAATTAAACTAAAAAATAAAGGGGAAATTATACTCACATTTCCTAAGATTTAACCTTATTGGATTGACATTTCCTCTAATTTGTAAAATACATTAATTTCTCCTTTATATTTTATTTTAACAATAGAGGGGTGTTAAGTGTGGTAATAATAAATCTTATGGGAGGTCAGTGCAATAAAGATAAACATCAGAGAAGACAATGTTCACAATAAAATAAAGATGGTTAGTGTCTTATTAAATAATAGGAAATGCCAGTGCAGTAACTTCAGGGGAGTTCATTACAATTTATAAAAATTAAACACACAACTTATAAATAAGCTAAAACTAGGGAAAATAATTATGTAAAAAGAGAATAGTATACACATGCACGGATAGTGTAAAAGTTTATTTTTATCTGATCAACTAATTAAATTTTAAATATGTAAGTCACATCAGCTAATTAAATTAAATGAAAAAAATTAGTTCTCTCACTTCTTTTGAAAAACAAAATAATTTATATTAATAAAGGATAAGATTTGAGAAACAATCATTCTCAATAAGTAAATAAATAAGTCACATACTTTGAATATCACACCAAAAATGACATAAAGATTACACCTAAAACGAAATACACCCAAGACAAATGCGTCTCTCGTATTTTTAAAATTTGATTCATTAGCGGTGTAAAAATATTTTACATAAATTATTCTCAAATAAAAGTTATCTATTTAACAAAATCTAAGAGTTTAATAGTCATACTCATGTAAATTATCATTGTTATGATTGAATCAATTTTTTTCATCTTAGCACATTATGATTCAATTTAAATTATAAAATAAATAAGACAAGTAGGAGAAATGTGTTTGGACGATTGTATAAAGTTACCTCTCATACCATGTTTGAATTAGTTTTTCTTTACTCAAAATCAATTTTAGAATCAATTACGTAAAAAAATTCAAACGCGTGCTCACTGTACACTAATTAAATTCAAAATCTAAAAATGAAAAACTAAAACTATAAATGTTTTAAAATATGTATCTGGCTGTGCCATCCTAATAATGTTACCATATCAACGACAAAGAATATTCACAATATAACCATGTAACACAAAAGTAGGCAAGGCAATATTTTTCTAGTTCCGCAATTGACAGTAGTATCCAGTTGCGGTAAAAAATGTTATGAACACTATCTTTCCAACACTCTCTTATTAATTGGTTAAGATTTAAGTAAGATTCATTAAAAATATAAAACCCACATAATTTCAACTAATCAATGAGAGATTATTAAAAGAAAATATTATTAGCATTCCTTCATTTCAATGCGAATACACTATAGTACTCCTGTTAACTGTTGACATTAAACATATGTTGCTTGCTGGGTGTACCTTCCTAAAAATGCACACATTTACTTAACGTTTAGGGCAACCTTTGTCTTGTGAGTTGTGACATCATTTGTGACATGGTCTTCACTTAAATGGATCTGGACCCACAATTGGCCCATTAGAGAGATAGTGACTCTTCCACTGCCTCTACCTATGACATATCCATATGCCCTTTCTCTATCAAAAGCAGATTAGCTAGCTCCCAAAGAACCAAACACATTTACCATCTTTTGGCCACATATCCCGAACATGATTCTTCTCTTCAAAAAATTTCATTACTACGATGCTACGTAGGAAGATAACACTTTTTTTTCTTACCACAACTATTATTCACATAAGATAGCTAGCAACATCCACATTTTAGTGTACCAGTTAGCTCTCAGCAGAATTTTTTCCGCACACAAAATTTGAACATAAATTATTAATTGTTTAAGAAAAATCAAATATGTACTACTTGAATTAAACACCTGTTGAAAGAGAGGAGTAAATGACCACATGAGTAAGAACATGTTCAGTTTCACGTTTAAAGAGACTAAACGTGAATCTTTAAATATAAAAACAACTAATTTTTGCTTCTACAAACATGGATTTAGCTCAAAATGTTGAACAAATGAAAAGATGAAATGACTCATCAGTGTTAGGTTAAATGGCTAAAGTATCAACATGATATAAACAAGTTAATTTAACAATTATCATAAGGTAATTTAAGAAATTTAATAAAATATACTCAAATTAAGTTATACATAAATATAAACACTTATTCATTAGCAAAATAAGCTAAAAAATAGCTATTTTCACAAGCTTCTTAAACATTTGCAGAAACGGTTATTTTATAATATAAAATAAGCTCACAATTGACACATTTTAAAGTTAACTCTAATATTGAAATCCAAATTGGTGCTAGTATGCCTTTAGAAAAGAAAATAAGAAAACAAAGCTACCATCCATCATTATATGGCTATAGCTTGGAGATAATGAATCCCAAAGCGTACACCACCAAATTGGCTTTATTGGACACACACGAATGCAAAAGAAATGCAAAAAGTAAACTAAACTCTACTCATAACACAAGTTAATACAACCAACAAAACAATGTCGGCTTCTGTCCCACATGTTTCCACGTCATTGAATGAGAATCCAAACCCACACATACTATACCATCTTTTTCACGTTCCTGCATAACCAACACTCCATGATTCAAGATGCAAAACTACAATTTCTCTTCTCAACCCCATCCTCTCCAAAATGGGGGCCCTTAGATTAAAGGCATTATAAACTTACATCATCACAAAATTTTATACACCATGCTTTTGCATATGTGGCATCAAGTTTGATTGGATCTTACAAGTCAACTTTTATATGCTACCGCAGAATAAGGGGCTACATGATAATTATATAAGAAAGCTGCTCTAGTTTCTAGACCAAACTAATATTATTATTACAAATCTGTACATAGAATAATTAACTCGGGTATCCTCTCTTTTTTCCAATTATTGATGCTTGTGTTTACACGTACACTTTGCGCGACAATCTGAAAGAGTCTATGCAAGTTTACATAGATATATGCAGAAAGAAAATCAAATCAGCAACAGAATCAACAATGTTTCATAACTAATTATGGCACATACTAACAACATAGTAGATAAAGATTAAAATCTTCTGTCTCCAAACCGTGTTTCATTCTTAGTCACACCAATAAAATGTTGAGATGTCAATTAAAAACGACAAATTTATTGGTGGGGCAAGATAGTAAGACACCATTCAGGGACAGATGATCTTGATCGTGTATGTAATTGAGATATGTCGGTTTTCAACACACCTGAACTTGGTTTTGAAGGTCTTTAATGTACTCAACAGCCAAGTCCAACATGTCTGATGTGTTTGTTTGCTGCATAGGGAGAGAAACAAACAACAATTGTTGCGTTAAGGCCTCCACAATTGACATAACAAGTGACGTGTGTAGGTAACTGTGCAACAAGTCAAACAGAACCTTACCTTATCCATGTTGGGGACAAGATCTTGTAGTTTCCTCATTCGCTCACTAATTTTAGTTCTTCTCACCTGAACACAAAGACTAACAATTAAAAAACCAAATACACTGTGATGCCAATTATGCATTTGCATCCAACAACAATAAAAGTGATTTGTTGCTATCCAAACATGCTAATTATCATCAACCATTTCTGTGTGAATACAAATTCATCTGGCTTAGAATAACTCATACCCTCTCTGCAATGCTTCTAGGGTGAGTTGCACATCCCCGCTTGGCCCGTATTTTGCACGGGACAGAATCTGAAAACTTCAAAAACTTCTCAATGGCGGCTATTTCCGCTGAAGTATTCGGCAAACTCAAGTGATGAGCCAAAGGTGCAGGAGCCTGGCCTCCAGTTTCATTCTGATCAATTCAACATAATCAGGTCAATAGCATTGCAGTGACAAGTTATACATAGAAATTAACAGGTTGATTAGTATTCTACCTGACTTTCAGCTGCATTTACCCCAGAAAATGGTTTTACATCATCATCATCTCTAAATCTTTTCAGACCACTCAAATTTTCAGACATGACTGCAGAATCATCCCATGTACCTAAAGGAAAACGAGGGAACTCATTACCCCGGGTTTCAGAAAAACCTTCAGCTTCTGGATTGTTTTGCGTGCTGCTTTTACTTCCAATTTCAGCTCTTGGTGACAGTAACCCTGATGAATAGTTTGGTGCGTTCTTCAATCGTGCTGAAGGAGAAAAGGTTGCTTCCTCGGTGGTGTTAATACCAGCTCCTCCTAAAGCTCCCATGCCTCTTATAGCAGCAGCATAGCCTGTTAATCAAGCTTGCATAGCGTCATTAAATGACAACCTATTCATGGAGTAAGAAAATGAAAACTGTACCCGTGATTAGCTCAATCAACCTATTTTTCATAAAACAGTAGCAGGATTTCTATCAGACTCAGACCCCCCAATAACAAAAGACCACAACTCTGTTTTTCTCTCCGTTCTTTCTCATCTCCCACCCCCAGTTGCTCTAATCACTGGCGCCGGTGCTAACGGACATAAAGTGATCGAAATTATTCTTATGGATCGAGATGAATGTGTTTTTCACGTTAACTCAATTGGTATACAAACACATACTAAATTGCCTCTACAATAACAAAATTGAACATATTTATGGTACCTGAACAGGCTCTAATATTGATAGGAAGTAAAGATGGAAAAGAAAAAGGAAAAAAAAATAGGGATGAAATTAAAAGAACAAAAAAAAAGTTTCATTCTTTCCTGATGGAAAGAAGAAGGTGGATTAGAAACACTGTTGGGGACCAAAAAGAAAGGGAAAAAAGAAAAAGAAAAAAAAGGAACTTGGACATACCAGTATCAATGTTAATGTTTGCAAACAATCCAGCAGGTGAGCTACCATGTCTGATAAGATTGGAAGCATTTCCACGACCTGTCTTCATCTGGTTCGGCAAAGGTGGTCTTCCAGAGCTTTGGTAAAGATTCTGATAACTATTGATGTTGCTTTGTTGCGGTTGCTGCTGCTGTTGCTGTTGCTGGGGAAGAAGCACAGGTTCAGTACTCATGGATGTCATAGTTTGAGATTGTTGGTCAATTTCTTCCTTCACCTCAGGAAGCTGATGCTGCTGCTGCTGCTGCTGCTGTGGCTGAACAGTTGAGAGATTCTGAGGAACAAGTGAATCCTCCTCTGCAGCAGCTGCACCATCACCATCACTATCACCAAGACTATTCATAAACCGTGCGAAGATTCGCTCCGTTTCAGGACTAGAGGGGCGTTTGAAGAGATCCTCGTAGAAATCCTGGTCTATGATATTCGAAAAATACGAACTTGGAGCTGATTTGTACCTTGACAACCCTGAATTCATCTGCTGCTGGTGCTGCGGATGATCCAGAAACAGAGGAGCGTGGTGCTGAAGATCTGATTCCATTTTCTCCTTACTCTTCCACTCTTCTATTCACACGCGTGCTGAATTGCGAAAACACAAACCAAAGTTTCAATCTTTATTTTCCCCCACGCAGATTAATCTTCCAAGCTCCAACCCCTCTTACCAGATCACAGTACCTTTCTGAAATCCCCTGTTTTCAGTTAATTCCTGTAAAATTTTGATTTTTATTGAAGTGTGCAACAGAGCAATTCTAGAGATCTAAGAGCAACAGAGAAAACCCTCGAATCAAGGTGATTTCAGTAAGAACTGTGAAGTGGGTTGAAGCTAAAGTGTCACAAAAATGAAAAATCAGACAGGGAACAAACAGGGGAAGCGAGAAAAGTAAAACAACACGACAAAAATTTATGTTTGAGTTGAGTTTCAATCACTCAGAATCGAAACTAACAGAAACCCATTTCTCTGTTTGCTGAAAGTGAACCATTAAGCTCAGTGGGACAAGAAAGCAACAAAAGCAGCATCTGAAAATAAACAAAGTATGTGAACTAATGAAGTGGAAAACAACAAAGAAAAGAAAAACACATACCTTGGTGTCTCTCTGCACTTCGATTTATGGTTGCGTGCAGTGGTGAGAGTAGTGGTGGTGGTGGTGCATCTAATAAGAGAAGGTTCAGGAGAAAGGGGGTGGTGTAAAGGGGTTATATAAAATAGTACTAGCATCCCATTTTGTTGTTGCTGTGGAGGTGCAACCAATGGGGAGTGAACAGAGGAACAAATCCAGCTTTCAGATTTGGTGTTGTTTTTGTGGTCCTGTTTGACGAGAATGCCCTCAGTTTTGGGAAGAAAAAACCAAAAGTGTAATGAGAGAGAGGAACGTGGGTGGCAGAATGAGGGTTCCCAAAGTGAGGAAGAACACAAGTTTAATCCTAAATTTAGAAGCAAAGTAGGTTTTGATAAATTAGGAAGCATACGAGGTGAAATGACTTTATTGCACTGCTTTCCCGCACGGCTCAATGCTGTAAGGAGCAGGACACAACTTTTCATTCATCATTCATGTTCAACATGCAATAATGCCAATCACTAAACCATCATTTCATTAACCAATTCCAACTTTCAGTCCTCAATTGAATCCTTAAACAATGTGTATGAATAATCATTTGGTGCATGTTTGGAAGAATCAGTCTGAAATTACGTTTGGGTTGAAACCACGATTCCAGAAGTAAGAAATAGTTGCTTTTGAATTGTTGGATCTACGTTTGGCATCTCCAAACGTGAATCCAAACACTGTTGCCGTTATTAACTTATTCGTTTATGATAATCACAGAGTCTCATAACATTACTTTCATAATAGTCAGCGGTAGGATACCTGATACATAGAAAAAACTATTATTTCATTATTTGTTTTTAATAATAAAATGATATATTTTTTTTCTATAATAAAATTGTTTTTAATAAGAAACTAAAATGTATTGAAATAAGTCATATAACAACAGCAACAAAATAATATTCTCTTCGTTCCTTTTTATAAGAGCTAAATGATGGTGTTGACTGTTCCTTTTTATAAGGTTTAACTCTTATAAAAATAAACGGAGGGAATAATAAGACAGCAAATTCTATACTAGAGTTTATTTATGTTTAGGTTTTGATTAGTTTTACTTTTATCGATAAATACTGTAATAATTAAGCATGTTAGAATTATTGTCTAGGGTAGTTGAGTCGAGCACCCTGATTTTCTGGTTTCGGATAAAGTTCATTATCAATGGACATAAATGAATAATTCACGAATGCCCAATTGGATAACTAAAAGAAAATGCATTTAATGCTTAAATACCCAACCATTGTGTAACATACGAGACTCTCTTTTCTCTTTTAAACATCCTTTTTCTTATTATTTGAAGTTCAAAATTATAGCTAGATCGCTTCTTATTTGGTGCGTCTATTTTTTAATTAGGGAGATCGACGCGCGTTGAGTTTCAATCAATAACAATAACATAATGTGTTAGAGAAAAAGTTAATGGCACTCATATGTGTTCTTATTTTCTGGGTAGAATATTTATTTATATTATCCTAGCTAATCTATTCACGTGGATCTCACCATATATAAAACCAACATAGTTAATTAAACTTTACAGAGGATGGAAAAGGCCCATGGAAAGCAACAAATTTTCAGTAAAAAGGAATCCACAAGTTTATTTTACCTGCAATCAAAGTGACAATGATGTTATAAAACGTCGTAGATATGATTCAGCAGAAAATATAATCATAGAGATAAAAATAAAAAGTTGATGACCTGCTACAAGTTCCACACATAATTAAGATTAAGAAGTCCAAGTCCACGTAGAATTTTAATTTTCTTTCTAGCTTTAAGCTTAAC
This sequence comes from Acmispon strigosus, assembly GCA_030819835.1. Taxonomy (NCBI): domain Eukaryota; kingdom Viridiplantae; phylum Streptophyta; class Magnoliopsida; order Fabales; family Fabaceae; genus Acmispon; species Acmispon strigosus. The sequence goes on from JAUAMA010000004.1 coordinate 63,745,487, forward strand.
TATATCTGAACCACAAGCAATTGAAATGCGTAATATAAAATGAGTGAGAGATCTTAATCCCTTAAAAAAATAGATTGCAGGTGTTGAGTTGAGTATTGGTGGAAGAGAAAGGGAAATATTTCTATGTTGTGAATTGGGGACCACTGCTGCCACGCGGTGTCACCGCACGGAGATGCGTTCATAATCATTCGTTTGGACCCCCATGTGATATCATTTCCTTTTCTTATCATAATAATTCAACCATTTATTTTAAGAAAACAAAAATTATTCATAACAACCCCATGACGTATATTATTATTATTATACACTCTAAATGTAATGGGAGAGATATAACAAGAATAAAAAGAAGTAAATGATATAATAAATAATGTAGTGTGATAGGGAGAGGAAAAAAAAAACACTAGATATAGATATGACTAATGTAGGTATTATGGGTTTAACTGTGATACACTTTCAATGTATTTTTTTTTTTTTAACTGTAATGTATTTTTAATGTAAAATAGTTTTATACTGATACCCGATCATATTATGCTACACGTAGAAGTAGTTATATTTATTTTTTATATTAATATATATATATATATATATATATATTTTAGTGTGACGGAAATCAATTATATATATATACATGTATAAATAAAACTTACATCCAAAGCGTACAAACATTATCCTTCTTCTATCATCACATTGGTAGACTGAGCATGACAAAGTTTCATATGGAATGTCTTTTTAGCTTTGAAGCTTTCCTACTCTGGATTGAGGCAGTGTCCATCACCATAGATTTTTTTTTTATAGAAAAATACCAACTATAACTCTTAGAAAAGTTATACTCAGTGTCAAAAGAAAATTTTAAGAAAATTATTACGATGAGTTTTAATTGTTTTTCAAAATGGTTTTCTCTATCTTTCAGTTAAATATTGAAATTACTTTTTAATGAAAGATAATTCAATTATCATAAATTTTATACATATTTGAAAATAAAATCAATTTCTAATGAATTCACCTAGCTCTGACCTATTAATTAAGGTGTCTTTACTCTTTCATGCTAATCCTCTTTTGTCAAAGGTTTGGATCCAAATTTACCTAATAAACACTAACTTGTTGTAATGTGCTTTTTATTAGTTTTTTTTTTATAAGAAATGTGCTTAAATGGAAGTACGCTGAACTTTACTATAATTTGCTTAAAAATTTCAAGCTCTGAACCTGACCTGTTGCCTATCATAGACTTTTTTATAAGTCTGAGTCTGATCTGTGTAAAAGCCTGACCTGACCGGGTAGGCTAATGAGCTAAAATACAATAATATGATTATATTGTCCAATTCAAAGTAAATAGGTATAGTCATTTTCTAAAGAAGTTCATATGGTTAATTCATTATATAATCTAACATATTGAATTATATAAATAAGTCAACAACTATTTAGTTTTAAGATACTATAATAAATATTTCAAAAAATAAATTATAATAAAAATTTAAAATAATATAAATAATAGAATAAATTAATATTTACTTAAATAGGTTGGTCTGTTTGGCTTACAAGGTTTTCTGAGTGACCTAAACCTGACCTTTTTAACTAAATAGACTTTTAAAAAAGTCTTGACCTTATCTATTTAGTAATTTAGCATGGTCTGACCTCGGCCTGATGTAGGCAAGGCCGTAGGACCCTGTCGACGGTCTGGCCTACTTCCATCTTTAACTGGAATTTGAGGATTTTTTTTATTTTAGGCCACAGCCCACCGGGCTGGTCTTTACCTGGCCTGGAGAGAGGCCTTAATTGCTTTTTTTCTTTTGGGCTCTTCGTAATGGATCTCCTTTACAAACTTGACATATTAAAAGAAAGAATGAAAAAAACAAACTTAATTCATTGGGCCTGTTCTAAAAATTTTGGAATGTTTAAACATAAAAGTGTTAAAATGACTTTGTGCTTATTTTTTCTTACATACCTCCTCCTCCTCCTCCTCCTTCTTCACCACCACCTCCTCCTTTTTCTTCCTCCTCCCTTTTGTATAATGATAATTTTAAAGAACGCATAATGTTCATTTTGTTCCAGATAATAATGTCACTTCAATATTTTTATTCACAACAAAAGATTTTTTTTTCCGGACCAAATCAATTACCCATTGCTTAACTACCGATGGAAAAAACCGTCGGTAAGTTAGCGACGGAAAAAGTCATCGGTAATTATCGTCAGCTTTTAAAATTCGTCGAAAAAAATTACCGACGAGCTAATTTACGACGAATTTTCAGTAGTCGGTAAATAAGCATTACCGACACTTTTTTTGCTTACTGGCAATCAAAAGTCGTTGGTAATAAGCATTTTTCTTGTAGTGAAAACAAAGGAGTCAAACAGAGACTATTACGCACTTGGACTGAATTTGTGGACAGATACAAAAGCTTGGACAGGAAGGAAAAGATGTTTCAGAGCTTTTGAAGTATTAAGCACTTGCATAGCAATAATAGGTTCAATTATAGGGAAGATGGTTTTCAAACCACTGTGTTAGTAAATATAAGGAAGACCGGCTTAAAACAATATTCCAAACTATTTAGGAGAGATAAGGCATCAACTGCCCATGATCTACGAGTGCTTGCAAGAAACAGGACGTGAGTTAGTGGCCTAATGCCATACCAATAGTTGGAGTTTTTCGAATTACTCCTTGTTTGTTTACGCTCCTACCTTTATCTTTCCAACACTTTTATTCCCATTTTTTATTGCATTTCAGCTTTTACTTCCAGTCGTTTAAGGCTTTTTATATATTCATTGTAGTCTTCATAGATTTACCTCAACTCCAATTTATCAATAACAATCACTAAGGACTTTTTGAAGTGTCTTTGGAATCTTCTTTGAGGAACAAAGTTCATTCATCGAATAATCATTTGATTAAAGGATCATTCCGTTAATTTTTCGGTCGCCCCACACGACTACTTAAACCTCAATCTATTTGAACCAACACGAGTGAAACTATTTTCACATGAATTTGTTACTCCTCTACCTTATTATATCTCATCATATCTCTTTATTTATTCCATCTCAAAACATGTTTGCGAATGTGTAATAAAAAAAATAAGTGCGAAATAATGAATAATACACAAAGTTTTTTTTTCTTTAAAAGTTCGGTTGAGTTCGACTCCGGTTACCACCACGGAGTAGGACACGACTCTAAGATCTTTGGTAACGTACAAATGTACTTACATATCACCCAACAACTCAATTCTTACATCAGCAGCGAAATTCGAACACGCAAATAATTAATCCTTTGAGTTGGTATAATACACAAAGTTAGTATTACAATCTATGTAACTATAAAATGTGAATAATAGAAAGAAGAGGATTTGGAGTAATTTATGGTTACATAAAAAATATTCAACTTCAAAAACTAACTGGAATAAAAAAAAACAAAAACCTTAAAAAAGCTACTGGTTGACTTAATACTAAAATGGTGCAGGGCTTCACACTACAACTAAAGATGAAAGGGGCAAAGTGGTCACAATACTTGAATAAACACTAGTATAAATCACCATGTCAGGATCCCAAACTTTCATGCATGCACTGCACCTCTCTGCATTTCCACGTTCCCTCCCTTCATCATCGGAAACAAGTCAAACACTGCATCGATCTCACTATTCCATCCTCCATGGGGGTATGTCGAGTTCGGTTTCTGCCACTACCGGCGCTGTTAGTGTTACTCCTCGCTGTCACCTCCCCCGTCCACTCATGCCCGCCGTCCGATCTGGCTGCCCTGCATGCCATTAAAGCAGCTCTCCGTGAGCCTCACGACGGCGTCCTCAACTCCTGGACCGGCACCAACTGCTGCAACAACTGGTTCGGCGTCGCCTGCGACAAGAACACCCGCCGCGTCACTGAAATCAACCTCCGTGCCGGCTCCGTCTACACCACCTTCGAGAAAGCCCACGAGCCCGCTTACATGGCGGGCCACATCTCCCGGGGGGTCTGCAAGCTGACTCAGCTCTCCAGCCTCACTATCACCGACTGGCACGGGATCACCGGCGAGATCCCCAGCTGCATCTCCTCCTTGTCCTTCCTCCGCATCATCGATCTCACCGGCAACCGCATCTCCGGTGAGCTCCCAGCAAACATCGGCAAGCTCCGACAGCTCACCCGTCTGAGCGTGGCCGACAACCTCATCAGCGGGAAAATCCCGCCGACACTGACGAGCGCCACAGAGCTCACCCATGTTGACCTCCGTAACAACCGAATCTCCGGGCCCATCCCACAGGGCCTGGGCCGTCTTAAGATGCTGAGCCACGTTGGGCTCAGCGGGAACCAGTTAACTGGGCCCATCCCGAGCTCGGTTTCACAAATTCCCCGTCTTGCGGATCTGGATCTATCTCATAACCAGCTATCCGGCCCCATCCCAGAGTCGTTGGGCCGGATGGCGGTTCTGGCAACGCTGAAGCTGGATACGAACAAGCTCTCAGGTACGATCCCGGCGAGCCTGTTGGGCTCGGACATTAGTGACTTGAACTTGGGCCATAACACGTTAGAGGGTAATATACCCGATGCATTTGGGGCTAAGTCTTATTTTACATCACTGGATTTGTCGAATAATAACCTCAAGGGTCCTATACCCAAATCCATATCTTCTGCTTCCTACATTGGATACTTGGACTTGAGCCACAACCATCTCTGTGGCCCAATTCCCAACGGCGATTTCTTAGATCATGTGGACGCGTCGTCGTTTGATTACAACGATTGCCTATGTGGAAAGCCACTCAAAGCTTGCTAAATTAGTAACACCATCATCAACAATGTGGTTGTGTGGTACGGTTATGGGTCAATTCATATTTTGCCCCTCTTTTATTTCCTGTATTTCATTTTTTTAAATAATAATAGAAGGTTCCTTTCCTTTCATATTCTTATGCTCATTATGATTTATCTTGAATTTTCTCCTATTATCCCGAGACATTTTCTTCGATGATCATCAATTTTCAGCATGTATAGTTGTTTTTATCACCGACTTGGCGTGATCTCCGGTGCACAGAACAAGCCATTCACTTGCTTCAAAGTTGAAATCAGGATGTCTGACATCCCCTTAATTTCATTGCTAGTATTTTATTACAACACCTGGGCAATGGAAGAGAGATGGAAGTCGTGATCACATAGTATAGTATGATAGTAAAAATTAGTTTTAATTTCATACACTCACACTTCAATTTTTTCTTCTTTCCCATTTTCAATCATTTTTCATCATATCTATTTCAATCATATCATTCATTTATTTCTTTTTTTTTTCATGTTTCATCCAAGTGTGAGTATATTTGAAGTGTCAACATATTTTTTTTCTTTCTAAAAATTAGGTCTTATAGCCTTCACCATCTGTTTGGGTGATGTATCGGTACACTACTTATAACTTGTAAACATAAAATTTGTGACCATCTGAAATAAAATTCGTAACTTAAAAAATAGTTGCTTGTAAATTAACTGTTCAATAGCTGCAAATTTATTAGTTAATTCGAAGCACTTTTTGCATACTATCACCCAAAATGTGGTGAACATTAGAGAACCTAAAAATCCCAATAGGAAGTTGCAGAAGTTAGCCCGACTATTTCTAGAGAAGTTTTATATTGAGTAGAAATATGTTTCAGATGACCCTTATATATGGAAAATCAATTTTTAAGGTGATGTCTCAAGATCGAATCATTAGAAAATCATTTATTAAGAGAGACCGCCACCGTATTTCGAACGTATTTTGAACATATTAACACATATAAAGACAAAAAATATATAACTATTTTATGAATTTGAAAAAACATTGAATTATTGCATATTTAAAGTGATTGTAGTTCGATTAAAAAGCTTCTTGAGTTAAAAAAAAAAGCATGACGGTCTTCGTTCTTAGAATTCAGCGTGAGTGAAATTCAGCAGCGGATTGGTTTGTGTGTTTGGGTGCTCCCTCTTATGTTTCCGCAAACTAGTTTTTTATAAGTTCATCGTGTTGAGCTAGTTAGAGTCTCTCTTATTGGAAGACTCCTTGGTGTTCCTTAGTCTCTTTTGTCTTATTGTTTTTCGATGAATAAAAAAAAAGCTTCTTGAGTTAAAAAAAAACATTTTTAACCAATCCTCTACCGCTTACCGTAAGATGAAAGATTAGTTTTAAAGTTACGTACTAGTTATGAGATACTTTGGTTAGGGAAAAAAGTGATTTAACCCAACTTTAACTTTCTGGAATCTCTATCCCAAGTCCTTCTCTTGGATCATCTTAGTCTGAAATGTTTAGTTTTAGATTAGTGGTTTTTCTCTCCGGTGCATGTTCTGATTGTAATTAATATAATGTGATCTCCTACAGTTTAATATTTTCTGTACAAGCCAAAGCACAAAACACGGTGGTTCAAGGTTGACCAAGCTAGCACTTGCTTCAAAATTAAAATTAGGATCGATGTCTGACATCCCCTTTCTTCATTACTGTAATTATGAGACTTCGTGAAATACTCAAGTTTACAATTATGTAGCACTTGTTTGTTGACAAATGTAAAATGACTGAATATTATAATTTATATAGCAGAGTGATCAAATGCAGCTATGGTTTTTTTAATTTTAAGCAAGTGAAGAAGAACATGGATGGAAAAGGGATGACAGGTAGACAGCACACGTGATACATTACAGCGGTTACAAATATGAACTGTAGCTGCAGCTAAGTCCTATACTCCTCCCTCTAAAATAATGGGTTAATAACAAGTAGAGCTCATCGATCAAGAGTTTAAAGTTTAGAGTTTAGGATAAACTCCAACATGAAAAAACAGTCCTTTATCCAAACAAAATCACTAACGGTAGAAGCTAACTTGCCCATAAAATCTGCGGCCAAGTTCCCTCTTTTGCGCACATGCAACAACATAAAATGAACTAAAAAAGCCAGTAATGTAAACACAATCTTGAATAATGGATGTCAAATAAGAGAACAGAACTTTGTGAGATTTCTAAGTATGGAGAAGCAACAAGCTATTGGCCGATCTCGAACAAAACGAGGCGAAACCCCTAATCCAAAGCCATGTGAATATCCCACCTCAAAGCAAGAGCTTTTGCCATGGTCGCATCAACTTTCCCTTCATGCCTAGGCGATGCATGCAGCAGCCCGGGTCTGGCCCAAAGAATCCAGCGCCACCATGCCAATAGTGTTCTCGGATCAAGTTCTGTTAGTTTCGACTTGTCGCCGACCAGTTCTATAGGCCTTGGTTAGCGTCTTTTTGGTTTGAATTTTTTGAATTTTTTTTCTTATTTAGTTCGCGCCAAATCCATCTTGTAACATTCTCCCGTCAATTTGCAGTTTCCAATTATGGTGACTTCCTCTTGCTTCCGAGTGAAAAACTTTATTAGGCCATTTCGGACAGAAAGTACTACTCCGAAGCGATTCAGAGATGACCTTCCTAGGATTGCATTGTATGGAGAGTTATTTTCTACTATAAAAAACTTTGTTGTCTCTGATATTCTTCGGACTCCTTTTTCGAGAGTCAATCTCATTTCCAAGAACCCGACCGAACTAGTCTTTATCCCAGTAAAAACGATTAAATGAGCCACTACTAGTATAAGGTATTCTTGTTCAAAGCCCAAATTATTCATGCAATTCAAGAAGATGATGTATGCGGAACTTTCAGAGTCAACCAGAATTCTTTGAACTTCAATTTTTGCCATTTGAGCCGAAGTCACTACAGTAAAATCTAGATTGACCTTGCGACTTTGATTTTCGGCATACGTGAAGATCATATTTGGATTCCCCTTGAACTTTTTGTTTTGTACTTTTTTTAACCAACACACTTAAATGCTTCTTTCGAGATTGTGTAGGCCATCCTCCTCCCGCGAATCCTCTAGCAATGGGGTTCATTGAAGTTTAATTTGTGATTGTTGAAGAGATTGCATCTTCGATTGTTGAAACTTTTGTTCTATTAAGTTCCCCAGAGACAACGCCAATTGTACGGTCCTAAGAATATATGCTGGATCTCTCTTGGCCACGGTAGTTGATCACAACAGATTGAGTTGGTTGCTGTCCTTGAAGTCACGATGGAGCTCGAGGTCCCGTGGTGAGGGGGGTACCTATAGAAGAGACTATGACGCTCAAGTGAGTGCAAGTGTTGGGAGAGAATCCCAGAGAATCAGTTATAACACAAGTCTAAAGGCTAAGAATCAATAACATGTTTATGCAAACAGACTATAGAACGTGTATTTGTAGGGTCGGTGTTCATGACAGTTGCCCTTGCAAGTGTGAGGGAAACCCTTTAATCTAGTTTCGGAGTGGGTAGGATGGCCTTTGGACGTCCTGCTTTAATTCGTCATGTCTCGACCTTCAAGTGGCCAAGCGAACACTGATCGCGCGAGGCGTTTCTTCCTGAGTTATTCAGACCGACCTTATGTCGAATGCTTCAGGACATGCCTTTTGATCGGCTTAGATCCTCATACCGGGTGGTTTAGAAGCCAGCCGGAACACCATCAACAACTTCAAATTCATCATCACAAAATTGACTATTTTCATAATCAGCTATATCTCCACACACATAAGCAACATGATCACAAAAATAACTATTTTCTTCTTCAGCATCACTCTTATATTCCTCTTCCTCTTCCAAACAAAAAGACAAGTTCTCAATCCCTACAAATATAAAATGACCAAAGTCTTACCGTGTAAAAATGGAAAATACATATCATGTAACTCTATAACAGAGGGAGCAAACATTCCATGCTACGTGTCCACTTTTCTAAAACTATGGAATTGTACACAACTAAGGAATTTCTTACCTCCGCATTTCACCTTCCAGTGGTGTCGAACATCCAGCTTGTGATTTCACAGAACCCATTTCTTAGGGCTCAAGCACGGTGAAGAACAGAGAAGAAAAGATTTGGTTTGAAATTGCATGAGAAGAAATGGGTGAAAGTGAAGAGAGGAGAAGAAATCGTGAAGCCGGTTATAGCGGGTCAAAAATAGGGACCTTATCTCTTTCCACATCTCTTCTTAAATTCCAATTTCCAAGTTAAGATAACAACTTTACTACTATCCATCCTGCTACTCTCCCGCGCTGGAATTTAGAAAGGTGTTATCTTTGTGCTTTTCAAATCCAAAATGGCAAAACCTTTCTGTCACGAGATGATGATCTTAAACATGTCTGTGTTTTCTAGTGCTCTTATGTACATCCCCAATTCACATGCCTATCTTATCTTCACTATTCCCCATTTTCATCCGCATTGGGTTGGGTCATGTTTGGTGCATTGCAATGATCTAACCCGTTTTGCGGTTTTTGATTTTGAATTTCTCATCAAAGATGGAGGCTTTTGTGTTTTTATTTATGACCCTTTTGCTGTGCGGTTGTGGTGTGGCCAAAGAATGCACCAACATTCCTAAGCAATCGCACAAGCTCAATTACGAGCTATCGACAACCAATAACGAGACATGGAAATCAGAGGTGTTGATGTCTGAAATGCATTTGACTCACACTGATGAATCCGCTTGGGCAGATATGATGCCAAGGAAGTTCATGAATGAGAAAAACAAACAGGATTGGGGTTTCATGTATAGAAAAATTAAGAACATGGGGACTTTCAATTCACCACCAAAAGGGTTTCTCAAAGAAGTGCCTCTTCAGGATGTGAGGTTGCTTGAGATTGAGGGTTCCATCCATTGGAGGGCACAGCAAACGAACTTGGAGTATCTGTTGATGTTGGATGTGGACAGGTTGCTTTGGTGCTTCAGGAAGACTGCTCCTTATGGAGGATGGGAAGCTGCAAATATTGAGCTCAGGGGTCATTTTGTTGGTAATTAGTTCATTTCATTCATTATTCATGGATGGTTGATTACTTTTACAACCGCGTGCAGAATGTCATAAAGAAGTACACTGTAGAAAGACACTATCTATCACTGAATACGGAATCTGGAGGAATGAATGATGTCCTTTACTAATTATATAGCTTAACGGTGGGTTTACTAGTTCACATATGTAGTTTCCTTTACTATTGTTGCTTTGTGTGCTTGTATAATGTTCTTGACTTGTAGACTTTGTTGACCTTAGTATACAAATTAGAAGATAGGGATTCTAATTCATTCTTGAGAGATTGTTTTATAAGCATTGGCTTACTTAGCCTTCATGATTATAGATGGCACAAGATACCTAGTTATTACAGCAAACTTCAATTCTCAAGGAAAGGTGTAATGTTATTCTCTGCAGGGGGATTCAAAACATCTAACGTTGGCTCACCTTTTTGACAAACCATGCTTGTCACTCAAGCACCCCTGTTTGTACCTATAGGCCTTCAGTCTGTCATTGTTTGTGAAATACACTTTCACTGCGACCTGAATGATAGAAATAAAACACATATTAATGTCCACCTCACATTTAATAATAGTATTCATACTTCAATTTAGACATGTCTATTTGTAGCCTTTGTGTCTTTTTATTTGTTACCTATGGTCCTTTTTCATTTTAAAATGTTTCTCCTATTGCATGTTTTTATATTTGTGCAGTAAATTTATAGTTCAAACTTCAAATTACATTTATATTCATTGCATTTGCTTTATCCCCGCTAATGAGCGTGTTTAGAGTAATATCATAAGTAATCATTAACCTAATTAAAACTCAACATCTGCTATGCCTTTCAACTTTCTTAGACTTTTTCTTGTTCTTTGGCGTGTTAGGATATTGCGACATTCTTTATGAACACTGTAAACTCTTCTCACAGCTATGCAACTGGAGGGACATCAGTAGAGGAGCTCTGGTATTAAGACATCAGCATTTTATGTTTCAGCTTTTTCATATGCATTTAGAATTATCCTTTGAATTTGTCTTCTGGAAGGGCATAAAGGATACTATAAAGTGTTTTATTCCTTTAGTTATTCATTATCGGTTCTAGATTTCTTTCTTAATTCCTTTACATCAATTTTTGCGTAGGCGTGATCCAAAGAGAATAGCAGACAACCTAAAATCAATTTTTCTTAATTCTTTCTGGTGCTGCTATGGAACAGGTGCTCAAATTGTATCAAACTGCACCATATTCTTTGTCAATTTTTTCATGCTCTCAATTTCTTTAATTTTCCTGTTAATTAGGAATTGAATCATTCTCAAAGCTGGGAGATTCTATCTACTTCAAAGAGGAAGGGAAAAATTCTTCTCTATACATCATTCAGTACATATCAAGCTCATTTAATTGGAAATCTGGGAAAATCTTGCTCAATCAGACTGTGGTTCCAGCTTCTTCATGGGATCCTTATCTTAATGTGACATTTACATTTTCTCCTCTTCAGGTGCCTATTACATTGTCTTTTAAGATTTCATTTTCAAAATATTAGGTCCCTTCCCTACTTCTTTTGTTGATTATTACTTTATTATCTATCACTGTCATCTGAGATGTGACCAAGGAAATTGGAGTATAATTTGTTGCAATCTAGTGTATGCTAGTGTATCAAGCACAATAGGTTACCTTTTCAAAATTGCATCATCAAGGTGATTGATTATATTAATTGAAGATGGGTTCCTGATACTGCTCCAAAATTTGGTATCTCAACTTGATTATACATCAGGGCAATTTAGTTACTTAGATTTATTTTAAAAAATTTAATTGCTGATAAAGGATAATGGATGGGGCACTCTACTTTTTTCTTCCACAACCTATATTTTGATACCTTTACTTGTGCAGAAATCTGGTATTTCCAAAAAAAGAAAAGCATGGAACTTTCGACTACCATCTTGGACAAGTGCAGCTGGTGCCAAGGGGATATTAAATGATCAAAATTTATCTCTTCCAACTCCAGGTGTGAATCTCTCTTTACTTCCCTTTTATTATCTAATCACAGACACAGGTTGGACACACACACTAGCAAACTAAATATCTGTAATTTGTCAATCTCTAGGAATTTTTTTATCAATCAGACGACGAGGGTGTGCTAGCAACAAGCTGACCCTTCAATTGCCAATTACCATCAGAACTGAGGCCATAAAAGGTAGCTTCAATTCATAAGATAATCTGTGTGTCTTGATGAAGAATCATACTTTTTTAATGAATGTCCTAACCTTGCTGATATTGTGTATTACAATAGCAACAACAACAACAAAAGCCTTATCCCACTAAGTAAGGTCGGTTATTGTGTATTGCTGATATTGTGTATTAATTTTGATTAAATTCAGATGACAGGCCTGAATATGCATCTGTTCAAGCAATTCTTTATGGTCCTTATCTTCTTGCTGGTCATACCACTAAGGATTGGGACATTAAAGCTGTTGCAGACTGGATTACTCCAATTCCTTCCAATTACAATAGTCAACTAGTTTCTTTTTCCCAAGACTTGGCGAACTAATCTTTTGTTTTAACTACAAACTCAAACCAATCACTTACAATGCAAAAGTTACCTGAACCCGGCACTGAGGTTGCCCTGCATGCAACCTTTAGACTCATCCTAAAAGATCAGTCTTCGTCGTCAAGTCTTTCATCATTGGCAGATAGTATTGGTAAATCAGTGATGTTAGAACCAATTGATCTTCCTGGAATGAATGTTGTTCACCAAGGAGCAAACCAACCTCTGATCATTAATTCCCATGGCGGGCCGTCTTCGGTTTTTCTTGTGGCACCGGGATTGGATGGACGAAAGGGAAGCATTTCTTTAGAATCCCAGAGCAATAAGGGTTGTTATGTGTACAATGGTGTGAGATCTGGTTCAGGAGTGAAGCTCAGTTGCATCTCTGGTTCTGCAGCTACTTTTAAGCAAGCAGCAAGCTTTGTTTTGGGGAAAGGATTAAGGCAATACGATCTTATCAGCTTTGTGGCCAAAGGGACAAACAAGAATTTTCTTTTGGAGCCATTGTTGAGTTTCAGAGATGAGCATTATACGGCTTATTTCAACATTCAACATTGATAGATACACGTTTTTTATTCAGAGATGATTTCTCCTCTTCTGCTCGATGCTCTGTATTTGAAGGTGTGCATATGAACAATAGGATATGCATATATGATCACTGTGATTTCTCCTCTTCTGCTCGATGCTCTGTTTGATTGTGACATCAAACATGAAAAATAAAAGCACGTTTGGATACGGATCAAATAATACTTATCCGGGCTTAGCCCGCTAAAAAATGCATTGAGTAAAATTCAATTAGTGTTCTTGAGTCCGTAATCAATAATTGAATTTACTAATCCGTTAGCGCACTAAGGTCCTGCTTGGAAGATTGGAAGAATTTATTTAAACTTATACTATAACATAAACGCTTATGCAAGTGTTTGAGAAAACTTATGTACATAGTTTACGATCTACCTACTTATATGTTGTTTTGAGATCATTTTCATAAACTATTTACAATAACTTATGAATAAGACGTTAAGCTTATTCATAAGCTTTTTTCAACTTATTCTAATAAAATTCTCAAATTAGCTTCTGAATTTTAATCAATCCGTTTTCCCTAATCTACTCTAAGTGGGGGATGATTGACTAATGAGATTTTAATTAAGACAAAATTGACTCAAGTCAAAACAAACATAACATGTATAAATAAATATGAGAAGCACACAACAAGCTTGTTTGGCATCTAACAAACTAAACACCACAGGTTGAAAGAAATGCTTAGGTGGACGCTCAAAGATGAAGAGAAATGATAATGTAGACAACTATTCAGGTGCGTGAACGATGATGGATGCATGGTTTAAGCGGCTTCCCACATAGGCACGGATTGTGATGGAACGACGGTGGCTGAAGATGATCGAAGGAAGGTCCACGTGGAATCCGACCACAGAGACGGTTATGACTCAAGTCGAGGTAGCCAATGTACAAGGCAACCGCCATGGACTTTGGAACGGAACCGCTCAAGTTGTTGCGTGACAAATCAAAGTTTATGAAGTACGAGGCTGTTCCAAACACATCAGGAATGTGTCCACTCAACGCGTTCCTGCTCAGGTCCAAACGGCTCATTCTAGAAGCCAGCAGCGTCCCCGGAATCTTCCCGGTCAAGTTGTTGTATTTCAGGTTCAACCAGTCGAGAACCGGCATCCGGCCCAACGAGGCCGGAATGGAACCGGATAACCGGTTTAGAGAAAGGTCGATGTCAGACAGCCCATAGATGTCGGATATCGACCTTGGTATCTGCCCGGTTATCCGGTTGTGGCTTAGCGTGAGCCGGCTAAGCTTCTTGAGCCGGCCCATGTTCCACGGAATCGGGCCCTCTAGGGCGTTGTTGTGGAGATCCAGTCGCATGAGGTTGGAGAGGTTCACCAGCGTGGTTGGGATTATTCCGGAGATGTGATTGTCTGCGAGGTTGAGCACGGTAAGCTGCGTGAGGCTCCCTATGTCCCAGGGAATCTTCCCTGTGATGCGGTTTCCGGAGAGGTCTATGGTTTGGAGTGAACGGAGGGTGGTGGTGATGCAGCGAGGTATAATTCCCGAAATGCCCTTCCAGTCGGAGATTGTGATGCTGGAGAGCTGCGTGAGGTTGCAGATTGATGGGGAGATGTGGCCGGTCATGTATCCGGTGCTGTTATTGTGGCGGTGGTTGTAGTGGTTGTAGTCGTCGGCGACGGTGAGGCCGGGGAGGTTAATCCCGGCGACGCGGCGGGTGGTTGGGTCGCAGGTGACGCCGTACCAGTGGTAGCAGCAGTTGGTTCCTCTCCATGAATGGAAGATTCCAAAGTTGGGTTCTTGAAGAGCTGCCTTGAAGGCCATGAGTGATGCCCATTCAGAAGGAGGACATGACTCAACGAGTGAGGGAAGAAGAAGAGCCACTAGAAGGGTCACTAGTGACATTGCCAAAACTGCTCTAACACTACTACCCATTTTATTAATTTGATCCAGGTGCATGCAAATTAATTACAACTATATTTGCATGCATGCGTGATCGATCTCTTTGTTACTTAACAATAGTTTGGTCTGTGCTTGTATATATATAATATAATATATTTTGACATGGGAGATGGGCAATAATGCAATGCTTGTGATATAAGGATTGATTTTCAAAATTGATTAATTAATTCACACCTCACTAAAAGAGTCACTAAAAGAGGTGAAGAGATCGAAAGAGATAAAAAAAAAGAGAAAAATCAAAGTATGAGATATGGTAAATGATATAATATAAAAAAATGAGAGAAATATATACAAAATTGAGATATAGTAGAATAGAAAAATAATGAGATGTGAATCGATCAATGCTCTCGTTGATTTTAGGTATTTTATTGGGGAAGCTAGCATACGAATGAATATGGTTTCTGTTAACAAGAAAGGAATTTTGTGAAAGTGATGGTTTAATTTGGTGGTGGGGCAAAGCTTAGCTGGATGTATAACGTGTTTAGCATTTTATTTTTGGTACATAACGTGTTCAGCGTTTGCATGCGGTGAAATTATGCAAGAAGATATGTCCTTAAATGGAATTAGAGGATTCAATGAGAGTACTACACCAACGGGAAAATAAAACATACACAACTCAATTCCACCTCCACATATTGGAACATAAAGTAAAAGAGAGAGAGAAATATTAGATATGATGGATGATGTGAAAAAAAAAAAGAGTGAGAAAGAAAGAAAAAGTGATTAGAAATGAGGTGAAAGAGAATGAAAGTGTAAATATATCAAAACTCACACCAATTTTTGTTTTTAGTAACACTGTATAGTCACCAGGCTAAAAATGTTGTCAAAAAAATGTATTAAGAATTAGTTTGTGTTTGATGCCATAAAGAGTTTGTTTTAGGTAACACATTTTTACACAATACTAAATAAATGTTCAATATCTAATAATAAGGATGGATTATTAAGTGTTCTCTTTTCTATACAATAAGTTACATTTTTTTACCGTATTACTATTGAGTATAAGAAACTGTTACCAAAGGAAATAGGTACCGTCGGAACATTACTTGATAAGTGTTATTTTTTCTATACAATAAGTTACACTTTTTTACCGTATTATTATAGAGTATAAGAAACTGTTACCAAAGGAAATAGGTACCGTCGGAACATGAAATCCTTGAAACTATTAGGTAAAGTTTAGGAAATATTTTCTGTATCTGCGCTTTTGAACTGTTGTGAAAAGTAAAATTGTGTAGGAGTGAAGAGAGGGATAAGGAAGGCAAGGAGAGTGTGTGGCTTATTACACCAAAAAGAAATGAGGATTGCACTTTAATTTGGTGGGTACTATGTAGTATCTGATTCTATTTTGCAAAGCACTTGTCTTTTTAAAGTGGTAGTGCGTTAGTATACTTGCTAGTCATCACATGGAAATAGTTATCTTCTCACTTATTCACAAGAGAGATGATGAGAATGAACGAGAAATAAAAATCAATAAGATATATGATTGGCAATGCGATAGAAAAAAAAGAAAAATGATAGGTTTATACTCACCTCACTCTCACTCACATGAGAGATAAGAAAAAAAATGAGAAATATGATAGACGATAACATAGGAAAATAAGAGAGACAAGAAGAAAAATTAGAAGAAAAAGTTTGTGTAAATAAATCAAACTTGAAAAAGAATGGGTTAACCGCAGTCTCTCATCTATCACGGTTATGTAATTTGCCTTCCCGATGTTTAAAATTAGGGGTGGCAATATGGACTACCGGCCGGGCCCAACCCGCCAAAAGCCCGCCAAAATGCGGGGCGGGTTTGGTTGGCCCACATTTGGTATATGGGTTGAAAGTCTCAACCCAACCCATATTTTGGTGGGCTAGCGGGTTGGCGGGCTAGCCCGCCAAAATTTCAAAAGCAAATTCCTAAAATAAGATTGTCTCCCAAAAGCGTTCAAAATTATATTAGCTTTGATTTTGAATCCGTTTCCCATGCTAGTAATTGCTGTAAAAACAACAAAAGATTGGACTCAGCTTTAACAAAACTTGAATTAGAGCAAGCTACAGAACAAGCTACAAAACTTAAGTGCAAACAATTGTCTACAGAACTACAGAACTAGTAAGGGATGGACCTAATTGTTTCCAATTTCAATTGTTTCCAATTTTAATTTGTTTCCAATTTCAATTGTTTCCGATTTCAATTTCAATTGATTTCCTTCTCAATTTGAGTCTCCTACCATTACATCCGAGAAATTGAACAAGAAGAACTATTTAGACTATCGTAATGTTGTGCAAGTTTGATTTTGGGTCCAGGGCTATTTTATCACCTCACTAAGAATGCCTAATAGTGCTGAATCTGCGAAGGATGAGTGGTAAAGGGCTGACTATCAACTTGTAGCCCTATTATGGAAGTCTATTAAGTCCAGATTAATGGTGCTATTTCAATTGATTTCCTTCTCAATGCCTGATAGTTATGTTTACATATATGAATTAGTATGATATGAATGGTTCAAGACAATAGATGTTGGGGATGAATGATTATCATAGACAGACACTGCGGCGGCTGGCGGAGAAAAGAAGAGGAGAGTGCAGCGGCGGAGAAGAGGAGAACGCGCGGTGGAGAAGAGGAGAGGCAGCGGAGGAGAGGAGACAACCGTTGAGGACGAGAGCGCGGGCTGACGGCGCGGCGGTGGAGGAGACAGGACAAGGAATCAAGGACAATGGGTATGGGCGTGTTATGTCAAAGAGAAAGAATCTGAAACCCTAGCTATTGCTGCTGGGCATCGTTGTTGAGATGAATGAGTTTTTTTTTTAATTTTCTGTTTGGTAAGTTATTAAATAAAAAATATATATATATGCTGGGTTTCTAAAGTGAGTACTTGGACTGAAAATCTCAACCCAACCCACAAAAAATGGCAGGCCAAACGGGCCGGCCCAGCCCATATTGCCACCCCTATTTAAAATAAGCGATTTTAGTCTATGAATTTTTAATTTGTAATAATTGGGTCTTTTTGTAACACTGTTATCCAATTGCTAATGGAAGAGGGAGGTCCATGTCATCCAAGTGGAACACAAGGGCGGGCCCAAGTCATTAATAAGCTCCACATAGACTAACTCCATTAGCAATTGGATGAATATGTAACAAAAAGCCTAAATTTCCACAAATTAGAAATTTATGAACTAAAATCACTCGTTTTAAACACCTCGGAGTCAAGTTACACAATTGTAATAGTTAAAGGTTCAAAAATGCAATTAAGCCTATGGAAAATGATATTACGCGACATCCAAATGACTCATGGGATTAGTGAACATTTTTAGCGGTCACAATTTGCGAGCCCTCAATTGTCCCTCTTTAAGCCTAAGGTTTGAGCCCTCACTAGGTTCTCTTTAAACTCAGTAACTTTCTCTGTCTTAGAACAAAATAACATCCGCCCACCTAAATTTCTATTAAAAAAAATATATGACGTGTGATGTGAACTCCATTATGATTGACTTTACAAGTCAATTTTTTAAACATCGATATCTGTCTCGTACATTCCCCTTTTCTCTACTTTTGTCTTTGAGTCATACATATCATATATCACTACGAAAAATGTTGAAATAGTATGTAAAAGTAAAATATTATAGATATTTTATCACTAAGATAGAACTTTTGTTTTTGCAACTTACTTTTCATGGTTGATGTGTAATTAACAGTGGTCATATATTCATATCCAGTTGATCATTAGTACTGCTTCAATTACAGAGCACCGAGCACAAGAGGAAATTCATCAACAATTCTTTCTACAATTGAATGTCGATTATTTGAACCTTCATAGACCAAAGTTACATACAATATTATTTAGTTAAAATAAAAACGTGTATTATCAGTGTTGAATGTTGAAATAAACCGTATAATGCTCATCTCTGAAACTCAATAATGGCTCCAAAAGAATATCCCTGCTTGCCCCTTTGGCCACAAAGCTGATAGGATTGTATTGCCTTAATCCTTTCCCAACAACAAAGCTTGTTGCTTGCTTAAAAGTATCGTCAGAATCAGAGATGCAATTGAGCTTCACTCCTGAACCAGAGCTCACACCACTGTACACATAACAACCCTTATTGCTCTGAGATTCTAAAGAAATGGTTCCATTACGTCCATCTAATCCCGGTAACACAAGAAAAACCGAAGACGGTCCGCCGTTGGAAATGATAAGAGGTTGGTCTGCTCCTTGGTGAACAACATTCTTTCCAGGAAGATCAATTGGTTCTAACAGAACTGATTTACCAATACTATCAGTCCACGATGAAAACTTTGAGGAAGAATCTTTTAGGACAAGTCTAAAGGTTGCATGCAGAGCAAACTCAGTGCCAGATTCAGGTAATTCTTGCATTGTAAGTGATTGGTTTGAGTTCGTTAAAACAAAAGTTGAGTCTGGACCAGCTTGGGAAAGGGAAACTAGTTGACTATTGTAATTGGAAGGAATTGGAGTAATCCAGTCTTCAACAGCTTTAATGTCCCAATCACCAGTGGTGTGACCAGCAAGAAGATAGGGACCATAAAGAATTGCTTCAACAGATGCATATTCAGGCCTGTCATCTGAATTTAATCAAAATACACAATGCCAGCAAGGTTAGGAGCTTAAAATATTCTTCATTATAAAGATATTGATCATCAAGACACATGGATTATCTAGTGAAGCTACCTTTTATGGCCTCTGTTCTGATGGTAATTGGCAACTGAAGGGTTAGCTTATCGCCGGCACTCCACTGTCGTTTGACTGACAAAAAATTTCCTAGATATTGACAAAACAAAATATGGCTTCTATGAGTGACAATTTTTTCTGTTATAAATTACACACATAATAGTTTGCTAGTGTGTGTACGTATGTGTCATAACTTAATGTCCTACGAGCTTTTTTGGTGGTTAAGCATTCTTGAATCTAGCGTGCACGGGGAGCACCTGTGTCTGTAATTATGTGTTAGATAAATTACACACATATAATAGTTTGCTAGTGTGTGTACGTGTGTGTCCTAACTTAATGTCCTACGAGCTTTTTTTGGTGGTTAAGGGGAGCACCTGTGTCTGTGATTAGCTAGCAAGGGGAATCTTAACCTTTGGATAATAAAAGGGAAGTGAGGAGAGATTCACACCTGGAGTTGGCAGAGATAAAGTTTCACCATTTAATATCCCCTTGGCACCATCTGTACGAGTCCAAGACGGTAGTCGAAAGTTCAATGCAGACAAAGTACCAGTTTCCTGCAGAAGTAAAGGTATGAAAATATAGGCTGACGAAGAAAACAAGTAGAGGATCTTATACTTATACATTGTTTACTAAATTAGGTAGAAAAAATGGCATTAGAAATCACACAACAAATCAGAAGATAGAGTACCCCGATCCATTATCCTTTAGCAATTAAATTTTTTAAAATAAATCTAAGTAACTAAATTGTCCTGACACAACCATGAGGGATGTATTTCTATGGCTGCACCTAGCAGAGCTAAGATGAGGGTTGATGCCTCTACTGCTGAAGCACTAGCTCTAAGGTGGGCTCGCTCTCAAACTAGCTGTCCAATGTGCATTCCCTAGTCTTCATGTGGAATCAGACTCTCTCATTGTTACTAGAGGTTTCTGCTCTGGGAAGTTTACCCTGATATTCAACTCATAGTAGATAATTTCATCTCCTTGAACAGGAAGTAGCTATCCTCTCCTTGTCTCATGTTTATAGGCAGCAGAACAATTTAGCACATATTATAGCTAAGCTAGCTTGTTTTTGTCCTGAACTCCTGATACAGTTTGGAAGGGAAATGTCCCTCCTCACATCTTGGATGTAGCTATGTCTGATCTTTCCAATTAATGAATTACGAATTTTACTTCAAAAGATAAAATAAAAATTGTCCAGATGCATAATCAAGCTGAGATACCGAATTTTGGTGTCGTATCAGGAACCTATCTTCAATTAATAATTCTCTTGATGATGCATTTTTCAAAAGGTAACCTATTGTACTTGTTATACCACCATACTTTGTCTTACCAAAATTAAGAGGGTTGAAATGTGTAAGTACTACTACTGCTCTACTAGATTCCAAGAGATGATACTCCAATTTCCTTTGTCATGTCTCAGATGACAATGATAGATCATAAAGTAATTATCAACAAAAGAAGTAGGAAAAGGACCGAATATTTTGAAAATGAAAGCCTTAGTGAAGAAGGGGTTGGGAGACAAAAGAGACCAAACTTTGCCCACATTAGGCTTTATGAGGATGTTTAATCTTAAAAGGTATCCGAGATAATGAGATACCATAAGACAATGTAATAGGTACCTCCTGAGGAGAAAACGTAAATGTCACTTGCAGGTAAGGATTCCATGAAGAAGCTGGAAACACTGTCTGATTGATCAAGATTTTCCCAGATTTCCAATTAAATGAGCTTGATATATACTGAATGATGTAAAGAGCAGGATCTTTCCCTTCCTCTTCGAAATAGATAGAATCTCCCAGCTTTGAGAATGATTCAACTCCTAATAAACAGGAAAAAGAAATTGAGAACATAAGACTGGTAGGAATATGAAAGAATTGACAAAGAATATGGTGCCGTTTGAAGTAATTTGAAACGTGAACAAAACAAATGAGCACGGAGCACCTGTTCCATAGCAGCACCAGAACGAATTAAACGGCGTCCCCCAACTATGTCCAGTTTTAGCTTTGGAAACCCCAAGACCAAGTGGAAGCATATAAATCATCACTCCAGGATCTGTTCCTCTTTGAATGCTGAGTACACCATTTGTTAAAGCACGCTCATAATAATCTGCGTAAGTGACTTCTTTGGTCCATCTAAATAGGTGGCGTGAAACCTGGAATCATCTCATTTTTAGGTGCTAAGATAATGGAAACATTGTCTGGCAATACAAATACTTAAAATAGAAATAAACTAACAATTATCTCAGAATATTGTGTCTTATCTAGTGTTGTTAATTGCGGATGGCGGGTCATGGCGGAAAGCCAAAATCCCGCCATACATGACAAATAATGGCGGAAAATAGCGAATATGGCGGGATATCGGCCAATGGTGATGAGCCAAAAAACCGGCATGAGAAACCGCCATGGCGGATATTTGATAACCTATCACACACACATATAAACACATACAAGCATAAATCATAAACATAATACCAATGAATTACCATGTGACAATAAGTCTTCCCTCTTATAGTTTAAGAAAATTATGATTTTTTTTCATATACTTAATTTTAACTTCTCAAGCATTATATGAGCTAATAAAATGATGAATGATTGGATATACCTTCAACATATTATAAGTAGTGCACGATTCTTCGTTTTCTGTTGATTTTAGGTTGTCTGCTATTCTCTTTGGATCATGCCTAATCAAAAATTGAAGTAAAGGAGTTAAGAAAGAAATATAGAACCGACAGTCAATAACTAAAGGAACAAAACACTTTATAGTATACTTTGTGCCCCTCCAGAAAACAAATTCCATGGATAATTCTAAATGCATATGAAAAAACTGAAACATAAAATGCTGATGTCTTAATACCAGAACTCGCTTACTGATGTCCCTCCAGTTGCATAGCTGTGAGAAGAGTTTATAACGTCCATAAAGAATGTTGAAATTTCCTAACACACCAAAACATCAAGAGTCTTAGAAAGTTGAAAGGCATAGCAGATGTTAAGGTATTAATTGGGTTAATGATTACTTCTGATATTACACTAAGGCTTTTGTTGTTGTTGTATTACACTGAACACTCATTATTAAAGGGGAAAAAGCAAATGCAACAAATAGAAATGTAAATTGAAGTTTGAACTACAAATGTACTGCACAAATATAAAACATGCAATAGAGGAAATATTTTAAAATTAGAAAGGACCATAGGTAACAAATAAAAAGACACAAAGGCTACAAATAGACATGTTTAATTTTAAGTATGAACCATATAATAGGTTCTTAATGAAAATGTTAGGCGGACATCACTACCAATATATGAATTTTGTTTCTATCATTCAGAGTGAAACTATACTTCACAAACAATGACAGACTGAAGGCCTATTGGTACAAATAGGGGTGTTTGAGTGACGACTATCTTCAGGTTGAACCATCAAGTATCAAGTGAATAAGTTGCTTCAACAAGCCACTGACTGAAAAAGTTATGCGAGATTGTTGAAGAAATACCATAAGTAAACTATTAAAATGCAGTGTGTAAATTAAAAAACTAAGTGAATGGAATAGAAAAGAAACATTGTTTTATTAAAACGTCAAATATATATCAGTAGTCTACAATGTGCCTAAATAGTTCACCTTATAAAGTGGATCCCCCATGACTTCATACCGCATTTGAGCTCCAATAACAATTGGTATATGTGTATTAGCATGAAAACCAGCTATGTCATCAGCCTACATGAAAAGAGAGAAGTTTAAAAAATAATTATTTGGCATCATTATAAAATTAGATATAATTAATAAGCTAGAATAATGCCCAAGCTCAACATCCAATATCTAATTGTTTCATTTGGAGGTGAGCACAATATTATAATCAGTATTCAAGTACAGGAACTTCTTCTTTCCGTGTATAAAAAGGAGTAACTTGATTGTCTATATTTTACTCTTTATATGATCTATTTTACAAAACATTAAAGTTGGAATAAAGCAATAATTTAGTTTTACATTTTAGCTTTCTGGTATATATTATATTCCATGGACTTTTCCAGTTCCAGGTTTATTTACTCATCTGAAAGCTAGCATTAGTTATAATTACAATACAAACTGATCCTAAAAATGATTTGAAAGACCACTGCGACCTGTTGAAATTTATCGCCAAGTATAAAATAGAATGTGGATAAAATAGAAATATGTCAAAACAAATAATGTTATTAGTTACCTGCACTGCAAGCAACCCTAAAAAGCATGGTTTGTCAAAAAGGTGAGCCAACAACAGATGCTTCGAATCCCCCTGCAGAGAATAACATGACAGCTTTACTTCAGAATTGAAGTTTACCGTAATAACTAGGTATCTTGTGCTATAATCATGAAATTGAACGCTACATAAGCCAATGCTTATAAAATAATCTCTCAAGTATGATTTAGAATCCCTATCTTCTAATTCCTATACTAAGATCAACAAAGTCTACAAGTCAAGAACATTATACAAGCACACACAGCAACAAAAGTAAGGGAAACTATGTGAACTAGTAAACCCACCGTTAAGCTATATAATTTGTAAAGGACATCATTCATTCCTCCAGTTTCCTCATTCTGTGATTGATAGTGTCTTTCAATAGTGTACTTCGTTATGACATTCAGCACGCGGTTGTAAAAGTAATCAATCATCCATGTCACCATTTTCAGAGCTTGAGGGTTTCCAGCAACAGTATATTGATCCAACAGGCCAGCCAAGATCTGTCAAAGTTAAATATTTGAAATCCCACAATGATAAGGCCAAGAGCACTTGCAAAAGGAAAAACCACTTTTGATTCTACCTTATGAATGGTGTAATAGGGAGCCCACACAGATTGAATAGCTTCAAATCGATCAAAAAACTCTGATGGAAATGCAGAGAGATATCCTGATCCAATTTTCTCCTGACAGGCAGACAGACCGGCAACAAGGGCGTCCATTCTCTTCTTCAGGGTATCATTGTTCGTGCTGGCCCACATTAGTGCTGATGCACTCAAGTAATGCCCTTCACAGTGTCAAAAACAAGCAATTATAAATTATCCTTCGAAAGTGAATTGCAGAAGCTGAAAGTTGCAGCCAGGGGAATGAATTCGCTATGTATTTGTGTTTCTACACATCAGTTTGTGAGAGATATTTCATAAGTTATGAACAAACCTCAAACAAAACAAAAAAAATAACTCACTACTTGAGATACATGGAGTCCAATGAATCCTTCATACTTCATAGGTAACTTTCTATATAGAAAGCCAAGCTTTTCAAAAGCTTGAGAACATTTGTTACTGTTCAGGTGGGTAGGTAAAAAAAATCAACTGCGAAATATTCTCTGAGCATAGCTGCAATCTTCTATTCAAGTCAAATATTTTAACATTCTCTCAGCTCCAACTACAAAATACCAATAAAGAAGTGCTAAATGTTTACAAGAAAAAGAGATACATGCATTTACTGATTTACAACCTTTGCATTTCGAAAAGTTCAAACCCTTTATGAAAAATGAGTCTAAATGAAGAACCTCAAACTGGGACACAAGTTAGATTTGGTGAACACATTTAACATGATTAATGAAACAAACTAACCCACAAAATGACCCCTGAGCTCAACATCTGAACCTTCCCATCCTCCATGAGGCAACCCAGGAGTTGGTAGACCAGCAGTTTTCCTGAAGCTCCAAAGCAACCTGTCCACATCCAACATCAACAGATACTCCAAGTTTGTCTGCTGAGCCCTCCCATGGATGGAACCCTCATGCAACCTCACATCCTGAAGAGGCACCTCTTTAAGAAACCCTTCAGGTGAATTGAAGGTCCCCAAGTTCTTAACTTTCCTATACATCACACCCCAATCATGCTTGTTTTTCTCAGTCAAGAACCTCCTCGGCAGCAAATCTGCCCAAGCAGAATCATCAGTGGGAGTCAAATGGAAGTGAGACATCACCTCTGATTTCCATGTCTCGTTCTTGGATGTCAACAGCTCGTAACGGAAAGTGTGCGATTGAGTAGGAATGTTGGTGCATTCTTTCCCAGCAGCACAACCGCACAGCAAAAGGGTCACAAGCAAAACCACAAAAGCTTCCATCTTTGTTGAGAAATTGAAAATCAAAGGGTGACCCAATAGAATAAACACCCTGAATTTAAGTAGAAGTTAAACGAATTGGAATTGGGACCCAACAGAAATTTATAACCTAAGTTGGATATAAAAAACAGAAAATAGGAAAAGAGAAAAAGGGTTCCTTTGGATTTCCCAATTGAAGCCCGTGAGAGAGACAGAATCTAGATACAGTAAAGTTTGGAGCTTGGAGAAAATGGGGAATAGTGAAGAAGATAACATAGACATGTGAGTGGGTTATGGTGATGTATATATAGGCGCTAGAAAATAAAGGATCCAATGCAGCAGGTGCAGCGAACAGAGACATGATCTCGTGAAAGAGAGGCTTTGCGGTTTTGGATTTGAAAAGCAAGTAGTGCAGCATATATATCACCTTCCTAAATTCCAGCGCGAAAGAGTAGCAGGTTATGAGTAAAGCTGTTACCTTAACTTGGAAATAAGGAAGAGAAGTACAAAAGGACAAAGCACTAATGTTTGATATATTATATAAAACCCTTATCTGTGTCTTAATAAATTCTTAATGAAGGGAGTATAGTAAAAACTAAAAAGTCTCACTTTAAAAACAGAAAGTGTATGATGCAAACGGATTTTGATCAAGTGTCTTATTGTCTTAATACCTATTCCATCAAGTTAACAAGTGGATCTTATTTCTAAAAATAAATGTTCATTTAAGATTTATTGTTGAATTTCAAAAAAAATACGTAGGTGTCATTATATGATTGGAAAATTGATAAAATAGATATAAAGAATTTAATTTAAATTTTGTCCTTTTCAAAACACTTGTTAGGAACCATTTTTATTTTCATTTTTTAAAATTAAAAATTAAAAAAATGTCGGAGAAGTTATCTATTTTTGTTTTTAATTTTCAAAACAGATGTCTTTCAAATTTGTGAAACATATCGTTGAAACTGTTTTATTTTCTTTTATTTTTTATAAAAATTAGTTTTAAAAAGTATTTTCAGAAATAAAATTTAAATTTAAAAAATTAATAAGAGAAGGGTAATATTTTTTTTTTGTTAGATAAGGAAAAGAGAAGGATAATATTTGAAACAATTAAGATTGTTAATTATTTTATTCGCTACCACGTAATTTTTTCTAAATGGAAAAATTAAAACGACAAACTACAAGGTTACTACGTCTCTAAACAAAGACATCATAATACAATCAAGAAGATCAACTAACTATGTAAAGTCGCACTACAAACGTGCTCCCATCCAGCAAGGAGACCGTAGAGTTTATTAGCATCTCTATATATATGTTGAAACTAGGCGTTCCAATCACACGATAACTTGAAACTAGGCATTCCAATCACACGATAATAGATGGTGAACATTCGCAAAACCACTAGGTAATTCATGAAATTAAAATTTGTTATCACGAGGAGACGTAACAATTTCCAAACAATAAT
Organism: Acmispon strigosus; assembly: GCA_030819835.1. Taxonomy (NCBI): domain Eukaryota; kingdom Viridiplantae; phylum Streptophyta; class Magnoliopsida; order Fabales; family Fabaceae; genus Acmispon; species Acmispon strigosus. The sequence goes on from JAUAMA010000004.1 coordinate 63,772,410, forward strand.
TATACACTCTGTTACTGCTTCTGATTTGATAAATTGAAATCTCAATTAATTGAAATCCCTATACAACCGCGATTCTCTTACCTAACCCATATCCACAAAGGCATAAAAACTACTATTAATAATGTTTGGATTTGTTCAAAGGAAAGGCAATCATCAGAAAAATAAAATCACGTGAACCAATTAAAATAATAATAAAGACACAACACGGGTCCTCAATGCTCAATGCTGAGTTTGTCACTATGCAAACGTGAAAAATTGTTGCCAAATTCACAAACATAGCCAATTATACTCAAAATCAGAGCAAGACCAAGAATGCCATATATTCTGTCATATTTTTTCAAAGGATAAAGGAATAAAATCTTTTCCCCACATAAACTAAAAAATACCAATAGTGTTTGGATAATTAATAGAGCACAAACAATTCCAAGATCGTGATCTTTTATGCAATATTCCTCTAAGAGAAGGAAAGTATATCTTTACTAGTATTTGACAAAATCAAAGAATTTGAGAATAAAAAAAACTCTACTAGTAATGTAAATATTAATTGATGCCAGAGAAGGAAGTTTATTTTAGCCAAATTCCGATATTAGAGACAGATGTACAAATAATGAGGCAGAGTTTCATTAATTATGATTAGGACTAATGGGGTAGGTATTTCACTATTTCTTATATAAGCTAGCTATGCAAAGTTTGCAACCTTTTCTTGTTCATAAATGAATTCCCATCCAAGAAAATTAATAATGAAGCTAAGTGAATATGACTTGGGGTTTGGTAATTTCTTATATGGCATATGAAATTGATTGAATACATAACTCAACCTAACTATACAATGACATTCATTACCTTATAGTTACATGAAGATAAGGAAACCCAAATTGGGGTCTGTCTATTTTGCAGAGTTATTTGTCTTGAGCTTATTATTTAGTTCTGCTGTTACCCTTCAATAATTGTTTCCTTTTGGTTCAACAAACCCCCAACTAACCATTAATTTCAGGTTTAAGAGAGACTTCCATATATTGGTTGATTATAATGCTATGCAAAACTAGCGGTAAAATATTTATATTTCACTTAAAAGTGCATGAATGTGACACCACCAATCATACAAATGTAATTAACATCTTTATTTGACATAATTTTTAAATCATTTCCATTAAAATTTAAAGGGGTCGGCTAAATGACCCCATGATTAATTAGGGTCATTCAACCACATCTCCACATGGACCAATAAGATTGTGTTATTTATTTTATTTATTTTCACATTATTTTTTAATTTTAATTATGGGACAATCTTATTGGTCCATATGAGCATGGGTTAAATGACCTCAATTAATCATGGGGTCATTTAGCCAACCCCAAATTTAAAAGACCTAACTTTACCTAAAAATTAGTTTAATAAATGAAAATAGTCTTTTCATATCTAAATTATCTTGACTATATTTCAAGTTAATGTGAAACTTCTCAACCATTTCTATTTATATATTTTAATGTATGCTACTAGTGCAACATGTACATGCACTGTTAGTAAATAACTGAGCTCATTCAATATTTAGTAGTTGAATCACTGGATAATTTTATGGAAAATAATTAGTCTCATGACCAAGAGCGGACCCACATCTGCGGGTAGGGCGTCAATTGCCTCACATGACTTTTACTTTTCTTTGATACTATACTCTATAGTCTATATATAATATAAAATATTATATTACCCACACACACTTAATGAATGCCCCATACCTTAATAACTTTACCTATTGAGCCACTAAAAGACCACTTTTGTTTTCTTTTTCCATTGTACAAGATGAATATCCATTGTGCAAGTGCAAACGGTACTGACCGCTTGGTTTCTAGAATTTGATATTTTTATTTTATGCCTTTTTGTGGTATGTAGTGCTCGTTATTTTTAGTTTGTTTAAGAAAAAAAACTCTAATGCTTTGATAAATTGAAAAAGTTCACATATCATAATATTCGAGAATTGATTTTTATGCCAACTGTGTGTTTCCCTGGTGCTGATCCTTTTAGTCTTTAAATTCATATAAATAATAAGAAAAAAATTAAAATTTAAGTAAAAAAAAGTGTTCTGTTTAAAAAAAAAAGTGCAGATCCAACGGGTTAGTCCGCGCCCAACTTGCCAAACCCGCAAAAAAGTGGGTTTTGAAGTGGTCATGTGAGCTTAATTTTCCAACCCAACCCGAAAAAAGGTGGGCCCAACGGGCCTAGCCCATATTGCCACCCCTATTCCTCGTCAAGGTAAAATCGACATCACAAAATATCATGTCAATATTGCAACTAATTTTAAATATGTAACATTAAGTGATTGAATGCATGTGTAATAAAAATTTGTATGATAGTCATCAAAATTATACTATTTTCTATAATTGCATAGCAAAATTTTAATATGTGATATTCTAAACCTATTTGAAGTAATTTTACACACATTTTTAAAAATTGTTCAATTTTTTAACTCCTAAAAAATAATTATGTGTTCATTCAAACTTTTTACAATAATTTTGATCAAGAAAAATCTTTTTATAGTAATATATTACATTTTTACTGCTTGAAATTTGTATATGTATTTTTACCTCCACAACACAATTTATGGTCCGCCACGGCTCATGACTACTAGTTGTGTAGATACTTTAATAATACTAAGAAAACATGATGCTTAACAACTAATAGCATGTTTGCATATGTCCACATGGGTTGTGGCACACCTAGCCATCAAGATCGGGTTTGAGCATCATTGTGGGTTTGAATCCCCGGTGAACAAGAATCTCAAATTGGTGGATATTTCTACTTATAGACTTCTGTAGATATGGATGTGTCTCTCCAAGTGCCACTATTTTTCTTAAAAAAACAAAAAAAAATTTACCATCAGGTTTTTTAATCTTTTTTCATAATCTATTTTGTAATCTAGAAGCTTTTTCCAAAATTAATTTTGGCTTTAGGAATAATTTTAAAAAGGTAAGCCACACACATAATCATCCCCTTTGCAGTTTGCTTGTTTCCACATTGGCCACAAATCGTTGCTTGAACGGGAACACAAGTGAGAGATAACGCAATCATATTCATAGATAAGCCATTTGCGAAGCCCAACATATTGTACGGACATTATTTCTTATAGGAAAACAAGTCAATCAAAGATGTTTCATTTTTGCTGCTGAAGCAATGACCTACAGCTGCGTAGAAGCCTTATCCATACCCGTCCTTCAATATTAAGATTAAGTCAAAAATCCTCCAAAATCGCAATAGAAAAATCATACTTTTATGTCTATGCATTGTGATTTGTGCATGTTTGAAAAACTCATCAGAAATTCACGTTTGGATCAGATTCACATTTCTAAAAATAATGAATAATTGTTTTTAGATTGCTGAATCCATTCATCTTTACCATAATTTTTCACCGTATATCAAAATATAAATTACAAGTATTATCCAGGATAAGCATAGTTTTGATGTAGCTTTCACATGATTAGTATCTTGAATCTTGATATCGATGTAGCTATGTTTTTGTTTTTGACAATTTGTGGACAAATGGCCACATCTTGAACCGTACATTATGATAATTCCAAGCAAAATCTACTGACAAAGCATCAGCATCCTCCAAAATAAAACTTTGCCGCTTCCTAATTTTTGTGAGTCCCTGTCCCACTAAACCGCCCAATCTATTATGTGTATGGGTTAATGGATCCATTGCATCTGCCCCTCAACACAAGACAAAATGCTTTACAATAAAATACATTGATGCATGTTTTGAATTCACAAGAAATTAAAGCAAAGATTTTCACCCAAATCCACTAATCAAATATCTTTCCTAGTTTTTGGTTCCCTTATGTAGTTATGAGGATTTTATTATTCTTTTTTGTCAAGATGAGGATTTGTTTTGTGTGGCCCACATGATAAATAGCTACATGGTTATTCTTTTTTATGAAGAAGAAGCAGCTAGATGATTTGTCGGTGGATAATGGATTTGTTTCATTTTGGACCGGGCCATAACAGCTTAGCAAAATATTTTGGGCCTTTTCCTATATCAGTATGCTCCTTGGGCTTTCGAGCGATGACAAGACCAAAATCAAAACCAAGAAATGAGCGGCTATTTGCAAAATGCATTATGTGTGAATTGAGTTCTCATTTTGTTTAAAGCTACGAGGTGGAAACAAAACGGATAGTGACCTTAGCTTTTGATGTTTGTCGAGGAAAATGGAATCCCAAAACATAAGGCCCAAGTGTGTCATGAATCTCTTGGTTGCGAATTGTCAATTGGGAAAGGACCATACCCTATAGCCATTAGCCAATACCCAATAAATGTGAAACTGCAAAATCAAAGACCACATTTGGTTTCCAACACTGTGGGTCCTTATTTAACTCCACTTGTGCAATCAAACTTCACAATCAATGCATTCCTGCTTTTAGTCACCGACGTACACACTCACTCACTAGATTTTGTTCACAGCAAAAGGGAAATTCTAATTGTTTTCAAGGGCGCCTTTTGTATTTGTTGCGGTAAAAAAACTCATACGCTCGGCTCTTCCTTATTTCCGATGTTGTAAGAAAATTATACCAATGTGCTAATAACTAATCAAAGACTCATCAACGCAACCTCAATATCCAAATGAAAAGAATTGCAAATATTATAATTCGATAAAGATAACATAAACTTTACACCAGGAAAATTTGGTAACAGCTATGATTTCGAATCATTCGCACTCAAATGCACCTTCAAGATCACAGTTAAACTATTTAGTTTTATGACCACTTTCTTTCCGTCCAATACCATAATAATCATGTCAATTTTGAACAAGATTTGTTCATTCATCATAATCTAGAAACCCTACATACCAAATCTACATTCTGTACGTGCAACAATGACATGAATTATAGTTCATAGTTTATAAAAAGAAGAGTAAGTTGTGCACATTTTTCCTGCCATTATTTATATTATCATTTCCAATATTGTTTTGTCCTATTCTTTCTACTTTACTTTACCAAAATCATTCATTCTATCGAGTTATTTGGATTATTATAACCCAATATTAAATGGAAATGACTAACATGTTTATGAAAGGATAAGATTTCAGGACATCATCCTTTAAGCATATAATTATAATTGGATGTTCGATTCTTAATTTTTGCAAATGAAAAAAACTCTTTAAACATGTTTCTACTGTTTAATACACTGACAATTAGGTGAGATACTAGTTTGATGACTATCAACTATAAATAACAAATTAATAAATGGTGGAAGAATAAAAATATACCACTTATCCCAATCTCATCATGAACAATCGTCTTCTACAAGTAATTTACAACTAAACCAACTAATTTAGCTAACCCCGTTTTTTTACGATCTACCGTTATTCTCTATGTGCACAGAAATTACAAGTTACACCGATGCTAAAAACGAATAACTAACTCTTACACGTGTCACCAAACGACCACACGTACGCTAGAATTCTGTTAGAGAAACGTTGCTTTTGCTCCTAAACTTGAAAGACGGTGACGGTAACGGCGAAGGCGGCAACGACTGCGGCGGTTTCGAGCTCTGGAAGTAATCTCTTATGTCCACGCCGCCTTTCACGGCGGAGAGTTTCTCCAGCGATTCTACGTCGCCGTCTTCCCTGGCTGGAATGAACGGCGGTCGCACAACCTCCGTCAAAAACTCCCACTGCATTCCTCTGAAGAACTCATGTTCCTTGATCTCCGACGCGCCACGCGCGTAACCCAACCTCCTCGTAGGTTCCTTCTCCAACAGCTTTTCAATCAGGTCCGTTAACAGCGAACGCTTTCCGACGAACTCCGGCGGTTTCGTCAGCACGTTCCGGAACGTCTCCTTCCGGTTCTTCCCCTTAAACGGCGTCTTCCCGTACAGCATCTCGTAGGCGAGAATCCCTAACGCCCACCAGTCGACGGCGAACTCGTGGCCGTCGCCGCGGACCACCTCCGGCGAGACGTACTCCTCGGTCCCGACGAACGAGTTGGACCGCTCGCCGTTGGAGAAGCTCAGCTTCCGGCGGCTCACCGGGCTGACTCTGGCGGACTTCGCCTTCTTCAAAAGATTTTTCGGATGGCTGGAGTCCGGCGGGAGGAGGGGGATCCAGCGGGAGAAGTTCCGGCGGTGGTGGATCTTTTTCCGGCGAGGAGGCTCCGGAGGCTTCGAATCGGACAAGGGAATTGAGGGATCCACGGTGGTGGTCCTGACGGTGAGTTTCCGGGAGAGGTCGAAATCGGTGAGGGTGACGTGGCCGGAGTGTTGGACGAGGACATTTTCCGGTTTGAGGTCGCGGTAGGCGATACCGGTGGAATGGAGGTGGTCGAGGGCGCAGAGGATCTCGGCGAGGTAGAAGCGGATGACGGAGGGGGAGAAAACGCGGTCGCTTTGGCGGTAACGGAGGACGTTGAGGTCGCCGCCGGAGCAGTAAGGTAGGGCCCACGCGAGGAACTGGTGGGACTCGAATGTGCCGAGGAGGGAAGGAAGGAAAGGGTGGGAGAGCGTAGAGAGGACCTCGATTTCCCAACGGGCGCGGCGTTTGGCGTCGAGCTTGGCGTGGATGGAGGTTTTGTCCACGACTTTGAGGGCGAAGGGGGTGGTTGTTGCGTTGGTGGTGGTGTCCTGGACGAGGAAGACGGTGCCCATGGCGCCTTTTCCGAGGACTTTGAGTGCTTTAAGGTTGTCGAGGTCAAGCACCGGCGAAGGTGGAGATGCTGTTACCGAATCCATTTTTTGGTTTTGGTGAGGGTGGAACAGAGATGGTTTTGTTGGTTGTTGTGTGGCTTTTATAATCGCGTTTTCTTTCTTTCTTTCTTTCTTTCTAGTTTGGGTTTTGCTTTTTGTTTTGTTTTTTCGTGTTTTCCATCAACCCACATTCTTCTTATTGCATGGCATATTTTTTAAGCTTAGGTGCTTAATTTCTTTTCTTGATTTACTTAGGCTGTCATCTTATTAAAGAAAATTTCAATGTATTTTTCAAAATTTACTCTTAACTTACTTTATAATCTCATTTCATAATGAATATATGGGAAAGTGAAAAATGAGAGAATCCAATAAAATAAGGCTATTTTTGTTAGTAAATAATTAATGCAATTCACAATTCTTATTAAAATGTGAGAGGGTCATTTCTGCCAATGAAATGAACACGAAGCCTGTTTCAAATGCTTCTTCCGTCCATAAGTTCTCGCAAAGAGAACAAGATGTTGCCCCCCCTCCCTTTGTCTTTTCTCGCTTTGCTAATCTTCCCTTCAAACGCGAGTCTGGGGACGACAGCCATGGGAGGAAGAAACACTTCTTTTGCTTTCCTTGCAAGTGGCTTCTTGAAAAATTCATTGCTTGACTTTAAACTAAATAATCAAGAAATCCTCCTCCCATGCCTACTTGAAAAAACAAACAGGCCTAAGCGGAGCAAAAATAGTTTCCCATGAGATGAGAAATAAAAACTATTAGCCTCACATGATGATATATAAGATATTTCTGACTTCTTATTGAGAATAGAAACTATATACATCTGTTATGGCTCTCATAATAAAGTTTTTCACACGAATTTTCCTACGAATTTCCCCACATATTTACCTATAAAATTTTCCTACAAAAATTGCATAGGAAAGTCCATGTGCCAAAATTAATGGAAAGTGGGTGTCACCCCGCAATTTATTCTATATTTTTAGTAATAATAATAATAATAATTCATTGCTAAAATAAAAAAAAATGTTTTATTGTGTCAAAATTAATTGTGAAAACACTAGGATATGTTTATTTATTCAGTAGTGATTTGTAGACTATTAAACAGTGACAAATCACTCTTAACGTTCACTTTTGTGGCTGTTTTTTGATCACGCAAAGTGGGAAGTAAAAAAAAAATTAACTTTCCACTTTGTGGAGGTTAAAAACTGCCACAAAAATGAGTGTTTAGGGTGTAGCTCATGGTTTACCAATCTTTTTCATTATTTATTTTCAAATCTCTCGTGTGGAACAAGAGCTATTTCTTCGCTATGATGTATAGATCACTGACAATATATACACCACAAAATATCCAAATTTTCTGTCTACCTCTCACTTCTTATCATATAATATCCACTTCTTCTCTCTATTCTCCTCATTTCTCACTTTGGGTGTTTGCACACCTTGTTTGTTAGAGATGAATTAGAGAAGAGAGAAATATGGAATATAGAGTTAGGGAAGAGGGACCACACTCCCACCCTTGTTTGGTTGTAGGAGGGAGAATGAGAGACAGGGTTGGAAGGTGGACCCCATCATCTTTTTTGAATCTTTCTAAAATGAGGAGATAGGAGGAGGATGAAAACCTTATTTTTTTTTACTGCATTTATCCTCATACTAGAGGTCTTAAAATGTTGGACAATGGTGATTTGACCGCCAGAATTTTTTCTCTCTTCAACATCATTTTTCTCTTTTTTTTTCTATTATTTTTTCATTATACCAAACAACCTACAACGTCAATTCTAATTTTCACATATTTCTCTCTATTCATCTAATCTTTTGTCCGACAGTCAGCACACTAAGTCATGGGGATGTCTAATGATTTTTATTTCCACTTACATGAGTAAGGAATTGAAACTCTAACAAATTACTTAAGTGATAGAGTACTTACTACTTAATCACAACACACGCAATTAGTTAGATCGGTGTCTATTTGAAATAATTAATTATTTAAATTGAATTGTGTATTTTGATAAGAAAACGGTACCTCTTTTTTTCGTTGATTGAAAAAGTGTAATATTTATGTAATATGTGAGCCTACAAATATTATTAATTATACATTATAAAGTCACAATAACAATTATTTCTTTTAAAATGATCATCTTATTAGGTTTAGTTTATGGAGATTGATAATATTTTACTTAGTATAGACTTTGTAATTTGTAGATATTAAATGTGTCATTTCTTTTAATAGTAGGTTGAAATATAAATAACATTAGTGTAAAAGTCCTGACCTCTAGTGCACGAGTATTATTTTTATTATGTAAAGGTATATATGGTTCCCCAAAGTTATTTGGACCTTTGTCTTTTAACATCCCGTCAAAAGGAGAAGTCTTATTATATAAAGGAATTTTGTACCACAAGTTAATTAATCCACCACTTACCAACTGACTTATGCGCTAGGTGGTGTGTATCTATCTACATGGGTTTTGCAAAAGTACTTCCCCTAATTCTTTCAAAATGAGTACTTAATTAGCCTGCCACAATATGTATACTAACTTGCTTATAATTCTAAAAATATGTTAGATGACAGTAGCAAACATTAGTATTGACATGCTTCCACTTAATTTCACTTGTTTTTTATTTTTTATAATTTGGATATATATTAGCAAGTTACAATTTGAAATTTGTTAGCTTATGCATGGCAAAACAAATTGATGATTAAGCTAACTATAAATAATTAATTAAGATAACTTGATTTTTTTTTAACCAAAAGGTAACTTGAAGTTGAAAAGCTAGCTTAGTAATTTTCAAAAAAAGAAAAGCTTAGCTTATAGCTAAAAATTGTTAAGTTAGCTGATTGAATTATAGTACTTAGTCAAACTTGTTTTGAACAAGCTAAAAATTATAAATGACATACAAGAAAGGGAAAAAAGTCTAGGATATATAGGGAGAAAATTCGGAGCGAGAACCAAGGTAGAAAAATATCTAAATAGCATTTTTTGGATACATAAAAAATAAAATATAAAAAGTTATATATCTTGATTTGAGTTTTAATCTTATACTTTAACAAAGAAAATATACAAATAAATAAAATCAAATTATATCATGCTTATTCAATTGATCATACACATAATTAATTTAAAAAAAAATACACATGATTAATTGCTATTTTCTCAGGGTTAAATATATTTTTCATCCTTGTCAAAACATGGTTGAATTTGATTTTGTCCCTTCAAAAAATTCATAGTTTTTTAATCTTCAAATTAATGAAATAGACGAAGTTATTGCATGAGGTACATATTGTGGCAGTTTAAACTGAAATAACACCACTAGTACATAAAAATCTTCCACAAAATGAATGATAATACGTAATTTTACATATTTTAATCATGTTTGAGATTAAAAGCTATGATATTTCTTTATATGAACCAAATTAAAAACATATTTAGCTTTTTTGTTGGATAAAAAATAATAATGAAATGGTAAATGAAATAAATGTTAAGTGTTTTTATTATTTAAGAGTTAAGAACGACATTTAAAAATTTACGGTACTCCTGTAGTATGTATTTCCTCGATTCATATATTGACACATGTTTCATAAATGATTAGTTTTTCCTATTTTTTATTTTTAAAAAAAGAACTGAAAATTTGTGAAGAACATGTAGTGAGTGTTTAGTAGTACTAGAATATTACTAAAAATATGCTCGAGGGACACACGTGCAAGACAAATCCAAAAGGAGTAAAAGACGTGTATATATATAGAGCCAAACAAAGATATATTGGTTTTGATGTGGCATTATCACATGGGGCTCCCCTAATCTAAGGTGAACGTGCATCCTATATCACTCCTACTCCTACTTCTTCCAACGTTGTCGTTTCCTTTGTAATTGTACTAATAAATCCCCATCAACCAACAAAAATTATTCCATAATAGTAGTACTAGTAGTAGATTAATAAATCATCAATTATTCGAATAGCTAGTCATGTGTGGAGCATTAACTTGTTTAAGTAACACACTTATTTGTCCTTTTACTGGCCATAGTCTACGTCCACCATTCATGAAATATAGGCACGTAATTTGCTCCAATCATTTTTGGATTTGGTTCCAAGATTATATTAACACTCTACGCAGTTTCTGCTTCCATATAATTATCAATGAATCAATAAATACTCATGGGAGTAAATTATTTTGTCTTTATAGTCGTCCTTTTTAGAGAATAAGGACAATTATTGGGATATATAATCAATAATGTGTAATTAAATAGTAAATACATAAAAGCCAAAATAAGTATGTAAAAAGTAGTAACTGTTATGATCGATGGTCGTGAAAATATAAAATCACAATTATAATCGTTAAAAAAAGTATATGATTATAATCATAATTGTTAATAAATTTTTCAATCAAAGAATATAATAACTTACTAAGCCTAATCCAGAAGAGTGGCTACAAATTAAACAGTAATGAATTGCATACCAACAGAAGACAACTCTATTAATGAAGTTTCAAGTTTCACATGTACGTGTTTGGATGTTTCTTTTGTTTCAATTCACGCACTCACTGCAGCTAACGACTTCACGGTGACGATAGCAAATTGGTGATACATACTCCCTCCGTCCCAAATTATAGGGTCCTTTTCAGACAATCACGCCTATTAAGAAAACATGTAATAAGTTAATTAATATGTTGGTTTTGTTACTTTTTATACAAATCTTCCAATTATGCCCCTATTAAAAAAAATTGGAAATTGTTAATGTAAGTATTGGATATACCAAAAGTTGGTTGGGAATATGAAAGAAGTAATTAGTAGAGGTGATAATTAAAGTTTTGGAATTTAAAATATAATGAATGCAAGGGGTAAAAAAGGAAAAGCTTATCTTTTTTTCCTGAAATCTAGAAGGGATCTTATAATTTGGGACACCGAATTTGTCTCTAAAGAGTCTTATAATTTGGTACATATTACATAGCATTATTTAGAAGTCGCTAATTAAACTGGATGTGTCATTACCGACCATATGCTAATGATTCATCATTAGGTGGGTGTTGAATTAGTTTTAGCTTTAATTTGTTAAAAGTGTCGCCTTTATGCCAATATAAAATTTGAATTATTAATTAAACCTACGGTTAAATTAAACACAACTAATGCAGACAAGTGGAAGACAGAATCATTATGCTTCTAGTAACTCATGAAATAAGAATCTTCCTATTTGCAAATTTAATTTCTACCCAATTTTTTTCCTCAATCCATCGCCGGTGGCCATGAGACTATTATTCGAGGCTTTAAGAAAGCCCCTTCCGACAAATCATTTTTCATATGCACTGTCCAAAGATAGTCAAAATTATGGCATATACAGAAAGAAACAACTATAAATTTTGGTCAAGGAAAAAAGTTGCCTATAATATTATGGGTACTCTTTATGGTGCTTTGTTTTTTTTTTTTTAATTTTAGGGTGAGAGGATGGTGCTTCAATTAAAGGCAGAGAAAGTTATCGGACTTAACGAGCACTTACAGAAACTTACATTTACCTCAACCTAAAAGGACTAACGGGTGTTGGAATCTTACTCTTTATGCTTTTGTTCAATAAAAAACACGTCCACTTAATTACTTTCTTAATATTTATTAATGTAATAACTTTTCTTAACTTCCTATTTTCCAACTTACTTGTCATGCATGTTATAATTGAATAACAATTAAAAAACACATATGAAACTCTATACCTAAGTTTTGTCATTTTAGTCAATAAGATATTCAAGTTAAAGAATAATATGAGGCTAGATAGAATTATTAAGTTTAGTGTATATAAATGAAGTTTAATTTGTGCAGAAACTTATGAACACAATAAAAGAGTGAAGAACAAAAAGAAACTTAAACTCAGCAAAATTTGAAGACTTGTACAAAAAAAAAGTAAAATTTAATGACTTGAATTGAACCAAATAAATAAATGGAGAAATTCTCTGCTCACAATTCTCTATCGAAAGTAGTTAAGAGTGCAGACGTATTAGGCACAACAAAAGTTTGAGGAAATTGAGTACTCTAACATATTCTTCATTCATCAATAGTTAATGACAAATCGTTTAACATTATCATTCTCTCTCTCTCTAGATCTTGTGGATTGATGAATATCTATTATTGTAATGCCTATAATAAATCTAACATATGTCACGAATCTTTAATGCATAGCATCATTAGATTTGTAGGATAGGCTCTCTTAGCATCAAACTTCTATAAGCTTTCTTAATCTAATTGAGTATCTTTTTAAATAAATTAAGTTAGAATGAATTATTAATCATAATTAGATCTAATAGTCATAATTTATTTTTATATAAAATAATTATTCTCATAAAATACATTCTCACATTAACCATACCATACCAATAAGACAATAAATACACATTTATGTTTGTATGTAATTTATCTATGCGTGAGATAAGAAAAATGGCTATCTATCCAACTATGCAACCAAAGGGAGGAGCTATATGGAAAAGAAGCCCACATAAACCCCATACAATACAACTTTAGGTTGCATGAAATCTTTAATTCTTGTATTCTATTTTATTTTTGGCCTGTCTTGTGATCTTACATATGTTGGAGACACACTAACCCCACTCAAAATTTCAAAATATAACTTTACATTATCTTTCAAGTTTCACCATATGCCTTCCTGTCGGTCATCATTTGGTGGGAGAAAATATAAGCTTCCACAACCAATAAATGCTAAAGTGAAAGGGAAATAAGAAAAAATATGTACTAATTAATAGTAATTATATTCCACACAAAAAATGTACTTTAAAGCCAAAAGCTCTTTTCAGTTTTCACTTTGATGTCATGTCGGCCATGATCCCACCATCCAAAAGAATCCCCTTAACAATATATTTGAATTTTTCTAGTTAACTTAATGTGAAATTAATACAATTAAAATTAAATTTAGCTTAGGAGGGTAAATACTATTCATGATTCCTGAGTATCAAGCAGCGTCATCTTTGTAATTTTCTTCTACTTTTCTTCCCGTAAGCTATAATTGAGCTTTTTTTAATAGTACTATAAATTAATAATTGAGCTTCCATCAAGTTTAATGCTTTTGCTTGCTTTGCGACGCACAAATTCATAAGCGTAATATGGGATAAGGACAAATGCTCATGCATGTATAGTCATCCACATTCCATGGTCTTTAATTAGTGATGAACACACTATACATTATTTAATTAGACCATATTGATGAATTGCAAATTAAATATCTGACTATTTAATAGTAATGGTTCAAGTGCAGATTACGTATTACATTTACATGACTTGGTTTACATAACTAGATATGGTATATGCATGCATGCACTATATATATTAGTGGGTGTTTGTATTTAGGTTTAAGTTAATAAAAAAACGCTTTATTAAGATAAGATATATATATGAATTGGATTTAAAATGTGCACGAATAGAAATTAAATTTCACTTTTAATCTTTGTGGACCCACGGCAATTACTCAATATCAATTATACTAGTATATGTTTGGATTTTCATAAAATTCGACACATCATACTCAATGAGTCAAAAAATTGCTTCTTCGATCCATCAATGTTGAACTCAATACGCGTTAAATTTTAGCTTTTTTTTATTAACACATTTACATTTGCACTGAACACTAAAATAAACATACACATATTATGAGTTTGTTATTTTGACAAGGCTGCACACGGGTATTATCATTAACATTGACATGATGGATATATATGGTTGCGTACACCTGGAAGCCTCAGTTGCGTGTGTTTCATGATGGAGAAGATACGAACAGTGGCAGCTGCTTTATGTTGCCAAATTAAAAGCACTACCGCAAATGGTTACAGCTTCAGCTTTTGATTTTCCATCTTGCGTTGTACATGTTCAGCTTTCTTTTATAGTATATTCTTCTGGCTAGCAGGGCTCTTTATTATTGTTATTATCATTGTCATTGATGGCATAAAAGAATCAATTTCAAGTATATTATCATTGCCAAGACACTGGAGATTGCAAATCAATAGCAATGCGTGGTATAATGAGGCTACTAGTGTTTTGTGACTTAAAGCATTGAAAGATAAAAAAGTATTACATATAATTTAAATTATAGGTAAAATAAAAGAAATAATAAATAATTAACATTACAATAAGAAAACTTAAATAATTAACAACTTATAAACCTGCTAGTGAAAATAGTACCGATTGATGTCATCTGAAATTTAATTGTGAGAAGCCCCTGCATTTTATACCCTTTGGTTTTTTTTTGTAATTATGAAAACTAGAAGTATACAGCATTATCATGAGAAGTTGTTGATTTGACAATAACGTAATTTTAATAATGGAAAATGTAATCCATCATGGGCCAAAGACGTGGCTCATCAGAAGCATGGTCTAACCTGAACCATTTAATAAAAATGTTAGATCTTAGGTTTTTCTAAAAATTCTGATTAATTAAATAGGATTGGTCCAAACCATAAGAAAAAGGCTGTTTGGCCTCATAATCCGACATATTTAGAGATATGCATATTTAGAGAAAGTCTTTTTAGCTCATAGTCTATTTACATAAAGACTTATTAGCCTGCATACCCATTAGCTTCTATAAGAGGGTCTTCGTGTGTTTGAAAAAAAAGGATCCTTATGTTAAATAGACTTGTAAATAAGTTAATAGCCCAGACTAGATCGTCTAAAAGACCAGACCAGAGCTTCAAATTTGATATACGACATGCCACATGTGAGGCTTGGGCTGCAAAATTAGAATGCAGGTCAGGCTTGGGCTGAGCAAAGCCTGATCTAGCATATTTCCACTCCTATGTGAACATTTTTTCTTATTATGAAAAGGATAAATAGACCACTAAATAATAACAACCACTCTAGACACTCACTATTATTACAGTTTTTTACCTCGACAAAGTAGTAAAATTAATTTATGTTTCACTTTGTAGTGGTTAAAAATCAGCGCAAAAGTGAGTGTTAGTTATCACTATTTCATGCTTTATATATCAGGATTCTTCATCTGATAAAGCTAGCCAGCAGCCACATGGACATGGAGTGGAAGCAAAGGAGGATAACTTAAGAAGGACACCTTTTGTATTAAATATTTTGGTATGAGATTGAGGGGTATAGTGTACACTACTACATCTTGAATTTTGGAAACCCCAGTAGATTTTTGAACTTGAAACTCCGGAATTTTAAAATTATACTAGTAAAGAAGTACAGTTTCAAAATTAAAACTCAATTTCTTTTTTCAAAAGTTGTACAATTACACTTCCATATGTTTTTCAAAATTTAGATGTGTAAATTAAATGAAGCGTAATAACCAATTCACACCCTTCAATTGTATTTTATTTTTTGGGCTAACGGCAATTGATAGCGTGCTATATTGGGCTCCAGCAATGACTTGTATCTTCATATTTGGTCCAAAGACTTATATACGCATTTTTTTCCACCACTGAGACAAAAAATTTAGAAAATCTAAAGTTAGATTTATTTTTAGTCAACAATCTAAAGTAGATTTTATGTCCCAGATATCAAGCATACCTTGTGGGCCTAGGAAGTATATATACCTGTTGTGGCACTGTTCATTAATCTGGTCTGGATAATTTAACTTTAGTTTCGGCCTTTTTAGTGCCCGAAACTAAAAAAAAGCCCAGCATGAAACTAAGTTTGGTATAGTAGATATGACTTAAGAGATGGTTAAGATAAACAAACGGTTGTGCAATATGTTATTGAAACTACAATTATTAGAGAGCAAGTTGGACTTGTTCCCATTGTAAAAAAAAAGGGAGACTTTCATCATGGCTTATTAGGCATGTGTGGAAATGACTCCTTGAAGCACTTAAAAAGATGGTTAAGAAGATGGAAGAAAGTCCAATAATTAATTAAGTGTAAATGGAGGTCTAGGGCATGCAATTATAGATTAAATCATTAGGAGAAATTTAAAGACAAAATATTAATTTGTCATCGAAAAGTATATCCATGTAGAGCAGTTACATTGTCAACCTTTTTAAAATTTGAAAAGGGAAACCATACATGACTTTAAAGCGGATGCATTCAATACCATACATGAAAGTGATGATTTTCATATCCAAATTAGATTAAAAAGCATAGTCTTCAACTGCTTTATGAGTGAAATTGATGATTTGCATATCCAAATCAGATTAAAAAGCCATAGTCTTCAGCTGCTTTATGAGTGAAATTGATGAAGTTGGTTTTTCTCTTTTTATCTCTCTTGCACACACATAAAAATAAAATCTTTTATGAAAAGAAAATTCAAAACGTTTGTTTAATGGAAAGAGAGAGCGCCAATCTACATTGTTTTACTTAATTCCAATATTCTATTACGCCCATCAAATTTTCGAATTAATGGATGAAATTAAAATATGCAAATAATTGGTAGTTAAGCTTTTAAATTTTTAAGCCACTTAAATAGAAGTTGCAATACGTAACTTCCGTTACACCTCACTTATGCTTTGTTTAGTAATGAGAGAATGTGATAAAAGACAAAGTAAGAAAAGAGAACAAGAAGAGATAAAAAAATGAGTCAAAAGAGCATATTTTATATGTGGTATAGTAGAAAAAAATTGCGAGAAGAGAAAGAATGCAGTGGAAGAAAGAGAAAAGTTTCTTCAGGCTAAATGATATTTTTACGCCGTTGATGAATTTCAAACCATCAAAAATGTGTTTCTAACAAGTGTTTTTAAAACTTGGTTTGGTCAACGATTCAGTTGGGATATTGAATCAACGAGTAATTGATCGAACAAATGAATCAATGATTGAACTGCTTGACTCGATGTATATTAAAAAATTCTTAAAGTTAAAGTTAATGATATTAGCTAATATTGATTAATATCTTTATACTCCAAAAGCCCAAATTAATAATAATAATAATATGTACACGCAAAAATATCAAAGAAATAAAACTAATTAATTTTTTTCACAAAAAAGAAAAGAAAGATTTTGAAAATTTGATATCTCAGGAAGTCAAACTTTGGCTTGAATTAACTTTTGACATTTGAAAAGATATGGTGCCGGGCTTTTTAAATGTAACTTTTTTATTTTTCCCGAAACATAACTATATGTATAAAATATTATTTAATAACTCTGAAATCATACTGTTAAAATGATTTTTTATCTCTTTCTCATTCTTGCAAAGAAACAGAGTGATCTCTCTCCTTTCAGTGCTGTAAACTTCCATTTTCTCCATTTTATTTCTTTCTTTCTTTCTCATTCTGTAAAACCATATGCCCTTCTTTTTTTATGAAAGTTTTTATTTGGCTCTTTCTTCTTAGTTCCTTTAATTTGCCACCATGGACAATCTAAAGTGTAAATGATAGAAGCTGAGACCAGATCTCGGCCATGTCGCTCCATGCCTCCATCATGGAGTTCATCAAGCATCCTTCCCCTACTCATACCAGATCAAGTGCCTTCTTCTTGGCTGAAGTTTTGTCTGATTTTTTTTTCTATCTAAATGACTCGGCCGGTTCTGGGTCAACGAGTTTTTCAAAAAACTGACCGAGTTAACCGATTCATTACGGTTTTATAGCACAACCGATTTGTAAAGCCGCTTGAACCGACTATAGTACTAAGTCCCGCTCTAACTGGCTGGTCAGAACTGCTCGCGGCTAAAAAAAGTTTCTAACAAATGTGTTTCATTACTATTCAATTTCTTCACAAATTGAAAATACCTAATAAAGGTCGTGGGCCCACCTTTTTATTCTCGCTACCATCACTCATCTAAAACCAAACAAGGATGTTCACTTAGGGCTGAAAATAAGTCAGACCACTAGCCAAGGTCTATAACGTAACTTACATCAGACACATAGTAGGTTAGACCAAATTAATAAATAAACAAGATCAATAATTAAAAAAAAAACATATTTAGTTAAACAAACCAACAAATGTTGGTGTAATTGTTTAACCTCTAGAATTATTACAATGAACTCATCATTATTGAGTATGCAAAAATTAGATGGTAAAAAATTCTTTCAGTTTAGTTTAGAGAAGTTGCACCTTAATAAAATAATACAAAACTCGTGTTTTGCCCCAACAAACAGATAAATACCAACAAAAATTGTTTTAAACTTTTGAAGTTCATATGCAAGAAACTTGTTGAGTTTATTGATCTAATGATGTGTGAACTTGAAGTTACACAAAAGGTGGGTTTGGTAAAGGATAAGATGAGCGTGGTCAAAGCTCTTCAACTATTGGTGTTTTTAGAAGCTCAGGCATGCAAACAAGATAATTGGTTCATTTGGCTGCAATGTTTGAAATTGAAATTGAAAGTGAAGAGAATACTACTAAGCAGGAAGGGGAGAACAACTGACACGTGTCAGTCACATTCCCCTGACTCTGAACCTGGCCTCAGAACTTGAAACGGCATGACAGCCAGATTAATTGGGTTGACCGTACGTGGCCGGTGGCGAATCAGCGGCACGCCACCACCATCACCCTCTTCTTCCATTCGCCACACACTAGTATTTATTCTCTCACATTTTCCAAGAAAAACTACAATAAACACACTGTGAGAAGAAAACAGATTCCTCATGCACTTTCCTTTCTTTTGATTTCCATTTTCCATTTTTCATTTCTAATCCTCATTCCTGTGTGTTTCATCTTCTTGCTTCAAAACTGAAAGTGGAGTTTGACGAGATGATTCATCAACATTATAGGTACGTAGGTCAGAATTGTTTTATTCTAGTTTTAGATTTTTATTCTTAGTAAACCAAAAGGTTTCCAAATTTGAATCACTTATTTTAATAACACTCTTCACTTATGCAATATTGATACATGTTATCGTTCTTGGTTCCTACTAACCAAATAATGTATGTGTCCTTGATGTAAAATTATTGTTTATGCGCGTTTGTTAGTATATATTTTACGCATCACGTGGTGATGAAGTTACCGAAGAACTTGTTCACAAAAGTCACGTGTGTGCGTGCGTGTGTTGTGCGGTAATTGCGGTAAATTGCAAGATCCAAGCTTTCCCTAGCTACTAGTACCTTATAGTCTGTTCCCTATTTCTTCTAGTTAAACATTCTATTGATTTTGAGCAATAACTTGAACATTCCCTAAAATATGATATTATTTGTGCCATGTTCTGTGATAGTTTCATTCGGATTGATGAAGATGCATATTATTAGGTCAAGATTAATGCTAAGTCACTGTGCACTGATGATGGTTAGCAAGATCTTTTTAATTTGTGAATTCCAGATTTTATGGACCTTATAATATGATCCTCGACCAATGCAGAATACAAGGTTCTAGTATTCTAGCTAGGATATTTGCCCTAATACTGATAGCATATGCTTATATTATTTTAAATTTAATTTTTAACAAATTTCAAGCACTTGGTCTTTTGACTGGTGAGGAAACCGAGTAGGTGGTCAACAGATTTCTACTTGGGGGGACAAACCAAACCCTTTAAATTACTATTTGATCTATTGTATCACGTTAGTAAATTAATTAATTTTAGTAAGCAAGTGAGCTTGATCTCATGTTGAACAAAAGTAATTCTTACTCTTACCTTTAGTACTTTTAATTTTTAATATGTTAGATTTTCTCACATAGATCAAGTAGATATTTTCCATCCTTAAATAATATTTTATTTCATGTCTTAATAAATGAAATTACGTATGTCAATTAAAAATTATATTGATACAATATTTAAAAGCTTATATGTGTGATTTTTAATTGATATAACATAATTTTATTAGTGAGACAAGATATAAGATATAATTGGCGACAAAATATCTTGATCCCTATTCATGCATTTTATTTAACACATGCATGACCCTGGGATCCAAAGCTCATGTTGTTTGTTAAATTATATACCAAATTGGAGATCTTCTCTACCTAGTGGACTTGATCTTAATCTCATTTTAGTCTTTATTCTAGTTCATTATGTAGCTTGAACATAATAGAGACATAAAGTCGGTAGTCTAACTTTACGTGTATTCGTTGATTTAGAAACCGAGAGATGATTTCCAGTGTGTGGGAATGCTGGGCTTTGGGGGGTCATTTTTTTCACAAAACGAGGAAGAGAGTTCCAATAAACCAAGTGGGGTATTATAATACAGAGAGACTAGTATGAGATTGTATTTTTCCAGTTGGAACGGTGGTGTTGTCTTTAACCACATTTAGTACACATTTAGTAGATAATTGAGTTTTCTAAACATATGTTCACGGGTTTAATCCTTAATTAAAAAGTGTGTATATGAAAAGATTTGTTAGAAGATAAATATCTACTTAATGTAATCTTAGAACTTCATTACTAACAGCTGCGAGTTAATTTCGTACATACTAAAAAGAGTGAAGGATTTGAAGTATTATAGTTAATTTAGTGTAAGACACACTCGTGTCCTCTATAATATCCTATGTAGATATTAATTATTTAATCATTGTGGACAGATTTTGAACTTTGTTTTTTAGTGTTGGAAACCTGTGGAAAGAGTCAGAGTCTACAAAACCAACCTTCTCTAAGAGGATGAGACAGTCCTAGTTCATTTAATGTAGTTTAACTTATAATAGAATGGGGTAGAGGGAGGGGAAGCCTTTTTAAATATTGTACTTTTCATCTATGTTCTCTTTTCTTCTCCACTCTCCTTCAACTTTGTCTTAAGCTTGAAAGTTGTAAGGGTGGGAGAGAAACAAAAGTGTTCATTCATTGATTAAACCATTGCTAGAATCCTTGGTAAACCTATATATGTTTCTTTGGCCATAACTTGTTTTTTCATTCTCTCCTATACACATTTTTTCTTACTCTATAGTCTCCATGTCTTATCATTTTATGCAGGTGTTCTTTGACATTATTGAAGGGTGAAGAAAGCAAATAAGTGCTCGATGAATAACAACTGGCTTTCCTTTCCCCTCTCTCCTTCTCATTCTTCCTTACCTGTTCATGATCTCCAAGCATCTCAATATCATCAATTTTCTCTTGGGTTAGTCAATGACAACATGGAAAACCCTTTCCAAAATCATGGTACCCTTCACTCTCTCCCTCTCTTTCTCTTGTTTTGTTATACTTATGATGCATTCATTTTTACATATAGAGGGTTGTGTATATTTTAATGAAACAGATTGGAATCTGATTAATACTCATGGTAGCAATGAAGTTCCAAAGGTAGCTGATTTTCTTGGTGTGGGCAAGTCTGAAAATCAGTCAGATCTTGCTGCCTTGAATGAAGTTCAGTCAAATAGTTCAGATTATCTGTTCACAAATAACTGTCTTGTGCCAGCAGTGCAAAATCCAGTGGTTAGCACATGTAGCAATGGTAATGAGTGTCAAGAAAATGGTAATAGTAATTTGCAATCGCTGACATTATCCATGGGAAGTGGTAAAGATTCAACGTGTGAAACCAGTGGTGACAATAGTACCAACACTGTTGAAGCTGTGCCTAGAAGAACCTTGGAGACTTTTGGGCAAAGAACATCAATATATCGTGGTGTAACAAGGTAGGATGGTTACTCAATTCTTCCCTCAAATCAATTTATTTTACTTAGACACTCACACAGGTAGACACTACCTTTTTCACTATTCTAATTAAATCAAATCATATATTACATTCATTACTCCTCTCATTTTCTTATTTTGTGTGCCTACTGGGTGTTTGCACAATATGAATGTCCATTTTCCATTCTGTGTGTTTACATGGTGCTGTACTATGTGGATGTTCACACTCCATTATTTCTTCCATCTTATTTCAATTCATTTTCTTTTTCTATTTCTTTCTTCTTTTCATATCCAATCACATATCATATCTCTCATTTTTCTTTCATCTCTCCCTTTATCTCTCAAAGTGTAAGTGGTTTTGAAGTCTTTTATCTTTTTTTCAAGATTTGTTGTTTAAGTTTTGTTCTAATTGAGCAAAATCTATTATAGACATAGATGGACGGGAAGGTATGAAGCTCACCTTTGGGACAATAGTTGTAGAAGGGAAGGACAATCAAGGAAAGGTCGTCAAGGTAATTTTAAAGTTCAAAAATTAATAACTTTTACGGCTTTTACCTTCTTTTCTAAATTTTTTATTAACTATATTGAAGTTGTTTTTAGGTAATGTATATTTGGAGTTCTATTAACACATTTATTCTCTCATGTTTTGCTTCTTTTTCTTCTCAACTTTCCTTCAGTCTATTTGGGTAAGCATCTCTATTCCATATTCCAATCCCTTTTCTTTTGGGGGCACTAGTGGTGATAGAGTACTAAACTTACGTTGTGTTGATTTTGTCATTTAACTCTAGGTGGATATGATAAAGAAGACAAAGCTGCTAGGGCCTATGATTTAGCTGCACTTAAGTACTGGGGGACATCCACCACTACCAACTTTCCAGTAATTAGTAGTTATATATATTAATTAATGACTCTACCTTCTCGAACAATGGCTCCTGCATGCTAAAGTCCTGTTGAATTACTTGTTTTTACAGGTTAGCAACTATGAGAAGGAAGTGGAAGACATGAAGCACATGACAAGACAAGAATTTGTGGCTTCCATTAGAAGGTTATTTATTAAATACAAGTTAATAAGATTAAGTAGTAGCCTAGGATATATTTTTGAACTTATAATGGCCTTGAAGCTCATTGTTCAATTTCTCCTCTCTTTCTTGCAGGAAAAGCAGTGGTTTCTCGAGGGGTGCTTCAATGTATCGTGGAGTTACAAGGTGTTTCTTCTTCCTCATTTTCCATGCATTAATGGCCAATTTGTCTCCTTTTCTTTTGTACACTTTTTCTTATAATATTATATCATGTGTCAGGCATCATCAACATGGGAGATGGCAAGCGAGGATTGGAAGAGTAGCCGGAAACAAAGATCTTTACCTAGGAACTTTCAGTAAGACAAAAACTGAACCTCCATGCAAAGCACATCATATTAATTTGGAAATTCAAAACCAACAACTTGAATTAACACTTACTCATGCATTTTGATACATTCGTGTATATGTTTGTTTTTGCGTTACACCTAATCTCAAAGTAATAATTGAAACGCTAGAATTTAATACGTTGAGTTTAATATAATTAAGATAATCATATGTTAAATTTCACAAATATTCATTTTCAATTCCGTCATATTTTTTTTAGTCATTTTGTCCTACCGTCTCTTTTCTCTTATGAAATCATTTTATAACATCTCTTATTTATATATTCTAGTGTCAACAACTTGTTTTATTTCTCGTTCATTTGATCCTAATTAACTTATTATATATTGACATGATCAAGGTACTGAGGAAGAGGCTGCAGAAGCTTACGACATAGCTGCGATAAAGTTCAGAGGTCTAAACGCCATCACCAACTTTGACATGAACCGTTACGACGTGAAAGCCATTCTTGAAAGCAACACTCTCCCAATCGGAGGAGGAGCTTCAAAAAGACTAAAAGAAACTCAAGCTCTAGAATCCTCTAGAAAACGTGAAGATCAGATGATTGCACTAGGCTCAACCTTTCATCAATACGGAACAACATCATCAAGCTCTACTAGGCCACAACCTTACCCACTAAATCTAATGCATCAGTATGAACAGCCTCAACCATTTCTAACCTTACAAAACCATGACATTTCTCATCAGTTCTCTCATCAGGACCCTTCGTTTCATCAGAGCTACATTCAAACACAGCTTCAGTTACAGTTGCACCAGCAGAATAACGGTTCTTCTAGCTATGTTCAGCAAACAACTCCTCATGAGAACACTACAACTGAGTTCTATAATAATGGTGGTTATTACCTTCAGAACCATCACCACCACCACCTTCAGGGAATGATGAACATGGTGGGGTCTTGTTCTTCATCTTCTGTGTTGGAGAATGATAATGCTGGCGGTGGGGCTTCTTTTGTGGGGACCGCAGCGGCGGAGGAGCTTGGGTTGGTTAAGGTTGATTATGACATGGATGCTGCGGCAGTGGCTGCCGGGGGTTATGTCGGCTGGTCGGCGGCGGAGTCCATGCACACGTCCACGGCTGGTGGTTTGTTTAATATGTGGAATGAGTGAGAGAAGAGAAAGAGGGAAAGCTTTTATGAGTGTGGAATAACAAAAACCATACGATTTTGTAATGCTTTTTTTTATTGTTTCTTTGGGTTATCATTATCGCAATTGAAGACAAAAACATAGTAACACTTTCAGGGCAACATTGAGTAATGAGCGGAACCATATATATACGCTGAAATGTTTCAAGAGGCTTTTGCTTGATTTAGGTCAGAGATTTTCATTCTGCACTTTAATTTCTTTTTTGTTGAATTTTTTTTAGTGTGAATAAGAAATAAAAATAAAGAAATCTCACATTAAATAAAAAATAAAGTGTTGAATAACACATAAGTGAAATGACTGATATACACACTCTTCAAGTTAAGGTTTTGGGTAAAAGATGTGGTATTACTCTTAGGCGACAATGCCCCTCTCCCCCTCAAGTAATGTCCTTTTGATACAACAAATTCAGTCTCAATCCTAGATCTAAGTTTTATCTAACAGATTTTTTTTTTTTAGAAAAAAGAAAATATATTGATAATAAAGTTCTCATACAAAGAGATTAGAGTATTATACTCCTCCCAGAATTAAACTACAAAAGGCACACCCAGCAGGCTCCAGGAAACTTAGCCCCCCACTGTACAAACCACCAGCAAATGCCTGAAGCACTAAACAGGACCCTTACACCATAGAGGCTAAACTACCCTCCAAAACCAAACAATTACATTTTGTTAACAGACCAACAAACAGATAATGTGGGACGAACAGAGGAATTTCCAAGGCTTGAAAATCCTCCACCTGGCATAGGGGAGATGATTGTGCGGAAAATAGGTGAACCTTTCAGAGGATACACACCGCAGATACAGAACCTTAATCAAGACAATATGTAACTTCCATGATCATTATCTAACAGATTTTTATCTTTTATAAAATTAATAACTTATAATTATAATTAATATTATTTATATGTTCAATTAAATTTTGCTTTCTTATAAAAAACTTGTATACAAATTCAACCCTTGCACAATTTTGAGATAGATATGACCATCATTATGAGTGATAAACATTGCTATGTAAGAAAAACAAAAGGAGAAAAAGGAAAAAAAGATGGGTTTCTACCTTTCACTTTCTGAAAGGAGAAACGAATGTATAAAGGAAAAGGGGTAAAATAAAACTATTGAAATCCATAAGATTGGCACATCACTGCATATATAAAATTCATTAACATAAAACAGAGGATTGGATATAACATCTTGCTACAAATTAATGGTTGCATAATTAACTGGGAACCATAATGGAAGAAACGTGTAAATGAATTTGATAACATATATAATTGGAATCTCCACCTCCTTGGTTGATCTGGAAATTTATTGCATGTAGAAGACGAAGAAGGACAAGAATGAAGCTCCAACCAAGGAACCAACAGCGGGAATGGTTGCAATTGAGCCACTGGAGGGTCCAGGAGCTGGTGCTGGGGCCTCTTGTGCTGCGGCCAAAGCCACAGACATGATGGCCAAAGCCACGAAGAAAGCACAAAACTTTTGCTTCATTTCCATTATATCTTCTACAAGTAGTGGTTTGATGGTGGAAGGGGCTTTTGGTAGGTGCGGAGGATGAAGAGTTTTGTGGAAGACCATGTTCTTGTGAAGGCTATATATAGAAAGTTTAGAAGAGGATTATACATATATTATATCATACATACATGTCTGGCAAGAGGTGTAAGCACATGTTTCTTAAATTTTAATTAGAAAACTAATGATCAAGTATTAAAAGGTTTCTCTTCTTTTCAAATATTCATATTATTTCTTGTAGTTATAATTTTTTTTTATTGAGATATTATTTTTCAATTAAAAAGAAACAATAAGATTTAAAAAAACAGCTCATTTGGTTGGCTTTATAAATAAGTATTGGTTATGATTGGCAAAGGTTGTTGATTAATTTCCAGCAATAAGAAGTTGTTCAGTATTATGGGATCAATGATTAAATACAGTTGTCCTTAACAAATATTCCTCTATAATGTCATATTCAAATGACCAGTTAAGTATTGCTCAAATGGCAGTTGGTGATGAGAGATAAATTTTGGCGGTGACCTCTATGTGTATGATTCAAGTTGAAGGTATCGAGCACAATATTCCGCAAATAATTAAGCTCCTTAAATAATTAGTTGGTTGTTTAATCATTTGAGAAGGAATTTCTAGGAGAGATTTACCTATTAATGTTGTGGCAATTAGCTGGGATACCTTGGAACAAAAGTTGAAGGTGAAAAGACTTAAATATCTAAATTTGGCGGTAAGTTTAACTGATGGTTTGCCTAAAAAAAAATTTAACCGATTGTTCTTTTAAAAAAATATTTTTTTTAAAGTAAGTTTACTTTTTGGAAATAATTAATTTTTATTCTAATGATATTTAGAAAATGAGTTAACAAAAGTTATAATATAAAAATCCTATGATTAATCAGAAATATTATTCTAAGTGAAATAAAAAAAAAAACTAAAAGTTTTCAATTATCAATTATTTTTTAACTATACTAATGCATGGAAAAGAACAAAAACCAAATTACATACAAAATCAGAAATTAATAATTATGAATATGTTTTGCTTGTATACTCATCATCCTTTTCTGAAAAATTATGAATATATATATATTTTTGATATCATATATCTTTTGTTGACTAGAAAAGATTACCTTATCTATAAAAACAAACAAATTGGTAACATCGAAGCTTCACTTAAAATTGCCAGAATTTGTCTTCGTCTATTGTTTGTAAGTACCGCCAATTAAAGGTATAATTATAAAACTTCATTCACATTCCAAATTGAGTAACACTTCATTAGCACTTCAAATTTACTCACGCTTAAGTGATATAGAAAGAAAATAGAGGGAAATGAATTATATATAAGTAATGTGATAGAAAATGTAAAGAAGAGTAAAGAAAATGAAAGAAAAATAAAACTGTGAATAAATCATTAATCTTTCAAATTGATCCACATTTTGAGAGGTAGGGGGAGAAATAGAGATATGATAAAAAAGATATTGTTGTATAAGCCAAAGAAATAATTTAAAGGGAGTACAATGAGTGCTTCAACCCTTAATACAAGAGACGAGAAAGATATAAAGACATTACAATATTGAACAGTAATACCCGTAACCACCCAACTGGACTAGAGTTGAAACAAGTTATCTAGGAAACAGTAACACCCAACCCTCTCGTCTTTTCTCTATTGTCTTTGTCTATTTCCGTTGTTTACTCTTTGTCTATCGTCTACAGTCTGCTTCCATCGTCCAACAGGTTCAAGCACTCTCGTCTTCTCTCTATGGCCCAACAGTTTACAATCTGCTTCCATCGTCCAACAGATTCAAGCCCCCTCCCATCTCAGATACCAACTGTACAGTATCTTTGATTGACAATCCAATCATAAAGCGAGTAATAAAAAGTTTTAACCTTGGCATGGAGCCAATTCCACGCCCTCATTTGAGCCATTTCAAATATCTTCTCTGCATCGGATTTACCATCTTTGAACATAATTAAATTCCTTTGCTTCCATATTGACCACACAATGGCAACCCACATTGTCCTAGCCTCCAGCTTATGTTTGTTATTCGACACACCAAAAAACATTGTAGGAAGTGGGCTCTGCAATTACCCGGTAACACGGTGAGCACCCCCCACCATCTATGGCAGTAGTTCCACACCTGCGACGAAACAGGACAGTTAAGAAGTAGGTGCTCCACTGTTTCGTCCTCTTGTGAGCAAAGAGGACAGCGGGCCTGTGAGTTCACCAACACTAGGCCTCTTTTCCGTAGATTGTCCTTCGTTTGTAATCGTCTCCACAGGGCCTTCCAAGCAAAGACTATGGCATTTGTTGGTGCTAAAACCTGCCATAGTTCTTGAAAGGTTGGGTTCGGAATAGATTCACAGTGGTCTTGTAAACACGATTAAGCAGACCTAACCATGTAAAGATCATCATCAGTGTCTTTCCATCTCCATTTATCCAACTTCCCCTGTTTCAAATATGCTTGATTGAGAAACATAAGGCAATCCTCTTTCCAATCCTTCTCTCTGTCGAGCAATTGTCTGTGCCAAGTGAGTTCCCAACACCAACTTTCATTCGACCATCGACCCATTTCTGCTATAGCGCTCTATTGCTGTGTAGATAATTTGAATAATCTTCTATATTTCACCTTCAACCTCTCTTGACCTACGCATACATCATGACAAAAATTAATCTCATTTCCTTCCCCCACCTCTAAAGTAATGTTTGATTCAAACCAGACCCCGTTTTCCATCACAAAGCATGTGTTCAATATGTCTTTCCACCAACTTGATAGTCGCCCACTTGGCGTGACAGGATGCCCGACTCTTGGAATTCTGTATTTGGCTCGTAACTTTAAAGTGATAGAAAAGGATATGATAGAAAAGGTAGTAAATATAAAGAAGATATTAATGGAAATGATATAAAAAAATGTTAACGAATCAAAATCCACAATCAAATCAAAACGGAAAGCTTATTTTTATGTGGTCTTTTGAGCCACATATTTACTATTTAAAGTGTGTTTGAATTATTATTAAAATAAAGGAAAATGTATATTACGTTTGTGTTTTGTAATTTAATTTTGGAAAAAGAGAGAAGAGAAAAGAAGGAGAAGATGAGTAGAGAAAAAATATGAGAAATATAGTAAATTTGATAGATTGTATAATATGATAGAAAGAAAATAAAAGAGAAGGAACAAGTAGGAATGACAATTTTCACTCCGGGGATTGACCAGTTTGGGACCCAACCTTGAGAATTTTTCTCCTATGGGGATAAAGTGGGGATAGAGGCGAGAACTAAACCACCCGATTTTTTTTGGAACGGAAATGAGGATCATTATCCTGTGCCGTGAGGGGTCTTCGCTTATACATAAAAGTGAGATTACATAATACCCTTACAAATGTTGGATATATTTTATAATAAATACTTCACCTTTTAAATGAGTTGAATGCTCGATGAAATATTTTGACACGTTTTAGGTGAGTTGAATGTTGGTATTTACTTTTCAAATCACTTATTTTGTTGACTTCATATATTATGTGATAAGTTTCTATAAATGTTATTTCAATTTTATTATATATTTGTATTGAATTTGATGTACATGTATTATTACTTGTTTTTTTAAAATTTATTGCATAAATTATATATTTAATTTGATAATTAAAATTTTCTAATGACATGTATGAGGTCTCTGTTCCAATATCCTGTAGATTGTGATCTTCTGCATTCGTTAATAAATTCATTTTTACTTTCGAAAAAAAAAAGTTTGAAATGAAATAAAATAGAGAATATCGTCATCTAACACTATAAAAAATATTTCTAGTCGCATTTATTTTGTCAAAGTGTGGCAATTTATAAGTACCACAAATTTTATTACTGGCATTTGCCTAGAATGCCCACTATCACATGTGTCACAACTGGTTTTGTGGCGGTTTTTTTTATAAATGTTGGAATTGCATGCCATAAATCATGTTAGTTATTAATGGTAGCTTATAATCGCCATACAAATGTCGCAAAATGCACTAATCATTGTATTATACTTGAATTTTACTAGCTATTTAGAGCCGGTGTAGACTCCAAATTAAATTAGTTATTGTCTGAAGTGAGATTTGAACTCACACTTGAAGATGCATTAGTTTATTTAACCACTTCGACATATTCGTAAGTGTATTTTGAGTGCGAATGAAATTTTATAAAAAGGAAATGGGTCTATGAGAAGTGCAAGTATATATAAAGGAAAATGGGATAATAAGTATTGAAATAAAAAGTTTTCTCCATAAGATTAGCACATCAGTGCATATATAAAATCCATTAACATAAAACAGAGGATTGGATATAACATCTTGCTACAAATTAATGGTTGCATAATTAACTGGGAACCATAATGGAAGGAACGTGTAAATGAATTTGATAACATATATAATTGGAATCTCCACCTCCTTGCTTGATCTGGAAATTTATTGCATGTAGAAGACGAAGAAGGACAAGAATGAAGCTCCAACCAAGGAGCCAACAGCGGGAATGGTTGCAATTGAGCCACTGGAGGGTCCAGGAGCTGGTGCTGGGGCCTCTTGTGCTGCGGCCAAAGCCACGGACATGATGGCCAAAGCCACGAAGAAAGCACAAAACTTTTGCTTCATTTCCATTATATCTTCTACAAGTAGTGGTTTGATGGTGGAAGGGGCTTTTGGTAGGGGCAGAGGATGAAGAGTTCTGTGGAAGACCATGTTCTTGTGAAGGCTATATATAGAAATTTTTGAAGGGGATTAAACATTATTATATTATACATTACATGTCTGGAAAGTGGTCACAATCACCTGTTTCTTAATTTTTTTTATTAAAAAATAATCGTCAATTTAAAAAATTCACTTCTTTTTAAAAAGTAATATTAATAATCTAACTGGTTGTTCTAATCGGTTCAAATGGCTACTCATCCCACCATTGATTATTGTTACGGTAAAACCAGAGAATTTATTCACCCTTATCTAACAATTTAAGTTTTTGGATAACTGATTATTTAAAATGGTATTAAAGTCTTTATGTCCAAGCGGGCTAGAGTTCAATTAGTGTCGTCCCTGATTATTACTCCCTCAGTTCCAAATTATAAGACTTCATTCGGACAATCACGCTTATTAAGAAAAAAATGTAATAATCTTGGTTTTATTTATTTTTATATAAATTTTTCATATATGCCCTTATTTAAAGTTAATTAATATATTAATTGTATCTCATTCAAATACCCAAAAAATAATGAATGCAAGAGGTAAATTAGGAAAAATTACTTTTTTTTTTTTTCTGAAATCTAGAAGGGGTCTTATATTTTAGAATACCAAATTTATTTTTAAAGAGTCTTATAATTTAGAACGAAATAAGTATAATAAAAAAATTGAATGTCAGCACATAATAGACTCTCCAGGATCGTTCTATATAACTTAAGCACTATTTATTTTACTCACGATCTTCCATGACTTTAAAACATTTACTCTAATATGGAGCTAATTTAAGCATTAATGTTTTCTACAGGTACATTCCTGCTTTGAATTTTCATCTACCCCACTGCACTCTCCACCTCTCAAGCAAATTAAAGGTATTAATGATTTATTGAGCTATTATTATTTAATTAAAAATAAATAATATTTCATATAAAAGCAGATCATTTGATTGCCCATATATAAGATATGAGGCTGTACATTAATTTTCCAGCACTTAGAAGGTGTTTAGTATTATTGGATGAATCATGAATGATTAAATACAGTTGTCATTAACCAGGAATCCTCTTTAGTATCATATAATATAATATTTTAAGGACAAATGGCGCGCAGTTGGTGATTTTGGCGGTGAGTACTATGTGTCTGTCTCATTAAACTTCAACTTGAAAACAACTCATATATTTGGCAGTAAGTATACATGTATAATTCATCGTTAACGGAATTATTTTGATAGTTAAAATAAGTTCTCACTCTCTCACAAATTAGAATGATTTGATTTACTAAAAATACTTTATAATTTTTAGGAGAAATACTATATCTTTCTACTTCATCCTCCTACAAACTAAATGAAGAAAGAATTGAATGATTTCAACACTTTAGATTTTTATTTAATAGTTTCTTGATTGAGTGTGTAAGAGGATTTGTAGAAAAATAAATCACTTTCCAAGTTTTAGTCATTAATTGTCGTATGTGAAGTTGACCATTAAGATTCATTTTACGAAAGTTTTTTGCGTTAATGAGGGTTTTAACCACCCTAAAATAAATCAGTGGTAGTTTAATTACGGTTATAAAATACAATATAGAAACTAACTTTATATATTTTATTAATGTAAAAGATTAAAAATTAGGAGAGTTTTTAGGAAGACTGAATCTAATTCTACTGCTATTTTATAAGAACTAAAAACATATTTAACATTTATTTATAATATTACTATCAAATAAATTTATTCTAAAAAAAATCAAATACTAAGGTCTGTACCAATGATAACAGTTGTTAGTATCACGTCACATGTGTTTGCACTTAGATGTGATACTAATTTTTTGCACCACAACGAATATCATAAGTGATAGAAAATTTACTAAAGAAATTTTTCATTAACAAGAGTTGAGAATTAAACGTTCAACTAATTGTTTAAATGACAGTGTTGCATTAAGTCCAAACCTACTTTGGTTCCACTCCGGATCTTTAAGAATATATATCGTGTTCCTCTATTAATTAATTGTTGCTTATCTACATAGCCAAGCTTAATCTACATAGCCAAGCTTAATCATTCTCATTATCACACTGAGTTTTGAAACACTCACTCATCTCTTTCTCGTTCACCTAGTTTCTTGTTGATATGATTCTAAGTTTTTATGATGTGGTCCGCAAAAGAGTCCACCCATTTAAATAAAAAAGCATAGCCGTTTGAAGCCTGTGTCTATGACTATGTGGAAGGGACCACCAAAAGAAACAGAAGAAGAAGATGACCTGTCTGCTGCGTGCGTAGGTCCTACAACAACCATTGGATGCCGTATATTAATTAATTAATTAATTAAACTCAAATTATTTTCATAAGAATTATATATTATTACCACCACAAAATAATGTCAAGTGTTGTGTTGTAGCCTGTAAATATACCAAAGCATGCATATTCAAGTTCCTATTATCTTTCTTTGCATTAGCAAGAGTGGAGCAGTACGTGTTCTTCTTCATAGTCGTCTTCGTTGTCTCAAGCGCCGGCACCATCACCGGATGCTGGCTGGTTCACTCGTTGGCAATGCCTACATTGCAGTGCACCACCAGATCTTTCTGACACATGGCTGCTTAGCCGTTTGATTTTCACAGAAAAGAAAAAGAAGAAGCATAGCCGTTTGGAGCCTGCATGCAGGGGTCCCGCTAAAGAAGGACATGACCTGTCTGTCTCTCTGTGAGCGGGTCCTACATCAACAACCAAGTCATTCAAAGCAAACCATAGAGACGTTGCCATTTAATTTTATAATAATTTCAAGTGTTGTATTGTACCCTATAAATTACCCATTCTTGTTCCTCTTCAACACAACACAACACACAGAAAGCAAAGCAATTCACACTCACCCACTCCAACACATCTTTCTTTTCATCTCTTTGCATTCACAAAAATGGCTCACATTAGCAAGACCGGAGCAGTGTTGTTCTTCATGGTCTTCGTTGCGGGGCTTCTCTTTGCTACTGAGGTCAGAGCGCAGGCTACTGAGTTCTCCCAAGCGCCGGCACCATCACCGGATGCTGGAGCTGGAGCTTTGCTCACTTCTTCTGGAGTTTTTCTTTTCTCCTCTCTGCTTCTCTCTCTGCTTGCCCTTCTACGCCATTGAATCAATTTTCCTAATGCAGGGTGCCATACCTACTGTGTTCAATTTTTTTATTAATTTTCATATTATGTTCTATTTTTTTGTTCATTCTAAATGGGTGGTTGCTGGTGGCTGGTGACAGCGACCACATTATTATTTACTTCTTCTTGTTATTGTATACCCCTTTCCCTAATTATTGGTTAGGGTGTGATTTATTACAATGTTGAATCTCAAATTTCTGGCGTCAAATATTTTTTATCCTCTTCTAGTCTAGCATGTTTTGAACAAGTGAGAAAATTAAATTATTATAATGAGGAATCTTAGGTACAAGTAATCTTAATTAAGTCAGAAGAAATCCATGAAAAGCGTAGAGATCAATCACTTCTCCTCTTTCTGTCACTTAAGTGGAAAAAATGAAGACGCGCATGGAATTTTAATCAGACTTCAAGCATTTAGTTTGATAATGATACGAATTGCTATCAACAGCAAAACGAGTACTAGCATAGCATTGTAACACTGTTGCTCAGATTCCAGAAGAAAAAACATAATAGTAAGAATTTTTAGATTTTCACCAAATGGCCATTTGAGGAGTCTGAAACGCATACACCAACAGAGTCAACATAGGTCATGCAAAACGAGAAATAGGATGTTTGTGTATCAAATTCTCCATCCTCAAAATGAATTCTACAACACCCTGAAGCTTCTCCCCAATGACTAGCAATGAAGCTTCTCCCCGAAATAATTTTTGACTTTAGAAAATTCTAATTTCGAATGCATTATCAAATTACGCAAACACCTATAGGTCCGATAATAATTATCACCGAGATTCTTTAGATGAAAATTTATCGCGGGTCAATGATAATCACTCATTGTCAAATACTCCAAGCACATTCAACATAACAACGTATCAACTGCTTCTGCATTATTGGTCCAAAAGACCAACAAAAACCAAACCCAGTTCTCAAGTCTAGTTAACCAGAACTTGCAAAATGATTTAACCTAAAATCAGGTTAAGATTACAGAATTTGAAATTATGTACTCAATTGTCGGATTGCTAATCGTCACTTCACAACCTAGATTCGCACCATATCTGCCGGTTTCCAACCATTGTTAAAAGGAACTTACAATCCTAATCTCAACAACTACAACCACCAAACCTAGTTCCACAGCTATCCTAATTTTAGACAATTAAAAATCCATTGGGTACAAACAAAACCAACAGGATTTAACTCAAGATTAAAGGATTGAAAATACCCACCCAAAGTATCGAAGCTCATCCATTCTTTTGTTGAGGGTCCAGCACAAACAGCAAAGCTGGAAACTACTAATTCAGCACATAATCATATTAATTGCAAAACAACCAGAAGACTTGGAAAATGCTGCCACAGATGCGATTAGCTTTTGTTTCCTTTTACTCTAGAGACCATTTGGCTTTCTGTAAGTGAAGAAAGGTTCAAAAGAATGCTCTCACTTCCTTCCCATTTGGGAAAGGAAAAGACAGATAGAGGGAGAGAGAGGTGAGCTGATGAGGCTCTGAAAGGTGAGTACAGGAGAGTCTAGCAGGCGACCATGGATCTACTAGACAATTACATCCATAGCTAGGAAGAAAAGTAAGCTCACTTCCCAATTGGTGAAGGATGAGAGAGAGAGAGAGAGGAGCTGATAAAGATCTGGAAAGTAAGTAGAAGAGAGTCTAGCAGGGTAGAAGTATCAAAAAGTATCCCAAAGGTGTCTACACAATAGCATGGATCATTTACATGAAAACCATGTTCAAGTATCAGTGCTTCTTAGATCCATACACATTCGGTTGTCATTCGCAGAACTCTCTAAAGCCAACTGCAACGTTTCAGGGTTGTCCTCAATCATTCATGACCAAATCTTTTTAGAGCCCTTATGGTCTTCTATCATAGTTAGCACTTAGCAGACATTTTAAATAAAAGATGGTAAATTCAAAATAATATGGTCGTACATCTCAAGTGAATGTGTGCTTATCCGCAGTTATATCTCTAACACCCCACACCTCCTATTATTCTCCCACCAATTACAAAGAAGGTTATGTTGCCCAACTTGAGTGCCTTGTACAGTGTATATACTCCTGCAACAACCAGGATCCTACAAGGAAAATCTTGAATTCTCCCCATTAAACCCTAAGTGCTGCAAAACTGAACTCAGGATCGTGCCCATAATCTGTCATAGCTCACAACCCTTACATGTGTCCTATCATTGGATTCCAAATTTCACTTGCAAAAAATAAAGGACTCCAATTTCCAAATCACAGCAGACTAAAATCATCAAATTACGTTCATAGTCTCCACAACCTTAACTTATATAACTACTTAATTAGATGCTCTAGAATTTTACACTACAAACATGACTGTAAGTAATTAGCCTAATGATACAAAACATCACAATAACTTCAGTTTTGCTATAAAAGGTTGCTTGAAACACAAACTATTAATTAAATTCAGAATCAGATGAACTTCTAAGACAACACTGTAAAGGTAAGGCTTTTAAGAGTTCAAATCATTATCAATTTTAACAAAACAGGATCAACAAGATTACCATAGCAAAACCTAATTCCAGCACAAACATATTTCCTTCTCTAAGTGATTGCAATTTACCTAAATAGTGTTGGCAAAACAAACCTAACAATATTTTTAGGATAAAATATGAAACAAAAACCTTATCACCATTGTGTTAGAACCCTGTAAATATTTATTCAGAAATATCACCGCTCAATAATGCATTACAAGTTTACAACAACAAGACATAGTTACCCTCATAAACAATCAAAATTTGTCCGTCTCCAATATCCCTCATCCACCTATACCAATGTGTTCAATTCATCCTAATTATTACCGCAAAAAATTCTCAGCCTATGGTTAAATATTCCAAATGGCTCCAAAAATAATCATAACACTGTAATATGAACTCCAAAAATGAAAAATCAAAGTTGGGCAGTACCAGTCCATCTAAGAGGCGGTTGTTTCCTCCGCTGATTCACCGGCAGCCTCAATTATCTTCTTGTTCTTCTCAATAGCAGCTGCAACCTCTTTAGGCATATACTTCTCATCATGCTTAGCAAGAACCTCAGTGGCCGCAAAATAACACTCTCCACTCCTAGCCTTCGCGGCGACGCTCTTCGGTGACACTTCGTTCTTGATCTCCTCCGTGAAGGGCTTCACGAACCCTTCCACCACCACCGAGTGCCCTTCCCTGAACAAATCGGGGAGAGAACCCTCGTGCCGGACCACGATGTCGGTGATCAAATCGGTGACCACGAATTCCACCCCGGGGGACGAAGAAGGGTACACCACGCTCCCTTCGAGGACGAGACCCCCCAACCGGAACTTCGCCTTCGAAGGGTTGCT
Organism: Acmispon strigosus; assembly: GCA_030819835.1. NCBI lineage: Eukaryota > Viridiplantae > Streptophyta > Magnoliopsida > Fabales > Fabaceae > Acmispon > Acmispon strigosus. The sequence continues at coordinate 63,809,699 of JAUAMA010000004.1, forward strand.
GCTGTACTTCTCGAGCATGTCGGTTGGGGTCACGTAGAACACCAACTGGTCCTGGAAGTTGTTGAGCACGATCACGATGAACCCCGCCACGCAGCCGAAGGTCAGCGCGTAGGTCCAGAGGCGGCGGTTCTGGAGCTGCCGGGCTCGCGCGCCGATGTCCACCTGTTTCTTCGATCTCGGCGGCTGGCGGCGCGCCGTGGAGAGAAACCGGTGGCCGGAGAGGGCGGTGTATTGGCCAGAGGAAAGGGCTTCCGAGAAGGAAGCGAGGAGCGGCGGCGGGGGTTTGAATAGTTGTTGGCGGTGGAAGAGTGAGGCGGTGCGGAACAGATGGGATCTGAATCTGAGGGCGAGTGTAGAGGCCATTTGAATTTTCTCGGGAAATTTTTTCTTTTTGAAGGAGATTTTCTCAGGAAAATTGAGAAAGTGGGAAATTTTTGAAGTTGGGTTTAGGGTTTTGGATTAAGTCACGCCGCCATTACTGAAACCACGATGCAACTGAGAAGTTTCGGACATGATTGGACGGAGGAAAAGAGATGGATCAAAGGGAGCAAAATATTATTTACTTGTCATTTATATTATTATTTTCTTCATTAATTTAAATTTTTTAAAATGAGTAATATGAGGTGAAACTAAATTGTTATTTGTGTATTACTTATAAATTTAGATAGTGTAAGAAAAGTCTGACAAATGATATTTCATTTTAAATAAGGTCGTTAACCATAGGGTTATTTAACTCCATTACTTATAAATAATTATGTTTGTTTGTTAGGATGTGATTAAAAAATCTCATGAGTTCCCTGTTAAAAAGCGAAGAGATCGATTGACATTAGGTGTTAGACTTGAACATAAACACCATTTCATAATTTTTTTATACAGTGCAAAATTAATCAATCCGACCCTCAGGATCCACTTGCCTTTTGTGTTTCATTTGCATAGGATTCATTGCTATTTGTCGTCCACGCGTTCTAAATCCACCGGCCATATTTGAAGCTTAGACATGTATCACAAGATTCCTTGCCCTCCAACTCTTGGATCACACAATCTCTCAAAAGAACTAATGTTTAAGGCTGAGTTCGCACAATCACTCTTATCTCGCTAGGGTGTTTTTAGGTTAATGTATTGGCTTAATAGCATTTTTGGTCTCTCACTTATCACGATTTGACACTTTAGGCCCCTAATAAAAAAATTAGCCTAAATGGTCCCTCACCTTGTCAAACGACAATAGTTTTGGTCCCCCATCACTATTCCGTTAAAAATTAACGTTTTCTGTCAAAATTTAACAATTTTTTTTTGTAACGTTTCTGATTATTTACTTTTTCCATTTTGAAATAAAAAATATTAATTAGAATAAATACAAAATAAAACCTGCTTCATCTTCCTATCTTCTTCCCCTCCCTTAATTTCCTGCGTTCTGCTTATGTTCCTCATTCTTCTCCTTCGACCTGCTTCTGTTAAAATCAACGCCGCCATCTCCACCTCCATCTGCATCATTGGCCTGAACCTGAACCAAAACATCCTCGTTTTCCCTCTTTCCATTTCCCTTACCATTATCAAATGGGACAGACCCAATTTCATGGGGGGCGAACCCTCATCAAAGGGTTTTCTCTCCAACCCGAAATTCCTCACCTTTCTGTCCTCAATCTCGGTGTCACGGTGGCACGGTGGAGGCTGACGTTGGCTCCAATGGAAGACGAGATGAAGGTGAAATAGGGACAACGACGGCGCAGGGAGGTGGAGCAATCAAGCAAAGAAGGAAGACAGCGATGGTGGTGCCGAGGTCGAAGGGCAGGGAAGAGGGAAATCAGTCGGAGGCTGGGTTCATGGGAGGAAGGAGAAGAGGCGGAGCTAGGTGGTGATGGTGCGGTGGCGAGGAAGATGTCGAAGAAGAGTGGTGGCGGTTTGATGGAGGTTTTAGGGTGAAAGATTGGTTGAGATTTATGGGTTGGATGGGGTTGCGAGTGATGGGGTTTTGCAGTGGGTAGGGGTTTCGGCTTGCTCTTGAAGATGTAGACGGTGGTGAGGAGGCTGAATCTGAATCTCAACCTTTTCACGATGTGTTGGATAACCCTACAATTCTCGGCGCGTGCACGGTGGTGGCGGTGTTTTTCAGCCCTGTGTGGGTGGCGTTCTTCTTCAGGGTTGTCGTTGGGTGGTTCTGGAAACCCAAATGGGCCAGCTTGGGGAAGCAGAAATTGACCACTTCCTTGACAAAAAGACAAATCATCGCCAATTCACCAACACATACTGTGGATTTTGTTGTTATTGTTCAGGATGTTGAAAATGTTGAAGATGATGATGAAGGAGTTTAATAATTGCTATTTTTTTTTCAAAAAGATGATGAAGATGTTCAGCAAAAAAAAAATTTTGTAAAAAAAATTTTTTTTAGTTAAATTTTAACGGAATAGTGATGGAGGACCAAAACTACGTTTGACAAAGTGAGGGACCATTTAGGCTAATTTTTTTGTTATTGACCAAAAGTGCTATTAAGCCTTATGTATTTTATGTTTTAGCGATTTAAAGTGTTGGTATTAATTAGGTTTTAGTTTATTTATTTAGTATTAAGTAGGTCCTAATCTCACATAACACACACTAAGCGCTGGCATGTCATCCACTTGTAGGGGCATGTGTCAAATGGATGTCACATAAGCCATCAATGTTAAAAATTAGATGTGTCCACTAACAATGACCTAATTACAACAAGTCATTAAACTCTAGAACTAAAATTGCTCATTTTAAAGAAAGTTCCTTTCGCACAATCGCGATAGATAAATGACTAAACGTGCATTTAAGTTTTTTCCCCAAGAAACTCTTGATTTTTCGTTTCTATCTAAATATTTAAGAGATTTATGATGGTTTAGGAATATGAAACAATTAGAAAAGAAGTTGTCTAAATGACCCAATGTAAAGTTTCAGTTAAATTATTTTTGTTATCGATGAACCAATGATATTTAAGATAAGAGAAATTTTTAACCCACTTTATTTTAGACATCTTGGTCCACTTATGACTAGGGTGATTTAATCCAAACTTTTCGAATTGAATCATTTTTGAGTGAATAAATATTGAAAATATCAAAAGTAATATGAGGAGATGTTTGTACAAGGCTTGTTTATACTTTATACATGTATGATGATGTGTAGTTACTGAAATCTCAGAAATTTTTAATTAAAAACCATAACCCTGTGGCTGTCAAACCTTCCAGGTACATAAAAGTAGAGTTGGTGGTTGGTGTGTTGTAGGCATGAGACTAAGGAGGAGGCAAGGTGGGAGAAAGGAAGTGCTTTTCGTGGACCAATGGTGCAATTCATCTCTTTCTTTGTTTCATCGTGTGATATTCAAATTCCCTCTCCCTATGCTTTTCTCCTATTGGATTCTTATATTAAAAGAAAGAGAAATACTAAAATGAGATAAGTATATATATACAGGTCCTGTTGGAATCCACGTATTATTCCCTCCTCCTTCTCAAATTTGGTTTCTGTCATTATCTCTTTGATTTTCCCTTCATTAACTCCAATTCTGCAGGGTAATAGAAAAACAACATCTTCATCTATCGTCTTCAACCTCATGGATTCTCAGGTCATACTTGGTCTCCTCCTTTCATCCATCGGTGGCTTCAGTACATCCATTGGTACATCACCCTCTCATCCCTCTTTCACCATTTCAATTTATAATTTTACAAAGGGAATAATCAATTTACTCTATGGTCGCCCACTTTTGTCCCTCTACCAAGAAAATACACAAAATAGTCAATGAAAATATAAAAACAAATTTCAATTTATAGCTTATTTGATTGTAGGTAGTTTTCTAAATTTGAAAACGGTTTTCTAAAACAATTATTATTACTTTTACACTTTCCTCCTTATAACATTTATTTCTTATAATAGTATAAAATTAAATTAGTTTAGATTAGATATGTATGGTTTAGTTTAAAAAAAAATGTATGGTTTTAGTTCACTAAAGATTTTTTTAGCAAATTTAGTCCCTTGATTTTTTAATTATTACAAAGCAAGTCCATTTATCATTATTAATCTACTTAAAACTCATAAATTCTTCTTTTCTAAGAAAATTTGTCAATTGAATGATTTAATTAGAAGTACAATTACATCGGGTTGGTTCGAGTTTTAGGTATTTAGAAGTCCGAACCCATCAAATAATTTGGGTTGGATTGGTTTAATTTTCTTGGTTTTTACTTCTAAACCCGAGTCAAACCAACCCAATGTTAAATGAATTGGTTCAGTTAAAGTTAAATGATCAGGTACTAAATTAAATAATATTACTTTAGAATCTACACAACTTTTTTTTAAAATAACGTGAAAATTATAAAAAATATAGAAACGTAAAAAGTTGACGTTTTGACACCTTTTAATCATCTCCTATGAGAATTTTCATTTCACCACCCTGTACTCCAATCAATCCTATAGCATAATAATCTAATAAATTAAAAGCAACATCTCTAAAGAAAAACAAACTAATACACTATACACTCACTAAAGTTAATACTAGGTAAATAAAATATTCGCAATTATGTAGCATTAAAGTTGTTTAGGATTGCTCGTATCTTTAATCCTTAAACTTGATACCTTATCGATGGTGATCGGGTCCAATAACTCAACTCACTAAAATGTGTTTGGTTCAGATAGGGTTTGATTGAGTTTGCGGGTTGGACTGTATCCGCTTACACCACTAGATTTAATCATTAAAGACACTATTCCCATCAATAGTCATTAATCAAAATATTACATTTCAATAAAAAAAATAAAGAATTTCAGTTTCTCACCTCTTTAAACCATAATATTATATACTGAAAACTTTTCAAAATTTCACTAATTTTTTAGCTGGTGAACTTTTGAAATGGTAACATGTATCAAATCCACCATTACTCTAAATTATTCAAAAAGAAAATGAAGATTTAATGACTTTATGGATTTGAATTGAAAATGGGAGATTAACCAATTTTACTTGGTTTTAAAAGTATATGAACTTGATTAGGGACCGAAACCGCATATAGTACAAACTAAGGGGGACAAAAAAAAAGGCAATTAAGCCAATAAAAAGAGAAGAGAAGTAAAACGTCTGAATGAGTTGATTGTGATTTTTCACTTTTTGGTTGTTATGTTTGACTAAAATAGAGTTAAAATGATTTTTTACTCAATTTTAAAATAATTTTAGTCTAGTTTAGAAACCTATGGAAAATTGTTTTTCATTACAATTTTAGTTTTGAAAATGTGTGAACCTATATTCCCACATTGCATTTCATCTTATTCTTTTCATTCTCCACCACTTCCACAACTAGTTGATACCTTGAACCACTGCCACAATCGACATCCTTCATCGTTGGCCCTGATACTTTCTACCATCGTTGTTATTTGACACCTCCACTGCATGCCACCGTTACTCGACCTCCATTAGTGCCTCCACCGCTACCACCACTATTGGCATCCTCAACTTCCTAACACCCTCAATTACACCCTTCAACACCACTACCATTTCTCGACACCCTTCATTAATATCCCCTTCACCATTTGATACCATCCACTCTCACCACTATCCGACACTTTCCTCCATAATTATAATCGTTAACATTTCCATATTAAGATTTTATATGTAGACTAAATTTCTCAATGTCATAAAAGGTGCACTTTTTGTAATCATGAGTAAAGCTCCGAGTCTGAAGATTCTTGGGTTGTTACAGGTAGTTTTCGTCATTCAAACTAAAAAATGTCACATATATAATTATATCCATTGATTTGCTTGCTTAACCAATAAACCTGCTTTCTTAAAATGTTTCTTCCATGAAGGGTTTTGCTGCTGGTTTGATGCTAAGCATATCATTCTTTGATCTTGCTCATAATGCTTTGAACACACTTGGTTTCCTCAGAGGCAACCTTTGGGTAGGTTATGCTCTTCACTCTTCACCACCATTCAAGTAATCTAGCCCTGTTCTCTCATATTCATTCTGACCATGAAATTTTATCTCTTTCATTTTTTTTTGTGTAGTTTTTTGCTGGTGTCATATTCTTTGCTGTTGTTGCCAATTTTATACCAGAACCATCAGTTGCTTCTCCCACTTCAGATGAAAAGAGTAGAAAGGTTTTGTGAATCTGCCAAACAACTTCTTTCCCATTGTAGTTCATTTTCAACATTGCATTGCAGCTGCTATTGGTTTGCTAGCTAGCATGTTTGGATACATTCTATTTCTCAGAACCAATTCTGAAACTAACAAGTTATTCGCATTAGCTTCTCTTCAAAACTGCTTTAGAATCGATTGTAAAAAGATTTCAAATACGTGCTAATTCTGATAATTTGGTGACATGCTTAAAAATAGAAGGGTAGGAATGAAGATAACAAGGACATTATGAAAAAACGTCGCCGTCAAGTTTTAGTCAGTGGAATTGTTACAGCCATAGGTATGGTTGTATATGAGTACTTTTCTTTAAAAGTGGAGCAACCAGAAAGCTGTTTGTTTCTCATCATCTATTGTTCCCTGTGGTTCAGTATTTTTTATTTTTTTTTATTTTAAAGTTTTCATCTTGGTTCTCTCCCAGGTATAAGTTTGCATAATTTTCCAGAGGGAATGGCAGTGTACCTTGGATCTATGAAGGTAAAAGTAGAACTTTTGAAGAAGAAGTTAATTGGTTAGGTCTTCATTTTAAAATTTATAGCTAACATATATGCTTGTTGATGTCACTTCAATGATTGATTGTGTCATTCTTCATTTAATAGGGCCTTCGTGTTGGTCTTAACCTTGCTCTGGCTATTGCTCTGCATAATATCCCTGAGGTACAAATTCTAATCTTGTGACAAAGCCTATTGGGAATGGATGCTATAGTTTTAATCTGTGCAATTATCTGAGGGAAAACCATACAGAATTTGAAGCCTTGTCTCAATATTTTACTTCAAATTTGTTTGTTTTAATTGTACTTCTTTAGTTTCTAATCAATAAATGTAACAACTTGCCTTCCAGGGTGTTGCTGTTGCACTTCCTATCTATTTTGCTACAGAGAGGTAAGAACCTTCATGACTATTGTTGCTTTAATTTTTTTATGGTATACTTATTACTAAGAAAAGACTTGAATGAACTTTATATACTCTAGTGAAACTGTAAGAGTTTTTTGCTAATTACTAAGAGTGCAAAATAGTGAACTCAACAACAATCTATATGAAATAATCCGGTTTATTGTGGGAAATACATACTCTGAGAACAACAAGATAGTGGATCTGTTATATAAATAGTTTGCTGTAAAGCATTGTTAAAACTAGATTATTATACGAATACGACCTTCTGTGTACAGGATAAGTAATTTGCAAATTAGACATGCTTGATGACCTTCTGTGAAATGATTTGTTAATCATAAATCTAAAACATTTTATTCTGGATGTGTTGTATAGTAAATGGCATGCATTCAAATTGGCAGCGCTTTCTGGCTTTGCTGAGCCTCTGGGTGTTATAATTGTAGGTATGTCATCTGCCTCATACACCTTGCACTTAAAATTAAATCCCATAAAGATGCATTGTTTGAAATTACTGAGATGATTTCTCTTCTTTCTCTGTAGCCTGTCTATTCCCTACCAGCCTAAATCCTGAGATTCTTGAGGGTTTACTTGCATCAGGTTTGCACTACTAAAATTTCTAGAAGTGATTATTTGCTTTTGGGCACTTTGTTTTGCATATTTATTGATTGTTCTGCAATGATTATTGCAGTTGGTGGTGTTATGGCTTTTCTAACACTTCATGAAATGCTGCCACTGGCTTTTGAGCATGCGGGACACAAGCAATCTGTTAAGGCAGTCTTTTGTGGAATGGCTTTCATGTCTGCAAGGTGATAAATCTCTTTGCCAATATAAAACCATCTCAAAAGCAATGCTATCAATTTCATTTTACTGTTACTTTTTGTCCAGTTTTGTGTTTGTTTTCCTCTTCACGAGTATAGCTGTCTGCATTAGCCAATCTTTTCTCAGAATCAATTCTAGCATGCAGAAGCTACTCAAAGAAGCTTTTTCTCATTGTTTTTATAATCAATTGTAGAAGGACTTTCAATCATGCTGATGTATTTTTCTAGCACATTTTTATTCATTAGTAATTTAGTATTGCTTTTTGTGCAGCTTGTATTTGCTACGTTTAAGCTTACCAGAGGAAACGGGCTTGTAGATGGAAACTATATCTTTTCTGAAGTAGAAGCACTCCAAATATCACTATGGACTGTCTTCTAACTGCTATCATCATTCATCAGTTCCATGGAAGGAAGATGGCTTTAGATATGAGACTAGCAAACTTCCAATTACAAGAAATAATGTGTACGGCTATAGTTATGGTTTCCCCTGTATAAAAATGTAATAAAGAATTGGTAAGAATAAGTAATGCTATTCAATTATCTTTAAATATAATTTTACAATTTTTTTTCTAACAAGCGTATAAGAGACAATCCTAAACAGCATATATATGAAATATAGATTCAAGAGTATTAAAGGAGTTCTTACTTCTTAAGTGTTAAATAGCACTTAAGAAGATTTGGAATTGAAAATTGCTCTCACATTTTTACTTGATCTTCAATAGACATAAACAAGAGAAACTCCTTCTCGATGCTGCGTTGCTAATTAGTAATTAGGTTAACAATGCCAAGGGAGGGTAGTATTTAGTATTTACATAGAGATGGATAGTTGAATGTTTCTGGAATGGAGGGACTACAAAACATCATTTTTGCCCCAACTCTAATTTTTTTTTAATGCAGCACATGTATCATTCCATTCATACTACTACCTACCTCAGTTCCTTATTATAATAATTATAATAAGAACCAATTTGAAGATTTTGTTGATTTTTTTAAGATATCTTCACGGCTGACAATCGTGAAACTAATTTCTTGAAGCTCTAAGATCATGTTAAATTGTAGACTTCTGTCAATAAATGATTATCCATGCGCACCGCCTAAAATTGAACCCTATATTAAATGATTAAAGAGTCTAATTATCAACCAATTATATTACATATTTACCTCCCGTCAGGTCCGTGAGATCACTAATAGTACTTTCAGAATGTCTCACCACATGTCTTAATGTACAACAACTAGCCTGCACAAAACATTTAGAGATATCATTTACAGAATGAAAGAATTTTCCTGCTTTTCAAAAATTTGTTTTATTTCCAAGACCGCTATCATTTAGAGATAGTAGAATATAATATGGATAGAAAATTCTAAATGAGAGTAATTTAGGAAATTATTTTAAAAAAATTATTAATTTCTTACTACTAACTAATTTTAACAAATTTTATTAATCTTAGAGAATTAGGTAAAAGTGACTTATAATAGAGGACTGAGGGAGTACTATAATCTGAACGAAGTATCCTTATTTATACCATTAAATTTGAATTCTAAAATCAAGAAATAATAAACATTACTCATTTTTTCTTATTGTGGATAGAGAGAAGAGTTTTGATTAGTTAATATAAAAGGTGATAGGTGACACAAAATTTATTAAATGAGGGTATATGTGAAAAAAAAATCTTGGTTTTTAAAAGGGTTAATGGTCAAATTAGTCATTGATTTTGTAAGGGAGTTTGATTTTAGTCTTTCGGCGAAAAAATGATGTTTAGTGGTGGTAAAAAACAGTCGGTAATTATAAAAATGACCGCCACTAATGTTTTTTTTTCTTTTTCCAAATGACTAAAACAAAACTCACTTATAAAATCAGGGAGTAATTTGACCATTAACCGTTTTTAGAACAACAAACATTTTAAAATAAAAACAATTTAGTCTAACACAACGATTTTTGTGCAATTACTTCATATTAACTAAAATATTTAGGAAAATATTATAAAGATTTGTTTTAGGAGCGAACTTTATACTTTGGATTGTATTTTAAAATCAAGTAAAAGAACAATATCAAGTAAAATTTTACTACAAAATAATTTTCAAACTTTATCTTTATAAAATAAATTTTTGTACTAGTTGATACATTGGTTGAGTATTTTAGTTCTTTAAAAAAAATCATAAAAAAACCACATAAAATATAATTCAGTGAATAACGTATATTATAAAATCATTTAGAACCAGATCTATATTTATATAGACTATAATTAAGGTGACACAAACACCAAGGGGATCAAGAAATATTAATGGTTGAATATATTAGTTCTTTAAAATATAAAAAAAATACTTAAATTATAATTCAGAACCAAATCTATAGAGTATAATTAAGGTTTTTTTTCGAAGCACCAAATAAAAAAGACTATAATTAAGGTGGGACAAAATCTAAGGGGATCAAGAAATATATGTAAGCGTTAATGCAGTCCTTGGCTTCAGACACTGAAACGATTTACCGCTCTAGAAAATCATGCAACATGCCAGGGGCAAAAAAGACAATGAACTAACTTTCGGTGGGAAGGGAAAACCGCAAGAAGTTACCAATTCAAAAACCAAAAACGCAATAACAAATCTTCTGAAACAAGCACATGCAATTCCCTCTCCCCTTCAATTTTGGTAATCCTTAATATTCTCCAATTTTTGTTTCTTTCTCACTTTCTATTTTACGTCGTTATTTTTGGTAATCCTTAATATTTTCCAATTTTTGTTTCTTTCTCACTTTCTATTTTATGTCGTTCTCATAACATTTATTATTGTGATTCTTCTTTCAGGTAATAAATAACCTTACAGAACTTGAGAATATATGTGTATATATCAGTGTTATGTGTGTGAGTGAGTAACCTACTTTGGGTGTTCTTACTTCTCTGGGGTTTTGCTGAACAATTTCTCACACGGTACTATAGTACATTGTGCCAGCAACAATGTTATGCAGAGGTTAGCTGAATGCTGAGGAATAAAAATTGTAGCTTGTTCATCTATGTCTTTTTTGTGTTTAATTTAAACCTTTTTAATGATTTCTGCAGGGTCAATGAATCCTTGGTCTCATGATCATGAAATAATAGAGGCTGATGGGATCGATGATCTTAAGAATCCATTGTTGCAGGCTCCACAAGATGACACAGTTGGTTCAGTTATTACACCTCAAATAAAAGATATCAAGGGTGCATCCACAACTGATGACAGAGCTGCAACCAAACATGTCACAAATTTCATTGCTGTGAGTTAACCTTCAGAAACCATGAGTTTTATCAATCACCTTGTAATATGTATCACACAACACTTATATTTTGTTTTTCCCCCAAAAAAATGCTCTTTTGACTGTTATTCACAATAATGTGCCTAGAATCCTAATGCATGACTTGAAACTGAAAGACCCTTTTGTTTAAATGAATGTTCGGTTGACCGTTGATACATGTGCAAGCGGAAGTTAGCACTAGCATTGAAACAAAAAATAAATGAAACTCTTCTTATGAATTGAGATAAAAGTCTTTAACTGGTATCCAAATACACACACACTAATTCATACTAGTCTATCCATAAAGATTACATTTTCCCCCTTTATACACATGCCTTATCTTTAAACAAACTGAAAGTGTTCATTTGTGATGTATATTTATTTTAGGCAAACAAAATAGAAGAAACTGGTTTTGGAGTTGATGAGCTTAAGGGGCAAGACATATCAGAATGCCGAATCAAAATCAAGGGAATGACATGCACGAGTTGCTCTCAGTCTGTTGAGCATGCCCTTGGATTGGTTGGTGGAGTGAAAAAGGCAGTAGTAGGTCTAGCTTTAGAGGAAGCAAAAGTACTCTTCGACCCTAACATCGTTCACACCAACAGAATAATTGAAGCTATAGAAGATGCTGGCTTTGAAGCAGATCTAATTAACTCCTCGAAGGATGATATGAACAAAGTGCATCTGAAACTTGAAGGGGTAGATACTCCAGAAGATGCAAATATTATAATTTCTTCACTTGATTCAACTTTAGGTGTGAACCATGTTGACATGGATTTGACAGAAGGTAGAGTTACTATTAGTTACGATACAGACGTTACAGGTCCAAGATCTCTCATACAATGCATTAAGGAAGCTAGCATTGGCCCTAATGTGTACCAAGCAACCTTGTACAATCCTTCAGGAAAGAGAGAAATGGACAAGGTGAATGAAATTCGGATCTACAGGAACCAAGTTTTGCTCAGCTGTTTGTTTTCTATTCCTGTGTTCATGTTTTCCATGGTTCTTCCCATGCTTCCTCCATATGGAAACTGGTTAAACTATAAAATTCACAATATGCTCACTCTTGGGTTGTTTTTAAGATGGATCATCAGCACACCTGTGCAATTCATTGTTGGCAAAAGGTATTATATGGTTAGATCCTTGTTTCTTGTTACTTATGTTTAGCATGTTCAGATCAACTTCTCTTTTATCAAAATCAATTTTGAGACCTAGAAGCTACTTACATAAGCTTATTCAAATTCAGAGTCAATTGTAGATAGATTTCCAAACATGCACGTTATTTAGGCTCTCTTTCAATAAACTGTGATTTTTGTAACCATTTTACTTTGTGTATCATTTTCAGGTTTTATGTAGGATCATATCATGCACTAAGGAGAAGGTCAACCATAAACTGAGTAGCTTCCAATGGATAAGTAAGATATTGTTGTAATGTTTAATTTAATTAGTTGAGATAAAATTATCCTGTATCTTTATAATTTATACATTTTTAGTCCAATCATTTATTCGGCAAAAAGCTATTGAACGGGGTGAAAGTGTTCTTAAGCGGATGGAACTTATCCCTCCTCTACTATGTGTTTGTATATATGTGTGCAGTGTGCAGGAAGAACACTCACTATTGGAACAAAAACCCTTGAAATATGATCAGCAAGTTTTTGAACTGCTGGTCTAGCAAGTTGAGCAGCTTCTACTAGTTGAACAATTTGAGAAAGTGCAGTATCTGATCCAACACGACTAGCCTTAACCAGTAAGCATCCGTTCTCGTTGATGGTCCCGCCGATAACCTGTTAAGCACATGAACAGAAAACAAAAATGTTCTCAGCACTATATCTTGCCATATTCACACTAAAATATTTGACATATGAATTCGACCTTGTCGCCTGGACTTTTATTAACTGGTCTTGCTTCCCCAGTGATCATACTTTCATTTGCATAGCTTTTCCCCTTCATTACAACACCATCAATAGGAATTTTGGCACCAGGAACAATCTTGATCATGTCATTCTTTTGTATGAGTTCAGTGTCAATTTCTGTCTCTGTGAGGACATTTCCATCAGTGTCAATTTCTAACAAATAAGCTTTATCAGGAACAAGTTGTATAAGCTTTTCTAAAGCAGCTGATGTTTTCCCTTTAGCAACAATCTCCAAATATTTCCCTAGTAGAATAAACAATATCAGCATAGAACTCGTGTCGAAGAAATCTTGTCCTTGAAAAGTAGCAGAGCCAGAGTTTTCATCACAGTGTATAGTGAGTAAAAATAAGCAGCACTGGTTCCAAGTGCAACCAGCACATCCATGTTAGCAGACCTTCTCCTTAGTGCATGATATGTAAAATATTTGGAGATTGTTGCTAAAGGGAAAACATCAGCTGCTTTAGAAAAGCTTATACAACTTCCTGATAAAGCTTATTTGTTAGAAATTGACACTGATGGAAATGTCCTCACAGAGACAGAAATTGACACTGAACTCATACAAAAGAATGACATGATCAAGATTGTTCCTGGTGCCAAAATTCCTATTGATGGTGTTGTAATGAAGGGGAAAAGCTATGCAAATGAAAGTATGATCACTGGGGAAGCAAGACCAGTTAACAAAAGTCCAGGCGACAAGGTCGAATTCATATGTCAAATATTTTAGTGTGAATATGGCAAGATATAGTGCTGAGAACATTTTTGTTTTCTGTTCATGTGCTTAACAGGTTATCGGTGGGACCATCAACGAGAACGGATGCTTACTGGTTAAGGCTAGTCGTGTTGGATCAGATACTGCACTTTCTCAAATTGTTCAACTAGTAGAAGTTGCTCAACTTGCTAGACCAGCAGTTCAAAAACTTGCTGATCATATTTCAAGGGTTTTTGTTCCAATAGTGAGTGTTCTTCCTGCACACTGCACACATATATACAAACACATAGTAGAGGAGGGATAAAGTTCCATCCGCTTAAGAACACTTTCACCCCGTTCAATAGCTTTTTGGCGAATAAATGATTGGACTAAAAATGTATAAATTATAAAGATACAGGATAATTTTATCTCAACTAATTAAATTAAACATTACAACAATATCTTACTTATCCATTGGAAGCTACTCAGTTTATGGTTGCCTTGCATCCTTAGGTGGTTATTGCAGCACTGATCACTTGGCTGGGATGGTTCATTCCTGGAGAAGCTGGTTTTTACCCTAAATCTTGGATACCAGAAGCTATGGATGCATTTGAATTTGCTCTACAGTTTTCTATTTCTGTGCTAGTTGTTGCCTGCCCATGTGCTCTGGGTCTAGCCACACCGACGGCAATCATGGTTGCTTCAGGCGTCAGCGCTTCTCAAGGTGTGCTCATCAAGGGTGGAGATGCAATGGAAAAGGCACACAAGGTAATGACACTCCCCAATCCTTTTCCCCCTTATACTTCATGTCATCTGAACTGTGCATTAGAGTAGTGTAAGCTTGTTTAGTTGGAAAAAAGTATCTTTCAAAGTGATTTTATTTTAAAGTGAGGCTATGTTTGAATATTTGTTGGCACCACTACAAACAGATGTTAGCACTCACTTTAAAACCAAAAGTGAATGAAACTCTTTTCATGAAATGAGACGAAAGCCCGTTCATGTTGCACTCAAGACTATCACTTTGTCGTGTATATGTTATATTTGTAAGGCCAAGTCTGGTATCTCTAACATTGATGTTTGGCATAATCTTGTATATGTTATCTAGCTTTTATCATGTACAGCATATTCCTGGTACTTTAACTGTATTTATATTGGAATCTTATCCATTGCTCTTGATGCAGGTAAAAATTGTTGTCTTTGATAAGACCGGGACACTAACAATTGGGAAGCCAGCGGTCGTCAGCGCGGTTATGTTTTCTAAAATTTCTATGGAGGAGTTATGTGACATGACAATTGCTGTGAAGGTATTGTTTTAGATGTTGCATAGTGCAATAAATTTTAGTTTATTTCTCCATAGTATTTAAGCTAATTATTTGTACCAAACTTTAGGCAAATAGTGAACATCCTATAGCAAAAGCTGTTGTGGCACATGCTAAGAAGCTGCGCCAGAAATTCGGTCCATGCAATCAGCAAGTCCTAGAGGTGAAGGATTTTGAGGTGCACCTGGGGGCAGGGGTAACTGGAAAAGCAAATTATAAAACAGTTTTAGTTGGAAACAAGAGACTCATGCATGCTTTCAATGTCCCTATTAGTCTTGAGGTTGAGAGGTTCATCTCTGAGAATGAAGCTCTGGCAAGAACATGTGTATTGGTTTCAATTGAGGGGAAAATTGCCGGAGCATTCTCTGTGACTGATCCTGTAAAGCCAGAGGCTCAGCGGGCCATATCTTTTCTCCACTCCATGGACATTAAAACCATGATAGTGTCCGGGGATAACTGGGCCACTGCAAATGCTATTGCAAGTGAAGTTGGTATTGATAAGGTCTTTGCTGAGATTGATCCTCTAGGAAAAGCTGATATAGTGAAAGACTTGCAGGTAAGAGGCTCCTAAGCTAATAAGCTATATGAAAACTTTTTTCTTTATTGGGATTGTTTATCTTTGCACAAGTATAAGGTGGAGTAACGTTGTTTGAGGTAAGTATGATGTTGTTTGAGGTATATGTTAGGCATTACATCCACTTTTTACTTGAATTTTTATAACTAACATTATTGGTACACCTAGAAATTGAGTTAATTAGCCTTTTTGTTTTTGTTTTAGAACTATTTTTTGTTGGATCTAATATATTAGTAGTGTAGTGTAGTTTGACGTATTTGTTTAGAAGATATAGGTCAGAATCTTTAGTTTCTAAATTGTGTCTCATTCTCTTCTCTATCAAATTAATAAAATTTTGACATGTCAATAAAAAACAACCTTCTAAATTTAACTACCTGGGTGTTTTCGGGTGGAAATAACATGGAGTCGAATTGAGGTGTGAGGTGCGAGGTGCTCGTCAAAATCTCATTTTGACACCAACACCAGGTCATATCTTTTTTAATTGACATGACAAGATTTCACTTGTGGATAGGAAATTGAGACACCATTTACGGACTGCAGATGAAAGGAATTGGATGCAGATGAAATTGAGACACCAGGTCATATATTTTTTATCGCCTTTTAATATTTGAAACTGAAATTGGATGCAGATGAAAGGAATTAGTGTGGCAATGGTGGGGGATGGGATAAATGATTCCCCAGCCTTAGCTGCTGCTGATGTTGGCATGGCTATTGGAGCTGGAACTGACATAGCAATAGAAGCAGCTGATATAGTTCTTGTTAAGAGCAACTTGGAAGATGTGATTACAGCAATAGACCTTTCTAGAAAGACCATGTCTCGCATTTGGCTCAACTATTTCTGGGCTTTTGGTTACAACATTCTAGGCCTGCCAATTGCAGCTGGTGTCTTCTACCCCTTTTTGGGAATCAGGTTGCCTCCATGGCTTGCTGGTGCTTGCATGGCTGCTTCATCACTTAGTGTGGTTTCTTCATCCCTCTTGCTGATGTTGTATAGAAAACCTTTGCATGTGGATACCAATTGATCTCATATTTGAGGGCACACATGTTAGCTTTCTACATGCCTCAGGTTTTAACTTTAGATCAGCTAGTTGAAGTAATCACTTCTCTTAGATTTTATTTTTCCTTACAAATAGGTGTGACTTTCTTTAATTCTAGTTTTTTATTTTCAAATTAAGTGTAAAGATTATTAGCTCATGAAAACGACTGTCCAATCTTACCATCGTCAATGCCAAGTAGTTGATTAACATCCATCTGCAATTTAAATATTTCCCATGCTATGCTTTGTTAATTGCAGGAGCAAGAACCTTCATGGTGGAGTCTGCAAAAAGGGTTGTGAAAATTTGAGCAAGCACGAAAAAAAAGATACCATGAATAAGGAAAAAAGATGGGTTAACACCCATTCTACCCACACCTTAATGAGAAAAGATAAGGATACAACAGAGAGAGAAGTAATAAATATAATATAATGTGTTAAGGAAAAGAAAAAAGAGCTACAAATAAAAAATTGGTGAAAATTGAATTATAGAAATAAAGTGGGTGTGAATATATAAAAGTTAACTAATAATTCCAAATGAAAAAAATATAAGATAAAATAAATAAAAATACATTCACAGTTAGAGAAATATAAATAGAAAAGAGAGACTTAGGCATAATGTCCACATCCGCGGGTTCTATTCTGAGTTTTAGTTTCCAAAATATAATTTTTAAAAAATACATTTTGAGTTTAAATTCTCAACCACTATTTTTATGATGATGCACATTATTAGGTCCAAAACTCCTAGAAAACTCACATGTTCCTTGTATGCCGTTTTTCTAGTATGTCCAAATAGTAGTGGGACCGTAAAAATAAATGGTTCAAATGAATTTTTAAGAGCATTTGAACCGTTTCATTTTAAGCAGAATAGCTATTTTTCAAGTAGTGTACAATCGGTTACGTACTAAATACTGTCAAAACTTAATTAAATGAATACTACTGTTTTTAATTACACTTTAGCATCCGATTTTAGTTTAAATTAAAGTTTTTTTTCCTATTGTAACTAGAACTCGGGATAGTAACCAGCAAAAATGAGTGAGTGAGAAATATTTAACACAATAGATAAAAGAGGAGTGTTATAAACACTTTTTTTTTAATACTCTATTTTAACACTTTATTACTCCCTCCGTCCCAAAATATAGGGTCCTGTTCAGACAATCACGCTTATTAATAAAACATGTAATAAGCTAATTAATATGTTGGTTTTGTTATTTTCTATACAAATATTCCAAATTTACCCCTATTTAAAGTTAGTTGGGAATATGAAAGAAGTAATTAGTAAAGGTAGTAATTAAAGTTTTGAAATTTAAAATATAATGAATGCAAGGGGTAAAAAAGGAAAAGCTTTTTTTTTTTCCTGAAATCTAGAAAGGGTCTTATAATTTGGGACGCCAAGTTTGTCTCTAAAGGGTCTTATAATTTGGGACGGAGGGAGTATTAATTTGTTGAAATTGCATAGGTTTCATATTTTTAGTGGACTTTACTTAAATTTTAACCAATCAACAAGAGGGTATTAAAGAAAGTGTTCCTAGCATTTCCCATAGATAAAACTAATAATCACTAATTAGAGGTGGTAGTATAAAAATTTTGAGAAGAGAAAATGTTGATAAGAACTAATACCCCCGAACCCCCTGTGACATTGTTTAAGGATCACGATCTACTCTTTTGCATTTGTTGATATATGTTCACACAAATACTTTGAGCTCGAGACTAAATATCCAAGAGAAAGTTCTTAACACATTCTTTAATGTACAAACAAATAATTAAAGACACCTCCTCTATGAAGATTTAATATTATATTAGAGTTCAATTTGGCCACGGGAACGGCCAGCCTTGGTCCATGTGGGTTAAGATAAAAAAGCTCCACATAAGAAAAGCACGTAAAGCCAAAAGCTCCAAAAATTATGTAGACTAGGATCAGACCATGGCCCTTATAATTTTCAAAACACACACACTCTCTTTCTAAACACTTAACATAAACCCTAAACCAGCTTGAACTATTTCAGGCCGACATGAACTGGGTCGGACGATCAGCGACAGGTTGAGCGAGTTGGCACTGGATCGGGCGGGTCGTAGTCGAGTTACGCGTTCGGTGCCAAGTCAGGCAGGTAAAATGAGCGGTTCAGATTTAGGGTTTAGGGCCAACTTTAGGGTTTATGACTGATTTTAAGGTTAGGACGTGTTGACGTCGGGTCGAGCAGGTTGGCGCCAAACTAATGTCAGTTTGGGCGATTAGGCAACAGGTCGAGCGGGTCGATACCGAGTCGGGCAGTTCCGCGCTAATTCATACGAGTCAATGCCAAGACGGGTAGGCAATATGGGCTGGTTAGTTTTGGGGTTCAAGGCCAATTTTTGGTTTATGGTTGATTTAAGGGTTCATAACGTGTTGGCACCAGCGCAAGCGGGACAGTCAGGTCGAGCAGGTCAACGTCAGGTTGGGCTGGTCTGTGTCGTGCTGATGTCGGTTTGGTTGAGTCAACGACAGGTTGAACAAGTCGACAGCGGGTCGCGCAGGTCGACCCGAGTCGAGCGGGTGGACGATGAGTCAAATTCAAAATTAGGGGTAAAACTTGGGAGATATTTGCCAATTTTATTTTTGAAATCACATTTTAAATAGTAAAAAAAAACTAAATAATGTAATGTGGGGCTTGAATTGACCATATCCAGCCCACTAAAAGAGTGAGTTTTGTGGGTTGACGCTTATATTGCCCTCACTTCTAGTTAAAAAAAAAAAAAACAGAACCAATTTAATTATATATATTTAACTGTTATGATCCCAATTTAGTTAAAGTCGGAATATTAAACTATGAATAATTACCCTCGCCAAACCACTGGTTGGCTTTAGCGTCATTTTTCAAAATTATCCATTGAATAATGTTGATAATTTGTAATGGAACAGCAAATAAATATTTTTTAAAAAAAGAAGGAAAATCTCCTAGAAAAAGACCACTAGCTGCTGATGTGGATTGAAGAAAAATGTCGTTTGACATGTGATGTTCCATGTCCATATATGTAAAACGACATCATGAGGCGCCTCTCTTTTCTGAACAGGCGGTGTATCTTTTTGGCTATAGTGTTGATGCTGATGATGGTTGTTTAGCATTGCAGACAAAAGGAATAATATGAAGGGTCTTATAATTATAATTTATAATGATACTTTTCCTTCTTCTCTTCACTTGCACGCCAGGTTTTTGTATCATTTGCTTCTCAATCATGTTATGCCTGATTCTCTCACATGCCTCACACTCTTTTTCCATTTGTATCTTCTCAGAGGTGTCATTAGTTTTAGCAAATCACAGGGGGAACAAAAACGTGCTTTGCTTCTACTGTGAACTGCTCTATATTCTGTTCAATACTCAAGTTGACTCCATGTTCATCATAATCTTTTACACAAATATATCTTACTCTGAAAATTGCAGTCCCCCTCTTTTAGCTAGTAAGCTATAAAAGACTTATTTACCATCTCTATATTATTATCTTATTTCTTATGTTTTCCCTTAAATTTGAAGACTCCTCTTTAGAAGTTTTCTTTTGATGATAATAATGTCCATCTAATATTATACGAGTAAATGTTTTAGTGACAAAACTAAAACTAGATGTACATATCACCCAAAACTATCAATTTTTATTATGTGTGAAAATGATATAATTTTTACTATCATATATATAAATTTACCTAGATAAATTAAAATAGAAGAAAAATAATTGAAAGAGAATGAGACTTGAAAGAATCTCTTTGTATTTATTGTTTGTATGTTTAATCTTACGGTAGCTTTCATGGTGGTCTTTAACTCATACAAGACCAAAATGACATGTTACGGCATATTTGGTTTACTTGTTAGATTTTTTTTTTTAAATTTAGCCAATTAATTTGTGTAATTATGAATTAGCTCCCACCATTAATCCCTCTCCCAAAACCACCACCACCATTCTTTCTTTCCATTCCTTCACACCAACTTCTCAACCACCAGCATCTCCTCCACCAGAATCTTCCTTCTTCATCTTCTCTCCCACACCTACAGAAACCCACTTACCCACCTCTCTCTAAGCTTTGTCTAACCCAGTTTAAAACTCTGCAAAGTTCGAATCTTTAGCCGAAGAAGAGCAAGACCGAGGAAAAATTTATCCCAGCAATGTGATTAACTATGATTCAGTAGCGAAGCCGGAGAAGCCGAACCCATACGCCCTTTAGGAACCAAAAGTTGTCCCTTTTCAAACCTACAACCCCTCTTAGCCCCGACGCCGGCAACCACGACCGGAAATACGACGTCATCGTCGAGAAGTAGTCGTCCTTGTTCTTTCCGTGGGGTTTGTCGAGGAAGTAGTTTCTCATGTTGCACGAGTTGGTGGTTCCGACGCTGGTTGAGCTGGCGCTAGCCGCGTGCGGTGGTTGGCAGGAGATAGTCACGGTGACACGGGTGATTCGTAAAAATGTTGCGCTATCCTAGTTCATTCTTCACGTTTATGGTTTCACAATTGAATATACTTTATTTATAATTTTTATGAATGGGTGATTTTTGTATTTATAGTTTTATATTGCTCAAATTAAGCCTTTTTTATTTTTAAATTTGAACAAATTTGGTTCACATGTTAATTTTTCATCTAATTATTAACGATAATAAAATTGATGTGAATCACACTCTTTTTACGTGAATGACATTTTAAGACGATTTATGTCACTTTAGCACTGCAAATTAGGATATATGTTTTTTTATAAAGACCGAAATTCAAAATGATGTATATTACAGAAATAAAAAACATATTTGAGTGTGTGATTAGAATATCCAAAATCAATTATTATATAAATAAAAAACCTGCAAGAAACTTAAAAAGAAAAACCTGTGCTAATTACAGAATAATAAAATGATGACAATATAAAAATCGACCCACTAGAAGACACATACTATATGAATAATTTGCAAACTCAAACACCTACTCAATTCAAAATGATATAACTATCAAGAACGTACAACATCAAGCAAATGAAAGAGCTGGCTCAACCATTATTCGTTGCTTATTAAAACATCCCATAGCACTTGCATTTCCACCCAACTGCTGATTCTTCAAATTCTCCACATAATTTGAATGATCAATATCACTATTTAATATTTATTGTAGTTTTGATTTCATTTTAGGTCACTAAGTTTAGTGGTTTCGTAATTTTGGTTCACTACTTTACTTTTTCTTAATTTTTAATCTCTTAGTTTAGTTGTTTTGAGAGATTTTGATCTCCCTACTTTATTTTTCTCAGTCTGAACCCTTAATTTAGTAATTTTATAATTTTGACCTTCTTACCTTTTTCAAAATTTTAGTCTCTTAAATTTAGTGATTCCATAATTTTGGTCCCTTATTTCTTAATTATGCATATATTAATAATTACTATGCACTTTCAATCCATTTTAATTGTCATTATATTTATCTTCATTTTTTAATTCTCAATTTATTTCATGCATTAGAAAGTAATATTTTACCGGTTGTTGTATTTAATAAATTCTTAATTATTATTAGAAATTAAATTAGGCTGGTTTATTATTATTACTATTATAATGACTTTTTTAGAAAGCAACAATATATTATGAAAGAATAGTTTCTTGAAGACACCCTCTCAAGTGGGGACTTTTCATTACATGAGAAGCTCCCAAATAGGATATGTCCTATTACACCCTTTTTTTGTCAAATAACCCTATAGATATGAAAAACCCCAATACAACCGACTTCGCTTAAAAGTATATCAATCAAATTTAAATCATTTCTTAATTTTCACAGTCTATGATCTTTACAATACACCCACCCTATAGCAATAGACCCATCGCTTTCTATAATGACATTTGTTAATTAAAACTGTTGGCAAAATAGTAGTGCATTTACCTCTACTTCAAAATATTATTATTATTATTATTATTATTATTATTATTATTATTATTATTATTATTATTATTATTGACATTCTAGAGAATGGATTTTTTGAGTTACTATCTGACTTGCAACGAGATGGGTCCAGGAAATCAATTTCATATTGAGTTAAGAGAATATGTCATTTAGATATCAGATCATCCACATAGTTTCACCTCAAAATCTTAAGATAATGGTGAGTAAATCATTTCACTTATATATTGTTGAACTCCTACTTTTTCTTATCTAATATATGCGTGACTTCTTTTTACCAAGTTGTACTCCAACCAAAATTAATAACATCTCATTAGTTTTTTATTTAAAATTAATTTTTAATTAGGATATTATCGGTGACAAGCCCAAGCATAATAAAAAAACGCTGGTCGCTTCAAAGAGAAAAAATTCTTAATAAAAAGTATTCCAATATTGTATTGGTCACTTCCCCTCCCCTAAATTTTTTTTATATTGTCTTATTCATTTAGTTGTTCTTGATTGTACTCTCTTGTGTGAAATTTTCGCCTGGCTCGCTCATTTGTTTTTCCTGGTTCCATCCTTCGACATTATGTTGTCTATTTAGATGAAGGTGAATAGGAATACTATTGATTATTGATACACGATCTTTTTATTCATTATGTTAAGTACATTTTTTTCTATTATCGGGACAAATTCACAGTAAACTTTTCTCATTAATAAAGAACGTGTTGGAAAATGTACTACTAACATTTTTCTTCAAGTGAATTTTACACAGAAGACATGCAATTGCTCAGCTGAAATTCGCTAACTAATCACTTGAGTGTCTCTATGGAGCACACATTTCATTCCATTATTTAAAAGCGTGATCATTTAACTTTTGTGAAGCAAGTTCCGTTTGAAGGATTCATAATTCTAAGGACAAGAGGGGAGAAGCTTCATCTATTTGCAATGCGGATCTTGATTCTCTGTAGTTAAAATTTCATAAAGTCACTACCGCCATTGATTGATAGTCGTCAGATCTAAATTGGACGATTGAGATTTAAAATGACAATCAAACGCAAAAAATAAAAATAAAAATTAGTCTCTAAATTTATATTATCTGATTAAGATCGAACGACTGATAAGTCTAGAGTGCGATTACTTTAGGGTTGCAATGCTTGTATTTCCTGGGCATGGCTTGACATGGATGATGTGAAGCAAAACTATTGTTTTTTTAGGGGATCGCGTTTGGCGCCCCCCCTTTTGCGCCTTACGCCCCCCCTCTTATAAGTATTTTACCAATTTGCCCCTAAAAAAAAAGCTCCCATTATATCCCCATCTTCTTCATCACCCTACCATTTTTCCACCCCCTTTCCAATTCTCTCCACCCCCCCCACCCCATCCCTCTTGTGACCACCATCCCCTCCAAACCTTTAACCACCACCACCACCTTCATCTTCCATCAACGCGAAATGGGCCTCCAAATCGCACTTATAGGTGTGCGAATTAGTATTTTTATTTTTTTTATTTTTTCAAAGTGCGAATCGCACCTTAAAGCGCGAAATGGGCCTCCAAATCGCACTTACAGGTGTGCGAATTAGTATTTTTTTATTTTTTTTATTTTTTCCGTCGTTTGCTATTTTTTTTTATTTTTTTTTTTAAAATATTTCACCATAAATTTCTAAATATGTCAACTAGACTAACTGTGGTGGTCCCATAATTTTTAAAAATCATTTGGGCATTTTTTGAATTTTTTTAGATGTTTTTTAATATGAAATCGCACTCCTAGACAAAAAAAAAATCAAACAAGAAAATCGCACATGAACATGCGATTTTTGTGTATAAATCGCATTCCTATGTTCGAAAATTAACCAGTCCTCGTGAATTTGTACCTTTTCACACCACAAGCTGAATCCAAGGTTTCTTCATTCTCCTTTATTTAAGGGAGGTCATACAAGGGGGTTACAATGAAGTGGGTGGGAAAAATATTAGAGCTTGATGAATTAGAGAGGGAGAAAATGAATTTTTTTAAAATTCAGGATTTTTTTTTCAGTTTTTTTTTTCCAAATAGGGGTATTTTAGTCATTTTTGAAAAATAAGGGGGCGTAAGGGCGAAATGGGGGGCGCCAAACGCGATCCCGTCTTTTTATACATAGATTTTGACATGTTGTTCTAACTAGGTTGATTCCTAACTAGCCATAACTGGTACAAACTTCATTGGATGGACCAGTTTGGTTTTGTTTGGTCGCCCCTCTTCAACCACATTCACCACTCACGGGATTCATTTTCTAAAGCACTGGCCAACCACTATATGACTGTCCCTATCAAACCAAGAACCCAAGGATTTGGTGGTCTCCTTCATGTGGAACACCACTTCATCTATTTTTTCCCCTATGGCTACATTTGTTCTCTTTAGTACTAAAAACCAAACAAAACCTACTTCTTTACATTTCTCTTTCATGTTTCCCTTATTTGGTAAACCAAAGAGTTACATTAGTTTTATTTATTTTCTTTCATTTACTCACAAAATATCAATTTTTATTTTTCCACTTTCATTTTCTTTAATTTTTTTAACAAGTTTTGAATGTCAAATTCTATAAAGAATTTTCTAAAATGAAATTCTAAGAAAACATTTCATTTGTGAAATATTATATTTTCCTATTTGTTTCTCCATTTTATTTTATTATGGGTGGAAGAAAGGGTTGTGTAAACGCATGTTTGTTTTGACATTGGAGAACGCAAATGTGATTTCACGTATCTTAAAACACCAGTGTAGAAACTAAAAATTATCACATTAAGTTTAACATGGATCCACGTTAAGTTTAATATAAATCTAAATATACACTCAAACTTTGCCTTGGATAAAATCAATCTAGCTGAAATGACTCAATAATATTTTGGGAGGTAGATTTGGCACCCCCACCAATCAAAATGGCACCCCAAGTCTTTTTTAATAATTCCAAAAATACCCTTATTCACTTTTAACCCCCCACCCCCTATTCCCTCTTCACTCTTCCGGGTTTTAAAACTCGGAATGATAGGATTGTAGAATCATTCCAAGTTTTGCTTCCGAGTTTTAAAACTCGGAATGATAGGATTGTAGAATCATTCCAAGTTTTGCTTCCGAGTTTTAAAACTCGGAATGATAGGATTGTAGAATCATTCCAAGTTTTAAAACTTGGAATGAAGAAATGTTAGCTTCCAAGTTTTATAATCCTAGAATGGTAAACCTGTTAGGTTTTTGCTTCCAAGTTTTAAAACTCGGAATGATAGGATTGTAGAATCATTCAAAGTTTTAAAACTTGGAATGGAGAAATGTTAGCTTCCAAGTTTTATAATCCTGGAATGGTGAGCCTGTTAGGTTTTTGCTTCCGAGTTTTAAAACTCGGAATGAGAGGATTGCAAAATCATTCCAAGTTTTAAAACTTGGAATGGAAAAATGTTAGCTTCCAAGTTTTATAATCCTGGAATGGTGAACCTGTTAGGTTTTTGCTTCCGAGTTTTAAAACTCGGAATGAGAGGATTGCAGAATCATTCCAAGTTTTAAAACTCGGAATGGAGAAATGTTAGCTTCCAAGTTTTATAATCCCGGAATGGTAAACCTGTTAGGTTTTTGCTTCCGAGTTTTAAAACTCGGAATGACAGGATTGTAGAATCATTCCAAGTTTTAAAACTCGGAATGGAGAAATGTTAGCTTCCAAGTTTTATAATCCCGGAACGCATGAAATTTGGTTTCCGGGATTTAAAATCCCGGAAGGTATTTCGTTGGAGGGGTAGATATGACATTACTACATAAAAGTGGGGTGTGATTTTGAGTGATGGGAGTGTTAAATCTAACACCCTAATATTTTAACATACGTTATCCGTTAGAAAATTTATAAGATACATATCAAAATGGGCTAATTAATTTTATATGGGGTTGTCTAAATGAGCCTTAAATAAAGTTTTGGTTAAATTATTCTAATCATAAATGAATCAATAACGTTTAAGATAAAATAACTAAAAATTTTTACTCACACTTTATTTAGCGTCATTTTTGTACGACCCTTTTATTTTCTTCCATCTAATATTTAGTATGTGTGCGAAAAAATGAAAAATGGAAAATCCGTAATGGTTGGAAAAGAGGTGCGATGCAGGTGATTATGGTCTATCTAACAGAGTTGGCGTGTTGGTGAAACCATTCTCCAGCAAAAGTGGCCAAAAGCAGAGAGAGAGAGAGAGTGAAGAGTGTGTGTGTTACAAAACGAACAGAGACAACGCCATTTCGCCATTTTCCCTCTTCTCTTCTCTCAGCGAAAAAGCGATGAAGTTCTCCCAGGTCAGTTATTCTTCCAATTCCATCCTTTCACCTTTCGAATCTAATCTCATCTCAACTCTTTTGTTCTTAAATCAATCATCATTGCTCAATGCTGATCTTCACGCTTTTAATTTTTCTCGTTTTGATCTGCCTGCACATTATCCTCTCAGTTATGATCACTGTTGCTGCTAGATTTTACGCGATTCAGAGCGTTCTTCACTCTAACCAGGTCTTTCATTATGAGGAACAAACACACTGTCGTTGCGTTGATTCAATTTTTCTAGGCTAAAAAACTGAATCGTAGTTCAGATGAGAGGACAATTTTTCCTTTGTGACTTTGTCTCTTGTACTTTTTCTTCATTTGCTTTGATGGAAGAATATCTTTTATAATCGAATCTTCGTTTCTTCCTGAGAGATCTCTCAGAATTTTTTTATTTTTTTTGTGATCTTAGGCAGCACTTTCTGTTTATTTTTTCTCGCTTCATATGTTAGTTCTCAAGTTTTTTTGATCCTTGATGTGAAATGCTAGATTAGGCTAATTCCTTATTTTAGAATGCAGTTGGATTTAAGCAAATTACTCATCAAAGTCAACGCATCCTTGGTTGAATTAATGTCGTTTATCTTCAGAACATCTTTATGAATTTTGTTTTGTTTTTTTATTGCAGGTTTGCATTTTAGGATTAGCTGAATGAATGATAGGAGGCGGGTTGATTATTTCATCTTTTGTTGATGAATATAGCTTGGTGAATTTGTGAAGAAGATTGAAGAACAGATTTGTAAATGTACTGATCAATATACCTTAATTCAAGTTTTTGTATTTTGTTGTCTGTGGCATTCGTTTGTGTTGCATTGGTTCTTGTAATTTACTGAGATGGGATTTCACAGTGCAGATTACTTGTCTGGCAGAAAGGATTCAAAATGAGTTGGAACCCACACATGGAGGTCCATTACAGTAACATCAGCTATCCCTATAGTTCTGCAGGAAGCTTTATTGAATATTTTGAAGGCCTCACCTACGAACATGTCAACTTCATTTTTTCTGGTGCATCGCACGCTCAGGTGCCTGCCTGCATAGATATATTCTGTTTAAGATATTTTCTACTTTGTTTTGATGGAAATTGCTCCACTTATTTTATTTTTTCTATAATGATTTGTTGGGACGACTGGTCTGTTTTTCATTATTTATTTTATCTGCAAGTTTTGTAATTTTCTTTTGTTATTAATGGAAGGCTACTAGAAAGATTATTAGTATTCAAGTAAAAACATAAAATTCCGTTTATGTGTGCAGGAGAGTTCATACCCTTTAAATTCAGGCTTTTACAAGTTTGGACTGTCTGAACCTGAGAACACTTCATACTATCGTTATGGTCATGATTACGAGTCAAATCATCACGAACCACTGGTGGATGAGTATAGGAGGCCTTCAGAAAACTCATTGACAAACAATGAACAGACAGCGGCAGTAAGCACAGAATGGGGAGAAGGTGGAAACCCTGACACGCAGGACAATTCTATTGAGTGTATGTTCTTGAGTTTCATCTGAAGATAATTTCCTAAATATAACAGGGCCTTGGAATAGCCTTAAAAAAACTAAAGCAACAAATAGCCTGGCCTGCTCATTTTAAGTAATGAATTACAATTGAGAAATATTTTGGTGGCAAAATGTAGTATCTATTGGGTATGTGAAAAATCCTTAAAAGTGCATTGGTGCTCACCTCATACTGCTACACTTAAGTCTTGATTTCTTTGTGAGCATCATAATGCTGAGAAACTGTTGTTGGAGAGTTGGTGCACTTATTCCACAGAAGTGTTTTCAGATCTAACTTCCCGGATTTGGAAGAGTTTAATTGAACATTCCTACTGAATTACGGATGTATTGGTTCATATTGTAGAATTGTCCTTCCTGATATTAGTTTACTTATCTCAATTCTGTAATGACCTGTTCTTTCGTATCTATCCAAATTCCAGAGCCCCCCCTTATTCAGAGCTGTCATTTAATTTTTGAGAATTCTTACCCTGCATATAAAATGTTAGATCACAAATCACAATTTAAACAACTTTGTCTATTTTCTTTCAGGCCCACGAAGACATCACAGCAATTCCAGTGATTATCAGGTATTTTCCTTCAAGTGTCTAGTGCATGGAATGGTTAAATTGTATGGACATCTAAGGAGTTTGTGCAGTTAGCTATAGCCATTCATCAGCCATAAGCAAAATGAACAGTTATCTAAGCCATTTTTTTTCAAGTTCTGCAGGTCATTTGGCAAGACAATATTGATCCTGACAACATGACCTATGAGGTTAGATTGAAATTTCTTACACTCCTCTTTCAGGCATTATATAATATTACAGTAAAGCGACTATATATTTGATTTCTTTAGTATATACAATAGTCAATCTTGTAATTATTTGATTAAGGGAACCTAATTAGTTACCTCTTTTATTTTCTTTATCTTCTGCTTCACATTTTTTTTTTATTTTACACATTATACTATATCGAGGCAATTAGTTACCCTTGGAAAATATTGTTGGCCAAATCATTTCTTAAAATTCTTACAGTTCATTAAATGTCATAATGATCTAAGATTGCATTGCATATTTTAACTGTAATTGGTAAAATCCATAATGCTGCATCTACTACTGGTTTGTTAGTTCTCTGGAAATAGAGAAATTAATAAAGAAACATTTATGTTAGAAAATTTTCTCATGGGTGTACTTATGTTTTTCAATTAAATGTGGAGTTATTGGTAATATTATCTCACACTATACAAGCAATGTGATCATCTCTATAAATCACAATTAGCAAAAGGTGGAATAATAGACTCCTTATATTTGAATTGATTCTTCTGCAATTTCTCACATTAGTATCATTATGTATTGCAGGAACTACTTGAATTAGGTGAGGCTGTTGGAACTCAAAGTCGTGGTCTCACCCAAGAACAGATCTCATTGCTTCCAGTTTCCAAGTACAAGTGTGGGTTCTTCTTGAGGAAGAAGTCACGAGATGAGAGGTAATGATTTGGTTTTCGGTGACTCTGTTTTAATGCAGTTGTTGCTTTTCTTCTAAGTATTCTCACATTATATTAATTTCACATCCTCTGTCTGGCTTTCAAAATCCTTGTCTTTTATTATTGATAAACTCAACTAATTGTTCTGGGGTTGCTAATTGTTATTAAACGCATCTATTTTTTTTGGGTCCAAATATATTTTGAGGGAGTATGGGTTGCTGTTAAACTTATTTGTTGCATTAATTTTTGTCAGTAATGTCTTCTTTCTCTGTGGAATTACTACTGTATGATGGGTAGGCTGAGCACAATTTATTGTGAGGTAAAGAATGATGAGGGGCAAATCTTTTATGAAGAGAATATATAGATTAGTAGGGAAAGAGGTAGGTAGATTCTTGTGAACTTAGAAATGCTTAGGTTTAATTATCATAATTTTTAGTCCTATTGCTATTGCATCCTGTATCACATGGGTGAATGAGAACAAAATGTGTACACCCAAATGAATAAAGTTTAGGATTTGAGTCTTTCTTTTTTTATTTGGAACTAGAAATGGTCCAGGTGGTATTACATTTAAAAACCCCCTCGGTGATGTCTATTGCATGTTTTACAAACACAACTTCTTCCTTATCAGGTGTGCTTTATTGTTTTTATGGTGAAAGAGCCATTAATTGGATCTTGCCTGCTATAATGTTTTGATCTGGCTTGTCTTCTTGTTTAGATGTGTGATTTGCCAAATGGAATATAAAAGAGGGGAGAAGCGGATCACTTTGCCATGTAAACACGTCTATCATGCTAGTTGTGGGAACAGATGGCTTAGCATCAATAAGGCAAGACATTTATCAGTTTATCATGAACTGAATAAGAGCTTTTAATGCTTATTTTCCTGTTGCTGAAATACCTATCTTTTTCCTTTTCGGCTTTTTTCAGGCTTGCCCTATATGTTACACAGAGGTGTTTGCTGACAAGTCAAAACCCAAATAACTGACGAACAAATATAAAACCAGCATATGTTTCTATTTCTCCTTGACGAGATTGGGGGTCTTTCATAGAAATACATCTATTTGTTTTCATTTTTCGTAGTAAGATAAACCATTACGTTGGGTTTTAGTTAAAATACTTGGAGAGTAGTCACGGGATCGTAATCCCAAAGTTTTACAAAGAAATATGGACACGCATCATGGTTATGTTGGAGGAGGGGCTGTATTGTGGTTTGTTTTTGTTACACTTTTATACAGTGTGCTATGATTTCTCACGTACTTAATCACCAGCTGCTGATACAGTTTTTGTGTTGGAGAGGCTGGAATGTGAACATGTATTTATTCATAATTTTTACGAAAGTTTGTTCAAACACATATATAGTGTTAGTTAGACTTTGCAGGAGCACCTTATGTATAATTAATCAATGTGAACATCAGTCACCAGCAATTTATCATATCAATGCATGACAATCAATTTCTGATTAATTATCAAATATATATGAAATGATATATGATCAATAACTATATGTAACGTGAATAGAACTAATGTAATATAGGATTACCAGATATGATCCTGACTAGTAGAGAGAGAAAAGAGAGTTGGGTTATCTATCTGGTAGTTAGAGAGACTAGTTGAATGGAAAAGATTGAGCAAGTAAGCATCATGTTAATCATCGTAGATTCGTATCAAATAAACAATAAATAAACAGAATCATGTACAAAAACATTAAATGAGCTTTGAAACTGGCTAATGGACAAAAGATTAAGCATGTAAAACTTGCTAATCAACATATTTTTTTAATCTTATAACATCAAATAAACAATAAATAAACAACTATATTTAAGAAACATTAAATGAGTTTTCAAACTGTTGAATCCTTTTGCCAGCCGCTTAGTGCAGATCATGGGGCGATGAGCTAGTCTCATGGCTATCGACTGAGGAAATATCATAAACCAAAAAACCATCGAATCCATTTGTTGCTCTAGCAAATCCAGTCACATCGTGGAACTGATTAAATTAAAGATCTATTAGATGAAAGTAAAGCTGCAGGTATACGAAAAATGGGGCAAAATTAAGTTTACATATAATGACACTCACATGGTGGAACTGATTAAATTAAAGATCTATTAGATGAAAGTAAAGCTGCAGGTATACGAAAAAGGGGGCAAAATTAAGTTTACATATAATGACACTGGATTAAATAAAGGGCAGCCGGTGCACAAAGCTCCCCCATACGCAGGGTTCGGGTAGGGGTTCCACCATTTGGTGTATTATATGCGGTCTTTCCCTAGTTTTTACATAAAAGATTATTTTCAGGATTTGAACATGTGACCTCAATCACATGATAGAATATTTTACCATTGCATAGTTACACACTAGCTTACCAAAAAAAACATATGATGAGACTGATTGAATTGATTATAAAAAAAAAATAGGACATAGACAGAAATTATCCTAAGTCAAAAATTACCACAATGAAAACTTCTGCAGTGTATATACAACCAAGGAAGTAGTACATTCACACCCAATTCCACCCTATACTAGGAGAGAAATGAGAATAGAAAATAAAGAAGTGAGAGATATGATAACTGATCGTGATAAGAAAAAAAGTGATGTATGAAGAGAATATAGTGCAAAATGGAATGAAAGAGACTATGAATGTAAATGTATCAAAAATGACATAAGCAAAGCAAGTGTCAAGCTATATTAACATGTTGACAATGATGTCTAGTATAAGCTGAAGCATTTCATCAATTCACCATCGACAACATGATCAATAAAATAATGAATATAATATATTCTGCACTTTTCTAATCCAGGAATATGTCTGTTTGGAAGAAGAATATGAGCTAATCAATTTTAAACAACATAAAGATTAGAGAATGCAGGCAAATTCGGCTGATATTTGACTTTATCAGCCAATTTCACACTTCAATTGCCAGTTCTCTCTTAAAAGACAAAGTAAAATATAAGAGTTTGCCTGCTAACGCGCTTTTCCAAATTCATTTGTTGTTCATATGTGCCACGAACTCTTTCAGCAATTCGCCATCACCAACTCTCTTCATTGACTTCGTATTGTGGAAAATATTAACTCCTTTAGTGGAAGACCACAACACATCAAATATTATAAACACACAAGGTAGGAGGATGCATCAACCTCGGAACCAGAATTTATGTACTTTTAAAAACATTAAGCCAGGCTGTGGAAGAAAATGTCTCAGCCATGATTAATGAAGGGTCACACTATATAAAGGGTTAGAAACCATACTCAATCATAGTAACTCACATCATCACAACTACGACTACTACACATTGATAGAAGATGGGAACCTCAGTTTGGCAGAGGCAATGGCCTCAACTCCTCTATGGAGTTGCATTTTGCCTAATGGCTCTCAGTGTTGCTGCTGATTATGATAAGCCATACTACGCGGACCAACCAGACTCCTACTATCCACACCCAGAACTACCATCTCATGAACAAAACCCATCCTACCTTCACAAACCACCTTATCATGGCCCCAAAAACCCTCCATATTACTACAAATCACCACCACCTCCATCCCCATCTCCACCACCACCTTATGTCTATAAGTCTCCCCCTCCTCCTTCTCCATCACCACCACCACCCTACATTTACAAGTCTCCACCACCACCATCTCCATCACCACCACCTCCATATGTTTATAAGTCTCCACCCCCACCATCACCGTCACCACCACCTCCATACGTTTACAAGTCTCCTCCTCCACCATCTTCACGACCTCGTCCATACGTCCACAAGTCACCACCACCTCCATATGTCTACAAGTCCCCACCCCCACCATCTCCCTCTCCACCACCTCCATATGTCTATAAATCTCCACCACCACCATCTCCTTCTCCTCCTCCACCATACATTTACAAGTCCCCACCACCTCCTTCTCCATCCCCACCACCTCCGTATGTCTACAAATCTCCACCTCCACCATCTCCCTCACCTCCTCCACCCTATGTCTATAAGTCACCACCTCCTCCTTCACCTTCACCACCTCCTCCATATGTGTACAAGTCTCCACCCCCACCATCACCTTCACCACCACCTCCATACATTTACAAGTCTCCACCCCCACCATCACCGTCACCACCACCTCCATACGTTTACAAGTCTCCTCCTCCACCATCTCCTTCACGATCTCGTCCATACGTCCACAAGTCACCACCACCTCCATATGTCTACAAATCCCCACCCCCACCATCTCCCTCACCTCCTCCACCCTATGTCTATAAGTCACCACCTCCTCCTTCACCTTCACCACCTCCTCCATATGTGTACAAGTCTCCACCCCCACCATCACCTTCACCACCACCTCCATACGTTTACAAGTCTCCTCCTCCACCATCTCCTTCACGACCTCGTCCATACGTCCACAAGTCACCTCCATATGTCTACAAATCCCCACCCCCACCATCTCCCTCACCTCCTCCACCCTATGTCTATAAGTCACCACCTCCTCCTTCACCTTCACCACCTCCTCCATATGTGTACAAGTCTCCACCCCCACCATCACCGTCACCACCACCTCCATACGTTTACAAGTCTCCTCCTCCACCATCTTCACGACCTCGTCCATACGTCCACAAGTCACCACCACCTCCATATGTCTACAAATCCCCACCCCCACCATCTCCCTCACCTCCTCCACCCTATGTCTATAAGTCACCACCTCCTCCTTCACCTTCACCACCTCCTCCATATGTATACAAATCTCCACCTCCACCTTCTCCATCACCTCCTCCACCTTATATCTATAAGTCACCACCACCTCCTTCGCCTTCACCTCCTCCTCCTTATGTGTACAAGTCCCCACCTCCACCATCTTCATCACATGCTCATCATCGCTATCTCTATAACTCACCCCCGCCTCCCACGTATTAAGCATGCGGCTAAGGCAGTTTGAATCTTATGAGTGAACTATATTTAACAGTGTTGCAGATAATATGATATCATCCCCGCCTCCCGGGTATGAAGCTCGCGGTTATAGCAATTTGAATCTTTTCAGTAAACTATTTCAACATTTTCGCAATTAATATGATGTTATAAATCAAATTCATAATTTGTGTAATTCTGTATGTATTGGCGAAGTCTGTACTATTTCTCCTTTTTCCAAGTGCCATGTAATATCAAATTTTGCTATATATTAATATATGTTGGTTTCCATTTCTTTCTTGTATGAGTATTGATTCATTCACACTTCTCTTTCTCTTCCATCTCATTTTCACTCATCTTCTCTTCCTATCTCTTTCTTCTGTTCCTATCACATCATTTATCATTTCTCTTATTTCTCTCTCTTTTCTTCACTAACTTAGTAGGTGTAAGTGTGTTTGGAGTTTCAACCAAACATTATTATTCTTGCATTATTAATTTATGATCGCACAAAATTCACGAACGAAGAAATGCTTTTTTTAATTACAATTAATCTGAGAATACATAGGGGAGAAATGCTTTCTCATTTCCTCATGGATCCTTTTATTTTGGATTATGGTGTTCAATTAGAAATGGCTTTGTCTACCGCACACTACGAAAATTGGTAGTGTAATGATACACTGCTTATAACTTGTGAACTTCAATTTGCAACTTGACTTTGTCTAGGTTCACCACATGAAATTTAGTGCCCCGGAACTTGCAAATTAGTTAGGAAATTAGGGACAAAATTCATATGCAACTAATTCGCAGCTAATCGGCAGCTATTTACCTAGTGCTGTCATTGGCAACAGAACCCGATTCATTGACAAAAAGTTCAAAGAACTTATTGAACGACTCTCCATCAAGCAACACTTAACCTCGGTCGAGCACCCTAGAACAATGGTCAAATAGAGGTTGCGATCCACGTAACTCTAAGGATCTTAATTAATGCGAAGATTTGAGGAAGCAGAAGCAGTTGGGAGATGGCCCGACCTACTAGATCACGTCCTGTGGGCTTATTGGACCACTCCGCACTCCACCACAGGAGCACTACAAAAAGAACTAATTTAGTAGCAGTCTTAATTTCAGTTTTGGCTGTTTTGAAGCCCAACATAATCAATTACCAGCTGTTGCTTAGACAGCCAGAACCACAGGTGCCACAATATGCTTTGTGGCTGTTTTCGGCCAACCGCTCATTGCCTTATCCTTTACTGGCCATCCCGAACCTCCACTAAACAGCCACAAGATAGCTTCCAAACTTCCTGGGAGCTTCAAACGGTCACCATATGCAAAATAAGTTCCTCGTAAATCTTCCTAGTTCCTACCCACCACTGAGTGACAATTCCTATGTTGTCTTCTTCATACATTGTCTTTCGAATTCAAAAAGGACTCTGATGAAAGATAGCTGTAATGATCTTGTACAACATTCATGGTTATTGTGGTCTCATGGATATGTAGACCAAAGCATCAAAATCTGGTGGAAGTTTGTCTACAAAAAACTTGGCTTTTGGTCCTTCACCAAATTATGATGAGAAGAAAATAAGATTCTTCTGAAAATTAAAACCCAACATTGTACTACCCACTTTCCGAGCCAAAACCTTCCCCTAACTTCACCTGAATCAATTAGTAAAACAGCACACTGAAGTTTTTTTTTTTTTTTTGAAAAATTCGAACTCTGTTAATCTAACAACACGTTAGTTTTTCATCTGCTTTTACATTAACTATAACAATAGTTAGTTGATGGTATTACTAGAATTCAAGATGAACATAACCTATGGTAAATAACTCCACATACAGTAAGCTAGCTAGCATACCTCCAATAACCACATGGACGATTCCCCAATTTGCATCTTCTCCATGGGTGGAATTTATGCAAGGATCACATTCTTGTTTGGCAAGCTATCAATAGAGTGATCTATTGCAGACTGCTCCATTGCAACTTCTAGAAGCCGAAGTGCCTCTGTTACATCACACTTTTCAACCTGGATGCATCATGCCATTTAGAAATTCTGCACTCTATTCCATATTTACATCACAAAGAAACTAAGCAAGCTTAACTAACCTATTCTGAGAAAGCGAATCTGACCCAACACTTCACAGAAGCATATCAGACTCTCAATCTTCCTTGGTATTGTTGTCATCAACACTGTCATTTATGGCAAAAACATCACGAATCAGCTTAAGAATGTTTGGTATCCCACTCATCATTGTGGGCCATTATAGGCTTAGTAAAAAAAAGATTGTACTCTGAAAAACAGAAACAAAATAGGGAGAGCATAGTAATAGAGAGCGAAAAAATTTAGATGAAAAGAAAAAATAAGAATAGTTAAGGAAAATGAGGAGCAAACTTACATTGAGCATGAAGCAAGCAAAAGTAGTGAAGAAATTAACCAATGTTCTATAATATGGTAATCTCGATCACCAATTCCTTTCTGTATCATCAAATGCGATGGAAAGCATGAATAATTTGTTTAATGACTTACCTAAGCATGTATCATGAAATGAGATGGAAAGCATGCTCCAATCAACTTTACTTCCTAGCCTATCATTATGAGACATCAGCATCAGTTGACATTCTATGCAAGATTCATATGCAATTTTGTTTTCATTTAGAAAATATGCCATTCAATTTTATTTTCAATTAAATGATGCCAGAACACAGATTATAATAACCCCTAACTCTAATGCATCACAGGGCCCAAGAATGCGCCAAAAGACAAAAACCTCCATGTAACTCAAAACAATTATAATTTGTTCCTCAGTATAATAAAAATAATGGTAACACAGCCTACAACCAATAGAAATTGGATGCAAAACCCAAAGATAAATTAGTTTTATCTATAGAGGTGATAATGACATGGCTTGATCCTATTTTTCCTATCTTCTAATCTAAGATGAATGCAGTTGACTCATTGACTTGTACAATACAATATACAGTTTAAGCTTAAAAAAGCAAGGACAATAGCTTAAAAGTAACAGCAAGATAGTCCTTACAACAAATATAACTTGAAAGTTGAAATGATTCAATAAAATCAGCAACAATTTATCTCTAGTTGTCTGCATGAGATGAGGATGTAGAATGAGATGCATCAGTAAAAAGTTCAAATGATTCGTTACAAATTAAAGGTTTCTTATGACACTACATAATAAACCCATTTGCATTGAACCTGAAATTGAACTATTCAGCACTGTACCTCTTTTTTACAACGGAGCACACCGCACGTGGCGCGAGGAAGGATCAGAGAAGCTTGCGAGTGTGGTCGGGTTTGAAAGCAGTTTGTATGCTCCTTCGCAATTGGAAAGTTAGGGTTTGAAAACTCTGGTGCGGTGCCGGAGCTGAGGATTTGGGGCAGAAGGGATGGCATGGCGAGGAAGAAAGAGAGAGAACGGTCTCAAATGACTCGAACAAGAGTCACCAAGAAAACGGTAATTGTTTCTGGCGTTTTTCCCGGACTCCCAGAATAAAGATGCCAGTAAAATTATACATTTGTTTTTTGCAGTGGAGGCCATGGTCACCTACACTTCCGAGGCCATGGTCACAATAGAGATTAATAATTCACCCACGGTTAGTAACTTACTGTCTTACCGAGAGAGGAACCTTCGGTGATTTTCTGATGGCCTATGTCGTTAGTCGTAATGAGAAGTAACTGACAGTAACTTTGTATTTTTTAAAGAAAAATTATAAAAATGTAGTAGAATATATATTAAATATGGACATATTGAATATTTATGGAAAGATATATACATTCAATGTTTCACTTGATATTATCATGTCATACGAAATAATCTAAATCTTGTTCTTCATTTCTTTTGCTATCACCCCCTTCCATTTTCCATCTCTCCATCATCACCCATTTTACCTTATCCACCTCTTTTCCTATGACATCTTGACATGATGACTATATTCATGATAAAAACACAAGTCTTTTTAGCGAGTTTTATCCTCACTCATGCATTCCTTGAGAAAACTTTATAGGATGACACCCATCCCATATTGCTCCCACGAAAGCACGCTTAACGTAGAAGTTTCTATGAACTAAGCTCCCGAAAAGAAGATGCATCTTGTTATTATGAGTAGTACTTATCAAACTTATAATCCCTCCTTAACTATATAGTCTCATACGTATATAGTCTCGAAATACCTCTCGTTCTAGTGCGAGATCAGCTCAACCATGTTTCCCTTTGCTGAGAAGTCTTATCTGAAACCACTCCTTGTTTGTGCCTTCTCATTGCATCGGTGATCACTCCTTGCTCTAGTCGACCACGAGTCTCACATGCCCGCAAGTTTCAGCTTGGTTTGTCTCTATGCCACACCGTACTAAGAGAGGTGACAAGCAGTGGTACAATTTGAAACATTCCAATCTGACGACTGCACCACGATAATAACATGAGTCTTTCCAGCGCATTTTGTCATCACTCACATGCTCAATGAGAAAACTTTCTAGGAAGACACTCGTCCTATATTGCTCCCAGGATAGCACGGTGCACCTATTAAATCTTATGAGTTCTCCTTAACTGTATAGTCATATACTTATACAGTCTCAAAATGCCTATTGTTCAGGTGCGAGATCAGCTCAGTCATAATTCTTTTTGCCTAGAATCCTTGCCAAGAGTCGCTCATTAGTTGTGTCTTCTCGTTGCACCGGCCATCACTCTTCTCCCTGGTGATCCTCGTTTCCCCTCACCACCTGATTTTTGTTAACGTCAAACTACTTTTGTAAAACTATGTTTGGTGCAGCTAAGCCACTTATGCTTGATTGGTCTCCCTTGCAGCAGCTCTAGCAGAGATAGATTGAGCCACTAAGCCGG
Source organism: Acmispon strigosus (assembly GCA_030819835.1). Taxonomy (NCBI): domain Eukaryota; kingdom Viridiplantae; phylum Streptophyta; class Magnoliopsida; order Fabales; family Fabaceae; genus Acmispon; species Acmispon strigosus. The sequence continues at coordinate 63,849,197 of JAUAMA010000004.1, forward strand.
CGGTGGGAACAATATAATGGACGTTGAATTGAGTTGAACGTACATATCTATCCATCCCTTCATTTATTATTATTATTGTTAGGATCGGAGCAAGGTGAGGGGGTGCATGGGAGGCCAATCCCGTTGGTCATGGACATCATGGGAGGGGGTTAAGGACAAGGTGCATGCATGGGAATTAATTCCCTATTCTATTTCTAATGTTATGTCCATACATCATACCAAGAGACTTTAAATCCTCTTCATTCTTCTGGGTCAACCCTTCCACATTTATCATCAACTTAGGCATGCATGCCAACGATGGACTCGGAGTTCGATTTAGCTTTCTCCAACCTTGAATCCATTAAAAGCGGGATGAGTTTGGGTTAAATATGTTGAGAATCAGAATTTAAAACTCAAACTCATTTTCTTCATACTTACGGGGAACTCTTATCTTCCTTAATTTTGAATATTTAATTCAATTTTAGTTTATACAACAAAAATATTTTAATTCAAATAATTTATGAAAATGGCTGTAAAAAATCTTAAATATATAAAAAAATTGAGAATTAAATCAAAATATATAAGTGAAATATTAATATTTGACTATTATTATTGGTCATGTCCGAGTCGAAATTGGGAAAGCAATTACATACACTAAAAAAATTATGTAATTAGTATATGAGGCAGGTTCGGATTCGAGTTGGGTATTAGCAATCCCAAACCGGTCCTCACTTCTTCAAGTTTGGTCTCGAGTTCAATTTTTTCAAAAACCCGATCAAACATAATTTTTCCCGTCTAAATCGGTGTCGGGGTTAAAGGATACACGTGGGTTCGGGTTTAATTATATTGTCATGCCTCCACCAGATGCACGTAAGTCATGTATATATTTGATATAACTTATCTTAAATTATAACCCATTTAAGATAATTTCATACTCCATCTAGTGCTATTTATATATCACATTTTAGATATTTTCAAATATAAGTCACTTTATTTTTATTTTTTTAACAGAAAAATTATTAATAAATATATAGAAGATATTTGAGAAACAATCTATTTGTTTTTGCTCTATTTGTTTTTGTCAAAAAACTTTTTCTCCATTTTTAAAAATATATATGTTTTACAAATTCAAAACATTTCACTTCATTTCCTTTCATCTATACTTTCAGGTAATATATCTCTCACCGGCCACATTCATTTTTTATATATCATATTTTTCACGAATTACTTACTAAATGAATATCATTCTCTATATTTAATATAACTCAACTTTAAATAAGAGTATTTCAGTCAAATTATAATTAATTAATCAACTCTTAAAATGTGTGTGTAGTATTAATTAATACAACTAGGATATTAATTAATCCGCTGGGTGAATTACATAAATTGATTATCACAAAAGATCATTGGGGAGTAGATGTGAATTTGATCAGAGGGATCAAGTAGCCATTTGTCGACTATCACATTTTTCAATCTAATTACGGGGCGTTTGGTAGATGGGCATAATAAAATATACCTGGGAATGAAATGGTGGGATGTAGATTCCCTTATTTGTTAGCAGATTAGAATAAATTTGCCCTGGCATCCCTCATTCCTGGAAATGATTTTCAAGTATGATTTTCACACATACACCCACCTCAACATTCCCATCCTCATGGGTGAGTATCAAAGATGCCCGGGAATGCTCTAAACTGGGTAGCAATTTTTTTTAGGGAAAAATCTATTTTACCCTTTTATTTACCCATGATTTCCGTCAATATCTCATGAAGGTGAAAAAAAATTAAGGGTATTTTAATAATTTTATTATTCATTCCTGGGAATATGCATTCTTTACCAAATGCATGTCATAATTGTTCCCAGTAATGTTGGAAAAGATTCCCAAAAATCAAATTTGTTAACCAAACACAATTTTTAAAGATATCTGAGAATCACATTCTCATCCTAATATTCCCGGGAATAAGATTCCAGGATATACTTTTTCATACCGTCTAACAAACGCCCCCTTAATGTACGAAATAGAGATTTACAGTTGTTTCTTTAATACTGATATGCTAATTACTATTAAATAATGGTACTCGTTTCTGTGTTTGATTTTGAATCATTCCTTCCGTACGAGAAAGGATCACGATGGCTTCACTCAAAGTTCTGATTAATGTGTATATATTAATCCTACACTATACAGCGCACACCATGCAAATTAATAATTATCATTTAAAACAGTCAATTTCTGATAAATTAACAAATGTATTTTAAAACACAACGTGATTGATCATTAAAACAAATTGTGAACACCATTTGTAGGTTATGTTAGAAAATAAGGAAGAAAGTTACCTTGAAAGCAAAAATTTCAAGGGTTAAATATGTTTTTCGTCCATGTACTTTGAGCGAGTTTTGGTTTTAGTCCCTCGCCGGCGTAAAGGTTGATATTAGGCCTCAGACTTAGTTTTTTGTTTGGTTTTAGTCCCTGCCTGAGTCTGCCGTTGACCGCCGTGCCTACGTGTCACGGCGGTGCTGACGTGGCAATTAATGAGGACACGTTTTTTTTTTTTTTTTATAATTTAATAATGAAGATTTAAAAAAAAAAGGGGAAACAGGGGGTTTTGAAACGTTTCAATCGTGCCTCCAAACTTCATCTCCTCTTCGACCAAAACCCTCCATATTCTTCCTCAGCGCCCTGCTTCGTCTTCAACCTCTCCGTCGGCCGCCGTTTGCGCCGCCGTCATCCTGGCCGCGATGGAGGTGGTCGCGAGCGAGAGGGTCACGATGGCGAGAGGGAGAAACAGAGGGGGAGAGCGGAAGGAAGAAGAAGAAGGTCGAAACAGAGAGGAGAAGCGGGAGAGCGAGAGCGAGGTCGAGGTTGAGAGGGAAGGAGGCACGGCGGCGCGGTGGAGGTGGCCGCGAGCGAGAGGGTCACGATGGCGAGAGGGAGAAACAGAGGGTCACGATGCGGAAGGAAGAAGAAGGGTTGCGATTTCTGGGTTTGCGATTTCTGAATCAGATCCCGTTTGCGATTTCTGGGTTTGCGATTTCTGAATCAGATCCCGTTTGCGATTTCTGGGTTGCGATTTCTGGGTTTTTGGGTTGTGGTGGGTTGATTCTGGGTTTTTGGGGGTTAGGGTTGCTCTGATTCTGATTTTCCTTTCTTATCATGAGGATCTACTTGTTCAAGTTTCTTTTGAGTTTGTTCATGATTGTGTGGGTTTGCTCATAAGTTTTTGGGTTTGTTCATGAATTTGCTATGATTTTCTAGGTTTTTAGATGAACGAGATGATTGAAGAAGATGAATCTTCATAAGAAGAAGAAGAATGACCTTCTAAATCAATTTATGCTGTGAATCAATTTATTCAATTAATTAATTTGTAGATTCGGAGCTGGGTGGTTTGTATGGTGGAGGTGGAGGAAAGAAAAGAGAAGTTGGAGGTGGTTTGTATGGTGGAGGTGGTGGCTGGTGAGGAACCAGGAAGAAGATGAAGAAGATGAGGGATGGAGAAGAAGAACCAGGAACCAAGAGAAATTGATTCACAGAAAGTCAAATTATTAAAAAAAAAAAAAAAGTGTCCTCGTTAATTGACGTGGCTTATGCCACGTCAGCACCGCCGTGACACGTAGGCACGGCGGTCAACGGCAGACTCAGGCAGAGACTAAAACCAAACAAAAATCTAAGTCTGAGGCCTAATATCAACCTTTACGCCGACGAGGGACTAAAACCAAATCTCGCTCAAAGTACAGGGACCAAAAACATATTTAACCCAAATTTCAATAGATCTTCGGTGCAATCTAGTGTCAATTTGCACCCCAGTGTGTGCAATAAAAACCAAATTGTACTGAAACCACTACCATAATGCTCAAAAAATAGAAAGGAAAGGAATATATAATTTTTCATCCGGGCAAATGAGTTGTCTGTGGTAGCTTTATAAAAATGGCCATGAATAATTTACGTTTATTCCAATTGAATAATGCTCCCTCCGTCCCAAATTTACAGGGTCCTTTTCAGACAATCACGCCTATTAAGAAAATATGTAATAAACTAATTAATATGTTGATTTTGTTACTTTTTATACAAATCTTCCAAATATGTCCCTATTTAAAAAAATCTGGAAATTATTAATGTAAGTATTAGATATATCAAAAGTTGGTTGGGAATATAAAAGAAGTAATTAGTAGAGGTGGTAATTAAAGTTTTGGAATTTAAAATATAATGAATGCAAGGGGTAAAATGAGAAAAGCTTTTTTTTTTCCTGAAATTTAGAAGGGGCCTTATAATTTGGGACACCGAGTTTGTCTCTAAAGGGTTTATAATTTGTGACAGGGGGAGTATATAGTTAATTTGAAAGGCAGGAACAACATATTGAATTGGAAAAAAAAAAAGAATGAAATATCTTTAACCCTTCAGGTTATCAATTACATTAGAAACAACGAACAAGCAAGAGGAAGTTAAAGTTGCAAATTACACTACAGATACAGACCATAAATCATCAAGCCTAGAACAGTCCCTCTTCGCTAAGCTATTAGCAAAGGAATTTTGTTCCCAGAAATATACACAACAATTCATACAAACATATTAGAATCCTCTTAATAACTGAAATATCGTGTGTATTTCTCTTTTCATTAATATTTAAATATATATCTATTACATATATAAAGAGAGATAGATACAAAATTTTCACTTTTAAGGAATTTGAAAGAATTTACACATGATCCATTATTGAAATTACATATGATGAATATGTAATGTGAATAGTTCTATTTGCTCAATTGGCACCATAGTATCATATATAGGATTAATTTACTTAGTTGTATAAAATAGAGAGAAGATTGAGCAAGTAAGCAACGTGTTAATCAACGTATACACACACATCAAATAACAGAATTATGTACAAAAACATTAAATGAGGTTTGAAACTGGCTAATGGAAAAGATTGAGCTTGTAAGTAACGTGCTAATTAATCAACGTATATTTATAGTCTTATTACATCATATAAACAATAAAAAAAATAGCATTATATACAAAAACATTTAATGAGCTTTCACTGTTTCAAAATAAAAAAATAAAAAAATGAGCCTCCAAGCTATCGAATCCATTCGTTGCTCAACATGGTCGAACTGATCACATTAAAGATCTATGAGCAGACCAAAAAAAATCTATAAGAAGAAAGATGAATAATGTCTCCTTCACAAACTAAATACATCTTCACCGGATCGTATAAGAAAGAAATAAGAGATATGATAAATGATGCAATAAAAATAAAAAAGAGATGGGAAGAGAAATTAAGTGAAAATGAGATGGAAGAGAAACTAATGAGTGAATATTAAATCATTACTCTAAGAAAGATAGCTGGTTTGATAAATTTTTTAAACATGTTTGGTTGACACTATATTTACACGTACATCTAGATTTTTGAGAGAAACAGAAATGAAACAAAAAAATAAATAAACGATATAATGAATGATGCAATGTGAATGAAGAAGAGATAAAGAAAAAAAATTGATGCAAATGTAATGAGATAGAAAGTTGGGTATGAACCAAATTTTTTTGTTGTCTGTCAATTTTGTATCCCACTAACGAAATTGAAAATAAATATGGGAGGAGCATTAGTTACAAATAATAATGATTTTTGTACATACGGCACCAATCGACCATCGCTACCGCAATCTGCAAAGTAAAAAAAACCATTTTTCCGATGCTACGTGGACTGCCACAAAATTTCGTGATTATTTTGTTGAGGTTTTCAAACCCCTGCTAAATTTTTTTTTTTTTTTAAATAATTATGGAGCTTTAGAAACACTACACAGAATGTCACAAAATTGTGTCTTTAATTATTTTGCAGGGTTGAAAACCGCTGCTAAATACATGAATCAGATGTGAAACACGGGAGCTTATGTATTAATACTGAATTACAAACTTATATGATGATTTAAAATTGACATTACAATATTTTATTAGTTCCACAAACTAAAAAGATTGAGACTCAGTCTGAGACTTCACATGTAATGACACTCATTGAATCGATTATAAAATATTAATGAGATATGCCGAGAAAGAGAGTAATTATCACAAGTAAAAGAATGAGTCTTTAGGCCACACTTAACGAAAATTAATTTCTGCAGTATATATATAAACCATATGTAGACAATGATGTCCCGAAAGTTGAAGCATTTTATCAACTCACCGACAATTAACGTGATCATAAAAAAAAAAATTTGAAAGATAATATATTTTACGTTTCTGTAATCCAGAAATACGTTTGTTTGGAAGAAAAAACCAAATTTAAACAAAATAAAAATTAGAGAATTAAAGGCGAATTTGGCATATTATTGACTTTATGAGCCATTTCACACGTTAGAGTTGGCAAATGCCAGTTCTCTCTTTATCAGATTGTTGCTTGCTCTAACGCGCTTTCCAAATTCATTTCTTCATTAATGACTTGGTAGTCATGGTGCAAAATATTTACTCCTTCAATGGAACACCACTACATATATCAAGTTAAATAATATAAACAACCAACTAAGCCAGCCTGTAGAGAAGAAAATGTCTCATGCCATGATTGAAGGCTAACACTATATAAAGGGTTACAAACCATACACTTTTCCAAGCAAATCTTAATTAGTTACTCACTTCACAATTCACAACTAAGACTACACATTGAGAGAATATGGGAACCTCAGTTTGGTTGAGGCAGTGCCCTCAACTCCTCTATGCAGTGGCATTTTGCCTAATGGCACTCACTGTTGCCGCTGACTATGATAAGCCTTACTATGGAGCCCCACCAAAGAACTACTATCCACACCCAAAACCACCATCTCATGAGCAACACCCGCACCCACACCCACCCTACCATTTCAAACCACCTTATCATGGCCCCAAAGTCCCTCCATATTACTACAGATCCCCTCCTCCACCTTATGTCTACAATTCACCACCACCTCCATATGTGTACAAGTCTCCTCCTCCACCATCTCCCTCACCTCCTCCACCTTATGTCTATAAGTCTCCCCCTCCTCCTTCTCCATCACCACCTCCACCATATGTTTATAAGTCTCCACCACCACCATCTCCATCACCACCACCTCCATATGTTTATAAGTCTCCTCCTCCACCATCTCCTTCACCACCTCCTCCATATGTGTACAAGTCACCACCTCCACCTTCTCCTTCACCACCCCCACCATATGTTTACAAGTCACCACCACCACCATCACCATCACCACCACCTCCTTATGTTTACAAGTCTCCTCCTCCACCATCACCTTCACCACCACCTCCATACATATATAAGTCTCCTCCCCCACCATCTCCTTCACCACCTCCACCTTATGTTTACAAGTCACCACCACCACCATCACCTTCACCACCACCTCCTTATGTTTACAAGTCTCCACCCCCACCATCACCTTCACCACCTCCACCATACGTCTACAAGTCACCACCACCACCATCACCACCTCCACCATACGTCTACAAGTCACCACCCCCACCATCACCATCACCACCTCCACCCTATGTTTACAACTCACCACCACCACCATCACCATCGCCACCACCTCCATATGTTTACAAGTCTCCACCCCCACCGTCACCTTCACCACCTCCACCATACGTCTACAAGTCTCCACCCCCACCATCACCCTCACCACCTCCACCCTATGTTTACAAGTCACCACCACCACCATCACCATCACCACCACCTCCTTATGTTTACAAGTCTCCACCCCCACCATCACCTTCACCGCCACCTCCATACATTTATAAGTCTCCTCCTCCACCATCTCCTTCACCACCTCCTCCATACATCTACAAGTCACCACCACCTCCATCCCCTTCACCACCGCCTCCATATGTCTACAAGTCCCCACCCCCACCATCTCCCTCCCCACCACCTCCGTATGTCTACAAATCTCCACCTCCACCATCCCCATCACCTCCTCCACCCTATGTCTATAAGTCACCACCTCCTCCTTCACCATCACCACCTCCTCCATATGTATACAAATCTCCACCTCCACCTTCTCCATCACCTCCTCCACCTTATGTCTATAACTCACCGCCACCTCCTTCACCTTCGCCTCCTCCTCCTTATGTGTACAAGTCTCCACCTCCACCATCTCCATCACCTCCTTATCAGCCCTATCTCTATACCTCACCCCCGCCTCCCGGGTATTAAGCATACAGCTAAGGCAGTTTGAATCTTTTCAGTTAATTATTTTCAACATTGTTGCAATTAATAAGATGTTATCAAGAAAATTCACGAATCATGTAACTACTGTGTATTGGTGCTAATTTTGAAGTCTGTACTATTTTCTGTTTTCCAAATTTCAAGTAATATAATATGTTGTTCTTTCTTGATATATGTTGGTTTCCATTATTAATTTACGGTCGTACAAAATTCACACGCCTGCTTCCCCCTTCACTTACTACAACATGTTGTGCTTCTGCCAACATCCTTTTCTCCATCAGGTGTAAAGTGTTGCCTAAGGTAAAATTAATGTGCAAATGTTGCCATAAAATCTCTAGTTTAAGCAACACTCCCCTGGTAACATCTCAATAAATATTCCAGTAAATTCAATTGACAACTTTGCATTAAAAGTTAAAATAGAGATTTGTAAAAACGAAGACGACGTCAGCGATGAACCCAAATTCCATCCCAAACCACTTCTTCCTCAAAAATCATGTCAAAATTGTCATGGACATGGACCTTTTCCACCGAAGCGCCGAGCAATCGCAGGTCATAGAGTTTAGAACCCAAAATCTCTTTGAACAACTTAGTGAGCCAACTAATTACAATTCTCCTACACATTTTCAAACTTCAATCTTCAATAAAGATTTCATTAGGACCCACTACTTTATCATTATTCATGCGCTTAAGAGCTTCTACAACTTCTCGGACTCAAATTCTATGATAGTAAGTTATATTTTGCTCATTCTCTCTCGGTTGTAAGTTAAAGCTCGATCCTTATCCATCATTGAAAAGTTTATTAAAGTAATTCTTCCATCTCTCTCAACTACGTTGAAATCAGCATTACATTGCGCTTCCCATGAAATTCATTCAAATTTATTCTAGTGTATTAATAAGATCAATAGAGTATACCCGATGGGATTTTTCTTTAGCAAGAGGTGAGATATTTAGTGCTCCAGTGGTCACTGGCACTGCAATGAAGTGTGCTCTTAATTACTTTGTGGCACAAAGTCAAAATAACAGCAGAACCAAACAGACCTAACTAGAAAACTTACATACAATAAACATTTTATACTTGTAAGGTTTGAATGTATAAATTTCACACAAGCTATTTAAGTTTCTCTTGAGTAGTTTATTTTAGAGATATTTAGTTAACATTCGTAAGTGATCATTGCCTACATCCCCAGCAACACCCACCCAAAAAGTGAAGATGAAAAAAAAAGGGGTTTATATACTATAAAACTTAGTCTTAAATATCATAGACACAGCAAATAATTGTTTTACCCAGAGATAGAAAGAGTACTCTCAGCAGCAATTTTATTTATTTGTCAAAGGAATTTGGTTCAGGATGCATATGGTGCACTGGACCACAATAGTAGTGGCCCCTAGGTTATCCACTAAGGCAACAGATTTCATTGCAGTTGCTAAGAATATGACCATAATAGGCAGATAGGTGTTGCTGATGCATGAGAGTTCAATTCCTCATACCTAGATTAAACTAGCAATGTTTTAAAAATTGAGCACACACAAGAACCTAAGCATAGTAGTAATAATAATATACTCCCTCCGTCCCAAAATATAGGGTCCTGTTTAGACAATCACGCTTATTAACAAAACATGTAATAAGTTAATTAATACGTTGGTTTTGTTATTTTCTATACAAATATTCCAAATTTACCCCTATTTAAAGTTAGTTGGGAATATGAGAGAAGTAATTAGTAAAGGTAGTAATTAAAGTTTTGAAATTTAAAATATAATGAATGCAAGGGGTAAAAAAGGAAATGCTTATTTTTTTTTTCCTGAAATCTAGAAGGGGGTCTTATAATTTGGGACACCAAGTTTGTCTCTAAAGGGTCTTATAATTTGGGACGGAGGGAGTACATAATAGAACTGCACATTTGGGAGCAAAAGACATAGAACTTGCCTTGTAAAGATAAAAATGTTACATTTGGGAGAGCATGGAAGACATGCTTCTAAGTGGCAAGCTTAAGTCAGGATATCTGCAAGGTATATCATGGAACTGGAGGAAACAGAAACAAGAAAATCAAACAAAGATTTTACAAGTCTTTCTGGAACCAGAGAGTGGTAGAATTGACAAAACTTGAACAAACAAGTTACCAAACTGCATAATACAAGGTCAGATGCTAATGCATGAGCACAAGTGTAACTACTACTAAGCTGTGGATAAAAGAATGAAATCAGACTTACATAGAAGAATTAAAATTAGAATTTGAATCCTAGGATGATTTCTTTTCAGCAATTCTTGCTATTTACAATTGTACTGGGGTGAATCAGAATTTGTGAATATTGAAATTTCAAGGAAACCACATGTATCTGCTGTAGTGTTTGAGGATTAGGAATTGACAAAGTAATAGCAACAAACAAAGATCAGGACATGCAGAAGCTGAGAGAAAACATAACAATAATTAAAAGCACAGCTTACCAACATCAAATAGGTTCTCGACTTCTCGGTCTGAGATATACTTGGATTGGCCGGTGGGGAGGTGGAGGGAAGAATTTGGATGAAAATTGAAAAGTATCGTGGTGAAGGGAAATCACCAGTGAATGGAAAATTGGGGTAGGAGGGAACAGTGATTTTTTTACGTTTTATTTATGAACCGCCGCTAGTAACCTTCAAACCGCCGCAAAATACCTTTGCCTTGCAGCGGTCAATAAAACCATAAAAGAGTCTTATAAACCCCCCTAAACAAGTAAATGCGGCGGTTTCATTGTAGCCGCCGCGAGTGTTGTTCTTGTCACTCCAAAACCCAAAAATACTCTCACTTTTAAAAACACGCTCTCCCCTCCTCACTGCACCACTTCACACAAATACACTCCTCCTTCATCATCATCTTCTCATTTCACCTCATTGTTTTAGTACGTTCTCATCCCCTTCATCTTCTTTCATTTTCTATTTTCTCCCCCCTTTCGTTTTTTATGAAACTTCCACTATTAGAACGGAGTTTCATCACGTAGCGTTTTAAAACCCGGTAGTTGTTGTAGACTTGTAGTGTGTCAGGTTCAAAAGCCGGTTGGTGCTTAGGAAATACTTATTTTTAGGTGTTTAGAATTGATAGAACCTAGGATACTTTTGTTTAGTACCGAGTTCTAAAACTTGGTAAGTTCAATTTTGTTCCAGATTTTAGGACCCAGTAATAGTTAATGTTTACTTTTTATATTCCGAGTTCTTAAACTCAGTAGTGTGCAAATCGAAATTTTGTGTTTTAGAACCTGTTAGAACTTGGGATAGATCCAGGTTCTAAAAACTAGTAGTGCTTACATCTAATTATGCTTGTTTTGTTTACTTTGTTGTTGGATTTATCATGGCTTTAATTACCACATCTCGTTAATTATATTGCAATACTAATATGGCTAGAACAAGAGGACCCTCATCCCGTGCGGGTCCAGACCAGCTCGATGTATGAGTGGTCACAGTATGGGTAGTCACGAAACGGGAGATCGCGTACCACCTACTGCATCCGCTCCTTATGTGTAGGTTGTGGAACTTGAGTAGCTCGTAGCCCCATCAGCATAGCAAGAGCCACTGTTTCCTGGCGGACCTGACGACTAGTCTGTTCTGACTGGTTATGTAGACTATGTTGTCGCGTTTGTGTGACAACTCTATTAGAGGTATACATTATTTGGAGATGGCACTAAGATATTTCTTCCTTCCACCTTTCGTTTGTGGAGATGATTGTCACCTTAGATGATATGGTCGTGTTCGAATCCAGGTTCGAACTCCATGTTTGCCACGTTAACAGTCATGTCATCTCCAACTGGGAGAGGAACGAACGTGCCTGGCATTTACCAACATTGAAGACTACGGAAGTCGATTCCTAAATATAGTGACCAACTTATAAGCGAATGACAGCATCAGGGATCAAAGTGATTAATCACCCGATCAAAAAGTCAATCCAGACACACCCATAGCAATTGCTTCGTAGGTACACTTTAGATATATTGACACTCATTGAATTGATTATGAAAAATTAATGAGATATGCGGGATAGACATTAATCCCAAGTAAAATTAGTCTTTAGGGCATAATGGAATTGAATTAATTTATGCAGTATATATATAACCATATGTCAAGCTATATTAACATGTTGACAATGATGTCTAGTAAGCTGAAACATTTTATCAACTCACCGACAGAATTATGCCCATAGAAAATGTGATCACAAAAGAAGATCAAAGATAATATTATACGTTTTTATAATCCATAAATATGTCTGTTTGGAAGAAAGAATCCAAGCTAATCAATAATTATAAACAAAATAAAGATTAGAAAATTAAGGCAAATTTGGCATATTATTATTGACTTTATCAGCCATTTCACACTTATGGCTTTCCATCACAACTGCCACTTCTCTCTAAAAAGACAAAAGGAAAATATCAGATTTGCCTTCTCTAACGATTGTCCAAATTCATTTGTTCAAGTATGCCAATTGCCAAGAAGCAAGAACTCATTCAGCATGACGCCATGACCAACTCTCTTCATTGACTTTGTAGCAGCCAGCCCCATGTTGTTGAAAACATTAACTCCTCTAATGGAAAACCATAACATATAGAGATCAAGTTAAATAATATAAAACATAAGGTAGGATGCACATCAACCTCGAAACCAGAATTAATATATTTTAAAAACATTAAGCCAGCCTGTAGAGAAGAAAATGTCACAGCCATGATTGAAGGCAAACACTATATAAAGGGTTAGAAACCATACATTGCCAAGCAATCTTAGGTACTCACATCACAACTACTAAACATTGAGTGAAGATGGGAACCTCAGTTTGGCAGAGGCAGTGGCCTCAACTCCTCTATGCAGTGGCATTTTGCCTAATGGCACTCACTGTTGCCGCTGACTATGATAAGCCTTACTATGGAGCCCCACCAAAGAACTACTATCCACACCCAAAACTACCATCTCATGAGCAACACCCACTCCCACCCTACCATTTCAAACCACCTTATCATGGCCCCAAAGTCCCTCCATATTACTACAAATCCCCACCTCCACCTTATGTCTACAAGTCTCCCCCTCCTCCATCCCCTTCACCACCACCTCCATATGTGTACAAGTCTCCTCCACCACCATCTCCCTCACCACCCCCACCATATGTTTATAAGTCTCCACCCCCACCATCTCCATCACCACCACCTCCATATGTGTATAAGTCTCCTCCTCCACCATCTCCTTCACCACCTCCTCCATATGTGTACAAGTCACCACCTCCTCCATCTCCTTCACCACCCCCACCATATGTTTACAAGTCTCCACCACCACCATCTCCTTCACCGCCGCCGCCATATGTTTACAAGTCACCACCTCCACCATCCCCATCACCACCACCTCCATATGTTTACAAGTCTCCTCCTCCACCATCTCCTTCACCACCTCCACCATATGTTTATAAGTCTCCACCACCCCCATCTCCTTCACCACCTCCGCCATATGTTTACAAGTCACCACCTCCACCATCCCCATCACCACCACCTCCATATGTTTACAAGTCTCCACCACCCCCATCTCCTTCACCGCCGCCGCCATATGTTTACAAGTCACCACCTCCACCATCCCCATCACCACCACCTCCATATGTTTACAAGTCTCCACCACCACCATCTCCTTCACCACCCCCGCCATATGTGTACAAATCCCCACCACCCCCATCTCCTTCACCACCCCCGCCATATGTTTACAAATCTCCACCTCCTCCATCACCCTCCCCTCCCCCACCATATGTTTACAAGTCTCCACCACCACCATCTCCCTCACCACCACCTCCATACATTTATAAGTCTCCTCCTCCACCATCTCCTTCACCACCTCCTCCATATGTGTACAAGTCACCACCCCCACCATCTCCATCACCACCACCTCCATATGTTTACAAGTCTCCACCCCCACCATCACCTTCACCACCTCCACCTTACATCTATAAGTCTCCACCCCCACCATCACCCTCACCACCTCCACCCTATGTTTACAAGTCACCACCACCACCATCACCATCACCACCACCCCCTTATGTTTACAAGTCTCCACCCCCACCATCACCTTCACCACCACCTCCATACATTTATAAGTCTCCTCCTCCACCATCTCCTTCACCACCTCCTCCATACATCTACAAGTCACCACCACCACCATCCCCTTCACCACCGCCTCCATATGTCTACAAGTCCCCACCCCCACCATCTCCCTCCCCACCACCTCCGTATGTCTACAAATCTCCACCTCCACCATCCCCATCACCTCCTCCACCCTATCTCTATAAGTCACCACCTCCTCCTTCACCATCACCACCTCCTCCATATGTATACAAATCTCCACCTCCACCTTCTCCATCACCTCCTCCACCTTATGTCTATAACTCACCACCACCTCCTTCACCTTCGCCTCCTCCTCCTTATGTGTACAAGTCCCCACCTCCACCATCTCCATCACCTCCTTATCATCCCTACCTCTATAACTCACCTCCACCTCCCAAGTATTAAGCATGCTGCTAAGGCAGCTTGAATCTTTTTGGTAAATTATTTTCAACATTCTGGCGGTTAATATGATGTGATCAAAAAATTCCCGATTCATGTAATTGTTGTGTATTGGTGCTAATTCGGAAGTGTTACTGTTCTCTTTTATCCAAATTTCATGTAATATCATAATTTGTTCTATCTTGATATATGTTGGTTTCCATCTCCTTCGTCTTTGATTTATTAATTTATGATCGCACAAAATTCACACGCACGATTTCTCCTTCAGTTGTGGATCCTTTTTATTTTGGATGGTATTCAATTAAAAACAAGGAAATAAGACATATCACTAAGAAAGTGTTTTAGTGGCATTCATTTTGTAAACTTGTGACAGTTTGTAAATACTACAAATATTATTACTGGTATTTACTTAGAATGCCGCTATCACGGGTGCCAAAACTAGTTTTCTGGCCGTGTTTAATTAAATGTTGGTGGTATTGTATGCCAGAAATTGTGCAGCAATTACTGGCACTCTGTGGCAGCCACAAAAATTCCACAAAATGCTTCAACCATTGCATTATGCTCGAATTTTACTATTAATTAGGACCCCCATAAACGGCCCAATTTACTAGCAATTAAAAAAAAAATAGCAGATATTTATATGGTTGCTGGTTGTTATTCGAAAACTAGAATAAAGGCACATGGATCCTAATTGGTTGTAATTCCCCTGTAATTAAAAATCCTATGCTGTATTTCTCCATCATATTGACATGGTTTGCTTTCAAAAATTGAAAAAACAAAACACATGAAATCTATAACATCAAAGCCAAGCTAGAGAGCAGAAATGTTTTGCATATACTGTTAGGGTTCTAATAATTATCATCGGGTCTGGGGCGAATGGGCCTATTTGACTTTGGGCCTGGGTTTAGTCTTATTTGATACTGTTAGTTGGTTTTTTAGGCCTGCTTGGCTGAGTCTATTTTTATTATGGTTGAGTATATTTTTATTATTGGAGTTGAGCCTGTTTGGGCCAGCTTTGTTAGGTTAGAATAGTTATGAATAGGAGTGTCTTCATTAGGTTAGAATTATGTTTTGAGTATTAGAATTTGTAAAGGGATTCTCCCTTGGAAGGGTTTCACCCTTGGAAGAAGCTTCTCCTTCTTGTTAATCCATAAGGATTGTTTTTGTATCTCCTCTCTTCTCTCTTCTTTCTCTCTTATCTATCTTTTTTATCTTCTTTTTGTGTTGGGTTATTATCATAACCTAACATATACTCCTTTCTTTTGATTAAAAAACAAGGAAACGCCAAAAAGGAAGTATTCACTAGTGCTGACATTAAACAACTGATGGAGCAAATCAAACCTTGTCCATTCGCTGACCGGATGCCAACTGCAAATTCACTCTCCCCTCCTTTAAACCAACCACCAGGTCCAGCATACATCCCTCGATCAAATACTTCTGACCATCGTGTTACAAAGTGAGAAATTTGTATCCAAGTGAATAGAAATCATAACTTTTTAAACCAAATTTGACACATCAAAAGAATAATTTAGTTATTTTCACCACCCAGTATGTTCTAAAATGATTCTTATACATATTAATATTTCATAATTGGATAAATAACAGCAACACTTACAAGATCTTTCCAACAAAGTAGATGTTGCTTTAGTAACACTCCCAATCAAAGATAAGTTAGCTTTTGTCATATCAAGGACAACTTAGCTTCAAGGTTTAGTTAGAGAAACAGATACAATTAACCCATCCTTTTTTCTATCAGATTCTTTACACCAACAGCATGAGGCTAAAGATATAAACACCTGATTCTAAAAGTTCACACCATACAAGTGAATAATCATTTTACCAAAACAGAATTCATTTCAAAGGGATGAAGGAAAAATTCATTTAGAAATAAAATCAAACATGCATTCGGGAGTATCTTCTTTAACAGGTAAGCAATCCATGCTAAACTAAGCTTACCTCTAATTTTCTACTAATAGTATCTCTCACTATAGTAAACTCAATGTCATCCTTTGGACTATATGAAAAAACTCTTTTTAGAGCTAGACACAAATGTAAACAATGGAAATCACAAACGTCAGGGAAAGCAAGTATGTAACAACACTTTCGATCAAAGGCCTAAGGAACAAGTTAAACCTGGTAAGTAAATCAAGTTCAATTTGACGGTCTATTTCTAGTGATACTCCTCTAGCATGGGTTCCAGCTAAAGCCTCATGGATAATGTGAAGAGAGGTCAGCCGGGAGTACCTCTGGCCAATCATCAGACAAATAACCACCATCCTCAGCTTTCCTTTTACTTGGTAATGCATCAAGCAGTTCTGCACAAAAAGGGAGAGAAGCAGAAAAGAAAGTGCTTAATACAATAGTAGGTGTTAAGAAGAAACAAAAATGAATTTGAAACTAATATGCTACTGTTTAAGCAACACATGTCGAGAAATTATCAATAACTGAATGAGAAATTAGAAACTAGGAAAGACTCAGTTTTTGAAGATTTTCCCTTGAGCACATGCTGCTAGTAAACAACAAGAAGAACATGAAAAAAGGTGCCATTTCTGCATTCCAACTCTTGTTCACGGCTATTTCCAAATTCCTCATAACTTTATTTGCTAACTAGACATTATACGAGAATCCACACTTAACAGATTGAGAGGCAAGATAATCCTCCGAACAAGGTAAACCATCCTAGTTTAGTGCATAAAATATATATGCTTCTAGAATGCTAAATTCAATTAACTCTCCAAATCACTAAACAAGTGATGCCACAGAAATTTCTTTTCTCACGCAGAGGGAAACAAAGTAAAGTCACTTGAAGTGTGTTGATATTAAATTATAAAGACTCCCACACCCTCACACATGATAAAATATTAAAATCACCTCAGACTCTGAAGAGGGTCAAACAAGTGCTAAATTTCCATTAATGAATATCAATTTTAGCTCACCTTTCAGTTAATATTTGAGAGGGAAATTTAAATTAAGAGATATAATCACCTGAAGACCAACTAAAATAGTCACCACCAACCAAAGAGGAAGATAAGCGCACATTGCTTGGATGAAATAGTTGCATTCAATCATCTCGTCCCTCATGTATTATATCCTCCCAAAGTCCTAAAACCAAATCATAGTTGGTTCCTCTTTAAGTCATTTTATCAAACAGTTTAAGCACAATCTACCATCTTACATCGATTCAACATTGAATGCATAATGGCTTAAATGCGGAAAAGGAATTCAAAATGGAAAGCTATCAAAACGAAATTGATAACTCACCAGAAAACCTGCAACAAGCTTCAGCTATTTGCGGTTGATTTACGACATTATTAAAAAGAAGATAAGGGATTTGCAACGCGAGAGCAAGAACCAGCGCGAATTGAGTGCTAACACGAGAGGGAGAGCAAGAATCGATGAACAATTAACGTTGCCAAAATCCAGAAAATCGGAGCTGAGGAGGAGAGTGAGGGAGAAAGCTAAGAGCGTGATCGTGAGTGAGTGAACTACTGCATTGCATGTGTGCTTCATCATACAGTACAGCATTTCACCTGGTATTGAAGGTAATCGGCAAATAACATGTGTTTTATGAATTTGTTTATTTATATATATATTGGTCAAATATTAATTTTTATATGTGATGGCCTTGAATTTAAAAAGTTGCAAAAAAGGTCCATATGGTTTAATTGTATAAATGGCAATCAGCATGTTAAGAGAAAATGGGCTTCTAAACAAATTTTGTGCCGTTAAAAGTGTTTCGTGTATCTTAAATGGATCTCTTACAAATGAATAGTAAGGTAAATCACTTTTTTACTCACAATTTTAGCATGACATGGTTTTCATAGTGCTTGAAACTTCATTATTTAAAGGACCAATATTATTATATCTCTCCCCCCGGCCAGCCAGCGGCACCATCACCCTCCTTGCGGGCTTCTCCCCTTGGGGAGTTCTCCTCCTCCATTAAAGAGACTCTCCTACTACTTGTTTAGGTTTCCCTCCTCCACACATTAAGTGGGTTTCTACCGCACATTAGGTGGTTTATTACCCAAATAAGTGGGGTTGTTTTTGCTTTTTCCTTTCCGGCAACCACCACCATCCTCCCTCCGCCATTTCTCTACCACCATCATCCACCTTTTTCTCCTTGCTTCCCTCATCACCGTATCTACGACCACCACCAGATTCTTCGTCAGTAGCCAAACAACCGAACATCAGTCATAGCTCGATGTTCGGCCTCCACGCCACATTCAACAGCCACCAGCCACCAGGAACCACCATTTCGACCATCACTCTTCTTTGGTCATGTGTTGTTGTGCACTCCATCTCTTTTCACCATGCTTGCCCTCTACTCCTCTCGGTTCATGTTTTGTTGGTGCCTAATGAGTACCATTTGTTGTTGATAGCCTTGTTTCATGTGATTTTCTACGGTCCCGACAGAGCCGGCTTGGCTTGGAAATTAGAAGAAGCGACACAAAAGTTATAAAATTAAATTTTCGCTTTGAGAGTAGCAGATCAAGATTCGGATGAAGATCATGAGTTTGCTTTTTGGTTTTGGTTGCGGTTGTTAGATTTTATGTTCCTGTTTGGGTTTAGGTTTAAACTGATTGAAGTGTATTAGAGCAAGCTAGCTTGTTTTATAATATGTATTTGTGGTGCTATACATAAGTGCTCTCTCTAGGCTTTGATTCCCTTGATTTGTAATGTTTGGCTTAACTTATGCCACGCATCTTTGACAAAAAAAATTACTTTTTGCAGCATGGAATGACAGAAAGCCAATTGTAAATCAACTTAAGTCTTTGGTTTAATGAGAAAAGTGAAAGTTTTATTTTCATTGGATATTAAAGATACGAATTAAAATGTTATCGTCTTTATAATCCGATGTATAGCCAATTGGTGCTTATAAGAGATGTGGTTTTTTATGAAAGTGCAGCATGAAAATGAGAAGATGAAGTTGTTGATCATGGGCTCGTTGAACTTACACCTCTTGAACATCTTGAACCGTCCCCTTAGAATGTTGTTGGCTCATCAAGGAGTAATAAATATGAAGATGATTTAGATTTAAAAACTCCTCCAATAAAGTATCATTCTTTATTCAAAATTTATGAATCTTGTAATGTTAGCTTTTTTGGCATGTGAACCACAGTGCTTTGAGGAGGTTGCGAAAGAAGATGCATGGAGGAAAGCTATGAATGAATAAACAAAGAGCATTGAAATAAATCAGACTTGACAGCTTGTGGATCTTCCAAAAGAAAAATATTCAATTGGTTTGAAATGGATCTGTAAGATGAAATGCTATCAAGATGGAAATGTACAGAGATATAAAGCAGGATTGGTAGCAAAGGAGTATTCTCAATCTCAACTGCTCGGAGTTGATTTTAATGATACTTAACTTTGCTCTTGTGGCACATATGGAAACACTTAGAACTGTACTTTCCATAGAAGATCAATTGGAATTGCATGTCTTTTGGCTTGACGTCAAATCTATCTTCCTTAATGGAGAATTGGAAGAAGAAGTCTATGTCAACAACCTCGAGGTTTTGAAGCAATAGGGAAATAAGAAAAAGTATATAAGCTAAACAAAACTCTCTATCGTCTCAAACAAGTGCCAAGAGCATGAAGTAGCAAGATTGTTGCTTACTTCTTGTGAAGCAGATTCATGAAAACTGAAAAGTCTATTTGAAGCATGTCTCTATGCGAAGGGAGATGCTGAAGATTTCTTGATGGTTTGTTTTTTATGTTGATCATTTGATTTCTGCAGAGACCAATGCTAATATGGTGGACTTATTTAAGAAATCAATAATGAAGGAGTATGAAAGGTCAAATCTTTGATATTTCCTTAAAATTCAAGTGAAGCAAACAAAAGGAGAGATTTTTATCACTCAAGAGAAGTATGCTTCATATATGCTTAAAAAATCCATAATGGATAATTGTAAACCAGCTTTGACTCCCATGACCTCAAATAAGACACTTTAGTGGAATGATGGTGCAGAAAAAGTAGATCCTATGATCTATCGAAGTCTTGCTGGTTCCATAATTTATCTCACTAATACAAGGCCAGACATTGAGCATTCAGTTAGTTTAGTTTCAGGATTTATGAATGAACCAAGTAAGCTTCAGTTTGCAACAATCAAGGGGATTCTTCATATCTTCAAGGCACTGTGAAGCTTGGAATCAGATATGTGAAAGAAGAAGATGACAAGCTAACTAGATTTAATGATAGTGATTGGCCCGTAAGTCTTAATGATTGAAAGAGAACTTCAACTTATGTTTGATGTCTTGAATCTAAACCTATTTCATGGAGTTATAAAAATAAAAACTCAGCTGCATTTATCGTCAATGGAGGCAACACATATGCAATAAGTTGAAGATCCTACTCCTATTTTATGTGAAAACCAATATGCAATAACGATGTCCAAGAACACAGTTTTTCATGGAAGGTCAAAGCACATTGAGTTGCTTCAAAACTACATTTGTAATATGATGCAAAAGAAGAAACTTTACTTAGATTTTGTCAATGGAGAGTAGCAATTATATGTTCTTACCAAAGAGCAGTATTATTTAAGAAGCTTCAACCGTTCAAGGATGGTATGAGGATTACAAATTAAGAGGGATGTTAAGTGATAATTAATTATTAATATGATAAATCATGTGGCAGTTACATTTTTAAGTCCATTTATGTGTTTCCTTAATGGATTCATGCGTAACAAGATTTAGAGTTTAGTCTTTAATATAGATGCATATCATGCACTCTTTCCACTTCTCTATTCACATGCATAGATAGAGAAGCCTTATAAGTTCTGGTTTAAGAAAAATATCAAAACATAAAAAGTGCAGGTTTTTTTTTTTTACAGAAGCCCAGGTTAAAGAATACTAGTTTCGTGGCTTAATTATCTTCCATAGACTTCTTCGCAATAATATCACATCAAATAAACAATACATAAAATAGGATTATAACTTAAAAAACACTAAATGAGCTTTGAAACTGGCTAATGGAAAAACTCCCTCCATTCCTAAATGCATGCACACAATTTAAGAGTATATTAATTGATATGGTAATTTAATTAAACACCCTTATTTAATATTGAGTTATATGAAAGAAAGAGAATGATTATTATTTGTTAAGTGATTGATGAGAATTGTAATAGGTGGAAATAAAAGGTAGTAGGTGAGAGATATACTATTAAACGATGGTATATATGAAAGACAATGTGATAATTAGTCTTGCAAATCTAAAATAACAAACATTTTAAAAAATAAGTAAAAAGTTAAAACAACAAGCATTTTGGAATGGAGGGAATATAAAACATGTAAGTAACGTGCTAATGATCAACGTGTATTTATATATAATCTTATTACATCAAATAAACCATAAATAAATAAAATTATATACAAAACATTCAATGAGCTTTCAAACATGTGAATCCACACCAATAAAGGTCTTAGGTAATTAGCACAGCCCCTTAAACATTTAGTTTAAAGTTTGATTTTTGGATGATATGCATGAATACATTTACCAACTTGAGAAGAATGCTCATCTGAAATAAGAGTTTTGTTGAGATAAGTCTTGCCCACTCAATGTGATTTCTAAGCGGATTAATCTCATAACTACAGACGGTGGAACACCTTGCGTTATGGGGGGAAAAATAAAACTGGCGAATCCACTCGTTGCTATAACTTATACAAATCCAGTCACACAGTGGAAGAACTGATTAAATTACATATCTATTAGATCAAAGTTAGAGTGATATTCGAATAAAGGAGATAAATTTTATTAAATTTCATTTTTTTTATAAGTAAAGATAAATTAATAAGCTACAAAAAGGGTATCCAAATTCGTAAACAAAGTTAGAATTACTCATATAATAAGCGAAGAAAATAAAAGGAAACAGGGATCTAAAGTAGTTCTGCCTGGATAAATTAATAAAACACCCATAACCCAAATACCCAGATAATTCCTTCCAACAACTTGATGACACTGATTGAATTGATTTATAAAAAATTAATGTAGGTCTGCCTGGATAGATACCCCAAGTCAAAAAATTAAATTCTTTAAGGCACGACGAAAATTTCTACATTATATATATGACCATATGTGAAGCTATATTAACATGTTGACAATGATGTCTTGTAAGCTGAAGCAGTATATCAATTCACCGACAGTGTGATCATTGAAAAAATCAGAAGATAATATATTTTTCGTTTTTGTAATCCAGAAATATGTTTGTTTGGAAGAAAAAGAACCTAAGCTAATCAATTATGTAGAAAATAAAGATTAGAGAATACAAAACATATTTGGCATATATTGGACTTTATCAGCCATTTCACACTTGAGGGGTTATTTGCGAGTTTTTTTTTAAGGAATGTTGGAGAAAAATCTATAAAATGACAAATTAGCATAAACACAATATATAAATAAATTATTTATTATAAACAATATTACGTAAATCTTCTAATTGCCGATAAAAAAAACGTAAATCTTCTAGTTTGAAAAATAAAATAAAATATCCTCACCTTTTCCCTCTAAAAATCTCCAAAAATTAACTCACAAATTAGGCTCTCCATCACAGTTACCTGTTATTTGTAAAAGGCCAAAAGTAAAATTCAGAGTTGGCTGCTCTTACGCGCTTACCAAATTCATTTGTTGTTCATATGTGCCAAGAACTCATTCTGCACTACCCCATCACCAACTCTCTTCATTGACTTTGTAGCCAGACCTGCACTCTGGAAAATATAGATTAACTCCTTTCATGGAAAACCAAAACATGTTAAATATTATATATAAACAGAAGGTAGCTAGGATGCATCAACCTTGAAAACCAGAATTTATTCATTTAAAAGGCATTAAGCCAGGCTGTCGAAGAAAATGTCTTAGGCAAGATTCATTGAAGGCCAACACTATATAAAGGGTTAGAAACCATACATTGCCAAGCAATCTTAGTTACTCACAACTGAACACTGAGACAAAATGGGAACCTCAGTTTGGCAGAGGCAGTGGCCTCAACTCCTCTATGGAGTAGCATTTTGCCTTATGGCTCTCACTGTTGCCGCTGATTATGATAAGCCATACGATGCAGCCCCATCATCTCACGAGCAACTCCCACAGCCACCCTACCATATTGAACCACCTTATCATGGCCCCAAAGTCCCTCCATATTACTACAAATCCCCCCCTCCACCTTATGTTTACAAATCACCACCACCTCCATCCCCATCTCCACCACCACCTTATGTCTACAAGTCTCCCCCTCCACCTTCTCCTTCACCACCACCTCCATATGTCTATAAGTCTCCTCCACCACCATCACCCTCACCTCCTCCACCCTATGTCTATAAATCTCCTCCTCCACCATCTCCATCGCCACCACCTCCATATGTGTACAAGTCACCACCTCCTCCATCCCCTTCACCACCCCCACCATATATTTATAAGTCTCCACCACCACCATCTCCATCACCACCACCTCCATATGTG
Source organism: Acmispon strigosus (assembly GCA_030819835.1). Taxonomy (NCBI): domain Eukaryota; kingdom Viridiplantae; phylum Streptophyta; class Magnoliopsida; order Fabales; family Fabaceae; genus Acmispon; species Acmispon strigosus. The sequence continues at coordinate 63,873,293 of JAUAMA010000004.1, forward strand.
TATAAGTCTCCTCCTCCACCATCTCCTTCACCACCTCCTCCATATGTGTACAAGTCACCACCTCCTCCATCTCCTTCACCACCCCCACCATATGTTTACAAGTCTCCACCACCACCATCTCCTTCACCACCCCCTCCATATGTGTATAAGTCACCACCTCCTCCTTCTCCTTCACCACCTCCACCATATGTTTACAAGTCACCACCTCCACCATCCCCATCACCACCCCCTCCATATGTGTACAAGTCACCACCACCACCATCCCCTTCACCACCTCCACCATATGTTTACAAGTCACCACCCCCACCATCCCCATCACCACCACCTCCATATGTTTATAAGTCTCCTCCTCCACCATCCCCATCACCACCCCCTCCATATGTTTACAAATCTCCACCTCCTCCTTCTCCTTCACCACCTCCACCGTATGTTTATAAGTCTCCACCACCACCATCTCCTTCACCACCCCCTCCATATGTGTATAAGTCACCACCTCCTCCTTCTCCTTCACCACCTCCACCATATGTTTACAAGTCACCACCTCCACCGTCCCCATCACCACCCCCTCCATATGTTTACAAATCTCCACCTCCTCCTTCTCCTTCACCACCTCCACCATATGTTTACAAGTCTCCACCACCACCATCTCCTTCACCACCCCCTCCATATGTTTACAAATCTCCACCTCCTCCATCACCATCCCCTCCCCCACCATATATTTATAAGTCTCCACCCCCACCATCACCTTCACCACCTCCACCCTATGTTTACAAGTCACCACCACCACCATCACCCTCACCACCACCTCCTTATGTTTATAAGTCTCCACCACCACCATCACCTTCACCACCACCTCCATACATTTATAAGTCTCCTCCTCCACCATCTCCTTCACCACCCCCTCCATACATCTACAAGTCACCACCACCACCATCCCCTTCACCACCGCCTCCATATGTCTACAAGTCCCCACCCCCACCATCTCCCTCCCCACCACCTCCATATGTTTATAAATCTCCTCCTCCACCATCTCCTTCTCCTCCTCCACCATACATTTACAAGTCCCCACCACCTCCTTCTCCATCCCCACCACCTCCGTATGTATACAAATCTCCACCTCCACCATCTCCCTCACCTCCTCCACCATATGTCTATAAGTCACCACCTCCTCCTTCACCTTCACCACCTCCTCCATATGTATATAAATCTCCACCCCCACCTTCTCCATCACCTCCTCCACCTTATGTTTATAACTCACCACCACCTCCTTCGCCTTCTCCACCTCCTCCTTATATATACAAGTCCCCACCTCCACCATCTCCATCACCTCCTCATCACCCCTACCTCTACAACTCACCCCCGCCCCCCGCATATTAAGCCTGCAGCTAAGGAAGTTTGAATCTTTTCAGTAAAATGGCGAATTGAAGTCAATATTGTCGCAGTTACTATGATATCAAACCCGTCTCCCGGGTATCAAGCTTGCGGCTAAAGCAATTTGAATCTTTTCAGGAAATTATATTGAACATTGTTAGAGTTAATAAGATGTTACAAAAAATCAACATCAGTGTAATTGTGTATGTATTGGTGTTAATTCTAAAGTGTGTACTATTCCTTTTTTTCCAAATTTCATGTAATATCATTATTTTGAAATATGCTGGTTTCCATTTCCTTCTTTGCATTATTAATTTACGATCCCACAAAATTCACGAATTAAGAAATAAAATTTATTTGATAATAATTATTCTGAGGATACCATTGGGGAAAAATTAAAATTTTCTCACGGATAAAGAGAAAAGGTGGGTGAAAATGGAATGAAAGAGAATATGGGTGTGCATGAATCAAATTCTAATAAGTGCTCGTTTTTTGCATCCAAACGGGTAGATAGTATCTCATAGGAAGGCACATAGGGACATGGCTAACCACATTATAACATACATGATAGAAACACTATGAAGAGAATTATAAGATGGGTATTAGTAGAGATTTATACCATAATTTTTTTAATGCTATGTAGTGTTTATGTTACTTCCCCCCCCCCCCCCCCTTCTTAATAAATTCTACTTAGTAATATCTATTAAAAGATGCACAATTTCCTTAATGTAGCATGATATCAGCTTGGCAGCAGCTCGTGTTGATTAATGATTATAACATGTTTTTCCAGAATGGGTTCATACCACCAAAAGAACTTGAATAAAGTCAACCCAATTCCTTGTTTATCTGCAGTTTCTTCTGTTGTTTAGGTTTTTTTTTTGTTTATTTTGTTTCTACTGCATTTTCACTTTTCATTTCCCTATTGTATATAATATGCTATATATGTCAAGATTAATGTTCAATGAAGGAGTCCAAATATATTTTTGCTATATTCGTTTGAGCTTTTTATTTTCATACTATAAAGAGATTCGGTTATTACATGCTTCCAAACTTGATTTCATTTCCAATATAGTAACTAACATGAAGAAAAGCATAATGACTGAAAAATATAGGAATTGCTGACTCAGTCCAGAAAAAGATTGTCTCCATTGGGGTTTTGAAAATAGATCCAATTGAAGCTCCACCTACAATAGATATAGATAAAGCATACAATTAGCATGATCAGTGCATTATTGCTAACTAAAGGGAAACCCTCGATATCTGACTAGAAGATTGTTATGCCATGTCCTCCTATTGATATTGTACAAGAACTGATTTTGTATTTCCCAATAGAAACTTGTTTGGGTAGATAAGAAATTTCCAATAACGCTCCCAGACCCAATGCTTTTAAGAAGGAAAACAGATACAAAGTAAGTTTTTCATGTGAAATTACTCAACAAATTCATATTTACAAAGATCAAAGAAAACAAAAAACAAACAGCGAGCAACAGCATACTCCAGTCTCCATGGACTATATTTACTAGACGAACATCACTGCAGTGACTGTGAGAGACATTTTACTTATGAGAACTTCCAACAAGGTGTGTATCTGTCGTGTAAAACGCATTTGTGAAGGCAAGATTTAGTATCCATAAACTAAGTAATATTAATTGGAAATTAAGATGCAATATTAACTACCTTGTCCAAATCCTTCTGAGGAAGATTGCTTCAACCTGCAATCAGCTGAAGTAACAAGCACTTCTGATGGATTTCCTTACATCAAAGAACTTCTGATGCCAAGAAAATCCAAGCCATCTTATTGATTGCTCATGGAGATAAGGAATTACCTCGAAACCAGTGACTTATCTTCGTTTAGAGAATCATTTCCAATAAATCATGCACCTGGTTACCGAACGAACAAAGGGAACCTCGACTCTTCAAGCGGGCCCTAACACAACGGATGAAAGAGAAGCCACGGGAGGGTTCTTACTTGGCAACCAGCGGCGGCGCCGGAGAGGATTCAACGATTCCCTTCCTTCGGGATTTTTTGTGCAGCTGGAGATGAAATAGGCGAAAATGTGAGAGAAAATGGCGCTATCCAACTGGAGTGAAGTGACTGATAAACCGTAGTGTTTGTTTGAGTAGCGTTTGGAAACGATGCAGTGAAGAATTCTGTGCTGCAATTTTGGGGGAGAGAGCGCGCGCCCGCGGGTACTGGTGGGAGGGAACAATTATTTTGGTTATATGTGTTTTTGGTCCCTACACAATATCGAATTCTTATTTTGGTTCCCATTTTTTGAGGTGGGGATGGTGGGTCATTTTGTGTTTGAGGCGGTGAAGGTGAATGATGTTGTGTTTGAAGAGGTGATGAATCAATTAAGAATGTAAAAAGTTGAGGTGGTCCGACTTCCTTAGTGTGTTGAATATGCTAATGGATCCCAATATTGTCACAAGGATGAGTGTATATTTTTCTGCTAAGTGAGAATATGTTTTCAAACTTTAAAAAGTGTGTATATAATATATATATATATATATATATATATATATATATATATATATATATATATATATATTTTTACAAAATAGCTTAAAGAAAAAATAAAAATGACCACAACACTAGCGCTTTAGGAATAAAGTGTCATGGTAGTCATTTGTCAATGAAGATTGAAAGGCCATTAATGGAGAACGCTCAAAAAACCTCAATCTGTGGAAGCCACGAGCTCCATCCTTAGCCCGGAGGTCCGCCACCGCGTTCCCCTCACGGAGAGTATGCTCCACCGAAACCCGCTAATCTTGATGAAGGATATCACGAGTCGATCGAATGATCGAACCATAAGCATGGAAACAAGACTCCTCTTTATGAAGAAGCGAAAGAACAACAATAGAGTCAGAAAAAATAACAAGCTAACGAAAGCCCCGATCACAACAACGCTGCAAGCCATAAAGAACAGCAAGAAGCTCCACTTCCAAAATCTCATAAATCCCAATAAAACCAGAATAACAAAAAATTCACTTGCCAGCGGCATCATGAAGGACACCTCCAACCCCCACAAGGAGAAGGAGGTTAAGTGTTATTTTACAAACTTGGCCATTTTAAGACTATACCTCTGTATTATATCTATAATCTTAATTTTAGTAATACTATGCTTAAAAGGGATTTCACTTATTTTATCCAAACTACATTCATTTTGTTTTACTTTTACACATCAATTTTTAACAAAATTATTCTTTTAATAATTACAATAAACTGACAGTGTAAAAAAGATTTATACAATTATAAAATTAGTGTGCCATGCCATAATTAATTTTGAATTTAAAAATACTTAAAATAAAAATGAAGAGATATAATTTGATAAATGTATAAAACTCTTTATATCTATCGGTGTAATAAATTAAATCTTTCGTTTAAACTTAATCATATTAAATTCAAGAATTAAATGTGTGTGAACTGTCAGTGTAAATAAGTTTTACACAGTCAACCAATTGAATTCCGTCAAATCATAAAATATATTTTTATTTTGATTAAAATTTAAGACTAAAATTATTATTCCTCATACGTGGCATGCTGTGATTGGTTGTCAGTGTAAAACTATTTTACACCGACAATGCATATCTATTAAGCTGTAAATTCAATTCTATCAAACTTAATTTGATCCAAATGTAAATCAAACAAACCCAAAATTTAATTATAAAATAAATAATTTTTGTTTAACTAAATTTTTTATTTATTGCATAAAAATTTGAGCGAATTTGATACTGGTCACCACAACAAATCAGAACATGCATTCGGGACCATAAATCGCTTATAGATCCCAACCAGCACCGTCCTCACATCGACAGTGAGTATCAAATACACAACCTTTTGAAAGGGAGTGATTTTCCTTACAAATTTATCCAACATGTGTTGGTAATTAAAATGGATATATAATTTTTCTTGGTCAAGAAAAAATTGTTATTAAACATGAATCCTTTTTGTTTTTTTTGCTATGTGGATAAAAATACAAATAGTTTTAAATTTCAACAAAATTGATACTACATGTAGAGCCCGGCCCATGAGGACGCTATAAAGCAGGCTCAACCGGTTCGGTGCGACAGTGAAAGCGAAAATTGAAAAGTGAAACAGAGCTTCACGATGGGAACTCCGAGCGGGGAAGTACGAACCCTTTGGGTCGGGGATTTGCAGTACTGGGTCGATGAAAACTACCTCTCTCAGTGCTTCGCTCACACCGGCGACGTCCTCTCCGTCAAGATCATCCGCAACAAGATCACCGGCCAGCCGGAGGGTTACGGCTTCGTCGAGTTCGTCTCCCACGCCGCCGCCGAACGCGTTCTCCACACCTACAACGGCACCTTGATGCCCGGAACCGAACAGGCATTCCGGCTCAACTGGGCCTCTTCCGGCGGCGGCGACGCCGGGCCTGACCACTCCATCTTCGTCGGCGATCTCGCCCCTGACGTCACTGATTTCCTCCTCCAGGAGACTTTCCGGACCCATTACCCTTCCGTCAGAGGCGCTAAGGTCGTCACCGACCCCGTCACCGGCCGCTCCAAGGGCTACGGGTTTGTGAAATTCTCCGACGAGGCGCAGAGGAACCGCGCCATGACCGAGATGAACGGCGTTTATTGCTCCTCTCGCCCAATGCGTATAAGTGCTGCAACGCCTAAGAAAACCCTTGCTTTTCAACAGCAATATGCTCCAACTAAAGGTAAAGGTCACTACTTTTTAACTACTATTCGTATAATCAAGTCTGTAACCAAGTGTATGCTTGAATTTCTGTTGAATTTAAGACCCATTCACGTGCTAAAATCTTAATTTGTTTGTGTGTTCGACGGGTTTTATGTCCGTGTGCCGAGGCCTAACTCAACCCTCCTCATTTTAGTGGTTAATATTCTATAGTCGATTAAGCTTATCAATTATGCATGTAATTAAGTTATATATGTTCAATATTCTATTGTTAAATAATTAAGCTTAGAAGAGGCACTTAACGATGAGTCACTTTTGCAGCAGTATATCAATATCCGGCATACACTGCCCCAGTTGCCCCAGTTGCTCCAGTTGCTCCAGAGAATGATATGAATAATACTACTGTAAGTCAAATAGATCAAAGAACTATACTTTTTCTGATTTCTGTTTTTTTTTTTTTATTGTTGTTGGACTCATGTGTTCCTTTGCATTGCAGGTTTGTGTTGGTAATTTGGATCTTAATGTAACCGAGGAGGAGCTTAAGCAAACGTTTTTGCAGTTTGGGGATGTTGTGTCTGTCAAAGTTCATGCTGGCAAAGGATATGGTTTTGTTCAGTTTGGGACTAGGTTTTCTGTTTTTATTCCCTTACTTAGTTTTTAATATGTGAATCTTTATGGGGTTGCTCTAATGTTTTTGAAACTAAAAGGAAATGGTATGCTTTTGACTGTTGCTACCCCTTTTTTTTCCAAGGCAATAAGTTTCATGTGGCTTGATGTTACTCTGCATCTTGCGAGGTCTTTCATCAATCTTATTTTCTTCTTAATATTCTTTTTCTCTACCCTGTTATTTATTGGTTTTGTAACCTCTCCCATGGTTTATGTCTGCAGAGCATCTGCTGAAGATGCCATTCAGAGGATGCAGGGGAAGATTGTAGGTCAGCAAGTGGTCCAAGTTTCTTGGGGTAGTACTTTAACTGCAAGACAGGTGAATTTACCTTTGCAGATGGTTCTTTCTTGATTAAATGATTATTTAGTTTGTCATTCTGTGGCCTGTGCGTTCTTGTAATATATATCATGCATTTTGATTGCAAGAAATCCTTCAATGTATATATAACTATGCATGTCCTGCATAATTTCTAAATGGGTAGCACACATCATTGCACGATTCTAGGATGGATATTGACAGCCTTTATTATTTACCATGTTTAGTGGTTTGGTTATTGAATGACATGTTTGGAAAATGAATCGCTACTTGACAAGTATGAGATTATGATGCTAAAAGGTTGGCTTGGTAAAACAAGGATACATAAGATGAGAAACGAAAATATTAGCTCAGTTAAAGTTAAGGCAAGACAGTATAATTTAAGATAGTTGCAAGGGTGACATGTGAGTGCCCAATTTGTGGGCTGAGAGTTCTAAAATTGGAGTATGAAGAGTGAATTATGAAAGACTCAAATCATGTCGTTCGCTGCTACGAATTGCGATGACTTCTTTTTTCTCTGCTCAATAAGTAGCTTGATATGTGGAGTTCACCTTTCGTGTTTGTAGATGTAATGTATAACCATATTAGCTGTCTAATGTAAATTTGGATGAAACAATTCCAGGATATACCTGGTAGCTGGGGGCAGCAGATGGATCCGAATCAATGGAATGCCTACTATGCATATGGACAAGGTTATGAAGCTTATGGTTATGGAGCGACTCAAGATCCTTCTGCATATGCATATGGTGCATATGCTGGTTTCCCTCAATACCCTCAACAAGTAAAGATCTTAAATTCAGTTTGCATTATAGTTCCTAGGCTAAGAACAACTTTGTTGGGCTACTCATGGATATTGATTTCATAATCTTCAGGTTGAAGGTGCTCAAGACATGTCAGCTGTGTCTATGCCTACGGAGGAGCTTTATGATCCCATGGCAACGCCTGATGTTGATAAGTAAGATTTTCCCCCTTCTCCATCTCCTTTTCCAATCAAAAGCTGGTTGGACATGTTAAGGTTATTTTGAATATCCCTTGGCCACTTCAAGGAAAAAAGTGAAGATAACTCTTGTAGATTGATATAAAAGTTCATTCACATTACATTCAACTGCTTCCTAAACAAACTAAATTGTATATTGGGTTAAACCGAAGTAGATGTTGTTGTGTATTGGCCCATGGTGTTTTTATGACTGAACTTTTATTGCTTTGCCAGGTTAAATACTGCATATCTTTCAATACATGGAAGTGCCATTTTAGGACGGTCCCTCTGGCAGAAAACCTCACCGTTTTTGCAGCAAGCTTAGGATTCATTTGTACTACATGGTCAATTTTAGGCATCAACTTCAAAATATGGCCCTTCAGTGGACAAAGCTTAAGTGGATGAACTTCAACCAACGTTAGAGGCAAGACCTCCAACTCATGGAACTTGTGGACTCCTCCTAAGTTGCCTTAGCTGGAGTTTGTTGTACTTTGTTTTAGGTTGTTTGAAAATTGCTGTAGACTAAGTGTCTGTTATATTATTTATTTACATTTTGTCTGCTTTCTATACTAAACCGAAAAACTCATTTTCATATGGGGAAAAAATCAAGGATCTTTGTTCACATTTTAAGATCACAAAAATGGCTCAATTATTTGAATCGAAAGTTGTCACCCGAGTCATACATGAGAACATAAAAATTTATTTGGGCTGATGAAAGATTGCAACTTAGTACTTCAACAATCATCATAAGGTCTCACACACATCACTTAACCAAATCCTACGCAAACGGATAAATCAAGCTACATAGAAATTCAATTGGCAACTAAATATGATCTGCGTTTTGATGGTCTCTTCAAGCCCAGAAGTACAAGGAGCAACCCTAGGTAATCATAATTGTAAGACACCTCAAGTAGTTGAAACTTGTGTAGTGCCCATGGAGGATACCTATACCAAAAATCACTCAGGAAACTTCTTTTGAGAATCCCCTTGTGGTGGCTGAATGTGTCAAAGGAGAACTTCCCATGATACTTGCCAAACCCACTTTCACCCACTCCTCCAAATGGGAGAGAATCCACTGCATACTGCACAAAATAAAGACATGCACAAATCATGTGTATGAACAGGAAAAACTCATGTAAAAGGATTTTCAGTAAATACTAGATAGGGTATTACTTGTAGAATTGCATCATTGAAAATTAAACTGCCAGATGATGTTTCAGATCTCATTCTTTTCTGCAGTGGTTCATTTTTGGTAAAAACATAAAGGGCAAGAGGCTTAGGCCTCGAGTTTATGAATTTAATACTCTCCTCAATCTTCTCCACCTGCAAATTAATTTTTAACGGAAAAAAAGGAACTCATAAGGCTGAATAAGAAAAATACCAATATTCTAGTGTTTGCATGAGATGAAACTCACAGTAATAATAGGAAGCAATGGGCCAAAAATTTCTTCTGACATGATTGCTGCATCATGTGGGGGATCCACCAAGATGGTTGGCTCAATAAATCTGCACACATTAATGTGGTAAATTTGTATGTTACGTGAATGGGGTACAGATTTATTAGAGCTTATCGGAGTTAACCTACTAAAAATTGCACTAAATAAGCTTTAATAATTGCTCTTTTATTGAGAGAGTAACTAGCTAGTGAAAGGTCAGAGGGTTAGTTACAAGTTTTCTTCGTCCAATGAGCCACCATAAACCACGGATTCTTTGACCTTTTTATCAGTAAGAAGATTCTTCAATCTAAAAAATTGCTGTTTATTCACTATCCTTGCAATAGTGTTGGAATGTTTCGGGTTCTCTCCAAACATTTTCTTGATCCACACCTTCATCAATTTCACCTAAAAGAAAAATAAGAGTTAGTGAAAACGGGAAGGTGGCACTTTTGTTAACAGAGGGAAAATGAAGCTACGATTATGCGATTATACAAACAAAAAACAAGGCTTTTTTAACCATTCATATCCTTAAATATAAAGAAAATTACCAGTGGTGAACAGAATCTATTTTCCACAAGTACATAGTCGATCGCAATGCATGTTTGACCAGCACATGTCCCATATTTCCCAAAAACAATCCTCTTCATAGCTACCTTTTGATTGCCACAAAGTATCACTTTGTTAACTAAAATCAATAATCAAAATAACAAAGTGTGCATTTGTATACCAATTCAGTGCAATTCTAAAGGAGTTTTTGTTTTGAATTGAGTCTGCATTAATAGATCCTACTCTACTCTACCCGACTAATTTGACAATTTCTCAACATATTCTCTCATACCTAGAAATGCTGGTTCATATTATGGGTGGTTTCCAATAAATAATATATTAGGATTTGACTTAGGTTTAAATCTACCTAAAAGCTAGTTTTGAGGAGAGAGTTGCTCTATCTTTTATTAAGGACTAATTTAGCTATATTTTTAGTTAATATGAAACTTCTGAATAGCGTGAGCATTAGTTTAAACTAAACAAACATGTAACCACCAAAATAAACTTAAGGGTCACATGAGTACTTCTCTTTAATTTTTGTCACACTTAGAGACATTGGTGTGATTACATGAAGCAAGAGTGAATGAACACACCTCTAAATCCCATGAAGATGAAAGGGAATCAACAACTGCTGGGTTTTTTCCACCCAACTCCAGAGTAACAGGGGTCAGATGCTTCACAGCTGCAGACATTACAATCCGCCCCACACGAGCACTTCCTGAGATTAGTTTTTTCATTCACATAACCATCATCAAAAGCTATTACAATTACAAAAGTGTCAAAACATTAAGGAAGAAGAAGAAGAAGAAGAGAAAACTGATCCTATTGACCTGTGAAGAAGATCTTGTCCCATCTTTGCTGTAGTAGTTGCTCAGACTCCTGTGGTCCACCTTCAATCACCTTAATGGCTTCACTGTCCAAGTAAGTGGCAAGAGTAGATGCAAGTAGAGCAGAACATGAAGGAGTTAACTCTGAAGGCTTCAAAACTACTACGTTTCCAGCAGCTACTGCTCCTATCACTGGCTCAAGGGACAGTCCTGCGTTTTTTATTAATTGAGTAGATCCATGTTGGTTATTATTTATGTATATATGAGCCTAATGAAAAAATATCTTTATTTTCTATAGATTACAAATACCATGAACCAGATTTCTGATTCTAACCAACAAGTATAGAATATAACTCACCAAAAGGGTAATTCCAAGATGAAATAATGAGGACGAGACCCAGAGGTTCAGGAACAATTTCTGCACTTGTTAGCAGTACTAATTTTGGTAATTTAGCCTATCATAATAAACATTTCCATTAGTCACTTCACATGTATATAATATGGTGGAAGCCATACTCAGACAGATTCATCTTTTCTTCAAATGGTTTTCTCATGATCTGACCTTATTGCCTGACATCCAAACTTTGAAACACTTCAATGCGAGATTTAAGGACTTCATTAAAGCTCCTATCTGCAAAAATGGATCAAATGATAAAGCCAAGTATATTGTCCTACCAACCATGGAAACAATATTAAGATAGTATTTACTAACAAAAGTGATTAAAATTGGTAAACCAGTAAGGAATTAAAAAAATATTAATATCTTATAAGCTAAAAAGTGTCTTGGTAAACCAGTAAGAAAAGATAACATTTAATCTCTCTTCTCACGATTGCTTAGACAAAAAAGAGTGATGCAGTTATAAGACACTTTTTGAGGGAGACTTGGCGCAACAGTAAAGTTATTGTCATGTAATTGAGAGGTCACGGGTTGAAGTCTTAGAAACAGCCTATTATGTAAAAATAAGATAAGGCTGCGTACAATACACTAAATGGTGTGACCTCTTCTCGGCCCTGCACCCTTAATTATAACACTTTTTGGAGTGGAATATATGTAGTTATGTACCTCATCTCTAAAAGCTTCAACATGGTGTTTCCCTAAATCATGCATGAGGGCCTTCAACATATCTTCCTCTTTTTCTATGAGGAATCGACGCAACCCTCTGAGTTGTGATTCTCTCCAAGAAGCTTCTTTTGTCTTTCCACTTTCATAATACTCTCTCATGTTATCAAGGTCTCTCTCCAAAGAACAATTTGTCTCCATGGAGTTTTGGGATGAAGATGCTACAGCTAAATCTACTATATATGCCAGTATTTATATCTGTCCAACTAATTAATCCACTCTGTCATTCACAATGATTTTGGTGAATACTTCACGCACTTCTCAAAATTCAACTTGACCTTGGCATACATAAAATAGGCAATGAGGCATGCACACAGGTAGACCTATATGATCATGTTGATGATGGTATGTACAGCCAACATTAAATGCTGAAAATCAACAAGAGTCGCTTTCAACATTAAATGCTGAATACCAATAATACGCACCTTCCATGTGTCTGACTTTATATCAATAATTCAATATTACTCCCTTAATCCTTTTTTTTTCCCTATTTATCTGTCACTTATACAATTTTAAAATATCATTAATTGTGTTTTTCCCATTGTGCCCTTAGCTTAATGGTGGTAGGAAAATTGAAGAGTAAAAATTAATAAGAGAAATAAATGATATATTAGATAGAAACAAGATCCTTACTACTCTTCCTTAATAAATGTGTCAAAATCTTAAAGTAATAATTATTAAGGAATGGGGTTATCTTGCACTCATTCTTGTGCAAATTTACACCTCATAGTCTCATGAATGACTATGAGAGTGAAACAGGCCTTTACACTATTCGAGTGTAATTTGACTCATAAATTACTAATCTATCACGGTCCAAAGTCCTAAGTCGTATCGGCGCACATACTATCGCCCTAGTTTAACAAGTCTGTTTCTCACAATATCATTTACAAAATAATTTTCCACAAATAAACATGTTCATGAAATTTTGTGCAGTCTTATCTATATTATCAACATAACATATCTAAAATAGCAAAATCTGTCAAATGAGATTCACCATAATTAGAATTCCAAGAAAATATAAATTCAAAATCCAACACTTTGTGCATACTCTTACAAGAAAACATGAAATTGATGGACCTAAACTTCAAATAGAATCATTGTCAAAGTAGCTTTTATATGTAATTGAAGTCTATGGTGATCAATTTTTTTACTGGGATCTTGACATGTTGAAGTGTAACATAACAGTTTTTGCTTTAATCAGGCGGGTGATGCTGATTCTTATTGACACTCTTGCTTCTGCATCATCCAATTTGTGTTTCATTGTACTCATTCACATCAGTTTTGTTAAACCACCAAGAAAAGCAATTAACATTTAGGCAGGAGTTTGATATGACCGTATACCAAATAGCTTTGACTGATAGTTCAAAATTAAGAGCTTTGAGTGCTTCATATGTACAACCATTCAAATTTCCATGCTTGTGTGCAGCTTGGCTTGAATAATGCTTGGTGTAACATAACAGTTTTTCCTTTAATCAAGGGGTAATTACTTTCATCATCACTTCCTCGGTCATTAGTTAATGAAAAGACTTTTTAGAGAAATACTTGGTATTCTTTTATATAAGACACCTTACTAGTTTTTAGAAACATTTATTATCAACTTTCATGTATACCTCTTGATACTTTTGTAATTCTAAAATTTTGATTACACTAATAATTAATATTTTTTCACACTACTCAATATATTAATTAAGAGTAAATGTAGAAGATTGTTTAAAAAAATTTAAAACCAATACAATAGATTAAATTTTTATTTTTTTTAATAAATTGTATATAACTAGGCACGGAGTGAGTATTACATCTTTAAAAACAAAACTACCCAATTTTTATGTGTAAAATTGCTGAAGGCTGAAGCTATGTCTGAAGTCTGAAATAGCTTCCTGTCAAATCAAACTTTAATATGACAAAGATGGCTCAATTATTTGAATTGAAATTTGGTTGTTACAGAGTCATACATGAGAACATAAATATTTATTTGGGCTAGTGAAAGTATTGCAATCATTCACATACCACTTTGACCAATTCTTTTACACAAGCCATAATATTGTACAAGGATCAGCATAAGGATAAACCAAGCTATATAGGAGTTGATTTGGTAGCCAAATATGATCTGCGTTTTGATACTCTCTTTAGGCCCAGAAGGACAAGGAGCAACCCGAGATAATCATAATTGTAAGAGACCTCAAGTAGTTGAAACTTGTTCAGTGTCCATGGAGGATACCTATACCAAAAATCACTGAGGTAACTTCTTCTGAGAATCGCTTTCTGGTGGCTGAATGTGTCAAAGGAAAACTTCCCATGATACTTGCCAAGCCCACTTTCACCAACTCCTCCAAATGGGAGAGAATCAACTGCATACTGCACACAACAAAGATATACAACAAGTCATGTACATGAACAAGAACAAATGTGAAAAAAAGATTATCAATAAATAAATACTAGACACAGGGAATTATTACTAGTAGGATTGTATCGTTGAAAGTTACACTTCCAGATGATGTTTCAGATATCATTCTTTTCTGCAGTGATTGGTTTTTGGTAAAAACATAAAGAGCAAGAGGCTTAGGTCTCGAGTTTATGAATTTAACACTGTCCTCAATCTTGTCCACCTGCAAATTATTAACGAAAAAAGAAAATATTTAGGACCCGTTTGGAAGACCTTTTTTTAGCTTATGAGTAAGCGCTTATGCGATAAGCACTTATTTAAGTGCTTAATTTAGCATTTTACCCAAACGCACCCTTAGTGATGAGGTAAGGCTAAGAAAAATACCAATATTCTAGTGAGGCATATGTTTGCATGAAATGAAACTCACAGTAATAATTGGAAGCAATGGACCAAAAATTTCATCTGACATGATTGCTGCATCAAGTGGGGGATCCACCAAGATGGTTGGCTCAATAAATCTGCATACATTTAATAGCACATGATATTTTTTGTTTGCTAAGTAAATAATTGTTCAACTCTATTTTAGAAGGGGAAAATGTTAAGATATCAAAGTCTTGACATTAATGTGGTCAATTCATGTGAGTAGTACTAGTTTAGGGCATATTGTGAGAGTAACTGGCGAGTTAAAGGACAGAGGGTTAGTTACAAGTTTTCTTCATCCATGGAGCCACCATAAACCACAGATTCTTTGACCTTTTGATCAGTAAGAAGATTCTTCAATCTAAAGAAGTGTTGTTTATTTATGATCCTCGCAATAGTGTTGGAATGTTTTGGGTTCTCTCCAAACATTTTCTTGATCCAAACCTTTATCAATTCCACCTAAAAGAAAATCAAGAGTAAGCGCAGCTCCCAGTCAAGTACAATATCAAGAAACACAGACAAGTTAAAAGTAGCAGTTTTGTTAACTGAATGAAAATAAAACTACAGTTTTGTGATCATAGATGAAAATAAAAAATGAAAACAAATCAGTTTTCTTACCCAAATCCTTAAATTTCAAGAGAATTACCAGAGTTGAATAGAATCTATTTTCCACAAGTACATAGTCGACCGCAATGCATGCTTGACCACCACATGTACCAAATTTCCCCACAACAATCCGCTTCACAGCTACCTTTTGATTGCCAGAAAGTATCAATTTGTTAACTAAAATCAATTATCAACTTAATAACCTAAACGTATGCTTGGATACTAAACGGACTTTCAACTCAATCTATCATAAGAGTTTGGTTTAGTTTTTGTCTTGAAGTGCGCGTAAATACCGGTTTACACCGATGCAAACAAATAACTAAACACACATGAAATAAACTTAAGGATCACATGAGTATTTTTCTTTCATCTTAGACATTCTTAGGGACATTGGTGTGATGAGATGAAACAAGAATGAATGAACACACCTCTAAATCCCAGGCAGATGAAAGGGAATCAACCACTGCAGGGCATTTTCCACCCAACTCCAGAGTGACCGGGGTTAGATGCTCCGCAGCTGCAGACATCACAATCCGCCCCACGCGTGCACTTCCTGAGACACATTCACAAAACCATCATAAAGAGCTATCACAATTCCAAAAATTCAAAACATGAAGAAGGAAGAAGAAGCATGATATAAAAAACTGATCCTATTGACCTGTAAAGAAGATTTTGTCCCATCTTTTCTGTAGTAGTTGCTGTGATTCATCTGGTCCCCCTTGGATCACCTTAATGGCTTTACTGTCCAAGTAAGTGGAAAGAGTAGAGGCAAGTAGAGCAGAACATGCAGGAGATAACTCTGAAGGCTTTAAGACTACTACATTCCCAGCAGCTACTGCTCCTATCAGTGGCTCTAGAGACAGTCCTGTGTTTGTTTTTCAATTGATAGAATCAATGTTGCTTCATAGTTCATATATTAGCCCAATGAAGAAACTTCTTAATTAACTATAGAACATAGATAGCCATGAACCACATTTGTTACTTCTATGGTTTTAAATCAAGGTCTGCGGCCGTGATTTCGGCCACAACTATCAAGGTTTTAGAGGTTTCGAAACCGCAACGCGACCGTGATTTCAGTCGTGACACAACTACGTTTATTCACAATTTTTTGCAATACGAAGGACCATATCGCAAACCTGACGCTCAATTATATAACTCACCAAATGGGAAATTCCAAGATGAAATAATGAGGACAAGACCAAGAGGCTCAGGAACAATTTCTGCACTTGAGAGCAATGCTATCTGTGGCAATTTAGCCTGTCAAAATAAATTTGCCATTAGTCACTTCACATACTCATGCAGGACAGGTTCATCTTTTTTTCAAATTGTTTTCTCATGATCTAACAATTTGGAATTTTGTATTTTGAAGGAACAGACATTGATCTTACCTTTTTGCCAGACATCCAAACTTTAAAACACTTCAATGCAAGATTTAAGGACTTCATTACCGTTCCTACCTGCAAAAATGGATCAAATAATAAAACCAAATAGTGTCCTACCAATCATGGGAGAACAATATCAAGATATAATATATGTAGAAGAAAGTAAAAGATAACATTTAATATCTTATATCTAAAATAAGTATTTAATCTTTCTTCTCATAACTGCTTAGACAAAAACAGTGAGATAAAGAAACTTTGTGATATATACCTCATCTCTAAAACCTTCAATGTGGTGTTTCCCTAAATCATGAAAGAGGGCGTTCAACATGTCTTCCTCTTTTTCTATGAGGAAACGACTTAACGCTTTGAGCTGTGATTGTCTCCAAGAAGCTTCCTTTGTCTTTCCACTACCATAATACTCCCTCATGTTATTCAGGTCTCTCTCCAAAGTTCCTATGGACTCCATGGATGCAGATGCTGCTCAATCTAGTAGCTGAACACTAGTATTTATATCTGTTCAACTATTTCATGGTGGTCCCTTCTCCATTCTGTAATTAACTATGATCTTGGTGTAGGAGGGTGGTGAGTACTTCACAAACTTCTCAAAATTTAACTTGAGGTTGGCCTACTAAGTCATGTTTGAAAACTGTTCTACTATTGGTCTTAAGATTAGAATCAATTATGAGATAGAACTTCTATGAGTAGCTTCTGGATTTCAGAATTAATTCTGATTAAAGAGAAGCTAATCCAAACATGTTATAAAATTATGAAAGACAAGAAGACTCAATGAACCCATACTCGCATAGGCAATGGCCTATATGATAATGTTGATGGTGATACATGCACAGTCAACATTAAATACTGAATATCAATAAGATACGCCTTCCATGTCTGATTTTATACCAATATTAAGATCCAAGCAGGGGTGTCTTACCCTCATTTTTATGCAAATTTACACCTCATGTATGTAGATGATAGGAGGGGAAAAATAAAGGTGAAACATGTAACACGAAAGAAAGAAAGGTATAAAATGTATGTGTGGAAACTCGTTCGAAAATGAGGATGAAGCTAAAATCATGGTGGATATAAACAATTTCCCTTAGCTTTTGCTTCTATTCACCGTGATTTTGACTTCGCTATGGTTTTTAAACGAATTTTCAAACACACACAAAGTTTGAAATTAGCGGGATTAATCCAACTAATTAATAAACAGTTTGAAATTATGTGTTTGCATTAAACACTAACAAAACTAGATTTTTTTTCATGCCCTGATTAATGACCTCTTTCGTATATAATTGGGAAATAAATGATTTTTTGAGTTTTGAAAGAGTAATGATTTATCCTCCTACATATTAAATGGAGTAAGTATCAAATGAAAAATTAAACGCGTTTGTATCCTGGAAGTGTAAAAATCATTGAATTCTTATTCCACTTATATGTAGGATGATGGAATAAGATGATATAGCCTTACTTGTTTTGAAATTAGCATCAGTTTGTTAGAAGTTAGCCATAAATGATTATAAATCTATGCATGAATGAATAAGGCAAAAGTTGTCCTCAAGAAATTCTGACCTTGAATCAGAAACTTCATCTAGTTTCCTGTCTCCATCCCCTACCAGCCATCTCCATCACCATAAAGTAGTGTCTCTACTCTCTATGATGTAAATGAATTTATTATTTTGTCTTTTCTGCATATTTTGTTTAGTTTCATTTCAACATATGCAATATGAGTTGTCCAACTCCCCACCTAATTGCTCATCACAGATGGTAAAAATAAACGGCCAATTAAAAGGTTGGAAATCGATTAACTCTATCAATTTCTACAATTCACTTTGTTTGACAATTTTGATCAGAATGTCAGGTATTTTAATAACTTTGGAGTTAATTATTATCATATTGTGATTCCATTGTACTTTTCAATGTTTGCCCCTCTTTTCTTGCATTAGATGAAATGGAGAAGAATCATGAAAAGAAACAAAATGTTGGATACACGTACAAATGTTTTTATATGAAATTGAACACAAACATAACATAGACACCGATTACTGGTTGATCATACTCACTCTTTTTCAAATCTTAAAAGCAATTTAAATAACAAAGCACCCTCTAGCAAGGCATGATCTTGCGTTTTGATGGTCTCTTTAAACCAAGCAGGACAAGGAGCAATCCCAGATAATCATAATTGTAAGAGACCTCAAGTAGTTGAAACTTGTTCAGTGTCCATGGAGGATACCTATACCAGAAATCTGTGAGGAAACTCCTCCTCACAATCCCCTTCTGGTGGCTGAATGTGTCAAAGGAAAACTTTCCATGGTACATTCCAAACCCACTTTCACCAACTCCTCCAAATGGTAGAGTATCAGCTGCATACTGCACACAACAAAGATACACACCAAGTCAAGTACTCTACGAAAAGGAGCAATTCATGTAAAAGATTATCAGAAAATACTGAATAGGCCAATACTTGTAGCATTGAATCATTGAACATCAAGCTGCCAGATGGTGTTTCAGATATCATTCTGCTCTGCAGTTTTTGGTTTTTGGTGAAAACATAAAGGGCGAGAGGTTTAGGCATTGAGTTTATGAATTTAACACTGTCCTCAATCTTCTCCAGCTGCAATTGTTAACAGGAAAAATAGATATAAACATGTAAGGTAATAGATAAACTAAGAAAATTAATTCATTTTACAGATTGCTGATATGAAAATTATTGAAATTTTGTTGACATATTAATTTGCATGAATCTTACCGTAATAATTGGAAGTAATGAGCCGAAAATTTCGTCCGACATGATTTTGCTGCATCAAGTGGGGGATTCACCAAGATAGTTGGCTCAATAAATCTGCACAGATTTGAGCATATAATGATTTCTTGACCAGGTAAATCTAGCAAAACCAAAATTTTCTGACCTTTCTTCAAAATAAAAAAAGCCAAGGCATTATTGTCTTTCCACTAATGCGGTAACTTCATAAGATACTAAGGGTGCGCTTAGATAAACAATTTAACTAAGTGCTTATTGTCATAATTCACAAGTTTATTTGAGAAACTTATTCAAATAAACTCAATTGTTTATGGATAGGTATAAGTGCTTATTCATCTGCTAATTTAAGCAACTAATGAAAATAAGTTCAACACCACTTATAGGTAGATCATGAATTTCATAAGTTTACTCAAATACTTGCATGAATATTTATACTATAAGACAAACTCAAATTAACCCTTCCCAGCTAAGTGTAAATATAATGGAAATATGACTATTATACAAGTAACTAGTTTGTGAAAGAGCAGGTTTAGTTACAAGTTTTCTTCATCAATGGAGCCACCATAAACCACTGATTTTAGGACCTTGTGATCAGTAAGAAGATTCTTCAATCTAAAGAAGTGTTGTTTATTTACTATCCTGGCAATAGTGTTTGAATGTTGTGGGACCTCTCCAAACATTTTCTTGATCCAGACCTTCATCAATTCCACCTAAAATAAAAACCAAAAGCAAGCAGACGCCCCTAATTAAATACAATATCAAGAAACACAGCAGTGAATCTGAATGCTTAAATTTGAAGGTGTTACCAGTTTTGAACAGTATCTATGTTCCACAAGGACATAGTCGATCGCTATGCATGCTTGACCAGCACAAGTTCCATATTTTCCCACCATAATCCGCTTCACAGCCACCTTTTGATTGCCAGAAAGTATCACTTTGTTAACTAAAATCAATAGTCAACTTAATAAACCAAGTGTGTATCCGTACACCAGTTGAACGCAATTTGAACGACTATCAACTCAATCCATAAGAAGAGTTCAATAAAGGTTTTGCCTTGAAGTGCATGTGAACGTCTGTCTAAACTTAAGCGTCACATGAGTGCTACTTCTCTCTCATTTTAGTCACACTTAGAGACATTGGTGTGATGACATGAACCAAGAATGAATGAACACACCTCTAAATCCCAGGAAGATGAAAGGGAATCAATAACTGCAGGGCATTTTCCACCCAACTCCAGAGTTACAGGGGTTAGATGCTTGGCAGCTGCGGACATCACAATCCGCCCCACACGTGCACTTCCTGATATTAGTTTTTGACATTAACAAAACCATCATCAAAAGCTATTACAAATTTACAATTACAAAGGGTCAAAACATGAAAGAAGAAGGAGAAGGAGAAGATATAAAAAACTGATACTGTTGACCTGTAAAGAAAATTTTGTCCCATCTTTGCTGTAGTAGTTGCTTTGATTCCTCTGGTCCCCCTTCAATCACCTTAATGGCTTCATTGTCCAAGTAAGTGGCAAGACCAGAGGCAAGTAAAGAGGAACATGTAGGAAACAACTCTGAAGGCTTCAAGACTACTACATTCCCAGCAGCTACTGCTCCTATCAGTGGCTCTAGGGACAGTCCTGTGTTTGTTTTTCAATTGAGAGGATCAATGTTGGTTCATACATCAGCCCAATGAAGAAATCTCAATTAGCTTTAGAATATGAGATAGCCATAAACCAGATTTTGTTTGTAGCCAAGAAATATGTGTCGGTTTAGGGTTTGCTATCTTGATTTTGCAAATATATCAGCCCAGTGAAGAAACCTCTTTTAGCATGTTTGTATTAGCTTCTATTTCCTCTGAATCAATTCTGATAGCGGGAAGCTACTCACACAAACTTCTCCCTAGAATTGATTCTCACATTTAAATCAATTGCAGAAGGATTTTCGAACACGTAAATTATAGATTACCATGAACCTGATTCTGTTCATACACAACTTTTTTTGAAATTCACATTTGAGAGCTTCAAATGGGAATTGTGTATAATGTAAGTATGTAACTCACCAAAGGGGAAATTCCAAGAAGAAATTATGAGGACCAGACCCAGAGGCTCAGGAACAATTTCAGCACTTGTAAGCAATGCTATCTGTGGCAATTTAGCCTATCATAACAAGTTTAGATATTAGTCACTGTAAATCTATGATTTACATGCTCATACAAGTTCATGTTTCAATGATTTCTTATGATTAAGTTGTGCAAATTTCATATTTTTATAATTTTGAAGGAGCTGATATAGATCTTACCATTTTGCCGGACATCCAATCTTTCAGACACTTCAATGCCAGGTTTAAGGTCTTAGTTAATGTTCCTATCTGTGAATGAATTGAATAATAAGAAATTATATATGAGTATAGTTTATTCCACCAAAGTTGAAGAGCAAAAAGAAACTAGTTCTAGTTTTGTTACTTCTTTTTAGTTTAATGCAAATGCAATTTTTTTTTTTTTGGTGTAGGTCACAACTCACAAGTATATGACCTTGGATATTGTAGTATTATACAATAAAACTTGCAAGCAAATACCACTGGAAATGTTGGCCTGCATGGTAGTTGTTGAATAACAATTCTCCCATGTCCAGGGTTCAATTCTAGTAAGAGGATATGGTGATAAAAGAAGAAGAATGAGGTATTCTAAAATACCTCCATTTTTATCTATAATTATAAATACGGTACCTTATTTTTTTAATCAAATTTGGATATGTTCTATCTATATATGTTATATACTTCCTCCAAGTTTTATCATTTTTATAATAATCAACTTAAAATTTGTGATTCATTAATTTTTTTATATAAGAATAAACTTATTTAATTGAAAACTCTCTCTTTTTCCACTCTCCCAAATATTAATAATGCATAAAAATTAAAAAAATTAAGTTGCGGGGTAATTTTGGAAAGTTTATATAAATTTAGAAAAACTTTAATACAATAAATTAAATTTCTTAAGGGTGTGAAGTAATTATTTAGTTCTTATATTAAGCAACATATAAAATTGCAATACTTTTAGTCCTTTTCAAGTGTCATTTAAAGTTTTTTTCGTTTGTTTAACATTTAAAGTTATTTTAGATTCATCAAAAAAAGGTGTAAGAGTTTTTTTTTTATCCTAAACCTACTATTTAACATCCTATTATACACTTTATCGATTTAAAATGCCATCTCTTAAAAATCACCTCTCTTTTAGTTACGTTTTTTTACGGTAAATTAGTTAGGTGAAAATAATAGTATATTATAAAATGATGATAAATATTATACCCTTCAACATAGCTTGTTTGGACAGAATAAATAAAGTATATGATAATTATATACTACTGTAATCCTTGTTTATTGCGACACTAAGATGAGATAATGCAATCTTCTCTGCTATTCTATATATGTAAATTTTATGGAAATAGATACTAAACTATCTAAGTAATTAAAAAAATTGGTCTTTTTCTACATAATCCTTAAGTATACATTTATGCAATACTACATTGATTATAATATTAGAATAAAAAACTATAATGAAGTAATTCGGGAAATTTGTCAGGAGAAATTTGATGCAATAAAAAAAAAAATTTGTTTTGTTTATGGTTACAAGTTCATGAGCTTGGATCTCATATTCTCATGGTAATGTACAATAAAAGTTGTGAGCAAAAGTCACTAGAAATATTGGCCTGCATGGTAGGTGTCGAAAATTAATTCTTCAATGTCAAGGGTTCAATTCTGGTAGAGGAAGTATGGAAATTGAATAAATGAGCTATTCTACATTACCTCTCTTTTTTAATAATAATTAATTAATTATAAATATAGCACCTTATGTTTATTTTCTTTTTCTTTTTCAAATATAATATAAAAAGTTAAAATAAAATTGTTATTCAAATAACTTTCTGTATTATGATTAAAAACAAGAAATGAGATAAAAAAAACCGTTAAATTATTAGTAAAAAGAAAAATATAATAATTTGCAAGTAAAACGCATTGAGGTATTGTTTTGCATTATGAGAAAAGGTTATATGAAAAGTAATTTTGTTATCAAATTTGGATATACGTTCTATATTCACAATATTTTTTGTTGTTAGTTCTTTTTAACTTTCAAGTATCATGAAGAGTTTTTTTTTAACAATTAAAGTTAGTTTGGATAAGGCCAGTATCTCCAGCACTAGTGGCTTGGGTTTTCCAATGCTTCTAGCATGTTGTGGGTTCAAACGTTTCATTCTCAAAAGTTAGTTTGGATAAGGTTTAATAAATTTTCTCGTAATCGGGTTTTTTAAAATCAAAAATCACGTAATAATATTTTCACATGTATCTTAAAAATTTTAACTCATTACTCATATGTTATTTTGACATGTTCTAAAAATTATAGTTCAAGAAAAATGTCAAAATATTACTAGGTAACTTAAGATTAGGATAATTATTTTTTAGGAAATATGATAACTCCCTCCGTCCCAAATTATAAGACTCGACAAACTTGGTGTCCCAAATTATAAGACACCTCCTAGATTTCAGAAAAAAAAAATAATAGGTTTTTCCTTTTTTACCCATTGCATTCATTATATTTTCAATTCCAAAACTTTAATTATCACATCTACTAATTACTCCTCTTTCATGTATCCCAACCAAGCTTTGATATATCCAATACTAACATAGGGGCATATATGGAAGATTTGTACAAAAAGTAACAAAACCAAGATATTAATTAGTTTATTACTCCCTCCGTTCCTTTTTATAAGAGTTAAATGATGGGTGTTGGCCGTTCCTTTTTATAAGAAGGACATAAGACATTGTGTCATATTAATTATTTTTTCACATTTTTACCCCTATTCAATTCTGGAAATATGAAATTGCATTAATGATGAAAAGAGATTAAAAAGAAATATGTTAAGGACAATTTTGGAAATTCAACAACATTTGAGAACAAATTTAATGCAAAAACTATACTACCTAACTTTCTTAAGGAGTGTGCAAAGTTGGTTTAGCTCTTATAAAAAGGAACGGAGGGAGTACATGTTTTCTTAATAAGCATGATTGTCTGAACAGGTCCTTATAATTTGGGACGGATGAGTAATCAAAAGCGGCAGAGGTGGTTACATAGCTAAATTTTAAGAGGCCTCCTCAATTCAAAAAAAAAATAGAGAAAGACAACTTAACAACTAGGTTAACTTTATTCAATAGTAATCATGGTTGATTTAGATATCCCTTCTTAAACCTATTATTTAATTTTTTATTATACACTTTAACTATTTAAAATGCTATCTCTTACAAATTACATCTCTTATTAATTAGTTAGGTGATATTATAAAATAATGATTAATATTACCGACAACTTTAAGGTAACATATTATTTTATAAAAACACTTCCAAATATTTGGTAGGGTTTGTTAAAAAAAATTGGTAGGGTATTTATTGATGATTAAAAAATATTTAATATTTCTTCTAAATAGCGCTACAATAAAAGTAGGGTTAAATGTGGTTTTAGTCTATCTAAAATAAGAACAAATTGAATTTGGTTCCTTAAAAAAATCATAACTTTCAATATTGTTAAAAGTTAGTTTTTATCGTACTTTTAGCGACGATTTTTGTGTATTAGCAGTGATTTTTAACCACCGAAATTTATTTACTTTTTATTTTTGTGGCGGTTTTAGTTTAAACCGCCACAAAATGTGCCCAGGGACTAACTTCACTTATCTCATTATCTTGGAAACTAAAAACTATAATTTTTTTAGGGGGAACAAATCCAATTCACCCGTATTAACCCATCCATAAAAGTAAGACATTGATTCTCTAACAACATTGGCACATAGAAAAAACATGTGAATGATAGGAAAATATGTGGAAGTCACTAAATAGCAACAACAACACTATCAACACTCACTTTTGTGACCATTTCAGTGTCAGAAGCCGCCACAAAAACTTGTGTCGATAGATGTCATCCACAATTTAGTGGTTCATCTGTGGCTAGTGTAATAGATACCTCATCTCTAAAAGCTTCCCTACGGTGTTTCCCTAAATCATGGAAGAGCGCTTTAGAGATAGCTTCCTCTTTTTGGCTTTCATAAATGAAAAAGGGACCTTCCATTCTACCACTGCATTTTTTGTACTACTAAAGTAGACCCTTTGTCTAGAACTTCGGAAGATAAAACTAGGCAATGGCACTGTCAGTGGTGCGGGTAAATTGGATGGTGCAAACTGTGTGTTGGCAAAATGGGCCAACCTCTCTCTCCAAGTCTCCATGATCTTGACATGTCACAGTGGAAGGTATAAGTGCGTGGCTGAAAAATCAGTAATGGTTAGTTATCAAACAGGTTTTGAATGTTCTTTCTCCTCTATTTCTTTTCACTTCAAAGTTGTGAAGTCATAGATAGTGTTGCATTTCAATATAGGCAAAAAGGCCTCCAAACTTACACATGCTGGAGCAGCAGATCTCGTGGCCAGCTGATTACTACTTCCAGTTTACCACTTAATACGAGCACTTACGACGAATGGATTAGTCATTTTTACTGCACTTAAGATTATTTTAATAATTTGCCCTTGCAACTACAAATTGTTTTTTTATTTCTTCACTCTTTTCAAAAACTACTTGCAATTTGAAAACTAACGCATCATCGCAAAGAGTAACAGCCATGAGATCACTGGAAAATGCCCAGCTTAAATACTCCATTAACTTAAATTGGATTAATTGATTTAACAACTACTTCTACAGATAATTTACAATGTAGTTATTGACAATGATTTGTTATACTTATAACCCTAAAACTACAAAGTGCTTACTATATAGAATTAGAATTACAGAAAGATCACAATCACTGTAAAGGACTGATTCTCACCCAAACTTAAGGCACCCTTCCGGTCCCCTTGGAGCTCTTATTAACCTTCATAGATTTCAAGGAGATCGAGCAATCCCAGATAAAAAAGCTCCTTCACTTTTTTCAACACAAACAGAATCACAGCCAGTTCTTCTATGATAAAATGACGGATCCTATGGTGTAGTGGAGACCAATTTCCGGTCATTTGATATATGATTCTCTTGCGTCCTTGTTACAGCTTTGTCTGTGGGAAAATCATTAATATACATGCATCATTGACCATTTTTTTTGGGGGGAAGGGCCAGTAAAATAAAAATAACGATAGTAGAAAGCAGAGGACATTAACATTAATATCAACATTCATGCTACCAACACCTCAAACAAATACTGACCTTCATCTTTTCCCATTTTCCTTCTGCTGCGCCACAGAAGCCGAATGGGGGTACCAGAAAAACCTGCATCCGTACGCAGCTGCTTCTCCATGTAGCGCCGGTAAGTCTCAGGAAAAAGTTTTGCATCATTGACAAAGAACACAAATGTAGGCGGCCTTATAGCAGCCTGCAAGAGGTCATCTAATTAGAATACACAAAAAATGAGTAATTAAACGTGTTGTAACTTATGAGTGCATAAGGCATAAAAGGAGCTCATGAGTAAGCCTGAAGCACTTGCCATTTCGTTCACTTTTTGATAGACAACCATTTGACCAGTAGAATGTATTATTCCTTTTAACATCATAACAAATGAAACAGGAACAATAGAAGTGAAATGACAAGAATCTATCCAAATATCCACAAAAGCTAGAGATATACAATATCAACTATTAGGTACCATCGTGGTGTGATATAAATACCTGAGTACAATAGTAAACACGCCCTCTTTTTCCACCTCGCGTCCTGGGAGGAGGCTTAAAAGCTATTGCTTCCCGCACTACTTGATTCAGTATAGAAGTACCGAGTCTTCTTGATCTCTCCTTTTCAACTTCACTAGCAGCATCAATGATCCTTTTGTTCAAAACAACCATAAGTAATCAGCTATTCACTTAGGGGATTAGGATTAACTCCAATGACAAATGTCAGACTTGAATGTCAACTTTAACAATATCTATGGTGCCATGTTATTGTCTACATCCAAGAAAACTCATCTCTAAAATTTATCTATAGCACTAATTACATGCTAAGTTGGCCCAAATCCAAATAGCAAAGATACTATATTAGTTCCTCAAATACTAAAGTGTCACCATATTAGTCCTCCAAACATTTTTTTCATCACATTCATCCCTTGAAGATGCCAAACTGTCACGAAATTCATATCTTGACGAGACTAATTTGGAGACAAAAAATTGACTAATGTAACAACACCGTAGTCTTTAGAAGACTAAATTGAAGGTCTACTCCATATAAAATTGTGGAGAGATGATAATGTGACTAATACAAGAAGTCGGCCATGACACTACAATGCAACTACTAATTTCAACATAATATTTAAAGTTTGGCCTCATTAACCATGTGAAATTCAAGTTAATATTTGTTTAAAAATACGTATTCCTTAGAATGGAGAAATTGTTTTGAAAGTGATTTCAAAGAAAGCATGAAATTAGCATACTATGCACAGCTTAAATGCTTCAATAAATTTTCAGCTATAACATACTTGTCCACACTTTGCCCAGCTATTGCTGTAGAATAAACAATTGGAGCCCAGTCAAGTCCGCGAAGCTTCTCCCTGACATCTTGCTCATAGTATGATGCAGTCTGCTGATTTTTATTTGGTATTGTATCCCACTTGTTTACAACGATGACACAACCTTTCCCTTCTTTTTCTATCCTTTCAGCTATTTTGAAGTCCTTCAATAGATGTGAAATAGTTCTTTTCTCAAAAAACTTAAAAACAACTATGGGAATGTATTAAACAACTGGCACTCCATTTAAATCCATGCTTTATTATTACCAGAATGAAGGGAAAAAAAAGTTTTTCATCTAACAAATAAAAGCGTTAACCAGGAACCTGTTCTGTGATACAAGCCAAGGCCTCAATGACAAGTGCAACAATATCAGAGCGACGAATAGCACGGAATGCTCGATTTACTGACAAAGCCTCTGTTGTACTTCCAGCTGAGATTACGGCTGCCCTTCTCCTGATTCCAGCAGTATCAATAAGACGGAACTTCTGGAGAAAGAAACTAAGAAAATAGTTATTATGCAGGCTAAAATTTTTAAAAGCTTACCAAATAAATATTATAGTATGGCGAGGTCCAAAAAATACATAGCTGTAAATCAACAAAGTTGGGACGGGGAAAACCTTGTAGCTAATGGTTTTCAAAATTTTATCCTCGAAGCACGCACTAATAAGTAATTAAGTACTATCTGGTTATTTCTGTGGCACTACAAACCAAGTGGTTACAAGTTAATCAGCAAAAGAAACAAACCTGGCCATCTGCTCCAGTAAATTCAGTATCGATAGCATCACGTGTAGTGCCACTGATGGGGCTGACTATTGTTCTATCTTCACCAACAAGTGCATTCAAAATGCTACTTTTGCCCACATTTGGTCTACCAACAATTGAAATTGAAGGAACATAATCTTCTTCTTCAAGATTCTTTGGTTCCTATTGTTTAGCATAAAATAAATTATACATTAAAAAATTAAGGTTTCAAAATAAAATTAAAAAAAATTATCCCTGATTGTATAGTGATCAAGAATGCTTCCAACTGAATCAATGATTTATTATTGGTTGGTGAATGCATAATATAGTCAATCAACTTGCAACACAAAATAGAAAAGAGCACCTATAGGCTATAATTGCTCACTGTCAATGATACATACAGAAGAGAATTCAACCCTTATCGAAAACATACCTCAACTTTCTTTAGCCCTGAACAAACAAGGTCAAGAAGCTCTCCAGTTCCAGTCCCTGATATAGCTGATATGGGAATTGGTTCAAACCTGTTAGGAAAGCTTGAATGAACAACATGATACAGGAACTTTGTACACTCACTTAGCCACTAAAATATTTTATTCCCTGTTTTTATTTTTTGGGTGGGGGGGGGGGTTAGATTTTTAATTGTCAGAGATAATGTCTTGTCTATCTCTCATACCTTTGATTTAGTATATTAAAGAAGTATGAACTATGAAGGATTAAAGATTTTAATCGTTAACAATTTCATGACTTCAAAAAGGTCCAAATCAGCAAGAGAGATAAATGTCTTAGTTAAATATGTATTGCTGTGTCACATGAATATCTAGAACTATATAACAATCTAGAACTAATGCTCGATCATATTCCTTCCCTCCTTATAATTACTCATGTGGAATAATAAGCGGAAACATCAGAATAAGTGCTTGATGAGGCACGTTTAAAAATTTGACATCAAAACTAAAAATAGCATACCCATGACAACTGACAAGAAAACATCAGAATAAGTTCTGTTTATTCAACTATTATATGGCATGTTCCGTTCTGCTCAACTACACCTAAGTCATCTATCCTCACCAATATGGCTTACCCAAGGGACCAAAATTCAGAAGCCTGCATAATTCTTTTCCGTGGAGATTCACACTTGTTAACTGCAAGTATGACATACTTGTTTGAGTAGTATTTACGTAGCCAATCAGCAATCTCCTCATCGGCTGCCGTTAGACCTGCCTGCTCAGCATAATCATCATTACTGTCTTCAGGCCATGATTAGGAGTAGCTTAATGAAGCAGTTGTTCATATCATGCATTCAGAACAAGTATAAGAATGATAAAATTTTACATCTCATTTTGATGGTGTACTACTATGTTAACTATAGCCAGATTGGTGCCACAAATGACTCAACGTGGAAAAATACAACTAAAGTTTCCATGATTCCGCCAGATTCCATAATTATCAAAACTGTCTAACTATGATGGTGGCCTAGGAGGAATCACCAGGGGTCGATAAAGCTTCAAAACTCAATACAAGTAAATACCACTTTTTCTACATAGCTTGTTATTCTTTTATATATTTATCATACTACAATAAGAACCAAGAAAAAGAAATACAGACTTGGAATGAGAAGGAACAATGAGATTTTATATGCAAGCAAACAAACTACCTGACCATCAACCACAAAAACAACAACAGATGATTCTTCAATAGCTGCAGTCGCTTGTCTCTCAATCATTGATGGCATCCTGGCAACAGCTGCCTCTCTAGAGGCAAGTGGAATTCCATCCATACCAATGGTAGTTGTAATCGCTAACTCTTCCATAACAGCAGATTGCGATTTCGAAACAGTGAGAACCCCACCTGTGTCCACTACCATGAATTCATGCTCCCCCCAATATGATCGACCATATAAACGGTCTCTGGTAACTCCAGGTTCATCCACCACGATTGCCTTGTTTCCCTACAATTTATGCACGAAGGAGCCAACTATCATAATTCATAAATTTCACCATTCAGATTTCAGAATGATAAAATTTCCAACTATTATTTCCCTAGAACAAGAAAGCATTAACATGAAAAATCAAAGCTAGTGGAAACATTCAATACCCCGACAAAACGGTTAAATAACGCTGACTTGCCAACATTCGGTCTTCCAACAATAGCAACCTTTGGGAGAAGATTGTCAGGGATCTGCCATTCAAAATAAACAAAGTTCAGCAAATGACCCTATTATATTGCAATCTCTTCAAAAGAAATAATTCAAGCCCTAACTAGTTACAAAAAAAAAGTTTCTGTTTAACATTAAGTGGATCCATGCTGTTGAGATTCACATTTGAGGAAGATAATTTTGGAAATTTAAGCATATGAGTTGAAGTCTCAATTAGTTATGAATGGGTTAAACATGTACCATGTAAGTGAAAAAATTCAAGGGAATCACTGTTTGAAGTTGTTGGGTCAAAATGTAATATCAAATCCATTATTGTGATTATTCACTTAATGCTATAGTATTAGACTAACAATTTTTTTCTTCTGTTTACTCTTCTTGTGGGTTTGAGCTTTTTCCTTGGGATCATTCTCATCTTCTGAAACCACCAAACATAAAAAAAAAAAAAAAAAGTTACTGGAGAGTGCAAAGATAAGCAAATTCTCAAGGGAGTGGGTGCGTGAATGAGACGAAGACTCACCGATACTCAAAACGCGAGACAGAGAGCTCGAATACTCTAGGACTGCGTCCTTCGCTTCTAGCTCTAGTGCCGAGACATCAAGGTCGTCTTCGTCGGAATAATCAAATTGGTCCGGTCCTTCATCGTCGTCGTCGGTGGTGCCTGAGAATTCGCCGGCGCTGAACCGCAGGACTGAACGGGAGAGACTCCGGCGAGGGACGAAGATGGATTTCCGTCCGGAAAGCGCGCATGGAATTGAAGGGGAGAAGGGGAAAATGGGGTTTAGGGTTTTAGTGAGACTGCAGTGAGAGACAGGCGTGGGGGCGTGTAGATGGAATAGAGCTGCCATTGTTTGTGAAAGTGAAGTGGAAGGGATGGAGAATATACCACAATTATCTAGATTCAACATTTGGCGGGGGTTTATCTCTATTCTTATTTTCTCATTGTCATAAAGATCTCACTTTTAACTTTCATTACATCGAGAGAAATTTAATACATTTAAAATTGTCAAAGTTAACTAAAGAGGAAATGTTGAGTATTGTCCTTAGAGCTAAAATTGTTACAACTTTTTATTAGGACTAAAATCACACTACACTAAATTCTAAGACAATTTTTTTTGTGATTAAGAGTATGCTCAACCATTAACAAAGGGACATGGTGTGTTGCTTTCATATTTGATGCGAGGTATTAGGTTATTGCATCGTAACGCAAGTTTTCAAATTTCAATGCATAGAAAGTGATTTTTAACATAAAACTAAACATGCATTAAAGTTCTTTTAAGTCATAGAGATTAAGGGACTTAGAGCTGGAGTTGATTCTCTGGGGTTTTGGATTTATACCACTCGAGAACACTTCAGAATTTCTATGTCATATCACAAGTTGTTCATTGAAGTAAATGCTTGGTAGTTAGTTTTTGTGGGTGCCACTTTAATATTTTGTGATGAACGAATGAATGAACGAAATAAAGATAAATAATAAAATATAAAATGTGCGGTAAAATGTATGGTCAGCTCAAGAATTTTTTTTAGAGTTTTTGAGTTAAAATGAAGTATCAATGAGTTGCTGAAAGTAGAAATAATAATGTGACATTGCGGAAAAACTGTGAAGATAAAATTAGATTATTAACTCGAGTTGCATTAATGGAGATAATCTTAGTTGTATGGGCTAACTGTGCCAGAATTTGTTTGCTTCAAAGGCAAACATCTTTTCCTGAATACGAAAGTAATATCACAACAACACATACAACTGCATAATTGCAAAAAGTAATATCACAACTACACAGTCAACTTCAATTTTGTTTCCAAAATCTAAGGATGGCAAAACAGTTAACTCACCCCCATCCCGCCTAAAATGGAGTGGGTATGCGAGCAAATGATGAATTTCATCTAGACATACAGTAATGATCTACATAGACACACAACTAGATAGTAAATGATCTACATAGACAACCACATTTGAACCGGAAAAGGGATGGAAGCAAATGATGAATTTCATCTATTGGACATTAAAAATTTGTTCTAGTAAAAGAGAGTAGCACCTCATACAAGACATTCAGTAACAAATTACTGAGTGTACAGAATATTTAAACAAAAACCTAGAGGGGGGGGGGGGTCATCGGCCCAACAATGCAACACGATCCTTTTGTACCGCCTGAGTTAGGTTGATATCGAAGAGCTCACAACGTATAGGCATCTCCATCTCATAGAAGGGGTTCTTCAAAACATAATCCGTGTATAATTCATATAGGTATTTCAATAAACTTTCCATTTGTTGAGTTCCTGGCTCACAGACCACAAAAAACTTTGTCCCTGCAGAAGAGAAGAATTATGTCATAAGGCTTGCATGGTTTGTATCAATATCTAAATTTTACATTATAACCTAGGGACAGGAAATCATCAAATAGTGCTTTACTTTGCCGCAAACACTAAGCTGAATATGGAAGTGCACCACAATGCATGTTTGGATCAATTTCTTTGTTCTCAAGAGTCAATTCTGCCAAGAAGCTACTTACAGAAATTTCTCATCATAACAGATTTTGACTTTAGAATCAATTATAGAAGAATTTTCAAACATGCACTTTGGTCAAACAAATAACAC
Organism: Acmispon strigosus; assembly: GCA_030819835.1. NCBI lineage: Eukaryota > Viridiplantae > Streptophyta > Magnoliopsida > Fabales > Fabaceae > Acmispon > Acmispon strigosus. The sequence goes on from JAUAMA010000004.1 coordinate 63,906,756, forward strand.
AAAAGCCTTATCCCACTAAGTGAGGTCGGCTATATGAATCACACTATGCAATAAAAATTCAAACGCAAGACTTGGTAATTGGTACAGCAGCCAAACATCTAGAAATACTTCAACTATCAAGTTCAACATCACCCAAATTAGAATAAGCATATGCAACCTTTACAGAGACTTAAAATTGTATATCGTGTGCCTGGAAATACAATAATTTTCTTGAATCTCAATGAGGAAGTCTACAATAGGACATGGGAAAAAAACTTGCAGATAGTACATAGAACATTATTTACGTACAGCCTCCTTTCAACGGCTAATTAAGAATTTTCATTTTAAATTTTATGTCCCAACCTCCTTGCGAAAAATATATGTATAAATTTTTAATATTATACAACCATGCCAAATTAGTAGTGCCTTCACCTCAATGGAACTTAGCATAGCATATAAAATCCTGGGAGATAGCAGCAACATGATTCACAGGTAAATTTTCAAAGAGTCTTAAATGAGCAAGGGAATAAATCTAGAACTGAAATATTTATATTACTACATCTACTTTTTAAAATCTCACTACAGTACAGTAATTGCAAGGCTATACTAATGCAAGTAAAAAATAAATGCTGGTACTACTAGAAAATACGAAGCAGTAACATGTATTTTGGCCTACATTCTTTATTTTATTCACACTTCAGTGTGAATTAGAAAGCCTAAGGTAATAAATATGAATTTAGTTAAAATTTAAAACAATACCTGTCAGTGATTGGAAGCAATGGAGATCAAATCTGTCAGCTTGGAGCAGTTCAATTCCTTCACAACCTGAAACAGGTGATAACTGCTGAGAGATGGCATGCATGGAATGCCATAAACTAGCCACCCGTAAGGTATCATTGGTATCCATTCGTCCAGCAGATCCATAATCCTAAATATCAAAAAGTTTTAAATATAACTTTGTCATACTTTCCATTCGTAAAAGGAGAGGAAAAAAGCATTGCTGCAACTCACTGCAGCAACAATAATAAAAAAATATTTCTCATTAGGCAGGGTTGGCTGTATATAATTTGTATGACTCAAATTATAAAATTAAAATTTGTCAAAAACCAAGTTTTCAAAAGGCTATTTAATCAAGGTTTTATTTAATGATCTCTTTTCGTTTTGTTTTCCAACGTAGTTAATGCAAATATAGTAAAACACCTAAATCCTAATCCGGAGGTGAAAATTGAAGAACAATACCACAACCACAAGTCTGATGTTTTAAGTTTCTTGGTCTTATAACGCAAAATGATGGGGAGATAAAGGGAGATGTCAGCCATAGGATTCAAGTAGAAATAGGGTGATGAAAAGAGAAATCCTTTAGATGTGATTTGCGATAGAAAAGTACCACTCGAGCTTAAAGGAAAATTTTATTGAACAACTATATGACCTACAATGTCATATGGGATTGGATTTCCTGTAATAACATCTCAACAAGAAAGTCAGCTCATTGTCGCATAGATAAGAATGCTACAACGATTGCGTAGTTATACAAGACAATACAGAATTAGTAAGAGAAAGAGTTAGGATAATGAATATAGAATCAATATAGAAAAAGACCCACAAGCAACAATCACGCCAGAGGAGCAACCAGCAGGCGGCGAAAAAGCAACAGCCACATTGAAGGTGTACAATTCCAGCTATTTAACTCCTAACTATCTAACTGCAAGTGTAACTGATCATAGCTAACCCACCAACCCCTTTCTATTTATTCCTTTTTGTATACACCTTCCAGACCCTATTTTCCTGCTAAGGTGCATAACAGATACCAGTTTTCAGGAAACACAATAAATAAATAAAATTTAAAGTCCACAACAGTGAGCAATGTTAAAAGAACTTAGAGTGGCCGAACCTTATAGTAGATCAATCCACCAGACTTATTGATGATGTAAAGACTGTAAATAGCTGCCATCCCAAAAGCCTTTACCAGAATCTGAAATAAAGGTGAAGTGTAACATGGAATTTTATAACTAAAATACAGTACTTTACGGAATAACACTATCTGGAAATACATAATAATTTTGCAAAATAACGCTGTCAATGGCCTATTAAATTGTGTTGAGATGATCTATTGGAAATTTTCATGCAATTTTGAAATGCAGCAATTTAAATCCCTTCAATCGCAAAACACTTAGTTTGCAGAATTGAACTCAATTAAAATTTTGTTGCAGGTTTTAAGAGACAAAGCAAGGAACATTTGAGCGAAGCACATTTCTCGCAAAACTGATCGAGCATTTCCTGCATTAGCGCTAGGCGAAGCACAAGTTATCTCTAAGAACGTAAGAAAAATCTTCAATTACAAAATGCAAATTCTAGTTCTTCGTTGAACTCCGAGTTCAACAAAAAAATAAAAATAAGATGGGAGCGGATCGAAGGGGGGGGAAATAACCAGAGAAAGAGAATATGAGGAAATGTTAGCTACATACACCAGAAGATCCGTTCCCGAACTTCCTTTCAACTTTCAAGCTTTGATAACTGCAGCTCGATGTTGCTCCTTACAGATCGAACAAAATAAGTTATTGACCTGGTTAAATCACCCGGTTATTTTTCATCTGGCCGGTTCAACTTTTAGCACGATTCGGTTCAGTAAAATCAATTCTAATCAATTAAAATGATATTAGGGTGTAATAGTAAAATTTAGGGTTAATGGTCTAACTAGTCCTTGATTTTGTAAATAAGTTTGGTTTTAGTCCCTCGGCGGAAAAATGACGTTTAGTGGCGGTCATTTTTACAATTACTTGCAGTTTTTGATCGCCACTAAATGTCAATTTTTCCGCCGAGGGACTAAAATCAAACTCCCTTACAAAATCAAGGACTAATTTAACCATTAACCCTAAAATTTATTTCATGAGTCATTATTTAGATCTACTTGCCACAACAAATAGTTTTTTTGGTTGTTGAAAATAAACAACAATCAAAGAGGGCAAATTTACCCATGCCTTCCCGGCAAACATGAACAAAATCAAAAGAAAGCAAAATACAATCAGATACAGTATGACAATAGCCTTTCCGATTGTTGAAGACAATCAAACTTTCAGTCTCAAAAATGACTCGGCGAAAGCCAAGCTCCGTACAGAGAGAAAGAGCCCAACAAATCACAAAGGCTTCCGCCAACGCCACATGTAACGAACCATGAGCACGAGTGGACGCAAAAACAATGACCTGGCCTTGGGAATCACGAGCAATCATCCCAAAGCCACACGCACTCTAACTAGAGAAAGTCACATCAGTGTTAAGCTTAACCATCCCTGACTGCAATTTCAACCAGCAGTGATGAGGAGCAGAACCAACAGGGTCGTATCAAGGACCACAGCTAGATCAATCACTACTTTAACATAATCGGCAAGTCTAAAGGTCAAAGACCACTTATTTCTCCTTAACCATAAGGCCCAGATAAGAGACAACACCTGATCAAGAACTCAGTCGTCCTTCAGCTCAAAGAAACGGGATAAACATCATGCAACACAGGAATGACATTAGACACTCGAGAAGCAAGCCATATACCATGAGTCATTGTCTCCGAAGACACTCCACATGAAGGAAAATCTGAATCAAGCTCCATACCATGACAAATAGTTATTTTAGCGTTTAACATAATTATTTTTTAGATTTTACATTTGAGTTCCATAACATTATTCCACAAAATTAATTTTTTCATAAAAGTATTATAATATAAATCATAACATTTTAACTCAAATTTACCATGCACAATATTTGTAAAATCAATTTTATTCATAATGATTTTTGTCTAAACACACACTTGATCTAGCTTTCACCACTAATACATCTACTTCAATGTAATAAAGGGCTTTGCAAAAAAAGGGGGTGTGTGGGGGTTAACATAAATGAGGAATGCTACTGATATTATTTTTATCACTTCCTTTTTAACACCATCTCTTAAAAATCATATAGGGCCCACAAAATTATATGGGTCTCATGTCCGACATGGTGGGACCTATACAAGTTTTAACCAATAAGAGTGTTAGAAAGAGAGTGTTAAAGTGAGTGAAAGTAGCATTTCTCATACATAAATACAATGCTTAAATGCATTTTTAGTCACTTTATTTTTACCTTTGCGTGATTTTAGTCATCTTACTTTCAATTGCTCAATTTTAGTCTCCTTATTTTTTAACTTTCGGTGATTTTAATCCTCTTACTTTCAATTGCTCAACTTTAATCCCTAATTTTTTTTAATCTTGCAATCAAATCTCTTCATTAAAAATGTCATCCGGTTTTAAGCCAACTTGATGATATCATCAAGGCTATTCTATGTGGTACCCAATGTATGAAATGATCCGAAATAATTTAAAGCATTGTTTTTTCTATTGAGATATTCATAGAGCTCACACCTCGGCTATAGCTTGGGTTGAAGAGTCTTATTTCTTCAATACAACATTAGAAAAACGAGCAACTCATACTTATAATAGAAGATTCCCCTTTTAAAGAGAGATAACCTAGGAGAACAATCAGATAATGATAGTTCAAGATCCAAGGAATTATCAAAGCTAAGAATAATGAACAACGAATCAAAGTAGTTAAATAATATTTACTCAAGACATTTAAGTGAAGAGGAAAAACATTTATTTTGTAATGAAAGAGGAAAAATGAACCTAAAAAATATTCACGTTGCAATAAATGATAGTTGCAAAGTGAGTGTAAAACCAACGCTAAATTTACAAAATGTTTACAAGCCAATGTGTTTTAAATTATTTCCATTCATTTAACACATCAGTTGTCACATGGATTAGCCTTAATGATATCATCAAATTTGACTTAAAATTGGATGACATTTTTAATGGAGTGATTGATTCAACATTAGTAAAAATACAGGGATTATCATTCAGGAATTGGAAGTAAGAGGATTCAAATAACCCAAAGCTAAAAATAAAGGAGCCAAAATTGAGCAATTTAAAGTAGGAGGACGGAAACCAGTCAAGAATAAAATTAAGAGGACCAAAATGTACTTAAGCTTAAATACAACCGTAAAACCCTATATCAACTATAAACCTCCTTTCCCCTCTGCCATAGACATCAGGTTGAGGAGCTTCTCGCTGGTTACGGCAAAGAGAAGTGAGGTGCTAAGATACGTAGAGACCCAAAAACGCGCGCGCATCACCAAGAGAAAGAGGAGTTTCTCTTTCACTCCTTTAGAGCATCCATTATTACCAGGTAAGTGTAGCTAGCTCTCTCTCATAGGATGATTAATTTTAAATTTGCTTATGTAAGCTATGAGACAACATAGGGAATTTCCTAAATGTAACGTTATGGTTGTAAATTCTCACTAAAATTGATGTTTCTAGGTTCTCAATTTTAGGAAGGACTTTTTCAATTCATGATTTGAACAGCTTAAAATGATATCTAAGGACTCTTACCTTCTTAATGTATGTTTTGAAAGTATTTGCTGATTACTAGTGTGCTTGATATTCTATGGTTGGCTCCATTTTCTTTTAGGGTAGGGTGGCATGGTAATAAAGCTATAGGCTTAGGCTATTTTGGTCTTATTATTTATACTTTCTGCTGTGTAATATCCTGATGATATTTGAATCATGCTCCTGGAGTCCTGGTTACTATTTATTTATTTTAAGCTGAAATTTTAACACATACTATAGTGCTCAGTCAAGTTAAGTTTCATTCCAGCTAAATCTTGTATAAATTGTAACGTATACGTATAAATATGTTAGTGTAGTGGATTGTTCGATCCTGACTGTTGGTATTATGTCTGGCGGGATGGATTGAGATTTGACAGGCTTTTGGCAATTTTGGGAAATTGGAAAAGAGCGGGAAACTGTCAAAATTCTTATTATTAATTGATTTACTACTGATAGTGTAGGACTAAGGTGTTACAAGTATTCAGTATTGTGAGGTGTAAGCAATGGCGTCAAGACCGGAGGTAGTGGCGCCACCAGAGATATTCTATGACGATGCTGAAGCTCGGAAGTACACTTCTTCTTCCCGCATTATTCAAATTCAGGTTCTCTCATTTTACTTCTCATTCTCTTTCTTTGTTATTCAGTTTACTCTTATTTATTCTTGAAATTCATTGTAATCTGATTTGTTATGTGTGAAAAAAGGCGAGTCTGTCAGAGAGAGCCTTGGAGCTACTTGCTTTGCCTGAAGATGATGTTCCTAAATTACTTCTTGACATTGGTAATTTTGATTTTTAACTTGATTTAACTGTACTATTTTTTCTCTGTCGTGCGTTCTATCTCATTTACAAAACATTGGGGTAGGTTGTGGATCGGGACTTAGTGGTGAGACACTCTCAGAGAATGGACACCATTGGATCGGTCTTGACATTTCACCTTCCATGCTTAGTATGTTCCCCTTTTTTATTCTTTTTAATTTTGTTATTTTTATCTATTTTGCTTTTTGATAGTTTTTTATTTTTCATTTTTTCTGAACTCAGATATTGCGCTGGAGCGAGAAGTTGAAGGTGACCTTTTAGTGGGTGACATGGGTCAGGTATACTATTCAGTATCCACATCATTTCTGCTTTATCAGTATTATTATTCATTGAAATCTAAACTAAATGTTAGTCAAGCTCTAAACACTTACAGTTTCCTTTTCCATGTTATCAATTCTCTTTTGTGTTTTTTTCTCAGCATGATGTTTATGTTCTTCGAATAACTTATTCATAGGAAATGAAAATAACATGCATGCTCTGCATCTTTGGCTTACTGTTCTTTCTTACTCTTGATTTTCGGTTTCAGGGTTTAGGGCTTCGTCCTGGAGTTATTGATGGGGCCATCAGTATTTCTGCAGTTCAGGTTTGCATTAAATAAATGAGAAAATCAAACTAAAAAGATTATTGTTGAATGAGCTCAGCCGAGCTTTTGAGTCTGCACGGTGGAAGAAATGATACTCTATTATAATCTGTTAAGCATAAAGTTACATATTTTGAACGCACTATTTTTGTATTTTAAAAGTCGTATAATGCTAATGTATAAAGCTTTTAGGTTTTCAGTTTATTGGTGACAACAAATACCCCCGTTTTATCTGGGTGTGAATAAGTCAGGCCTTTCTACCAAATTTCATTGGCTTTGTCTCATTTACAGTCCTAACTTTGGTGACTCTTATATGATCATGCAGTGGTTATGCAATGCTGATAAGTCTTCTCACAACCCTCGATTAAGATTGAAGTATGTCCTTTTCTTATTTATTATACTGCTTTTCGTCAATTAATACATACACATTTTGATTCTCTTCAAACTCTTAAGCATAAGGAAACTTTTACAGCTCTTCCACTTTTCTTTGACTTACTATCTATATTAAAATTGTATTATCTCCAATAAGTTATATAACCCTCAATTTCTTTTGCAGGGCTTTTTTCACATCTTTATACAGATGCTTAGCAAATGGAGCTAGAGCAGTATTTCAAGTGTATCCTGAAAATCTAGACCAGCGTGAATTGATTTTGAATGCTGCAATGCATGCAGGATTTGCTGGTGGTATAGTGGTGGATTTTCCACACAGGTATGAATATATCCTATAATATTGTTGAGGCTTATTTGTTCCATAAAAAATAATGTACCTGAAACACATTTTCTGCATTTTAGTGTGTGCTGTATCAATCTGCTCAATAGTTTTTGTCTTCCAGCACAAAAACTGTGATTACTGCATTATAGTTGTAATCAATAATCATAGGTCTTGTGAATGGAGCCATGGGTCAGATACTCAGATTAACATTATGGTGAAAAATATTCATACAAAAGTAGTGCCTTGTGCTAATATGAAGTAAAAGAGTACTAAGAAACTCAAGTGTTTTGTATGATGCATTCATCTGTTCTCTTGTTACTCCTTGTTTTGCTCAGTGTTAATTGTGAGAACTAGCTGAAACTTATTTAATATCTCCATGAATTTAAAGAGTATACTTTCCTCGCTGAAAAAGTATATCACCCTTAACATACACTTCGGGATGAAAGGATGTTCACGAATTTGTAATGTATCCCGTTATACATTGGTCCATTGTTGATTCACTCTTCCCACTTCATGTATGCATAGAATTATTACCAATGGTCACTGTCCTGATTCACTTCTATCTTCTACCTCTATATTATACACCCTTGAAGATTTTATTTTTATTTTTTATATTTGAGTATAAAGATTTGTTTTTTGTTAGACGTGGTTTATAGCCGTGATGCCATGATATCATTTGAAAAGCATCATAGCTTAGCCTTACTAGGCTTGTTGTTTTACAAACGGGTTAACAATTGCCTTGTGATAGTTCAAAGAGGAGAAAAGAGTATCTTGTTCTCACATGTGGTCAACGATCCATAAATGCATCCATGTCCAAGACTAGAGATGGAAGTGAGGAGAGTTGCTCTGATGATGACAATGACGAAGATGAAGAAAATCAGACAGTGAGTCTTACTGCATTTTATGAATTCAATTCAGGGATTTACCAAGACATAATGAACTTTTTATGAGAAAACAATCCTGCTAAAAATATTGCTTTCATTACCAAGCACCTGATATTGACTTGTGCTTTATTTGATTAGTTGGTTCTATTTATATAAGATCACTGCCAATTCATAAAGTTATTCCAGATTTTGAAGATGCAAAATAAGTTGACAAGTTGCTTATGTAGATGCCCGTTTTTACATATTCTTCGCTCTCATGAGCTTATCTTTAGTTTACTGTATTAAACATGAATCAAAATACTGCAGGTGTGTATCTCTGATAGGCATAGACCGCGAAAGAAACAGAAAAACAACAAGAAAGGCAAGGGGAGAGATTGGATTCTAAGGAAGAAGGAGCAGATGAGAAGAAGAGGGAATACTGTTCCTCAAGATACCAAGTACACAGGTCGAAAACGGAAGGATCGCTTTTGATCATGTTTGGTTTTCGTCTGAGTTGAGCATATAGCTGGTGATATTTATTAGTTGTGTATCTCTCTTACATTTTACCATTATCGAGTCTTGCTGTAATTTTTTACGGGGTCCAATTTTATCACATTTCACATTTTGTGCAGTTTTCATGCTATTGCACAAAGTATAAACAAAAGTAATTTTATTTTCTTCATTTGGAACTTGATTTAACACCCCGGAAATCAGTAGCTGTTGTAACATTGTATGTGTGATACATGATTTCGAATTTCTCTTAGTTATTTGAATAAAATCACTACTGTTCACGAATAAAAACCCTAAAGCTAGGATGACTCACTGAGAAACAAAGCCTTAGAATTATGTAGAGTAAAAAGATGAACATACAATGAGTATCGAGATGGACCATCTACTTTAAAGTCTAAATACATTAAACTTAAGTGGTTAGTTGAGCATGCTAAGTAACAAGAAGGAAGGAGTGAATCTCAGGATCTCTTGAAGACTCGGTCGAGCTAATGCCCAATGACTTATCACTTGGTTGGTCTGATGCGTCACTCGGATGGGCTTGGACCTGCATCCGGCCTTTCCTTGGTGGGTTGCATCTCCTTTGCTGGGTGGGCGCAACTCTCAAACCTTACCTAAGTCAGCCTCAAACCCATAACAGTACAACTACTAACCATAGTTCCCTCCTGTTTTTCTCTCTTGAATTTTTATGTAGCAATGATAGGTAACTACTCACTAGTGCATGATGTAAATGAAAGGTTTCCAATTAAACAAGGTCAATTCAACTTGTTCAGGTGTCCCCAAAATCAGAATAGTAGCTCAGCTGCTCAAGGCCCGTTTCCAAGGCCAGAACTATGTTACTCTCTTGAAACGTGCAAATTTCTACATATTATCTCTTATTAAAACTTTATTGGTCGTCTTTTATCCTTTATCAACCAACTTGTCTTAAGGAACGAAGAGTACTGTTCGTGATTGTATTCAAAGGTTCAGATTGTCTTGAGGGCATGGACCCATCATGCTATTCTTAGAATGGGCATGGTTAATAGGTCCTAAGTTCTAAGGTACTTGGCCCATTGTGCGTATGGTTATTGTAGTTATACTCAGGTTCGAATAAATTGTCGGAGGCATTCCCAACTCGGGATATTAAAAAATAATGGATTAAAGAAGCAAGCTGGAGGGTGTATCCTTGAGGGCAGGTATCCGGACACTCCTAATGTCTCAAATCTCTAGCTCAAATTAACCTATGCATTCAGAGGCATCTCCTTTGTGACTTGGCTAATAATTGGAGACGTTGGTCGTGGGATAATACCGGAGACAATATTGCTACAAACTTAATTCACCCTCTCTTAAGTTCCTATTTAGGGTTCACAATGGGTTTTGTGAAGGATGCATAATGAAGCATTTTTCCCAGATCTTCCTTTGGATTTCCAGCGTGCATGGGCGTATATCCAAGTCACTGTTATGGATGCCAGCCACCGAGAACTTGCCTTGTCCTTATGTCTTGATCAGCATGCTGCTCACATGGGGATTCATATCTGGCTGTGAATGCTGCTTCTAGTTCTAGTGTGCGGGTCAACAATAGTTGGAGGATATCAAAGGTGGGGTGGTGCAAATTCAATTTTGATGGCGCGGTCAAGTTGGACAGATCTGTGGGTTGCAGTGGAGTCTTGCGTAATTCATAAGGGGTTTAAATTACAGGGTTTTGTAATAATTTAAGCACATCTAATCCTTTTCTGGTTGAGTTATATGCTATTGATACAACATTCCAGGTTATCCTTGATCAAGATGTTCCTCATGTGATAATTGAGAGTGACACTTTGGAGGCTATCCCTCTGGTTTCAGCTCCTTGTGTCACCACTCATCCTATGGTGATGTCATCCAACTCATTGGTAACATGGCTTCCTTCCGGGGAGGTATCAAGTTTGTCTTTGCTCTTAGTCATTGTAATGGTGTAATAGGTTGGCTTGCTAGTGCTGCCTTGGCTCTCTTATCGGGGTTCATGTTTTTCCTTATGGTGATGTTATTATGCATGAGAGCTTGGGTTCCGCAATGTTTTACGTGCCTCAAATTGTTTGAATGTGGTTCAGACTCTCCAAAAGCCATGGGGATGTCAACTAGTTTTGGGATAGAGGTGCAATTACTAGAGTAAGATCAATGCTTAATTGGGAATGGTAGATCTCTATGGTGCATATCCCGCACGAGGAAAATAATTCAGCAGATTGTTTAGCGCGACAAACTTTTTGTGATGGCTTTTCACATCATATTTGGAAGCAACCACCCTTCTTAGTTTATGTGACTTTGTACCTTGATGCAATAGTGTAGTTTTCTTTTTGTTTTTTTTTTCCTTTTGTAATAAAACAATATAAAAATATCTAAAAAAAACTGAAATGAAATATTTACTTTATTATTATTTAAAAAAATTTATCCTATTTTTAGTTTTTTAAAACCGACAACCATGAAACTAAGCCCTCAAAATTTTGAGATCACAATAAATGAGTTGTATTTTTTTATTAAACACTCATTTAAGTATAATTTTTTTTTGATTTAATCCTATGTAGTATATATAGAATAGAAGTGTAGCGATATAGATTTCCAATGTACAAAAGTAATAGAAATGTAGCGATATCAAGATAAAATTATATGAGTAAGTATCGGGGATATTAGGGATTTAAATATGTAAGTTACACAAAATGTAAGTTACATAAAATGTAAGTTACATAAAATGTAAGTTACATTAAATATGTAAGTATTAGCGTAATCTTTCCGAAGCACCTAGCGTAAAAGAAAAGCTAATAATATTTCTATATATAATAATTTCTATATATAATAACATAAAGAACTGAAGCGGTGGAGCCCTGAAGCCAAGCTTGCTGTTCCGTTCTCTCTCCTCTCCTCCAGTCACGTTTATGTGGTTGGCCAATGGCCATCTTCCTCATTGAGAAGGGATCGCTCATCTCTTTCGTTTGTTTCGAGGTATGTCTGGTTCTTCTTCACACAGATACAAACGCTACTCTTTCTTTTTTTCATTCTTTCTTTTCTCATGCTACATTTCCTTCTTCTTCTTCTTTCCAAACCTAATCATATATGCTTTTCTTGACATGAATTTGATTTTTTGCTTTTGTAATCCCTAATTTACTGCATATTTTTGTTTGTCATGCCACATGCCATCTCTATTAATGCTACTTTGTAATTTTTGAGAAAACTTATGGACGAAATCCCCCTCCCTTTGTAATTTACTCTGATCCTCTAAGTAGGGAGCTTTTGTCCTGTGAAAGAAAGAAGACACTTTGTTTCTAGCACAAGTAAAGCAGAAACTTTAAAATTAGATCCCTCCTCAATTGTGAAAAATCTCATAAATAGAAGGGGTTTTCGTGGGTATTCTAGGGATAGTTGCATTGCGAATCTTTGCACGGTGTTGTTTAAAAATTAAATATGAAGGAACTTCACAGTTTGATGTACTTATACTTGGCCAGATTGCTGTAGAAATAGACTATTCTTCGTCTGACACTTGTGATGAAAATGGCAACCCTTGTAAAGAGTGATCATGATGAATCAGTTGAAAGTTTGGATGAATGCCCAGCACCAAAGCCTAAGGAAAAGTCACTGCCACAGTGCCACCTTCTCCTCGAACACAAGCAAATGAGAGGTATTGATTTTATTTTCTGAAACATAAGTCCCAAGTTCTGTCCTAAGTCCTAAGTTTTAATAAAGTAGTTCTAGATCTCTACTTTTTTATTTTTACTTAGAAGGTTTATTTTTGGCAATTCTTTTTTTGGCGTCATCTATGATCATTTGTCATTTATTATTTGTTAATATCTATATCACTGCTGGCAGTTTATTTTCTTTAAGTTATTATTGTCTGCTTTTATTATACTATTTTGTGCATATCATATTCTTTGATTTAGCTACTCTAATTGCTTCCAAGGTTATCTTTCTGCTCTTTACTTTTGGTCCCATATATCTTTAATCTTGCGCAATATCTTTTTTTTTTTTTTCAAGAATAAATAGGTTCTAATAATTAATGTTCAGGTTTATTCTAACACCCTGTTTTTTAGTTTTAACACGTGGATTCTTTGTAACTAACTCAGGAGTGGATGATATGACACATTTTCTTGCTGTTGATTACCCAAGCAACTGGAATGGAAGTACTTGGCCAAGGCTTAAGTTAAATTATCAGGTTTATACTTCATTGCCCGAAAATTGTTATTCTTTTTAGTATTTTTAGCCTGATGTCTATCATGAGTTGGACCTACTTACACTATGCTACGGATGGAAGGGTCCAAAGATGACTTCAGTTTCGTGCCAATCAAAGTTCAAATTCGTTTACCCTCCTTTTGGTGACGGTTTCTAATATAGGTTTGTTTCTTAATTGTTGAAGTAATTGACTTTCAATCAAGATTGTTTGGTATTTGATTCTATGTCTTTACACATTTTTCAAAGTTAACGTGCAGTTTTATATTAATTGTATGAGTGCATGGTTTTATGCAGCCATAAGAAGAACATATTAGGCTTCTTGGGTCAGTTGTGCTAGCTCCATATATCAGCAGAAATTAACAGCTACATCAGCTGTAGAATTTCTGAGGCTAATGGGTTCTCTATGATGAGTATAGAACTATAGATCCAGCCCTCTCAATCTTCTACTGATGAGAAGCATTTGATGAAGGTACTTCTACTTAAATAATCATATTTTGCTGCATGCTACTCTTAATTTCTTTTGCTTAGATGTTCTTAATCTATTTTATATAGTAGTATTACTTTAATTATATAGTTCACGCTATTTAAAATTTATTAATTTTCTTTTAATTCTAATTGACATATTCTCTTTCTAATGAAAATGCATTTTTCCATGCTTTTCTACTTGTGAAATTTATATTTCTTAATTGTTGAAGTAATTTACTTTTAATTAGTGGATTCAATTTTTCCTTTGTGCAAATTATTCTGTTACCAACAAAATGTGATGCAAAATATTCTTCTCTTATTCAATATGCTAAAACAAGAAAAGCTCATCTTTCTGCTGTTTTATTTTGTAAGCTTATTCAAAAATTATTCTCCCACATATCTTTTATGTTGCACAATATATATTTGTGTGTATATATATATATATATATATACTGGAATAAATAGATTCATTCTAACACGCCCATCTTTCGTTTCAACATGTGGGTTCTTTTTATCTAACTCGGGAATGGTTGTTTTAAGGGTCCAAAGATGCTCGTGCATGTCTTCAGTTTACTGCCAATTAAAGTTTGGATTTGCGTACCCTCCTTTTCATGAAGGTTTTTGATTTAGGTTTGTTTCTTAATTGTTGAAGTAATTGGCTTTTAGTTAGATTGATTGGTATTTTATTCCATGGTTTTATGCATTCCTTTATGAAGTTAACATGCAGTTTTATATTAATTGTATGAGTGCTTGGTTTTATGCAGCCATAAGAAGAATGTATTGGACTTCATGGATCAGCTGTGGTTTCTAAATAAGCAGAAATTAGTGCTACATCAACTGTGGTTTTCACTAAGGAGTATAGATCAGCCATCTCAAAATCTTCTACTGATGAGAAGCATTTGATGCAGGTACTTCTGCTTAAATGATCATATTTTGGTGCGTGCTAGTCTGCTAGACCTCTTAATTTCTCTTTGCTTAGATGTTCTTACAACTACTTTATTTAGTATTACTTCAATTAGTGTTTTCCCTTCATCATGTGAAAGAGTTCATGAGCAAGAACAATAGATAGAAAACTCTAAATTTCATTTTATGACTTGTGAATCATACAATAGAGCCTCTAACAGAATTTATCGAGTGCTCTAGCTTCCTATAGAATCTAAGATATAACTAACTAGCTCCAGCTGTGAATCGAGTCTACAGGTGACAATAGTTACTAAACAGAAACACTACACAAACTAACAATAACCCAAGCCTGATTATGTCATTAAAGATAAATTCAAAATCCGAAAGTTGGTAATAGTTGGAGAAAAAGATATTTTTGAAGGAGGAGAAAACGTGATTTTTTGAAGGAAGTGAAGTGGTGAAAGAAAAAAAATTGGACTCATGAAATTTAACATCTGTAAAGATTCAGAAAGTGGAATAGGAGATGGATTAAATGGGGAGAAAAAAGAACAAGGAGAAGTTGGTGAGGGTGAATGAGGATAATGAAGTGATATATGGGAAAGAGTAGGAGAAGGTGAATATTCAAGTGAACTATGAAGAATTGAAAGAGCAGTATAAGGATGAGCAGTAGGAGGAGAGGAGGAATCACTCAAAGGTGAGTAATTGATGGACAGGAAGAAATGATTTTTGAAGGAGGTGAAATGGTGAAAAAAGGAATTTTGGACTAATGAAATTTAACATCTCTAGTGAATTAGAAAGTGGAATAGGAGATTGATTAGATTGGGAGGAAGATGAAGGAGAAGTTGGTGAAGGTGAATGAGGAGAAGGAAGTGAAACATGGGAAGGAGGAGAAGTTGAAGATTCATGTGAACCATTAAGAATTGAAGGAGTAATAGGAGAGGAGGAAGCACTCCAAGGTGAGTGATAGATGGAGAAGATGTGATTTTTGAAGGAGGTGAAATGGTGAAATAGGAATTTTGGACTCATGAAGTTTACATCTGTAGAGAATTAGAAAGTGTAATAGGAGATGGATTAAGACGGAGAAGTTGGTGAAGACGAATGAGGAGAAGGTAGTGAAACATAGGAAAGAGGATGAGGGTTAAGATTTAAGTGCACCGTTAAGAATTGAAAGATCAGTATAAGCATGAGCAGTAGGAGGAGATGAGTATTGAAATAAGAGAATAGAGAAAATAGGGAAATTGTAATATTATTTCTTGTGTATTAGGTTTACAAGAGGAGGCTAATTTATAGAATAATTCAGCTTATCTAAAAAAGGAAATACAATAATGATTTTCCTAATTAGTGCTGATATTTGACCAAATGTGGCCTGATTCTGCTCAATATTCTGACACTCCCCCTCAAGTTGGATAGTGGGATCTCCAATATTCAACTTGTGTAAGACTGTTTCCAGAGCTCTTCCTGACACTGCTTTTGTGAGAATATCAGCTAGCTGATCTACGGATCTCACAAAGGGAAGTCCAATTGTACCATCTTCAATTTTCTCCTTTATGAAATGTCTATCCACTTCAACATGTTTTGTTCTATCATGTTGAACCGGATTTTCAGAGATACTAATTGCTGCCTTATTGTCGCACCTGAGCTGGGTAGGGAGTTTCACTGGAAAACCAATCTCACTCATCAGTTTCCTTAGCCAGAGAACTTCAGTTATCCCTTTTACAATACCTCTGAATTCTGCTTCCGCACTAGACAGTGCAACTACCTTCTGTTTCTTGCTTCTCCAAGTAACAAGGTTTCCTCCGATTAGAGTAAAGTATCCTGCTGTGGAACGTCTATCATTTGGGTTACCAGCCCAGTCAGCATCAGTATAAGCCTCAATATCCAGATGCCCATTTCTCCTGAAGATGATACCTCTTCCTGGAGTACCTTTGAGATATCTGACATGGGCATCTGGATATTGAGGCTTATACTGATGCTGACTGGGCTGGTAACCCAAATGATAGACGTTCCACAGCACCTGTGGATGGTGCATAAACTGACTTACCACCCCAACAGCATATGCAATGTTTGGTCTAGTATGTGCTAGGTAGATTAGTTTCCCCACTAACCTCTGATACTTCTCTCTGTCAGCTGGCTCAGATTCTTCAACAATCTTGAGTTTGTGATTTACCATTATTGGAGTGTCACTTGGTTTACAATCTACCATACCAGTCTCAGCTAATAGATCCAGGATGTATTTCCGTTGGGAAATATAGATCCCTTCTTTGGATCGGAGGACTTCGATACCCAAGAAGTATTTGAACCCTCCTAGGTCTTTCATCTCAAATTCAGTGAAGAGATTCTTCCTGAGTTGGGCAATCTCTTCTTCATCACTACCTGTTATAATCATGTCATCCACATATATTATGAGACAGGTAACCATATCGCCTCTCCTTTTAAGAAAAAGTGTGTGATCGGCATTGCTCTGCTTGTATCCATATCGCTTCATGGCCATAGTAAACCTTCCAAACCACGCACGAGGGGATTGTTTAAGCCCGTACAAGGCCTTTTTTAACCTGCATACTTCTTCTCCTTGAAATTCATCGGCAAACCCTGGTGGAGCCTCCATATATACTTCTTCTTTCAGGTCACCATGCGGAAATGCATTTTTAACATCAAACTGGTGAAGTGGCCAATTCTCATTTGCTGCTACTGAGAAGAGCACCCTGATGGTGTCAATTTTTGCAACTGGAGAGAACGTTTCTGCATAATCAATGCCATAAGTTTGTGTGTAGCCTTTGGCAACTAATCTTGCCTTGTACCGCTCAATGCTCCCATCTGCTTTATACTTGATGGTGAACACCCACTTGCATCCCACTGGCTTCTTCCCAACTGGTAGTGCACACTTCTCCCATGTACCATTCTTTACAAGGGCTTCCATTTCTGTGTTCATTGCCTTTCGCCATTCCACCTTCCTTTTTGCTTCTTGAGCGTTTCTCGGAATATCCTCTGAGAGAAGTTTGACTGAAAAAGCTTTGGCAGTATCAGCCATTCTTCTTCTGGCCGCATGTACCGGATATCGGGAGGCACGAGACACATGCTCAGGAGAGTATCTGTTAGGAGGCACACCTCTGCTTCTCCTTGGAGGTAGGGACCATGTTTCTGGCTCCTCTGGTTCTGGGGCTAAGCTGTCATCATGAGATGTGATATTATTCAAATCAAGTGACAAGTCATCAGAGTGAGATTCACTTACCTCTTGTTGGACATCATCCGAAGTTTGAACATTGATTGTGTGTACTGGTCTGTCAGTCTCGACTACTTCAACGGTGGCAGGTTCGGTGGCTCCATCTACTTGCTCTATTGGAACAATATCGGAACAACTTAGATTGCTTAACCAACTTAGTGGCTCACTAACAGTCTCCCCCTGACCACGAAGTTGGGGGTAGTAAAATTCAGACTCCAAGAAATCACAATCCATAGTGACATGGATTCGACGCGTCATGGGGTTATAGCAACGATACCCCTTCTGGTGCATGCCATAGCCAACAAATACACACTTCTCTACACATGGATCAAGTTTGGTTCGGTCAAGTTTAGAGATATGGACAAAAACAGAGCACCCGAACACACGGGGAGGTAAGGTTAAAATGGAAGGTATAGTGGTGTGAGTGGCTAGAGTTTCCAAGGGTGTTTTATGGTTGAGGATTTTGGTAGGGAGGCGGTTGACCAGATATGCGGAAGTAGCGAGAGCCTCGGGCCAAAACGAGGGTGGGACATGGGAGTCAAGAAGTAAGGCCCGAGTCATCTCAAGAAGAATCCGATTTTTGCGTTCGGCCACACCATTTTGTTGTGGTGTGTGAGGGCAGGAAGTTTGATGTATAAGGCCATGTTCCTGAAAAAAGACTTGCATTGACTGATTTACAAATTCTCCACCATTATCAGAACGAAGGACTTTGATTTGTTTTTGAAACTGAGTCTGAATCATTTTGTAAAAGGCAATAAATTTTTCAGGAACTTCTGATTTATGTTTCATAAAGTATATCCAAGTCATGCGAGAAAAATCATCAACGAATAGAACGAAGTACTGAAATCGACTTTTATTAGAATTCGGAGCTGGGCCCCAGACATCAGAATGAATAAGGGAAAAAACAGAATCAACTCTAGTGTTATTTGGAGGAAATGAAACTCTATGACTCTTAGCACGAATGCAAGTTTCACACTTCATATAAGTGGAATTATTAGGAAAAAGACTAGGAAATAACAACTTCAGATACCCAAAAGATGGATGACCAAGACGTCGGTGCCACAACCAAAGTTGCCTGTCAACTGTTCCGTGAGCAAGCATGGCATGTCCCGGGTGAACCACCTCGTCAACGTAGTAAAGACCTCCTCGCTCAGTACCACGCCCAATGATCTCCTTCGTAAGAATGTCCTGTAAGAGGCAAAAAGTTGGATACATTAGAACCACACAATTAAGCTCTTTTGTCACTTGACTAATAGATAACAGCTTAGATGATAGAGAAGGAACATAGAGGCAATTATTTAACTGCATCTTATCAGAAAAAACAATAGAGCCCCCTCCTTTGACATGAATAAGTTCACCACTAGCAGTCTCAATATGGGTTTTAGGTGGTGAGGATAAATTGAAAAAATCATTTGGATCATAAGTCATAGTATCTGTAGCTCCACAGTCAAATATCCAATCATTTGATTTTTCAGAATTCCCCTTAGTGGCATTTTGGGCTATATGAGCCTTGGCTGCTGATTTATTTGTAATTGTATGTATCCCATTATTATTATTATTATCTGCTGGCCCACCCTCATGTTCAGTACAAAAAACGGATTGTTGTGGGAAAAATTGAGGGGTATTGAGAAATATTGGGTTTGGGTCACACCACCCAAACCCATTACCTTGCTGGGTTAGGTCGAAACCTTCCCCTTGTGCAGCGCCTCCCTTTGTTCTGTTTCCCTGTTCAGTGGCGCGATCAACGGCGCGACCAGCGGCGCGATTTGGGGCTGCATCGCTGCGTTCTACGCGGCCAGTCCATCCTTCCTCTTCGTCGTTCCTATCGTGCAGGGGTGGGTGCCCCGGAGCGGTGGCGGTTCTGGGTTCTTGGGATGCGGCGGCGGCGGCTTTTCCTGTTCGAGACTCTGTTTTCTCCTTGTGATTGTCTTCCCACCATTCTGGGTACCCCACAATTCTGAAGCATGTCTCCTTGGTGTGCTTTTTCATCCCACAATGAGTACAAGTGAGTTTCGATTTATCCTCTTTGTCTCTTGAACGATTCTTGGTTCTGGTTGCCGCATGCCCCGCATCTCGATTGCCACGATCCCCCGCTGTTCTGGCTACCAAACCTGCTCCGATCCCCGATGATGAGTCGACCTCGGAGGTTGCCGCTTTCAGAATTTGGAGCCTGGCGACCTCCCGCCTTACAGTAGCGAAGGCTGTTTCGACTGAGGGGAGAGGATTGCATTTCAGAATATCTCGTTTAATTGTTTCAAACCTGTCATCAATGGCAGCCAAAAGTTGGTACAGTCTCTATTCCTGGACCTTGTTGTTGTAAATTTGTATATCTGCAGGGCACGTCATCGGGTTTGGATCTCGCCGGTCAATGGCAATCCAGAGGCTCTGAAGCTTGTTCCAACATTCTTCCAGGGTGTTGCTCCCTTGCCTCAAAGAATTTGCCCTTCGATGAAGGTCAAAAACCTGCAAAGAGTCAATTCCTGCACCATAGGTTAGAGCCAGTCCATCCCATAAATTTTTTGCTGTTGGGTATTGGGAAACATTGTTTACTAAATGCGATTCAATATTTTGAATCAGCCAAGTAAAGACACACTGGTCATCTTGCTCCCAGCTCATGTATTCTAGATCTGTCCTTGACGGTGCCGCCGGTTCACCGGTGATGTGAGCGCTTCGTCCTCTGCCACCAATGGCCTTCTTCATCAGAGTTGACCATAGTGGATAATTTTCTCCACTTAGCTTTATTCCAAGAGATAAATTCTCAGAATTGGTTGAGGCCTGTGCTTGAAGACTGCTCTGGAGCAGTGCTGCAATCTGACGTGTTATTTCATCAGAGATGCTGTTTTGTTTGGTTTGGTTCTGATTTGATTGGTTGTTGTCAACGTCTGACATGGTTTTGGGTGTTTTTCTGGCTTAGAGAAAGAAGAAAAAGATGAAGGAACCTGCTCTGATACCATATTGAAATAAGAGAATAGAGAAAATAGGGAAATTGTAATATTATTTCTTGTGTATTAGGTTTACAAGAGGAGGCTAATTTATAGAATAATTCAGCTTATCTAAAAAAGGAAATACAATAATGATTTTCCTAATTAGTGCTGATTTCTTCCTCATTTACTATTTGACCAAATCTGGCCTGATTCTGCTCAATATTCTGACAATGAGTAATCACTCCAAGGTGTGTAATAATTGGTGAAGAAGAAGTAATTTTTGAAGGAAATTTGGACTCATGAAATTTAACATCTCTAAAGATATACAATCTGCCATTATGACTTAAACATTTGTAGCCTTTATGTATAGGTGAATACCCCTAAAAATACACTCTGAAATTCTAATGGATTTTTTTTGTTTATGATATGGCCTTAATATAGGTTAACAGCACACCCGAAAACATGAAACATTGAACAATCAGAATTTATGGAAAAGAACTTGATAAGGAATTTAATGTGAGTTAGACAGATGGAAGGTAGTTTATAAGGAAGATATAGGTCTGAAAGGCATGATTTCGAAAGGTACAGCCAATAGAGGACTTATTGGGAGGCAAAGAAACCGGTGACCATGTCTTATTATTATGAAGTGACCGCCAGGTGTTTGATGAAGTGGCTGAATGCTTTTTTCTTCCTATTTCATTTGTAGTTTTCAGGCAGATCAACTGTTCGATGATATGATCGGATGCTACAAGGGAGAGACTTTAAGTGGGCGATGCGTTATACAGCAAAGCTTTTTCTCTAAAGTGCATGGATATAGTTTGAATGAGGCAAAGCACTTATGACAAGCATGAGACCCATAGCCTGAAGCATGCATGGAATCTGGAATTGAATTAGTAAAATCTCTTGATTAATTTCACTTTATTTAAGGAATAAGTATTGAAAATGAAAATAAAAAGCAAATGGAATTATTGACTTGTGATGAGTGGTTATTATGTTGTATCTTTATCTGAACAACTGTTTTAGGAGTAGGATTGAGTTGTTGAATCTGCCTATAAGGTGTTTGATAAAATGCTCAAAAGGGGGTAATCTATGCTTGAAGTGATTTCTGCGTGACGATTTCAGTGAGTGATTTGTTATTAATAATTGAAGTTATGCTGTATTTTGTAATTGATGATCTGTGTTTTGTAAGTGGCATTATGTAAATGAGATGAGATGTTCTATTGCACTAATTGGGGATCTGATGTAGAGTAGGTCCCATGCAGAATTGTTTATCCATTTTCAGCCGTTCATTCCAAAATTATTTTATTTATGTGGAGCTTGAGATACTTTCCTTGTTAGGAATGTTGTCCTCTCATGTTTGCGCACCTTTGGTGGATTTTTCTCATTTTTTAAAAGAGGTGTCACTGTCAGTTAATGATTTCCAGGCTACCATGTTTCTTCTCTTTGAAACTGCAAGATGCACCTCATTGGTTGTTGGGCAAGTTAGGGGGATTTGAGCATCATAATTTGTGTACTTCTGTTCTGTTTCTTAAACTTTACCTTGTTTTCTGTGGGAGGCATATATGAAAAAACAAAAATCTCGTGCTATTTTATTTAGAGTAACTTTATGGACAATGAGTTACGCTGGTGGTTTAGTTTTCCTGGAAAGTTATTTGGACTGTAAATTTTGATAAATAGCGGTAGAATATGCTGCATGTATGAACTATGACATATAGATTCAAGAAAACTCAGTTGATGCACATTTTCATTCTTTCATTTTTTCTCCTAATGTTCTTGTTTGTGAGTGTAACCCCTAGGTTACTCGGAAGCTTAACTACTTGGGTTTATCTACTGCTTTTGACCTATTTGTTGAGTTAATACCTTTTTGAGTTTCACATTGACTCTTTTTGCATGAGCTCTCATTATTACTAAAACTAATGTTGTTTTGCTGTCATGACATTAGACACTTGTATTGATTTTAGATTGATGAAATATAAATTCTGAACTGGTTTTTTTAATTCACTCTTATAATTTGCTGTTTTGTTTGGGCTGATTTTATTCTGAGAATTTCTTTTGAGCTGAACATAGAGCACATGCTTCGTAATCTTAAAAAAGGGAGAAATCACCTTGCTTTTCACCTGTTTGATAAAATGTTTAAGAGAGAGTTGTGTTTCAGAATGCGTAATCTAGTATGATGATTTTCACCTGTGAGTCTGCTTTGTTTGGACCTTTTGATTGTGAGTTAATTTGTTTGCTTGGAGGGGAAATGTTGGAGTTAATGAACTTCAGTTTGAAAGTGGTCTCTAAATGTTCATCACTTGTTTGATAAATTGTTGATATGAGTTTAATAACAACCAAACAAAAAGCGATGGCAGTTTGTTTATACTGTGCATTAGTTAATGGCTTCTGTTGTTGAACTATGTTGTTGACATCTTAATAGCTTTGTATTTACATAAAGTAATCAAAGGCCCAAAAGATGTTAGTTGGTTTGCTAATCAGGATTTAATTTGATCTTGGTTCTCAGAAAAAATAGGAGGTTCTTTTTCTTTTTCTATTTTTTGTAATTATCCTTCACAATGTAAGGCAGACCTGTTTAAAATTTTGAAATAGTTGCATGGTGGTATTGATAAATGTGGCAGCAAACTGGTTCCTTGACATTGAAAATTTAATTGGAAGTTTGTGATTGGTGTCTTGCATTATCTATCTTAAGCATATCTGAAAAGGTGTTGTTGAGATCATGATGCTGTGCCATGATATACATGTTAAACAGCTTGCAGCTAAAGTGCTTTGTACATTTGGGTTTTACTTGGGTTTCACAGTTGATGTTTGAAGGATCTTCCATAATTGCCTCTACATGATCAATTTTGCTGTGATTCTTTATCAATGCATGAGTTAAAAATGGTTTTTAAGTCATGAGCTCCATGTAAGTTGCTAGTTTCTTTGTAAAATGAAAACAAAGGGGTAAAGACCATTCACTCGTTGCTAGTCTAGGAGAGATTGTTACTTTTGGCATTATAAATTTAATTGTAAATATAAATGTCTGGAATTAGCGGGATTGCTCGCTTTGTCTATTGATTAATTGTCAATATGGTTGATGTTCGCTTAAATATTTGGAACATGAATTAGATGTTAAATTTTGAGCTTGTGATATAACTTTTGAGTAGGTATTATCTTTCCCATTTTTTTCGGTTTGGGTGTTCAGTATGCAGTGTTGAAAGATAGTGAAGTCATGGTAGCTTTTATTATTGATTTTGATTGTTAGAAGAGAAATTAAACGTAGATGCTATTTTAATAATTAATGTCTTTCATCTCAAATGTGACCTTCTAGTTTAAGCCTAATCAACACTCTACTAAACCACATTATTATATCGTTGGAGTCAATTTTAACTAGGAGGGTTGCTAAGAAGTTTTGAATAGAATGAACCAAGTTTCTTTGTAGTAAATGATGCATAGTGTTAAGTCTATGGGCACCACGTGAGTCATTTCCTAAAGAACAGGGACCAGTTTGTCAGCGAGTGACAACTTTAGGGACCAAAATGGGGTTTTTTCCAAAACTCAATAATTTTATTTAACTAATGAAATTATTTAATATGTATATAACATGAGAAATTAAGAAGTTCTACAACTAATAATATAGAGGGACATTAATAATTAATTACTATTGTTAAGAGTTGGAGCACATATGAGTTGAGAGGAGAAAGTTCGGGGATTTTTAGGGATCAAATCTCTGGAAGAGAAATTTGGTTGATAAAAAAGAAATTACTATTATTAATATAAAACTCAAGTTAGCTTTTTTTTGTTGCATGGGAATTTTTTTTTTGAATGATGGAAAGTTTAAGCTTTACTCGAAAATGTTCGGAAGAATACCGAGAGAATACAAGATTGGATGCAAGGAGGACTACAGTTGAACCAAGAAAATTTAGCAAGACTATGAGGGTGTTGTCTAGGGTGAACTACCATTTAAGTAGTGCACCATGCACCGCCATCTGCTGGCCAATAAGATTTCGCCAAGTGTCCAGGTGAGAAACTGAAAACCGGTTCTACGAGTTATTTAATTTTTATAATTTATTACAATTTTAATTTGTTAATTACCATAAAACCCCTTTTATTGTCTTTTTCCTCCTTTTTCCGTCTTTTTTTAGTGAAAAAAAGGTAAAAATATTATTGACTAATTATTATTATTTTTAATTTTTTAAAAATCAGGCAAAAACCTATTGTAGCAGGTCATTTAAAGTGGTGTACTTAGGGTGCAAGTGCACCGTAGAAGCCACCGACAATGAGCAATAGTATCTGTCTGCCGGTAGACATGGGTGAATTCAATGCGTTAGAATTGAGATGAGAGTTAGTTTTACTTATATGTATGTATGTATGTATGTAGATAGATTATATTTACTATTAATTTTAAAACTTTTCAACAAGGGGTTGGTTTATTGGAGCAATACAGAGTCTCGTACCTGACAGATTATAGGCTAAAATCTCTACTAGTCTCTTTAGAGTGAGGTAAATGTAATCCCCTTACCCTAAATTTTCCTTTCACAAAAAAAAATCTCAAATTCTGATGTATGCATACTAAAAATATTAAATTCTAAAATTAATTAAATTTTCAACTATCAATCACAAATTGAATAAAAATACAAAAATAATTTTATATGTGTGTGTTAAAATTAGTTAATGATATATAATTCCATTTGCTAATAATTGTTTTAGAAAAATGTTTTTAAATTTTTTAAATAACAGTACTTTAAATTATTAATTGTGATGTATGTGTGTATTATACTATTATGTGGGAAATTTATTTTAAAATATATTTAATGATCTATATGTAAAACTCATATGAGAAGTATAAATGATAGAATTAAGGATAAAATACATGAAGTCACCCTAAACCTTGTAATTTTTTACAAATAGACACCATTAATTATGATTTCGTTCTAACTGATGACTAATTTCAAATCATTATTAAAATAGAAAAAAAACAAAGATTAAAAATTAAATAAAAATTGGATAAAAGCATAAATTTAATTTTAAAAATAAGGATTAGAACAACACACTTGGTCTATGAAAAGCTAAACATAATTGAAACATGAATACCCAAACATTTCAGACACTAAACTAGGTGAAAACCATAATACATGATTTACACCTCCATATCCAAAAAACTAAACCCTAACAAAACCATAAATTAACTCATTAATCATTTCTTGATTCGCAATCACCCAGTCCAAATGAGTATTACTTGGTGAGGAAGGTTGATAGCTATTGGGAAATCTTATAATTGTACTCTCATTCACATATCGACTTTAATTTATATTGTTTTTATTAAGGCGTCTTATAGCTTTTGGAATATGGTTATTGCAATATGGCTGTCAGGATATGATCCTTGAGTTTTAAATCACTATGCTATATGTGCTAAGAACAATGGCGCATCCATAAATTTTAATTTGCGAAGAAAAATACACATAATTTTACAAAATTTAAATTTAAATGCTAATCATAATTATTCTCTATTTTGAAAATATTATAATATTTTAATATTAATTATCTCGCTATACAAATAATAAATAAATAAGAATAAGGAGGAGGAGGACCCTCATGTTTATCTCTCATGTCAGTGGTTAACTTTGCTATAGCAGAAATTGGGCCTTTACTCATTATCCCAATTTATCTTATGGTATTCAGATCTATTACCCTTGCTGTTGTCTCAATCTACGTCGTTTCTTAGTTCTTACAATTCCATACTCACCCTTTGATTTATCCAAAAGCCAATATTAAGCCACCTCATCCAGTTTACAATACAACGCAAGGTTCACATACCACACCCAATCTGCACAATTCTGGTTCCATAGTTACCGCTATATACGAGAAGCCCCCAAAAAAGAGAATACCCATTTTTTCTTTACAACAATAAAACAACAAAGACAAAAAAAACCATAAATTAGAACTCAAACAACATTGAATAGAAAACAGTGTGAAAACCTGCTGTCATTCAGCTCTTAACAAACAGGCTTGTAATTACTAAAGAAACTTGAATCAGAACAGTGTCACATGAAACTGAGCAAAAAAAGTTTGGATACAAAGAAAGAAAATTTGACCAAAATCACTCCATTTCACTGATTTAGTTAAATGTTGCTATCTACCTATGAAACTGAGCACTCAGCACATATATTCTCAAAAAAGAGTTGTGCTAATAAGGAGTGCAACAAAGTTGAGTATAATTGGGGTAAACTTTCATAACAGATGCTAACTTGACATGAAGTTTGAGAAAAAACCAATTTTCAGCTGGTTTCTTTGCTTTGGTTGCTTTTTGCTTGCCATGCTGCAAGTGTTTCTTTCCTAGCTCATATACAAATCCCCTATTTAAAAGTGGACCACAAATCATTGAACTGATTTACTATGTCAATAAGCAATTCAATTTGACAGCAAACTAACAAACTTAAAACATAATAGCAAACTAACAAGCATTAACCATCATTGAATTGATTTACTAAGTCAATAGGATTTCAATTTCACAGTAAATTGATTTGCTAATAATTTGACAGCAAATTGATTTGCTATTTGGTTCACTAATAAGATAAAAGTTTTGATAGTAAACTAACATGCTAATAATTTGACTGCAGACTAATTTGACAACACGCTCAAATCTGAAAACACCCTCAAGTTAAATTCAATAACTAAAAAATCAATGGTTACCAACTCAAACTAATGATCTTCGCATTGGTGTCTGCATTCTTGATCAATCTTCATTCATCATTAAGTGACTCCTACATTATTAAAGTAAAAAACATGAGAAACCTTGCTATGCTTGTGAGAGTTGCATTAGAATTGGTGAGTGTTTGTATGTCAACCTTGCTAGTTTATGTCCAGCTCTTAGATGGTTGCTGGTTAGGATGGATCAGAATTCTTGCTGCAGCAAAGTTCTCCTCTTTCTCAAGTCCCCTCCCTCCTTGACCCTTCATTCTCATGGCCTACACCCCATGATGAGGATCAACATGAATCACATCACAACAAGTGATGAAACCAGAGCCAGAACATGGTTAATCTCAAAGAGCCCAAGCATTTAGATCACGGTAGTCCGCTAGAATTTGGATGTGCTTGAAAGAGCTTATCTGAGCTTATCTTATAGCATAAGAATCTAATCAAACTGTTTGGTTAAGCGTATGAAATAGCTTATAACCTACATTTAAGCTCTTGTAAACTTATTTTAATAAGTTTCTCAAATTAGCTTATTAATAAATACCGGTCCATTAGTTATTTTGAGCCGATTTCAGTAAGTTTCTCAAGTGAACTTAAGAATAAATAGTTAAACACTTATATGATAAGTGTTTACTGCGGTAAAGCGTTTCATTAAACTGTTTAACCAAACACAACTTTTGACCCAAAGTGTTGTGAGGCTCAAATCATGAATTCACACCATTATTGAGAGAACTTACCCAACCACTATCATCAGCCCTAGGCTTAATCCTAAGTTATACCTATGGGGACCTAAAATAACACATTAATAAGGATATATACCTATATAGTATGGCATTAACCCCTCAGCAGTTCAGCAACCTAATTTAATATAACTAAATTGTTAATACCACTGCATGTATGGTCATTAGTGTAAAATTCTCAGGAGCACTTCAAGAAAGAATGTTTCATTAATATATAAGGCAGATATATACCCTGAACTTCTTCCCATTGAAGAGCAATTGATTTTTCAGACTCCTCTGCTCTCATATCTGCACAACAGAAACATCTAACAAGCCTAGCTAGCAATACATATGTATATTATCAATGGATAAGTGCACAAGGAATGTTTAGCAAATGCGATTGACCCCAGGGATTGAGCTTTCCAAGGTGAGGTCAGGGTGGGGGATTTGATCGAAGGCGTCGCTGAGTGCCACAGAAACCTTCAAAAGCAAGAAATGAATTCGCTAGGTATAAACGCACATGCTTAAGAGCTTGGACGGCTGTGTCCCTCCTGAATTCCCGCATTGCGATTAGCGACAACTCGGTCGAAAAGAAGGGACCAAATGCATAGCGTCTCCCAAAAGCCATCCTTCGAAGTACCCTGCCCTAGAAGCTGTTGGATAACCGTTGGGAACCCAAGGGTCTAAACGCAAAACTCCCAACGGTAAATAGCCACTGGTAACCTCCTAATAAGACGCATAATTTAGCGAAACCCCCAACAACCCAAAAGACAAGAAAAGAGTCTATAAGAAGACAAAAAGAACTTGAGAAAAAACATCTTCACTCTAACGCTAATCCCGAACCGAGCTAAGTGATTTACCCTCTGAGCTTGGGACCCCGGGAATTTAGGGAGAGCATATTCAAATTTTATCATTCATGTGAAATAATAAATGGCACATCATGTCAGATAATACTTTCTTGATTTCAGCAACCCTCATTCAAAATTAATGAAATCCATATAATCATAAAACATGATTCCCAACAACCTGAAAGTAAATAAGCAACAGTAAGAAAGACCAATTGATTTAAAAAGCACAAAGTAAACAATTTCTACTTATGATTGAAAGCAAGTTACTTCATACTTGACAATTGAAAAAAAAAAGATATAAATGACCTGGTCTAGAAGGAGGTCTTTGATAGCTGTAGAGCTCCACATAAAAGATGATAAGTTGCTTTCCTAGCAAGGGAGAACTTTCCATATTGCAAGTCTCCAAGCCAAAGCATGCTAGATGCAAGCTGGAAGAGTCAGCTCAAGGTTTATGGTAACAGAGTTCAACAACAAGCAAAACCAAAGATATTGTAGGTACTTGCTGAAGCATATGAACACTTTCCACCATCACGTAACAGGCCATCCATGGCTATTTCAGCTAGCACATCCCGAAGAGCATCAATTTCACATGACATCAATTTCATTAAGTACTTTAACTATCTCAGAATCATTGAGATTACAGCTCCTCAATGTGTTTTGAATTACCCACCTCATCTCATTGTACCTTCCATCATAATATAGACTATAGAGCATTAATAAGAGCAAGTACAGAGAACATATGAGGATCAAAACCATAATCCAACATCTCGATGTACATATTATACGCCTTACGAACATTAAGAGATCTACAATGATCAAATATTAATAAATTATAAACTGCTCCATCTGGCTTATAATTCCTCTCAAGCATTGTTTCATGAGCTCTGGCTGCTTCATTCACTCAACCCCTCATGAGGAAACCTTTGACAAGCCCTACCACACTCTTAAATTCATTATTACTGCAGTTCTCTATCAGAGTATATAATGTTATATAAGTTGGGATAGTCAAACACTGATTAGAAATCATCCGCAGCAGGATCCCCTTAGCTTCTCTTGTCCTAGCTTTCTTATCAAGAGCCTCCTCAATTCATCGGCAAAACCCGGATATAACAATGCAATAACTAACAAACCCATCTCAGCCATGCCCCTCAAAATCCCCAAAACGAAATCGAATTTGGCTCGACACCTTTCTCAACCATTGCTTTCAACCACCAAGACGCTTCCCCCACCTTCTTCTCCTTCCAACTCGCCGCTATCGTCGCCGATTCTGATTCATGACGTTGTGAGTGTTAACGTTCGGCGGCGACACGCCGTTTCGGAGCGGAGGAGCTTCATTGGGTTGGGATTTCGGTAACGATGATGCCATGCAATGAACAAATTGTCGCTAATGGCAATACTTTAAAAAAAAAAACTAAATAGCAATATAATAAGGACTTGAATAGGATAAAATAAATAGGGTTAATGGTGTACTAGATCGATCTAGTTGCACTAAAATTTGTTTTTGCTTCCTCGCCGGAAAAAAAGTTTGCAATAGGTTCATGTAGTTGCACCAAGTTTGTTATAAGTCCCTGCCGGAGACCGGAGCTCCGGTGAGTGCATATGTGGCAGGGTGACTGTATAAATGAAGATGATGTAGAATTTATGTTTTTAATCGAAAAACAGGTTAGAAAAATAGAAAACCCTAAATCCCTAAATTAACACTTCATTAACCCTAAAATCCCAAAATCCCAAAATTCTTAAATCATTATTCTTCATCCTCCTCCTTCATCTCCACCTGCTCCTTCATCTTCACTATTGTTCATCTTCTTGGTTTTTCATGCTTTGAGAGTTCCAACACCCCCTTTCTTTCTCCCAATCTCAAATTCTTCCACTTCAAAAATCAAGAAGCAAGGCAAAAATCAAATCCAACCCCTTACTCTTCATGTTCTGCACGTAAGGAAGGAGAAGGAAGAAGAAGAAGAAAGAAAGAAAAGAGAACCAGAGCAGAAATCGCAAGTTCACTATTCCTCACTGCCGATAACCAATATCTCACAAAGAAACATTTTCTGCAAATCTGTGATGGTAGAACCTAAGAGAGCAAAGCTTCGAGCACAAAGAGCAACGAAACAGAGAGAGTAAAGAAACAGGAAAAAAGAAAGAAGGAAGAAGAAGAGAGCATGAGGGAGCATGAAGAGGAAGGGGCTGGGTTTGATTTTTGCCTTGCTTCTTGATTTTTGAAGTGGAAGAATTTGAGATTGGAAGAAAGAAAGGGGTGAAGATGAAGGAGCAGGTGAAGATGAAGGAGGATGATGAAGAACAATGATTTAGGATTTTAGGGATTTTGAGTTAATGGAGTGTTAATTTAGGGATTTGGGATTAATAAAGTGTTAATTTAGGGATTTAAGGTTTTCTATTTTTCTGACCTATTTTCTCATTAAAAACATAAATTCCACATCATCTTCATTTATACAGTCGCCCTGCCACATATGCACTCACCGGAGCTCCGGTCTCTGGCAGGGACTTATAGTAAACTTTGTGCAATAACAGGGACCTATTGCAAACTTTTTTCCGGCGAGTGACCAAAGACAAATTTTGGTGCAACTACAGAAACCTAGTAAACCATTAACCCAAATAAATATTAAAAATTTAATAAAAATAGGATTAAAGTAAAAATTTATTTTTTTATGATAAGGATGAGAACAACACACTTATTCTATGAAAAGCCAAACATAATTGAAACTTGAATAACATCAAACTAGGTGAAAACAACAAAACATAAAAGCAAATGACTCGCGAGATTAACAACTTCATATCCCAACACTAACAAAACCATAAATTAATTCATTTTTTGTTTCTTGGTTTGGATGATGTCTTCAATCTTGTGGTTTTCATCAAGTGGTTCCTTCCCTTTTTCCGTTGCGTTATCATCAACCAATGTGGCTTGGCTATTAATCGCTTCAGCCCTGTCTAATTCCTCAAGCCTATCACTGACTTTCTTCAACTCCAAGTTAATCACATGTTGAACTCCTTGTATCTCATCATCCCCTAGATCATCTGTAATCTTTCCGGCCCCTATAATCTTATACATTAGAAGCCTCGACTTCACCAGCTTATCTGCTTCACGACTCTTCTCCAACTTCTCCTTAGCCTCCTTGAGCTTCTTCGTCAACTCTCTCTCTTGGTCCGATAGGAAATCACTCATTCTCTTCAAATTGGGAATTTTGCAATATGAGTAAGAAATTCAATGGGTATTACTTGGAGGGGAGGGATGATAGCTATTAGCAAATTGTATTCTCATTTATATAAATTTTAATTGAACACTTTACTGTTTAGGTTCATGAACTTTACTGTCTAGGTTCATGAATGTTCAACAATTAGTCATTGCAATATAACCGTTGAGATATGACCGTTGAAATATTGCCGATAGTCATTGTAATATGATCATGAGGATAAGGTCGTTTGACCGAAAACCATTACACTATGTACATGCCAGTGAAACGCCCCACTCTGTTTAACAATAATAATAATAATGACCCATCACATTTAATTAAAACCACCAATCCCCTTCCACACTTTCCCCAAAACCATTGGCCCACTCTCCCTATTATTTTATCTCTTGTTCTTCTTTTATTAGTATCGTCTCTCCCCTTATCATGGTGGCGGCGACAGTGTATCTGGTCGCAGTGTCGACTCTCAAGCTAGCCGAGGCTGTAGCTTTTCGGTGGTCTGTTCGTTTGGCAGCTGACTTGGGCTTTTTCAGCATCTGCATTGAGACGGATTGCCTCTCCTTGTACGAGAAGTGGGAGCGGTTCCGGTCTTACTCCTCTTAGCTTGGTTCTATTTTTTCAGATGCCAGGCTTTGGCTCATGGCTTTATATCTTTTGATTTTGTTTTTGTTAAGCGTACTAGTAATTGTGTTGCGGATCACCTTGCCCGCAAGGCTCTCTCTTTTGGCAACCGTGTTTGGGTTGAGACGGGGCCTTCGGACATTGATTCTTTGTTGTATTCGGATGCTCTTGCATTTGCGATTTCTGCTTAATTAATCCATGGTTGCTTCAAAAAAAAAATTGTCGCCTCTCCCCTCTTTATTTCTATTCAATTTTCTTCTTCTTATTCATCAAAACCAAACCAAATCTCATCATTAAATACACATTCTTGAAGAAAATTTGTCTTTCAAATGAAAAGACTCGGCATAACTTTTGGGAGTTAGGGTTTATACTAGTGTATAGAAACCGGATCGAATTGGTCAATTCCTACTAGTCCGACCTATAACTAGTGGGGGTGATCGGTTTGATCATCTAGAAAGTAGACTGGTTACATAACCAGATTGAACTGGCAAAGAACTGGTTGAACCGGTCCAAAACTTGTCAAGAACCAGATTGAATTCGTTTTTTAATTTATATAATATTCTTAACCATGTATTTTGTATTTTTCATCATATAAATTATAATTATATAAGATGCACAATCTGTAATAATTTAATATTTAATTAGAGTTTCAAATGAGCAAAGTGTTTTGACTTTAGCAAAGTGTCTCTAGAGCTATCAAAGTGCATGGAACTATAAAGTGTCTGGATCTATCAAGCGTCTGCAGACTATCGTTTGTGTCAGGTCATCAATACCTTCTGAAGATAACTCGATTGTTAATTTTGGTTTGCTTTTTTACCAAACGTGCAGGCTGTACAAATTTATTACAAAAGGTCGAATTATGGAAGCTCCTGCTTTCCAACCTACACTATTGCAATATAAAGTGGTCATCCCTCCCTGAACATGTATATGAAAACGTTCCTGAACCAAATATCAGAAAATCTCCATGAAAACTGCATTCCTTTTATAAGTTTGCCTATTTTGTTCTGTGGCAGTGACTCCAGTTACTCCCTTATGATGCTTTACTTGCAAACTCTTTGGAATCACACACTTCTTGTGGGTTATCTGGTTTAACTTTTATCTTAACTGGATTACCAATCTCCGATTTATCTTCCAAACTTGCAATTTCTAAAGCTTTTGCACAGACAGGGAAACTTTGATCATCCCATGACTCCAAAATCACACCAGAACCTATACATGTTCTTCCCTCATAGAAGGCCGTAAACTGCCCAGCTGCTAGGCCTTGATCGTCTTCAGATATGTGGACCACGGCAGCGCCAATTTGGTTATCTCTTTCAACTTCCATTTGTAAGCTACAATTATAGAACCCAGGACCATGTCTCACCTGAAAAGGTTAAGATACTAGAACATCAAGTACTGCAAAGATGGAAAAAGCTTGTAACATCAGGGAAGAGAAACTGATATCAAGATATGCAAAGAGAAACCTTGCATTTGAGCTGACTTGACTGGCTAGGGGGTGACCCACTAAACCATTTTAAAGAGCCAACACGGAATATGCGCCTTCTTTTGTCAAAGGAAAAATAATTTCTTGACACAAAAACTACATTGTTTTTAACATCCTTATCAACAACATACCTGCATAAGATAGCATTTTTTTTTTCAACAAGCCCAAAGTCGTCGTCAGGATTGGAATGCAATGAACTTTTTTTTTTTCAAATGATTCAAGTTGGAGAAAATAATTGAGGGAGAATTTGCTCCTTTCCAAGTGAATGTCAAAAGTAAAAAATTGAGAGAAGGCAAAATAACAATCAAAGTTCATATTTCTTCCCCTAAAATGTGGATCTATGAACTTCAATATAAAATGAAGCGTACAACTATGTGATAGGAAATTTATCAGATAAATGCAACTGATGCAAGAAAGAAACAGAGAGGAACAAACCATACCATGGGCCTCCAGGTAACCGTAGACCCTGACGCTGACCAATAGTATAAAACCAAAAGCCCCGGTGTTTGCCAAGGAAATCTCCTGTCTCAGCTTCCAGTATGATACCTTCTTTCTCCCCAATATGTCTTGCAACAAATTCACTGAATCTTATCTGTCTCAAAAAGTGAATTATCAAAACTATCTTCAAGATTTGATTCAAGCAATGATATAAAATTGAACAATACAGCAGCATTAAATGTTTAAAATAGAAAACTAGAGAACAGTTATAATAATACATCTTGGACATTATCGTAACCAAACAACAATTGGTCATAGTGGAAGTGAACTTATACCCGAGGCAAAATTCACTAGCAGTGTCAGGTGTTCAAATACTAGAATCGCCCCTGGGAAAAAGTTTACCTAACCATCACCCCTAGGTCCTAGCCAAAGGGTTAATTCCATAGCTGTGCCTATGGATATTCTCGGTCAAATACTTTTAGAAATGATGGATATTGCCGTGTTAATTTTATTTAATCACACTTTTTCAAAACTCTGCCAAATCAATCGTGATTTACAATATATACTTATCAACACATTGAAATGTATAAAAAATAGAAGAGCTGTTCACTAATAATACCTTTCCCAAAAAGCATATTCCCTGGGAATCCTTTCTATCCTTATTCGGTAGATCAAATTTTGTGGCCAGCTTACGAACTTCATCCTGCAGACGGTGTAGCAGAAAACGGAAAAAATAAATTTAAAATTTCATAATAATATTATGTAGAGCTACGGAAAAAAATATATCTTCATTCACAAGATTATAGAAAATTATGTTCCCCATACTGAACAAGATAACTTGTTGACCTTTATGCATGGTTACTTCAAAGCCTCATCCAGATTTCAACCTCAAACTACATTAAAGAGTGCTCAACTTGTTTAACAAATATATTATGAAAACCCCTTGCCTGAATTCTCGTGTCAGACCTCTTACAAAATGGGTAGCAAGTGATGTTTTATAGGTAGAAAAGATTGTCAGCCACAAAAAAAAGTCTTCATACAGAGAAATGACTTGTTGGCCTTTACAAATGGTTACTGCAAAGAAGCATTCAGTTTTTATTTTTAACCCCTAACAGCAACTGAAGGAACAGAAAATTTTAACAAATATATTCTAACCACATACTGCCAGAGCTCTTAAGCCAGACATCACAAAATGTCTGAACCACAAGCGAAATCAAACACAATTTCAGCATTGTAAATGGTATTAGTCACAACAAACCTTGGGAATACAACCAAGAGGAAAAAGAAGCCGCTTCAACTGGGATTGTGAGAGGTGAGAGAGAAAGTATGTTTGGTCCTTCACCTAAAATTTCAAAACCACATCAGAAACTAATAGCAAGCTCACAAAAAAATCCCAAGTAATAAACAAGCAAGCAACACAATATGCCAAAAGTTAAGATTACAGTAAACAATTTAATAAAAATTAATCAGTGAAGATTCTTCAAACAGAGCTAGCAGTACAGAAATATCACCTATAAACCAAAAATGCAAACAAGATCTTGCAACCATAAAAGTATAACTCATATTGGTACCATGTCTTGTGATAATTCAAGAACAGAAAGCTCATCCATCTGATCTTCAAACGGGTGGATAACCTTTGCATAATGCCCAGAGGCAACATAGTCAAAACCCATACCGCTGATAGCATCCAAGAATGCACCTAACAAAAATAAAATCATTAATGAGACAGAACGAAAAAAAAAAGCACGTGAAATAAACTGCAATGTGGTTAGATTGGATTCATTGCATTTGACTGAATGCATACCGAACTTTATTCTTGTATTGCAAAGAACATCCGGGTTAGGCGTTCGCCCACAACGATACTCTTCAATGATGTAAGAAACCTGGTAAACATATCAATAAATCATATAAAGAGAGGCAGAGGCCTGTGCCCTATAGTGCTATTGCAATTGTAATGTATTCAATAAATTAAAAAAGCCTAGTTAAATAACCAGGTATCATGTAAATAAAAGGAAATGGAGTTGATTGAGTTTAGACCAAAAGTAGCTGAAGAGGTCTACCATACCACATTGTTCCAATATTCATCCGTCAAATGAACAACTTCTAATGGTACTTCAACCTGCAAAACACAAATTCAGTTTAAATTTACAACTTCTAACCTAAAACAAAGATTTTGGTAAAAAAGTGACCTGATTACAAACAGCTTTGGCATACTTCAAATCCTCTTCCCAGGGGCATTCCGACCAGTAGTTCTCAAAATCTTCCTAAAAATATAAAGCAACGAAAGCAACAGCTACATACTATCCAATTTTTTTTTGTTGCTGAATAAATTACTTAAATGATTTCAGATTATACGATATGCAAAGGAAGAAGTGCGCGGGGGTGAGGAAGGCGTACTTGGAACCATATCTTGAGGTAGAAAGCGGTGCAGGAATGGCCGGCGGCGTGGAGGAGGCGGAGAGCGACGCTGCTGTCGACGCCGCCGCTAACGAGAACGGCGACCTGGAGAGGCTTGAGCGGCATGGAACAGCGGAGGTAGGAGTGCAGGTCGCCGTCGACGGCAGAACAGAAGAGTTTGGAGATGGGGAATCGAGGCCTAGGGCTGAGCTGCGTGAGGTGTGGGAAGTGAGTTAGAGGGAGAGAAGAAGCCATTGGCCTCCAACTCCATCGCACCGCCACCCTCAACATCTTTCACTTGTTTCTTCTCACTTCTCACCTCATCCCATTGCTCACTCACCTTCTGCTCCAAATTTTAATAATGATAATTAAATTAAAAATAATAAAATCCTGAAATTCTAAATATATATAAATTTGATTAATTATTTTGACTTGGATAGAATCTATGTATGAATTTACTCTCTCTTTTTTTGAATTTACTCTCTAAAATAAGAAAAGAGGGAAAATATTTACATCCATGCTTTAAAATTATATAAATTTAATATCAGACCTAAATCATACTCAATATCATTCTTAAAATCCAAGACCGTTCCATTCAAAAAAAGAATCCAAGACCGTTAGTTATCATCTTTTTCAGGGTTTCTTCTTCTACTGATTGAAGGACAACACGGGTTCGAATTCGGATTTCTTTGACCCGTTCTTGGTGATGGAGCCCAAGTGCTCCTGCGGTGGCCCTTCTTCTGAATTCGAGTTTGGCTTTGCATTCAATGACAGCAATTTCTCCGACAGGGTTCTCCGGGTCGAGATCATGCCCGACCCGGTTGATGCGCCGTATAATTCAAATAGTGTCACCGCTGTCGCTGACGGGGTTCACCACCGCAAGAGGACACGCAAAAATGATTTGGATATGGATGATGGTGTGCCCGGTGAAAATCAAGAACAAGAGACGGTTCAAGAATTCCCCCGGGGCGATGAATCTGCAAACAACAATTTCTCTGCAGCTACTGTTGTTAGGGTTGAAACCCTGCATATCAGTTCTCCTATTTTGGCTGCTAAAAGCCCCTTCTTCTATAAGCTTCTCTCCAATGGGATGATGGAGTCAGAGCAGAAACATGTCACAATTAAAATTCTTGCATCTGAAGAAGCTTCTCTCATGGGGCTACTGAATTTTATGTACAGAAATACCTTGAATATTACTGCACCAGCTGCTTTGGTGGGTGTGCTTACAGTTGCTGATAAATTTGGAGTCACTTCTTGCATGAGATATTGTAGCCAGTTATTGCTAAATTCGCCCATGACACCTCACTCTGCATTACTTTGCCTGGAGCTTCCTCATACAGTCGTAATGGCTGATGTAGTTCAACCACTAACCGATGCTGCGAAGCAGTATCTTGTTGACCGATACAAGGATATAAAAAGGTTTGAAGAAGAGGTTATGGCCTTGCCTCTTTCTGGAATAGAGGTAATCTTGGCTAGTGATGATCTCCAGGTTGAATCAGAAGATGATTTATATGACTTTGTATTAAATTGGGCTAGACAACACTATAACAGACTGGAAGAAAGGCAAGAAGTTCTGGGCACACGGCTTGCGCGTTTAATTCGCTTCCCTTACATGACATGCAAAAAGCTAAAGAATACCCTAACCTGTATTGACTTTAAGCATCAGGGAGCATCTAGGTTTGTATCTGAGGCAATAATTTTCAAGGCAGAGGCAGCAGAAGAATCTGCTTCCTTGAAGCACTGGCGTTTTGCAGAGAGGGCATACAAGTGCCGCCCTGTTAAGGTGGTAAGATTTGAACTTCCCCGACAGCGGTGTGTGGTGTACTTGGATCTAAAGCGGGAGGAGTGTGCCAATTTGTTCCCATCTGGTCAGGTGTGTTCTCAAACATTCTATTTCGGTGGACAAGTGTTTTTTCTATCAGCAATATGCATCATGCACCAACAGAGCTCTTTGCATTGGTTTTGCATGTTTTTGGAAATGCAAAAAAACAGCAGCTCGGTAAGCTTTGCTGTGGACTATGAAGTTGCTATAAGGCATGGGCAAGCAGAGGCCTTTGTTAGTGGCAAGGTCAAGAATGCATTTACCTCCGAGGTGAAGGTTGTTGGCCGTAAAGACTTGTTAAAGATTCCATGGAATTCGTTCATGGCAGAAGGTAGTCGTTTCTTCATTAACGGTGTTTTCCATTTTAGAACCGAGTTAACCATTAGACATGGCTAAACTTTGGCAAGAGAACATGCAGTACTGAGAAAGCATAGAAAAGGTTAAGACTTTGGAGTTTGACAGTTTTAGGACTCATTTTATCTAGCTAGTAACTAGTAATATCTGATAGATGTACCTATATGGATAAGCAAATTCAAACATGGACATATTCACGTTTATGCTTGCTACCTTCATTATACCTTTCTACCCTTTATTCTTATTGATTAAGGATGCATTTTGGAGCAATCTCAATGTTTGGTCAATTCTGTTGATGTGAATTTATGTGAAGGTTTCTGGATAATAGAAAATGTACATGTTTGCCAGGTTCTGCATGTGAAATTCACAAGTGAACTTTGATTAAATAGTAATGCCATTTAACAAGTATGAAGCATAGAAAAATTGCATAATAGCTAAATTACTAAAGGATTAATTGCAATTTTGGTGCTGATTTATTACGGTTGTACGATTTGACTCGTTCATGTTTAAAACGAGCAATTTGGTCCCTAAATTTTTAATTTGTGAAAATTAGGTCCTCTATTAGGTTGACATCCAATTGTTAATGGAAATTGCTGATATGACTCTCATTAATTGACGTGGTAGCCAGCATGGGTGCCACATAGATGCCACATCATTTTTTTTTTCTTTTAAAAATATTTTTTTTCCATTTAATTTTCTTTTTCTTTTAAATTTTCATCTTCTTCAACCCTCATTCATCTCTCTCGGTTAGAAATATTAACACTTCCTCTCCTTCCACACATTTCTCCTAAAAACACAATTTCATAAAGAAAAATGAAATATTTTTGTGATAAAGATCAATATCACAAAAATCAAACCGCCCCAGTAATGTTCAGATGGTTGTCTTACTCCCTTAACCATTTATTCCTTCTTGATTCATCTTCTTCGCATGTTTCTTCTTCGCATCTTCACCTGCCCAATGACCATAATATCCATCTCCACCATCTGAAGAAAAACCCGAGTAGACTCTTCTCTTCCTCCCTCTATATTGGATGCAATGCTTATCAAGTGTCGTGCTTTCTCTTAATTTCCAAAATCGTGTTTTGAAAGGCGATGCTAGCAGCTCGTGTCATTTGATGCATCTGCTTAACAGCTCCTGTTGCCAACCCTGGATCTAGCCTCTATCGTTCCCATTGGGACCCCAACCTTGGATCTGACCGCAATTCAGGTTTTGCCTTGATCTGCTCCCATTTAACAATTGGATCTCAACCTAACGGAGGGACTTAATTTTCACAAATTAGAAATTTAGGGACTAAGAATGCTCGTTTTAAACATTAGGAAGTCAAATCACACAACCGTGATAGATTAAGGACCAAAAGTGCAATTAAGTCATTACTAATTTAGGACTGACACCCTGTAGATGAGCCCAACCCAATAGAATAGTCATTTAGATCAGAAAGTCTCATGAATTAATTACCATAGACTTATGGACCGTTTGCTTTGCCTATTTTCAGTTTTTATTTTTAATGAAAATAGAAAATAAAGTTGAAAATATATTTGGTTGATATTAAGTAAATGTTTTCTTAAAAAATATTTCATAAAATATGATATAAAAAATTTTGTTGTCATTTTAGTGAAAATGAAAACGAGCTACTATCACCGTCGCCACTGCCACACTCACCTCCACCACCAACGTTGCCGCCATCACCATTGTTATCGTCATCGTCAATCCCTGTCGCCAACACCGTTGTCATCACCGCCACCACCATTACCGTCATTGTCACCCCCACCACCACCGTTACTGTTGCTACCACCACCTCTGTCACCACCGCAATTGTCACCACCACTGCCGCCAAACGGTCAAATATTTCAAGGACATAATTTGGGCGTTTAAGAATCGAATGTCATGGGAGGTGATCGTATTCAAGTCGGAAACATTCACATCATAGTGACACTAACTCTTTCAACAGAAGTTTTTTCCATTCACAAAACTCGAACTTACGATATTGTTTATGGAGAATCAAACATGTACTATATAAAACAAATGACACCATTTATAATGTTCCATCATGAAATACAGCTATTCCCATTATACTCCAAATTCTACTTAATTGTTTGGCCTCCAAACAATCCCATGAATAATGTGAATTAAAAGCAAATTTTAATAGAAAAAAGCCGCGTTTACTTTATCATAAAAAAGCCAAGAACTATTTTCTCAATTTGTTGGACAAATAGATAAACAACAAGAACAAAATCCCCACCACGCTGGAGGACTATGTGCAAGTTTTAGTAACAAAACTTTTATAAGAAACAATACATGCATACAAGCTTTATTAGTTATAGTGTTTCAATTTTATCTCATTCGATCTAATTTTGGATATGAAAATTTATCGTAAGCATTGGAATCAGATGAAATGAGTTCTACTGCTTTTCCCTCGATTTCACCCTCATTTAACAAAGTTAAATAATGGAACATAAAACAATTTCATATAATGTTATTAAACTCCAACCCATGATCAACGTGGTCAAGGTACTACATTAACGAGTGCCAGCCGTGGGTTGGTTGGACCAGAAATTATTATTAAAATATATTTAAATATGTAAATAATTGAAAATTATATAATGTAATTACCAAAAAAAAAAATTATTTATCCTTCCACTTAGGGTTTAGTTTTTCTGTGCTGAGAGAAGGAGGGTCACCGGTTTGAATTCTGAACTCTTGGACTCTACTGATGGAATCTGAGCGCTCCTCCTGTGGTTGCTCTTCTTCTGAACCCGATTTTAGCTTCGCTTTCAATGATCATAAATTCTCCGACAGGGTTCTCCAGATCGAGATCATGACCGACCCGGTTTACTGGGCTCGCCGGAGACGCGAAATTGGTCTTTTACTTTCCCTCCCTCTGTTATCTTCCCGGTGGAGAAATTGAACCCAATACCACTTTTGTTGTTTTATTATAAAGGTGTAAACTTTTGAGTTGTATGGTACTAAAAATCCATACTTTTCTCAGAGAGTGTTGTAATTTTAGTTTAAAGTTCCTACTCATGACTTTTGAGAAAAAGGTTTGTTCTATGCATGGATTGGTGTGTTTGGCTAAAGTGTGCAAGTTGGTTGTATATGTTTGTGTGAGCACCTAAATAATGGTATAATTTAAACAAGAGTACTAGAGTAGCTTAAACATCTTACTCTCATTTAGAAAATATATCACTATAAATCCATAGAAAGTATAACATATATCTTCCTTTGCTTGTAGTAAGGAACTT
The DNA here is from genome assembly GCA_030819835.1 of Acmispon strigosus. Classification (NCBI taxonomy): domain Eukaryota; kingdom Viridiplantae; phylum Streptophyta; class Magnoliopsida; order Fabales; family Fabaceae; genus Acmispon; species Acmispon strigosus. The sequence goes on from JAUAMA010000004.1 coordinate 63,949,105, forward strand.
ATCTGTCTGTTCTTTCTGCTCTATATATAAACACTTGGTTTTGGCATGGTTAATATAGGTGGTGAAGCTGCAAACAACAATGATTCAAACTGGACCATGGATTGCTCTGCAGATACGGTTGTTAAAGTTAAAACACTGCATATCAGTTCTCCTATCCTGGCTATTAAAAGCCCTTTCTTCTATAAGCTTTTCTCAAATGGGATGAGTGAGTCAGAGCAGAGACATGTCACCCTCAAAATTAATGCATCTGAAGAAGCTGCTCTTATGGAGCTACTCAATTTTATGTACAGCAATACCTTGAATATTACTGCACCACCTGCATTGGTGGATGTGCTTCTAGCTGCTGATAAATTTGAAGTCTCTTCATGCATAGCATACTGTAGCCGGTTATTGCAAAATTCGCCCATGACACCTAACTATGCATTACTTTACCTAGAGCTTCCTCAACACCTCTTAATGGATGATGCAGTCCGACCACTGATTGATGCTGCGAAGCAGTATCTTGCTGGCCGATACAACGATATAACCAAGTTCAAGGAAGAGCTTCTGGCCCTGCCTCTTTCTGGAATAGAGGCAGTCTTGGCTAGTGACGATCTCCTGGTTCCATCAGAAGATGCTTTATGTGAGCTTGTAGTAAAGTGGGCTAGACAACACTACAAAAGACCAGAAGAAAGGCAAGAAGTTCTCGGTACACGTCTTGCGCGTTTATTACACTTCCCTTGTATGACACGCAAAATGCTGAGGAAGGTCTTAGACTGTATTGACTTTAATCATAAGGAAGCATCTAAGCTTGTACTTGAAGCCCTATTTTCCAAGATGGAGGCAAAAGAAGAGTCTGCTTCCTTGAACCATCATGGCCGTCCTGTTAAGGTGGTTTGATTTCTACTTCCCCAGTCGCGGTGTGGGGTGTACTTGTATATTCCATTTTGGTGGACAAGGGTTTTCTCTATCAGCAGACTGCATCATGGATTCATGGACAAACAGGCCTCGTTCCATTGCTTTGGGCTGTTTTTGGGAATGCGGAAAACCGGCAGCTCGGCAAGCTTTGATGTGGACTATGAATTTTCTTCAAGGTCTAGGCCAACAGACATTGACCCCCTATTTCTGTTTATGGATTTTTTTTTATTCTAGTTGGTAGCCTTGACTTTTAGCTGCTGATTTCTCATTTTCTGTTAAACTGATGTTAGATTTGATTAAAAAAAACATTCCTAGTCCATTACTCAGGTTGTTGCTTTTTCTTAATTTATTGCTAGATTTTATTGGAAATTTGTTGCTGGTAGGACCCCCTCTCATCTAACTAAAGTCAGGCTTGCTTATTTATGAGGTAATCAACATCAATAGGGCTAAACTTTGGCAACAGAACATGCAGTACTGAGAAAGCATAGAAAAGATTAAGCCTTTGGAGTTTGGCACTTTTAGTACTCATTTTATCTAGCTTGTAATATCTGATAGATGTACCTATATGGATAAGCAAATTCAATCAGGGATATATTCATGTTTATGCTTGCTACCTTCGTTATACCTTTCTGCCCTTTATTCTTATTGCTTAAGGATGCATTTTGAAGCAATCTCAATGTTTGGTCAATTCTTATTATGTGAAGGTTTGTGGACATATAATCCTTACACATATTCTGTATAGCTAACAGTACGTATCTGCTTAATTTGTGATTAATCATTATTTATTTGAAGTCAAAGCAATATGATGTGTTTTTAACGATAATACATAAGTTTGATTTCTGAGGTGGACAAATGACATACATATTTTGTCACACTTAGTTTGGCAATTCATCTTGCACTTAGTTTGGGATCAATATCTTTCCCCAGATGTTGTTTCAATTTTCCGGCCCACTAATGAAACTTGTCATGACAATTCAAAGTGCGGCAATTACAAATTTACATGGTTGTTTTTAATTGACATGTCAAACATTTTATTGGTAGGACGGAGAGAAAGTGACACAGTTTGAGAAGAGAACATTTCAATCTCTTAATTTTTAGCATTTTCCTTTTTCTCCTGCCTGCCACCATTCTTAGTACACCCCAAGCAAATCCTGCTACCACATTCATGTATAGTTCCATAAATGATGATTTTATGACAGATTATATCATCATCTTCAATTCCTTCCTGTCCACCTGGTCCCTCTAGGGACATGCCGACTTATTAATTGATTGTTTCTTTTAACTTTTCCTTGTACTGTCTCAGAACTTTTTGACAATCCTCCTTGTAACCTTTCTGAGTCTATAGAACTTGTAAGGTGGTAATAATGAAAAAGAACAATCATAAGTAACTATCCACAGAGTGACAATAGAAAGAGCAACCATTATCCTTATTCAAAATTGAGTCTCCTTTTACTCATGTAGGAGTGGATTCACTTTTTGCCTAATTAAAAAGATTTTTGTTGTCCTGTTTTGATACACATTCCAATGAGCTAAGTGCTTCTACCAGTGGAGGGTCTTTTTATGGTTCTTCCAATCTTCCAATTCGTTTTTGAGAGGTGTTTGGACTATGCATCCACCACTTTAACTACCACTTCCTCTCTTGTATAATAGTTTTCTCAAAAGCTGATTCTTGAATTAGGATAATAACTAATCTGATCACAAGTACGTCAGCAGAATTTGTTAACAGGCTAAGTAGATTTTGGTTGATCTCTCCATTTCAACCTGTTATGTAGGTTAATTGCAGTGCTGATTAAATATGGAAACTGTAATTTTCATACATTTTGAAAAAGATGGTCTGAAAAGTCAAGATCTGTTGCACCATTTCTTTCTTCTTTTTCTAGCATGATTCACCTTGGTTTGCAAAAGGAATATATTATTCATGATACAACAAAACCAAAGAAGGATAAAGTGAATCACTTTCTTCAATTGCAATGTACTAAACGCTTTCCTTTATTTTTTATGAGAGTCAGCATTCCTCTGCAAAATTACATCTGCTACTACTACATGTATGTTTCTATGCTATAGTTGGAAAGGTGCAGCCGTGACACCATGGAACCAGAAAAAATGGTTAATGAAAGCAAAAATTAAACATTTTAAGCAAAATTGTCACTCACTAGTTGGAAGAGACGATCTAAAACTTTTAAGGAAGGCAAAAATAAAATTAAGATATTATAACATATTTTCCTCTTAGAGAGCAACTGCCTCTACTTGGGTCCGTCCCTGGATAAGACCTAACATATACCCTATTAGATCAAATACATTTATATTATGAACCTTAATTTAGTTGTTTTTGTTTGGCTAGTGAAAGTGTAACAGTAGTTCTATGCACATGGAATTGGCTTATTGGCTTAATAGCCATCTAATTGCGTTTGGATTGGTAATAGGCATATAATCGAAAGTGTAAGTGTGTTTTGTTTGTGAACAAAACTTTATTGTTTTTAACTTGAGATGCGCTGAGTTAAGAATAGTATATGGTGTGTGTGAGCAGAGAGAGACAGGGAAACCCCCAAATCTCTTCTTTTGACACTTTTCAAAGATGACCAATAGATATGTTCTTAACATATTTTGAGTCTGTTTCACTTCTTTTTTGTGCAAATGGAAGCTTCTGCATGTGGATCTTATGCAAAAACAATAACTAATTAACAAAATAACTGATACATATGCATTACTGTATATCCAGAATGTGCCATCATATCTCTTATTCTTTATTCTCTTAAATATGTTCACAACATATATATCTTCAATTACACGTGTGGGGGTAGAAGGGAGAGTTAATGTGAAGTGGAAGCAAAAAACTTAGCTAGCTAGCTTGGTCATAAAACAAACTCATATGTACATTTTTTTATCCTTGTATGTGTGGCACCATGTGATTCATGAATATATGATGATTACCTTGTGAGTGAAGAAAAAATTAGAAAAGAAAAAAACAAAGGCCATGGAGTCAAAGACAAGAAGAGACACACATCTTTCTCAATGCCTCAGGTCCCTCTCCAAACCGTTTTCCACTAGACTCATCAACCAACCAACCTCCCCCTCTCTCTCTTACCTAATTTGTAAGCAAACCCCACAACCATCACCATCATGATCATGATCATGATCATTCCCACCCTATGAAGCTTCTTTCTCATCTTTTTCTCTCTCTATAAATCCTTCTCTTATCAACATCACACCATTTGGGAGAGGACATTGCACATTGATTGATCAATGTACAATGAGGAAGCCTGAGGCAAAAAACAACAACAACTCCAATATTATGAAGCTTAGAAAGGGGTTGTGGTCACCAGAGGAAGATGACAAGCTCATGAACTACATGCTAAGCTCTGGACAAGGTTGTTGGAGTGATGTGGCAAGAAATGCTGGTTTGCAAAGGTGTGGCAAAAGTTGTCGGCTTCGATGGATCAATTACTTGAGGCCTGATCTTAAACGAGGTGCTTTTTCGCCTCAAGAAGAGGAACTCATCATCCATTTGCACTCCCTTCTTGGAAACAGGTCCATTTTTCTTTTCTAGTACTCTCATCAATTTATCCTTCGTATCCTTGCATCATCATTAACATTACAAACCACTGATAACTGATTAAATAGTCTTAGTCCACCATGCTGCATACATATCAGGTTAACCAAAACATATATACCAGTTTATCTGACGTCTCATACTAACATTAATGTTCATGTTAAGTATCACACCGATAGAGAGACATGACATATGAAGTACTTATGTCAATCCTCACCTAAACTAACTTTTGACACATAGTTGGACTCACCCCAAATTCTATTAAAGATTTAATTTATATAAACTAATCTAACTGTGTATTATGCATGCATCTAATCATATCACTTCATCTTCCATTTTAAATATTTTTCTCTACAATTTTTTTTACACTATCACTCTATCAGTACATATACCACTAATTTGGTATAGTGAAATTAAATTCTTCAATTAATCCATTGGCTCATTGTGATACATACACCACTAATTTCTATGAAAAATGTTCTTTTCACATCTTTTCACCTTATAATTTTAGAGTGAGATATGAATAGAAAAAAGAAATGAGTGATATAATGAGTGGCGTGAAAGAAATAGAGGAGAAAGATATGAAAAAAATAGAGTAAAAATGAAATATCAGAAAAACAAGAGTGGGAACATATTAAATCCAATTCTTACATCATCTTTATTTGAAAACAAGCACGATTCAATCACACTCTAAATAATTTCCACCTCACTTCCACCTAATGTACGTATCTCTCTTTCATATCACATCACATATCAAATTTCTTATTTTCTCTTTTTTTTTCTTTTTTTCTCTCTCTTTACTTCACCTCACCTCTTTTCTACTCATTAGGTGTTAACAAAACATTTTTATTTGAAAAAGTGAGTGTGACGGATACACTTGAGCATATTTTGCTTAATTGCGAGTATTAGATGTCTATGCATAAAATCCATAAAAAAACTCATCAAATGAAATAAAATGAAGTTAAGTTAATATCAGTTTAAATATTTAATTTGTTAGATAGATTATTATTGATTAATGTTCGAAAAAATAATCATATTTATTAGAATTTGAGTTAAGTCTAACATTACTGAAAAAATTAGTTTAGAGGTGAGAGTTGATCTACTATTTATAAGCACAATTTTGTTCATATCTCACGTTATTTAATACCATTTTAAAATCTTCTATATTTGTTAGCCACATGGTGTAGTTGAGAAGGGTGCGTTTAATTTGTGAAAGAGCTCTCAAATCGCATGCAATCATTTTCCCATTAAAAATGTCTACATCTATAATCTATAATTAAAACATGGAAGTCCACAAACATGCACCAACTAGTTTTATCTCAACAGCACTTATTCTACGATACCTTGTATTTATTACTGAGAAATGGTACCTTGCATTTATAAAAGACAGACAAAATTTTCAAAAAAGGTTTGTTGAGTCTTTGGGTGTCTAAATCTAGTATTCCTTAGTCATGATATGGAACAGTGGATACATGCAAAACACGATTAAATATAATAATGTATACAAGTCTCTTATAGAAGCAAAAAGGACTAACTGAAAACAACATATAGGCATTGTGATTCGTCTGTATCTCAGGACTTCGAGTTGAAGACACTCCATTATATTTATATATACATGTATCGTTTGAAAAATAATAATATTATTGCTTCAATGCAAAGCATGTATTCATTTTCAGTAATAGATCAATGTCATGTATTAACCCAACATTCAACTGTGTTTCACTTTCAAAGATGGTCTCAAATTGCGGCACGCTTACCTGGGAGAACAGACAATGAAATTAAGAACTTCTGGAATTCCACAATAAAGAAAAGGCTCAAGAACTTGCCTTCACCAAACGCAAGCGAGTCCTCATGTGAGCCTAACAACAAAGACCATAACAACATGGGAGGTTTTATTACTTCAACACAAGATGTTGAGTTTATTATGCCTATGTTCATGACTTCATCTCCATCACCAACAACAACAACAACACAAGCCACGGTTCTCGACACCATAATTGAAAGGTTGCCTATGCTTGAGCATGGAATTATGAACATGCCAGCTTCCGGTGGATTCTTCAATGGTTCAGTGCCGCCACGTTTCTTACAAAGTGAAATTGACAACAACAACAACAACAAAGGTTTTTATTTGGAAAACAACAGAGTCTTTGAAGGGGAGATGTGTAACATTCCTCCTCTAGAGAGTGTAATTAGGACTACTATTTCTGACCATGACCTAAAAGTGGAGAATAAGGGAGATACTAACAATAGTTGTTACTTTGATGACATAAACAATATTGTTAGCAATTGCTACATTAGCAACAATAATAAGAGACCTGAAAGTAGAGGTGGGGTGGTCGAGGATTTGTTCCAAGAAGAGTTAACCATGGGTGAGTGGGACTTGGAGGACTTGATGAAAGATGTTCCATCCTTTCCCTTTCTTGATTTTTCAAGCTGATGATCCAAGTCCAGCCAAGTGTTTTTTCCTTTGTTCCCTTTCCTTGAAAAAAACGGTGTAATATTAATTTGTATTTTTGCCATTATACACTGATCAATAACAAAGGTAGGTCTCAAGAATAAAAGTCAATCATGTATATCTGGATTGATGAATCCTGTAATTAGTATTTCAAAGTTGTCATCGTGATATACATGCCCTCTGTATCCCAAAGCCAGTGTAGTTTGTCATATATACTTGTGAAATTAAAGAGACATTTATAGATTGTTAAAAAAAAAAATCAATTCATCTATTGTTTTGAACTTGAATATACTTCTACCAACAAGATATTAGTTAATTCGGAGACTAGTTATATCCTCATAAATGTAAGTTCATAAGATCAAACTCTAAAATATCATTTGTTACAATGAATCTTCACCGTATATATCCCAAACACCTTAAAAACCTGTTAAAGAAAAAAGAAAGTTGAATGTATGCACCGTTAGCCTAGTTAATATGTACTCCAATAGTTAATAAGTTGTGCTGTTGTAGAACCCAACCCCTTTATTCAAATTGAATGTCATTAAGATGATGATGGTAAATGATTCTGTTCTTAGAATTTTAGAAGCAACGACAGATTGGCGTTCATGGTTGTGTATTAACTCAGGGGCATTTATTAATCATAAAAATTGTCCACTATGTGTGGTGATGAATCAATCACCGTTAATGTGGGTACTTAATCGAATTACTAATGTTTAGTACTAATTCGTTTGTAGATTTTCATCATAATCATACTATATGAAAGTTAGTTAAAGCTAAACGGTTGAATTCCAAGAGTAATTATCACTCCACTCCAGCATTGATTTTCAACTTTAAAAGATGGCTAATGTGATTGTAGTGTCACATAATCAGTGCAACGCGATATTTGGCCTTGTGTGTCGAATAGATATCATTAAGTGAAATTAAAGCAACTTAATTTGAAATGTCAAGTTGGTTGTGACTTGTGAGAGATAGGGAAGGGAGCGTGCTTTACGATATCATTTCTCATTGGAATATTAACGTTCCCATGCCATAATTAACACGTGTGTTTCTGAATTATTTTAACCTAGTAATACACTCAAAATCAATAATGAAAATGAACAATTTTGCTTAATTATTTTAACCAAGCAATACACTCAAAGAACATGATGGTTCGGGTGGTGGCGGTGATTGTCGTAGTGAGTGGCGGTGACTTTGGTGGTGGGTGGTAGTGGGAGGGAGAACCAAGAAGATGATGAAACGGGGAAAGGGAAAGAATGAATGAGGAAGAAGAGGGTGGAAATAAAAAAAATAACATGCGGATAAAAAATTCTAACTAGGATTACTAAGATGACACATGGATGTTGACTTAGTTAAAATTAATGATATATCATCATATTGGAGTTATTGCAAATAAATTTACTTTTTAAAGAATCAATTGCTAAGAAATTTTTTTATAGAAGTTTTATTAAATTCATTTTTTAGGAATTAAAACATATTTACGGTGTGTTTGATTGTGTTTTTGATTTTTTTGTTTTCAAAATTGTTTTCTAAAATAGTTTTTAAGAACTACTTTTTAGAACAATGAAAGAAAAAAACTTGTTTGGTATTATGATTTTAAAAATAGTTTTGAAAATAAAAAAATAAAAAACCCTTACTTTCTAATTCTTTTTAATTACAGTAATGACATTAATGAAATGAAAGAAAACAACATGTTTTCCGTGTCTTGGTTGTTTCCGAAACAAAAGCTGAAAATAAAAAACAAAAACAACTTTTTTCTGTTTTGGTTTTTCTGTTTTAAAAACAAAAAAATAGGAAACTGTTTTTAAATTAATTTTAAAAAAACATCTTAACCAAACAAGTTTTTTTGTTTTTTAATTTTATAAAACAGAAAACTGTTTTTAAAAACAGAAATAAAAAAGCTTTACTTAAATTCAAACTTTACTTTCTAACGTACTAAATAACCATTAACCATTGAAGGTAAGTGAAAAAATTTATACAAACAAGTGAACAACTATTTGAACACACTCTGGTCTATTTTCAAAATAATAAATGTATTTATCTCACTTATCAAAAACTATGTTAACTTTTGAATAAATAAATCATCACATTAGGGGTTTGTTTAATTGCATAAGTTTTTGCGTGATTTTTAAAAGCAATAAAATGGATCAGGATCAACAAGGTATTGGTCTAGTCGTAAGTGAGTTAGATCCCCAAGAGTAAGGTTATAAAATCAAATCCCAAAAAAATTATTTCTAAATGAACCGTCATCATATCCTGAACAAGTTAATACGTGCAATGACCAAAAATAAAATGTACGAGGATCCTCCCAAGGGTAGACTTTCTCAAGTTTTTCTAAAATTGAAATTTTGTATCTATCACTCTCTTCGTATCTATTAAATATACGGAGTCATTTAAATATTTATAAAAAGAAAGATAAATATAATGTTTCATTCCACTTGAGAGATCATATTCTCAATTGGACATAGATGGACCCTTTTAAATTTAGCTAGAATAGAGATACAAAAGATTTTACAAAATAAAGTCATTTAAACGTTTTACATGGGAATTATCATTATCTTGTATAAGAAATTACAATAGCTAATAGCCTAGGATTGTATTGTTGGACAATTTGTAGGGCTTTAATATGAGACCACCGAGGTTACAAGGAAGAGCCATCGTTGATGATAAATGTTTCTAGTTTTGAGCCAAGAGCCCAAGAGTCGGTTGGCCATTTTAGACACGCAAAAGGCCCAAAGAATGTAAGCAACCATAGCATGTACCTAGCCTATATTTGGATTGAGGGTAGGAGAAATTAGATGAAATGATTTTCATTGAAGGGCAGGGCCCAAAGGCAAGAGCCTTGAACAACAACCATACCATAGTTTTTGAAAAGAAAAAAAAAGATGAAATGATTTTATATTCTACTATTTCAATTAATTAAATGATGATAGAATGGAATGCAAGCCGATGGAACCCATTGCATTCCATATCTACCATAGTTTTTCTTATCCCACACCCCAATTTGGATGGAAGAGGATGGAATGATAAATCACATCACAGTTAAAATTATAGCTCTATTTTTCTACCCCTACTTATATTATATGATAAATTTGTTATATCTCATAATAAAATATCAAAAAATAGATAGAGGGTTTTGTTCCATTCTACCCTGTTACATTTTGTTTCATTGTATTCTATTATGTTTCATTTATTTATATTTCGTTAATCCAAATAGATAGGGGTATGCGCACAGGCCGAGTCATACCAACCAGGCTGACTCGACTCGAACACAAAAGTTCATGTTGGTTCGGGCTAATGGTATGATCAAATTTGTTTCTTGCTTATCCGATGAGTTCTGTTCGTTGTTTTTGAAGCATAGAATGTATTGTTTGTGATAATTTGATTTGGCTTCTCCTCCTTCCAAGAGCAACAATGATGCTCACCCCATTTCACATCAGCCACGTGTCATACACATTGAGTTGGTGAGGTTTGGATCTCTTCCGTCACTATACTCATGTGACGGAAATTCCAAATTGTGAAAGAAAACTCGTGCGAGAATCACAAAGCATACAATATAAGCCACCAATTCCTCACCAACAATTACCACCACGCCGCACGTTCTCATTACAACCTACACCGTCCGTTCCTAATCCAACGGCCCGCATCCAAATCTCCCTCACATGATGCCACTCCATTATTAACACACCCACCTCACTCTCTTTCACCAGATCGCGCCACCACCACCCATGGCCTCCATAGCGCTCACCACCGCCACGTTCCCCTCCCTCCGCCTCCGCCACTCCCCCAAACCGCCGCAGCTCCGCCACTTCCCCACTCTCAAACTAAAACCCTACACTTCCATTTCTTCTTCAGTCTCAACATTCCCACTCTCCACCCTCTCTTCCGTTCCGAGAAAACAACACCGCGCTCTCACTGTCAGAGCCTCTTCTTCACCCTCCTCAGCTTCCATAACCCCAGCTCCGGCTTCACCTCCGGCTCAGCCATGGCAAGGTGCCGCCATAAAACCCCTCTTAGCTTCCATAGTCACCGGGGTTCTACTCTGGTTCGCTCCAGTGCCATCCGGGGTCTCTCGTGAAGCGTGGCAATTGCTGGCGATTTTCTTAGGAACCATCGTCGGGATCATCACACAGCCACTGCCACTCGGCGCCGTCGCGATTTTGGGCTTGGGAGTCTCAGTTCTCACCAAAACCCTCACTTTCGCCGCGGCATTCTCCGGCTTCGGCGACCCAATTCCTTGGCTTATCTGCCTCGCCTTCTTCTTCGCCAAAGGGTTTATCAAAACCGGCCTCGGCAACCGTGTAGCGTACCAGTTCGTTTCCCTCTTCGGTAGCTCGTCGTTGGGGCTGGGTTACAGCTTGGTTTTCAGCGAGGCCCTTTTGGCGCCGGCGATTCCTTCGGTTTCGGCGAGGGCCGGTGGGATTTTTCTTCCACTGGTGAAGGCTTTGTGTGTGGCGTGTGGCAGTAACACCGGTGATGGAACGGAGAACAGGTTGGGGTCGTGGTTGATGCTTACTTGCTTTCAGACTTCTGTGATCTCGTCGGCGATGTTTCTGACGGCAATGGCGGCGAATCCGCTGTGTGCCACACTTACTTTGAACTCCATTAACCAGACAATTGGGTGGTTGGATTGGGCCAAGGCTGCTATAGTGCCTGGTTTGGCGTCGTTGATTTTGGTGCCTTTGATCTTGTATGTTATCTACCCTCCTACCCTGAAATCCAGTCCAGATGCACCCAAGCTTGCTAAGGAGAAGTTGCAGAAAATGGGGCCTATGACAACCAATGAGAAGATCATGACTGCTACTCTGCTACTTACGGTAATCAATTTGCATAACTTAGCTGTATTAGGGGTTCTGTGTAGATTATAGAGTAGCTCCAAATCCACTATTTTGAAACTCTGTTTGTGGATCACTTTGATAGTAGCTTTGCTATTTGCAATAGGTTAACTCTGTTGAATCGGTTTTTGAAGTTCTTAGTTTGTTAATCACTTATAGTCATAAATGGTTTGGGCGCTTGGCATTTCACATATAGGTGTGAAATTGAAAGTATAATTGCAAATTAATGTTTTTCTATGACAAATGCTAATGTAAATGCAGAAATGGCTCTTTGGCCACTCACATTCCAAAATTATGCTTCTTCATTTCTGTGTTATTTCCTTTAAGAATTTAATGTTTTATGTAAATAATATTACAGGTTGATTTCTTATCTGTTCTACTGGGTTTTCTGTCCTTTATTGATTTGAACACCCAATTTGCACTGGTAGGCTGATCATAGGACAAATGTGCATTGTGCTTTTGCTGCTGGCTGAGTAAACTGTAAAAATCTGACGTAATAGTCACGCCCTTGTTAAACTGAGTCTTTTTATGGTCTGCTAAACTAATCGTTTAGTAATTGATGTTTTACTGTGTACATTGTCAGTCCTAATAAGGTGAAGGTGCATACATATGTTGTGCTTTGGATGCCTTAGATTCTTCAATTTGTTTAGTAAATTATTCCCTCCCTTGCTCTATTTTACCAGGTGGGACTTTGGGTTTTTGGAGGGGTTCTTAAAATAGATGCTGTAACTGCTGCCATTCTCGGATTAGCTATACTCCTTGTCACAGGGGTTGTAACATGGAAGGAGTGCTTAGCTGAAGGAGTTGCCTGGGATACTCTCACATGGTTTGCTGCCCTCATTGCAATGGCTGGGTATTTGAACAAATATGGTCTCATTTCTTGGTTCAGTCAAACCGTAGTCAAGGTATCTTTTTTGTCTCCTCTCTACTCTCTCATACTCTGGTGGCTAATATTCATTTAAATTAGCTTATGCTGTTCCTGATAGTTGATCTTCAGTTCGCTTGCCTTTCATCTGTTCTCTGGAGTAAAATGGTGAACTTATGGTTATTTGTTTAATTTTGTTGCATCAATGTCGTATTGTTCTAGTTGTTTGACCAAATCAACCAAACACATGAACCTTTTCTTGATTTGAAATATTCAGAAGCTAAATAAGCTTCCTAGTCCAACCAACTGAATATGAATATTTGACATACTCGCCGCCAGAATAAAATGTTTTGTCAGCTTTTGCTTGTGCCTTCTCTTGGAATACAGTCTTCATTATGCATCTTGTTTCATTTCTGTGCTTGTTCTTTATTCTGAGTTTATCAATATCATTTAATGGTCAAAGCAAGTACTGAATCAAAGCTCCCTTCCTCTGGTATGTGTATGTGGATATGTTTGGTTTCTAAATTTGTCACCCACTCAAGGTCTTTTCTATTCAAGGCATTTTAGAATAGAAACAATGAAGGATAACAAATGGGTCATTATAAGTTATGATTCCTGTAAGTACTGTTGATTGCCACTGAAGAAATGCTTTTTAATTATGATTAAGTTTACACGCATATCATACTACCATCGTTATCCTGATTTGTGGCATCTACACATGCACATGCCAGAGAATACGCATTATGCAACATGTGTGTTTATAAAATTTCACTTTTTGTGGAATTATCAGTATAAATTATCGTATTCCTTGATTATTTTAATGAAACTGATTTTCTGATCTTATTATACAGTTCGTTGGTGGATTGGGTCTCTCATGGCAACTATCTTTTGGTATTCTGGTCCTTCTCTACTTCTACTCACATTACTTCTTTGCAAGTGGAGCTGCTCATATTGGTGCCATGTTTACCGCATTTTTGTCTGTTGCTACTGCTCTGGGGACTCCGCCATATTTGGGAGCCATTGTGCTGTCAGTCCTCTCCAACCTCATGGGCGGCCTTACTCATTATGGGATTGGGTCAGCGCCAGTGTTTTATGGTGCCAACTATGTTCCCCTCGCGCAATGGTGGGGCTATGGATTCGTTATTAGTATCGTCAACCTTATAATCTGGCTTGGACTTGGAGGAGTTTGGTGGAAATTCATTGGCTTGTGGTAAAGGGTCTTCTTCTGCAATAGAAATTTGCCGGCATATTTATCAAATTTAACCATCTGAATACATTGATGTACGAATTCTGGTTAATATCAGCAGTTGAAGCTAACTGCTATTTTTTCCCCGATGCTTTCCTGAAATAATCTTCGGGAGATTTTGATTCAGATTTAGGTGGAACCTGGATACAGTAGATCATTTTAGATCCGGGGTAGAACATTTACATTGTTATTGAGATGTAAGGACCTCCTGCTATACAGGATATATTGTAATTGTATGCCTCATTGTGTTTTTCCTAAAAAATGACCGACAAAGGTGCTGTTATTTTTGTCTGAGATGGCAATCGAAATTAAGATATTGCGTTCATGTAGCTAGAAATTTTGATAGATAATCATCAACTGTTAACAAATTCTTTCATCAGCTGGTGTTGTAACTTTGTGATTAGATGGATGATGAAATATTCAGTGTTACTTCTGTTTTATGATGTTCCAGGGCTTGCATGTAGGTTCATAAGCATGTTGTCAACGTAGCGAGGTGAGTGTGCTTTTCAAGTCATTAATCCAATTTACTGAATGGTTTTAAAAATATTTGAGTCTTCTAAATACTACTGGCTCTGAACTAAATTCAGTGTCTATAATATAACAATATATGTTCTTCCGGCATCAATTATGCGTTGTGGATTGATCGGAAAGAGATTTTTCAACTCTAATACCAACAATTTTGTTTGGAATTCTACATTTAGACAGTGAGGTCTGCAGTCTTTCAGAGTTTCAGGATAGTCATCAAAGCAATTTGCTTTTTGTTTTTTTTTTCTAGAAAAATTCAAATGATATAATTTGCATGAGTAAAATTTGTAAATCTTTTTTGTGATAAGTTCTAATTTCCATTATAAAAGCACTTCTTCATAGAGAAAGAAAAAGTTGGAAATTTTAAAAATATTGAAGGTACGTTACATATTAACCTCACCCCTCAGCACATGTAAAGAAAAGTAAAAATAACGTCAAAAAGAAAATACAACATAACCGCGCCCAATGCAGATCCTTTGAAAACTGTGGAGGATCCGGGTCTTGTAGTGATAGTTACTCATAAATTTGGTCTTTGTTATTTAAGATTGGAAAGATACTATTCACAAATGAGTAGAAAGTATATAATTTATAGCCTTTTGGATCCACTTTTAATACTTCCAAAATCATTTTACACACACTGAGCTTGGAGGGAATAGCTGACTAGAAATATGACATTTGTATAAGCTGAGAAATTTGAGATTCACATTTCACAGCAATGAACCAAAAACACTAGAGAGAATGCAGGGAGGCCATAGCCGTAGCAATCAGGAGTCTAAAGCATATTGAAGGTAAGGGAAAGATACATTACATACAGTTAATCATAATACTACTTAAAACTTTTTGCTTGAATAAGGAGGGAGTAAAAAGACTATACATTTTCAATATCTATGCTTTCTGGTTTCCAGTGTTGTGCCGTCTTTAAGACTTTCCTGTGCATCATTGTCCATGCCAAGGAAGAACAGGGCAACTGCTTGAAGATAGAATGCAGTGGGCCAGGTGGGAGATATGGATTGAGCTTGCATGGCATCTCCAAGTGCTTCTTGTGCCATCTCATTCATCAGGTAGCATAAGCAGCGCCTCGCATACACGGTTGGTGATACCATGGTCCCGCCATCGATGAACTACACAAAACAAGTATAGTGAATTCTCTCTTACAAA
Organism: Acmispon strigosus; assembly: GCA_030819835.1. Lineage (NCBI taxonomy): Eukaryota > Viridiplantae > Streptophyta > Magnoliopsida > Fabales > Fabaceae > Acmispon > Acmispon strigosus. The sequence continues at coordinate 63,964,633 of JAUAMA010000004.1, forward strand.
AACAAGTTATCATAGTTACACATTAGCCACTGATCAATCTTTCATTTAGCATGCTTTATAGGTAATGGAGGGGAAATATGATCTATGGTATACAGCATTGGCAATGTCTATTCTGATAATTTCTCCCTCTTTAACAACTTTCAAGATATATAGATATATTTGTAACTATACATCCATTTAAAACTAAGGCTAATGGGTAATTCCAAAGCAATGACCTCCTTCTAACCTTTGGATATCTATTGGCGCCCGTGCAAACATAGGTTAGCACGCACTTCAAGACAAAAAATGAATGAAAGTATTTTTATGGATTGAGATGAAAATTCATTCACAGTGCACTCTACTGATATAGTCTTCTTTACCAACTCATCATTCTAGTTCTAGCTCAAAGATTCAATGTAGAAAAGGCCAATTATGTTAGACATGCTGACAGATTTCACTAAATCAACAATGGGAAAACATTTATTTGTTTTGATGAGTTATATGAATGCAATACTATGAGGTCACAAAGAATTGATTTGGGTGTTCTTTTGCAGATTTTTCCTGAATGCCTATTGCAAGCATTTATTTCGGACTTACTTGGGTATAGCAGTCAGTGGCCGTAGAGAAGTCTTTAGCACGAAAAGCAGAATCTCCATGCTTCTTAGAATTTAGTGTATCTTGTATTTGATTTGTCCACATTTGAAAGGACAGCTGTGATGCAATGAAAGGATACAAATCCATAAACATAAATTCACAAGATAGAGGAAGGTCCAGTTCCTAAGAGCTAAAGAAAAATTATCAAAGAATACACTATTTGCCATGCTACAGAATCAAACTTTATAAGGCAACGGCAATGGGAAAAATGAAAACCGTGATATAACATTCTCTTATGAAGAAACCCAAATGCACAAAATTGCCATGCATAAGAAAGGTTTTCAACACCATCACCATGTCTCAGATATCAATAATCAGTAGCATGTAGCAAAGGTCATGCCTCTTTATAACCAAATGCAGACGGTGTTGCATGACAATTTAACATGAAGAAAGAGTACTTGGCAGTTAAACATTGATACTCAGAGACAGTTAAAAAACTACAATTGGAATTTATAGACACCAATACCAAAACAAAATTGCAAATTCATACATTCCGTATCAAGTGGGTTTTCAATTTTCTTGTAAGAAAGACAGAAAAGTTAAGATAAGAAAAGCCTCTTACAACAGTCTCTTCATAAAAGTATAATTGAGAAAGAAATAGAAACAATGAATTACCTCATTTGCAACATCTTCATCATCCTTATACCCCACCTTTTCCAAAATTTCATGTATTGCAGTTAGATCTCTTCTTGAACAAGCTTCACCAAAAGGTGTTAATGAAATTGTTTCCTTTGGTGATAGACTCCCATCTGGTATGCCCAATAAAACAGATGAAGGTACCTGTGAAATACAACCAATGGTAAGCCAAATGCCAAATATGTTTCTATGTTTCCCACTAGCTTCTCTTTGTACAAGTCAACCAAGTAAAGTTTGTTCACGATTGACTAGTAATGGAAGAACTTGAGAATAAAAGAAGGGAATGAAGTGAAGAGAAAGAGCATACTGAGGTTTCTTTTTGAAGAGGGGTTAGAGCAGTCACGAGCGTTTTGGTATTTGGTCTCTCACGAGGCTCATATTGTAAACAACGCGAGGCTAATCTCACTAACTCAGTTCCATCATCATTTGAAAAATGACCTTCCAAACCTGAGTCCATCAGCAACAGAAAGTTTTTGCCTCGTATAAGGTCAAGTGCCTGTATATGAAGGGAATATGGATCAACTCTATAAATGCTATGATCATTCTAAGCCAAACCATCACAGGATTTTAATCAAATCATCTAAAGTACTAACATTTGATAAGTCAAAGATTTACTGAACAAAACACCACCTAAAATTAAAATGAAGACATGAAAAGGGGAGGAGGGAGTATACATGACTGGGTGGAATATGCTTTCCGCTCATAAGATCAAGCAATAGGGTGCCAAAACTGTAAACTACACTTTCAGCAGTGATTCTTCCTGCCAAATTTCAAACAGGTGTTAGCTCAGTTAAGAGAAAAGGCTATACTTTTGTCGATCTTAATCAATTACTACCTGTCCTTAAGTACTCTGGAGGAGTGAAGGCTAAATTTGTGCTATAGCTTCTGCCATCTCTACTATTTTTCATGAGTCCAAAACAAGAGAGTCTAGGGTTGCCATCCTGTCCACCATTGATACCATGTAATGTAAGAGATCATTGATAAAACATAGTAAAAAGAGGCAAAAGAAAACAGGTTATAAAAGCTGAAGTACCTGATCAAACAAAATTCTATAAGCATTAAGATCATGGTACAATGCCCTTCCTTTAATGCTGCAGTATTCCAAAGCTTGTGCTAAATACAATGCCACCCTAAGCCTCATTGCCCATTTCATAGGCTGGGTCTCCCCTGCCACAGCATTTCACACAAATCACAAAATGAGGGGTTTACATGGAGATAATGTTTCACAGCCTATACATGTTTGGATTTACGTTCAGATCTTCCAGAATCAATTCTACTACCACAAAAGCTACTAGGAGTAGCTTCTCCCATAATTAATTCTCCTTCCAACCGTGTATCCAAACATGTTTCAACAAAAATGGGGATGAAATTAAAAGAGTAGATTACATAAATTTAGCACCAAATATAGCTTCTAAAGCAAAATGCCTTATCCTTGTCAAACAGAGAGGTCCAATAGAGACTTCAAAATAGATCTTTTCTTCTATGGATTGCTGAATAAATGTAAGATGGAAAACCAAACGAATGAGAACTTACAATGAAAAAGATGTCTGGAGAGAGTTTCATAGGGCATGAACTCAGCAACAAGCAATCTCTCTTCTCCTTCACAGCAACACCCAACCAAGTTAGCTAATCTTTCATTCCGGAGCTGCCCCACTGCTCTTGCTTCCTCCTGAAAAAATGCCCACACAACATCAATCAAACATGAACATTTTCCACTCACAAACACACAACAGACATGCAATGAAAAACCAGAAGTAGAAGCAGCACGAACAAGGAATTGTCGAGAATCAGGCCAAGCAGACTTGTTGAATCGCTTCACGGCAACCAACCTATCATCTTCAACCCTTCCTCTGTAGACAACATTGGGGGCTTTCTCACCATGCTCCGAGACAATGTTCTCAGGTGAAAATCCTGAAGTTGCAATTTTTAGCTGATCCAAGCTGTACTCAGTGAACCCCACCCAAGAATGCTTCTCATTCTTGCTCCCATCATCTGTACCCAGAAACCAAACCGTGTTAAAGACTAAAACTTTACACTCAAATCACCTTCATCTTCTTCTACTGTTCCCAGAAAGTGATTATATAAGTGAGAAATTAAAGAAGAAGAAGCTCACCATTATCAGAGTCATGAAGGTTTGATTTGATATTGGAAGGCCACCAGCACAGAGAGAATTTGGAGCAACGAGCTCCCATTGGTGAGAATGCAATCCCACGAGAAAGAGAATGACTGAATAAGACTCTCTCTCACTCACTCTCACTCTATGTGAGTGTTTCTCTCTCCAACAGTTCTTCTCTTTCTCTCTCTCTCTCTCTCTGTCTGCCTGTCACTTTTATGTAGGAAGAATGAAGAAAGAGGGACTAGAAGAAAAGAAAAAGATAACACAGGGAAAATTAAATAAAATGAAGACAGGTTCAGAAAAATAGAAGAAAGTAAAATACGGCGGTGTTTGGGAAGAGAGAAAGTGAGTCAGAAAAAAAATCACATTATTTTTTGGGGATCCAAAGGATTTTCTTTCCTCCAATCCAATGAAAGATATCAGTCACACCACCAGTCACCACTTCTCTTCATCATTCCCCTTTTCTTTTAAGAAAATAAAAATAAAAATGTTTATTTTTGATTAATTTACCAAAAAATATTAAGCATTTTTTGAAATTGTTAATTATTGTTATAATAATAAGTCAAAATTTTAAAATTCTGTCCATATTTACAAATTATGATAACTTACACAAATTAGTGAAATTATACCAAGCGTGTAGGTTTCCTCTGGAACGTAGGTGCGTTAAATATTTGAAAAGAATAGTTTTGTCGCTCATAATAGTTATACCTAGCTATAAATTGCGAAACCAATTAAATAAATAAAAAATTAGTGAAATTACATTGCAAGTTTGCAACTAGTAGAATAATGAGCGAATATGCACTTTTGTCTTTGGAAGTGTATCTCACTCAATAATTCGTTCTTAAACTAAGGAAATACCTTTGATAGTCCCTGGATGTGTAAAATTTTGGTTAAGTTAGTTCCTATAAACTAACATTTTATGTGACCAAAAGGACAAATTTGACCGACATTTATATATTCATAAACAACGTAAGGTATTTCCTTAATTTATGATTGAATTATTAACCGAGATATACTTCTATGGACGAAAATGTTTATCCACTCGTAGAATAATATATTACCCTATTTGTATACACATGAAAAACTAAGATAGAAATAATTTTTCTTAGATTCTGTGGTTGTTCACCATCAAACACACACTTAGCCTCTTGTTGTAAGGCTAATTTAGAATCTTATAAATAATTAATAACACCACTAGTTAATTTCTTTTTTAACTTGGCTTTTTTTCATTTTATTCAAAGTACTCTGATATTTTATTCTAAAGTTAAATATTATTATAAACTATGTTATGCTAAAAAGAAATCAAACAAGTTTCTTCTCTCTGCATCTAAAAAACAAGTTTCTTCTCTCAATGTTTGTTTTTAAAACAAAATATATCAATCTTGTTTTTTTTTGTTATATATATCAATCTTTTTTTTATGCTTCGAGATTTCAAAACGGTTTATAATATAAGCTTGACAAAAAGTTTGTTCTGAATACTTTAATTCTGTTGAGCTATTTTGTAAAATAATTGTATAACATGACTCTCAAAATAATAATATCAAATATGCCAAGTAAAATTAACTTCATCTGAGTAAAATTGATTTTTGGTATTAGAACTATAAGCTTTTAAACATGTACTTATATTTTCACATTGAAAGTGATTTTACTTCAACATAAAAACAAAATAAATTATTCTACTTATTTTAAAAATATTATTTGCAAATGAAAAGTACAATCAAATACTTTGTATGACTTATATGAAGCATCCGAGTTGAAGGTGAACTTTGATAAGTCAAGAATTTTTTGTATAGATAATATTGATCGTAGAAGACAAAAGGAGCTATCTACCGTCTTTGGGACATGTAGAACAAATAATCTTGAGAAATATTTTGGTTTACTTTTTCTTAAGACTTAAGGGTAGAGTGATCAGGGAAAGTTATCCTTCAATTACTGATAAAGTGAACACTCGGTTGGCATCCCACAAGAACAAGTTGTTAAATAAGGCACGCATGCTATGTCTTGTTAATTTGTTTAGGCTTCTCTTCAAATTTATGTGATGCAAACTCTTTGGTTGCTTGATCTGTTTGTAACCATGCTGATAGAATGATTCACAATTGCATTTGGACTAAGGGAGGGAAAAATCGCTTTTAGAATTTGGTTTCTTTAAAGGAGATTGTTATTTCCAATTCAAAGGAAGGGTTGAGGCTCAGGCATTCTCTTGTAAATAATGAGGTTTTTCTTGGAAAGCTTATTCATAGTCTACTTTATTCGACTTACTACACGATTAACTCTATTTCAAGCTAAAAAAACATGTGAATTCTCTACACAAGTTTGAATCTAACTCTATTTCAAGCTAATAAAAGATGAAGATCAAGAGAAAAATCATTTAATCAAAATCAAAGAACATGATTTTTGTATTAAGGGAATCACATAGAATACACAAGTACCATTAAATTACATCTAATCACAACAAAAGAGAAAAGAGATAAGTGCACAACTAAGCAGTTTTCCCTTCTCAAAACTCCATTTTTCATCCCAAAATTTGGATTATCTTGATCTTCTTGAAGCTTTCATCCTACATAAAAATTAGGGGATTAAACATGATTTTTACACAATGTCTATGTTAAAACTTAATATTTAACAAATTAATCAATTGGAGGTAAAAGCAATGAATACTTGAAGCACACTTATCAGCGATGCCAGAGGGAGGAGGACGAGGCTGAGGGTGGCGAAGGAGGATGAGGGAGGGGCCAGGGGAGAGGGTGAGGGTGGTAGATGAGGAGGGTGTGGGTGGATCGGGTGGTGTCGCTGAATGAAGGAGGGACAGGCAAAGGGTGACCGTGAGGATGACGCAGCGAGAAAATGAGTGAGTACTGTGAGGGTTTGAGGGAGTGAGAGAGATAAGATGGGACAAAGAAATCAATGAAGATTATAGGTCAATTCTAACTTTTGGGCCTGCGAAATGGGTCGCACCCAGTTGACATTAACATTGGTCATAGCCAAAGCTAAAATGACATTAACATTGGTCATGAGTGGATGCTCACTTGACATGAAGGGTCCATGATATGATATTCTTTAACACTTCAACTAAAAATAATGGAGGTATTTGGGAGATCGACAAACCCGTCTGGGTTAAGGAAATATCGAATAAAAGGGCCTTTTCTTGATCAACCTTTCCAGCTCTCACTTGCTCACCATATATCCTGAACCACATACTCAACTGGGCCTATTTGCCAATCACATAGGAGCTGTCTTTTGTTTTTTTACATGTATATTGTATCCTTCATGAAAACCAAACTATTCTATCGGGAAACATCCACAAACTGATTAGATTAAGTGACTAACTCTCTCAAAGATATTTTTACTCGCATGAATGATTTGAACCCGAAACCTCAACTTGAATCAATCGGTTGCTGCTAATCACATTGCAACTGTCAGCCATATACTCAGATATTTTCTTCTCTTTATATATTATACCAAAATCTTATGAAGCAAAAACAAGCTACCTAGGTAGGTTTCGTGTTAGAGACAGTTATCTTAATTTTCCCAAAATTTCAGCACAGAGACTGATGACAGTACTCCCTGGTTTGCTAGGGAAATGTCCAACATGGATCTGAGCAAATCTCTTCAATTTGGGATGTGCCTGCTATAGGAAAAAGGGAGCAAGGGACGTTTTTTTCTTTATCAGACCGTACCCCTGCCCATCATATAGCACATCATTGACAAAATAGACATAAATAAAATACACGAAAAAACAGATTCCAAATATATATGTATATATATATAAAATTTGAGTTTTAAAATACATGTATAGCTCGTTTTTACCGTCACAATCAATCATATAATTTATTGGAAGAAATCTACCACTTAATATAATCTTAGAGTTTCAATAAATTAATTAGTGTAGGATGTGAGAAAACTATAATAAAAAATAAATCAATCGCATACTTTCTTTAATTTATAGTATGAAAAAATTGCTCTATAAATAATATTCTTATCTTCTTCTCTATATCTATATTGAGTTATTTAGTACAATAAGCAGGGGGGACCTGGCAACTTTTCTTATAGTTGATGCTAAGCTGCAGCAAATAGCAATACTCAAACTCATGTGGAATGAAAAGTGCAGACGCGTGCGTGTGAATTAATAAAGAATCTCTGGCTTGAACGCCTTTGGCATGAAATATGAGTCGTTGTCAAATGAAAGGGAAGTGCAGAGGAAATGTAATGTAATGATGTTAGCAATGCAGGTATATAGAAAAGGTAAAAGCAGCATTAGCTTTTGATACGAAAGTAAATGACGAAAGGCATGCATGTGATGTAACACGAGTCTCCTATATCAGGCATGCATGCAATGCATGCTTCATCAATCATCATCCTACGCCTACAGAGATATTAAATGGAAATAAAGGCATTGGAAAAATGGAAAGTAAGGAGTAGCACTGCAGGTGCAACGACTCTGCGCCCGTGGATCATCAAGAAGAAATATACATTATTAAATTGAGAAAAATAATTTGCTTACTAATTCAATTACATTTGGAGTGGCAGAGGCTTCCCAATTAAAAAGAACACCAATATAGTGTTTGAGTTGGGCGACCCTCCTCAAAATAACCTTCGGTCATGATTAGTGATGGACCTTTGAAAACACCATTAAGGCGAGCTCGGCTAACAAGGTGTAACTGGCGAGCTATGTTGGAATCACGGGAGTGACTTTTTGGCTTGCAAGGCCAAGTGGGCTCCTGCGGACGGTCTAGTTGAGCTTCAAAATCCTTGGAAATCTGCAAGGTACATTTGATGAGGACTTCATCTCCTAGTGAACCGGCTCAGCACATGATGCGTTAGCTTCAACCTTCTTGGAGCAAGCCAAGTGTAACCGCAGTGTGTAATAACTCTTGGATTCTAATTATATGAGCCCCAAGAAAATGAATTGGTAAGGATGGTATTGATGCTGCAGGGTGTAAAACAGGGCCAATAATTTAAATTGAGAAAATTGCTATACTGTGAGTGTTAGTTTCTCATTGATAATATGCAAGGAGAGGTCCTGTGGCTGCCACAAATATATATTTGAGCAGGGTGCTGGTTCTTGTGTGTAGAGGGAGGTTTTGTGTGCCTCTCATATGTTTCTTATGTATTGCCCTTCTTCTTTATTTTTTCATGTTGCTTGGTTTGACACACTTTTTGTGAGTGTTATTCATTTTCTTTTGTATTTGGGTTGGAGTACCCCTTGTACTCCCTTAATACAAATAATGGCTTATAAAAAAAAATAAAAAAATATGAGCCCCAGGAGTCCAATTAGGAATTAGGTTTAGGGTTTATGCCTCTCCAACTATAAAAGGAAAATGTTCACTTGTAATTAACATGTTCGCTTGATATAATACAAAACATAGAGGATGTGTTTAGATTTCCGTTGAACTTAATGTGAATTCATATTGAATTTGATGTAGCAAAATCATATTTTTTTAATTCACGTTAAACTCAACATGTCATATTCTAACTTCTCTACTAATACATTCATATACATGAAATCACGCGTTTGTACCAACGTCAAACCAAACCATCCATAAAGACATAGTCAAACAAGAATCAACATCTTAATTCTTAGCTCTAGACTTCTTTCAATAATATTTGGTGTATACTATTTTAGTGTAGAAACCTAAAGCTAAATAAGAAGAGGAGAGAGATAAATAGTAGATGCGATTTATGACGTGGTGATGTGAAAGGAAAAGAGCGATAAAAGGTGTAGATATTGTTTGGATAAAGTTTCATTCACACTCTCTTATGGAAACCAGATGTTAAAAAGAGAGATAGGAATAAAATAAAGAGATAGTAAGAGATTGATTAGTGATATAATTAAAAGATAAAGATAGTAAATAGAAAGTAAAGTAAAAATAAAGTTAATATGTGAATGAATCATATATAACAATTGGGACTATTTTATAATTCATTTTGAGATTAAAATAAATTGTGTGAAGAAAGTTTTGATGGTCAGAATACTAACCAAAGAAAAACTAATTGATTGAAACTGAATGAAACATAAGGCAGAAAAGCTTGATGTGAGTTTTGACTAAATTTTATATTTGAATTAGCTGAACCCAATTAATTAGCTAGCTTTGTGAGTTAAAGAAAAATGGGAACAGCAGCCAAGGTTTCTTGTATATGTCTGGTTTTATTAGCAGTGGTTTTCAGAGGTTCAACAAATAATGCAACCGGTGAACAGACTCAACACGACGGCGGGGTCGTATGCGTTGGTGGGGTCGAAGGTTCGACGTCACGCGCACGTGGTGGCGAGGCTGAGGCACGCCGGTGCGCTCATTCTTGGGAAAGCGAGTCAGATGGAGTGGTACGGGGCTCGTTCTTCTACTCTGCCGCCAGAGGAGGATTTGCCAAGGTTAATTCTAATTATATCCAAAATTAGGTGTTAATGTTATAAGTTTGTATCCTACCGCTTCGTGCGCTGACCGTGGGGCGAATGATTAGTTTCACGGCAACCAGCTGTGGGGACCTTGGTCAAGACAAAAAAAAAAAAGGGAATTGAAAATAAAATTATAAATAGCCAAACTAAATATTTGTACATGCATTATGAGTTAGAATTTTTTAAGAGTTATATTAAAATATTATTCGATCGAAGATTTTACTCAACGAAAATTGGAAAATTTTGGCCAATTCAAAGTGCCCTAAAATTATTCATATTTGGACACTTTCATGAGAAAAGTGAATTGTATAGGGTATTATTGTAAAATCTTACAAAAGAAATTACGAATTTTATTTTAGCTTTGTCTCAAAATTGATTTGAGAGTTAGAATCAATTAAAAATAGAAGAAAACTCAAAATTAATTCAATCAATTAGAATACTTGTAAGTACGTATTTGGATCAAAATTGATTATAGCAAAAATAGTTGAAAGTAAACTCATTCATGTTTAAATACATTTATAAAAAAATTAGTTTTGTCGGGTAATGTTATGAAATTTAGTTGTACAATCTCGAAATTAATTATGTTTGACACAGAAGTTACTCTATTTAGCTAACTTCTATCAAAATTAATTTTGGGACTAAAACCAATTTTCCAAAATAACTCGTAAAGATGTATATTATCATCCAAAATTGATTTTATCCGGTCAGAATTTATTCTGAACTTTCCTAACTATGCCTGTTGATGCGAAAGTTGCATGAATTTTATAAAGTATAAGCTATTCTCTTTTTATGAATTAATTTAAACAATTTGTTTTTTATGAGTTAGCTATTTGATCAACTCCTGCAGACGGTTTCAGATTTGTTGAAAATTTGATCAAGATTATACATGATTAAGTTTTAAGGCCGATACCATGATTAAAGTATGTTATAGAAAGAGGTAGTAGATTGATTTCCAACTTTATTATGTTGGGTACAAAATTCTGAAACTGCTTAAAATAGATTGGAAATTCAGAGTGGTCACAATTGTAATATGCTAGTTAGCATAGTTATTTCATTTCAATGATATACACCTAGTTTGTTAATTTATCCATGTAACAAGCAGAATCCTTATGTGGAGTCTCAAAGTCCCTGTGGATCTAGCTTTGGATCTGCCATTTCAGTGGCAAGTAACATGGTGGCGGTTTCTCTTGGGACTGAAACCGATGGTTCCATTCTTTGCCCAGCTGATCACAACTCAGTAGTGGGGTTCAAGCCCATCGTTGGACTGACTAGCAGGGCTGGTGTCATTCCAGTTTCACCTCGCCAAGATACAATAGGGTAAGAAATTGCTGTCTTGACAATATGTAACATCTCAGCGCTAAAGAGCCTTAATACTCACTTTGAGGTACACAGTGAACAAAAACTATTTTTATGAATTGAGATAAATGTGTTTTCATGTTAACTCAACTGATATCTAAATAAACACTAAGAAAAACTTCTTCCACTTTTTATCTCGAAATTAGTGTTAATGTCTGTTTAGACTGTTCCCAACCGTATCCAAAATTAGTCTAAATCTTGTACTTAAATTTCAAATGTCATTATGCATATTTGCACAGGCCAATATGCAGGACAGTTTCAGATGCAGTTCATGTGCTTAATGTCATAGTTGGGTTTGATTCTAGAGATTCTGAAGCTACAGAGTCAGCAGCCAAGTTCATACCTCAAGGTGGTTATAAGCAGTTCCTCAAAAGAGAAGGGCTCAAAGGAAAAAAAAACTTGGTGTTGTGAGGAATCCAATTTTGAATTCTTATAATGGTTCCAATGCCATTTCCATCTTTGAGGATCATCTCAATGTGTTGAGGTATAATGCTGACACTTATGTTGCTAAAGCTATCACTGGCACACTCTAGACACTAAAATGTTTTAAATAATAAATATATTTTGCACTAATACTGAGATTGTGTTGTTTTTGCTAATTCAAGGCAAAGAGGTGCAGCGGTGGTAGATAATTTGGAAATAGAAAACTTAACCTTTATTCTCAACCCTTTGCAAAGTGGTGAAATGACAGCCTTACTGGCAGAGTTCAAGTTGTCCATTAACCATTATCTGAAGTAGCTTGTTTAATCTCCTGTGAGGTCTTTAGCTGAGATTATTGAATTCAACATCAATAACCCTGACTTAGTAAGTATATAGCATCATTTTTATGTGTTCAATAGTTTGGGAAGGCATTACTAATCAGGCATTACAGCTCTTGTTGAGCTTGTTGCTTCAAACCATTCTATCCAAGAGAAAATTATTCATAGAGATCTGCATAGTGTAAACACTCAACAGATACACAAAGTGAGAAAGTAAGAGGAGAAAAATAATGAATGTAATATATAATGAATGTGATAAAGAGAGATGGAGAGAAAAATAAGATGTATGTTGAGTGTTTGTACTGTTTTAGTGTCTAAGTATCATTAGTGATAAAGTAGAGTACTTATTTAGAGGGGTGGGGTAAAGTTTTTTTCCTACACCAGAATTCTAAGTTCTTTTTCATTGAAAATCACCTATTTTTTCTACCTTAGTTTTTCTTTCACCTGTAATGCTTTCAGATATCCTCACTATGCATAGGATACTTATGACATAGAAGCATGTATTATTTGCAAAGCACATGATCATTAGAGATTATTATTCCTTTAATGATTGCTCCACTTGGTTTAGCAGTAATGAACAGTACTTTTTCTCCTTGTCACAGGAAAAGACAAAAGAGCATGGACAGGATTTATTTATTGCTTCAAATATGACCCGTGGCTTCGGGCACAAGGAAATTGATGCAATGGAAAGTATGAAGCACTTATCACAAAATGGGTTTGAGAAGTTAATGAAGGAGAATCAGTTGGATGCAATGGTGACCTTAGGCTCTGGTGCTTCTGTGGTGCTAGCAATTGGAGGCTATCATGCAATCACTGTCCCAGCTGGGTATGACAGCCACGGAATGCCGTTTGGTATCTGCTTTGGGGGTTTAAAGGGAACTGAGCCAAAACTTATTGAGATTGTTTATGACTTTGAGCAAGCTACTAGGGCAAGGAAGCCTCCCCCTAAGTTTTTCTTCACCTAAAGAAATTTAAAGAGAAATTCTTGTACTAAAGGATTTCCAATCATTTCAGATTTGATCAATAGAAGTACAGCATAAAATATGTAATATAATTTGAGAAAAGTTGAGCACTATATATAATACATGTACTACAATTTACTCATACTATTCACACTTCACTTGATTGATACTTCAGAATGATGGTTTATCAGATGATACATTTTGAATATGAATATTTGCTTCTGTTGAAAAAAGAAAGAAAGCATAATATAGTAACTAGGTCCTGCTCCACCAATCTTATACTCTAGGTCTATATGCAGCATACTATTAGACCCTACCAACTGGAGAGACTGGTGGATAAGGAACAAAACTTGCAGGAATGTCCTCTAATTTACCAAAAGCCTTCAGTTCCTCAGTTTGCACCACTAGTGTCTCTCTTGGAAATTTCCCTTCAATGGAGTTTCTTGATCCAGAAAGCTCATGTGGCATCTTGCTATCCAGTAATGCTATGCAGATGGAGAATGCTTGCAAAAGGGTGAGTGATGGATCAAAGGCTATTGAATACATTCCATGCTTAAAGGGTCTGAGACTGATTGCCGGCCTGAGCTCTTGTCCATTCCTCTATGTTTGGCAAAAAAAGAGATACATTGATTAAACTGCTAGTCAATAATAACAATGCAAAATAAGTTTAATCAACACAAAGTACCTGTACAAAAAGATCAAGTTGATTTTTGGATGATCTTGGTTTTCCACTAGCAAGAATTTTGAGTTTGCAATCCAAATCCCAGCCACCACAGTCACATGATCCACCTGATTTCCAACGCTCCAGCAGTGAGGAAGGTCCACCCTTAATTGGAAGACTATGAACCCCACCTGGGAGCACAACCGTTGCATGGACACGGTCATGACTATCACCGTGGCAATTCCCCTGAAGCCGATCATTGATGAAACTGATAGCTTTAGGTACTTTGACAACAATTGCAGCAAGCTCGTCGACTGGCTGATAGTCAGTGCCCTGAACATCCCCCTGCTCCAGCTTCACAGAAAACAAAACAAACTCTTTCATGGTAGAGGAGTCCACACAGTTCTGGCTGGTTAAATCATAATGGTGTGAATCAGAAACCTTCATTTGGGCGATGGCATGGGGGATGCAATTAGGACCTTTGCTCCTGCCTGCTTGATTCATCCAACTTCCATTCTTCTTCTTAACCTCCCTGGAGGTGAAAAAGGTATAGATACAGCTGCATGCATCGTTTCCTGAGACGCCCAAGTCCTTCACTGTGGCTGCAAGAATGTTGCTGTCTGTGTGGTCAACGGCAAACGTGAAAAGGGGATGGCCATTCCTCACAGCAATTCTCAGAAGAGCTTGAGTCATTGATGGGATGTGCTTCTTGTCCTTTGAAGAATCAATGGTATTAACTTGGCTAGAACCGACCCTGTCCACTTCTTTCTCTGGCTGTACAGTGGAAACTTTCCCATTAGCAGACCTGCAATTCTTCTTTGTTAACACTGAATCCTTCTGAGATAATTCTGAAGAGGGAATGCTCTTAGCTGTCTTTGATTTCAGCAATGGATCCAGTAACCTCTTTAAAGGGCTTGATCTGCTTCTGCCCTCATCACCAGGTTTATTATTGTCTGAAATCTTTGAGCTAGCACAACCTCTCACATTTTCTGAACTAGTTTCTGTACTAGATTTAAGAGCTGCTATGGAGCTCGGACGTGACACATGCCCAACCTCTTTACAATCTGATTCTTTGCTTGTATAGCCAATGCTGATGCTTAATCGACGAAAAGCTGAAGAGCTTCTTGACTTTTCAGAATTTACTTTTTGGTCTAATCCATGGACAGGCTTACTTGCAGATGAAGAATTCGCTATGGTTTGTTTCTTTTCCTCAGCTTTTCTAGATTTGGATGGGCTTATTTCCACTTTGACCGATAAGGATGATGAGAAAGTAGATAAGGGTGATGAGGAAGTAGAACCAGGTTTGGTACTTCCCAAATCTGTGGAACTACACCCTGACCCTTTACACTGAGGATGATTATTGCTAAGTTCATCTGGAAGCGGACGGGAGTGCGAAATATCATGATTGCGATATTCATGAAAGAGTTGCTTAGGCTTTTCCGAAAAGCTCAAACGACTATAAGTTTTTGACTTCTGAGGCATATGAGGAACTCGACAATGACTATCCCGAGGGCTATCTCTAGGCAAAATATGAGAAAATGGATCGCTTTTCCTGGGCGTACCTTGCACAACATTATCAATACTTGGTTCTCTCAAAGTCTCCACACTTTTTACCGATCCATCATCTTGTGTTGATATTTCCAGCTTAGCACATGATACTTCCTTATGCATTTCGTCATTTGAAGAGATTCCTCTTCCCTTATCAATATGAGGATCCAAATGTTTCCTGTTGCATCCTTTCAGTCTACTGTTAGGATGGTTCTTTGAAGCATGATCATCTGCTCTAACATATTTGCTCTGTGCGTTCATATTACTTGGGCTACCTCTCAAATTCTGACAATTTCCAACACTTCTTCTTGGGGATTTGACGGCATGAGATTGGCCTAGCATTGGAGATGCCATAAAGTGAGATTGCAGTGATAGATGCAACATCCTTTGATCAGAAGGATTACTATGACTTTTACTAGAATTGCCAGATAACCTTTCTGTTGAAACAGAAGAGGATGCATTACTAGATGTTGAGCTCCTGCCGCCTCTATCCGATACATGTTTATGACACTCCTTCCATTGTTCTAGGCGGGTCCAATCAATAACCCCAACGTTCAACACTTTCTCACGATTATTTCCTCCCCTTTCCAAATAACCTGGCAATTTGGACATGTACCTTACCAGCTCATCTTCTTCATTTTCCCTTCCATAATGCCCTGCCTTGTGGCGATTCCCAGAAGATTTTAAAGAGCTGTCTCCCTTACTTTTGTTAATGCCATGATGATGATCAGCACCTGACAAAGTAGACTTCTCTGACTTTAACTGTTCACAAAGCTTTCTACTCATGCTGATAGACAGTTTCCTGAATTTTATTTCAGATCCGAAACATATCCACCAATTATCTGAGCTTCAGCACTGGAACCAGTCTACCACCTTCTTGTCTTTGGAAAATATTGCAGTCCAGAAAATACTAATGCTTGTTTTTCTTCTGCAAAGCTGGATTACATTTAAAAAAACACTATTAACTTCCAGAAACAAAGATTTCAAGCTAACTGAATTATTACTAATTGTGAAAGATAAAATATATCACGGATATCTCATGTGAACCAAACAAGCCCACCCGTAAGTAATATCATAACAGCAGAAAATTAGATTCATGGTGTTACCCTAAATCAAATTGTTTCAGGCAACTAGAATACAAATCACATCACAAGCAAGTGGAAGTGGAAGTGGAAGTGGTCCCTGCAAATGACACAAACCCAATTTTGAAATTGTAAATAGAAGATAAGGCACAAGGACCCGTCTTCATCAGAAATCAAAGTTTCTTTTGTTTTGCTACAACTAACGGAAGAGACAAAGATCCCCAGCTATCATTAGCCGAATCATATGAGAATTTCAAAATCAAATAACACAATAGTTGGGTTGGGCATCATTCTTGTCAGGTCCCCAATTTTGAAAGGAAAAACGATAAAATTGCACATGCCAAGAAAAACAACATTAACAAAAAAAAAATCAAATTTTTCTTCTCCCCCATCTTACTCACTAACCAAACACTACGCATTGGCCTAATTAACGAAATATAGCAGAAAGTGATGTAAATTGTGAGTCTAAGAAATTGTACATAGATAAGGTAAAATTTGAAGGTGGGAATGTATGCATACCGAAGAAGCGGTGAAGGTGGGTGGAGAAGCGAGGAGTGTCGGTGCTGCAAAAGGACATGGCATTGAGCAAGAGAGATAAATAATGGAATTGAATTTATCGCCTGAAACAAAGACTGTGTGAGAGAGAGAGAGAGGAGAGAGTGGAGGAGGTGAGGTGATTTGTTTTTTATGTTATGAGTGCGTGCCACTGCGGTAGGAGGTGCTGACAAGTGACAATGTAAGAAAAGTAAATCCTCTTAACTCAGCTTTTTACGTTGTGCTAGATCATGTTACCAGCCTATCTATAGAGAAATATAGGAGAACACTAGAGAAATAAACTATGTTATGCTATGCTATCAAATTGGAAAAGAAAAGTAGAAAAAGAAAAATAGTGAAAATATGGTGTGAATGAATTAAATGAAAAAAGACAAAAGTTGAATAGTTATTTATGGGAGATTTTTTAGAATTGATTCTAAACCAAAGCTAACTATATGGAAAGTGTGATTTTATGTTCTTAAATTCAATGTAGATTTGTGTTGACCTCGTACCATTTTAATTGTTGTTGAATTTAATACGGATTCATATTAAAACTAACATGTTATAATCTTATTTTTTCTTGTTATAATCTTATTTGAAATTGTTGTTTTAAGTTACATGAAGTCATGTTTCTGTTAGCCCTAACACCAAACATGCACTTCTATTGAAATTCAAATACACACTTATTCTATATGTTTTATTTCATCCCTGTGTACGTTGGTACGAATTGTGAGGCACAAAAGTCAAAGAATGTGAAAAGTTGAATTGAGCCAACACTTATTTACTTTCACCAAACATTTAAACAACACACTCTAATACATCACTACTTCTTTATCAAACAACTGCTCACGTCTACTAAGTATATATATTTTCTCCGTTTTAAAATAACTATTAAAGAGAAATTTTTTATTTCATAGTAATTGTTCACTTAGGATTTCAAAGTAAGTATTTATTAATATTTTTTCATATAATGCCCCTGTAAAAAGAATAAATAGAAAGAGATAAAACACATTTCAAATGGTTAAATAGGAAAATATTTTAAAAATTTAAATATATTAATTACATTTTTTTAATATATGTGTTTCTTCTTTTTTAAACAATTATGTTAAAACGCATGAAGTAGTTAATATAATTTATAGCATTAAATTTGTCCTCCGTTGTACAAAATTTCTAAAATTACTCATAACTCACTTATTAAATTACTTTCATTAATAATGTATTGGATAGTGTAAAGAGAGGGATAACTGATAAATCATATAAGGATATTTTTATAAAAAATAAAAATGAAGGGAGTACAAGCTACACTAGGGATGAAGCTAAAAAGTCTTGGGATAAAAAACTAAGAATAACAAAAGATCATAAACAGAAGTAATATGAGAGTAAAATTACCTATGCTATACATTTTAAGAAATAAAATATTTCAGACTATATTTGGATATTTATTACACATGTGTCAAAGGACGTTAGCACAATATTAAGATCAAATTGTTTTAATTGATATAACGAAGTAGCTAACTCATTTTATACTTTAATTATAAGGAAGGAGTTTGATCGGCTTATGTGAATGAAGCAAGTATAGTACTCAAATGTTTACTATTTAATACAAACACTCATAGTGAAATGATTAATTATTGTTCTCACACTAAATATGCTAATATGAAAAAAAGATAAAATTGATTTTAATAAATTATAATAAAAAAAATTATTCACATTACACACAACAATTGATATTATAACTTTACAGTAATAAATGTAAAATCAATAAAAATTCGCAAACATATAAATCGTAAAGATACTTACAAATACCTTATTTTCTCCATCTCTCACTTCTTATCATATTACATTTATTACTTATCTCTCTTATCTGCCTTTCTGTTCTCTTATCTACCTTTCTGTTTATAGGTGTCTATCACTGATTGCAATGTATAAATCATAAGTGATGAGTCATGTAAAATATCCCAATCGTTGCGTGCAAAGGATGTTTTGTATCACTCTCTTTGCTAGAATTAACCTGCTCACGTGACAAAATTCACTCTGAATTTGACAAGCCTAGGATGGGCCCCATCGTTTTCATAGATCCTAGGGCCAAAAATTATGGTGTCTAATCAAACGGTGATGATGACATCACAATAGAGAAAGTCGCGGAGAGTGTGAATTCCCAGGCCCCACGTGAAGTATTATTTTATTGGCTTTGATTCTCTTTTGGGAAAAAAAAAGTGCTAAATAAAATGGTGGGCCCGTCTGTCAAAGGTAGTGAGTAGGTGGGCTTGACCGGGACCCGCTCTATTATGGGCCGTTGGATTGGGCTCGAGGTGGGCCCGGAGAGAGACTGTGTTTTCTGTTTGTCCTTACTGAAAATCAATTAATTGTTATGTCATCTCTTTCATTTTCTTCATTTTGATAATTTCATCTTAGCCTGTTTTCGCGTTGGATAATGGATTATTCATTATTCTCTTCTTTGACGTTTGGCGTAGGCCAGTGGTGGCTTCCATTTTGGACGTTAATATAACTTCAAGTGGGTTTCCAACTTTCTAAATGTAGATTAAATAATAGCAAACAAACATAACAAAATTATTTGCTTGTGTGTGGGAATCAAGATATGTTTTGGTAAATAAAATAAATACAATAATGATTCTTATTCATGCATCCTCTGCGCCATATATGTAGATTGTGGTAGTTTTTGACCGCCACAATCTAAAAAGTATTGAAAAAAAAGTGATCGTAAATGTTTTGAAAAGTTATATGAACAGGCATAAAGTTTTTGCCTGAAAATAATGCGTGATGCCTAATGGTATTTTGGTGATTTTAAACTGCAGCAAACTCGACTTTTATTTTTTTAACACTTTATGAATTGTGGCGGAAAAACAGTCACAATCTACATATGCTAATCATATGTCGTGACTCACTTGCTTAACAAAAATATTTAAAAGTTACATATTGACTAAAGATATGGTCAAGATAATTCAGAAGACAATCCTCACACTAAATTAGCTTTTGAGACACGCTATATTCAGCATAGATGTGAAAATGTGTATTGAGAAATCTAAAAAACACCCGGATATAACATTTTTATATATGTGAAAACAATTATCCTTAAGTTAGCTTTTAGAAGAGTAAAATCACCCACCGATATTTGGTTCACAGGAAAATTACTGTAAACTGAAATATAGCGAAGAGAAAGGTCTCGGGCTAAGTTTTACTATTAAAATATTGGATACCATATAGTCTAGCTAAGTATAATGGAAGCATGTTTCTACTTTTAGCTGCACAGTGAAATTATATAAAAGTAATGTTAAAGAAAGGGGGAAAGTATATTCTCCTTTCTAGGGCGCGCTTGCGATCAAAGATGTTGGCACTAAGGAGCACACAACTAAAAGTGAATAGGAAACATAGGAAAAGAAAAAGAGAGAAGATAATATAGAAAAACGACAGATGTTATATAAGATTAATGAACCATATAATTAATTATACGATGAATAGAAGATGAACGTTCAAAGCTAGTCATTATCATGTTTATATTTAATTATATCATGCTATTTGCATTGCATAAATAACTTAATCACTTTTCTAAATAAGAAGATGATACCAGAACGTGGCACAGCGTATCAATATTATATGATAATTGATTTATTGTAGGTTTGGACACAAATAAATTTTTAAGATGGAAGGAAAATTCATTTTAAAAGAAGATACTCTACATAGCTTTTGTAGTAAATGAAGTGTTTATATGAAAGAGTTGAACATATATTCGTACATTTAAATGCTCGTCGGAAGTTAACAATTCGGTTCATTTTTAAAGGATTATCTAAATAATTTTAGATAAAATTTATGTTAAATCACTTTAGTGAACTAATGCTGAATAGATTATATCTTGTTTTCTTTATTTCGCTTTTATTGTGAAATAAAAATAAAACACTTACTTATTCTAATTTTGTACTACAATATAAAATATGTATTTAATGCATAGTATAAAAAGATTTCATATTTGTTTCATGATGAATTAAATGTGTATGGTTGGTGTACACACTTATATAATTAAAGTCCACCATATTATAAAATATATCTTTTTTTAATTAAAATTTTAAACAAGAGTTATTATTTCTCGTACGTACTATATTAATTGATGGTCAGTGTAAAATTGTTTTACGGTGCACATCCCTTAAACTTTTGTTTCATTCTAGCTATCACATTTTAATTTGTACAAATGTACGTATAGTATTTTTATTGGTTCCAATGTTTAGTTGTTAACAGTTGGTAATCAAAAAATGACGATTAACACTCTGAAATATGACTAATTAAATCTCTATAGCACATGCAATGCGAGTTAATTAAGCAATATGGTAGTGGACAACGATGGTAGTTTATCATAAAAAAATGGAAAATATCATAATAGTTAGTGGATTCAGCTTTACACTCAAATCAAATCCTAGAGATATGGCACACATAAGTGCTAGTTTCATGTCTCGAGCCCAATTATTGACCGCACATTAACACAATGATTCATATAAACAATTCCCAGTAAAAGCGAGGTCTACATCATTTTTCATATGGCTATGGAAAACAACAGTGAATTTTCATAATTCTACACATGGGTAATCATATCATAGGTAGAATAAAAAGCCCAAGCCATATTGAAAAATATGTTGTTAAGAAGTATCACATTAATTAAAGATGTGGTTAAAATAATATGAAGTATGGGCTTTTACACGCACGTAAAACTCAACAAAACGCAGACACTGTAACACGGTTAAAATTCAAAAAGTAAAACACTGAGATACGACTTATATATATTTGAAAATAAAAAATAGATTTTTTTTTCAAAAGAGGGGAATAGGGCTTATAATAAAAACAATTTTGCAAGCAACACAAAAACAGGGGAATGGACCATAGAAAAAATAGTGTATTGGATTCGTCAAGGTTCAAACAAACCAATAATATGAACACAAAACTAAACATAAAACTCATAGGAAAAATACAGCTACACAATTTGAGTTGGAACAAAACACAAACTCCCAAGAGCCCATAACTTACACACTTTGGGTGTCTAACCATGAAAGAGTGTTGACTTAGCGTTCAAACTGTGTCTGAGCCATACGTGTTCTAGTTGTGACCAAGCTGAAAATTAATTTTGTTATTTGAACACTTCCATCACCTGTTGTAGCGTGTCCGACACCTGGAAATTCCCCTTCCTAGACATGTCCATGCTTCAGAGTTTTTATATATAGGAAGACAATTCACAGCTACTTTTTGGATTAAGTTAGGCCTTCCAAATTTGAATATGGTATTAGAGTCTATGCTGGACCCGTTAAAGTAGAGACTACTCGTATATAGGCGCACGAGTCTCTCATTAACTAGAGATATGAAATATGACCAAGATAACTCCTATATATTAGAAAACAATCATTACCTTTTAGGTTGAATTAGACCTCCTAAGTGTTTCTTCCACACTATCTTACGTTTTTTTTTTATGGTAATCATTTATTTTTTATAAAACTACAGGCCCAAATTAGAGGAAGGAGGGCCAGGTACAACAATACAGGTACAGCATAGCTTAGAAAAACTAACCCCAAACATATCAAAAAAACTGAGACATAGATGGGTGAGAAAAACTAACCCATTTAATCAATCCAATTCCAAAGGAACCCAACTCTGTTTGGCTAGCCCAAAAAAAGTAGAGCACTTAGTTTCTGGAACATTCAGGTTCAGGTAAGGTAAAGGCATTAATCAGCTTCTTCCAGAGTGAGTGTCTATCAGTACAACATTCTAGGTTGCTTGCTGTAGAATCTGTCAAAGGATGTCGATTGTTCCCATCAACCAGGGTCAGACTCAGGAGGACTCATGGGATCCCACCAATGCCTTGTCTTTTTGGGATCCCTTCATGGATTTCCACTTCCCCATCATTCCTCCTTCGATTTCCAATTTCTTCCCTGAAATCGGGTTCGGGTCTTCTCTCAATACCCGTATGGATTGGAGCGAGACACCGAGAGCACACGTGTGGAAGGTGGTGCTTCCTGGCTTCACCGACGAAGACGTGCTGGTTGAGCTCCAAGACGAGAGGGTTCTGCAGGTGAGCGTCGACAGCGGCAATTTCATGAGCAGGTTCAAGGTCCCCGATGATGGTAACCTCCAACAGCTCAAGGCCAACATGATGCATAACGGGGTTCTCGTTATCACCGTTCCCAAGCTTGAACAACCCTCTAGTGGCGGTGGAAGGAACATCAGGGTCGTTCAGATTGAGGGTGAGGACTAAAAAAACAACAACAATTGTGTGTCATCTTTACTTTCTAATTAACCATATCCATATTATATGTAGGACGGAGTGAATCAAGTCAGAACTGATCTTCATTTTAAGAAATGAGAGATTAAAAGGAACGTATGCATTTGTGTGTGTTTTATCTTTCTTTGTGGCTTGGAAATTGGAACTGTGTTGTTGTAATGTGTGTAGGTACTACTTGTTACTATTAGTTAAATGAATGCCTAAATTATATGCATTTACATGTCTGAAAATTTCTGTGCTTTATGAATTATGAATGTTGCTGTGCTTCTAACAATTTCTTAGAAGGATCGGGGGAATTGAAATGGGTGATGGAGAACCCTTTTGAATGAAGGATGACTACACAAGTAATTCATTTACCATCAAAATCATCTATCTTCACCTCTCAAGCAAGATAGAAATAGTTGAGGAACAAATTGTTCTATTATGAAAAATTAATGGTCATCACATTTCAGTGAACTTTCTCTACAAACACACTTTAATTTGTATCTTTGTCTTGAAGAACTTTAGAGTATGTTTTTTTTTTTTTTTTTTTTTTGTCTTTAAAACCCATGCTTTGCTTTTGACAACGACAAAAAAGTGAATACTTGTTTGATTAAAATGATTTTCTTAAAACTGTTAAACAATATTTTGTAGTTTTAAAAATTAGTAATTAAAGGACATACTTTGGTTATTTTCATTTCAATACCGATTTTAAACACTACAAGAAACAAACTATTTATCAACTACCTATTATCAACAACTACATATTTATTGGTTATTGACTGATTTGCCCATGGTTTCGCCGTCACTACTGTAGTTTTTTTTTAAATCACGGACAATCTATATCATTAATTTAATTTTTAATTGAACTTAATGATATAGTCTAATCTATATAACCAATTTCACTAGTGGAATAAAGCTTTATTGTTGTTATTGTCTATACCATTGGTAAGTGGCGGCTTGTGGCGGGAGAGATGGTTGGGAGGGGAAGGTCGTGTTTTGCATAACCCACTAGTGATGACTCAGATGATTTGGTAGACACGTTCGGTTCTTTGCGCATGGAGAAAATTTTCTTGGGTTATAAGCAAAGTCTACCTGAGATATTAGTCTATGGCATTTGATAAATGTAGATACCTTAGGAAAAAAAACATTTTTTTGGTATGAGTATGAGCTGAGTAGAACAACTATTAAAAGAGAAGAATATCTTCATCTGATTAAATATGTGCTAATTGAAATTGAAATATTTCATCTGATACCCTGGGTCCACCAAATAATAATGAAACAAAATATCTTTCATTTATAATATACTCTCTCCTTCCCAATTTATCCGTCCCAAATTATAAAACTTATTTTAGACAATCACACTTATTAAGAAAATATGTAATAAGCTAATTAATATCTTGGTTTTGTTATTTTTTGTACAAATTTTCTATATATGCCCCTATTTAGAGCTCTCACTTCAATAAGGCTGGTTGGGAAACATGAAAGAGAAGTAATTAGTAAATGTGATAATTAAAGTTTTGGAATTGAAAATATAATGAAAAACTAGAAGGGTAAAAAATGAAAAACTTATTATTATTTTTCTGAAATCTGGAAGGGGTCTTATAATTTGGGACACTAAATTTGTCTCCAAAAGATTTTATAATTTAGGACGGAGGAAATATTGATTATAAATAGTTGAATTCCTTAAGTATTTTATTTAGAGTTTGGTCATTGGCAATGCATGTGAACAATGATTTAGTGAGAGATATCTACTTATTGCGATCTCATAGTCTTAGGACATTAACCTCATAACTATCGAATGTGTGAATACTTTAGAAAAAAAAATTTAGAGAAGAAATTATTTTTTTGGTAACAAGAGGAAATACCTTTCTTGCCCTTTTGGATAAGATCAAGTGTAGAAATACCTTGATCTGATTGAAATTATCCGTGCTGGCTCGATCACCGAAATCAATTGGAAATGGTTGTAACTGAACAAGTAGTACAATACGCTCTATTACGACACATTTCCATTTAGGTTAAAAATTGTACTACACTAATTACCGCTGCTATACACCATCTCATATATATCCATCCATGTGATTGTGATGTGATACCCCCATGATAACACCACCGCCTCATAATCAAGTAGAAAAATTAACCGACAAATAATGAAGATGGATCATGATCATGGAATGGAAGGGATGATGATGCCACCACCATCACCAATCCCAGGTAGTAGTAACAACGGCACCACCATGGGCATGGGCCATCACATGCATGGCATGATGATGCACATGAGCTTCTTCTGGGGGAAGGACACAGTGGTTCTCTTCGAAAATTGGCCTGCTAGGAAATCCGGCATGTACGCTTTGTCGTTGATCTTTGTTTTCGTCATGGCCGTTCTCGTTGAGGTGGTCTCGCGAATCCGGTTCATCAAACCCGGTTGGAACCCGGTCGTGGCCGGTCTGGTTCAGACTCTGTTGCATGTGTTCAGGGTTGGGCTGGCTTACCTTGTGATGCTGGCGCTCATGTCTTTCAATGGGGGAATTTTCTTGGTTGCAGTCATCGGTCATGGTGTAGGGTTCTTCCTGTATAGCAGGGCTTTCCAGAAGCCAAACGATAGTGAGGCTCCTCATCTTCCTCCAATGTCTTGTTAATTACTTTATCTTTATTTGCTCTTTTAATTCATCTTAATAATTGCAAACTATTTGGTCATTTGTAATTCGCTCCATTAGTTTTTTGTTTCAGTTCATTGTTGTAATTAACTCGTCATGATGAATCTGTTAATTATTTATCTGTTTGTCTATTCATTTTGTGCTATGAATGTCATGTACATACAAAATATCACACAACATGCAACCATCAAAAAAGATTACATCTAGGCAGATGAAAAACTAGTACAGTTGAGCTTTTTACATTCTACATCCTCCTTTTCATATTCTTTAATTCTAAAGGAAATTAGGTGTGTAAATAATTAAGATTACGTTTGTTTCTGATTTAAGAAAATAACAATTTTCAACCATATAAAAAGTGTATAATCTTTAGAGATTTTAATAAAAACATAAAGCAATTTATGTTTGTCTCTCACATCTATCATAATAAACTAATGAAAGTAGTTTTTTCAAATTTTTAGATTTTTTAAATATTGGAAAGCTTAAAATAATATTTTTAAAAATTTGAAATAAACGTCTTAAAGTAAAAATATGATTCTTTTAATTGACTTTTTTATAAAAAAATAAGCTGAAACAAACGCACTATAAATAAGTGTGAACAAAAGCAATTCCAAATAATTTTTTTTGGCATGCATGGATATGATTAGTGTTTTGGAGTCGATTAACTTGTTGAGCTTAGGTTTGGTTAATTTTATGATTTTATATTTTTCTCTAAAATGTTGGCGGGATGAGAAATTAACCCCCTAAAGAGTATTCGAATTCCACAATTGTTAGGGACCAATACTGCTGAGCCCATTGAGTCAATTTTTCTTATGGGCCGGACACATGGGCTGAGATTGAACTCAAGCTCAGGCACCAGGAATCCGCATTGGAACAATTTCTTGCCCTCTTCACTCCGAATTTCCCAGTGGAATAGGCTAGATACTCAAGCTCTGGAATGTGAGTGATGAGCCCCAACTTTTAGATTGCTTCCAGTTAGCATTTAATTTTTCTGCTTCAGGTGCTTTTACTTCTCACCTAACTTATGTAAACCAGCTGGCAAATGCTTAATGCATCTTCTAAAGTCAGAGACTCACCTTAGAAAATTAAGTAAGTCATTACATATATTAATTGACTTTTTTAATTTACTTTTTAAAATAAGTAATATCGTTATTAATAATTATGAATGAGTGTCTCACAACTTATTTTAAAAGAGTCAAATCCACATAGCTCAAAGGAATCCAGATTGCAAATTCGAAATGAACAACAATTCAGGCCTTGTATTTGTTCTGTCCTCAAACAATGGTAGTACATTGTCAAAGTAACAATCCATAAATAAAACAGAAATTTAACCAACAAGAAATCAAAAAAAATTATACAAAGGAGATGATGTTCAATTATATTCTATTTATATATTTTACTTTTAATCTGGTAGTGACATAGGTAGACATTTTATTTATATTTAATTATTAAGTTCTATTTTATTTGTTTGGTTGCTAAATGAAAAACGTCATCTTTCAGTAAGAAAAAATGGAAACAATTCATAAACGTATATTTTTAGGAAACTGTATATTTTTTTATATAACAACTTAAATTCTTTTTTCAACGCTCATTTATTAATTGGTTAAAATTCATGTGATCTCAATCATATTTTTAGACAACTAATCAATAAAAAGTGTTGGAAATATAATGTTAAATGAATGTTGATAACATTTTTCATTGCGCATATTACGGTAGATAAGTAGGGTGTTAATACGAGTAGAACTTACTGACTTAGTTGATAGGAGTTGGTTTTAAGACGACCTCTATTGGTCATACCACCACCCCTTTATGTGCAAAAATACTATTTTACTCCACCCACCACCCCTTCCTTCTTCTTCTTCTTCATCTTTCACTCTCCAACACCCCCTATTTCCATCACCATCACCATTACCACCACCATGCTTTCATCTGATCAAGTAAATTTAGCCAAATTAATAATAAGCAGTTCTTCCTCCTTATTTAAAATGGTACATATTCAAATTGGGAGGTTGTTTTCATAAGAAACTCAAACACCACATTTAGACATAATTACATAAGAATTGTTAATCAAAATATCGCTGCAATAACCAAAGCTAATTAAATGAAGGAGGAAGAACCGCATTTTACTGTATTTTTATTATTAATTTAGCATTGTTTCTCTTATTTCGCAATTAAAATTGCGAAAATTGCTCTTATTTCGCATTTAAAAGTGTGAAAATTGTATTTTTATTTTATAAGTTTTTGCGAACTGAAAAAAAAAATTGTACTTAAAAGTGCGAAAAATACTCTTATTTCACAAATAAAAGTGCGAAAATTGTATTTTTAAGTTTTTTTTAAGTTTACGCGAACTGAAAAAAAAAAGCACTTAAAGTACGAAAATTGCTCTTTGCGAAAATTACTTTTATTTCGTAGAGTATTATGTGAATTAAGAAAGTGAGGGGTGGGGGGGGAACCAATAGAATGGTCTTAAAACCAATTCTCGAGCTGATAGCTTATCTAAAAAAAATCTAGCTGACCTTTCCTTAAAGGAAAGCTTAAAAATACATGTTGTGATTTAAACAGCAGGCATGGCCCCCTCTCTTAGCCAATAAAATGCTGCTTAGTGTATTGTTATTGCCATGTCATGTGTTTGACTAGTTAAATTTAAGTCTTATCAATTACTAATTGTAATCCTTTGAACTTTTGTAATTTTTATTTTATACCCAATATTATTTATATTGTTTATTTATTTTATAATTTAGAAAACATAAATATATTTTATCAAATGAAAGTAAATTAGGGTTATTTTGCCCAAATCAAAATGTTAATAGTTAGTTTCAATTAAGGTAAAAATCAATTTGAAAATTAGAAAATAGACATTTTCTGAAAAAAAATAAAAAATCTTATTATAGGGTAAAATTAATAATAAAAATAGTGAAAGGACTAAATCATGAATCTTATAAATAGTTGAAGGACCAAATCATGAATCTTATAAGTTTAGATGACATGACACTATTTTACTATGACATGTCACTTTCTTATGATCTCATTAGTAGCTGCTCAGGGGGCATCTTAACCCTCTCTCATAAACCAGCATTCTAAAGTTTTAATCTACGTTGCACGGGTACGCGTAGGGTACCCGGTACGTGTAGGGTACCGGGTAGGCGGTACGCCATTTTCAGAAATTCCTAGGTACGGGTACGTTAATATATATATATATATATATATATATATATATATATATATTAAATAATATATATTTATATATATTAAATAAAAGGACTAATTAAAAAAAATAAAAAATAAAAAACAGAGTTTAATTGGAAAAGAATTAAAAACAGAAGCAGAAGGTGAAGATAGTGCAGTGCCCCAGTATATGCTTCCACCAACAAGAGAATCTCCCACCCAAATCCACCGAATAACCTGTTTGTGGGATTACATAGTTAGCCTTCAGAACCCTATTCCATTCCATTCCAGAGGCTCTCACTTACCTAATAATGCTTTATTAAGTAAGCCCCAATCCCTTAAGACCAAACCTCCATACTCCTTTGGTTTACACGAGTTATTTTAAAAATAATATTTTAGAAATTTTATTAAATTGTTTTGAATAGCACAAGTACTGCAGTACAATACGTCATACAGCACGTGTATACCAGTATTGTACTACCATTAGCTATTACAATCACCAGCTCTCCCGGTATCTCACTGTAATTTTTATATATCCATGATGGCATGCATAGTGCCGCTTCTTGAGATAACCCATGCATAAATCGAATCTATAAAACCCATAGGGCTCGCCTTGCATAGTCAAGTAGCTAGTAGTAAAAGGAAAAAGATCAAAGACACACTCATTATGGATGGCATGGAAGGGATGATGGCTCCAAAAGCATCTTCCAATGGCTCCATGCATGGTGGCATGGAAGGGATGGACATGGCTCCAAAGGCATCTTCTAATGGCAACATGTCCATGGTGATGCAAACTCATAACATGATGCACATGACCTTGTTCTGGGGGAAGGACACGGTGGTTCTCTTTGACAATTGGCCTGCGGGGAAATCCGGCATGTACGCTTTGTCTTTGATCTTTGTCTTCGTCATGGCCTTCCTCGTTGAGGTGCTCTCACGAACCCGGTTCATCAAACCCGGCTCGAACACTGTCGTGGCTGGTCTGGTTTGGGCTCTCTTACCTGGTCATGCTTGCACTCATGTCTTTCAATGGGGGAGTTTTCTTGGTTGCTGTGCTAGGCCATGCTGTGGGATTCTTCCTCTGTTGTCGTAGCAGGGCTGTCGAAAAAAAGTATCGTGTTGAAGATGTTCATCTCTCTCCAACCAATTGTTAATTGCATGTATCTTCTCTCTAAGTCTTTGTTTTCCGTGGTAATCAGTTACTGTATGTCAAATTAATATTTGGTAATTTGTAATATTATTTATGTTTGGTCCATGTGAAACTGCATATGAAATTTTAGATGAATAAAAGTTTGGGTGTGTTTGCTTCTAGTTATCATTATCGGATATATCTAGGACCTTTAATCGTTTCTAGAAATACTTATAGATTGTCCACCAAAATCGTCCGCACAACTCACAACAGTGGAATTCGAATACACAACCTTTGAAAAGAAGTAGTCTGTGCTTACCATCAACTCAAAATTTTACCTTCCTGATCTATTATAGCATGTTGGAATTACTGGTGCAAAGTATATATATTTGTGTATATTAAAAATACTGGTAAATATATTTATGTTCAGACCTCTTGCACTTCCTTATAGGGTTAAGCTGGCTTACCTTGTGATGGTAGCACTCATGTATTTTAATGGGGAAATCTTCTTGGTTGATGTGCTCGGACATGCTCTAGGATTCTTCTTCTTATATAGTTCTATAGCAGAGAACAATAACGCTCACTGTGAGGGAAGGGGAAAATATCATTAAAAGATAGGGAATTAGAGGCGCAAGGGATTTCAAGTTTACTTTTAATTATTTTGCTATTTTAACATGACATGAACACCCGACCCATACCAATCCGTTAACTATTGGGTTGGTAACTCGGTTCAGGTCCAATGACAAAAAAATGAGCGTTCCAAATCAACCCAACTCAAACATATTTAATTGGTTCAAATTTCAAAACATCCCAAACCCAAACTATTTTGGTCCAGTTACACACTAGTTGTAGCTATAGTCAGTTAGTTCCTTGTTTTGCAATGTTTAGATTTGTTTGATTTCTTTTCTTTTCTTTTCTTCCATTTTTAATTGATTTACTTTACTTCTAATATTTGAATAACAATAAAATATTTTAAAGAAACTATAACAATAAATGTACGTTTAAAAAAACAATAAGTAGTGTATTTCTCATATAACAATTAATTTTGAATATTATGATTTTAACTTTAGTTTTGGTACATAACATATTATAATTACAAATTTACAATATTATATAAGATAGGTGTTCTCCTTTCTTCGGAGGCAATCATGTTAGAGTCGAGAACAATATTAATTTAATATAAAATGTATATTATAATAATTATTTGATAGAAAATAAAAAGTAATAATTTTAACATATTTTAATTTTTATAAAAATTACTGTAAGATCTCGTTATTTGTAAAAATATATATAGGGTGAGATAGTAATTATACATCACACCCTTTTCTTTCCTTCTACAGCAAACAATCTAAAATTCATTATATTTTCCTTTCAATTTCTCTTCTTCTCTTTTTCCTTTCACTTTCTCTCCTTTTCTTTTCGTTTCTATCCCTTTCTATACACTCACTTTTGAAAAACATGTTATTAGACTTAGCCCATGGTTCTGGACCATGTTCCATTTCTATTTAAAAAAGCCTCATTTTTGTTTTTTTAAGACCCTACTATCTTATCTTTGTCAAAAATAAATCAGTATCTGACTATCTCCTCTGATATTAGGCTGAGGGAGGACCATAAGACACAGTTCGGTACTTTAACTTGTTGTGGCCCATGTCCATAAAATTGCTCATCCTAAACTTCAATTTACAAATCATCGGCGTTACTGCTTAACTAATCTTCCATTTCTTTTGTCCTATATTTGAACTTTGTCAAAGCAAGAAAAACCAAATCTAAAGTTGTTAATCTTTGTCATTTTGGGTTGACGTGTTCCATGTTCTAAGTGCTCTGCATTTACAAGTATCGTAGAGGTTCTTTAACCGCCACAAAATGTGAATTGTGAAAAAAATATAAAACATGATTGTGACAACTTTAAACGTTCACAAAATTCGTATAAAAAAAACTTGCATTCAATTTGTGTTGTGGTGATTTAAGTTTCACACAATTGTATTTTATGGTTTTTTTAACATTTCACATTTTGCAACAATTATCATTGTTGATTCTAAACCCACACTCACACTCTACATTTACAAGCTTCGTGAAGATCTTTAACCGCCACAAAAAGTGAATTGTTAAAAAACATAAAATACGATTGTGACAATTTTAAACGATTATAAAATAATGGTTTGTGCCTGGAGATTGTTATGGGTATTATAGGAGGAAGGCTATTAAGTATCTTGCTTCTGCTTATTATATGCTGCTACTGTGACTGTAGGTTTATTGTATGTTGGTACTGTAGGTGCTTAGACTGTGTTTGGGTTGGTTTCAATAAGTATTTCTTGTTTTACTGGCAGATGTAATCTTTGTATTGTGTTTTCTTTGTATCGGGTTGGGCACCCCTTGTGCTCTTTATCAATACATTATTTGCTTATCAAAAAAAAAAAAAATCGTATAAAAAAAAACTTGCGTTCAATTTGTGGTGATTTAAGTCTCACACAATCGCATTTTATGCTTTTTTTTAACATTTCATATTTTGTAACGATTATCATTATCGATTGTAAACCCACAAATGTTGATGTTGAACAATCATTTTTCATTTCTAAAATGTTAACAACCCTACTAGCTAAAAAAATGTTAATCGCTACCTAGTAGGGTTATTTAGATTAACTCTACTAATTACAATACACTCATCAGAAAATCTCTATTCTTATTTTTCTAAAGAGCTATGGGAACATAGAAACATTAATTTAAGTGCATGTAATTAGAGTTTTAAATTGCGGTTACTAACACGATTGTGGTTGCATTACGCAATTTTCGACAAATGTGGGTTCATACGTCTGCAATTGTAATTACAATGCAGTTGTGACTTGTGAGGACTACTAAATCCTTTACATTATGGCTATAAATGCGGTTGCTATTGCAATTTTAAACTGTGCATATAACTGCGGTAAAGTATAACTGAAAGAGGTAACATCAGCAAGGGAAATTTAACACATACCTATATAGATGCCATAATTTGAGCTGAATTATTAAAAGGATTTTAGATGGCATTAGCATAGACTCAGGTAATACTTAGCTACAATATTGATGAAGAGATATTGGTGACAGACTGGTCACTTGTTATACAAGATTTTATTGCTTGTTCCCTGAACTGATTCATGATACACTGCTAATCCATGTAATAAAATTCCCCATATTTTCTTTCTTTATTCCTCTTCTTCAACCTTTTTTACTTATTTGTTTCTCCAAACAGGGCATCACTACTATGAATGTGGTATTATGAAACTAAAAAAGAGATAGTAGCTGCAAATGCAACAGTACTGCGGCTTCAATAATCAATAGGTCCACTCTCGAGGCAGAATCATCTGATCATTCTGCTGGACATGTTCCGGTTTTCTCCGTGATTGGTGGTTCTGTAGTGAATACAGGCCATTCCTGTTATTCACTAAAACATCTGCAATACCACAGAAAACAACAGACAAAGCCATATTTTAATTCCATTTACAATACAACTAGCTCATTATATTATACTTTTGATTCTAACAACTATTTTTCATGATTAAATAGTTACAGTTATTCATGAAATAAAATAACTACCAAGTGTTTAAGAAGAATTAGGTTTGGTAGGTACCAACCATTTAGGGCAGGGAAGCCAGTAGGTTTGGGTCTGGACGTGGCAGGTATTTGGTCAAAGTGGAGTTGCAAAGCCTGCACTACTCTGGCGGGTATAAGAACTGTAGGGTTACCTTTATTAATATTACCTGACCAAATCACAACAACTATAAATTAATAATTTCATTTCCGTGATAGATGCACAACTACCAGACAGTTGTTATATGAGGATTCACAAGAACATGGGAGAATCCCTTACAATTAGTCAAAACAGTTTTTTATGAAAATACTCCCTCCACACTCTACCTAACAATTTAAAATATATTATTGGCCATTGGGGTGTTGGGCCGGCCGCATAACTCAAAGCGTGGCCGGCCCATGAGAGTCCCGAAGCAAGTCGTCCGACCATCTCATGGTAAGGTTGCGTCGCCAAGGCCTCATAGCCCCAAGCCTCGAGAGGTTGTGAACCGCTAGGGTGTTAGACCAACCATATTTCTAGCCTAATGTTGGAACATGCCTGAATCAACCAATCTACTTAATAACGTTTGGACAACTCCCTTATTTCATTAATAGGCACATATTAACTCTCTTACATAATTACTTTTGATGATGCTTGTTCCCATCAATGTAATAGCATAATATGATCTATTCCCATGACTGTAATTATTTGATAAATGCAGTTACCTCCCTCCCGGTCCATTATTTAATTGCGCTATCGTATTAATTGTAATATATGGACACCTCAAAGAGACTCATCCCTACCTAATAAGACATGTCATTTGACCAGGAAATATTATAGCATTACTTTGTGATTAGTCTACCCACTTTGTTCTGAGGTTTTATTATCAACATATTTAGACTCACTTTTTCTTATTACATGTTTCTTTGTCCATTTACATCAATACTTTCATCTCTCACTTTTATCTTTTTTATTCACGCGTATCTGAGTGTAGTGCTTAAGGGTCTGTTTGGTTTAAAGGAGGGAAGGGGAGGGGAGGGATTTTAATGGACGGGAGGGGAAGGGAGGGGAGGGGAGAGATTTTAATACTTATTATATTTGGTTCATAGGAGGGGAGGGGAGGAGAAATAACTCTCTTTTTTTGTTCACAAGGGGAGGGGAGGGGTTTTATGATTAAATTACTTTTGTACTCTTTATAAATTTACTTGTATTTTAAACATGTTTGCATTTAATATTTTTCTATTATTGAATAGGGTTATTTTTGTCCAACAAGATTTTTCCCCTCTCATTCCCCCCACTTTTGGAGGGGACACAAAATTGAGTTATGAGGGATTTTAGTCCCCTCCATTCCCCTCCCCTCCCCTCCTAAAAATTGAACCAAACAAGTAAAGTTTAAAAAAATCCCTCCCCTCCCCTCCCCTTCCCTCCCTTCCCCTCCAACCAAACAATACCTAAATGGAATGTAAATAAATTATTTTTTGATCTATAATGTGCACCCACCCTGTAGCAAATGGATAGAAGAAGAGATATGGGGTGGGTCACAACTCACAACAACACAAGTTGAAAACCAATGCATATAAGTGGCATATGGTTGATATTCCATATCAGGACCTAACTACTTCAACGACCAGCTAACAAACTAACAACTTGCACTCAACAATCAACAATACAAAAAAACAAAAAAATAAGGAACCATCGCCGAAATCTTAAAAGCGACTGAACCGGACCGAACGAACGATCCGACGTCGTTGCATTTGGACTTACCTGGTCTCTTATTACGTGACTCCGACAATAAAGGCGTGTTATTCCCGCCACGTGGTAGGAAAACACCGGTCCCACAAGACGTGCCTCTTGAACCGGAACTTCCCAGGAAAACGGCCTGCATCTCCGAACCGGTTTGCTGGTGCATTGAACCGGGTCGGGGTTGACGATTCCTGAGTCCATTACTATTACCAAACCCAGCATCATCAACAGCAACAACCCCTTTACCTTTCCTCTGAAATTGCTGTAAAATGTGGCCATGATCAATGAGCTTTTGCTTCAGAGACAGAATCTGCTGTTGCCTGAGCCTAGAAAACTACAACAAGCAAACAAACAAACCAAGTCAAAAGTTGTGTAATTGGAATGAAACAAACTAAAACAAAGTTGGAACAGAGTGTTTATCTTACTTGGGTTGCTCTAATTTGTTCATGAAGCAGATATTGGTCAGAGCAAACTCCAATCCCATAACCAGTTTGGTATTTAGAACTTCCTCTTTCGTCAAGCTTCATCTTCTCGAGCATTCCAACCATGTCTCCGGTGCTCTCCCAATCATGGGTGTTCGCAGGAGTATTTGGCGGCGATGACACTTCAGGGCTCCCCTGTTTTGAGCACAGAGGTGACCAGAGAGTTGATTGGGGGCGCCAATCAATTGATTCCCACTGTGAGAGCCAAACATTAGAGATGGTAAAGCTATAAACTAACGTATAAAAAATGAAACTTTACTTGAAAATCACAAAACTTGTTCTCTGTTTTGAGAAGATTTCTTGGAAGGGTAAAACAGAGTATAAACAGAGTGTGTAGTACCGGTTCCAGATTCTCGGAACCAATGCCTGGGAAATCAAATTTGTGGTCTTCTTGAAGCATGGATTGTGCCATCTGCATCTGCCGAGTGAGCTCAGCAAGGAGATCATCATCGTTGTCCATGTCTTTTTTCCCTTGCGCGTTGGTAGAGTGAGGAAAGTGTGGTGGGTTTAAAGCTGGTCCGTTGTTGGTGTTGATGATGCTGTTGGAGCGATGCGATGTGTCCCCAGTGTGCAGGTCAACAGCCATGATAAAGGTAGTAGAAGTAGTAGATGATTGATGAATGGTAATGATCAATTATAGTTGTACCTGGCAGGGGAAGGTTTTGTTAATGATGATTGCTTTTATAAGGGAAACAGAGTGTGTTGTGTCCCCTTGAATAGCACTCTATGCTATGTAAGGGGTTAGGGAAGTGGGTGGTTTAAGGAAGGAAGGAAGAGACAAACTTTATAGGTGAGAGTTGTTGGGGAAGAAGATGGAATGGCGAATAAAGAAGAGCCCCACGCACAGACGAATCAAGAGGGATTTGTGTTATTAAAGGCCCAACAATTTTTCTTGGCGGAAAGGAAGAGATAGATGAGGCAACACTTGTTCTTGTGCTACTGGGTTGGGTTGGGACATATGGTCAAAGGATGGATCAAGTGACTATTAAGGATTCTGATCGGTTTAGGAATTATAAAAAGCAGGCTTTTGGAAGTAAAGTATTAAATTATTAACTTAAATAGGGACTGCTCCTTCCTCCGGTGACCATGTTGTGGGAGAAAGATATCAATCTCCCCAATTAATTTATTTTCACACCTCTTAAATAGGTGTAAAAGGTAGAGAAAATAGAGAAATAAGAATAAAAAGAAGAGAGAATAGGAAATATGATGAGTGATATGATTGAAAGCGAAAAAAGAGATAAATAGAAAGTGAATCTAAAAATAGAGTGGGGGTGGGAATGAACCAAAGCTCATTATTATTAGCTTAAATAGGAATTGCTCTTTCCTCCCTCCGATGACCATGTTGTGGGAGAAAGATATAAATCTCCCTAATTAATTAAGTTATTTTCATACCTCTTAAATACGTGTAAAAGGTAGGGAGAAGAGAGAGATAAGAATAAAAAGAAGATAAAGTAAGAAATATGATGAGTGATATGATTGAAAGAGAAAAAAAAAGATAAATAGAAAGTGAATCTAAAAATAGAGTGGGGGTGTGAATGAATCAAAGCTCATTAAGAAACTACTAAATGAAAAGTTATTGCATTTGGTATATTGGGAGTGTGAACATTATTCAATTATTTCTTCATTTAGTGTGTAAGGGGATGAATATGAAGATACAACATTTCTCCTATTAAAATATAATCCAAAATAAAAATAGTCATGCATGCCAAATATCAAAATTGTAATAAATTACAAACTAAGAATAGTTAAAATAGTAAAATACGGTTCGAGTAAATATAGATGCAGCTACGTTAAATACTTAATAAGAAGAGGTTTGTTTTCCATAGCGGTCCTACTCGGCTCGAAATTGCGAAAGCAATTAAACACAACCAAAAAAAAGTAAAATACTAAAAAATATTTATTTAAAAACTTCAAAATTAATTATTTTCATATAAAAATGTTTTTTAACAAAAAATCTTAGAACGGAGAGAAAACACTTTCATACTACGGGGGATCTCCCATGAGGAGGGTTGCCCACCAACTAGAATTTTACCGAGCACAAGGAGATTCGAACCCTCAACATATGAGGAGGTAAGAGTTAAACCCGAAACCTGTGACAAGTTTTTCTGGTACAAAAAAGCTTAAAGAAAAAAAATGACCACAACACTAGTGCCTAAAATACAAGATGTCACGGTAGTCATCCGCCAACGAAAGTTGAACGGCAAATAAAGGTTGCTCAAAGAGCCTCAATATATGGGAGTCTCGAGCTCCATACTTCGCTAGGAGGTCCGCCACTACATTCCCTTCACGGAGAGGTGCTCCACCAAAACCCGTCAATCCTTACAGAGAATGTCATGAATCGATCTAATAAGCGAAGCATGAACATGGAAACGAGATTCACCTTTTTGAAGGAGTGAAAGAACAACCATAGAGTCAAAGAAAACAACAACCTGACGAAAGCTCTGATCCCAACAACTCTGTAAGCCATAAAAAACAACCAGAAGCTCAGCCTTCAGAATTTCAAAAACCCCAATAAATCCAGAATAACCAAAGATCCACTTGTCTGTGGCATCACAGAGGACACTTCCAACCCCCGCACGACCGGGATTACCAAGAGAAGACACATTAGTGTGCAAAGCGACCTACCTATCCGGCGGAGCTCGCCAAACCACCCACCTGGGCTCATTAGAAACCCGCGCGACCTGGTTATCCCCACGCAACACAAGCACGACAGTTGCAGCATGATGCAACAGTAGCTGCCAAGGTTCAAGATCACCGTCAAACACATACCTGCAACTAGGGGTGGCAATATGGGTTGGTGGGGCGGGCTCAACCCGACCCGCCATTAGCCCGCCGAAATGCGGGTTGTGTTGGACTGACCCATTTTTATCATTTGGGTTGAAAGTCTCAACCAAACCCATATTTTGGTAGACTGATAGGTTGGCGGGCTAGCCCACTTTAAGAATTTATTGAAAAAAAGAAGAAGTTGTGCAATGAGGAAAAAGTCAAAATTGTTACTTTCACTTCTTTAATTTGTGTGAGAAAAAAGCCAAAATGTGCACTTAGCAACACTACTACACTAACACTGAATTAAACAAGAAGATATGGTTGCTTCCTATTTCTTTGTTCCATGTCACCTTGCCATTGAATTTTGATTCATCTCAATTAAATAATAATAAACAATAAAAATCTCAACGGAATTTCACACTAAGAATCAATTCCACAATTACACTAAGAATAACAACTACAAAATCATAACCAACTCACAAGTTATAAAAATTAACAATCATCACAACTCATAAATGTGTTTTAAAACAACAAAAACACAAAACAAAGTTCAACAATCTCACAATAATATAGTCTTAGTTCAAAACTTCTAAGTTCTAACGATCTTAATTCGAAACGTTAGATACTCTATTGGAAGAAGATGCAATCGCTTTTCCATTACCACCACCATCATCAACATTAAAATCTTCATCACCAATTTAGGGGCGGCAATATAGGTTGGCAGGGCGGGCTAACCCGCCATTGGCCCGTCAAAATGCGGGTTGGTTTGGCCTTTGAAAATCTCAACTCAACCCGCCAAAAAAAGTAGGCCAAATGGGCTAACCGAGTGGGTCAAACCAATTTTTCCACCCCTACCTGCAACGCCTCCATCAGAGGAACTTGTGGCAAGTTTTGCCAACCCATGTTGGATTTTTTTGTTAATTAATACTCTCTTCGTTCCTAGTTATAAGCCAAAATTGTAAAATTCACATTATTAAGAAAATAAATGATAAGGTTAATTGATGCATTGGTTTTAAAAAAAGTTGTACAATCTTCCCTATTTGCCCCTATTTAAGATCAAACTTTTCAATCATTATAGTATTGAAAATCCAATAAATGTAAGGACAAATATAAAAAGATAAATTAACTTTTGTTAAGTTAGTTTATATTTAATGAAAATATTAACTTATAATTAAAGAAAGAAAGAGTATTAAATAAACGACATAATTATTAGCGCATGGACCGATTAGAGAGACCGGTTCTATTATCTTGTCGGAGTAGTTTCTATACACTCAATTTGTCTCCGTAAACAATCTGAAGCTTGAAACTGAACTGTGGAAAGATCAAACCCCAGGATTTGGTCGAAACGCCCTTTTCCCAACTACTAACAGAGCCAATCAAGTTCAATCGAGAGAGAAGAAAAGAAAAGAAAAAGATGAGCAGTGATAGGAAAATTGGGGTGGCTTTGGATTTCTCCAAGGGAAGCAAAACCGCTCTCAATTGGGCAATTGACAATCTCCTCCGCAACGGTGACACCCTCTTCGTCATCCACATCAACCGACCTCAAGACAGTGAATCACGCAATCTTCTCTGGTCCACCACCGGTTCACGTAAGTAACTTTACCCTTTTCATCAAAATCGAATTTTTTTGTTTACTTTCCTACACTGTTGTTCTGATTAAGGGTTTGTTCGTATACATGGGTGAAGCTCTGATCCCGTTGTCGGAGTTTCGTGAGAAGGAGGTGATGCGCCATTATGAGGTGGACACTGATGCTGAGGTGCTGGACCTGCTTGACACTGCTTCTAGGCAGAAACAGGTTTTTACCTTTTATTTTTTAATAACTACCCTAGGTCGTGTTGGATTGGGTTTCTTTCTTTTGTTTAACTTGATTTAGGGCATGTTTGTAAATCCTTTACAATTGATTCTGAAGGCAAAATCAATTATGAGAGAAGCTTTGGTGAGTAGTTTTTCGGTGTCAGAATTGATTTTGAGCACAAGAGAAGCTATCCAAACATGCTATTAGTTAATGTTAGTACTACATGCATGTTCAGCTTTACTGAACTTGTCTTGAATATAGGTGACGGTTTTGGCAAAGCTATATTGGGGGGATGCTAGAGAGAAAATTGTTGAAGCTGTTGAGGATTTGAAGCTCGATGCTTTGGTCATGGGTAGCAGAGGCCTGGGTGCCATTCAGAGGTACTTTACGTTTCATCTGTTTGTTTTTTATCCCCTTTGATTTGATTGCAAAATTTCAAAACTTGGTCCTTTAGTCCCTTTAGCC
The DNA here is from genome assembly GCA_030819835.1 of Acmispon strigosus. Taxonomy (NCBI): domain Eukaryota; kingdom Viridiplantae; phylum Streptophyta; class Magnoliopsida; order Fabales; family Fabaceae; genus Acmispon; species Acmispon strigosus. The sequence continues at coordinate 64,005,310 of JAUAMA010000004.1, forward strand.
TAAGTAGTGATAAGTGTATGAATCAAAATAAAGATCTCATGGACTGATCTGGCTTCCTAAGAAATAGAAAAGTTGAATTGATGGACAATGTTAATTTCTTATGCTATTTGTTATTTCAATTGGTTGGTTGTAGGGTATTGCTAGGGAGTGTGAGCACTTATGTCACCACAAATGCAAGCTGCCCTGTAACAATTGTTAAAGACTCTGTCCCTTCTACCGCCTGATATGCTAAAGAACCTGGTTAGTCTTTGCAAACGGTTGTTGCATCTTCACCATTGACCAGGCTCTGTTTCCCTTTGATCTTACTTCAATGTCTAGTATTGTTTTAAGGGTGTGCTTAGGCTATAGCCAGAAACTGTGCTTATAAATATGTTTGTGCTGGATTTGTTTCAAACTTTCCGCTGTTCGTGATCCAGTGACTTGAAATGTTTTAAATTTGATTCTCACTCTCTTCGTTTTGTTGTGTCATGTTAGTATCAAACTATTTCTGAACTCTTGCTTTCACGGTATTGTTTGGCTTGTTTATGTTCATCTTTGATGGTATTTGGAAATAATGATTTGAAATTTCTCTTCCCTCTTTCAAGCATCTCTGCCCTGCACATCCTCTTGAACGAACTCCATGCCAAAATCCCTTTCTTTTTATCTCCTTATCTCCCTTTTTCATGAGCTTTTTCAATAATTCTTTCTGTTTTCAAGTTTTCCTTCATATTAGCCTTGTTTTCTGCCCAAAGCTTAGGAGTTTTTGTGAACTAGTCTAAATCTTTGAAAAAAGTGTAAACCGAGATTAATCAAGCATATCAAGTTTATTATAAAGCATTCAAATTTTAATATAATACTCTCTCCGTTCCTAATTAACTGTCACTTTAAGGTTTTGCACACATATTAAGGAATTGTATTAATGTTCTTGTTTTTATCAAAGTTACTACCTAACTTCCTAATATACCATTTATCTTTCTTCTTAATTTAGACTTTTCAATTTCCTATCACCATTAATTAAAGGGTATAATTGGTAAAACATAATTAATACTCCCTTGAACTTTGTAAAGTGACAGTTAATTAGGAACAGAAAATGGATAAAAATAGTGACACTTAATTAGGAACGGAGGGAGTAGAAGCATACATGAAGAACCGAAATCATGAAGCGGCACTATCTCACACATACATACCTCTTTCCCATGTCATAGCATTGAGGGCACCAACATCTCATTAATAGCTCTATCCTCCATAGGATAATTTTTCCAAGAGTCAACTTTATCTATTGATAGTCCTCTTCACTCGGAATCCCGTAGAATTATGAATAATTTAAAATATGTCACAATGATCATAAACTTCGTACTATTTTAAGAATAAAAAATATTGCTCCCAACAACTCCAAGATATCCGATCTACCTACTCGCACTGTCCCAAATTATAAGAGCTTATAGGGACAAACTTGATGTCCCAAATTATAAGATTCTTTTTAGATTTTAGAAAAAAAAAAAGTTTTTCCTTTATTACCCATTGCATTCATTATATCTACTAATTAATTAGCTTTAAATAGGGGCATATATAAGAGATTTATACAAAAAAATAACAAAACCAAGATATTAATTAGCTTATTACATGTTTTTTTAATAAACGTAATTGTCTGAATAAGTTCTTATAATTTGTTAATAAACGTAATTGTTTGAATAAGTCCTTATAATTTGGGACCGAGAAACTGGAACTAAAAATTCATTTCCTTTATTGCAAGTATCATTTCACTTAAAAACATAATTCCCCTTAAAATATGTGTATTTTATGATACGGTTTGGTTTGATTTTGACGAATGAGAAGAAGAAAATTGAAGAGAAATAAAGAGGGGAGGGATGTGGCTAATAGAAGAAGAACAAGAAAGAAAAGAATAGGGAGACGGGGTCAATGGTTTTGGGGAAAGCATGGGAAGGCATTGGTGATTTTAATTAAAGTTGGTAGATCTCAATTATTATTTCTCTTTTTAAATTGCGCGACGCGTTTGACCCAAGACATATATAAGTGTAATGGTTTACAGACTAACAGTCGCATTATAATACTCATATTGCAACGGTCTTAAACGGTCACATTTCAACCATTATGTTCCAACGGTCATATTTCCAACAGTCATATTGCAACGATCATATTTCGATAGAAGTACCGCAATAATAACAATAACCGTGTTAATATAAATTTATATATGAATGAGAATACAATTATGAAATTTCCTCATAGTTATCATCCCTAATACTCATTGATTTGCTGTTTTTGATATTTTTTTTCTTCATAAAACTGGTAGATGTGTTGTTGATTTCTTAGCTAGGTGTTCTTTTAATTTTGATAATTTTGTTTGGCTGGAAGAGACTCGTTCAGGTGTTATTTTGCTCTTGCAACTTGGTGTAACGGCCTCTGCGTCCGTCGTTTAAGTTTTATTGAATTGACGTACTTTAACAAAGATAAAAAATAAGATGGCTCCCAATAATTTTCAAGATGCTCGAGCTAGCTTGAAACTGAAAAATATGAAGGCCAACAATAAACTTCAAACCTTTAGAAATTACTCTCTCCGTCCCAAATTGAAAGACCTCATAAAGACAAACTTGATGTCCCAAATTATAAGACCCCTTCTAGATTTTAGAAAAAAAATAATAAGCTTTTCTTTTTTTACCCTTTGCATTCATTATATTTTCAATTCCAAAACTTTAATTATCGCATCTACTAATTAGCTTTAAATAGGGGCATATATGAGAGATTTATACAAAAAATAACAAAACCAAGATATTAATTAGCTTATTACATGTTTTCTACTGGTTATTTTTAGTTGTATGAAGCATGGAGGCGTTCTTCTAGGGATAGCTCATAGTTTGCTTTTGTTATAGTGACAGTCGGGATTTAGTTTCTACTAGTTTTGATGTTTTTGATATTTTTTTTTTCATAAAACTGGTAATTGTATTGTTGATTTCTAGCTAGGTGTTCTTTTGTTTTTTAATATATTTTTTTTTGCTGGAAGAGACTCATTCAGGTGTTATTTTGCTCTTGCAACTTGGTGTAACGGCCTCTGTGTCCATCGTTTAAGTTTTATTGAATTGACTTACTTTAACAAAAATAAAAAACAAGATCGCTCCCAATAATTTTCAAGATGCTCGAGCTAGATTGAAATTGAAAAATATGAAGGCCAACAATAAATTTCAAGCCTTTAGAAATTACTTCCTCCGTCCCAACTTATAAGACTCTATAAAGACAAATTTGATGTCCCAAATTATAAAACCCCTTCTAGATTTCAGAAGAAAAAAAAAATAAGTTTTTTCTTTTTTACCCCTTGCATTCATTATATTTTCAATTCTAAAACTTTAATTATCACCTCTACTAATTAGCTTTAAATAGGGGCATATATGAGAGATTTATAAAAAAAATAACAAAATCAAGATATTAATTAGCTTATTACATGTTTTCTTAGTAAGCGTGATTGTCTGAATAAGTCCTTATAATTTGGGACGGAGGGAGTAGTAACTAAAAATTCATTTCCTTGCAAGTATCTTTTCACTTGAAAAACAAAAATTCCCTTAAAATATGTGTATTTTATGGTGGGGTTTGGTTTGATTTTGACGAATGAGAAGAAGAAGAAAATTGAAGAGAAATAAAGAGGGGAGGGATGTGGCTAATAGAAGAAGAATAAGAAAGAAAAGAACAGGGAGAGGGGGTCAATGGTTTTGGGGAAAGCATGGGAAGGCATTGGCAGTTTTAATTAAATTGGTGGATCTCAATTATTATTTTTCTTTTAAATTGCGCGACGAGATTGACCTAATACATATATAGTGTAATGGTTTACAGGCCGACAGTCACATTATAACACTCATATTGCAACGGTCATATTCCCAACAGTCATATTGCAACGATAATATTTCAATAGAAGTACCGCAACAATAACAATAACCGTGTTAATATAAATTCTATATATGAATGAGAATACAATTATGAAACTTCCTCATAGTTATCATCCCTCCTCGCCAAGTAATACTCATTGATTTGCTTACTCATATTGCAAAAATCACAGTTTGAATAGAATGGTTGATTTCGTATTGGACCAGGTGAGTGAGGTGAGTGAGTTGAGGAAGAATATCAAGGAGGTTCAGGAGAAGGTGAAGAAGATTGAAGAAGAGAATAGGGTGAATGAGTTGAGCAATCGAATAATCGAGTATCTTAATACCGGAAAGCTTCTAGAGAATTTAGGAATGGATGACCTAAAAGTGTTGAAACCTATGGTTGATTTGCAAATGAAGAAAATTGGTGAGAGGATTGAGGAAGAGAAGGCTCAGGCGACTAATAGTCAAGCCACAATGGTTGAAGATGAAGCAACAAACAAAGGGAAAGAACCCGTAGATGGTAACCATGAGATTTATGATGTTATGCAAATCAATAACTGTTTAATGAGCTAATTTATGGTTTTGTTAGAGTTGGGTTGTTGGGATATAAACGTGTCAATCGCGTGAGTTATGTTTTGTGGTTTTCACCTGGTTCGATGTCTTGATGTTTGATTTTTCGTGTTTCAAGTATGTTTGGTTTTTCGTAGAACAAGTGCGTTATTCTAATATTTGTTTTCTAAATTAAATTTCTGTTTTTTAATCATATTCTTTATTCAATTTCTATACTTCATATTATTTTTCCCCATTCAAATCATTATTTTTAATCCACTATTAAAGAGTTTGCTTTGAAACTAGTTATTTTTAGTTGTATGAAGCATGGAGGCGTTCTTGTGGGTATAGCTCATAATTTGCTTTTGTCATAAGCGACAGTCGGGATTTAGTTTCTACTAGATTTGATGTTTTTGATATTTTTTTTTCATAAAACTGGTAATTGTGTTGTTGATTTCTTAGCTAGGTGTTCCTTTGGTTTTGATAATTTTGTTTGGTCAGAAGAGACTCATTCATGTGTTATTTTGCTCTTGCAACTTGGTGTAACGGTGTCGTTTAAGTTTTATTGAATTCACTTACTTTAAAAAAAAAAAAAACAAGATGGCTCCCAATAATTTTCAAGATGCTCGAGCTTGAAACTGAAAAATATGAAAGCCAACAATAAATTACAAACCTTTAGAAATTATGATCTAATGCCTTACTAGCCATGAGCGTTTATGAAATCTCCGTATTTTTATGGCTTTGAGATTTGATCCCAAGTCGTTTGCTTTTATGTTTTATGGATTTCAGGTAGTTTGATGTCTTGATATTCGGTTTCTCATATTTCAATTATATTTGGCTTTTCTTAAAACAAGAACAAGTGTGCCTAATCCGCTGGCGAAAATATAATATTTTTCCCATTTTTTGAGGTGTTTGCGTTTTGATTTCACAAGGAAACAAATAATCAAAACTAACTGAATTGAATTCTAAACGTAAGCTTCTACTTCTACGCAACACATACAATCACACACCTGCTGTTGCTTGCAATTGCAAATTTGCAATACATTCATTCATCAATCATTAAAATTACAAATGAAACCAAAACTATTCAAACCATTTTTTCCTTACCTTAATTCCTCTGCTACCGCCGGAAATGTCTGACGTGTCACGCCGGAGAGTAACAACCACCACCAGCATTCACATAATGGCCTTAGACGGCATCGTCAACGTCAACTCACTCTTCACCTTAGCACTCTTCCTCGGCATCACTTCAACCAACACCGCCAGCTCCCTCGTCGCCGCCGACCACATCGCCTGCGCCGCCGGACCCTCCGTCGCCGAAGGCCTCGTCACGTACCACGTGTACTCATTCAGCTCCTTCCTCTTCTCCAGCCTCATCGCCTTCGCTCTCAAAAACGTCATCACCTACAGCAATGCCGGAGACGACGCAGTTGCCTTCGCCAACACGCGCCTGCACGGTGCCGACCTGGTGGTGAAAGTTAACACGGTGGTTCTGAGGCTGGGGATGCTCATTTCGGGGTTTGGGTCGGTTTTGGGATGTGGGTTCTTGGTGATGGCTCTGGTGAATTTGGTGCAGATCAAGTTGGGAACTTTGGCTTGTGGGGGCTATTACACTTTGGCTGCTATTGCTCCTTTGCTTGTTCTTGTTCCCACTGCGCTTCTTATCTATCTCATTCTTGTACTTTATGCCTTCACCCGTTAATCAGGAGGCTATTGCATATAGTTCATTAAAAATTTGATAATTTAATTATGTTTAATGATTCACAGAGAGACTGATTTATCATTTATGCATGTCAACAATTTGTTGTTCTGCTGTGTTTGGTAAGGAGGTACAATTACAATGGTGGTATCTGCAGCAAGCTGCAAGAAGAATTAATATTCATTTAGTTTTTAACCAAAACTGATGTTCATCTCCTGCATGTGATTGGGTCTCTTGCTTGACGAAGTGACCAACTTATATTTTCACTTCACGAAACCAACAACTGCTGCTTACATACCAAGTTACAAACCTTTCTTCGGAGAGAAATTTCAAGCATAACTAGAAGGCCAATTGATATGTTCTTGCTGGAAGTGGTGGCATGGGAATGAATACAAACCCATTAAAGTTTGAAGAAGTTGTTTTTTGTTGGAAAAAGAACAGATACACTGCAGATATTTGCATTTTTGGCACTGCAAACAGGCCTTGGGCTACTATAGTTGTTTTGGGCCAATGGAACAAGCTGAACTGACCTTATTTAGTAGGAAAACTTTCATCTCAACATCTACAATTACTTACACACTCCTCCATGCAACTAAGCCACCTATCATTTCTGGGTTAGAAACTAAAAATTAAATAGAAAAATATTGCTTCGAACAACTCCAAGATATCCGAACTAGCTAGTAACTAAAAATTCATTTCCTTTACTGCAAGTATTTTTTCACTTGAAAAACAAATTTCCTTTAAAATATGTGTATTTTATGGTGGGGTTTGGTTTGATTTTGACGAATGAGAAGAAGAAAATTGAAGAGAAATAAAGAGGGGAGGGATGTGGCTAATAGAAGAAGAACAAGAAAGAAAAGAATAGGGAGAAGGAGAGGGGGTCAATGGTTTTGGGGAAAGCATGGGAAGGCATTGGTGGTTTTAATTAAAGTTGGTGGATCTCAATTATTTGTTTTCTTTTTAAATTGTGTGGCGCGTTTCACCCAACACATACATAGTGTAACGGTTTACATACCAACGGTCACATTATAACACTCATATTTCAATGGTCTTAAACGGTCACATTTCAACGGTCACATTTCAGCGGTCATATTCCCAATAGTCATATTGCAACGATCATATTTCAATAGAAGTACTGCAACAATAACAATAACCGTGTTAATATAAATTCTATATATGAATGAGAATACAATTTGATTTCCTATTGGACCAGGTGAGTGAGGTGTGAGTTGAGGAAGAAGATCAAGGAGGTTCAGGAGAAGGTGGTGAAGAAGACTGAAGAAGAGAATAAGGTGAATGAGTTGAGCAATCGAATAATCGAGTATCTTAATACCGGAAAGCTTCCAGAGGATTTAGGAATGGATGACCTAAAAGTGCTGAAACCTATGGTTGATTTGCAAATGAAGAAAATTGATGAGAGGATTGAGGAAGAAGAGAAGGCTCAGGCGACTAATAGTCAAGCCACAATGGTTGATGATGAAGTAACAAACAAAGGGAAAGAACCTGTAGATGGTAACCATGAGATTTATGATGTTATGCAAATCAATAACTGATTAATGAGCTAATTTATGGTTTTGTTAGAGTTGGGATATAAATGTGTCAATCCCTTGAGTTATGTTTTGTGGTTTTCACCTGGTTTGATGTCTTGATGTTTGATTTTTCATGTTTCAAGTATGTTTGGTTTTTCACTTCTATGTTATATTTGTGTTGTGAAGAGGTAAGATCTGATAATCCCATCCAAATAAACAGCTGCATCCAGTATTGGGATGGATACGAGTCCCGGACTCATTGACTATCCGTAAAAAAATATTCACAATGGTAGATAGATAAAGACCCACTATTTATAGGGTTGAGCATGGGTAAATACCTGCAAAAGATGGTGGGTATGAGTGCAGGTGAGTATATATACTCAAAACTAATTAATTAGATTCCACAACTTCAAAGAAACTCAAGAATGACAACCAAACACATAAAAACATGTTTCCCCAAATTTAAATGAATAAATAACATCAAATTATGATAAAATAATTATGAATCATATAAAATATGTCACAATGATCATAAATCACTCACTATTATGAAGAATCAACAAGATTGCTCCCAACAACTTTAGGCACCCAAACGAGCTAATAACTGAAAATCTTAGGACCAACAATAAATTTCAAATCTTCAGAAATTATTATCTAATGCGTTACTAGCAATGAGCAACCATGAAATGCCCACATATGTGCTCAAAGCCATAAAAACAAATTTACTCAAGCCTGACATATTCTAAAATCTCATTCTTTAAATTTATGGGTTGTGGTTATAAGGAGGGGAGGGACGCTGCTAATACTGCTAATAGAAGAGACAGGACAGCACTGTTAATACTGCTAATATGTCACAATGATCATAAATTCCTTCTGTAAGGTATAAACGCTGATGTCTTCCTCCCTACTTTTGAGCCATGGTAAAATCGACCATCACGAAAGCCATGAGCCAATCATGGCGGTTTCTTTGGAGAGACAGGACAGCACTTCTGGTTTGGTCAGTAAATTGAGATGGACCTATCCAAGAGGGAGAGGGACGAGTCTTGGGGAGAAAGAAATAGAGGAAAATCAAGGTGCTTGCATATTGATTCAATTAATAATTATAGAATAATATTGATAATCTATTCATAGCCCAATGCTAGGCGTACCCAAACTACAATACAACTAGTGACAGTGAAGTTCAACTACCTAACTAGCCATTTAACTAACAGCAACAACCAACTACTAACTACTATGAAATCCCCTGCATCTGAAACATTGTCCATAACACTCAAGAAGGCATAACAGATGGATCCTCAAACAAATTATGACAGCATGCGTATCCAGTCATTCTATACAACATTGCCAATATATGAAACACTCATGTTTTGTTTTCACAGAAAAAAGTTTGACATCTCATACCAATAACATACTCTTCATTGTTGACTTTTTCCAGATATTTTCATTTTAATAACTAATGGTATCAAACTTGATATCTTTTCATCTTTTGACCCACATATATATTGGGTTTATTCAAGAACAGCGACTCTGGAGGAGGAATCTTTAAATTAAGTTCATTAAGATTGTACCTCCTACTTAAATGTGTTCATGAGTACCAAGAAAATATAACAGTTAATTAAAAAGCTAACTATTGAACAAAGGATAACAGCAATAGTTATAATAATCACCCTATCAAAACCTAAGCATAAATCTACAATTTCCGGATAACAGGGTATGCTATAACATAATACTTTCATTATGACAAACAGATTGCAGATAAGTAACATAAGAGTAAAAGATCAGCAGGTTGGGATTGAGAAGAAACCTTGAAAGCGAGAGAAACTTCTTGCTGGCGCTCAAGTTCAGTGAGAACAGCAATTATGTCAACCTTCAATAGGCGCAGGACATGGGTTTTGATGAACTTGTGAAGCATATCCTTGTCGTCCTTAAACCTCTTCAACCCCATACATTTTTGCAGTCCAAAACTGCAGCAAAGGATCTCAAAGGCAACGAAGTTGAAGCGTCGCCATTCTCAGAAACTCTCCAAATGTGAATACTGAAGCTAAATTGCGGATTACCCATTTTTTTGTGAAGAACCGACTCGCCATCAGACTTCATAAATACCAAGAAATAGAGTAAAGTAAGTTGGAGACACAAATACAATACAAGCATATTAAGCCACTAAATAAGGCACTGTTCTTTTCCGGAAAGATGTAAAAGTGTCCCAAATAACTAGATAAAAAATATAAGCGAATAATTACACCATTCTCAATCTACAAATAAATTATAGAAATAAAAACAGATATTGCTGTGGAACAATCTACACATTATAAATTTTAAAAAGAAAATAACAGAAATGACACAGACTAACTTTTTAAGCTGTTTTTTCTTCTACATAAATCAGGGAAGACTAAAATAGACAAATCACTTTAAAATACTGTAAAATAATTGGTTCATTGTTGTATAGTTATAATCTTTGAAAAATGTTACTTCTTGCTAAATCTTTTCGTAGAAATAATCCACAAATAATTAGAGACCGAGTAACTTTTAATTTGTAAATACTTTTTCAAGTGGTGGGTCATTCATGTGCTAACTCATCAGTAGAAACAATTCATGACATAACAACACAATTGATCATCTCCATGTCATCCTTGCATCATTCACAGTTAGTGAGTTATTTTTGCAACTCCATGTTATTCTCTCCAAATTGCAAACTGTTATCTGGTGAGGTATTATACAACTTCTTTGGCATGGATTTTCCTAGAGAAATGGTTTCCAAAGAAAATCAGGAATATAGTGAAAGCACTCTTTACTACATTAAGTTCCTCATTTCATTTGCTTCGTTAAGTTTACAACTTATATTGCTCTGATGACCATCCAGCCAGTTTGGTATGCTTGTTATGATGTGATTCTTTTCAATAATTCTTCACATTTGTTGGTTCTCTGTACCAAAATAATCGAGTATGAACACCAAACTATGACCACACTCCATTATCTCCAAGCCATCCTAGAACAACTTCCACTACACAATAACCAATGTTGTATCTCCTTTCCTCCATCTAGCAGAGCATCCACCACCCCACCCTTTCTCCATCATGTTTCATCACCACCAAACCATCACACCTCCATTTCTGTTTGCACAACCATGAAAACTACCTAACATAAACTAACCATAACAACAACCTGTCCACTACTGACCTTCACAGTATCACTACATAACATAATCAAAACCAAGGCGTAAACCACTCATAAACCCAACAGCCAACAAACATCAAGCTAGCAAATGCCATTAACACTGCGCAGCCAGCGCGCGCAATCTTCAACTACACGAACAATCTTGTTGGAAACGTATTAGCTATAAGGATTATATATAATTTAGTCCCTATAAGATTGAATGCCTCATAGATTTGATTTTATTGAAGTTGTAGCCAAATGATTAAATCTAATACACACTAAACATTCAGCATTGTAACCAGAGAAGAAAACAGAGCAACAGAACTTACCATCAAGCATTAACAAAACGATGTGACTCAGTATAGCCCGGCAGAGCTGGTCGCCGGAATGGCTCTGGAAGAACGGTGGAGCTGGTCCAGAGATAGAACCTTCGTCGCGGAGATAGCACCTTCGTCGCCGGAAAAAGGTGGTCAGAGATGCGGACCAGACAGACGAGGCCACTGCAGAGCGGAGCGCCGTCACGAGAGTGCGCAGCTGGTGATCCGAATCGAGAAGGCAAAGTTTTACCAGTGCGAAGGAGGTCCCAATCAGAATCGCAGCAAACTTAGGGTTTTGGGTTTTACCATTGAAAGACTGAAGCTCGGAAAATGATGGTTTTCACAACCATGACCCTAATCTTTCAGCTGAAATGGTTTACTCATTTTTAAAAATATAATTTCGGGCTTAAATAAGTTTTTTTTACCTGTAATATACTCCACTTTTGGTCCTTTTAAAAAAATCATTTTTTCCGTTAAAATTTTCATCCAAGTTAGACGAGAATCCTTGTTGGTCTTACATACACCTCAGCATGACATGACATGACATGTTAGCTTACATATACCATCCCTCTCTCCCCAACCCCTCCCTTGTCAACAACATTGTTCATCCAACAACCGCACTTAACGAATTAATTTAAAAAAAAAAAAAAGGCAGAAACATTTTCCCTCAAATCGTGAATGCAACCACTTAGAAAAAAGAGAGGAGTAGAGGTCGAGACAGGGGTGATGAGGCAGAGCAGGGAGGCGATGGTCAATTCTGGTCACTTTGTTTACATTCCTACCGCAGCAGGGAAATAACCATTAACTTCTTCATCGCCTTCGAACCTCGAATCATAGACGTTACAAAATGACTTTGGATCCAATTTCAAACAAAAAGAAAGGGGGAGAGTTATTAAGTTTTTCGTGATAATATGAAAATACAGTATGTGAGTTGAATTGAGAGGGTGCGTAACTTTAATTTCTTCATTAGTCATCTTACTTTTCTCAATTCAACTGCAGTGTTCGTGCTCGTAGCTAAGAGTAGAAATATGTCAGGTCAGGCTTTGCGCGGCCCAAGACTGACTTGCAATCTAATTTCGTGGCCAACATCTAGATTGTGGTCTGTCATATGCCAAATTTCAAGGCATAGTGTATAATTTATCATAGGTCTGACTTGACCTATATTAACCTGTTTACAAACTCATAATAGAAAAATATCATCTTAAAGAGGTCAATAGGCCATCGGGCTAATAGGTTGCGGGCCAATTGGCTTTTTTTTTTATATATCATTGCATTTTTATAAGAAAGAAAATTATATTCTATGTTTTTAAAAAATTAGTTTGAAATAGTATACTATATTATTAATAAAAAAATATTGTGTAAAAAGGCAGGCCTATCAGGCCAAACAAGCTTTTTTGATAGTTTGGATTTAACCTTTTTAGCTAATTAGACTTTTTAAAAAGCCCAAGTTTGACCAATATAATAAACGGACCAGGTTAGACCTTTGGCAAGCCAGGTCACGAGCCCTTAACAGGTCTTCTGGCCTATTTCTACCCCTACTCACAGCGGAGCATGAGGTGATGTCGATTCTTGCGCGATGATGAGGCGGGTGGCGTCGACCTGATTCCTGACGGTGATTAGTTGTTTCAAAGTTGGAGGTAGAAGTGGGTTTGAATATGTGATGCTTCAATTGCGGTGGTGGTGACTCTGTTTCTACCATTGGGTTTGGTTGATGGTATTTGGTGTGGATTGTAGGCATGGTGGGTTGGTCATGGCTAGGGAAAAGGGCTGGAATGAGGGAGGAAAGGGCTGGAAAAGGAGGTGTGGCTGTTTGGGGAGAGAGGGAGGGAGAGAGAGTTGCGGATCCATACTTCCATGAGTCATTCAAATGTAATAAAAGTTTACTTAAATGCTACTTGGAGTACTGACAAGAATTGTTGTCCGGTTTAGACAAAAAAGTGTATTAAGAATGAAACTAGTAATTTTGAAGGGATGAAATTTTTTTTGCAAAGACCAAAATAAAAATAAGGTATATTACAAGAACCAAAAATTAAAAATATAGTCAATTTCCTTAATTTTCAATTAGTATTTAAAATTTTCAATCAATTAACATTCAGTAACCTGAGAATTTCACACACTAGTGAAATCATTCCCTATTAATTAAAAAATTACATGTTCAGAAAATTACTATATTTAATTTATATTAAGTTTAATCTCACAAAGATACCTATTGATAGACTTAAATAACCAAATTCTTAATGTGTGTTGAGCAAGTGTTCTCTATAAATTTGATATTGGACAATTTTTTGGACTCAAATAGTACATTTTTACGCATTTCAATAGATAAAGGTAAGTAAACTTTTTTTATAAATTGAGAAAAATGAACGTAAAAAAAAATTAAGAAAAAATTAGTTTCACTTTGGCTTTAATTTGTAGACAAACACATACTTCATCTCTATCTCATAACGGAAAGGGAAGAGCTAAGAATGTATGCAAGATTGAAAGGAGAATCAACAAGAAAAGGATATTCTGATATCAATATTATATAAATCAATCATCAAGTAATTACAATTTTAATTTTACGTGGTCTCAGAGCAATAATATCCGCGGTATACAGTTTAACAACACAATTAAATAGCACATCCACCAAATAATTAACATTAAACTCATATTAAATAGAATTATGAACCTTACAAAAACTGGTCCATAATCATAGCAGTCTTTTTCGAACCTTACCAAAAAGGGCCCGTAATCATAGCACAGCAAAAATTACCAAAGCAAAAACCAGAACAACTAGAGTTCAACCAAAAGAAAAAGGACATGAACTAGATGATATCCAAAATTTTCACCAACAGTAAAACTAATACTGATACTGCTGGATTGGTGGTGGTGGTGGTGCTGGTGCTGGTTCTAGATTCATCAGTAGTAATAAGGCAATTGTGGAGGGTAAGAAGTGTTGTAGTCATGATAGTTGTAGTAAGGCACCATTGAAGTTGAAGGAAGAAGAGGAGGAGGAGGAGGAGGATAGAATCCTCTGTGATATGGTGCAGGGTTGTAATCAACACCACTTGCATATTGATCTGCAGTTTTCATATACTGAAGCTCTACAATATTCTTATTATGTTTGACAATCTTCAAAATCGTTTGTGGGTCGATTTTCCCTGAAATGTACAGCATCCCTTCTTTCGCATCCCAATCATAGCTTATCCCTAAAATCAACATAACATATATATTTCAATATACATGAGCTTGTCTGAAAAACAAAAAACATCTAGGAGAGAACTTAAGCCTATAATATTTACCTTGTCTTTTACCCAGTATTTTGCCCATAGTTTCATACCATCCTTTGCGGCTAGTGTCCACTTTCAAAGCACATCTCTGCCATAAAAAACATGGGTTATGTAGATTAGTCAGTGTTTGTATTGTATGGAGCAAAATAAAGTACATAGTTTTCACATGAAATGCAAGGAAGGATGCTAAGTTGCTAACCATGTTAGACTTCATCCCTTCGTAGAAAAACATGATGATGTCAAGTTAGCAGAATCAGATCCAAAGAGAAAATGGAACAGAGTGATTGGCAGTGAATAGCAATTTATAGGCATATGATCAACCTGCCATTGAATGAAATCATAAATGGAAATATTAATTTAAGGAAATTAAGATCCTGACTTGCTAATTATAAGGATGCAATATCTTTAGACAATGAAACTGCCCTAGCCTCTGCATCTTATACGTTAGGATCAGGTGATTGATTGACTTCCAAATTGATAAGACTTTCCAAAAAAACATCTTCCCATTTTTTTTTCTTCGGTATAAAGGGGTGTTCGCGGTCTGGATTAGTTCGATTTTTAGGGGAAAAGTCATCTAATCCAATCATTTTAGTTTTGTCACTTCATCATCCAATCAATGTTTTTCTTTTTTTAGATCCGAATCAATCCGATCCAATTTTTATTGGTTTGGATTTGATTGAATTTCGGTTTTTTAAAGACATTGTAAATATCAAAATCAAGACAAACCAAAAGTCTCAAACAAATTTCCACATTCACAATTCTTGGCTCAGTACCTCTAAAATAAGAAGAAAAAAAAGTTAATCATGCACAGTAGATAACATATTTTTTAAATATATGTTTACTTTTATGCATATTTTTCAAATTATTACTTGAAACTCTATTTACCCAAATATATCTTCATAAATAAGACCGTGCCATATAATAGTTATATAAACTTATAATGACGAAAATATATAAGTATGAATTATATGATATATTTACAAATAAAATTATATATATTTGCAAACATTCAGTTCGGATTGGATTGGTTCGGTTTTGAAAAACAAATCTGAAATCCGATCCAATCCGACAAAAAAATTTGGTTTTCTCGATTTTGGATCCATTCGGTTTTCAGTTTAATTAAACTTCAGTTTTTTTTTTATCGATTTTTCAGTTTTTATTGGATTGGATTGGTTATGAACGCCCCTAATCATGATACTAATCTCTCGAGACGTAAACATAGTAGAGTAATTCTTCTCAGCCATAGTCAATCATAGTTAATAAATTTTAACTAAAATACAAAATTGAAAAGACATGTGACCTAGTCACTTATTTCATTTTCTTCTCAACCGCCTCAGCCACTTCACTTCTTCTTCACAGCTTTCTCCGCCAGCCTCACCATCACCGAGACGGAGGGATACTTGAATGTTCACAGGTTGCTCGCGGAGATGGTTGTCTTGGAGGAGAAGAGGAGTCTTCGATTTAGCCAAAAAGGAGCAGGTATGGGAATGGAGAAAACTGGGTAAGATAAGGAGATGTTGAGGAAATAACCCTTGCCCGTTTGTTTTCTAGATTTTACACTCTTCAAAGAGATGATTGATTTGAGGAGCAGAGGAAGCTTTGATGTGTAACCAAGAAGCAGTTGGAACGCGAAGAAGAGGAGACTTACTATGTAAACGAAATAAGCTTCACACCTTTTCCCCCAAAATTTACACATTTTTTTAAAAATTTACTTTAATTATGTGTAAACTTTTGATTGATTCAACCAAGAATTACTTTTTTGATATCTATACTAGATAATATCTTATTATTTACTTTTTAAAGGAAGTGAATATAACATCCGGAAGTTTACCCGAAGTGCAAAACCCGCAAGTAAATCCAAATTCTATTTCTCTTCTTTATCTCTTCTCTATTGGACCCTTTCCTATTTCTTTTCATCATTCATTCCTTTGATCGTAACCAGCCTAACGGAGTAACGGCAACGACTGCAATTTCATCTTGATTTAAGCCCACTATTAAAATCCCAGCTCGTAATGGTACACCAAGTCGAAAAGGAAAAGGACAAAAATAGCTTAATGGGAACTCATATCCTTAAAATTTCAACTAAGTACATAGCATTCACTTTGAGCATTTTCTTTGTGAATAAGAAAGAAAGGTGTTTATACTTCCCTTTTAAATCTGTCAGTTTTCACAAAGTATGACAGACAGAACCAAACAGCCAGAGAAACAGAAAAGCTAGAGACAGCATCACTCAGTTAGGTCAGTCTAACGAGCTGAGTCCAATTATTATAAAAGATTACACAACTTACATATACTTTGTTACCGTAAGGATACAAGTTACAATGGCAGCACTGGCACTAGATTATATTTCTTCAGAGCCTAACAACGCAACAGTTCCTTCTGCATTACCCATCGAAAAGCACAAAAGGGAAGATTAAAACAACCAAAATAAATAGTGAAAATTGAACTTGTTAGACTACAAGAAATAAAAAAGCTTAGAACAGTAAAGAAGGGAACAATCACCCTTACGGAAGTCAAAAAGTTCAAGTATGCAGGTAATTGGCAGCCATCATTAGCTCCAGAGTTAGTTCAGGTTCAATAGGAAACTCTGTCTCCTTCCCACTATCAAGAACAACATACTAATGTCAGCACCACAATTGAGATAACACAAAAATAATAACAATAATGATACAACAACAACCAAGCCTTTTGTCACTAGGTGGGATCGGCCGCATGGATCATGCAACCCCATAAAGCTTTCTCATATATTAAATTTAAGAGAAATGCTAATCTTTAACACACTCTTCAACAAACTTTGATTAGTTTGTTTTAAAAGAAGTCAACACATTTTTTAAATATCGAGCTACATTTGTTGACTTTGTTTAAAAATACATCAATCATGGAGTGTGTGGGAGAGTGTATTTAAAAGAATGTGTTGCTAGCACTCCCCTAAATTTAAAAATGGACCATTTACCTCTAATTCTCTATTAACGATGATGAAAATGATAATGAAATAATGATGATTACAATAATAATAATTATAATAATAACAAAATGAGGGATTTAAAGAGGTTCACATCTTCTGAAAGAAAAATATAACTTCGAATAAACACAATTAGACTTTTGCAACTATCGTCAAAGCAATCCACAAGTAGCCCAAAATGACGCGAAATTCTTCATATCACCAGGGACGCAGGCTAAAGAGGTAGATTAGTAGGCCAAAACATCATCCACGACAGGTGCGAACTCAAGTCGGTAAGGGTGACTGGTTATATTTTCAGAATACCATAACTTCTGAACAATGAACTATCCATTACAGGTCCCAAGTATAGCAGGCAAAGGCAACAATTATATGATAGTTCATAAATCACAATCACGTCTGGATTCACACTTCAACAAGAATCATTTTAGAAACTAATGCAACCAAACATTCTTATACTGTGAGTAGCAAAAGAGAATATGAACAGAGCCAGCTGAGCAAGCCCAATTTAACTTCTTTAGTCAGACACAATTCTACCATCCTCCTATAGACCATTCCTCAGTAATTTTCAGTAAAAACTATGAAGTGATCAACATTCATCAATATTATGATAAGAAAGAGGCAACAGAATAAAAGAACTGCAAACGAATGGAAGGTCAATAGTTGATTACAATGAGCTTACTACATGATATATTATACATCACATCATAGATCACATATCATTTCAATAGGAAAACAAAATTCCACAAAAGTTGATTTCCGAAAACCCAAATCAAAACTATTTCAAAAAATGATTAAAAAAATCCCCTTAAGCCAAAATTGAAGATGGTGAGAACAAGGAAGCAGGAAAATACTTAGCGAATTGAAGATGCCAATAGAAATACTGGCAAATCTTTTCGAGAATGGAGGTGCTGATCTCAGGAAATGTCACTTGCCCGTGCTCCCTTTCAGCGAAACTCCCTATGGAGGCAAAAACGAAATTGCGGATTTAATCATCCAATTTTGTAGATGAATTCGTCCTAATTGGGAACCCTAATTGCAGGAATATAAGGAAATGGAATAGAAGTGGTGGAAGAAGAAGAGAGAACCTGGAGAGGTGAGCATGTTGTGAATGGTCTGGGAAACCATAGCAGCTTCTTTATCAACGACGAATTCGAAACCGTCGGCACTGATCAGCTTCACTGTGTCTTCCTTCTTCATCTCTTCTCCTTCTGTCGTTCCAAAATCTGTTTCGAAACGGATTTGTTGTGTTATTATTATTGATTTATTAAGGGGTTGTTCGATGGAAAGGGCTTGGAATAGATGTGACAGGCCCAGTAGTTACATTCTTATGATCTTATCTATCTAACCCCCTCCCTCCCTTAAAAGAAAAAACCCTCCCATATTAGTAAAGTTATTAAAAGAGAGATCCAACAGCTTGGCATGATTGGATTAAATGCTTATAATTATTAGCGCTTAAGACATAAATGTTTATTATTAAGTTATTTTAAAAAATTTATTAAAATGAATTGAAAATAAATTATGTATAAGCATAAATTATTTTTCATAAGTTACTTTAAATAGTTTATGAAAATAAGCTTAAAATAACTTATAGATGGGTCATAAACTATTTATATAAGCCCTCTTAAACACCTGTATAAGCGTTTATGCTATAAAATAAGCTCAAATAAGGTCTTCTAAACGATAGCCTAGTCTAGGTGTAAGTGTGACAGAAAAAAATATTAGTAAATGTGGCCCAACATAAGTCAATTTGAAATGATTATTTTTCTAAATGTGCAATTATTAAAAAAGCCTCAAAATTGTGTTTGGCCCAATTACAGGCCCAACCCGATAACTCGTCCATCCAATGAACTCATACTTGAACCACCCAATTGTATGAATTGGGCGAAACTAGGCCTAACAATGCATGTACGGGTTTCACTTAAATTGGGATAAATAGGCCCGAACTCGACTAATGCTCACCCCTGCTCTCTTTGATGCTATAAGAGGGATTCTGTTAAATTTTAGACGGAACACTAATGAAATGGGCATTTTTGTATCGTTTCATAAAGGTTAAGGTTCGCGCTCATTTAGAAAAAGGGAGATCCAAATTTTGTCTATCTACGTTAACAAAATTGTCTACGTTGAATTTTGTCCATCCTAAAGGGTGAAACTCCCACCCAACAAGAGCAGAGTGATATCTAGAGGGTGGAGTTGTGGACATAACATGACAAGAAAAACTTTGTTTGACACCTGAAATAACATACCTTGCCATAGAGATAACATGATGAGTAAAAAAATCTTGTGATTGAAAGACCAGATTGTTTCTATTTTCCAAATGCTTTAATGCATGCTCCCACAAATCTGCGACCACGAGACTTCCCCAAAGAGGGGAGAATTAGATTGAACGTTGCTCTAGATCCATGAGTTAATCTCTATATTGAAGAAAGGGAATTTTCAAATGCGGTCTGTAACTAGATCCAAGCTTCCATTACTACCCTGTAATCCTTGAGAAGGTGGATGGAAGTTTCAGGAAGCTCTTGGCATAGAGAGCACAAAGGGGAATCTATAATATGCAAGGTTAATCTTCTGCACTTTGTTGGGAGACCACTGTGCAAAGCCTTCCAAATAAAGCTTCTTACCTGACGAGGTCCTTCCCACTTCCATAAGTTCTTTCAATTTAATGGTCAATCACTAGAGGAAGAAGGAACACTAACTAGCATGTCGTACACACTACTAGTTGATAACTTCCGATCCAAAGTTGAACCCCAAATACATGCACCAGCTCCTATTTGGTTAGCCAGCCAAGGCATAAGTAGTTTTTCATAATTAATGTGATCAGGGAGATATTGGGCAAACATGTTTCTTTTTCAGCCAATGTCCCTTTTGTAGAACTTAGTAATGGGGTGTCCAGTCCAATCTTCAGGAATAATAGAGACAACTTCATCAACTAAAGACTAAAGTGGTGCTTGAAAAAGTCCAGGGGTCCTTCAAGAAACGGATAGTCTCCCCATCGCCTAATCTCTAACAGATTCCCTTTATGAAATCGCCCCAGGTTGATCTAATACTTCTCCAAAATGAGGATTCAACTTTTTGTTTTGAAATGTGGGGATGTGAGAGGAACCACATTTATATTAATGTTTTAGGATATGGGAGCTCGTGGTTTTGAAACTATCCCCAAACACAGTTTCATTATCATGGCCTTGTTGAACTCATGTACTTTCTTTATTCCTAAGCCCCCTTATATTCTAGTCTTATAAATTTCCTCCCATTAAATTGTATGGAAATTTGAGCCCTATATTGTTTGGAGATCCTTAGATGAAATCCCTTTGGATCTTCTCAAGCTGGTTGCAAACCCCTTTAGGAAGCAAAACTGATTGCATACAACAAGAGGGCTGTGAAGCTAGTAACGTTGATGTGATGGTCACTCTCCCTGCAAATGTTAGAGAATTTGCACGCTACAGGGAGAGTATTTGTTGCTTCCGCCCAATTAAGAAACTATATGTATGTTAATCCACCCTTTTATGAATTAGAGGAACTCCTAGGTAGCGGCTAAGAGCATTAGTTAACTAGACTTGCAGGGAGATACTTAATTGGTTCACCACATTATGATTTACATTCCTTGAAACTATCATTTTGGATTTAGCCATACTTACTTTTTGTCCGGAACTTGGGCAAAAATCTTAAATAAATGTTTGCATAATCTCCATTTTCTGAATGGAAGTTTCCCTAAAAAGAAGGAGATCGCCTATTAAGAAGAAGCGAGAAAGATGAGGTTCCGAGCTAGGTAGCTTTGATTTGTTTCCAGCTGCCATTCCGAATGAGAGAGTTAGTTTGGTGTGCCAGTCTCTCCATGCATATCACAAACCTGTAGGGCGAAATGGGGTCTCATTGCCTAATACCCCTTGACGGTGAGAAAGGGGGAAAAGTCTTGTCACCATTAAAGAGGAGTTGAAAAAAGCCTGAAGATACACAATTCATAATAAGATTACAAAACCTGTCATGTAGGCCTAAGAATTCTAAAGTATCAGAAAGAAACCCTAAGTTAATTCAATCATAAGTTTTTCCCAAGTTCATCTTAATTGCCGCCCAATCTCTTTTCTTTTTTAAGTCCTCTTCAATGATAATGGTTTTATTTGAACCATGTATTCCGTGTAAAAAAAACCTACATTGGTTTTGTAATTGTGTGAACTGATTTTATCTTTATCATAATTTTCCATGATCTATCCAACTATTTATTATCTCTTTCAAGGTCACCAAGTAAGGTGGTTAGCCCTTGCACAATCAGAAAGATAATAGAATAGTAGAGTAAGAAAAACACGCCAACAAAGAAAAGCGTGGAAAAACTCTGGCAAAGGGCACCCTGTCCTTCTTCATGCGCCAGCCTGCCTTACCATTACCATATACACACTCCGCGTCATCACACGGACTTTGTCCTATTCACCAACACGACGCCGTTCTCCTAATTATTTGTTTCAAAAAATAACAACAACGACGACAAATTAAATAGAAACCCTTTTTGGTGTCAATCAATTAAAAGAAAACAAAAGAAAAATAATGAAAATTGAACCTTATTTATTCGCCTTTCGAAGTGCTTTCTCACTCATCGATATTTCCGCTTTCTCCTATTGGCCAATTCGGCCACTCTTCTTCTTCTTCTTCCTCCTCTCCACCCTCCGGTTCGTGCGGTTACCCGAACCGTTCCCTATCACAGTCTGTCAACTTCGCTGAGTTCGCTTAACCGCCACAACCAAAACCTTCACTAGCCGCATTCCTCCATCAATTTCGTTTCCCCTCTCATCAATCAATCCATCATCTGAAGGTGAGTTCTTTCGCTTTCCGATTCAGTCCGTAGATCTGTTGTTTCGTTTCGTTTGCGCGCGCGCGTGTGTTTTTTTTATGGATCTGAATGAATCTTCGGTTGGATCTGTTTTAGGTTCGAGAGATCGGAGAGGGGAAGAAGCTATGGCGCACAGGGTGGACCACGAGTACGACTATCTGTTCAAGATCGTCTTGATCGGGGACTCTGGTGTGGGAAAATCCAACATCCTCTCCAGGTTTACTCGAAACGAGTTCTGCTTGGAGTCCAAATCTACTATTGGCGTCGAATTCGCCACCAGGACTCTTCAGGTATACCTAATTACTCCTTCTGTCAATGTGTGGTTGATCCTTTGCCTTTCGAATTTCTGGATTGCATATATAGGTTTTCGAGTTTGATCAACTTATTATTGTTGTTTTGTTGTTCGAAACTATTGGAACATATTGCGGAAAATTGTGAACAAATGTGGCGGCTGTGGAGGCCGAAATCATGGTCGCATTGCCGTTTCGGAGACCTCCAAAATTTTGGTTAGAATCTAGGAACTATTAGTTCAGATCCTCTGCTAAAATCACAGTTTGGAGGGTCTTAGTGACCATAATTATGGCCACATTGGTCTTATATTTCCATGAATTTTTACTATCTCAAAGTTCGTGGATGATCGTGATTGTGACACAGATATTGCATCAAGTGGAAGCCTGATTTGTTTTACCTAAAGATGGATAGCTTCTTAGATGAAATTTCAGATTTGGTGTTGAATAATGATGAATGCGTTTGGTCTCAAGTGTCAAAACATGAACCTAATGTTATATGGTAGATGCTATTGCTGAGTCTGAGAGTGAATTTCTGTTGTTGTGTTGAATGTGTTTTGATTATGATGATGTGCAGAGTTTTATGGATCATTGTTTGTTTGACAGCATTACTGGTGGTTGTTTCTTTATCTTCCTACGCAGGTAGAGGGAAAGACTGTTAAAGCACAGATCTGGGACACCGCAGGTCAAGAGCGGTACCGCGCCATTACCAGTGCTTATTACAGAGGAGCTGTTGGTGCCCTCCTTGTATATGACATAACTAAGAGGCAAACCTTTGACAATGTCTCAAGGTGGCTGCGTGAATTGAGGGACCATGCGGATTCTAACATAGTTATCATGATGGCTGGAAATAAATCTGATTTGAACCATCTTAGAGCTGTTTCGGAGGATGACGGTGGATCGTTGGCGGAGAAGGAAGGTCTTTCATTTCTTGAGACATCTGCACTGGAAGCAACCAACATTGAGAAGGCATTCCAAACCATATTGACAGAGATCTACCATATTGTAAGCAAAAAAGCACTTGCTGCTCAGGAAGCAACTGCTGGTGCTTCAGTTCCTGGTCAAGGAACCACCATCAATGTTGCTGATCCTTCTGGGAACACAAAGAAAGGCTGCTGTTCCACTTGATGTGAACATTTGTGGAAAAACTGTTGCTAGCAGATAGTATTTTTTTACCCCCCAAATTCTGTTTTTACCCCTTTCTCTTATTTTTGTTCTTAATGGGTGAGAGAGAACACATGTAGAGTACATTTATTTTGTTGAGTTGCGATGAGGAAGCTTGTGAAATTTTAAAAAACAATAGTGTTGCTAGTCTCTTTCTTTTGATTATCTCTTCCGTGTTGTGGTAATTTCTCATGAATTGATGTAATATTGGAACTGACGGATATTGGTTATATAGCGTGGTTAATGTGAATCTGACATTTCAGAAAGGTCATACTGGATTATATCTAGATTCTTTTTTTTTGTTAATTTGTTGCTAAAAAAGGCTACTTTTGAGAGCTTCACAAAATATATGATCATCTCGACTGCAATTTCTCCTTTCACCTTACAAATCTGTTAGCTACTTCTGGAAGTAAAATCAATTACCAAAATCTAGGTTTAATAGCACTTTTGGTCCCTCACCTTTTACGATTTTGCATTTTTGGTATTTCTTGGAATTTATTAGCCTGCAGTGTCCTTTACTTTTACAAGAATTTGCACTTTTGGTTTTCTATTTAACTTCCGTCAGAAACTTAATGTTAGAAACTTATGTGGCAAGAGTTAAGTGATGTGGCAAGATGAATGGAGAGAGAAAGGGATAGAAGCCCATCACTTGACCTCAGAGCCTTGGTCCCTTAGTTTTGAACCCTAATTAAGAAAAGTAACGGTCCAAATTGCACCACTGTAAAACTTGAGACCGGCGGAGAAACCTAGACGATCGACGGCCATAGAACACGAATGCGACGACGACACTCTCTGACGCGATGAAGTTGCTCTTTGACACGACGAAGAAGACATGGGAAGGGCCCGGAAGAACAATGGAGGTCGGGGGAAGAAGCTTTCTCCACAGAAGGTCATCGCGAGGGACCACAAAGTGCAATGTTAGAGGAATTTACCTCGTAAAGATGGTGATGCAGTGGTCCCAGACAAAAGCAATGAAGGGAAGCACTTTATATGGGGTGACGAATCTGTGCCAACGAACCTTGTGTGAAGGTGAGTTTTTTATAGCCTTTTGTATTCAGTTCTTTATGTCTATGTCGTTGAATCTAGACAAGTTGGTGAATGGTTTCAATGCAAAGTGTTGCCCTTTTCTGATGTTAAATAAATTAAGCAAGATTATGTGATTGATAAATTAGTCTTGTCCTTAGGTGTATTTTTGTGCTTTTATGCAGGCCAACTGTACCTCATAAGATAACCATGCACATACATCATGGAGGCAAAATTACATTTCACCCAACATTGCCGTATGTAGGAGGGGCTGTAAAGTCTATTGAAGGGTGGGATACAGATGAAATTTCATCTATTGAAGTTGGCAAATTAATAAAGGCTTTGGGTTATTTAAAACATCAGTGTTTGTGGTATAGACACCCTAATCTGGATGGTTCTGTAATCAGGTCTCTAAATTGTGGTGAAGAAGTCAAGCAATTCTGCACATATCTGAAGGGGCATAGTGAGGTTGATGTCTTTGTCGAACATGTTGTTGAGACATTTGTTACTGAGCCAGTGTTGGAGATTGCTGATAAGTTGTGTGAGTCTGATGGAGATGTAGAAATAATTAACAGGCGTGAGGTACTGATTGAGAAGGATAAGGGTGTGCAAGTTGATCTAGAAGTTGAGGGTGGAGTTGTGACTGAGAGTGATAAGGGGGTGCAAGTTGACAGGGAAACAGTGTTAGACAAGGAGCAGAGTGTGGAAGTTGATTCAGAAATTGTGATAGAGAAGGAGAAAAGTGCTCAAGTTGACAGGGAAGCAGTGTTAGAGAGGGAGCAGGGTGTGGAAGTTGATTCAAAAACTGTGATAGAGAAGGAGCAGAGTGCTCAAGTTGACAGGGAAGCAATGTTAGAGAGGGAGCAAGGTGTGGAAGTTGATTCAGAAACTATGACAGAGAAGGAGCAGAGTGCTCAAGTTGACAGGGAAACAGTGTTAGAAAGGGAGCGGGGTGTGGGAAATGAGATATTAAATAAGCATGGTGTACAAGATGAGAGTGAAGCAGTGATTGAGAATGAGCAACTCAGCCAGAGGAAAGGCAAGCAAGTGGTACAGGAGGAAGATGATGTGGTCTCTGTGGATGACAGTGATTATGAGGAGCAATGGGATTGGAGAAATGTCTTACCTCTAGAGTCTATAATTGACACACCCACTGCTCCTACTGAGGCCCCATTAGATTTTGACATTGCATATGATAACATAGTAAATTCAACAACCTTCTCAGATTTTGTAGACTCAGAAGGTGACTCATCCGCTCTAGAAAGTCCATCTGAGGATGAAGACAAAGTAAGGAAGAGGAGGTTCTCTAGGTACAGGGCTACTGAAGGTGAGGAAGTTGTTTTCAAAGTATTCGACCATTCTGTGAGTTTCCTAATATTCATTAATCAAATATGGTTCGATGGCTTGAGATACTCGAAAAGCTTAAAGTTGTTGGTCGAACTATGTAAGTTCAAAATTACTTCAAAGTGTTTTGGATCGAAGAAACAATAGAAAAGTCGAAGACTAGACATCTTAAGATATTTCAGCATAACAAATTCGAGTGGAAGTGCTGCATGAGGAGTCATCAAAAACAGTTTAGGAAGTTATTTTACGTTGTAAATGTGCCAAGTGTGTGGCTCTAGTCTTAGGAGTTACTTTCTAAGATTTAATCTCCCCCATTGGATTGAAGTAGCAGTTTTATTTCCAGTCTACAAATAGGACCTTTCATTGTAAAAATATTCAGATTCACACAACTACTCAAAACTCTCTAAGACGCCTACAAGGTATTATGTGACAGACGGCTAACAAAGAGAACTCGAGGGTGTTGTGATTCTCACTTTTACATTCAATGCAATGCTATTTACTCTTGTCATTTTGATTTCTCTCTTCATTTTGATTTGTCTTTTCCTTTCGATCCCTTTTCTCTTTTGAATTCAGTTTTATTTTCCTTTTCTTTCGATCTTCTACTTCTTCACTTTACTTTTTCTTCATCTTTTACTATTTTATTTCATCTCCATTCTTAAACTTTGAAGAACATTGTACCGTTCTTTATTAAAAACCCGGAAACGATACTTAAACGTTTTCGTACAAAGAACCCAAAGAGGATCAAAATCCAGCCTCTTTATCAACATTTAGATTTTTAACCGTTTACCAAAAATCAGGGTAAACAGTAGGGTTTCAAAATCGAGCCGTTGGAAAGGAAGAAGAAGTTGACCAAGACTCTCAGCTTGCCACATAAGCTTTTAACGTTAAGTTTCTGAAGAAAGTTAAACAGAAAACAAAAAGTGCAACTTCTTGTAAAAGTGAGGGACGTTGTAGGCTAATAAATTCCAAGAGGGACCAGAAATTCAAAATCGTGAAAGGTGATGGACCAAAAGTGCTATTAAGCCATAAATCTATATGAGGATGCATCAATCAAGTAGCAAAAAGAACGTAGCCTTACTCAATTTGTATGGTTACATGTTGTATTTGATATGTTTTTTCACAGTAATGCTTAATGGTGCCAAGTAAATCAACAGAGCTGGTACCAGGCTCAGCCACTACATGGCAAGACAGAACAGTTTTTCCAACTGTTATGGCCCAAACGTGCAAGTCATGAACATCCTGCACTCCCTTGATACTTCTGAGTCCATTTTCGACCTGAATGGCATTGATCTCACTAGGTGTCCCCTCCATGAGAATGCCACATATGCTCCTAAGCATGGGCAAAGTAGTACTTAAGGACAAAACAGAGAATATGAGAGTACATATAAGATCAACCACAAACCACTCTGGTTGTGCCCATATTACAGCTCCACCAATCATCACTCCAATAGATTGAATCATATCAGCCATGACATGCACATAAGCCCCTTGGAGGTTAATGTTCAAGACACTAACATTTCTCTGGCCACTTGAAAGCATGGTAAGGTTCTCCTCATCAGTCAATTTAGCTAGTTCCACTTCCTCCATCCCATGATCATGATCATGATCATGATCATGATCTGAGTCTCCACAGAACTGACTATGACTATGACTATGACTATGACTATGACCATGACCATGACCATGACCATGGTCTGAGTCTTCAATCCCATGATAATGATGACAATGATCTGAGCCTCCAAAGCCATGATGATGATGATCATGACCAAGCCATACAACCATGATAAGGTTAAGAACAAACCCAAATGCTGCAATTGCAGACATAAGCATTCCATTCACCCTGTCATTTTGGTGAACAAGTCTACCAACTGCTTCATATATCAAATAACCAGATATCACCCAAATTAATTGCACAGATAAAAGTGCACCCAAAACCTCAAGACGATTGTACCCAAAAGATTGATGCGGCGTCGCCGCCCAACCTGAAGCCCACACTGCAAAGAGGGAGATGGAGAATCCAGCAATATCAGATAGCAAGTGTCCAGCATCACTGATGACAGACAAACTGTGAGCTTTTACACCACCAATAACTTCCACAACCATGACAACAACATAGAAAACTATGAGTAAGGAAAGTTTCCTTGCTGATTTTGATGACTCTTTAGATGCCACAACACTGTGTTCCTGTCTGGAAAAAGGACAAACAGAATCGCAAGATGATGACTTTATCATCATAGGAAGAACCTCATGCCTCTCAGAGACAATTGGCACCTCAATTTCCTCCATGGAAATTGCTTCCAAGATAAGGGCTTTTTCAGGTTCTATTCGCCTCACCAAACTGGGTATTCACAAAATACACAAATTAGGATCAAAATTAAAGGCTTCAAACCAAAATAAGAGGAAAAATTACATTTTGATTATTGTTGGTGAGTAAAGTACACAAATTTAAACTAGCAAATGAACAAGAGGTGAAAACTAATAATAATAATAATAATATAAAGTGAAATAAATAAACAAATCGTACCAGGACAAGCAATGAATGAAAGTAACGTGTAGAAGCCGGTGGAGAACCCAGAAGACGAAATTAAATTGAAAATTCAGAATTTTTTAAGCTGATACGATGAAGTGGGAACGAGGGGCTACGTTCGAAGAGATTCGAAAACAATAAAAAAAAGGGAATTTTATGGGACGGCACGACGCAACTCAGAGGTTTGTTGTTGATGTTAACGGCATGTTGTCCCGGTGCAAATCCATGGGCAGAGTCAGCAGCTAAAAACCAAAGTTAGAAACAAAATGTGCTCTTACCAATGGCCATGGATATAGATTTCCGTCAGAGATTAGGGATTGACCGAAACCTAATATCTGTAACTGTAATGGAACAACAATTCCGGACTCATATATAGCTTTGGACAACACGACACGTTTGCAGGAGTACCATGATACTTTACTAATTTTCATTTTATGACACTATTGTTTCAGATTTTTTATATGATAATTAAGAATGTTAATCAACGATTTTGATTATGGATTACATATAATTGTAACTGGCTAATTTTTTTATTTATATTTATAAATAGTTTGATGTTTTGAAAAATAATTGAAATTGAATTATATTATGTTTTTATTGCTAAAAAAATAGATCTAATCCTTCATTACTTATTTTTTAATCAAAGGGCTAAATACTAATTAAGAATAAAGATAATTAAACACCTATGTCATAACTCATAACCATCCTCAAAACGTCATCAAGGAAAGAAAAAAAAACGTGATAGAAGAAGAAAGAGTCCACCTAACATGCACCCATGAATTTATCATGCAACAGCCCCTACCAAGACGTCTTTTTCTCTTCTCTTCTCTCTCTCCCACTCTTTAGTCTTCTCTCTCAATCGAAAGAGGTTAACATTTCTTGGTGACTTGTTTCATTGACCCATGAGTTTCATTTGTCTCCCCAACACAAATCAAGCTTCCTACCACCCACCACCTACGCGCCTTCGAATTTGGTTGTGTTTCTCAAAGTCATGGTCGTCACTCGCGACAAGAGTAAGGAGAAAGCAAGATTGTGAAGTAGTTGCAAAGCTCGGTCACCTTGAAGAGACTAGCAACAGTGGCGCAGAAGGAGGTGGGTGTAATAGGTGCTGAGAATATGGTGGTGGGGAGGGTTTGGAGGTTGAGGTTAATGGCAACCCAGGTGTTATGACAATGGAGTGACAATGGGAAAGGTTTACACTGGTATTTAATTAGCTTTTTTCCGGTGAAGGTGGGAGTTGTTTACGGAGGCACGAACTAACTAGTGGTGGGAGATGGAAGGAAGAGTGAAGACACTTATGTAGTTTTCCCTTATTAAACCACAACCATTAAATTTTAAAATAATATATTTATGGTCCTTATTGAATTTACACTAATGTATCGTTGTGGTTCACTTTTTTGCTGAACCAAACTAGACAACACCCTAAGGTGCAAAAGACTCTGCCCTATCTACGAAGTGTGTGTTTGGTTGTGCGTTGGATTTGCCCAGAATCACGTTTCCACAGCCAAACGTGGATTCACTCTAATTTAAATATGTTTGGTTTCGTTCCAAATTGAGTTTCAATCTCCAAAACGTGGTTTTGGCTAATGCTACATTTTGTAGCTTCTGCGTCCACAAGATGTGATTCTCACTTGCTTTATGGAATTCAGCCACAACTTCTCTCAATGAAATTGCTTTTTGATAAATTTATCCAAGCATAAATCACGTCACCTAAACCACGTTTACCAGACTCAATTCTGGCCAAACTCAATTATGGTCAAACTCAATTCTGGCCAACATTGATCCAAACACACACGAATTTTCTTACAAATGTTTCTTGCAAATCATTTTTGAAGCAAATTTTGCAGAAAAATTCTAAGATAAGTACAATTTTTTTATTGACCAATGTTAGTTATTAGTTTATTAATAAATTAATTCTGTCTTCAAAGTTTTATATCCTTCTTTACCTTTAGTTTAACCATCTACCTTTCGCCAATATTCTTTCATGTGCTATCCAAACAAATAAGAATGTTATTTTCCAACCATTTTCCAGTGAGTCCCTCTACTTTCCATCATAGGAAAATCACCCGAACCAAAGGTAGCGTGTAGGTTGCGCAGCCTAAAGACGAAGAAACTTAGAAGCAAATTTGTCTTATTATTAGAAAAAACCTCGGTTGCCTCTCTGGTCCACGTCGTCGGCAATACAGCCAAATTGAAAGAAGACTTGGTTTCACAGAGTGGGTGGGTGGTGGTGGTGGAGCACCTTGAGTCAGAGTTAATTTGGAAAGGAAAATGTGACTTTTAACACCTCATATTAAATTTCACTTAAGCATAGTTGCCGGCTTAACACGATGAGTTTAGGTGGTAGATAGTTGGACTCATCTAATGCAGCTTTTAAAAAGGTTGTTTGAAAAAATATTTGTTGAGAGATGTCTACCTACTTTCCCGCTTTTGGAAAGGCTGCGATTGAATCTGTCATTACTCGTTTGGAAACATACTTTCACATTTCCAATTTGACGTATTAGAAGAAACTCGGTTACTTTCTGCAATAAAACCAAATCGAAGGAAGGCATGGTTTCATCACGAAATGGAAGCAGCAGCAGCAGGAGGAGGGGCCACCGCAGTGGCTGCAGCCGCCGCCACAGGCATCATAGTGGTGATATTTGGACTGGTATGGGCGTTGAAGGTGCTGAACTGGTTGTGGCTGAGGCCGAAGAAGCTAGAGAGGCTGCTAAGAGAGCAAGGACTTCAAGGGAATCCATACAGGATTTTGGTCGGGGACTTGAAGGATTTTATCAGGATGCAGAAGGAAGCAGGATCCAAACCCATGAGTTTCTCTCATGAAATTGGGCCTCGTGTGTCTCCCTATGTCAAACACACTCTCAACAAACACGGTATGCAATAAACAAACCCCTTCTAGGTTTTAAGCTTCTCTTACAAAGAATTTGGATTGATGAAACATAATAATGAAAGGGAATAAATATAATGAAATAAATTTTTCTTTTCATGGTTTGGATATTTAATGAAAAAAGTAGACAAATTTACCACTTCATTGTTTGAGTAATCGAGGAAGCATATTGCTTTTAACTTTTGAACACTAATATTGATATTAACCATTAACCTTAGTGACAAGATTGATGATCATACTTTCTGGTTGATTCTTTTAACCTTTATTAATCATTAAAGTTGCTGATGTTATGCAGGGAAGAATTCTTTTATCTGGTTTGGACCAACACCATGGGTGATCCTCACAGATCCTGAACTAATCAAAGATGTTCTTAACAAGATGAATGACTTTCCAAAGCCTGAGATTAATCCGCTTGTAAAGTTACTAGCAACAGGTCTTGTAGCCCATGAGGGAGAAAAATGGAGCAGGCATAGAAGGATAATCAACCCTGCATTCAATATAGAAAAATTGAAGGTTAGTTTCTATTTACTAAAGGTAGATCTTATATCATCAGTTTGTGTGCTTCATCAAAACAGGTCAGAAAACACTAGGATGCATGTGTGCATTTTGGATGGAAAAAGTTAGTTTCCTCAAACATGCATTTTCTTAAGAAAATTTAGTGTGCCAGAGCTTGTTTGTTTGGCTAGCAACGCATACTTTTGCAAGAAATACGAGTTTGGTTTTAGGAACATGATCTGAAGTCTGAATCTTTTTAGTGCTTACCCTTACCCGAGAATTTTAACTCCTCATTAAATTTTTTCCCCCTGCCACAGATCATGCTACCAGTATTCTTCAAAAGTTGCAATGATATAATTAGCAAATGGGAAGGAATGTTGTCTTCAGATGGATCGTGTGAAATGGATGTATGGCCTTTCCTTCGGGACTTGGCTAGCGATGTTATTTCTCGGACAGCATTTGGAAGTAGCTATGAAGAAGGCAGAAGAATATTTGAACTTCAAAAAGAGCAAGCTGAACTTACAATGAAAGTTGCGGTGAAAGGTTACATCCCTGGATGGAGGTATGAGTATGACTAATCTTTATATTTGACTGCTTGAAGACTAAAGTAAGATGAACTTTGTTAACAGAAGAACCACTAGAAGGATAGTTGATCAAGGAATGAGCGATTCCTTCATATCAGATTAATTGAGACTGACTATGTTTGATTTAATTTGTAGGTATCTACCTACTACTATTCATCGAAGGATGAAGGTAATCTGCAGAGATGTAAAAGCTTCCCTTAAGGATATCATTAAAAAGAGGGAGAGAGCACTAAATACCGGTGAAGCCAGTAAGAATAACTTGTTAGACATTCTTCTGGAGTCAAATCACAAGGAAATTCAAGAACACGGAAGCCACAAGAATGTTGGGATGAATCTTGAAGACATAATTGAGGAATGCAAGCTATTCTACTTTGCAGGGCAGGAGACCACTTCAGTTTTGCTTGTTTGGACGATGGTGTTATTGAGTAGGCATCCGGATTGGCAAGCACGCGCAAGGGAGGAAGTGCTAAAAGTATTTGGTAACAAAAAACCTGATTTTGATGGACTAAGTCACCTTAAGATTGTAAGCATTGTGTTAATTGTTATGACCTTCATACTTAATCACATGCCCTTGATGCTAAGTTACTTACCATTAGCACGAATCTTTTTGTAACAGGTCACCATGATTTTGTATGAGGTTCTTAGGTTATACCCACCGGTAGTGGGGCTCGTCCGGAAGGTTCGCAAAGATGTGAAACTTGGAAACCTAACATTACCAGCTGGAGTGCAGGTTTATTTATCACCAGTTTTGGTTCACCATGATTGTGAGCTATGGGGTGATGATGCAAAAGAGTTCAATCCTGAGAGATTTTCTGAAGGACTAGTGAAAGCAACAAAAGGCAGAGTTTCATTCTTTCCTTTTGGATGGGGTCCTAGGATATGCATTGGACAAAACTTTTCCCTGCTTGAAGCGAAGATGGCTCTGTCAGTGATTTTACAACATTTCTCATTTGAACTTTCCCCTGCCTATGCTCATGCTCCGACTACGGTAATGACTCTTCAGCCTCTATATGGTGCTCATATCATTCTACGTAAATTGGGAACATAAAATATAGGTTAACGCATAATGATAAATATCAGGCGATATCAGTGCAACTCTCCGATAAAATAAAAGTGATTACTGTTTACTTAGATAATAAAGGGGAGGTCAGTGTTGTAATGACATCTGAGAGTTCAGTGTAATTTGCCCTGAAATATAATAATGAGCTCTTATTATTGTATCAGTTCAGTGTAATCTTCTCATTATTTTTAATAAAACAATGAGAATTGTTTTTATGCTTTTTTAAAGAGACCAACTTGTCTTGACTTTAGAAATATAGATAAATAGTGTCTCGAATCTCGATGCCTTGCTTTATTGAGGTTAGTTGTGTCGCGGTATTAATGTTAGGTTAGTGTTTCACCACAACTATATTGACTAACCCCGGTATTAATTGAGAAAAGATGAAAAAAGAAAATTAAATTTCATCTCATTGAAATCAATTACTACTCACTAGGATCAGTTAAAAAAAAAGAAATTACTACTCACTAGGATATTGGGTTTGTTGTTGATGTTAACGGCATGTTGTCCCAGTGCAAATCCATGGGCAGAGTCAGCAGCTAGAAACCAATGTAGAAACAAAATGTGGTCTTACCAATGGCCATGGATATGGATTTCCATTTTCCGTCAGAGATTAGGGATTGATAGACCAAAACCTAATCTCTGTAATGGAACAACAGTTCCGGACTCATAAATAGGTTTGTGCCTGTAGATGATAACACGACACGTTTGCAGGCCCACCATGGAACTTTACTAATTTTCATTTTATGAAAAGTCAAAATTTAAGCATTTGAGTTTAATTATTTCAAGTTTCAACCATTTATGTTCCGATAAATAAAAAAAAAGTTTTCAACAATTTATACATACATCGAGAAAAGATTGTGTAATGGAAAGCAAGTTAGATTTTATAAGAATCATAGTACATTAGAACTTAGAAAAGATATTTAATTTGTGGAAAGAGATACAACCGTTTTTCAAACCGGTGGCGACATAAGTTAAATACCAAAAATAAAATAATTAAACACATCATTCCAGATTTTTTATATGATAATTAAGAATGTTAATGAACGATTATTGCCTAATTTTTTTGTCTTTATAATGTTATAAATCTTTTGATGTTTTGAAATATAATTGACATTGAATTATATATTTAGTTTTATTTTCAATGTAGAAATAGATCTATCCTTCATCACTTATTTTTTGAATCAAAGGGCTAAATACTAATCAAGAACAAAGATAATTAAACACCTATGTAATAATCATCCTCAAAATGTCCTCAAGGAAAGATAAAAAAAAAGTGATAGAAGAATTAAGAGTCCGCCTAACACGCACCCATATAAAAATGACATCTTAAATAGTAGTTTAGATATCACTTGGCGTTGTGCGGCACTTGGACGTGCATATTTCCTACAATTGGTGTTGGCAAATATGCACGTATTAGAGCCTCTAACGAGGAATCAAACAAAACTTTAAGCGGTAGTCGATATCACCCAAGATTTACTACGATGCTAGTCTCCGAGTTTGCTTCATAAAAATATATTCATTTTTCCTTTTCTTAGTGTTGTACTAACTCCTTCATCAAAGAGGAAGAAGAATAAGAGTCTGATCACACCCTATCCAGTAATGTAATGGTGCTCTTAAGATATGATTCTATAATGATTTTCTAAAAGACTCTTTGTTTGACAAGCCTAATACCTAAGAATTCCATCAAGTTTATATGAATGTGGATACTTAAATTAATTGGAAGCAAGGAAAAATCGAAAAGTTGTCCTACCAACCAATTTATTATGCAACAATCCCTACCAAGACTTCTCTTTCTCACACGTACTCTTTAGTCTTTATTATCCGTCGAAAGAGGCAAGCATTTCCTGCATGATTGAGTACATCCTTTGTCGCATATGCTCCACTGCCAGAGTTGGAGGACACGCCTGTGGATTTGCGCGAAATCACCGTCCTGAGGCTGGTTGTGATTTCCTCGCGGAGCTTCTGGTGCTTCGCACAGGTTTGAACCTTGTCCGAGACTTGGGTTTTCGTGAAATTGTCTGCTATATGGATTGCAAGGAGATTGTGGAGCTCCTGAGCCAGAACAGGGACACCCGAACCTTTTGGCAACGGGATACTATTGCTTCTATTCGGGCGTTGTTGGCTGCGGATTGGAAGATTCAATTCTCTTACGTTTTGCGAGATAGAAATGTTGTGGCGGATGCGTTGGGGAGACAAGCGTCTCAAACAGTGTATCCGATGCGTATTTGAAATGAGTCTCCATCTTCTGTGATTCCACTCTTGTGCGGTAGCTTAGTTTGGTTCTTACTGGTTGTTTTATTTACTTATGTAATTTTTTTTTATAAAATCTCTATATTTCTCGTATATTTTTTTCTACTTATTCTCTCATCGCTTTTCTCTCTTATTTTATTCTCTTCTTATTTGTAAATGCCATGTAAGTATTTTTTTAGCTTAATACCACTGTAAAGAAATGTTTAATATTCTATAAATATTTGTTCAAGTTTAGTATATTCTTGTTTAAATGCTTAGCCTTAATTATCTAAAAAAATCCCAAAACATTCTCACGAATGTTTCCTGTGAATTATTTTTAAAGCAAAATCCGCATAATAGAAGGTATATTAGCATTATAGCGGATGTCAATTTTCTTTCATGTGTGCTATCTAAACAAATACACATGTTAGAGTGAATACTTAGTTTCGTTTCTGACGATGAAAGCGTCAGGTAAATAAGTTAATTCCTAAAAGAGAAATACTTATTTAGTCCTTTATTTTATTAAATCTTGATCAAGTTAGTCCCTACAAGAGTTAGGTTAACCGACGTTTTATCTTATTCTAAGAACTAACTTACGTTTCTAAGAACCAAATTATCCGAGATACGTAGACTACTTTTATGGATGAAACTGAGAATTGAGTCCACATGTTATTTTCCAACCATTTTCCAATCCCCTACTTTCCATCCTGGAAAAGTCACCCGAACCAAACGTAGCATAAACGTTGGGGAGCCTAAAGACGAAGAAAAAAATATACTTCCACATTTCCATTTTGTTTTTTAATGGAACGAATTTGTCATCACAGTATTATTAGAAAAACCTCGCCCACGTCGTCGGCGATACAACCAAATTGAAAGAAGGATTGGCGGTGGGTATGGGATAACCGGATAAGGCTATTTTCTATATTGTCATCACAGTATTAGCCGTGCTGATTAAGTATATATGAATAGTCGCAAACACCTCGACACCGGTAATTTGTGGATATAAACTCTGCAACCGTCACGAACTGCATGGTCTGGTGTGTGGGCTTTGTTTACTGATCATTCTTCACCAGTACTAAAATTATGTGGAGCACCTTGAGTGATAGTCAATTTGGAAACATACTTTCACTTTTCCAGTTCGTCGTATTAGAAGAACCTCGCTTGACTCTTTGGCCTAGACGGCAATAAAACCAAACTGAAACAAGGCATGGTTTCATCAGGGTGAACGGAATGGAAGCAGCAGGGACCACCACAGTTGCTGCAGCCGCCGCCGCAGGCATAGTGGTGATATTTGGTCTGATATGGGCGTTGAAGGTGCTCAGCTGGCTGTGGCTGAGGCCAAAGAAGCTAGAGAAGCTGCTAAGAGACCAAGGCCTTCAAGGGAATCCATACAAGATTTTGGTCGGGGACTTGAAGGATTATATCAGGATGCAGAAGGAAGCAGGATCCAAACCCATGAGTTTCTCTCATGAAATTGGGCCTCGTGTGTCTCCCTATGTCAACCACACTCTCAACAAACACGGTATGCCATAAACAAACCCCTTCTAGGTTTTAAGCTTCTCTTACAAAGAATTTGGATTGATGAAACGTAATAATGGAATGAAAGGGAATAAAATATAATGAAACCAAATAGAATGAAATAAAATTTTCTTTTCATCGTTTGGATATTTATTGATGAACCTAATAAATTTACCATTTCATTGTTTGAGCAATCGACGAAGCGGATTGCTCTTAACTTTAGAACATTAATATTGAATATATAACAGTCGTGGCAGAAAAATAATTTTATGGTTAGTTTTAGTAGTTATGAGTGCCTCCATTCCATCCCCTTCCATCCAAATGAGGGGTACGAAAATTGAAGGTACCATCACCTTCCATCTCTTTCCATCATCATTTAACAAGGCAAAACAATAGAACAAAAAACCATTTCATCTCATCTCATCCCATTCCATCTCCACCATAAATCCAAACATACCCTTAGTTGTATCCTTTGCTTAGGCTTTCCACATGAAAATTTTCAATTTGGGTTCCACCTTTACGTTCCTGATTGCCTCCAATAAATCCCTTCTAGCTAGGTGTTAAGTTTGAGGAAGGACCTGGGGAGGATCATGAAAGTGTTGCTCGTTTGGATAGAATAGGATTTTGTTCTAATGTAAGTCATATTAGCCTTTCATATGCATTTATTGTACTAATGCTTTGGAAGGAATGGTTCCTGTTTATGATCCATCAAACATTGATATTAACCATTAATCTTAGTGGCAAGATTGATGATCATACTTTCTGGTTGATTCTTTTAACCTTATTAATCATTAAAGTTGCTGATGTTATGCAGGGAAGAATTCTTTTATCTGGTTTGGACCAACACCATGGGTGATCCTCACAGATCCTGAACTAATCAAAGATGTTCTTAACAAGATGCATGACTTTCCAAAGCCTGAGATTAATCCGCTTGTAAAGTTACTAGCAACAGGTCTTGTAGCCCATGAGGGAGAAAAATGGAGCAGGCATAGAAGGATAATCAACCCTGCATTCAATATAGAAAAATTGAAGGTTAGTTTCTATTTACTAAATGTAGATCTTATATAATCAGTTTGTGTGCTTCACGATAACAGGTCAGAAAACAGTAGGATGCATGTGTGCATTTTGCATGGAAAAATTACTTTCCTCAAACATGCATTTTCTCAAGAAAATTTAGTGCTTAGTCTGACACAGGAATTTTAACTCACTAATCCCCCCCCCCCCCCCTGCCACAGATCATGCTACCAGTATTCTTCCAAAGTTGCAATGATATAATTAGAAAATGGGAAGGAATGTTGTCTTCAGATGGATCGGGTGAAGTGGATGTATGGCCTTTCCTTCAGAATTTGGCTAGCGACGTTATTTCTCGGACAGCATTTGGAAGTAGTTATGAAGAAGGCAAAAGAATATTTGAACTTCAAAAAGAGCAAGCTGAACTTACAATGAAAGTTATGGTGAAAGCTTACATCCCTGGATGGAGGTATGAGTATGACTAATCTTTATATTTGATTGCTTGATCAAGGAATGAGCGATTCCTTCATATCAGGTTAATTGAGACTGACTGTGTTTGATTTAATTTGTAGGTATCTACCT
Organism: Acmispon strigosus; assembly: GCA_030819835.1. Lineage (NCBI taxonomy): Eukaryota > Viridiplantae > Streptophyta > Magnoliopsida > Fabales > Fabaceae > Acmispon > Acmispon strigosus. The sequence goes on from JAUAMA010000004.1 coordinate 64,044,166, forward strand.
ACTACTATTCATCGAAGGATGAAGGTAATCTGCACAGATGTAAAAGCTTCCCTTAAGGATATCATTAAAAAGAGGGAGAGAGCACTAAATGCGGGTGAAGCCAGTAAGAATAACTTGTTAGACATTCTTCTGGAGTCAAATCACAAGGAAATTCGAGAACACGGAAGCAACAAGAATGTTGGGATGAATCTTGAAGACATAATTGAGGAATGCAAGCTATTCTACTTTGCAGGGCAGGAGACCACTTCAGTTTTGCTTGTCTGGACGATGGTGTTATTGAGTAGGTACCCGGATTGGCAAGCACGCGCAAGGGAAGAAGTATTACAAGTATTTGGTAACAAAAAACCAGATTTTGATGGACTAAGTCACCTTAAGATTGTAAGCATTGTGTTTATTTTTATGATCATCTTACTTAATCACATGCCCTTGATGCTTAGTTACTTTTACCATTAGCATGAATCTTTTTGTAACAGGTCACCATGATTTTGTATGAGGTTCTTAGGTTATACCCACCGGCAGTGGGGCTCATCCGGAATGTTCGCAAAGATGTGAAACTTGGAAACCTAACATTACCAGCTGGAGTGCGTGTTTATTTACCACCAGTTTTGGTTCACCATGATTGTGAGCTATGGGGTGATGATGCAAAAGAGTTCAATCCTGAGAGATTTTCTGAAGGACTTGTGAAAGCAACAAAAGGCAGAGTTTCATTCTTTCCTTTTGGATGGGGTCCTAGGATATGCATTGGACAAAACTTTTCCATGCTTGAAGCAAAGATGGCTCTTTCAGTGATTTTACAACATTTCTCATTTGAACTTTCTCCTGCCTATGCTCATGCTCCCACTGAGATAATGACTCTTCAGCCTCAATATGGTGCTCATATCATTCTACGTAAATTGGGAACATAGAATATAGGTTAATGCATAATGATAAATATGAGGAGAAATCAGTGCAACATCTCCGATAAAATAAGTGGTTAGTGTCTGCTTAGATAATAGAGGGGAGGTCAGTATTGTTACAACAAACTTCGAGAATTCAGTGTAATTTGCCCTAAAATATAATAATGAGCTCTTATCGTATGATTTTTATTACAGTAATGTTGGAAAGCTTATAATGTAATTAATAACAGAAATCTCTTTTAGACACTAGTGTATGTTTGCTTTCAATTTGATCAGAGTTAGGAAACTACTGTTTTTTTACTTTAGTTCTATTCAATGTAATCTTCTTTAATAAAAAAAAAACCATGGAAGTTGCATTCTATAGCGTAGACTCCTTAAAAATAGAAGTTGGACCCTATCGGACGGAAGTCATACATAATATTTACCACTTCTTAAAAAAATATGATTTCCTCTCAGCACAACGATAAAATAATGAGTCGAGAATGTTGTTGACGACTCCGTTATGATAGTCATCGATCCCAATTACAACTTTGCTCTGACTCCAAAAATAATTTGAAATGTATATTACTTTGATAAATTTCAAACGATAATTACATCCGTAAACACATGACTTATTCTTAACAATAGTACAAAAACCAGTACATTTCAGATTAAGAGACCATTCACGGTTATACCACCATCAACAGAGATGGTCTGTCCTGTTATGTAAGAGGCAGCAGGTAAGCAGAGGAATGCCACCATGGAAGACACCTCTTCCGTCTCTCCAATCCGTCCAAGAGGGATTCGTGAAATAAAACCATTAAGAAGCTTTTCATCTTTGAAGTACTGCAAAGATATAGTCACAAGATAAAAAAGACATGCCTCATTTTACTTGAGTGAAAGGAAATATATATATGATATAAGAGTAACTACTAACTAGTCATTTTAATCTTAAATGTTGTCTATGCTTAATTGATTAAGGATGAAAATGGTAATTTAGGACCAGCGATTCGGCCCATGTGGTTTTTTGGTTGAGACTGGACTATTCACCACTGAAAACGGTGATTAGTCTTCTATCGCGGATGTTTATTATAAGTGGTAAATGACTGAGTATAAAATGTGTTTCTTTCCGTACCAATATGCTCTATAAAAGAATAGTGGTACAGTAATGATTGAAAACTACCGATTCAGAAAGATGGGTTCTGATTGACCCTGGTGCAACACAATTAGTCCTGATATTGTCTTTTGCCCACTCACATGCCAGATTTTTTGTCAGTTGGTTGATTGCTCCTGCATGTCAATCACACATGTATATTGAAATTATCAGTTACCAGCTGCCATAATTAAGATTAGGTTTGTATATCTGTCATCATTAGTGTAAGTTGAATGTTAACACAATTTATTTTTAGGTTAGAAAATGAAAAAACTCTTCTAAGATTGTAAGAGGATGTGCAGCAAGTCTATGTAGCACATCAAAAAACTTAAAAAATAGGATCTGGTGCTTCTACGAGCAACCATATTTTATGATTAAAATAATATTCTTTGTCTTTCTTGCATTAACAATTTATTTTCTCTCTTATATATTAAGTTAAAATAAAAAATATATAAATATGAGTTTTTTGTGAAAAAGAAAAAGAAAATACTAAGTGAAATCTGCATGTATTGTTTATGAATTGCTGTTTAAATACTATGTGGTCTTTTGGATTCCCATAAATAGTGTGCAGCAGTCGAGGTAAACAACCAATATTGTGGATACACATAAATAGTGTGCAACACAAGAAACATTTATACCTTTTGTTGCAGCATATATTGATAGTCCATTAAAGGATACGAGCCCAGCAATAGAGGATATGAAAACGATGCTTGCAGCCCCTGAAGCTTTTAGTAGAGGGTGTGCAAGCTGGGTTATGTGGAAAGCAGATTCAAGATTCGTGTTGATCAGAAATGAAAAATCGTCCTCTGTGAAATCTAGGATCTGTTTCGATATGTTTGTCCCCACATTGTTCACCTAATTCCATACATAAAGTAATCCTCTTTTAACAAATAATACATGAGTAAATTTTAGTAATCCTCTGCTAAAACTAAAACTGGGTAGATAAATGTGAGTTAGAATAATGTGATTTATGTTTGGGTACTTTTATTCAAAAAGTGGGTTTTGGACAATAATGTTATGAAATTCAGTTCTAAACTCTCAAAATTGATTATGTTTAATGTAGAAGTAACTATTTGTTGTGACAAGTAGAATTGATTCACCAGATTTGACTATGCTTTATATGACATATGTCAACATTTTTAAATATGCGTAAGATCACATGATATATTAACGTAAATAAATCCATCAATTTATAAAACCAAAGTAGCCACAATGACTAATATTAAAATTGTTCATCTAAAGTTTATATCAAATAAAACCAAACAATAATGTAATTAAGTTTTGAGAATAGAAATAGAAAACATCCACCAAATACTTATGTAGCAATAGTCTTAACACAATGAAGATCTTATTTTACTTCTCTATCTTGACACGTTTTAACCACGAAAAAAAGCTATAAAAAATCTATATAATATTCAACATGGAATTAAAAATAGTAAAGAAATGAAATATTAAATAATATTAATTTTTGAAATATAAATCAAATTTACAATAATGAATAATACCAATATTTCGTGTTGCTTCAATTAACCTATTCAGCTGTCAATGAGTCAAAGAATGAATAAATGGTAAAATTTCAATATTTAGACACACTTAAATTTAAATTCAAATTTGATAATTCTAAAAAGTTTAGAAATTTTTAATTAAAATTAATATATACATTGTAATTAATTTTAGTAATTATTAGTTGTTATGTATAAATGGTAAATATTTAAAGCATTAATCATTTTTAAGTAATTAATTCGAAAATTCTAAAATAAATTGCGTAATTCAAAATTAATTTTATTTGGAATATTTTTGAAATATACTGAATATTTATATTATAACTAAAAAACATTTTAAATTAAGTTTTGCAAAATAGGAATTTAAAATCTTTCCGGGTATCAATTCTAAAAAATCCGAATTTAAAATGCAAAAATAGTCTATTTCCTTCCAACCATTTCACAAGCTTAAATATGCAATTCAAAATTAATGTTATAAATTGTAATCAAGTTTATTAATTAATTGACACAAATAAATGGTATAACTAATAAAGAGTTGATCTTCTTTCCATATGTAAATAAAAAAATAAAGAGTTGATCATTTTTAAATATAAAATGAAATTCTATCAATTTAAAAACTTTTAAATCATTCTTATGAGTGAATGAGAGAATCTTTTTTTTCAAGAGTTGCTGGAGTTTGAGATTGAAGACTCACAATTAGTAGATTGGTTAGAATTGATTTTGACCAAGTAGAATCGATTCTATAGAATTGATTATAGTTTCCAAACATGTTTTACAATAATAATTTTTTTAAAAGTCAACCGTAAAAAATTTCCTAATTCGTCACTTCATCGATCAGAGCTAGAGACTCTTTTCAATGACGATACTCAAGAAGGAAATGAAAACACTTACATAAATTAGCTTTTTTTTGAAAAAAAGTAAAAAAAAAAGTGGTTACCTTGTAATATAAGGTCTCTTAGTAATTTTTTAAAGCTGGTTGGCAAGGAGCTTAAGAATTGTTTTTAAGCTTTTTTTTTTAAGGAGACCAACTTGTCTTGACTCTTGACTTTAATAATGTTGATAAACGATGTCTCGATGTCTTGCTTTATTGAGATTAGTCATGTCAAGGTGTCTCGCAGTGTCGTGTCGGAGTCGGTCTTTCCTAGGTTCAATCTTAACTTATCACAGTTATATCGACTAACCCAGTATTAATTGAGAAAACTCAGATGAGACTCACAAGGATATTGAGTTTGCCATTGAACTCAGATGAGACTCTAGTTATGAGGTCCTCTCTCTGTGCACGAGAGGCCACATCACAGACTGAACCAGTGACTCTGTATCCTTTTGAGGCCCATTGATGTAAGGATTCATTGAGTTGAGCTTCGTTCCTAGAGCAAGTGTGTACGGTGGCCCCTAGCTGTGCCAACTCTTCCACGATTTCATATCTAACAAGAAGAGTTACTATCAGAGGAACAGTAAAAAACCAGTCACATACAAGATTCACATATTTGGACAAATATCACTACCATTAGCTAGTATTAAGTAACCATATTCTTTTTCTATTCAACTGCTCTGAGATTTCCTTGCAAATGCATGTCCTTGCTATTTATGGTTTCCCTGAAGAGAGAAACAAGCATAAAACATGGGATCTTATTCATCGTTTTCGGCCCTTGCCGGAGACCCCGTGGATTTGTGTGGGTGATTTTAATAACGTTTTGAGCCCATCTGACAAGCTTGGAGGGGACCCTCCTGATATCAGGAGACTCCAAGCTATTCATCAGGTGTGTGCGACTTGTGGTTTATCTGATGTGGGATGTTCAGGGTATAGGTTCACTTGGTCAAATAAAAGGACCCACCCTTATACCATAGAAGAACGTCTTGATTATGCCCTGGCAAATGAGGCGTGGCATGATGCTTGGCCCTATACTCGGGTTTCTCACCGCCAACGGCATCAATCAGATCATAATCCCATTCTTATTGACTGCTCTCTGAGCAACCGTAGCCCATCTAGGAGGGAGCGCAGATTTCGGTTTGAGGAGCTCTGGCTCCAGAGCGAGGATGAGTGCACCGAGATTGTAGCTCATTCTTGGTGTAGAACCCTTGCGGATCTCCCGACCAAGATGGGTGAGGTGAGTTCGGCCCTTGACTCTTGGGGTAAAAACAAATATGGTGACCTTCCTCGAAAGATTTCTGACCAAAAGGTCTTACTTCAGGAACTCCAGAGGAAGGTACAAACTGATGAGGTACTTGTGGCGGCCCATGAGGCTGAGAAGGAGATGGACAAGCTCCTTCAGCAGGAGGAAATCCTCTGGTGCCAAAGGTCCCGTGCAAACTGGCTCAAGTATGGTGATAAAAACACCAGCTTTTTCCATAAGAAGGCTACCCAAAGACAGAAGCGGAACTCTATTGTGCAGCTTTTGGATGATTTTGGGACACGAGTTGTCGAGGATGCTGACATCTCTCGAATCTTGAACTCTTACTTTCAAGAGTTGTTCTCTACATCCTCGCCGACAGGTATCCTGGAGGCGGTATCCCTTGTTGCAGGGAGAGTAGGCGCTTCTCAACTCCAAACTCTGAATGAGCCTTTCACTAAGGCTGATATCGAAGAGGCGCTCTTCCAGATGCATCCTACAAAAGCCCCGGGAAGAGATGGCTTACCGGCGTTGTTTTATCAGAAGTTCTGGCATATAATTGGGGAAGATGTTTCCCATTTCTGTTTGCAGGTCCTTCAGGGCGACCTATCTCCAGGTATGATTAATAATACCCTTCTTGTTCTCATTCCGAAGGTTAAGAAACCTGAGCATGCGAACCAATTTAGACCTATTAGCTTGTGTAATGTTTTGTTTAAAATTATTACAAAAACCATTGCGAATAGGTTGAAAACTATTCTGTCTGACCTGATCTCAGAATCTCAAAGTGCGTTCGTCCCAGGGCGTCTGATAACGGATAATGCCCTGATCGCCTTTGAATGCTTCCATTTTATGAGGAAAAAAATCTCGGGCCGAAAGGGCATGATGGCCTTAAAACTTGACATGGCTAAGGCGTATGACCGTGTTGAGTGGCCTTTTCTTCAGATGGTTCTCTGCACTATGGGATTTCCCCCCAATTGGGTGAACCTTATTATGCGATGTGTCACTACGGTTGATTTCTCTATTTTGTTAAATGGTAATCCGCAGGTGGCATTCTATCCCCAGAGGGGGCTGAGACAGGGGGACCCCCTTTCCCCCTACCTTTTTATTCTTTGCGCAGAAGTCTTGTCGGCCCAGATCCAACAAGCGGTGACTAGCTCCTCTCTGTCTGGTCTCCGTATTGCTCGGTCGGCGCCGATTATTTCTCATTTATTTTTTGCGGACGATAGCGTCATCTTTGCCAGGGCCTCTGCGGAGGAAGCAGAATGTGTTAAATCCATTCTTGCGGCCTATGAGCGGGCTTCTGGACAAAAAATCAATCTTGACAAATCTACTCTCACTTGTAGCCGAAATGTGCTTGCATCTACTTTATCTGAGCTTACTATGCTTCTGGGTGTGAAGGCTGTTGAGAGTTTTGACAAATATTTGGGCCTCCCGGCAATTGTGGGGAGATCTAAAACCCAAATATTTAATTTTGTCATGGAGAGAGTTTTTAAAAAACTTAAAGGTTGGAAAGAACGCTCCCTCTCCCGGGCAGGGAGGGAAATTCTAATCAAAGCCGTGGCTCAAGCAATTCCGGCTTATGTGATGTCTTGTTTTGCTTTGCCTGACTCTGTTTGCTCCCGCATCGAAGGGATTGTTAGTAGGTTCTTTTGGAGCGGAGATACTGAGAAACGAGGTATCCATTGGCGAAAGTGGTCAAGCCTCTGTCGACCCAAGTGGTCGGGTGGGCTAGGGTTCCGCAATTTTAAAGCGTTCAACACGGCTCTGGTCGCCAAAAATTGGTGGAGACTTTATTCATCTCCCCATCTTCTTGTTAGCCGGCTTTACAAGGCGGTATATTTCCCTCGCGGTGACTTGTGGAATGCTAAAAAAGGACTTCGTCCTAGCTACGCTTGGTCGAGTATCCTTAGCTCCCGATGGATTTTTGAAAAGGGTGGGCAGTGGAAGATAGGGGATGGCACTAGTGTTCACGTTTGGAAACACAAGTGGCTTTCTCATGGTATCCCTATTATCTCCCGTCAGGAGTTGGCCGATGAGGCGAATGTCCAACGGGTGAGTGACCTTATTTCTGCCGGGAGGTGGAAATCTGATTTGATTGATATGATATTTCATCCTAATACGGCTATGTATATTCTATCAATTCCTCTTCCTTGTGTTTCACATGCTGACTATTTGTTTTGGCCTTTTAATGAAAATGGTATCTATTCTACAAAATCTGGTTATAATTTTGTCATGCAGGATCAGGCTTCCTCCGTGGCCTCCTCTTCGGGGGTTCCCTCGATGCCGTCTCAGGCTTGGAAGCGTCTGTGGCGGTCTCGTGCCTTGCCGCGATGCAAGGAGTTGGTATGGCGTGCTGCTCTGGATATCTTGCCGGTTAGAGGTCGTTTGCGGCACCGAGGTGTGGACATTGACCCTTCATGTCCATGTTGTGAGGTGGAGGAGTGCGAGACAGTGTCCCATGCGCTTCTGTTTTGTCCGGAGTCCGTTCAGGCTTGGTTTGGTTCATCGATTGGCTTGCGGGTGGGTGACTGGACCGATCTCTCCTTTGCTGATTTCTTCCTCAGGTTCTTGGAGTTCGCGGATGACCAGGCTCTCCTTTGCTTTATCACTACGGCCTACTGTATTTGGGAGAGGAGGAATCAGATTGTCTTCCAGCAGCGGCGGACTCCCACACCGCTTATGTTTGACCGTGTGAAGTCTCTTCTTGGGGTTCCGGACTTGCGTGCAGCCCCCCGCCAGTCTATGTTGTTGCCGTCCAGTTGGACTCGACCGCCCAGAGGTATTTTTAAGCTTAATTTTGATGCAGCTCTTCGAGACTCGACTTTGGCGGGCTTTGGCATGGTGGCTCGAAACTTTGAGGGTGAGGTTCTTGCATCGGCGACCGCAGCCACTATCATGGTCTCGTCCCCCGTCATTGCGGAAGCTCTGTGTTTTCGTTGGGCGATCTCCACTGCTATTGATTTGGGTTTCAGAAGGGTCATGTTTGAGACTGATTGTCTGAAACTCTTTAATCTTTGGCGTCGTCCAAAACCTGGGGCTTCTTATCTTTTTGCTATTATTAGGGATTGCCGCTCGTTCTCTTGTCATTTTGATTTTATGGATATTTCTTTTGTTAGGCGGGGAGGCAACATGGTTGCGGACTCCCTTGCCAAATTATCTTTCTCTAAAATGTCTGTTGTTTGGATTGAGGATGCTCCTCAAGAGACTTTAGCTGCCTTGCAGCATGATGTTGTGGCCTCTGGCCCTATTATTGATTAATATATCTATTCAGTTCAAAAAAAAAAAAAAGTATTAACATGTTTGTTATATGCAAATTACCCAAACAAGCATTATAGATATCTTTAATTTCTTGTTGTTAGCATGTTTAGATCAGCTTATCTTTTATCAGAATTAATTTTAAAATACTAAAGCTTCTTTTAGAATTGATTCTGGCTTTAGAATCAGAGTAATAGACGAGTTTCCAAACATGTATGTATATAACTGGCAAGAACAAGAAATGGTAGAGTGCAAGATAGGAACCCTATTCCTTTGGATCCACCGGTGACCAAAGCTGTCATCCCCGGTAAAGACCACCTGCTGCTCCAGCTACCTGTGTTTGTCTTAGCCATTTCTCCAAAATAGTTGTGCAATTAAGAACTGAGATATAAAATATCATATGGTTCATAATTCTACTTGCTCAATGGGTTTATATATATATATATATATATGATGATTCTAGATAGAGGAGAAAGTTAGGAGTTTAAGATGTGGAGTGCCAACTTCCTAATCCTGGTCGAGAAAAAAAAATAAAAAATGAGAGAACATGGAATGATTGGTGTAGACTCTCCTACTGCTGAGAAAAATCTTGAAAAGTTGGTATAGGCTCTTCCTATCAGTTGTGGATAATGTTTCCATTTCTTATTTGGTTTTTAAAAGGGATTATCAATAATAACATGATTCATGTGTTTGGGTCGCCGTCTGAGGTAGGTCCTTCTCCAAAAGATTCTTAGCAAAAGGTCCCTCTGTTTGCACACTGTCTGAAATTGGTCCACGCCGGAGCCCAAAGCTCCGACGAGAGTGTTGAGTGGCAGGACAGAGATGACGTGGCATTATCCACGTCATTTTTAATTAAATTTTAATTTAGTATAATTAATAATTAAATTATAATTAAAAATAAAAATTACAAAAATCATTAATCTATAATTAACTAAACTAAAATCATCTTCATCTTCATATCTTCATCTTCATCCTCCAGAAAACAAAATTTCTAGAACAAATTACAATACATTTTCCAGAAAACAAAATTTCATGAAACCCCAAACTCGACTTCCACCCTTCTTCAAAATCATCACCAACCACAAAACACCAATCTCAATTTCCAGAACAAACCAACAAAATCATACCCCCAAAATCCCAAACCTCTTGCTCCGGCCAAGCACCAAAACCCACTGCCATCATCATCACAGACTCATATTCTCACAACAAATATTCAAAGAGGTGTAGAAATGATGAAGAAGAAGAAAGCATGAAGGAGGAGGAGGAGGAGGAGGAGGAGGAGGAGGAGGAGGAGGAGGAGGAGGAGGAGGAGGAGGAGGAGGAACCCTTTGCATGGAACCAGATCTGAATGAACCCACCACCATAAACCATCACCAGCACCATGCTTGCATCAATTAAGAGAAGAAGAAGAAGAAAGCATAGAACCAGAAGCAAAAAGAAACCTAACATCAACCACCCTTTTCATCTTTATCCTTAAACCACCAAAAACCTCTTCCCCTTACCCAGTAATTAACCCACAAAAAACAAAACAAAAATCAGAAATAAACACAGAAACAACCACAAATTTGTTTCCAAGGTTGTGAACGATCCCCAAATTCTAGGGTTTTCAGTTTACGCCATGGCTGATGTTGAGTATCGTGTCTTCGTTGGTGGGCTTGCTTGGACCACCGATAGTGAAGCCCTGGAGAGAGCCTTCTCTTCCTATGGCGAAATCGTTGATTCCAAGGTTGTGAACGATTGAGAGACTAGAAGGTCCAGGGGTTTTGGATTTGTGACCTTCACTTCTAAGAAGTCCATGAGAGATGCGATCGAGGGTTTGAACGGCTCGGACCTTGACGGCCACAACATCATTGTGAATGAAGCTCAGGCCCGCGGCGGAGGCGGAGGTGGTGGCTATGGAGGAGGAACTAGGAAGGAGGAGGTGGTGGTTATGGTGGAGGCAGGGACCGTGGCTACGACGATGATGGTGGTTCCCCCTATGGCAGTGATGGTGGTGGCAGTGGAAGCTGGAGGAGTTAGAGTTTCTGATTTCGTTAGGGTTTTATGGATTATAATTATGCTCAGTTGAGAGATGTGAAGAAAATAGAGGGATTTGCAGATTTGGGGTTTGATTAATGAGTTTGGCGGGTGCGATTTGGGGCTCTTACAGATTTGGGCCGGGTTGTTGCAAATTTGGGGCTCTCGCAGATTTAGGGTTTGGTTGCTGGAGGAAGAGGAAGAGGAAGAGGAAGAAGAAGAGAGTGCTTGAGAAGGGTGCGGTGGTGGTGCGTGGGGTGCGGTGGTGGTGCGGTTAGGGTACTGTGGTGGTGGTTCTAAGTTTATACTGGTCGAAGATGAAGATGAGCATTGTGTGAAGATGAAGATTCAAAGAGATATAATTTTATGGGATGAAGAAGTTAGAAAATTTTATTTTTAATTAATAAATTTAATTTAATTTTAGTTATTAACTAATTACCCACATGATTTAAAATTTAATTAAAAATGACGTGGATAATGTCACGTCATCTCTGTCCTGCCACTCAGCACTTTCTTCAGAGCTCCAGACTCCGGTGAGGACCAATTTCAAACAGTGTGCAAACAGAGGAACCATTTGCTAAGAATTTTCTGGGGAGGGACCTACCTCAGACGGCGACCCAAACACAGGGACCAATTTATTGATAATCCCTTTTAAAAGTAATGTTAAGAATAAATATGTATTTAATTTTTTTTATTTAAGTCTGGTTTTATTTTTCATGCAGACTTGGAAAAAAACAATGACAATAGTATAATTCTACCTCCTCTCAAGAGGAGACAAAATCCAGAATATTTATTTTAAAATAAAAATAAATGATCTTAACACTTATATATTTCTACCTCCTCTCAATTATATATTTGTTACCTTAATGCTTGAGAGAAACACTTGCATTTCTCTTTTAACAATTTCAATTTGGCTTTGCTACCGCATCTGAAGCTAAACAGATTATGATGAATGCACCTAAGTGCCTACTGAAACTTGACCATGAATCCATCATGCCTAATACTCCACAGGAATTTGGAGAGGAAAATTAGCAACAAGCAAGATGTGTGTGTACTATAAATGGAACTCCTAGATGGCTAGATCTATCTTGGAAAGAAACCATTCACAGACATTCCTCCATCAACACATATAATATAATCTGGCCAGTTATGTATGATGATGCTGGCAAGCAAAGAAAGGCAACAAGAGAAGACACTTAATCAAACAGATCCATGTTGATGAGTAAAGAAAGATTAAGAGATTTCATTTGCGATGAATAATTATAACTGCAGGGTAAATCAGTAAACATAACTTGCAAAGACATGCTTGATTAATCTCAACTAACTATTGGATGCAAGAAATGGACATATTTGTGCATAGAGATGTTATAAGTAAAATGATTTTCAACCTTATTACATTAATACACTTTACAAACTAGTATTTATTGGACAAAACAAATAACTATAACTCCTACAGGATTTCAACACATATACTAACTAAATAACTCCTTATCAGAGATCACAAAACCTGTCACCAAATTTATTTCAATCAGTAACTGCTAATAAACTGTAGGTACTGATAAAAAAAAACCTCAAAGCAACTTAAACTTTAAGACTCATCATATTTAATTGAGGGTCTTCTCTTCACCCTGAACTCTATCTATTTGATAAGATCTGCTATGATAGTCTTCGATGATAATCTTAAACTTTATTTTATTTTGAACTCAATTAATCTTATTCTGTATTCTCTTCACTTCAACTTCACTCATTTCAATTTTGAAAAAACATAAAAACTTCACTTATTTAATTTTGATCTTTACCTTATTAGCTTGAATACAATCTAAAGACCTGTCTAATAACTACACCTAGCCAAATTAAATATAAAATTTTCACCACCTACAAAGGGAGAGTAAAGTTGTTCAGAGTCTTAGTAGTTAACTGTTAGTGATTGTAAGTAGTCTTCTATTAGTTACTGACATACTCTCATTTACATATATATGTACCCACAGTGTGAATAGTTGCATTCATTCATTTATTACATATAGTGGTTTAATTTGATTAATAACATTAAGGTTCCAAGTGCCACTTTCTTCATTATTTGCAGCTGCAACAAAATGTCCAACTGGCTAAAATGCTTGAGTGATTTCCACGTGTAAAATGTTGATTCATAGTTACATTGTTGTGTCAAGTTGGCATAACCAAGATAATCCTCTGCTTAATTGATTCCATTAACATTGCCCCAAACACCAACTACTAAGTCAGCTTCCAAAATTCAGTGTTTAGGACGGCTAAACATGACAACATTGTAGACTATGTATCACACAAGATTGTTGAAGTAGTCAAGTACTGGTAAATTACACCTTCATAAAATTATAAATTTAAGGAATAAGGATCATAATTTTAATAGGAATTAGATTCATTTAATGGATATAATTCAAAGTTCCAAGACATTGGGAGGAACTAATCGGGTTCACCTTCCAATCAGTCTATAGAAATGGTACAAGAACTCATCAAGTTTAATGCTTTAATTTGATAATTTTGTTTTGTATAACTTTAATCATATATATGGTTCAAGCATTTGCATAAATTAATTAGTTTTTAATTTGAGACAGGGGTAAATAAAATATTCAAACTTCTTGACTATTTTATAGATCAAATGGTCATGCAAACAATGGCGTGATTCCTTAGAAGACCTTTTCAACTTGAGAGGAACCAATCTAACATAATACAAATATTAACTTAGCTTTTACCCGACAGCTCAGGATAATTTGCTATCACAAAACATTCATCTTTTTTTGTCTTAATTAGCTTTCTTCATACTAATGATTTAGAAATTAGCACAGGTTTTGAGTGTCATTAGTTTTTAAACCATACCTATCAATCTCAGATAAGAGATCAATATTTAATAATTTTTCAATATTATTAAAGAATTTAATTAGGCCTCTTCTAAATTTATAAAGCGTTTGTTTGGTTGAAATTCTATCAAATAGAATCACATCTGAATCAATTTTCTATCTTATTCATGCGTTGAAAGAAATATTTAGGTATGATTTTCAAAATAAATTCTAATTAAATACTAAATTTGATTTTAATTAATGCAAATGACTTACAACAATTAACTTATGATGGAAAAAATGTTTTAAAAAAATGATGGAAAAAATCATCTGAGATGAAGTTTTTTTATTCTTTATAAGATGCTAACAAAACTTACTTTAAAACCATTTTTTCAATATTCTCTTAGGTTAAAATTCATGAACTTCACTAAAAATGTGAGTTTCACTTTCAATTTAATGAGACTGACATGAATTTCGACCAATAAATGTTAAAGTTCTAAGAAAATAGCATTTAAGTGAATGTTGCTAGCATTCCTGTAATTATTTTTTCTAAAAAATCAAAATTCTATACAATATTATAAAATTTACATTGCAATCAGGACTCACATTTTTCAAATCCTTACAAACTTATTTCAAAAGGTGATTTTACTTTTTCAGTACCAAACAAAATTAAAAAAAAAAAAACTAAACCAATCCTATGTCTCTCTCTTTTCCTTTTACATTGACAATCTAGCTAATAAAGCTTAAACCACTTACTTATCCAACCTTCATAAACCCATGCATAAAAAATTATAAATCCAAACAAATTCATACGAGGTAGAAACAAATACGAAAGCAAGCTCATAGAAAACCTATGTGAGTATGCTAATAATTACACGAAACTATAAAATTATGTGTCTATCTACTTGTTTGACAGTAACAATTGTGTGTTTATTCAACAATATTTGAAGCTTATATTTATAGCTAAAATGCTACACGCCAAATTACAAACAGACAAGCTGTTCCCAATATACCACGACTCAGTTTGTCTATTTTGTCCTTTCCTACAACTCAAAGTTGGAAAATAGTAATCATACTCGAACACTCAAACACTTTATAAACGTTTCATTTTTCTTTTTATTTTTCTTATTTTATCGCATTTATCACATATGTCACATTCATTATTTTTTATATTTTCTTAATTTCTCACCCTAAGTGTTTGTTGAGTGTCTGTATTATGCGAATTTTTACTTAGTGATTAATTGGTCAATGTAAAGATGAAAGCAGGCCTTTGTAGCTGCCCCTCTCCACATATAAAACCTTCAATTCTCCCTGTTGACCATCTATAGTCCTCTTTTTATCAATCAATATTCACTTGACATAGCTAGAAATCAAGTTGAAACTAGTCATAGAATGGAGTCTGATCATCATGATCAAGGTGATGATGAGCAAGGTGCAAGTAAGGTGACAAATCCCAGGTCCTATGAGTGCAACTTCTGCAAGAGGGGCTTCTCTAATGCACAAGCACTAGGTGGCCACATGAACATCCATAGAAAAGACAAAGCCAAGCTCAAGCAACAATCTTCAAACCAAACTCAACCATCTTTGGAAGTTCATCATGAGAAGAAGAACCCTGAACTAGAAGAACAGAACAAACCAAATTTGAATTTGAATGTGTATCATCATCATCAACAAGACCATATGCTTCACATGAGGCAGCAGCTTCCACTTTTTGCTCAATCACCAATTAGCATTGAAGCACAAAAATCACCACAAGCTCAAATTCATGGGGAAGTTCAAGTTGTTACTCCAGAAGAGGCTTTATTATCTGGCCAAGGTTCCTCCTCTGAGTTAGACCTTGAACTAAGACTAGGGCCAGAACCACAGTATTCATCATCATCATCAGGTGCAACCGGTACCAGAAAATTCTTTTGAGTTAAATCAAAGCACAATACATGATTATTTTGTTGATGTATCCACCTATTTTGAGAAATCATCTGTTTGATTTAATTTGTTCTGAAATTTTAATTGTTTAAATTAATAACTAGAATCGATTCTTATTGTATATGTGGTAAAATTTACAGGATATGAGTTTGATCTGATGGAACTTTACTTCTTTTATTTTGGGTATACCTGTTTATATTTAAGTCTAACTGAATTTACTGCACCTCATGGCAAGTATAGCACTGGTTTGAGTCTTAAAAGTGTCAAGTATTAGAACAACAATGTTTGTAAATAGACTAGGCTTTCAGAATCGGTATGATGTTAATGAGGATATGTATGTATCATTTGATGTATAATGAATTAGTTCTAGTTGGCTCAAATAGCCACAAGGCTCAACTATCATTTTGAGCGGTTCCGAAGGTTTCACAACTAAATGAATACTATGTTAGTCAGTTAGAACAATTAAACGAAATTCATCTCGTCCAACAATCTGCGAGGCGGACAAAATGGTCACATTTACTGAACAATTGCAAGGTTACACAAGGGTAACCATCATGTCTGAAATTTTTCACAAAGACTTTATTGCGGCACATTGCTTCAATTACAACACTTATTAGAGCTATAAATAAGGCTTTAATCGTTTATTTACATAATCATTATTCATTTTTTTGTTAGCTATTTAAACGTTGCAGGTATCATACTTCACCGTGCCCCGTCGTGGACATTGTTACCACACCACCAAAGCACCCCCAGAACAAGAACATTCAGCCACATAAATCAGAGGTGCTCATCACTCTATTTTTGGAATAACTATATTTTGTTTCTATTATGTTCTCGATTAGAACCAAGTCTAGCATTGCCTTCTACAACAACTCAGGACCATCGACATGAGCAAGGCAATTTACTTACCTGTGTCTTATGTAGCATTCAGACATAAAATGATAAAAACACACATTTATAATAATAAATTATTAAATCAAAAGCCTAAGCTGTTAACACATATAATAGTAATTTAAATTCTCTTAATTGCCTCATCAGTTATGCTATTAAGCTATATTAGAATTTTCCTTATTTTTTGTTGCTACTCAACTTATCATTTTAACTTGTAACTCTTATTTTTAAGCATGTAAGTAACTGTAATGTTCTATGCAGCTAATTTGTTGTCTTTTGGAGTATTCAGCATAAAGAGTTTTTTTACTAACCGCTATAGCCTCAGCGATGCTAAATCTTTCATTTTCTGATGAAACATTAATATATATTATATAACTTTCATTCACCTCCACCTTTCATTCATTGGCAACATTCTCGTTTAAACCTTTCACCTATAGAACCTTTACCTTTTAATGTGTGTTTGGATTAAAGTTTAAAAACTGAGTTTTTGTCGACTTTAATTTTGGAAAACTTAGTTTGGTTAAAAGTAGTTTATTATAACATAATTTATGTTTGGATTTTTATTCTAAAGTAATTGTACAAAATGAATCTCGTTTGGATAATATAAGTTTATTGGTGATATTCTGTAGGAGGTAATAGAGACCAACACACTAAATAAAAGGTAGAATATGATTGAAATTACTGCATATCTTAGTAGAAAAATAGAATAAGAGAAATGTGTAGTGATAAAATTCTTTTTGTATTTCTCTTGTTTTTTTTTTTGGCATCTTCATACACATATATTCTTTCTACTGTAACCAAAAAAATCTCCATACACATATACTTATAGTAAGATAAGTGAATGTTATCATTATCTTATCAAAGAGTTACAACTATTTACTTAAAGCTCACTTAATTACTCCACTAAGCATTAAGTGTTTTCACTAACATTAACCACATATAACTATCAATTATCTCTTAATGTGTTGTTCTTAAACTCTCATTGCTTCTCTAAGTTGTGGAATTATTCCTCTTGGAAGTGTTTTGGATTTGTATGCTCTCATGTGACATGTTAGTGTTAAGTGAAACATTGTGTTTAAATTTCTCTTCATGAAGAAACATGAGAGAGTTTTTACATAAAAAGATCCTGATGTGTAAATATCTGCTAGTTGCTCTTGTGGACGGTAGAAAACCAATTGCACATCTTCTTCTTCTTCTTCAATTACACTTTGAGTGAAGTGATGTTTATGTTAATGTGTCTGGTTTGGCTATGAAAAACAGAATTTTTTATCGTGACAAAGCTGATTTGTTGTCACAATGAAGCTAAAGACTTCTCTCATACTTCTCTCTAATATCTTCTAAGCATGTCTTCCATTCTTTCTTTTCAATAGTTAGAGTTATTCAAAGTCATCATTTGGTTTGGATTAGCTTCCATTGTTCACCATAAGAAAAATCACCGCAAAAGAGTCAAACCTCATATACCAAGTACAGCGAAAAGTTTGGAGCACAATTTGTGCGAATCTTAGTTTAATGTGATGCCAATATTATAAGGTTTTATATTCCGGAGAAAAAAAATTTAATTCACAAAAAAAACTCCTTTTACAAATTTATTTTAACACAGCAGAAATATATGATAAATAATATGTACTCATGTTAGTAGTAAAAATGTTTTAACATGATTCACCTTAAAATTCTCATATTATATAGTCTGGTCTAGAGAGTGTTGGCCCAAACCTTCACTAGAGTACTTGTATAGCTACAAAAGCACTCTAATTATCAAGTCACTAGAGTGGTGAATGAATACCATACATGTGTCGTTAATGAGTTTATATTGTAGAGGTATTTGGAAACTCATGTTCATGTTCTATTATACTCTTATCTAACATTTTTATTGTATTCATGTTATTCTATTCTGACTACCAAACACACCATTAATGTGTGTTTATGTTATATTTTGCAATATAAACTTATAAGTACCTCGTGAATTTCACACACATTTAGAAAAAATAAAAAGTTAAAATTGGAATTTAATTAATATAATTTATGGTATTAGTTTAAATAATTGAATATAAAAAATAAGATATTAATAATTAATATTATTTATAAATATCTAATTATACCTTATGTTTAATTGAAGAACCATATGCATTAATTAAAAAATAAAGAAACTAAATATTTAATTTGATCCAATAGTAAATTTAAGGAGAAATTAATTGACTTAAACATGTGTCAAAAAATGAATATGACATTCATGAAAAACAAAATATAAAACAACATTAGAGAGTTAAGAAAGAAGAAGAACTAGTGCTTGGTTTAAGTGGTATCTCCTTAAACAACATCTCAATTTCGTATAAAAAAATTGTTGTTTCACTTTTGTTCGTAGAGAAGGCAATAAGGTTGCAAATTTCATAGCTATAAATGCTTCCTCTTATGCCAATTTAGTTTTGATTGAGGAAGTTCCTCCGGAGGTTTTATCTTTTGTGAACGTTGATGTACCGATTTTTTTTTTTATTGATTGATTTTTTAAAAATAAAATAAAAAAGTTAACCCTCAAAAATTAATGTTTCCCAACTCGAACAAGATTATGTCTCATAGGCGTTATTTGTGGTAATAATAATAATAATAATAATAATAATAATAATAATAATAATAATAATAATGAGAACATGTTCAATGTGGATTTTAAATAAGTTTGATTTCACAAATTCAAGTTTCATTGTAAATTTGCATTGAAGTGACTTAATTAGATGTTTGTACCTAAAATTAGCGAGTTTTAATACCAAATTTGATTTTCAAACACTCCCTTATTATCTCCACCTCTAGTACACTTATAAATTTTCGCCCTAGTTATCTCTATTACGATCACAACATCTACCACTTCTCTTGTGTTTATAAAGCAACTATATTTCACTTCCATTCAAACCATGATTTGTAACCAAAACTTCTTTAAAATACCCAAGTTAGATTTTGTTAAACATGTTAGTCTGAAGATGAAACTAAATTTTCAACCTGTAAACCATGATCTGAGATGGGTAAAGTAGAATGCAAGCACCCTACACTCACTTTAGAAGATAAAGCAAGCATTACAACCATTGATTGAGTTATTTTATTGACTTTTTAAAAATAGATAATCACCATTAATGGTTATGAACTTATGATGCTCACTTTACCCTCTAAAGGGAGTCAGAGTCAAATCCTCCTTACAGTTGCTGAGGCAAGGCACAACCGTGGCCATAGGCATTAGCAGGAGTCAAGAAGATACAGAAAAATCTTATTTTCCCTGTTACTCTGATTACAGAGTTAAGAACCACCAAAACTACATAAATGTCTTGCTTCAAAATATAGAACTTTACAAAACAATACACATCCAACCAAATTATCAACTTCAACACAGACTCCAACAACAGAGCTTCATGCTGTGCAAGACATGCTCCCCTTCCACTAGTCATCATCAACATAGATAGTTTCTTGCTTGAACAGCCCACCAAATACTTTTCTGACCTCCTTTGCTGTCTCTGGTTGCTTTCGATTTTCCTCCTTTGGTTTACTAGCAACACTTCTTGGACTTGTCTGTTTAACCACTGCTTTGTTTGGAGTGAGACTCCGAGCCTTGGCCTGTCCCCTTACAGTAGCTACCTGCACCTTTGGTGACTCATCCTCATCAAGCTTTTGGACTGAGGTAGCAATCTGTGAGCTGATCTTTTGCCATGAAAGTCCAGCACCAAAACCCTTTGCCTTGTTCAAGAGGTCTTCCACTGAGGTTCCAGCTGCCTCTGCCTTCTCTTGTGCTTCTTTAGCAAGACTGGAAGCCTGGGCATCTTGCAGAGAAAGCTTCTTCAGCTCTTCTTCCAGCTTCTTCTTTGTTGCAGCGGCATCACGTGCCTTCTCAGCTGCCACTATCGCCTCTTCCTCTGCTTTCACTTTCTCCAATGCTTCAGCATAGGCTTTCCTTCTGCCATCCACAGGAATAGTGCTGCAAAAGAAACTTTAATAAATTAGATAGGAACACCTATGGAGTAAGGATCCTCCTCAAATGAAGGCAACACTAAAGTGTGTTTGGTTCCACGTTTGCAAGTGTTAGAATTGATTGAGATATACTATCAGAATCAATTTTTTGAATGTTTGGAGGTTTTCTCTCACAATGGATTCTAGCTCCAAAATCAATTCTATTATGAAGCTACAAATCCTAGCTTATCAATTGTGAGATTTTAGAATTGGATTTTCCCCTACAGAAATCACTTTATCTTAAATGTATCCAAATCCAAACAGGAATTACTTCACTTTTCGCTCACATTTTACCAAAATCAATTCTTTCCACAATTCTTGTGGGGAGAGAATTAATTTTGTGAGGTTTAATTGTGAAATCAATGAGCTCCTATAGATGAAAAACAAGAACAACTTGCTATATTTAACATATTTTACCTGAAAAGTTCATCTACACGCTTCAAGGGGGCTTCGGGGTCTGAGTAAGCTTGCACAACCTATTGGACAGGGAGAAAGGGTGTATTATAAGGCCGTGTAAGGATGGCTAATCATCTCAATTAGATATCACAATACAGCAGCAGCCAGCAAGCATCATTTCCATTTCATGTGAAGCAAAAACATTGAAACAGATACCTTGTTTTCTGCCACCTCAGTGTTGGAGAAGACATCAGCCACCAAGGATGCTATCTTGGACTTTGCTACCTAAAACAACCACCATCATTGTCTAAAACATTTAAGACTATGGAAATAAGAACATAAAGGGAGGTTAAAAAAGGGACATTTTCATCAAGATACTATCGCATACATTACATTACTTTATAGTCGTTTGCACTGGTGCTTCCTTCGCCTACGACAACCACATTGTAGGAACTCTCCAGGGTGTAATCATCGGTCAAACTTGTCTTGATGAAGGTGTATTTGACGTCTGTTTCAATGACTTTCTGCAAGAACTCTTGCACGGTCAAGGGTTGAGACCGAGAGAATAGGTTGTTGAAGAAGGAGGAGATGCCATCCAGTACATTGTAGGTTGAGGTGCCGGTGCTGCTCTCGTCGTAGATGACAGCCACGTGACCTGCACCCGCAAGCTGAGCAGCCAGAACTACTTGCAAGGCATCTGATGTGGAGACCTCAGCGGTTGGACCATTCTCTGTGGGGCCAATGGTGACAACCACTTTGCTTGCATTTCCTATTGCTTTGGCTATTGACTCTGTATCATCAAAGCTCGACTGCACTGCGTTCAGACGCTTTGCCTCTTCCTTTGATATAATCTGCATTCACCATGCATTAGTACCCGGCATATATAATAGGGTGTTAGATTTCTCACCCCATGAACAAGTTTTTACACCCATCGTGTTTTGCCTTTCAAGATATAAAACCCGGAAATTTAACTTGGAAAATTCAATTTAATGGCCATGCTGTGTTTTGCTTGTTAAAACTGAAGTGCCACTGGTGAAGTTGTATATTGGTTAATAATGAATTAAATTAGCACAATATAAGAGAAAAAGCCTATATGTTAATTTTTGCTTGCTCTGTCTATGAAGTTCATGGATAAAACTCCTCCAATATGTTTTAATAAGGTTATAATCACAATTGGTTTAATTAGAGTGCATTATAATTTTAACTTAAAAAATCTAATGGGTTTATACAAGCTTATTTTCTCACTTAGTGCATGTTGGATCAGTGTTCTCAGAATTAATTGTGAAAGTTGATTTTTTATAAAATTAATTATTGTAAATGTGAGTTGAAAGTGAATTGATCTATATTTAGATATATATTTATCAAAAAAGTGATTTATGTAGGGTAATATTGTGAAAATTAACAACTGATTTTATTTTAATCCAATGCTTAATGTAGGATTTGGAACTTCAACCTAAAATTGATTTTGAAGCTTCAATCAATTGTGAAATGAAACATGCATATATCATGAGCATTTCTCATCTATATGAGTGGATCACAAATAGGGTTACTTTTTACAATTACCTTGTATTCAGCAGCAAGACGAGCTAGTTCCTGTGCAGAACCAAGCTCCGGGACTCCAGCTCTGACACTAAAACCTTCCCTCAACAACGTCTGCGCAATGCGAACACCAGCCTGCCCTGTGGCACCAGCAACAAACACGGTCGAAGGGTCCTTCCGCCGCGGGTTCCCAAGAGAGAATCCCGGCGAAGAAGGGTTGTTCACCACCGGAATCAACGACGTCACATCAGGTATCTTCCCAAAGTTGAAACGAAAAGGGTTCCCATCTGGTTTACCACTTTCTTCAGAAGAAGAATCATCTCTGGGTTTGCTTCCAAGCCCAAATGACGGAAATGAACCAGATTTCTTAGCAGAGACTCTGAGAAGCCTTGGGTTTCTGAGTGTTGTTGTTGTGGTGGGTATTAGAGATGAATTGGATGTAAGAGTGGGAGCCATAGAATCAAGATAGAATCAGCATACCATGTGTTTGTGTTTGTGTGTATCAATTTTGTAGCTCCTCCCTCACCACACTCTATACCTGAGGTTCTGAACGGTTAATTTAGTTTTGGTCTTGGGAGTGCGAATTATCTGAATGGAAGAGGGAAGCAGGAGCTAGCGAATTAGGTGGAGCCACGTAGGAAGAGATTATCCAGTAAAGAAATATGGAACACCAAGCGTTCTTAATTTGATAGCGCTGAAAATGATATATGGATCCAAAATAGTATCCCCGCCAGACATGTCAACTTTCTACCTCCACTTATGCTAGTGTTCAAATCTGCATGTTCTTGTTGAGTCAGAGTGAATAGTGAGATTATGTGAATGTCGGTATGTGATTAAAATGACTAACTTAACCGATAAGATTGTGATCTAAATTGCATATCTCCTTCTTTTAGGAATGAAGTCATCCCACTTTTGGGATTAATTTAATTCAATTAAATAACAACTAATTTATATAATAATTAAAATTTAAACGGATATAATTGAAGATGAAAAATCACTGAAAGGGTCAAAATACCCTTAACTCTTTCTCGCCCATTCTCTCGTCTCTCCCGTGGCCTAGCTATTTTACATAGTCATCCATCCATTTCTCAACCAACACCGACCACCGTTTGCAAACACAGGTGAGTCTTGCAAAGCTGAGGGTTGATTCATGGCAACCATGGTTGCTCTTTTTTTCGGGAAATCTAGTTAGAGGTTACCATGTGGTAAGGGCAAATGCGAGTCACATTCCTCAACCGATATTGCTTCGTTCAACAGCAATGTGCAGAGGCACTATTCTCCTTCATCTCCTCCTTTTTCGCTTGTGGCTTTTATTTTTGTTTACCTTCAAGTTCTGATGTGAAAATCATGCGAGAACAGATCATTCATTGATTATCGTTGCTTTAATGGAACATTTTTCCCCATTTAATTGACTCACGAAAGCATCCAATTGCCTTACTCTTCCATTAACTTGCTTCTTCCACTAGCTACTATTTCTAAATCAACGATTCGCTAAAGCGAGAGAAGGAAAAAATGTTCAACAAAGTCATAAAGGGAAGTAACCAGGAACCCCTCCAAGACCGACTTTCAACCAGCGCCGCTCGCTGGAAACAATCGCAATTCGCCAACTGTGGTTTTTGCCACTGCAGTTGTCAACAACGCCTCACACAGGGGCAGAGAGGAGGAGAAGGAGGAGGTGGGGGGTGCGGGGGTGAAGGTTGGGAGAGAGAGGCGGAGGTTGGGAAGTGGGGGAGGAGGAATGCGGTGGAGGTGCGTGTTGGCTAGAGCACTTGGGGAAAATATGATACGGGCATTATTGTCAACGTGGTTAGCGGAACCAAAGGTATAATTGTGTCCTCACAGCTAAAACTTTTATTGAACCACAATAGTTCATTCTCTTAAGAACCCACGTAGACGCCGTGTAATAAATCATGCAACAGTTTAAGTCAATATAACATGAAACAATTGCATGTAACTTGAAAAAAGTTTTGTACAATCGATGAAAATTAAACTCGTACAACAAACTATCAAGCTAATATCCAGTCTTATTTCCCATCAAGTATTATTATTCCATCTCTAAAGGACAACATCCATACAAAAATCAAAATCCATTTCCTTGTTTTTACTCATTCCAACGTTATGGAAATGATAATTTTAAAATATAATATATTATAACAAACTTTTAGGAGAAAAATGCGATGACAACCTTCAAACATTTAAAAAGAAAAAAAAACTTCAAGTGCACAAAAGTGCAACTACCAAATGACAGTTATTAAAAATCTCCTGTTTATTTTTGCTTGATATTATTTGGTTTCACATTACCCCCAAAAAATATCATGTACAATGAAGCATCAGTATCACAATTGCAAGAATAAATCATACCGATCTCAGGTAAAGTCCAAAACAATATTAAAGTTTCTGATAAAGATCAGAATGAAAATACGGGTCTTTGAATTGCAACGACGGAAAATCGAAAATACGGACATTTCCAAGTGTAACAGCCGCACAAGCAGACAAGCACAGATGACATAATGCCAAAATAAAACAAGGTATTAAACGTTGTAAGGGAAATTGAAAACAAATAATTGCACTGCACCAAACTACCAGAGAAAACCCACACCACCAGAATGCCCAAGATACCTATATGTTCTGGCACACAACCAAAATATATATTGAACAACATGTCTGTATAAAACACACAGCTGCATCAACCTCAAGATGGACCAAAGAAAATAGAAATACAGCATCATAGAGATTTCCAGAAAACGGCTCAGGAATAACTCCCAAGATGCAAACTTACAGACTTTTGAAAAATAAATTGTGAAAAGAGTACCTATGCACATACAACAGATTACTTAAGAAGCTCTTCTAGAACCAGAAATATGGTAAAAGATGAAAAACTTCACCTGAATTGAAGTTCAATAAATAGGTCTGCACATGTTCTGCTCACCAGGTCATCTAGAGTTGACATAAATTTCATCTACCAATTGACCAGAAAGCTACTTTAGTATCAACCTCTTTAATAATATTCACAACCTTTGGAAACTAGTCAACACTACCAACCACAACAAAGTCATGGAGGGAAAAAGAAAATAAACAAGAGTCTACAACAAACCAAGATGGCAGCCAAAATAATAAAGAGATAACCAAAATGCAGCACCCAAAAAACATGAAATTCCCAACAAAGGGGAGACAAATATTACCAGTAAATATATGGCAATGTCTGCATAGAGTTGTACTCAACAGATTTGCTCAGAAATCGTCATTTATCCATTTCAGCTGCCAGCATTAAAGATAGACGACATCAAACATTTAACAAAAAATAAAAAACATAACACTTGTAAAACCAAGTTTTCAAAAGAAACTAAGAAGATATTTCTCAAAGAAGCTTCTAAGGAAAAAAACTTAAAACTCAAAAGTGCAGTGTTTAGTTATTCAGGCCCCTCTTTGCTTTGAGGGATTCAAGAGCCTTATTCCGTAGCTCAATCTCAAGCTTCTTTGGATCAACTTGCGTCTCCTCATTATTACTTTGATGGTAATCCATTCGTGCAGCTTCCTCATCATCTGAAATATAGTCTGTTTTACTCTTCAGCTTCAGCTTCTCTGAACGACGTTCTTCCCTTCTGTGCCGTCTATCTTCACGGCGTCGACGCTTCTCCTCCTTACGCAGCTTCTTCTCCTCCCTTTTCTTCCTCTTGGCCTCTTTCCTGTCTTCTAACTCAGAATCATGACTATAACTTTCATCAGAAGACACAATTTTTTTCTCAGACCTTTTGTGCTTTCTCTTCCTATCCTTTCCCTCCCTTCTATGCTTACCACTTTCCTCAGAAACAGAATCATATGAAGCACTCTGATTGACAAGATCAACTTTTGCAACAAAATCTTGAGTGGCTTCTGATTTGTGGAGTTGCTCACTACTTTTGGCATAGATTGAATGGGACTGATCCTTGTCATCAGATTTTTTAATAGTAGGATCAGATTCATGACGCTTCTCGCTGGAAAAAAATTCTTTGTTCATTGGTGACTTCTGCTGGGCAGGAGAGTCATCTCTCTTGCGAGAAGATTTATCACTGTCAAAAGAGTTTACATTATCAGAATGTCTACAGTGTACATGCATTCAAATTCGTTAGAACAACTGCAGCATCACAATCATATTACCATTTTATTTCTGGGCCTTTATTACTCAAATCTTTGTTATCATAGCGATGATATTCGGAATCCTGATCAGCTTTCCTTTCAGGATGAAACTCATCAACATGATGAAATTTTGCAGGTGAACCTTTTCCCTTACTAACAGGGGAGTGTTTTGGTTTCTTTTGAGATGAATTTGACCTGGGATCTCTGCTCTCTCTACCAAAGAGATAGAGGGAAAAAATGAGAAAAAGAAGAAAGCAGAACAATGAACAATCTAACTCACATTCCTCAATAAATAAATAAAGTAACTCAAAGTTATCCAGTTCATATTCAAACCTCGAATTATATGTTTCTCCTGCTCCTTCCCTTGTCTCTAGGATGTCATAGCTAGGTTTCTGGGTTCGGGCTTTCTTTGGAGGACTCGAGCTTCTTTCATTGGTTAATTTCTCTCTTCTTTGCCTCGGGGGGCTTTCATGTGGACTAAACATTTTAAAAACAAAACAAATATGCATAAATTACCAGTTGCGGGCAATGATGAGAAGATAAGAGCATTGCATAACAAAGAAAACTACCTTCTATCTTCACTACTGGATCTACTCCTTCCCCGGGTGGCTACTGAACGAATTGGAGACTTCTCAGGGGTGGACATTGAATCTTGTGATTTATAGCGTGAAGCTCTGCCATTTTTATCTCTTTGTACTGATCGCAAAGGACTAGAGCGTTGATGAGTCTCAGGTGATAAACTTTTTTGTGTTCTGCATGGGTATCACCGCAGATTACATCAATTTCCTTGCAAAAACAGACCTTGTCAAAACTATCACTTCACAAAATTATGCAGTTCCATCGAGGGCTTGGAATAATATTTCTGATTTTAATCTCCATATGCACTCCAAAATGGAAAACATGATTCTAGAAATGAAATTTGTTTTTAAAAGCTTCACCATTGTCACATTAAAATCAGTCACGCCTGAGACAAGACAAACAACAATATTTAAGCATCCCTTCAAGTGTCTCTATACCTGACTCTTGCCATAGAAGAATGCACAGGACTTCTTTGGTGCCTCAGGGAATTTCTCCTAACTGGAGATGGAGATACACGCCGTATCGGAGACTGAGAACTCCATCCATCTTGAGAAGGAGACCTTCGAGGTGAGGCACTGGGAGATCTTTTCTTACCAAGAACAGGTGATTTATACCGCAATGGAGATGGAGACCTGCGTCGTGGAGGCCTACTATTATGCCTTCGTAATGTGGGAGAGGGAGATTGCATGGGAGAGCCTGATCTGCGCCTTGGTGGCATCCGGCGCACAGGTGAAGGTGACCTATGCCGCGTAATAGGAGTTCTTCGCCGCATGGGTGAGGGTGACCTTCGTCGTCTAATAGGTGATGGTGATCTACGTCGTCTCATGGGAGAAGGTGATCTACGCCGCCGAACAGGAGAAGGTGATCTACGTCGGCGTACTGGAGAAGGTGACCTACGCCGACGCACTGGAGAAGGCGATCTCCGTCTTTTAACAGGAGAGGGTGTCCTGCGTCGGCGATAGAATGGAGAATGCATTCTACGTCGTACAGGAGAAGGAGAATCATAATTTGAGTTGGATCTGGATCTTCTCCTTGAATAAGATGGCCTTCTATGAGGAGATCGTCGTGGTGAATGCCTTCGAGGAGAAATAGCTCGTTGCCGAGAAGAGTGGCAAATCCTTTCAGGAGAAATAGAGCGTCCTCGAGCCACTGGAGACCTTGATATACTCCTTGACTTGTGTCGGTCACTACATAAGATAGACCAATTAAATGTGCAATCTTAAGTTCTTCAACGAAGACTAAAAGGGGGTGGGGAACAAAATAAAGATTAGTGTGCAGGCCAAGTTGCACATTTAACTATCCATCAAGTTAGGCTAATGAATGGCAAAAGATACAGCAAAGAATCAAGGCAAACAAAACTAAGTTAGCATGTGTAAAACATACCCTGAATAACTTCGGGAATTCGAAAATGATTTACTCCTTGACCTTGAAGGTGACCTTCTGCCAAAGACAGCAAATACAACGTATTTATATCATTTTAGTCCAATATAAAAAATGGAAAATATGTTAAAAAGTTTGGATTAAATGGTGTTACCGTCGAGGTGAAGTGGAAACCGCAGGTGAATGAGGGGACCTAGAAACCCTACAATAGAGTAAAGCTAATTAGTACACAGGAACTCAATTCAAAAGTTTCAAGGTGCAGATGCCGAGTTCGCCAATATTATATCCACTCATACACCAACACAGAATTAAAATAATAGTTTAAACTAAAAGAAATAACTTGAGAAAGTTAACAGAGGTGATTCCTCCACATATAATACAATGTTCAAATATCCAATATCAACTTATCAAGAAATAACAACGAATTCAAATGACTTCACGATGCAGGAAGTTTTACAAAGATCAGGTAGTTTTCATGATGATTTTAATTAATTATGAAACTAGGCAATTTTATGGTTGTCGAGGAAAATTAAGAGTACAAGAAGGATATAAATGAGTTAGGACTTGGGAAAGCTCTACAACTTTGTTAACCTGCCAATCAATTCCATATTATTCCTATACAAGGCCTGTGATAGGCAAAGTGAGTTACAGCTTATATTTTAATATTGCTGATAGGATTCTTGCTCATCTGCTAGAATGATTCCTATTGCCTAGCCACTTCCACTATGAGCCCGTTTGGATAGGGGCTTATTGGAGCTTATCTACTAGAAAATGCACTAGGCCACCTTCAACAAGTGCTTTTTGGCTGGCATCCAAACGAGTACTAAGTGCCACTTCATAACAACTTAACACAAACCCAACTACTTTAAGAAACTGACAAAATAAATTTTAGATTATAGTTTGAAGTTTGACCCACTGCGTAACCAAAAAGAAAAATAAGGAAAAAACACCATAACTTATAATGATAAAAATAAAAGAAATTGACCAATTCAACCTGTTCCTTGCTCTAACACCATTCCTTTTGTCAGCTTCTTTCCCATCCTGGACGTAGTGCCCTGAATCCCTGGGCTTCAAGGCTGGATCTGAAGGAGTATTATTATCCTTAGCATCAAATCCTCCGTCCTACAGTAGTTTGAGGTAAAGGACATGAACCCAAATAATTGCAGAAGCTAGCTGAACGCCATGAAAACACAAATGGAAGTTAAAACCAAATCTCAGCTCTATAAAATGTAACTCCAACATGGAACAAGTAGGTTTACCAGTTTCTTCAGCCTCTCTTCCATGATCTCTCTCCCTTCCTTGTCTTTTTTCCTCTGAATTTCACTTGCTATCCTTTCATTTTCAGCCTACACCACGCACAGGAAGCAATTATTTTCAGAATTCCCCAATAAGTTAAGTATGAAGGGTATTTTGAGACCAAATGACTGGCATATCAAAGCTCTAGAGCACCTTCTTCTTCTGGAGTTCTTCCTCCTTAGCATCCAAGAACTGCTGAGGAACACCGCTGGCATTTTTCTGTGCACTGAGAAGAAGTGTCCAAAGCTCTTTCATGAACTTTCCAGTGTTCTTTTCCATAAATCCAGTAATCTGTATTTGGATTTCCTTCCCATTCACTTCCTGCATCATAAGGAATAGAATGGGGTCAAAACCATTAAAAAGAAAACACACAGTATTGAATTAGGACTAGGCCTAACTCTAGCCAAAAAGCTAGCCCATGAGATGAGGATTGCCCAAGCCTTTATAAGACTACTTTTTCTATATCTCTAGTTGCTAGGGATCTCAACACATAAAGTTATCAAGAATTAGGTGATAAAGCAGCCAAAATAGCAAAAAAATGCATGTACATTGATAATAGTTCATTTTAAGGAGGAGTGAGACTGTACAATCACAACCTAAAAGCAAACAAATGTTAGCTTAATAAATGCAACACAAAATTCAAAACATACACATTTTAATATAAGGATAAAAACAATGATGTTAAGATTCACTACAAAGCAAACAGAATGTTGGAAGCACCAATGATACCATAAATTGCTAAAAAGTTAATTACCTTAGCATCCAGAAGACCGTGTATGAAGTTAATGAGTACCTCGTCTTCAAATCCAAGAAGCTCGGTCACCCTTCTAGTGATCCAAGGCTTCATCACTTCCATATTCACCTTTGTCATGTCCACCTACAAAACAATTTTCAAGCATAGCTGAAGTTTGAAACAAATGGAGGCTGACATGCAGCTAGTGACCAATAAAAGAACAAATTTTATCAAGTTCATATGCATCCAAATCCTTGCTGTCCCAAAAGCAAATGCAGTTAGAAACAATTTCCCTAAACAAAAATATCTTAGTCAAGGAAACAAACCAGATGCTCCAATTCGGGCGCAAACTTCTGCGATTTCATCAACTTCGCTTGCTTGTTCGAAAACCTAGTGTCTTGATCCGCAGATGTACCCTGTTCACAAAATTCAAGTATTTATATAGTTCACAAAAGTGCAACAGTACAACTAACCGAGTCCAAACGCAATTTTTTCAATTTTAATTCTATTTATTGTTTGGTAAACGAACACTGTATGCAGTTTTGAAACTAATAAATTATGACTTTAAAATATAAATCATGAATGAACACTTTCGTGGTTGTGTTAAATCAAACGCAATCTACGAATTAGTACAGAGAAGATCTGAGAAATTGTTTCGATAAGTTAGTACTAAATCAGTAGAAGAAACGAAAACAGTAATTGCAGATTCAGCGGTGGCGATATACTCACTCGGAAGAAACCACCCGACATCTTCTGCTGCTGATCGTTTCCGAACGGAAGGAAGAGAGCGAGGCTGAGATTGCTGCAATCGAGAATCTAAAGGGGAAGAAAGTTGAGCTCGGAGGGTTTCAGATGCATAACCGATGTGGGAATAGATAGGTTTATGGGTCTGAACGCTGTGTGTTGGGTTCAGAACCTACTCGAAGCATGACCTAATTGAGCAGCGAAAACATACCATCACAAAATCCTCCCTCGTATTATCTAAATTACAATTTCACCCATTGAGAATTTTTCTTTCAACAAATACCCATTTTGATTCTTGAAAAATATTGAAGGTGAGCAATTTCATTATTCTATTATTCTATGGTCTTTAAAAAAAAATCATTATTCTATGGAATTTTTTGGTACATGGGAAAAAAATAAAGAACTAAAACAAAACAGAAACTAAACTACAATTCTATTTGAGATATAGTTTGCAGTAATGTTATTTTACAGGGGAGGAAATTATCAAAATCACGACGTTCTGGATAGCGACTTTTGTCAACTAACTATTAAACACGCCAAGCTGCACTTGGACTCAGATTGTGGTAATCATTGGACTGTGAACGATGAACAAAAACATAATTCACCAATGGTTTCATTACTTTACATAAGGAAGACCATCTTCTTTGAGGATGGATAGTTGGAGATCTTTTTGAAGAAGCATTCGGTTTGTTGTTGGCTTATGCGCTGCCTGCCCATGTTGTTTGGAGCACAGATAGATACATATGCTAAAAATTTTGCAAGTGTGTGAATTCACTATTCGTCATTAAATTATATATCTCCATGAGAAATATGATCAAATAACGTATTTGCACCTTTAAAGGTATATGCAATAACCTTGTTGCAATTGAAAAACCAATCACAAACAAAAAAGTACTCTACCTTCTTATAAGTCTTGGTCCTTAATATGAAACATTCACAACCACCATATCAAAGTCCATGAAGCCATCATACTCATAGCTGACCTCACAACTTCATATCTTTGACCAGTGACACAATTGATTTTCTTGCCATGGAAATATATTGAATACATTTACTCCACAAATGGCTTTTATGGACAACACAACAGCACCCCATCAACATCTCGGTTATTCTCGAGTTTTCACACATGACAAAGATTTCACGCCTAACAACTCAGTAATCAAAATAAAAATCAATCAAATTTGATCATTCAATAGTGACGTCTTCTGCCACTATAGGAGTTGTATGATACCTACAAAATGAGAACTCTACCGAAATGGAAAAAAGAAAATATTATATGGCAATGAGTCGTAGCAAAAAAAAAAAAACGGTGGGGTTGATGATGTACCACGAGAACTTGAAACTCTTGACAAAAACTATATAATTACATAAGTTAAATGGGCATCGGACATTATGTCTTCAACCGTGTGATAAGTAAAAAAATATATGTTGAGTAACATAGAAATTATTTGGGTATTGATCATGTTCTTATTGATGGTTCTGTTTTATTTATTCCTTGTGTTGGAGATTCCTTCATTAAGTAGAGGAATGTTACTATAGCCCTTCGAGGTGTTTTGCTAGTTTTGACAAAGAATTTACTCTACACCATTCAACTACAAAACAGTTTTTAGTCGGTTGTCAATTTACTAATGTTTATATTCGTGTTAAAGAGCAATTAACAAATGAACCATTTATTACTAGAGGTTCAAGGGAAACCTTAATGTTTTTTCCTCTTCACCTAGATAACATTTATCCTTTTGCTTTCAATTTGACTCACCTAAAATTTAGCATCAACGTGTAGGACACCCTCAAACTATGGCTATACAATTGCTATCAAATAAATGATTAATTTATATAGTTGGAACCATGGATTTTGAACACCTTTGTGATAGTCGACAATTGAGAAAACCAAGTAAATTGCATTTTTTATCCCAATAAACATTATAGTTTTGTTATTTTTGGAAATTACATTATGAATTGAGGGGTTCTCTCTTTTTAAAATTTCAAATACTATACATATTTCATTGATGACTTCTCCAAGTATGCATGGATTATTCCTTTACGACAAAAGTATAACTACGGTGATGCATACTTAATACTCGGTCTTTGATCAATATGATCAATATGATAATGGTTAGTTCAAAAAAAAAAAGGGTTTATCACTCTAGTGGAAGAGGTGAATTCATCAACTCCAAATTTGTCAACTCACTTTCGGTTAAAAGGTTAAATTCATTAGGCTTCTTGCTCATATACCTCATGGTTAACAGGTATGGTTAAAAGGAAGCATAGAATGATATGTTAACCTGGTATTACTATGTTGTCACGCCATGGTTCTCCTTTATTCTTATGGGTTGAAGCTTCTTATAAAGTTTATATTTCATTAACTAATTTACCAACTTCAGCTCTTAATTCTGAAACCCATTGCTTTATTTGACATGGCATCCATGTTGATTATCCATCACTTTACATTTTTAGCTATAAATTTCCTTCTTACACTCGGGACACACACGACGATATAAGTGTGGCCCAAAAACCATTCCTTAGGTATCTATTAGCTATAGTGATAAAATACAAACGTTATGAATTCTTTCATCCTTGGATTAAGAAATTCTTTATTTCTCTTCGTGTTTGATTTTGTGAATCATTTTTCTCATTTAAAGCTAATTAAAACAATAAAGGTCCCCACCAATTTTGATGCATTTACCTACTATGCAATCCCTACCGCTCCTTCCTCACAATATATAGAATCAATACTTCCTTCTCAAGGCTAGCTCGTTCGATATTCTCAACCTTAGCCACAACTCCTTAATCACTACACAAAACCTTCGAAGTCGAAAGATGAGTATGAATCATCTGCACTATTACCACAAAATGTTTTCTCTCTTATATGTATTATCAACCCCCACAAACTCTGATCTACATCCAATGGTCAGTCATTCACAATGAGGAATCATAAAGCTTAATTCAAAGTATGTGTTAATCTCCATATGATCTACTAACATCCCTTACAACCTGCATAATATTTGATATGTGTTACGCCATCTGAGTTGAAAACTCGTTGTAGGTAAAGAACTTGAAGCGTTACATAAAAAAATAGAGATTCGAAA
Organism: Acmispon strigosus; assembly: GCA_030819835.1. NCBI lineage: Eukaryota > Viridiplantae > Streptophyta > Magnoliopsida > Fabales > Fabaceae > Acmispon > Acmispon strigosus. The sequence goes on from JAUAMA010000004.1 coordinate 64,078,558, forward strand.
CTCCTATTACATACCCCATACATGCTTAACCATTGACTTTATATGAGTTTTCAAGTTTAAACTCAAACTTGATGGATCCATAAATTGCCTTAGTGGTCTGTTTGTTTAGGGGCATTTTAAGAGGAAGGAGGTTGGTAGCAGGTAAAATGAGTGGAAAATGGATCTTTTGCATGTTTGGGAGAGAGTTGAAAATGGAGGGAAAAGTAAAACCAAGGATAAATAGTGTTGATACGGTTTTCTTGGCAACATGGGTAAATATTTTGATTAATATGATCTTAAAATTTCAAGTATTTAAATTTGGGGAAATAAAAAATATATAATGACCGTGAATTTGAACTTTTACTAATAGATACCGTGAACTTTCATTTCATCTCAATTCTTAAATTCTTACTATTGTATTAATCGACCTTTTTGCTAACTTAGGTTAAGTTTTTTTTTTTAAATAATTAGGTTAAGTTAATAATAATGGTTATTAAAAACACATTTTTTTATGTTTACCAGGAAAATATCATGTCACCACCTTAAACTTTGCCCCTATATACATATTGAACTTTCACACTTTAAATGATCCCTAAATTTCACACTAAGGTGCGTTTAGAAAAACGACTTGGTTAAGCGTTTATGACGATAAATGCTTATTGCATAAGTGTTTATTTATAAGTTATATTAAGAAATTTATTAAAACAAGTTGAAAGCTATTATATATAAGTATGTTTTTTTTCATAAACTATTCTGAACAACTTATGAAAATTAGTTTAAAACAACTTATAAATAGGTTATAAACTATTTACACTTTGATAAAAATTTATCTCATAACCTCTTCCAATTGCAACTGTTATATTTTTACCTTGTTCGTTAAGATTTATTTATTTATTTGAAACACCTTGTTGGTTAGGATTGCTTATGGGCTTTATGGCTGGTGCTGCAAAACACAGCAAAGATAAGGATGAAGATATGCTGACACGTGGACCCGAGCATATAATCGGATGCAAACCTATTTATATTCCATCCTTTATTCTGCGTTTTCTGGTCCGCCCCTTCCCCATCTTCGCTCTCTCTCCATCTCTCTCCTCTCTCTCCATCATCACTGCAAAATCCTCCTCCCAAACCCTAATCAAACCATTGATCTCTCTCTCTCACACTGAACTCGCCACGATGGCGGCTTCCACCACCAGCCAGGTCTATGTTCACGTCATCGACGATGTCGTCAACAAGGTTCGCGAAGAGTTCGTCAACAACGCCGGTCCCGGCGAGGAAGTTCTCAAGGAGCTTCAATCCGTAATTTCCACTTTATTTCATTTCAATTTTCCGTGTTAATACTCTCACTCTCGAAACATATTATTATTATTATATGAAATTTATGCCTAAATCGCCATAACCAGTGATTTGGTTTGCAATAACTCTTCTCCTTTTTGATAATTTAGGGCTTTGATTCGATCTGTGCATTTACGCCCTTCCTGTTTAGTTTTTTTTTAGGTACAATGCTGTGCTCAAATTTTCTTTGTTTTTTTGTTGTTGATAATTTGTTCAGATATGGGAATCAAAAATGATTCAAGCTGGTGTGATTCTTGGTCCAATTGAAAGGTCCGGCGTTGCTAAGCCAACCCCAGGTGGTCCAATTACTCCGGTTCACGATCTTAATGTGCCTTATACTGAGGAGTATGAAACCCCCACAGCTGAAATGCTTTTTCCCCCTGTGAGTTTTAGCCCTAAACTATCAATTTATAAGTTATAATCTCCCTTTAATGTGTTTTAATGAGTTAGAGTTGTTGGATTGATGATATGGGCTTTTGAATGTACAGACCCCGGCACAAACACCTATTCAAACCCCTTTGCCAGGAACCGCGGATAGCTCTATGTATAACATTCCTACTGGACCTAGTGACTACCCATCTTCTGGAAATGACTCTGGAGGCAATGTGGAGATAAAAGGTGGAAGACCTGGTCCTTACATGGTAAATCATTTTGTGACTCCAATATAATGGATTGCTGGTATATTTTCTTCTTAGTTCTTAATGTATCAAGTAGCTGTCTGACACAGTTGATCATAAACTATTAGTATTTAGCCAAAACCCAGTGCACGGTATTTTCCCCGTTTAGATGTGTATTTATTGATAATTGATCTTGTATATTTAATCTTGTGCAGCAACCTCCTTCTCCCTGGATGAACCAGAGGCCTTCACTTGATGTCAATGTTGGTGAGTCCCATTTGAATTTAAAACGTAAGTTTTAAATAAAATGGCTTTGCAGTATTGACTGTGTCTATTACTTCAGCTTATGTGGAAGGGCGGGATGATGCGGACAGAGGGAATCCTAATCAACCTCTGACTCAGGTAAGCAACTAGGTGTAGTCTATTGGAAAAATTGTGTATTTTCAAATTTGAATAAACCTCATGGTAGAGTTCTTTTATGCTATTCCTTGGAGTTATCTTGAATGTTCACTCTGGCATGAAAAGATATAACACACTATCGACATAGCATTTAGATATTCTTGATGTTTGGGGAAACATACAGGACTTCTTCACAATGTCCTCAGGGAAGCGAAAACGTGATGAATTTGCTTCACAATATAATGCTGGTGGACATATACCTCAGCAAGATGGAGCTGGAGATGCCGCATCCCGAAATTTTGAAATTGAAGTATGGTCTTTCTTCATATTGTCACTGCCAAATTGATATTTTGTAAATTCATATCAGCATGGTGCTTGCATATTATTTGGAGTGGTTGTTTTATGATGTTAATGATAAAATATTTCTCACCTTTGTCACCACTTATGTTTTTATTGTAAATGAGCTCACTGTATATGACTGAAGGGCGCAGGCCTTTCCTTCGGAAAGAGACGGGGGGATATAAAGAGCTATGCTATTGACTGATCCTTTCATACTGACTTCAAATCTCTAGGCCTATCCTTTTTTATATCAATTTGTTTGAGGGGCTGAGTAGATAATGAAATGCAGAAAAGGGAAGAGTTTCCATATAGGGAAGAGTTTCAATTTGTTTAAGGTTCACACACTGTCTTGATCCTGTCCTAGCATGGGAAGTGGTGGGTGTGGTTGGGAGGATGGGGACATTTGGATGGTAGATGATCAAAGAAAGTCTTTCCATCTCCACCTGCAATACATCGTGCAATTTTTAAAATGGGCAAGATAATGATTTGACTAACTGTTGTACAAATGGCTTAAATTTGAAAATATTCAGATTGTGATTCTCAACTGCTGTAAGCACCATCTCCCTGACTTGCAGTCTGTATATTTGTTTACATGACTATGTTAAACCGTATGGGTCACCGGCTTCTTTCTCTGCCCAATATTGTACATATTTCTTTAGGGGTCCTATGAATGTGGGGATTGCTAAGCTCCCCCACACTTCAATAAGATTTGGAGGTTAGCAACCTTCACATTTTGTATTGGACCATAAATCGGATTTTCTCAAAACAGTATTATAGTATTTGATGGTTATGTCATTTTATTCTTTTTCCTTTAGTGTAGTGTAAGATATCAGAAAGGGTGAAAGCAATTAAAAATAGGTCAAACCTAGCTGGACCCACTTTGTGGATCTAATGTATGCAGTCTTACCTTGCATTTTTGCAAGAGATTGATTCCACGGCTCGAACCTGTGACCGCGATGTCACATGGCAACAACCTTACCGTTGCGCCAAAGCTTGCCCTCGGACAAAGCAATTAAAATACAAAATAAATAGAATCCTTCAGCAGGAGCTCAATATATAATAAGGAGAGGGAGTTAATTGCTAGCATTAATAAAAAGGTAATACAAATATAACTCTGTTAGAGACATAAGTTTTGAATATTTTATTATTAACTCTTCATTATTAATTTATAAATATTTTCACTATTTAAATATTTTAGGAATTACGTTATGTATAAGTATTTTATATATTAACATTATTTTCAAATCAATAATTATTGTAAATCATGTTTTAAGACTTAAAATAATATTAGTGGAAAAAGATTTAAAATTGATTTTTTTTTTAAATGTTTGGAAAGAAGTTAATGTAAGTGCATTTAGTTGTCTGACAATTTGTTGACCTTTGTTGAGGGAAATGTTTATTCAGTTACTGAACTGTTGAAAATAAATCTTTCAGCTGTATGGAGGGGGCATCTCCATTGATGCAGGTCACTCTACTTCTAAAGAAAAAATGGCAGCTCATTTGGGGAGGCCAGCTTCTCGGATTCCTCAACATGATGGACCAATTCCTTATGATGATGAAGTGCTTTCTACCCCAAATGTGAGTAGTGAATATTTTTCCTCCTTCTTGCATCCGTACAAGTACAAGCTTGAGATGAAATACTTTAACTTTTGTTCTTTACCTGGCCTAATGATATGATTTGTACATTCTTCACTCATTCCTTTTGTTTATGGTCTCCTGTTTCCCCCCTACATCCATTTTTCTTTTTTTGGTAAAAGTGTATATAAACCCTTCAATGTTGGATCTTTTGTAAATAGTCGTCTTTCAATTTTGGCAATTACTAATCCTTTGAAATTTTAAAAATGTTCCAATAGCTGCTTTCTCTCTCTCTCTCTCTCTCTCTCTCTCTCTCTCTCTCTCTCTCTCTCTCTCTCTCTCGTTAGGCAATAACTCAGTATGAATATGAACTCAAAACAAACTTCTCTTGTCTTGAAAATTTGCACCTCTTTGGTGCTCAAGTTGTATTCACACTTTTGACGCTTGGTTTCTTAAAATTTGGGACTAATCTTGTCATTCATACTTTTGAGTTACTTCTTGTTGAATAAAATTGTAAAGAACCTTTAGCTGTGTCTTTTCAAAGGCAGACTATTTGTAAGTACTAGCTATACTAAATTAATGATTTTATGTACTTTCATTTGTGTGAGTCCTTTCATTTTGTTATTACATTTGGAGGTACAAGCAGTGGGTAGGGGAGGGGAAATGTGGCTTGGTTTTGGATCAAAATTCTGATATCAAATCAAGTCCAATTCTTATTTGGGTTGGTGCAGATTGAGCTACAAGCTCGCTTGCACACAGTCCCCTCTTTAATTCAGTGTAAACATGAGCTTTCCCCTCCCTCATCCCTGTTTATCATTGTACAAAACAGAAAGACTGTAGCTCTAATTCGAAATATGCAACAACATTTAAGGGATTTAATGAATTTAGGTAAGTTCTTGAGATTCTTTAAATGGTTTGAAAAAGTGAAGAAGGATATTGCAACATCTTCAATAACATGGAACCTGAACTAGTTGCTTGTTTAACAAATTTTATACAATGATTCAGCCCTACCTTTATTGGCTGAAAACTCCAATTGATTGGGTGGCATGATATATAGCAATCCCCCCCCCCCCCCCCCCCTAAAAAAAGCTCCCAACACACACACAAGGAAAAAAAAGATCAATAATTTTGCGCTTGCAAGTATTTTATCTTTTAGAATTTTGAATTTCAATTGCAACAGATTTGATAGTTTTTCTCACCAGGTCTTGCATTCCAGTCACCAATCTTGTTTTTATTTTTACTTGCTTGCAGATATACAATTATGGAGGAACGTTCACTGAAGACTACAACATTGCGAATACGCCAGCACCTCCTGGTAACTTGAGAATAAGGGATACGTTGCTTACGCATGTGGTTCATCATATATGTATTTATCACAAATGTTTCTGATACATACTTTCACCTTATTTATTAGAAGTACCAGCCAGTACCCCTGCTCTCGTTGCTCAAAATGAGGTTGATGAAGAAGATGATGATGATGAGCCCCCACTAAACGAAAATGATGATGATGATTTTGATGATTTAGATCAGGGAGAGGATCAAAATACACAACATCTTGTTCTGGCCCAGTTTGACAAAGTAGCAGCCTCTCCATTTTCTGTGAATTATATATTGAGTGCTAAAACAATGTGATATAGTAATATATTCAAAAGTTCATGATTGGAGAATCATTTCTTGAGACTAATAGATTTCTCTCATAACATTTAGGTGACGCGTACCAAGAGCAGATGGAAGTGCACATTAAAGGAGGGTATCATGCACATAAATAACAAGGATATTCTCTTCAATAAGGTTTGTTAGTCGTGAAGGAGAGCAGTGATATGTACTTAACCTTTGATTTCAGCTTATCAAATTATTGTGGTGGCTGATACATTGCTCTTCTGCAGGCGAATGGAGAATTTGACTTCTGACTCTGTTGGGAACTGGTCTGCCATTTATTGGCAGTGCTTTGGTGAAGCCTAATTCAGACTTGCCATCGAGTGTTTAGTTATCTTTCTTTGATTATAATTGTTAGTTAATTACTAAATTGAAGCTTGAGGAAGAGAAAAGTCCTTAATACTTTGAGTTTCGACAATGTTATATTTATGTTGGTCTGTTGTACATAAAGGATGAGCAAATTTTGGCCCTTACATGGATAGGGACTCTGAGGCATTTCCTAAAGTTTGCCATTTGTCAAGTGGGATAGCTAGAGTTTTATTAGCTCTGTATACTTGGTCAGTTTCTATTTCAGTCGTGACTTAATGATATTTTAGATAGTTTAAGCTACCATGTTCTTGTGATTAGCTACAGTGGAGAGTATTTAGATTTTTAGCCAGAATATTTATTTTAAAAGTTAATGAATTTTCCTTTTCCTCTTGTAACCAAAAAAAAAAGTTAATGAATTTTAGCTTCTCAAAAAAATCGAAGAGCAAGTTATTTTTATAATGAAATTTCTTGCACATTGGATCTAAATCCAAAATAATCTTTACATTCTAAAAAGTATGTACAAAGAATTTAAATATAAGGCTGTTTTGTAAGTTTATGGAAACAAGCTCTTTGTCAGCTAGAAAACAAGTTCTGCTTTGTTGATTTTATGCATATGAGGATTTAGACACATGATAATTCAGAGAGAGACCGGATTCGCTTAATTATAAAAGTAGAGAGACTTGATTAGCTTAAAAAAAATTAGGGGATCAAAATCACTAATATTACAAACCAAGAGGGCATAAAATGCTTATGGAGAATTTTGTGATTAAAAAAATGACATTTTTTTTTTCAAATGACCGCAACTAGGGTATTTGTAATAAGAATGAGTTCTTGGATATCATTTCATTGTTAAGAAACAAGAATACCTCTTGTATTATGTTAAAATTTAGGTAAAGCAAACTCCATCTGAAAAGTTAACTTCGGGGAGAATTATCTTCTTATATATGAATTATTAGTCATTTCTTTAGTTAATATGAGATTTAAAATCCTTCACGCAAAAACGGGACATATGGAGCATAAAAATGACTACTTCAAATTTATCCAAAATTTTCATATTCCCATTATGAGATATCTATTGAACGAGTCATGTTAACTCTTTAATTCAAATTTTAACAAGTGACCTAACAATGAATATAAGATTAACACTGATACCTTGTTAAAATTTGAATTAAGTTTTTATTTTTTTAAAGACTGAGCCTAACCTAACAAAAAGCTAATTCCTTTTATTTATAAATACATTAGCCTTATAGCTACTAGCTAGTCAATCTTAATTTTCTTTTGCAGGATCATGCATATTTAAATTCTAATGAGGGCATTATTATTACAAAATGGTAAGAAGTTAGTTGCCGGATTTTTTATCACCTATTGAGAAGGGGAAAATCGAAATATAGTTAACATGTGTTTGATTTTGCATCTACCTACTCAAAATTAGATATTTTTGTGAATAAACTACTCACATTAGTTTATATCATACAATATTTTCTTCACTTACGCCATTGTAAGAAAATTAGAAATTTTATTGTACTCTTCATTAATTTATTCTGAATTTAACGTCACAAAATTCTACTTCTCTAATATTTATGTGGAATTCAATATTTTTTCATATTTAAAAATTGATAAATAAAATTATATAAAATATTACCCGTGCATGACAAAAGATATTATTATACACTCCATTATTGTACAACTTTCATACACCATCTTATTAGGAAGCAAATAGAGATGTCTGTAATTGTAGTGTTTGACTTGAAGGGAATGCAATGTAATTGACTAAGCCACTATAAAGATTTTTTCAATCATCAATTCACTAGAAACAAATAGTGGGGGGAAGAGCAGAAGCTCCCTCCCTCCTGTGGAAACACCCCACTTCTTGAAAAAAATGAACTTAATTTCTAATGAGCTAAGCACAATATGTAGAAAGGAACTTCCCAGAAAAAATATCTGATCTTTTTTACTGGGTATTGTTCACAATAACACATTGGTTTTGCAAGAAGCTACACAATGATGAAGGCTCTTGAAATGGAGCCATAGCTGGATGCTTCCACCCTGTATTTGGAATATTGGAGGAAGAACTCCAACCCTCATTGCCACCACTATTCTGTGCATTTGGACCTTCTAAAATAGCACTCTCTGCATACAAAATTTGTGGGGATATGACAAGTGGGGATAACAGAGGAATTACATTTGAAGCCTCTCCAAAAGGGTTAGAGGGTCTCTCACTGAGAACTTTATCAATCTCTAGAGAAGCTGGAGCATGTTTCTGAAGCCTTGTGGAACACCCTCCTGCTCTTCCTTTTGCTCTTATCAAGTTACCTTTGTCCTCCATTATTAAAACAATGCTACTTTACTAAAAACTTGAATTCTTGAAGTTAATTCAAAATTTCAAATATGATAACAATTTGAACCATTGATCTTGTGTTATATAGGCATATCAAAATGCAGTTGCAACTTGAGTGGATTTTAAAAGGAATGGTGGAGACAGGACAAGACAGAGGAGGTGGTAATAAGAATAACTTTCCATAGGAATCGGAGAAGTGGGTTTCAAATTTTACTGGTTCATAGGTTTTGTAGGATGACTTGTCTCTAAGTCCTTTATTTGTGCATTCAAAGGTTTTGGTTCTTTTTCAGTTTATTAGTATCATTTTGTTCTAAGGAGAATGTGGAAGCGTGTTGCAATGCAACCAATGTTCCTGTTATTGGAGGAAAGTTTATTTGTTTTCACCATACAAGTGATCTGGGTTGTCTTACTTTGTTATGTGTTGGTTAAATTTAGAAACTGTTACCTATACTAGGATCGAAATTAAGTATATTATTCTTTCAAAACCAATTTCTTTGCTAAAGTACTACTATATTAGTAAAAAAGCTAAAAATAAATACATCTTTGGCTATCAACTTCACAAACAAACATTTTATGATTAACATTCTTTCTTTTTTATTTGTTGTCCACTATAAGTCCATGTATGGGTGATAAAGCTTTCCTCTAGAGTATTTAATGCAATTGAGCTAGATAACTACAGCCAGTGTTGTTAACTTTTTTCTTCTTCTTCATTGGTCCCTTTCAATCAAAAGTTAGCATAGGAGGGAATAAGAGTCTGCAAATTAAAGAAACATTATAGTAGCTTACTACTCATTCCTATTTATGTGTCCATTCAAACTAAAAACACAAATTAAGGATTTTACTTTAAAATCATTGTTAAAAATTCTATTTAGGCCTTTAGGGTGTGTTTGATTGTGTTTTCGATTTTTTTGTTTTCAAAATTGTTTTCTAAAATAGTTTTTAAGAACTACTTTTTAGAACAATAAAAGAAAAAAACTTGTTTGGTAATATGATTTTAAAAACATTTTTGAAAATAAAAAAATAAAAACCCTTACTTTCTAATTCCTTTTAATTACAATAATGTCATTAATGAAACAAAGCTGAAAATAAAAAACAAAAACAATTTTTTTCTGTTTTGGTTTTTCTGTTTTAAAAACAAAAAAAACAGGAAACTGTTTTTAAATTAATTTTAAGAAAACATCTTAACCAAACAAGTTTTTTTGTTTTTTAATTTTATAAAACAGAAAACTGTTTTTAAAAACAGAAATCAAACAGGCCCTTAATTTTTGAAATGCTTATTAGTCCAATATACTTGAGAATTAGTATGTAAGCTCATAGGGTATAATTGAGAAAATAATAATTGATGTTAAACTTTTAAATGAATAAATAAGCAAAAGAATGCAATTTCCAATATACTCATCTTAATTACATTGGTCCACATATATAATACCTGAGGTAGGTTAGACAACCCGAGTTAAAATGATTGTTGGATGTGAATTTGATACAGGAAATTGTAGAAATAGCTTATAGCTCACGCAATAGAATACACAAGCAAATGACAACCAAGAGATACGATTCAAATGCATCGCCATAGAATATGAAGATAGAAGTTTTGGTCCTAAAGAAAAAGATGAAATATCCATCGACGGAAAAACTAGACCTACATCAATGCAACTCATTAGAGATGCTAATTAAAATTTTATATTATTCTTTATAATCTCTCACACTTCCATTATTTATACTACTTTAAGCAATTTAACTAATGCTTATCTTCAATCCAAACAACTCTTAAAAGACTTTCAATGAGCCCATGATTTATTTTATTAGTAATGCTAAATGTTAGGAAAGAATATTGCAAGAAATACCGATGTGGCAAAGCTAAATGCATGTGTTACTTGCTAGAAATCATTGCTAGACTCAATTTTAATAATCCAACAATGCTGACAGTTCTGCTGCTTAAGTGGGCAGAAAACAAATACTTGGATAATTAGAATTGAGTTCTTATTCATATACATACAAATTAGGGCTGACACGTTTCCAACACACGTATTAGTGGCGATTTCTAATCCTGCTGTCAGAAAGTTCACCAATCATTTATTTGTTGTTGAGACCAGAGTATCTATCACCAGTAACCGTGACTAATCCCCTCGTCGTGATGCTCACACTAGATAATAAACAGTTGATCACAAAATGTGTTTCTTTTCCATAAAGAGGGTCGAACCCCATATCTCATGGTTAGAGGACTTCACCAATCATTTGTGATTTGCGATTAGAATTTTAAGCGGTTGGTAAAAGTTTAGCAAAATTTTGTCCTCTAGGTGTTAAATCCAAACCATACACTTCTTCTTAGAGTGAGATAAGTGCAATTACCCTTTTAAGCACAAGAGCTTTCCATGATTAAATTTTGACATAATTTTGTTTTAAAGACAGAAACATTTGAAGTACAGTGAGGAAATTACAAGACAGCCAGCGTAAAGTAAGTTCATGTTTGGTTGGTTCCTTCCTTGACTTTCTGAGTCAATTTAGAATGCGACCTTCCAAAATCAATAATTTAACAAATATCTTTGCCCAATCTCACTGTGCTACGTGCATCACACAACACAACAGATAAACAAAACCAACTCAAAGCTACGATGATTCCACCACGCACACTATAATTCACATATGCTGTCTCTTGTTCTTGCTGCCTCCAATGGCATCATCAACTACTCTCTTCAATTTCACCCTATCTCTCTCTAACTCACTTCTTCACCATCAAAGGTTAAACACGTCCAAAGCTCTTTTCTCTTCCTCTCACATCAACCCGCGCATTGTTTCCTCCATTAACGACCATTTGCCGCCCACACGCGTCCCATATCCGCTTCTTCCTTCTTCCTCTGCCCCTAACCGCAGATTCCACGTGAGAACCCCCAAAAGCTGGAAAACTCATCAAAGTTCTGTGCTTTTTAATCTAATTTGGCGTTTTCATCTTCTGGGCAGGTCCGAACGCAGAAGGTGTTTTCTGCTGGAGGAAAGTCTGAGCCACTTGCTTCTGGAGCAGCATACCAAGAAGAATTCTCCTGGTCTTCTGTAATTCTTCCGTACGTGTCTGTCACTCTTCCTTCATTTCTAATTTCTCAGGCAATGCTGGGTTCTTAGAGTTGTTTGATCAGGATCGTGATAATCATGGCTTTGAATTGAGAACTTACTAGGTCTAAATTAACCCCCAAAAGCTAGTTCAGTGAGAAGAACTGTCCAAGTCATATTTGGGCATACACTTAGTCAAAGTGGGATCTTAAGGAACATATCAAAGTGATTAATTATTTGGTGCTAATACTTTGCTTCTAGACCTGAGGCAGGACTAACTAATTTGGAAGTTGGAACTAACTAATACACAGGGAGCTATGTCTGATTAATTATACTAAAGTTACCTACTTTCATAGTCAGAATAGCTTCAATCTAGCTAGTTTAATGATCAAACATTGCGAATTTTAAAATATATAAGCTCCTGGTGTAGCTATGTCAATTAATTAGGACGTTATTTCAAAATTTAGGTTTCTGTTCCCTGCATTAGGTGGCTTGTTATTTGGTTATGATATTGGTGCCACCTCCGGTGCTACAATTTCACTGCAGGTAAGTTTGTTACTCAATGTCTGTCAATTAAATTTTGTTCTGTTGTTAGTGTGGTAGCATAAGTAATTGATTTTTCGTGTTGTTGATTTGAATTCACAGTCACCTGAGCTTAGCGGGATAACTTGGTTCAATCTTTCTTCCATTCAGCTTGGACTTGTGGTATGACTCCTGCATCATTGTTGACCGGCATCTTTCGAGTTTATGGGAAAGTTATGGTCATATTTATTAATTAGAATCTAACTCCTAACATCAAATATAGGTCAGTGGTTCCCTATATGGGGCTCTTCTTGGCTCACTTCTTGCATATGCTGTTGCTGATTTCCTTGGTAAGTGCTCTGTTACGTATATTAACCAGAAACTGAATCTTCTTTAAATTCTCATTTTTCCTTTTGAATATATAACTTTGCTGAAACATTAGGGAGGAAACGGCAGCTTATTGTCGCAGCCCTGTTGTATTTACTTGGTGGTGCAATCACTGCCGCTGCACCAGAACTTAATGTCCTCTTAGCAGGAAGGCTGCTATATGGACTTGGTATAGGTTTGGTAAACTACTTTGAACCATAACGTTTTTCGTAACATTGATGAATCCTGCATCATCTTACAAGGGAATTGAATTACAGGCCATGCAAGGGGCTCCTTTATATATTGCTGAAACTTGTCCATCACAAATCCGTGGGACTCTAGTGTCATTAAAAGAACTCTTCATTGTCCTGGGGATCCTGGTATTACATTTTTCCTTTTCTGTATTTTTTTTATTAACTAAAGAATTTACTGATGTGGGGACTGAACTATTATGCAGCTGGGCTATTTTGTGGGAAGCTTTCAGATTAATGCAGTTGGGGGATGGCGGTTCATGTATGGATTTAGCGCTCCGCTTGCCGTGTTAATGGGACTTGGAATGTGGACTCTCCCTGCCTCTCCACGGTGGTTGCTTCTCAAAGCAGTGCAAGGAAAAGGTTCTTTTCAAGATTTGAAGGAAAAAGCAATTTTTTCCCTGAGCAAATTAAGGGGTCGACAACCCGGTGATAAAGAATCTGAGAGGCAAATAGAAGAGACCCTTGTCTCATTGAAGTCTGCCTATAAAGATCAGGAATCCGAGGGGAATTTCTTAGAGGTTTTTCAGGGTCCTAATCTAAAAGCCTTCATAATTGGAGGGGGGCTAGTCTTATTTCAACAGGTTGTTCCACTTCACTGCAACGAGTCTTTCCATAATTTTCATAACTATTTGCATGCTTCCAATTTTCTCATGTTATATTCAAAGAAATATGGAGAATTGTTTCTTCTTTTAGTCTGACTAGACACCTTATTACAATAGATAACAGGTCAACCAAGTGTTCTGTATTATGCAGGTTCAATTCTTCAGGTACTTAATCATTAAATACATTTGCACTCTAGTAAATGAGGTTTGTTATTTTTCCGTCTTGACCACTTTAGATTATATTCTGTCATTTATGTCCAGAGTGCTGGATTTACTGCTGCATCTGATGCTACTAAAGTCTCAGTTGTTATCGGCTTATTCAAGGTATACCGACTTATTTAAAATTTTCCTACCAGAGAAAAGCAACCACTTTGTCAAACTGATAATAACCTTTTTTGTGATTGATCAACATGTAGTTACTAATGACATGGATTGCTGTACTAAAAGTAGATGGTTTGGGGAGAAGACCTCTGCTGATTGCAGGTGTCAGTGGCATTGTAGGAATTCTATCACATTTTAAACTAACAAATTCATACAGTACTTTGATTGCAACTTGCCAAATACAAATAGTTATTCTTTTTTATTTTTGTAGGGCCTTTCTTTAGGTCTCCTCTCTGCTTATTATAAATTTCTTGGGGGATATCCAGTTGTTGCTGTTGCAGCTTTACTTCTTTATGTTGGTTGCTACCAGGTAAAGGTTTTAAGATTATCGGTCCTGCTTCTTTTTCTTGTCATGTTCAACTTGCATGAAGGTCCTGTTCTTAAATTAATCTTGGCCATACAATTTGGATTACCAGGATTGACATGAAATTCAATTCAGAGACCTATGCTTCAATAAAAAAGAGAACCTGGCAATAATTTATATATCACCATAGTCCTTCAAGTTAATGCAGATTAAAATGTTGTGGGAGATTTATATCAAATTGCATTTGCATTGCAGATATCATTTGGGCCAATAAGTTGGCTTATGGTATCAGAAATCTTCCCGCTTCGCACTAGAGGACGGGGGATTAGTCTGGCTGTTCTTACCAACTTTGCTTCAAATGCTGTTGTCACCTTTGCATTCTCACCATTAAAGGTTTTCGATTCTATATTTCTGTCTCGTTTTTTTCATTGAAGATGACTTTATATCATTTTTAACTCTGTCTGAGTGCTTTGGAACTTATAATCTGTGTTAACTTTTTCTATAGGAGCTTCTAGGAGCAGAAAACCTTTTTCTCCTTTTTGGCGCCATTTCGTTACTGTCGCTTCTGTTCGTTATATTTTCTGTCCCGGAGACAAAAGGCTTGAGCTTAGAAGAGATAGAATCCAAAATCTTGAAGTGATAGCCTAAACTAGCACGTTTCGCTGTGAGCACAGTAATGTTTGTATCCTCTTGTATATCTCCTGCATGGGATTTGATTTGATGGTGATGAAAATGTTTGCGGTAAGATGATTCTATCTAACCAAGATACTGAAATCACATAAGGGTGCTGACTAATGATTCTATTAGTCATGATTCAATTGCCAAGAGGATTGCATTACTAAAAAACATTCTTTTGTCTCATGAAAAAGCGGTAGTTCCCTTTATGTGCTCATAAGTAAGAGCATTCTGTGGCCCAAAACAGGCTGAAATATATATAATATTTTACAAATATACAATGCATTGTTCAGGTCATCATACCTAGAACACCCTTTATTACATACAAATGAAATTTTACAAATACAATAGAAAATATCTTTGCAGCCTAATTATCGGGTACATACAAAAAAGTGTTGAACAAAAGCTCAATACATACACAATAATACAAATTGCAGAAAACAATCATAGTGGAACTTTCAATTTGCCTGAAGAATCCTGCCATGATTTTCTTCCTGAGCCACTGCATATGTAGAAGATTAGATGAAATATATGTTTACGCAGAGACAAAATAGTTTGTATGGAGAAAACATAAAGTTCAAATAGATATCATATTATGAGTGCAAGAACAAGGACAATGACTGATGAAATGGTATATTACCTTCTTGAGCGTTGGAAGATACTGGAAGTTGAGATGAAGCTCGAGTTGCATTGGTAGATGCTGGGATTTGAGATGATGTGTGAGTAGTAGTAGTAGTAGTTATTGTGTTTGCGGCTGCATGCATGTTTGGTTCCTCATTTCGGAGCAGAGAAGTAACAGCTTCTCGAACCTTCTCCATCACACCAGCATCACCAGGAGTTCTCTTAGGACTCATTGCTTCAGATATCACCTTAGACAGAGCCTTGTCATCTTCCCCTGGCTCAAACTTGTTCAAAAAGTAATCTTTCATGGAAACACCCTTGTCCCATAATTGCGAGGTGGTGGGGCTGGTGCTCATCCCGATCGGTGGAGCAGATGAGGGGGATGGAGGTGGTACAGCTGCAGCCACTGGAGACGATGAAGTTCGAGGTGAACTTGAAAAAGTTTGGGAGGGAAGCTTTGCAGGAGGGGTACGCGGAGCAGTAGTAGCAAGGGATGAAGAAAAGTGATGAGTTATTACAGGTGCAGCAGCCTTTGTTGAAGATGAAGCTTGATGTTCTGCAGAGTTGGAAACACTAAGGCCTTGAATTTTGGACGCTAAAGCTTTAGCTGCATCTGATCCTTCAGCATGAGCTGGTTTCAGTTTCTCAGCTACGGTTCCGGTGGTCGCCTTGTTTCGAACAGGAAGTGTAGTAGTAGCAGCAGCAACACTAGCAGCATTAGCCGCCTTTGAAGTTGTTGCTTTAGGTTGTGTTGTTGTTGTTCTCATGGACTGGGAATGACCTAGTGATTTTTCTCGATCTTGTTCCACTCCTTGTTTGACATTGTTTGACATAACATGCTTCTCAGGGCATGCAGGGCTAACTCTTGAATGCAGTGTACCATTTTCTTTGTATCCTGCAGGTGCCTTCTCATACACTGAAACAACAATGTGAATATAAAAGAATGAAGAAAAGAAAAGACAAATCGTTAAGAACGTTTTGTTTCAAATTGCGGTTCGCAACTGCAATTGCGGTCATAACATAGCGGATTTTGGAGTCACTGCATAGTACCGCAATTGCAGTCGCATCAACCCGCATTTGTCCACAATTCTGTGACTCAGCGGAAATTGCAACCGCAACTTAGAACTTTTAAGGGTCTTGTAGGGTTGCTTATTATTACTTGGGGCACCACGGTGTTCAGCATCTTCTTCTGCACCTTCACCTTCTAAGCTACCACCTGATGTGGGGCTGTTGGAGTTCCCATCCTCTTGTTTTTTCTTGCTGAGGCTGTGGCGTAGCTTCTTGGCCTTCTCCTTCACTTTGGTGAGGACTGATTTCTTCTGGCCATTGTCTTCTTCCGAGTCGCTGCGGTTCCTCAGCCTGCTGAAGAAAGGGGAGGATGGGGAAGAAGAATTGGGGGAGGAGGAGGAATAGGTTGGTGACTGCTTAGACCTTGAGTTTGGAGCTGAGTGTGAACCTTCTCCTGCCGTGTTGTGAGTCCAATTTGGAACTTAGAATTAGAATGACAATGCTATTTAATTAAAAACAATATTGATTTTCAATTTTTCTATGGATTTGCGTGTGTTTTGATGCAAATTGCGTCCAACTTGAACGGATTTTCATCACAATTCATAATAATATTTGACATTACCTCGGAGGAGCTGTTCCACGGTATTGATGGTGGGAGCTTTTGAAGAAGCTTCAACTTGTCTCTGGGGGCGTTCTAGCTGAGCCATTTTTCTTCTCTGATTGATTTCCTGGATTGCAATTATTTGTATCAATCTCTGAATAACTCTGCTTTTATATTAATTTGTTCTTTCTGTGGAGAACAAGATGCAGAAATTTTAACACAGAATGAACCGCGCTCATGTAATTGCTTCCGGAGTTCTTGCACTACGCAATGATCAACAAGCATCTTAGTCCCACACCGTTGAGTTCCACTAATGGACTTCTTTTCAACACGTGTAGTCTACCATATTCGCTTGTTACTACGTAACCTTTAAATAAGGTACTCACCTAAATTGGTAATTTGACCAAGTCAATTCAAGATTACAAAAATTAATGGACTCATCCACCTAATACTCCATCCGTTCCAAATTATAAGTTTAAGACACTTTAGACACAAACTTGATGTTCCAAAATATAAGACTCATTTTAGATTTCAGAAAAAAAAAGTTGCTTTTCCTAATATCCTCCTTGCATTCATTATTTTTTGGGTATTGGGGTGAGATACAATTAATACATCAATTAGCTTTAAATAGGGGCATATATTGAAGATTTATATAAAAATAAATAAAAAAGATTATTACTTTCTTAATAAGCGTCATTATCTGAATGAAGTCGTATAATTTAAATATTTCAAATTCTGTCACTAAAAGAAAAATTGACATATTAAAAGGAGTTATTATTGATGTAAAACAAAGTTAAATTAATATGTTAGTCTTTATAATTTCATCCAATTTTTAATTGAATTCTTAGAGTTTAATTTTTTTAATTAAGTCCTTGCAATTTCAAAATTTTACAATTAGATCTAACCACAATTTACTCTTCCTCTTGTAAAAAAAAAAGCCACAATTTTTCCACTAAAATTATTATACAAATGGTATTTTTTTTAATCACAACTGTCTTAGATACAATAACATCGGTAAGAAGCAAGAAGCAGCCCCTCATCGAGTGTTCAGGCTTCTGATAATTGAAGCACATTCCTCTGTCTTCTCCACAGATTTGGAAAAGCGGCCCTTCTCCACACTTAAAACACGTAATGTGCCTCCTCTGTGGGCGGGTGTAAGACTTCTCCTGGGGTCGCTTCCCCTTGTCGTACATTCCTTGATTTTGAACAATTGGCCTAGATGGTCCTACATGCTACCCAACGCATTGTTCCTCTTGTTCTCCATTATCTCAATTTCCCTGCACTTCCCCACTAGCGACTGTAATTGATGGATTCCCTAAGGTCTCATTGTTTCTACTATTTTATCCCTGAGTCCACTCATGAATCTGGCATAGAAATACGCCTCATCCGCGTGATCCTTAAGGATGCAAAGATGCTTCGCCAACAATTCTGTCCTCGTAGCATACTCGGCAACGATCATTCTTCCCTTATATATATATCCATAAACAATGCCTCAATGTCCTCCCTAGCAACATCCGGTAGATATCTTAGGAGGTAGTAACAAGTTTCGGAGAGCAAATTGGAAGCGCAAACCCAACGATGCTAGTTTATCAGCACACGAGTTAGCTTCTCATCGAACATGTTAGAAAGAGACACACCACGAATGAGTAGAGATATCAACAATCTCCACCAACATAGCTCCTAAGTACGACAATAAAAGAAGGGGATTCCAACATCCAAATAGCATCGAACGAGTCACTTTCTCAACATGGTGCCAATAAGCCAACTATAAAAGAAAAGAAGACCCTGATTATAAAATAAATCTTAATATAAAAAAATTATCCAAGTACAAAATTTTCTTCGTTTGACACTCAGTTATAGTATAAAGTTACTCTATAGTACTGGTTACTTGCAGTCTAGAATGATACTGCAATGCGCGCTGTGGCAAGAACGACAACATCCGTTACCATTCCCGCCAAAAATGCCATCCTCAGACACCGTTTTTTCCGACCAGAACCCGAAACCTATGCCAAACTCATCGAACTCTACGCTCGCGATCGAGCATTGCACCTCGGCAAGAAGCTCCACGCGCACCTCACCACCACCGGCTTCGCCTCCTTCAACTCCATCGCTTCCAACCTCGTCACCTTCTACGCCTGCTGCGGCCAGCTCTCCCTCGCACGGAAACTGTTCCACAGAATTCCCGCAACAAACGTCCGCCGTTGGATCGCGCTCATCAGCACCTGCGCTCGCTGCGGCTTCCACCACCACGCCCTCGCCGTGTTCTCCGAGATGCAAGCGGTCCAAGTGCTGAAGCCCCACAACGTGTTCGTCATTCCGAGCGTTCTCAAGGCTTGCGGCCACGTCGGAGATCGAGTCACCGGAGAGCAAGTACACGGGTTGGTTCTGAAGTGTGCGTTTGAGATTGATGCTTTTGTGTCTAGTGCTTTGATTGTTATGTACTCCAAGTGCGCTAGAGTTGAGGATGCGCGCAAGGTGTTTGATGGAATGCCTGTTAAAGACTTGGTGGCTATGAATGGGGTTGTTTCTGGCTACGCTCAACAAGGGGCTCCGAATGAGGCGCTTGACTTGGTGGAAAGTATGAATTTGGTGGGGTTAAAGCCAAATGTGGTAACTTGGAATGCTTTGATACATGGGTTCTCGCATAAAGGTGACCGAGGAATGGTCTCTGTGATTTTTAACTTGATGATTGCAGATGGGGTTGAGCCTGATGTGGTGTCATGGACTTCTGTTATATCTGGTCTTGTGCAGAATTTTTGTATTGAGGAAGCATTTGACACCTTTAAGCAAATGTTGGGTCATGGGTTCTGCCCAACTTCTGCTACTATCAGCAGCCTTCTTCCTGCTTGTGCTACTGCAGCGAGAGTGAGGTTTGGGAAGGAGATTCATGGCTACGCTTTGGTGATTGGGGTGGAGGAAGATTTGTATGTAAGGAGTGCTCTGGTTGACATGTACGCAAAATGCGGGTTCATTTCTGAAGCGAAGACTCTGTTTCGCAAGATGCCGGAGAAGAACACGGTTACTTGGAACTCTATCATTTTCGGTTACGCGAATCACGGGTATTGCGAGGAAGCTATTGAGCTCTTCAATCAGATGGAGATGGAAGGGGAAGCCAAGTTGGACCACTTAACTTTCACGGCAGCTCTCACAGCTTGCAGCCATGCTGGAGATATTGAACTTGGGCAGAGGATTTTCAAGATTATGCAAGAAAAGCACAGAATTGAGCCACGACTGGAGCATTATGCATGCATGGTGGATCTCCTTGGTCGAGCGGGGAAGCTGGACGAAGCATATTGTATGATCAAGACCATGCCTGTTGAACCTGATTTGTTTGTGTGGGGTGCATTATTGGCGGCTTGTAGAAAACATGGGCATGTGGAGCTTGCAGAAGTGGCTGCTAAGCATTTGTTGGAACTAGAGCCTGAGAGTGCTGGTAACCGTCTTCTGTTGTCCAGCCTGTATGCTGATTCTGGCAGATGGGGAAAGGTTGAGAAGATCAAGAAGATGCTGAAGAAGGGAAAACTTAGAAAACTTCAAGGATTGAGTTGGATAGATAATGTATAATAATATTATAGGTAGGTAAATGATTCTTTCTGGCTGGTGGTTCCTTTGCACTTTGTTACATTTTTGGGTTAGATAGGCTATAGGTTTTGCTTCAAAAAGAAAGGGATGGCAAAGCCTATAGAAACATTTTTGGACGTATTATTTATTGCTCTATTTAAAATTGGACCAGAGCATGTATTTAGATTTCCGTTGAACTTAATTTCAATTCACAGCGAACTTAAAATCATGTTTGCATTGACATATACTTAGCGTGTTGATTTTTTCCTTTCACGTAGTCCTCCCATTCACAGTACAAGAAGTTTAATTCTATTTGATGTGAAAGTATCATAACCATCACATTATCATATGTGCCTGCATAAACTATGTACTTTCATTTAGTTCAAACACCGCAAAGATTTGTTTTGGAGCACCTGGTAGTGCTTGGATTGCGTATCACATACTTGCAATAAAGTGAGGCATCGCGGAGAAAAGTTAAGTAAAGTTCAGTTCTCAAATATACAATAAATAGTAGTACTTATTTCATCACCAAAGCTTCACCATTTCTATCGAAAAGGACTTGTGGTCCACTTATTATACTGAAGAATTTCTCAAGAGAGCCTATCTGAGAAACCTAATCCACTAAAGGTATTTGCAACTTTACATCGATTCCACCAGCCCCATGATATTTTTATTTGTTGAAAAGAGAATGTGGGCGTGGGTGCCTTTTCTTTAAATCAATTCAAGTTTCCTTGCCTTTAATTAACCTTCAACACCCTCTCCTTCTACCTTTTAGCTACTTTTTATTATTTCCTATTAAGTGCATGTTTGGATATACAATGAAAAACTACGATGAAGCCAAATTACAATGGACAGAAGCAACTTTCCTTAACTGTTGCGATTATCCACCATAATTTTATCTTCACCGTAAATATGAAGCCAAATATGTTTAGGTATCAATTGAGTGCAACATAAACAGACTTTTCTCTTAATAGATAAGTTTACTTGTCTTAAAATGCATGCATGAGAAATTCAATTCACAAAGGAGTATAAACAAGCCTTATCCACAGAAGGGTTCATGAGAGTGCAAAGAAATTGTAATAAGTTGCCCACGAAGTTAAAAAAAAGTAGTAAACTTTACAAACTCTATCGATCGATCTTCCTCAAGCTCCTATTTATGTTGATCAGAATATGCATGTGCCTCTACTCGTTAGAGTGCATACAACTCTTTAAACCAAGTAAACCATATGGGGGGGGGGGAACCTCGGACAACTGAATCTCATGGGTAAAACAAGAATTCTCAAGGTATATGTGTCTGTATATTGTGCCCCTCTATACATATACAAAGTACAAATCTCGTTCCATTCCCAAATTTCTAACATTAAAGAAGAACTTTAAGATATAGAAACACAAGTGCAAGAGTGGCATGGTACAAATGTTTGCTGACAGTTGTTCAGTCTCTGTTTTATTCAATTTTCCAATGGTTCTGAAAAAGAGGTTAACATGTTCAGGATTTCACCATATAATAGCACTTATGATGTATGAATCCGAGAACCAGTTAAGAATTTACTATAGAATCAGCTCTCTGAGTAGAGACCAGAAGATACATGCCAGAATTCTCCTCCTACAATTAGGTAACAGGAGTAAGAGATGTGTGCAAGGAAGCACATGATACATATCGCTGATACAAGCTTGTAATTTAGCTCCTTATAGTCTTCATATACTTCCTCAAGAAAACTTTGAATCTACAATAGAGACAACATACAGAAAATACATCATTACTTCAGCCTTAAGATAGCAATTTTGATGGCATAGGAAGTGGAAAATGTTGAAGAAACCGCATAATGATGATGTAAATTCTAATGAAGATACATACCTAGCCTCCTATAAAAAACCTAAGTACCACAAGAAGGTTCAATGAAACATATTTTCTATATTAGACAGCAAATATTGTGGTAAAAATTCATTTAAACAAAGACCAAATCTCAGCTTCCATCAAAAGATACTGAAAATTTACATCATCTCAATGATGGGGGCATTCAGTATTCAGTTTTACCATCTGATAGTGCATCATTGCACCTCATTTCAAAGAGAAAGATAATTTGTTGAGATCCGAAACGAAAAGAAACAGTGAATAACAGCATCAAATTGACCCACCAGCCATTTGCTCTAAATTGATTTCCTAATCATTCAGTGCCTCAGCACATTGCACTTAACAACAGAAAAAAGAAAGAAAAAAAAAACATGTTCATTGCTCATCTCACTTCAGAAATAGAAAACAGAGCACTCAATTCTTTCACATCCCAAGATACATAAAATTTAAATACACAACACAGTCCATCATAATCAGTCATTAAGTATGGGCTCAGGAATTAATTACTCAAACCATAATGTGCTTGAAGAAACCATTACTTCAATCAATAGCATATTCGCATGTAGATAGTTCTGTAACTTTTGTTTTATATACAATAAAAAAAGGATGTGAAAGAATGCAACACAATGGTTCCACTGACCTGTAGAGAAATAGAGAGTAATTGGAGTTGATTTGAACCGCTTTCATTTATTATCATTAGGAGCAAGGTGAGGGTGAGGCCAGTCCCTCTGGTGCAGCATGTTAAAGGGGTATTGAGAGCGATAAGAGGAGGTGGCAGAGGAAGAAGTGAGTGGCATACCCATGTGGCCATGACCATGATGAAGGTGAGGCATGCCATGGAAGGGCATGGACATCATGGGAGGAGGATAAGGCATGGGAATTGGAACAGGAAGGTGAGAAGAATTCCCATGTCCATGTGTTTGTGAATGTGAATGTGAATTTGAATGTGCAGTTGCAGCAGCAGCAGCAGCAGCAGAGTCATGATGCAAACTCTGAGGCACAGGGGTGGAAGCAAAGAGATGATCAGAGGAAGAAGGACCCTCGTTGGAGAGACCCTGCATCCTCCTCAAGTAAAGCCGGTACTTTTGAAGGTGACTCGCCACGTTCTCTCGGGTCAACCCTTCCACGTTCATCAACTGCATGATCGTCTTCGGCACCGCGTTCTTGATCCCCAGGTGCGCCACCACGTCCACGAACCGCTTGTGCAGCTGCGGGGTCCACACCAGACGCGGCCGTTTCAGCGTCGCCGCCGTATCCGTTGTCGTCGTCCGAACCGCCGAATCGGCCTCCTCCGCCGCCGCGCAATCCACCTTCCTCTGTTTCCGGGACCCGGACCCGCCCGACCCGTCGCGATCGGCGTCGTCCTCCTCGCCGCCGCCCTCCTCGTCGTCGGAGGACAAAGCCTGCACGCCGCGGAGGATTGAGAGAGTGTTGCGGGAGGCGCGGTTGACATCGAGGAGCGTGCGGCGAGGCTCCGGCGAGATGCTGAAGGCGCTTGCGAGCTCCGGCGGGATCAGCGGCTGAGAAAGCGGAGTGAGATCGTGAACGCTTGGAAGACCTTTCTCCCACTCCGTTAAACGCTCTTCATCCATCATCATCCTCACCTCTTCCCCCATTCTTACTCTGTTTCTACGGAGGCAGAGCCAAAATTGTTGAATTTTTTGGATCCAAAAAAGTCAAAACAAACGAATGAATTGAAGAAGAGGAAGGTGAAATTGAATGGAAAGAGATGAGTGAAGAAAGATTGAGAGAAACAAATCTCTGATTTTGTGAGATTCGGGGGGTGGATTTGTGTGTTGAACTTGTTGGTGTGTGTGTGTTTGGGCAAAGAGGGAAAGTGAGGAAGAGAAAGATAATGATTTTGGGGAAGAAAGATAAAGGTGGGGACGAATTTGAAATAAAATAAAATGATGGGGCTAGTGAATTGTAATAATGGTGGAGTTTGGGGGGGATTGTGCAAGAAAAAAAGGGATGAAAAAGTGCAATATCCTATTCCAGATGGTGCCAGCGTGGACGAGTTAGCTAGATATTTTTGATCCTCTTCTTCTTAATATCCAGTAGTACTATCTTAATACTTGGGTAACGGGACATTATTGTAAATTCGCTCGTTGTCAAAGTTCTGTGACCAATCAAGGCAAACATTTATATATTCACATATAGATTATTCATTATAGAGATTCACGATTTCTTGTCTACTTGATTTGTTTTTTATGCTATGTAGAGTTGTAATGTTACCACCTCATCAAGAATACAAGAAAAAATTGTTTCTGTTCTTAAATTTTAACAGTTTTAAATCACCCAAATTTCACTTTAAAAGTATCACTCAAGTTTAGGTAGAAAATTATGTTAAAATATTTTTTTTGTCACCATGAGGGCTTGATAATTTTACTCAATATTTACTTTAGATGATTTACACATCCCCTTCGAATTTAGTTTAAAACTTTTTATTTAATTGCTCATAATATAAATAATATATTGAAATGATAGGAAGATGAAATATTGTTAGTAATATGACTTAAGAGCATTTGAATTTTCTCTCTACCGTTTCAATTTTATGTTTTGACCCTTAATTACAAAGTAATATGGTGGTTTTAACCTCTACCGTTAACATCTGTTTCAAAAAATGTGAAACAACAAACAGAGAGACATGTTGGTCATTGACACATCGCCAGTTAAACCCTAATGGCATACGACATTGCTCTATGAGACAATATGACAACAATTTCAATCTCTAAAGTGAATAAACCGTAAATCATTGATTGTTGCCCTGATTTTCTTTTCTTCCCCGTGGGTGAAGAACACAACGAGGCCGGTCGAGAAAGAATGAAAGAAGGCCGATCTTTTTACAACAATTGAGGAAAAGTGAAGGGGTGGACATTGTCTTGGGGCGCGATGAAGGGATAATTATATCCAAACGAGAGGATAACATACGCGTGGTGCTCTTCCTCTTAACCATCATCCTAGGTATGTCGTTGTGGAGAAAAATTGATGTTGTTAACATCTAAAACCTCATAAAACTCAAGATAGATGTTTCTCGAGGTCCCTAACTATGTCAGTTTTCTCTTCCTCACCATTTTCTTGCCATGGTTTTGCCTCTTTTCTCTCATCCATTTTCTTTATTGTGTTGTTGGTTCAAAAATCTAAGAGTTGTGGATTTTTCAACGGAATGATCAAGGTGTGGTAGGGAAAGCTTTAACAAACGAAGGGGTTCATTGGCATGAGGATCTTTTTATGGTATTTGAAAGGTTTCAAGAAAAGATTAGAAGACTTAAAATGAAATTGGCAGCTGAGAGAAGGAGGGAATTATTTTTTATTTTGTCCTATGTAGGTTATGATGTTTCATTACTAGTGACAATGAGATTGTTACTAAATGCAAATGTAATGTGCATAATGAAATTGGAAAAAGTAAAATTGGGTGGAATTTGTATCATGAGCAAAAATTTGATGAAGTTCGTTGTTTCATTCAAAATTTGTGTGGTGATACATTGAAGTCATTAACATAATTATCGATCTTGAGTTGATGTATCATTCAAAAAAAATTATCTTATTTTGCTTCATCTTTCTTTATGAACCCTCCACTCTGTCAATTAGGGCATATACCGCCGTGTAGTGCTACCTTGTGGTTAAGATACCCTAAGCCCAATGCACAAGCATGTTCATTTCTTAACTCTAGCCTAAAGGGATATGTACCCTTTCACTAAGTCGTATTATGGCATATACCCCCAAGCAGAGATACATACCTTGTAATTAAGGTATCTTGAACGCAATGCACAAGTCCGATCGCTCTAAGCTCTAATCTTAAGGGATTGTGTGTCATCCTACCCAATGGACTTAAGAACATATAGGCCTGAGCAAAGTCATATACCTTGTGGTTAAGATATCTCAAGCCCAGTCCAAGCTCGCCTAAGCCCACGAGAC
Source organism: Acmispon strigosus (assembly GCA_030819835.1). Lineage (NCBI taxonomy): Eukaryota > Viridiplantae > Streptophyta > Magnoliopsida > Fabales > Fabaceae > Acmispon > Acmispon strigosus. The sequence goes on from JAUAMA010000004.1 coordinate 64,104,815, forward strand.
TCATTTGCAAGATGACTTACCTCTTCACTTGGTCAGTAATAATCAGAGGGAACCACATACAAGAGTAAAGAATAATAAATATAGACGTCAGGGACAACATGAAAGTGAAATAAAAAAAGAAAAGGACATCAAGACAAAAGAATAAAACAATTGTGCTAGAGAAAAAGGCCCAAGAGATAAAATAAAAGGAATTACAAAGAAAGAGGATGTGTATTTATTTGCAACCACCCAAAGCCATTGTAACTATGGCCAAGACTTCCCCACTTGACCCTCAATTGTGCTATGTAGCCTTCAAAATAACACTTTCCATGCATCATTTTCCAAACAAAAAGATAGAACTAATATTAAATAATTCAATGTGCAACCGACTTGTAAAATTTCCAGTCCGTTCCAGAGTCATTATTTTTACATGCAACTTGGCTTCTACTTTCTGGACTTCAAATCCAAAATAAAAAACAAAGCAAGTAGATAATGTAGTTTATTAGATAAGATTTTCGTGGAAGGTACAACTTACAAAATATGACAAAAGTTCACAAATGTAATATAGAATAATATACGAAGTAAGGAACTGTGTTGATTTTGACAAAAATAAGTATATTTTATCATATTATATTATATTACTAAAACACTAAATACCTTACTAATTTTTTCTTAATTATCGTACTTCAAATAGAAGCTTCACGTGCTAAAGATAACGGGAATAGCAAACTTGCAACAAAATTTATGCTCTTAAGGAATGGGAAAAAAAAAGTCAATAATAATAACCATTAACCATACATGATGATTTCTTGAAAAAAAAGGAAAACCACGTGTCCTCGCCTACACAAGAAGAGCTTCTCCACATGGCATGATTTTGTACACTAGTAGTAGTAGTAGTAGCTCACCATTTTTATAATCTTTACACCATAGAAAAGGCTTGCTTGTTGTATAAGTCATTTTATCTCCTCTGCAGCGGTGGAATCAGGTGTATTCAAACATCTGAAACCCTCTTCTTACAATTCTACGTATAAACTCACTTAAGGCTACAAAATGTACATTTCTCAAGTACACTTTATTTCCAAATGAAGAAGAAGAAGAAGCTCACACTATAGCCTCAGTTAGCTGTACAAACAAGATCGTTTTTCTATGCCACCAAACCAGGTTGAGGAGACTGTGCAGCAATTCTTCTTTCTGCAACAATCAATTACACATCACTATAAACTACGTACAACACTAAAACATATCATAACTGAATAATGAACTTGAATTGAATGTACATAATGGCACAATTAGTAGCAATGAGTTCAGAAGGTGAAGATCTATCTATAATTTATATATAGATTTGGCATATAGATATTTTTCAACTTTTGAATGTATATCTATTGTAAAAGTGCTGCTAAAAGCATACAATGGCTATATGGATGCTGAAGTACAAAGGAATGAGTAAGAATGCAAAAGAGGAGTAACATGGAAGGACTATGTACCTCCAGCAGCGACAAGTTTCTCTACACGTGCAACGATGTGCTTTCCGTAGGTGTACTTCTTCAATGCATTCAGATGAACCTTGATTCGTGAAAGAATCAGCTCCCGTTGTTGGTCCTCACAAGTTTCCAGCACCTTTTGCACAACATAATTTGCAAATTGATCTTTCATCATGGCCTGTATATAAGAGGAATTTGAAATCATTATTTTGCACAACTTGTTAGAGGGAACCTCCTCATTAAACGAGCACAGGACAGGTTGTGAGAGTTAACTCACTAAAGCATTCACAACATTGATCAACACAAAAGAGCTAAGTAATATAAATTCAAGACTGAAGATGTGAAAGCACATTGTTCTGTTCAAATACATGTGAAAGAAATATCTATAAAAAAGAAAAAGATGCTACAAAACCAGCTCATGCAATAGGGTTGGAAAAATGAGATCATTCATTGATCATTTACGATGGAATTGAACCTAAAAAAAGATTTCCAAAATCACCAGCTTATACCACAATAGACTTAAAGATGCATATTGGCATTGCCTTCCGATTTGCCTCAAATAAAGAAGGGGAGGAGTGTATATTAGAAAGAGAAAGTTGAAAAAACCTGAAGAGGCTCATTTTCGTCAGTGGAGCCAAGCATCTCATTCACTAGTAATTGGCGTTCAGAAGGACCTCCAAAGGCCAAACATTTCTCTACAACATTGGAGGCAAACTTTTGTTGACTCATTTGAACTATCCTGCCTGCTAATTCCTTTATTATAGTAGATCGCTCGTGAGGCTTCCCATGTTCCAGCACATGCTGTTATTAAGGGGAGAAGAAACCACAATAAGAGATTAACTCACATATAAATTATATACTAAATGAATCTCACATGAAGTGATAGCTAACAGAGTCATGTTTAGAAGGAAACCGTCATGTTGGGTGGAATAGGGATCAGAAGCCCATACTATAACAGAGAGAAAGAACCAACTTTGGATGCCATTGCCATGTTATAAGGACAGGATGTTATATCAATCAGAATTAGATTCTAAAGATAAAGAATTATAAGTAACATTTATAAGTTTACCACTGAAGCATTACATGTGTTCCCAAGGCATTCATACTAAATAGAGTAAAAAAACAAGTAATTAAGTTCCTAGTTGAGAAGTTTCTTGAGAAGAAGAATGCGGTAATTTAAATTTCAAATAAGAGATCTGCAGCAAAAAAATAGCAATATTAAGGAAATTTTCAGAACACACCATGACATGAAAGTTTGAGTGCAGGCTAGCACCCTATGAAGCAAATGCAGAAAACCATGCTCAGGTACACAAAACAAAACATGAGAACACTAAAAAATACTTCCACTTGCATAAACTATTATAAACCTGAACAACGTAGTTGCCATACTGATCCTGAGCTAGCATACTGACTGATCCTAAAATCTCATCCATAACTTTCTGTTGTGTTGTAGGGTCTTTGCAGTGCTCCAATACCCTCTGCCATATCGAAGGTTTGTAATGAGACAAATGATCTTAGATTCATTAAAAGAGTAACATAAGCAGTTTAAAATAGTAACATAAGGAGTTTAGAAATTTTACCTGTATCACACGGCAACCATATGGATGGGTTGAGAGTGTCACAACTTGATCAAAAAATGTTGAAACAATAAAGTGGATTGCGTCTTCAGGGACACATTCAATACACTTTTGAATGACATGATTACCATTCTGATCACGAACACAGCGCATGATGTTACCATCAAGCTCTTGAACCATCTCTATCTTCTGATCCAGATCAACAACTTCAATGGCCTGAAGAGGGAAACATATTAAAAGAACGAAAGAAAAAATGATGAGACCTTCAGAAAAAATACAGGTAGAGAGGCACACATATCAACATCAACTACAGCCAACCTAAATTGTCAATACCTTCTGGATAACCCGGCAACCATACATTTGAAGACTTAGTGTCAGCACATGGCCAAGAAGTTTGTTAGCTAATTCTCTTCTCTGGGAAGCAAGTCCATGCTCAAAAAACTGCAAATACCAAATATTTACTCAAACAAGATCCATGAAAGAGAAGAATGAACTGAAATAGAAATAATCATATTACCTTTTGAACCACATAATTACCGAAGACATCAGTCATCAAAGCAAGAGCATGTGGCGTGATTTCCTGATAAACCATGGTTTTTTCTTCATTAGTTGCTGTTTCAAGCTTTTGTTGAATAAAACGGCTTCCATATTGATCAGAACTGCAAATGATAGTCAATAAATTGAATTTAAATTTTCAAGGTAGCTGCAGCATAAAATGAAGCATAAAAAAACCAACAGGCAGCAAATATACCTGAACTCAACAACATGACCAGCAATTTCAGAGAGCTCAAAACACTTGGATTTGTTGCTTTTAAACTCTTCCAACAGAGAAGAACCAAAGCTTTCATCAATGTTCCCAGTATCTAAATGCCAAGGTCCCATGACACCAGCTAAATTCCTCATTCCCGACGCAAAACGCATGTTCAGTTCATTGTGCCTGTTAGGACTTCCAGATCCAACTGGAGAAGTGGATATACCAGAGTTGGCAATTGGACTTCCTGGATAAGACAACCCAGCACCATATGCAGGATTTCCATAATAACCATGATGATTGGGGCTACCTGATTTACTACCAAGCGGTACATTGTATTGGGATTTCTGAGGTGAGAGGACAGAACCAAGATAAGCTTTCTGAAGTTCAAGTAAATTCATGTAAGAAGTACCTAAGTAGTTCCTGTCCATAGAGGGATCATTAAGAGCAGCAAGTTGCGCTGCAGCATACTCAGATGTCCTCAGGTACTGGAGATACATGGGATCAACAAAAGGAGTCTGAAGAGAATTGCCTGCAATTTGATTTCCCATCCGACCAAAACTCTGAGCATCAGATGGAGAAACAGCACCAGAAGCCAAACCACCTGCATAAATCCTCGAGTCCATTGCAGGGGATGCCATTGCTGATGCAGCGGCAACATTTTCAAACAGGGGTGGCAGATTACCAGTGCCAAGTTGGTTAGTCATCAAGGATGCCAAAGCTGGATTTCCAGCATACCCACCAAGGCCATAGTTAGTATATGATGAATTCATACCATCTACAGTCTGGTACTGAGCCGGAAAACTTCCTCCACTAAAATGGGAGGTCGGAGATCCTTGGAAATATGAGTTATTGGAAGGAACCTGCCTATCCAAGGATGAATTATTGAGGTCTGATGCACTCCTACTAATCTTCCCTGAACTTTGCATGTGCCCAGATTCAGATTTCTTCAAATATGTGTGTTGCTTGCCATGATCTTGAACACCTTGCGTACCAAAAAGGTACCTCTGGTGATTCTCAACATCTGATTCAACCTGTGATGGCAAACGGTTTTCGCCATCTAACACATCATCGGCGGATAGGTTCATCCCTGAAAGCGCGGCAACAAGATCTGCTGACTCATTGATGCCAGATGAAACACTGTTAAATGCATCAGTACTGGCAATACCTCTCTTGTCAGAAGCAGCGACTCTCCCACCACCGATAGGTGTGGGGCATGGACTAGGAGTCCTAGGAACTATTTGTGGATCAGGAGTAGTGCTTCTGGACAACGAAGAACCTAGTGCAGCCGCATAAGAATATGAAGCTGGCAGGCCGATATTTTGGGTAGCAGATGATCCCTGAACATTTGATCCTGACCTAAAAGCATCAGTGGCTGTTGAATCACGGCGTACACGAGCCAACTCTCCTTCGGTAGTACTTATGATATCAACATTTTCTTCAAATGCATTACGACTGGATGGACGAGAAGGAATGCTTGTGACAGAGATATTAGGTCCCAAATCCTCCTGCACAATTACTGGTTATGCACTATGTATAGAAGAAAAACAATGTAAATAAAGAAATCTAAGAAAGGGATAAAAGATCTTGTTTACTAAATTCACAACAGAAATGTTAACAGATGATAGTAACAAGTAAAATAAATATTGCCACAAACAAGATATAAGTCCCTATGAGTCTCTTTATCAAGAAGGAAAAAAAAAATGTTACAGAGAGAAACTTTGAAAATGCAAATGGAAACAAAGAATAATCTTAATATATCAGATACTGAATGATGTAGAAAATACATAGGCTGCAGACAAACATCACCATACACTTTGTTTCCTTACTATGAGATATCTATATGTGCCATATAAAATTCTTCAAAACTGATGGATGTAAGATGTAAACCCCACAAGCCAAGTCAATCACTACAAATATATATATGTTATTTGAAAAGTTATAACATGTCCAAAAGATTTTATGATGAATGTAACAAATCAACTAGATATTTTCAGCCAGTATGAAACTAAAAGGTAAGCTACCACAGGGCAATCATAAAGGAACATCAGTATGAGTATATAATTAACAGAAAGATTCTGATGAAATGCAATAATGTTGTGCTGACATTTCCCATCACAATAAGCACTAGAAATAACACTGTAGAAGCCAAAAGCCACAGATGCTTATAGTCATTTAGCACTCCATCAATCAAAACTTATATCTAAGTATTGCAAATTCACAATCATTAATCAAACAAGAAAACATATCAGAACCATAAGAATCAATATCTAGTGTAAAATAAAATATGCAAACAGTGTATGTGAATGTAACCTTACAACATATGCAATGAAGCATCAATTAACCATGTTTCATCTCAGAAACAAGCGAGTTATGATATGAAACTGCAAACAAAAAAATGCCAAATCCAAGGCAGGTGCAGCAGCAGAGTGGAGAAGATGAAAATCAAAGGTTGCAGAGCAAAACATTGTCTCCAAGTAGTACCTTGTTACGTGGCAGTACATGAAAGTGGTAAAAGTGATCAAATGAACTGCAGATTGGATTATAGAATTCATTGATTGAATACAGCCTTATCACGCAAAAGCACCATTTGTTATGCAAAAACAAACAATAATTGAATGCCTAAATATGTGAACAACTAACCTTGAATAACTTAACTATCAACTACTCTAAAGAAGATTTATCTATCGAAGGTTAAAAAAAGGGAAATGTGTAATAACTTCCCTTAGTAAATAAATAGCATTGCCCAAAAAAAAATTGAGCCAAAGAGTAAAAAAGAAAGCAAGCTACCTGGAAAATTTCTGCAAAGCTCCTTTGTTTGCCCCTAAGCCCTAAGCCAGGCAAACCAATGAGTCCATCCCCACCCCACTCAGCAGAACCTCTTGTTTTTTCACTATCCGCTTCATTGTCTGGTTTCCTCATGTTAAAACCCGGCGGAGTCGAAAACAATGATCTAGCACCATTATCATCAACCCTGTTAGCTTTCCTCCTATCCCCAATTCCACCCAGAACTGACGCTCCACCTTTCAGTCTTTGTTGAAATCTCCAATCCTCCTTAGACAGCAAAGGAGGTGGAAGCCGAGGGTTCAAATTGACATTGGAGTAATAGTATGATAGATAAGCTGGATCAGACCTAAGCTCTTCCTCAGAAGCAATCTCATTCACATCTTTAGTCCCTGCAAACTCCGAAAAGCCAGAACTAACACCGCCGCCGCCGCCACCACCACCAGCACCATACAACCCTCCAACTGCACTTAAAGAACCCTCCACAGTTGGAGGCGCCGATCCACTCCTGAAAATATTGAGCTCCCTCTCGCGATCATCAACCTCTTGCCGGCGTTGCTCGCGGAGTAACATCCCTATCTCCTTCTCGAATTCATCACCAAAACACCCCTCGTTATTGCTAAGCATCGGTCTCCTTTCCGGTTCAGACAACATTTTTTTCTTCAAAATCTCGTCTGCGTCATCAACCTCACAAAGCTAAAAACTGATCACTACCCCCCACTAGAAATCAAACCCTAATCCGGAAAAGAACCCAAAAATTCAAACTTTCCTCATCACAGAACATAAACGGCCACACCCCACAACTTCAGAAAATTCGGGCTTGCAGTTACTGGAAAAAAGAAGAAAAAAATTAAACTTTTTTCATAAAAACTGCACTGAAGTCATTCCTGAGGCTGAAAAAAAAAACAAATTATCCAAAGAATCATACAAAGTAAACTACATAGCGAAATTTACTCACTTTTCCAGCAACGGTTTTTATAATTGTTATTGACAATAAACTCCTAAGCCATGTTCTCTAGAAGAACAAAGCTAAGGCTAGAAGAAACTGTGGCAGATGAAGAGAAAACAGTGAGAGAAGGGCGATCAATCTGGCGGCGAATTTTTCTCCCAAGAACCCTTAGGGTTTTGTTCCATTTTGAGGAGGATTAAATACAGTGAAGAATGAAAGAAAACCCAGCCCAAATTTTATTTATTTTTTGCAAAAGTTTCCATCTTTATTAGTATTTCTGAATCTCAGAAATATCCAGAATATTTTATGTATTTCCTAAACCTTAGGGGTAATTGACCAAGTGATAACCGACTAATGCCATTGCTAAGGAAAGAGAGAGAGAATAATACAGTGTTCCACAACAAGATTCTGTGACATACTGACACGTCGGTGAATTAGATTCGCTTTGATGAGTAAAAACATGGGAAAGTACAGTCAATTTCGCACCAGTTACAGTTACCATTCTCCACTTCACGTTGTTTCTAATCCTACTAGGTTTTGTGCCACATTTGTGCTACAATAAAGATTGGCCCTTTTATGTTACATATTCCACCTACAAAAATTTAGTACCTCCTTCTGTTCAGTTTTGATTTTTCCTGTTTCCTTTTTTTGGCATTGATCTTCTTCTTGGCTTAAGTTCAATGCTAGGCGAAAAATTTATTGACTTTGAAGGATCTAGCATCTAGTAATTAATTCAGTAGTAACTGAACATGCTGACATTTTCACTTACCCAGTTGAATTGGTCATAAATGGGGCCACCAGCAAAGAAGAAAAACAATGCCATCAATACGGAGCAAAGCAGGCACTAGAGTAGAGCCTTGTCAAGAGTAAAAGTCAGCATACAAAACAAACAGTGAATTAGCATGTGCTTGTTTGTTAGTAAATGAAGGTTTATCTTCTCTTTGTTAATTATGGTTCACCCACGGATATATACAATCTAACAGCTAGTTGAGCAACATGTTGATCACTTGCACCACCCAGTCAGCCCCCGTTCCGTCGAGTACCCGGCCAGGGTCCAGTGAACCTCCGTCAAACGGGTCAACATTTCCGCCTTACACCTGACCACTGCCCAATCGGAGATCCACTAGTCGGCCACTGAGTTCCCCTCTGATCATCATTAACTGCCGAACGACCTACCGTTCCCGTCAACGGTCGAAGCCTCATCGGAGACGATTGCACGAACCTACACCTGACTAGGTCCTGTCACCTACCGTACAGGCTACCCTGACACCACCCTAGAATAACGAGCCTAATGGTGACAGACCCCCTCTATAAAAGTCAAGCCTCACCACATCACAAAGGTACTCATTTTCTTCACCCCTCATTAACTGCTCTCAAGACGGTCACTGACTTTAGCATCGGAGTGTCATCGCAAGGATCCTTCCCGAACGACCACCAGAGAAAGAGTTACAATCATCCGCTCAACCACCACCGGAAGCACCGCTCCCTCTCCAACAAACACCCTTCCCATGTAATTGAACGACAAGTTTCGTTCAATGTTGATCACTTGCATCAAGTCACCAACACCCTACAAAATTTATGGGAATGATCAGTTTAATTCATTACAATGTCCTTTTACTTCCCATAATGCATGGGTTTTTTCATTTAGTTTTAAAAACATGTACAGACCACTAGTTTTGAGTTATCGAGAAGGTGTATGAGTAGTTTGGATGAAATCACATTAAAATTTCATGGATACCATTGTGCAAAGAAAAAAATGGCTAAAATACACTTTCTACCCTTGGTAATTCACGCAATTGCGAAACGTACCTCATCAAGTTTTTTGTCACCAAATGTACCCTTTTGAATTTTTAAATGAGCATCATATGCCCTTCCGTCAGTGTGCTGTTAAAAAACAATTGTACTATTTAGCATGAGGAGAAAACACACACCTGCTCGACGAAGAGTGTTTTGCATTTCCTGAAATTTAGACTGTTTAGAAATCAAAATAATAATAGAAGTTATTAAATCGAATGGTTGAAATTTGTCCGTGCACTCTCGTGCTATACATCTTTATCTAATGTAGAAAGATAAGAGAAAAAAATAATGAAAATTAGATGAAAGATAAAGTGAGTTAGAATGAATTAAAACTTAACCTAATAATGGTAAAAAATAATTGAGTTTAATACTCGTGCATTGTCAGTGTAAAATCTCTTTACACAAACAATCAATCATAACTCTTAAATTTGCTACATCATCATATAATTTCGTAATTAATTGAATAAGTTTCGAAATTAATTATTTGCTGTGGTAAAAATCTAAATTGTTATTATTGTCTTTGTAAAGTTCTTTTACACCAACACGACACCGACAATGCATTAAACTCAAAATAATTTGGTCAAGTAATAATAATAGTAAAACTCATCGTTGAAGGTTTTTACATTGGACTTTCAGAGTTTTTTCTTCTATAATTATCTACTTAGGCCCAGAGACCACATAAACATGTAGAGCATCTTAGCCCATATTTTAGTTATAAGACGGATTTTGTTCATCTAGTGACGACAACAATTTGAAAAAAAAAATGTATGACACTCTTAGAGAAAGGAATTTCACCTGGACTTAATTTATAATCAACGCGTTAGGGGTTTCTTTGGTGGATAGGATAAATAGAGATATAATATAATAGTTAGGTTATTATATGTAATCTGTTGTAATATGTTATTTGTTACGCTAGTATGATAGAATAACACTATGTTATCCTTTATTTTATTATGTGTGAAAGTTAATCTGAGATGAGAAGTTGGGTTAAAACTTATCTTGACAGATAACAATTATATATTCTTTTTCAGAATTCTAACCCCGACCTAATTTATTTATATATATATATATATGTTATATAAATTATAATAATATTAATTTTAATAATTGGTTATTTATCAATTACTAATTCTTATTGCTAGTATTAATTTATTAATAGATTACTCACTTATAAATATTAATTTATTATCATCTCCTATTGTTTAAAATTATTTATATACTTATATAACAATTTATAATTTAAATATAAAGTACTTTTGAAAAAATAATAACTTTTAGTTTAATTAACTTTTATTGTTTATCACTTTGTCACAACTAAATTAAAACCAATTGGTTAACTACATAATTTTAATTAAAATAGAGTCCTTTCATAAAAATATAAAAAGGCTAATCAATCAAAATTGATTTAGTTTTAGTTAATTTTATAACATAGGCTCATTTATGAAAATGTAAAAAAATTAAATTTAATAAAATAATTACTTTAAAAAAGTAATAATTTAGAAAATTAATTTTTAAAAAGAATTATGTATGTTATATTTAAAAGAAAATTTGTTACGTTTTTCTTGTTTATATCATTTCATGTCATTATCCAATGTACATCAAACACATGATAAACACATGTATTCTGCTCTTATTCAACTCTCTATCCTATCATACTTTTATCTTATCCTAACCACCACTAAATGGGTCCTTAAACCACAAAATTTAGAGGTAAAATGTCGATTATTAATTAATCATAGCAAACCGTAAAGAATTATCAAGGCAAAGAATAGTGAAAGATCTTGGAGATGTTTATTTTATCTGATTTTAAAGTGTTGTTTAAAATCATAATTATATAAGCTTAGCTTTGAAGGCCAACATACATTTCTATGGTCTTCGTTACTGATTGAATAAATCGTTTGTGAATCTTCAATTGAATTGCGCATTATGTCTCATCTTCCTTCATAAAAAGTAGTAGTTGTCTATGATACAAATGATATTTTGACTCTTTAAGATGGATAGCTAAGCAACAATTTGGGAGTAGTCATATTCAGTTCAATGAAGCTTTTCGGTGTTGGGAGCAGGGGACTTCAAAATTGATTGTGGGATCAGAATGCTTTTGAAGAACCTGCCAAAAAGGAAATGATACAACTGGTATCAGGTTACTTGGGGTATCAGGTTTTCATTAAGCTTAAACTAAGGCAGTATGGAGAATAGTTGTAATGGGATCTTGGGGGACTATTGTCTTCACCAATTCCTCGACATTGAGTATCAAAGTGGTTTGGGAAATGTTAGCTTGGAGGGGCTTGTTTTTGAAGATTTTACTAGCTTGCTACTGTGTACAATTTAGCAGTGAAATATTATATTTTTATCTACTAGCCCCTTCACGACTCCACCAGCAATATCCAATTCTGTCATCTTAACATGATCATGACACCGAGTCTACAAGTCATTAGTCGGACCAAATAATCATTGAACGGATTGTTTGACTCGATATATATTAAAAAATATTATTAATAATAATAATACCACCTAACATTAATTAATAACTTCATACATCAAAATCCAAATTAAACATATTTATTCTGTTGTGTTGATGCTTTCACTAAATACACTTGGATTTTTCCAATCAAGCTAAATTTAGAAGCTTTTAACATATTTATTCAGTTCAGAAAAATGACAGAATTACACCTTGGAACCACACTCAAATCTGCTCAATCAGATTGGGGTGGTGAATGTGCATTATGTAGGATTGTTTAAGGATGATGTGACGGTACTTTGTCCCGTGAGATCCTCCAGAAGGGCGATGTGGTGGTAGTTTGTCTCACGTGATCGTTCTGGCCCTGTTTGGGTAACCAGTTATGTATATAGATATTGAGGACTAACAAGCATGATTGTATAGTAATTTAATTGAGAATATATACATGAGTATTGTACATTGTTGTATATGCTACTAATACTGTTTTTGTTTATTAGTTTTTTCTCTCCTGTTGATAGATATTAATATTGCCTCTATATTCTGTTTGAAAATGTTATTATGTTTACCGTTTCTTTTACCAGAGCTAGTTGTTGTTCTTGTTTTTAATGTCACCACCGTTGACTATTATGTTTATTGTTTTAAAGGAGTTAGCCATTTTTGTCTGCTTGTTTGTTGTTTGGACGCTTAACGTCATAGATAATCAGAACAAGGATTTACATGAATGTTATATTTTATTCAAGCTTAAGGAGACGTCAGGAACGACTAGAAGATTTGGAAGATATTGAATAAGATATTTTTATTTCCGTTGTTTCGTTATTTTAATGACTTTAGCACGATATTGGTGCAAGTTTGCTACTATTTTCTTCTTGGTTATATGTTGTTTAATTAATCTAATCATGAGATTATTATTATCATAAACATTGAGCAACGTTTTTTGTATTTAAAGTCTGAGTTATTTTTAGAGAGGTTTTATGAAGTATTTTCCGCTTTATTATTATGTGACCCTGACCGAAAATTGGGGTGTTACAGTTTTCAGGTGTGAAAATATGCATTCTCGAGAGTTTAAAAAAGATAAATAAAAAGAGATGCTACGTGCTTTCAAACATAAACCAACATTTCTATCTAGAGTCTCCAAGGTTAATTGTGCTACTAAGTCAAAAGACCTTTCTACAATAAAAAATTATTCATAAACATATAAACAGTGCAAACACTCATAAACACCTTCAGTTTTTCCTCTATCTCTCCCTTCTTGTCACACCAATCATATATCACATTCACTACTTATCTCTCTTCTCTTCCTTTCTTTCTCTGGGTGTCTACACCTAAAAGGTGTCTATGAATCATAACTCTTCTACAATTACAAACCAAATAACAATCATCACACAGAACCACATGGTTTCTGTGCCACTCAACAAAAATGGGTGTCATTCAAAGGAATTGCAACAACTAGTACCTGCTAATTATCACACAAAAACATTTAATTAATAGTAAGACTGCCACAAGAAGTAAAATCAAGTTTTGCTTCCACCCAAACATGAAAACAACCACTTAACAAAGCCACTGTAACAAGCCCACGTCCCCTAGTTCTTTCACCCCATTTTAAATAAGCAAATTGAAGACCAACATGTTAGATTGCTTCAAGGGACATTTCACCTTCCATAAGCGACTTGAAGACGTACACTCCTTTTCCGCTTTCTCGAAGTTGAACCATCACAGTTACACTGTTATGGGCCTGATTGGAGAGACATATTTTGCGTGGCTTCAATGGATGATTCAAGTTCAGGCATCTGAAACTCTCCAGCTAAGGAAGGCATATTAGCAAGGTGAGGACCTACAACCTCCTTATTTCTACAATTTAGTGAAACAGTTGTACGCCCTGCATTTGCCACGGCAGGAACAACACCAGCCTCAACACATTGGGAAGTTTCTTGTCGGGCTGCATCAAAAGCAAAATCTATAGATTTTGACTTTAGTATATCATAGAGTGTTCCTGACGTTGAATCACCTGCTTTTTATATGCACTTAGTTAGTCACTGCATAACTAAATCAAACTTCTAAATACTAATAAATCTCATAGAAAAAAATACCTATAATTGAAAGAATAGCAGCATGTGCTGCTAACTGCTCAACATTTTTTTTGTTTCTCTTAGCATCTCCAGTGTAGCTTATACCATTCACAACCACAAATGCTACATATAGAGGAAGCAACCCTGCTTCTAGCCTACTAGTCTGGTAAGTAGGAATTCCTAACTTCATCTTAACAGCATATTCATACAATATGCTCTTAGAAAATCGATTATTCTGGATGACAATCGCAAGAAGTAGCAACATAAGGATTCTCAAATGAAATATAATATTAACCGAGAATATAAAACTAGCCAATATGGATATCATCATTAAGAATGGGCAAGCTAGATTATATTAGGCATGCATATATTCACGTGTAGAAAGGCCAAACAAGGTTATAAAGATCACATTAAAACCCAACTACATAAGCAGTCACAGACCAAATAAAGTATGTTATTTATGAAATACATTTTATGTCAGAGAAGAGGATAAAGAGGATGATGAAATCAGAGTATATCAAATCTTGAATAAACATAAAACAAGCCTAATAATGTACAATAGAATACGATCCCTAAACTTGGAGACCATATGATTTACAAAAAAAATGCAATTTGAATCAAGCAGCAGTAGACAAACACTGGAGGAAAAACATTGTACTCATATCAAGCAATATAATTAAGCAATCTAACATAGCTTAAAATTAGTTATTAGTTCGAGGTGGTATTAAAAATTATATTGTGACAAACCTCCAAAACAAGAGATCCTCTATCATCCCTAATTCTAGAGACATCTTGTTGAGCACACGATCTTCCATGCACTGCTTCCAAAGCAACATCGGAGACATCTTGCTGAGCATATCTTGCATGCAGTGCTTCCAAAGCAACTTTGGAGACATCTTCCTCAACAACTTTTCGTTGAGAGAAAGTGGTTTGGGAAGTGAAACACGTATTATCTACCCACACTGTTGATTGAAACCTTGGAGCATGTGTAGGTCCCTCACTAACAGTTTGAAATTTAGGAAATGGGATGTTTGCCTTTTGGACAAACATATTTAAACTACTCTTGTAGTTCGGCAGAGGCAAACCTGATGAGATCAATCAACAAGATTAGAGTTACTCTATGCTAATGAACGTATTTATCAACAGAATGTGGTGTAAGTTTAAAATATTTAGGGCAATAACTAATATTTTTCAACAACAACTTAAAATTTGCAAAACACCCTGCAAAAGGATAAGAAGTGGATCTCAAGTTGGAGTAGTAGAATACTCTCATACACATTATTTCGAGCACGCTCTTGTAGATTAGAATTCATGTGAGTCTTGTCAAGTTGGGAGTACAACCCACCAAATGATTTAGTGGTTATCAAATGAATTTTTAACTAACAAGATAGGGCATATTAGAGAATGTGTGTTGCTGGAATATTTCAAGGAATAAATACCACCATATTCAAAAAGGTGAGGCTTATGAAAGAGATGAATCACAACGGAAAACCACAAAATAAAAGGGGTTCCAAATGGGGCACTTACAAACAACAGGAGCAGTAGCTGGAGCTGGTGCTGGAGGCTGAGGGTAGACACAGCTGCATAATAAATATATATAATTTTAAGAAAAAAACTCAAACCCTAAGCAAATCAAACAAAAAATGGGCATGTTATTATAATTATTTATAACTAGATTAATGCAAAAATTAAGTTTAAATGTATCTTTTATTACCTCTGCAACATATTAATCAAGGAAATCACAGTTGAACACAGAACACGAACAGCAACCAGATCCATAGTGATATCACAAGAACCTAAGCAAAGGAAAGTGGAGAATTAGAAGAGATGAAAAAGTGAAATTGGATAATGAAGATGCAAAGACAGAGGATCAAACCTAGTGAAATCGGTCAAAACCGGTCGTGATCGTTGTCCTGTTATTTCACGGAGAGGGCTTGATGTAGTGGAGGGATGGGTGATGATGGAGGAAGAAGAAGGAGGAGGAGGAGGAGGAGGAGGAGGAGGAGGAGGAGAGGGAGTTACAGATCTATGAGGGAGAAAAGAACTAGTTCGTGTAACAAAAGCAAGGTAAGATGTAAAATTAGGGTTCTGACTGCGGTTTTCACTTTTCGGATAATGGGCTTGGTTTGAAAAAGCCCCAAAGTAAACTGTGTTTTCTAAATAAAAAAAAAAAAACTTTTTTTGTTACATAAGGAAAACAAAAATCTACTGCTAAGAAAAAAAAATATAAATAATATATATATAGTCAATAAAATGTTAAAATGCAACGTCACTTTACTATTAATATGAAAAAAATATGATACACGTATTTTAAAACCATATACTATTCTTCTATTTTTTATTAACAATTACTATATACACACTACTATTTATACTGGTATTTTTTTTCCTTGATCCCAAGCTATATTATCATTTCTAAATTATTTATAAAAATAAATATTGTGAATTAATTAAATTTCTTATTTTCCTAAATGTTTTTCAATTTGGACTATAAAGTTATTAATTAATGTTTATTAATACTTGATTTTTTAGAATTTTTAAATATATACTAAGTCAACCCGTTTAATGATCCACTAGTTCAAACAATTATCTATTAGTCAGTATCTCGTCCAAGTAAATGATCAGTCGAAGTTTTAAAACACAGAAGAAAAGGTGCTTAGAGAGAAAAAGAGATCGTTGTCTAATACTAAGGCTTAGTATTTGTTTAAAAAAAATAGGCCCTTGACAATTATTTTATTGGGCCATGTTCTTGTTTCGACTTTCAACCCATTTTAAATTTTGGTGACTTTTTTTTTGGAAACCTTAAAATAAAATGTTGTTTGTTTTTAAGGGAAAATTAAAGGTTGTTAGAAATCATTTAATTATTACATTTGATTTTCAAAAATAATAATTCAATAGGTTGTGCTGTTTTGCTTTTTTCTAATACATATGCTATCTTTTTGTATCATATGTAATTTTTTTAAAAGCAATTAGTTAACATTTTTTTATTTAAATACGTAACTAAAACTCCAATTTACATATCGACGCATTTTTTTTCCAGTTTTTTTTCTTTCATGTAAGGTATAAGACCTACATAGATTTAATTGGAGTTGTGATACGTTTACACTCACTATTTCTTACAATTTATTTCGTCTGTCTTTTTACAGTTTCTATCACATTGTCGTAACTGGGGTTGCGGCGTGACGCATAAAAAGAATAGAATCAACAGAGTCGTCACTAATATTATTTTAATGAGAAATATCAGAAAACCCATGAAGAATGGTCTACGAAACCAAATTGGGTCCGAGAGTCGATCACGCATAGGGAATGTATTAGCATTCTAAAACGCCCGTCCAAAAGACGGTACCTCTAATTAACTGTGTAGAAGAAGTTAGCTTTTAAAATATTTGTTTCACCCCTTGAAGACAGAAGAAAAATGATTATGTACATATTTTGCTCGACAAGTTGTTGAAGCCTGTGCCTACATATCTCCATAGTGCAGTGGATAATTCAGAGCCATGTAGTTCTGGATTTTTTGTATTTTTTAAAGGCTTGGCGAGGGAACCTTAGAAAAGGTTTTTATTGGGGTGCCTATCGGGAATTACTTCCCAGCCTACGTATCATCTATGAAGAGATATCAATACTACGTAGTTTTGAAAGAAGCTTGAGAAAGATTGAAGAAGCTTAACCTGGGAGGCTTGAAGAAGCCGAAGTTGACTTGAGAGGCTTGAAAAAGCCGGAATTGAAATGGAAGGCTTGAGAATGCCAGAACTTGAAATTTTCTTAAAGAAGATATATTGATATTTTTGTATATTTGAATGTTTTTAATTTTTTAGAATCTTGATTATTCATGCTACTAAGTGGGTAGTCATAGAAATTTTACGAGGTAAGTGATAGAAATACTATTTCGTTACCATTGTTCACTTATTTGAGAAAAGATTTTTATTCTTTTTATAATTTTGAGATATCATGCTACTAAATAGATAGTCAGTGACTTTTATGAGATAATGAGTAGAAATGCTACCCTATCATCACTATTGATTTATTTAAGAAAACATTGTTATACTTCTAACTTTAAAATATCATGTTATCTAATGGATAATCAATAATTTTTAATGAATAATGATTAAAAAGTTACTCTATGAATACATGTATTTAGAAGAAGAAGGAATGAAAAAAAAAAAAAAAAACACATCTAGAGGTAAAAAAAATTGCTGCACTAAACCCATTGGAGCCCAGCACTCACACACAAGTCCTAATCTTAATTCATCTATCAGTTATCATTAGAAAAAGGGAAAAACAAAGGATAAAAAAAAAAGAAGAAAAGAAAAGAGGAACAGATGGAGAGCGTGAGAGAAGGAGAGAGGAAGCGATGGCGGAACAGAGGCGAGGTCGGAGGTGGCGCGAGGGATTCGATGGTGGCGCGGTGGCTGGCGTAGTGGCGGCATGCGAGGAGCGTGGCCAGCGTAGACGCGACGCGGTGGTGCGAGGGATGCGATTACCGGCGGCGGCGTGTGATGAGCGTGGAGGCCGGCGCTGAGTTGAAAGGAGAATGAGATGTGGGATTTGGTGTTGAAGAAGGGTCGGTGTTGGCGACGACTCCAAACACGATACGGGTGGGGAACGACGCCGCGATGATCTGGAATGGTGGCCACAAGCCTTGGATTCTCGCGGGTAAGCGTTGAAAGAGTTGTGGCTGGTGTTGGTTGAAAAATTTGAAGCATTGCCTGGGTTTGTGTCTGGTGTTGTTTCTGGAGTGAAATTTTGAACGGGTCTCATTTTGGTTTCTTTTTACTCACTTCTTCCCTTCTTCCTTGGCTAATTTTTTCATGTAGATGCAGGGACCCAAACTTAATGGCACATAAAACATTGGTTCCTTACGTGACCTTTTTGAATCCTGTTTTCTTGCTTTTTTTTTCTTTTTTACTTGAAAGATAATAATAATAATAATAATAATAATAATAATAATAATAATAATAATAATAATAATAAGAAAAAGAAGAAGGGGTAGGATAAAATTGGGTCACACACATAACATATGATAATAATAAGAAGAAGAAAAAGAAGGGGTAGGATAAAATTGGGTTACACACATGACATACCATATCACTAATGGAAAAATTAAACAATAACTGTGTACAAACTCTTAACAGAATAGAGTTTCCTAACTAAATAGAGTAGTTACTAACACTTATCCTTTACACTCCCCTGCAAACTCAATGTCTTACTCTTACTAGAACAGAAATCATGAAAGAGGGTTGAAGGTACTGGTTTTATGAAGATATCTGCTACCTGGAACATGATGAACTGTGATCACTGCAGAAACAATTTTCTCGCGAACAAAATGAAGATCAAACTCAAAACGTTTAGTCTTGGAGTAAAAAATTAGGTTGGGAATGAGCATAACATATTAACAATACTAATGTTATCACAATATTGGAGGTGGAGTAAGAGCTAGCACGAGGGACACGAAGCTCAAACAATAGAGACCGTAACCAGATGATTTATGTAGTAGCTAAAGCAACTCTATAACACTACTAGAAATAAAAACTCTAACTGTCAACGGTCAATATTTATCATTAATTCTAGTAATGTCGGTAATTTTTTATTTCAATTGGCTTTCAAAAATTACTACTAGTCAAGGCCGCCAATAATAATTTACTGACAGTTTTTTCTGTTGATAACTTAATCACAACTTTATACACCAGCAACTTACTCATTATTATCGTTGAACCATGTATAATTAATTTGGTTCTACATAAAAAAACACTATTTTTTAAAATAAAAATGTCACTTTCATACAAATTTCATCCATAAAAAGGATATTCTTATTCGCATTCCTTTTAGGACGTTTAACTACTATTATTCATAATTTAAACGAATGTGAGAAAGAAAAGGAGAAGGATTGAACATTGTATATACACTGCATTCATATAGTATCAATAATAATAATATTAATCGATCCACTTCTCCTAGCTTTGATTATTTTAATAGATATGCAGTCAACACTCAACAGTACACAAATAAATCTTCATTTTATAATTTTATTTTCATCAGCATAACAATTTAATTTATTGTTTCAGTTTAATCAAGTCTATGATGAGTGAAGTGGTCCATGGCAATGGCATGGGCATGAAGACAAAACGAGAATATGAAGCCGATTGCAAATGGTCCATAGCTGTGACACGTGGAGGACTTTAGAGGCCTACGCGGCATTTGCTGCACTCGACACGTGTCCAACATTTTCTCTTTATCTTTTTACACATTCTCATAGTTTACTTGATCATCTCAAATACTACAGCTCTACATAGAAATGGAAAAATACATTACATCATGAAAGTTTGCAGCTCTTATCATTATCGAAATAAACATTAATGTGTCAGTTAGCCTTGATTCTTGAAGAGAAGAAAAATATCTACATAGTTGGATTTAAATGCCCATTAAACAGTACCAGTATCGCAACTCCGCCTCTTTTTTTCTCTGAATTGAATGGAAAAACATGGATAATTGACGATTCTGACCGAGCAGCCGCAAAGTTCATCCCAAGCTGAGATATAACAGTCAAGAGTAGATGTAACTTGTAACTAGTAAGCACATAAATCAGCACCAAAAGGAAGGGGATGAAAAGAATCTGCTCATCCAAAACAGACATCTACTCTTTAGGTGATCCAGAAAACTCGACACCATTAGCACCCTGTAGACAGGAATTGCAAAAATAATTGAAGCAGCTAAATTTCTGCAGATATGGAATTAAGTTTTGGAGGGTGACAGTGTAAGAAAGCCAATTCAAGCATACCTCAGGTATGTAAACACTGCCATTAGTATTATGTGCAACACCTTCAATGAGCAGAGAGCAGAGCATAGGAAAGCTCTCCAACAGGTGAGGAGGATCAATTTTCTTTCCTCCAGCATAGGCCTCAAGCACAGTCATCTGCCTCGTAGAATTCGTAAAAATAAAAATCAAGACAATAAATAGTAACTGCACAGACAATTATATATGTCAACCAAGGCCAAAGAGAAATCAACTTCCTCTTAGTGTTACTCTAGTTCAATGGATATCACATTGATAGCATAATTGACACTTTGAACTCCTAATCTACTAAAATGAAAAACATCAGCAAAAAGTACCCTCAAACACCTGTATGTAACTTCACAAAAAATTAAAAACTGCATCACAACTAACCTGAATCATAGCAGTGTTGTTAATGGGGGAGGGCCAAAATCCCGCCATACATGACTAATACTAGCGGAATATGGCGGGACGGCCATGGCGGTGAGCCAAAAAACCGCCATGGCGGCGCCACGGCAGATATTTGATAACACTGATTCATAGTCAAAGTCCCAGTCTTATCACTGCATACGGTTGTAGCAGAGCCCATTGTCTCACAGGGAGAAAGCCTCCTCACCTGCAATTCAATGTGTCATATAACTCTTGTCGCAAAGTCAATATCCAAATGAAGTACAAACATCAATTAGCATACCAAAGCATCATCTGCCATTATTTTTCTAATCGAGTAGGCCAATCTATAAAATAGTTGAAGCAAAGAATGTAAGCCGGGATAAATAAGAATTGAGAGAGGGAGAATGAGATAGAAGTACTAAAATGTGTCAATTGACAACTGCAAGCAGTAAGGAAGTAAATTTAAATCATAATGAAGTACTAGAAGAATGGTAAATTGATGCCCAATGTGCAATGGCACCAATGCTAAAACATATCTAATAAGACCTGGCAATTACAAATGAAATAAAACTTACGTTGAAGTAACTGCTAGTGGGAGCCCCTCAGGCAAACATACCCCTCCATATTGCTGCAAAGCAGCAGCAGCATGCTCCCTTGAAATTGAAGCAAGTTGCTCCGGTCCAATTGGAAATTCACCAGTTGCTCTTCGAGTACTGTACTCTAATAGTGGCAATTGAATGGTGCTTTAGAGAAGAATTGAAGAGGATCAACACCACCAATTCACTTAAGCAGAATCATTATCTCCACAAACTATATTGATTCATAGAATCTGTAATAAAGATACTCTGCATCACGCTGTAACCTGAATAGACTACTACCATTAAGAGTCCAAACATAAAAATCCATCCAATCTGTTCGTAGAATCTCCATTAAACCCTGAGCTTGAGGAATACAGTAAAGTGGAATTCGAGACCAAGGGAAAGCTCGGTTCTTGTCGCCGTTAAAATATGGACACTTTATCTCTAGTACTCCAGAAGAAGGCAACTCATACACCACTACACCATCCGGTGAAGCAGCAAGCCAATTGTCTTCTGGCTTTACACTATAGACCTGAAATTCAGGAAACAGCACTGCGTTTCCAGTTATGAGATTGTACCTTTCAAGCGCTTCAATGAGGGAGTGGTAGTGGGGTCAGGTAGGTTGATGATGAGAGATAGAAGGTGAGATTTTACCAATTTCTTTCTCTTCACTCAGATTGGTTGAAAATCCTCGAGAGATAAAGAATGAGAATATATGGGTATATCGTGAATTTTTAAGGACTTCTGTGAAATTCGAATTTCAAAAAACTAAAAGGAGAGAGAATTGAGGCGTGCGAATTTAATGCGCTTTTGTTGTGATTAAAGTGTAGAACCTATATTTTTTTTATAACATTTACATATTTTGTTGCAGTAAAATCTTTCTTTGTTTAATTTGAATTTTAATGTATGAAGTTATTAATTAAAATTATGTGTTACTATTATTATTAATAATAATATTTTTTAATATATACCGACTCAATAACTCTTTAATCCGATTAGTGACTCATTTACTCGGTGCCTTGACCGAGTCGGAACACTATTGTCAGCACTCAGCAAGCCCTTTCTCTTCTTCTCACGGTCTCTCACTCTCGGTCGGTAATGGATTTCTCTCTGGCAAAGCAGAACACGGTGGTGCCTTCACTCTCATCCCAAGCACCTCCACCTCCACCACCAGCTCCCATTTTACGCGCCATCCCTCACCACCACCAACCACCACCATCTTCTACTACTGCCCCTGCTCATCATCATTATCAATGTACTTGCTGCTGCGTCCACCACTCCTTAGCAGTCACCACCCTCTGCAACTACTTCATTTCCAAGCCCCTTTTGTTTGATTTCTCAAAGCTTTGATTTTTTTATTTTAAAAAAAGGTTTCTGTTTTAATGCCTTTTTCAGCTCAGACCACCCATTACTAGCCACCATCATCAGCTGCTACTGCTCCTGGTAACTACTCACTCCATTTCCATGCCCCTTTAGCTTGATTTCTCATAAATTTATTTATTTTTTACCAAAATGCATTTTATTATTTATAGCTGCCGCTACTGCCACCCCTCACCACGAACCATCATCTACTGTTCTTGCTTATCCTCTTCGTAAGTGTTCCATTTCCATCCCCATTTATGTGGTGTGGGTGTGTAGTTTTGTAGCTGTAGTAACAACTCACCATATTTAATTGTGCAGTTGTAGACAATCATTGTCATGAACCATCATCTTCTACGATTGCTCCTACTCTTCGTAACCACTCCATTTCCATGCCCATTTTTTTGTTTGATTTACTTAGGGTTTGAGATTTTTTTTCTTAAAATTACACATATTTATTATGCAGCTGTGTCCACCCCTCAGCCTTCACCATCAGCTGCAGCTACTGCTCCTGTTGTTTGTAAGTGCCTCATTTGGAACCCCTTTTTTGCGGTTTTCCGTTGTGATTCATCTCTTTCAGAAGCCTCACCTTTATGAATATGGTGGTATTTGTTCTTTGAAATATTCCAGCAACACATTCTCCAACATGCCCTATCCTATTAGTTAAAAATTCATTTTGAGAACAACTAAATCATTTGGTGGGTTGTACTCCCAACTTGAACTTGACAAGACTCACATGAATTCTATTCTACAAAAGAAAGTGTGCTCGAAATAATGTGTATGAGAGTGTGCTACTACTCTAATTTGAGATCCACTTCTTATCCTTATGCAGGGTGTTTCACAAATTTTATGTTGCTGTTGAAAAACATGAGTGATTGCCCTAAATATTTTAAACGTTCACCACATTCTGTTGATAAAATACGTTCATTAGCATAGAGTAACTCTAATCTTGTTGATTGATCTCATCAGGTTTGTCTCTTCCGAACTACAAGAGTAGTTTGAATATGTTTGTCCAAAAGGCAAACATTCCATATCCTCAATTTCAAACTGTTAGTGAGGGGACTGCACATGCTCCAAGGTTTCAATCAACAGTGTGGGTAGATAATATGTGTTTCACTTCCCAAACCACTTTCTCTCAGCGGAAAGCTGCTGAGGAAGATGTCTCTAGAGTTGCTTTGGAAGCACTGCATGCAAGATATGCTCAGCAAGATGTCTCTGATGTTGCTTTAGAAGCAGTGCATGGAAGATCGTGTGCTCAGCAAGATGTCTCTAGAATTAGAGATGATGGAGGCTCTCTTGTTTTGGAGGTTTGTCACAATATAATTTTTAATACCACATCGAACTAATAACTAATTTCAAGCTATGTTAGATTGCTTAATTATATTGCTTGATATGAGTACAATGTTTTCCCTCCAGTGTTTGTCTACTGCTACTTAATTCAAATTGCATTTTTTGTTAATCATATGTTCTCCAAGTTTAGAGATCGGATTCTGTGGTACATTATTAGGTTTGTTTTATGTTTATTCAAGATTTGATATACTCTAATTTCATCATCCTCTTTATCCTCTTCTCTGATATAAAATGTATTTCATAAATAACATACTTTCTTCGGTTTTGTGACTGGTTATGTAGTTGGGTTTTAATGTGATCCTTATAACCTTATTTGGTCTTCATACACATGAATATATGCATGCCCATTATAATCTAGCTTGCCCATTCTTAATGATGATATTCATATTGGCTAGTTTTATACCGTCGATTAATATTATATTTCATTTAAAAATCCTTATCTTGCTACTTTTTATGATTGTCTTCCAAAATAGTCGATTTTCTAAGAGCATATTGTATGAATATGTTGTTAAGATAAAGTTAGGAATGCCTACTTACCATACTAGTAGGCTATAAGAAGGGTTGCTTCCTCTCTATGTAGCATCTGTGGTTGTGAATGATATAAGCTACACTGGTGATGCTACAATAAACAAAAAAAAATGCTGAGCAGTTAGCAACACATGCTGCTATTCTTTCAATCCTAGGTATTTTTTTCTATGAGATTTATTAGTATTTAGAAGTTTGATTTAGCTATGCAATGACTAACTAAGTGCATATAAAAAGCAGGTGATTCTACGTCAGGAACACTCTATGATATACTGAAGTCAAAATCTATAGATTTTGCTTTTGCTACAGCCCGACAAGAAACTTCCCAGTGTGTTGAGGCTGGTGCTGTTCCTGCCTCAGCACATGCAGGGCGTACATTTGTTTCACTAAATTGTAGAAATAAGGAGGTTGTAGGTACTCAGCTTGCTAATATGCCTTCCTCAACTAGAGAGTTTCAGATGTCTGAACATGAATCGTCCATTAAAGCCACGCAAAATATGTCTCTAAAATCAGGCCCAAAACAGTGTAATTGTGATGGTTCAACTTCGAGAAAGCGAAAAAGGAGTGTACGTCTTCAAGTCGCTTATGGAAGGTGAGCTGTCCCTTGAAGCAATCTAACTTGTTGGTCTTCAATTTGCTTATTCAAAATGGGGCGAAAGAACTAGGGGGTGTGGGCTTGTTACAGTGGCTTTGTTAAGTGGTTGTTTTCATGTTTGGGTGGAAGCAAAACTTGATTTTACTTCTGGTGGTAGTCTTACTATTATTTGATTTCTTTCAAACATAAACCAACACATTAATAGTAAGACTACTGCCAGAAGTAAAATCAAAGTTTGCTTCCACCCAAACATGAAAGCATCCACTTAACAAAGCCATTGTAACAAGCCCACACCCCCTTGTTCTTTCGCCCCATTTTGAATAAGTAAATTGAAGACCAACATGTTAGATTGCTTCAAGGGATAGTTCACCTTCCAAAAGCGACTTGAAGACGTACACTCCTTTTTCGCTTTCTCGAAGTTGAACCATCACAATTACACTGTTTTGGGCCTGATTGGAGAGACATATTTTGCGTGGCTTTAATGGACGATTCATGTTCAGGCATCTGAAACTCTCTAGTTGAGGAAGGCATATTAGCAAGCTGAGTACCTACAACCTCCTTATTTCTACAATTTAGTGAAACAGATGTACGCCCTGCATGTGCTGAGGCAGGAACAACACCAGCCTCAACACACTGGGAAGTTTCTTGTCGGGCTGCAGCAAAAGCAAAATCTACAGATTTTGACTTCAGTATATCATAGAGTGTTCCTGACATAGAATCACCTGCTTTTTATATGCACTTAGTTATTCCTTGCATAGCTAAATCAAACTTCTAAATACTAATAAATCTCAAAGACAAAAATACCTAGGATTGAAAGAATAGTAGCATGTGCTTCTAACTGCTCAGCATTTTTTTTTGTTTCTTGTAGCATCACCAGTGTAGCTTATACCATTCACAACCACAGATGCTACATAGAGAGGAAGCAACCCTTCTTCTAGCCTACTAGTCTGGTAAGTAGGCATTCCTAACTTCATCTTAACAGCATATTCATACAATATGCTCTTATAAAATTGATTATTCTGGAAGACAATCACAAGAAGTAGCAAGATAAGGATTCTTAAATGAAATATAATATTAACCGACAATATAAAACTAGCCAATATGGATATCATCATTAAGAATGGGCAAGCTAGATTATAATGGGCATGCATATATTCATGTGTGTGAAGACCAAATAAGGTTATAAGGATCACATTAAAACCCAACTACATAAGCAGTCACATATTGAAGAAAGTATGTTATTTATGAAATACATTTTACTTCAGAGAAGAGGATAAAGAGGATGATGAAATCAGAGTATATCAAATCTTGAATAAACATAAAACAAGCCTAATAATGTAAAACAGAACGCGATCCCTAAACTTGGAGAACATATGATTAACAAAAAATGCAATTTGAATCAAGTAGCAGTAGACGAACATTGGAGGGAAAACATTGTACTCATATCAAGCAATATAATTAAGCAATCTAACATAGCTTGAAATTAGTTATTAGTTCGAGGTGGTATTAAAAATTATATTGCGACAAACCTCCAAAATAAGAGAGCCTCCATCATCTCTAATTCTAGAAACATCTTGCTGAGCCCACGATCTTCCATGCACTGCTTCTAAAGAAACATCAGAGACATCTTGCTGGGCATATCTTGCATGCAGTGCTTCTAAAGAAACTTTGGAGACATCTTCCTTAGCAGCTTTCCGCTGAGAGAAAGTGGTTTGGGAAGTGAAACACATATTATCTACCCACAATGTTGATTGAAACCTTGGAGCATGTGCAGGTCCCTCACTAACAGTTTGAAATTGAGGAAATGGAATGTTTGCCTTTTGGACCAACATATTCAAA
This sequence comes from Acmispon strigosus, assembly GCA_030819835.1. NCBI lineage: Eukaryota > Viridiplantae > Streptophyta > Magnoliopsida > Fabales > Fabaceae > Acmispon > Acmispon strigosus. The sequence continues at coordinate 64,132,062 of JAUAMA010000004.1, forward strand.
CTACTCTTGTAGTTCGAAAGAGGCAAACATGATGAGATCAATCAACAAGATTAGAGTTACTCTATGCTAATGAACGTATTTTATCAACAAAATGTGGTGAAAGTTTAAAATATTTAGGGCAATCACTAATGATTTTCAACAGCAACATAAAATTTGCGAAACACCCCGCATAAGGATAAGAAGTGGATCTCAAATTGGAGCAGTAGCTCACTCTCATACACATTATTTCGAGCACACTTTCTCTTGTAGATTAGAATTCATGTGAGTCTTGTCAAGTTGGGAGTACAACCCACCAAATGATTTAGTGGTTCTCAAATGAATTTTTAACTAATAGGAGAGGGCATATTGGAGAATGTGTTGTTGGAATATTTCAAAGAATAAATACCATCATATTCGAAAAGGTGAGGCTTCTAAAAGAGATGAATCACAACAGAAAACCGCAAAATAAAAGGGGTTCCAAATGGGGCACTTACAAACATTAGGAGTCGTAGCTGTAGCTGATGGTGAAGGCTGAGGGGTGGACACAGCTGCATAATAAATATATATATAATTTTAAGAAAAAAAACTCAAACCCTAAGTAAATAAAAAAAAGGGCATGGAAATGGAGTGGTTACGAAGAGTAGGAGCAATGGTAGAAGATGATGGTTCATGACAAGGATTGTCTACATCTGCACAATTAAATATGGTGAGTTGTTACTGCAACTACAAAATTACACACCCACACCACACAAATGGGGATGGAAATGGAACACTTACGAAGAGCATAAGCAAGAAGATGTTGGTTCGTGGTGAGGGGTGGCAGTAGCCGCAACTGTAAAATAATAAAATGCATTTTGTAAAAAAAAGATCTAAATATATGAGAAAATTAGCAGTTTCATACGTTTAAATATATCTTTTATTACCTCTGCAACATATTAATCAAGGAAATCACAATTGAACACAACACACGAACAACAACCAGATCCATAGTGATATCGCAAGAACCTAAGCAAAGGAAAGTGGAGAATTAGAAGAGATGAAAAAGTGAAATTGGATAATGAAGATGCAAAGACAGAGGATCAAACCTAGTGAAATCGGTCAAAACCGGTCGTGATCGTTGTCCTGTTATTTCACGGAGAGGGCTTGATGTAGTGGAGGGATGGGTGATGGAGGAAGAAGAAGAAGTAGAGGGGAGAGGTAGTTACAGATCTATGAGGGAGAAAAGAAGGGTAAGATGTAAAATAAGGGTTCTTAGGTTTTCACTTTTCAGATATTGGGCTTGTTTTAAAAAAGCCCCAAAGTAAACTTTGTGTTTTTCAAAAAAAAAAAAAAATCTGCTGCTAAGAAAAAAGATATATAAATAATATATATATACGGTCAATAAAATGTTAAAAATGCAACGTGACTTTACTATTAATATGAAAAAATTATGATACACATATTTTAAAACCATATACTATTCTTCTAATATTTATTAACAATTATATATACACTACTATTTATACTGGTATCATTTATTTCCTTGATCCTAAGCTATATTAATCATTTTTAAATTATTTATATAAATAAATGTTGTGAATTAATTAAATTTCTTATTTTCCTTTCTTGTGTAATGATAATGTTTTTCAATTTGGACTATAAAGTTATTAATTAATGTTTACTAATACTTAATTTTTTAGAATTTTTAAATATATACTAAGTCAACCCGTTCGAACTGTTATCTATTAGTCTATATCTCGTCTGAGTAAATCGTCAGTCGAAATTTTAAAACACAGGAGAAAAGGTGCATAGAGAGAAAAATGGATCGTTGTCTAATACTGAAGGCTTAGTCTTTGTTTAAAAAAAATGAGGCCCTTGACAATTCTTTTATTGGGCCATATTCTTGTTTCGACTTTCAACACATTTTAGATTTAGGTAACTTTTTTTTTTTTGGAAACCTTAAAATAAAATGTTGTTTGTTTTTAAGGGAAAATTAAAGGTTGTTAAAAATCATTTAATTATTACATTTGATTTTCAAAAATAATAATTCAATAGGCTGTGCTGTTTTGCTTTTTTCTAATACATATGCTATCTTTTTGTATCATATATAATATTTTTAAAAGCAATTAGTTAACATTTTTCTATTTAAATTAAGGGTTAATGGTATGGTAGGTCCCTGTGTTTGTACCCAAGTTTGCGATAGGTCCCTCGTCGGAATTTTTTTTATATAAGTCCCTTAGTTTGCACCAAGTTTGGGTTTAGTCCTCGCCGGAGACTGGAGCTCCGGCAAGTGCTTACGTGGACTGCTGACTGTATTATTAACGATGACGTGAAATTTTTTAATTATTTTTGAAATTCCAAATAACAAAATTCATTATAAACTTAAAACCCCTCAACAATTCTAAATCCTAAATTAACCCCCAAACACATAAACCCCCAATTTAATAAAACCTAAATTAGAAACCCAATCTAAAAACCCAGAAAAATCTATGATGTTCATCTTTCAATTTCAGAAAAGCCTAGCACGTTCGTCTTCTTCATCATCATTATCTTCATCTTCTCCATCAAAAGCCCAGGAAATAAAAACAATAACTCATCACCAAGGACATCAACATCTTCGTCTCCTCCATCTTCATCTTCAACATCATTCTCTCCATCTTCAAAAATTAAACAAGAAAATTTCAACACCAAACCTAGCAAAGATGAATAGATTCAATGAAGCTTAAATCCAGAAGTTTAGATTACAAACAAGAAGCTTAGATTTCAACCCAAACCTAAAAAAAAACACTGCATCAATTTTGAACCTCAAACCCAGAAAGAACCCAGATTCTAGATCCCAAACCCAGAAAAAACACAGATTTGAACCTCAAACCCAGACACCCAAAGCTTCGAACAGCAGCAGCCCCTCGCACGCCGTTCCTTCGCCGCAGCGCCGTGCCGCCGGCCTCGCCTCCCCGCGCCGCTCTCGACCTCGCCTTGTTCTGCCATCACTTCCTCTCTCCTTCTCTGTCTCGATCTCCTCTTTCCCTTGATCTCTCTCTCTCTTCCCCTATGTCTCTCCCTCTCGCGACCGCCGCCCTCCTCGTATGTCGCCATCGCACCGGCCACCGTCATCGGTCACCACCGTCGCCGCGCCTCGCCACCAAAGCTCTGGCGTCGTCGCCGCTCTTCCCTCTCCCTCTCGCTGCCGCTTCTCTCTGTTTTCTCCCTCTCTCACCACTCCCTGTTTCTCCCTGTTTCTAGATCCTTCTTCCTCCCCCCCTCTCTCTCACAAATACATTTACACCGGCCACCGTCATCGGTCACCACCGTCGCCGCGCCTCGCCACCAAAGCTCCGGCATCGTTGCCGCTCTTCCCTCTCCCTCTCGCTGCCGCTTCTCTCTGTTTTCACCCTCTCTCACCGCTCCCTGTTTCTAGATCCTTCTTCCTCCCCCTCTCTCTCTCACAAAAACATTTATATTAAGCTCACAATTTTGCAGCAGCAGCAGGGAGAAGCAATTGAAATTTTGGATTGGATTTCTAATTTAGGTTTGATGAAATTGGGGTTTATGTGTTTGGGGGTTAATTTAAGATTTAGAATTGTTTAGGGGTTTTAAGTTTATAATGAATTTTGTTATTTGGAATTTCAAAAATAATTAAAAAATTCCACGTCATCGTTAATAATACAGTCAGCAGTCCACGTAAGCACTTGCCGGAGCTCCGGTCTCCGGCGAGGACTAAACCCAAACTTGGTGCAAACTAAGGGACTTATATCAAAAAAAATTCCGGCAAGGGACCTATCGCAAACTTGGGTACAAACACAGGGACCTACCATATCATTAACCCTTAAATTAAATACGTAACTAAACCCCCAATTTAAATTTATGAAAAGACATCAATCTCGTCATTTTAGCCCTAAAGTATGAAAATTAATTTTTTTTTTTTTTGTTTTTCTATGAAAAATATGTACTTCGTTAACCCACAAAAACTGAGTCTACAAAAAGAGCATCAACTACATTAGTTGGAGGGTCACCATAGTCTTGGACCAAACCCATACTCCATCTCATCAAAGTTACTACCTTGTAATCTCGAATGGGGGGAGAGCAGACTTTACCATCACCTGGTCCTGGGAGCCAAGAATCACCCCAAGTGTCAATACTTTGTCCATCACCAACAATCCATTTGGAGCACGTCTTGATAATCCCAATTGCACTCCAAACACTCCTCCATGCATAGCTAGGATGATACCCCACCGCTGCATCCAAAAGATTTCCCCTTGGAAAGTATTTCTCCTTCCAAACCTTGAACAAGAGAGAGTACCTCCACACTTGCTTAGCCAGTAAAGCTTGATTGAAATCCTCCAAATCTCTAAACCCCAGCCCCCTTTAACCTTTGTTCTACACAACTGCTTCCATCCATGCCAATGTATCTTTCTTTCATGTTGTTTCTGACCCCACCAAAAGTTAGCCATTGAGCTCTCCATCTTATGACAAATTCCCGAAGGAATTCTAAAGCAACTCATAACATAGTTTGGGATGGCCCGAGCCACCGATTTTAAGAAAATTTCCTTACTTGCACAAGACAAAGTTTTCCTTTTCCAATCCTGAAGCTTCCTCTACACTCTTTCCTGAACCTTTCCAAAGATGATCTTCTTAGATTGACCAATGATAGTGGGCAATCCCAGGTACTTGTCATGGACATCAACATCCGTTACTCTCATCCTATCACGGATCATAACCATACTAGTGTCTGACACATTTCGTTTGAAAGTAATTTCTGATTTCTCTATGTTAACCAATTGACCTGAAGCTTGCTCATATTTTTTTATCACCTACAGAAGACAATCAGCTTCCTCCTGTGTAGCCCTTGCAAATAAAAGACTATCGTCTTCAAAGAAGAGATGGCTAATAAGCGGCGCTCCCCGAGCCACTTGAACGCCATGAATATTCTTTTTTCGCACCTGCTCACCTATCAAGCCTGAAAAAGCTTCAACACATAAAATAAAAAGATAAGGTGACAAGGGGTTCCCTTGCCTTAAACCCCTTTGTGGAGAGAAATAAGGAGCTAATTCCCCATTTATGAGAGGCGCATATGAAAATGTAGATACACATATCAGGACGGGGTCAGTAAAAGCTTGAGGAAAACCCATAATCAACAAAACTTGCTTCAGAAAACCTCATTATATTCTGTCATGCGCCTTAGACATATCTAGCTTAAGAGCTATGTATCCCTTTTTTCCTTTCGTCTTCTTCTTCATATAGTGGAAAACCTCAAAGTCAATCAAAGCATTATCAGTTATTAGACGTCTTGGAATGAAAACACTTTGATTTTCTGTAACAACATCATCCAACAAGAACTTAAACCTATTGGCTATGCATTTGGTAACAATCTTTACCACGTTGCACAAGCTAATAGGTCTTAACTCTTTTGGAATTTCAGGAGATTTAACATTAGGGATCAAACAAATAAAAGTTTGGTTGATACCTGACGGATCTTCACCGCCATTTAAAATAGCCAGCACTTGCTGAGTAAGAGCAACATCTTCACCCACTATGGCCCAATATTTCTAATAAAAAAGAGCTGGCAAACCATCCGACATCGGAGCCTTTAACGGATGCATTTGATGAAGTGCTGAATGTACCTCATCTCTAGCAAACGACCCCTATAGTTCAGCAATCATGTCCATAGAAAGCCTGCCCGGAATTTTGTTACAGACATCCAAAATATCTGAGGGCTGGTTGGAGGAGAAAATGTCTTTAAAATATGGAGTAACAACAGTGGCAAATTGCTCATGTTTATAAACCCAGGTTCCTTGGTGGTCCAGCAATTTTTTAATGTGGTTGCGTTTGTTCCTCTGAGTTGCCTTTCCATGAAAGAACTGTGTTTCTGTCGCCCTCTTTAAGCCAAACTGCTTTAGATCACTGCCGCTAGTAAATTTCTTCCTTCTCTAGCAGTTTTGTTAACTCTTGCTCCATCTCTTTCCGCTTCTGAACATTCTCATCAACAATGCAATCTCCTTTTTAATGCTGCCTTGTTCACGTTGGAAAGACGCAACTGTTTCACGAACTGAATATTCATCTTGCTATCAAAATCTGTACCCCCGGCCCAGTGCCTTCTTGTACCTCCTCTCCTCCCTCTCGCCACTATCAGTCTCCATATCCACCCTCTTTCCTATTCTCTTTTTGTTTACGTGGGATCCCTCGAGTCATGGAAACGTTTTGCTAGAACTGCTACAATTTGAATGATAGAAAAATCAAATCCATTTAGTTCTTCTTAAAGAGAAAGAGTGTGATTAAATATTATTTGAGTTCAATATTTATCTTAATTCATGAGAAATTTTTCGTTCATTTTTTCTTTAAAGTAAGTTTTAGCATGCATTTTCACTAGTGCCAACCGCCATAAGATATCCAATACTAAATTAATGTTATAAAAAAAACTAAACTGGTTGTTTTAAACTTTAAATAAAAAGGATATTCATTTAAAAATTAAAGTGGCAAATTCTCTTTAGAAAAAGTGGCTAATTCAATTTCTTTGAGGGATTAAAATATTGATTAACTCATGAATTAACAATTTTAGTGCTATAGTAAAAAATTACTTTTGTCTCACATTCACATACACATATAGAGATATAAATAAAATATAAAGAAATAAAAGATAGAATTAGCATGATAGACCCAAAAGAAATATCAATAAACCCAAATATCTAAATGATTATATCTCATTAAATTTAATTAATTTAGATATAATACTATTTGATTTATTTGGTTAATTGATTTAGTTTTTATTTCTAGATCCAGTTTTTATCTAGTTTCCCTTATTTTTAGATTTTCTATTATCTTTTATTATCTCCTAGAACTTGCTTAGTTTGTTGCTTTCTATTTTCTATAAGTATGTATTTTCTTTCCATGGAATAAAATGAGAAAAATGAGAAAATTGAGCATTGGTCACCAAATTGACTAGTCTCTAACATTTTCCATAATCCTTAACATTGTTTGTTGATAGCCTCCATTCCGGGTCTCTCAATAAAAGCACAAATCAAGTTACACAAATATTCATTTATTAAAGTGCAAAAAGTTATAAGTCATCCTTACAATATTCATTTGTTTCAAGTCACTTTTCTTAAAAATTATCCAAATATAAATCACGTTTATTTAAACACAATTTTACTCAAAATTACGTTTGAAAAATCACGTTAATTCAAACACCACGTTTCTAACACGTAAGCACGTTTCTAATCACGTTAATGTGATGTAAATGTCTTGCATTATTAGTCTCGTAGCCCTCACATAGAAATACTCCTTGTTGAAAAGAAAAAAAGTAACAGTGGGACCTGAATGGTTAAGAGTTCAAGAGTAGTGATAAGATAGGAAAGTAGAGTAAAGTAAAGTTGTTTATGTGTAAACCAACGACGACGGCACATCAAGGTGGATGGAGTATGGTGATAAAGGACCACCTTCCCTTTTTCCTCGTTTCAGGAATCTTATAATGCCAACAGTAAATAATACCACTCCCCTAACCATTTCAAAAATCAAAAATCAAAATCGGCGTCTCCCTTACAGTCAACGGTCAACACCACACAATAATAATATTTTATTTCTTCCTCTCGCCCTAAATCCAATTAAATTATTAATTGTAATCTCTCTAATTAAACTAAATCTTTCCCATTTTCTCCCTTCGGAACTCACCAAGAACGCCATCTTTATTTTCTTGTTTTTCAAGCTAATAGTAACTTCAAACAATAATTAATTATTTCATTAGTGCTAAGTGAGAAATTTCCCTGTTTTTTCCTTTCTTTTAAGTTTTAACCGGTTCCACAAACAAGTTCTAACACAATTGATATATAACAAGTTTAATATTTGAACGGTGCGTATAAAAAAAATTTACTAAACAAAACTTACTCGCTTAAAACAATCTCATATTTTTCAGAGATTACTATGATGACCGCCACTTCGAAGCACTTTCCAAAATTAAAAAAACGCGTGGCTTAACAAGCAAACGGTTCTTGTTTCGTTCAAATTCAGACACGCTCCTCTCTCTCTCATCCCCTTTAAATTGATTCTCACCACTTCCTCACACTATCTTTCACTCTTTCTCTTTCTCTCTCTTGACGATATCGAACAACATGAGTTTGGACACGCAACCCGGAACGGCGTCGTATTGGTGCTACAGCTGTACCCGCTTCGTCCACCTCTCCGCCGACGGCAACATCGCCTGCCCCCACTGCGAATCTGGCTTCGTTGAAGAGATCCACGCCGAGCAATCACCGAGCCGCGGTCTCAGCCCCTTACCCGAAGATCCTGTTTCTTCCCGGCGGTTAGGGTTCCGCCGCAGACGCCGCGAAGCCGGCAGCCGCTCCCCTTTCAACCCCGTCATCGTGCTTCGCGGAACAGGCGACGACGGAGCCGATCAAGACGGAGGAGCCGCTGCCTTTGAGCTGTACTATGATGATGGCGACGGCTCTGGCCTCCGCCCGCTGCCGCCGACGGTTTCGGAGTTCCTACTGGGGTCGGGCTTCGATCGGATGCTGGAGCAATTCTCGCAGATCGAGATGAACGGTTTCGGCCGGCCGGAGAATCCGCCGGCTTCGAAGGCAGCGATCGAGTCGATGCCGACGGTGGAGATCGGCGAGGAGCAGGTGTGTAACGAGGCGCACTGTGCCGTTTGCAAGGAAGAGTTCGAGCTGGGCGCGGAGGCGCGTGAGCTGCCGTGCAAACACATTTACCATTCCGATTGCATCGTCCCCTGGCTTTCGATGCGGAACTCATGCCCTGTGTGCCGGCACGAGCTGCCGTCGGATCTGAACCTGAACCCGAACCCTCTTAGGGTTCCTGGGCAAATCGACGAGGAAGCGATCGGGTTGACAATATGGAGGCTACCCGGCGGGGGATTCGCCGTGGGGAGATTCTCCGGTGGCCGGAGCGCTGGGGAGAGCCACTTGCCGGTGGTGTACACGGAGATGGACGGCGGTGGGGTGAATTCAAACGGAGCCCCAAGAAGGGTTTCGCCGACGGTGAGAAACCACAGGGTTAGGGAAAGACGTGGAATTAGCAGAGTCTTTCGGGGTTTCTTGTCATTCTTTGGAATTCGTGGTTCTTCTTCAAGGTCCACTCGGTTTTCTCCCTCGTCTTCTTCAAATTCGTCTTTGTCATCTTCGTATTCAGTTTCTGACGCGAGTACAACAGGCCGCACCCAAATGAGTTTATCGCTCAATAGAAACTCGCGGAGACGATTGATCATGGAAGATTGATCTGCAATTTTGCGAAGAATACAATTTTTCTTTTCTTTTGGATTCATGCTGTAAATATGAAGCAAGTAGCAAGTATAGAAGAAGCAAGTCTAGTTTCCCTTCTCTCTGGGGACTCTTGCGGTTTGAATCAAAATCAATTGAAGCGTAGCTTTGCTTGTTCCTCAGAAAGGGTAATTGAAGGGTGCAATTCAAAACTTGCTTCTACATTGGGAAAGAAGAACTTGAGCCCGTGAACTCCATTATTTGATTTGATTTGTTTGTATCATATTAGTCACATGTAAGAATTCTTTCAATGATTATGCTTATTGAGATGCTCTCTGAACCTGCACCATGATGTTTTGACAATATGCTAAGTGATAGTATGATACACTAGCTACTCAATTATTGTAACTCTTTTCCTGTTTAATCCCTTGACATTGATTGGGAAGGGGGTGTTAAATGTGAAATCCAATTTGGATGAACAGCAGGTAATCATGAGTTATGCCGAAAATGCAAATCAAGGCCTCTACCATGAGTTGATTTGGCCAAACAATCCTCCTTCTCTCAAAACTTGATTTATCTTCACATAGCAATCTTTGAATCATGTGGATGATAGCCGCACAGGGATGCTGAGTGGAGCATGACTGATTAATGGATGTAACAACTACCACAAAGTCACTTTCATTCCACACAACATTATGAGACAGACTGGAAAAATTGCCCAAAATTCTCCCAGAAACCATACCAAGCTCTTTCAAAAGTACCCTTCCATAACTAGCATTCTGCCCCGGATTAATCCATCCAACATTACATTTAATCCAACCATCTGGTGGTGCTTTCCTTTTAACATGAATAGGTACTTTTTTATTGGGTTGATACGTTGACAGGTTCCAACCAGCCCAAAAGGATCTTCCCTCCACTGCTGTAGCTTTGCCAAGAGAAAAAAACACGGTTCAAATTAAAGGCAATCTGTTGGAACACCAAATTATTCCTTCCCCCAAATTGTATTTAATGAAAAAGCCAAAGAAAAGGGGCCAAGTAGTCCCATGAACCAGTAAATCAGTAGCTGATAGGTTCTAAATAAACCAAGCCTATAAATTCACAGTAAAGGAAGAGGTTGAATTCATTGCTGGGATGAAGGACACCCATACTGACCTCATGCAGATGCAATCCCTTAGCAAATGAAGTTCTATTTCTGTAGTTTGCAGTCAAAGTGAGTATAAGTTAGATTGGGATAAATGATGTCCTTTTCTATGATCATTTGTTTTTAGACAATACTTCAAAATTTGCCACATGAAACATTGAATTCTAAAGTATGTATGTCCCACGATTAGCATCGGTTAAAGTTGACTCTTACTTCTCCACTTAAGGCCGATAATAAAATTTATAAATTAGAGTCGCACAAAACAACCAACGCTAATTATAATGCATTAGAGTCGATTGAAGTTCAAAGTACGTTGTGTTGGCATAGAGTCAGTCATATCGACGCTAAAACATTTACTTCGAACAATTTGACGCGGGCTACGACATTAACACTAAATTAACTATTGTGTCGACTTTACCTCATTAGCGTCAAGCGACGCTAATCAATATTTTTCATGTAGTAAAATAATAAGATTATGTGCTCTATTACCTACTCTAAGCCTTAGACCTTTAGGGTCCGTTTGGTGGTCAGAATAAATAGACATGATAGGATAGCAGTAATCTTATCCTGTTGTAATATGTTGTGTGTTGCACTAGCAAGATAAGATAACGCTATCATGTCCCTTATCCTATCTTGTCAATCACGTGTAAAAGTTATTCTGATGGGAGCTGAGATAGAAATTATCCTAACAAGATAGGATATCAGTTTTTTGTCTGTTTATTACCATAACTTAAAATTAATTTTAATATTAATATTTTATATAATTTATAATAATATTAATTAATAATTTTTTTTAATAATATATTAATTTTATTACTTATCAATTACTAGTTGTTATTTGTTATTGTTAAGTTAAAATTATTTAGTTGCTTATAAATTTAATTAAAAAATAAACTGATTTATAAATGGTGAAAATATTGAATTTACTCGTATAAAATAATAAAATTTTCATTATCACTTACTAGTTACTACTACTTAGTTAAAATTATTTTTATTTATTTATATTATAACAAAAATACATGAATAATTCTTAACTAACAATAAAATAGGCTCCTCACATATAAATATTAATTTTTTAATAATAAATATAGACTGATTTTATATTATCATATGCTATTATTTAAAATTATTTCTCTACTTATATAATTATAATTAATAATTTAAATATAAATTAATTTTGAAAGAATAATATCTTTTAATAATTTTTAAAAATTTAATTAATTTTTGTTGTTGATCATTTACCCCTACAAAGGTAAAACCCATTGGTTACATATATAATAATTTTAATTAAAATAGACTCCCTTGAAAAAATTAAAATAGCCGAATTAATTTAATTTTAGTTAATATTAAAACATAGATTCAATTATAAAAATGTAAAAATAATTAAATTTAATAGAATAATCACTTTCTTTAAAAAAATCATTTAAAAATTTAAATTTTATAAAGTATTATGTCTTTTTTATTTTAAAGAAAAATTTGATACATTTTTTATTATTTGTATCATATCTTATCAATATCATGTCCACCTCAAACGTAGGAGATGATAAGAGCTTATCCTGCTCTTATCATATCCTGCAATTATTCAACCCTTCATCCTATTATGCTATTATATATCTTGTCATTTTATAACCATTTATTTTATGAGGACGAAATTTACTTTGAGCAGTACCTAAACCTCTTTGCCATATGTTTAACTCCCACCACATGTCCCTAACTTAGTAACTTGTGATCAAAACAAATTGCATCAAATCATAATGCAAGTTCCACCTTTGACTCAAAGAACGCATGCAAATAATACTACACTAGTACACTCTCTCCCAAGTCACAACTCTTTCACCCTTTTGTACAAGGACATTACCCCTTTCTCCCCTTCATTTTTTTATCACACGCCAGCCCCTCCCTTTCTTTCTCTCTTCCCGCAAGCACCACCTCACTAATTAATTAGGATTTGAAAAATCAATTGAAAACCTTGGGTTTTTCTTGTTCATTTTAATATTAATTATATGATTTGCAATGAGAAAAACAAGTCTTGTTTTTTTTTTCAAAAGATCTCTTATTTTTGTGTCAATAAAAAAAAAAATCTCTCCTTTACCGGTATGAGCTCAAAAAAGAAATTTTCAATTCTTTTTGTGACGCCAGGTTGTGTCGGTTGCAAGCATGGTTTTGATCTTAAGCACCTACGGTTGCCAATTCCTGATTATTGAATTACTAATATGAGATAGTTTTCAATTGCCTTGTTTAGTTTAACTGTTAGGTTTAAAATTTGTATTTGAATATCTGGTAGCAAGATTATTGGAATGCGTAAAATTTAATTTCTTTTATGTGGCATTTGTTCAATGTATGTCTTAATGAGAATGATTTTAGTTTTCTACCTTTGTGTATCTAATTGGAAAAATTACTTTGCCTCAGATGAAAGCAAATGGTTCAGGTTTTGAGATATCCAGTTGACATGAGTGTAATTTGATTCAAGAAATATTGAGATAAAAGTCCGTGACCATGAACTTGTATCCAAGTCACACATTTTGGATTGGAGTGCTAGTGGTTAAGTATGTTAAATTGATATTAATTTCTTTCTGCGGGCAGTAACACCTTGTTTTGCGAGATAAAATTTCGGAGGTGAAAGTTTAGCGTAATATTGATCCTCAACCCTAGCTGAATTGAGAATTGTTGCTCAGTGCATGCCCTCCGACCAGCGTCAAGAATAATATCTCACACGTTTTATTGAAGATCAATGCTAACGTATATAGTTTCTTTAGTTGGTATCCTAGTAATATTCTTTTTATACCCAACCATGGTACTTTCTTTGCAATATGTAATCTCACATTTTCTGTTGTACATCCATTAAATTTGTTAATTCTCTTGTAGCTTTGGTGGGTTGAATTCATTGTTAGGGTCTGAGCATTCTCCTTCCATTCCTGTTGTTTCCAAAATTCCTGCCATCATTCTTGGCATAGATGTACCTCATGGCTCGATATTCCTTGAATTGCAGCAGTAAATGATAAATAAATGTTCTTGTGATTGCTTTTTTATTTTGATAGTCATGTCTCAAAATCTATCTCTCTCTGAGAGAGAGAGAGAGAGAGAGAGCTTTTTCTGTTTCAATCTAAATTTTGAGGTTATCCGAATGTTTTTTTTTTTTCTGAGTATTTGACTGCGTGCTTTATGCCTAAATATGCAGGTCATAATCTCCAGACAATGCCGCCATCCATTGCAATTGTAACGAGAAAAAGATTCAGGGACTTTGGCTTCAGCTTGCTGCACTTCTTGACCTTGAATTTGATGAGCTAGCTATTATGCTTATGAGGTTTTCTTGTTTTCTTAAAGAAAGATAAAGTAATACCTCTGAATCTGAAGAAGGGCATGCTGGATATGTCTTAATGAAATATAAATCTGAATGAATGCAGAAATAGGCATGCCTCAGTTAAGCTGTTTAAATTGGGGTCTGCAGAAATAGGCATTCATTGAAATATAAATCTTAATGAATGCAATTTACCATATCTTTTTCCTTTTCATCTTCTTTTCTCCTTTTCATTTTTCTTTTCCTCAATCCTCCACCTTTCTTCTTCATTATTCATTCTTCAAATTTCTTGAAGAACATTATACTGCCCTTCACCAAAAATTTAGAATGCACACTTAAAATTTCTTCACTAAAGAACATAAAGAAGACCTTGAATCTAATCCTTAAATACTCTTGGATTGTATTTATTTACCAAAAATTCATGTAAATGAGATGAAATTAGTGATTAAGTAAGTGTGTTGATGTAGTGGTTTAGTATTTCATCTCTTAAACAAATGCTAAGAGATTCAATTTTTAAATCTCGTGAATGAATAAAACTTATTGACGAGCTTTTTATCATTTAGTGTGCTGATTGTAAGACGGAAGATTAATTACACGATTATTAGTTGTGAGAATACCTTTAATTAAGAAAAAAATTAGTGATTGACCATAGCTCAAGATGAGGATTGTTGATGGAACATTAAAAAATATAACATTATTCTATAGATTTGACTTTAAATTGTACCCGAAAATAAAGAATTTCATTTTAATTAAGTCTTTTCGGGAATCACTTATATCAACTCAATCCATCATTATGAATTTGATAGACCTTTGGTAGAATTTATTTATGCACACGAATAAACTCCTCCCTAATATATTATGCAATGTTATATTTGTGTTTCTGTTTATATTTGGTAGTCAAAAAATGTACATGATAAGATGATATTATGATATTCAATGGGGATATCTTAAATAATTCAAGCAAACTCAATTCCTCCAGTCACAGTAGAAATTTTTATTTAGTCTTCACCAAAATATCCTTTAGTTGGTAGGCGAGTAATGATTCATGTACATTTATATAGTACAGACACCTTTGGGCATTCCTTTTTTCTCTCTATGTCTTTCTTCCAATTACATCACATGATATATCACACTTATCACTTATCTCCCATCACTTCTTATTTCTCTCAAGTGGTCTACACCTTTTAAATGTCTACCAATCCTTATGCGTCGGTAGCCCCTAGCTCAAGAAAAGAAGTCTAACTTGGGGCAACCGTTAAATGAAGATGATATAGCACGTATGGCTTATTGAAGTAGGCCTTGGCCACCCTTTCTCAATAATACCTGATGCTGTAATCTTGTGAGTAGCACAAATCCCATATTTGGAATCATTTTAAAGAGAGAGTAAATGCAGTGCCTAATTCCATTGACCCGTAAGATGCTGATAGAAAATGGTGCTTCAATTTCTTTGGATGGCTTTCTAGATGGAAGTTGGAACCTATAAATATTGTATATTATGATCAGTGTTTATGTACTGTAATATAGAATTCACCATGAGCCTCTGTGGAATGCAGGGTCACAAACCCAATTTATATATCAAAATAGATTGTTATCAAATGTTTTTTTGATTATTTTGGATTTGAAAGTCTTACTATCTTAGTGAATAATTAGTACGACAAACTTTGACATTATACTAATTAGCATCAATATCCAATCCCTCTGCCTTACTACTTTTCCTTTGTTTTCCTTGAAAGAAGAAAAGGTTGATCAAATGTCATTCTCTTTCTTTTTGGTTCTGACTAACTCACTTACGGTAAGTTGAGAAAGGTGCATGCCAATGCCATCACCAACCAAACAACCTCAATTAAGCATTTCATGAAAATGAGATATGATTCATGTGACTTGATATGAAGTGGGCCATTATGAGCGTAGCAATCTGAGATTATTGCCTTTTACATCAAGTCTTAACAGGTTATTAGAAAATGCAATTAGGAAATGCTATTTTCTTATAATCAGAATTTTAGATAGGCCAAACTCTATCTCAAAAACTAACTCAGAAGATGAGAGTTATACAATTTATAAAGACTATTTTGGTCTAATCTCTAGTTAATACGAGAATTCTCAATGCACTGCTCACATCCAGAGTTGGTCATCTCGATTGGTTCATGCCACTTATTACTGTTTAGCCATTTTAATTTCCTATAAACTGAGATAGAACTCAGTTTTGTAAATTATAGTGTTAGGTCCTTAAATTTATAATAAGATAATCTCCACTAAGTTTCCAGGTCTTACTGATAAATAGTGAATCATGTAAGTTAGCTTGAAAATTGAAATACATCAACATAATATTCTAGGCAAGTTTATCCCACTTAAAAGTTGAATGCAAATTTTAATTTTCAATGTGGGCATTTTTATGAAACAATTAAATATTGAAAAATGTCTGAGTGGTGCAGATGATGTTGGTTGCAAATTGTAATTAGGGAGTGAGGATTGGCCACGTAATTGAGACACAACCAGTAAAATTAACGTTGGTGACACTCCAAAAACTAGGAGAAGGAAAATGGGACCGTTTAAAGTAGGTGAAATCAATACTCTTGTGCCCTGTTTTGTTCTGAAACATGGACACACTACCAAACCAAACATTAGTTGTAAATTTCCATTTCTATATAAATATGCAAGTTCACCTCATGCACTTCACTCATCATTGTGACTTATCCTCTTATATCATCCACAATCACTGATCACAATGTTGACAGACGACAAAATGACACTTCTTGGGGCTTTTCTCTGTGCCACCACCATCCTTTGGACCTTTCCTGAAGTTGTTCTTGCTACTTCACACCATGGAAGTGTTACAAGGCACTACAAGTTCGATGTATGTCCATATATTCCTTTCAAAACATGATTTATCACTACACACTGTCGCTTAGTATATGTTTGTATTTTCGTTAAACTCAATGTTTGAATCAACGTGACCACATACTACGTCTTTGCTGATTCTAACTGCCAGCTTTTCCCTATGCAGATAAGGCTAGTAAATGTTACGAGGTTGTGTCACACAAAAAGCATGGTTACCGTGAATGGAAAGTTCCCGGGGCCTCGCGTTGTTGCAAGAGAAGGGGACAGAATCGTGGTTAAGGTTGTTAATCATGCACCAAACAATATCAGCGTGCACTGGTATGAACATGATTATTAATCTTAACCTTTAAGTACAAGCCTACATAACAAAATAATGATCATATGTTAAAATTTGTTTGATAAGTAATGCATGTTATGGATCATTGTGTGGCTAATAACTAAAGTATGAAACAGGCATGGAGTGAAACAGCTTCGAAGTGGATGGGCGGATGGTCCATCTTACATAACTCAATGCCCCATTCAAACAGGACAGAGTTATGTGTACAACTTCACCACTGTTGGGCAAAGAGGAACTCTCTTCTGGCATGCCCACTTCTCATGGTTAAGAGCCACTGTCTATGGGCCTCTAATCCTCCTCCCTAGGCATAATGAATCCTACCCTTTTGTTAAACCCTACAAGGAAGTCCCCATACTCTTAGGTATGCACCGCGACAATATAAATCATACAGTTTTAATATATTCACACATGCACATGCGGTAATCTGAATTGACTGCGGTCACTTTTTGATGCAATTAACGTCTTCATTCATTATGAGTCATTGGATTGACATAAATAAGTATGTGATTTTAGTAAATTAGATATAAATAAAAATGTGTCTGATCTTAGCTTTGATGATTGAGTACTATAGGTGAGTGGTGGAACACAGATCCATTGGCTGTTATTTCACAAGCACTTCAATCAGGGGGTGGCCCAAATGTCTCAGATGCCTACACCTTTAACGGTTTTCCTGGACCCCTTTACAATTGTTCCCATAAAGGTAATTAGTTTTAATAAAATCACTTTTTATTTTTCACCTTTTAACCAATGTATATCTATATATAGTTTTTAAAATTCTTTCAAAAACTACCGTAAAACGAAAATCATGGTAAATATCAAATAGCTTTTACTTTTATCCATCATGGTTTTGAGTTCACCTTATTTTTCAAACGTGTTTTTGAAACATACTCTAATTAGTTATGGGTTTTGATGTGCATGGTGGATCGATCATGGACAGATACATTGAGATTAAAGGTGAAACCAGGCAAAACCTATCTTCTTCGTTTGATCAACGCTGCACTCAACGATGAACTCTTCTTCAGTATAGCAAACCACACCTTAACAATCGTAGAAGCCGATGCTAGCTACGTCAAACCCTTCAACTCCGACATCATAAT
The DNA here is from genome assembly GCA_030819835.1 of Acmispon strigosus. Classification (NCBI taxonomy): domain Eukaryota; kingdom Viridiplantae; phylum Streptophyta; class Magnoliopsida; order Fabales; family Fabaceae; genus Acmispon; species Acmispon strigosus. The sequence continues at coordinate 64,149,940 of JAUAMA010000004.1, forward strand.
CCTTGGTCCAGGACAAACCACAAACGTTCTGCTACACACAAAACCTCAAAACCCAAACACCACATTCCTCATTCTAGCAAGACCATATTTCACAGGCACAGGCACCTTCGACAATTCCACAGTTGCTGGAATCTTAGAGTACAAAAAACCACCACATGACACCAAAAACCTTCCCCTTCTGAAACCTTCTCTTCCAGCCATTAACGACACTGCATTCGTAGCAAATTTCAGTAGCAAATTTCGCAGCTTAAATAGCCCCAAATACCCTGCAAATGTGCCACAAAATGTTGACAAGAGCTTTTTCTTCACGGTGGGACTTGGGACAAAACCGTGCCTAAAAAACCAAACTTGTCAAGGACCCAATAACAGTTCGAAATTCGCAGCTTCAATGAACAATGTTTCGTTTTCTCTGCCATCAGTGGCACTTCTCCAGCAACATTTCTTTGGGTTGCAGGGTAATAAGAGAGTTTACACCACGGATTTCCCTGTTGTTCCTCTTAGGAAATTTAACTATACGGGTACTCCACCGAACAACACATTGGTGAGTAATGGAACTAAGACGGTGGTGATTCCTTATGGTACACGAGTTGAGGTGGTGTTGCAGGACACGAGCATTTTGGGAGCAGAGAGCCATCCCCTGCATCTTCATGGCTTCAATTTCTTCTTGGTGGGTCAAGGTTTTGGTAACTTCAATGCTAGTAATGACCCTGCTAAGTTCAATCTTGTTGACCCAGTTGAGAGGAACACTGTTGCTGTGCCATCAGGTGGTTGGGTGGCTATACGATTCCTTGCTGACAACCCAGGTGAGAAACACTAAATTATCACATACTTTTTATATGAAAAATGATTCGGACTAAAAAAATGTATGGCTGAAACAGGTGTTTGGTTTATGCACTGCCACTTTGATGTCCACCTTAGTTGGGGGTTGGCAATGGCTTGGGTTGTTGAGGATGGGAAGCTCCCAAATCAGAAGCTGCCTCCTCCGCCGGAAGATCTCCCTAAGTGTTGATTATTATGAGTCATGACCGCTTTGGGTACAAACTGCCTCTACCAATTTTCCCTTATAAAGAAGCCATCTTCTGCACATTTTGATTTTCGAATTCTAAAGTTTATTATTTCATTTTTGGTTTTGTCACATTTTGCTTTCTCTACAAGTGATGAGTCACCCACTCTTGTTTTTATTTTCATTTGTCATTTTTTTTTATCCACCGAGTTTTCATGTGCCAAAAAGATTAGGAGGAGTGGGTATTGTTCTATAATTGAGAATATATATCAATGTACTTCATTTTCAAAGGTAATTGATATCTTACCTTAATTGAAATAATAATATTATATGCATTTTCCACATCCTCTTTAGTAGTAATTTGTTGCAATTGCTCTTGTAATTACAATCTGAGTGTAATGAAAGTTAAATGTTTTCTAAAAATAATATAAATGTTGACTGCTCCTGGAAATGGAGCGGCAATTCCTTAATAGATTCATATTCTGAACCATCGAGCACCAAGCCAAGCCTCTTCCCTAGCTCCCAAACTCTCCTTGCTCTAACTGTGATGTTTTTTGGGCTCAAGTTCTTCATTCTTAAGATCTCGATCCTTGTTTGAATTTGGTCGTCTTCATCGTCCCCCGACTCTTCCCAAAATACCAGAGACTTCACGGTATTGTTGATCAGTGATAACAACTCCCTTTCCTTTTTTTCTCTTCTTTTATGTTTGTACACGTTATGCACAATATCCTATGGATTATGCCCATTGTCATGTAGTTCTTCTCAACCCCCAGATTCAGGCTTGTCGTGGGTATCACGAAATTAGAGTGGGATTGACTCCTCCGCCTCCTCTTTGGGTGAAATGTAACATTGATGGCTCGGTGGTTGGCTCATCTTATTAAGCGATGGCTCTTTGGCTTTAGCCGTAATCATGGTGCCTCCAACGTGTGTGGTCCGACCTATGGGGCATTCTCACAATTCTAGAGCTGTCAATTTGGCCCCAAGCCCCAGGACCAAAAAGCCCCACACAAAAAAAGCCCACAGAGCTAAAAGCTCCCAAAAGTCTTGTGGGCTAAGGCCAACCCATGGCCCTTATAATTTTGAAAAACGAAGTAAACACTAGCAATTTGATTTTCTTGCCGTAGAACAGTGTGTTTAGTAAGATTTCACTTCAAAATGAATGGTAACTCAACTATACTTGCAAAAACTCCAAATCTATGAAGAATTTACTACTTTACGATTCAATTTAGAACATGAATCATGAAGAACATACATAGAATAAAGCTTTTAAGGAGAAAGAACAGAGAACAAAACAATTAACTTTTCAATAACATAGCATGGTTAGAATTCATTATAAACAAAAATTAAACCATACATGAAAACCAACAAGACTATAGGGCCAAAATGCATCATAAGATATAAACAAAAACTAAACCATTCAAGATTTGGGAAATGGAAAAACATAACTTAATAAAAAAATAGTATTTGCAAAAATTTGAATTGATTGTGAGTTCATTCCCCACATGATTGTGAGTTCATTCCGAGCTTCAACACATTAAATTATTTGAATGGCAGATACAAATCTAAAAACAGCTTCAATATTTTCCCGATAATTTGAATCAAGAATAGATTGTGAGTTCTTCCCCACGTGAGTTTATATTCTCTACGGGACAATAGTTTCAAATTTTAACTCATAAATAGTAAAAAAAATGCAATTTCAGGATTTTCAGAAATCAACAACTACATAAACAATGTTCTCATTCAACAATGGCTAAAACCCTACTTGGATGAGAGCCTCGAGCTTCTACTGAAGGGTTTGCTTCTTCTCGTTAGCTTCATTGAGTGCAAAATAAAGGCTCGACAACCTCGCAAGACTATGCTTAGTTTTCATCGTCGATTGCGATGAGAGTTTCTGGTATGGCGGCGACAGCATGGTGATGAAGAGGAACGAAGCAGCAGCGGTGCTAGGTATGGCGACGACGGCGCCCCTGGAGCGATTTCAGAGGGGAAGAAGAGGGTTTGGGTGAGTGGCGACGCTTGTGTTTCAAGCAACGGCGACGGCGATGAAAAGGGGGTTTAGGTCAAGAGGTCGAAGGAGAAGAAGGGAAAAGGCGGAAGGAGTGTTGGTGAGAGGAATTAGGGGTTATCAGCAATTCAAAATCTTAATCTGAAGCAGGCCTTGGGGCTGGCCCTGTCCATCCCGCATCACTAGTGGGGCTGAATGGGGTGGGACTTTTTGGCCCACATTTAAAAAGGGGGTTGTGTGGGTTAGGGCCAAGATAGTGGGCTTGGGGTTGGCCCTGGGGCTTGGGGCCAAATTGACAGCTCTACACAATTCTCATAGTGCTTAGTCTAGCATGGAACAAGAATTACGCCAGGATCGTGGTGGAGAGCGACTTTAAGGTTGCATGTAGCTTATTAATGACGGTTGCTCTGATTTACATCCTTATGCTTCTTTAGTGAATCATATTCAGGCTTGGATGACTCGAGATTAGGAGATCCTTTGTATTTACATCCTTCGTGAGGCTAATGGAAGGAGGAAGGAGCAGACGATGGAAGGAAGGAGGAAGGAGCAGACGATGGAAGGAAGGAGGAAGAGTAGACGATGGAAGGAGGAAAGGTTTATATGATGGAATGAGGAAATGTTTAGAGTTTAGATGATGATTGTGGTTCCATCAACGGATTAATAATAATATAAATGTTCAACATTTTTAAACCAGAAAAAAAAAACTATGAAAAATCTATATAATATTCAACATGGAATTAAAAATAGTAAAGAAATAAAATATTAAATAATATTGATTTTCACGATATAAATCAAATTCATAATTGCAATAATGAATAAAATCAATATTTAGTGTTGCTTCAATTAACCTATTCAGCCGCCAATGAGTCAAAGAATGAATAAATAGTGAAATTTTAAAATTTAGACACACTTAAATTCAAATTCAAATTTGATAATTCTAAAAAGTTTAGAAATTTATAATTAAAATTAATATGTACATTTTAATTAATTTTAGTAATTATTACTCCCTCCGTCCCAAATTATAAGACCCTTTAAAGACAAACTCGGTGTCCCAAATTATAATACCTCTTATAAATTTCAGGAAAAGAAAATAAGATTTTCCTTTTCTACCCCTTGCATTCATTATATTTTAAATTCCAAAACTTTAATTACCACATTTACTAATTACTTCTTTCATATTCCCAACAAACTTTTGGTATATCCAATACTTACATTAACAATTTCCAGATTCTTTTAAATAGGGGTATATTTGGAAGATTTGTATAAAAAGTAACAAAACCAACATATTAATTAGCTTATTACATGTTTTCTTAATAGGCGTGATTGTCTGAAAAGGATCCTATAATTTGGGACGGAGGGAGTAGTTGTTATGTATAAATGGTAAAAATTTAAAGCATTAATCTTTTTAAGTAATTAATTTGAAAATTCTAAAATAAATTAAGTAATTCAACATTAATTTTATTTGGAATATTTTTGAAATATATTGAATATTTATATTATAAGTAAAAAAAAAAAATTAAGTTCTGCAAAATAGGAATTTAAAATCCTTACAGATATTTCTAAAAAATCTGAATTTAAAATGCAAAAAATAATCTGTTTCCTTCTCACCATTTCGCAAGCTTAAATATGCAATTCAAAATTAATGTTATAAATTGTAATCAAGTTTATTAATTAATTGCCATAAATAAATGGTATAACTAATAAAGAGGTGATTTTCTTTCCATAGGTAAACAAAAAAAAAGTTGATCATTTTTAAATATAAAATGAAATTCTATCAATTTAAATTTTTTTAAATTATGTTGTAAAGTGACACGTGTCAACATATGAGATAGTTTTTTTTTCAAGAGTGTCTGAGGTTTGAGATTGATGACTCACAATTAGTAGATATAATAATAGTAGATTATGATGCAATATTATAAATATATTATTATAATACAATAAAATACCATATATTATATACATATATATTATACTATGATATTATATTATAGTATTATAATAATATAATATATAAAATATGTAATTTAATATAATATATTTATAAAAGTATAATATTATATTATATTACAATAAAATATCATCATATAATATATTAGAATAGTATATTATATTATAATACGTTAATAGTATATAAGATATGTGATATAGTAAAAGAACAATATAATATTATATAATATTATATTATATTATATTATATTATATTATATTATATTATATTACAGTAAATATCGTATACTATATTATATATTATAGTAATGTAATATTTTAATATGATATCACATTACAATAAAATATCACATGCCTATTATAATATTATATTTTAATATTATAACAATATCATATATAAAATATGTGTTCTAACATTGTAACGGAAATTTATGTGACATTTAAGCGGGAAAATGATGCAATGGATTGTAGACTCTTTTACATAATATAAATGCTTAGTAATAGTATGCATTTATTGTTTTGTTTGCACCAATACAAAAGTTATTTTACCGACCTCAAAGCACAAGTGGAGAAAATAAAATTTGTATCATTCAGTTCAACCAAAATTAAAAAACTTAAGTTACTACTAGTATTAATCATATTTGCATTCCTCCTAATTAAAAGGCCCACTATCAGTTATCCCTTTAATTAATTTAAGATGTGATGGTCTTTCATATACATGATAACACATGAAAGCACTTAGATTCGTATAGGTTAATCTTATTTACATTAAATAAATAGTGAATTTCTATACTTCCTTACTTCATAAATAAGTTCACTTTAACGTAGACATATTTAACAATTAAAATTATTTAGATTTGAAAATTAATAAAAGAGCTGCATGTGAAAAGACCAAAATAAAAAGGCAGCACTTGCATCGATTTCTTTATATTCTGGTCATTAAATTTTCAATTAAAATTGTACGTAACATGTGAATGCCTTTTTAGCATTCAAAAACATAAGTTAAAAATTCGTTATAGAAGTAAAAAAAACAAATTTGCATATCATTATTTGACTTAACAACTTGACAATAAGAGTTCAAAAACTTATGAGGCCCTCTTTGATTTTGTGCATTCTAAGCAAATTAAGGTCCATTTAGAAGAGTTTATCATTACTTATCTTATAGATTAAATGCTAATACAAATGTTTGGAAAAATTTACGTAAATAACTTTTAAATATATTTTCATATGTTGTTTAGATTAGCTTATGAATAAGAAAATTATATTTATTCTTTTATGCGATAACGCTTAATTAAAGCGTTTACCAAATGCACCATAATTTCGGTGTGTGCTTACATGTTCAAGGAAAAGAAAGACTCCAACTTTACCGTCACACTTAAAATATGTAACCTAATTAAGCTCCTCTCGCCTCGTTGGCCTCAGAGGAAATCTAACTTCAAGAAAAAAAAACAGGGTAAGTTGAATTGTTATTTTTTAATTAAGTAAAAAAAATCCCCTGTTACTTTATTTTTTTATTGGAAAAACGAAGGAGGAATGTGGCTTGCATTTTCAATGTAGATCCAAATACCATATTATATGATGATAATGTTGAAGATGGGTTGAGTTAAATGTCCCTGTTATTATTTACCGAAGATTAAACCTTTCCATCTAAGTTCTAAACACACAAAAACAGAGAAAACAGAACATTGAGACTTGATAGAGATGAAAGAATCATAGAACTTTTTGAGGATCCTAAACCAAAAGAGAATCTAGTTTGTTTAACTAATTATAGTAGTTCGTTCTTGTTTAATAAGAATCTAAAAGAAAGTGCTTTAATATGCCTGCATTGTGTATATAAGCAATGTATAACTCATAATAGCTTAGGTACTTAGTAATTACAAAGGAGGATATTTCCAAATGAAAATCCTAGATCCCTCTCAAGATGAGATAGAAAAAGTTGCTCATTTTGCAACTATATACCCACATTGAATCTGAAAAGGGATCGATCTAACTTCTAAGCGGTGTGGGCTTCAAGAATTAATCGCCATGCTTGTGCCAGCAAACTAACATGGCTACACACCTCCTCATGATGTAAAATCTGGCTTTTTGTTCCTTGGCTATGTTGGTGCATTTCCTACCAATAGAGGAAGGGTTCTTCTGGGAATAGCTCCTTGGAAGATTGTTGTTGGTGTTGGATGTTGCAGAGGAAGTACTCTTCTGGGACATGGTCCTCATGAGGAGTGGGGATTTTGAAGAAGAGCATCTTGTTGAGGAACTCCTTGAGAATAATGATGATGACTTTGTGGAGGGTGTGGTTGGCTGATTAATGGTGCTTGAACATGCTTCCTTCTTTGATAGCTTCCACTTTTTATCCATGACAAACAAATCAACTTTATTATCTAGAGCTAGCTACCACGACATAGTGTGCACCTGAACCTTAGAGAGAGAGAGAGAGAGAGAGAGAGGCGAATATTGATAGGAAAGAAGAAACAAAGTTGATTGCCGGGGGGACAGTGTCGTGTATATAAAAGGGATCACAGAGAGATCATTAATAATTCTTATTAAGATTTGTTGTTGTATAATGAGCTGATTAAATATTAAATTTAACATATCTATACTTACTCATCTTTCAATTGCTAATGAATATGAGTTTTATTAGTTATTTAAAGAAAGATATCTTAGTTTTATTCCTTGTTTGAACAAACATATGCTAAATACCACTAGGTGCATTAGTATACTAAAATTTTCAATTACAAAAATACCTTTAATCCTCACTTCTCTCCCACAGAAAAAAAAAAAAAGTTTGAGCTCCTCCTTCTGCGACGACCTTCATGCCGGTGACGTCACAAATCAAATCAACTAGGGGAATGTGACTCTTGGATTATGTTGTTGTGTCGAAACTTGAAGCGGAGGAAGAAAGCCTCATTTTGAGAAGTAAATAAATTGAAGGTCACGTTGGACTTCGTCCATCACGACGCCACATGGCGACCGCGTCCTCTCCATGTGCTCCCATTGTGATGGTGTTGGGATGATTTGTGTGCAAACAATTTTAGGGTGACACAAGGGTTTGAGGTGGCCCTAAATCGGTGGTTGTCGACGATGAAGAGAAGGGAGACAACATCGGTGGTTGTCGATTGTGTCTCTCATGATGCAAATGGCGGGGTGAAGGTGGTTGTCGATTGTGTCTCGCATTGGTGCCCACCAAGGTGGTTTCACAAAGAACATGGCTCGTGATCGTGGTGGTTTGTAGGTGAGGAGTTCCTTGCTGCGGAGGATGAAGGCACAACGAGGCGGTTGGAGTCCTAGCAAGGGAGGTGCTGCAAACGGTGGTTTCAACCATGATTCAAAGGTGAGGTGTTTGTTTCGGTAGAGCAGAAAGGCCTAGCAAGGTTGTTGTAGTCTTAGCAATTAAGGCGATGTTGGATTGGAGCTTCCACCACGGGAGGCGACGACCGCAATGAAGAAGGAGATGATTGGAGAGGTGTTTCGTGGCTGCCAAACAGTGAGGTTGAAGGTGATAATGCGGTGGAAGGGTAAGAAAGATGGAAAAACTCATAGGGGTATTTTTATAATTTTACTTTTAATTGTTATTGTAAATATTTTATTGATATATAATCAGAATCGTTTAAAATATTTTATTAATATATTATATGGTCTCAATTTTTTTTCTTCAAAATTTATATATTGTAGCCCACCCAAAGACTACTAGAGACTATGATTGACTACTCGACTAGGATCAACACTTATGTTTAGTTAGTCGGATAAAGTTAAGTTAAGTTTAATATAATTAATTTCAAAAGAATGAACTTATAATCGATGAAATAATATACAAAGGTAAGTTTTAAAAAACAAATATTGTTTAAATAAAATAAAATGAAATCACTTTTACACGATAAAGTTGTAGTTACTCGGAATAATGGAACATAACCGTTATTTATATCGTAAAGGAGGAAAATGACATTGCGGATTGTCTTGGGAGTCGAGCGACGCGTAATAGAACTCATCGGCGGGTCTGAAAACAGTTTCCGTCTTTTATTTATACGTCCATGTATTTTAACACGTTGAGTAGCTAGTTTGTTTTTCATTTTACTCTTGTAAAAAAAATTGTACCTAATACGAAAAAGCTATGTGGCACGAGCCCACAAGCCACAACCTCCACAAAATGCACACTTTCACTAAAATGTGCAACAACTCGTTTTTTTTTTTTCCCAACTTCACCAATGTGGTCTAGTTTTGATTTAATTTAAACCACTAGGTCTGTTATTCGTTGAAATCTTGTCTTGTTTACTCGTGTCATATAGCTTTATACTATATAATATGGTGGACTTTTAAAATGAGTAATTCTATAAAATAAAACTTAATAAACATTTACTTTCTAAACACATTTTTACTTAATGATAAAAATAAATAAATAAAATGACACAAATTATGATACATATTAATACGCTTATTTCTAAAACATTTTTTTCTTTATTTTCACCGTAGAGTTTGACTAATTTAGCTGAGCTACATTTTGGAGGTGGAAAATTTGTTCATTTGGTTGATGTGAGTAGCTTTGGAGCTCCAAAATGCTATACTTTGTGGCGTTTTTTCAGAAGTGATTATGAGATGATAAATGAAATGTTATCCCCTGAATCGCGTTGAATAAGCTCTGAATGTAGACATAGCTGGTTCTCCAAATCTAACGTCTATACTAATTCACATAACAATTTCCCAATCCGCTTAAGATGCTCTTCCTTTGAAGCAGAAATCGTTCACATGGATGGATGAATCAACCTTCACACTAATCACCAATATTCTTGATATAGTCAAAAGTTGTGTTTGAATCATAAGTCATCATGAGGAGTTGTTTTCAATTTCATGATCCATATCTTATTCGTATGAACGTGACTCTTGTTTGTCAATTGTCATTGATGAAAATGGTTTTAAAATTCGCCTTTATAATAAGACATAATGCAAAAGAAGACAACAATTTCCTTAAACAATGTTTTCCCGAAACATTATTTATGAAAAAGGAAGGGAGATAATTGATATGGTCAATTTATCAATCTTATGGTCACGGCAATAACATAGCACTTGACTCTCCTCCCCACTGATATCATTGACTAATCTTTTAGTTGTGGGTGCTAGCACTAATTGGAAACGATTGGTCATTAAATGCGTTTCATTCCCATAAGCAAACTTCGAACCCAACCTCATAATTAAAGAATGAAGCGAGCGAATCAGTACGCTACACCTCGTGGCTAGTTAACTATGCTTCCTATATCTATGGATTCGGCGGAGAAGCATCTTTTTCTACTCTGAAGAAGAAAAAATGCATCACCTGCATAGCCTACAAAGTTGACACTGCCAATTTCGTGACAAATCAACAATCGCAACCACTGATATGTATTGCATTATTGTATTCATTAACTTATTTATTGTAGGTATGGATTCACAGGCACATGGCAACTGCATAGCTAGACCACTATCGGATTTCAAATTTTTCAATCTGAAAACTTTTGTCTGGATTTAGTAATTTCAATTAGAGTCTTGCTGGACTTAACATGTGAAGGAATTGATTTGTATTTTTCGTTGTTGCCAGTACAAATTTCTAAATGCACATATTTGAAAATCTTTCTACAAATAATTTTAAAGAAAAAATTAATTTTAGAGAGGAGTTTTTGTGAATATAGCTTTTCATTCTGAGAAAAAATTGCTCATCCAAATGTGTTATAAGTCAACCTTGCTTCAAGCCTTCAACTAGAGTGTCTGAGAGTGTTTAAATCGTTCTAAACTGGAAATATTTGAGGAAATACTTTAAAATCGCATATATTGTTCTAGTCTCTATTTTGGATGATTCCTTTTTTCACATATAACTATAGTTTCATCTTAAGACAAGTCAAACTAAGAACACATATGTATAACAGAGAACGGCATATTTTGAAAACCTTTTGACCCTATGCTAAACTCACCACTATTCAATTGGTTCTTGCACTCTAGCTTTAGCCAAAGGATGGCATGCGTAAAGATGCCTTTCTATGGGGATATTCATGAAGAGGTTTGCATGATAGTTTCACATAGTTTTCAGACTACCAAAATTAAGTTTGCAAACTACATAAATCATTTACTTACATGGCTTTAAAAAAGCCAGGAGGCAAAAGAACTTCAATCTCACATACATTTGCCTCAATTTCTTAGTTATGTTCAATCCAAACTTGATCACTCTTAATTCATCAAGTCGAACCTATTTCACAAAATGATTCTCCTAGTTTATTGGGATGTATTGAACTCAATGATGACATGAACCAATCATCACAACAACTTTTTTTTTTAAAGATGGTTGGATTAATATTTAAAGGGTTCCCCAACGACAGTTACGTCATGCAGGAATATAAAACTCAAAAGGCACTATTACAATGCAAAATAGATAAGTAAATTAAGAACAAAACATGTTCATTCAATCTGATACATCCACATAAATACAATGAGTAATAACTTTGAAAGCATGCAGTAGCCCTTAAAACTCCAAATTCCAACAATGAAACCAAAGCTCCACCATAGCCTCGAATTGCTATCTAGAAGCAAAAATTTAATAAAATATTTTACACGTCGCTTCTTCACTTTTCAAGCCTAACCGGCTCGGCATGAGTTGCACGTGAATAGTTACTAGAGAGACCAAACAACATCCATTAAGACAGCAAGCCAAAAATCAAGCAAGATGAAATAGGCATGAAACAGAAGTGGTGGCAGAAATGAACGGTGGCTAAGCGTTTGTGGGGAGGAAGAGGCGCGAGGTAGCCAACAATGGAGTTGTGGAAAAATCTTCACTATACTACTTGAGTAAGGTGAAAAAACATGAATAGATTATATTTCTAACATGTTCCCCCACCTAGCTAAGAGCCTGTTTGGCTGTAAGCCTCTAAAAATATGCATAAACCAACTATTTCAAAAGCTTAAATTGTTAAATCAAGACACATGAATGATTTTATATTATATTTCTAAAGTTAAGGATGTCATGAATGAAAATCAATTTTTTAAATAATATTATCAACTTTGATATATTCACATCATTCTTGCTCTTCTATCCTACTTTTACCAACTTTCTCTTCTTGTCTCTCTCTCTTCTTAGCATAAAAAACTAGTGTTGGCATCGCTCTTTAGCATCAGTCAAACCAACACAAAGTGTTCAATAATTAATTAATTACACTTAAAGGTAACACCAGTTAGGCCGATACTATTCAATGTCGGCTAAGATGTTATTAGAGTCGGCTGCGACGAACGCTAAAACCAATGTGACCAATAGAAACAAAACTTGTTGCAATAAGAAGAGATGTTTAATAGCTTTACATCCATAAAGGTTGTTCATATGTCATTTACGAAGCATTTCATTATGAATGAAAGTCAAGTGGTGCATGAGGTTTTTTTGGAAGTATGTCGGTTGTCAAGGTTTGTGTTCCTTGTATATGCATTTTAGACGATTTTGAGGAGTCTTTCCCTTTTGTCATACATTTAGATCATTTCGACAAACTTTTCAATTCATCAATTTAACATTATGTGGTACAGTTACTTTTTATTTACAAATTTTTCCTTGCTAGCGTCAGCCAAGCTAACACATTACAACTAGGGTGGACTTTTACGACTAACACTAACGGAATGACAATGTCATTGATAATCTAATAAATACATAGCGTCGACTTAGAGTCAAGTAACTTGATGCTAACTTTTAGCGCCAATCAGGTGGCCTACGTTACACATTAGCTTCGAGCCTTTTGAGGTCGTCTTTGACGTTGATGTCAAATCTTTGTTAGCATCAGTTTCAACCTACTTAGTATTGGCTTCTGACCGTCATTTTTTTAGTGAAATCATGAATATTTAATGAGTGGCTAATGACTGTGATTAAAAATTGTTGCTAAAACTCCTAAGTTGATAGTTCAATTTTTAAAAATCACATTCTTAAGAAGATATTTAACTTTCACGAAAGGATATTATCAGATTGTAAATGCAATTTAAAAAAAAAAAAAAAAGATTGTGAATGCAATTTAAAAAAAAAACAAAAATGAATGATTTCAATAATTATATTATAATTATGTTTTTTTAGTTACTGAACTCTTCCCAAAATATAGAAAGTAAGAGTTGAAGATGGTGAACATGATTTCAAGTGACGTGGTATATTATATTACGGTTTCTTAATTGATCAATATATACTTGGTAATCCCCGGTTTGATGATTGAGGAGGTTTTCACAAATCACAATGGTTTTGGTGCCGACCATGTTGCCTCTGGCTCTGGAGAATATTAGTGGAGCTTCCCACATGCAGGCATGTGATCTGCACCTGGCCACTTCAATTTCATCAGGTATATATATATATGTGGAGATTTAATTTCTCTCTAACTAAATTAAATTGAACAATTAACCCTTTATTTATTACTATTTACTTGTACTACTAATTAATTACTTTTACTTATCCTTATCCACACCACTCCACTGCTTATTCAAGACTAAAAAAAAAGCAAAAACAGTACACACAATCGCATTTTTTACTTGCAAAATTATACACATCTCATTTTTCGCTCCTTCTTCCCATCATATTATATATTCACTAATAACTTTTTTCTATGATAATTGTGACTTCCTAAGTGCTAATTTACATATCTATGAAACATTTTCCTATTCCTAATACATACATTAATTATACATATATCACCATCTTAATTACTCCACTAATTATCATAAGCACAAGCTTGGGCTCTTGCAGCTTGGGGGAAGACAAAGAAGAGCTCCTCAAGATCAGAGTGCTGAAAGTAACCATTCTTAGGCGGGCCTTGTTTCTTCTTCCCAAACACAAACGGCTTCTTCTTCGGTGGCGGCGGCGGCACCACCGCAGGTGGTATCCTGCACTCCCATCGCTCCGGCGTCGAACAGCCACCATTGATTTCTTCCATATACATCAACAACTATATATATATGTTCTTTTGAATTGTCCTAAAAAAAGTAATAATCAATAAAGAAAGACCCTGCTTCCTAGTGGTTTGGAGAGAAAAAAAAAGTGCAAAGGATAGGATGATGAGAAGAATTAAAAAATGTAGAAAGGAGCAAAGTGGAAGGTAGCTAGTGAGTGCAGTACTGACTCTTATGTAAAGAGGCAAAAGCTATGGCCAGTGTATTTATGTCACAAGTTACCATGCATTTCTTTGAATAAAATATAACAACTTTGTGACACCTAATCTTGTTTTCCCTTATACGTGGCATCATCAGCTTTACCTTTTGATCTACGTGGTGACACCAGGTAGCCCTCCCTCACTTTCTCTCTGGTTTGAATGTGGCATTAATTTAATCACGTAATGTGCTGCTCAAAGCTCTCAATTACCTGATCAACACCATAAAACCATTGCCTGCTTTTTTGCCTGACTTCATCATGCAATTTTGGACATAGCGCTGTGTTAATGCATGGATGTGATGTGATAGTGGAAAAGATTGTGAAAGATGATAATAACAAGACCATGAGATCATGTAATTAACTACTTACTTCAAAGTGAACTTGTAATGTGTAGTTTAATTTTTGCACTTGAGGTGCTGTTTTGAATTGTGTGTAATGAGGGACAAATTGTTATGTACACTTATATATATATATATATATATATATATATATATATATATATATTCCTTATAAAATATATATACTCTTTTCAACCTGAGGAATCTGTTCAGCTAAGTTCTGATCATGAACAGAAGCGCCCCATTCCCCTCTGCCATCTAATTTGGTATCCAAAGAACGACAACCCAAATTACACAATTAAAAGATGGTGAAATAATCAAATAATTTTCTGGACCAGTTAGTTTTTCTTGTTACAATTGAAAAATTAGAGGAACAGAAAAAAAAAACTACACAAGCAAGTCTAGGCACAAATTAAAAATAACAAAAGAATGAGGAAGCTTTTAAATACACAAAACAGATGCATCCCGTGAAACTAGTCTAGCCATACCATCAGCAGCAATGTTAAGATGATCTTCCAATCCTAGTTCCGCATGTCTTTGATCGTAGCTAGTTTATCTTATACATCCATGTTGCACGATTTTAATTTATCTTGTTCGATTCATGAGTATGCGTATAGAGAAATATTTGTTGGGAGAGAGCTACCTACTTATCTCCGTGTCTCGAGAGGATTAGTCTCATGACTGACAGCTTTGACGATACCTTAAGAAAACAAACAAAAAATAATCAAGAAGGAGTAAACTTTGAAGAAACTTGACATGGTTTGAGTTAAGGATAAGTATCCAATGGGATACAAGCCCAAGCAATGAGATGATTAGATCGATCGAAGTCGCCTTCGCTCAACTCTGTCAAAATGTTGATTGTCGTTCTTCATGCATCACCGTACAATCAGCGGCATGTGGGGTACCTACAAAGATCTCTGGCACTCGAGTTGGTAGATATTTGATATTTTAGCAAAGTATCGTTATGGTTAAGTGCGTACCTAGCAAATGACGTCATTTCCTATTTATAGCGTCATCTATGTGTTGATATCACCACTTTAGTGCATGTAGTGTTGGGGGTGGTGTATCATTAGGTCATAACAAGGTTGTTTCTCATTTTATTCTTGTTGAGCGGTGAATGTGATCCGACCTTTGAGATCCTAACCAACCTTGTGACATGTTTTGATTCTAGTACCTTCTATAGAAATACCCCAAGTCCCACACTTTAAACCATTTTTGTGTGAGCAGTCTCGAGATTGCTTTATACCGGAGCAAGTTGACTTAAGCTGGTAAAGGGTGGACTTAGGTTAGCATGAAGATTTTGAACCGTCCCAATAGGGCCTTTAGCCCAAGTTTGAACAAGTATAGCTCGTGAATATTAATAAATTTCAATACATCAAGAGTTTGAAAGAAATTTAATGAGAGAAAATAGATGTAGAAAACATTGAAAATTAATGAGGCTTGATTTCAGGAATTCGATTTCCTTTTTATTTTTAATTGCAGAATATTATTTAATTTTTACTTTGATTTTCTACTTTTAAACATTTGGAGTTTTGATTGTTTGATTGCAATAGGGGGTTTGTTTGTCTTTGGATTTAGTATTCTTATAACGAGTAGATACTGGCTTTATGTAAGATATCAGTTTTAGATTATTTTTGTCAAAGTAGCTTGGGTTTGATAAACACATGTGAATGATAGCTTAACAACACTTAAATCCAAAAATAGATCAAACACACATGCTTGCTAACAAAAAAAATTCTAACTTTACCGTAAAAATACATATAAATCTTATAACTCTTTAGTCTTGAAGAAAAAAACTAAACTAACCCTCCCACCAGAGGGGGACGAGGGGGACTCAGTGGTGCCGTGGTCACCCCTTGTTTCTCAACTTCTTTCAAAACCATAGTGTGAATATTAAATGACCTTATGATGGTCATGACCTGATGATGTTATTTGCATATATATCTATGCGGCATCCAACATACAACATATGTTAGCTTAAGTAGTTTTCACACTTTGACATTTTATAAGGTTAGGGAAAAATAATACCACACCTAATAATTTTATATGTCTTTCTCGAGTAATTACTAATTAATTTATAGTAACAGTGGTGTGAAGAGGTTCTGATATACATTTTTTGCTCACAAAATATTTAAGGTGTAGAGATGATATTTCAATTTGAGATAGAGAAAATTATTAGACTCAAAAAGTATTTATTATTGACTTACATTTATCTTAACTTATGAGAATTACTGAGAGCTCAAATCTCCAACCTATTAGATAAGAGACCGTGTCACACTCCACTAGACCAACCTCTTGAAATTAAATATAGTTAATTATTTATTGATATATATATATATATATATATATATATTTTGTACTCAATCTAATTATATATTTATTTCTAATTATGAGAAAATAGTACGTACATGTTGCATATATTATACTATGTGAAAATTTAGAATTTTTTTTATGTCACATGCTCTTTCCATTTGGTCCCCTTAAACTAAGAGTCGGCCTCGCCTCCGCCACTGCCTCCCACATTCTTAATCTTGTGGAAAATACCACTTGTCATGTTGTTAGATTCCATTTGATGATCAATATATAAGCAAACATGAGAGTTTTACCGTTTTTGTTCCAAACTTGTGAGTGAAAGTTTGCTTAGGGACTTACTTTTGTCCCCACCCCCTTTTCTACTTCACACCACCTAGAAATTAATTTTCAGAACCCAATTGTTTCCAAAAACTAATTTCTGGTAGTATAATTCGGTGGTGGGGTTAGAAATCACCATTTTTTTTGTCAAATATGAGACTTTCCAATTAACAAGGGGGCCAAAGGCCAAAAGTAATTCATGTTTGATTATCTATTTCTTTTTGGACGAATTTGATTATCTGTGTATCTGTCTTTGGGTTGTTTTTCGGCCCTATACCTCTGTGTAATGATGAGCAAAAAAACAAGAAAGAATTTTAGCCTTTTTTTCGGCCCTATATAATCTGATCCTTTTTTTTATCTAAATTAAAAAATTGTCATTTTCTTTTATAATCTAGTCCTTTTTTTTATACAAAACTCTTATCATTATTAAGTAAAACTGTTCGAATATCTCTTATTCTCAAATTATATAATTTAAAATAAATTTCAATTTTTTAATATAAGCTATTTTCACTATTTAAAATTGAAGGATTGTTCAAATTTGTCCTAATCACAATATTTTAATTCAATTTATATACCTCATCATATTATTTTTTGAAACACTTCATCATATTTTTAATTCAGTTTAAAATATTTAATTTCTAATCCTTACATTTTTTATTATTCAAATCCTTAAATTTAATTTTAATTCAAATTCTCGTCATTGTGATCTAAATGGCAAATTTTAACAATAATGTAACACGAGAATCAAATTAAATAATTTACGTATGACATTGAACAATTAAAAGTTATCATACAGTCACGTGTATTCTTTTTTGTTTGTTATGTAGGAAAATAAGTCACGTGTATTCTATGACATATAAATTTTCACATTAAATTAAAATAAAATCAGTAGTAATTATCTTTTAAATAGCCCTTTAACTCAAATATATTAATTTCCTTAATTGTTTTAATTAATGCATAAAGTTAATCAATTGATGAAAAATATCATTATAGTTATCTTTTGTATTGGGTCCCGAGCATAGCTGGTTTCAGTGAATGCATTCGGCGTAGTTTTTTTTTTTTTTTTTCTGAAAAATGTTAGTTGTTAGTAAATTAATATAAATTAACCCTCCTCATGGATCGAATCCTGACCCTTCACCCTCCCCAACCCATTCGGCGTAGTGATAGAGATGGAATTGTGGGTAATATAGGTCATGACGGAGCTTCAGGCTCCATCCTTAATATGGATACTTGCAATTTTTAATGGGTTAAGGGTGGTTTGGGACCATGGGTTTAGGCATGTTGTGTATTCTTCAGACTCACAGCATGTTGATTTATTGGTCTTAAATCCTCCTTCAAGTTTTCATGGTGATATAGTTTTGATTAGGAACATTACCAACATGCTTTAGAGTGAGTGGGTTGTTGCTGGATTGTTTTAATTTGATTATATCAAAGTGTTGTAAGCATGTTGTCCAGTGTTCAAAATGGACTCAAGTCCATTTATACGTGAAGATGAGGGTGGACTACTAATATTTTGGTCCACCGGTGAAGCACTAGTTAATCACCGTCAGATCTAAGATTACTGAAATATTCTCTAAGGGTTATGATTGAATGAATGATAAAATAGTATTTTTGTCAATACACATTCTGTAACCCACTCCACCCTATACTCTATTGTGACCATCCACATCCATAGTCGTCAGGACCTCAATTTCTTCAACCTCTCTGGTTTTCCATTGACAATCCCATCGACTGTGTTGTGCTTCAATTGTTTGTGATTTTGTTTGCATTCACATTTCTCGTGGTCATGACTTCTAACTTCATCCTTCTTCAGCCTCCATTCTTTCCGATCGACCAACCTATCACTGGAAGCCTCAATTGTCGTCGTTTCCCGTTGCACCGGAAACACCATCAATCCAGTGTGGCATCGTTCCCTCATGAGAGTTGCCCCTGTCTGAACTCCTTTCATATCATCGAAACCACCCGACAGTAAATAAAAACTATGTTGTTGTTGTGGATGAAGCCACCACGCTCCAAGACCGTTGCGGCGCGTGAAACGATTCCCCTCGTCGCAGCCGTGCCACCGCGAGAGACACCATGGTCGTCCTCAACCCCCACCACATTTCTCACATTCACATTTCCCTTTCTCGATCTCACTCGTGTCTCCTCCCTCACAATTTCTCTGAAACTCTATATACAGGGGATTCAAGATTATAAATTTTGAGTGCAGTACCACAACTCGTCGTTGACACCGTACGAGTGTTACACAGAGAGCGTAGAGGGAGGGGGGGGGACAAAGTGGTAGGGAGGGGAGAGAGAATATTATTTTTCTCCAAAATACCCTTGGGTGCACTACCGTATGAGTGTTACACAGAGGGCGTAGAGGGAGGGAGGGGGGAGGGAGAAAGTGGTAGGGAGGGGGAGAGATAATATTATTTTTCTCCAAAATACCCTTGGGTGCACCAGTGGACCAAAATATAAAAGGCCATCCTAATCTTCACCCAATTTATAGTATAGTAGTCACAAGTCATTTAATTCTTCACATATATACACAGTAAGTCTTTTTTTTTTAATAAAATATACAGTAAGTCAAATAAGTAATAAGAAGCTAACAATAGGAATTATAAGATGATTATTAATCTATGGCGTGTATTAACTAATATGATTTGTAAAAAATTAAATAATTGTACCACATAATGTGAAACTGTTGAATTGAAAAGCTTACTGAAATGTTTTAGATGTATAGTAATAGGGAAAAGACTCATCAACATGCTCTCAATTACATTTGCAAGAAACACAAACATTTTACGACCGATTTACTTCCCAAAAATAATGTTATATAAGTCATGATAGAGTTTCAACCTCCATCATTAATATGAAGTTACTTGCGATTTTTGGTGGGTTGAGGATGGCTTGCGACTATGGATTTAGGCATGTTGTGTGTTATTCAGGCTCACTGCATTTGTTGGTCTTAAGTCCTCCTTCGAGTTTTCACAGTAATACAGTTTTGATTAGAAACATTACTAACGTGCTTTAGAGTAATACTGGAAGAATTTGACTACAATAAGAATTTGTTTAAAAAAGCATGTGAGAGTAATTACCACAACAATATTGAAATATATGTAAATATATCAAAGCTCGTTAAATATGTTTTCAGTCCCTGAAAAATAGAGGTTAATTGGATTTGGTCCATCAAAGTTTTTATAGTTTTTAGTTTCCAATGTGAAGCATGTTGAGGCGATTTTAACCGCCACTAACTCATTCTGTGGAGGGACCAAATCCAATTCACCCTTATTTTTCAACGACTAAAAACATATTTAACCTATATATCAAATATGGTCATGTATGAGTAAGTGAGAGTTAGAATACGAGCTGATTAAAGTGAAAGTTTTTTATTCCAATCTATTATAAGAGTTATGTTCACTTTTATCTTGAAGTATGTATTAAAGCTGGTTAACAACGACGTTAATGGTTATCCATAATACTCTAAATTATTTAAACACTTCACTTTTAAATTTTAAGGTACTTTGCATATTTCTCATCTTGTGCAATAATAAAGATATTTAAATATTTTGATTATATATCATTAAACACGTAAATCAACTGACACTGAATTGTTATAACTTAAGCCGAGATCCGAGTTTCAAGTTCCTATAAATGCTATTGCGTTACAACTTCATAGAAAAGAGCTATGCCGCCTACATGCGTAAATACACCAAAAATCTTTTGATTATGTCATTTCTCGATAACAAAACATAAATTTATCCTCAACAAAATATAGGCTTACAGCGATATATTGACAAATTCAAGCCAGACCTTTGTGGCAGTGTAACGGTTTAAAAAAATCTCAAAACATGTTTGTTTCTGTATTTTAATCAATTAATTTATGTATGATAAAATAAAATAGTAAATTCCAAATAGATGTCTATGTAATTTTTTTTACACTGACAAGTGTATAGTTATTAAGCTCTTTAATAATTAGGAAGAGTGTTAGGAAAATTTGGTTGAATAAGGATGTGGAATGATTCTTGGCTACATACATCATACGCTAATATATAACATTAATATATACCGATTTTAACAAAAAAAATTCAACACTTTTTGTGTGAGTCCCATTAATATGAAAATGAAACTATAGTGTTAGTGAATTCCACATGAATTTCAACAAATTAAAATAGTTGGAAAAAGAAAGTTAAAGTGAGTGTTGCAGTGTTTTTCTACCTGTTAAATAAATCATAGATTTTTTTGTTAAAAAAATGTTTGCTTTTATGATATCTCTTTTCTTTTTTGGAGGAAGAATCTGTGGGCTCATAAGTCATACCTTGTTTGCCAAGACAATTTTAAGGGAAGCAAAGCCAACGTGCCCCTTTGTTGACCTCAAGTAAGGTCTTATATATCTAGTGCTCAAACAAACACACCCTTACTCACACAAACCTTCTCATGTTACTATATCTCCTTCTATCCGAGAACAAGAACAATTTTTGTATCTTTTCACCTGCGACCTAGATTACGTTGTTGCAATTGTTGTTTAGCTTTCGATCTATCCGATTAGCTCATTTTCCTTCTGGGATAACATTGTTTCTATTTCACACATCTATTGATTTCACCAAGCATGATTTTTTCTAGGATTGGGCGCTCCTTGTCGCGTTCTTCTCGCGCTAGAGTAAGCTTTCGTTTTCTCTTCCATTGAATTCGCTAATTTACAAAACGAACACAAAAAGAGGCTAACTTCGATGATGCTTTCAATTGGGTCGTAGAACTTTTTGCGCGGTGATGGGAGATTGGGAACCCTTTCGGGAGCGAATGTGTATTCCGGCGGAGCGGAAGGGGGATTAGGGTTTTTCAGAGGATACGTATCGTCTGTCGGAGCTCGCAGCAATGGCTTCGTTTTCAATTTGGCTGATTTTAAATCTGTTCTCGCAAACCCTAGGCTTCACCGCTTGTTTTCCAGCGAAGCACCAAAGAAGAAGAGTGAGTTAAAGTTTTTATTTTTGGCCCGTAATGGTGAAATTGAAACTGTTTCTATTGCTTTTAGCTACTGAACCCTGCTTCTTTCTTTTGCTTCTGGATTACTATGCGGTGCTTCAGTTAGTGTTGTGATTGGACTTTCTTGTTTTCGGCAGATTATGAGAACTTCTATCCCAAGGAAAAGAAGGAAGCTTCGAAGGGAAACGATAAGAAACACGAGTCTAAAGGTACAAAAGGAATATTTGTTGTACCTCATATTTTGTGAATGAGGAATCTATCATCACAAATCATTTGAAAATGGTGGTCGTAGCTGATGAAATGAGCAGTGTGGAGAGACTCCATTCTCTCGAATTGCATTTTAATATTCAAGTGTGGAGGATCATAGTTGTTTAACTAGTGCGTGCGTGTGTTTTAGGTTATTGAGACATGTTGCAATGCCAAACATATGCTCTCTCACTTAAATGACATTTTCTTAGCCTGCAATGCTTTAGTTTGGCGTGTTTACGTGTGTAGGAATTAATCATGTATCTACTTTCCAGATTATCTTGCAATAGAAGAGGGACCGCCACCAACATTTAACACTTGAATTATTCATTTGATTTCAGATGAGTCCAACACAAACACAGATGATCAAGGAAATTTTCAAGAAGCTTTCATGAAACAATTTCAAAATCTAATCACCCCATTATTGGTGATGGGACTATTTTTTTCATCCTTTTCTTTTGGTCCTCGCGAGCAGCAGCAGGTAAGCACAGCTTAAAGCGAATTACCAGGACTAAGTGTTTTAATTTTTTCATTTGGGTGAAGCTGGGCTGAGTTGAGAACTCGAGATTCATGAATATCTGCATTTCATAGATGGGTGTGATGGTTTCAAATGAATGAGAAATGAACCTTGTGCTGCTTGACACATGATGCCATTGTAGTCATCATTATTTTGATGGATGGGGAAAATGTAAATTCAAAATAGATTATGTTTAGTTAGATTTAAGCTTCATATAATGTATTATGATACTGCATTGTGTTATACCTAAGGGAGCTTTGAAATAACGGTTGTATTTGTTGAAATTAGCATGTTGTAACTGCCAGTGAAGGCTGCCTAATGCAAACACTAGACTGACAACGGGTTCAGCCCTTCCCTAGATCCTGCCTTGGTTGACACGCCCTACTCGTTGCGCATTTCCTCGAATACTTATTTGGGTCACTCTTATGATTTCTTTCCTTCTTGCTTGTCATGTGACTAGGAAGTCACATGTTTAAGTCATGAAATTAGCCTTTTTAAACAGCAAGTTAAGTCTGCCTAATGCCTATATTAGACTTACAACAGTTCCAGCCCTTCCCTGGATTCTGCCATGGCTTGTGCGCTTTATTTGTTTGGGCAACTCGTATTGTTTCTCTCCTTGCTCGTCCTGTCTTATTTGATGTTTGTATGAAGTATGAAACTGAAGTCTTTTACCTCCCTTTTCAATAACCTTTACACGAAGCTGCATAAATGTATAAATCTTAACTCATACATCATTGTTGACTGATTTTGGGGTTGAAAATGTTTATATATCTCTGATATGAGCTTTATGTTGCTGTCATTGATTGCTTTTGTTTACGGTCCATAAAAAGGTTGCTATTAGGTTATATTTGAGATCTTTATATTTCACTGATTCCTTGCATCTGGTTCAAGTCTTAAACTTGCTTAAGTTTTGAACATTGCTCGACATTTCTCTAGATCTTTTTTGTTCTGAGGGTGTCTTTGTATGATAATTGGGATGTGAATCCAATCATATGCCTTTTGGTTTCTTTTTCGTTGTCATCATCTTTCTGACTGGACCAGAATTTGACTCTTTGCAGATTAGCTTTCAGGAGTTTAAGAATAAGCTGTTGGAACCAGGGTTAGTAGACCATATTGTTGTCTCAAACAAATCAGTTGCCAAAATATATGTAAGGAGCTCTCCCCGTGACCAAACAGACGGCGAAATGGTCCAGGGGACCCTCCCTTCAAAGGGATCTGGAGGCCAATACAAATATTTTTTCAATATTGGTAGTGTTGAGTCTTTTGAGGAGAAGTTAGAGGAAGCACAAGAAGCACTAGGCATTGACCCCCATGATTTTGTACCTGTTACATATTCTTCTGAAATGGTTTGGTACCAGGAATTGATGAGATTTGCTCCAACACTGTTGCTTTTGGGATCTCTCCTATATATGGGAAGAAGAATGCAAGGCGGAATCGGTATGGGTGGTGGTGGCGGTGGTAAGGGTGCTCGTGGAATATTCAACATAGGAAAAGCCCATGTTACTAAAGTAGACAAAAATGCCAAAAACAAGGTCAGTAGATTTCTTATTCTTCTACATTTGATGGTTATTGTTTTTTAAGAGCATGCTCCCTAGTTTCCATCATTGCCTTTCCCATTATCGTTTTCTCTTTCAGGGAGCATGATATGGGTGAAATAACTTGGTGATATGTTCATTTAAGAGAATATGTTTTTTATTATTTGTATTCATTTGGTTAGGTCTATTTCAAAGATGTTGCTGGCTGTGATGAGGCAAAGCACGAAATTATGGAGTTTGTCCACTTCCTCAAGAACCCAAAAAAATATGAAGAACTTGGTGCAAAAATTCCTAAAGGTGCTCTTCTGGTGGGTCCTCCAGGCACAGGAAAAACTCTTTTAGCAAAAGCAACTGCAGGGGAGTCTGCTGTACCATTTCTTTCTATATCTGGTTCTGATTTCATGGAAATGTTTGTTGGTGTTGGGCCATCTAGGGTGAGAAACTTGTTTCAGGAAGCAAGGCAGTGCGCTCCCAGTATAATATTTATTGATGAGATTGATGCGATTGGTCGTGCAAGGGGACGTGGAGGTTTCTCTGGAGCAAATGATGAGCGCGAAAGTACTTTAAATCAATTGTTGGTGGAGATGGATGGTTTTGGAACCACTGCTGGAGTTGTTGTGCTGGCAGGAACAAATAGACCTGATATATTAGACAAAGCCCTACTTAGACCTGGGCGATTTGACCGCCAGATATCAATTGATAAACCTGACATTAATGGTCGTGAGCAGATATTTCAGATCTACTTGAAAAAGATCAAACTTGACCACGAGCCTTCATATTTTTCACAAAGGCTTGCAGCCCTCACCCCAGGATTTGCTGGAGCAGACATTGCTAATGTTTGCAATGAAGCTGCTCTAATTGCTGCAAGAGGTGAAAACACACAAGTCACAATGGACCATTTTGAGTCAGCTATTGATAGGATCATTGGTGGTTTGGAGAAGAAGAACAAGGTGCACCATTTTAAGTTTTTATATTATTATTTAGAAAGGTATAGTCTATAGGAAAGGGGCGGGGTAGGACTAGGTATTTAAGTATATATAAGTTCTGCTCATTATAGACATAGTTGTAGCACTCATTTATTCATATTACTTTCCTGTCATCACCATGTGAGCAAAATGAAGCTTTAGCATAAAATATAGTTTATTTATTTTAATAAATTGCGTTGCACATAACATGATAAATTACGACTGGAGAATGAAAATGTCCCTGAGTGGACCATCCATTATACTCCAGATCTTCTAGTCTATCTGTGTATCTAATTTGCAGAAATAGTTTTTCTTAGGCTGTTGTAGAAATCCAAGACTTAATGATTTTGAAGATTATATGCTACAATGAATGGAAAACTCACTTCGTTTTTTTTTCTTCCAGTTACTGGTTAAAGTTTATCTAATACCCTGTTTCTTATCTAGGTAATAAGCAAGCAGGAAAGGCGTACTGTTGCTTACCATGAGTCAGGCCATGCTGTTGCAGGTTGGTTCTTGGAGCATGCTGAACCCTTGTTGAAAGTAACCATTGTTCCTCGTGGAACCGCTGCTCTTGGGTTTGCGCAGTATCTTCCAAGTGAGAACCTTCTCATGACACAGGAGCAGCTTTTCGATATGACTTGTATGACCCTTGGTGGTCGGGCTGCGGAGCAGGTTGTTTAACATCTCCGATTTTGTTTACTTACTGTTTTTCTCTCCTTTTTTTTCATTGGTTCTTTGCTGTATGAGTAATGCTGATCTTTCTAGTGAAAGGGTGTAATTATGTTTCAGACTTTTGACAAGTCTCGCATTGACTAGTGATATGGCTACGTAAGTCCTTATATATGGTAGAACAATCCTCAACTTTTGGGGTAGAGTTAGGTCCAGCCCTGGGTGTAAGGGTATGTGTTGTGAAGTTTCACATTGACTAGTGATATAACTAAATAAGTCTTTAATTTTTGGGGTAAAGTAAGGCTCAGCCTGAATTCCAGCTCAGACTTTAAGTACATTCCTTATTATATTTTTCAATTACAAATCTTATTACTGCCTTATTTTATTGTATAGTGTTCTTCTCTTATCTGATGCTTCAGTTCAAAGCCAAGAAATGAGAAAATGATTGTTTCCCTCCCTTGTTACTCCAGGTTCTCATAGGGAGAATCTCAACAGGAGCACAAAACGACTTGGAAAAAGTGACCCAGATGACTTATGCTGGAGTGTCAATCTATGGTTTTAGTGCCAAAGTGGGCCTCCTCTCTTTCCCTCCAAAAGAAGACTCGTTTCAGATGTCGAAGCCATACAGCAGTGAAACTGCTGCACTGATTGATAATGAAGTGCGAGAAATGGTGAACATAGCATATGAGCGTACAATAAAGCTTATTGAGGATCACAAGGAGCAAGTAGCTCAAATTGCAGAGTTGCTTCTTGAAAAAGAAGTACTTCACCAGGATGACTTGCGACGAGTTTTGGGTGAGCGTCCCTTCAAGGCCAGCGAACCCACCAATTATGATAGATTTATGCAAGGTTTTCAAGAGAATGAAGAAAAAAACATAGAAAGCACAGTCGATGTGCCTGAGGAGGGTGGTGGGGATTCACCTTTTGATCCTCAGGTAGTTCCCACATAGTTGAATAAGCTCCTGTTTTTTATTTATAGTGTACATGAATATTATGTTTTTGTGAATTTGATGATAACATGGACAAAACTTGTACGATAACTGCTAAATAAATACAATTCGTTTCTGATTTTTCTTTTATCCTACGTTGTATAATAACCTATTCAAATTCTTCTTTCTGTTTTTCAAATCTAGTCAGTCTGTTATATGGAAAACTTGATACTACTGTCGGACGACAATGCATTTTGCTTGTTCATCTTGGCTTTATGTGTTTTGTTTTTTTGATCATTTTGGTCAACATCTCGAGTGTTTGGTAACATGGTTATGTGAAAGACAGTTCAAGTAATTTGTTTTGTCCTCCATATTCATATATTTGGTACTCAATGCGCGATTCTATGATGATTTGGTAGGTCAGGAACCAAAGTAGCCTCGTGATAGAATGAGGAGTTGAGTTTCTGATTTTGTTGCTGTTGCAACTGTCGAATGACTTAGTCTTTGGGATTGATTCCATGGGAATGTGCTCTCCGTTTTACCTTTCACCTGTGGTGGGGGAAGGATTAAGAAGGGATGAGACGGGTTCTCATGCAAATGCTGGAAATCAGCGTCCCCTTTCAGTATGGTTTGAGGGCGGTTCATTATTTGCTGATAGCTGTTGACCACAGTGAAGAAATTATTAAGTTTTTCTTTCTTTCTCATAAACAATGTCAAATTTTTAGAATTACTTACATATGATGTTTATCTAGGTTGGAGGTCTGAGTGGGGTCCTCATAATGAGTTGATGGGTACCTGCAATATGGACTTCCTGCTGTCTATTTGAAAAATTTAAGTAGATCCATTTAGTAGTGATTCACACCAATTTGAAGTAACAAATAGTTGTGTTTGGAAATATGGATTCACATCTAATAGTGTTAGAATTGAAACTGAACATACGCTTCAACGTTTACGTCAAGAAGAGTCAAGCAAGAGTGTGATTAAGTTATTCTTAATTTAAATAATAGATTCTTAAGATAATCAAAATAAATTTTAAGGTGACTAATTGATTCCTAACATGATTAAAGTGATAATTAATGTCACTAATTGATTCTTAATATGATTAAAGTTATCCTTAATGTAAATGATTGATTTTAAGATGATTTAAGTGATATCTAATATGAATAATTATTCTTAAGATGATTTAAGTATGTTAAAAGTTATGATAAGATAAGATAAGATAGAATTATGAGTTGTTACTTATAATTATGTGGTCAAAAATTAGAAGATAAAATTACCACTATTTGAATGTTAAGTCTGTTATTTGATGAACGTATTTCAATTAAATACACATTAAGTTGGTCTTTTCCAAGCCCTATGAATAGATACATGGTTTATTATCTCTTAAAATTCTCAGATAAACTTTCATCATTATGCGTGTATGAAAGAGGGATAATGAAAACCAACTTAATCAATTCCACTATTCAACTCCTTTAAAGGTTCTGAAAACTGTTCATGACTGCTAATTCGAGTATGAAAATCATGACTTTTAAGATCTCGATTGTGATTGTATGCTTCCGCCAAATTGTATGATGCATGATTTCTCCTTTAAGTTTTACAAAGTGATCCTCAATCTGAGTAATTGATTCATAAGGTGATTAAGAATGCGTTTGTTTCAGCTTATTTTTATAGAATTTTTTTAAGAAAAAAATAATCTTTTTGAAATTTTAAGATGTTTCTTTCGATTTTTAAAAAAATATTATTTAAAAAAGCTAAACATAAATCTACTTTGATTAGCTTATAAAAAAATATATTACAACACATTATAATAGATGAGAGAAATGATTTTAATTATTCTAGCTAAAAACAAATTAGCTTATAATTTTTTTAAAATATCTAAAAGTTAATCTTTTTTTTAGACAACTAAAAGTTATCATTTTTTAACCTGAAACAAATGCACTATTCTGAAAAAGTTATTCAAATGATTAGTTGCTTCATAAGATAATTAAAATATTCTTAATATAAATGATTGATTGCGTAGATGATTAAAATGATGTAAACGTGAATAATTAATTATTAAAATTATTAAAGGACGTTAACGTGACTAGTTCCTTCTTAAAATAATTTAAATGATACTAGATGAATAATTGATTTTTAAAATGATTAAGTTAATAATTAAGACAACTAGTTGTTTCTTAAGATGATTTAACTGATTTTTAGGAGTAAGGATTTTAAATTTGTAGATGAGAAAGAAGAGATCTGAAAAAACCTGCAAAAGGTGATGGATGGTAAACCGTACATCGATGCAATCGGACGGTTGTAAAAATGAGCGGGAAAAAATTCTACAACGCAGCAACACGTGTCAGTCTCTGGACAGCTTTAATATTACTGTAAGTGTGAAAAGCTCAAATTCTGAAAATTCAGATTCTCACTTTTCCCGATTTACCTCCTCGCCGCCGTCTCCGCCTGATGGCTGAGCAGCCGGGTTCCCCTCCATGCTCTTCCACCGGCACTGTTGATTTTCCAAACCCGAAGCAGCAAAGTAAATTAGGGTTTACATTTTTGGTCTGTATTATGTGTCTAGCTTGATGAAATGGAAACTGTTTCAATTGCCCTTTGCAACTAAACTCCGATTCTCCCCTTTGCTTTTTGATTATTATGTTGTGCTTCAGTTAGTGTTTTGATTAGTATTTCCTGTTTTCCGCAGATTCTGAGAAACTCTCCCCCAAGGGGAAGAAGGAAGTCCCAGAGGAAAAGAAGGGTTTTTTCAACGGAATTTTCAATAGAATTGATCAGAAATACAAGTCTATAGGTAAAAAGAAATCTCGGGCGTGCTTATTTTCTTATGAACTAGGAAGCTGTCATTGCAAATTATTTGAAAATGGTGGTCATATTGGATGTAATGATGAGTAATATAGAAGAATACCTTTTTCATGACTTACTTGTTTAACTTGTGCGTGTGTGTTCTGGGGTTTTTAGACTTGTGTTGCAATGCCAAACATATGCTCTCTAACTTGAATGATGTTTGCTCGGGCCTGCGATGATTTAATTTAATTTGCTGTGCTTGTGTGTCTAGGAATTAATGATGTATCTACTTTGTAGTTTATCTTGGAATTTAAGGGGGACCACCACCAACATTTAACACTTGAACTCTACTTCGGATTTCAGATCATGGAAATTTTCAACTGGTTCTAATCGCCTCACTTTTGGTGATAGGGCTAATTTTTGTGTACTTTTCTTTTGGTCCGGGAGAGCAGCAGCAGGTAAGAATAACTTAAGCAAATTACAAGGACTAATTGTTTTAAATTTTTTATGTGGGTGAAGTTGGGTTGGGTTGGGTTGAGAACTTGAGATAACATGAATAACTGCATTCCATAGATGGGTGCAATGATTTCAGATGGATGAGAAATGAACCTTGTGCTGCTTAACACATGATGGCATTGTAGTCTTCATTATTTTCATGAATGGGGAAAATGGAAATACAAAAGAGACTATTATGTTAAACTAGATTTGAGTCTTGTATAATTTATTATAATTATAATAATACTACACTGGCATAGACCTAGGGGAGCTTTGGTATAACAGTTGAAGTTGTTGAAATTAGCATTTTGTAACTGCAAGTTAATGCTGCCTATTTTAGACTTACAACAGGTTCGGCCCTTCCCTGGACCCTGCCATGGCTGGTGCGCTTTATTTGTTTAGTATTTTCTCTAGTGCTCACTTGGGTAACTCTTATGATTTCTTTCCTTCTTGCTTGTCTCTATCCATGGATACTTGTATATAACTAGAGTCTTTTTCCTCCCTTTTCCTTATCCTTTACACGAAGCTGCATTAATGGATAAATTTCAACTCATGCATTACTCTGTAAATTTTTATTTGGCTTAAGTCACTGTTGACTTTGATTTGGTGGTTGAAAATTTGTGTATATCTGTGAGTTAAGCTTTTTGCTGCTGTCATCGACTGCTTTTGTTGAAGGTCCATTAAAAAAGGTTGTTATTAGGATATATTTGAGGTTTTTATATCCCACTGATTTCTAGCATCTGGTTCAAGTCTTAAACTAGCTTGAGTTTTAAACATTGCTTGGCATTTCTATAGATCTTATTTGTTCTGAGGGTATCTTTGTATGATAATTCGGATGTGAATCCAATCAAATGCCTTTTGGCTATGTGATCCCTTTCTAGGGTGTCTGGATATTTTTGGTTTGTTTTTCATTGTCATCTTCTTGCTGAGTTGGACTAGAATTTGTTTCTTTGCAGATTAGCTTTCAGGAGTTTAGAAATAAGCTATTGGAACCAGGATTAGTAGACCATGTTGTTGTCTCAAACAAATTAGTTGCCGAAATATATGTAAGGAGCTCTCCCCGTGGTCAAACAGACAGTGAAATGGTCCAAGGGACCCTCCTTCCAAAGGGATCTGGAGGCCAATACAAATATTTTTTCAATATTGGAAGTATTGAGTCTTTTGAGGAGAAGTTAAAGGAAGCACATGAAGCACTAGGCATTGACCATCATAATTATGTACCTGTTACATATTCTTCTGAAAAGGTTTGGTACGAGGAATTGATGGAATTGGTTCAACTGTTGTTTTCGGGATATTTCCTATATAAGATAAGTAGAATGCTACCCAGATTTGATGTTGCCCATGTTACTAAAGTAGACAAAAATGCCAAAAACAAGGTCAGTAGCTTTCTTATTCTTGTACAAATGATGGTTATTGTTTTTTAAGAGCATGCTCCCTAGACGCGGTATGGGTGAATAACTTGGTAATAAGTTCATTCAAGAGACTATATTTTTAACTTTTAATATTAACTTGGCCAGGTCTATTTCAAAGATGTTGCTGGCTGTGATGAGGCAAAAGAAGAAATTATGGAGTTTGTCCACTTCCTCAAGAACCCAAAAAAATATGAAGAACTTGGTGCAAAAATTCCGAAAGGTGCTCTTCTGGTGGGTCCTCCAGGCACAGGAAAAACTCTTTTAGCAAAAGCAACTGCAGGGGAGTCTGGTGTGCCATTTCTTTCTATATCTGGTTCTGATTTCATGGAAATTTTTGTTGGTGTCGGGCCATCTAGGGTGAGAAACTTGTTTAAGAAAGCAAAAAAGTGTGCTCCCAGTATAATATTTATTGATGAGATTGATGCGATTGGTCGTGCAAGGGGACGTGGAGGTTTCTCTGGAGCAACTGATGAGCGCGAAAGTACTTTAAATCAATTGTTGGTGGAGATGGATGGTTTTGAAACAACTGCTGGAGTTGTTGTGCTGGCAGGAACAAATAGACCTGAAATATTAGACAAAGCCCTACTCAGACCTGGGCGATTTGACCGCCAGATAACCATTGATAAACCTGACATTAAAGGTCGTGACCAGATATTTCAGATCTATTTGAAGAAGATCAAACTTGACCATAAGCCTTCATATTTTTCACAACGGCTTGCAGCCCTCACTCCAGGATTTACTGGAGCAGACATTGCTAATGTTTGCAATGAAGCTGCTCTGATTGCTGCAAGAGGTGAAAAAACACAAGTCACAATGGGTCATTTTGAGGCAGCTATTGATAGGATCATTGGTGGTTTGGAGAAGAAGAACAAGGTACACCGTTTTAAGTTTTTATGTTATTACTTTCCTTTCATCATCATGTGAGCAAAATGAAGGTTTAGCATAAAATATTATGTATTTCGACTGGGGAATGAAAACGTCCCTGAGTGGACCATCCATCATAATATGCAGAAATCGTTTATTTTTATTTTATACTGTAGCAGAAATAGTTGTTCTTAGGCTTGTTGCAATTTAAGACTTCAATGAATTGAAAATATTGAACTGAGTCTGGAGCTCTCATTTTGCTTTTTCAGTTACTTGTTGAAGTTTATCTAAATACCCTGTTTCTTATCTAGGTAATAAGCAAGCTGCAAAGGCGTACTGTTGCCTACCATGAATCAGGCCATGC
Organism: Acmispon strigosus; assembly: GCA_030819835.1. Lineage (NCBI taxonomy): Eukaryota > Viridiplantae > Streptophyta > Magnoliopsida > Fabales > Fabaceae > Acmispon > Acmispon strigosus. The sequence goes on from JAUAMA010000004.1 coordinate 64,182,727, forward strand.
CGTTGCTGGTTGGTTCTTGGAACATGCTGAGCCCTTGTTGAAAGTAACTATTGTTCCTCGTGGAACTGCAGCTCTTGGATTTGCACAGTATGTTCCAGAAGAGAACCTTCTCATGACAAAGGAACAGCTTTTTGATATGACTTGTATGACCCTTGGTGGTCGGGCTGCAGAGCAGGTTGTTTAGCATTTCCCATTTCGTTTACTTAACCGTTTTCCTCTCCTGTTTTTTCATTAGCCCTTTTTGCTGTATGACTAATGCTGATCTTTCTAGTGAAAGAGTGTAATGTGTTTGGGATTGTTAAAGAAGTCTCACATTGGCTAGTGATATGACTATATTAGTCTTTATATAGGATAGAGCATTTTTCACTTTGGAGCAAGTTTTTGGGGGCGAAGTTAGACTTGGTCAGAATTCTAAGACAGACTTTAAGCACATTACTTATTATATTTTTCAATTACAAATTTTATTACTGCCTTATTTATTCTATTCTGATGCTTCAGCGCCTTCAAAGCCATGAAATGAGAAAATGATTGTTTCCCTCCCTTGTTACTACTGCAGGTTCTCATAGGGAGAATCTCAACAGGAGCACAAGACGACTTGGAAAAAGTGACCAAGATGACTTATGCTCAAGTGACAATTTATGGTTTTAGTGACAAAGTGGGCCTCCTCTCTTTCCCTCCGAAAGAAGACTCGTTTGAGACGTCCAAGCCATACAGCAGCGAAACTGCTGCAATGATTGATAATGAAGTGCGAAAAATGGTGAACGAAGCATATAAACATACAGTAGAGCTAATCGAGAAACACAAGGAGCAGGTTGCTCAAATTGCAGAGTTGCTGCTTGAAAAAGAAGTACTTCACCAGGACGACTTGCTTCGAGTTTTGGGTGAGCGTCCCTTCAAGGCTAGTGAACCCACCAATTATGATAGATTCAAGCAAGTTTTTCAAGAGGATGAGGATAAAAACATAGAAAGCACTGTTGATGGGCCTGAGGAGGGTGGTGAGGTCGTTCCCACATAGTTAAATAAGTTCATGTTTTTTATTTTTAGTGTACATGAATATCATGTTTTTGTGAATATCATGTTTTTGTAAATATCATGTTTTGTTCTCCATGTTTACATCCATATTTGGTACTCAATTCTTGAAACTTGGCCATGGCCTTTGGCTCAGACTTTGCCAAGGAGAAGGTGAATGGGTGCCTACATGAAATGTTCCAGTCAGTCTGTTAAATGCATTTACTTGTTCATCTTGGCATGATCTTGTTTTTTGATTTTTGGTCAACATCTCTCGGTGTTGGCCAACATGTTTTGTTCTCATGTTCACATATTTTTGGTACTCAATTACTAAGATATGTGTTAGAGCTTACATATAAGTTTGGCCACTCAATTAATAGTGGAAGTTGATGATGTAAAGAACATTTAGTTTACATAGTTGACAATATGTTCTTAGTTTAATGTAAGTTTTTTTAAAGAGAGATAAGTCATGTGAAAGAATAAAACTCATCTATGATCTAAAAAAATCAAATCAAAGTTTAAAAATATATTTCTTAATTTTTTATCAATAGTTAATAATTTAATATATCTTATTTTTTAAAAATAAAATTTACCGTTTTCTCATAATCGGTACTCCTCTTATTTAACAAGAGTTTAATTTTTTTGACATCCATAATTATATATAGTTATCTATTTTTTGAAATCAAATATAAAATGATTTTTTTTCCCTTAACAACATTTTATGAAAGAGGAACCTAGATATAAAATCTTGGGTTCGTTTATCGATTGAATTAAGTTCAAAAGAATGGATTTCTGTTTAAGAATGATGTGTAAAAGTAAGTTAAAAAAATGTATGTAGTGTGAATAGAACAAATAAAATCACTTTTTGAGATAAAATTACTAAAATGGAAAAAAATGATAGATATAATATAAACATTGGAGTTCAAAATGTGTAATATTATAAATAAACACTTAATATATTTTCGTCTTAATGGAAAAATATTTATCACAATACTTTGTCAAAACACACTTTTTAAAGTTTAAAATACATTATTATTTGATCGAAAAATATGTAAACAAAATGACACATGTTACAATGCATACTTACACACTTACTTACTATATTCTTAATTTATAAGTTAATTTTTAAGAGTTTTTTTATCCTTAAATAGTAAATACTATGTTGTCATTTATGTCGGGATCGTGGCATCCAATCACGTCGTGCTCACCTCCTAGAACGATGGGCCAATCATGTCTTAGTTCGCCGTCGTGGCTAGAGAGGCCGATATCACGACTGATTTCACAAAGGTTGTAATGGGATCGCGATGCTACATGAAAATGACCTAGGGTTAATAGGGAAGACAACTCACACTTATGAAAATGTCCTCTACTTGAAAAAGATCAAACTTCCAGGATTTGCTGGAGCAGACATTGCTAATGTTTGCAATGAAGCTGCTCTGATTGCTTCAAGAGGTGAAGAAACACAAGTCACAATGGAACATTTTGAGGTAGCTATTGATAGGAATAGGATCATTGGTGGTTTGGAGAAGAATAACAAGGTACTTTGTTTTATGTTTCTATATTACTATTTCGGATGGTATAGGAAAAGAGGGGTGGAGGCTGGGTATTCAAGCTTATAGAAGTTCAGCGCATTATATTATAGGCGTAGTTGTAGCCTTCATTTTTTGCATATCACTTTCCTGTCATCATCATGGAAGCAAAATGAAGCTTTAGCATAAAACATAGTTTAGTTGTTTCGATAAATTAATGACAAATCATATTGATAAATTTCAGCTACAGAAAGAAAATGTTTGCCTTCACTACTCATAACTCCAAAGTTTTTGGTTTATGTGTAATCTGTTTGGTGTATCCATTAGTCTAATGGATAATGAAGTGCATTGTAGCTTATAGAGGAGCACAAATTAAAGGAGCAAGTGATTCAAATTGCAGAGTTGCTACTTGAAAAGATTTGGTTCGAGTTTTGGGTGAGTGTCCCTTCAAGGCTAGCTAGTGAATCGACCAAATATGATAGATTTATTTCGAAAGGAAAAGGAAAAAGAATGCATGTTCTTGATCATCTTATTCAGCCTTCAACTCTTGTCTAAATGGCTTGTGAAGTTTTTCCATGTGATATTTGTCCCTATCATACTTAGGCTTGAATCACACTTTATACTGCCATGTCATATTTGTCTCTTGTTATGGAAATAAGGTCAACCAAGGTAAGGTATGAACACCAATTTAAAAAATCCATTTCACCAATGAAGGTGTCAGTGTGTTGAAATTAATGATTTTAATAAGAACGCATAAGTATGTTATAAATAATATAATGAACTAGTTGTAATCAAAGGTGTGACGTAATGGTTAGTTCATTTCGACTTGTTAATCATGAGGTTGAAGTTCGATCTTTATCCATGGGAATGAAACGTATTTAGACTCACTTAAAAAAAACTATAACCACCGAAGAGTCATCATCGGTGACTACAAAAGTGAGTTCATAAGCTGAACCTATTTTTTAAGATTCCATCAGATTTAGAATAGACTTCACTAATAGAAATGGTAATTATCAATTTAAAAAGATCATTCTTTTGTTCTTGTTTAAATGCAGAAGACCATTCATTTTAATTATTGCACCAATATGATTCAGGTGATCAAAGACCAGGCTTATGGTCGTGTCTTTTTAATTTGAAATTGATTGTTTTAATAAAACTCACTCACGCGGTGTGTTCATACATATTCCTTTTTTTTTTTAATGGGTGTTCACACATATTCCTTATTCTTTAACTTTAACGTGAAAACAAATACAAATATTCCATTAGATTTCTTTCTAATTTAATATTAAAATGTGAAAGCAAACTTATTTAAAAATTAAACTACCTGCAGTTAAACTTATTGGGTCATGAATCAATCAAGTTGTAACTTAATTATAATTCAATCATAATCTAATTTTGAATTTGTTTACTTTAAAGTGATTATATTTAAAAGAGTTTTAAAAGTACAAGGCAATTAAATCGTCATCATAAAATGCTACCATCGAAGTAAGTATAGGGATGAAATGGAAGTAAGTACATGAATAGGGATGAAATGGAAGTAGCTCATTACCGTCACCATAGAACTATGATATAGTATCCATCAGGCTCAAATCATGGTAGAGGCAAATTAATAAGTAGACAAGACTAAGAATTTCATAAAGTCTATTTAGTTCAAAAGAGTAGGCTTATGTCATTTAAAAAGTTTTATAAGTCTAACATGTAAACCTATTTAAATAAATATAATAAATATAAATTTATTATATTATTTTACATCAAATTTTTAATAAATATCTTAAATTATATACCTATTTATATGTTTAAAGATGTTATATTATATGATGATTTAATCATATAAACTTATTTAGAAATGGATAACTTATTTACTTATACTTAGACGATATAATGATTTTAATATACTTTGACTTGTTAGTCTATAAGTTTGTTAACATATTTACAAATAGATTTATCAATCTACTCGTATATCTTATTATTAACATCCCTTTAAATAGATTAACAAAGATGACTTTAAAAAAGATCATGCTCAAACCTAAAACAAACCTTATTATAGGTGACATGTCAAGCTCAGACCTTAAATTTTTAAGTAGATCATGTCTATTTAAGCAAAATTTACCTAGCTCATGTCTATCACACTCCGTTCCTATTTAACTGTGCGCTTTTAGAATTTTTTTTTCCTATTTAACTGTCCACTTACCATTTTAAAACAACATTAAACGCTTGTTTTCCAATAATACCCTCCTATCAATATTGTTATTATAATAAAGTCTTGATATTTCCAATGCCCCACTATTCATGTGAGAGGAATAATAAATAAAGTTAAAAGGGAAAAATAGTAAAAAACATCTTTTAATTTTAATATTCAATAAAATTGATTGCTCTTCTAATTTCTGTGTTTCTTCTCTCTCCAAACATATTAATAAGAACGTAGGCAATATTATATTCTCTCTCTTATAAAGTAAAGTGTGGATGGAATATTATTGAATGAGAATGAGTCTTCTACTTTCAATATTTTTTTTTTCATACTTTCAATGTTATCGAGAAGACGCGTAAGATTAGAAATATTTGATTGAACAAAAAACAGACGCCAGGACAACGTATGTCAATATATTAGTAAACACGTGATACAAGTCAGAAAGGGACGGTTTAGGAAAAAAATTGGTTTATTAACCAAATTACACTCGAAAGCGTTTCAGTGTTATATGATTATATGTATTCTTACAATTCAAATACGAATATTTGTTATACACCAAAAAAAACTCGAATATTTTTTTTAGTCTTGACCAAGGTATCCTACAGCCGGTTGTTGTGAGACTAATTCTTCGCCTCACGGTCAGCGAAAAAAATAAAACAAATGCATTGGTTATTATTTTCTAATTTTATATTTTTCTGAAGAAAAAACAAAATTAACTCAAAATAAATCAATTATTATCACTTAAAGAGCTATTGAGTTATCCGTGCTAGGGGAGTATCAAAAGATTTCTCCCTAAAAATAAAAATAAAGGATGTAATCTGTTTTTTTAGAGAAAAAGACGTAATTTGGAATGTGATATAAAAACATAAAATAAAATGAGAAAATGTGTTGAAATGAAATATAAGAGATAATGCTTGTCGTCCCATAAAAGAAGGACATCATTTACTTTCGAAAGCAACTAAAGTAATTGTAAAAAAAGACTGTTTATTAAAAAAAAAAAATCCTAATAAAGCTAACTTTCATCGTAATTATTTTTACATATAAGAGTATAAGACTTGAACTCAACCCTAAGAATCAAATATATACACTTCAATCAATCATTCATTACTTTATGTTAATATTACATTATTATGTTTATTATTTGAGAAGAAAATAAAGAATTAAGAATTTTAGATATATTAAAATTGATATAAAAGAGCCAATTTTAAAAGTAGACGAATTTGATTAGTTCAAAAAAAATTTAAAGAACCAAAAAAACACATATTTCAAACTAGAGAACCAAAAGTTCAATGAAGTCACAATTTAAAATATATATACTAAAATAAAAAATAAATTGTTGATTTTTTGTTTTAATTACAAGAGGAAAATTAACGCCAAACAAAAATTTGTGCAAAAATAAAAGAAGGAGAACATACACTTCCAAACACGATGCAGAAAATTGGCAGAGAATTGTCTCTAAACCGCATGACGAGCCAAAAACTTGTGTTATTCAATTGGTGAATGAGCATGGAGCAAGATTATGATTGTTTGAAATGTTTCTCTAGCCCAAGACAAACCCGTGTGGTCGTTATTTTGGAGGGTACGAACAGCAGCTGAGCAATTTGAGACTAAGCTCCTAGTTAGGCAGGTTTTAAAATTAATTTTCCTTCACTCTCTATCCGACAATCTTCACTATTTTCCCAAAAATATTGCTAGTAAACATATAAATATTATAAATATCTATAATAGTTTCATTTTTTTCTTTATCTTTATCTTATTATCTCATCAATTATATATCACTTTAACTATTTACTTATCTTCTTTTCCTTCTATGTGCCCACACCTAAAATATATCTATGAATTATAACTCGCAAACATAATTAATTAAGGAAAAACATATCATTTGACGCCACAAAGTCTGAGAAGTCGTCTGCGTGATAAATTAAAGACTCAACAAAGTCAAAATGCTTTGAGCGAACGCGATTCTCTCTGTTCAACATCAACAACGTTCTCTTCTTCTTCTTCTTCTATTTAAACTCTTCTTCCCTCTATTCATTCATTCTCCATTCTCTCTTCTCTTCATTCAATCTTCATCTTTCTCTCTCAATTTCGCTCACCACCTGCAGTAGTAGTAGTAAGTTGTTACATTCTCTCTCGCTTTTCGATGCCCCATCTCTCATTTCTATTTCTAGATCTTCTCTTTCTCTATAAAAAACTCTACTTTTTCAATTAATGTGTGTGCCTGTGTTAGGGGTTTATTGTTTTCTCACTAATTGCTTTTCACTTGCAATCTATCTAGCCTACAAAACTCAAAATTGCAATGGAAGACGGCCACATTTTCCACCAAGTTTCAAACCCAAAATATGATTGTCTTCTATTTGGTAAGCGCTTCACATAACTGCTCATTTTTTTTTTTTTCTTTTCACTTATTTAATCATTGTCCTAAGTAACTTGTTTTTGACAATTTCAGATCTCGATGACACCCTTTATCCTTTGAGTTCTGGAATATCAGCCCAGATAGCAGCAAATATTCAAGGTATTGTATTTTATGTGAGGGATTTGATGTGTATAAAAACATTTTGGTATTCAGGTTTTGTTTTTGTTATTCTTATTATCATCATTCATCATCATTTAAATTGGGTGTTTTTTCAGAGTACATGCTTCAAAAACTTGGGGTAGAGGCTGCTAAAGTTCCTGAGTTGTGCTTTTCATTATACAAGACCTATGGGACAACAATGGCTGGTCTAAGGGTATTGTTCATTTAATCTTTCAGTTAGTTATGTTAAAACAATTTCTTTGTGCAAAGATGATGATTAACACTTTTGTCTCTTGTCCCCAGGCAATTGGTTATGACATTGACTATGATGACTTTCACAGGTAATTTGTCTTTACATATTTGTTTGATTGTCAATTTTTCTACTTGGCCATTCATCTTGTTCAAGTTGAAACCACATGATATGGGAATCTTAAACTTTTTTTTTTTGTCTTGAGCAGTTTTGTTCATGGGAGATTGCCATATAAGAATATGCTGAAGCCAGACCATGTTCTCAGGGGTATTTTGCTAAGCGTTCCTGTTAGGAAAATTGTAAGATTCTGTGTTATTTTTTATGGTGAATCTGATTGAGAGCAAGTCTCTCTATATTGATATTATGTATTGATATGTATCCATTCTTGGTTTCCCTTTTCAGATTTTCACCAATGCAGACACGGCTCACGCATTGAGGGCGCTTCGAAGCCTTGGACTGGAGGACTGCTTTGAAAGAATTATAAGCTTTGATACTTTGAATTCCTTCAACAACATCAATACTCCTAGTGATGATAAAGATGGCAGTGAAACGAAACCAATCACCGCAGAAATTTTTGATTTTTGTGAGTACACGAGACGGTCTGATTCTGATATGGGGCTTCCAAGGACACCGGTTGTCTGTAAACCCTTTGAAGATGCATTTGAAAAGGCTTTCAAGTTGGCTGACATTGACCCTCAGAGAACAGTAAGAGCATAGATACCTCTCTAATTAGTCGTTTTGCTTCTTTCTTATGTCTCAAATCTTTGAGTACACACTTATTAAATTTGTCCTATGGTAATTTTAACATGGACAACTAATGATTAAATGGTATCATGCACAGAAAGGGAAACCTTGTCACTGTTTTTATTTTCTGCATTTTCACTATTTTGCTCTTCAGCCTAAATTTTTTCCATCTCCCTTTCTATTCTTCAGACATCTCTTTGTGACAAATGATATTATTTATTAACTTCATTGTTTTTTCTCTTTTCAGTTGTTCTTTGAGGACAGTATCCGCAATTTGCAGACAGCCAAGCGCTTGGGCCTCCACACAGTCGCGGTAAGTACTGTTGTTATTTGTGTTACTGATAAATTCAAGTCTTCTTATTCTTACATTGTAAAGTTTGTGAGTAGTTTTGTTTTTCCTTGAGTGCATAAGTTAAATAGCTTTGAAATACATTTTGATCTGAATACTTTTCAGTTTCACAATTAAAATAAAATAACTTGATACAATGCAATGTGTTTTAAATGTGAAATCCTACATGGATGCAGGTGGGTACATCTGCTCGTAGTACAGGAGTGGATCATGCATTAGAGAGTGTCCATAATATCAGGGAGGCATTTCCAGAGCTCTGGGAACCCAATGAGAAGCATGAAATTGTCAAGTATAAGGTTGCTGTTGAAACATCAGTGAAAGCATAGTTAGAAGTTTAAGCCAGCCTTGTGAATTATTGGTGGTCCCTTGTATTGTAGTGTTAATTGTTATTTATATTTGGTATATTTAAATAAGAATCTTTGTTTAATTTAACAATGTACCTTAGCTTAGAAGTTTAACCGCTGTAAGTTGGTGGTGGTGCCTTTGTAGTTTGTATTGTGTTGGCACCTAATGTAATTGTTAATTTACATTTGATGTGTTTAAATAAGTATATTTATTCAATTTTTGTTTCAATACACAACAATGTAACATAGCTTGAAAGCAATTATCTCTCTTACATAGCTGCTAATAATTCATTCAACGTGTTACTTAAGGTGATATTAATGAAATTAGCATCTTGGCACATGGTTTCTCATGTTACATAGATTCAATCATGTAACTGAAGTTTGCAAATACAACATATCTGCTTGACACTTGCAACTAGCAAGTTTAGTATGTGTTTGGTTCAGAAGACGTGTTAGGAGAATTGATTTTGACCAAAATTGATTTTAGGGAAATTGCACATGACAAACATGAGTTAGTGTAGTACATACGAAAATGGTAAATGATAGAAATGAATGACATGACAAAGTGATAATTGATTTTGGTTTCAGCGCAAAGGCTACAACCCTTTGCTTCAATAGAAATTCCACTCAATTCTAAAACGTCTCAAAATATCACTTATGATAATATGAAATCCACTATTAAAATGTTAATTCACTTTATAAGGAATATTTCAGTTTGTGTTGAATTTGGTAATTCACCACCACAAAAAGATAATGGTAACCCCGCTGTTAACTACTTCAATTTAGTAAGACAGAATTTATTTGAAAGTGAAGTGATTTTTTCTTGGATATATTTGAGAAAAATGATTTTTGTAAAGTTATAAAATTTAGCTGTGAAATCCTACGATTAATTATGATTCGCTATGTAGAAACTAGGTTGTGTAGCTTCGTCACAAATTTAATTCTGGAGTTGAAAATAATTGTGAAAAAAATTAACCAAACACCCAAGAATCAATGAGTGGATCTAATCAATTTTGATGTTTGCAACCTGCATTAGAACCCCCATAAGTAAATCAAGCAAAACTTCAATCAATCTCCCAAAACACACTACACTAAATGCATGCATATATCGTCATGTAGCTGCTCATAGACAAATATGAGTCGGAAGAGAAAGTGAGGTGTGAATAACTACGTAAAAGAAAAAATACATATAAGTAGCCTAGTAACAAGAATCAACTTAATGTATACTTCTTTCCCGTGAAAGCTTGAAATTTTGGTTCTTCTTTTTGAGATGACTCTTGACTTGTGCTTTTCAGAGAAGCCTATTACGAAAAAAATTGGTAGATCATGTCAATAAACCATATGTTGAAATTAATTCTCTGTTGCACCACAAAGATTATTATTACAGATAAAACTCACCTTTGGCTGTGTTGGAGTCTTGGGTGTTTTTGCATTTGACCCAAACACAAGCTTTCCAGAAGCTCTGTTGGACTTGGTTGCATTTGTGGTCTGTTGCGGCTTTCGCATTGGAGGGGGAGTTTGTTCAACTGATTGTGTTGAGGGCTTGCCATCCAAACGTCTTCCTGAACCGGCGAATGGGATGACCCCGGGTTTCTTTGTTGTCTGCACATCTTCATCTGAAATGCAGAGACTATAGTCAAAATTTCTGATGAATTTTAGTGCATGTATGGTTTCACTATTGACACACAATCCAAACACACGTTTACTTAATTGATTCTAAAATCAATTGCAGGGAGAAGCTTCTGTTGGCCGTTTTTAAGTATCAAAATTGATTATGAGAAAAGAGAAACTAATTCGAGTATATTATACCAGAAGTGATTATAGAGCATTTGAATGTTGAACCAAACATGCTGTTACACTACAAAATGCTAAAGTTGCTTAAAGCATAATCCACAACACTACAAGAGATGATAAAAGAATCACAACCTTGTGGGATTTCAGCAGGTAGCAACTGTTTCTCAGGTTCTTCATAGTCAAGAGGTGGTGCAAAATCAACTTCACAGTCTGTTTCAATTATGCTGACTGCAGCAGAGGGTTTAGTTTCAACCACATCAATGTAATACTTCTTGTTGTTGTAAGCAATCATTATAGTGTCCCCGGTTGTTAAACATGAGTAGTTCCTCAATGTTATCTCTAACCTGCAAATTACCAAGGGGAAGAATTAGGATAGTATTCATTGAAACACAGTTACAAGATTTAAGAAAGGTGGAACTAGATGTGGTGTCTGAATCTATACATGGCTTTTGGATTGGAGATATCCAAAAATTCCTTGGTGTGAGGCTGTAGCTTCACAAAGCTTGCTTTTACAAGCTTGGCACTTTTCACATTCACAATGGCTCCCTCTTGTAGGCGCATGTTTTCCATCATCTGATAATTACAACACCAAAACATTATAAGTGTGTGTCTCGAATTGATTTTGAAGAATCAATTCTGAAAAGAGGCCTTAGTGTTTCAGAATTGATGCTATAAGCAAAAGAAAGACACATAAATAAATGCAAGGAAAGCAAATGTCATACCCAGTTTGGCATATATATGAGTCCCTCATCAGCAATGAATTCTAGGACTCCACAGTGAGTAACTCTTTCAGCAGAAGGATTCCTCAGTTCAAAAAGCATAGGGTACTCTATGTTCAAACGTGCTGCAAAGTTTTCACATGAATAAGAGTTACTTATTTAGCAAGAGAGAAAAAAAGAATCAAATAGTTGAGCTCAGACAAGTATAGACACTTACCAAGTTTTTCTAAGGCAGAAGGGGGCATGATAACTGCAAGCAAAAAGAATTTCCATTAGCAATTTTACAGGCATCAAAAGCTATCAAAATTTCACATCAAAGACTAAAATGTAAGGTGTTGGTACACATACTTTTATCACCGTTTTCCAGATTTGCCTGCAAAATATCCAAAGTCAGGATCAGTTTAATTTGAGGTTGGAATCAAGTGCAAGGATTAAATTCATTTATTCTTGATTATTGGATACTTATTAGACACAAAATTTCATATGATATTGTGTGACATAAAAGAATTCAAAATTTCTTATTTTTTCTAATAAAATACCAAGTTAGAATAGTTTCTCCTTATTTTAAATTATGACCAGAAAAAAAATTGGTTTGAGAAGTAATTTAGATATACATCAGGTGAGATCAGTGATGAAATTCATACCCTGTTAATGGAGGAGACAGGGTAACAACGGTAATAGTGTTCAAAGAGCTCATCGTGGTAGTAACCCCAGTAATCGTGCTCCAAATCCTGCAAAAATAGAAAGAAATATAGAGTTAACACATGACCCCTTCATTATAATAAGCAGCAAAAACCACTATCACATACTCAATTTCATCCCTAAACATGATATTGAAGATACTATCAAAGAGTTAATTAGAGGAATTGTTAATGTTTGAATATATCGTAGAAAACCAATATGAACCCAAAATCACAATAGACAAAATAAATTTTCATTAACTTTTACGAGTGTCTATTATAATTTTAGTTTCACCGTGATTTATGCACATTGATAATAGAGTAAACCCATATCACCTATGCATTTAGGTTTAAAGTTTTCTATTTACCATATTGGAAATCGTTGTACAGCAAAGTGACGAAGTTCAAAGCTACGATGAAAACTTGCAAGACAAGTAAGAAAAGTATAATACTACGTTTGGAATGAAGTTTTAGGTTTTCCAAAACCAGTCGAGTCTTTAATTTTTATAGGGTTTCCAAGGACCACTCAAGTGGTTGACGACCCAAGCCCATATTCCATATCATGAAATAAGATAAAATCACATTTTGAAATAAACGCGGAGATAATGAGATTTATATTTTATTTTGAATTTTAAAAATAAAATATATCAATAAGATGAAAATATGTTCAAATAATTTTGAAATAAATGAAAGTTTGTTGTGATTTATCTTTTATTTTAAATTTTTAGAAGTGAAGGAGATCCTTTAAAAAAAAAATCTTAATGAGATAAAAAATTACTCAAATAAGAGATGAGATTTACAGAGAGAAAAAGCATCTTGATTTTAAATTGAATATTTTGTACATAAGATTAAAACTTTTACTTTTTTTTAAATTTAGTAATATTTAAATTACAAAATTTAGTTTTTTTTGAAACGAAATTACAAAAATTGGGTTACTCTTTCTTTAATCATATCTAACACTCTATCTTGTCAATTCCACAAATTTTTTTTCAAAAATAATTTAGCATTACTTCAATTTTATAGGTTCTCAATCTCATTGTGACTTTGTAAGCAAGCTACTTCACATAAACACTAGTCTTTGTACCTTTTTAGCCAGCAACAAGCCGACGACACTGCTTTTTCCTTTTTATTTTTTTATAAATTGTAAAACTTAAGCTACTTTTTTTTTCTAAATTTAAGTTAATCATTAATTCCATTATTGATACACTTATGCTTTCCTGTTTTAATATTATGTTTATTGCACTTATTGTATATGTTACACTTATCATATTAATTATTTGTCTATATACAAAAAAAAAAATTGTCTCAGTGTAATTTTAGGGTATCAAAGGGGAAGACTTAATTAGAAATCAAATATGATAAATATTAAAAACTTCGTTAGGTTAGCTATATATTATTACTAGTTGGATTTACCTGTGCGAGGCACATGTAACTTTGGATAAACTAAAATTATTGTGTGTGAAATGATGTATTTTTATAATTTCTTATATATGTTGTTGTGAGGTCAACAATAGTGACCAATACTGTAGCCGTGAGAAATAGTTACGTAGCAGTAAACAGTTGGCGACAATTTGCGTTTAACTCACATGGCAAGGATCGAAACCCCCATTTGTAATAAATTTTATAAATATTAATTATTTAATTTTTTTTTTTAAGAATCTTAAGATTTGGTTAAAAATTTGATATTAATTATACTAATTGTTAATAAAAATTCATATTTAAAAAAAAATATTTAATTTGGTATTAATTAGTTATGATTCATTCCTTATTTTAAAATTTGGTTAAATATTTGGTATTAATTAGTTAGGGTTCGTTTCTTATTTAACATTTGTAATTAATATCAATTTTTGTTCCTATTAAAATTTGGTATTAATTAGTTATGATTCATTCCTTATTTAACATTTTTAATAAATTTTATAAATATTAATTATTTAAAAAATATTTTTTTAAAAAATCTTAAGATTTGGTTAAAAATTTAATATTAATTAGTTATGATTCGTTCCTTATTTAATATTTAGGGTATGATCTTAGTGTGTAGGTCATAATGGGGGTAATTAGGATTTATACCTTATTTTAGTAGGTAGGAGGGTATAAATCTTCTTTTATATAATATATAGATAGATTTTAGGTCATATATTATTTTTAGTATTAATTATTTCTAACTATTCATTATTTTTAAATATTTTTTTTTACATAACTTTACAAGTTATTAGAAATATGGCCATTTTTTCACACTTATGATTTATCATAAATGAAAAACACAAAAAGATGCATCAAAATCTTCAATATATCGATTTGTGATATCCAAATTAGTTATTGTAATCAAATATATCCTTGATCTTCTCATAATAATAATGTCTGTATAGGATCAGAATCCTTTCAAAGATGTAACCAAAAAAAAAAAAATATGTAACCAAAAAAAAAAGAATCCTTTCAAAGTACAGTATGTACGTTTTTCTCTTCTTCCAACCGTAAGGATTTGGGTTGAGTTTTTACCATTTAACCATTAATTTATTTTTTAATCATTTAAGTCCTTATTTTTATTCTAGTACTCATTTCCTGAGATTTCAAATGTGGAGGAAAGATAACACATTTTAACAAACCCAAGGTTCCTCTGCAAATTAATGTTTTGGTTCCTTATATCTTATACTCAGCTGATATCTGTTATAAGATATAACTATCTGTTAAGGTGGTTTTTGTTATATTGGTTATTCCAATCTTCTAGAGGGAGCTGGATCCCATTAAAAGTACAGTTATAGTTAGAGATTAATCATTGGAATATGGTAGTCAGAGTCATGACAGTTGAGGATGACATTAAAAGATAAATGTAGATAGTCATGAATAAGCCTACCCCTGCCCCCACAAAAAAATGACCAGTTTTATTTTTGTCGTTAATCTTTATCTTTCTATCTATTTGGAAGAATCATTGAATTAAATTATGGATGAAATAGTTGGAAGGTGACAGGCATACACGGATCAACACTTGACGTCTGAAATTTTCTAGCCTCTCTCTATGCACCGATAACTATGGTTTAAGTATGACTTGAGATTCTTTTCTGTAAGCTTAATGAATAACCTCATTTGTTTTAAAAAAACTCATCTTATGATGCAGATTTTTTACCAAGTTTATCGATAGTAGTTATATTTTTATAGAAAAAAACAATTTTTTTCTTCATGTTTTTGTTTTTAATTGCATAATTATTAATTTTTTCAAACAAAATTTTATTAAAACATAATTCTTGAAAAAAAAACAGGCTCATAACTCTTGAAGACATGGGCTGTATGACAATTGGGTCGATTGAAGACACGAGCTCTGCCTAATCCTATGGGCCGGAACATAGAAGGCCCAAATCTGAACAAATTTAAATACCAGATCAAACATGAGATTTAATTGAAATTAGTTTAAAGTAAGAGTAGAAGTAGGTTGACCTTTGTTAAGGCATACTTAAATATGTCTGTCCTGCTTAAAAAGTTCAAGACCTGCTCCTAGTCTGTTGCTTGTCATACGTTTTTTTTAGATCTGAGTTTGATCTGTTTGAAAGTCTTGTCTGGTCTGATAGCTTATTTAAGAGTTTGTTTTATTGTAATACAATCAAGTAGACCGAAAATTAATAGTAAAATATCAACAAACTTATAGACTAATGAACTAAAATACAATAATATGATTATATGGTCTAATTCAAAGTAAGTAGGTATTAGTCATTTTTTATAGAAGTTTATATGGCTAAATCATTATATAGTCTAACACTTTTAATCATATAAATAAGTCAATAACTATATAGTTTTAAGATAGTATAATAAAGATTTAAAAAATAAAAATCCAAAATAATAAAATAATAAAATAAATTAATATTTACTTGAATACGCCGGCATGTTAGGCTTACAAGGCTTTTTGAGTGTCTCAAGTCTGGCCTTTTAAACTAAATAATCTTTTAAAAAAGTTTTGACCTTGTCTATTTAGTAATTTGACATGGGCTAGTCTGGGCATGATGTAGGTTAGATTGTAGGCCCTATCGGCGGGCTGACATACTTACATCCCTAATTCGTTGCATATTTTAATTTTTGAGATATAAAATTGAATTAAAATGTATTAAATTTTGATACTTTATTTAAATTTTTAAAAACTACTTAATTGGTAGAGATTAAAATATTTCAATTTGTTAAACGTTAATTAATGCAAGAAATTTAAATATTAAATTAAAAATTATTTAAAAATGTGATTGATATTAATAATTTAAATTGTTTGAATAAATTTAAATATTGAATTAAAAAATTTGGTTACAAAATTTAAATATTGAATAAAATTTAATAATATGTTTTTTTTTTGAAAGGATAATATGTTTTATTTGAATATCTTTTGATTGACTATATACTTATGAAAGTAATCCATATGATTATTATTTAACATAAAAATTTATGTCACGCAGCTTTATGAAAAACAATTGAAGATGTGATATCATGAAATTCAAGATTGAGTACTCAAATTTAATATATAAAAGGTAAATATTATGGAAAACAAAAATAAATTAACTTGACTAATTTAATAGCTTTGAATTTTGTTCTACCTGGGAATGGCATATATTTTTTTGTCAACACCTGGGAATGGTATAAGTTGGCTACCTACCTATCTGATGATTGACTCCCTAATTATTTTTATTTTTGTCATTGACTCCCTATGACCCTGTCATAGAAGTCATGCAATAACCAAAGTTAGCAAAGGATGCATATAGTAATGTGACAAGGAACCACCTCTTATTTTTCATTCTCCATGATTTATTTCTTTAGTTCTTTTGTACAGTTAATATACACCACATGTAAATAAAACCATATTTTAACATACTGTTTAACAAATGCAATAGTATATGTACTTCATTGAAGATGAATTAACAGTATGTGCTAACTCCTTTCTATTTTGCTTCTGTGTGTGTCGATTTAAACGTGCACATAAATGAAGATATTACTATTAGATATCCCCATCCAAACTCAGGTGCATGATTATCCAAGCCAGGAAGCAAAATCAGTATCTAAAATATAAAACTCAAATGCAGAAAGAAAAAATGAAGAGCACATTGTAAATGTTTCCATCGACCAAGGCACAAAACCTCTGAAATAAACTTTTCTATTAAGTGTACGAGTAAGAATATATCCAATCCTAGTATAAGTATATTCTGATTTCAAATTCAATACATTCAAATTCAAGATTAATATTCCTTACTTTACACACAAGCTATAAAAAATTCCCTAAGAGTGGGGGTTTAGTTGCTTTGGCCTTTGCCTAAGCAGGAACCCAACAAGAAACAGCATGAAGAATCCTCCCTTTCCATCCCTGCAAAACCCACTTGCCATCCTCATCCACAACAAAATCTTTATGATATTCCTTCTTCACCATTTCTTTCACTCTACTCAAGAGTTCAGGCGCCAATGGAAGTTGCTTGAACCCTGCTCTCCGGTTGCGAACCTGCCACTGCTTGTAGGTCTCTGGCCTTTCAACCCTCTCTGCACCCTCACACGCTATCACATTAATCGCATCCCTTCCAAATAACCCTTTCTCAAACATCAACCTGTAAGTATCTTCGCGCTGCACAGTAGCCTCGAACATGTCAAACAGTGATGAGAAGTGGAAGAGTGCCTCCCTGAACCGAGTCAGAAAAAACGGTGCATTGTAAGTGCCATTGATTACCCCATGTATGAAGATGTTTGGATTAACCCTCCTGATCAACTTCAACACAGCATCTCTCGGACAGTTCACAGTGACAGTTTCATCAGAGAGGTGCTTCAATCTGTACAAACAGTTCACCACGGTTACTTCTTCTTTCCCATCGATTTTGAGGTCCTCAAGTCTTATAGTTTCCCATTTCTGTGCAAGGCAGTTGTACTCAAATGGCACTCCAAACCTCGTGCAGTACTTCGCAAGGCGCCGCCCCGTCTCCTCAACCCTTTCTGTAGGCCTAAATCCCGGCTGAGGAAGATCAATTCCGGTAATCCGAAGCCTCGGAGGCCCACCGGGTCTTTCTGAGAGACGCTGGATGAGGCAAGGCCATTGGAAACCATAGAAAATCCCAAAGTCAATGATGTGAAGACTGCTCACATTCTGTACTAGCTTTAGAATTGTTCTGTTGGCCAAGAAATTTGTCATTCTCCAAAATGGAGATGCTGTGATGTACACTTTGTAAGCTTTCAACATATCAGCAGCGGATAAAGACTGAAGGAGTGTATACTTTGGTGTCCCGGCCGATAATCGTGTCTCAAGGCCATTGGCAACGTAATGAGCCAAACGCTGGAGTCCATCGCCAAGAGGTGAAGAGTTGTCCCTAATCTGCTTGAGTATTTCACTTGCATTCCTTTGGTCATAGCTAGCCACGGCCTGCGCACATTGAGTTAGCAGGGTCCATAAATCTACCGTTGAAGTTGGACTTGTCCCCTTTTTGGAACCTTTCTTTGAACGTGATGTCTTTCCATTAGAACCTCTAGAACCAGCAACCTGTGGTGGCTCATGATTAGAACAAAAAATGGATGGACTTTTACCATCCCTGCAAAGCAGCACCTCGTCGAACATTTCTGATAGCTCTGAATCATCAGAGTAAACAGCTGAGAGCTTGTTGCTTCTCTCCTCTTCTTCATGTGAGACATCATTCATAAGATGGCCTCTCTTCTCCCTCAATCCTTTGGTTACTGCGGAACCCCGAAGCACACCATCTTCAATCATCAGCGGCTTAACCTTCCAGCGAGTCAAGGTTCCATTTGAATAAAAGGCACCAGGTTGTTGTGTCCCTCTAAATGGATCCAGAGGCACTCCATCCAAAACCTCAGAGCTATGTCCTGAGGAATCAACAAGAGTTCTTTGCAGAAAATAAGACTCAAAATCACCAGCACCGTTAACACAATCAGACTCACATGAAGTATCAGTGGTGTTACTGCTATATCCCTCAGAACAAGTAGTAGTTCCCGCACCAAAACTATCATCTGGGTCAGGGTTATCATCACGGAAACAACCTTGGACTTGGCGCGGAGATGAAGGATAGCTACGACCCAGCACATCATAGAATGATTTTTCCGCAGCTTGAAGCCTCAAACAATCCTGCAACATGCAGGGTTTGCGCTCCAAATCGTCTTCTTCATCCATGAGGATATCGCTGATGTATCTGAGAATGGGATTGGAATGCTTACTGCTCTCTGCAGATTCTCCATTTGAGCTTGTACCACCAGCAGCAGCAGAAGAAGAAGGACCCGGATCACTGGCCAATTCTGAATGGTTTGAAGGGGATGATGAATCTTCCACCTTGAACCCACTACCTGGGTTCTGATTTGAAAACACTGATACAGGACCGTTTCCAAAGATGCATCCGTTCAGGGAACCAGGGAAATTTTCCAAAAGGGAATCCATAGAGATCATAATTGCTTACAAAAGGTTAAAACTTGAACAAGAAATTGCACTTTTTTACACAGATCTAGCTGGGAAAGGCAAAAATGATCTAAGAAGCCTAAAACACAGAAGAGAAACAGATCTAGTAATTGAACCAATGATATGTTGAACAAAGTGATTACAATAAACAACAAATAGTAACAACAAGGAGCGAAGTTCAGAAATCTAAACACCAATACAATACAAAACCCTAGTCCTTATGAATGATTGTAACGAACAAATATGAAACAGTGAAAATGAATAGAGAAAAACTAACAGAGGTTCTAGAAAATAGAGAAGGTAAGATTTTTGTGGAAGAGAAGGTGGGAGATTAGAGAATTGAAGTGAGGAGTGATGAGAGGAGTACCTGGCAGAGGGTTCATGAGGAAAGGGTTATCCCTTGCTATATAGTAATTTAGGGAAAATGGGGAACTATTTTTGTGATGCAGAACTAACTGAAGTTTCTACGAAGCCACTCAGCCGCCATCTCTTATAGCATATTCCATGTTGTAAAAAGTTGATAGCTCATTGCACAATTGTAATAATATTCATCTATCATTTATTAATTTAATCTCACTTATCAAATCATAATAACAAGGATCAGGACATAGTGCTTGTTCACTTAATCTATTAAATTTTTTTTTTCTCTCTCATAGTAGTACATAACTAATTTAAATTTTGGAAAGTTATTGCTTGTAGCGTGGAAATAAATAGGCCAGTGACCCGTTAAGGGCTTGCGGCCTGGCGCATCAAATGTCTGAATTATAATCTATTGAGCTCTATAAAATGACATTTTCTATTAAATAGACTTGTAAACAGGTTAATAGACTAAACCTATGACAAGCCACAGGGCAGATTTTAAAATTTAGCATTTGATAAGCCTTAGGCCAGACTTAAGCCGTAAGTCAGACTTGACCCGCTCAAAGTCTGGCTTGACCTGACCTATTTCCGCCCTTCCTTATACCTTATACCTTCTAAGAAATAAAATGAATAAGGAAAACCAAAGAGGATGACAGTTTGCAGTTGCACACGGGGCTCCCACTGGCACACGGGCACACTCATGAGGCAGTTAATGCTTGAAAGGTCTCCACCAATCCACGAAGCAGTCAATGAAGGAAAGGAAAGGAAAGATGTGTAGTCAAAAAAGCTCACATTATTTATATGACAAGAGATATTGACCAAAACCTATATTTAATATCTCCATCCAGTGTGAACGCAATCCGCATATTCATTGGAATATAATAACAATCCTCTTTACTAAACCAAGAAAATACTACTGTTTTTTCTTTTTATGTTTTTAAAATATTAAATGTATTTTTCGCTTAATGTTGTTATTTTTACAAAGTATTGATAGAGTTATTAAGAATACATGAGAATTGAGATGGGAGGAATGTATACATAGCATAGCGTTACTTATTTCCGCATCCCATGATTCAATGCCTTTTAGGTGTAATTAACGTGGCATTGGCATTGGACACCTCAGCCAAAAGAAAATTGGTATATATATTCGCATGAGCATGACAATATATCATAGAAGAAAAGGACAATTGAAAGTAACATTTTTCATTTGACAATTGAAAGAAACCTATTTTCATTTTAATAACTTCATTCTATGGATTAGTTAGAACTAATCTAATTATTAAACACCTAGCTTCACAATAGAAAATTCCCCCACTACAAACTTGAACAACGTCACTCCTAAGTTTTAAATTGTATTTGTTTTATAGTTAGGAATAGGTTATCCCCATGCGTTCCCCAGTTCAAGTTTATTTAGTGATTTTGTGTGGATTTAAATATCAATTGAGCATAATGTTACAGAATTTACTTTTATCTTAATTTACAGAAAGAGTTACTCTCACTCTCATATTAAAATACATACTAACATTCATTTACACTTATAAATATTAACAGAAAGTTTTCTTACATGCCGTAGTTACAAAACTTGAATTAAATAGTCAATAAAATATGCAATTATAAAATAGTCAGAAAATGTACCATGGCAAATCTGTTGTTGAGTTGACACCCATTCATGTTTGACCATACAAAAATAATTGTCAATTGGAGCATGCAATGGGATGCAAAAACTAATTTTTCTCACACCTTAATTTTATACATTCATTTAGTTATCTTACACAGCTCTTTGTATGACCAAGAATTATTTTTTTGTCTTAATATAAAACCCAACAACCTCTTCTATAAAAACGAAATAGAAAGCAAGCAAGGTTTTGAAAAGATGAAATATATTGCTAATAAGGAATTAAAACACACCGACATGTTGTTATAGATTTATAATGTATGTTTTCCTTTTTCTTTTTAATTCAGAAAGAGAAATAAAATCCGTCCTGGTAGTAGAGAATAGTTACTACTAAAAAAAAACTTGACCTGAGCACCCTTAAACACTATATACAATGTGCAATTTTTTGTTCTTTTCATGTTTGAGTTCTTATTCTTTCTCAATCACATTTCAAACCATTCCTCAATTTGGATCAACATTACTACTTGGATTATGATTTCCATTTTTTTCTATTTCATCATCATTCTATATGAATCTAAAAAGATAAACAGCTTAATTATGGATACCTTTCTTTTTCTCTTCTTTCTCTTTTTCGGGCACTTTTCTATTTTGATATATCAAAATTAAATTTGCATTGTACAAGGTTATACCATGAAAACCCCAAAATGGTGAAACATTTATGCATTATCCTAACTACAAACTAAGTTGATAAATTATATATCCCATATGGAAAAAAATGCCAGCTATGAAATAGTTTGGCATCACCAACATCCACTTTTATTTTTTGTTCACACCTTATACACTTTCACCTTTCTACTTTTAAAGAGAGAAAAAAAAAGAGAAAAAAAATATAATTAGAAAAAAGATAGAAAAATAAAATTGTAAAAAATGAGATAGAATAAAATATAAGTGTGTATATATCATAAAGTGTGAATCCATCTTATCCTTCACTTGAGGTGCATGTCGGTAAAAGATAATAGGCCAGACGAGGGGTTACTGCAACTGAAGGACCCACTATGGTTGTACTTTGAATGTGGTCTATCTCATTTTTCTTATTCCCGTTGATACTCTCATCAACATGTTATGGAAAATCATAAGAACTGAAGTTGAACTTTTAAAAGTAAAAGAGGGTCTGATTAATGCGTGTCTTCAACTATTTTATTTTAGGAGAAATCCGTGTTATAGTGAATTTAACTTTTTGAATAATAGTAATTTTCATTTATGAAACTTGAATTTGAAATATTGTTTAAAGAGAGTCAAATATGTATTATTTAAACCAATCATTTGTTAATACTAAAATTATTTTAACAAATGTAATTGATTAACTGCTAAATAGTGAGAAACACTCAAAACACCTACGTTTATAGCAGTTTTAAATCGTTACTGAACGTTTTTTTAAGATTTTTATTTTGTGACGGTCTAAACCGTCGTACAATTAGTGTCTTGATATTTTTGGTGGTTCACGATTTCACCATTGATATTTTAATCTCATCATCTCTTAAGAATTTTCTAGAGAGATAATGGAGGAGGAGTAAGTATGCATCACATAGATACATGCCCCATGAAGCCAAATTAAAGGAGTATGTGTCAACACCAACATGACGTGGCTGACAAATGCACCGTGATTCATGGGTTGGGGGGAAAGAGACATTATTCATTGACGAGAAAGAGCCAATTAATCTATGTACACACAACAAATCCAAAGTAGCTATATTTGGTGGTACTTTTTCTAGAGTGACTAAAACATTTTTGTCCGAGCTTTAATTAGAGACAAGAAGGTACCTTCTCATAGGATTTGAATGTCGTGGCAAATAATTAATAGTCTTAGAACTATATTGTGAATGTTTATATAAGTTGAGTCAGATGATGTTATACCAATATCATAGCTCTTCAATCGGTGATGGGGATATGGCTATGCTGAAAAATGCAAGGCATTTTTTTTCCTATTATTTGAACCAAATTTACTAGTTAGAGGATAAAAGGCACTCCAAATTCATATATAAATGAAGGACAGAATCTTTTGAAGCATCTAACACGTTTTCAACACATTATACTGTACTTAAAGCACCTATAACTCCTTCTTAAGAGGCAGCATTGAAGACACGTACAACTTATCACTTATAAATAGAGATATCAAATTAATGGGTTGAATGAATTTAGATATGAATTATAATGGATGAGTTAACAACAATCTATTAATCTATTAAGGATGTTTTAAGGGTTGGATCGTTTTAGGGTTTAGGTCAATCAAGCTTGTTCAGGTCAGCGTAATCAATTCATGTTGACCCAGCCCGTTCGGGCAGGTTTATAGTTTAGGGTAAAATATTTAGAGATTAGGGTTTAGGGTTTGGTTAAAGAATTAGGATTAGGCTTGGGTTTTTTATCTGATTCATTTAGGTCGACTTGACCCATTCAGGTCGACCCAACTAGTTTAGGTCGAATAGGCTTGTTGGGGTCGTCCAAACCTATTCGAGCCGGCCCGACAGGTTCAAGTTGACTTTAGGATTTAGGTCCATCTAACACGTTCTGGTCGGTCATCAGGTTTAGTGTCAATTTTTTTAGAATATAACAAAAATATGTAAATGTGATAAATATCTCTCACAAAATTGATAATCAAGAGTTAAAAAAAATATTTTTCTAAGAGAAAAACTTGTGAGCATTATTAGGTTATCAATGTTTTGCATAAAAATTATTGTCAAGGTTAATGATAACTAAAAAGATGTAGATAAATTCTGAAATAAATATATAGTAGAGAAAACAAATTGTATAATATTTAAACTCTTTGGTAAAAAATTTAAAAAATGTGGTAGCAGTATTTAAAGA
Source organism: Acmispon strigosus (assembly GCA_030819835.1). Taxonomy (NCBI): domain Eukaryota; kingdom Viridiplantae; phylum Streptophyta; class Magnoliopsida; order Fabales; family Fabaceae; genus Acmispon; species Acmispon strigosus. The sequence continues at coordinate 64,207,086 of JAUAMA010000004.1, forward strand.
AACGCAGGTAAGTCATTGGGCCGAACCAATGATATTGCCATTAATGTTTGATATTAGTAGTCTATAATACTGAAGCTCATTAGGATCTTAACTTCTGAATACTTGAATGAAATGTTAGGACTCATTGGAGATTTTCCTCATGCTCTTCTAAATAATGGATGTGTTTGTGTTATCAGGTTGAAAATCTTTTGTATAACATGGCTGCAGGGAAGAAGACAGTACAAAATCCTTCCAATGATGTTTGCTATTCATCATATTAAAGTCACTTATGCAATGGTACTTAAAAAAGAAAGCATCTTAGTCAGCAACATCAAAGGCCAGTACTCAATCCATTAATAGTCTTCAAAAATATCATAGATTGTGCAACCAAACAGGTGGAGCATATTACAACTTACAAGCCATTTTTACATTGATGTGCTATGAGTGGAAATCAAAAGTTGCACAGAAGTTGCTGCATTAAACAAAGTTTCAAAGAAGGAACAAATACAACCAAGAACTATCACTGGAAAAACTAACTAAACACATTCATCCATTTCAAATTAGTCACATCTTGTCAGCTCAGTAGCTAATTTGTCTCAAGGCACAATGTATCCTGCAAAAACCTATGATCAATTAATTTGCAAAATGTGAAATGCCTAACACGTATTGGTCATTTTGACTGCAAATAATCGAGCAAACATGCTAAAAGGGCCTTCCTACTCTAATACACCCTTCTTATCATTATAGAATTTGCACTACACTCACAAGCCCCAATTCTACAAGAGTAACTTGGTGGAAAGCTTGGAAGAATACTCATCACAGCACCTGAAGGTCAAGCAACAAGGCATAACACAGCCTGCAACCATTTAAAGATCAAAATAAGCTTCATGCCTTCAGCATTGCAACATACATGATGAAATATCGCAATTCTCAAGTAACCGCCATACATTAGAAGGACTATAACTCGCCTTTTTTTGAAAGCGTCTATAACTCAAAACATTAACATGGGAAAAGAAGGAAGTACAATAAATGGATAGACAACATGTTTTGATCAACTTTTATTTCATTAGAATCAATTATGAAATTCAGAGTCTGCTCACAGAAGCTTCTTTCCATAATTGATTCCTACTTAATAATTAATTGTTAAAGTGTTTCCAAACATGCACATAATAAAAGCCTTTTAACTGATTCATAGAATCATACATACCTAGTATGAGTTCATCATGCCGGTACCCAACACGTGGAAGCATACAAAATGCGGCCTTTCCAACCCTGAAGCATCCAGTTGTTGTCTTCATCAAAGACAAAGTCTCTATGGTACCATTCCTTCAACTTAGTCCTAAATTTGGCCATTATAAACTCATTCAGTGGTAGCTGCTTGAAACCAGCCCTTGTATTCCTAACCTGCCACCGTTTGTATGTCTCAGGCCTCTCAACCCTCTCCAAACCTTCACATGCTATCACATTCATAGCCTCCCGCCCCACTATTTCTCTCTCAATCATCATCCTCCATTGATTTTCCCTAGATATGACAGTGTCGCACATGTCATAAATAGCAGAAAAATGGAACAAAGCCTCCCTAAACCGTGTGACAAAGAAAGGGGCATTGAAAGATCCATTCGATATTGCCTGAGTAAAAATATTCGGATTGATCTTCCTGATCAAATGCAGAACAGCATCTCTAGGACAGTTCTCTTCAATAGTCTCATCTAATAAATTCTTGAACCTCATCATACAGTTCACTGCAACAAACTCATTGGCCTCAATTTTAAGGTCTTCAACTCGAATTGTTTCCCAGTTTCTTGATGCTATGGCACTGTACTCAAAGGGAACATTAAAACGCTTGCAATAGTTGGCCAGACGACGACCAGTCTCGTCAATTCTTTCCGTGGGGCGAAAGCCAGGTAAAGGGAACTCTATCCCTGTGATCCTCAACTTGGGAGGTCCACCTTCTCTTTCTGATAAGAACTTAATAAGAATTGGCCACTGGAAGCCATATAGGATGCCAAAATCAATGATATGAAGAGTTTCTGCTTTTGCAGCTTCTTTCATAATCATCTTATTTGCAAAGAAATATGCAAACTTTTTAAATGGGCTTGTAGATAGATGAGCATGGTAAGCTTTCAAAAACTCAGCAGCAGTGATCCTCTTGGAGCTGGGAGAGGAATAGAATATCTGCGCACCGGTTCCATCGCCGCCCAAGCGCACCTGAAGTCCATTGGCGAAGTAATGAGCCAATCTCTGTGACGCATCGCCATAGGGAGAAGAATGGTCCCTAATCTGCTTTAGAAATTCATTAGCAGTCCTGTTGTCATTTGCGTAAACAGCTTGTGAGCATAGAAGCAGAAGAGCCCTCAAATCCACCGTTTCCTTGTTCCTTCCTTGTTTCTTAGGACGGCCCTTCCCTCCTCCATTAGATGAAGGTGGTGGCGGCTTTTCACCTTCCTTCTCCGCTTTCACTTCTCCATTCCGCAAGGGATTTTTTTCGTTGCACATTGGCAAATGTTCCAGATTAAGCAACACTTTATCAAACATTTCTGATATGTCTTGATTGTCTTCATCAACAACACTAACTGCTGTTTGCTTGTTACTTCTCCCTTCTTCCTTAGAATCACGTTCTTCTTCGCGATCGTGATGCTTTCGATTCTTCAATCCAAGCATGTCGGGTGGTGGTTTTCCATTTGAGTCTAGACCCGTCACGAGGCGTGGCTCCACAGGGAGAAACTTGCTAGCTTCTTCTAAACCTCTTCTGAATTGGGAGACAGAATCTGCATCACTGAAGATATCTTGTGCCAGCAAATTGGTAGCAGAAGAATCCAAACTATGCAATTCATCACTAGTGGGAAGAGGATGAGATATGGCACGGGAACTGAACTGAAAAACTTGATCACGAAGAACAGAAACAGGGGTATCCGGAGAAGGGGGTTTCAACTCACGAGAACTGTTACTGCTATTGTTGCTGTTGCTGCTGGTGGTTTCACCATCAAAGGGGTGTTGATTGGGGGGAAAATATGAGTTTTTGATGTTGTTGTTGTCTATGAGAGCATCGTGGAATGATTTCTCTGTGAGTTGCAAGCTGAGTGAATCATAAAATGGACGCTGTTCAACGTTTTCTTCCATCAGGATTTGGCTTATGAACTTGCCGGTTTCTGAGAAGTCGGTGTCTTCTATGGAAGGATCTGTCACCAAGTTCATAGATGGAACAGAACCTTCTACAGGGCTTGTATTCGCTGCAAAACCAAGATGATCAAAATCTGAGAAGCTTCCATATTGTTGATACAAATCCCAGTCTGATGCATATTGATTTGGATCCGAGACGAGCATGCTCCCTTCTTCACCAATCCGGTAGCTGTTTGTGAAATTGCCTGATCCAAAAAAGTTTGGATCCATATTCCTCTCCTTGTTTATAAACAGTCACCAAAGAAGCTGAAACTCAGGACCTCTGTGGAAGTTAGAATAAACTCGTGCCAGCTGATCCCTGCCCTTGGTCGCGCCAGTTGATCTCTATGCTGGGTGGTGTATGATGTTGTTGTATGAGAGATTTGAATTCTACTTACTAAATTTATTGCTTGTTTTATGATGAGGGTTTGATTGAAGGAGGATGAAGATGAAGGTGAGAGAGGTGGTTGGATTTTTTGTGTTAGTCTAACCATGAGAATATCTGTAAACAAATACTTGGGGATCACACAACGAATCTTCCGTGAAGGATCATGTTGAGACTATTGTCAAAAGATGGGAAGGGATTTAATGTATCCAATTTTCGATACTATGCATGATTTGATGATATGATATAATAATGTGGTCAACGTGTCTGCAAATTCTAAAAGCTAGATGCAATAGAAGAATTGTTTTATGAAAAGAGTTTTCTTAAGAGAAGAATTGGGTTACTACTATATATAAATATAAATAAAATACAACTCATTATCAAAGGAAATATAGTTGATATTGCCACTTATATATAAATCAGTTGTTTAAGGATTGGTTAGAGCCGGGATAAACAAAAATAATGAAAATAAAAGATTAATTAATTAGAAAATGAGACTTATCTAAGGAAGAGGATATCTTTAACTTGCTTTATCGTAAACTGAGATGTTGGATCTCATGACAAGTGTACTTTTTTGGTGTTCATAACCACAATTTTCTTCTCATGTGCTCACATGTTTATAACTTTGACTTTTGAGTGTGCAAAATGGGTTTGATACATTGAGTAGCTACTTTGGTATGTGTTTTTTTTGGGTTGAGTTGGGTAATTATAATCTATCATATCACTTTTAACCTACTTTGATGAGCCAACGACCGAGTCTGTCTCCAAACATTAAAAAAATATCAAAATTAAAATTTATGTTGTTTGAATTTGCTTAATTATTTTGTGGTTTAAGACATTTAAACAAATTTGTGATTATGTTATTAAATAAGACATTTAAGTCAAATTATTGTTTTGTTGTTTCAAAAGACATTTAAGTCAAATTGTGGATGTGTAGCTCGTGTTAAGTGACATTGTTATTTTGTGTAGTGTAGACGTAATAGATTATCGGTAGAGTTAATAATGATTGTGCTTCAGTTGCAGATTTCTTTTATGATGAACTTGTTAACTTGTGAGTTGTGATGATCGTTTACTTTACTGAAGGGTTAACAATTTTTTGGTCCTTCGAACTTTATTATTGACCAAAATTAGTCTTGGTTGGAGCAAAGTTGCATTTTGGTCCCTAAAATATTTAAAGTTTTTGATTTAGTCCTCTCTGATTATAAGTTGCTTTCATCACATTTTGACTCACCTTCTCTTCTTGCCACTCTCTTCTATTTCTTTCATATCATCTGTCATATCTTTCTCTTATCTTACTATATCTCACTAAGTGTAAGTGCGTTTCATTTGTGAAAGAAACATTACTTCTATAAATACTTATGTGGCAAAAATGGCTTAAATATGTTCGGGGTCTTCATTTGAAAAGGAATCAATCAAGGTCCCTGAAAAAATAATTTGCAAAATGTCATCCCTAACAAAAAAAATTTAATCAAATTAAGTCATTTTGACCAATTTTGACTAGTCAACTGTCTTTGTGGCACGAATTTTACCCAGTCATCACCTAGATGGAATTTTTATTTAATTTTTAATCTGCCACATATTCACCTTCATCCTCATCCTCTTCCCCCTTCTCCTTCCTCCTTCATCCTCAAACCCATAAACTTCAACAAAATCCAGAAACTTTTCCATCCTTCCCATGAAACATCATACAATCCCAAAAAAATGTAAAAAGTAAGACTTTTCATAAGGAATCTTATCCTGCAACAAATATTAAAAGCAAAGATTTTTCATCCGTAAAGCTTGTTCTCTCTTCTCTGGCTTTCCTCTATTGCTCGGTCACTCACTCTCTTCTCTTCCTTCCAAGACTTCTTTTTTCTTCTCCCTTCCGGGCTAGCCGCAGGGCTTCTTCACTGCTCCAGCAGTCTTCACTCTTCATCACAGGGCTTCTTCACTGCTTCGATTCTTCAACCCAGACCTAGTTCCCAAAAATTCAAAACCTAGAAATTTAAAACCAAAAATTCCAAAAATCATCCTCCATAGCTCAAATAAAGCTCTGCTTTGGTCTTGTTGATGAGTGAATTAAATGGAAGACGTGTAGATCTGGTGCGAATTGAGCCACCACCTCCTACCTCTTCTTCTGTCTTCCTTCAGACAAAACCCTAGCCGCACTTGAGAGAGAGAAAGAGAGAGACAGTGGGGGAAAGCGAGATCGAGGGAAGAGGCCGAGCTTCTTGGTGAGGCGGTGACAAAACGACGTGATGACGACGTTGGCCGTCGCGGAAAAGAATAATGACAGATCATCTGGGTGCGGTTATGTTGAGCTCGGGGTGATGATGGCGCGACACATCATGAAGTAAAGAGGAAGATGACTCAGGGAAAGAGATTGATGAGAAGGAAGGGAGAAGAAGATGTAAGGTGAAATTAACTATATTGTATTTTGAACTTTATGGGAAATGAACTTTCTGGGTTTTATAATTTGTTGAAAGAAGGTTTGTTTTCAATTGGGTGTTAGGGTTTCATAAATAAAATAAAGATGAATAACACATGAAGATGATCAGTTTGCACAAGGAGAGGGATTGTATGATGTTCATGGGAAGGATGGAAAAGCTTCTGGATTTTGTTGAAGTTTCTGGGTTTGAGGATGAAGGAGGAACGAGGAAGGAGAAGGGGGAAGAGGATGAGGATGAACGTGAATATGTGGCAGATTAAAAATTAAATAAAAATTTCATCTAGGCGTTGACTAGGTAAAATTCGTGCCTCAAAGACGGTTGACTAGTCAAAATTGATCAAAATGACTTATTTTGATTAAAAAAAATTATTAGAGATGATATTTTGCAAATTATTTTTTTACGCACCTAAATTGATTTCCTTTCAAATGTTTGGGACCTTAAACATATTTAAGCCTGAGAAAAATAATACTAAAAATATTTTTCGGATATATATCAACACAAGTTGCATTTGGGAGAATCTCGATCCCGTCTTTTTCTTGGCGTTGAAAATAGAGCCGCCAAGAGTCCAAGTGTCAACATTTTGTTTGGCTAAAAAGAGACAAGAGAAGGAGCCTCGGTAGGGCACTCTTTTAGAAAAATCATCACTTTTCTTTGTCTCAGTGCAATTAAATATATGAAATATGACTATGGGTTAAAGCATTTTCAAGATACATTGAATCTTATAGGCTGCTATTTTGAGTTGTAGTAAAAAAAACTCAAATAGAGAGGCCGTGTGGAATTGGAAAACGGATTTAATTATGTTAGCTGAAAATCAATTGAGGTTTCTCGTTTAAATGTCAAGATCATTTAAAAATGGTGAAGTTCTTGGAATGTGAAGATGTCATTTCGAGTCATAATTAAAGGTTTACTGTTAGGTTTAATTTCAATGCAAAGTTTCTTGAAGAACATGAAAAATTATTAGATTTTGATTTCTGGTTGTGTAAAGTTTCTTGAAGAACATGAAAAATTATTAGATTTTGATTTCTGGTTGTGTGTACGAAGTTTGTCATGTCCCTCCGTAGATTACTTCATCCATTCCTATATAACTGTCACTATTATTATCCTCTTTATGTTCCTAATTACCTGTCACTTTACAAAGTTCAAGAGGGCAATTTTTTTTCTTACCAATTATACCCAAAAGTTAAAAACTTTTCTTAATTACTCTACACAATATCCAAAACTGCAACTTAATGGACAATTGTTTTTCCCATGATAATAGAATTACTACTCCAATATCCAAGAAGGCTATTTATCATTTATAGGTGGTATATTTGGAAATCAATGAGTAATTTTAATGAATTAATAGCATTTTTTAATAAGGGTGGAAAACCTATATATAGGAAGTAAGTGAGAGAGTATTAGCCATCAAAGTTCTAACTATGTGATTTGACCATAAGTATTAAAAAGAAATCATTGGCTGGTCTGGAATAAAAAGAAATCACAAACAATTAATAATCAAGCAAAATCCATTGAACCCGATGAAAAACAGTGGTTTTTCGGTTTGTTCACGAGCTCATTCGAAAACCATGTTTTTTCAGTTCATCGTAGATGGAAATAGGGGAAAGACATGGATGTTAACTATTCTCTTAATATTGTATAATATATTAAATGATTCATTGACATAAATGTTAAAAAATTAAGTCAACTGAAATTGTAAATTGAAATAAAATTATCAAATAGTATGTTTTATAAGATAAAAATAATAATCTATGTAAGAGAGTATTCTAACATGGCATTAAACATTTTTACGAATAATTTTCATTCAAGTTCAAAATAAAATATATTAAAAATTAATTTTTTTGAAATATGGCTCGTTCAATAACAGATTTTTACAAGATTCTTCACTGGTTCTGAAATTTACTAATTTCTTTTTCAAATGGACCGCCCACTTGATCATTTTAATCGCCCACTTCGATTTGCTTTTCAAAACAATGAGTAGTCTGATTCTAAAAATCATGGACCTCACTGGATTGAAATTCTTATGCAGCATTGAGTTAGGTGTTAGTGACTGTTTCTGAAAAAAGGAAAGGAAGATGGAACGAAACTTATCTGGAGTTAGCGACTTCACAAACGGATACCAGTTTTGTGAAGAAGGGAGCATTTTTGTCTCGGATCCAAATCCTTATGCAGCATACTGGGATGTGTTTCATCAACATGGGAACCTCTTAGATGTTGACCCTCTTGGTTTTGCAGCTAATACAAGCTCTGTAGAAGGTTTTGTGCCGTCCATGTCCATGAATTCAGTGACAGATCCTTCTCTGGAAGACACTGACTTCTCGGAAACAACCAACTTCATAAGCCAAATCCTGATGGAAGAGAACCTTGAACAGGGACCATTTTATGACTCCCTGAGCCTGCAACTCACAGAAAAATCATTCCATGATGCTCTCATAGACAACAACAACAACAACAACAACAGCAACAACAACAACAACAACAACTCATCTCTTTCCCCCAATCAACACCCATTAAATGTTCAAAGCCCTGAAGGTGAAACCACTAGCAGAAACAGTGACAGCAGCAGCAATTTACACTACAATTCTTGTGAATTGAATCCCCCTTCTCGGGATACCCCTGTTGCTGTTATTGGTGATCATGCTTTTCAGCTTAACTCTCATGGACTGCTAGATTTGGATTCTTCTGTTACCAAACCGTTGGCACAAAATATTTTCAGTGATGCAGATTCTGTCTCCCATTTCAGAAGAGGGTTAGAGGAAGCTAGGAAGTTTCTTCTTCTTCAAGGACCCCAGATTGTGACTGGTCTAGAGTCAAGCAGAGAATCATCTGATATGGTTGAGGAGAATTCTTTCGGGTTAAAGGGTAGTAGAAAGAATCGTGAGCGTGGAGACCGTGATTCTCAGGAAGAAGGAAGAAGTAACAAGCAATCAGCAGTTGGTGTTGTTGATGAGGATGACTTATCTGATATGTTTGATCGAGTGCTCGTTAATATGGAACAATTGCCACTTGGTAATGAACACGATTCCTTACAGAATGGCGAAACGAAAGCGAAGCAGCAAGGCGAAAAACCGCCTTCATCTGATGGATGGAAGGCTTGTCCTAAGAAACAAGGCAAGAAGAAGGAAACTGTGGATTTGAGGGCTCTTCTGCTTCTGTGTGCACAAGCTATTCATACCAATGATGACAGGGGTGCTAATGAACTACTGAAGCAGATAAGGCAGCACTCCTCTCCCTTTGGTGATGCATCTCAAAGATTGGCTAAAAACTTTGCCAATGGCCTCGAGGCACGCTTGGTTGGGAATGGCACCGGTGCACAATTATTTTATTTAACTCCTACCCGCAAGACGACCTCTGCTGCTGATTTTTTCGAAGGTTACCAAGTTTATCTAGCTGCTAACTCATTCAGGAAGTTTGCACATTTCTATGTTAACAAAATGATTAAGAAAGCATCTGCAAAAGCTGAAACCCTTCATATTATTGATTTTGGTATCTTATATGGCTTCCAGTGGCCATTACTCATCAAGTTTTTATCAGAAAGAGATGGTGGACCTCCCAAGCTGAGAATCACAGGGATAGAGTTCCCTTTACCTGGCTTTCGTCCCACACAGAGAATCGAGGAGACTGGTCGTCGTTTGGCTAACTACTGCAAGCGCTTCAATGTTCCCTTCGAGTACAATGCCATAGCATCAAGGAGCTGGGAAACCATTCAAGTTGAAGACCTTAATATTAAGAGCAACGAGTTTGTTGCTGTGCACTGCATGATGAGGTTCAAGGATTTGCTGGACGAGACTATTGCAATGAATAACAGTCCTAAAGATGCTGTTCTGCATTTAATCAGCAGGATAAATCCAGCGATTTTTGCTCAGTCCATCATTAATGGATCTTTTAACACCCCTTTTTTTGTCACACGGTTTAGGGAGGCTTTGTTCCATTTTTCTGCTGCTTTTGACATGCTTGACACTATCATATCCCCGGAAAACCAATGGAGGGTAATGAATGAGAGGGAGGAACTCCATGAATGTGATAGCATGTGAAGGTTTGGAGAGGGTTGACAAGCAACTTCAAGCAACTGGAGAGGCAGGTTAGGAACACAAGGGCTGGCTTCAAGCAACTTCCCCTGAACCAGAAATTAATGGCCAAATTTTGGACCAAGTTAAGGAATTGGCACGCCGATGATTTTGTCATTGATGAAGACAACAACTGGATGCTTCAAAGTTGGAAAGGACGCATTTTGTCTGGTTCTACTATTTGGGTGCCTGCAAAATGAACTTATCACACTTGAATGTTGTAAGATATAATAATTACAAGATTCAGTCCGTGGTTTTTACTCTGTTAATTTTGATACTTCCTTCTTTTCTCCTGTTTATGTTTTTTGAGTTATAGTCCTACTAATACTTGGTTACTTGAGATATTTCTGCTTGTATCTAGCAACGAGGAAGCTTATATGCTACTTATATGCTATCATCTTCTACAAATGAATTACTAATGTGTTACACTTTGAGATGATACAAGGCGAGAAAATTCAAAGATGATAAAGTGATTTTTAAAATGAATTACTCATTCTTCAAGGATCATCCATTCTCACCGTAGCAATTCATGGAATTGGTGCAGAAACTCATCAGAATCTCGCTCCGAACAAAAACATCCAACACACTACACGTCAAGGAGCTCCGTGAATATTGTTGATCAGAACCACAGTAACAGCTGCAAGATCGAAAGCGATTGCAGAGGCCAGGGTTGCGAACTCCATCTCTACCCGCTTTCTCTGTTAGGGTATTGAGCTCATACAAATTTGGGGGTTTTGGTTTCAAATTTAATGCACTTCTTATGCGAAATCACTAGACAGGGTTTCTAATTTTGCTTCTATGATGCCGCAAGGTTAGATCAGAGAATGCGCACAAGAACGAAGAGTATTCTGAGTTTCTAACGAGTATTAACAATTATGAAGGGAGATGATGAGGAATATTTTGCAATTAAATAATGAGTTTTTTTTTTAAAAAAAACTAAATAATAAGTTAAATATGTTTGTTTTAATTAGTTTCAAAAAAAAAATGTTGGTGTTAATTATTATTTTTCTCTCACTTATATACGGAATCTAAAATAGTCTCTATCCATAAAAAAAAATCTAAAATACTCTCATCCTTACAAGAAATTAGTACATATGATGTTATAAAACTTATGTGACACATTTTTTATCCAGCCACCAATCCACATAAGTCCCATAAAATTTCACATCTGTTTTAATCTCTATTTTTTTTTTCATTAAATATAGTTCTTTTCCCCATCTTCATGAAATTATTATCTCTCTCCACCATACCAACCACCCCTCACCACCACCAAGCCACCACACAACCTCCTCCTCCAAACTTGAAACAATCACCAGGACAAGGACTATTTTTCCCATGCAATTCTCCTCGTAATCTTATTCTAATTCTGAATAGGTCAATTGTGTTGGTACGCGTTCTCTCAACCTCATTTTTTTTTTCTCTATACTTACACTTCTTTATGCTTAGCTCTAAGCATTGATACTCTCCCTTAAACACTCCGAACAAAACCTTAGGTAGCATTTGATATACATGTCCGAACGAAACAAAATAGGGCATATTAGTTCAATTTAGTGTTTATGATATTTTAAAGATAGAATAAATAAGACTCCTTAAAAGTACTTTGGTTATGTGAAAAAAGGGTGGAGACGAGGAGAATAAAAGAGAACACTCTCTTAAAAATTTTATACGGGAAAAAGTATCTATAACTACTTACATTTTAAAATTCTTGGATATAGAATAACAGAAATATAATAAAAATGAATTATAATATAAATATTATTATAAATTAATATTAATTACAAAATTCTTAACTATATTAACAATTAAAAATTATCATGTTTTTTAAAATTAGCATCTTTTCATAAATTCAGTAGTAATATATATTATCATAAATTAAAATGTTAATAATAAATTTAAACTTTTAAATTATTATTATTTTTGTAAAACTATATATATTATGTTGAGTTCAATTTTTTATGTTTAATCAAATATTAAATATGCAAGGTTATATGAATAATTGAACTTATAATTCTATTTCAATGACACAGAGTTATCAAACGCAGTACGGTGAACATTATTATCATGTTCCAATCTATTACGTTATGTTCCATTCTGTTTTGTCTTATTCGTTTTCGCTTTCAAATGCTAACTTAGTGCAATTGATCGTTTTGATTTTGTAGGAACCTAAACCATGAACAGACTTAGTTTTCAATGGGTTTTGATTCATTCACTTCCATCCTTATTTCCAATTTCATTTCCATTGACTTTCTTTTATATTTCTCTTTTATTTTTTATGATACCATATATCATATTATTCATTTCTCTTTCTTCTATTTTTTTTTTTAAAGTGAACTGATATCATTAAGAAGAAACAAAGTTAGGCACGGAGGCCATTATACCAAAATAGACTAAATGGATGATCTCATTCAGGACCTCCCCCATCCAAATCATAGCCCAAAGAACAGGAAAGCTTGGCTAAGTCATCAACACAAAGTTCCCATCTCGGTGAACAAAAGAAAAAACAGCAGAATCAAAACAAGCAGCTAAACTTGTCAATCACAAATAACTGAGTAAAGATAAGAGGAGGCCCGGGAGGGACGTCTCTAAGCCTCATAAAGCTGAAGGCAATCAATCTCAAAATACACCATACGAAAACAAAATTCAAAGGCTAAGGAGAGCACCCAACGGAGCCCGAGAGCCTCCGCCAACAACGAAGATAACGCCTCCACTGTGAAAGAAGTCGGGACATTAGGACAAGCCCATGTGAGTCACGAGCCACCATGCCGAAACCTGCCAAGATCAATTCTGAAAAAGGCGCATCAAAGTTCACCTTGACCAAATCGCGAGGAGGATGCGACCAGGCACTATGAAGGACTCTAGCGTGAGGAAAGGACTGTTGCAGAAGTTTGACAGAAGGCAGCCAGGAAAGAACTCGATCAAGAACTCGAGCCAAACATGGGGAAGATCCATGGTACAACAAACCATTCCAAACCTCCCACACAAAGTAAAGGATGGTAAGGAAAACACCCACCACAACAACGTTTGCAATAGACAGAAAATAGAGCATAAAATCATGAAACACAAAATCTTGATCCATGCGCAACCCAATCGAGGACACGAGCCAGACTTGTTGGACCTTCGGGCACAAGAAGAGTGCATGCTGAATGGTCTCCGACTCCGATGAAAACCTGGGGCAAGAAGGTTTAGACACGATGCCACAGTGATAGAGGGTAACAGCACTGGAAGAAGACTCAGGATCACCCCCCAACCAGTCTCCTTGCAGTGGGGGATCGCATAAGCTTTCCAGAATATATTCTGAAGACGCTTGGGCAGCAATGCAACTGAAGAGGAAGAAGCCACCAACTGAGATTAGGATCTCCAAATGAAAGAGTAACCAGACCTTGTGGTGTAAACACCATCAATGATGAAGGGCCAACAAAAGACATCTTCTCGATCATGCAAAAGCAAAGGAATAGATAGGATAAGCTTGGCCTTAGGAGGCCAGAAAACATGTTCTACCAAAGACCTGTTCCACACAAGAGACTGATGAAAACAAATCAGAAATAAAATTAATTCTCAACTCATTTGCAACCTCGTTACGGTAAACAAGAGGTGCCGCACATCGAAGCCAAATATCTTCCCAAGCTTTAATATATACCAACTAATAGAGAACAGATAAAAACAGAAAATCATATTTTCATTTCATTAATTGGTAAATCAATATGTACAAGTAGTGTTGCTTATATAGGAAAACAAAAGAGAGAGAGAATGCAGCTGCCAAAGGACAGCTAAAGCTGCCAAACGACAGCTGTCCAATAAAGACAAATGGCACGATCATGGAATCTTTCAAAGGACATATTTGGTCAGCTTTGGTGATCCCAAGGACCGACAATGTGATGATTGAATGTGTACTACAGTGTGGTAGTACAGCTAGCAACCGTACAAGCAAATAATACCGAAGGCTAGACAATGCAAAGGGCAGACGACTCATGATAGCAGCAGAAGAAAGAGATCAGACGATACCACAGGTCAGACAATACCAAAAATAAATTTGGTTTTATTTGTTTATGACTTTCGGTAAGTTCAACATGGGTAAGTAATCTTGAATTTGTTTTAACTTGTCTCCAAGTAGTTCTGCGAATCTTACTATAGAGAGAGAGAGCTTTGGTGAGAATTTCACCATTTTCAAACACCTACTTGGATCGAAGGATACTAGTTCAGACATAATTCGAACGGTACCCGTATCCCTTCTTCCCCTTCGCAGTCACGTGGATGTACAGTTTGAAACCCAACAACAACAACAACCTCTCCTTCTTTCAAACCCTTCTCCTCATCCACCGACTCCATCCGCTTGCACCTCTCAAAAACCCTCCACCCCATGACGGCGGAGTACTCCCGCCGCAACCCCCTCGGTAGCCGCTTCAGGGACCAACACGGCACCAACGAATGGAACGGCATGCTCGACGAGAATCTCCGGCGAGGTGGTGCGCTATGGCAAGTTCCACTCCATCCCCGCCAAGACGAGGTTGGTGACGGAGAATTAGAAGACAGCGTTGAAGCTTTTCGAAAGGGGGTTTCTCTGGCCGAAATTCCTCTGCTCTTTAAGGTTAGAATTCACCAAGCACTTCGAAAAATTGGGGATTTCCAAATACGCGTGATAATATTGGCTTTTATTGCAATTTAGCATATCAATTTGCTATCTTGGCCTTGTATTGTTCAGCTCCTTTGTAACCATGTATCTTTAATTCATCATGTTTTCAGAGCAATCTTCATCTTTATGCTATATTCATACTACAGGGGAGATTTGTTTACTGCACTGGTTGTCATATATGCTGTTAAGATCTGGTATACTACCCTATAGCTTCCTTCTATTACATGATTGAAGGGGAAAAATTGAGCGCATTCCCATACATTAGACATCATATATCATTGGTTGGTGCTCCACACATTTGTTTTTGACTAGTTGTTTCTCTAGTTTACTGGCTTTGGAACCTCATAACTCCCACATGGATCTAACTGATTCTTGATGATAAACCTGAAGCAAGTTGTTTGTTTTTTATTTTTCTACTCAATATTCTGATTAGGTAACTGATAAGTGAAGAACCATGTTTGATGAAGTTGCATGCATGGCTTATGGCCATGGGTTGTGTTGTGGTGTGGTGTGTGCTGGAACATTACTTGCGGTCTAAAATGGACAGAAAACTTCATTTCAGAGTACCACTAAATACCATTTTAGCATAGCAAGCCGTGTAGGATTTAAATAATATTGAGAATAGCCTAAAAAATCCCCTTCATATGACTTAAACACATGAGCTGAGTATTAGACAGCCAGTCAGCCACATCATCACTTAAGTGGTCTCATCTCTCAAGGACTTACATATGTCTATATCCAAAAAAGAGGGACAAAGGTCAAACAAAAAAGTGGAAGGATCAAAACCAATGCTTTCCTATAATACAGGGAACAAAAACATATTTAAGCCTAAAATATATAACCCATGTTTTTTACTGGATTAAAAATAAAATAAAATATGTAAATAAGTTAGAAAGTATTTATATTTTTAAAATATTATAAACTTAGATTACTATATTTTGTAATATGAATTTATGATATTCTTGGTTCATAATTATTTTATATATTATATAAATTTTTATACAATATTATGTAACAATTTTTTGACTTACATCCATTATGTAAAATTTTGGGCTAAACCAATTCAATGACCCAAATAGTTCATGGGAAAAAAAAGAGTTATTTGGGTCCGGAGGATTAACTAGGTGAACTAATAATTGGAGCATTGAATGTTACACAAATGTTATGATAGGTTCAATTAGTAGAATGATTCTCACTGCATTGAAATCTTTTGTAGGGTGATAATCAGTGTGTTAGTTAAAACTTAATATTTTAGTTCATGACAAAATTGGTATAAGAGATTTTAAAAAAGAATGACATGACAATATTTCATTAGAGGGATAAAAATTTGAAACAATTTGAGGTGACAAGATCTTTGTCCAGACCTCACCAACATTCTACATTTCAAGTTGTTAAAGTTTAAAGCTATTTAATTTTTGTTCATTTGTTTATGTCTTAACATCAAATCTTTAATTTTCTGCAAGTTTGTTCTTTGTATTGAATGTTTATAATTTAGGAAGTTTTCTGTAATCCCCTGTTACACGTTGAGTCAAAAAAATTAATACTAAACTTAAAACTTATTTAAATACTCTCATAGTCAAAGTTCAGACTGACCTGCTGCATTTGACTGTCTCTCCTCCCTTAATGAATTCTTTATCCCTCTTTCTTCATCACCAATCTCCCTTAAAATCAACAACCCATGGTTAGTTGATATCAAATCCTTCTCACTACCATATCTTATTATTTAATATATTTTTCTCTCTCATGGTTCCATTTTCTTTTATGTTCATGCTTTTTTTTAACAGAATCATTGAGTTGGGTGTTAGTGAGTGGTGACTGTTTCTAAAAAAGGAAAGGAAGATGGAACGAAACTTATCTGGAGCTAGCGACTTCACAAACGGATACCAGTTTTGTGAAGAAGGGAGCATTTTTGTCTCGGATCCAAATCCATATGCAGCAGCATACTGGGATGTGTTTCATCAACATGGGAACCTCTTAGATGTTGACCCTCTTGGTTTTGCAGCTAATACAAGCTCTGTAGAAGGTTTTGTGCCATCCATGTCCATGAATTCAGTGACAGATCCTTCTCTGGAAGACACTGACTTCTCGGAAGCAACCAAGTTCGTAAGCCAAATCCTGATGGAAGAGAACCTTGAACAGGGACCATTTTATGACTCCCTGAGCCTGCATCTCACAGAGAAATCATTCCATGATGCTCTCATAGACAACAACAACAACAACAACAACAACAACAACAACAACTCATCTCTTTCCCCCAATCAACACCCCTTAAATGTTCAAAGCCCCAGCAGCAGCAACAACTATTTACACTACAATTACAATTCTTGTGAGCTGAACCCCCCTTCCCTGGATACCCCTGTTGCCGTTATTGGTGATTATGCTTTTCAGCTTAACTCTCATGGACTGCTAGATTTGGATTCTTCTGTTACCAAACCGTTGGCACAAAATATTTTCAGTTGTGCAGATTCTGTCTCCCTTTTTAGGAGAGGGTTGGAGGAAGCTAGCAAGTTTCTTCTTCCTCTAGAACCCCAGATTGTGACTGGTCTAGAGTCAAGGGGAGAATCATCTAATATAGTTGAGGAGAATTCTTATGGATTAAAGGGTAGAAAGAATCGTGAGCGTGGAGAAAGTGATTCTCAGGAAGAAGGGAGAAGTAACAAGCAATTGGCAGTTGGTGTTGTTGATGAGGATGACTTATCTGATATGTTTGATCGAGTGCTCGTTAATATGGAACAATTGCCACTAGGTAACGAAGACGGTTCCTTACAGAATGGCACAATGAAAGCAAAGCAACAAGGTGAAAATCCACCTTCATCTGATGGAGCGAAGGCTTGTCCTAAGAAACAAGGCAGGAAGAAGAAAACGGTGGACTTGAGGGCTCTTCTGCTTCTGTGTGCACAAGCTATTCATGCCAATGATAACAGAGCTGCCACTGAACTCCTAAAGCAGATAAGGCAGCATTCTTCTCCCTTTGGTGATGCATCACAAAGAGTGGCTCATTACTTTGCCAATGGCCTTGAGGCACGCTTGGTTGGGGATGGTACCGGTGCACAATTATTTTATTCTACTCCTACCCACAAGACAAACTCTGCTGCTGATTTTTTCAAAGGATACCAAGTTTATCTATCTGTTAACCCATTCAGAAAGTTTGCACATTTCTATGTTAAAAAAATGATTAAGAAAGTATCTGCAAAAGCTGAAACACTTCATGTTATTGATTTTGGTATCTTATATGGCTTCCAGTGGCCATTACTCATCAAGTTTTTATCAGAAAGAGATGGTGGACCTCCCAAGCTGAGGATCACAGGGATAGAGTTCCCTTTACCTGGCTTACGTCCCACACAAACAATTGAGGAGACCGGTCGTCGTTTGGCTAACTATTGCAAGCATTTCAATGTTCCCTTTGAGTATAATGCTATTGCATCACGGAACTGGGAAACCATTCGAGTCGAAGACCTTAAAATTGAGAGCAACGAGTTTGTTGCTGTGAACTGCATGATGAGGTTCAAGAATTTGCTGGATGAGACTATTGGAATGTACAGCCCTAGAGATGCTGTTCTGCTTTTGATCAGGAGGATAAATCCAGTTATTTTTACTCAGTCCATCATTAATGGAACTTTCAACACCCCATTTTTTGTCTCACGGTTTAGGGAGGCTTTGTTCCAATTTTCTGCTGTTTTTGACATGCTTGACACTGTCATGTCCCGGGAAAACCAATGGAGGATGATGAATGAGAAGGAGATCATGGGCCGGAACTCTATGAATGTGATAGCATGTGAAGGTTTGGAGAGGGTTGAGAGGCCTGAGACATACAAACAGTGGCAGGTTAGGAACACAAGGGCTGGCTTCAAGCAACTTCCCCTGAACCAGAAATTAATGGCCAAATTTAGGACCAAGTTAAGGAATTGGCACCCCGATGATTTTGTCATTGACGATGACAACAATTGGATGCTTCAAAGTTGGAAAGGACGCATTTTGTCGGGTTCTACTATTTGGGTGCCTGCAAAATGAACTAATCATCACACTTGAATGTTGTAAGATATAATAATTATAAGATTCAGTCCGTGGTTTTTACTCTGTCAATTTTCATACTTCCTTATTTTCTCCTGTTATGTTTTTTGGTTACTTGAGATATTTCTGCTTGTATCTAGCAATTAGGAAGCTTATATGCTACTTATATGCCATCATCTTCTCCAAATGAATTACTGTGCGTTACAAATTGTGATGATACTAATTCAAATTGGTAAAAGATCAATTGCAAAAATAAAAAATTAGGAGAATTAGAGCCGTAACGTAAAAGGAAATTGATTTTGCAGCTACAATTTTGGCTAGACTGGCTGGGAGAGATAATTTTCCCTCGCCATAGGAACGTTGCATACGAGTCCCTATAAAATTTGAATTTCTGGTTTTAGACCTCACCGTAGCCTAGGTGAGCGTGATGTGGTATTATCCACATCATGTACATCATGTAATGAGATTGACCCAAAAATTAAATGACACGCAGATAATTATTACAAAAATGTTTTTATTGTCTTTTTTAAAATAGGAGCTGTGTAGAATGTAATTTTGTCTCGTTTTCTGTCTTACCATAAAAAGTTTATATGTCAATTAAAAATTAGGATGTAATTTTGTATTCCCTCCATTTTAAAATGGCTTTTATTTAAGGTTAAGAGGTCATTAATTAATACGTAATTTGACTAAAATATCATTACTTAAAGTTGAGTTATATTAAAGAGAGAAAATGATAGCTATTAATTAAATAAATAGTGAGAATTGTGATAGGTAGAAATAAGATGTGGTAGATGAGAAATGTAATATCAAACTAGATGTATAGATTGAAGAATATGTGATAAATAGTTTTAAATTTTTAAAATAACCACCTTTGAAAAATTGGTAAAAAGTTAAAACAACAACATTATAATATTTTATAATGGAGGAAGTAATTACCCCACTCATATTATTTAATTGACATGTATTGGTGGTATAGGAAATTAAAAACCATTTATGGTCAAAGACCTCATTCTACATTTCAAATTGTTAAAGTTTGAAGTTTTTTTTTTTAAAACAGAAGATTTTTAGTTTCATTCATTTATTTATGTCATTAAATAAATTGGCTTAGAATTGAATTACATTTTTCATGAAGAGATTTGACTGTAACATAAAAAAAATACAGGAATTAAAATTGAGAATTCTAACAGACATGACACAATCAAAGCACTACTAGCACAACCAGGGGCGGAACATAGAAGGGACGGAGAGGACCTTGGCCTCCCCAAAACCCTTAAAAAAATCTTGTATAGTGTAAGCACTTTAAATTTTCTGTATACAAGTATACAAGTAATTAAATATATAGTTAACAGATGCAAATTTAACAACAAAGTTTATGGTGTCCTAGTGGCCAGATAACTCCTATTTTATCATCTTGACCAAGGCTTAAATCCCACCCAAATACATTTTGAGTAATAATTTTACATTATTTCTCTTTTAACTAGCTGATTCAGTCAGAAAATTTTTAGAAACTTAGACTTAAACAAATGTATAATGTATAATGTTTTATAACTCTTAAAATATATACTTGAGATTTCAACTACAATTTTTACTTATTTAATTAATTTTTATGCTATTAATTCTTAGTATATCTACCACGTCAATTCAAAATGAATCACATACACATATTTTTTTTTATAAAAAAGTGAGAGTTTAAAATATAACAGTTTAAGAAAAAAATACAATATACAAATGTGATACATTTCTCCCAGAAAAACAATTATCAAAAGTAAAAGAAAAAAGTTCTTTTTCAAGAGAAAAAATTGTAAGAATAAAAAAAATATCTGATGAAGATAAAAAAAATTATTTAAAGGCAAAGATATATATTGAGAGAATACAAAATTGAAAAAAAAAATGAGAAGAGAATTTTTAAAAATATTAACATAACTTATAATAAATTTCTAATATTTATATTGTATGAATTAATCTTTATGAATATCCATGCATATTGTTGTTAAAATTATATTTTAATTTATATATTAAAATCTTATTTCGGCCCCCCGAAAATTTTCTTTCTAATTCCGCCACTGAGCACAACATAGTGATTTTTGAATTCATGTTGAATATTTAAAGTAATTTTTATTTTTTAAAATTGAGAGAGTTGTTGACTAGTAACAGGTCGTGCATGTATATATTTAATCCTAAGTGTGTTCTTTGTGTTTTTTTTTTTTGTTTAAAAGTTTGTTCTTTGTATTGAATGTTTAGCTTTTAGGAAGTTTCCTATACTCTCATATCACACATACAGCCCACAGTTTTAGAGACAGAAATATATATTAATGATAGAGAAATGAGTGATATGATAGAAATACCAAGATATATATATATATATATATAAAATAGTGTAAATAAGATGGAAGAGAAAATTAAGTGTGAATAAATCTATACTCAAATTTATATTAAACATTTTGGTTACTACTTTTATCTAAATCCCATGTTTTTATTTGCATAATTTTAGAAATCAAAGTTGGTGGTAAAACCATATGTACAAATTCGAGCATCTCACTGACCGTCATCTCGTCCCTGAACGAATTCTTTATTCCTCTTTCTTCTTCTTCTTCAACGTTCCTTAGAATCAACGATAATTGATGGCAAGTTGAATTTAGATCTCTCACACAACAATATCCTATGATTTATTCTCTGTCATGGTTCCATTTTCATTTATTTTCATGCTTTTGTTTTGTTTTTATCAGAAACATTGAGTTCTGTGTTGGTGGCTGTTTCTAAAAGAGGAAAGGAAGATGGATCCAAGCTTTTCTGGAACAAGCAATTTCACAAACAGCTTCTGGGTTGGTGAAGAAGGAACCATTCTTGTATCGGATCCAAATCAAGGTGCAGCATACTGTGATGTGTATCAACAATATTGCAGCCTCTTAGATGTTAACCCTAATGGTTTTGCAGCGAATTCAAACCATGTAGAAGGTTCTGCCGCTGTGACATCCATGTCCATGAACTCTGTGACAGAACCTTCTCTGGAAGACTCTGACTTGTTTGAAACCACAAAGTTCATTAGCCAAATCCTCATGGAAGAGTATGGTGAAGAGAGCCCAATTTATGACCCACTAAGCTTGCAACTCACAGAGAAATCGTTCCATGATGTTCTCATGGACAACAAAAACTCATCTTTTCCCCCCAATCAACACCCCTTCAATGTTCAAAGCCCTGACAGAGAAACCACTAGCAGCAGCAGCAACAGGAGTAGCAGTAACAGCAGCAGCAGCAACAACTATTTACCCTGCAATTCTTCTGAGTTGAATTATCCCCCTTCTCTAGATACCCCTGTTGCTGTAACTGGTGATCATGCTTTTCAGCTTAACTCTCATGGACTGCTAGATTTAGATTCTTCTGTTACGCAACCGTTGGCACAAAATATTTTCAGTGATGAAGATTCTGTCTCCCAATTTAGGAGAGGGTTAGAGGAAGCTACCAAGTTTCTTCTTCCTCCGGAACCCCGGAATGTGACGTGTGGAGAATCGTCTTCTGATATGGCTGAGGAGAGCTCTTTTGGGTTAAAGGGTAGGAGAAAGAATCGTGAGCGTGGACAAAATTATTCTAAGGAAGAAGGGAGAAGTAACAAGCAATCAGCAGTTAGTGTTGTTGATGAGGAGGACTTATCTGATGTGTTTGATCGAGTGCTGGTTAACATGGAACGTTTACCACATGGTAATGAACACGATTCCTTGCAGAATGGCACTGAGAAAGCGAAGAAGCAAGGTGAAAAGCCACCTTCATCCAATGGAGGGAAGCCTCGTCCGAAGAAACAAGGGAGGAAGAAGGAAACGGTGGATTTGAGGGCTCTTCTGCTTCTTTGTGCACAAGCTATTCATGCCAATGATAACAGGGCTGCTAATGACCTTCTAAAGCAGATAAGGCAGTATTCTTCTCCCTTTGGTGATGCATCACAAAGATTGGCTCATTACTTTGCCAATGGCCTTGAGTCGCGCATGGTTGGGGATGTTGCCGCTGCACAACTATTTTTTTACGCTCCTACCTACAAGACGACCTCAGCTGCTGATTTTTTGAAAGGTTACCAAGTTTATCTAGCTGCTAACCCATTCAGAAAGTTTGCGCATTTCTATGTTAACAAAATGATTAAGAAAGCAGCTGCAAAAGCTGAAACCCTTCATGTTATTGATTTTGGTATATTCTATGGCTTCCAGTGGCCATTACTCATCAAGTTTTTATCAAAAAGAGATGGTGGACCTCCCAAGCTGAGGATTACAGGGATAGAGTACCCTTTACCCGGCTTTCGTCCCACGGAAAGAATTGAGGAAACTGGTCGTCGTCTGGCCAACTATTGCAAGCGTTTCAATGTTCCCTTCGAGTACAATGCCATAGCATCAAGTAACTGGGAAACAATTACAGTTGAAGACCTTAAAATTAAGAGCAACGAGTTTGTTGCTGTGAACTCCATGATGAGGTTCAAGAATTTGCTGGATGAGACTATTGAAATGAACAGTCCTAGAGATGCTGTTCTGCACTTGATCAGGAAGATCAATCCAGATATTTTTGCTCAGACCATCATAAATGGATCTTTCAATGCCCCTTTTTTTGTCTCACGGTTTAGGGAGGCCTTGTTCTATTTTTCTGCTATTTATGATATTTTTGACAGTGCCATACCCCGGGAAAACCAATGGAGGATGATGATTGAGAGGGAGATGGTGGGTCGGAACGCAATGAATGTGATAGCATGTGAAGGTTTGGAGAGGATTGAGAGGCCTGAGACATATAAACAGTGGCAGGTTAGGAACACAAGGGCTGGTTTCAAGCAGCTTCCTCTGAACCAGAAATTAATGGCCAAATTTAGGACCACCTTAAGGAAATGGCACCCAAGTGATTTTGTCTTTGATGAAGACAACAATTGGATGCTTCAAAGTTGGAAAGGCCGCATTCTGTCTGGTTCCACTATTTGGGTTCCAGCATAATGAACTAATCATACTTGACTTTAAGGTTTAGTTATAAGAATCTTACTATGTCCATTTTTGTGCTTCCTTCTTTTCTCCTGTTAATGTTATGAGTTGCTTGGTTACTTGAGACATTTCAGCTTGTATCTTGCAATTTGGAACCTTATTTTGCTGCTTAAATGGTTTCTGGTTCTGGTATAGCTGGTCAGACCTATTTACGGCATCTCCCTGTGATGAACATTCTTCTGTTGTTTCCACCAAGTGACTCTGTAAACTTATAGGAGAACTTCTTTCATAGAATTGAGACTTTTGAATGTAAAGCAAATTCTATAATGATAAGGAGAGCATATTAGAGTAAGAAGGCCCTTTTATTTAGCATTGTTTTAATGTTTTTTGGCTGTAGGAAATTGATTGATGGTATGAAAATTTTGCTTAGAAAAAGCTGATGCAAAGTGATGTTTATCGTTCAATAATGATTTGATTTATTTTTTGTTTATCTTAAAATAGTAATATATTTTGTTGTCATCTTTCACACTGTCCTATTTGTAAGAAATAATATAGCTGATATGGGTTGTCTAGTATTAAGTATTAGTATTACCATGAAGTGAGCAAATCAACTGATGTGAGATTGTTATAATTTAAGTAGATATTTCGTGTTCGAGTTTATATGAATACGGTCTATTCGAGTTTATATGAATACGGTCGCGTCAAATATATTCGAGTTTATATGAATACGGTCGCGTCAAATATGTGATGGTTAACCGACTATAGTGTTCATAATGTGCTTGAACAGGATTGTAGTAGTTTAAGAAAAGAAAAGAAAAAACAGCACGTATTAAACAACCATATTAACACTAATACTTTAGACAAATAAGCAGAGTTGCTATATGGCACGATAATTTCAGCACAAACACCACGAACAAACACCATACTTTCGTATGCAAATTACAAATTTATTGCTTGCTAGTAATTGAGTATGTTCCTGAAAGATAGTTCAAATGATAAGAGCTGATGACATATGAGTTAGGTAGGGAAAGATCCCTAGAAGGGAAATTAAAAAATAATTTCTGATGTAAAAAAAATAAAAATAAAATAGATTTAGCTAATTTAAAATGAGAAATTCATTTTAAAAAGTAAAATAAATCATCACAATTATTAATTGAAAAATTAACACTTCGAGACTTAAAAATTACCGTAACGTATTATACATGTAAAAGTATATAATTACAATTACAACAGCTGATTTCTCAACGAATGGTTTGTCTAAAGGGCCTCACTCACTTTTTTCAAAAGAAATCTCTACCGTGCTCCTCCTTAGAACGCTGTATATCCAAGAAATGGTATAGGTTCAGAATGCATCTTACTTTTGTGTGGTTTATGTCACGGTAGCTCAGTTTTGAGACCTTAATATCTCACTACCTCGGATAATGCTACTTATTACTGCCTAACACAATAATATGCATCTAACATGCATCTAAACATGTCACTCACATAGCATCCACACTTTAAACTAAGTAACAACATTCTGAGTTCTGAAACTAATAGTTATGTTTGGTTTTGGGGTGGAATCCCCATAATCACTTCTAAAGAGAAGCTAGAGTTCCCGTGCTTTGAATTATATGCAGCCACCAATCCAAACATGCTAAAAACTGGACTATGCCATTCCATTCGCAGGGGTAAGCTTCTAGAATATGTCAGCCATAGGACTTTTGAGAACTCCAACTTATGTTTTGCCAGATTCCTGAATGAACCATGTCCCTCCCACAAACTCATAAAACGTCTCTCTTAACAGCCTGCAAGAACATTCTGAAAGCCTATGCAGGTAC
The DNA here is from genome assembly GCA_030819835.1 of Acmispon strigosus. Classification (NCBI taxonomy): domain Eukaryota; kingdom Viridiplantae; phylum Streptophyta; class Magnoliopsida; order Fabales; family Fabaceae; genus Acmispon; species Acmispon strigosus. The sequence continues at coordinate 64,232,506 of JAUAMA010000004.1, forward strand.
CCAACTGGAGGAAGCATATATTATACGGCCTTTCCAACCTTGCAGCATGAAGTTGCCATCTTCAAGAAGCATGAAATCACTGTGGTACACATCTGCCAACTTGCACCTTAACTTGTTAATGAGATGTTTATCCAAGGGAAGTTGCCTGAAACCGGCCCTCGTATTTCGAACCTGCCATTGCTTGTACGTCTCAGGCCTCTCAACCCTCTCAGAACCCTCACAAGCTATAATATTCATCACCTCCCTCCCAAAGAACTCTTTCTCAAACATCAATCTCCTTGGATCTTCACGCGCAACATTGGTGTCAAGCATATCAAACAATGAAGAGTACTGGAAAAGAGCCTCCCGGAACCGTGTCACGAAGAATGGGGTATTATAGCTCCCATTGAGAGTAGCCTGTATAAAGATAGTAGGATTTGCCTTCCTGATTAAGTTTAAAACAGCATCCCTGGGGCTATTCAAAACAACTGTCTCATCATGTAGATTTTTGAATCTGCACATACAATTCACTGCAAGAAGTTCCTTTTTCTTTATCTTCAAGTCCTCAAATTTTATGGTTTCCCATTTCTGTGCAATAGCATTGAACTCAAATGGAACGTTGAAGCGATCACAATACCTTGCCAGGCGGAGCCCTGTCTCCTGAACTCGCTCTGCTGGCCTGAAACCAGGTTGCGGGAGCTCAATCCCTGTAATGCGCAGCTTGGGAGGCCCACCAGGTCGTTTTGATAAACAATAAATAAGGGAAGGCCACTGGAAGCCATAAAGGATGCCAAAATCTACAATATGAAGAGTTTCTGCTGCATTGGCTAGTCTCAAAATTGTATGGTTTGCAAAAATGATTGCAAACCTCTTGAATGGGCAGGCTGAAATATACATATGGTAAGCTTTCACCATGTCCGCAGCAGAGGTTCTTTTGGAAGATAAATCAGTATAAATCTGTTTGCCAGTGCCGGCCATCCGTGCTTCAAGGGCATCTGCAAAGCAATGTGCCAGCCTCTGAGATCCATCACCCAACGGGGATGAGTGTTGCCTTATCTGCTTTAGCAACTCGTTGGCAGTCGCTCTATCATCAGAACAAACAGCTTGTGCACTTAGAATCAATAGTGAATTCAGATTCACAACTCCCTCCTTGAGTCCTTGTTTTTTAGCACAACTCTCTTCTTTCTGCTTCTCTCTCATGTCTGGTCGATTAGGCTGGTCTTCCTTACGAACACACAGAGGAGCTGTCTTATTTCCACACCCCCTGCCTAGCAGTATATCAAATAAGTCTGATAGCACACTGTCACCCGTGAAAACAGCTGACTGCTTGTTGCTTCTCCCATCTTGTAAATCTGTTTCATCTTCCCTCTCATGATTCTTCCTTTCTCGTAACTCAGCGGAAAAATGGTTCCTTTCATCTCTCTCAATCTTAATTACCTTCTGCTGAGGAACCTTTATGATAGAACGGATATGGCCATGGGAGCTGTTCTCAGTATCAATAACCAATGGATTCCATTTAGGCAGAAACTTAGCTTCCTCAACACCTCTCTCAAATTGAAGTAGAGACTCACTCTTGCTATGCGAGGATGGATCTGAAAATCCCCCATCTTGTAAATCTGTTTCATCTTCCCTCTCATGATTCTTCCTTCCTCTTGACTCAGCAGAAAAATGGTTCCTTTCATCTCTCCCAATCTTAATTACCTCCTGCTGAGGAACCTTTCTAATTGAAGGGATATGGCCGTGGGAGCTGTTCTCATTTCTCAATATCAACAACTAATAGATTCCCTTTAGGCAGAAACTTACTAGCTTCCTCAACACCTCTCTCAAATTGAAGTAGATACTCACTCTTACCATGCAAGGTTGGATCTGAAAATCCCTCATCTTGTAAGTTTGTTTCAACTTCCTTCTCTTGATTCTTCCTTCCTCTTGACTCAGTAGAAAAATGGTTCCTTTCATCTCTCTCAATTTTAATTGCCTCCTGCTGAAGAACCTTTCTGATAGAACGGATATGATCATGGTAGCTGTTCTCAATATCAATAACTAATGGATTCCATTTAGGCAGAAACTTACTGGCTTCCTCAACACCTCTCTCAAATTGAAGTAGAGTCTCACACTTTCTAAGAAAGGTTGGATCTGAATATCCCCTATCTTGTAAATCTGTTTCGTCTTCCCACTCATGATTCTTCCTTCCTCTTGACTCAGTGGAAAAATGGTTCCTTTCATATCTCTCAATCTTAATTACCTCCTGCTGAGGAACCTTTCTAATAGAAGGGATATGGTCATGGGAGCTGTTCTCAATATTGATAACTAATGGATTCCCTTTAGGAAGAAACTTAATGGCTTCCGCAACACCTCTCTCAAATTGAAGCACAGACTCACTCTTGCTAAGCAAGATTGGATTTGAAAATCCCCCATCTTGTAAATCTATTTCGTCTTCCCTCTCGTGATTCTTCCTTCCTCTTGACTCAGTGGAAAAATGGTCCCTTTCATCTATCTCAATCTTAATTACCTCCTGCATAGGATCCTTTCTGATAGAACGGATATGGCCATGGGAGCTTTTCTCAATATCAATAACTAATGGATTCCCCTTAGGAAGAAACTTAAGGGCTTCCTCAACACCTCTCTCAAATTGAAGCACAGACTCACTCTTGCTAAGCAAGGTTGGATCTGAGTCCCCCATCTTGTAAATTTGTTTCATCTTCCCTCTCATGATTCTTCCTTCCACTTGACTCAGCGGAAAAATGGTTTCTTTCATCTCTCTCAATCTTAATTACCTCCTGATGAGGAACCTTTCTAATAGAAGGGATATGGTCATGGGAGCTGTTCTCAATATCAATAACTAATAGATTCCCTTTAGGCAGAAACTTACTGGCTTCCTCAACACCTCTCTCAAATTGAAGCACAGACTCACTCTTGCTAAGCAAGGTTGGATCTGAAAATCCCCCATCTTGTAAATTTGTTTCATCTTCCCTCTCATGATTCTTCCTTTCTCTTAACTCAGCGGAAAAATGGTTCCTTTCATCTCTCTCAATCTTAATTACCTCCTGCTGAGGAACCTTTATGATAGAACGGATATGGCCATGGGAGCTGTTCTCAGTATCAATAACTAATAGATTCCCTTAATGCAGAAACTTACTGGCTTCCTCAACACCTCTCTCAAATTGAAGTAGAGACTCGCTCTTGCAATGCAAGGTTGGATCTGAAAATCCCCCATCTTGTAAATCTGTTTCATCTTCCCCCTCATGATTTTCCCTTCCTCTTGACAATGGAAAAACGGTTCCTTTCATCTCTCTCAATCTTAATTACTACTTGCTGAGGAAGCTTTCTAATAGAAGGTTGGTCATGGGAGCTGTTCGCAATATAAATAACTAATGGATTCCCTTTAGGAAGAAACTTACTGGCTTCCTCAACACCTCTCTCTAATTGAAGCACAGACTCACTTTTGCTAAGCAAGGTTGGATCTGAAAATTCAGCCCTATAACTTGCCAAGAATCCACTACAGGTTGCACCAAAGCTGCTAGAATTGTTCATGGAAGGTTGGGAGCTGGAGGTTGAACTGACCTGGAAAATAAAGTCAAGAGGATAAGTGGTTTGTGTAATATCCCCATTTTCCTAAAATAAATTATGTGTCTATATAAATTATGGTGCAATGGTAAAAAATTGTTGTCATGTGACAGAGATCATGGGTTCAAGTCCTGGAATCAACCTCATGTGTAAAAAACACAAGGTAAGTTGCATACACCGGATCCTTCCCTGGATCTTGTGCATGCTGGAGCTTTGTGCACTGAGCTCCCTTTTATATATTATAAAAAATCTTAAAGTTCTGAATCCCTCCTTTTATATATGATTTTGGTTTCAATCCCTATCGTTAATTTTTGTTGTTAATCAGTGACGTGGCTAATAGAGGACCACATCACCACTGCCACATATACATAATAATCCAAGGTGGCTTTTACATGTCATATCTGATTGCCAGATATTAAAAAACGGGCATGAGTTCCTAATACTCAACACATCAGTTCTACCAATTTTTTTTCTTATTTTGGGTGAAACAGATAAACCTTACAATAAAACCCGATGTTGAAAAAACAGAGACACTAGAAGCAATTAAGGAATGGATAATTAGAGAAAGGAGGGAGGAATACACTTGGCTTTTCCCTCTGCAATGAGAATTCAATAACCATTTTATACAAGAAGTTCTTCCATTATCAAATATCTCACAAGACTCACAGTGGTGTTTGTTATTGGTTAGTTAGGATTAGGAGTTAGTTATCTTGCAGTGCATGTTTCATTTCCATCAAGTTGTGCATCCCTTCCCTTCCCTTCCCTTCCCTTCCCTTCCCTTGTTTTATAAATACAAACACTAAATATCTTTACATGGTCAACAATTCAATATGAAACCTCCTCTCTTATCAATTTCAGATAATATGTTAGAGCTATGTTCATGAATCATGATTACTTACTAAGGTTTAAAAGAAGCATAAAAAGAAGGGAAAGAAGAAATAACTGGAATTAAAATACTGCAGCAAGTAAAAAATTTATGCATAAGGATAATTATGCAGCAGGGGAGGAAAGAAGATCATAGTTCACATCTTTAGTTCACCTTGCTTTGCAAGAGGAAAAGGACCTGCTCCACATTGTCCCAAACTAAGTAAGTGTGTGACTTATTATATTCTAATAAACAATAATTAGATACAGGGGGTTACAAAGTGAGTTTTTTTTAATATCTTATAATCAGATATGACATGGAAAAGCCACGTTGGATTATCATGTATATGTGGCAGTGATGATATGGTCTTCTGTTAGCCACATCACCAGTTAACATCGGAAATTAACGGTAGGGACTGAAATAAATCATATATAAGAGGGATAGAAACCATAAAAAATAGATGATAGGGACTAAAATCAATTCTAAAGGTAAAAGGAGGGACTGAAAACTTATTTAAACCTTATAAATATCTTCTTGACGTTCAAGCAGAGCAAATCCAGACAACTTAATTTAAGTATTCAAAAATTCTCTATACTTAGCTCAATTCCTTTGTAACTAAGAACACCTATTTACCATCTCATGAAGTCCATTTTTTTGTTAAAAGTGATTTATTAACCATCACTTAGTGTTATTAAACTCGGACCGGTCACCGGCTCCGTCAGGTCACTAGTTGAATTGGTTGACTTAGTAACTACATATTAAAAAATTCATAATACTAGCTCACATTACTTAGGGTTAAATACGTTTTTAGTCTCTGTAAATAAGGGTGAACGGACTATAGTCCTCCAAAAAAATTCCATAGTTTTTAGTTCTTAACATTTATGAAAAATGGGAAATGAGTACCTGATGTTTATTTTGTAGCGGTTTTTTTGTTTTAGCAGCTAAAAACCGCCACAAAATGTGTTATTGGCGATTTTTTTCATTAGTGTCAGTTGTACCTGCTATAAAATGAGTTAGTTGCGGTTTAAACCACTAAAAAATGAACGACAATAACTGACTTCATATATTTGACAAATGTTGGGACTAAAAGCTATGAAATTATTTTAGAGGAACCAAATTCAATTCACCCTTATTTACGGGGACTAAAAACATATTTTACCCCATTATTTAATAACAGCTCTTGTCTTCAGAAATGGAAATATGCAAGTTGATGATCAAATTGGTGCTCGCCTGCTGCCTCAGACACATTCAGAAAAGAAAATAAGCAAGTGTACTAAAAAAAGTAAATTGGTTCTCAGGCAGCTTTCAATTTCCATTAGAAGATAGTTTGATTCATAGGAATAATATTCAAGATTTAAACAGCAATTTTGATTCGCAGAAACAACATTGAAACAGTGAAGGAAGAGGAACAGCATCGCCGTATACCTTGAAAGTTGGACGAGACAGGGACGTTGCGCTCGGCGTCCGGCGGCGAGAACTGGAGCGGCGTCTGGCGGTGAGGTTGGAGCTGCGCTTCTGGATGGAGACTGGTGGAAGAAGAGGAAGAGGGATGAGATGAAGATGATGGAAGAAGAGACTATAGGTAAAATAAAGGGATTATCAAGTAAGTGGTCCCTGTGTTTGTGCCCGGATTTGATCTAGGTCCCTCATCGGAAAAATCTTAGCAAAAGGTCCCTGTGTTTGTAATTAGTTTTAAGTGGGTCCTCGCCGGTGACCGGAGCTCAGGCAAATGATTACGTGGCATGCTGACAAGGTAAATGATGCATATGTGGAATTTACAACTCAGAAATTAAAATAATAACCCCACTAAAAAAACAAACCCTAAACCCCCAAAATCCCCAAATCCATCTTCATTCATCTCGTGCTCTTGCTGCTGCGTTCTTCATCTTCACTCCAAAAATCCCCCAAATCTTTTCTGAACCTCGTCATCCTCTTCAGTGTTGTGCGAATCGATTCTGCTTCGCCTGAAGTTCTGCTCGCGATTCTGATTCTGCCATCGCGATTAGCGATTCTGCTTCGCCTGAAGTTCTGCTCGCGATTCGCGATTCTGCCTGTCCCCCTTCGTGGTTCTTATTTTCTGTGGCTACTGGCTATCACTTCCAAACAACCAACAGAAATACCCTACAACCTCACAGAAGAAAACAAAGATTGTATGTGCTGATACTTTTAAAAATGTAATATTAGAGAATGTAGTCAGGTTGCAGAAGAGTTCAAACTAAACTAGATGCCTGTATAGTGTGCAAGGCAGCAGATCTAATCCATACGGGAGTATTTGCAATGGAAGTGTATTCATAACAGCTACTTAAGTAACAAGCACATAATAAAGTGCCTGTCCCAAATATCAAATGGGATAATTCAGGGCAACTTCATCTGTTCCAGTACCAAATATGGATCAACGTGCATTAGAAAATGGCTATATAAGATTGCTTTGTCAGTTTCTACACATGCTCTGAACGAAGCAACAAAACCTTTATTGGCGCCATAAAGGTTTGGGGGATTTTTGGAGTGAAGATGAAGAAAGCAGCAGCAAGAGCACGAGATGAATGAAGATGGATTTGGGGATTTTGGGGTTTAGGGTTTGTTTTTTTAGTGGGGTTATTATTGTAACTTCAAGTGTTTTATTAATTTAATTTATTTTAATTTCTGAGTTGTAAATTCCACATATGCATCATTTACCTTGTCAGCATGCCACGTAATCAGTTGCCTGAGCTCCGGTCACCGGCGAGGACCCACTTAAAACTAATTACAAACATAGGGACCTTTTGCTAAGATTTTTCCGATGAGGGACCTAGATCAAATCCGAGCACAAACACAGGGACCACTTACTTGATAATCCCTAAAATAAATTAAAATCAAAGTTTGAATTTTTCTTGAGTTTTTTTTTTTTTTTTCCCTTTCTGCGTTGACCAAAATTAGAGCTTGCTAGTGGCGGTTATGGTGGAATCTACTATAGAGTGAGAAGTGGGGTTTGAGTGGAGGAGGAAACTTTTTTAAAAGTTCGGTTTCAGTCCCTCAACTGCCACATTCATCTTCCGCGTCATCTCTCACGTCATCTTCACATGTTACTCTTTTTACCGGACACATAACAAACTCAGGATCAAAGTTGCAATTAAACCTTATTTATACAACCTGGTATATTTATTTTTATAATTCTTTTTCTCTTGTAAAGTCTGTTTTTCTTTCTCTTCATATATCTTAACTATCACACTCTTCATATATCTCAACTAGCATCACTCGCAACATTTTTTAGTTTTACCTTCTTTAATTTTCTAATTTACAATCATTCTTTTTCTTAAAAGTATATAATAAAATAGATTTACCTACTTTAAAAAGAGAATACATCATTCTAAACATTAATTGAAAAATTAACACTTCAAGATTTAAAGAACACCATAACTTATTATACATGTAAAAATATATGATCACAACATAAACCGTTAATTTCTCAATTAATAGTTGTGATAATTTAATGTACCATCTAAAGTGACCGACTCACTTTTTTAAATGAAATATCTACTGTGCAACTCATTAGAAAGCTGTATATTTAACAAAGTGTTATAGGTCCAGAGAAGCCATCTAACTTTTGTGTGATTTATGTCATGGTAGCTCAGTTTTGAGACCTTAATATCTCACTACCTTGGATAAAGCTACTTATCACTTCCTAACACAATAATATGCATCTAAACATGTCACTCACACAGCATCCAACTTTAAACTAAGTAACAAAATACTCAGTTACGAAACTAATAGCGCGTTTTGTTGCAGGTGGGAATCTCCAGAATCACTTCTGAGGAGAAGGTAGAGTTACCATTCTTTGGATGATATTGGATTATATACCACCACCAATCCAAACATGCTACAAACTGAGCTATGCCATTCCATTAGCAGGGGTAAGCTTCTATAATATGTCAACCATAACACTATACGGAACTCCAAGTTATGTTTGCCAGATTCTTGAGTGACGATGTCCCTCCCATAAACTCGCAAAACGCTTCTCCTAACCACATTTGAAGAACAGTCTGAAGGACTATGCAGGTACCCAACAGGAAGAAGCATATATTATACGGCCTTTCCAACCTTGCAGCATGAAGTTGCCATCTTCAACAAGCATAAAATCACTGTGGTACGCATCTTTCAACTTGTACCTTAATTTGTTAATAAGATGTTTATCCAAGGGAAGTTGCTTGAAACCAGCCCTCATATTCCGAACCTGCCATTGCTTGTATGTCCCAGGCCTCTCAACCCTCTCCGAACCCTCACAAGCTATAATATTCATCACCTCCCTCCCAAAAAATTCTTTCTCAAACATCAACCTCATTGGATCTTCACGAGCAACATTGGTGTCAAGCACATCAAACAATGTAGAGTAATGGTAAAGAGCCTCACGGAACCGTGTCACAAAGAATGGGGCATTGTAGCTCCCATTGAGACTAGCCTGTATGAAGATAGCAGGATTTGCCTTCCTAATTAAGTTTAAAACAGCATCCCTGGGGCTATTCAAAACAACTGTCTCATCAAGTAAATTTTTAAATCTACACATACAATTAACTGCAAGAAGTTCATTTTTCTTTATCTTCAAGTCCTCAAGTTTGATGGTTTCCCATTTCTGTGCAATAGCATTGAACTCAAACGGAACATTGAAGCGATCACAATACCTTGAAAGGCGAAGCCCTGTCTCCTGGACTCTCTCTGTTGGCCTGAAACCAGGTTGTGGGAGCTCAATCCCTGTGATGCGCAGCTTGGGAGGCCCGCCAGGTCGTTTTGATAAACGATAAATAAGGGCCGGCCACTGGAAGCCATAACGGATACCAAAATCTATAATATGAAGAGTTTCCACTTCCTTGGCTAGGTTCAAAATTGTATGGTTTGCAAAAATGATTGCAAGCTTCTTGAATGGGCAGGCTGAAATATACATTTGGTAAGCTTTCACCATGTCAGCAGCGGAGGTTCTTACAGAAGATAAAGCAGTATAAGTCTGTGCGCCAATGCCAGCCATCCGTGCTTCAAGGGCATCTGCAAAGCAATGTGCCAGCCTCTGAGATCCATCACCCAGCGGGGATGAGTGTTGCCTTATCTGCTTTAGTGACTCGTTGGCAGTCGCTCGATCATCAGAAGAAACAGCTTGTGCACATAAAATCAATAGTGACCTCAGATCCACAACTCCCTTCTTGTCTCCTTCTTTCTTTGCACGGCTCTTTCCACCACCAGACTTGTTTGTTTCTTCTTTCTTCCCCACACTCATGTCTGGTCCATTAGGCTGCTCTGCCTTATTTCCACACGGCACGCCTAGCAGTACCTTATCAAATAATTCTGATAGCTCACTGTCATCAATGTAAACAGCTGACTGCTTGTTGCTTCTCCCATCTTGTAAATCTGTTTCATCTTCCCTCTCATGATTCTTCCTTCCTCTTGACTCAGCGGGAAAATGCTTAACTTCATCTCTCTCAATCTTAATTACCTCCTGCTGAGGAACCTTTCTAACAGAAGGGATATAGCCATGGGAGCTGTTCTCAAGATCAATAACTAATGGATTCCCTTTAGGCAGAAACTTACTGGCTTCCTCAACACCTCTCTCAAATTGAAGCACGGATTCAATCTTGCTAAGCAAAGTTGGATCTGAAAATCCAGCCGTGGAACTTGCTAAGAATCCATTATCTGTTACACCGAAGCTGCTAGTAGTAGTAGTAGTAGTAGTAGTAGTACTGTTCATGTAAGATCGGGAGCTGGAGGTTGAACTGGCCTGGAAAACAAAGTCGTGAGGAAAAGTGGTTTGCAGTATAGATGGACTGTGTTCTGCAAGATCAACACTATCCCAGTTGGACTCAACCGAGTTGCTAGTACTAGCTGTGCCGCAACCGCTATAACCACTGAAATTGCTGTTGAGACTATCATCAGGGCTCTCCACATTGTGATAATTTTGGATGGAAGAAGAAGGGTATGTCTCACCAATGACCTCATAGAAAGATTTCTCAGCAGCTTGGAGAGCCAAGGAATCATGGAACATACAGGTTTTCTTCTCCATGTCCTCTTCCATAAGCATTTGGTTTATGTAGTGCAATACAGTTGCAGAGAAATCAGTGTCATCCAAGGGAGAGTCCTCGTCCGGAGCAATGATGGACATGGAAGCAGGGTTTTGAGCATTGTTGCGAACAGGTGGAAGAGAAAATGAGTTGTCCATGAATCCAGAGCTATGATCCTCTACATGGAGCGTTTTAGGCAATTGGTTGAAGTCACCACCGTTGATGAAATTGGACTTGAAATGAGGATCCACCATGGCATAAAATCTGAAGGAATTCACCCCTTTTTGTATCAATCAAAATTATAGATGGAAAAGGAGAAAGGAAGCATCTTTTTCAGTATTATGGAAACCCCAACTATTCAGAACCACATAATTGACAGTGTTTATTTATACACCAACAGTTACACTCACATCACACCAAAATGTGAAAGGCATCATATGAAGATTCAGGGAAGCGCATAATATGCAGCAGCAGAAAGAAAGAGAGTTCATTTACAATTTACAGAGGTGGTGATGGTGGTGGTTGTGGTGGTGGAAAAGCTAAGTAGAAGAGAAAAGAGGGAGGAACCTGAGATTGAGATTGAGGAGTGAGATTTTCTTTGTTTGGTTGTGTTGGTAGCGATCCTCAACGTGGTTCACAGACTCGCGTGTGTGTGTTCCTGACCCTGTGTCATTGACGGTGACCTTTATTTTGGACTTTCTTTTTTAGGGACGGAAAGAAATCCGTCACAAAATCCTATATTATATAATATACAAAGAATTAGTGACGGATTGTGTAAAGAGAAACTTTCCGTCACAAACAACACTCCGTCGCTAACATTTTTGTGACGGAACAATTCTCTCTCAACATTTCAGTTGCTAGTCATTTTCAATTATCACTAGGATTTTGTGACGGACTAAACTACGTCGCAAATACTGTTCCGTCACTAAAACTTTGCGACGGAACAGTATTTGCGACGTAGTTCAGTCCGTCACTAATTCTTTTGATCTTGCGTACTAGGATTTGTGACGGATATTTTTCCGTCGCTAACAAATAAAGTCAAAGAAAAGAAAAAGAAGCTGTCGTGGCGAATTTTTTTTTCTTTCTAAATTGTATCCCCACTTATAGCGGTGATTTAAACCATTTTAGTAATTTGTAACAAAAAAAAAAACCATTTTAGTAATTAAAATTAAAGTTGCACTATAATAGTAAATATTAATAAAAAATGCATCATGAATGTTAAAAAACCGCTTTTAGAGAATTAAGATGTGTTTAACTATATGTTTCCATTAATGTGTATACACTTTTTTTCCCATATATTCACCACCAAGATTATGTTATCATGTTCAAGTTGAGTATAATTTTTATGGATGGCAAAACTTTTCTTACAAATTATTTAATGCAGCAGCATTTACAAGCTCTAGGTGTTTGATAATTGTGTAAATGCACGTTTAAACACAAAAGTGAGTACACTCATCTAAAGCCAATATAGTAAATACAAACTTGATTATCTCTTTTTTAAGTTTTAGTTAAGGTGGGTTCTATGATGCAACAGCAAATTAGTGGTGCACATGTGGACCACCCAATCAAGATTACGAAGTAATACAAATAGCATTTTTTTTCTCAGCCATGCTTGAACCATCACTGCGACATGGTTGTGGACTATTCAAGCCGTCAACCACCATCACTTGCGACACCACCATGGACCATCATTGCAACCACCACCAGTGTCTCACAGGAAGCCATTTAAAAGGCTTATATAAATGCTTCACTAAGCACGACGTTTTGGGTACGACCTTTCCGCACCTATAAATATAAATTTGATTATTCATTTACATTGACTTTACCCATTCTAGTATTTCACTATTTTCTTATGACTTTGAACTTTTCTCTCATTGGTACTGACTTGAGCGTCAGAGTGCATTTACAGGTATCTCCTCCTGTCGTGTCAATATCACACTACCGTGTGTCGAAAGATCCTCTCTAAACGTGCACCACTGCATAGAATAAAGAGCATCTCATATTTTTTTTAAAAACAATTAGTGAAATAATTTTAAAAAGTTTTTGTTAATCAATTGTTTTAGAACATTTGTTAATAAATCAAAAAATAAAAAATTTATTAAAAAGTATATCATTTTTAATACATAAATTATATAAATATTACAATTTTGAAGAAAATTTTCATTTTTATTTAGGATTTAATGTTTGTGCACCGTAAATATTTTTACATTAACATCTAATGATTGGTCGGTATATTAGAAAAAAAAAATTAATTAAAATAAAAGATAAGAGTTTAATGAATGTGTATCACCAATGTAAAATAGTTTTACACTACAACCAATCACAACATATCACGTAAGAGGAATAATAAATTTCATTTTAAATTTTAATTAAAATAAATTTATATTTTAATAGGAAACAATATCTGTTAGTAATAGGAAATTGTATTATATGTTATTTATTTCCTATGATATGGAATCATTATCCATTAATGATGATTTGCTGTACCTTTGACCAAGCTGTCAAGGGAGAGTTTATAGGCATAGTCTTGGGAGATATTATAGGAATATGTTTAGGAACTCTAAATGCTAACAGCTAGCATATACCGTGTATATATGACTGCACTTTGGATGTGAATAAGATACAGAATTCTTTCATACTTTCTTTATGGCATCAGAGCAACCAGGTTCTGAGAAAGAGAAATCTGTGGAAAAATCTGAGATGGTGAGGAAGACACCATCTCCATATGATCTGAACTCAAATGACAACCCAGGAAGCATAATCACTCAAGTTCAACTGAGGGGTGAAAATTATGAAGAATGGGCAAAAGCCATGAGAACCTCGTTACGTGCGCGACGCAAATGGGGGTTCGTGGACGGCACCGTGAAGCAGCCAAATGCTGAATCACCAGAAATGGAGGACTGGTGGACTGTGCAATCTATGGTGGTGTCTTGGATCTTAAACACCATCGAAGCTTCTCTGCGATCTACTATTTCCTATATGGAGAACGCAAAGGAACTGTGGGACGACATTAAAGAAAGGTTCTCAGTTGTGAATGGGCCGAGGATTCAACAACTGAAATCGGAGCTGGCCGAATGCAAACAAGAAGGCATGACCATGGTGAACTACTATGGAAAGCTCAAGGTGTTGTGGGATGAACTAGGCAATTACCAGCAAATACTAACATGCACATGTGAAGGGTGCAAATGTGACATCAAGGCAAAGTTAGAGAAACGAAGGGAAGAAGAAAAGGTACACCAATTTTTGATGGGACTAGACGATGTGCTGTATGGAACAGTTCGTTCGAATCTTCTTGCAACTGATCCGTTGCCACCATTGAATAGAGTTTATGCCACCTTGATACAAGAAGAGCGTGTGAAGGTCATTGCTAGAACCAAAGATGAGCGAACAGAGATTGTTGGACTATCTGTGCAAACTGGTGGAAGGATGAGAGGTCGTGGAGACACTAAAGACAAAGGGATATTCTGTTCAAACTGCAACCGGACAGGACATGACACCATGAGTTGCTTTCAACTTGTTGGATACCCAGATTGGTGGGGTGAGAGGCCACGCCATGAAGCAAAGGGGTCTGCTCGGATGAAAGGACAACAACATGGACGTGGTGCAAACTCTGGACGCGGCAGAGGTATGGGTGTGCGAGCAAATGCTGCCGTGGCAGCTGCAGGAAGAGCACCTGAGTCAGCGACAGAAATAGACAAAGAAGGGCTGACAGGATTGAGCAAAGAGCAATGGCAAACATTGGTGGAGATTCTAAATAGTCAGAAGGCAAATACTGGTGAAAGAATGACAGGTAATGAAACTTGGATCATTGATACAGGGGCTTCCAATCACATGACAGGTAGCTTGAAATTACTTCAAGAATTGAAGAGTGTACAAGCATGCCCTGTGGGACTTCCAGATGGACAAAAAGTCATTGCAACTAAGGAGGGGACAACAACTCTTGAAGGAGGGCTGAAAATAAGCAATGTGTTATATGTGCCTAAATTAAATTGCAACTTGATATCTGTGTCCCAATTGATGGATGAGACAAACTGTATAGTGCAACTTGATAAACCTTTTTGTGTGATGCAGGACCGCACTTCGAGGATGCTGATTGGACTAGGTGAACGAATAGGTGGGCTCTTTTACTACAGAGGAATTCGTCAAGAGAATGCTTTCAAGGTTGGTGGTGAGATGTCACTTGATCTTTGGCATAGGCGAATGGGACATCCTTCTTTGAAGATTACTGAGTTAGTTTCAAATATTAGTAGCAAGAATAATGATTGTGAAAATAAAGCTTGTGATGTGTGCCAAAGGGCTAAACAAACTAGAGATAGTTTTCCTTTAAGCAATCACAAAGCTACTAGTGCATTTGATTTGGTTCACTGTGACTTGTGGGGACCCTATAAAACTCCTTCTTCTTGTGGTGCTTATTATTTTTTAACTATAGTGGATGATTATTCTCGAGCAGTTTGGATTTTTTTGTTGCTAGATAAAAAGGAAGCTCCTCGTGCCTTGATGAATTTTATTACATTAATAGAAAGGCAATATGAAAAGCAAGTTAAAGTGATTCGAAGCGATAACGGGACAGAATTTACTTGTCTAAAGACACAATTCCTTGAACGCGGAATCGTGTTTCAAACGTCTTGTACCGGAACGCCTCAACAAAATGGGCGAGTTGAAAGAAAACATAGACACATACTCAATGTGGCTCGGGCATTGAGATTCCAAGGTAATCTCCCTATTTCTTTTTGGGGTGAATGTGTATTAACTGCTGGATATTTGATAAATAGAACACCAACGCCATTGTTAAATGGAAAATCTCCTTATGAGGTCTTAAATGGGAAACCACCATCTTATGACCAACTTAGAGTATTTGGGTCTCTCTGTTATGCTCATAATCAAGGAAGGAAGGGAGACAAATTCGCTTCCAGAAGTAAGAAGTGTGTGTTTGTGGGCTACCCAAATGGCAAGAAAGGATGGAAACTATTTGACTTGGACACTAACACCTATTTTGTATCAAGAGATGTTGATTTTTTTGAAGCTGAATTTCCTTTTGCAGTGGCTACTGCAACATCCAGCAGTGAGCCAACAACCATGTTGAATAAAGAAGTCACTTTTGACACTGAGAGTGTTGACCTCTCGACCATTGAGCTGTCAAGTAATGAGATACATGCTGGTGTAAGGGGGGGTACCAGCTTAAATGATTCACAACATGTTGCAAGCACACAAGGTGAACTTGCTGCAACTTCTACACAATCAGAAAATGAAGATGCAACACCTGAAAATGAGGAGTTGTTTGGACGAGGCAAGCGCGATAGGATTCCCTCCGTAAAACTTCGAGATTACGTGACCAATACGGTGCAAACATCAAGGAGCCTATCTACTCGTTCACCTACTCCACAGCAGGAATCGAATGTGTTGTATCCTATTGCTCATTATGCTAACTGTGACAAATTTTCACTGCAGCATCGCAGGTTTCTTGCGTCGGTGACGGTGGAGAAAGAGCCTGTCACTTTTGCAGAAGCGGTAACAGATAGCAGATGGCGCTCCGCAATGCAAGAAGAAATACAAGCACTTGAAGATAATAATACATGGATGGTGTGTCCACTTCCAAGGGATAAAAAGGCATTGGGATGCAAATGGGTCTATAAAATCAAGTATCATGCGGATGGAACCATAGAACGGTTTAAAGCTCGACTGGTTATTCTTGGAAACCATCAAGTTGAAGGCATCGACTATAACGAAACTTTCGCTCCAGTGGCAAAAATGGTCACCGTTCGAACTGTTCTAGCAGTTGCTGCTGCAAAGAGTTGGGAACTCCACCAAATGGACGTACACAACGCATTCCTACATGGTGATTTGCAAGAAGAGGTCTTCATGAAATTTCCCCCGGGTTTCCGCTCATATCAATCAGGTATGGTTTGTAAACTTCGCAAGTCATTATATGGCTTGAAACAAGCCCCACGTTGTTGGTTTGCGAAACTGTCTTCGGCCCTCCAAAAGTATGGTTTCGAGCGATCCTACTCGGATTATTCTTTGTTCACACTACATGATAAAGACATACAGCTGGTGGTTCTAGTTTATGTTGATGATTTGATTATATGTGGCAATGACCATGATTCTATACAGCAATTCAAACACTACTTGAGCAGATGCTTCCATATGAAAGATTTGGGCAAATTGAAATACTTCCTAGGAGTGGAAGTTGCTAGATCCCCTGCAGGTATTTTTCTTTGTCAAAGAAAATATGCTCTAGATATTATTAGTGAAGCTGGATTGCTTGCTGCGAAACCTGCAAGTACCCCCCTAGAACAAAACCATCATCTCGGTCTTGCTAATGGCGAGCTTCTTGCTAATCCGGATCGCTATCGCCGGTTGGTAGGACGCCTCATTTATCTTTGTTTCACCCGACCTGAACTATCATACTGCGTCCATGTGTTGTCCCAGTTCATGCAGCAACCGCAAATGGAACACTGGGAAGCTGCTTTACGAGTGGTTAGATACCTCAAAGGAAATCCTGGACAAGGGATCCTATTGGATAGTCATTGTGATCTTCAACTTTCTGGATGGTGTGACTCTGACTGGGCAACCTGCCCTCTTACTCGTAGATCACTTACGGGTTGGATTGTTTTTTTTGGGAAACTCTCCCATATCTTGGAAGACGAAAAAACAACATACGGTGGCTCGTTCGTCTGCGGAAGCTGAGTATCGTTCAATGGCGAGTACCACATGTGAACTGAAATGGATTAAGGGTGTCCTCTCAAGCCTTGGGGTCACTCATTCCGTTCCGATACAACTTTACTGTGACAGTCAAGCCGCATTACATATTGCCAAGAATCCCGTTTTTCATGAACGAACAAAGCATATCGACATAGACTGTCACTTTGTCCGTGATGAAATTGCCCGTTGCAATTTGCAACCATCTTATGTTCCCACTCATTCACAACTTGCGGATACATTTACCAAAGCTTTGGGGCGAGGACAGTTTCATGCCTTACTTGGCAAGTTGGGCATTTGGACTCCACATGCACCAACTTGAGGGGGGGTAATAGGAAACAATATCTGTTAGTAATAGGAAATTGTATTATATGTTATTTATTTCCTATGATATGGAATCATTATCCATTAATGATGATTTGCTGTACCTTTGACCAAGCTGTCAAGGGAGAGTTTATAGGCATAGTCTTGGGAGATATTATAGGAATATGTTTAGGAACTCTAAATGCTAACAGCTAGCATATACCGTGTATATATGACTGCACTTTGGATGTGAATAAGATACAGAATTCTTTCATACTTTCTTTATGACGAAATTTAATTAGATGATTGTGTAAAATTTATTTATACAATAGTACACACATTTAATCCAAAAAATAATGTAACTTTTCAACATGTGGTGTTAAATTATTGGATGTGAGTGTAAACAAATTTAAACCGACAGATTGCATCAAAAATAAATTCTTTTATTAATTTACTGATCAATCCAAATAAATTGTTTTATTAATTTACTAATCAGATTGATCGTTGTCTTTATATACATTAATAATATTTGTAATATTATATTGAAATGATAGGCACCAAATTCAAATTATATGAAAACAACATTTTTTCAGATTTGAGCTAGCGTGCGCATATATCGTGGTTTTTTGGTCGGGAGAAAAATAAGAAAGTTATGGGTCTATTATGTACAAGGAGCAGTGGAGCACTATCTCCTTTGTGGTCCATCCATGGATCAATGTCATCTAACTCAAGACATGTTTTAACAACCGTAGAACATATTAATAACCAATAAGATTAAATATAATAAAAATATCCATTTATCAAAAAAAAATTCCTCTCTCACTCACTGATGACTAGATTTTATATGATATTTTTCCCATCTTTTTCTTTTATTTTATTTTGTTTTTATTGAGTCTCATTTTGTTTTTATTCCAATTTGTTAGAATTTTCACTTTATTTTTGCATTTACATTTAGTTTAGCTATTATTTTATTTTTAGTCCTTTTAGTTATGTTTTATTAGTATTTTATTATAGTTTAGTAATTGTTAGAGTCTTGGTCATTATTAGGTGGTTTATGGGTGATTTTATGGAAGAACTGGTGGCTGATTATTATAGAAGAAGAAGCATCAATCTCATTTTGCTTGTTTAACATGTGGGAATTGAAGAATTGAAGAGGGAATTGATGGTTGTTTTAGAATAAAAGGGACAAAAGGGAGGCTACATGAAAGCACTTCAATGCCATCAAAATGTGCCATCAAGGAGGAAAGAAGAGAGCAAATAATGTGAAGCATCAGACGAGCCCAACGCCTGAGCGTTGGGAAGTCAACGCTCATGCGTTGGCTCTCTGCAAGACGAGTTGTTTTAATATAAATTCCAATGCCTGAGCGTTGGGTCACGGGCATGGAATTGTTATAAATAGGCTGCTTTACTTCTTTGTAAAATACACTTGCTAGGCTTAGATACTTTGTACCACTCTTGTTCTGAGCTTTTGCCTGGATTTGTGGGAGGCCACCTTGAGCTCCTAATTCAGGTTTTACTTTATGTTTTTCTTAGCCATGCTTGGCTAAGCTTTCTTGTATTTGGGTTGTAGTGAACTTACCTTAGAACTATGTTATAGGTTTCTGTTTATATATGAATAAAGTTCAAGTCCTTAGTTTATATTCTCTGTTTTTATATTATTTTTGCTGATCACAAGTCTTCATGCTTAATTCTTATGCAATGGTAATTTGTAGGGTTTAAGGGAAATGGGAATAGAATGAATGATTGTATGCCACTTAGGTATAAGGGTGAGAATTGTTAGTGTTGGCCTGAACTTAGAATTCATCTTCAATTTGATTAACTAATCACTAAGGTATTAGGTTTAGTAATTGAATTGGAAGTTCTATTTGACTAAGGTATTAACAAGTAGAAACTCTAAGTTAAAACACCTAAGAACATGTTCTGAATTTCATATATAGAATTGATTATGAATAATTTAGCTAGAGGTAGTGAAACTCAACCCAAATACTTGTTTTATCATCTTATTTCTATTTTTGCTTACGCTGTTATTTAAATTACAAAATCAAAACAAATATTTATTTTCTGTTCAAACTCTAAAAAACCGATTTTAAGTCAAACCAATCCCTATGGAGATGATATCTTTTTATATTACTTCGATACAATCTATACACTTGCAGAATTTGCTATCACTCACCATAACGAATACTTCACTACCACACTCCTTTGTCGAGCATTACCAACTAATATGTTGCTCATCAGACAAGGTAGAGCTACGAAAAAGGAAGAGCAAGAAGAGATGGAGTGTGGTTTGCTCGCGCACATAGACAGTTAGCAATGTCGCATTCAACATCTTCATTGGCAAGCGGGTTCGAGGGAGGGGGGAGTGGTAGACAGAAAGGGAGGGAGAGGTATGGGATGGTGACATGGAGGGGCTTTGCCATTGTGTGATATGTTTTCAGATGCGTGGAGGGCGAGGAGAAGGATCGCTTCCAAGTCAGAGAGGGAAGAAGGGTTGTCGTGGTGGTTCGGTGTCGTGGTCAAAAAACACTTCTCTCAAGGGAATCAGCGGCAGGTGCATGTTGGTCGAGCCCTTCTTACTCTCTCAATCGGATCATGCGGCAGGTGCATGTTGTTTATATTAGCCACATTAATCTAAGTTATCAACTGTTGTGTCACTCCCTACACCTACCTAACATCTAGACATGTCAATTTAAAATTTTAAGACATAATGGAATTACTAAAAATAAATAATAAAATGAAATGAAATACTTGTGGCCTTCATGTGATCCATCTGCCCCTAGAAGTGTTTTAAAAATTGGATCGGACCGGCCGGTCCAACCGGGAATCGGTGCCCTGGCCGATCTGGGTTGCTCATCGGACCGGTTCTGCAAGCGGACTGAACCAGTACGGCCCGGCCGGTACAAGGGTAAAATCAGTGACTCGGCTGGTTTTGGTTGAACCTAGAAAAGCAACACTATTACCACTACACCACAATATTATTAGTGATTAATCATTCTTTTATTATTTATATTTTTAAACTGATTAAAAAATTAAAAAATGAATAATATTATTTTTAATATGAATTTAAAAGATATTAATATTATTTATATTACGATACATGGATGAAATATTTAATACTTTAAAATTTTATTGATTACAAATTTTAATTTTAATCAATACATATTTAAGAAAGGACTAAAATAAAAGCCAAAACTACCAATTCAATTTAAAATATCTATATCCAAAACTTTGAAAATTCTTCATTATTCTATATCCAGCTACTGTGGGGGTAATATTTGTTTGTTTCGATTTTGGTGGCTAGAGACGATAGAGGTAAAATGAAAGTTATTTTTATAAGCATTCTTTTATTTTTAGATATCAAAGATAATTTAAAAAAAAACAAATCAACCTAAATATATAAGGTGGAGTAGTTGAAATTAAATCTGAAATTTTTTTATATTTTTTAATATACACCGAGTCAACCAGTCTGACCAGTAACCCCTCAGTCCAACCAGTGACCCATTGACCTAGTACCTCGGCCGAGTCGATCACCGGACCGAGTTTTAAAACATTGGACTAAATTTCTTTCTAAATCTTAAAGTTGGATGAATGACTATTGTAATTCCTCTTCATATATTTAGTACCATCATTCAGAACAATTTAAAAAAAAAAAAAAAAAAAAAAAAAAAAAAAAAAAAACTTTCCTTTTGCTGTTTGAATATTTTTTCTACAGGACACTGACGCCAACTTATGAATTACTGAATGGTTCTAGCAATTACTAGCACTGAAATTGACCCCACATAAACCTTCTCAATTGATCCAAGGGGAGCTTATTAATGTGTGTGTATATATATATATATATATATATATATATATATATATATATATATATATATATATATATATATATATATATATATTTGATCCAGGGGATGAATTTAGACATCCAAATTATCATATAGGTGTTGTGATTTTCTTACCGTGAATTCTGAAAATTTTGAATGGCAAAAGCGATAGGACTGCGTGATATGTATGTATCACAAAACGGATTTTGACTATTTCATGTGAATTTTTTTTTATGTGTCACTATGTAAGAGTTTTGTATCTATCTTTTTTTATATATACGCATTAAATAAATATAGTGAGATCCTGTTTTAAAAAAAAGAGATAGACACAAAATTCTCACATGATAGTATATGAGAGAAATTTCACATTGGAAAAGATCGAAATCCATCACAAAACAGTTACCACTCAAGTTCCTGTGGATTTATCTTTGAACATTTCCTGCGAATTTTTCTCAAACATAATTCACAGGGAAAATTTCATAAGAAAATTCGCAAGAAATTTTTAATACAAACATTTAGTAGGAAAATTCGCAAGAAAAATCCATAGAATTTTTTTATAGAAAAATCCATAAGATATGACTTTATGAGGTTTAAAACTGCCGCTAATTGACAATCGCTTATTTCTTAAAAAAAGTGTTGGGTGCTTTGCAATGTTGAGATGTACCTAAATCATTTTTTAAAGCAATATAAAGAACACTAAATAGGAAAAGTTGGCGGGTTAATTAAGATGACTGATTTATTTTTTTAAAACAGGTATTCTCACAAAAATTAGTGATTTTCGAGTCGAGATCAACATTCACATCTTAAATAGAAGTATAGTTCTTTCTGATCCATAAAAGTCTAATTCAATACCTTAATTAATTAAGAGGAATAAATATATAGCAAATTAGCAATTCAAATAACCATTACTTTGGTATATGTTTTTATAATTTGATGTGGCTCGTTAGTGGATCGGTTGAAATTAAAGTAGTGTAGGTATCTAGGAAGTTTAGGTCTAATCCTACATTATCGTGTATTTCAACCATCTCCGATCGTTAAAATGATGATCAGTTTAAGAAAAATTTGCTCCAAAATGAATTATAAAAATGACATTAATCTCGTAATGTCACAGACCCCATATTTTATTTAGTCTCTTTTTGAATAATGAGTTTGAATACATTTGATTTTGACATTTAAATCAAAGCCAACTGCTTGGTTTAATCATCGTTATTATAATTTGATTTGTTATGGGGAGTCACTTTAAAACTCACTTTTCAACATTTTTGTATTGAATTATTTTTAGAGTATGTTTGGGTTAGTGTTATTAGACGCGTTGGAGAGGAATCTCCCCGTTGAAGTAGCTGGAAAAAATGTGTTGGGAGGAGCTGAGACACCAATACAAACAAACACTTAGTGGATTCAACATGAACTTCAATCAATGAGGAAATATTGGAAAGAAAGTGTTACATATTTTTTGTGAGATTAATGGATATGGAGTGTTAATGTAATAAAGTTTTGCACTAACATCCAATCACATTAACGAGCAATTAATGCATCTACCATGTGATAAGAATTTACACTTACAATGCATCTACCATTTTCTTCTTTTATATTTGATATTTCAGCAGATTAATCCTCCATGCATGACAAAGTGAGCACTAGCTAATGGTATTATTGTTTTTCAAGTAGTCTGGGCCTTCAAGAACCAATTGGAGGATTACTGTATAGACTAAGCCCAAAGAAGCCGAACAAGATTGAGAAAGCCCATTGTAATAATATGTAACTAGAAGACTTCGATCCAAAAATATATACATGTGACTATAAGACGACTTCTTTTTTTACGTCCACATATATATTTTAAACTTGACACAAGAAAAAACATATCTTAATGAGAGGATTTTTTTTCTTTCATCGGAAAACTATTTTAATAGGAGGATTACTTATTTCATATTACAACATTAATTTTGGCATATCTTGAAAAAATTTCTATCTAAAATATATTTTTAAAACTTGAACTTTAGAACCTATTTTTTGATCACCAGAACTTTAGAAATTATAATTACACTTTCATAATAAATCTGAAATTGAAAATTATATTAAAATCAATATTAGTGGTCCTACTCAACTCAAATTTGCGACAATAATTTAATCTACCAAAAAAAAAATTCAGCGCTATCCTTTTGAAACTCAAAATTTTGAATTTTTTTTCTTCTAGAATTTGAAAATTTGAAATTATAATAACGCTTTCAGAAGTTCAAGTTATAAAAGGAAAAAAATCTAAATTCCATAATTTGAAATTGTGAGTGTAAAATTCTACTAGTGAAAATAAACTTTCACAACTTTAAGTTTTAGAATTGAACATCTTTCCTTTATGGAGCATTACCTTTACATTAGAAGAAAATCGATAATTAGCGTCAGTCCATTAAAGCAAAAGTTTTAATTCCATAAGTAAGCAAAGCTGACGCTAATACCAATTGAACTTGAGCTTAACATCGACGTCGGACTTACGTTAAATGACCTAAACCTAACTAATATTGTCAGTCAGGGTCGGTGCTACTCTTTAGCGTAGGTACAATCAACTCTAAGCTGATGCAACTCACTTGACACTTCTGCTGAGGAAAATTTATAAAAATTAGTGTTAATCGTATGGACCGACTCTAAATAGCCTCAGCCAAACTAACACTATGGATGACAAGGAAAATTAAAATGTTTGCGTCGGCCATCAATGCAAAACAAATGATGCATTATAGTCATTTGCCAACAATTTACATGCCCCTAATTTGGTTGCTCTCGACCAGGCCAAACAATACCCATAACATAGAGTAACTATGCTTAGCGTTTCCAAGTTAGCGGCATAGTTTGGCCCGGACGAGACTACAAACTTAGTGACCTCCAAACTGTTAGCAAATGATGCAAGTCATCACAAACTTTGCGTTGACGTGTTAACAAGTTCTTCTATTCTAACTACAAGATAAAGAAGTTCTTCTATCTTAGTTATATAAGTTCTTCTGATCTAGCTATATAATTAACAAGAAACTTGAATAAATTATTCCCATTTAAACATAAAAAAAGGAAAAATAATGCATTTAAAAACTTTATAAGAGATGTGTTAGATATGCCCTTCAAAGCTTTTCTCTCTAAAAACCTCCAACAAACAACCCCTAAAGGTTAGCATAGGTTTGAACAACGATAACATTTGGGTATAAGAAATGTATTAAATCCACTTCACATTAGCGTCGGTCAGAGTCAACACTAAGTTGGTTGGTGAAATTAGCACTGGCTGGGAACTGCCGCTAATGAACGACAAGAAGATGCTACATCAACCGATGTTATTAGCATCAGTTAGGGCCTACACTAATTGACGGTGAGTCAACACTGATGCTATAGTTAAGTGAATTAAAATTTTAAATCAGCGCTAACTTACCCGACGCTAAAGAGCGAAAATTAACAACGGTGTAAATGGATATAAAACATTTTAAGTTAATAAACTGACTTTTCACATTAAAGGCTGACAATAATTATTGTTTTGGATCAAACTATTGTATTTGATTTTTGAAAGGATTTGATCGTGTCATTATAATAATGTATACATGGCATTAGACAATGGAAGTTGGATTTGACACCCTACTTACAAGATTTCAAACCTCCATCCTTTATGTTCTGGCCCAAAACATTTTGCCTTCCGAGATTTGAAATCCCAGAAAATTGGCTTCCGAATTTTAAATCTCAAATCATTAAGGGGTGCAAAATCTTGTGCTTGGGCAAAATCTTGTGCTTGGGGTGAGAAATCCAACTGCATTGGACATGTCCCTCTTATTTTCCTCAAAACCTCAAGAACCAAGGTGTACTACCTGATTCGTGATTGAATTTCAGATGAACTTCAATTTTTTTCAACATATGCTTCCACATCCACTTCTAATTGGTTGTAGTTGTAGATAACATCATCTCCTTATAAATTTGGTTAGCTAAAAGTAGATTTCAACTATTAAGCAGTACAAACTACAAACACAACTTTTTATACACAGCAAACAAAATATTCACAGTCAAATTAGCAAGAAAAGAATGGTGTTGCAAAGCTCTTTATTGCATCAACCATAGACAAGAACCAGCCTCTCCGCGCAAGGAAAGAACCACGTCTCTAGGCTTCGCTTTTCCCCCTTAACATAATCACTTTTACATAATTGATGAACAGAGTTTTCATAAATCTTCTTTCTTAAAAAAGTTAAAGTCACTCTAATAACAAACGTCAGAAACCAAAGCCCCCACTCCATCTACAAAGCCACGTTCAGGTGAGAATCCCTTATTAGACCAATATGCATGTGCAGTTAGGACCCTGTCCAAAAGTTCTTGGGGAACAGGCTCTCCCCTCCTTTGCTGAGGGGATATTCTTGCCGTGTGCACCAGTGTTTTCCATTTGTCCTGCACAATCCCAAAATCCAAACCACATGCTAAACATTTTTCTCTTCTATGCATGATAGATAAGCAAACCAATATTATGCTAATCAAAGCACTTTTGCTCTTTTCTTTCAGACCCCATCACTATCTTACATAAATGTTAATTAAAAGGAGAAACAGCAGCATAATGTTTTTTGTTTAAATAGATACTGGTCATTCATTTTGGTCAAATTCCTTAATAAATGAAAGCTGCAGGGACCAATCATTAATTGAAAATAATGATCACTACCTTAATAATGAATAGAAACTACATGAATTAAATTCTAAATGAGTGGATATTATATCTTAATAATAGAACATATATCTGATTGAAATATACTTGCACAAGGGTCACAGACATATTTACCTTCAAATCTACATATGTCCGATGCTTTGCATTGTCAAAAGAAAGAAGTTTAACATCCCGCCACCTGATTGTATTCAAGAAAATAGAAACACAAGATAAAGAGATTGTCAGAGGAACTCTCCTAGAACTAATGTGAAGTATCCCATTGAAAATACAAAGAAAAACAATTCTCTATACCCACATACTTGCAAAGTGGCAGAGTAGGCACCCAATCCACTAAATATTAATGTTCAATGTAAATCGTACCTTCCGATTCCCAGTTTCTCAACTGCTTGAACCAGTGCTTCTACTTCATCAACAGAAAAAGGCCTACGAATTCGGCGCTGTACATTCTCAGCTGGCATTGACTTCTGGAGCACAATTGCTGTAGCTAATTCTTCCTTGTCCATTTCAGAAACAGTAACCAATTCTTTGGAGTCTGTCCTACCTTTGTCAACAGATGAGTTGATAGTTGAAGGTACTGAATCATGATCATTTTCAACAAGGTTTCCTAAACTGATTATTTGATGCTCAAGTAACATGTCAGAATTGCCGTGAGTCCTTTGATGAATTACTGCTGGACTGGAAGGATACCTGAATCATCATTTTTAGACATAAAACTAAATAACATTTATTTATAAGATAAAAAACTAAATGAAATTTATAGAAAAATATGCTGATCATACTAGAAAATACATTAAATGAACTATATTAATTATTAACACCTCATTTCAAAAAGAAAAAAATACAATGTCAACAAAAATAAGGTACTGCATTCAAGTTCAAATAATCAGGAACACTAACTGACAACCCCACTTCATACTATTATATATGTGTGAGCTTGAATCAGTTAAACGTTAACATGAAGGGACTTTGTTCTCAATCTATAAGAAGAGTTCTATTCAATTTTTATGTTTAAGTGTGTGCTAAAGTCTATTTGCACAGGTGCCGACAAAGATTCAAACATAGCCTATGCCATAACACTTATAACTTCATTTGAAAGTTGTGCATTACCTTAATGGAGGCTGAGAAGTGTCTGCAATAGGATCATGTGGAGACTGTGCAGCTCCCACAATAGGTAGACTTTGTGAAGAATTAGGCTCCAGGGTGAAACCCAGAGCATCAAGCTGCTTATCTTGAGAAATTCCGGTTTGAAGTAGAGTTTTACTGTCATCTCTAACTTTCTTTCCTTGGAGAACAACACCAATGTGTAATCCACCTCCAAGTACAGCATTCACAGCATCCATCACTGTCCTCTGTAAGCCAAAGCAGGGTAAGAAAATGCAGCTAAACCCAACTCATGAGTCATGATTGAAGAAACATGTAAATGTAACTTATAAAATACAGCGATGTCACCCCTCATGAATATCTAAATTACAAGGGTAAATGATATATGCAGATGGTAAAATATAAATTATTACACCTTCAAGGACCCAACGGTTGCAGTTTCTGGAACCTCAATAAAAATCTCTGGCACTCTAAATGACTTGATCCTAAGCTTCACTGGTTAAAGGAAAGACATGTACATGTCAGAACCCCTTTGAAGATACCAATCAAGTCAAAGAATACATAAAGAACACTCTCTCAATGTTCTCGTATCATGAGAACTTCTACATCGTAATGTCTGGTGTTGACATGCTTCCAAGGATGCTTTTCCTGGGACTGCTTCTAATTAATAATATTTAGAATTTATTTAACAATACATTCCTGAGACCCTTAAATCTAGAGACAAATCAGAAATGAAATCAATTTGAAATAGAGGAAGTCATCAAGAGTAGAAGTGCAAAACCTTTGTCCATCCCAGGAGATGAAGCAGCATCTTGATTCATACCATCCTCAGGTGAATAATAAATGCCACTACTGATAAACCGATTGGAATTTGAAAGAGAGCTACAACTAGAAAGCTTCCTCTTTTTGATAGGAATATTCATCTGAGAACTTTGGCGTTTATAAAAGTTCTTCTTACTGCAGTAAGTTCGCTTCAATTTGCCATCTAATATTAACATGTTTCAAATTTAGAAAGAAAAGGAAAAAAAGAAAAAAAAAATAGTGAACAAACAAAGCATGAGGGACAAAAAACATAAAAGCCAGTAATTTTATACCATAAGCATGGACTCACCATTGTTAGGAAGTGTATCATCTTTTGATTTTTCAGCAACTTTACGAAATTTAGAAGCCAATATTTTCCCCATTCTATTATCACATAAATAATTCTTTGGCCTAAAGGACTTGGTTTTTGTACTAGGGTGAGTACACCCAGAAGAGTTTTCGTCATCATCTCTACTAACTACTGGTACATTGTCACAACCATTGGACAATGAGCTACAAGGAACGTCATTAGACCTTGACAACTTGGTATTGTCACCTAAACTGATCAATGCAGGAGGATTTCCATCCAACAGATCCTCAAAACTGCACAACTGAATCCCATTGCCAATTGGCACCTTTTCAAACTTATGCAGCTCATCCTGTACCTCACTTGTATCACCATCTAACTTGAAAAGACTATCCTCTGGACACCCAGAAGAACCTAATCTAACTTGGCTAGCATCTTTTTCCATTTTGCTATGGCTGTTGCCAATGCCTGAAGAATGGCCCTCAACTTCATGTGGGAGTTTTTTCAAAGAGCAATTTTGATTGTTTGCTTGTGAAGAAAGAAGAGAGAAACAATTTTTGTCACAACCTCCCTCATCAGAAAGTTCAAGATTGAATGATTTATCCGCATCTTGGCACTCTTTGACAAATCCATGCTGATCCTTTTCTGATGATGTTTCACTGTACATGGTTGTATCCTCTTTCTCTAGCAAAAATTTGCCAGCTACGGTGGCCAATAATTCAAATGCACACATTTGATTGTCTTGTGCTCCTCTTTGAAATTTAGCCCTCTTCTGGGAAACATTAAAAAGAAAATAGTTATAAGGATTATTTTCATAAAATCTCAATACTAAATAGACTATAGAAATCAGTCCTATATGAGAAGAAGATCATATTTACCCTAGCTGATCGGACAGCTCGAGGCGTGGCCAGTGCCTGATAGCCATCAAATCCGTAGTCTAATCTCTTCTGCAAGACCATATCTCATGAACCATGTCAAAATAGAATAGATCAAGCGCGAAAAGCCTGCGATTCAAGACCCAATACCAAATAAATAGGCTCTTTCCGTGTTGCTTGACCTCTCACATGCCTCAATTTGAAAGCCTATTTGTAAAGAGAAAAAAAAATCTGCATTTTTGAATTAGCAGAGAATCAGATTCGCCTGAACAGTATTATTACTTCTAAAACAATCTTTCTCAGTTTAAAACTTGCACTGCAAATAAACTCCAACTGTATGCATTCAGAGAGGCCAATTGGGTAGATTCCACCGGATCCAGAAACCTCAACAGTGAAGGCGATTGAAACATAAATATTTATAATCACTCCGCCATATCGGAAAATCACAGGATTTTACAAGGAAAACAGATTCAGATGAAAATAGAGATAAAAGTTAAACAAGGAAGAAGCCGAACTAAGCGAGATTTCACGGAAGGAATCTAAAACAACGGAAGAAGATCGATCTCAGAGTATAACGAAGAGCTTAAGAGTTAAGCCATTATTACGTGCAAGCCCAGAAAATCACTCGGAAATCAGAGATCAAAACATGGAAAGAATAGAATCCAAATCTCAAAGAAAAATGAAGACCGAACAGAGAAAACACACTAAAACAGTCCAGAGAATTGTAGAAAAATCAGACCAAAATCATCATATGACAACCAAAATCACTGCAATGAAAAAACGTGATTAACAAAATCAATTTGCACGCGTTGGTACGCGCTCACCTCTAGCCTAAAGTGTTGCCGTTCGGAGATCACATCGTCAACCGGAAAAAGTGAAATTCCGGCAAATATCAGATCGGCGAATTGTCGGAGGAGAAAAAAGAGCACTAGCTTTTCACGATAGGAACAGTTTCTCTCTCGTTTTCCGTGAATATTTGGTTTCTGAAGAAGAAAAAAGAATCAGAAGAGAAGAGAGAAATCAGAACAGAGAAAATTTGGATCACCAAAAACCCTCTGATAAACCACCCATCGCTTTCTTAAACCCCAGCGCCTTATAACCGCCCGGACTCGCCCGTCATTGCATTTCAGATGCACCGGTTATAGCAGGTTAAAGGTAAAAAACTCAAAAATACCCGAGATTGGTTAATCAATGAGTGTCTTGGGATTCAAGTTGAAAGCGGATTGGATTTGGAATTTTAATTTTTCCCCTTCATATATTCATTAAAGGTTAAAAATAATAATTAAATACTCAGATCTTATGTCATGTGAGATTAATACAAACGAATTTTGATCATCTCATGTGAAGAAATGAGTTAGTATGTGTTTGAATTTAAGTTTGTAAAACAAAATTTGGATAAATGTGAGTTTGTTGTAATGTAATTTATATTAGGATACGTTATTTTAAAATGATAGTTTGATAAATTAATCTTGTTTAAATAATATTAGTAAAAGCATTTTTAAACATGTATTATTACTAAAAAAAATAGCGAATGAAAGACTTATATGGAAAACAAATGTCAATTATGTCATTGCATGAGTTGAATAAATGAAGAAAAAAAAGTTTTTGGTAAGGAAATCCTAGTGCAAAAGTATAAAATATTGTAGACCAAAGGTATTCTCCGCGGGAGACAATCTTATTTAAGTCAGAAATATCTACATGAGTTAACTTTTTCAGTAAGGGTTTTTCATCTATGAAATTTGAATTTGAGACATTGTTTATTGGCATTATGTTATTTTGAGCGAAAGAGTCAAGGCAAAATGACTTGTTTTTCATTAAAATTCACCACAAGTAGGTGCAAGTCAAAATTATCTGTTATTGACAAGTACAAAGATTTAATTTATTCACAAATATTCTTTCCATTCGTGGCGGAGGCCCTGTGTTTCCGTTGGGCGATCTCCACTGCTATTGATCTGGGATTCAGGAGGGTCATGTTTGAGATCGATTGTCTGAAGCTCTTTGATCTCTGGCGCCGTCCGAAACCTGGTGGATCTTATCTTTTTTCTATTATTAGGGATTATCGTCCGTTTTCTTGTCATTTTGATTTTATGGATCTTGTTTTTGTTAGGCGGGATGGCAATATGGTTGCTGATTCCCTTGCCAAACTATCTTTCTCTAAGTTCTCCTTTGTTTGGGTTGAGAACGCTCCTCAAGAGATTTTAGCTGCTTTGCAGCATGATGTACTGGCTTCTGCCCCTGTTTCTTGATTAATATATTTATTCAGTTTAAAAAAAATTACAAAAATTAAAACAATTAAGTATATGTCTAAAAAAAATTAAAATAACATTGCATCTTATCTAAACTTACTAATACGTAATTCATGATTTATTAATTGCAATGCGCGCTTTGTTTATAGTTTAAACTAGAAGGGAGGGAATGAGGGATGGTCTAGGTAGCAGTGGGGACCAAACCAATGTCTGTAATGATGTTTGTGAAAGAGATTGAATTG
Source organism: Acmispon strigosus (assembly GCA_030819835.1). Lineage (NCBI taxonomy): Eukaryota > Viridiplantae > Streptophyta > Magnoliopsida > Fabales > Fabaceae > Acmispon > Acmispon strigosus. The sequence continues at coordinate 64,263,998 of JAUAMA010000004.1, forward strand.
ACAGCATGCAAAATTAATTCAAACTCAATTTTACCTATGGATATGTGAGTGCTGAATTAATATAATAATTACTTAATTAAATCATTTTCATTATGATTATGAATTTGGCTTTACAGAATTTAAAGACCAAACAAAATGAGAGGGAATTGTTAAAGATGACGACGGCGTTAGGGGTATTTTTGTTTGCACCAACATGACATGGAGTGGGGTACACATACAGACTACACACAAAGAGATAGGTTTCAAGTTAAGCAAATAAGATTACATTTTACGATCATTTTTTTAGTTAATTATGTTGGTGTAGTGGTAAGCAAGCCTCATAAAAGTGAGAATAAAAGTTCGATGATTCTGGAAAAGACGTTTGTTGGGAAAGACAATTACAGATTTTTAAACAGGTGGGACATCTGTTAAGGATAAAAAAATTATATTTACTTTAAATTTAATTAAATGTATATTTTAATCTTAATCTTAATTTACAAGTCGAATGTAGTTAGATCACTTGTTACAAGTAGTTAGTTAGCCGAGCCTTATTTTGATAACTTTGGTGCAAGTTAGTTCACCCAAACAGATAATGTCGCTACATAAAACGTGTTGCTGTCTTACATATATAACCTCTTAATAAGCTAGTCCTAATCATGAATAGAACATGATTAGCTCTATATCCTTATTCAATTATACATAGTAATTCTTTTTGTGACAGCTTTGTAGTTATCGTTGCATAGCTATATACAACTGTTTTAAGCATTGGTAAGTTTTAAGTTACATTACGGTTTTCTTCCAAAAATATATAATTATCGATTTTTTTCTATATTAATTCTAATTACATTAAAGATTACTATTGATGACAATTTTTTTTTTTAAAAAATGGTAGAATAAAGAGAAAACATATCCAAAATACCAAGCATGACATCAATAGCATGTTGGGGAGAACAGCAGAAGCTTACTCGTAAATTAATTTTATAATTAGTTCTGTCACCATTATTGATGACACGTTTAATATGTTTTTTATGGGAGAGAATCTATTTATTACAATAATAAGCCTTTTTAAATATGAACTAGTTTTCCATAAAAAATAAGTATGACCTAGCTTTTAATGCATTGCTAATTAAATACAAATTTAGGACATGCGAAATAAATCACTCAATAGAGTGCACTAACTTGGATGCTGGAGTTCTTGTGGATGTTGCTTCAAAATTTACTTGCAGATTTTTTTTCAAATTAATTTCGTAGGAAAAATTCACGAGAACTTGTTAATACAATCATTTCTGAAGAAACATTAACAGAAAAAAATTTGATAGCAAAATTCACAGAAAAAATTTGCAAGACATTAACATTGTGGACTTTTTTACCATCGCAAAATAACCACCGATAATGTTTTTGCTAAGTTGTTGGATGTCAGCTATATTAAGTGGGCTACCAATCATTTTTGTACAAGTTTCACAATTAACCTTCTTCTAAGAGGCAAATAGGTCATTTTATATAGTAAAGTAAACTATCATAATTTTTTTTTTAAAGAACTATTACAATAGTTATTGAAAAATCAATGGTTATAATTTAAATAACGTAAAAAAATCCTAGTTTATTATACATGTATAAGTATGTAATTATAATCACATCTGTGTAACAAAAGTATAATAAACTTCAAATTAACTTAATAATCAACTGAATCAAGAGTAAGAAAAAAAAAGTTAAAAAGAATCTTAAAAGCACTTGTTATTTATTTATGTATTTTGGGCAAACAATTTAAATTAATTAGAGGGGGGCCAGTGGCACATGATTAGGAGGAGATGCAAGCTGGCCCACGAGAGAGAGAGATAGCGTGTAAGGCAGAGGAATCCATTCATGCCCCAAGAAAGCTGGAAAAAGCTTGCATTTTTGTCTTCTATTTAAATATGGTGAATGGAATAGTTATTTAGTTACACAAGATAATAATAATAATAATAATAATAATAATAATAATAATAATAATAATAATAATAATAATAATAATAATAATCCATTTCTGATGTTAATGTTTAATATTAGAGGAATACATTTTCCGCAAAAGGAATACTTGTATTAAGAATATCTCCTATGAATAACGATTATATATAAGCTAATATGGGCATTTTATAAAAATAAATTTAAAAGAAATTATGAAAAAATTATAAGTTATTTTCATAAATTTATCAAGAACACTCATATGATAATACTGGATATCTTAAAAAATGTGATTTGTTAGGTATGACTATTGTGGCTTTAACGGAAGAAGGCGTCAACTTTAAGTAAAAGAGTCATATAGACAATAGGCACGCCATATAGTGTACTATGAAGATTAATCATGTTATGTGAAGATAAAATCGCTTCATAAAAATATTCTAAAAATAAAGTTAAATTACACTTTCGATCTTTTAATAATATTGATATTTGATTTTAGTCCTTAATAATTTTTTTAATTATTACAATCAAGTCCTTCCATATCTTTTAGTGAATGCAAGACCTTTAAATTATCATTTTATAAGTTAAATATTCACATGTTGAACTAACTTAGTTATTGTAAACATTCTTCCATTCGAAACTCACTAACCTAATATTATATTTCAAAAGAAATTAATAAATCCCAAAATTTCACCTCCTTAAACCTTAATTTAATATCCTACAAAATCCTTTTAAAATAAACAAAATTTCTATGATTTTTTAACATTTAAAATATGTTCAATCCATCACAAACTATAAGACATTTATAAGAAAAATGAAGATTTAAGGATTTCAGGTGGAATGCAATATCGAATCTAAGAAAAGTGTTGCTTTGCTGGTGTATCAGGTGGATATCAGTAACTATTAGCAACGGGTCCTCATCCACTTAATTCGAGAGATGATCATGGGACTGGGAGATTAGGATGTAAAGTTCAGGCACATTGATAGGGAGATGAATAATATCATGGATGCTTAGATAAACAAGCGGCTCGGTTGAATTTGTTGTTAGACAGTTCCTCCTTCATTTGTTAGTTTGGTAGTTTGCTAGCCGTTTGTTTTTCTTTTCCTTTTGTAAACAAAAAATAGAGAAATTTGATTAGCTCCCAAAAACTAAATCAAAATCACATAAATAGTCCAAATTACGGGAACGGAAAATGTAATAAAAACCTAAAGAATATATATATATATATATATATAGCAAAAAAATAATATTAAACCAAGAAAAAAAAATCAAAAGTGGTATAAATAATTATTTTTGATTATTTTTCCCGTGCACATGGGTTTTATACTTTTATTACTACTTCAGTTTACATTCACGATTTTAATTTTTTTTTATAATTTGGAGGGGCAAAGCCCTTGAAGCGAAAAATGCTACAACACAGGAGCTGTATCACTAAATATGAACTTCATGAATTCATTTCGAAGAATAAAGAAAATGCACCTGGATAAAAATAAAAGTAATGACATTATGCTGGAGCAAAATCAGAAAAGTCAAAAATGAAAAAAAGATATGTAATACCACCAGATAATTACATATCACTCTTACACCTACTTTTTATGATGGTTTTTAACTCCCACAAAACAGTAAAGTTAATAATTTTTCTATTTTTCAATTTAACCGTCATAAAAGTGGCTGTCCAAGTAGTCTGTTCAATATTTGGTCATACATGTATGGGAACCGAGTTAGAAACAAAAATATCAATGGACTACGCAACAGTGAAAACAACTTTAGACACCTATGTTCATTTTGTGACTGTCTAAAACCGTCACAAAATAGGTGTTGAACACCTTTTAATAGCCTGTCAATGACGAATGAGATTGAAGGTCACGTAACTTGAACAGAATTTGCTTGGCGTACAAGTCACACTCAGATCTCAGTCAGCCCCGGCGGAAAGAGAGGAGAAAGAAAAGTCGAAGTGGTTAGAGTGCTAGTGCCTTCAGGAGAGGGCACCCTTTTGCAGCATTATTATTATTATTATGTTATGTAGAGTCATATGTTTCAAAATAGAATAGATAATGGTAAAACGAAACAAGTGGTGGGGACCAATTGAAGAAGGGGGAGGAAGATTCTTCAGTCTAAAACCGCAAAAAGAAAAGGTTGAAACCTGAAAACAGCACCTATGCCTAATCTGGAGACAGGATGGAAGCTTTATTTATTTATAGCTATCAGATTTGGATTATTTAAACTTCGGTTATATCGATCCATCATCAATACAATAGAGAAATGTTCACAAAGTGGATTGTGCCTTGTTTGCTAAACCTTATATAAATATTTTGCAGCAGGCAAATTATTGAGAATCTTACATGCTTCATCACTACGAAAACAACAACTGGACAAAAATATCTGATTAAGTAACACGTGAAACAATGTTCAACAAGAAAGGATGTATACAAGTTCAAGATAACCACTACAGGAACCAGCCATTCGAACATTCTATATCAAACAAAGTAGATTTCTTCGATGTATCAATGTGACGTTACAAGAACTAACTGCAGCATCCGAAGTCCAAAACTAAATTGAAACTGTTTTCATTCTGTGGCCAAGTCACCATACTGCCATGGATTGAATTCAATTGATTTAACATCAACATCATCAACGCTGCCCGAGTTATCCGCAGCAGCACGATGTTGAGCGTATTTACCGTTATATTGGTAGATTTCCAAATCACCCCAAGGAGTTGGTGTCACCTCTTCAGTTAAATCAAACCACCTTGGACTGAAGTTTTGCCCCTTTGCCTCCCGGGTTCTCTTCTCAGCACGCTGCCTCTCCTCCAAACTGAAAAGAAAAGTAACAAAAGATGAATACCTAGGAATGAGAATAAAAAAGGTTCTAATTTCCAGCAACTGCCACAATGCCAATCCCATGGAGGGAGATCAAAAGAAGACAGTAGCTATAGAACCCTATGCCAACTTAGTGATTATAGCAATTTCCACCCACCTTAGCCAAGTTATTATAGAAGACGACATAGAACATAGAAAGGGTAGAACGTGGTAGACTATTTCATAATTTTATATTAGTATTGCTTCTTAAATTGCTAAGCTATAGTTTTGGGCACAAGGAGACATAGGGAACAAAAGAAAGGGTAAGGAACCTGCTCTTCTCTGCCCCAGACTTTGACAGATCACCCATCTCAAGTGCATATCTATCAGGGCGTAGACGAGAGTCTGATGCTAACAACTTTCTTGGGGCAGTGTCAAAGCTGTTTATTTTATGAGCAAAATATGTATACTGGAATTTATCATTCGGAGGAACATCAGCAACATGCCACACCTGAAGAATAAAATGACAGAGGAAATGCCAAATTACAATGATAAGCAACTGGACAATGATTTTGTCATCAAACAGTAAGATCGAGAAAATAGCAAGATGCCTGCTGTTTGAAGTGAAGTTAACAAACTTTTAATCACAGATAACTCTCCAGGTCACTCAAAAAATATTGTATATATAAAAGAAAAAAACCTCTTTCAATTCTGTTTTTGGAAGAGGCTCTCCTTCTGAATCGCAAGGTTGATACTTCAATGACTCATTCCATTTCCCAGTCATTATTATTTTAGGCTCCTCCGAAGAATTATAAATGTATCCATCCACTTCATAGCGACCAGTACTACAGCAGATCAAGAAACAGATAGAGCTTAATTAAAGGTTGTACATACTGACAATAATAAGATGCCTAAACAGCTAATGGAGAAACCATAAATGACGGGAAACAAAGTTCAGAGCTACTCAATTGTCTTCAAATAATTCAGTTTTAACACGCGCTAATTGGTAAGTTACAGGCAATATTCAATCAAATCAAGTAGTCAGGTGAAACAGAAACATTTCCACATTACCCAGACAATCATTTTAATTTCATTATACATAGAGTCAAAATATTAGCCCAACAAAATTGCTTAAAGGTTGAAATCTATATCCCAACATAGAACTGGTACAAACCAATAAAAAATGTGTTTTTTTTCCAAGTAAAACAGAAATGTTACATACCCAAACCATCCACAAGGTTGAAAGTATAGTACGGCTTTGTCTCCAGTTGTCAAATTTGTCATTATCATTTCCCCAGGTGAATCAACCCAAGTCCGGCCAAATATTAGGTTGTTAACCTTTGTAGGAGGTGGAACCAAATCTAAGACTACACCATCCCTCTTAAGGGTCACACGCGTTCTGCAAACAATAATGCACAAACATATAATTCCTTCAATCCTTTTTAAATAAAAAAAAATAACGTTAACCAATGGTTTTTATGAGAATAGAAAGGGTTAAATCAAGACTTAATTAATCGTACAACCATATATCCATATATGAATGAACCTCATATGACAGCATATCAAGACTATATATATAAAACCTATAAGCAATCTTGTACAGAGATCTTAAGAAAGCATTAGAATTAGATTGAAACAAACATGCCACATACCCATCAAACATCATGGTATATATCTCTACCTGCTTGAAAATACTTAAAATCTCTAACGAAAATAGATATGAGATGGAAACTCTTTCATTTAAGAGTGACAGGTGAATGCAGCAATGAGAGTAGGAGTTTGGAAGAATACAAAAAATATGAGTAATAGTAAGAATAAAACAAAATAACTAAGGAAATCTACTAAATAAATGCAATGTATTCATCACCTTCCAACTGGGTAAACGTCAACGGAATTTCCCAAAAACTTAGTTTTTAACTTTGAAGTCACATCATAAGCAAAATGCTCATTCTCAGCATGCCCAGCACTCATTGGGGGATGATGACTCACCTGAAATTAAAATAGTTTTCTTTTATTTAGAAAAAAAAAAGTAAAAAAAAAAAACCATGTACTTTGTTTCGATCAAACAAAATAAGAAAGCATGAAAAGTTAATATTTCTTATAACTGCTGATACACATAACCAAGACAACAATTTTTCTAAGAGAGGGTAGAAGAATGATGTGAAATGTTCTCATTAAAGAGTCTGATTAGATTTACATACTGAAAGATACCTGTTCTGAAATAAATGTAATTCCACCGTGGTTAGTCAACTCATAAGTCTCTCCAAGGATAGGATTAAAAGGCTTCCAGGTTCGTTGGTACGCAAAGTACACAGATATAGCCCACGATGCTGTGATGATTAACATAAATGACAATAGCGAAGAAATAAATCAGAAAACACATGTATAATGTTTATGTGTACTTCAAAGCAAAAGGACCAAGAACTACTAGAACAAGCATCAGCTAAGATGTTTGAGGTCAGTCTACAATTACAAATCTATGATCAAAACTGGTTACAACTTATAATGCTTCATATACTTCCTGTTTCCCATTGGATCTTATCTAAAATAAGTCTCTAAGGTCACTTTCCAATTTGATCGGGAAGAGTTAAAAGAAGAGAAAATACAAGGTAAAAAATAACTTACATGCATACACTAGCCGCATATATGGATCCTCTGATTCATCTGCCCGATCTAACAAGTATGAGTACTCCATCAACTAGTCCATGCAATTTCAATGTTCAATCAATTAACAACAAAAATGAAGGAACCATTAACAATGGTAAAACTTAAAGCTAGCAGACCTCAGCCATTTTCTGAAGCATAGTCATCGGTTCAAATATAATGACTGGCAGTGTCACCATTGATGTCACGTCTGAGCCAATATATTTCTGCATCATCTTCCAGTAACTATCCCTTTCCTGTACATATATGAGCCAAAGAGGGAAAATGATAATATTTTTCAGACGTTGAGCATGGATGAGTAACGCTTATGCCAGAGAAGAGAAAAATGAAATAAAATAAAACCAAAAGATATGCTAGCACCCATATCCTTAACAATCAATAGAAATGAAAAACAATACAAACAGTTCAACTTAAACGTCTCAACATGGACTTGAAAATAAAGCAATGCCTAAAAAAAATTATGGAATAAGAAAAACTACGGAAAAATATAAAGCACCTCCTGTTTCCATCTTCCTCTGTGAGCTTCCTCCTCTGCATCCTCTTTACCTCCCTCTGGATTTATGACTTCTACACCTTCATATCCAAGAAGCCTATAACCAACAGAGAAGCATATAAATAAGCTTAACTTCATCACCATGTCATAGCATATCTTAGTGACGAAACTGAAATGCATTTAGGCTTTGCTAGTGTTGACTGAAATTCGTGGATTTTGTTAGTTATTTCATTCTCTACATAAATTGTATTTGCTTTGTTCTTTCCTTGAATTGTATTTGATTATTTAATATTTCCTTTCATTAGGGATTGATAACTTCCATTTAAAAAAATCAAAAGAAAAATCAAATTCTAAGCAACAAATTTTCTCACAATCTAATGAATTATCTCCTAGCATGATGTACAAACTTGTAAAAAGAAACATCAATCCATTGAAAACCTTTCCTCGTATGGAGTTAAGGACCACAAAGCACAAAGAGACGGAGCAAGGTCCGCCAGCCATTGTAATCATTTAAGAACTACCTCACCTACCAGGTTTTCTATAAGATACACCATTTCACTTCAAATACTAATCTACTTCAATAACATCTCTTTGCCGTATCCATTCTAAAAGTGACCAGTGTGTACAGTCTAGGTGAGAGATTGCAATTGTATGAGTATCAGGGGAACAATTTTCACACTATGGATGCAACAAAAGTATCACTAGGATGATAGAACTTTCATATCCAACTCCGACAAGTAAAAATCAATATCATCAGTTAATCATCAAGCGTTATTATATGATAATTGAGGGTTGAAACTATAAAAGGGGGGAAATTGGAGTACATATGAAAATTGTATGCACACAACAATTAAAACGAATAGAAGAATCAGCATAAGGAGGGTGAACAAACACCGGATACATATGTGGGCATGCATATATGAGTGAAAATGAGATAAAAATTAAGCTTTGAGGAGAATTAAGGAGAAGATGAAGTACCCGTTAACAGATCGGTGCATAGCGTTGCTGAACATGGACAAGCCGGAAGACATGGCGGCGAAAAAGCCCTTGTTTTCATTCTTCTTGGGGGGACTACCCATCTCTCTCTCACACTCTGAAACTAAAACCCTAATTCAGAACCCAGAGAAATTGCGTCGTCCAAGCTCTACAAATCAAACTCAAGCGCAAATGGAGTGTGGAGAAGAGAGAAGTGGATGTAGTTTACAATTTAGATTGATTATTAAGCAAAAAGGAAAAGTAAAGGGATTTGGTTTTATATTTTTTTAAGGGTTAACTAAGTTAATGCCACCTGAATTTTGAACAAAGTTTGATTTTGGTCCTTATTGAAGTAAAAGTCTGAAAATAGTCCCTTTGGTTCAAGAAATAGCCGGAATTGGTCTTTGCCGGAGTTGTGGCTCCGGTGAACATGATGATTTAGCACCGTCGTGCTTACATGGCACACCACGTATTTAAATGAGGGACCAAAAGCAAACTTTTTATATAATGAGGGACCAAAATCAAATTTCTTGACTAAAAAAATTAATTTAAGAATTCTTAATAAAAAATTATTAATTACTAATCCCAAATCTTCATCTTCATCTTCATCTTCATCATAATCTTTCCCTATGAATTCAACATCTTCCACCATTAAAAATCAAGTTCCATGAAACTCACCCACATTTGATTTCTATTTTCCTTTCTCCCACTCTCCATGCCACTACCACCACCTCATCTCTTCAATCTCCTCAACCGGTGTTTTTGCATTCAAATCCACCCACCCACTGCCGTCATCAAAGATGTAAGCTTTTGCTGTGTTTCATGGAACTTGATTCAAATCCACTCACTCATTGAGATCTTAAATGTTTTCTGAATTTCATGGAACTTGATTTTTAATGGTGGAGGATGTTGAATTCATAGGGAAAAATGAAGATGAAGATTTGGGATTAGTAATTAATAATTTTTTATCAAGAAATTTGATTTTGTTCCCTCATTATATAAAAATTTGCTTTTGGTCCCTCATTTAAATATGTGGCAGTCCCACGTAAGCACGACGGTGCCAAATCACCACGTTCACCAGAGCCACGACTCCAACAATGACCAATTATGGTTATTTCCTAAACCAGAGGGACTATTTTCGAACTTTTACTCCGATTAGGGCCAAAACTAAACTTCGCTCAAACAACAGGGACCATTAACTTAGTTAACCTTTTTTTAATATAAGAATAAGTAAATTTTGAACGCATAATTTCGACATTAACCAAAGTGTACATTTTTTCCCCCAAAAGTATCCCACACTAATAAATTTTGAAGGAGTTTTTTTATTAAATTATTCTTTTTTTATAAGCAAATATATTAATAATGCACAAAAAGGTGTCCAGACCCGAACATAAAAGAAATCACCCCGATAAATAATTTCAATCATATAGTTACATTAGAAAGTAAAGAATAAGACTTAATAACAACCCTTTTCCATGAAAAACAAATCAGCTCCCTATACGAGCAGCATCTAGACTCAGGTCCCTATACGAGCAGCAACTAGACTCTGTCAAGATCAAAATTCCCTACTCCATAGGATAGAGGTATCAAAACAAAAGCCCAAACTGGTGAAACTTCAACTCAAGTGTGGTGAAATTGGGGTCCTCTATGAGTATTACATGGTGCAATAACATAAATGTGAGAGGAGTTAAGTGTAATTTAGCACTTACATTTTAATTGAATTAACTTCCGCCAAAGATAAATAAATTAGTGGATGTGAAAGTGTTAGAGGGGTAGGATAGTGTGTTGTTGGCGAGGATCCAAATCCAGTGTGGTAAAGACTCCTACGAGTGCGACTCATTATAATTAAACTTTTTACCAAAGTAGTCAAACAACTACTTTAACAATTACGATCGATAAAGTGGCAAAAACGGGTTTGACTCGTCGGGTCAACCCTCCAACCCACGTAAATGGGGGGGGGGGGGTAAGGTGTATGCCCGTTCAACTCGTTTTGGTCCGCCCTGCCTGCTCACTTTTAAATGAGTTGAAAGCTAAAAAGGTCGGGTTGGCCCGTCGGCTGAGTAATCAAAAAAATGTGTGTCGGGACCTCACTTCTACTAGTGTTAATATGTATTTTTTAGGCCTAATTCATTTTTTTCCTGCTTCAATTCTTTCTAAACTTCTAAATTTCCATTTTCTTTTAGTCGATTTCCTTGTCATGGGTTTTCATGGATGTCGAATGTCTATAGTCCAAAACGATATGTTATTGAGCTTTCCTTGTCTTCTGAAACTATGTTATGTCTTAAAATCTACTACAATTTTTTTTTAATTCTTCTAATATGAAATATAGTTTTAATTCTTCTAATAAGAAAACATGATAAATGATGAGGTTTCCACTTACACTTTGTCCATATGACAATTATATCTCATTCCATATTTTTATTATTGCAGCAATATGTATTATTTTTCTCCATTCGACGGATCAACCTACTAACCCTACCTAATGCGAGGCGGGTTGAAGTTTCCAACCATATTTTCAAAATGGGTTAACCCACCCCGCCCATTTTTCAACGAGTTGAAGGCGAGACGAGGCGGATTGGTCTGCATTGCCACACCTAGCGACAAATTTGGGGTGTTTACTTTTTATTTAAAATTTAATATTTTAGTTAATGAATTTTAAAGAGAAAATGTCTACAATGGTTAATTTTTTTTGGTTAAGTGTGGAAATAACTACAATGGTTATTTTCTTTGGTGTCTCGCAATTTTAACTCAAGTGTGGTCGTTAACGCTAAAGGTCTTCCAAATTAATTTCATTTGTTTGTTTCCTTTAAATTAATTCATTTGTTAAATTCTAGTTAAAAAAATATTTGAAATTTTTAAATTGAATAAAAGTGATCTAGAGATCTTTTCCTAATAAAAAAAATTGATCTAGAGATCAAGATATGGTTATTTAAAAAAAAGTTAATGGTAAAATTAATCTCTGATTTTGTAAGGAAGTTTGATTTTAGTCCCCGATGGAAAAATGACATTTAGTGGCAGGAAAAAACAGCTAGTAATTGTAAAAATGACTGCCACTAAACGTTATTTTTTTCGCCGAGGGACTAAAATCAAACTCACTTACAAAATAAATGACTAATTTGGCCATTAACCACTAAATTTTGTTAAAAGTTTATTCAATAATCAAAATTATATATCATAGAGGAATGGAAGCCGCAATTAATCTTGTCATCGTGGATATCTTATCTAAACATTTAAATAGAAACTAGCTTAGCATTCGACTTTTATTTATTTATTTTTTGGAATGAAATGAAATTAAAATGTTGATCTGAATTAATTTAAATTGAAGTTTATCATAAAGTAAAAGTGTGTCAGTGTCGTTCCAAGAGTACAACGCTGCAAGTGACCTCATCTGTGTTGTGATTAGGCCATTGACATTCAGAAATTAGATCGCACTTTCTCCTATCCTCTTTTTCTCGTTCAGATTCGTTTTCTGAATTCTTAATACTTTCAATCGAAAACCCTAATTTTCCATAATCTCCTTATTCATTCACTTCCATCCAGCTTCGCCGTTTCTCAACAACAATTGATAACCCAATCAATCAATTGACCAATTACAGTTCAAAAATTCGAACTTTATCTGAACTAGCTCATTACCCATCACTCAATTTTTCTGGGTTTTCTTATTCGTTGCTTGCTTCCCCTCTCACTATGAAAGAAGGTAAATCTGTTAGATTCAACAACCAACAGCAGCAGCACCAGAACGGCCACCTCGCCCCTTCCAAATTCGCCAAATTGTTTGACCCTGAAGCTTCCTGGGACAAGGTTTGTTCTTTCGATTTCATCTTTTGTAGATCCATCCTCGTCCCAATTTGACATGGTCCCAACATGGCTGCAGAAATTTCAGTTGGACATAGTGAACTGAATTATTTGCCTAAATCTGTGTGAGTAAACATAAAAATAGTAATGTCACTGATGTTGTCATATAATATGTTCTTAGCTTCTTTTTTAGTGGGTGATTAAGAATCATAATGCGGGTAAATGGCTAATCAAAATTAAAAGTAGTAGTTATTGCAGGATCTCCTTTTATTTTGTTGTTTATATGCCCCTTTCAGTTATTCGAATCATGCTAACATTCCTTGTTTCTCTTTTTCTATCTGTTACTTCCAAGTAGGATCAATTGGGAGACGTATTGCATTGGATTAGACAATTACTCGGCCTTGCGTGTGGATTACTTTGGGGTTCCATACCTGTCGTTGGAGGAATATGGTTTATCCTGTAAGATTTTCTTATTTCATTCAGCATGTTTATCACGTTCGTCTGATTAATGTTGTATACTGGCTATATTCAACTTGTGCTGTGATATCATGTGTAAGCCATGTTATTGTTCTTATTCCTTGCTTTCGATTGCTGTGTGTCTACCATATGGTGCAATGCATAATCTAGGAAATTATCTTGGAGGTCCTTGGTCATTTATGGATTAGGATCAACTTTACATGGAAGCATTTATGAGACAGTAATTATTCTACCAAGATTAATTGAATAGGGAAAAGACCTTGTCCATGTATGAGGAGGGTCTATGAGTGGATAAGACATGTTGAGTAATTAAACCTTAAAAAGTGATTGAGGTGTGAGTGTGACATAAACTAAGCAACAATGGTGGATGTTAATCATGTTATGAAGCTGCTTTTGGGCATACAAAAGTTAGGACATTGCGTGTAAGTTTAAATTTTATAGAGTTCCAGCAACATAAACTCAACAAATAGATAAGGTGGCCTCTTAGGGGATAGCAACCTTTTGAAGTTGTTATGTGATTGTTTCTACACTGTCATTTTTATTGATTAGCTGTACTGCTATTTGTAAAGATTTGTTTGTATCTTAGCCTTAAGAAAAACATCTAAATTCACCAATGTGACTCAAGCTGCCAAGAGCAAGTGACCGCTTGTTGCAGAAATCAGTTTATGTTGTACAATCATTTCATAGGCAGAAGATTTGATGAATCATTGAGACTTTACTAGGTATAGAATTTCAGAGGCTTGATTCGACAATGTCTTACATTCTTCTGTTCTGTAACATTAGAAAAATCATCTTTGTCCAAATCTCCAAATTGAAATCCTCGGTACATTGTCCTTTACCTGGTAATTTTTTTCTAAGGCTTGATTTAAACCTAGCATTGCAGTGACACCATCTCTTTAACACTCTGTAAGTTTGAAGTTTATTTGTTAAATGTTGTTATTTCCCCCTCCCTGTTTTGCAGTTTTTTGGTGTTGTCCTCTGGGATTATATATAGTTATTATGCAGTAATATTAAAGGTTGATGAGGAAGAGTTTGGCGGTCATGGAGCCCTCCTTCAAGAGGGGCTTTTTGCTTCTACAACTCTTTTCCTGGTAATATGCTATCTAGGTCACTGCTTTGTCTACTAGAGAAAATTAGGCTTTCACTTACTATATAATCTCTAACTCCACTTTTAATATCTGTGCAGCTTTGCTGGATTCTAGCTTACAGTTTAGGGCACTTCTGATTGGCTTGTGATTGAAGCTTTGCTAAATTTGCAACATGGTTGAAGGATTTACTTGATTCTGTGACTGTTCAAAGCTGCCTGAAATGCAGTTATCTGCTTTACTTCTACGTGAAATGTTCTGATTTTGCAATGCATGAACACTAGCTTCTGCTTTCCGTAGTATATGGCTGTTTTAGTCGATCATTCTTAATGACACACACATCATGTTGCAGCTAATTTTGGATTGCAGAACTGATGGCAAGTGCTGTTTGTTGAACAGTTTAATAAGGTTGCTTGCAGGCAAATTCTGAAGGACCATTTATCCTTGATGTTTAGTCATGCTTTTTTTTTCTTTGGTCCAAATGTTTATGTCAAACTTTGTTTCCACATTTTTTGGTCTTAGCTTGTCAGTGGGGTAGGTGTCTTATTGCAGGGGTTTTGATTAAAGGCTGCTATGAACTAATTGTTTTAGCATCCAGTGTCGTTTTGTTTTTATGCATAATCAAGGTAAAATGGCCGAAGGTTTTCATGGTATTGATTATAGTTGTTTACCAAGTCCATGTACCATTTATCCTTTCTCTTTGAAATAAAGGGTATTGGTCGCGCAATAAGTGAAATTAAGACGTTGAAATTTTGTTATGATTTTTCAATAATAAAGTGAAATGGTACACCACTAATTTGTGTGTGGGATGATGAGATTGAAATATGTTACAACCAAAAGTACAAATTGCACTGTGCTATGCTGGTATCATCAAATGTTTCTTGTAGATGAGTGAGTATTTGGAAAACCGTTTCAACAGAATTTCACCGTTATCGATCAAAAGATTAAAGGGTCTCGGAGGCAACACGACACGCATACAAACATACTTAAGGAGGCGTTTGTTTCACGGATTGGAAAATGATAACTGGGAATCTTATTCCCGGGAATAATGGATTGGGAATGCTATTCCATGGCATCTTTTAAAAATGTGTTTGGTTAACTTAGTCGATTCTTGGGAATCTTTTTCAAATTTCCCGGGAATAATTATAACACGCGTTTGGTTAAAAATGTATATTCCCGGGAATATACAATGAAATTCCTAAAATACCCTTATGTTATTTATTAGTACAATATTTTTCAATGTAATTATTAAAAATGGAATAAAAATAAATAAAAATATACTGAGTACTATATTATACTATGAAATAATTTTTTTATAAAAATTATATTTACTCAAACGACATTAGTTAATATTACACTAATATTATATTGATGGAATTACTAACATTATATTGATGGAATTACTAAAAAGGTTAGATTTATAAAATATAAAGTTAAACATCAAAAGTCTCAAATACTACTAAACAAAAAAAATTAACTTCGATTTATTGAAAAACATTTTGATTTTTCATTCATTTTCTGTCATGTTCTAGAACTTTATAGTAAAACAAATGCATGTCATCAAATGGAAATTGGGTAAATCATTTGTAATTAATATGTGGGAAAGAACATGTTGTAGTGGGTAGGGGCAATTGAGGATTTTCACAAATTAAATCTCATTCCCTAGTCTTCAGGAATCACCTTTCCCACCCCTTTAGCTTGGGAATGAAAAGAGCTTCTAGATGGGAATATTACTTGCCTGGGAATGAAAGATACCCTGGAATATTTTTTCCAAACCTTCTACCAAACCATGGAATATGTATTCCAGCCCAGTCATTCCCGAGAATCCTATTCCAAGCAGCGAAACAAACGCCCCCTAAGCGATGGAATTCCCCGGTAAAAGCTTTTGTTTTTGTTTTTCAGGGACCTTCCCCAGATGCAAGGTTGTATGAATTCTTGATTCTTGATATAGAGCAACAATGTAATGGTACATATAACTTCTTTTCACTCACTTTTCTTCCCTACCACTTCTTTTCTCCTTCACTTCCTTCGTATTTCTCTTACTTCGATCATTCTTAATCCAAACAATATAAAAATCATCCATTTTCTCTTCTTTCCCTCCATAAAAGAAGTTTAATTATGTTAATTGTTTAAACTGATATCGTATACTAGTTTTTTGTTTCTACCAAATAAGGAAATCTCCATTTCATCGATGGAAAAGAATATAGAATGAAATTAGGATTCAGTGTTCTCAACAAAATGGTGATAATAGGTGACCAGATTCAAAGTGTTAAAGACATGACACTAACAATAAGAATAGTAGTCCGAAAGGCAGCCAGAATCGCCCTTAAAAAATTGCACCAGCAATCATGGCAATAATACCATGAACACAATGACATCAAAGTAGGCATGGGACTCGGTCTCTCACATCTCATATACGATAAAGAATATAGAGATCAACAACTTGCTGAGGATCATAGAGATCAAAATAAAAAATCATAATTGTCATGAGAATTCAGCATTCCTGGAGATTCTGTGTTATCATAATAATAAATAAACGAAATGGATTTATTTAAGAAATTGATATCAAATGAATTTTTTTGAAGTTTACATATCAAATTAGATTTCACCTCCAAAATCTAGCATAACACTAACACGCATTCAAATCCAAGAAATTCATTGTCCATCCTAACATCTCAACTTTTTCCATACAAAATGTATTTCAAATTGTTTTTAAGCAAAACCTTTCTAGACTAAATTGAAGAATAGGAAAGAAATGGATGGTACTTTGATCCCTACTATACACAATCAAAGAAGCAAGTCAAGATCCTGAGAAGAAAATTCACAGTTGTCTTTGGCGTCGGGATCTGCCTTTCAGTGAAACAAGGAAAATACGCCCATAAACCCAACGTCTACCAAATCTTGTAACCGAATGCTGTAAATAGATGAAACCGTGTGTCATGTAAAGTGCAGAATCATCATTTAGAGGGTAATTTCATTGGATGGGGTGGAAATGGGGGAGAAAAAACATTCTCTACATGGCACATCATCAACAAGCATTGCAAACTTTCAGCATAGCATTTTCAATTTTCTCCAATTAAATGAAAGATAAATACAATAGAAGTTAGTTTTATGAACAGGCTTTTGGCAGAAGTAAATAAAAAAAACTTTGTTATTACCTCCACATTGGTCTGAAATTCTAATAAGCATTCACAGACATGGCAATCTGCTCTGTGAGGTGAGTCAATATTCCTGTCCATCCTCACAAATGCAAATACCTGAAAGAAAATGAATCCAACCAAGTATGCATGAGTTAAGTGAATTTAAACCTCAACACATTTTCCTCTCAAGCAGAACAGATGTAAACATAAATTGAGGATAAGATGGAAAAGAAACAAAAGGCTTTTAATACTGTTATCTCAATGACTGACCTCTTCCCCACAATTTGGACATGCACCTTTTAGTGCCACTAAGTCATTTCTCCACAGGCCTTGAATCACCTTAACTGTGAAAAGTGAAAACAGAGACTTAATAAAATACACATATAGAAGAAAAACTCTTCCACAAGGAACTCAGCCAATCGAAATAATTTGCCTTGGCATTTAATGTTTGGAGTACATATATGAAAATTAAGGCATCTGATGATAAAGAGGGATACCAGCAAAGTTATTTTTACCTGAAGCTGATGCAAGTGGGTACCCGATGACAAAGCCAAGCACAATCAAGATAATGTTATTCACCATGACCGAAAACCCTAGCCCATGAGTTTGGCTACCGTGTGACAATCCTGAATCGAATGCATTTTGATAAGCGATGCCAACAGTGTACGATAGAGGCCCAAGACAAGCTAAACTGGCAAATGCAAGGAACACGGCCCATGTGCTTGCTAATGCAAAAACCATAGATAGATCTTCCTGCCCTACGACCACATCACTCAATATTGTACAAAGAAACCAAGGAAAAAAAATAAAAAAAAGACGGGGGGATGAAAGAAGCATGGGAGAGATGGACCTGAACATATCTAAATTCTAACCAGATAAATATGTTTGTATTATACACCGCTAAATATGTAGCAACTAACAAAAGACATTCAATTGAATACAAAAACATCAAATGCACACAAACCTAACTTTCTCAGCCACATAAAGAGCCAAGAAGAGAAATACTCCAAGCAAAGCATTCTAGAAACTACTATATAGTCCATACAAACAGAACATTGGAAATCACCAAGATAGTTTAAAATTTCCAGGGACGAGGGCTGAAATTGAGGAGAAAATAATTACCTCAGCATCAGCATAAGCCGATTGCCTCCTGATACTGCATCGAGGATACTTGACAACTGATTTTGAACCATACCATCTTAGCTTTAACTGCATTCATTTCAAATATATGAATCAGAATCGAAGGAACTACAGTACTATACTAAATAAATTAAAATTATTCATGTTAAACAGTGAAAAGGGAAGGTACCTCCACTCTATCAAACATATCATCAACAATCAAAGGCTCACCACTATAATATGCATCTCGTGCCTATTGCAAAAAATAAATCAAAGAAGCAGCATGTTAAACAGAACTAAAACCATACAAATGCAAGAAATATTGAACACATTTTTGTAGTTCCATTTTGATATCAAATTGCTTATTATTTCTCTAATTGACAGAAAAACTAGAAATTAGTAGTTAGTTGATGGAATCGTGGAGAATTACTTGGCAATAAAGAGCTTCGAGGGTTTCTTTATTGGCGGTTTCGAGGGGCCCGACGAAGATGCAGGAGGGTCCCTGTGGGCAGTGGTCGGCGGTGGCGGAGACACGGTGGGTGGAGGCGGAGATACGGAGGAGGCGGTTGGTTCTGGGAAGTTCTAGAAGCGTCGAATGGATGACGTGGGAGGTGGTCGTGGTGGCGGCCATCAACACACAAAAAACACAATTCACACGCGCCTCCGCGCCAAAATCATACTCACCACAATAATCCTATAGTTGCTTGCTTGCCCCTATTGACTTGAGGTTCTGGTTCTGGTTCGTTCCCTTTGCCACCTAAAATATCTTTGTTTTGTTTGAGAGAGACTAGTCGTTTATTTTATTATTCGTCTCTAATTTAGTGACGGTGGTTGCTCTTCTCTTCTGTGGTCTATAACAGAAGCCGTATTTCTAACTCATTTTATTGGATTTACATCAATTTAAAGCCGACTCAGATTACGGTCGGTTCCCACTATGGTTTCACGATAACTTGTGCTTATTTATCTCTTCTTTCTTTTTATATCTATCTAGTGGTCTACACAAATATACATGAATTATTGTTCAATCAAGAGAAGAAAAAGGTCATTTTCTTACCAAGAATTACTACAACTAGACTCCTAAGGGGGGGATTTTGTAGAGTTATGTTTATGGAGTGTAATTTAATCCTACATTGACTAGTCTCAAAACTGTTTTGCCCCTCTCACTGCATATACAACTACGTCTTACTCTCTCTCTATATGCAATTACTTGTAAACATTCATTACAAGCAAATTAAAATACTACTTCCTAGTCTAGCAATGTGTTATGAACCACATTAAATCCTTGTGGGGTTAGAGATGCAGTGAATAATGTGGTATGAAAAGAAGACAATGATAAGAAGAAAAAGTTAGTGGAAAGTAGCTGAATAGAAAGTGTGTCTGAATATGTCAAATCTCCAAAAATTAACAAACTAACCGTAAAATGTGACATGACTAATAAGAATCATTTCCTAATGCAAAAGCAGGACATCCTTGAATCAATCTTACAGGCGTGTAGATAAATGGTTAAGGTCATTATCCTGCTTTTCTCACAAAGAAATTGCCCCATCTATGTTCACCTATTGTCCCAGACAAACTATGCTTCCAAGTCAATTCTTCTGCAACATTCAAACTAGAATCCACTCCATGCCTAATCTCCTTCCTCACTCTATCCACTTTCTCAAGGACTCGCTTAACCGTTACATCAAATGCATCTTCAATGCCATCCAATCTAACTCTGGGGTCTGCATATAAGGTCCCTGGGATCATCTTTATAACCTCACCTCTCATAGATTCCACCTTCCCCTTAGGAATTCTGCTCAGTATCCTCTCTATGTTCCCCTTCCCATCCTTAACATCATTTTCAGATATGAAAACAGAGTATTTTGCATAATTCTTTGGGAAATGCCACAAATACTGAACATAAGCAGAACCAGGATGGAAGAAAACAGGCACACACCCTGCCAACATTGAATCAAAAATAGACCTTCTGGTGTATGAATCCCCTGGTGGCTGCAAGCAAAAGTCACAACTTTGAAACACTCCCATCACATAATCTGGTTGGTGGCACTTGCTTTCTTCACGCACTGCACATTCCAGCATCTTGCACCTCTTCCCAGCAATACGACACTGCTCAAATATGTGACATCGTATTGAGTCTTGTTTCGCAGGACGCGGCGCACCGGCGAAACAGAACAAGAACGTTCTTTGATGCCTCCTCATTCTGTTTTGCCAATCAAACACTTGCTCTGTTTTTGCAGGGTGAAAGTATGTTGGATACGGAATCGCGAAATCGTTGTTGTTCCAGGGGCTTTTCTCAATCACTAACACGGTCATGTTTCTTGTTTCTGGCAAATTCAGCAGCTGGTTTCCCCAACCGTTATCAGAATCGCGTTTGGGTCTTCTGAAATCCCAAGTGATTCTACCTGCAACCATGAAGTGATCCCTCCCCTGCATTCTTCTCCACTCAGGTTTTTCTCTCAGCCACTTGACAAGTTCAATGGAACCCGCATCTCTCTTCGAAGCATTAGAAATCCAGAGGTAACGCGAAACATCAAGGCCAGCGTAGTATGGAACAAAAATCGCTGAAGCTGCAGAAGAATCGTTTGTTAAGCACTTGTACTTTCTCATTCTGTTGTGGAAAATCACTTCTAACAAGAATTGGTGGGTTGCATACCACCCGTTTGATAAAAAGGCGCTTCCAGAATCCGAAAGAACAGGGCCAAGACCACTGTTTGCGGTGAAGTTACACATGTTTGTCCATGGATTGAGTGAATGACAATTTTTCAACATGTCCTTGTTGAACCTGCTAGGAAGTTCATGGATGTAAATGTAGCGACCAGAACATTGATCCTTATCATTATCAACACTAGCACCATTCTTCAGTCTTTTGTGTTTTCCCACCACAGATTTTGAACCAAAGTGTTTTTCTTTGATCATGGGTAATCGAACAACATGTTCAACCTTGTGATTAGGATGGATTATTTTTACATGCTTTTTCTCATGGTCTATGATTTTCATGTTTCTAACTGGGTTCCTAGAATACTCTACTTGCTCTCTAACATGAATGCGCTTATTAGGCATATGATAGTGGCTACTAGATCCATGAAACTTTGAATTGGTGGCAAAACTATGGCCCAAAAAGATGAAGACAGTGTTATCAGCCTTTAGAACTGTGAAATATGTGTAACACAGCAACCATCCAAACGAAGTGGCAAAGAAAAAGAACCAAAACTTGTTGCGGTGTTTGCCACTAGTTGATTTCTCCATTTCCTTTCCCAAAGGCTGAGTCTCATGCTTTGGTGTTCTGCATGGTCAAATTCTGCCAATAGAAACTCTCAGATTAGAGAAGGAAGACATGGAAAATGAGATAACAGAATCCTACACTACACATGAAAACGAATGAGAATGTGGTTTTTTGTTGAGAAGAAATTCAGGTTTTGCCGGTAGTGAAGCAGAGAATATTGCTAGAAGAAAGATTAAGGTCCTTTTATTGGAGACTTCTAAATTTGTCCGTGTCATGATCCGCATAAAAATAACTATGTTGACATGTGTAAAGCAAGTACTTAAATTAAAATCACCTAATAAGAGTTAGTTTCATGAAGAAACTTGTGCATATGACCGAGTATAAGTGAAATAATTATAAAAAGTAATTCACTTATAAAGGAAATTTATTTTTATGCCAAATAGAAAGAAAAAAAAAGTGTACTAATATTTTGAGCATAAAACACTAATGAAAAAGTAAAAATAACAGTAGAAACTAGAAAATTATGTTCAATAAATAAAATCAATAGCACTTATAAGTAAACTAGAGTGCTTAACTTTTACTTTGAGTGGAACTTCCTAGCTCAGGAAGATACTTGTGTTGTTGATTTTGATTCTATTATATGCTTTTCCTTTTTATAGCCTGCAGCTGGAACACCAGTACCTGGTGACGTGCAAGTACCAACTGATCCAACTGTTTTGGTTGATTGCCCTGACTGCTCGGGAGGATTTTTTATGAAGAAGATGGTGAGAGTGGTGAATCTGGTAAAGCTACTTGAGGCTTGTGAACAATTATGTGAGAAATGGATGTAAATGTTTCAAATGGGTTCTTCAAGGACGTTTTTTGTAGTCAAATTACACTGTAGTAAGATATAACTATGTATAAAAGCGGTTCAATATCAATGAATCTATCTTCTATTCCTTAAATAGAATTTCTCTTCAACTTGAACACAACCATAGCTCCTTCAACTTGAATATAACCATAATGTGAAAAAATGTACTCTTAACCTATTCATCTTAGGTGGGGTCATTAATTTTCATTTAGACTTAAAGATTATAAATAAGAAAAAAAGTTTTTCATTTCAGACTCAATTGAGTTGAACAATGGATTCCTAAATAAAAGATATGATTATTTCGCTAAGTTACAACGTCTATTCTCAATAAAAAACATGTTTTGATAATTCCCTAAAAATTTCACACAATGACGATAATTGGAGACTTAAATAAAATCAATCACGCAACATTGCGTGATAAAACTGTAAAACTGAATTCTCATTCATTCTATTCACTAATTACACACTAAGCTCTACTTATATACAAGTCTCAATAATAAAAAACTAACTACAACTAATTACAACTGAACTCTAACTAATCTCTAACAATCAATAACTCAATAACTAATTTTACTCGATCATATTGTCACGCGTGTGAAATATGAGCTCAATATAGTGAAAACTTTCTTAGCTGACAAGTATATAGGTACACTCTCTCACGTTGTTTAAATTGAAAGAATTCCCTAATTTTAAAAACAAAAAGTTGCCTTATAATCTTTCATGTGAATCATAAGATAACATAATCCTACACATGAAAACGAATGAGAATGTTGTTTTTGTTGATTAAATGAAAAGTGGGAAATGAAAGCAAATATTGCCTGGAAAAGAAATTCAGGTTTTTCCAGTAGTGAGGTAGAGAATATTGCTAGAGGAAAATTAAGCGGAGGGTAGTCAGATAGATTCAGGTTTTTTTTTTTTTTTTTTTTTTTTTCTACAGTAGATTAAGGTCCTTTTATTGAACAGTTCTAAATTTGTCTTTGTCATGATCCGCATAATTTTTTATTTATTTTTTTAAAAATTGATTTAAAATGCATAAACCGAAACAATAGGCTTAAAGATAAGAACCTCAATCTCAATTAAAGAAACAAGTTCTAGCGAAACTTCTTCAATTCAAATAAAGTCACCCCAAGAAAAAAATTGGTCAAACAATTTACCATGGAATTACTAGGTTTGCAAACAAATAATAAATCTACAAAATCAAAAGATAAATTAAATCAAGACAATTATAAATGGGAAGAGATCAAACGACACCAGGTGTCAAACTTGTATAGTTACACCACTTCATAACTTTTCATATAGTGTAAATTTACTCAATCCAAACCACTGGGTCATGATATATTATGCTAATTATCATGCATATAAATTTTCATACAATTTGAATATTCATAGACATGCAACCAAATAGTAAACATTTACTTATATTTTAATAACATAGTATACGTTAAAATAAAGTGGTATGATGAAGTAGTAACTAATATTTTATTCATATAAAATTCTGCAAACTTGATCTACTCAATAAAAACATTCAATTTAACGGTTTGGATTGAGTTAATTTGTATTATATGAAAAATTATAAAGTGGTGTAACTGTACAAGTTTGACACCTGGTGTCGTTTAATCTCTTCCCATCATAAATAACAACAATACAAATAAATAAGAACATCATTTAGAAAGTCTCTTCTGAATCTTAAATATGAGTATGCAATCTGTCTCAAAACATACGTGACTGAAACAAAGATTAGAAACAAAAGAAAGAGATCAGTGAAAGCACATTGACTCAGCAAGCATCTCTGAATTCTTGTAGTGGATGTAATACATTTTTCCACCTTTACTCATTAAGTTCCTAAATTCTGGTATATTAGAATGCACTAGATCAAGCAAATGAGTTTGTCTGTTGATTATTTATTTGAATAATAAGTTAGTATGTTTAGCTTCAACCCAAAACCAACCCAAGACCATCAAATTAGCCAGAGCTCTCGGACGCCTCGTACCTCTCTGACTACGATAAACTACTTTTATATTATTAAGTATATTAAATATTAAATTGAAAAATATAGAAAATGAATTATTAGAATAATTTCTATATCCATCTAAATCTCACTATGTTAGTAAGTTCAGTTTAGAAAAGAATTAATAACAATACTAATTAATGAATATTTTAGAGAAAATACCTTGAAATCAATTAATGATACTTTAATGTTTCTACATATTAAATAACAACTATTAAACAAAAAATATAATTATATTATAAAATATAAATTATAAATTATTTTCTACAAGTACTTGAAAAATGTCAATTCAAATATTAATTAATTATGATTCCTATTAATGTTTTAATAAATAATACATTATAATGATTATTTTTATTTGTAAGTGTGTTTATTAGTAATAAAAAATTATATAAAATTTTAAAAAATCAAATATTTGTGAACCTAAATCCTAAAGAAATATGCATTGCACACGACCTAGGTAAACATGACTTGCACAAATATTAATCCTATATTAAGTTAAAAAAATTAAATTAAATTAATGATATTTTATATTATTGAATAATAAATTTTTCAAATTAGGGATTATCATGTAATTGGTCCCTGTGTTTGAGCCCGTATTTGACCTAGGTCCCTTCCTGGAAAAATCTTAGCATATGGTCCCTGTGTTTGCAAATTTGGCTGAACTAGGTCCTCACCGGTGACCGGAGCTCAAACCAGTGATTGTGTGGCATGCTAACAAGTTAAATGAAGTACAAGTGGAAATGACAAGTGAGAAAATAAAAATAGATTAAATAATTAAATAGAATGAAATTACTAACATGACCCTAATCTAACACAAAGCACAAACAAAATCCCTAGATTCCCAAATGTGTTAAACAGATTTGGAACTGAAATCCCTAAATCCCATTTGCCTTTTTCGAATCGAAGAGCATTGAGCAGCCTTCTCCATCTTCGTTTTGTCTTCTTCATCTTCGTTCCGAGTCCCCCATTCGTCATCTTCGTTCCAGCTTCTGTTCGTGGAGGCTGATCGACTACATACAAGGTAACTTCGAATCCCTAAATCCCCTTTACATTTCTGCTTCTTTTCAATGTTGGCAGTGATTTCATTTCAATGTTGTTTCCTTTCTATTTCAATGTTGTTAGGGGTTTTCGTCACATAGTTGGCAGTGATTTCGTTTCATCATGCTAGTGTGTTTATTGTTTGGGTTTTTAATTGCCATATTTGTTCCTTGATAAAATTGTCATGTTATTAAAACCTGTGTCTGAACCAACTATGTGCTTGCAGCATGGTGTTTTCTTTGGTCATTCATCAAGGGGGATGGTTTGGAACTGCTCTGCACCTGCATTACTTTGGTGGAGCTGTCAGTGTCCATCATGGTCTTGATGAGGACATCTGGTCCTTCTTTGAGACTGTGGATCTTGTGAAAGGTCTAGGACATAGTTCAACCGCTTGATGGTGGAGAAAGCCGGAGGATGTTGCTTAGAGGGGTTTCTTCATAAAGTTTACAATTGACGACGATGCTCTGGAAATGGCTAGGCATTCGGCTGAAACACAGATTGAAGCCCAGTTGTATGTGGAAAATTTAGCAAAACAGGGACACACTGTTGTTGTGGAGGTAATTACCCCTATGCCTGCTGATCAAATTGATGAAATACTTCCTATTCCCTGTGTTGGAAATGCAGAGATTGTGGAAGTTAAGCGTAAGGAGAAAATGAAACCTCATAAGAAGTTTGGCGAGAGGAGGTCACATCGGCTGCAAGCCATTATCAAAATCCCACAAAATCAGGGCCTTCCCCTACTATTGTTGTATCTGATGATGAAGATGCTCCCCATGTGACTGCTTCTGAATTTAAGGGTGTTGAACATGTAATTGAAGATGCTCCCTAGGAAACAGTAATGTTGACATACCTCATGAAGATGAAGCAGAAAGTGAAAACTCAGAGGTTTCTGTACATGGCATTCAGATTGGAGACCGTGGGGAGGAAAGGGGCTTGGAAAATGATGATGGATTTGAAAAACATGAGATGGGTAAAGCAGAGACTTTGTTGAGAGAGAAAATGAGAGAAATGCTTGATGGAGTAGATGGAGGGTCTGTTTGCAGGGGGTGGCAGGGGTAATGCAGATGATTTTGACAGTGGATATGTGAGTGAGGACCTTGACAGTATGACAAGGGGCAGTGATGTTGAAGGAAATTTGAAGAGGCGTTTCCCAAAATACTATGAGGATGACATGTGCCCTGATTTCGAGTTTAAACTAGGAATGGATTTTTCGTCAATGCAGCAATTCAATGATGCAGGTATTGAGCACTTTGTTCTTAATGGTAGGCATTTCAAGTACAAGAAGAATGACGGCAAGAGGTGTAGAGTGATCTGCATAAGTGAAAAATGTAATTTTCTGATTTTATGCAGCAAAGTAGGTGGCAAGGAGACCTTCAGAATCAAGACCCTGAATGGGACACACACATGTGAAAGGGTCTTGGATAACAGGTCTGCAAGTGTACAGTGGGTGAAGAAAAAACTTATGAACAAAGTTAGGATAGTGAAGAAAATGAGCACTAATGAGATTGTTGATGACTTCAGAGTTAATCTCGGAACTGGGATCACTAGATACAGAGGACATTAGTTGGTTGCAGAAGAGGTTGAGGGTGCAATTAATGAGCAGTATACATTGTTATGGAGATTCAGCAATGAGTTGAGAAAAAGAGTTGGTGGTAATACATGCAAAATGAGTTTTGTAACCCCAAGAGTTGAGTTGTATCTCAGATTTAACAGATATTACATGTGCTTAGAAGGTTGTAAAAAAGGGTTTCTAAATGGGTGCATGCCATTCATTGGTCTAGATGGATGTCATTTGAAGACAAAAAATGGAGGAATCCTTCTGCAAGCTATCGGTAGAGATGCAAAAGACCAATATTTTCCACTTGCATTTGCTGTGGTTGATTCAGAGAATATAGACAGTTGGAAGTGGTTTATGGAGGTTTTGCTGTCTGATATTGGGGGTATAAGGACAAATAACTTCACCTTTATGTCAAATCAACAAAAGGTAAATTGACTAAACATGTGATATGTTTTCACCTTGTGTTTTGTTTCTGTGTGTCATGTAATCTTGATATGTTTTTTGTTGCAAACAGGGTTTGATGGAAGTTTTTAAAGAGGACAATAATAGTTTAATATTAATAAATGTTGCCATTTAATTAAGATATTAATTAGTTATTATATTAGCTCAAAAAATTCAAAAGTTAATATAATTAACTACAATAATTTTGAATTAAAAATGTAATTTAATAAAGATATTAGTATTTTGATATTTGTTGAGATAAAAAAGTGGATGCCTTTCATGATATTTATAATAATAATAATTAATTTAATAAGTAAATGTAAAATATGTATATTAAATTAAAATGTTATTTATTAAAATTACTTCACGTCAACATTAGTTATTAACTAGTAAGTATCCCGTGCATGCACGGGTATTTTTAATATTTAATTTGTAACATATGTTAAACATTTGCGTAATATCACATGATATATCAATGTAAATAAATTCATTAATTAATAAAACCAAAGTAGACACAATGATTAATATTAAAATTGTTCATCTAAAGTTTATATCATATCAAAACCAAACAATGTAATTAACTTTTGATAATAGAAATAGAAAAACATCCACCAAATACTTATGTAGCAATAGTCTTAACACAATGAAGATCTTATTTCACTTCTCTATCTTGACACGTTTTAACCAGAAAAAAAGCTATAAAAAATCTATATAATATTCAACATGGAATTAAAAATAGTAAAAAACTGAAATATTAAATAATATTGATTTTCGTGATATAAATCAAATTTGCAATAATGAATAATATCAATATTTAGTTTGCTTCAATTAACCTATTCAGCCGTCACTGCGTCAAAGAATGAATAAATTGTAAAATTTCAAAATTTAGACGCACTTAAATTCAAATTCAAATTTGATAATTCTAAAAAGTTTAGAAATTTATAATTAAAATTAATATATACATTGTAATTAATTTTAGTAATTATTAGTTGTTACGTATAAATGGTAAAAAATTAGAGCATTAATCATTTTTAAGTAATTAATTCGAAATTTCTAAAATAAATTAAGTAATTCAAAATTAATTTTATTTGGAATATTTTTGAAATATACTGAATATTTATATTATAATTAAAAAACCATTTTAAATTAAGTTCTGCAAAATATGAATTTAAAATCCTTACGGATATCAATTTTAAAAAATCCGAATTTGAAATGAAAAAATAATCTATTTCCTTCCAACCATTTCACAAGCTTAAATATGCAATTCAAAATTAACGTTATAAATTGTAATTAAGTTTATTAATTAATTGCCACAAATAAATGGTATAACTAATAAAGAGTTTATCTTCTTTCCATATGTAAACACAAAAATAAAGAGTTGATTATTTTTAAATATAAAATGAAATTCTATCAATTTAAAAACTTTTAAATCATTCTTATGAGTGACACGTGTCAGCATACGAGAGAGTCTTTTTTTTAAGAGTTACTGAGGTTTGAGATTAAGGACTAACAATTAGTAGATACAGGCAGCAGATAATGACTTGAAAATAATTAACTGGCACTATAAAATATTAGAGGAGAGGTCTACTTATACACGTGTCTTACACTAGTAACCTTATACCATTTGGATTAATGAATCTCAAAATTCACTATTTGATTGAAAGTCATTATCATCATATAGATCTTATCTATAAAAATTTATATCAATCCAAAATCATTTAATGTCATTTATATACATTAAAATTAAAGTCATATAAACAATTTAGTATATATGAAAGTTAATTAATGTGATTAATTACATTCATTATTGAATTAAAAATGTAATTTAATAAAGATATTAGTACTTTGAGACGAAAATTAATATTATTAATTATTCAATTATTAGATTGAAAATAATAGAAATGAGAATTGAACCTTCCAATCCCCAGCCAACATTGCCTGAATAGAAGCAATAATGTCTCGTTGCCAATAAGTTCGGGTGTCCCTGTTTTGGCTCAAAAGCTCCACAATATCCTTACAATCCATGTAGCAGACAATTTCTCAGAAACCCAAATCCCAGACAAGCTTCAAACCAGTTCGAAGCGTCAGAAGCTCCGCGTGAAAATCACAACCAGCCCCATAAAAACAAGCAAACCCTAAAAGTTATCGGCTAGTGGAGTCCCTTACTACACTAATTAATGAATATTTTAGAGAAAATTCCTTGAAAGCAATTAATGATACTTTATCTTTTTGTATTTAAATAATAAATAATAATTAATTAAAAATATATTATAGTAAAGATATAAAGTCAAATATTAACTAATTATGACTTCTTTATATTTGACTACAAAAAAGTAAAAAAGTTATAGCCTTTATTAAATGCCATATTTATTTTTTCCTATTCACAAAAGAATGATATACATACATACATGTATATATATACCCAACAAGCTCGTTCCTTTTGTGTGAACTTCCTTAGAACAAATCTTAGAGCAGTGATGGCAGGGTCCAAAAAGATTGCTCGTTTTAACCGGGACATCATTACCATGGATTCAATTCGTGAGATCCTCAAAGAGCAGCTGGAGGTAACTTAATCAATTGTTCATGAGGCAGTATAAATTAAGAATTTCATATCAGTAGGGTCTTAAATCTTAATGATTTCATTTATCTTTGATACCAGAATTTTATCCATGATTCGACTGAACCAGTAGATGCGGAAAATCACGATTCTGCATTACCTGGGGCTATAACAGGGGAAAAGGATGAAGGTGGTTCGTCAAACAAAGTAATGCTTTTATTTCTCCAAGTTCTCAATTTATTGGTTTTAGGTGTGTGTGTGTGTGAATTTATTTTATTTTATTTTATTTTAATTATATTTCACAATATCAACCACCAAAAACTAATTTTCAGTAAGAGACTGTGTTATTTATGCCCTAAAAACATACACCATGCATGTGGCTAATCTGGTGCTATTTGGACAGGGTGGCCGGAAAAGAGGACGGAAGATAAGTACTAAGATTGTTGGGACACGATCTTTCTCATTTGAACTCAAGAAAAAGATTGGCGTCAACAAAGTATGTCCAAAATTAATTCCTGAAATTTCTTTTCTGTGTAGCTCTAATCTCCCATGAATCTACATTTTGCAAATGGATTATTTTGATTTTATGTGATACATTATTGCGAGAATTTGCAACAGGTGCTGGGAATGGGCTATAAAAAAAGATTTGAAAACTGGACTTTAGAACGAAGAGAGCGGCGAACAAGTAAAGCACAAAAAAAAACGCGATATGACGTTGTAAGAAAAATATTACATGTTTTATCACATTTTTATTCCAAATTATGCTAACATTATTGTTATTTTTCTGAAATACTCTAGCTTACGTTTATGAACATATGTAATGATTTATGCAGTATTTTAAGCACATATCTTCAGGACAAAAACTTCGATCAAAATATGCAGTAATTCGATTTCTGCTTCATGGAGTTACTTCCGAACATGGTGCGAAGCTGACTACAAGAAAGCGACGGGTAATATTTTTGCATCTGACCTTGTATATTATATTTAATATTCATAAAAAAACATCATATTGTATATTTTCTATCTTAAAATAAAATAACAAGAAAAGTTATTATTTATGTTTATCCCACAGGGTCGAGGTTCGAGGTCCAATGCTTCAAGAAAGAGAAGACAAAGTTCTTCTATCCCTCAAGACATTGAAAATGAAGAAGAAGAAGAGGAAGAAGAAGAAGAAGGAGAAGAAGGAGAAGGAGAAGGAGAAGAAGGAGAAGAAGTAGAGGAAGGAGAGGAAGGAGAGGAAGGAGAAGAAGGAGAAGAAGAAGGAGATGAAGGAGAAGAAGAAGAAGAAGAAGAAGGAGGAGGAGGAGGGGAAGAAGAAGAAGGAGAAGAAGGAGAGGAAGGAGAAGAAGAAGAAGAAGAAGAAGAAGGAGAAGAAGGAGAGGAAGGAGAGGAAGGAGAGGAAAAAGAGGAAGAAGAAGAAGAAGAAGAGGAAGGAGAAGAAGAAGGAGATGAAGGAGAGGAAGGAGAAGAAGAAGAAGAAGGAGGAGGAGGAGGAGGAGGAGGAGAAGAAGAAGAAGAGGAAGGAGAAGAAGAAGGAGAAGAAGGAGAGGAAGAAGGAGAAGAAGAAGAAGAAGAAGAAGAAGAAGAAGAAGAAGAAGAAGAAGAAGAAGAAGATGATGATGATGATGATGATGTTGATGATGATGATGAATGATACAATGGTGAAGGGTGATGTTCAGAGAACTTAAGACCAATTGCTTGGCTTCCTTCTCTTTGGGGCTTGAATTGATTCCATGGTTGTTTGTTTGAGTTATTGTAGGTGTTGGTATTGGCTGTTGCCATCGTAGCTAATATGAAACTAGGGTTTTGTCTTTAATTATGTGAACAAACAGTGCTTTACTCTTTGATAAGCATTTATTTTGGGTGTTTTTTAAATGTCGACATTGTTGGGATGTTATTCATAGTTTAGGGTTGTATGTCCAATGAGAAGGATTATTTCCCAAATTTTATCTCTTTATTTATAAATTATTTTGCTTTTGAAAAGAAAAATTGATACAAGGAGAAAAATAAATTTTTTTTTACTAATCTAATTACACACAACACTGAATTAACACAACTCACAATTAAACACACCAAAAAAAATTGTTTAAATGACTTTAGACAAAAAAAAAATGGATTAAATAATTCAAACTTAGGTGTCGTGATGTAACCAAAAGAAAACTTAGGTGTCATGTTAAAAATTTATACTCATCTAACATATGTCTTTATAAAATCCAACTCATTTTATTATTATTTTTTATATTTTTATCAAATTCATTTATTAGATAATTAATTTGTACTTTAAACTCATCAATTACGATAAACTACACAATGAAGCTTTTCTAAAAAAAATCAAGAACCCTAATTTCCAACTTGTTCCACATTTTCTTTCTAGATTTGCATTTCTTTTAATGAAGACACCACTGCATACCCTCGCTGCTTGAATAATTAATTATGTTGCAGCAATTGAACGTGATATATTGATGTAATTGTGTTTTGCTGCATGTGAGTGGGTGTTGGCTTACTGGGATTGGGATGCTTCTATTACCAATGGCCAAGAATATTTGTATCTTAACCAGTTCCCTGTTCTCCATTGGGCCTCATCCACCACTTGATCCACATCTATTACCACATTAGAAAAGATAACCTTGTTTCTATGATTCCAAATTGACCAAGCAATTGCTACCCAAAGAGCCTAGCCACATCGCTTCTGATATTTATTTCCAAAATGGAAACCATGCTGGGCAAAATGATGGGTTCCATTGTTTGGGAGCAGCGTGCACACTCCTAACCATTTATAACATATCATCCAGAATTTCCAAGAGAAGGGGCATGACGGAATAACATGTTGGGATGATTCCTCAGCCTGCATACAGAAAGCGCAATGGTCCTCTGCTGGAGATATTACCTTGTGCCTTGCCTTCAAAGCATGTATTATAAATATCCCTCCACCAACAGGAGGCATTAGGAGGGGAATCCAATTGATATTTGGCTTGGAGAACTTTGCACCACAACCCTTCTCTTTCATTGAGCAACCTCCATCTCCACTTCCCTAGCAAGGCTTTATAGAAGGATTCCCACTCCTTAATGCCCAAACCTCCTTCCTCTTTTGACTTGCAAATTTGTTCCCTTTTTACCCAAGATATCTTCTTCGCAGCACCATCCTTTTCTCCCATAAGAATTTTCTCATGCTGGAATCTTGTAAAAAGAGAGGAAAACAGAGGGATTGCAGTTAACACACTATTTATCAAACAGATCCTCCCTCCAAACGACAGAGTTTTACTCCTTCATAATGAGAGCTTGCTGTACAACTTATCAATAACAGGTTTCCAAGTAGATGGGGCAGTCATAACTTTAAAGCCTGAGTATATTCTGGTTTGATAAGTTAACCCCCAATAGCCTACTTTTTGAAAAATTTACATTGAGTACAGAGTACAGACACTAGTTCAAAGCATCTAAGCACACTCTTGATGACGAAAATATTATGGTCTGATGCATCACCCTAGAAGATTGTATCATCCGCAAATTGAATGGTGGATTATTTAGACAACTCCACAAGGTTAAAAACTCTTCATATTCATCATCATGTATTCTTCATTTCTAAGTAATAAATTAATTATTTAATAAAATCAATTTAATGGAAATATATATAAAAAAGGCTTAAATATGTTTCGAGTCTTTTACATTTGAAAGAGAATCAAATTGGATCATTGAAAAAATAATTTGTAAAATTTCGTCTCTAATAAATGTTTTTTAATGAAATTAAGTACAAATCTCAATTTTAAGTTGATTAGACATCTAATTATCACAGTCATCATTTCCACTTGTAAATACCATATCTCGTTCATCATTTCCACGTGTAAATACCAAATCTCAATCATAATTTTTTACACTTAAGCCTATTTTTTATATTCCACATCAGCTAATTCATTTCACTAATATTTTTTTTTTACTTTCCCCCAATTTTCTTTCACCTAGCTGAACCCTAAAACTAATTTGGGGGAGAGTTGAGAAAGTTCGACAGAACCGGTGAGAGAGAAGAGCTTCTCCCTTCGTCCACCTCCACCTCCTCCTAAAAAAATTCAACGTTAGATTTCCAGAGGCTTGAACATCAAATTTTTTTTTACAGAATCTGCTTCATTCTTTCCAGAATCATCCAAACTTAAAAAAATCAACTAAACTCAAGCACAAATCCAGCCCCAAAAACCAAAAGAGTCAAAATGATCTGGAAAAAGAGAAAACAAGTGGTAACAATTGAACCTTGTTTCTTATCTCTACCATTTCAACACCATTGAAGCCTTCAAGTGCTGCAAAATTACACCTCCAGATTGGGGTCTTCCTTCATGAGCTTTGGATCGAATGCATCACTTATTTTCAGTTTGGCATGTTGTTTAACCCACCCCACAAGATTATTGTCACAGAAATCGAACAAATCTGGAAAAGGAGAAAATCTAAAACTCAAACAAATCCAAAATCAGAAAAACACTTCAAACACACTGCTTCAACAAGCACCACCACCACTGTGAGCCACTTCCATCTCATTTGTGATGACAGGCACCACACACCTCTCACATCCTCAACAAGCACCACCACCTACCTTTGAAGAAAAGGCAACGATCCAAACAAAAAGCCACAACCTTTATCCCAAATCCCTCACCTTCATCTCGATCTTTTCCTTTTCTCTCGGTCTTCGTCTCTGAGGGGCGGAAGATGTATGTTGTTGGCTGATCAAAGAAGAAGATCTGCAAACCAGAAGCAGTCTCACAGATTTCCACACTGCGAACGACGACGATATGGAGCGATGCGTCAGTGGGTGAGTCACAAACAGAAAACGGACGCAAAACAGGGTCGTGATCTGCAAACGACTGTTAATGTTTGAGGGGAGAGCGGCGGCTGTGTTGTGTTCGGGTTGAGGAGGGTGGTGGAGACAGACACGTTGATGGTTTCGAGAGGATGTATGTTGTTGGCTGATCAAAGAAGATGAAGTGAGCCTCATGAATTGAAACCCAGAACTATGTTGTTCCTCAACGTAGTCAAGAAGGGCAAGGACGGTGTCATTTCACACACTTGAAGAATTCATGGGCCCGATGATGCAAACAAGACATAGTTAATCCGTGCATATGAATTAGAAACAACAAAAAATGTTCAAAGAGTTTGGCTTTGTGTGTGATACATGCACATTCAAGCAATTCTAAAGTGTAAACCACCTAAGCTTATTTCTGAGATATATGCAGTCACTTTATAACGTAGATCATGATAAACTTTAAATAGTAATATAAACATGGGAATATTTCCTTCTCTAAGCTCAAAGAGTGAAGATGTCCTAAGCTTGAGTACAAGTTGATTATTAAAGTGTAGATGTCCTTATCTTCCCTTCCTAGTCCTTTTATATGTCTTTCCTTTTCCTCTTGGATCGCTAGGGGTTTCAGCATCAATGTGAGCTTTATTATATGTTAAATGCAGTAATAATTATTCTTAATTTGTTCTTGGGGTTACGGGTGGTCATCCATTATTGTGAGTTATTTATCCTTTAACCTTTGGGTTCCTATCGGTTATGATGTGAATGGCCAGGTCATCGTCTTAGGATCGCTCAGGAGGATCAAGGAGAATGGTCTTCACGAGAGGATTCGTCCACTTCTCTAGCCTCAATCCCTAATATTTCACCTAAACATCTTAATGATCCCCGACCCATCTTCACGAAACAAATCACTTAAGTGATTTTGTTGTTTTAAATGGCAATGATGCAGCGTTTTGAAGGTTCCACGCTGCAATGTTGCCAATTCCTGCAAGAATCACAGATGGGCTTGTTTGAACTTGAGAATCTGGTGTGAATCTCCATTGGTCGTGGTGGTGGGTCACGACATAAAGCTGTTGGTGGGGTACTCGTAGAAGACACTTTGACGGTCAAACCAATGTTCGAGTAAAGAGAGAATCTTAGAGACTCAGTTAGAACAAAGTATAGAATGCTAATAATGACTAGCAAAACTTCATAAATGAACGATATAACCTGTATTTATAGACTCGAGGCCCATGACGATTGTCTCTGCAAGTGTGAAGGAAGCCCTTTAAACTAGGCTTTTGTGAAGCCGCCTGCCTTGATTAGTTAAGTTTTCATCCTCTCGTGGCTGAGCTAAAACTGCTGAGCGAAATGTCTCTTCATGAGTCTCATCCTGACCTTGTATTGAATGCTTCATAGCATGCTTTTTAGCCAATTGAGATGTCCTCAAGATGAGTGACTAAGAAGCCAGTCGGAAAAAAGCTAAAAAACTACTATTTTCCTACAAAATGTCTTTAAGCTATTGAAATTCTAGCAATTAATTAAGTAAAATAATCTAAAAACATTATAAAAAGCGATAGTTATATAAATTATTAACTAAAACTACCGTAAAAAGTATGGAAAAAGACTTGTTATCTACAAGATGACACATATCAGAAAAAGAAGTTTAAGTAAATGTGACCATTAACTTCTCATTTTGATCTCTATTTCATCTCCATCTCTCCCTCTTTTAATTTTTTTCAGTTTCGGTTGAAGGACAAACAAGCCATAAATCTCTGAATCTAGATCCATTCCAGCAACACACTCTATTCAGCCCCTCCAGCACATTGTCATCCATTGATTCAATAATCTATAGGCTGAAATTAATTCAACTAAAAAGTAAGTGCTAAAGTACACTTAACCTCTCTCATATTTACGTTGCTGCCCCATGTAGCAGGTGGAGAACATCTAAATTCTAACTCCCTAATGGTGTTTGCTAAAAAAAGACGCGATCGAAGTAAAGTATTTCTACATAAATTACTTGAAATAGTTTATGATATTTTTAATTTTATCCTAATATTTTTTAATAAATTTTTTTCATTACTCTCTTGATTTAAAAGAAAAACACTTGTAAAGGGTTACATTCAAGATCACTTTATATGTTTCTTTTCAAAAAAATAATCGTTTTACATAGAGTTGCGCATGATTCACACTTATCTTTCTTTTCGCTTTCTAATTTTCATTAACTTCTTATCTTCTACCTTTCACTTGGTCTAAGTGGAATTAAAGTGTAAGGTAAACTTATCTCTTCATATGTTTGGAGTTCTATATTTATGAGGTTGCTTTTGTAGAGGAGGAATCATAGATCAGAAATAAGGTGACAAGCGATGCTGCACAATGATGAAGCCTCCACCATGCATGCAGGCCGCACTAGATAAATTACAGGTTACGTGGGCCGACATTATTGCCCCATTTCGTTTAGAGTAGTAAGTAAGCTTGGTGGATGTGACAACACCACCAAGGTAACGCACATAATCATAATCAAATATTTTCGCAACGTCCAACACAGCTATCTAGTCAAAAGTTTAATTGATAAACTATGTGTATGGAGAAGAATTTGTTTGGAGAGACCATAATGTTAATTAGAATCGAGTCTTAGGAGAATTAGTCTTATAGCTGCCAGCGGGGAGATACCTACGGAAAAAAAATCCACATGACCTAACTAACCTGGTTGTTGCAATATTACCACAATTTGAATTAATTTGGAGCACGTGCATGCTTAATGTCCCCCAATTTCAGGTTACAAACTACTAACTAACAATGGCGGGTGTGGCAATTGAAATAAAGCAGATCCAAGAGTGACATGCATGGACCCCTTTTCACCCCACAAGGGACCATTAATACTCAACAATGCTAATAATTTTTATTAACTCTAATGCCGTAATAGAGGACATATTATAATTAGATAAACTTAATGCTTGGTTTGGTAATCAATTATTGTTGTCCTTTTTTAATAAGTATATATAGACATATATATAATCAATTGTTATGTGTAATGTATGGCTAGCACCTCTTAATGTATGCCTCCTGTTCTAATTATGAATAAATTGTTTCCCTTCTTTGTGACAACGTGCTGTTTAAATGTTTAGTTAATCATCTAACTACCAATCTGATCTCCGAGTTTGTTTTTATTATAAGATCAACTAAGAAGATTTTTGGTACAAATGGTTCGTTTCATGCACGTTATGTCCCTCCTTATGAAACATCGAACATATTTGTCAAGTTTCATTTTTATTTCCCGCTGGTTTTCCTATTTGTAAGACAAGTTTCATGTTTGTCTTCACGTTCAGTTTGAGAGAGCATGTTACACTCTATCATTTCGTCGTTATATATTTAGTTGATTAGTTTCTGACGAAGTAGTTATTTCAGTTAAGGTATATGTACTCAGTGATGGAATAATATATGAAGCATCTCTCTTATTAGCATACAACGAAATGACAGTACATGTGCTTTGGAATGCGATTTCCACCAACCCCATGGAGCTCTAGTAGAATTTTACTAGTTTGGCTGAGAATCCCAAATTTCACTCCTTTCCATGTGACCTGCTTGGTGTATTTTGACAAACTGAGAAGGTTCCCATGAGTACTCAAGTGAATAACAATATCTAGTTATCTACAAGACAAGCAGGAAGCTAGTCATGTTCAATCATCTTTAGATATTTCTGGCATCCAATGCTGTTAACTTACTTACCAATTAAGGGACTTTTTTATTTTTAAATCACAGGAATCATGAATGAATTGAGACAACTTTATTCGAGTGCGATAATTTTTTTATGAGAAGCAAAGCTCTTATGTCAAACATTTAACACAGTTGGTCAGTTGCATGCATTCACAATGATTCAACCCGACATCTGCTTAACTAAAATTAGAATAGCCACATGTCAGTTGACTTACATTTTTTATTTTTTATTTTGCAGCTCTCAAATACCAATTTATTCACAAATTTTACCTCTGTTAAATGAATCATATCAAGGGCTATAAAATTAACTTATATTTGAAGCTTCATGGTTGGGTTGGGGTAGAGTAGTGTAGACTCAACTCAAATATAGTGTTTTAGCGGGCGCGGCTGGGGGGATAGAAAGAAAAAGAGGGAAACAAAGGTTTGAGAATGAATGAATGTGGATGTCCACTGTGACCCACTTGAGTTCACAGTTAAGGCTCTAATGACCGATAATTACGGGGATGAAAGATAGGACCCGCCCACACGTTGGATTCTCCATCCCCTTATGTCGTTTTGTTGGACTTTTCCCCACTTCACTCCAATCTCTAAATTAACTAGCCTTTTCTATTTTGTAATTGAGTGATGATACATGAATATACGTTTTTTATCATATATAAAACTGATTCCGACACATTTCTTTTTGGGGTTTTTTTAGCCGCTGCAAATATTAGTAGTGGTTAAAACCTATCGATAAGCTGCATGTCGAAAAGACGTAGCGTAAAAGTGGATGTCTGAGCATCGCTTCCGTTTGTAATTTTGTGCTCCTATTTGTTGAAGCTAAAAACAATCATGAAGAATTCAACAACCGAGCTCTTGTTAGCTAAGTAGAAGCTAGTTGTTAGTCATTTCAAGAGGACAACCATGGAAGCAGTAAGAGCTCAGGAGGATAGCGTCGTATAAGTTGAATTTTATGAAAGTATTATGATGATAACTTATGATAGATGTTATATCAAATACATTCATGTGTTTCTTAAGGTTTTCTGATGTGAAAATCGAAAATGTATCAATTACCTAAATTGTAGGAATTGTGGTTGTAAGGAACTCGATACACGTTAGGAAGAACAAGAATTCGTATGACTATGATAGAAAAATAGTCGTGCACAATTGATGTGGTAAGATCATGTTTTGCATTTTAACTGTTGCATTCAGCTTGAATAACTTAAACCAATCAATACAAATTATAAATATCATTTACTTTAATTTTCATTTACATAATTCTCTGCATAGTGCATACCATCTATTAACTTTACTTTTATCATTTAAAGTTTCAGCCTTTATTCATTTACTTTTAATTTATTTAGTTGTTACCTTAATTAACTGTCACCCGACCGCCTTTACCATAACTCTAAAAGTGAGTAATTAAGAAATCTTTAGAGTGTCTTAGGCACGCCAAGTGAGCCTATAATCCTATTGAGAAGCTTTCGTCACCTAGCTTGTCACGATCAGAAGGGATGTATACAACTAAGGTCCAAACAAAGCATGGAATCAGTAGAAAATTAAAGGGCCAACAATATCCAAAAGTCTCCTAATTCTAGCTTCTCTACAAACACTATTCAATTAGTGGTATCGAATAGATCACCTATCTACGTTTGTTCTACTAGTATTGTTATACACACGACATTTGTCACAATTACTCTTGTTGCTACCTCATTGGCCACTCCAATGGTTGATGAAGCTTGCAATTAAGGATAACCTCCTACAATCACTACTACATCCTTCATTTGGCATCAAATCAGTATGCATGGGGATCAATGATATTATCTACTAGGTGTTGAAGAACTTGACTAAGATTGTTAAGTCGATAGTGCAAAACGAAGTGCACTTTGCTATGGAAGAAAAACAAAGGACACGCTACGACTAGACGCAAAATATTGTGTAGAATGTACGTACCTTCACTTGAGGAAGGGGTAATATGCATATGAAGAAGTCATTCCACCAACCCTGTAGTATGGCCAAGTCTAGGTGGTTAGTAATTTAATTAATTTTACCAAAATCAATATTCCTGTCAGTTCCAAGCACCTTAACTCAGCCACTCAAGTTCATTAAGCTAGACGATTAGGACTTGGAGGACTATGTACCTGTCAGTTTCGAGAACCTTAACTATCGCTCAAGCCCATTAAACTATGCTTAGAACTTGAAGGGTTG
The DNA here is from genome assembly GCA_030819835.1 of Acmispon strigosus. Classification (NCBI taxonomy): domain Eukaryota; kingdom Viridiplantae; phylum Streptophyta; class Magnoliopsida; order Fabales; family Fabaceae; genus Acmispon; species Acmispon strigosus. The sequence continues at coordinate 64,304,800 of JAUAMA010000004.1, forward strand.
TGTACCTGCAGAGTTACGAGCACCCTTCCTTGAGGGTAATGTGACAGAACTTGAGGGGATAAGCCTAAATCGTAACAATTGCTTAAATTGCATCAATTCAACAATAACCCTTATAGTGATATTGCACTAAAAACTTCACAACGAAGAGTAAAAACTGCCAAACCAAAAAGAAAGCACGAGAGAACATCAAACCTTTAAGAAAGAGTCTATCTCAACTGAATAGACATATTTACTCATGTACGAATTTTAGACATTTGGACTGAACATCCTACTATTCAGTCTAATTCTCATAATTTGAAGCAAACCCACAATTAGGCGTCGAGAGTTTCATAATCACTTTATAAAAAAGTTACAAAGTAAAGCACGTAGGTTTACCACAATTTAGATTGTGTGTTATGACAAATGCAAATACACTATCACCATATGATGATACTACTATAATCAATAAAATCTTTTGTGGCCCCACATTCGCCCTCTGACTACACCAGCTTCACGCCTTAAATAGTCCACCCTCCAAATCTTTTGTCGTTTTTACTTTTAACCCTTCCCAATTCCCATTTTCTTTCTTTAACTTTCTTTTTGGCATACTTTTTCTGGTCTCACTTTCCTGTATCAATAGCCCATGCTATACACGACACAGTCATAACTCATAACACGAAGGAGCCTTCTACCTTTTTCCACTCTAACCCCCGGCTTTGCTTTCTGATGTCATGTAACCTCATCATGATGTGTAGTAGATTCCAGGGTCACTTTTGTCCATCAACATTATGAGGTTCTTCTAAAACTTTATTTCTTCATTCATTTGTCCTTCTCATGTTACATGTTTCTGTTTTTACTTTCATCTCCTTTTTTCATATTTTTCTTTCTTTTCCTACCTATCAAAAGTCACAATATGAAATTATTTGAGGTTTTTTTTAACACTCCATGGAATGTAAACAGAAATCTCCATGGAATGTAGTGGGAGTGAGTTGCTGTGGATAGTGGAGCCCACGCGCAATTGAGTACGTCTCAATAGTACAATTCGAAGGTGGTTTATACGTGTTCAAGCAAAAGAAGCTACTCTAGAATAGAATAACTTATTATCCCAAAAGGTTAACTATTAAGTAAGAGTCTTTTGAGAATAGTTTTATTTTTAAGTATATTTGAACTTAACCGTTTTACACTTGAAACATGGACAATCCATATGCACGCTTTTGGATTGGTTAATAAAGACATACAATTTCTACTCACATTATGCATTCGATTGTCGCTGCTAATGTGATAGTTATATTTGTGAGCAATTTATAAATAATGTTGTGACTCATAATAACGACTGAAGGTGAAGCACCCAACTTTTATTGATCAGAAACAAAAACAAAAAAGAGTAGCTACTAGTTAGACATTTCTCATTGATGCATTTGTGTGTTTTTCTGGTATAAAAAATAAGTGTATTTTTCACTAGACATAGGTGGCATTTAATAATGATAACAAAAGTTTGAAAATTCCAAAAATTGCCCCTACAATGCAAGCTGTCACAAGCACTTCCCCTGCTCCATAAGTACACTACCCATTTCCTCCCTCCAATCACCTCTCATCACACAATCCAGTATCCACCCTCTTTGGTGTCCCTCAATTTTCTCACTATTGAGAGAAAGAAAACCAAAGAAAGAAAGAAACAATGGCTATGCTGGCCAGTGTGCTCTGCATTGTGTCCATTACCTCCATAATGTGGATGGTTGAAGCTAGAATTCCAGGGGTTTACTCAGGAGGCGCATGGGAAAGTGCGCACGCTACCTTCTATGGAGGATCTGATGCTTCCGGCACCATGGGTGTGTACTCTGTTTTTCTCATCGCCAATTTTTGTGGGCATGCATTTCATGAAAAATGCTACAATGTACCTAAATAAACACAAAGATCCTTGCTTTCCCTTGCAAGTCGAGCTAAAAGAACAAAAAGATGCTAACTTTGTGTGAATTTTTGTGTGGGTGTTTGATGTTTCAGGGGGAGCGTGTGGGTATGGGAACTTGTACAGCCAGGGGTACGGAGTGAACACGGCGGCGCTGAGCACGGCGCTGTTCAACAGTGGTCTGAGCTGCGGCGCGTGTTTTGAGATCAAGTGTGCCAACGACAGGCAGTGGTGCCACTCCGGCAGCCCTTCCATCTTCATCACAGCCACAAACTTCTGTCCTCCTAACTACGCTCTTCCCAACGACAATGGTGGGTGGTGCAACCCTCCTCGCCCTCACTTCGACCTCGCCATGCCCATGTTCCTCAAGATCGCCGAGTACCGCGCCGGCATCGTCCCCGTTGCGTTTCGCCGGTGAGCTATTTTCTACATCCACTCTCACTTTCCTCTCTTTTGCTACATTTTTACTCTGTTTTTCTTTTCTCTGCTTTTGGTTTTGGGTCCATTTGGTGTTTTGGTTATGTAACAGGGTAGTATGAACTAAAATTCATGTCTCTTAAAATTAAGAGTGAAATCCACTTAATTGAAAGTAAAACTAAGAAGAAATTAGAGAGTGTACGGATAGTATTCTAGGTCACATTTTGCACTCTACAGTGTAAAACATGAGCTGCGGATCTAAGGATATGTTTGGTATCTGACCTTAACACTAATTTTAAGGTCAAAATTGAACATAACTCTTCTAAATTGTGCACTTTTATCTAACCACACATTAATTCGTTAGAGGTGGGGTATGTTTAATTATATGGATAGCTCAATTTTGTCACAATTTGGGTTTTGTAATGTTCAGATTGTTTACTGAAATGAAATCCTACTTTATTATTTGGCTTAGTTGTATAGTTTCACATATGAAAAAAAGTTCAATTTTGATACTATTTAACGTGTCTTAGTTATATTATATTGTATTTTAATTAAATTATAGATTATTTGTAAATGTAGTATCAATCATTGAATATTTGTGTAAAGAAACTAACTAGGCACACATTAAATCCTATGAAAAAATAGGATTTTTTAAATATTTTTAAGCTGAATTGGCAGAAATCTAAACATCCACTAAGCTTTCTGTGTTTTTTTGTTTTGTTTCTTGCAATCTAGCAAAAGATGCTCATCTCTTCTCCTGCCAGTGTCATCATCAACCTTTTGGAATTTTGATTTTTATTAGTTGCTTTCGGTGGTGATTTGCTTTATAATTTCAACGATACATTATCTCGTTTTCATTACGTCAATTCCTAATTAATATGATGCTCAACCATTTCGAGTAAATATCACTTGACATTGTAAGCAAGTAGTTTGTTCTTTTATACATGAATCATGAATGGAGGAGTGTGAAAAAGAAAAAGAAAAAGCTAACTGACGACGTCGTTTTGGTATTTATTTACACAGGGTGCCATGCAGAAAGCGCGGTGGGATAAGGTTCACCATCAACGGCCAGCGTTACTTCAACCTGGTGCTGATTAGCAACGTGGCGGGTGCTGGTGATATCGTGCGCACCTACGTGAAAGGCTCCCGAACCGGGTGGATTCCAATGAGCCGGAACTGGGGGCAGAATTGGCAATCTAACGCCATGTTGGTGGGCCAGGCCTTGTCTTTTCGAGTCACCGGCAGCGACCGCCGCACCTCCACCTCGTGGAACGTTGCTCCGGCGGGTTGGCAGTACGGTCAAACTTTCGTCGGGAAGAATTTCCGGATCTGATTAATCCAACGGTCATCATCACCATCATGACATCAAATCAAATAACCCTCTAATATATTTTTTATTACTATAATTGAAAAAAAATTCAATATATAGTAGTATTTTCACTATTTGGTTTAATTTTAGATTGTGTTTTTGACTTGGTGACATGGTTACTCTAGTGAGGGAGTAACATGGTTAATTGTGACTACTAGTACTAGGTGTTGGGGTTTGATATTAATATGTATGGTGGAGGAGTACATGTCTAGAGAGTGTTAACCAGAAGGGAAAAGGGAAAGTGAAATTAAGCTATAAAAGGATGAATGAAACAAAATATGTAGGGAATGCTGAAGTGGCTACTCAAAAATCAAAATAGTAGCCCGCAGCTAATTTGTATTTTTATACAATCATGCTGTTATATATATTAGTATATTATTTCAATTTGCTCTATCATCAATTTAATGTCCTGTTTTGTTAGTTTTTTTTTCCATGCACACATCTGATCCGATGATAATTGTGAGATTAATCACCAATTCTATTATCATTGTACAAAACACTCGATGAATATTTTTCTATTTATAAAAATTGAGAATTGAACATTCAAACACTTACGTAAAACGACGAATGAACAATTACGTTAATCCACTTAACTTAATTGTGTTTTTATTAACTTACGCAATTGAAGGTGGGGTTTTTGAAATTAAACTGATCTAATCAAAACAAAACAAGTATATAAATTCAGCTGAAAGATAACAATTTCCCATTGAAACTTTATGTTTCCAATATAAAACTTGTTGTACTGCATCAAAACATCACTTAATAATTGATAGACTACACTAAATCTGTAATATAATGAAATAACAGTGTTTTCATTAAATACTAGTAAATAAATTAAAACTGAAGAGATAAAAAAATATGTTGTTTATTATGATACAATACACTGAAAATTAAACTGGTTTTCTTTTGATATTTTATTTTTAAACCACTGACTAGTATATTAAATATGGCATCTGCCATGTTATTATGAGTGATGAAGATAACAAACTGAACAGCCTAGGCTTAAATACAAGTGATCACTTTACTTTACTTGACAAAAAGCGAAGTGGAGAAATTTGGCCTTGATGACATGATAGTGAATTTTTTTTCTTAAAACAAACTAGAGCGAAAATTTTAGGTTTGGGGTCAACATCGTGAACAACATGAATTTAATGTCCTATTTGACTAAGGGTCACTTGTTTAGTTTTATTTGTGTCTTTGTTTCTATTTTCTTAAAATTAAAACTGACCCTTAAGCATAAAAAATAACAATTAGACAAGACACTAAGAAAAAAATTGTGATTAATTAATTTTGATGGAAAGGACAGACAAATTAAAGGAGACATGAAGAATTAGGAATATTCTAAGGTTAAGAAACTGAAAAAAAAAACTAATAAATTACATTTAATACATTAATAATCTATTCTTTTACTTTTAAAATTGGAATTAATGTACCCAAAAAAATACCCTCAATAGCTTAATGTTTTACTCAACATTTAAAAATTATTGGAAGAAAAGTTATCTAGGGTCTAAAATGATAATATAAAATTATTATTCTGCTTCCTTCAATTAAAACCAGTCAGATTATCGTCCACTCTAACAGGAAAGTCATACTAAAGTTCTCTAAAGATAATTCTTAAAATAGTAAATACACACTTATTAGTTTTGTTAAATAGGCACTCTTATTAGTTAGAATTTATGTGTTATTTACTAAATTATATGAGATGTGTTTTTAATTATATAGTTCTCACTTCCTGCTACATAAATATCAATAGTAAAAAGATAAGAATAGAATATTAAAGAAAATAATTATAATTTATCATCTTTTTATTATTCTTCTTACTTTTCATAACATTGTTGTTCTTGTGTGGAGGTCGATCACGTTATGCGATCTCAATAATATCCTTTGTTTCTCATAATGAGAGCATTTCTCTATTATTGATTTATCACTCATACTTTTTAGCTAAACTAACGTTGAAGGGCTTTGGAATTCACAATTCGAACTTTCAATAATGCGAACGTGAAACAAACTATTGTGTTCCATTTACGCTCAGTTGGCCATAACGTAAATGCAAACATACTCAACTAAGGCCCAAATTGGGAGCGACATCATGATTACAACAAGGATTAATTAAGGAGACTAAAACAGAAATAATAGAGGAATCAAAAATGAAGACACAATTTAGGCGCATTTATTCATGTGTTGTTTTTACTATTGTCCTATTACAACATGATACATGGATTAAAAAGTGTAAATTGAATGAATTTATCACATTAAAAAAATTAGAAAGTATATTAAAAAAGTGAGTGATTGAGCTTCTCATTAGTTAAAAGCACATACCATATTCATTATATTGTATCTAAGTTTTATTCGTAAAATAAATCGTTATAAGGGAGGAAGGATATTCACTTTGTATTCTAGGGTTAAGCTATGGAGGTTTTGAGTCGAGTTTGGTATTCTAGGTTTTACAGTTGTAATAATTATCTTGTATTTTTCTCCCTCACAATTTGTGATCTACTCATAATTAACCTTAACAAAATATTGGTAGCACTTTATTAAAATTAATAGGTCACATCATAGCATTTGTGCTTGAACGAAAGATGCACATGGTGGGGTTGAATGTGAATGCCATCCAACAGCAAATGAGTGTGTTGCCCTACCTCTTTACTTTGTCCAAAGGATAGATAGATATATAGATACAGCAAATAACTTCGGATACCAACCTAACTACCCAAAAAGAAGCTTTGGATACCTACCTCTCTTTTGGTTTGGAGGAAAAAAGTAAAACTTCACACGCTTGCTGAATTCCAAAGTTGGAAGTGCAATGCTAGATGAAGCTCTTTCTCATGGGAATTAGCCAGGAGGAGGAAAAGGCTAACTAGCTTCCTCTTGTTAAAAATTTCTCTTAAAATATGAAAATTTTGTATTATATTTTTATAAACATCAAATAGATGAAATGTTATGTATCAAAATATGTGAATAGTTATGAAAGAAAAACCTTAAATTTTCTTGAAAAGATCATAAAATAATGAAAATTCACCCTCATTATAATGACAACAAAGACAAATATTTACCAACAAGTCTCAATACAGTTGATAGATAGCTGAACTCTTTCAGCATTTAGTCGATAGTTCGATTTTTGTGCAGTGCAGATGAAGAAAAAATTGTTGAGAGGGACCTGCCTATACTTAATGTAGTCTTCGAGCCTCGAGTGAATTATTTTCATAGTTGCCGATTGTAGGGACGCCTTGATGCACATAAAAAGACAAATTATTAATTACTATTTATGAAGACTAAATTAAGAAAAAATGTGTTATATATAAAGACCAAATTAAAAATAAGCATAGCTTGTAAAGGAGAAAGGCCCAGAGGGCTAAATATTCTGAGCCTGTTTCCGTTCTCTAATGAACATCACTTCTGGTCCACATTTGCAAGCTATTATAACACTACACAGTCCAGTTCCGCCCATAAAGTGCTGTTTGATAATGTCCTGTTTTTGGATCTGGGCCTCTGATCCACTTAATTGGGCTTTTGACCACAAAAATCAAAGCCCAGAAACAAAACACAAGAACGCATATTTTTTAGGAGAAATTATATATTCTTATGCAAATTCTAATAGAAATATATCGAGTACGAAAGAGTGTAGTACTTGATAGGTCGTAGATTTGAACCTCCACTAGTTCTTTTGAGGTGAGTAAATATAAGTCTTCTATAACTATTCTTTGAATCCGGTAACTTTCTCTACATTGGATTGGGGCACAATCCCTTCACCTTAAATATTTTGTAATCAATTTTTTTAAAGAAAACCTTTAATGTTGAAAAAGTCATACTTATTTTGATAGTTAAGCAACTCCATTTAGACAAGTTTAATGTTTTAATTTATGTTTTCTTCTATCTAGTGAAATTGAATACTTTTTTTAACTTTGATTATTGCTATATATTGAAACATTAATTATATATTAATATTCAAGAGATGTACTGTCCTTGCATATTTAATTTTTTATTTAAAATTATACCATAAAATCAAGAAAATAAAAAAGATATTAGTGTGCTAATTGTATCTCATAAAAAATATGCCCAGGTAAAATCCATTAAAAAAGTTTATAGGTGACACCTTACGGTGTGTTTTGTATTATGTTTTCATTTTGTTTCCACGTCTTGAAAAGTCAAATCACGTTTTTGAATATATATGCAAAACGTGAAAGGAGCAAAAGAGTTTCATTTGAGTAGAAGTAGAATGAAAACATATAACATAACCTTCATTTGTGTCCTAAAAGTTGTTTCACTTGGTGGCTTCTATTTATGACAACGAAAGTGTCGCAAATTTATTTTGGAAAGAAAAGGTTAACTCTCCTTTCTAGACACTTTCAACATAATAAGCAAAACTATATTCAGATTGATACGACTACTTATAAAGGGAGACCGAATAATAATAAGTGAACAATATAAGTAATGATGTGGTAAAAAAGATATAAAAATATAATGAAGAAAAAACGTGAACGTGCAACAGAAGATACCTAAGTATAATTATTCTAATCCAATATATCTCATTGTGATGTCAAAAGTCCACATTTCTTGCATTCTACTGATTTCAAAAGTCCACGCTTGTGTATATTCCCGTTAGGTAGTGTTGCTGTGTATTTTGATCTTATTGTGCTGAGTGTACCAATTTTAGTTGGTGATTAGCATTTTACTTACTAATTACTTGGGGTGGGAATAGACTAGGTCAGGTTAGACTTTGCGTAAATAGGTCTGGTCTATTTAAAAAATTTAAGGCTTAAGCCTGGCCTGTGGCCTATCATAGGCTTTTTATTTTACTTGGGCCTGGCCTTTTTGAAAGTCTAGCCTGGCTTGAAGCCTATTTATAGGCCTATTTTCGCATAAGGCCTTTAAATAGGCCAAAAAGCCTACATTTAAACAGACCAACATCTAAGCAGGCTAACAAGCCTACATCTAAATAGGCCAGCTATGTTTGTCAATCGACAAGTTTCAAAAAGGTAAAATTAAATTTTCTACAAATACCAAAACTGGTGACAGCTTAGATGATGTAAATTGAATTTAATATTTTGATTTATTTGTATATTTTATTAAACTAATATATTAAATTAAGATGTTAATAAACAGGTTCGGCCTGATAGGTTTATAGGCTTTTTTATAAGCCTAAGCCTGATCTATTTAACTAAATAGGCTTTTTAAAAAGCCTGAGCCTAGCCTTTATATTAAACAGGCTAGGCCAGGCTTTAAACAGGCCAGACCATAGGCCCATGTCAGCGGCCTGGCCTATTCCCACCCCTACTAATTACCCTGATATTTTTCTTCTTCTCTTTAACTTTATTTTCAAAGCTTTTATTAATACATATTTGAGGTTTCTAAAAAAAAATTGAAATAAAGCCGCGTTTCTTAACACATGTTTGATTATTATTTTTAATTCTTTTAAACAATCTTTTAGTTACAAAAAGTAGAGCACTCTTGTTGAATTTTCAATGAGAAAATGGTCTCCTTTGATATATAGGTTACAACGAACAAGGCACATGATTTTTGACTCCAAAATGAGACGGCGTCGAGAAAAGGAAATGCCTGCAAAATAGGATTATTATTATTATTATAAAATAGTGGTTTATTATAAAATTAGATTCGTTTTTTAAGAAGTTTGCTTAGACCTTGACACAAAACCTATAAATGATACTTAAACTTTTGATTTTGACAAATATAACACATTTACCTACTTAATGTAAATTTTAGTGTCAAACATGTTGGTTTAGTTGATAAGAATTTATCACTTCATTTTAAAAGAGTGTATGCTCAATTTTCGTTGTCAATGCAAAAATTGTATTAATGGACAATTTATAAGTACCTGTATAAATTTAGTCTGATAATAAACAAGTTAGATTTCTAATGAGATAAGTTTGAACTCAGGAGAAACTACTACAACATTTGAATGAGTTTACATTTGTTAAGAAAAAAAAAAGGACATGGGAAGGTTACCAAAAAAAATCACAAGGGTATAGAATTACACAGTTAAAAAAGCAGAAATTGAAGACTTTTATTCAGCTTCTAGTCCACAAGAAAACGGACAAAAGGCACAAAAGGATAACCTACCCTCTTATAACATACTTTCCTTAAGAATGTTATTTGTCACAGTAACATACAGGTATATTCATTTAGGTTTTTTGGTATATGCCCCAATACAAGGGGAAAAGAATTCTACAGAAGTGATATAACATCCGGAAAATTTTGAAACAAAAGAGAAATACTGCTCTCCAGAGAATGGTCAAGAACGTGCAACCCATACTGAAGATAATGAGCATAATTTGTCAGCCACTCTAACTAAATTTTGGCTGTCTTCTCTAAAAGAGCCGTGGACAACTATTACCAAGATTGATTTTTCTTGGAAGCACTCATAATCACTTTTAAGGAGAAGCTATAAAGTATAACTTTTGGGGACGTATTTTGGATTTTGTGATCACTGCAAGTCCAAACACGCAATATTATAAATTGTCAAGCTCATTTGATAGTTGTAAGGGAAGATAGAGATATAAGCAAATTGGATAAGAACACGATTGTATAAGAGCTCATATTTATGTAAGTAAAAAAAATGTTTATGAAGGTCGACTACTAATATCTACATTTTCGGACCGCTACAAATCTTTTTCAGGTAAAACATTTAATACAAGTTGGGTAACATATGCATTACATTTCCTAATAATTAGAAGTTCCTTTAATTACTTGTAAGGTACTTCAAAAAATAGGAAAAAGTGGTCACCTATTTTCTTATTCTTTTTTTACTTTTTCAAAATCTTCCACTTGAAAGATTGAATTCAATACGTCTTCACACCTCGAGCAAGACAATAGTTTTCTCTGGTATGTTATTCTAGCATGACACTAGAGTTGAACACAAGTTCATTTTGGTCAAGCTTTGTTAGCATGTTTGTTGGGTTCTTGCATTGTATAATCTGATGAAGTTGTAACGCATATCAATGTGTTTTGTGCAAAACAATCCTCTCCTGGATAAATCTCAACTCTATTAACGGTCCTTGAATCCGTATCAACTTTTTATTGACTTCTGTTACTACTGCATACTCAGCCTCTGTAGTGGATAAAAAATAATCATTTGTATCAACTACATCCAACTAACAACTGTTTTACCAACAATGAAAATGTAACTTGTCATTCTTCTTGGGTGATCGACTTCACTTCCAAAGTATGCATTTACGTAGTCTTGTACTATGAGTTCTCATTTCGCAAGGTGCTGACACCTTTTTACAGTGCCTTACACATACCTCAAAACTTTACACATACCTCAAAACTCACATGACGGCTTCCTAGTGAGCTTTCAATATATTTTCCATAAACCTATCTTCTCCACTACATAGGCAATGTCTGGTCTTGCAAAACCCATTTCGTACATCAAATCTTAGCCAAATCTTTTTCTTCCTTCGTTTAGAGGAACTAGTCATTGAATAACCGGCTTGGCCTTACTCATGTAGTGTAGAATCAAATACTCTACTTGAGATAACAATAAAATTGTTAGCCAAAAGCAAAATATATATTTGCTTAAGATTGTTAGCCAATTGTTACTTTTACAATATCAATCCTAAATATAAATCATTTTAATTAAAAAATAAAAAATAATTCAGCAAAAAAGTCAGGCTACTCAAACAAATGAAATTTGAAGTTTCTAACACAATAGTATATATAGTTTTCCATTAAAAAAGTTGAACTAGTAATTTGCCATATATTATTCCATCAGAAGTGAACAGAGAACATTCAAGTTGAACGATGCCGTTCCATTCCTTTGTGATTTAGTCTTGCTATGGTTCCTTGACCTCTGACCCTTTTTTTTCTTCTTCTTCCTCCTCCTTCCATCGCGTGTGTTCATGGTGTGAGTAAATGAAGTGCTTCCATTTCTCAAACGGCGAGAGGCGAGCAGAAGAGGAAGACAGTGGAGCCGGCGGTTCCAGCTCGAGAGGATCGAGGGTCTCATGGGCGCGCTCCCTCAGCCTCATGGACACTCGCAGGTCCGAGTTCGACTCAACCGAGTCAAGGGACTTCTCTGACACGGTGGGCTTTCACGAGTTCCTCTCTCTCCGCCGAGCCAACAACCTCCGGTTATTCTCCTTCTCCGACCTTAAAACCGCTACGCGCGGCTTCAGCAGAACCCTCTTAATCGGCGAGGGAGGCTTCGGTTCCGTCTACAGAGGCCTCATCGATTCCCAAATCGATGTTGCTATCAAGCAGTTGAATCGTAATGGCCACCAGGCACGACCCCTTCTTCATTCAATTATTTACCCTTTGACTGATATAACTTAATTTCTCTCACAATTTAGTAGCCCCTTATGAAAAAAGATTCAATTTTTAATGAAATCGTTTGCTTGGAAAAATGGGTTTAAAAAACAATTTTTTTTTTCATGGTTTGTGTGCTTGGAAATTAATGTTCCTGTTCTTTATGTGTGTTTTCTCTTTGTCTTGCATTTCTAGTTTTCAGGGGCATAAGGAGTGGATTAATGAAGTGAATTTATTGGGGGTGATCAAGCATCCAAATTTGGTGAGGTTAGTGGGTTACTGCGCAGAAGATGATGAAAGAGGGATTCAAAGACTTTTGGTGTATGAATTTATGTCAAATAAGAGTTTGGAAGACCATCTTTTGGCTCGAGTCCCCTCATCATTTCTCCCTTGGACGACTAGGTTAAGGATTGCTCAAGATGCAGCTCGTGGCTTGGCTTACCTGCATGAAGAAATGGATTTTCAGGTACAGTAGAACAAATTGTATCGTTGTCTTGTCATGAACTGAAATCATGTAGGAAATCGGTATCTAAGTCCATGATCATTTATCTGTTTTGTCAAAGACATGGGTCTATACAGTTTCTGTTGATAAAGCAAATTTTTGGGTGAATGTTCGCCGGATGATATTGGCCGTGCAAAATTGATTTTAATTTAAAAGTGAATTTGAAATGAAGTTATCTATGTTTGGAATTTTGGATTTCATCAAAGATGATGTAGTTGGTAGAGAATTTTTGCCATGAGTTGTCAAATTGAAGGATTACTTACAAGAATGTCAGTAGAGCAAAATACCTTTAAAATTTAGGTGTACCAAATACACAACCAAACATGCAGAAAATCACTGATGACGACATGCAATTAATGAGTTTTTAAGCACTATTTTTGGAACTTATTGGAAGTTAAGCATACATTGAAAATAGCTTTTTTTGTTTTGTTTAGCTTTACGTTGAAATAGAAATTAAAAAAAAAAAAACCGTTATCAGGAACTTGTTTCTTAGATATTCTTATTTGGAATTTTAGCATTGGTTTATAAGTTCATCGCCTTTGCCTTGACTTAATTATTTTTTATCTTTGTGGATGGTTTCTACCGTGGATGTCTTTTACAGCATTTCTCATCAGCTAAAATCCTCAGAGCTATTTTAGAAACACATTTATGATTCTGATTCTAATTGATGCAGCTAATATTTCGAGATTTTAAGACATCCAACATCTTGCTGGATGAGGACTTCAATGCAAAGCTTTCTGATTTTGGACTTGCTAGACAAGGACCCTCAGAAGGGTCTGGCTATGTTTCAACAGCAGTAAGAAAATGTCTATACTCTTGATAAACGTCATTATATTCTACTTTAAAACATAACATTAGTGAAAATTGACAACATTGCATGATAACATCAGAATAACATGCCTAAAAAATTATCTGGAGTAGATGATTAGATAGGTTTTTTTTAGTTTTGACCGTATTCATTGCTGAATGAGTCTGATTCATGAGGTCATAGTGGTGGTCTGAAAAGTATGGAACTTTGTTTATAATCCTGGTATTCTGCTGATATGTGAAATCAATGTCTTATTTCCTCTTCGCGAAGGTTGTCGGCACCATTGGCTATGCTGCACCTGAGTATGTTCACACTGGCAAGCTTACTGCTAAGAGCGACGTATGGAGCTTTGGCGTAGTTCTTTATGAGCTTATCACTGGGAGGAGAGCTTTAGAAAGAAACTTACCAAGAAATGAACAAAAGCTTTTGGAGTGGGTAAGGCCTTATGTTTCTGACCCTAGGAAGTTCCGTGTTATTGTCGATCCCCGGCTTGAAGGACAGGATTGCATCAAATCAGCTTATAAACTTGCAGTCCTAGCAAACAAGTGTCTCATGAAGCAGCCGAAGTCCCGGCCAAAAATGAGTGAGGTGGTTGAGATTCTCGGAAACATTATCAACGAGACAGCTCCTCAGGATGAATGCATCTCCAAACCTGTTGTAGCAGATGAAGAAGAAAAAGAAGTGAAGTTATCTGTAGAGGACTCCGAACCAGGTAAACAGGGGAATAGTTATCTGAAGAAGGTTTTTGAATTCAGAGACATGGTCAGCTTTAGAAATAAGTCTATTGGAAGGTTGGATTGGAAAAGTTGGGCGCCCGGGCTTGTAAGAACATGGTGATAAGTGATCTCCTGATCATGTAAAGTAAAGTCTTCCATTACTCTCAGCTTATGGCAATGTTTGGTGATCACATAATTTTCAGCCAGCACCGGCAGGTACACAGTTAACAACTGATATACAGCCAATTTTGTGTTAATTAATAGTTCTATGAATCTATGTACAGGATAATTTAGAGCAAAGCTACAATATTAAGTGACTTGTCCTTCTCAAATGAATTAGAGTGTGTATGGATATCTGTTAAGTGCAACGAGAACAAACTCTCAATTCAATCCATAAGACGAGTTCTATTCACTATTTCCTTGAAATGTGTGTTAACGTCTGTTTGTGCTGGTACTAACATCTGTTCTATTCATTTTTTACCATGAAATGTGTGCTTACATCTATTTGCGCCGGAACTAACACATGCACACATCCAAACATAGCTCTAGAGTCATGGCTACAAGATTTAGGTAGTAATTTGGTCTTCTCGTCTATCCTTGCAACTTGCAAGTTGTCAGGTTCTCTTTTAAAAAGCAAATCATCAGTCGAAAATGGAGCTGAGTTCTTAGGACAGAAACTTCTGGATATTTCATTTAATGTAAATATACAATCTGGATTGTTAGAAAAAATAGTATGCCTTTTTGTTTACAGAATGTTGTTTTGGAAATAATAGTTGACTTAGAACTAAGAAGTCTTTTCATTTGTTGGATTTCAAAAATTGGAAATAAAAAGAGTACATGTAAGATGCTAGTAATGAAAACAATGTGTAATTAATACGTTTAATCATTGTTTTCCACCCGGGGACAAAGTTATTCATTTACTCCCACTCTCTTCAATGATTGGACCAAGAAATTAAGAAAGTCACGTTTAGACAAGTGGATGATGACCAAAAGAGTCTGTCCAAAACTAATTTAGTTGATTGTGAATCATGGTTCAATGGTCCCTGGTGGCTTTGATTTGAATTCAAAGAGTGTTTTCCACGACTCTCTCTCCCACTTGAGTCTTGAGATAGATTAGGAGTTATGATTCATAGACCACTATTAATGATAGACACCTAGAGAGAGAAAGGAAGAGAAGAGAGAGAAGTAATAAATGAGATATGTAATGTGATAATAAGTGAGAGATAGAGAAAAAATAAGGTGTTTGTAGGTGTTTATACTGTTTGTATGGATAGAGAAAAAATAAGATATTTGTAGGTGTTTATACTGTTTGTGTGTTTATGGATAGATTAGTGACAAAAAAGTCTTTCTCATCTCTCAGAACAAAGCTTTCTCTTTTCTTAGTGGGAGGTATCTCTTCTCATTTAGGGGAGTCTTTTTCATCAATCTTCTAAAAAATAAAAAGTGGTTCTAATTTGGCTGGATCTAGACTCTCTTCTTTGGCACTGTGTCCCTTTAGGGGTTGTTTCGAGAAGAGAGCATATTTTTATTTTTCAAATAAATAGTATTTAATTTGATGATTTTTAAAAATAAAGTCTAAGAAATGATAAATTAGCATAAACACAACACGTTAATAACTTGATTTTTGTAAAAGTATTATGTAAATCTTCTAATTTGAAAAATAAAAATATGCTCTCCAATTTTCTTCTCTCCAAAAACCTTCAAAAAAATAACTCAGAAATAACCCCTAATGTTGTGAGCTCTCTTCAAAGTGTGAGCCTATCATAGTTTTCTTTGGGACAAAATTATGCTCATATTCACAAAAAAGCAAGCAAAGAGTGATCAAAATCAACACTTAATCAATCTATATTCCCCTATGTGAAACCAGCACATGCATTGCCACCTATTTAGACTTTTACAAACACTAGGTAAGACATGTACCAATATATTAGACAATACATGTTCATGGGATGAGATTGCCACATGTGGACATTCAACTTTGTTAACTTTCAAGCTAAGGATGGTGTAATTGCAGTGTCCTGTATTGTACAGGGCAGTGAAGCAGTGGGGTGGTGATGAGCTTTGGTGGTTCTAACATGGATAACATCATCAGCACTTTTTCTACGTAATCGATTTTGATTGCTTTCATTTACATGGGGAACTTGTAGCTGCTCCAAATACGCCACAACCTCATCCATGTCTGGTCTCAACTTAGCTTCTGTTGAAAGGCACCTTAGGGAGAGAATAGCTACCTTATAGGCCTCATCTGACTCATATTGTCCTTCAAGGCGAGTATCCAACACACGCAAAAGCTTACGCTTGTTTGCTAGGTAGGGCCTTGCCCATTCTACCAAATTGTGTTGCCCTTGTGGTCTGTTCTTGTCAAAAGCACGTTTGCCTGATAGTATTTCCAGTAGAACAACTCCAAAGCTAAAGACATCACTCTTAGCAGTGAGATGGCCTTCATCAACAAAAAATTTAGTCACTAACCAAAATGATATATATTAAGTTAATTCTTGAATAAGTTGATGAAGATAAAGACCCAATTTGAATTAGTTTCTAGCTTATGAAGTTTTTCACTGTCTGGTTTCTAACTTGCAAAGTTGTCCTCATGAGGAAGCTTTATGAAAATATTGAGTTGTACAAGACTCATAGTTATTGCCAAATCATTTTTAACTTTTCTTTTCCCAAAAAGCCAGAATCAATTCTAGGAAGAAGTTTCTGTAAATAGTTTCCAGGTGTCAGAAACTCAAGATTGATTTTGAGAAAAACAAGCTGATCCAAACATGCTAAAAATGAAATATATAAATGGTTCACTAACATGAACCCCACAATACCATTGGCCAGGTATTCTGGAGCTGCATATCCGTAGGTTACATGACTTTTGTCACTTGTTGACCCGTCCTTTGCCAATCCAAAATCAGAGAGTTTTGCATTGTAATTCTGTGATCAAATCAGCAAGGAAATTTTCAGAAATGATGTCTAAAAATAGTTTCCTATGTGCATTGAACCTTATTTGTGGATGTGTCTGTTTTGTGTGTGCACAAAGGACACTTACTGAATCTAGCAAGACACTTGAAGTCTTGAAATCTCGGTATGTCACGTTTGTTTCAGTGCTGTGAAGAAATGCAAGGCCTTTGGCAGCACCAAGAGCAACCTTCAAACGGAGGCTCCAAGAAAGAGGTTGAAAATATGAACCTCCTGTTACAATAACATTACTAATGTTAGACACAATAATTCTCAAGTCCAACAATGTCAGTGCATGTTTGGAAATCATTATACAATTGACTCTAAAACCATAATCAATTATGGAGAGAAGCTTCTGCGAGTAGCTCCTGGGTGCCTAAATTAATTTTGAAGAAAAAGAAAGAAACTGATCCAAACATATTAGGAGCAAGAAGAACTCACTCCTGAACAAGTGATTCTCCAAGTTGCCACGAGGCACAAATTCATAGACCAGAAGACGGTTTTCATCTTCAAGGCAATACCCTATCAACTTCACTAGATGAGGATGAGAAAGGTGGCCTAGATAGTTGACTTCAGCCTAAAATTGAAAATACAAAAAATGTGAGGAAAACTTGATGTAAAAAACAAAAAACCCTCTTAATTTTCCAACCAAGAGAAACATGAATAAGATAATGCACCTCAAGACTTGCTTCTTGAATTACACCATGCCTTGCCTATAAGGAAAAAACATTCTCAAACATATTAATAGCTTACAATGTATTAGAGGCAGATTTTGATTCCTAATTAGTACTAGCATTGGATATAAACAAGTAGATTAGAGTTAAAACTCACCAACCACACCTTGTGACCTTGGAAGCCATCTTGATTAAGCCTTTTCACAACAACAACTATGCCTGTGCCAGGTTTGGCAGCAGATGGTGAGTGTTCATCAATCCAGCCCTTAAAGACTGAACCAAAACCACCTTCTCCTAATATCATACTATCTGCACGGAAATTTCTGGTGGCAGCTTTAAGTTCTGTCAATGGAAAGCTCTTCAGATTAGATGACTGCATGATCTCACACACACTCCGGGGAGTCTCAGGCACTGACCCCTCTGAGGCCTTACCACTTTGGCTGCTGAGATCATCAGCAACTTCACTACTTGTTCTGCTGTGATCATCAGGATCCTTACTATTTGGATCTTTTGCATCAGCACTCACATACTTTGAATTTAATCCTGAGATGATATTAACACAATTAAAGTTTCATAAACTATATGTTACTTAAATGTAACATTCACTGAGATGACAAGCTGGATCTTAATCTTTAGTGAGTGTTTGGATACCACTTGAGTGCAAGGTAAACAGACTTTCATCTTAATCCTCCGCTCACTTTTTTATCTCAAAGTGAGTGGTGATGTTTGTTTCCACTTTTGCTAATGAGTCTCCAAATATAGTCTTAGTATATGTTGTTATTATGAATCACATAGGTATACAGTGAAGTCAAGGTCTCATGGTTAAGTCCACTACGAGATGAAACTACTGCCAGAGTACTTGTCAAGTGTCAATAAATATATTGAAACAAGATATTTGTACAATGGAAGAGCAGAGAACTTAATTTTAAATCCACTTTGCCTAATCAAAATTCTTCATGCTGTCTTGTAAACAAAAGGTATAAGAAAGAACTGAACTTGAGTGAAATGAAGTGGAGAATACCAAAACCAATCAACATAAAAGCAAAGATGAACAAAAATGTGGAATACCAGTGTTAAATAGGCTCTCAGCTTTAATATGAGTGGTGCTCAAACATAGTCCCATGGAAGAAACAGGACTAATTCCTCACGTTTTTTGCCTATAGATCACAAAAAAGCAGAGTACATAAGGTCCAGAAGAAACCCTGATTATGAATTGAAAACAAAGAGAGAGAGAAATTAAAAATGTTAGATGAACAAAGGAAAACGCCAGGAAGAAGGTGTTTGCAATGAACCTTAATTACTCCAAGAATGTACGAAGGAGAAGATGGAACTGTGTTGAGATTTAGAGAAGGCTTTAATATTGGTGGGGTGGTCCAGAGAAGAAAGAGTGATTTAGAAGAAGACCAATCAAAAGTTGAGCAACTTGACCAAGTTTCAGCTAAAAGGTTGGATGATGAGTAAGGACACAAGATAAGAGGGTTGAAAGGGATGAAGGAAGGTGGGTATGGTCAGTCAAGTCAAGTAGCACCCCATTCATTGCATGGCATAGTGTGTCATGGACCCCTCCTTTTGATTTTGGTTGCTATATATACTACATAGCCATATGCAGCAAGCTGTTAAGTGTAGACCCCTTGTACAAAATTATTTTTACTCATAGTCGACTTCAGTTCTATTTATAATTGAATTTGACTTTTAAAATCAATTGTTGATTAATTTTTAAACATCGCGTTTGGTTTGACGTTAGTGTTTTCATTAACGTAATTTCACATATCTTAGAATACTAATTAACAAAAAACCTATAGAATTTAACACGTTGGATTTAACACATCGGAAAAAATAGAATTTTGCTATAAGGAATTCAAAATGGATATATGTTGAGTTCAAGAAATCTAAAGACTTAATCAAAAGTTTTTTATCCGCTAAATTTTGGTATCTAGCAGGAAGCAACTTGTCTTGTCTGCATGTTAAGGAGAAGTTGGACCCTTTTGGCTTTATGCATTCACGATACTTGGCCAAGTGATGGTGAGCACGTCCCCTTTTTGTCTTCTATATCCTGTTTCCAAATTCTGTAATTTCATCGTGCTATAGTTTGCTATGATCAATTAATTATAATTCAAACTCAGATCCTTCTCTCACTCTATTAGAGTAACGGTTGGAGCAGGGGAAAAAAGAAACTCAGATTCTTCGAGTCAAGGGACATGGGATGGGACACAAGTTCTTCTTCACCAAAATAGTCTTCCTTTTGTTGAATCTTTGCCCAATTTAGTGTGTTGTGGATTGAAAGGTTAAATGTGGCTTTTTTAATGAAAAATGTTAAACAACGAGAGGGATACATTCCGTTTAATTTTTCAAAAAAATAAATAAATAAAGAATTTAATACAAACATAACCTTAATAAATATGCATATTATTAGTTTTCTTTGATATCACCAAAAAAGTTTCTTTTACACCTCTGATAAGAGACAGACATAGATGGAGAGTTGTGAGTGCTTATGGTGTAGAAAAAATCAGTGTATAAACTTCCAGTGACTTACATAATATATCGATTGTATGCTGCTAGATTTACACAAACAGAGAAATCTACAATCAACATAAAAATAATATATGTATATTATTAAAAGATGAGTGTCAATAATATATTTTCTCCATATTTTTTAAAACTTTAATATGGTAAATTTTAAAATACATTACTTTGGGCTATTTTCTATGAAGTCTGAAGTTTTTTTTTTTTTTTACAATAATGCATTTATAAAATATCATTTTTAGTATATTATGCTCTTAAAAGCATCCACAATTGTAACCAAAAAAAAAAAAGCATCCACAATGATTATTTCTTATTTTATTAACAATATTTTTGTGGGCCGAAAATACCACATAAAATTTAAGCAATTTATAAGCAACTCATTCAGATATTACTCCAATGACGATTTCTTATTTTTTCCAAGTAGCTCATATATTTAATTTTATTTTATTTTATTTCCACCTAATGCATGATAGAGAATGAATTGATGAAAAAAAAAAGTTTGATTTAAGAATTGGCTAAGACATCGTTGCTTCAGCAAGCAACCGTCCTTAAATTTGAGCAACACAAATTTCACCTCAGTATGCTCCAATGGCGAGACAATCTGAGCAACGTTGCTTAGCTCACAATGTTTCTTAGCTCTAAGCAACTAGCTTGAGCAACCCCGCTGTGGATGCTCAAAGCATCTCCAATGGGCTTCTTAGAGTGGGTTCTTATTTTGAGAACAGTTGCTTAATTTTAGTGCTTACTGGAGGATGTCTAGATGACAAAAGCAACCGTCCTTAACCAAGTTTTTAAATAAAAAATGTTTTTTTCTCTCTCATGTTTCAACTGTTTCATTAAATATATGGAGTATTGTGAGACTCAACTAAAAGTAAAATAAGAACTAGTGGCCAGAGCGTAATCTGCATTAAATACTTAAATGTTGCTTATAACCTATGTGGCATTTTACGCCCACATAATAACAATAACAACTCATATAAGCAATTGTGCATTGTAGATGCTCTCAAACATTAAATTACTTTTAGAGCATCGACAATGGTGGATGTTTACTTGAGTTGCTTAAAACTATCCCTATAGGGATGCCACATATATCTATACTTTTTTTATTTCCAATTAACACAGGAGAGAAAATGAGTTGTTAAGGCATGAGAGAAAAAAAATTCATTTTTAATATAAAGGCACCTAAGAAGTGGCTAAGCAATCGCATTTTGCTGAAGCAATCGTTGTTTAATTTTAAGCTACAAACAACTTCATGTAGGCGTGCTCCCATAGGAAGAAAAAATAAGCAATTGCTTAGTGTAAGAATTTGCGTTAAAGATACTCTTCGATCATAAATGCTTCTTAGCGTAAAAACTTTAGACAAAAGTATGAAGTATGTAATAATCCATTTTTAGCTTCGAATGTATTCTTATCCATATTATATATTCTTTTCTCATTTAGTTGTTCTTTAGTTTTATTGGTCACTTACTTGTTCTTTAAGTTTTTCGCACATAGCAAATATAGCATTGTTCACACAAACGTGCATGGGAGTGAACTTGTCTCTCGGATAAAACTACTCTCTTCTCTACAGTGAATTTGTCTCTGAAGTCAAAGTGAACAAGTAATGCAATGTCCGAGTAAGCACAACCTCTCCTGTCAAACAATTTGTCTTGTCTCGAACTGGGTCGGGTTTGAATTGATACTGTCCACCAAAAAGAAATAAATTTCAAGCAGGTGCTCTGGTTATACATGGTTCTGTTCTGCTTGTCACTGTTTGAGAGGTATATGAGTACTCTAAGTTTTGGTAAGCCTTCAAGTAACTATGTCATGGTCAGCCTTGGAAGTTGCTAAACCATGTAATAGCTTTTAATCTTCTAATTAAGCAGTTAGCAAATCTTATAACTGTTTCATGGTGGTTGTTGCTTGCTCTGAGTTAGCATATCTTAAGACTGTTTTGTGGAGGTCGTTGCTTTGTGGACCAAGCAACAACCACCATGAAACAGTTTTAAGAATTGCTAACTGATTAATTAGAGGATTAAAAGCTATTACATGGTCTAGCAACTTCCAATGCTGACCATCCACTGAGAGTACTCAAGTACCTCTCAAACCGTGAAAAGCAAAACAGAACCAGGCACGGACCCACAGCAAAGGGTGGGGGGGCACGTGCCCCCACATAACAATAAAAAAAAAATTTTAATACTAATAATAATAAAGTAATATAATTAATTTTATTTCAAACCCTAATTTTATCTTTCCTCTTCCTCTTTCTTCTTCCTGGCTGCCCCCTTCTTCCTTCCTTTCTGCCATTTCTGATTCTGCGTCCTCCTCGCGCGGCCTCCTCCATCGTCGCTCGCGCGGCCTCCTCCATCGTCGCTCGCGCCGCCTCATCGCACGGCGGCGTCTGTCCTCGTCCTCGCTCGCGCCACCGCATCGCACAGCCCCCTCGTCCGTCCTCGTCCTCGCTCGCGCCGCCGCATCGCACAGCCCCCTCGTCCGTCCTCGTCCTCGCTCGCGCCGCCGCATCGCACAGCATCCTCGTCCTCGCTTGCGCCGCCGCATCGCACGGCCTCCTCCGTCCTCGTCCTCGCTCGCGCGGCCTCGCAGGTTTGTGATACTATATTCTGTTTCAAATTCTTATTGTTTCTGGGTGACAAATTGACAATGGAATAAGGGGCAAAGGTTTGTAAACATTAAGGAGTTAGATACTGCACCAAAGAAAGAAACATTTTGTGGTTTCCTGATTCTGCAATTACGAAGCTCTGATTTGTTTTAGGAATAAGCTATATCTGTCTTCGTACTCCTTTGAGAGAACTATTTAGGAAGTGGTAGGTGACAATGGAAAGATATATGATGAAATATTAGATGTAAGATTGTTTATTGCCTATTCAATTCAATCTGTTATTTAAGTAGAGGTGGGTAGACCAAAGATAGTTGCTGTCATTTAGATTAAGTGAAGCAACTCGATTGAGGAGGGAATTGGGTGGTTTTTCAACCCAGATGTAGTTTGCTTAATGAATTGATTGGTGTTTCGTGTTTGAATTACTTTGGTGTTAATATTAACAATTTTCTTTTTTTCTTTAACTTTATCCAGCAATGGAAAAATATTTCAAAAGAAAAAGTTTAGAGCAAGAGCAAGCATCTTCTCAAGCATCTTCCCCTCAACCTCAAGAACTCCAAAAAACATTAGGTCCAATATTGAGAAAAAGATTTTTAGAGTTCGACTCAGAAAATCTTCCTAGTGATCCTGGGTTAAGGCCACCAATGTCCTTATATCATCCTAGTGATAGAGATGAAATCAGGAGATACTATCTTCAAAAAGGTCCTTGTCAACCAAAAGAGATTGATTTTCCACAAAGACAATTTGGGCAAACATCGCGTTACTTGCGTAGGTTCAATCCTGATTGGTATTCCACATTTGGCAATTGGTTGGAATATAGTCAAAAAGATGATGCGATATTTTGCTTATGTTGTTATCTCATGAGATCGGATGTTGACGATTATAAAAGTGGTGGTGATACATTTATAACTGAAGGTTTTACAAACTGGAAAAAGAGTGAGAGACTGGAAACTCATGTTGGAGGCCCAAATAGTCCTCATAATCAAGCCTGGAGAAATTGTCAAGTGCTAATGAAACAAAAACAACACATTGAAGTTGCTTTGGGTAAACAGTCTGACAAAGCAAAAGAAGACTATCAAATTCATTTGATTGCTATCATTGATTGCATTCGATTTTTATTACGCCAAGGGTTAGCTTTTCGTGGTGATGATGAGTCAATGTGTTCAAGCAATAAGGGGAATTTTCTTGAGCTTCTAGATTTTCTTTCCAACCACAATGACACTATTCAGCAAGTTTTGAAGCATGCTCCTAGAAATCTCAAATTAATAGCTCCTTCTATTCAAAAAGATATTGTTAGAGCCGCTGCTAGTGAGACTACTAAAGTTATACTTAATGATTTGGGAGATAAACTATTTGCTATTTTGATTGATGAATCTCGTGATATCTCAATCAAGGAACAAATGGTGGTGGCTTTGCGTTATGTGAATAATAAAGGGCAAGTTATAGAGCGCCTTCTTGGTCTTGTTCATGTTTCAAATACTAATGCTTTATCACTAAAATCGGCTTTGGAGTCATTATTTGCAAAACATGGGTTAAGCTTGTCAAGATTGCGTGGGCAAGGATACGATGGAGCAAGTAATATGCAAGGTGAATTTAATGGGCTCAAAAGTTTGATACTAAAAGAGAATAGTTGTGCATTCTATATTCATTGCTTTGCTCATCAACTCCAATTAGCTCTTGTTGCAGTAGCAAAAAAACATGTTTCAATTGCATCGTTTTTTAATACAATTGCTAATTTATCTAATGTTGTTGGAGCTTCATGTAAGCGTCGAGATATTCTTCGTGATAGTCAAAGTGCTAAGGTGAAAGAAGCATTGCAAAAGGGAGAAATCTCCAGTGGTCGTGGTTTGAATCAAGAAATAATGATCAAGAAAGCAGGGGATACTAGATGGGGATCACATTATGGTACACTACTTAGTATAATGTCTTTGTTCTCTTCAATGGTTGATGTGCTTGAATTTGTTGAGGAAGATGGCATAAGTTTAGACCAAAAAGGTGAAGCATGTACTTTGCTAAATTTGATGCAGTCTTTTGAGTTTATTTTCATTTTGCATTTGATGAAAAACATTTTAGGGATAACTAATGAGTTGTCTCAAGCATTACAAAGAAGTGATCAAGATATTGTAAATGCTATGAAGTTGGTCATTGTGTCAAAGCAGAGATTGCAAATTATGAGAGATGGTGGTTGGGATTCTTTGCTCAAAGAGGTTTCATTGTTTTGTGAAAGGCACAATGTTGTCATTCTTAATATGGCTGATACATTTCAAGCACAAGGAAGATCAAGACGCAAAATGGAGAAAGTTTCTAATGTGCATCATTTTCAGGTTGAATTGTTCTTTCAAGTGATAGATCGACAACTTCAAGAGTTGAATAATCGTTTTACTGAAGTGAATAGCGAGTTGCTTCTTTGTGTAGCTTGCTTGTGTCCAAGAGATTCATTTGCTGCATTTGATAAGGAAAAATTGATTCATTTGGCCCATTTTTATCCTTCAGATTTTTCCCCAATTGAACTTTTGGCACTAGATAATCAGCTTGAAAATTACTTCTTTGATGCATGCTCTGATAATGCACTTTCAGGACTACGGGGAATTAGTGATCTTTCTATAAAGCTTGTGGAGACTAGGAAGCATATTGTATATCCGTTGGTATATAAGCTTTTAGAGTTAGCTTTGATACTTCCTGTAGCAACTGCGACAGTTGAAAGAGCTTTCTCCGCAATGAATATCATCAAGAATCAGAAGCGAAATCGTATGGGAGATGAATGGCTAAATGATTGTTTAGTTACTTTTATAGAGAAAGATGTATTTGATAATGTTGAGAATGAAAAGATAGTACAGAGTTTTCAAAATATGAAAACTCGTAGGGAACAATTATGATGTACTTTCAAATTTTTAATAGTACTATGTTATATTTTCTATGTTATAAATGTATGTGCATATTTTTGTGCCCCCCCATACTAAAATTCCTGGATCCGTCACTGAACAGAACCATGTATAATTGCTCCAATTTGGCATTTTCATTTCAACAGAATGAAGCTATTTTGTCTAGATGGACCTCACGAAGGGGGAAAAAGAAGTTCATGCAAAGTAGTGATGATCTCCATAAAGAAAGAGCAGAAATGTTTAGTGGTGAATGAGCAAATCAAGCATTAGGATTCTAAAGCAGAGTGATTGCATCATTCTCACGAATTTATTTAGCAATTGTGCACTCATAGCAACTAAGAAATCAAAGTCTACAATTTAACCTTTTTTAAGAGCAAAAATATGATTAAACAAAAAAAAATCAAAAGTTCTACAATTCAATCTTGCGTTGCAGCTCCTTGATTGAGCTCCGCAAACCTCATGCCGACACGCATAGAGTGCTTCAGAAATTTTTCCGCACATCTTCGAACACAGGTTTCCTCTTGCTTTTGCAGGGATTTATGCTTGAATGTGTCAACACAATCAGTAAAGCATCTCTCCACCAGGGAATTATACATTCTCAAACTGCAATGAAACATAAAATCACAATCAGTTTCCCCATCTTACACCAACCAACACCAAAAATACAGGAACCCCCTTATTATCATGTTCTCCCTTATTAAGCAATTATCAATCACCCTATCATGCCACAATATAAAACTCAAAGGTATTCATATGTTCAATCATTCACATTTATGAGAAAATAAACAGCAAAAATATCCCTAAGCACAGGAGAGCTTCTGTATAATGAAGGACATTGGACCTAAACTTGGCTTTAGGGCAACACAAGTGATAGGACTAGACCTAGAGTTAGACCTCCAGTTTAGAATTGAACAATTAGCTAATTGACTTGCAGTCAGAGTTAGAGGGTTCTACTAGTATAAATAAGAGGTGAATGCACCTTTGTTAGCCAGTTTTTTGGGAAGTTAAAATTCGGTTGTAGCTGGTTAGTGGTACGAGTTGTAACTGTATCTAGTTCACTAAAGAAATAAGAACCAAGTTCTGTTCAAGAGTCACATTGATTCTGGGATTGAGCTTTTTGGTCTCTGTTGGGTCTGTTTTCCTATTCCTTTTGGGTACCAATTCTATCACACACAGCAAAAATCAAATTACATTGAAAAAAAAATCTGGTGACAAATGTTGTTCCCAAAACGTCCAGAAGCAACATTCAGATGCTGCGCTGGTTTTAAGGAGAACTTGGCTATGGCTTCACAATGAGAGCAAACACGAGATTTGAAACTACTGTGTTGCCTTTATACAAACTACCATGAAGCCCCAGAAATCTGAATTCTCACACAAAATTGGCAGACATAAAATTCGCAGAAAAGGGTAACGCATAAATGTAGAAACTTTGGGGCATAAGCAATAAAAATATGATTTTTATCAAAGTGAGGGAACCTGTCACGGATTTGGAGCTGATCGATCATGGTGGACATTCTTTGCTTATCTGCTTCAGCAAGCGAATCCATGTCTGCTAACATGCTCTTGTCCATGGTTGATCGCCGTGAAGGGTTTTGCAAGAAAGTAAAGATGGTGGATTTGCAATCGTGTTGTGTTGTGCGGTTGGAAATAAACCCTAACTGGGTGAAGAAGGAACACGATGTTATTTATAGGTCACAGCAACAGATGCCACCACTTAAGCTGTGTATTTGTTTTGAGTTTAAACGCATCGTTGCACCACGTGTGTGTTGTTCTTTTTTTTGGTATTGACCAAGGTATCCCCACAGCCGGTGGCCGTGAGACTAATCCTTCGCCCCACGGTCAGCGCACGAAGCGGTAGGGGGCTGGCCACGTGTGTGTTGTTCTGGTACTTTTTTGTGATTTTTTTTACTGAAAAATAATAGTACAAATAGAAATATCTTATAAATTTAAATGTAGTAGTTTCATACCTTTAGCTTTAATTTTCTATGAATTCTTTATAACAAACTTTTATACTTTTCAATTTAGTCTTTTAAACTCAAAATAATAAATAAAAGATTCTAAACTCTCTCATTTTAAGAGTGTATTGAAATAATGCCCGTAAATATTTTAGTATAAAAGATTCAACTTGAACTTGACCCAAAATATATGTTTTTTAATCTAAAATATATTTTTGGATAGGTTGCTTCACAAATTGATTTGAGATCAGGTAGCCGTTTGAGTTGGTTAGGAAACCAACATAACGATTCTCTAATCAAGCAATTATTTGAGGAAGAAATTTTGTTTCTCAATGCGGGTTCTTGAGACATTGGACCTTCTCATGTGAATGGCTTTGTGAAAGTTGATTTCACCCCTTTTGCATGTGTGAGAAGAGATAAGGTTTGGGTGACCAAAGAAATGAGGGAGTGTGGGTCGTGAGTCTTCGAGAGAGAGCACACGAAGGGAGAGAGAGAGCTATTGGGGTTTATGATTTTAAAATTGGTAATGAAGAACATTGATGAATAATTGAACAATATTAAAGAAGAATTCTAGAAATTATGAAAGAAGAAGATGAAGATGAGATTGAAGATGAAAATTAAGTGTTTTTTTGTTTTTGGATTAGTGAAAGAAATTTCTGTTTTTGTATTTTTCCAATTTTAATAAAATTTTCATTTTTTATTTTTTTTATTTTTTTAAATTATTAATTAATTATACAAGTAATTTAAAGTTAAATTGAAAATGATGAGGGTAAAGCCACGTCAGCTCCGGCATGCCACTAAACCACTTCGTTAGAGCTCCGACCTCCAGCAATGTCTAAATAAAAACTTGGTACAATTCTATGGACTTATTGCTATTTTTTTTCCAGCAGAGACCAAACATGCGTACTAAAATAGGGACCAAATAAACCATTAACTTTTTTTTATTATCTCATTCTAATCCTAAAAATTGAAATTATGAGAATTCCCTTTTAAAGACTAGACAAAAATCAAATCTTTTAGAAATTTTGAATTTAAAGTTCAAAAAAATGTTTATAATTTGTTCATTTGAGAAATTATTTTTATTTTTGTCTTCTTTGAAAAAAATTCCTTAAAAATAGCTCAAGTGGTAAGAGTTGGAGATGAGTAGGTCCAGCGATTAATTCATGAAAGGAAAATTTAAACGCCTTTCTGATGAAAAAAAATTAGAATCACATAGAAAATAGGTAAGAAGGGTGTTGAATTATGACTTTTTTTAATTTTCATTTGCAGAAAAAATAATTTGAGAATTTCATGATTTGAATCTCAGCATGAACATTGAAATTCACATGGTCAAGCTCTACATAACATCTACCAAGAACCAACACAATCCTATTCATGTGGAAACCCTATTGCATGAAGAAATGAGTAACTCGAACACTAGAATTTGCAGCTATGAAAAGGCTTGTGATCCCATCTAACAGTTGAGGATCATGTTTAAGTGACTTCAAGTCACTTAGAATGCCTCATCGATTGCAATTCTTACTAGAAACCAATTAAACATCAATAGTTGAACTAATAGGCAGCTTCAAATCATACACAGCAACTGAATTCTCCTACAAAATTTCACAAGAAGATAAATTCATTTAATAAATCATCAACAATCATCCCTCTAGTTCAAGCGCTCCATGCATCTCATTGTAAAAGGACTTTACACAAGCAACGAATAAATTTAGGTTTTTGGCATATCACATAATTAATTTCATAACATGCTTAATTAATTATAAAATTAAATTATGGCGTGACAAATTTAGAAGTTATGATTGATTATTTATGTTAAGAGGTTTTACACTGACAGTGCATGAGCATTAGACTCAACTTGAACCTCCTAATCCTTATTATTTCTAGTTAGTTTTAAAACTTGGTGTGAAGAGGAGTATGAATAATTAATGTCGGATTAAAGTTAGATGTCTTATATTTCGGGTGGCTTACATTATCAATTGTGATTGGAAACACATTTTTTATTCCTCGTTCTCTTAAGCATTTCTGAATTTTTCTTCCAATGATTTTACTTAACTAGGCTCAATTTTATAATTCTTTTATGCAACCTCCATTCCTCATAAATAAAACGTGTGGTCAAACACATATGGAATAAATTTTAACATAAAGTTCAACAATTAATTATCATACAAACATGGATGCTTAACTTTATAAACCAAGACTTTAGCTTTTTCATCTCATATGAAAAAAGTTGACAACAATTCCTTACAACCGTGATCCTAAATGGTACAATAACTATAAACTCCAATATAATTAAATTCTACGAAAACCATGCCCTTCTACTACCTTAATGGACATTTCTTCATATATTACAAATTCAGCCAAAAACCACTTGCAATCCTTCAAATTACTCTCTACGAAATTTGTTCCACCTAAGACATATTCTTCACAATTTTTTGTCATATATCCATGAAATGTCCCCTTTTACCAACTTTGTTAAATATTCATTTGTGGGAACTATGCAAATGTTTGTTTAAACATTTTTTTTTTTCATGTTTGTTTGGATGACAGCTATACATTGAACGATAATAATTGCATTTAGTCTCATGCTCACCTTAAATCTCAAACAAAAGAAGCTTAGCGAAATGATCCCATGCAATAAATTTCCTACTCTTAGTACCCCGTCCCTCAATTTCCTTTTCTTTAACTTCCGCCCCAACCTCATTTATTGCTGCTGCAATATAATCCATAGTAGAAGGCAAAGTTGGCAGGTTTGTGTTTGTAGGAAGGTTTGGATTACAAGTTTCAAGTCAGGTACTTGGTGTAACTTCTTCCATTTGCATTTAACAATACATGTAGTTTTGAAATACTTTAGTTTTTCCATCACTGGCTTTATGTTAGTGAAATTGTCTTGGCAAAAATGATTTAAACCCAATGGAAGTGGAGTTGTTTGGACAATTGGTAATGGGCCTGGGCTAATATTAATATTGATAAGAGCGTATGTGTAACCCAATCCAATTGAAAGCGTTCGACCTTGGTCTAGCCGGCGCGTCGTATCTAAAAACCTGTGTGTCTCCTCTTTCCTCGTATCGGGGAACGACTCTCACTCCTTAGTCCTTACAGCACTTCACCCACCCCTTTTCATTCCTTACTACCACTACTGACTGCCCCCTTTTTATTTTCTTTTTAAAATTCCCCCTTTTATAAACAAATTTTTATTATACAAACATATAAAAAAAACAGGTCAAGTAATTTTGAGAGAGGACGAGTGAGTGGAAGGGGAGGGAGGGAGGGAACGATCCCCTAAACACGAAAAATTGAAATCTAAATCTACAACTCAATACAACATGGCAGCATTTCACCTTGCTTGTCCAATTACATGGTATGTATCGTTCCCTTCGTTTTTCTCTTCTCTTCTTTTCTCTTCTTCTTCTGCTTCTGCTTCTGCTTCTGCTTCTTCTGCTTCTTCTTCTCAATTACACAATTACAATTATTATTTATATATATCATTTTCATTCTTGTTATCTCTTCTCTTCTTTGCTTTCTTTCTCATAATCTCATTCTGTTTTTCTGTTTGTTAGTCGCCGAATCTGCTTCTGTTCGTTAGGGTTTCCGCGCTCTCTCCACGCTCCCGAATCCAATGCCTTTGTCAACGACGTCGCTTTGCTCACCGACTTCATTTCCGCCGGTACCACCGCCGATGACGCCGCCACCGTGCAGGTCACTGTCCCCAAGGTTGTGCCGCCGCCGCCCGAAGCTCTTCCTGTGGCTGGTCTTGACGCGCTCGATGAATCCGCCTCCATGAAGGCCAAGCGCGTCGCGCTCCAGCGCAAGGGCGCTGCCGCCATGATCGCTGCCGAGGAGTACGCTCGCCGGTTTGAGTCCGGAGATGTCCTGGTTAGTTAGCTCGCAACTGCCACCTCCTTGTGTTGTTGAATTATTCCTTCTTGTTTCGTCTTATAACTGATGCTGTGAAATTGTGATGCTGAATTCAATGCTTGCCTTGAAAGATGAGCTTCAGGCAGAGCCGCTCTTAAGATTTTATCAGTTTGATCGTTATTGTTATTATTCTGTGTGAATGGTGTTAAATTGGATGCAAGGTTTTCAATTCCGCCAACGGTTGGTCGTGTTGCAGTCCTTTGTATTGTGAGCAAACGTGGCTGTTGTGGCTGAAATCACAGACTCGTTGAGTTTTGGAAACCTCCAAAACCTTGACGTTGCCGTGAGATTTAAAACCATGATTGGATGTAGAGGAAAACTTTTATCGAGTGAATGTCTTTTCTGGACCCTTGAAAATTGGTTTTTACGTGATGAAAATTTTAGTTCGTTTTGGTGCCGTGTCTTTGTTACTGATCTGTGGTTGTGTGAGCAGGATACGCCGGGGAATGTTAATGGAGAAGAACTCGGTCAATCCAGTGTTAAGGTCTTTTGTCGGATGTGCAATCGTGTGGAGAACGAAGGGAGCGAGAGGGCGAAAAAGATGCTGTCTTGTAAGAGTTGTGGTAAGAAGTACCATAGGAACTGCTTGAGAAGTTGGGCTCAAAATAGAGGTGAGGAGGTTTATCTGCCCGTGCATGATATTGTGGTCTGAGTGCTATCTGTTCTCATCTTGTGGGCCTTATTTTTGCAGATTTATTTCACTGGAGCTCGTGGACCTGTCGCGCTTGCCGAATTTGTGAGGTAATGAGTGATTAGGGATAATAAATGTACTTGTACTTTTTTATGTGCTGCTTGCCGAAGTTTCTCTTCTTTCTAAATGCTCGCGTGGAAATGGTTGCTGGCCTCATAATTAATTATACTCTAAATCTAGCTATTCTATTTTGTAAAAGAATATTCATATTGCCCTTGCTTTAATGAAAACAGTGTTTTAATACTTGGAGCGTTTCGTTTTATTTACTCGATTACGTGTATCACATGTCGGATGCTTCCTAAAATTCCACTTGACTTCATAGTTAATCAAGATGTGCATTTTTAATTGAATAAAGTTGGACATTTGTTTTAGTTTGAACAACGGCAAACTCTCTCTCTCTCTCTCTCACTCACACACACTCATTCTCTAATAATTGCTGGAAGTCATATTACACATTCATTCAGGTTCCTATCTAAGTTTTATTTGGAAATTAAATTGATTTTGGTGACCATAGAGCAATGTTGTCAGGATCCTGATCTGGATCACATGATCCCACGATCTGTGCAAGGCAGTATGACCTGAACCGGTGAAAGGATCGGAAAAGGTTTAGGATTGCAACTGGATTGTGATTCAGGGGATAAGGAACGCACCGATCGCATAGATCTGATCCTGAAGATTAGGGTTTTGGGTTGGGCTTCCTGTTTTCGACCCAGTAGTGCGAACCTTGCGATTGACCAATATAAATGAGCTGTATTTGTTTCACAGCTTAGCCATGAACTTAGAAGTTAGAAACAATATGCTCTCTGGTGATCAGTTGGCTTTTAGTTGCTTGTCGGGGTGTTTTTGTATCCCCTCATTGTACTCCACCTCTAAATTTCCCTGAAAGTCAGCTTATTTCTATGTGACGTGTTTATAGTTACTTCCCTTGCTCTTCACCTTGAAATTCCATTGTCATTAACATACTTGACCATTTACATTTTGAGTATATACAGTTCTTTGTAGATCGATTGAATGTTTTTGATTGTTGGTAGAAAAATCGCTAAATACTGGTTAATGTTTCATTAGAATTATGCTAGCCTTATGCTTTATTGCTTCATCCAGGCATGCAGAAGGACTGGTGATCCCAGTAAGTTCATGTTTTGCAAAAGGTGTGATGGGGCTTACCATTGTTATTGTCTGCAACCCCCTCATAAGGTAGAGTCTGTATCACTTACTAATGAGCTTAATGATCATTTCATTTTATGCATACTATTTCATTTGTGATTATGCATGTTGTAGAATGTTAGCGCCGGGCCCTATTTATGCCCAAAACACACAAAGTGTCACAGTTGCGGATCCAATGTCCCTGGAAATGGACTCAGTGTGAGGTATTAATCCTGGGCAATTTAGCTTTTATTGCCTTGCAGATTTTGTGTATTTTAATTGATCGACGAACTTACCATTTTCTTAAATGCAACTTATAGGTGGTTTCTGGGTTACACCTGCTGTGATGCTTGTGGAAGATTATTTGTGAAAGGGAATTACTGTCCTGTTTGTTTGAAGGTGCTTGTCTTTTCTCTAAATCTCTTCCTAATCTTCATTTAGCAAATGGTTGATAAAACTCAAGCCAATGTTATTGGGGCAAGGACCTAGAAAAATCTTGAAAGGGAATTTCTTTGATATATTTTCTAATTTTGGAAGGAACCTATCTGCAGCGTTCTTATTTCTTTTATGATCTTTTGGACCGTCAACCTAATTGATGGATATGGAACATAAGTTGTTTTTTTAAATATTGTCCAGAACTGACACAGGTTTTTATAAAGTCCCATGTCCGTTCTGCCTGCATCTCACATATGCCGTGCTGGCATGCATAACATGATATCTTCAGTCAATTTCAGTTGCCCTTGTTTCCATATCTATTTGTGTCCCCTGAATAAATAAACAATGTGGGGCAGCAAAGGAATTCCAAAAGTTCACTGTACGTTGGGTTATTTTCTAGGTATACAGAGATTCAGAATCAACACCAATGGTTTGCTGTGATGTTTGCCAGCGCTGGGTACATTGCCAATGTGATAATATTAGGTTAGTTTACCTCTTCTCTTTGTGAAGATGGATTACTTTTACTTTGCCCTTTATACTGCTTTTATCTGGAATCCCAGAGTACATATGTCGAGGAGCATTCAAGTGTTGTTTTATCATGTATAACCATTGATAACATTCTGGTGTTTATTTCTTGTCCTGATTCTTTAATGCCTCGTGGATTAGTACTGGGGTTTCAATCATCAATGGTATATTTGAGATAGAGGATATTCTCCAATTTAAATGTTACAGTATACAGTACTTAAGTGTAGTTTATTGCATTCTATCTCCTTGTGAGGTACAGATAGATGTTCAGTGTTGGTAGATTATTTTCTTTGAGCAAGTTTCTGTTTTAGTGTTTTTTTAGTTCTTTTATGGTTATGTTTGTTGATTCCTGTCCTAGTCTTTGTAAATCATGTGACACTCTCTGTTTTGGTTAGTGAGAGTTTGCTTAATATGGTGGAACTATTTTGCAGTGATGAAAAATATCACCATTTTCAAGTGGATGGGAATCTGCAGTATACATGTCCCACTTGTCGTGGGGAATGTTATCAGGTATACAGTCTGCTATCAGTATAATAGCTGTCTTTGTCCTCCATGGAAAAAAACTCTTCTAATTGAGCAAATCTAGATGTTATTCTCGGTACCCACTCTATCTGTATGCTTCAGGTCAAGAGTCTTGAGGATGCTGTTCAAGAGCTTTGGAGGAGAAAGAATATTGCTGATAAAGATTTGATTACCAGCTTGAGGGCTGCAGCTGGTTTACCAACACAAGAAGAAATATTTTGTATTTCACCATATTCTGATGATGAGGATAGTGGACCTCCGAAATTAAAGAGTGAATCTGCGCGTTCCTTTAAGTTCTCTCTAAAGGATTATTCGTCCAATAACTCACCAAAAAAGATGAAGGATTATGGGAAGAAATCTTCCAGCAAAAAGACTTCTAAGAAAAAGGATTCCCAGTCCATGTTGACTGGTAAAATTGACGCACAGCATAGTTTTGAAGGACATAGTGATGTTAAATCTTTACATAGCTTGGATGATGATATACAATCCCTGAGAAATGAAGGTCCTGATGTTTATTCATCACCTGCTACTGGAAGCCTGAGTCAGACTGAAGTATCTTGCCCTATCAGTCAGCCAGGGATTTTGAAACATAAGTTTGTTAATGAGGTGATGGTCAGTGATGAAGAAAGGAAACCCAGAGTTGTTCGTATTAAAAGCAATAAGGCACATATTTTGAATAGTGAAGAGGAGAGTAGAAAACATGGTGATAAGACCCAAAATGTGAAAGGGAAGAAGTTGGTAATAAATTTGGGAGCACGGAAGATTAATGTGGCTAGTTCTCCACGGTCTGATAACTCAAGCTGCCAAAGAGAACAAGATCTGGTTACTGTCAATGGTATACATCTAGATGATGTTTGGTTTGTTTATTTATTTGTTTCCCTTGTTACCATATATTTACTTGAGAAACGGGTAGGTGTTTGATTCCATTATAGTGGGTTATGGCTGTTTTTTCAGGCAATATCACTTCTTTCTTCCCATAAAATCCGTGACATGTCTTGTACATTTTTAG
Source organism: Acmispon strigosus (assembly GCA_030819835.1). Lineage (NCBI taxonomy): Eukaryota > Viridiplantae > Streptophyta > Magnoliopsida > Fabales > Fabaceae > Acmispon > Acmispon strigosus. The sequence goes on from JAUAMA010000004.1 coordinate 64,340,575, forward strand.
AGAAAATACATGTAATTAGTCTTTCAAGTAACTACTAATTTGCAGCAGCAATCACATTTTCTATATCTCCATCTAGTGCGTGTGCATATGTTCTTCACTGGCTTTGATAGCATTCTTCTTCTTCCTTTATCTTTCTTTGTGTGACTTTCCATTTCAAATTTTCTCAGGAAATGAAAATAAAAGCCATTTGGGGAAAGGAGACAAGTATGCATTAGATAGACCTGATGGGACAGCAAGACATGTTGATGGTAAAGGTAGTTTTCTTTTTAATCTGTAAGACTGTAACAATGTTAGGCTATTTCTTTTCATTATACTAAGCATTAACATTTGGAGATGTATCTAGTGTTATATAAATTCCCCCAGGAAATAATAACTTATGTTCATTTGATTTTCAGGAAACAGAGTTGATTCTGACCAACCAAAAATTTCAAAGGCTTCAGGGAGAGAGGGGAATTTTATTAAGCTGGGAAAAGTTAAGCCAGGTGTTTCTCAATTTAACTTGTCCCCCAGTAGAGGCAAAATGTCTGATGGGGGTGAAGTTGTTCCTTTAGAGCGTTCTCACATCTCGAGGGGAAAACATAGTACTGATGGAATTACTGGTCAAGTTGGAAGAGAGGCTACATCAAGAGGTGAGAAGACGTATTTGGGCAAGCAGTCAGAAGGCAGCTCTGATGCATATGATGAGACAGATGACAATAGCAATCAGACACCTTCACGTTCTTTGCCAAAAGATTGTAAACCTTTACTGAGATTTAAATTAAAGAAACCTAGCATGGAAAGTCAAAATTCTCATCAGGAGGAGGAAAAGACTACAACCAAGGGCCAGAGGTCAAAAAGGAAGAGACCTTCACCTTTTAAGGAAAAAATATCATTTAATGGGTCTGAAGATATAAGTCAATCACATCAAGACAGTGTAATGGATGAGATCATGGATGCAAACTGGATATTGATGAAGTTGGGTAATGATGCAGTTGGAAAGAGAGTTGAAGTTCATCAGGCATCGGACAATACTTGGTTAGTGCCATTTTATAACCTTCTTTTAATATTATTAAAAGCAATGGGTATGAACTGAACATGAAATAGTTTCATGCAAGAGGCAACAATGCATTATTCATTTTAATTTTTATAAAATGCAATTTCATCAATTGCTATGTTTGTCCCCAAATATTCCATTTTGAAAAAAATAATCTGGTGGATGGATGTGTGCATTTTATTTTTGTACGGAACGTGTCAGTGCTAAAGAGTTGTTTTATTTGTTGCATTACAGCACTGATGAAATCAACTGTGTTGTTCAAAATGATTTGAACAATGCACCCTTTTTTTAAGCCATTGTGTAGCAAAGTCGTTCTAGATTTTGTAATGAATTACAGTTCATGTGTTTTTCTTTCCCATTTTTGTCCAGGCACAAGGGAGTAGTTACTGAAGTAGTTGAAGGCACTTCGAAGTTGCAGGTTACCTTAGATGAAGGTAAAGTGAATATCTGCGATCTCAAAAAGCAGGGGGTTCGTTTTGTTCCTCATAAGCAAAAGAGATCAAAGACATGAAGAAGCAAAAGAGATCAAAGACATGAGCTCAGCTTATCCACCCTTGGGGAATCAACTTATGTGGGGACTTTTCATTCATTGACTTTGAAGATTGTTTCATCTTTGAGGCCTCTCTTACTGAATTTATATTCATAGCCACCCACATTCATGCTGAATTTTGGGTGAAGCATCCTCGATTGGGGCAGTTTCAGTTTTCTTTGAAAGAATTAACAGTGTCCACCTGAGTCCTTTTCTGGGCTGCAGGTTCAATTAGATTTTTTTCTTGTTTTCCTATATGTATCTGATTTCATAAAGTAGATTTATGTCAGTGATGTATAGGTCATCAATGGTGTAGAACAGAGAAGGGCGCTAGGTGTTAGATGTATGGTTAACGCTGCTATTAATTTTGTGAATTGCAGGCTTCATGAGTTGAGATGCATTGAAAGTTGAAATTGCTAACATTTCCTTAAAGGATATGGTAGTTTTACTTCTATCTTCTCACTCATTGTTTCCTTGAAGGTGATTCCGCACCTTTACCATGGTTTTACAGCATTCTGTGTACTACATTAAAATGTGTACATTTGTCTTGAGGGGGTTACCACTGCTTGTGGTTCTTTAACCACCTTGATGATTCTTTATCGCGGGGTGGCCCCGGTTGCATAAAGCTGTGAAGAGAATAACAAAGATGATGTGAGTTTAAAACGTTAAATTTACATTCATTTTGATTTTAAAAAATTTGTAATTTATGTCTCAGTTTTTGTAACTTATTTAAGAGTCGTAACCTGTGATTTAGTGATGACATTTTCCATTTGAGTATAAATAGTGTAAGACTCAAACTCAAGACATTGGTTAAGTGAATTAGTAATGAGAAATCAATATGAGACACCAGAGGATTCAAATAATTATCTGCATCGAGAAGATTCTCCATGATTAAACAATGCAGAATCAACAAAATAGGAACAGTGAAACAGAGAAGGAAGAGACCAAAGATAATAAATGAGATATATGAAGCAAAAATAAAATAATTAAAATGATTTTTTTAATATAATAAGTGCAACACGAGTAGTCTTTTATTAAGGGAACATCTTTTTACATAACTTTTTTAGTCTTTTCGAAAGGAGAACATATTTTTTGCGAGATATGGAAAATTTAATCTTTTCCCCTTACATTTTTCTGATTTCTAACATTTTTTCCAATTTTGTCAATTTTTTATTTTTTTAAAGTAGAAGTGAGTTAGCTCACCTAATCCACAACTAATTTATGGTGAGTTGAGTCGGGTTATGATTTTAGAGGCTCACTTTTCTTCTAGAGCTCGTGGTGGGTCAGTTTTGCTGAGCCAGACTGGCTCTCTTTAACAAACTTATCTCCGAGAAAAATTCGTTGACCACCTCAACTCCTTCATGCCTCCAACCACACATATTCATTATTGGGACAATAATTACCGCCTTTCTCTATCAATGACCTTGTCTCCAAGCCGGTTTGTGCTAGGGAACTTTCTCACGAAGAAGCATTGTTGTTTGAAGTAGCTTTTTGAGCTGGTTTGAACAACTAGGTGAGCTTTGATTAGGGTTAGACTGTACTTCCATTTCTAACCAGTTTGAGTCCATAAGATACGTGTGCACTTGTGGTTGAACTTTTCTTCATATCTTGTGGGTTAGGTCTTCATGTTCGGGTTGGTTTCTCTATAAACCCGGTCAAAATGAGTTTTCCTGTCGAAACTGGGGGTACTCATGAATTTCGGTTTGGTTGCTATCCCTAACAAAGATTCTCCAAAACTACTAAAGAAGAAATCACCAATTTTTTTATGGAGAAGAAATCACCAAGTGCACACAAATTTGAAAAAAAAAAAAACATTACTGTCAATTGAACTATTGTTAGGAAGTGTTCCTACGTCAAAACAAACTAAAAAACCTTGATTAATAACTCTTAACTATATGATTATTAAAACTAACTCCAATTAACTTAACTAATAAACTTCATTTAATGGAAAAATAAGTTAGTTACATAGCAAAAATGAGGTCAGATTATTTTCTTTTTTAGGCAATTTCATAAACAATCTAACAATACCAATCGTACTTGCATTTCCAAATACAAAACATTAATTTATTCAAAAAAAAGTTTCAAAAAAAAAAATTATTCAAAAAAAAAAATACAAAACGATAATTCATACAATAATTTCACATGTGAAAACACTTTTTTTCTTCTTATTTTCGCCCTTGAATTGAGATTTGACTGGGGCCATAATGAATGGGCCTGGACAAGCATGCATTGCAAACACTGAAATGAAATCACAGATCCAAACACCAAAAAAGCATGCTCACTAATGACAATGACCATGGTGGATACTGTCTGTCATTTCTCTTTGATATAGTCAAATCTCACAGATTGTGTTGTGTATGCTAAGTGACTCTCTTTCCATTTAATAAAATATTTAGAGGAGTGTTAACAACACTTTTTTACCACTTTTTTTCTAACACTTTCTTATATTGAGTAAATTCATATATATCCGACTAAAAGTGAGAACTATATAATTTAATGTACATACATGAATTTTAATTAATAAAAAGAGATATTAAATAGATAGAATGAAAGTGAGTGCTACCCATACTCAAATATTTATTAACTCTGACGTTTACCTCATCTTCTCTCTGTTCTTCAAATCTTTTCTCCTTCTAGCTTTGGTTTTGTTGTCTAGTCAGTGCATTTTGTCTAGCACATCACACAGATTATATTGACTTTCAAGTTTGAATATTAGACATTCTATTTGTCGGTTAAAGTTTTTCCCTCTTTTAAACCCAAACACTCTAAATAAATTTCTTAAGTAATAGTAGACTTTCGTACTTCAGAAGCCAATTTTAATTAGAGAAAAAAGAGAATTAATTAGTAAATTATAATATTATTTTTTATAAGGTATTCCACAACCGACAACTATGAAACTAATTTTATGAGATTCTGAGATCATATTAAGTGGGTAAATCTCCTCTAATAAATAATTCACATACACACCGTCCAAAAAATATTATAAAATTCACTGAGGAGAATAATGTAAAGGTTAATTTATTATAATACACTTCAAATTTAGTGGGATGTGAACTGCTGAATCATTAATTTATATAGTGAATGACTTTTGAACAAATTTAAAACATTCTTCCCCTAATTTAGTTGATGTAGTCTTACACATGTTATTCAAAAAAAAAAAAAAAAAGTCTTACACATGTTCATTAGTAAATAATGTAAAATTTAAAAATAAAAAAGAGATAAAATAATATTTTAAAGTGAAATAAAAAAGAAAAATTGCACGCTAAAGTATAGATATTAGATAAGGGAAATTCACATAACTATCATTCACACAAAACATGCAGAGTTTGAAACTTTCAACTTCGGTATTTTATTTCATACACTTTAAAATTGTTTGATGGCTTAATTAATTTCATGTGGAATATTGCTTAATTTATCAAATTAAGATCAACGATTGGTCATCTTCACAAAAATCTCTACTAGAAATGCTATTAGAGTTTGAATTAAATCTAATTCTATCTTAAAAACTAATTTAGGGACAAAGATTGCTCTATTCTATAGATGAACTTATTTAGCCGTATTTCTTGTAAATTCGAGACTTTTCAACACATTTTATCACAACCTGGGATAGACACCTAATAAAATTTGCAGGCCTAGATAGATTTTCAGGTGACCCACTTATAGTCAATAAATAAATTTAGGATAGACTCTAATACTATATCAGTATTTAAATTAAATTTAACTCTAATCCAAAAAGTTAGTTTAAGGGTGAAGATTGTTTTATCATATATATGAACTTATTTGGCGGTATCAATGTGAATAGTTTCGTCTTTCCCAGTATTTAATTTAATTTACTTTTGTTGGGAATTGGCTCATCAGTTTTAATTATCTATTTAAAATATGTTTATTATTATCTAATACCTGATTGTTATTAACTAATATCTGTTTTTGTTATTAGAATCTGATTTGCTGGGATTGTGATAGGATTTAATGGGGATATTGTCTTGTAATATCTGGATCATTAGAATCCTTATAAATAGGTAAACTCTGTAACCCTAAAATGTGTGGTACTGGGTACCAGTCGCAAATGTAGGCTCAATTGGCTGAACTGCGTGAATAAAGATCAGAAATGAGTTATAACTACTCTATAGCTGCAGAGGTAGACAGAATTGGCCGAACTGCGTGAACAAATATTTTTATGTTTTTTCTACCTTGTTTCTCTCTAGTTACTTTGGGCGATCCGGGTGTTTGTGCTAACAATTGGTATCAAAGCCGATGGTTGTGCGATGCCATGGTGACGGCTCCGTGTGTCGAAATTCTTCCTAGCGACGCGGCTAGGCAGCGGGTCCTGTTGACGCGAACGGCGGTGCAAGTGCAGATAGCTTCCGTTGAATGCAAGTGTGGATTGTAAGAGCGGACAACTTCCGTTGAGGGGAAGCAGCGTGAGGAGAAACTGGCGTCTATGTCAGACATAGATTGGTTGGAGATGCAAGAGAAGGTTGGGGGATTGATACGTCCATGTGTTTCAGACGAGGTGACGTATCATATCGCGGATCTCATGACTCCGAAGGTCATAGCAGGGTTCGTGAAGGAACTGAGGGTTGAGCAAGGTGGAGTTCGTTTGCAGTGCAGTGCAGCCGATATGTTGACCAAGTCAGTCACCGGTTCTCGGAGTTAATCTCGAAAGTCACGATTCTGAAAAGAAGCCCTTGATTTTCACAAGGGTTCGAGAATTCACCAAGGTGGAGATTGTTGGGAATTGGTTCATCAGTTTTAATTATTTGTTTAAAATCTGTTTATTATTAGCTAATATCTGTTTGTTATTAGAATCTAATTTGTTGGGGATGTGATATGATTTAATGGTATATTATCTTCTAATATCTAGATCATTAAAATACTTATAAATAAGTAAATTATGTAACCCTAAAATGTGTGGTACTGTCTACCGGTCGCAGAGGTAGACTCAATTAACCGAACTACGTGAATAAAAGATCATTCTAAATGAGCTCTATAGTCATAGAGGTAGGCACAATTAACCGACTGAACTGCGTGAATAAAAATTTCTGTGTTATTTCTACTTAATTTCTCCGGATGTAATTGCTAACCACTTTATATCTCATAAAAAGTATAACCTTATTTTAAGGTTAAAAGGAAAGCAAACCATGAATTGCAAATTAAAAGGAACATAATATAAAAAAATAGAGACATAATGGCTGAAGTGGAAAGCATTAGGATGCATATCAATTTGGTGTGGGCAGAACCATAAATAAATTAGGTCCACGAAGTAATTAATAAAAGATATCGCACAAAGCTTAATATATAATATATATTTTTTCTGTTAAAAAATGGTGAGATATGACAGCAATGTTTGAAGTCTAAAATTATCTCAAGTGGAACCATTTGTAATTGTATATAACAATATTTATATGTAAGTCAAGTATAAGGGTCCCAAACCAAGATTATTATAATAATCATTATCATTCCTTTCACCAAGCGTATCAGCCCGTGGTGTTTCTTCTAGAGACACTCAAACAAAGAAAATGCAATTGGAATTCTTCCAAATATTTAGTTTTAATCCGCAACTTGCTGAGCTTTTTGGGTTCAACTTCAACTACGCGTATAATAATTCGTATCCATTTTAAATAACAAATAATTGTAAACCCCGATAAAGTGTCAACATACTAACCACACACAAATTTTGTAACTGTTTTTAACTGCAACAACATGTTTCTATAGTAAAAAAACGTAATACGTTATTGTGGCAATTTAAAATCGTCATAAAATTCACTTTTGTTTTACTCAGGTAAAAATATTCGCAATAGACTCTGATAGTACTGGGTTGATGGAAAGTTGTGTTATAAGGATCGTTGGTGATATAGTGATATCATTATCATGAGGTCCTATATGCCAAATAGAGAAATGTAAAATTTTAGCCTCATCTCAATCTCAATCTCAATCTCAATCTCAATGAAGCTGTTATGGACATTCTATTCAATTGGGAAAATCTAAAATTTATATTATGAAGAAATAGTTTGTGAAGTTGTTAATAAAAAGACAAGAGTGCAAAGAGTAGGTGGGTCATGCAAATGGATTGCGGACAAGGTTGCATCACAGGAAGGTCTTGCCACTTGCACATTATGAATCATGATGGTATTGAATTCTCGCTGAGAGTGAAGTGAGAAACTAATCTTAATTATTGGTTGTAAATATTTAGTTAATAATTTATGTGTAATATTAAAAAATAAGATACTTTTGCATTATTCAATTTTAAATATTAATGCACCACTGTTAATTTTTATAAATATAAGAAATAATATATAAAATAAAAGTGTCTTTTAAAATGTTTTTCTCTTTACGAAATGATGGGTAAAGTGAACACCATTTTTTACGAGCACTCGTCAACATTTATAATTTATGAGTGTTAATGACCACCACAAATCATAAGATTTATAAAAAGATTAAATCTACAATTTGTAAACATCAGAAACCACTATAAATTACAAGTATCACTGGGTGTTTAGTAAAAACGGTGAACACAAATTAGTGATAAATAGTATTTGAGATTGGAGTTAACAAAGAAAAACACAGGTTGTGTGATATGTCTCATTAGGCACAGTGATTATTGTTCCCGAGTGTCCGGAATCTCGTATTTTCCACGGTATATGCGAAGTAGACTTCACCATTATAAGTTGCCGATTTATTCAAAGAACAAAATAATCTATACTTATTCTAGCACAAACCATTAATGCTTTCTGAAATAATCTTTATTGATGATAACACTTGATGTTGATGATGGTTTTGAAAGTACCCAAAGCAAACAGTATAAATCATTATTTATATGGATCGTGTACATATCGAGTTACCCGAATTAACTCGACCTTAGAAGCACAACCTCATCACAAGCCCATTACATGTTAGCTATAGCGTCGGTCGTATTGGCCGACGCTAGTATTATTGTGCTAGCTCGGACAAGGTCAATGCTAATATTCCAATTATTTTCATTGCAACAACACTAAAATTAAGTTTAGATTAATAGTTCTCCAATTCCAGCTCTTGTTTGCTTCTCTTATATATATATACACACACACACACACACGGGGAGTATAGTACGAGAAAGACTTTCTTATATGAAAATATGAGAGTAAATCACGATCGTTAGATCTAACAATGAACGGTCACTATTATAAATTAAGTCATGTGACTTTTTAAAAAAGTCACACGACGAGTATTATGCATCATTGTTGAAGGCTATGTGTAGGTGAAGCTGCAGGGTGAATGAGGTTGTGGATCGCAGGGAAAGGTGCAAAGGCGATGTTACCGAAATACGAAAGCTGAGGCAGTAGATTGCGGCGCATGTGGGTCGCGATGGTGATGACGACAACGATGGGACGACATCAAATGCGGAGGTGACGATTCGACAAGATGACAATGACGAATGTTGGTGCGGAGGCGACAACTGCGACAAGGCGACAACGAAGGTGACGGTATAAGAGGTGACAACAATAGAGGTGACGGCAGCAGCAGCGATAATAAATGTGGTGGTAGCGGAAGAGGTGGAAACCAGTAGATATAGCGATGGTGATGGCAATGGTGGTGATGGCGGCGGTGGGGGCGCCGACGACACAAGATATACAATTAGGGTTTGAGTGGGATAGTGAGAGAGGAGGGGGCAGCGAGGCATGAGTGAGTAAGGGAGGAAGGGTGTGAGTGCGGGCTGAATCACCACCGTCACGATGGCGTCGGAGGAGGGCGGAGGAGAATGTGACAGCAACAGGGTAATAGGGAGGTGTTAAGGTTGGAGTGGGATAGTGAGAGATGAAGGCTCTCTAGCTAAGATTTCATTGAACATTAGCTGCTCATTAAATGTGTCATATCCATTTCAAATTAGCATCGACTTGGTGTTACCTTTTTTGCAAGTGTATGAAATCTCTACGTAGTGATAAAAGATCAAACCCACAAGAATTGTGGGTTTAGTACCGGTTCAGCTAGTGTTGTATTGGAAGAACGGTTTTAAAAATTGATTTGATTACAATCTTGAAAAAAGTGGAAAGTAGCAAAAGCATTTAAAAGGTTGGGGTGATTAAAATGAGAAAAATGCATTGGGGAAATAGCTTCATCAACCAATTATTATGATTTTAACTACTTCAAACACACGTGAAACTATTCTTAGTTAAGTAAAACTATTAATTGAAGAAGATACCTCTGAGAACCCATTGGCCAAAGAAGCCACCTCCACCATGAAACTTCATCCACTCCATTCGTCGAGGTTCTTCGTAAAAAGCTTGAAGATGTAGCCACCCATCACTAGTCATGGATGGAAGGAGATCAAATGTTATATTAGGGTTTCTTCCCTCTCTTTTTTTTTTTTTATAATCAAATTCAACGAATAACTGATTTTGTTGTTGTTAATAGACTGATTAGTGTAAACCCACTCAAATGATCAGATTGCCGACCTAAACCGCACTGGATAAATTTGAAGGTATCACCAAACGAAAAACAATCTTGAATATATTGTTTTTTATTTTATTTTAGTACTTTGGAACTGAATCTGACCAAAATCGACCGATGGACAAACCTTGTTGCACATTGGGCAAGTCAATTATGATGCTAATTTTTTAGAGTACAGAAAATCAGTATGCTAATTACAAATGATCATCTCCGAATAACGAAAATTATTATTTTTCCATTCATAAAAATATTTAATTTAGTCCTTTGAGAAATTAAAATTAATCAATTTTTACGTATTTAAAACTAAGTTAAAGTGTTCATTATTTATTTTTTCAAGGACAAAAACAATAACTTTAACAATCCATGAATTGAAACGACTAACATCATATCGTTGAACACCAAAACTTCAAGGACACATCACACGTTCCCATTTCAATATGAAAAATATCAAGCTCAAACGCGGATTCTGATATTATGTCAAAAACATTTCACCCTCTAAGACTCTAATCAACTATTTGGGGTCCTTTTACCATCTTCCTCGTAATGAAAAACGAGTACAAGTTTGATTTCAACATGCGTGATAAACAATGTCCAAAAATAAACAGCAATTTTGTTTATACCAGAAAATTCTTCTAAACAAAATGTTCTCACAAACCACTAAAAAACTCATTGGTCAGCCCCCTACCGCTTTGTGCGCTGATCGTGGGGCGAAGGATTAGTCTCACGACAACCGGCTGTGGGGATCTCTTGGTCAATACCAAAAAAAAAACCACTATCTTCTCACATAAGTTGTTATTATTATTATTATTATAAATTAAATTCTTAATCTGGAACCTCTTGGTTTGGGAAAACACGGTTGTTACTTTTATGTACAAATAAATATTTTCGCAAGCTTCTATGCATGCTTTATGACTTATTAAACACTAATTAAATTTTGTCGATTCAAAATAATTGCAGTCTTCATATACATTTGTAAAACCATAAAAAAAAGTTTGGTACATATATATACCTTTCATCCCAAGCATCATCTGATAATTAGAAATGTCAACATTCAATGCAATCTATAATAATGACCCCAAAAAAAGTCAATGGTGCAATAGTAGTACATTTACATCTGCATTAGTCAAATTACCTAAATATTCAGGCTGTGCAGTGATGACAGCATTACTAACATCGAACCACCCCACCATCACCAACACATTCATTCAATTAAGTTTACCCAACCTTTTCTTCTCTTCCTGTTCCCCCTTTTTCATTTCAATTAAATCACAAAAGTCCAAATTCTTCACAATTTTTTATTTTATTTTAAATCCCACTAACAAAAAAATATCTTCAAGAAGTTTGATAAATAAAAAATACTTAGCACACTTTGGCAATGACAAACCATTTTTCTTTCAAATCTAGTGTGTTTGATTATCGATACGAGAGATATCTTAGGATTGATCCGTAAGTATCTCTATTGGTAGTTTACGGTTGCTCTAGTCATTTAAATAAATTTTGCCAAACATAAAGTAAGTTTGATAAAATATTAAAATTATTTTAATAATTATATGATAAAATAAGGAAAAATTAGTTCTTTGACAATTTTGAAATGGAAGCAGAAAAGAATGCCACGTGTATGTCAACCCTCCACTTGATCCAACGGCGAGCGTGGCACGCTTTTCAAGATCCAATTTAAAAAATTAAAATTTCCTCTTTCTCCTACGTGTTGACTTTCTGTTTCTTAACCATGTACGACCTTCATTTAAAATTTCACCTTCTTTCTTTCAAAACAAACAAATACGACAACAACGCTCGCACTCATTCATCCCTTTCCCAAACGGTTCCCCATCCACTTGATTCGGAGCGTGCATCTCACGCTCCACAACAAGCGTGGCTGAACCTCAAGCCAGATATTAAAAACAGGACATAAACCTTTGAGTTTTACTTTATCTACATTATAGTCAACGCCCCACTCGAAAAACCCAACCCCTTCTTTTAATTAAGAAAAAAGAAGAGTGCGTTTTCTTATTTCCGGAAAAAAAAACTTTATTCATTCATAAGTCAACGCTTTCTCTCTCTTCCTCTTCCTCCTTCTTCTTCTCTTATCACCTTCAAAGCCTTCAACTTATCTTTCTTCACTAACCGGTTTTCTCTCTCTCTCTCTCTCTCTCTCTCTAGTTCTTCAATCTTCGGTATGAATTAAAAGCTTGCTTTTTTACTCTTTAGATTGTGTTTGGGTTTTTGTGTTGTGATGGGTAACGGGGTGGGGAAGTTATCGGTGTGTTTCACCGGCAACGGCAGAAGCCGGAAACACGATATATCGATTTTGATAACGGAGCCGCTGGATGAAGGTCTGGGCCACTCCTTCTGCTACGTTAGGCCTGACCCGACCCGTATGTCGTCGTCGAAGGTCCACTCGGAGGAAACAACGACGTTCAGGACGATCTCCGGCGCCTCCGTGAGCGCGAACACTTCGACGCCGTTGTCGACGGCGTTCATGGATTTGTACTCCTACGGCTGCATCGACAGAGCCGCGGCGTTTGAGAGCTCAACCTCCTTCGCCTCGCTTCCTCTGCAACCGATCCCGAGGAGCCTCATGAATTCCGGTCCATTTTCCGGGAACCTCGGAGGTGGGTTTCCGAGTTCGGGTCCTCTGGAGAGAGGGTTCCTCTCGGGGCCGATTGAGCGCGGGTTCATGTCTGGTCCGATCGATCGCAGCGGGTTGTTTTCGGGTCCGATGGAAAAGGACGGCGGCGGCGCCGAGCAGTTTCAAAGGAGCTTATCTCACGGCGGTGGTTTGGGTGGTTTCACAGTGAAGCCCAGGACGCGGAAAAGTCGGTGGATTAAGGCGGTTCGGAGGGCGATATCGAAGACTCTGTCTCGGGGGCAGAACTCGATCGTCACTCCGATCAAAGGAGTGGCGGCGAAGGAGCCGGAGTGGATCGCTGCGGCGGCGGAGAAGGCGGAGAAGCAGCAGCAGCAGAACGAGAATTTGAGTGTCAATTTGAGCAGCGAGGGTAGTTTGGAAGACTATGATTCAATGGAGAGTCAGAATCTTCAGTGGGCACAGGGGAAAGCAGGGGAGGACCGCGTTCACGTGGTGGTATCGGAGGAACACGGTTGGGTCTTCGTCGGAATCTACGACGGTTTCAATGGTCCTGATGCACCTGATTACCTTCTCTCAAATCTTTACAACTACGTGCACAAGGAACTGAAAGGGTTGCTCTGGGATGATGGGGCTACGCCAGAGAATTCGAATTTGGAAGAAACGCAAGAATCGGTTGATGTTGATGTTGTTGATGGTGTTGTTGTGAGAAATGATGATCATAGATTGGTAGATGCTTGTTCTCAGTGTGTTGAGCAAGAGAATAATAGTAACAATCGTGCTTGTGCAAGTGGTGATGCGGTTTTGAAGGCGAAAAGAGGGAAGAATTCGAAGAACAAGTTCAAAGGTGCATCGAAGAAACGAGAGGAGAATCAAAGAAGGTGGAAGTGTGAGTGGGATCGCGAAAGATTAGAGCTTGATCGAAGATTAAAGGAGCAACTAAGTGGAACTCGATCCTCGATTAACCATTCGGATGTGTTGGAAGCTCTATCTCGAGCTCTGAGGAAGACAGAGGAGTCTTACCTTGATGTTGCGGATAAGATGGTTGGTGAAAATCCTGAACTAGCTTTGATGGGTTCTTGTGTTCTTGTGATGTTGATGAAAGGGGAAGATGTTTATGTGATGAATGTGGGAGATAGTAGAGCTGTTTTGGCTCAAAAGGCTGAGCCTGATTACTGGCTTGGAAAGATCAGACAGGACTTGGAGAGAATCAATGAAGAGACCATGAATGATCTTGAATCGTGGGATGCTGATACATCAAACCTCGTTCCCACTCTAAGTGCGGTTCAGCTTACAAAGGATCACAGTACCAATGTTGAAGAGGTAAGTTTGTTTGTTTGTTTGTTTGTGCATCTAACACTACTGTTTTGACCAGGCTAGTGTTGAATTTGATTTAACAATCTCTGATTTCATTTTTCAGGAAGTTTATAGAATAAAAAGAGAGCACCGGGATGATCCTTGTGCTGTGGTAAATGATCGTGTTAAAGGTTCTCTCAAGGTTACTAGAGCATTTGGTGCCGGATTTCTCAAACAGGTTGGTATCTATGATTTATTGATATTTCTAAATGTATCCTACTTCGTACTTTATCTTTAGCATGAATGTCAAGCAGCTCACAAATAGAAGGGATAATTGAATGATCTACACATTCTATATCAGGATTATACTCTCTTCCTCATTTCTTCTGTTATCACAGGAAGTTTCTTAAATCCAGTAACTTCTTTCATTTTCACATAAAGTTGAACATTGACATATTACTCTCTTTAGATTATGGATTAACAATGGATCTTGAGAAATTTATCACTTAAAGCTTAGCAGTGCTTTCTACATACATTTTCCTATCAAGATTCTTGCTAAAAAGGAAGTAAAGAAGGTTGAGGTTTTTAGGCATAGTGTCTGTTTGGAAATCCTCCGATTAATTACAAAGTCAGACTCAATTCTGAGAAGTAGTTTTTGTGAGTAGCTCATGTGAGATAGAATTGATTTTGAGGAAATAGAAGTTGATCCAAACATGCAAACTTGGATAACATTTAGTTTTTTGGTTTGATGCTTTGGAAAGCCAAATTAGCTAGGTTTTGGATCCATTTCTTTCAACTGAGAGCAACTTCAAAGTTCAAACCATTGTTCTGCATTTTCTAATTGTTGGTTATCTTGTGAATGTTTTGCAGCCCAAGTGGAACAATGCACTTCTGGAGATGTTTAGAATAGACTATGTAGGAAACTCTCCTTACATCACCTGCCTACCATATCTAAAACACCACAGATTAGGGCCAAAGGACAAATTTTTGATCTTGTGCTCCGACGGCCTCTACCAGTACTTGTCAAACGAAGAAGCGGTAGCCGAAGTTGAGCTTTTCATCACTTTACAACCCGAGGGAGACCCGGCTCAGCATTTGGTTGAAGAAGTTTTGTTTCGCGCTGCAAAGAAAGCTGGTAAGTGGTAACAAGAACAACTTCATTTAAAAGATCTCATAATTGCATTTTAGAAACTGATGTGTTTTGAGAATTTTACTGATCTTCAATTTTTCTGCCTTCTTAATCTTCAGGTTTGGACTTCCATGAGTTGCTAGAAATTCCACAAGGCGATAGGCGACGTTACCATGATGATGTTTCCATCATTGTTATTTCTTTGGAGGGAATGATATGGAGATCATGTGTATAACCATAGTGAAAACCCTAAAATTCAAAAGAAAAAAAAAAGAAGAGGATATGAAATGTACACTCCTTAAGGGCCCTCCTTGCTCACCTTCCTTAAAATTGCAACTAAATTATAGCATGTTTGGATTGGTGGTGACACCGAGTTCAAATCACGGTGACTCCTGAAGCTCCACAGAGTTCCCGCCCGCAGAACCAAACATGCTATGCTCTTAGTTGTGCAATTCAAGTGGGTGGTGAGGATTGTAAAGATGTAAAAGGTGGATTTTGTTGATTATAACTCTCACATAAGATGTAATTTTTGTAATAAAAAGTCATTCCTTAAAAATCTCTTTCATGGTGCACAAAGCACTAGCAACCTCCATCACTTTCTGCAACCCTGATTGGCAAATTGCAAAGCTAAGCCATCTGATGCATCAGCATCTTTTCAATTTTCAAAATTAAAATGCACTCAGTGACATATTCCAAATGAAAAATGCCTACAGTAACGCTCTAGGATCATACAGTTTATATTTGCATTTTTCAATTTGATGTGGATTCATCAAGCACTATTTGCAATTTGTCTCCCATAGCATTATTTTTTGTCTTGCACTATATTCCTTCAGCAACACCATGGTCTTTTTTTTTCCTTCCACCTCTTACGTGTGTTCAATTTAAACAAGATTCTTTGTTCTCTAATTAAAATACAAATGTATGGTGGAATTTCGTATCAGGCACGTTGTGCATCAAAATCAACTTTGAATTTTGGATTTTGACCTTAGTTGTTTCTTTTTTCAGCGTTTGAGGGTTGACAATGCATACAAATAACAAATAGTGATGCTGATTACTTAACCAAAGAAAGGGTTCAATGAATAATGAACTGAAAATGAGCTACGTGAACAAATTTTAGTCCATTTCATGGGTCACATAAAAAATTAACAAAAATAAAATCTCTAGAAGATAGATAAGTAAAGTCTGCGTTTGTTTATGAATAATTTATGTGATAAGCACAGCTGTTCAATTATAATTTAAGGAGGCTAACATTTTGATTAATTTGTTTTTTATATTTCATAAAATTATCTGTAAAATACACGATTTTATAATCACATAAATTTCAAACATAACCAACACATGTTGACTCAGTTGGTAAGAATTGACCACTTTTCCTCAAAAGTCGTGTGTTTGAATCTCGTTATTGATGTGAGGGTGGTGTTAGTAAGCGATCCGTAAGTACTTAATGTAAGCGACCGAAGGTCATGGTCCGTGGTGGTGACCAGAACCGAACTCACCTAAATTTTTGTAAAAAAAAAAAAAGAAATTTCAAACGTAATGAAAGATTGCAACTAAAACACGTAGCTCTTTTGGCTACTACTACTACTACTTCTCAAAAATGAAAAATGATTAGAATTTGTAACTGCTACCTACTGTTTTTCTGAGAATTAAATACGCAGCTGCAAACAGAAGTGGGTTTCAGATGCATCAAATGTCACTTTATTATCATTAAATTGGAAGTCAGCGATTCATCTTCAGTCATGCTAATGCTATACTCTTGGTGCTCTATTGATCCAGCCTATCAATCAATTCCATCACAGTTGGGGAAGCAATGCATTTCCATTTAATGTTGCAGCTACACTCACATTTGACAAGCATTGTAGTTTGTAGAAAGCCATGATATTAATTCACTTAAGGCTTTTTTATTATTTTCCTTTTGACTTTAGTTCTTGTCAAGGTAGTTTGGACTTTAAAAAAAAAAGCTTAAAGGGCAGCTAACAACATATACAATACTAGTGAGCAATATAACTAGGAACGGAACAAAATCGTAAAAATGTTATAATTAAAAAAAAGACATATATTAAATGAGCAAAATTATTTAAATACAATTCTTCATTTTTACCTATCACTAAATTTATCTATTATTGTATTAACACTGAACTCTTTTCTGTTATTTGATTCTCTCAATGTATACAACCTGTGTTATTAACTCGGTTTCAAACGCTTAAATTGGAGAAAACGTCATTAAATCACCATTAAACTAGTCAAAACTAGTGAGGGAGAGAGTCGGTTGCCTCCAAGCACAGGCGTATCCCAGACTTTGTTGGGAGATCAAAATAAAAAAAAAATTATTCAAATACAACTTTCCGTTGTTTCATAGCAGTAAATTTATCTTTTTTTTTTTTACATCAGAAAGCATTTAAATCTAAATTTATATGTTATTGTTTCGATAGTGATCTTTTTAGCAATTTCTCGCTCAAGATATACAACTAATAAATTTCTAAGAATGACATCTTTGATCTTGTTCGGAAGTCGAGTCTAAACAACTTTCATTGCAGAAAAAGTTTTTTCGAGGTAGATATTATTGAAATAGGAAGTATTAAAACAAGACGTATCAATCTATCAACAAGTGGAAATATTGTCATTAAAAATATAGTCGGTAAAAAAGTTAAAATTCTTAGGGGAGGTGGATTAAGAATCAACAAAGTGTTTTATGTGAAACTTATATAGTCTGAAAAGAAGTTAAAATTTTTAAGGGTGACCTTGTTGGCCCCCTATCAGATACACCCCTGATTTTATTTTCGTACAAACAACTCATGTTTTTGTCAAAGAGCAACTTAATTGTCTAAAAAAGTTATTCATACAAATTGTGAAATAAAATTTGGGACCAAGTACATTATGGGCTCGTTTGGTGGTCAGGATAGGATAAGAACAGGATAAGATAAATGATTGGATAAATACAGGATATGATAAGAGCAGGATAGACTCTTATCCTATCATGCGTTTGGATGGACAGAATATTGATAGAATATAATACAAACAATGAAAAATGTATCAAATTTTTCTTGAAATAAAAAATACATAATATTTTTTAAAATTTAATTTTCTAAATAGCTTTTTTTAAAAAAGTGATTATTCTATTAAATTTAATTTTTTCATTTTTATAAATAGCTTATTTTTTAATATTAACTAAAATAAAATTAATTTTTATTAATTCAGCTTTTTAAATTTTTTCAAAGGGACTCTATTTTAATTAAAATTATTATATATGTAACCAATGAGTTTTAACTTAGTAGGGGTAAGTGATTAATGATAAAAATTATTAAAAGATATTATTCTTTCAAGAATATTTTATATTTAAATTATTAATTATAATTATATAAATAGAGAAATAATTTTAAATAATATCATATGATAATATAAAATTAGTCTATATTTACTATTAAAAAATTAATATATATATATATATATATATATATATATATATGAGTAGCCTATTTTATTGTGAGTGAAGAATTATTTTGTGTATTTTTATTATAATATAAATAACGAAAAAATAATGCTAACTAAGTAGTAGTAAGTGATAATGAAAATTTAATTATTTTATATGAGTAAATCCAATATTTTCACCATTTATAAATAAGTTTATTTTTTAATTAAATTTATCAGTAATTAAATAATTTAACTTAACAATAACAATTAGTAATTGATAAGTAATAAAATTAATATTTTATTAAAATCAAAAAATTGTATTTATTAATTAATATTATTATAAATTATATAAAATGTCAATATTGAAATTAATTTTGGGTCATAGTAATAAACAAATGAGAAAATGGTTGATGCATTGTGGGTGTAAACTTTTTTACACACATGTCCAATTGATTTTCATCACATGAAAAATTTATTTTTATTTTAATTAAAATTAAAAAAAAACGTAACCGCTTAGTTCTATGTGGCATAAAGTGATTGGATGTCACTGTTACACTTAGAATGCATATCCATTAATCTCAAAATAAATATACTTTTGGGCTAATTTTTCTTGTCTTGCAAAAGTATAACAAATACACTTCGGAAACACCAAAAAAATTTAGCTTTCGATATTAAGTTTAACTTCCAGAAGGATACCACACTTTCGGTTCTTGAAGTTCTAGAAATAGAGGTTTTAGCTTCTGGAAGTTTTTTTATTTTATACTTCCGAAACTTGAATTTCTGGGAGCAAAAATTTGAACTTTTGAAAAATCTGTTGGTTTTTGAAAATGTAAAATCATAGAAAAAAAAAGTTGTGTTTTCTTTATTAATTATAGGGGTAATTTCATTTCAGAAAAAGTATAAGGGTAATTTAACAAAATAATTTTTTTTGTCGAAGCATGACTTTTTTTTAATCAATGATTGATAATTCATTCAAGACTCAAAGGGTTAGTGGTGCATCATTCCTCAGCCCAAAATATTCACGTAATTTGGGCTGATCTGAATTCATAAACCTCTGGGCTATGTATGCCCCATAATAACCCATTGCATGTGAGAACGTAAAGGCTCCACCACATTCTCTTCTTTTTCGGCCTCAGAAGAGTTTTCATCATATATTTTTCATTTCAATAGTAAAAGAATTCACCAGTGCTAGTCAATTCAAAAAAATCCAAAGAAAACGGTCTCTGATTGATGAAGTTAAGAGGCACGTGTCAAACGATGATGATTTTTCAGCTTAGGCGACATTTCCTATGGTTGTGATGGATTATCATAAAAAGTATATTTTGTTGATTGTGACTTTCACTGTCACACTTGTAATTCTTTGTCCAAAATAGTGATGGATTATCATAAAAAGTATATTTTGTTGATTGTGACTTTCACTGTCACACTTGTAATTCTTTGTCCAAAATAGTCAAGTCCCATGAAGAAGCATCGTTCTTTGGACATAACTTCAATCCATTAACCATAAAGCATGGTTGTTTGATCATGGGGTTAAGCTCAAGTTAACAAAGATGAGTCAATACAGAAACAAGGTACTGGTGGTCCATAATGTTCTGGCTTTTGAGATTCTTATTTTGGTTCACTCTCACCAACATGGTTAATGGTCCTGTGTGCTTGAATTAGCAAAAAGTATCAAATTCAAAATTAAAACCGAACCACTCGCCGTCCACCCCAGTGATGACATCTTCACATACGCGCTTACAATTTCAAGAAAGTAAGAACCAAAAACAAAAGGCCATGTTAGAAAATGTCAATCACAAAAGTAAAACTCTACTATATACCAAAGTCCAAGAACTAATGTCACACACTCTCATACTTTGCTTTCATAATTCAACCACTTCTATGTTAAATCATTCTATTCTATGTCCCCAAGGTGTTGATTTTGGTTCTATCCGAGGATTGGTTGAGAATTGGGACCTCAGCTTATTTTACTCATTCCAATCCATATCAGAACCATCTTCTCTTTACCTATTTTTCCTTCTGTTCTGTCTCTAGTGTGTTTAGACTTTAGATATCTCCACCAGCTGAACAAAGACAATAGCAGCAAAATGAGCTTTCATGAATTCAAAAAGCAAGCTTCTTTCTTCCTCAAGGAGAAAATCAAGATTGCTAGATTAGCTCTCACAGATGTCACCCCTGCAGAACTGTAAGCTTGGCACCTCTATGACATCATATAAATATTTTGACTTTCACCCTTCAATCTGTTTCATAAACTAGCTGTAGGATTTCCAATGTAAACTTTCTTCTTTCTATGTATGGTTCTTGGTTCATGTGTGTTTTACACTTTGCAGGATGACAGAAGAGGCAACCAGTGAAAATCCATGGGCCCCAGATTCACCAACTCTCAGATCAATCTCAAGAGCTGCTTTTGAGCTAGATGATTACTGGAGGATTGTAGAGATTCTGCATAAAAGGTGTTTTTTCTCTAGGCCCTTTTGTTTTTCATAGCATGCTTGAGACTTTCATGTTAATCAACCAACAACTGATGGATTTCTAAAACAGACTGCTTAAATTTGAAAAGAAGAATTGGAGGGCCTCTTACAATTCCCTGATTGTGCTTGAGCACTTGTTGACTCATGGACCAGAAAGTGTTGCAGAGGAATTTCAAGGTGACAAAGATGTCATCACCCAACTGAAAGGTTTTCAGTATATTGATGATAGTGGGTATGTTATTCTTTCCTTTTTCTTTACAAGTTTTTGCATATTAATTTGTGCTCCAAGCTCATGAGAACATTTTGAGAATTTGCAGGTTCAATTGGGGCTTAACCGTCAGAAAGAAATCAGAGAGGGTGTTGAAACTGCTGGAACAAGGAACTCCTCTCAAGGAAGAGAGAAACCATGCTAGAAGGTTGTCTAGAGGAATTCAAGGTTTTGGAAGTTTCCCCTTACGTTCAGCTCCACCACAAGGCATTCTACGCGAGAAATCGTTGCCAACCACACTTGGAAGATACAACTCAGACTTAAAGAACGATGAAGATCATGAAAACCTGTCATCTAGCTCAAACAATGGTATGGACACAGCTTCTATCAAATCTTCTAAAACAAGTTCTAAAGAAAACTTGGAACCTAGCAGAGAGGAATCCCATCTGTGGAACTTGAAAGGGGAGTCTAGATCACTTCTGGATTCTGGAGAAGATGATTCAAGTCTCGGCATCTTCGGAACAGAAGAAGATCACCCTTTTAATTCGACAACAGAAATGCATGCCACTGCCTCCTTGATTTCTGCTAGAGATCATGGAATACTACAAGGGTGTTGAAGCAATTTGAAGATTTGAATGAAGTAAACTAGTTGTTTTGGAAATATCGCATTTTCAATTCAGAAAAGCATTCTAGTGAATGTCTTATGGTACATATAGTCCTGTGTGTGTGGTTTACCATTATGTTCCTGCTAGAACCTCAACCTTCCCAAGCCACTGTAATGACAATCACAAAACCTTAAGCTATAGTGCATGTTTGGAAAATCTTTGAGAATTGATTTGAATATAAGAATCTTGTATTTTGTAAGCTCTTGAAAGAGTAGCTTTTCCAATTATATACCCGATCATGGACTAAAGAAATTCCCTAAACTTTCATTATTTATCACTAATTTAATTTGAGCTAGAAAGCTAAGAAAAGCAATGCAATTAGACAAAAAAAGATATGCAGATATTAGTCGCTAATCTTTTTTTTATCCAACTTCTTTTCCTTTTTTACGAAACAGCACCAAAAAAACATAAATGTAAAGGTCCTTTAAAGAAATGGTATGAAATTATTGATTACATACAGAGATCCAATTCGTCTTATTTAGATGAAAAAACGGGGGAAGCAATAAGTATTAAAAATTGAAGGGCATTGTTTTATAGTCAAATGATCAACTGTTCAACGCTGCCAATTATAAAACAAAAACAAATGAAAGAATTAACTCTGCCATCAAACTCAACTCTCTCTCAGTTAAGTATTTAACAGCTCAATTTTTTTAACAGAAAACGAGGATGCTGTGTTTTCATTCACCATGCTACCCCGCAGCATTTAGAAACATTTCCTGTGTACAATTGAAGGACCAGCTTCATCGTACTCTGCCTTTGCAATCCACATCTGCATTTCAAACATGATATCCAACCATTAGTTTCCCCACATAAATGATGAAACTAACAATATACTCAATTCACTGGTAGATTTTGATCAGAGAACCGAAAGCAGAGCTAAAAGACAGGCACATGCGTGATCTCTCGGTCATGCAATGGTGATCAAGTAAGTGCATTATGTATTAGAATCATAGCAGAAAATTTACCTGTTGGAAAGTGCTGAGAGAAGCCAAGATAGAACCACCAATCCAGACACTGTATTTTCTCTCGGGTGGGGCAACCACCTTAATCTTCATGCTGCTTGGGGCCAAAGCTGAGATTTCCTTGCTCATTCTGTCTGCAATACCAGGGAACATGGTAGAACCACCACTGAGAACGATGTTTCCGTACAAGTCCTTCCTAATATCGACATCACACTTCATAATGGAATTGTATGTGGTCTCGTGAATGCCTGGAGCTTCCATTCCGATCATGGATGGTTGGAAGAGGACTTCAGGACAACGGAAACGCTCAGCACCAATGGTGATCACCTGTCCATCAGGCAGCTCATAGCTCTTCTCAACAGCAGAGCTTGTTTTTGATGTTTCAAGCTCCTGCTCATAATCAAGGGCAATATAAGCCAGCTTTTCCTTTACATCCCTTACAATTTCACGCTCAGCTGTGGTAGTGAATGAATAACCACGTTCGGTTAGGATTTTCATCAATGCATCAGTGAGGTCACGCCCTGCTAAGTCGAGACGGAGGATGGCATGGGGGAGTGCATACCCCTCATAAATGGGGACAGTATGGCTGACACCGTCTCCAGAGTCGAGAACTATACCTGCATAAATCAATACAACAAGTGTAAACAAAACCAGCCAAATCTGATGACTCGAGAAATTGACACAGCTCTACAAGTTCTAGTCAAATTAGAAAGATATAGAGTTTTCAATCACAACTTAAGCATGAAATTGTCATGGGGGCAAAACATAACAACACCCTTCACAGAGCATTCCATGACCATGTCTACATTAATTAGCCTGTTAAATAATCTTAGAATATGGTGTTGATGCAACAGAATAATTTTTGTAAAGAAGTAATGACTAACCAGTTGTACGGCCACTGGCATACAGGGATAGAACAGCCTGGATGGCAACATACATGGCAGGGGTATTGAAGGTCTCAAACATAATCTGGGTCATTTTCTCACGATTAGCTTTTGGGTTGAGAGGTGCTTCTGTGAGAAGAACAGGGTGCTCCTCTGGAGCCACACGGAGTTCATTGTAGAAGGTGTGATGCCAGATCTTCTCCATGTCATCCCAGTTACTCACAATACCATGCTCGATGGGATATTTCAGGGTTAATATACCTCTCTTGGACTGAGCTTCATCCCCAACATATGCATCCTTTTGGCCCATGCCAACCATCACACCCGTGTGACGGGGACGACCCACAATGCTGGGAAACACAGCTCTGGGAGCATCATCTCCAGCAAATCCAGCCTAATTACAGTAAGGCCGCAATAAATCAATAGAAATTTGAAGGTAACATTCACATGTATGCGAAAACAACATTGAAAAACAAAACCGTTCCGGTGTTTTACCTTAACCATTCCTGTCCCATTGTCGCAAACGAGTGGTTGAATGTCCTCACCGTCTGCCATTTTCTTTCAACAGCTGGAAGAAAAAATAGCAAAAAAAACAAACGCTCAGAACATTGAGAACAACCACATATAACATGCAAAGTCTAATCATGAATTTAATACTGACGGCTTACAATTCAGTCTCATATATCAAGTCACCATAGACAGGTCAAAACTCAAACCAATTGTCTCTTTCTACTTACAGCTGTGGCAAATAACCCCCCAGAAATGGTGGTCAAGTAAAAGCTTAGCGATGTGATTTCATAATTCCAGTCCCCTAACATTATCGAATGTGTATCCCTCACATTACTCCATGAAGTTATAATACATTTTTATTGCCACAATCCCTGACTTATTAATATGTTAATAAGTATAATGTCTTTCTTTTCATATCAGATTTCTTTTTAGCATATAAAATTGTTCTTAGAATGTAAGCATCACGGTTTTAAATTACATTCCAAAACCACAATCATGACCACAATTACAACCACATCAACAGCATTTATCTGAAATTTTCTACAATTCCAAAAATCATAACATCACCGCAATCACAGATTATTTGAATTGAACCAGAAGTTTCACCAGCTCATCCTTCGATCTAGTTTTAACACGATTTATAAAAATACAATCCGATATGACATTTTCAGATTTGGATCCTTTCCGCATCATACAAAACAATGCAAAACTCTTCGAAATGCGGATTTCATATATGAAAAAAAAAATCCCTCAACAACATAACAATCAGAATTGAACAACAATTAGGATGAGAAGCAACCAACACGAAGAAACAGAACATGATATAGAAAGATAATGAAGAAACAGACCTGAAGAAGGAGGTGGTGGTGGCGTAACAAAGAAGGAGAGAGATGAGAGAAGAGAGGGATTCTCCGATCTCAGCTACCCGCTCTTTGGGTTCAAAAAACAAAACAAACTGAATTGATTGATGAACGAAAGTAACGCCTTTTCTGCATTTCCGTTTTTAAAACTTCCACTTTTCTAATTCCACCACACACATACCTGTAACGCATCACCACCGTCCCTTCACTTTTTCCCTTCCTCGCGACACGTGTCCCTTTTTAGCTGTGATCCCGCGGATACAGCACATTGCCAAATCAAACGTGCGGTGAGTGACATGCCATGATGTGCCCCACACAAGTTTTTTCTTTTCGGCCTAAAATTTCGTTATTACAACTTGGACCAACATGATTAATTATGGGAAAATTGCCATTAAACCATCCTAAAACACAAAATTTAAATAAAATGGTAAACAAGGCCTCATGGCCCAAAACACACTCTTGCGGGTCAACATACACAAACACACACTCTCACTCTCACTTAAAGGTTTGAACAAAAACAAAACGCTCCAGTAGGGCCTTACGGCCCAATACACACTCTCACTCTCACTCTCACTTAACACTACCACCAGGTTTGAACACCAAAACATCCCACAGTTTACACACATGTAAGTGTAACCCTAAATTTATGAAAAGATCATCTAAATTGTAAGAAAATTCACCATGTCAAATTTCACCATATAACCAATAATTATTGTTTAAATAATTAAAAAAATAAAAAAGAATTTAAACAATGGTAAGTTGATGAAAATTGACATGGTCAAGAAATGGGGCAGTGGTTTGGCTAATGTCTTCGCGAAGCTGATTAAGAGATGTCTTCCTTATAACGGTGGTGATGGTTGAACCTCTTCACGAGCCAGATCAGAACGGCAAGGCGCTTCCAAGCCTGGCGCAGTGGTTTTGCTACAGGTGCAATCGTGCGGTTGCTTAGGATTAAGATGTGGTGTAGGTGGATTGTAGGAAACTCTAGTGATTTTTTTATTTTTTAAGAAATTTGATGTAGACGACTTGCTATTTTTGCTTATTACGTTCTGTAGCTATTCAAGTATAAACAACCATTTTACTTAGTAGCAAAAAATTCTTCCAGATTACAATATTTCTCTCTTTCAATAAACATGTTTCCCCTTTTTTCTATTTGTTCATAAAGATGAAACGAGTAGAAAGTAGACAGCCTTTTCTCTACTTAGAAATGATTTTTAATTAAAGTTACACCGTGAATGTTGTAGTGATGGGGTTATGTATGATGATCTAAGATGGGATGCAAAATCATTAAGCATGAGAGTGTGCGTTCAGCCCTGATTACTTTGCATATATACTTGGCCCTTGCCAGACCCCACATACATTATCATTCCTTTTTCTATCCAATAATTCATTGCTAGGTCATAAGATACATTCCCTTAATACTATTACTACTCATATAAATTAAAATTAAATGTGTTCGGATTAATTTATATTATCATGATTAATTTTGAATACAATTAATTAATTAAGATAAAAATAAATTAGTTTCAGAATGAAAATCTTACACAGTCACATACCATACGAATTAAAGATGACAATTTTCACCTGCATACAAGGATTCTCGCAGGAATTGCCTCATTTGGACTATAATCTTGGGAAGAACCCCCTACTTCGTGAAGTCTCAGCCATGTTAATATAAATAAAAATACAATAATACGCTTGATAAAAAAGTTAAATAACTAATATATATATATATATTATCTATCATTAACCAACACTTTGTGGTTTTTGCATTATCATTTGTGATTTTTAAATTTACTACTACATAACTTTATGTATTTCCGGTATTTATTTTATAAATTTTTTAATGGAGAGTTGGGAATCCTCCCATGCCGTCGTGGAGAGAAGAGAGAACAGAAGTAGAGAGTGGGAGGCGCGAAGCACTATGGGATTGCCATCCCTATTTAGGAATGTATGAAATAACTAACTTATACATGCACTTCTCCTTAGCTAGCTTTCATTATTACTTCTCCACTTTGGGCAGGTATCAAGATCTGTCTCATAATTTCCCTTAATTTTGTTGTCTAAAACGCAAAACATGCATGCCGCAAAAGCACTAGTGAAAATTGATGTAGATGAGGGGCATGCATGAGCTTAATTAGCCTAGTTTTGTAGTCACAAAGCTTACTGGCAAGTGAAAACAAATGAAGTTGTTGAATTAATTGGGCCATATATATATGAAAGTAAAATGCCTCCAAATCCAATAACGCGGTCCCAAAATAAGTTAAAAGTTACTTTTGAACATGATGCTACAAGATGTGGTGAAATCCAAGCAATCATCTCATTTAATTAATTGGGCCCTCCACTGCAATGTACCTGTCAATATATATAATCACCGGATGAGGCAGTAAATGTCAAATGAGGAAAAAGTCCAACTAGCTAATATACAAAACACAACATGTCTAGTCAATTGGAAGTTAACCCTTTTTCCCACTTTCTTTTTTGTTCCCTATTGATCATTTCTATTGATATCCCCCAAAAAACGAAACTTACCTAAAATCTTAACTTCCATGGTACCATGGTGGTTTATGTTCAAGCTTGGGAATCCTAAGTTCAACCGAATTTATCTAGTGTCTGCCCAATTATACATAACATCAAATATGGCCGGCAGTAAGGACCCATTGGTGAAATCCACATGGTTATAGCAGAAGCATGCTTAGATTTGATGTGCTAGGGGTATGCTCGAGAGTTTACTGTGTGTGATGTGTCTTTAGATATATATGTAGTTTAGCAAAAATATAATTTAGTATCTGAAGGATAATATTTGGGTTTTGATGTATATATATTCACACTAAACTTTCACTAAAAAAAGTGTGAATTAACGTTTAACAAGACAAAAGCTGATGTTATAACTGTTTTAGTGTCGACTTAGCGTTGACGTCAAGATTAACGTTAAACGGCACTAAGTTAACACTTAGAGTCGGTCTCAACACTTGACGCTACATCTAGCAATGGTTCACCCGACTCTAAGCCAACCCAACCCAACATAACTATCGTCATGACCAACACTAAATTGTGACTATTCGAGTAGGTCGTATATTCTGACTCTAATATTATGCCATGACCCTAATATTTGAATTTCACTACAACAACACCAAAGTCAAGTTCATATTGGAAATTCTCTAATTCCAGCTCTTATATGTTTCACCAGGTGAATATATATATATATATATATATATATATGTTGTCTATACGTGTAGGTGGTGAAGGTGGGGCGTCGCAGCGAATCTGTTGGTGAAGGGAGGGAAGGTGAAGGTTTGAGGAGCTTATAATGACGATGGGGTGGAGAAATCATCGGACCAACACTAACCTATGGGTTTAAGAGATGGGTCGGACATAGTTCACATTAGCATCTATCATAATCGTCACTAAATTATCCCGTGAATTTAGCTTTGCTCAAAACTGTTGTTAATTAATGGTGAGTAGAAGCTAAGCTAGTCGGTGGTTTAGCGCTCGTCATGGCTGATGGTAATAGTAGGCAAGCCAACGCTGTCGTTAAGTGAATTTTTTTTGACATTTTGCATCGACCTTGTGTTAGTTAAGTTGGCGCTAGAAAGTGGAAAGTAGCGCAGTGTCAGGGCTGACACTAATTTTTCACTCTAAAATGATCAGTTTTTGTAGTGTTTCTCTTCCATCCCATTTTCTCTTTCTTTTTTCTTCATACTTTTATGTTCTTTATTTATTTTCCTATCATATCACTTATCATATTTCTAATTTATCTCTCATCTATCTCCATCTCTCATGAGGTGTGAGTGAAATATGTGTAAATTAATTATTATTGATTAGATTCGGGTATATAGGAATAACGTGAAAACGCTCCACTATATTGATATCAACAATCATATCTCTTATGAGTAACTAGTAGTCTAGTACCATATTTATAAAGGACCTGTAATTTTTTATTTTTATTTTACAACTGCGATGATCATGATATTTGGATTTGTGAGTATAAAAATTAGGATTTAATGTATACCTTTTTCTTTGACATAAAACTTTTTAAATCTGTTTAAAGTCTGAAATATGTAACTGAATAAGCTCGTAATTGATGAAATTCATATAATAAATAAGTCTCATCGATCTACATATGATATGATATAAATGGGTCATAAACCCCGAAATGTGCATGGTATTGCCTATTTTCATTACTCCACTACTATTCACCTGCGATACAAAATTAATTTAAAATATTCAACTATTCTTTTTCATGAATATTAATGCTAACTATTTATTTTCGTCGATTGGAATTGTATTCATTAAAAAAGTCACCTTTTTCTGGATAAAATATAATTCAAACGTTATAACAATCAAACTTTTAATTCAATTAATATATTAAATTAGCATAAGTTTTTGAATTAGTACAACTTTTTATTTATTAGAGACGATATCTTGTTGAGGAGAGAATTGTGGAGACTAGCCGGTGTCCGCACGTTATATCCGTTGCAATTCACATAGATTTCATTGTTGTTTGCAATAAATTGCAACTTAAAGTTATTATGTTACCTTTATTATTTCTATAACGGATAAAGCCCAACAATATCCATATCTAATTGCTCAATTAATTAAATTGATTCCGTATCTGTGCAGACAAAATGGAAAGCATTACGATAAACAATCTGTGAAAATTCTGCAGGGGGAGAGCACTATCATTAATAAAAAACAAATTTGGGGCAAATTGTAATAAAAACTACTTTAGTGGATATTATATTGACGCATATATATTACAAGGTATAGATATATGATCAAACAATAAATGGAGTTCTCTGTTTATAAAAAAGTTTGAATTAAATTAGCTAAGAGACAAATTATATGTAAATAAGTATATATTTTTAAAGGGATTAAAGGACTCTGCACTGTTAGTATAAATTTTGGTTACATATTCATCCAATTAATTCTGTCAAATCAAAAAATATATTTTCATTTCAATTAAAATTTAAAGTAAAAATAATTGTTCCTCCTCGATAGCGTACTGTGATTAATTGTCAGTGTACACATATTCATTAAGCTCTTTTTAAAATAAAAGAAGATATATCATTATTTTGTAAAAGTTATCAATACAATAAAAATTGGATACACGTAACTATTTAAACTGATGTAATGAATCAAAATCAAACCCAAAATTTATTTAAAAAATAAATCTATGACTTGCATATATAGATATTTAATTACAAAGTGTACCTAATTTTTCAAAATAAAGTTTGTAAATAAATTATCAGATTAGAGCGATCTTTTTAACAAATTGGATTCAGACTTTAATATTGTTCAACCTTTTCAACAACTTAGATATTTTTCAATCTTTTTAATGTTTGAAAATGAAATTAAATAGGTAGATATTAGAATTTAAAATTCCAATTTAACAAAACCTATATATATTTCCATGCCTAGGGTCTTTGGAAAAACAACGTGGATAGATGCATCAAAGTTTGTAGAAAATCTGGGAAGACAAAAAAAGCGAGAGAGATATTCCTTTATATACAGAGAAAGAGACTTGCATTGGATCCTTCGCCGATGTGAGCCCTCTCTCACTTCTTTATTTTCCACCACCTTCTCTCCCTCATTAAGCACACACAAAGCCTAGTACGTTTACTGTCCTCTCAATTCTTCTTCCTTGGATTCTCTCATTCTCATCACATCCCTTAATTTTACGTTTAAATTTCTCAGTTCCACCGTTTTCATGGGCGTTTCATCAAATCTTGAAGTGTTTCTCCCTAAGAAACATCATCCAAAGGACCATCTTCACTTGGTAAGACCCGCCATGGAAACTAATATTCCAACCAGAGAAGAACAACGAGTGCAAGAAGAAGATGATGATGATCAAGAGAAACAACTCAACAACAACGTTGATACTCTTCCTATGCTGTCTTTGAAGATCAAGGTGGAGGGAAAGAAAGATGATTTGGTTAGCGATGATGGGATGAAGACTCCAACATCTCAAGAACACAGAATCCCAGCGATCCTGCCGTATCCACCTGCACCCAGAAAGCCAAAACCTCAGCCATCCACAAAACGAAAAGGTTGTTGTTGTCGCCCTCAAATTGTACTTGATCTCTCTCAAGAGATTGAATCGTTTTTCTCCTCTCAATTCAACGTGAATCCTAACGCTGGTGCAGAGAACAAGAAGATCAAGCTTTCCACAAATTGAGGACTAGGTTGAGCCATTTATAGATTTAACATCTTTTATTTACAATATTAACTATATACACGAATCTCCGTGAAGAATTTTCCTTTATTTTTTATGGTGTGTCTTTGCATATCTTTTGATTAACTTACGCCTAAAACTCGCTTAGTCTCATATATGTAAGATTTTCGTATTATCATATCTATATCCATGCCTGTTTAAACTTTCATGTCTGTTTTACTTTAATTATAAATTTTAATTTTTCTATTAACCATAAGTCCATGTTTGAAAATACTTATAGTTCAACAATTGCTGGCTAGAATCAATTCCGATGAGATGCTTCTGAGAGAAACTTTAATTTTGCTTCTACTCGCATAATTGATTCAAATTAATCATAGGTTTTGAAATAGAATCTCATGCAAACATGCTATTAGTATGAGGAAATAGATATATTATATCTGTCATATTGTTTTTCTTGTGTTAAATTGTTCTAGCAAATTTGACCAAGGAGTGTGATTAATGTTAAAAGTCTTTACTCTTAAGGATCGAATAATATATTTAAAGCTTCAATCAATCACTTTTAACTGCGTTCAGAAGCAAGGGAAGTGTGTCTTCGGATTTCTAAAACTAGTCTGGGTGATGATAGGGTTACTGTGTCGTTCGATTTCTCTTCCTCTTTCTAATTTGTTGGATCGGATTGCATCATTGCATTGACTTTGTTGCAGAATCTGAAATCATTAGAAAATTGAAAGAGCAGGCATTGACTTTAATTATCAGGAAAAGCATACTTATTTTCAATGAATTATTCCCTTTGTCAATTGAGTACGCAAACCCATGCGGACCTTAGTTCTCAATCTCAATGATGCAAAAGGGGTCAGAATGTGACAATAAAGATTTTACAGAGATATAAACAGGATAAGTATTCATAATTTTTTTTTCTTTATTTCTCATTTTTTATTAGATCATATTATACACCGTGATGGATCTTCATAAAAAAAATTTAGAGGGGCCAAATGTATATAGAACAAAAAGTGTTCTAAGAATACAAACAAATTTAATAAAAAAAACTTTCCTAACATTTCACATTTTCACTTAGAGTTTAATAGTTGTCAAAACCAATTTTACACTGACATCTAATAATATTGTAACTTTGTGCCACATTAGATTTTTTAATTTTAAAATTTATGAAAAATATTCGTGTGAGGTGGAAAATCTTTAAAACGGTATTAGTTGTCAGTGAAAAGTGAATTTACACTAACAATGCATGAGTATTAAACTCTTTCATTATTTCTATTCTCGGATGCTTGTTATTTTGGTTATTTTCAAAATGTTTTGTTGTTTTAGAAATTCGATATATTATATTTTTTCATTTATACACTCATTTAATAGATTTTGAGACTCAACCAACAAATGTTGGCTCAGTTGCTAAGGACGGATCACTTCCCCTCAAAGGTTGTGTGTTTGAATCCGCTGCCGATGTGAGGGCGGTATTGGTGGGTGATCTGTAAGTACATCTGTAAGCGACCGAAGGTCCAGAAGCTCTGCATTAGCCCGTGGTGGTGACCAAAACCGATCCAACCCAAACTTTTTGTAACAAAAAAAAAAAGATTTTTGTCTCACATATCTTGTTCAATCATCATTCGTCTCTATATACTAATGAGGGAGGAAAAGAGTGGGAAATTATTGAGAATTGCACAAAATTTACTCCAAATGACACTATGCATTAACTTGACAATTGATATCTACTCCAAATTGATTTCTCTAGAATATGAAAACTTTTTAGAAACTGTTTCAAATTTGGCCCAAAAATATTTCACACTTCCGAGCAACCAAAACACATTTGAATGAAATCTTTTGGCGCACATCATATTTACTCCAAAAATTCTATATATATTCATATCCCAAATTGGTTTTTCAGTCTCCATCCTTTTTCCCAAGTAAAACTAATATCTTGCATTAAACAAAATGCCTTTAGGAATTGATTTGAATATTAGTCCCTCTGATGAAGACATTGTGGAAGTACTGCATTTCAATGGTGAAAAAACTTTGATTTAATTCAACCAGCTGCAAGTCAGGTTCTGTTGGACTTGAATCATGAGGTACCATGTGAGGAAGATGAGAAAAACCAACAATATTTGAACAACCCGAGCACTTGTTGTTTTCATCCATGTTTCTATTATGCTATGTTTGTTATTCAATCTCCAGATTAATAAATGGGCTACAAGCCTCTCGAGGATTCCTATCGAGATGATGTATCGTCATAAAATATTCTTTTATTAATTCTCCTAATAATTAAAGGAGAAAATACTAAAATATATAAAAAAAAAGTTTATGATACGTTTTATTTTATAATTAATAATATTAGTTAGGATTATTTAAAATTATTCTTTGACTATACTAGGTCATTTTAAGAAGAATAGCATTTTTCAAGCAAAGGATTATATATGAATGCAATTTGCCTCTTTTTAATTCGTGAAAACTATTCTTTATTTTCTAAGGTTTTGGTATCCTGTTTAGAGAGAAGAAAAACTTTAAAAAATAATTTTATTGAGAATCTAGTTCTGTTAGCTTTCGAAAATAATCTACTTGGATAGAAGAGAGAATCTAGCCCTTTTTTTTTTGTTTGTTAAAAATAGCCCTTTTATATTTTTGGACTAGGCCGAGCTTCACTTTTGTGCATCTTGTTAGCAGCCCGTTAATCTCTCGCTATTGATAGTGACAAAGTATTATTCATATTTGAGTTAAAATTAATCCAAACTTATTTATGAGAAATATTTTTATGTAACTTCCTAAGAAAAAAATGTATTTTGGTTTCTTTATACCTAAACCATCTAAAATAACATTTCTAAATAAAAATAGCTTCTTATAATAAAAAACAAACCCAAAATAACTATTACTATTTACAAAATCTCTATAAACAAAATCGATTTTCTATACAACGCTAAAAATTAATAATTTTTTTTTTGGGTCAAGAAATCACATTTTGTTGGTCGAAATTACCTTTTACCATAAATAAAGGAAATATCGCTGAGCCCCAAAAAAGCATTAAACATATAGGCCCTCACCAACAGTCCATGCATAAACAGCCCAAAGCAGGTGTATAGTTTAGGGTTATTGGGTTTGGAACTTTGGACTGTTATTTCATCAAGCATCCCATAACGCAATCAGAGAATTGACTGTGACAATTAGCAAGAGCTCCTTCGATATAAATAAAAGTGAGTTTAATTACATTTTAAGAATTCTGTGTATAATTTTGAGAGCAGGTAGGCTTTGAGACAGTTGGCGCCTAAAAATACGTAACAACTACTTTGACAGTCAAGAAGACACGCTAGTCGTAGAATCAAAGATTAGTCGTTGAGTGAATAGCCGAGGGCGTAGAATTAGCCGTTCACATGATAAGGCAAAGCGGCTGGACAATGTTGATCATGTACTTAGACAGGATTCGTGGACAAATGCAGAAGCTTGGGCATGAAGTAGGAAATATTTCAAGGACTTATAGAATGTCTTCACATGCAGAGAGTAACAACGAGTTCAACCCCTTGAAAGTAGGAAGGTGGTTTCCACCATGGAACCAGCGGATACAAGGAAGATCAGTTTAAAATAATTTTCTAGGCTAACTAGGAGAGATAAGGCACTAACACCCCATAGCTTATTAGTGCTTGTAAGGATCTGAAACCTGGGTTAGTGGCAGGTTGCTATCAACTTCTGATATCAGCCGAGTTTTACCCCTATAAATAGGGGAAGAGTCATTTGTAAAACACACAACTCAACAATCATTCAAAATCTACAAATTTCCCGTATTTTCCTTTGTTATTTACTTTTCCGCCTTTACATTCCAGCACTTTACTTTATATACAACTTTTCAGCCTTTATTTCAAGCTTTTAAGATTCATAGCTTCATTATCTTCACAACATCTCAATAGCAATCACTAAGATCTTTTTGAAGTGTTTTAGAACCTCCATTGAGGAACATAGTCTCTTCCTCAAGTAATCGCTTGATTAGGGAATCGTTACGTTGATTTCTCAGCCGACCCACACGACTATCTAATTTGTAAACCAGCAGAGACATTTCAGTTAAAAATAAGTGTGTTAACATGTAACGTAACTTGTGTCATCATGGTTGTGTATTTAGTAAAAATGTGATTTCAAACTTTAAGAAGTTTGTTTAAAAGAGCATGATTATAAATACTTTACGTTAAGTAACATAGTGCTAAGTGCTATTTTATAAGATTATCGATTTTAAGACTCTACATTTATATTGTATCTATAATTTTATGTTCATTTTAGTTAGTGTTCAACAATGTTCGATTTTAAGCTCATTTTAACCCAACTACCCAGAGTTAAAATAGGCATAATTTGGGTCTAGTTTGACCGTGGTTAATATCGGGCTTGTCAAGTCTAGGTAATGTCAAATTAGCAAGTTGTTTTTGGTGGTTCGTACAGTCCTCGTTAAGTGTGGTTGAATGACATACAAATGTCAAATCAGACAGAGGATAGGAATCATTGAAAAAAAGATGAGGAATCAGTGGGGCCCTTGCTATGTGTCACTACCATAGATGAAGAAGCATTCACATTACAAGGGTTTTTATCAAGCTATGGTTGAGCCTCATTTGGGCCATATTTCTTTGAAGCATATGACTTCTTAGAAGATTTCACACCCTTCTCTAACTTAGTCCCTTATTTATGTGTACTAGTCAAGCTCTCACAAATTCTATCAATCTTTGCATCATCAGAGGCATGCAGAGTCTTCTAGCCTTAGAAGAAAAATAGTTCTAAAACTATGAGAACGAGAAAGAAGGTGAGACCTACATAGGACAAAAGAAGGCGCTACAGTACAGTGAAGAAGGAACTCTGAACAAAGACAACGTGGATAAAAGGATGATTGGAAACGGGAGACGAGAATGCTTGAGTTGTAGTAGAGAGTAGAGACCGAGAGCGTGGAGATAAGACTAACTGGTTGGAGAGGAGGGTTGTGGCACAAAAGTGAAGATGGGCTCTAGGATTTTTGTAGAGAGTAAGAGTCCATCACTAAGGTATGCGTCTCTCACTGAGATTAAAGTGACGTTCAGCCCTGCATGTGTCCATATTTTAAACGTTGTTTGTTCGTTTACAAGTCAGCCACTATATTTCTGCTGGCCCTAATTTTTCGTAATTTTATCACTAAAAGTGGTTTCACTGAGTAATACTTTTGAAGCATACTTTTACATATCATTCTCAAATACAAATTCAATCTTTTAAATTTAGTTATACCAAACTTGTGATCATGAATCCCTTGTTTTTAAAATTAATTAAATTGCTTACGTTTAAAATTAAGATAATGTGTTCCTCAACAAGCCATACATACCTTCAATGTGTTTGGATTAACGTTTGAGATTTGAATATGACATGATTGAGTATCGTAAACCTGAGTTAAAATAATGTAATTTATGTGTAGATACACTTATCAGAAAAAAGTGATTTCTTTAAAACATTTCGTTTGGATAGCTTTGATTAAAATTATGTTTGAATGTGTAATGACCAAAATAGATATGAACATTATAGTGGCATACACATGATTATACCAATCGAAAAAACTCGCATTAGTGGGTCAGAAACGCTAACTCAAACTTGCTCAAGAGTGGACGCATGGTGTGCTCTATAATTGTTGAGCTCATAATTGATTATATTCAAACAAGTGAAAATCAATTCTCCACCTTATTTTGTACTTCAAAATTAATTATGAGGCTTTCTACCCAACTCAAACATGTATACATGTATTCAAGAGGAGGTATTTTTTTGGTTTTCCAAAACATCTCTTATAGACAACTCCAAAGCATAAGCATCTCTCATAGACAACAATCATAAGATTAATCATCCACAACTCAAAAATCACATTAAATACAATTCAAAGATCACATTAAATGAATAGTTCTTTTTTAACAAATTATTTTTTATATACCCAACGCTCCCTCCTGAGCTCGAACTTTGGGCTATCAATCTTGTGAAAGTCACTTTTAACCGCTCTTGACAATCAACCTTCAATCAGCACAGCACAGCACATAAACAAGCGAAAATGACGATTCCTATTTCTACTGTGGAATCTGACATCTAATGCTGAAAACATTGAAATTTCCACATCCCAAGTGGTGGGTCTCTGTTCTTTTCTTATAATTGCAACCTTGTGGGTCTGCATTTGATTGCCAAAATCTTTATTTCAATCAACATATTAATTCATTTCTGTTACGAATTTGGAGGTTTCTAAAGTCTTTTATTCTCTTCGATCGATCCATTGATGATTGATGTTATCATGGGTTGATGGCATTTACACCCTGAATGAGAGGATTGTGATTTACAACAGTAGTGTTCAGGGTCAATGTCATCACTTTTCTGGTTCCCATTATCTTGTATTGATTCTTCATCAAATTTAGACACAAAGGTTGGCTGAAAAGTTATGTAGCTTTTTCCTTTCTTAATGTTTTATTACATACCTGTGTGTCTGTGGTTTCAGAATGCAGTACCAATGAGCTTGTTTCCTTCTTCGGAGAAATTACTGAGAGTCATGTGATGCACTGACACCATTAGGAAAGAATATGCCTCCGTTTTTGTCTCTTTGAACTTGTCCTTTACTGCTAAATGCAAATGCATGCATGCTTATGTGACTATTAATCAGGTCTATAGTAATAAGAAAATGATTCGTAAACATTTGCATAACGAATCTAAACTATCTACAATCATTTTTCAACGCAATTACTCGGTCATAGAAAATGAGTTATGAACTAAAATTGAATGGTTCATATTTAATCTCAATAAATAGAGTATAAGCACATGCTAAAAATATGATCTATTTAATCTTAATCATGCGTCTTACATTTGTAATTGCAGTCCAATCAATTGCACTAAATCCAAATCTTGCAAACAGTCTGCACTCCCGTAGATACCAAGAGCGAGACAGAAATGAAAGAAAGAGAAGTAATTAATGTAATATATGATGAGATGTGGTAAGAAAATATAGATAGTAGAGAACAATGAGATGTTTGTGAGATTTGTACTGTTTGACAAATTATTAGGAATATTGTCCCTTAGTAATATTCCGGATAAATGTTTGACAAATAGTTTTTTAAATTTCAAAGTTGAAGACAATTTTCTAGGAAGCGGCTACGGCTACTGGCAAAGGCCTCCACTTAATTAGGAACATACAGGGCAAGGCAAGAATTAGTTTTGGAATTAAACTTGTGCATGTTAAGTGCTCCCCTCCTTAAGCTTGTATTTTACCAAAAGATAAAATCACTAGTTCCTTCCCTGATTCATATGACTCTGCAATCACATTCATTTGGATCTAAATAGGATCTAATCATTTAAGTTTTTGTGTTTTTAATGTAGCAAAGGCCCACGTGATCTGATTATGCATATATAATTTTGTGTCAAACTAAAGGCAGAGACCAGTGCAAATATGTAGATCAAAGTGCCCAAATATTTTAAAACTAATTCATTAACAAATGAGAATACATCTTTCAAGTAAATTATGATTACTTTTGTCCAAAATAAGATTTTATTAAACTATTGAAGTAACATGCATTATGATAAGATACTAATTAAACTCTTATGCTTATTTTCATATACATGTTTCTGCCAAGACCATTATGATATAACTTTTTCTCTTACTTTTCTGCTAAACTGCTCATAAGTATCTCTTTCACTCTAAAGTTATTAGAACAGACACCACACTTGATGCTAGTCACTACTCACTAGTCAGTATTCACAGTAATTGTATAGATAGTGCAAATTCTGCTTGTCAACTAGTTATCTGGATCATAGCAATAAAGTCAGATGCAAGTGACCCTGGCACATGAACTTTGTCCTGATTGTGTTTAATAATAGTTGTAAGGTTCCTCCTGTATGGGCACTGCACAAATATTCAACCGACCCAGACATAATCACATGACAACCAACAACAAGCCATGTCTTTCCCTTTCATATTTTATTGCTCATTTTGTCACAGTTCAACAAATCAGAAGCAAATACACAGATACATTTTCACATGATCTT
Source organism: Acmispon strigosus (assembly GCA_030819835.1). Lineage (NCBI taxonomy): Eukaryota > Viridiplantae > Streptophyta > Magnoliopsida > Fabales > Fabaceae > Acmispon > Acmispon strigosus. Next base: position 64,379,726 of record JAUAMA010000004.1, read on the forward strand.
AAACTCTAATCAATGAGAAAAAGATTTTCTCACTTCACTGGATTACTTACTAAGTGCATGTTTGGAAACTCTTCTACAATTGATTCTGAAACCAGAATCAATTCTGAGGAGAACTCGAGGAGCTTCAGAGTTGATTATAATGAAAGAGAAGCGGATCCAAACATGTTAGCATACTATCATTGACAAAAGGCGATGATGCTTCTTCATTTTCAAGTAACACAACTCACATGTCATGATGTAACTCTTCCCCCACCAACACTTGACTTGACTCACTTTGCTTGGTTCTCAATCTTACATCAAACTCCTTCTCTTAATGCTTTCATCTTGCCTTTCCTATCATTCTATCAAGCAACTCATTACCACATATTACCAATATGCAAATATAATTGATAAGAATCACACCAGGCATCATCATCATCATCATCATTGTGGCTTATTATCAACCCACTCATCTTCAACTTCAACCCTTCCGGAACCTCGGCCACCCATCTTTCCAAATGAATTTACACTGGATGATAGTCCCTTGAAACTGCTGCTACCAACCTCGTTCAAGTTCCGGAATTTCCATGACTTGCTTGGATTGGAACAAGAGTTATCAACACTACCATCTTGATCAATGTCATCATGACTTTCTATCTTGACAACCACCAGTCTAGCTATGGTGCTTCGGCAGAATGGACAAATCGGCGGGATAGGACAAGAAGTAGTAGGGTTAGGCTTGTTGTGGCAACAGAGGGCTAGCGTGCATTTTGCACACATTTGGTGGCCACAGTCCTGGACTTCAATTGTACAAACTTGCTCAAAGCAGATGCAGCATAACTCAGTTTCACTAACCTGAATTATATTAGATCCCACAACAAGTAACTATCCCTCCATAATCAAATTCAATAGCATATCAAAGAAAAGTAGTAAACTCATAGGATCTTGTATGAATTTAAAGGGTGTGAAATTACCTCAGAGATATTGTCATCTATCTGATCAGAGTGTGATGGAGATGGAAGAGAGTAAGCACTCTCTTTCAATATCTTTTTCTCCCTTTCTCTGTTCGCATCCATCAAGGCCCGCTCTAATAAAACTTTGGCCTCTGGATTGAGCTCACTGATGATCTTCAAAGATGATGGCCAGACAAGAGGCTGTGCAGACGTAAGATTTAGCAATGCTGCACACGCGCTATGTCTGTGCTTCAGGGCAACTACATATGGTATCCGCCTGCATAAACACAGCAGAAGTATGAATGAAATTTCAGAAATTCCAAAAACTAGAGCTGAATTATACATTGCTAGTCAAACCTAAGAATTTATTCTACATATATGAATGAATACACTGTTAGATGAGGGAAAAGTGTTTCCTAAATGAGCTCACTTGCTCTCTCATTTCTCTTTAAGATTGGGTCTATCCAACCCAAGGAGTGTACACTTATCATTTTCCTTTCTCTGAGTAATTATATTCATACACTCAATTTCACCTCCTATCTTCTTCTGTCTCTTTCTTCTTCATCAAATCATCAATCACATCTCTCTTACTCTCTCATTTGTCTTTAAGATTGGGTGTATCCACCCAATTGTGGTGTACACTTAAAACTTTACATCCTTAATTGAAAAGTTGCACAGGCAAAACATCAAATGGGAATACTAGAGGGCCAATCAAAACAACAACAGCAACAAAAGCCTTATCCCAATAAGTTAGGGCCAATCAAAACAAGTGATAATATTTGTCAAATTAAATATTTTCCTAAGAGACATACATTTCATTACAACAATCGATGTCCTAGTAAGAAAACTCATTAAGAATAAGCTACATTAATTTCCAAGAAAATGAAATATATGTTTACATATGCATCAATCATCATGAAGGTACTGCACTCAACGAGATAATATCCAAGTGGTTAACAATTTGTATTTAGAAACTATACTGTACCCAGATGCATCGCGATGAAGACGATCTGCACCCCATGCCAATAGTTCACGGATGCAATCCAGAGACCCTCCTTTGGCTGCTAGATGAAGAGGAGTGCTACCAGGGCAGCTGCAAATAGCATTGTATTAGGATGTGTTTGGGTAAACAACTTCAGCTCTCCTAAACACTTATGCTGTAAGATATGCTCAGATAAATTCTTCGAAACATAGTTTTAATCCAAAAAAAAATATATAAATTAATGCATCAAATCCACCAATAGAACCTAGACAGGTTATTACCCATATCTGCCAGTTGAAGCACCAACAAGAGCTCCATTGCACAATAGAATATGCACACATTCGGGCCGTCTTTGACGAGCCGCCAAGTGCAATGGCGTAGCACCCCTACCATCTCTAACATTCACAAACCTTGCAAACCCCCTGCAATTAATTGAATTCTTTTCTGTATCAATAAGCATCATAAGAAATCACCCGCATGAATTGATATGCTTAAACAGAAAAAGGACCAACCAAGAAGCTGCCACTGGACTAGATTGAGCCGCAGAAAGAATTGCCTTAAGGCATGAAGAATGACCATAATAGGCGGAATAGTGCAAGCAGGTTCTTCCATAACCAGCATCAAACATTAACACCTAAAGTTTTTTCAGTAAAATTCATTACAGTCAAAGAATAAGAACTCAGGAAATTGGAATGAGTAACAAGGAAATGCCACATACATTAGCACCGGCTTCAAGGAGCTTTTCCACACAAGCGATTTTGCCGTGCATTGCTGCCAACATAAGCGGGGTCTGAACCGTTCACAATGAATGAAAGTTAAGTGAGGCAAAAAAACAAACACAACATACCCACATTCAAAAACATGCCTAATCATGAGAAAAATCATGAATAAAAGCAAAAAGTGACCTGCTTTTGGCGATTCAACACATCTGGATTCGCAGATCCATCTAAAAGCCTAGATAAAACCTGCAATTTTCCACAAAACCCAGAAAAACGTGAGGACAGAGACATCAATTTTCGGACCCCACAAATGAAAATGGGAACCCAATTGGGCAAAGTTCAAGTCTTTATCACAGAAAATTGACAACAACATGAAATGAAGGAAAAAACAGAAAAACCAACCTGGATCTGGCCATTGGCAGCGGCAATATGAAGAGCAGAGTGGTGGTCATAGACAGTGGTTCGGTGCATGAGAGCTGGGTGTGTCTGTAAAAGAGTTGAAACAGTTTCAAGGTCCCCATGCTGCACAGCACGGAAGAGCCCATGTTCATGGCTCCCTCTGCAACTCAGCCCCTGACCCATCACTCTCTTCTTCACTTCTTCACTTCCCTGACTGCGCCACCTTTGCCAGAGACGGTGGTGGTGGCCTTCCCTCCCTCGACTCCTCCACGTTTTCAATTCAAAGTTTCCACATTTATGATCGATTTGAAACCGGGACCTCTGTGGAAAATGAGAGAGAGAGAGAGAGAGAGAGAGAGAGGAACAAAAAACAGAGGCAGACAGGGGTGGCTGAATGTGTCAGTGATGACTGGGTATCTATCTATCTCTGAGACTAACTTGGATGTGGCATCAATCAGATTCCCACAAAGGGTAGATTGTAGCATCCCGAAACACTGAAATTCATATCCACCTTTTGTTCCATGGATCCAACGCTTCAGGTTCAAACTTGAAACGAAAGCTTGGTTAATTTGAATGGTAAAAAATAGTTTTTTATTGGGTTGTGAACAAACCCGTCGTCAAAAAGGGTGATGCGTTTCCACAAAATTTGACTGGAACTGCGAACTGGTTTGGTGTGTGTCAAAGGAAAATTCTTCATGGGATCTATGTATTTTACTTCAGTCAAAACGGTAACCTTTCTTAGTGGATCGTAACTGTGTCTGCTGTAAGACCATTCAATTTCATTTTATTTGCTCCCTTTTCTAACTAAGTAGTAGTAAAATTGTTTTATATATTTTGTTCTATTGATTGTACAAAAGTTCTTCTGTTGACTGTCATGCTGCATTTAATGTACACAAGTGGTGTAGTTTAACAACTTCCCTATAAGTCTATAACCTTAAAAATAATTGAATGACTGCTTTTAGGTATTGATTTAATTTGGACAAAACTTAGATACATGTAACATTTGGTAATAGACTGAAACAAAACAACAATATACAACAATGTTGTGTATTTGATAGCATGATGTTATTATGTATTGTTTCTTGCTTTGTCTTGTTCCGTATAATTAGAGAATTAGATATTTTATAAATACTATAAATATGAGTTTGAAATTTTGAATAAGGGTCATATCTCTTACTACAAAATACTTTAAAATACGTTTGATGTTACAACACATAATTACAAAAAGTCATATGAATAAGATCTCCTTCCATTTTTCTGATTTCTTTCAAACATATTGAAGTTTATTTCTTTAGTTCTCTTTACAAGTTTTAACTTCTGTTTACTTTTTATTTATTTTAACATCAAAACTTGTTGAAGTGTTGAATTTTTAACTTAGTCATAAATTGATCTTTGTTCACCGGAACATTATTTTTCAAGTTATCACCAAATTGTTTTTGTTTTCTTTTAATTTGAGTACTACAACACATTTAAAATCACTCAAACGCATAGTTTCGTTTCTTATAGACCACTAAACTTAAAAAAACCCGTAGAGAATATTATCCAAGTCCCTAGATTGCTCTTTCAATACATTTGTTTGCTTGTATTATTTTCATGCTTAGGAAAATTGGCACGTCCAGTATGACATTTTTCAAAGTTTAGTGTTAGTTTATGCGTTTGAGAAGTGAAAGTTACACTTCAATGGCTAATGGAAATAGAATCAAGAGCTCTTCAAGCTCTGGAAATGGAGCAAATGAAGGTAGTTCTAAGCACAGTGATGAACACCCTCGGTGGACAACTGCCTCAAAGTAGTTACCTACTACTAAAAATGTGGACGTGATACTACTTGACACTAGGGGTGTTCATGAAACGGGTTGGGACGGGTTTGTCTTGACTTTTACCCGGCCCTAAATACTGATAGGGTCAGTTTCTAAACCCGAACCCGTCCCTAGACCCGGAGAGACCCGATGAGGTGCGGGTTTAACGCAGACCCGACCACAAAAGGACGGGTCTGGGTTGGCCCGAAGGACAAATTGAATATCAATTTTAAATTTCACCAAATAATTATAAATACATATCATTATGTAAAAAGACTAATTTCTATCCTATCAATGAATTATGGAAGAAACTATATAAAACTGAAGTTTTTTATAACAATATACTTAATTAGAGAAAAGAATACAAATTATATTCACTTGAAACAGACTATAACGAAGATATACAAAACCGTGTTTTGAAGTTAGTGTGTAAATGGTGTTTGTGGGACGGGTTGAGACGGGTTAAACTTGACTTTCACCCGACCCTAAATATTGACCGGGTTCATTTTTTAAACCTGAACCCGTCCCTAAACCCGAAGAAACCCGAAGAGATGCGGGTTGAAGGGACATGGGCCGGGACGGGTCAAGGGACAGGGCCGGGTCTTGTACACCCCTGCTTGACACTCTCTCACAACCCACGTCTAGCCAGATCGTGAGCAACCTGCCTTTGAACGTGGTTAATTAGAGCTAGACACTAAAGGCACTAGGAATGTCTATGTACGTGCCTTCAGGTGTACCTTTTCAGTTTTCTTCTCAAATACTTTGTTGTTCAAATGTCCCAAGTACATGAATGTCTCAAGTACGTGAATGTCTCAAGTAATTTATTCGAAGCCAACTATGACTGCAATGGTCATACCTAGCATGGGACAAGTTCTTTGGAACTTGGGACATGTTAATCATCGCCAAACTCATGATAGTATAATGGGTTCGAGTGCAATTTCAATGACTACTCTTCATTCATTGAGACAACAAATGAATGAGAATAATCATGAAATGAACTATATGCTTACCCGTCATTGGGGTATTGTGTTTAACCTCCTGATTAAAACTACAAATAATAATTATGAGATGTTAGCTAAATAAATGAGAAGAATTACTTATGTGTTTAGACAACCCACGATCTTATGTACTATTGCGAACACAATTTAAATCAGCAATGCACATGTAATGAAAAATAGTAAAATTCTAAAAAAAATGATTAGGCAAAAATATTAAATAAAAGAATGACTTATGTTGCACGAAAAACCATAATTGTTTTGAAAAGCATCAACGTACTACCATCATTTAATCACCATGTTAACTTTATCTCCTTTATTCAAAATACCTTAATTGATCGTTCTTATATTTTGTGCGAATTTGTGCTCATCATCCATACTAATACTATATCTTGAGTCCGTTTTTGCTCATCACCAATAGTGATTTTTTTTAGCTAGGGAACAATTTTATCAGAGCCTCATGATTGATGAACGTCAATGTTCACCTAAGAGACCAAACAAGATTTAATGCATTTCCCTAATACAAAACTGAGCATGCCTCTTCTTTCACCCTGCTTCTATTCTTATAATATCAATACTAATTACATCATTAAACCGATACCAAATCATTATTTTATGGTCTCAAACATTCTTTGATTCATGGGTGCCAATGTCACAATAATATATATAGATTAGATTGTCCAATTTTTCGTTGTGGTGGTGCAAGATCAACCCAATAAGCTAGCCCACAATAGAAACCTAGGCATTGCGAAATCGGGCTAAAATGTAAACCAACAAAAAAATCATCTGCGATTAAAAAAATTGTAGCTTCCAAAATCAAGGAAAATTTATAAAATTCAAATGTTTAAGTTTAAACTCAAAATACATGAAAATCAAAATACTATTGAGTGCATCGTTAATTTACGAACTAACTTGAAGTTCAGCAAAGCTAGCTTGGAAATGCAAAAAAGTACTCGAACTAACAATACCTAATAAATTCAATCTAATTGTGGATTACTCAAAAAATTAAAATAAAAGCAAGCATTAAGCTCAGAAAGTGTTGAACAATGAAAGAAAACCCATGCATAAAGGTTGTGACCATCCACTTTAAATTGACTCACATATTTTGACTCTTGAATGGTGGGACCATGGTGGAGATGATGATCCTATATGAATGGCCTGGATTCATTACATCACACACTGAAACCGCATCATTCTCTCGTCCACCTCCACCATGTGCCGCAGTTTGCTCGTCTCTTGGGTCCCGCCTTTCACTTTTTACATTCAAAATCATTTTCATAGTTTTATCAATATGTTTACCAAGCAAACTTGTATCATACTTTTGCCATTTGTATGTTTCATAAATTGATTTTAGACAAATCTATTTTCAAGCAAAGTTGAGTTAATTGTTCTATTTATTTGTGAAAATGTTTATTTAGAAATGATTTTGGAAAATGATTTTCAGATCCCAACACAACACAGTCATCCACTTGACAAATGTATTTTAGTGATAATTTTTAACTACATTTAATCACTTTTTTTTCCTCTTTTGACAAATATGCCTCCCTTTTTTTTCACCTTAACCCTTTTTTCAAAAAAAAAATTTGTTTAAAATAAATGCATGTAAGCCACTAAATTAGAAGTGAGACATTTTGATTTTCACATGATACCAAGAGAATTATTAAAAGATAATGTTACAAGACACACATATTGTTTGTGTCCACATATGCTAGTAGGGGTGTACAGGACCGATACCTGTCTCTTGACCCGTCCCGACCCATGTCCTTTAAACTCGCATTTCTTTGGGTTTCCTCGGGTTTAGGGACGTGTTCGGGTTTAAAAATCGAACCCGATCAATATTTATGGTCGGGTGAAAGTTAAGTTCAACGCATCCCACAAACAACATTTACATACTAACTTCAAAACATGGTTCTATATATCTTCATTTATAGTCTGGTTTCTAGTGAATATAATTTGTATTCTTTTCTCTAAAACTCCAGTTCTATATAGTTTCTTTCATAATTCATTGATATGATAGAAATTAGTTTTTTTACAAAATGATATGTATTTATAATTTTGTGATGAAATTTGAAATTGATATTAAACCAGCACCTCATCGGACCTCTCAAAGTCTAGGGACGAGTTTGGGTTTAGAAACTGACTCTATTAATATTTAAGACAAGGTAAAAGTCAAGATAAAGTCGTCTCAACCCGTCTAATAAACACTCATGGATGCTAGGGATTGAATAATCATTTTTGTTTTAAAATGATAAGAATGTGTTGATGGCTTGATGCATTGTTATTCTTTGAGTTATACACTCGTGAATTAAGATCAAGTGGAGCCGAGTTGATTGGCATGCACCTCTCACTTTCGTCATCGCGTAAACCGGGTCCCACCAAACCAAGTACATATATGTGGACCCACTTCATCTGCATGGCCATCGTTCATCTAACGCCTTTGACTTTTATTCTTACTTCAAGCCAATTAGCCAAGGAAGGATCACATTCCAACTCCATGTCGACAATCTTATTTCATTTACGGGATGAGTGGGAATTTGCTCTTTAAGTCTTGATTGAGAGATTATACTCCCTCCGTCCCAAATTATAGGGTCATTTTCAGACAATCACGCTTATTAAGAAAACATGTAATAAGTTAATTAATATGTTGATTTTGTTACTTTTTATACAAATTTTCTAAATATGCCCCTATTTAAAAAAAATTGGAAATTGTTAATGTAAGTATTGAATATACCAAAAGTTGGTTGGGAGTATGAAAGAAGTAATTATTAGAGGTGGTAATTAAAGTTTTGGAATTTAAAATATAATAAATACAAGGGGTAAAAAAGGAAAAACTTATTTTTTTTTCCTAAAATCTATAAGGGGTCTTATAATTTGGGACTACCGACGGTAAAAGATTTTATAATTTGGGACGGAAGGAGTATAAAGTTGATGCAAACAAATAAAAAAGAGATAACAAATTAAGTCATAAATAACTGTTTAGAATATTTCTAACTTTGAGGCAAAAGTTTATCAAATTTTCGCAAAAAGCGTAACGTTATATATACTCCAACTTTTAAAATGAAGGCCGCGTGAATCGACTACCTTTGTAAGAAGACAAAAATTGGCCTAACAAATAACATTTATGTATCTAACAGCTGTGCTCATGCCCAATTGGCTTATCAAGAAAATGTCTCCTATTAGCTTCACATGTTGGTTGGAATGTGCTAGGTTGCTTCCAAGAGTGGTTCATGACATTCTTCACTTGTTCCATACCCTGACGTCAAGATCAACGTGATTCTGAAGCTACATTAATTTCTGCATCAACTTCATCAACCTAGCTAGCTACTAATTAACATGCTAATTTTTTGCTAAGACCATACTTTATGAGTAAAAAGTGGAAGCTTTTGTGTCAGATGAATGTTTGAAAACCTTTATATAGTGAGATTCGTTTTCTTCCTAGGTTTACTGAATCCTTTTATTGAGTTTGCTTTTAATTTTTTCCTCTTTCCATACTCCTCTTTATTCTCCATGAGAATGACATCTTCTTCAACCAAGGGCTCCGCCACACAACACCACAATCAGGGTAATTTTTTCATATTCAAGTGTCGAGCCACCTCCATGATTCCAGGCTTGAGCAAAATGAGTGATGCGTACGTTGCTGAAGTTGCAACACTATCTCATGGTGTTGCGGTGGCAATGGTTAGTGAGAAAGATGGTTGTGTTCTCCAACTGTGGTTAGGGTTTCTACAAGTGGGAGAACCAGGGAAAGGAAGGAGGGAGTAGGTCAAGGGTATTTTAGTCATTGTAGTTGTATTTTATATTATATTTGAATCACCTAATATTTAAACATTAAATCCACTCGTAGAAATTCAAGTGCATCATGATAGTTCAGTTTTTTACTGAATCACCGTAGGCATTACCATAGAGAGCCACGTTGGATCAAGACCATCTCCTATGAAAACTATATATGATATTATCATGTTAAAATTTTATGCTCGTCACTTTTTTATAAGTATTAAAAAAGTGGAACTCTATGAATTTTACGAAAAGAGAAATAGACAAAGTGATTCACTTCATGACATCATGTAATAGGAGATGATCATATTCTTCATCGACAATGAACTTTGATGTTTGGCAGGGCCCTTTATATTGATGACCCATCTTTTGCGTGATTCAATAGGTAATTTGTTATTAGAAGATAATTTTTCTTAGAAAAATAAACTTAAAATTAGTATGAAAATCTTAAAAAATATATAATCAAGTTGATAATGAGTAAAGTATTTTAATAAACTAGAAATGAAAAAAAAAGTTTGATAAGTAATTGTTATATAAGGTGGGCGAAACTCGTTACTAGAGAAGTAAGGATTTAACTTCGCTAAGTCACTACAAGAAATGGAAATTTTAGAGTCAAAAAATAGCATTGGCCTCGACCTAATGCTATTTTTCACTCGTTAGTGTCGTATAAATTGATGCAAAGCGTCAAAAAAGAATCTCATTTGACTATAGCGTCGATCTGGCCGACATTACATAAAGTCAACCCACCAACATTTAGTTTTAAGTTGGTCACGATCGACGCTAAAACACCACCGACCAACTTAAAATCTGTCAACCCGCAATTAGCCGCAGTTTGAGGCCAACATTCCATTCAGCAGACAACTTAACGTCGATTAGGATTGACGGTAATGTGAACTGGATACGACGCTTCTCATATACCCACAGGTTAGCATCGACTTAAGATTCAATGATTTCTCCGTCCCATCATTTTTATAAGCTCATTCACTCCCTCAAATTGGCATAGCTTCACTTGTCTTACTCTATTTCCCTTCCCCTCCCCATCATCAGATGCACTGCGACACCCCCTACGACACCACCCAACCTAACCTCCACCACCAGTTCATTCGCTCCCAAACCCTCACCCTTCTCCCGCAGCCACCAGATCCATTGCGAGGCCACCCTTACGAGGCAACCCCAAGCCATTTCCCCCCCTCCGCCACTAGCTCACTCTCTCCATTGACCTCTCCTTTTTCGCCAACCTTCCACCCCCGCCACCAGTTCCGTCACGATGCCACTTATGCCTCCGACCCCACCCCCACCTCTGCGCCACCATCTATGTTGTGTCCCACTTCTGTGACACTGCTCTCTGTGTCACCACCTCTACCTCTACCACCAGTTCCAACGCCATCCTAATGCCGCCACCAATTCTGAGACTGCCATTTACTGTGCGCCACTGCTTCCGCGACGTCACTCTTTGCGACACCACCTTGCACCACCATCAGTGTCGACACAACCATTTCGTGACGACACCCTTTATGACACCACTGTGCACGACCATCAGTGCCGCTCCATTTCCTTTACACCTTGATACCATGCCACACATGCCACCCTGTCCCTACACTGCCCTGCGCCCCGCTATCGTGTCGCCCTTGAGCCCCTACTCTTCCTACTTCAACCTTTGAGCTCTAAACGTGTCCTCAGGTTCTTCATTGGTCTTTGTTGCTTTGTTGGTTCTCATATTTGTTTGCTGTAGTGTTCTAATTTCAGCTGGATATTTTAATTTTGAAACATGGCTTATACGTTGATGCTTTAGTTATTGGTTTGTCGTGGGTTATTGGTATGATATTCATATATGGGCTGCTAGTCTATGTAATGAAAATAAGTAATACGAAGCTAGCAATAGACACTATTAATTAATATATGTGTAGAAATTGTGGAGTTAATCAATTAATATGATTTACCGAAATAAAATAAAATAAAATAATTGTATTACATGAATGTGACTTATAATTGAAGAATTTACTAGAATGGTTTATATGTATGACAACACTCCTTAAAATGACCTCAAATGCATTTGCACGGAACATAAACCTTGACAATTAGTTTTACAAAAAAATCTCATGCTCCATTTGACTTTCATTCATCATAAAAAATGCATCATCCATGACTTATGAACCAAGGTGATAAATGCTAATAAGCGCTTTTCTTGCGGTGAGTTGATACTTATATATGGGTCGCTTGGGAGGGTAATCTCAACTCAAGAATCATGATAGAGAGGTTGTAGCAATAAAGAGGTGATTTTTGGGTGACAATATATAGCATGTGCGCCCCTTACCGTTCACAAAAATAAATTGGTTGTATATGTAAATAATATTCACATTAATTGTGTATTAACTTATTCGGGTATGTTTGGTTTTCAGTTGAAAATCACATTCAATACATTGAGATTTGAGAATATGCGTTCCACTCGATTCAACTTAAAACTAAACATGCATCTTTAAAGATACCACTTACTTAGTTTAAAAAAAAATATACCACTTAATTATTTCATTTATTAAAATATTATTTTGGGACTTTAATTCGTTAATAAAATATTTTATTTAACAAGATAATATGCCGGTTTTTTTTCCATGTCTCTCAAACAAATGATTAGTTAATAGTGTAAAATTATTTTACACAACTGTCGATCCATTTATGTTTTATTCTTTAAAGCATCTCTTTTACTTATTTAACAATATCTATTTATCAGTTCTTAAGTCACCGATTTTCTATTTAAATATCAACAATTCCACCTTCCTTTTTTTTTTGTCATTCTCCCAAACACAATAAAATTAACAGTCACCCTCACAGATTTGATCCGTGACCACAGGAGAGACATGTCTGTTTTTCTCGTATCGTATTACCGTGTGGTTCGTTTCACTAAACCGAATTTAACTGATAATCAACTCTAGCACCGCATTAGCCGAAGCCAAGCCGAGCTGATACAAGCCGCCAAATTTCCCTTCGCAGCCTCGCTCAGCTCACTCAGCTTCAGCCGCGCCACAAAAGAATATTACAAAACTCATTGCGCGTATTTAATTTTTCCTTTTATAATTTTTTTCTGAACTTTTCTCTATCTTTCTCTCTCTCTCTCTCTACTATATCTTTCTCTGTCTGAAAAACACTGTGTCTGAATTCTGAAAATTGTGTCATTGACGAGGACCATGACCGGAAACCTGGATCTCCGGCAATCTCCGAGGTTCTTCTGCTAAAACGGTGCCGTATTTGGGGATCTGCTCCGAAAATTAAAGCTTGAGACTTTGAGACCTTGCGTGGCGGCGGCGCAGCCATGGAGGGTGGAGGTGGTGAGGGTGAGATAGCAGCAGGCACGGTGATTGAGCTGGTGAATGAGATTGCTAGCATCTCCGACTTCAGGCCCATGGTGAAGAAGCAGTACTGCAACTTAGCGCGCAGGTTGAAGCTTCTGGTCCCTTTGTTCGAGGAGATTAGGGACATGAAAGAGCCAATCACTGAGGAAACTTCAAAAGCCATGCTTGCCTTCAAGGAAGCTCTTCAATCCGCAAGGGAGCTTCTCAAATTCGGATGTGAAGGCAGCAAGATTTACATGGTTTGTTCGATTTTCTTTCTGCTTTCTCTTAACATCTATTGAGGATGCAATCATGCAACCCAAGATAATTCTAGCGATAACATATGTTTGGATTTGGTAAAAGTTTTTTTTTTTTTTTTTTTTTGTGGGTTATGGGGGAAGTGATGTTTTTGGGTCTGCAAAAGCAAAGTACTGTTTGGTTTTCCGTTTTCTGTCTCTGTATGTCATCTAGCTGGAATTATCTGCAATCTGAAGTGAAATGTCTGCCCCTGTTTACCCCAGATTTGGATTCATTTATTGATTTTGGTTTTTAACTCAAAGTTAATATGATACCTGATTTTCTTTTACTATTTGATGTCTCTTTCAGATGCTGATTGTTGATCACACTTGTATTGGCCCTTATGATCCGTTTTCTCTCCACTAGTTCTGTGTTTTTTATTGCTAAATTGCATTTGTATGTGCTGGTTGAGTGTAACATTCATAACTATGTTCAATTCAAAGATATAGCATTGCTTGCACATATTCACATACTATAAAGGGAGATTTCTGAATTCTGTGAATTTATTACATCATGTTGTGGGCATTCCCTTTTGGGGCTAGTATAATACCAGGCATTTTACTATTGATGTTGAATTACCATGGTATGGTTAACAAGAGGCTAATATATACTATGGATCATAAAGAACATTCTTTCTTTGATTAAATTCACTCTTTATCAAAGGTAGTGTGGGATTTCAAAGTCTTGGCTTTTCTTCCTTTTGTATATTAATAGTAGTTTGGTCATTCCACTGCAATGATCCAAACAAGGTCAAAATGTTTTGGACCATGTTATATATTTGGTTAATTTTGATTTCTGTTGTGTACAATTTTGCAGAGAAGTTGAAAGGTAAATGTATAGGCGAGGGAAATATATTTTCCTTTAATAGTGTCCAAAGTGTTTCATGCATTCCTATATTCTTTACAGATTTCTTACATCAATTATCATAAAAATACTGTCCATTCATCCAGTTTGTTATGCATTCCTATCTACCAAAATTGTTATGTGTCGCAGGACCACTCATCCAGTTTTATGCAAAATTAAGCAATTTAATACAATTTACAATTCTTATGCTAAATAAGAACCTATGAAACACAAAAACTTATCCTTCTTGAGGTGTGGACACCGGCACTAGTACGATATTTGTACACGTGTCGGACACTCCTCATCTGGTGTCCAATTCAAAAATAAATTTGTAATTGGTTCGGGCACTTAGCCAACACCTCAATGACACTTAGCGGACCCTCAAAATAGGGTATGACGCTTGAATGATGCGACTCTTCATTTTTTAAATAACTTTATAGAAAGCCAGCTTAAATTATAAAAGGGGTTATAATATGAAAAATGTTAAAGTAGGTTACCCTCCCTTTTTTTTGGGAATGTCACTTCTGTCCATGTTCATCCTTTTACGCGACAAAATATGTACATGCACGTGTGCATTTGCGTTCGTGTATGTTTGTATGCGCGTGTGCGCGCTGTGTGTAAGCGTATAAAGTGAGAACATGAGAAGAGCTAATCTTGACCATACAATTATGCATATATGTTTAAAACTAACTCCTCTCTTTCACGTACATATATAGTCGGCGTCCTATGTTTTAGACATTACACGTGTTAGCATGTCAATGTCCTTTGTCATATCTGTTATCCGTGCTTCATAGATGGGAACCTTAGTTGCTTACAGCTCTGTTTGTCTTGTAAATCCTTGTCCTATAATTATGGTTTAAACAGTATATTTGGAAAGAGCATTTCAAAAACTTCTAATGAAATGACTTTTTCTGCCTTAGTTGTTGATTCAGTTGTCTTACTCCTCTTTACAGGTCCTTGAGAGGGAGCAAATCATGAATAAATTCTATGAGGTGACAGCTCAGCTGGAACAATCATTGAATGGAATTTCCTATGATAAGCTTGACATATCTGATGAAGTTAAGGAGCAGGTATAAATATTTAAACTACACATTTATTGTATGTAAGCGACACAGTGTTCTCACTCAGATAATTCCTTTTTTAAGTAGCAAAGTTCAAACTATTGAACTTTCCACTTGTTAGCTGTTGAGAATAGAATGGACGATGGACCACTGTGGAGCTTATTTATCTCTGTATTTTTGCTGTTTACATGATCTTGTTTAATTCTCCTTATCATTTCAGGTTGAACTGGTTCTTGCCCAGTTCAGAAGAGCCAAAGGGAGGATCGATGAACCTGATGTCAAGTTGTATGAGGATATATTGTCCCTTTACAACAATAGCAGCGATGCAGATACAGATCCAGCTGTTCTAAGCCGATTAGCTGAAAAATTGCAATTGATGGGGATAGCCGATTTTATTCAAGAATCTCTCGCATTACATGACATGGTGGGAGCGAGTGGTGGGGATCCAGGGGCACGCATCGAGAAGATGTCAATGCTATTGAAGAAGATAAAGGATTATGTGCAAACGGAAAACCTAGTCAAGGATGATAGTGTTGGAGCAAAAAGCATTTCTTCAAAAGTTTGCAGACTAGAGTCAATCGAAAAGAATCATCAGGCCCTTGTTATCCCTACTGATTTTAAATGTCCAATTTCCTTGGAATTGATGAGGGATCCTGTCATTGTTTCAACAGGACAGGTATGTGCTTTCTATGAAACCCTCTTACAGCCAAGTTGCAAATAGGGTGCAGTTAGTCATTGTCCTTCTTGACTTGTCAAATTGGAAAGTGTAATCGTCCCTCTACATCTGCATGAATGTAAAATTGCTTCAAAATGAACCACTCTCTTGCACAATTTTGTTAAGAGATATAAGGGCCTATGTGGTTTAAGAAGATACTTATTGTTTCCATTTTTTATTTCTACTAATAATTACAAAAAATTCACTCTATATCCACTTTATTTCTCATTTTCAATGTTTTGTACCAAAAACGGCAAGACATTTTCACCAATTCTGGGATAATGATCCTCTTATTTTGCAAAGGGAAATGCTGGACAGTGCAAATAGTATCCGCACAATGTGAACGTGTTTTTAGCTCATTGCCTTTTTTCTTGTATGGGTACCACATTTTTGTATTACCACTTCAATCTGATTGATCACAAATAATTTTGTCATTTCATATGGTATAGCAATGCTTTTTTGCAAAGCAAACCCTACTTTGTTTTTCAATTTTCTTCTATGAGGCTATCGAGCTTCACATGAGTTTGACATGTGGTCAAATTACAATTGCTTTATATATTGCTGGATCTCTATAGAACATAATCTTGGTTGAATTGGCAAAATTGGTTAAAAAAGTTGAAGGCTTTCTAGATTACACTCTTTTAGTTGACCTGTGTTATACATTGCCATATGATGATTCCAGTTCACACTACTGACATTTTATCCATGCTTAAAAGTCTGTTTGCTTATCATTGTAAAGCTACCCGCTCAATTACATCTTGTTCTTTGCTGCAGACTTATGAGCGTTCTTGTATTGAGAAGTGGTTGCAAGCTGGGCATGGGACATGCCCAAAAACACAACAGAGTCTCACTAGTACTGTTCTCACACCCAACTACGTATTACGAAGCCTCATAGAACAATGGTGTGAAGCCAATGGCATAGAGCCACCCAAACGACCCAGCACTTCTCAACCTAGCAAATCAGCATCAGCCTGCACCCCAGCTGAGCGAAGTAAGATTGAAAATCTTCTCCAAAAGCTCTCATCTGGTAGTCCTGAAGACCAGAGATTAGCTGCTGGTGAGATCCGCCTTCTTGCAAAGCGCAACGCGGATAATCGAGTGGCTATTGCTGAAGCTGGTGCAATACCTCTCCTTGTTGGTCTCCTGTCCATGCCGGACTCCCGCACTCAAGAGCACGCTGTAACAGCGCTTCTGAATCTTTCCATATATGAAAATAACAAAGGAAGCATTGTGTCTTCGGGAGCAGTTCCAGGCATAGTTCATGTGCTGAGGAAAGGAAGCATGGAAGCTCGGGAAAACGCAGCAGCAACGCTTTTCAGCCTTTCAGTTGTGGATGAAAATAAAGTTACAATTGGTTCTTCAGGAGCCATCCCGCCGTTAGTGACGCTGCTGAGTGAGGGTACCCAAAGGGGTAAGAAAGACGCTGCAACTGCGCTATTCAATTTATGCATTTACCAGGGTAACAAGGGAAAGGCAGTGAGGGCGGGTGTTATTCCCACACTGATGAAACTTTTGACCGAACCAAGTGGCGGAATGGTGGATGAAGCATTGGCCATTTTAGCAATCTTGTCAAGTCATCCTGAAGGGAAGGCTGCGATTGGTGCTGCAGAGGCAGTTCCAATTTTGGTAGAGTTTATCGGGAATGGATCACCAAGGAACAAAGAGAACGCAGCTGCTGTTTTGGTGCACCTTTCTTCAGGGGATCAACAATATCTAGCTCAGGCACATAAGCTAGGGGTGATGGCTCCATTGTTGGAACTGGCTCAAAATGGTACCGACAGAGGCAAAAGAAAGGCAGCACAATTGATAGAGCGCGTGAGCAGGTTTCTTGAGCAGCAGCAGCGGCAGCAGCAGGTGGAGGAAGTTCAAACACAAACTGAACTCCAAGCTCAGAACGAGGATATTCAACCACCTTTGATTTCTAACCTTGATGATACCTGAGATGTTTTGTTCATACTGTTGTTCATTTTTGTTTCTTCTGTTCCTTGTGAAGTGTTGAAAGAAGAATCTGTTTGGAGGGTAGGGTGGAAGATCACCTTCCTACTCCATCAAGTTGTCATTTGTTTGTGTGATAATCAGAGATGTAATGCAAAATGCTTTTGAACTGGGGAAAGAAGAGGTTCAAAGAAACTAGGCAAGGTGTGCCTGACATGAAAAATGTATAATTGTAACATGTGATCATCCTGAGAATTTAATGAAGAGATGTTTCGTTGTATTGGCACCTTATCACTACGTGAGGTTAGAGATCCTGTCAAATTTGTTGGTCTCCGGTTCTGCTTCTCAGAAAGTGACCGTGCTGGTACATTTCATTCATGTCTTCGTATTGGATGTAATTTTCATATTCAATACTTACCAGCAGTTTTGTTTACAAAGGAAAAAAATCTTCTAAAATATTTTGAAGAGTTTCTACCAACACTATTTCCAACAACTCTTCTAAAATATTTTCACTCATTTAGGAATAAGATCCACGGTCGATTCCACATGAATGTTAGAGAAACTGTTTCTCTGTGGGGTTGTAACCTCAAGTGCATTTAGCCGTCACATATCATGTCCTATTTATAGATATGTTTTATAGTGATCGATAACTCCTTTTTTTCTTTTTGGTCAAAGGAGTACTGTGTATTTAAATTCAGCCCAAACGGCCCGAGAATAACAATGTCTATTAAGTGGGCTTACAAGTTACAAATAACCAATAAAACTAAAATGCCCAGTTCAGACATACACATACTTAGGTGTGGCATGGACTTTTGAGGCTGAAGTTCATCCAATCCTAAATGTCTTAATTTTCAGCTTTGAATTCCAGTTTTTGATATAATCACTGAAAGTTACTCACCTCTAGCTGTTGATTGGATGGATTAATAATGATGCAATAGGCTATGTCAATTAGTAATTTCTTTGAACAGAATTTGTAGCTTACTCTGCAGACTACATGCAGGGATGTCATGCATGTTTGCAGACAACAAAATTCATTTGCAATGTAAAGAGGCTGATGGATGCAGAGGTCCCCACGCATGAGTGAAAAGAAAAAGGAAGCGAAAGAAAACATAGAAGTAGAAGAAGAAGAAAAAGAATAAGAAGAAACAAATGATAGAAGGGAAAGGAAAGGAAGCAAAATAATGCATAGATGATAACGCAGGTTTAACAAACGGTTTTACCATCAAACAGTGTTGAAACAGTTCACACCACTCGCCATTTGAAGCATTGCATGAATTTCTGAGCCCCCCCTCCCTGCTTCTTGATACGTACCGTAGCAGAAACCACCCTGCAAAATTAACCCACACTCTGCTCTGTTTTTTTTCTTTTCCTTTATCTGTGGCTAATGCAATGTGTTTCTTGTTTGAGACCCACACTCACCGACATTTTTGGAATCTGGGTACCCATTTACTGCCTACGTCCAAAGACACGGGGAGAGAGAGCTTTTGTCTGTGCTGTACATGCTCTTGTTGCCTTGCTTTATTCGTTTTCTTCAAAGCTACAAAGAAGCATTGGTCCTTACAAAAGTTTGATTCATCTCAATATGATGCCCTCTTCTTCTTTATACTCATACCTCATTAATTCCTATAGTGGGATTGGAATAATAAAGGTTGTAATTAGAGCGCTGATTCGTGTATACCAGCTTCTAAGAGATCACACTCATAATACCGGGATGTCAAGAAAACCATACTCATGGGTACCCTACCTGATCCGATTTAATAGGTAAAACTCGTTGTATTTGTGAGTTTGAATTTGGGTTCGAGTTTTACTTGATTTTTTAAACTGTATTCGAATTTGAGTTTGATAAAACTCGCACCTGAGCCTACTCGAACCCAATACATATTTACCGATCTATCCTTATATATATTTTGCCTTTTTTTTCATGTTCATTCTAATTATCAATTTCAGTTTTCAATCATTACTTCAATTTTCAAATTTTTTTTTCTGTGGAAGGGTTCTGAGATTGTATTATTGCAATAACACGTTAATTTGTCTTCTTCAAAGGTCAGCAAGTTGATTTTTGCAAATGACACGTTAATTTTGTGTCGGGTTCCTTTATTCATCACGGGTTCGGGTTCGGGTCGGGAAAACCTGGAACCCAATGTGTTCGGATATGGATTTAGCTTTTCCACCCGAGTTGGATTTGAGTTTGAGTTCAAATTTGGATTTGGGAAGAGTAAAACCCGCACATGACTCCACCTGTTCCCATTCCTAATACCTACAGTTTGTAGTGTTTTATGACTGCCACAAACTTGAGAGTTTCATTATTTTTTTATATAAACTCTGAGAGTCAGCATTATTTCCCGCATAATTTTAATTTTCTCTCTCCGTATATTCATTAAGGGCTCAGATTCCATCAAAAAAGAATTAAAGACTCAAATCTTCACATGACATGATCATGTGAGATTAAAACATGAGAGGATCCAAATCCAAACTCTACACTTTGTGGTCGGAAACAGCCACAAACTGAATGTGCCAGGTGTCCCAATGACAAAATGCGTCAGAGCCACATGTCACATCATTAACGAGCGTCATGATGCAGACTCTACTTGGAATTGGATGACAATTCGACGGATGGACTCAATTTTTACAAATTATAAATTTAGGGATTAAAATCACTCATATTAAATATCGCATAATCAAATTGCACAATCACAATAAATTAGGGATTAAAAATACAATTAAGCCTAGAAGATAAATTAAAATTAAATAAAAATGATTGATAAATATATAAATAGTGACAGACAGCCGACACCTAAATGGGTGGTATGCTACTCGGAAATTTTACACACAATGTCGTTGATTGAGAAAACCCATCGATTTATCACGCATATGGAGTGCTTATTGCAAACATTAAGGACATGTTGCATAGGCACTGTGATATGAGGATTTTACATGCGTTGGGGAAAGTAATGTGTGTGCTTATTTTTTGCCAACCTCACGAGTTTATCCTTCTCCAGATATCCCTAGTGAGCTTGTTCTTCTCCTCTAGCGGATGATGTAGGCATTAGTTATCCTTGGGCCTAATTGCCTTGGCTTTATTTTTTCTTGTTTTTCTTTTTTCCATTTCTTTTATACTTGTACTTGTACTAAAATGAAAACACCTGTGACCTGACACCTACAATTTGGGACTGTTGTTAAACTTTGTAATTTGTGGTAGTTTTGACCTTTAAAAACAAACTGCAAATATTGGGTTGTCTATATTTTTTTTTATATTTACCAATCAATTGCGATGTAAATTAAATTTCATTTCGAACTTTTAATATATTTCATTTTCAAATGAATGGAATCGTCCCTCTCCAAAGAGGGGGGAGAGAGAGAATCAGAAGCGGCCAGTACTCCATGTTGAAAAAGGTCACACTTATTTTGACCGTATAGAAGCTTTTTCTTTTTCTTTCAAGTTCGTTCTAGAGTGTAATTAATAATGGCCCATAAAGGAATTTTATAAAGAGCCATGATTCACAAATATTTTTTATATATAGATACTCAGATAAAGGTAGGAAGAGAAGAGAGATAAGTAGTGAATGTGATATATAATTAATGTGATAAAAAGAGAAATAGAGAAAAAAATAAATGTGTTTATAAGTGTATGCATTCTTTATATGATATGTGAATATTATTTTTTATAATTATGAAACGGTGTTTGTATGTTGCATCGTTCTGCTGAAGAAGTTCTAGAACAGTCACCCACTTCAGTTTGGTCGAATATAGAATTGAATGATTTTTAGGGGATTTTGGCGTCTTCTTGGGGAATGGTTGCATTTCGTTACCACTTTCAACCTCAAAATCCAACAAACACGCACGTCCCATCTCATCAATCTAATAATAACAACATTATAAGTTTGACTCTTTGACTCTCCATACTCGATATTGTTTATATTTTTTATTCATAATTTTAAGTGGTATTATTATTACAATAACTTTTTGGTCGGACCAATCACTCATCGAATCGAGTCTTAAAACACTGCTTCACTAAGCTATTTTATACTCATTAGTGTTCCTAATTATAACACCTTTTAAAGACATATTTGATATTTTTTTTATACAAAACTCCCTATTAAATTTTCAAAATATTTATTATTTCATCTCCTCTATTTAATATCTGTCATTTTAAAGTTTTGACACATGAATTAATGAATCATATTGATGCTCTTTTCTTATTAAAATTATCACATAACTTTCTAAGCCTTTTATCTCTTTTATTAATTTTGATTTTTTCATTTTTCTATCACCATTAAGATAAGGGTACATCGGTAAAGCTTAATTAATATTATCTTAAAATTGTAAAAGTGAAAAATAATTAAAAAATAAGATGAAAAGCATAACTGTCATCATGTTGGGAGAGGGGATATACTGAGACGACTTCAGTAACTATTGGTGGTATTCTATAAATGAAAATAGAGAGTAACACACAAAAAAATGTAGTATATATGATAAGTTATATCTTATTCCATAACTTAACAAAAAAAATTTAGTATATGATAAGTTATATCTTATAGCATAGCACGTAAAGTGACTGTTACAATTATTAAAGAGTCACACTAATTTACATAAATACTCCACTAGACATTAAACATCTATGCTAACATCAATACATTAAACACATATTATACTCTACTACATGTAACTAATTTCCGCTACAATAATCATAATCTACTAAACACTAATTCAGCACATTATTAAAAATTTGCTTGAATATGTGATAAATGGGGAGTTAGAGGATATAGGTAGAGAAATAATGAGTTTGAAAACATAGAACTCAAATGTTCTTCACACAGTACCGATTGCCCTCTACACTTGCCACTTTGATATAGAGCTTGTATGGGTGAAAACTGAATTTCAATAAATTCTTCTAAAAGTACTATGCAATGAGGTTCCTTGTAATCAAGATGTGCCACTATTGAGGTAAAGCCAGGACATTAAATAACTGTCGCTCTCAAGTTTCCAAGAATTTCACACTGATGAAAGAGTGAGGGGTGAGAAGTAGAAAATTCAATTCCAGCTAGCTTCTGGGCTGTAGCAAAGGCTGGCTAAAGTACTCTAGCTCAGTGATTAAAGAGAAAGAGAAGGATCCAAAGAAAAGAAAAGAAAAAGAAAAAGTCTATTAACAAGTAAAAGAGTAAAACACCGTATATAGGTGTCAGACTGTGTCTTTACCTTGAATTTCACCAACACTATTAGATATATATCCATCACTCCAATATGCATGACAAACATTCGTATCACAACTCAACAAAGCTAGCTAGCATCATGTGATGTCTGTAAGCCACATATTTGCATTAAGAATGTTTCACAAATTAAGATAAACTTGTATATAGAGGCTGCAAGATATAGGAAAATAAAGTGAAGTTCAAACAAACTAGCTTATCCCGAGAAAAACACTACCTCGGCTAAAGCTAGCATGGAATGACGCATTTTTCAGTACTGTATCAAACATGTGAGAAAAAGAGGGAGAAAAATAATGTGTTTGCTGAATGTGTTTGGATGTATAAGTGTTATCACTGTTTGCTTTCTTTGCTTTCTGATAACTGCACGCTGTACGGTTTATCTTATTAGCTGATTTTGATAATCATATGTGTGCAGAAACTGGTGCAGTAGTGTGAGCTATATAGCTAGCAGGTGCTAACTTAACAGAAAGTTTTGTACCGATTGAAATGATATTACAATGTCAGATAGCAAAACACACAAAACATTACATGCACACAAAGTTATACAAAGCAAGCCCATATATATATATAGTCCACAAATGACTCAACTCAATGAAAAAAAAGAAGAAAAAAGATGAACTACATCAATGACCAGAAATTACATCAATTCTACCATTTCTGCGTTAATCAACCCAGCGTTTTCGCCAGCTGCTAATAGTTGAAAGTGTTCAGGGGGACATGAACATCCATAACCTTCTTGAATTTCTCTGATCTGATCCATCAAAGGCTATATATATATATATATATATATATATATATATAGTGGCAAGTAATGATTCAAGCAAGGAGTTGAATTCGGCTGATGGGTTATCGTCAAGGGATAAAAATCTTCTGCCTCCAAACTGCGTCTCATTTATCTCTCCCACTAATAAAATTTGACATGTCAATTAAAAAACAAAACACTAGGTATGTTTGTAACTGATCCGACCCTATCCTTTTTAATTGACATAACAAAATTTCATTGGTGGTACGGAAAATTGAGTTACCATTTGGGACAGAAGATCTTCGTCCATGGTGAAGTTACAAGAGATGACTAGTAGTGGAAGAAGAAGCAAGACCTGACATATCAGTCCATGAAAAGTACTGGTTATGTTGTTCTGAGACATTATTCAGAGATGATCTTGATAAATTGAGACCTCCATTGTCTTCCATTTTAACAGGTGGCACCTGAGTAACCCTAGAACTCCCAGCCACATCTCCAACAAAACCAGAAGCTCCTTCAATATTACCTTCACTTTGAAAAGGGTAATTGGAACCAGGTGAAGTAGTAGACTCAAAACCATTCAAGAAAGGAAACTGCTGCAAGCGCCACTGTTCCACTCCACCGCCAGAAACTGAGTTACCAACACCACCAATTTGAAACCCCATGTGATCATTCTGTCCTTGATGAATATTCTCGCCGATTCTGAGACCCATGTTTCCAACACCATAGCGGCTAAGGTTCTGCAGAGAAGCCATGAAGGGCAGGGTAGGTGGTTGTGGTGGCAACTGCCCAAGTAGCTCATGTGTGTTGTTGTTAATGTTGTTGTTGTTGTTGTTGTTGTTTGCATTTGATAATGGTGTTTGTTTCTCAGAGCTTGAAGGAGATTTGGAGCGGCTCCTTTTGCTCTTCTTGTTCCGGCGGCACCCTCCACCCACCGGAACGTTTCTGAGAGCACCCCCTCTTGTCCAGTAACGCCGGCAAGCCTTGCAAAAGTGGCGAGGTTGAGAGAGGCTGTAGTTGTTGAAGTAGCAAAACTTGGTGTTGGTGGAGTCACAACGAGGACACTTGAGAGCTGGCTCAGGTGGTGGAATCTTAGCTAACCGAGCTCGATCCGCCATAGAACCTGGCCTGATCAAACCCATAGAACCACCACCTGCCACCTCTGCCACCTCTGGTGGCAGAGGTGGAAGCAGATGAGTGTTGTCATTACCATTTGGTACTTGGTGATGATGTTGATGCTGATGATTTGGTTGCTGCTGCAAATTTAACAGATCATGAGAAAAAAAAAGTAAAGAAAAGGGAAGGATGAAAAAAAATCTGGTATATTCAAGAAGATGTTACAAGGAATAGGAATAATTTTTACTTTATTTTTTGAAGGTGTGGCTGAAATTTGTGGAAAACCTTACCTGGTGCCAATTGGGAGGATCTACATAGACTGGAATAGAAGAGAAAACCATGGTGTTGCAAGTCCTTTTATGTTTTTCTTTAATAAAGTTTGATGGCTCTTTAGGGAGATGGTGGAGAATCACTACACCAAGGGAATACCAGAGAGGAGAAAGAAAGGGAAAAAGAGCATTAAAGAGGAGGAGGGTGTGGAGGAAAGAAAGAAAGCAGGAAGAGGCTTTGATTTGTTTACTTTGCGCTTATTCCCTCATTCCCATCTCTTTTTGTTTTATTATATTTTTAGGGTTTTGAGTGGACGAAGTTTCTTAACCTATAAGGTTCTCTTTATCTTTATGGGCTGGTTGCTCTGTAAATTTGTTCATCAAAAGGGGATAGTGGCTACCATGCATGGAAGACAGAGAAAAAATATATAGATATGCATGATTACACCGTATATGTGTCTGACTACATTACACATACAAACCAAACACTTAATATTGTGGTAGTTTTTTTACAAAAGTGAAAAGCTAAATTTTTTCTACTATTCATTATATGAATATAAAAAATCGCTACAAAAATAAAAATGAGTGTCGAGTGCAACTATTATTTATTAATCTATGTACTACCCATACGTATACAGTTATATAAGTACATATACTTTGTCTTTTTTTTTTCTTATCACATTCTTCATATATTATGTGCGCATTACTTATCTATTTTTTTTCTCACTTTAAATATCTATATTGAGTGTCTAAACTAGTATATGGGATGTACAGGAATAATTTTCCCTCATATAAAGTTATAATCGCTATCTACTCAAGGGTGTTTGGTGGAATCAGCTTACATAATCAATGAAAAGAATCTTAACCTTAACCATCAAGTTGACATGCTTATTTGCAGCATTATTAAACGTACAAAATGAAAAGATATAAAATTCATTATGGACCTCACACGTTGTAGTAATTTGTATATATTCAGATACCTAAAAAGCCTAGTCAATTGAAGAGCCCTACTGACCAAAGTTCCTATTCATGTGTATATGCAATTACATGTGAATAGGGAGTACTGGATGAGAAAGCAAAATTTGGAAAAAAGGTAATATAACTCCTGCAATCATTTAAGAGGCAGGCAGACAAAATGGAAATACATTTATAGTTTCACAAGAGCATGCCACAAAACTGAGGTCTTGCAATTATTCAAAATCTTGGCCATGTATTGCAAACTTTGAAGTTTATATGTGCCTACTGAACATGAACATGAACATGAACATGAACATGAAATCCTTCTTTTGCCTTTTTCCATTTGTTTCTATCCAATTATTTGTAAAGTGTATAAATAATTGAAATTTGAGTAAATGTATAACACAAGTAAACACGTGATGTAATCAAACATCGAGCAGAACGTTGTGAAATAACATCTCCTCCTTTTTAATCAATTTACCTATTAACCTCAAACTTCCCACCTTCATTAGTTGGTGGCCTCGTCTCGCAATTCTCTTCAAGCCTCGATAGAATATGGGAGATGGATCTTTGTCTTCTAGCTCTAATGTTAAGAACTTCCAGGAAAGGTGTGGACTAGCCGAAGTCCGAAGTCAATGCTGAGTATCCAAGGCTCAAGAAGCTGCTATTTCCCTCGGTTGGCTACCCTGGATCCTTGCTATATGCTCAGTTTTATCTATATTTATTTTCCCCTTCTCTCTATTTTGTATTAAGGGTTGGGGTACCTCTTGTACCTTTTTTTAATATAATTCTTTGACTTAAAAAAAAAGTTGTAAAATAACTACTACGAAGTTAGCGATGAAAGTATTTTCGTCCCTAGTCATAACTAATTAACCACGACTTCGCAGCTAATTTGTGATGTACTGTTTTTCATGGTGAACTTTAGACAAAGCCAAAAATAAAAATAATAAATTTTAACAATTTTGTAATTTTCCATGCATATACTTTTAATGTCAAATATTAATACTCTTATGCATGGTTAAATTTTTAAATTAAAATAACTGTTTAAGAAAATCACACAAAAACATCCATATATTACTATCAATTTTGCTCTTTTCATTTTCCATCTGCTGAAGTAACATATATACTCATTGAGATTTGAGTCCCAGTAATCTGTACGATTATGTCAATATACGATTTTGCAAAGGATGCAGCGGGTGGAGTAAAGTCAGTAAACTACACAAAGATGAGACAAGTAATTCACAAAAAAAACATGAAAGGGGAAAGGGTGGTTTGTAACATTGTCATTATTTAATGTGATATATATTATAAATAATTGGCGCTATAGTCTTTAATTGCTTTACTCTCTTTTTTATATATATAAACTCATCAGCACCAGTAAATTCAAGGTTTAAAGTTGTGGTCAGATCCTTTTTGGGCACAGCACCAACATTGGTGACATCAATGCATGAAATGCTATGTTTATCCAACTTTATCATGAATATATCTTTTCAAGACAAAATCTTCTGTAGTTGCCTCTTAGCTTTCTTTAATGCCTCAATAATTAATACTTCAAAATTGAGGGCGCTTGATGATGATGATTAATTAACGTGTTTCTTTTGTCTATTTTTGCTTTGCTTTTTCCTTTGATGACCCTCCTTTTTTCTGGTGCAAAGACCCTCAAATGAGGTAGATGAAAAAACAACATATTCTTTTTGTAAGTGGGTTGGAGTCACACTCAGACTCATGGGGGAATAGGGAGAGTGAAATGAAATGCAACCATGATGATGATGAATGAGTCAATGTCGTTTCTTCATCGATAAGAAATTAATTTTGATCTTCTATATTTGGATGTAACTTAGCCTTGCAGTGTTAGAGGACTGTTGTTGTACATACCTAAGTTGCCACCAATTGATTTTTTTTTTTTGGTGCTGATTGATTTTAATGTGTAAAGTTAATTATCGTCAAGTAGAAACAGTAACTGACGCGCGCTAGCTATAGGTTGCTCATGTGTTATACTAAAAAGAAATTGTAGCATTCTTGAGTGGTGTGTATAAAAAATGATTTGTTATGAAAACCCTACTCATTTGACATGATTTTAGAGTCAGGGGATTAGTCTCATAAATATCAATTATGAGATACCATTAGAAAAGTGAAATTGCCAAATTATTGTAACGAAATTCATAACATATGTGGGAATCTCGAGTATATAATTAATGAAACAGATACCTTGACTTGCCTATATTGGACTGAGCCCTTCAGATTCAATTTTCCACTTGGACAAATGATGGAACTTTTCTCTTTTTTAATGCATGGTGATATCGTTCCATTAAGTGTTAAGGTGAATAGAATTTATGCGTAAAATATGTTTTTGGTCTTTGTATTTGTAGTGAAGTTTGATTTTCATCTTTCACCATAATAACGTAGTGAAAGAGTCCTTACGTTTAAAGAAATAGGTCACTTTTAGTCCCCTGAGAGAGAGAGTTTTGACGAATTTGCTTATCTATAAGGCGAAGCCTATATGGCACGTCCACGTGCAATTTTAATTAAATTTTTATTTCTCATGTATAATAAATAACTAAATTCAAATAAAATTATTAATTAAAAAAATTACATGTGGAAGTCATCTGTAATGGAATAGTCGATAACTTCGAACAACTCATGTTATCGGTGTGCTAATGTTCCCGACAGATAAAACCGTATGTAAATTAACATTTTTTAAATAAAAATGAATACATGGTAGCCCTCAAAGCCAACATCATCATCATCTCAAAAAACAAGATAGGGGGATCATAATCACCAGCAATAGCAACAACTACATCATCTCCTGAAGTAGAAGCTCCAACAACAACAAGTGGAGTAGGACGAAGAGAAGCAGTAGCTGGAGCATGCCAAAGTTGAGCAGAAACATCAGCACCACTACAATGCATGAAATACAAAATCCTAAGCTTCTTTGTTAAGGTTGTTAATTGTGAAGTCATTTCTTGCATCCATGCATCCTGCTGGGTCCTCTGAGCCTTAATCTGCTCAATCTCTGCCAACCTCTAGGCCTTCTCCTTCTCAATATGCACTCAGAGTGTGGCATTCTCCCTCTACAACCTCAATAATGTCTCTTGAAACTCAAGGTTCCTCCGCAAATTTAAAGCCTTAGAAGACTGTGAGACTCGTGGCTCCCGTGTCAGGGAGTGGACATTGTTATCTAGTTTGTAATGTGCGACCATGTTCCCAACGCTATATGTCTGACCCCTCTGCTTTCCATCATTTGTGTCAATTCATATTTCGTACAGATGGAGGAGTCAACCTCAGATGACCCCCCTATCCGAGGATTGAGAGATATGCTCCTGAACTTTTTCTTCAAACCGAGTCTGAAGAAATAAAAAATAATGTTAAAACCATAAATTAGGGGTGTCCATGAAACGCATTCTGACCTTAAACCTGACAAACCAACCTCTGTATAACATAAAATGGTCAAGTTCAAACAATTGATGGTTTAGGCGGATGCGGAAATTGGCTTGATACGAGTGTTCGTGGTCGGTTACAAGTGAGGGGAAAATTTTCAGTGAAATTCATAGCCGACCAAATGCAGCTCATAGTTCACGGCTTATACTGCCCCATGCCCACTAGGAATTGAAAAATGACAGCCAAAAACTTAAGGTGTAATTTATAGAGCATGAGAATAACATTCACGTTCCCACTTGATTATCTCATCCTAGGCCCAACAAGGGAACAACATATGAAATAGAGCATGACAAACCTTAACCATCTCATTTCCCACTTCTTCTCTCTAGTAGAGCTTAGATGAACCCTCCACTCCATAAGTCGTAGTTGCTGCAGCATTCCCCCTCACCTATTTTCCACCATTTGTCTCTGCTAAAATACTAGAGATGAATGAGAGATCTCCATATTCTTCTTCTTCATTGTGAACGTTAGATCTCTCTCAGTTTTTCATTTCATGTTCATCTTCTTCACGCATCTTTCATCCTCCAACGAAGAATATGACCTTTGTTGCATGCTCCTGCTCTTGTCATCAATTTATAAGGGCCTTCGATCCTGAAAGGCGCCACCTTTTTCTCGACTTCGATCAAGCCGCTCACAACCCTAGCAATCGTATGTGTTTCCTCCTCTCCACAGTACCTTGAACAGCCATTAGACACCAATCAGGTGATGAGGAAGACGCAACACAATGACATAACCAAGGGTCTATGATGTATCTATTTCTCAGTGAGAAAAAATGTAATATTATCCTTCATTCCATATGTTTCTCACTTCATCCTATCTGTAATATCATATGGGTCCAAGATATTACATACGCAAATCTTCATGTTTTTGTTTCGCACTTCATCCTATCTCTGTTTTTTTTTTTTTTTTACATTTTTCTGGATCAATAATGTATGAACTCACCCGGATGGCCCGCAACCCTCTTAACCTGTAACCTTAAACGAACGGAGGGAGTACTTATTAGGTTTGACTCAATTTTCTTCGGACTGTCCTTTTTTGGCCCGAATTCGTTTGTATTGGAACGGTGGACAACCCTTCCATAAATAACATATGTAGTACATGTTACTTAATGAATGTTTAGTTACACTTACACATGTATTTGCAGATATTTTGCCAATCAAACTCTTTATTCTTCCACGTGTGTGTACACCGGAAGACCTCCTCATGGCTTACCTCTAGAATAACATATATAGAATAATTATTTATATAACAAGTGCATAATACAAATATAATTAATGTGAATCTATTTATAAATAAGATGAAAAACTTACCATCCATTGAGCATGCTCAAGTGTTGAGATTGAGCAACCAGTGTGAAATGATCATCAACACCATCATCAATGTCGTGTGGTGATGGAGTTGGGTCATCTGCGAGTGATGAGGGTGTGGTCTGTCTAAGTGTCTCAATACATGCCTTTTGTGTCTTTGTGAATGTGGTTTGCAGAATGGATGTTTGGTAGGAACCTAGTGTGGAAACTGGTGTGCATTTGGTGGTATGAGATGAGTGAGCAGATGAGAGGATGGGTGCGAATGATCGGCCAAATACATCACCAGTGTTTCTCTCCTATGGGTATTCTTCATCTGCGATGAAAAATATTCATAATGTGTTTTGCCATTTCCCTTGGGTCGGGTCTCGACTATCAAATGGATTTAGTGATGACATATGTTTAGTTTACACCATAAGTTCGTTCTAACAAAAGTTATCATGTATATATTACGATCACACAACTTAAACCCTAAAGTTCATAGAAATCAAGCATTTGAGAATTAAACATGCTTAATAGTTTCCTAGTTTCATACATCTCTAATTTTATAATTGGATAACTTTCATATATGTTATAAAAAACATAAATTTAAGAATTAAATATCAATTCCCAACCTTTGTCAAATACATATACAAACTCGTAGGAACCAAATCAATGACACTTAAACTATAAAATGTCGGATAAAAAAATAAGAAAATAATATTCTAAAATAAAAATAACAAATATAAATGAAGAATGATTGAGAAAATAACTTGGAAGCTCGAAATGAATAACCAAAAGTACAAAAGACAAATAGGAAGTGTGAAAACAATGTTTTTCAGAAGCTTTATATAGATTATAACGAGAATGATTTTCGGTAACTTTCTGGCAGTTTTACCCTTCGATACTCATGATCGTCGATAATGTTTTGATGGTGTAAATTATTATTAAGTTGGCTGTAAATATTACCCCAAAAAATACAATTGGTGCTAGTTTTGTAATAGTTGTAGCCGTTAATTTACTGAAGATTGTAATATTTTTTTAAAATAAGATTGTAACTGCAGAAGTGTCCTTCCCAGTGGCTTGTGACTTTTGGGGTTGTCTTGGGTCTACTAGTGTCCAGAAGAAGTGAAGCAATTCCATGGGATTGTTGATGCTGCTCGTGAATTCTCCTTCTGCTGGAATGGATTGGTTAATTTAATTGGAGCAGAGGCGTGTACATTCTGTTTTTGTTTTGTTTGCTATGTTGTAGCATGTGGCGGGCACTTTTAGTGGGGCTGTTTTCTTGTGTTCATTTTTTATGCATGCCAATGCTTGCTGGTTCTCTTTTGCTGTATTTTGAGGATCCTTTTCCTCTGTACTCTTTGTACCAACATATTTCTATTATCAATAATATTTATCTTTTCTAAAAAAAAAAAAAAGATTGTAATATTTTTCGTCGGAATTTTAGTGTAGTGTCACAATCACAAGTCAAAGTCTACCCCTGTGAGAGTACTACAAGTCATGGAAGAGATCTTCAAGGAAATAATCTCCTTTAATTTAGCTCTAGTCGCACACCTCCCATTCACTCATAGATTCGATGTCTAGATAAAATTAACTGAAATCTAACTATGCAAATCAAACAAATCGGCAACATGAAAAAGATTCGGAGTGTAATATAAAGAGGCCAATCAAAAGGCTAACAGAATCGAGTTTCTTAAGAGGTGATCCCAATCTTTTTCACTTGCGAGCTATCTTACAAATTTAACTTTTGGCACATTCCCTCTCTCCATTCATTATTGGAACAATTGAAAGGATAGTAATGTTGTCAATACCCTCATTCTCTTACTCATCCCAATACCTTACCCTCATTCTCTTACTCAAATATTATATTTCACACGATTAGAGAGGTATTTTTATCGCTTATTCAGCATACTTGTTCTTTGCTCATTTATCATATATCACTAATTGATAGAAAGCTGTAAAAGTTCACCATAGCATGGCTATCAAAATTCAACACAAAAAATTCTGTAGGCATGAATAAAAATCCTACCAGACTCATTCAAGTACACAAACTGTTTAATTCATTCAATTAATTATATGCATGTCAAAAAAGTTCTAGAACACATAAGCATATCAGATAACATTTGTTGAGCATCTAAATCAAGGGTGCACGTGTCAAGTGTACTCCAAACTGGCTCAAATCCTCAATTAATTGAAAGTCTCCCCTCCTCAATTAATTCTCAACTCATAGAAAGGGCCGGGAGACATAAGAACTAATTTTATGCTCTCACCAAGTGGAAAACAGTAGACTATAAAATGTGTTATATTCTCGTGAGTGATAATCGTTGCTTCGGTCTCATTATTAAGGGATGAGATGAACAGCAATCACATTCTTATAATTTAAGTTTAAGTTTCATCCTTAATATTCATGTTTCGTGTCTCTTTAGTTTAGGTCTATACAAACACATGATAAATTCATCAAAATTTGTCATATCGCATGACGTACCAAATCGATTTACGACAATATCATTATTCAAAAGTATAAAGATTTTATCTTCAAGTTATCTACTTTTTTGGTCCCAATCCAGTTTCGTTTTGGACTCTCGTCCAATACAATTAGAAACGTTCGAAAAACAATGAAACAAAACAATTGAAACCAAAGAATACGGGGAAAATGATGATTTGTCTGTTTTCTTTGAAGCATTTTGTCTGTAGATATATATACAAAGAAGTGAAAAATGGGGAGTGTGGTAGGGGCGTGGAGCAAACAGACAGTTAGGCCTGCCAAGTCTGTTAAGTAACATGGTTTCTTGCTTTAAAAAAAAACCATAACGGTTAACTCTCCCAAAATTTAATATAGCAATTTAACGTTTTGTTGGAGACTTCTCCATAGACTAATAAGAGATGAGTTCATTCGTGTAAATTTCACGTTTTAAATTCCAATTTCGAACGTGAAAAATGTGTTGAGAACTATCATAATAATTAGAAATATAACTACAATAGTCCTTATAAATGATAGAGCAAATATCACCTTCAATTTAGTTTTTAAAGTAAATAATTAACTCTCACATTGACAAATAAGCTTCATGCACATTTACGTCTAAGCGAAAAATAGTACGAGTAAGATTGAATCAAGAGCTCATTAGAAAATTAACGGGCAATAAATCGTGTGCACCTGAACAGTACAGACACTTATTGACACTTTTTTTTCTCTCTATCTCTTTCTTTTAATTACATCACATCATATACCACACTTATCACTTATCTCTCATCTCTTCCTATCTTTCTCTAGTGGTATAGACCATTTAAATGTCTACCGATCTTTATTGAAAATTAAGGAAGGGAAGTTGTACATGCATGTGTATGTTTGTGCATGGGAGTGGAGTGGTGGGGTCAAAGGTTGCCGTGTTATGAACCATAATGGATGCACATACACTTACTTACATGGAATCAACGTCAATCATTTTTGCTATCAGATGCTTGCGGTCGGCACCAGAATCCTTATGGCCACCTCACACATATGCGGGTCCCATCCCTTTCCCTTACACTTGTCTACTACGGAATATATACTCTACGTGCTCAATTTTCAATGGATGTGGACACTAGCTGCCACCATGAAATTTCCAAAACGCCAAACCCAGCTCAACCCACCACTCACTACTTCATGGATAAATTAAAGATGGCTAGCCTAGATACCTCAATCTCTACATTTTAAAAAGGATCACAGAAATAAAGAGAGAATTCGAAGAAATGAGTAATGATGAAGATAATGGGAGGTGTAGCTATATTAATTGCAGGTCTGAAAATTAGTATTGTCTTTCCATACATCTTCCTACCTAATAATTAGTTTTCAATCTTTCATCATTAACTTCCATTCCAACCAAATAGCAAGTTTGTTCTATCATTTTCTACTCCAAAAATGTATTTGTTTTAACTTTTGTGATGTTGATTATTAGGTAAAGGATGTTATGGCTGCATTCAAAATAAGGAAAGGGGACAAATAAGTGTAGCATAATTAGTAGATAGTTGAGTTTTTAAAATATTTAATCCAGCATTTGATTCTTAGGCGGTGTGTATAGAGAAATATATATTGGCAGAGATCTACCCACTTAACATGATTTATTAGGCTTGAGAGATAATTCATAGTCATCAGTTGTGAGATAGATTTGGGAAAAAAAAACCAAAAAATAATAAGGAAAGGGGGAAGAACGTGACGAAAATGAATAAAAGAAGAAGGGTCACTTCATGGTATCCGTAGAGAAAATTGCTTGGTTTGGAATTGTAGGATAATATCATTCACTTTTTTTTCCCTTAAATCTTTTAGTCACTTTTAAACCAATATGTCATAAAAGAGTAATAATTCACTTAGACTCTTCTTTTTCTAACATTTTTTTTTTCTTCCAATCCCATTTACTTGTCTTCTCTTCACATTTTATTAAGATGGCGGTAGAACTAATACGTGAACAAACTAGTATTATTCGTCATAAAGTATTTTTAATGGACAGCGACAGAAAGAGAAATTAATTAGCATAGGATGCTCCCAAAATATCACGTAGGATTATACTCATAACAAAATACTAAAATCTCAATAACCGGGCCAATTAAGTTCCTCCAACCCCAAGATTTGTAAGATAAAAGTAAAATTAATTCATACCATATGACACTTATAAAATAAGAGAATCAAATTTTAGAGAGTGCAATACAGTATAGCACAAAAATACAGGTTTAATTTGTTTGCACCAAAATATTGGATATTTTATAACGGCTAGAAAACATTTTTGTCGGTATAAGAAGTTAGCCAAGGATGAAAGGAAGTTAGCTGTAGTTGAGTTAAATTGACTAGTTGAAAGGAAGCAGATTTGCATCGGGAAGAGATTTTTGAACAAGTAATCAAACTTGGGTCGAGAGGGGATAATATTAATTCAGAATCTAGGGTTTGGTACATTTAAAATTGAAAGTGGGATAATTCTTTAATAATAGAAATAACTGTTACAAGTGTGTGACCAACCGATACTCAAAGAAAACCAAGTCCTCAAGCGGACTAGAAGTGAGAGGCACAAATCATACCATGAAAGTGGATGGAAGTGGTATCATGCGGTGGCTGATGCTGTTGATAGGATTAGAAATCCTAATCAAGGTTAATTCGGCACAGGTTAAAGCGTGTTAGAGAGAAGTTAGAGGAAACAAGTAAAACTGTGAGTAAAACGCATTTTTCTGATTATTCAATTATTCAAAAAGAAGTACAATTTATAAAAGAAAATAACATCTAGACTAATTAGGAGCATAATATATGAACTGAATATCTATACTAGGAAGGAAATAACAACTCTAAACTAATTAGGAAAAAAATAACAGAATATCTAAATTGTCTAGAAATAAAATAACTTAAGTAAATAAACTAGATAATATTTAGAAATAAATGCTCTCTTGAAACTATAAAAGTGGCACATAAATAGAAACAGAACGGAAGGAGTAGTATGTTTTATTATTAAAAAAAATGGGACAACCTCTTCGGACGTAACTCCATGATTAGAGATTTCGTCTGCCCAATTATTTTTCAACTAAAATGTCAAGTAAACGTAAGGCATTTAAATTGTCTTTCTTTAGTAAAGATGAACTTATTATCACTTTTGTCTGAAAACAGTCACCTAGTTGATTATTTAAAAATATTAATGAAAACGATATATGTTGACCATGCATATCTATCTATATATAATTGAAGATTCAACTCCATCCCACAAATACATTGAAAATGAAAGCAAACACACTTTTGTTTTTCCACCCCAAAAAACAAGGATATAAGAGAAAATAAACGTTCTATGTGTGTGTTTTATGAAAGAGTATTTAACACTTGTCCAAAATCTTACGAGTCCGCAAAGAAGGTTGAATTATGGCAAAATAAGAGAAAAAATAGGATGTGGAAATGGGACACAGGAAATATTTGATCATGACCCAAGAGTTAGATGTGTTGTTTGTTACACAGGATGTCATGTAATGTAACTGTGAAACTAGTATCTATGGTTTAAGTTTTGAAGATGAGAGTTTTACTTGTATATATGTTTATGTAGTTGTTGATGGCCGTATAATAATTCTAAATTATTATTAATGTTTTCTAAAAAAATAACACACTCTTTTAGACATTCTTTCACATATTTTTAAATTTTTAAGTGAATCATATAAGTAGAGAAATATTTTTAAGTGAGTAATATCAATTGATAATAGAAAAGGCTTAAATATGTTTTGGATCCCTAACATTTGAAAGGAAATCAAATTGAGTCACTGAAAAAAATTTCTTTGAAATGTCATCTCTAATAAAAAAAAATCAAATTAAGTCATTTTTACCAATTTAAACTGATTAGTCACGTAAATATCCCTGTCATTATTTCCACGTGGCTTTTACTCATTTTTTAATTCCATGTCAACCCCCTCTTTCCCACTCCAACTGCCCCACTCTCCTCTTTTCCCTCTCCCTTTCCTGAAAACCCTAATCTTTCTTTCTCCCAAAACCAGCAGCTGCCGCCGCCGCCCATTACCTTCCTTGACCTCCTCTTCGAAATCCGCCACCACCATTACCTTCCCTGACCTCTGTCCCACCCCTCATCTCTGAATCCGACCGCCACCATTTCTTTCTTCTTTTCAACCCCAACCTTCGATATTCTCCCTTCGTTCACCATCGACCTGTTGATGCCATGGGCCATGGTAGGAGTTATGGGAAAGGAAGAGCGTGTGGGCATGGAGGATTTGGGACATGGGCATGCTCGCAGCAGCAAATTTTCCAGTCCATTTCAGAAATCAACAGAACAAATTTTCCAATCTATTTCACATCAGCTCACAGCAGCAAAGATCTCAACAATTTGGGACATGGGCATGGAGGGTCTTGGGAGGTGGCCTTCGACGGAGGAGGATGGCGAGGAGCGGCCATCGCGGCGGCTAAGGAAGACGGGGAAGTGGGGGCAGTCGAGCATGGTGAGGAGGTTAGAGGTGGCAGCAGCGAGGATGTCGGCGCAGGAGACGGTGTTGGGGCAGGCGGTCTTGGCGTGGACGACAAGGTCGAAGGCGTCGCCGGGGAGGGAGAGGTTGATGTCGGCGTCGCGCTAGGCTTTGTTGAAGGAGGTGGAGGAGAGGAGGATGGAGGCGTTGCAGCCGTTGGGGAGGAGGCAGTGTGGAGGAAGAGGCGGAGGCTAAGTTTGACAGAAAGAAGGTGGTGGGGGTGGTGTTCTGCTTGTGGATCACGATCTGAGAAAAGGAAGGTTTGATTAAAAGATTTTTTTTAATTTTAAAATAGGCTTAAAAGTCCATGTGGTCACTAGACTGTTGACTGGTCAAAAGAACTTAATTTGATTAAAATAAAATTTGTTAGGGATGACATTTTAGAGGAAATTTTTTTCAGGGATCCAATTTGATTCCCTTTCAAATATTAGGGACCCCGAACATATTTAAGTCATAATTTTAACTTAGAGAAGCAACTAGAAATTAATAAATAATAAAAATGCTTATAAAAAAACTAATATGTTTTTAAAATCAATATTTTTACATTTATAAATTAATATATTATAAATTACCAAAAAAGATAAATATAATGAATAAAATATGATAAAAAGTCAGAATTGGGTTATAGATCATATTTTGCTGACGAGCCAAACAATGATTTATAGTATTGGATATTATTAATTATCCCAATCATGTCTCCTTATTATACCAACCAATTAAACGGATCCTACAAGTAAAATGTTTCTTCGAGTTTTTACAACATAAAGGAATTTTACATAGGAAAATAAGGTAATATATGCATATATATATACACGGAAATCCTTGATTATTAATATAGTGAAAAGGTTCATATTTCTATTTTATAAATAAAAATATATTTATTTTAAAAAATTATATAAGCTGAAATAGTTTAATATAGAATTTTAGAGCATGCATGAAATACAAATTTATTAATTAACTGCAATATTAATTTTTATGTGTGAATAAATTATAATCATATAAAACATAATTTTCAATTCCTTCCACATTTAAATAAATAAATAGATATTAAATATATATGATGATGTATGATTTTTTTTAAGTTAGAGATATAATTAGAAAAATGTTTACATGGCTTAAAACAAAACTCACTATAGTTGCGTGGACCGATATAAATAATCATCTGAGAGAGTTGGTGGTGTTGGAATCTAATTCCCTATCTGTTTTGACAGGTTTGTCCTGCTTTTTTGCTTATTTTCATGCCAAAAGCTTACCACTTAATTTTGCGAAATTATAGTTGTAAAGGCACCAAAATTGCAGCCTTAATCCCTTGTCCTCTCTCTGTCTAATGTGTGAGAGTATGGAGGCCACACACAGAGAGAAAAAAGAGAGAAGAAAAAGTGGTACAAATGAAGCTACAAAGGGAGCCATGCACGTGCATGAGAAATACAGATCAGAAAAGAAGATGAGAGTGGGACCTCATTGCATCACTAAATGCATCCTTGTCGAGGGGTCGTCAAAAAGCAAACAAAGACTGCAAATGAAAGAAAGGGTAGTATTACGTACCACACTACCATGTATGTGGTCTCATATGAGATCTTAATTATCACTTAAAATTATCTTATATATGCAGTATTAATAGTCAGCACCATTTGCTTATTCATTTAATTTCATCACTCACTACTGTATTATACATTCTCCTAGTCATATACTCGTATTATTGCACATGCATTTGACATTTATTAGATTCCCATACAATATTCATATTTTGTAATACAGATATAAGAGTTAGTACATACATCATCAGACAAGTCTGACCAAATTACTCATAAGAGTGTAGAGAGAGGTGAGGAACGACGGTGGTATGGTGGTTCTTCGTGCTCTTTGGGTTGCTATGTCTTCATCTTGGTGCATCGGGAGTAGAACTTGTAAAAACACTCTGACGCTCAAATTAAAACGTGGGTAAGAAGCGAGAATGAAGATGAAGATGTGTGTACCTTACGCTTTGTGGAATCGACCTTTTATAGGGTTTTTAGTACATGATCAGACAAGTCTGGCCAAATCACTTGGAATAGTTGAGAGAGGTGGGGATCAGCGGTGGGATGGTGGTTCATAGTGCTCTGGGAAAGCTTCATCTTAGTCTTGGTGCACCTAGCGCGGAACCTGCAAAAGCATTATAACGCTCAAGTTAGAATGTGGTGAGAAGCAAGGATGAAGATAAAGATGTGTGTACCTTATGTTTTGCGGAACTGTCCTTTTATAGGGTTTGGCATTTAGGGTTTCAAGGTAGGGGCCCAAGGTTGGATAAGCTGTCATAATGGGTACGATTTACAACAATAAAGGAGATCGTCGAATTTCCTGACACACTGTTTGATCGGATGTTTACGGGTAGAGGCTTGCATACCACGCGCATGTATAAGGTCTTTGAGCGTCGTACCCATGCCTCGAGCAGAGAGTCATTGGCTTTAGGAGGAGCGTGGTGAAATTGTGAGACGTATCAACTTGCGCTCTCAGTAAGGACGAGAGGTAGAAATGCATCTAGCCGCGATGGAGATCGGTGGTAACTTTGGAAGTAATCGATACTCGTCGTTAGATGTCCTCCTAAATGAGTTCTACAGAATAAGAAACATGTTGCACGAGGGGCATTTGTCAAGAGTTGATCTGGGGTTGGTGGCACTTGCTCGTTCATTCAGGGACTTTTGTTGGAGTTCTATAGATTTTTGGTCCTTAAGGATTCAACAACTAGTTTCTCCCTAAGTCGCTTGTTGGGGTGATGACATGTAAGCGAGATCCGCGGTAGCAATTGGCAGGAGACTATTATCGAGTACTAGAACGGTGGTCCCTCAGCCCTGGGTGTACGCAAAAGCAGATGCCCTGAGATGCAGATACCTGCTCTTGGTTTTCTGGCGGTTTACAATATCCAGTGAACACACTTGTTACCGGTACTGGAAAAATAGTCTCTCAACTCTAAGTACGCGCAAAAGCGAAACCGATAAGTATGAAGACTTGCTTCTAGAGAGCAGTGATTTTCAAGTATGGGTTGAAGATCGTTTGCTGGGTATAGAAACAGGGTGTGGGAACATTAAAAATTAAAAATTTTAACTAGAACATTTTGGATTTTGTTAAGGTCTCACATTGACCAAAGATATGCCAAGATAGTCCATATAAATGATAGTGGAACACTCATCTCTAAGATTATTTTTGGGGTAGAGTTAGGACCAACCAAGTTATAAGATGATATAAGGATTTTTGAATTACTGTTAGGCGGACAACGAGATGGTTCAGGAAGATCACTTCCACATTGGGCTAATGGGTGAGTGGGGTTGTTCACGTATATATATTGCTCAACCATTTCTTTTCCATCTAGTATGGGAGTATTCATACTTGTGCTCCAACACTCGCCTTCAAATGTGAATCAACTGACTAATCCTTCTACTTTTTTTACTCCACTTCATGTCTCGCTGACTTGATTGATTTTTTGTTGTTGTTGTTGTACTTGAGCATCTTCTCTTTGTGGTTGCTATATAGACTAGTTTTGTGCGAGCCTAATTGGCCTAGTTATTTATTTCTTTTGTTGTTTTTGTTTTTCTCTTTCCTTTTTTCCTTCTAGAAAAAAAAAACCAATAAAACATGTGTTATTATCTTACATTGATAATCACAGTATATCTCTTTTTCCAATTTAGTGTAGAATCTTCCCTAAATTTAATACCACCAATTGATGACAATTTAATGAGAATGACAAACTCAACAAGGTCGTATGGACCAGATCCATGTGACTCTGCCCATATGACTCTTGAGCCCACTTCAATCACAAGCACGGGCCACGGGCTACAGCAACGGTTTCCTGTAACAGTTTCTTGGCAGTTGACACTTTTTATGCCTTTATTTTTACTTTTTATTTTTATGTTTGGCCCATAAAAAAATACCTATATGTTTTTGTTTTAGCAAATACTCCTCATAAGTCTTCCTTTTTTTACAACAAAAAAGTACATAATTTTAGTACCGTGAAGGTTCAACCACGGGTTTCGAACCTTGAGATGTTAGGCAATACAATGGTGAAGTTCCATTAAAGTCATACTGGATAAAAATAAAAGCTCAAGATTTCTACCAAGTTTCCGAACATAGTTAAGGATTTATAAAGGGGCAACATAGGAAATGAAATAGGAATGCTCATCTTTGGATCATAGGCTGAGTTAGATTGTTTTTGACCCAGTTTAGTCTCTTGATTTCCTTATTTAAACAACATTAGAGGAGAAGTGTTACTGACACACTCTTTCAAAAACACTTTATCCCACACACTCCATATAATCTAAACCAGTCATATAGCTTGGAGTGCTTGCAAGAGCATTGTTCTGGTTCGAAGTAATCTCTATTATCGAGGCTTATATGTGGATCCGATGTGCCCAATTTATAATGCTAAACCAAAGTAATCTCTATTATCGAGCATTGTTCTGGTTTGTGTTTTCTTGATCAATGAAGTTCCATTTAAAAAGAAAAGTACACCATAACTTGAAATGGCAATAAGAGTATAGTAAAATGTAATAATTTCAATCACAAAAATAAAATGCCATTTATTATTTAAGATTCTAAAAAATATTAATGCGCCACTTAGTACCACTAAAACCATATAGGCCTATGGAGCTTGTGCCAAATATTATTTAAGATTCTATGCTTAAGGCCCATTGGACTTATATAGTTCGGTGGCCGCTTCACTTGCTTACCTTACCTGCCCCTCAATTTCCTACACTAAAATAATTTTTTAAAAAGTACCCCTCCTGAGTTCAGACTTGCTTAAAGTCATTTATCCATTTTCGTATTCACTTAAATTAAAAGTTCAGTAATGTATATTTTAGAAAATTACTTTTCATTTCTAAAGTCAACACTTAATTAACTAATAGTGTTGGACCAAAGTGAAAATATGCCACAATTTCATATGAACTTTGACTTAGAGTTTAAATCCTGAAGTTACCACACTTGAATTTTAAAATTTTTATGATTTGTCTTCATTTCATACTCCCTGTTGCTTCACTGTCAACATTATATATATGTCCTAGTTTATTAAGCACATATTATAAAAGAAGTATTGCATTAAAGAAAAAACTATTTTTTCTATGGTTCATGTTTGGGGGAAGGGGAAAATGTCGACCAGTTTGTGAGGTGCAGAAGAATTTTAGTCAACTAATTTTGTTGTGTCGCTTATTCATGTATCTCGAGCTTTAATTAACCCTTTGCTAAAGCAATCATGCCACACCACCGTGGACATGCTTAGCTAGAATAATGATCTCATCACAATTTAAAATAATAATACCATATTTTTTTATACAATTTGTGGTATTTTTTATTATTTTAATATATCTCTACCTTATAGTTAACTACTATAGTGATCAGGTGCTTAGGAGAGTGTTTTGCGCAGATGGAAACAATGGTCAGAAGGACAATCTTCGAGTGACTCTGTCGTAGCGAAACTTCGAAGGGGGTTTGCTATTACACTCTGAAGCCCAAGTTTGAGAATTGGCCGAGTGATGAGCAATGATGAAAAGTAGAAGTGTGTGTACCTGATATGATTTCTCTCTGCCTTTTATATGGTCAAGCTTGAGGAGTACAATGTCAAGTTGCATGGGGACGTAAGTCGAGGTACGATAGAGAAACCAAATAACCGTATGATTATTTGACACATGAAACTTAGCGTTGTTGAACGAGTAAATGCATAGGAGTTTTGTGTGTTATGCATGCTCTTGGAGTGTCGCGACTTCTTCTTGGACAGAGAATTGTTGACCTCACGAGCTTCGTCAAGAGGGGGAGTGTCCTGATGCCAAATGTGCGAAGTTACTTTCTAGTCGGTGGTGATTTTGTAGACGATCGTGTCTCCTCAAGATCGGTGATAAGAGTGTTGGGTGTACCCAAGGTATGCGAGAGTGTAGTTGCTCAAGTGTTTGTATAGTCGACGCAGACAAACACATTCAAAAAGCAAAGATTTAACGACTTCGCAGTGGATGTGGTCGGGAGTGAGGGACGAGTACCGACTATCAGAACAACTACATTACAAACAATGATATCTCTTCTAAGGCGGGACCAAACATAGCTCTAATAATTTAAAATTTATGTTCAACCTAACTTGAGGCTAAGAGCTAATTTATATGGGTGACATCTTTATAATAAGTACTTTGCCTAATTATTTTGTACCAAAGAAAAATTAATTAACTTTAAATTCTAAAATAGAAGCAAATTTATAGAAGCTCAATTTTTTTTTCAATATCTAAAACATTGCGTGTTGA
This sequence comes from Acmispon strigosus, assembly GCA_030819835.1. NCBI lineage: Eukaryota > Viridiplantae > Streptophyta > Magnoliopsida > Fabales > Fabaceae > Acmispon > Acmispon strigosus. The sequence goes on from JAUAMA010000004.1 coordinate 64,423,738, forward strand.
TATATAATGTGTGCATCATACTAATTTCATCTCACAAAGAAAGAAGAAGAGCTAGTTATATTATTCATATGATTATCTATACAATAATTTCCTCTTTAATTCTGTCTTTGTTTTTCATCTCACTCATCTAATTACTTAAAGAGGAAATTGAAAATCATCATAGGAAAAATTGTTACTTTCAAAGTTGATGATATTTTTTGTTGGTGGGTTTGTCTTTTCTTGATCCAACCTCAATTACTAATTTGAATTCTAAACAAGTAAATTAATACAGTGGACCCAACACATGGACAACCACCCGAGGCTGATTTCACATGGAATCATGCTCAATTTCCAATTTTCCAGCTATTATGGAAAGAACCATTTTATTCCAGAATTCAAAGTCATCTTGTTTTCTTCCTGTTAAATTATTCAAATTCAAATTATGAACGTTATGTATTGTAAGCACTAACTAGCACTCACTACTAAGCAAGGCTTTTCAACGTGTAAGGTTGTGAGGGGTTGATTTGGTAAGTCCTCCATTTTTAAATTTCAAAAGGAGCTGAGCTGTAGGAACTTTCCGCCGAATCGCGTGATAACAACGACATCATTTGTTTTTTTTTTGCCAAAAGTTTTGAGACACCTTAACCCGTTTGCGACGCACACCGTTTTCAACTTTGTCACTTATCAATTTGATTAAGACATCCTCCTAAGCCAACAATACGTTTCGAAATCATTCTACACTTCATAATGAAGCTAAGGATGTGAATAGCTTATGAGTACTAAAGTACCCAAAGTTAGTAATAAGAAAATAGAGATTAATTCAATAAAGACTAAATTGAGGACTTTCACTCTCAAAATGAGGTTTAATTAGTATTTTGGTACTGGGTTGGATCTTTCAAGACAAACTAGAAGTGCTACTAACAATTTTTTTTAACACAGCATTTTCACACACTTTCTATAATCGGTCTAGTCAACTCATTTACTTCATCAATGAACTATTTTTAATAATGTGTGAAACTTAAATTAAACACATGGTTTATACTTAAAAGTTTTTCAAAATAGTCCGCTACTAACATAGTATAATACAAAATGGAAAAGAAAATGGTTGTTTAAGTTACTCATGAGGATTATTTAATCACGTCCTTAGTAAATTAATGACATTTAAGATAAATGTGTTAGAACATTTTTAATTTTTTTATAAATAAGTTTATTGTTCCACTAGAGTGAAGTTAAATAACTCTCTCATGGGTAATCAGGCGGGTTAACACAGTAGTTCAGCACTTCGTCTCTTAAGTAAGTGGTTAAGGGTTCAAATTTCAACTCTTGTTAATTGGAAAAAAAATCCATTGATCAGCCCCTACGCTTAATGCGTTGACTATGAGGCGAAAATTTTCCTATTTGCAATCTAATCCTCTAAAGTTAACTCATCAAGTGTCCAAACTCATGCATTCAAGGTTCGGAAACTCCAATTCACATAAACTCCTTAGAAAAATAAGATGAGATAATAACATCAGAGCGAGAAAAACAATTATTCCTACACCGGAATGCAACAAACAATTAATGAAGACTAATAATGAGAAGTGGAGCAGATTACTCATTGAATTAATGGGCGTATAATGAAGGCTATAATTAAGGATTTATAAAGGGGCAACATAGGAAATGAAACAGGAATGCTCATCCTTGGATCATAGGTTGATTTAGATTGTTTTTGACCTAGTTTAGTCTCTTAATTTCCTTATTTAAACAACATTAGAGGAGAAGTGTTACTGACACACTCTTTCAAAAACACTTTGTCCCACACACTCCATATGATCTAAACCGGTCATATAGCTTGGAGTGCTTGCAAGAGTGTTGTTTTTCCTTAATCAAGAAAAAAAAAAACTCTCATAGGTAATGTAGACAACCTAAAAGAAAAATATAACTTGTTGAGGCAAAAAAATTCTTATGGGTGACGAAGGGTAGGAAAAAGGTGAAATTCTTGGCAATAATTTCCACAGCCTCTTCAAGCAATTCAAAATTTGTACACCACTTTCCTAACCGTGTAAGTATGAAGTATTGACAATCCCTTCTTTTGTTAACTTGGAAGTCTCAATATTACAACTGTCATTTGAAATTTGCCTTAGAACATGCTATCTTGTTGTTTACTTATTAACCCTCTAAATTTCAGTATTCACTTGTACAGACATTTTTCCTACCATAGTAGCCATAAGTTTAAACGTCTTTTTCTTTTCAGAACTTTAGTAAATGTGTGATAGTGAGGTCTCAATTTCTATTGCCTCATACAAATTAATTACCTACTAGTCCAATGCTACAATGTTCATCTATCTTTTTTCTTCCAATCTCTGTCTCTAATCCCATCAATGCCCCCCACCCCACCAAAAAAAGTATATATTTTTCAGATTTTAGAGGACACTATTCAAAATTAACCAATTATGAATAGAGAAGCAAATAAGCATGGGAAAAGAAACAAACGACACAGCTGAGTGCATATGATCAACTTGCGCATACTAGGATACCAAAGTGGATAAGCATGCGAAATGATACCTGATATATCTAAAACAAAGGATTGAATCATTGATGTTTTTATATTAATAAAACTAATTGGTAGCAAATAACTTTCATTCACATGAATGATTAACTGGTTAAGGTCCTAATGACACAGCAAGATGGGGAATGGACAAGAACACATTGCCCCACCAAGTCCTTTCTTCTATAATGGCATCTAAGAGCATGTTAGTTTGCATTCAATTACTTGGCATGCCATTCACAAATTTAGTTGTATAATCATTGACCATCACAGTGCATGTTTGGATATGCTCTCAAGCACATTTTATGAGAAGCTGCAACTGCTAGCTTTAATTTTGAAACGAGTTCTTAATAGCATGTTTAGATCAATTTCTCTTTCTCAGAATCAATTCTCAAATTCTCAAATGTAGAAGCTACTCACAGAAGAATAATTGATTCTGACTCCAGAAACAGTGTTAGAATGATTTACAAGCATGCACTAAATGCGCTTCCAATAAAAAACACTAACAGTCATTCTTCAAACGATAAAAAATACTAGAGGGAGCAAAAAACAGAACCAAAAGCTGTGTAAAACACTCAAATTTAACACTGAGGTGATTAAGAGAAAAGTAATTAACATATGAGGGAGGGGGGGGGGGGGAGATTTATAGAGGCCTCTAGTAGTTTGAAAATCTAATGTACCATGGAAGCTTTCTCAACTGGTTTGAATGTTGTAGGAGAAGATGCCAGTGGAAGAACCTGTGATGAGCTTGAAGAAAAGTATGGTAGATGTTGTTGAAGCTTTACCTGCTCTCTCTCTTTGCTGTTGACGAATCTAAGCAAGGACCGGTTACTGTTATCGGTTACTGATGTTGAGTTAGGGGAATCTTTAGCCTCAGATTCTGGTACGGAAACATGGTTTGTTTTTGCTTTTCTCTGAGCTTCCTCAACCAATCTTCTAAGCAACTTCTCCTCTGCATCCCTCAAGAACTTGAATTTTGGAGGTGGTGAATTAGATCTAAATCTGCTGAGCTCTGACTCCACTGATGATTCAAAGAGAGGATTGAACCCTTGGTGCTTGAAAGAATCAAGACCATCCAAAGAACACCTCAAAGGTGAGGAAGCCATTGGATTGAGAAAAGGGGTATCAATTGTTGCTACAATAAGATCACTCAGGCTCCTTGTTCTTGACCCTTTTCTGCTCCTACCATCTTCAGAATCCAAATCTTCTTTGCTTTCCTCTTTGATTGTGAACAAAAACCTTGGAGGACCAGCCAGGTTGTGCAGCCTCATCAACTCACACTCCACCCCTTCTTCTCCAAAATTCTTCAGCCCAACAACATCCTTACCTAACTCCAAATCTGGTTCATGACCTTTGTCTTCTGGGTCACTGCTCCTCACACTCACTGAATTGGTGGTAGATGGTGCCTTCCAACAAACTCCATAAAGCAACCGCTTTGCATCATTACCATGATCTTCTTCAGTTTCTGTATGGGTTCTTCTTTTCTTCCACCACAACAAATAGCAAAGCTCTGCAACCAGAGCCACAACAAAGCACCCAAAGGCAACACTTAAACCAATAACTAACCCACTCAACATGTCTCCTTTTCTTTCATACCTTCATCTCAAACTACTCCATGTAAACCAAAACAAGTCCCAAACCCAATTCCAAAACTATGGCAATTTGAAAGCTAACAACTTCCACTGATATTAAAGAAGCTCTGCTTAGACACTGAGGCAAAATATATTATGGCTTAAACTATACCACAAGAGGAAGGAGCAATGGTCTTCTAATAAAGGCAATACCTTCAATAATGAAACTCACGTTCTAAACTGTTTTAATCTCAAACTCACGCTTAGAAGCAGACACTTTAGGAAAATTCTTCTAGGGAGGAAAAAGCCTTGCCTTGTAAGCTCAAGTAAGATATCATGTCATACATACATACATGTCCTAGTATAAGACCCTCACGCATAAAACTTGTTGAAAACTAGTAAAGACCAAAAGCATAGCTTATATAAATCAGAAATTTTACCGTCTAAGGAACAGAAATTGGTTTGGACATTGGTTCGAACAGTTGGTGGGCTCCTATTGTGATGTGTTGTGTGATATAGAATTTGGATGTGGTAAGTGTGTGAATATATGGTTGGAAAGCACAGTGCACATGGGGTTGCAAATGGGTGGGTGTTATTATTGTCAAAGCATACATAAACAATAATTTCACAAAATTAAAAAATCAATCTTTTTTTTACAAGTGTCCACAACCAACAGACATGAGACTTAAATCACATTAAGTGGTCTCCTAACAAATGTTTATTCATACGCATTATTCTGGATTGTACCCTAAACTAAATACTTAAGAAACTCAACTATCTACCGGTTATATTATATCTTGTTAATAATCCCTTAACATGAGAGGTTTGGTGTAAACAAAATAAAGAAGAAAAACAACTTTATAAGGGAAAAAGTAAAGCTTGTTTTTGTATAAGTTCAATTCAGTGAATATCACCCGGTAATCAAAGCACAATATCATATCCACGTAATATGATGTGGTTAGACATATAGGATACTGCCATGAAACCCAACACCACCGTCACTCATGAAGATGGGCATAACATGGTGGAATAAAGCCAAAAGAGCATCTAGTTAAAATGAGTCAGTGTGTGAGTGAAAGGATCACTTTTGTTTCCTCTTTAATTGTTTCATTTGATGATAAATTAAGAATCTCCGTCAATTATCACATTCCTTACCTCAAAGGATATCAAACTTTCAAGGACAAACCTTCCTTCACACTTCAAAAGAGAATATAGAGAAATGGGAGGATATCATATGAAAAGAAGAAATAAATCTGAGAAAATAACTGGAAATGAGATTGAAAAAAAGGTGTAATATAAATGAATCAAAACTCTACTATCAATAAACTTTATGTACCTAAGAGCATTATATTGACATTTGCTTATTTGAGTTGCTTGGCAATATTTTTGTGAGCTTAAAATGTCTCATAAGAGTTAAACTAAGCAACTCTTCTAGTTTTTAGTAATTAATTGAATTCAGTTTTTTTTTTTTGGATTAAATTAAAAAATAATTCAATTATTTTATAATATAAATTTAAAATTTGGGTTTTTTCAATTAAAAATTAACATTATTTTGAAAGGAAATTAAATTTAATGCAGTATGTTTAAAACAATATTAAAATGTACAACTCTTCTATATTAATTGCATGTTGAACCATACATTTTTTTTAGTGTTCAACTGTTTATATTGTGGTTTAAGAGAAAAAAATGATATTATTTTAAGAGTTTAATTTTAATACACTGACAGTGTAAAGAAGTTTTACACATGAATTCAATTAGAATTCATTAATTTGCCATGTGATAATTAAAATTGAGTTTAAAATTATTTTAAAAGAATAATAGAGAGATGTAATTAGATGCATGTGTAAAAAAATTTACACTACCAATCTATTAAAATTAAATTCTTATTCTATTTTAAAGAAGGTTTGGTTGCTAATAGAAGTACTAAACTTTAATTTTTTTAAAACAAAACTTATTATTTCGTGATAAGAAACTCCGAAGTTAGCTTGAACCAAAGTTACAAAAAGCTCTAGTTTAAAAAAAAAAGTTACAAAAAGCTTCTTTAAAAAATGGTTACAAAAGGCTCAGTTTCAGTTTCAAAAAATAATTACGAAAAGCGCTTAAGACATTTTATTTTTTTTAATGTAGTTATTGACATTTGTTAGAGTTTCATTTTTAATTAGCCCAAGTGAAGTATATAAAAGCCCAATGTAATAGTTGTTAGGGGACCACAATGATTTGGCCACCATTACCAAGCCTGTGTGTCACATAATAATAATAATTGGTGTCGGCTGCAAATACAAATAAATATTTAAATCAGATCACATGCATGGCCCCTTATGGCGACGTTGGATTATCAAGGGTCAATTCACAATTGCCTATGATTGTTACCAATCCATGTAAGACAATTATTTCCTATTTAGTTTATTTCTCTAGTATTATTATTTTTGGAGTTTTCTACAAGGATTAAATTACAAATCCATGGCCCACCGGTAAAATATTTGTTTACACATACATTCAATTAATTTCCGTTAAATCAGAAATTATATTTTTATTTTAACAAAAATTAAAAATAAATTTAATTGTTACTCTTACATGGCACAATGTGATTGAATGTCAGTAAAAATTCATTAAACTCTTCTCTAAATGACCGAATATTATTACTTTCGGGTTTACCAACACATTTATAAGAATTTGTAAGTTAATCATTTATATTAAAAAAAAACAATTTATAATTATAAAATTGTAATATACTCCTAAAAGTGAAGGGTGCTAACTTACTCTTTCTACACTAATTTATTATAAGATTGATTTTTTTTAGTTTTTTATTTATTTATTAGACAAAGTATAACTTTATATTTATTAATTTACTCTCGAAGATTGGTTGTTAACTCCTTCTAAAAGCAAGAAAAGCAAGGTTATGCTTTGATACTTTAATATTAGTGCTAACATGAGCATTAGCACTTAATACTCATTTTGAGGTAAAAAATAAATGAAATTCTTCTTACGGCTATGATGAAAGTATTTTCACATTAACTTAATTGATATCCAATCACATACTACTATCTTCATTTCATTTAAACATTCCTTTTAATATTATATCTCTCACATACCACATTTTATTTTCATATTCACAATTATCATCAATTACTTAACCAATAACTATTGTCTTTGTTCCTTATTTTCTGGCTTTTTAAATTTGTTGCACATGTATTAAAGAAATAATATTAATGTTATGGTTTTTATCAAAATTATTCTCTAACTTTCTAATATATCATTTATCTCTCTTATTAATTCTAACTCTTCAATTTTCCTATCACTACTACTCCCTCCGTTCTTATAAATCTGTCACTATTTTTATCTTATTTTTGTTTCTAATTATCACTTTTACGATTTCAAGAGCGTATTAATTATGTTTTACCAATTCTACCCTTAGTTTAATGGTAATAGGAAATTAAAAAGTTAAAATTAAGAAGAGAGATAAAATGTATGTTAGGAAGTTAGCTAATAACTTTGATAGAAACAAATTCATTAATACAATTTCTTAATATGTGCAAAACTTTAAAGTGACAGTTATTAAATAACGGAGGGAGTAAGAAATTAAATTAAAAGTATAATTGGTATAATGTAATTAATGCTATCTCGAAATTGTAAAAGTGATAGATAAATAGGAATAAAAATAATCTCAAAATAGTGATAAATATAAAGGGACACGGGAGTATTATACTCTTTCTCTTTAGTTGAACTCAACTTTAAACAAGGGTGTTTCACTCAATTTATAACATCAATTAATGAACTCTTATACTATGTGCATAACCTTAAACGAATAGAGGGAGTAATTTAGTAGCTCATGTTACTCCCTTTGTTCCTTAATATTTATCACTAGTTTGAACATTTTTTTGTTCTCATTTATCTATCACTTTTGTGGTTTTAAGAGAATATTAATTTCTGTTTACTAACTATACTCTTATCTTAATAAATTCTTATTGGTAAAATGAGAATTGAAAAGTCAAATTTCATAAGAGATATAAATGATATATTAGGAAGTTATAAGTAATTTTAATAAAATCTAAAAACATTAATGTGTCAAAACCTTAAAGTAACAAATATATAGGAATAGGCGAAACACCATATATACTCCGTCTGTCCCATACTATAAGTCAATTTTTTTCAGATTTTTTGTCTCAATATATAAGTACTCTTTAATATCTATGAAACATTAATTACTTTTTTTTCATGTTTACCCTCATATTTAATACTCATTTTGGTTAAAAATAACTGTTTATTTAGAGGAAAAGAATTTATTTCATAATAACTGTTCACTTAGAATTCCAATGAAGCATTAATTCATGTTTTTACATATAATGCTCCTATAAGAACAATAAATGAAAAGAGATAAAAGTACACTTTAAATGTTAAAATAGGAAAACAAGTCATATGTTTTTAAAAGTTAAGAATCTCAATTGCATTTCTTAATATGTATTCATTCTGAACAGTTATTTTAAAACGGAGGGAGTATGAAAAATATAGTGCAATTTTAATATTTTTTAACTTAAAGAGAGAAATTCATGGGTAGTCTAAAAAAGGTAATAACTTTTTTTACAAATATGTTACTAGTAACTATTTTTCTTAATCCTAGTGAATTAGGTAAATTTCTCTTACTATTTGTAAATAATCCACCGAATATTAAATCAAATTGTCAAAATTTAACCAAGTGGGTTGGCGTAGTGGTTCAGCACTTTGTCCCTTAAGTAAGTGGTTGGGCTTTCGAATCCCAACTCTTGTGAATGAAAAAAACTCATTGGCCAGCTCCCTACCGCTTTGTGCGCTGACCGTGGGGCGAAGGGTTAGTCTCACGGCAATCGGTTGTTGGGATACCCTGATAAAAAAAAATTGTCAAAATTTATAGGATAGTCAATGTAACAAAACTAGAAAAATGTGCCTCAGAATCAACTAGTTGGGGAAAGCAATACCGGATATTTACTAGAGGTTGCCTTATTCTCAAGGCGTGTCCACTAGAAAATTTAAAGCTTTACGTCAAAGTTATCATTTTCTTATTTGAAATTAATTTTAGAGCAGCTTTAATAAATTTAACTTAAATTTGTGTTTGGTCGACAATGTTTCAAACAACTTTTTGCTCAATAGAATGTCAATATGAGTCTATTAATTCACAAGAAAATAAAAAACAGAATAGGAGTCTATTTTGAAGGTTCAAGTTCTTATGCACGCACCCTTCCCATTGCCCAAAAGAGCAATACTAGGGACGTTTGGGGAGTTGCTTCTTTTGAAAGAGAAGTCCCATTTTTGTTAGTAAAATGAATGTTTTGGTAAAAAGATCAATAAATTAACAAACTGTATGCACTTGGAAAGAAAAGGTTTGGATTGGACTAGAAAAAGGAACCAATGAATATAGTTGTAGGGGGACAAAGTCTCTGATGAGAAGGAGCCTCTAGGTGTAGGACCATCATGAAGTGATGTTGATGTTGTTGAACCAACCAACCATAGAATCAAAGGTTCCTTTTGTTAGTAGATTTTGGATTTGGGAAATATTTGCTAGCTTTTATGGGCACAAACAAAAGTTGAACTGTTGAAGTAGTAACTTAACAAGATAAAAAGCAGAGCATGGTACATTGCTACATCCATCGACAATCTCATGTGTCGTTACTTTCTTATGCAATTTCACTTCATAACCAACCAGGGCACATGTGTGTAAATTAATACCCATATTCCAAATGTTATGGAACCATAAAAACGTATTATTCACACACAAAAAATGCATAAAATTGAAACGGTATGTGTACAGGTTCAAATCCACAATATCTACTTAATTGGGCTTCCCAACTTAGCTGGAAATTCTACCACCGCATTATCTACCAAGAGAACAAACTGGAATTTTGATCTCGTAGGCCTTGAGATAAACTTTTAATATTAAAAATATTACAAGATTAAAAGTGAAATGAAGGGACAAGATCACTCACAAGCTTAATTAAGAGCATACAAGGAATCTAAATACACCACAAATAAGAGTTATATTGTAATCAGGTTGTTATAGAGTGAACCATAAGTGGATCAATGGTGTATTGGTAATTTTCAATGAATAAATATATCAAAAATACTGAAGTCCAAACACATAATGTCTCACATTCTCCCACAATGGTCGCTCCCATTTTCTTCCTCATCGTCATTGTCCTTGGTCGTCCTCCTTCACTATCTTCATCGGCGTCATTATTCTTGGATGGGGTGTCAACCATTGGTCGCCCCCCTCCATTTCATCGTTATTTAGGGTATCGTTGAAGTCTACGACAAAGCTCAAATTGATTAAAGTGTGAGACTTTGAGGGTCTTCTAGTAGAGAGAATGATGGTAGAATCCTTGTCTTGCAGTATCCTATATTTTATTTGTTTTTCAAAAAATAAATTCATCGTATCACTTGCTTCTCGTTCATTCCTTACTCTCTCTAGTTGAGGTGCAAGTGCAATGAGTGTAAATTATTTTGTTTCCTTTTAAAAACTAGAATGTTTTGATCTATTCCTTTCTTTAAGTGTTCTTATAAGAATAATAGTTTATTGACACTTCTTTTCCACTCAAACCTGATTTGTAAGACAAAGAATCCGGAATGAATTATTACTCTTATTATATATACGTTCACATTTAATTTCCTCTTCCTCGAGAATGAATCACTTCTTTTCATTTATTTTTTTCTTTTTATGTAACTGGTTTTCTTTCTTTTCTGATTACATCATATATATCATATCATTTATATCTTCTTTCTTCCTATTATCTCTTGAGGGAGGTGAATTATAAATGTCACGATTTGGCTATTGTAAAGTGAGAGGAGTGTCCATAATACTATTTTCCTTTCTTTAGTTTAAAATTAAAAGTTAGTAAGAATGTGTTTGTTTGAAGAGTGTTTGGGAAAAAAGAAGTAAAAGAGAGAGAAGTACCAGGAAGAGAGCTATCCACCAATATTTGGTGGTGCATTGAAATGTGAGCCAAGAAAGAACTAATATGAGAACCACCACTTTTCATCATCTCTCTGATTTAGAGAGAAAATGGCCAATTTTATTTCATTTTCTGATTTTCACGCTTTACAGACCGCCTATATGCATAAAAAATTCGCTAGAAACTATCTCATTTTAGAAATAACTATTTTTAAATTTGAAAAGCAAATCCTAATAAACAACTTTCAAAATTTACTATATTTTTCACTTTTTTTCCCTGTCCAACTTCTCACGTCTCTACCGCTCTCCTCCACTGAACAAAGTATAAAAGAATTATGTTATGAATGGACACCATATGCATGAAAGTGCAACACTAACATACGCCAGGTTGACAAAATATTTCAAGATACTTGGTAGTAATATTTTAATGAAAAAAAGAAAGGAAAAAAAAACACCGATCTCATTACCAATAAACCCAATCAGTCAATTACATAAACCCAATATTCCAGAAATTGACAAAATGTGTAACTCAGAAGTTGCATGTTAGTAGTTTCAGCCAATAACAATTAATATATACCATTAATCTCCTAAAAACCTTGTCGAGAATTAAAAAAGTCAAAGAAGGGCTGGTTTTCTGGACAACCATCTTCCTCATTGCTATCCGGAGAACCAGAAGGTGTATCAGTGGAACTATCAGCAGAAACTACTGAAGCCCCCAGAGAAGACACCTTGTCTGTTATTGTTGTTGTTTTCCCTTCCAGAATGCCAGTTGGGTGCAGAGGAAAGAGGTCCAACGTTTCTTGGTGACTGCAGTGAATGTCATGATCTGAGATTCTCTGTTGCATGTTTCCATCGTATACCAGCTGGTTATTGTAGATGCTTGACATGGGTACAACCTTCTCAGCATGATGATTCCTATTATAACCTACTGGTAGAAGCTGCACCTTCGAGTACTGTTGAGGATAAAACCCAATTTCGCTGTTTGGTTGAGGCATGCAATATGGGCCACAAAGAGCTGAAAACAAAAAGGAAAGAAAAAACCAACCTTTCAATTACCAAGGAAAGAGAGATGTAATGTAACAGTTGGAATGAACTATGAAGAATGGAGAACTATATCTGTTGAAAAAAGTGGTCTCTGCAACAAAAAATCAGAAAGCAAAAGAAATCTCTTTCCACCCATATCATGAATTGGCCAAGAAAAAGAGGGCACAGTTACTTTTAAGATGATTTGGCTTGTTTCTTTTAGAAAAATTAATATTCTTGGATCTTCAAAAGATACTTAACTTATTTTAACCTTCATCACACATGCCGAGCATATTTGCATGATGAAGAGAGCACAGATTGGTTATTCAATAATCAAATTATATTTAACATTGTTTTTTGGAAAAATGATAAAATATATAATAAAGATGGAGTAGAAGAGGTAACCAAATAAAAATAATATTTAATAATTAAAAAGCAAAAAAATAATAATATTATACAAATGGTGTATGAGAAATAACATATATAGATAAACACCGTGTTTGAAATTTTCTTTTCAAGTGAAAATAAAGTTTGGAGAGAGTTAATCGATTAAGAGAAAAAATAAGTTATCCTTTCAAAATTCTTCTAGAATTGAATAAAAGACTGGAATTAATTCTGGCAAGAAGTATTTGTAATAAACATTATGTGTTAAAATTGATTATGAGAACGATGATATATTAATGCAAACATGTTATTATAAGATATGATCAACAACAGAATAATACACGTTTTCAAAATAATAATGCATGAATGAATGGTATAAGATGTGTTTGGAGGGTTGAATAGAGTTGAAACAAACCATTTGGATAAATTGGAGGGGAGAAAAATGGCTGGGGGGGCCTATTCAGAAAGCGATTGAAGTAAGCGATATTTTCTTGCTTCTGCTTCTGTCTCTGCCTTGCCTTGTGATTCTGAAACCAGTAGAACACATTCTTCCCTTCGATGTGACCATACACCTTGAGCCTCGCAGTTATCTGCTGTATCTCTTCCGCTGTTGGAGTCTTTATTCCCTGCTTATAAAGATTCTCCAACATGCTTATTTGCTCCTTCGTAGGGTTCCACCGTGAACTCACCGGAATATTATTATTCCCACTCGAACCTCCCATTCCCATCTCCAACTCCTCCTCATTAGTATTCTCATGATGACTCTCCTCCATTTGAAGTAGTAGTAGTTGATAAGCTTTGGTTATTAATTACCACTACTGTTTTCATGGCACTCTTTTTATAGAGCGGTGTGAATGTGACCATATTCTCTCCATTCCTAAATTTTGGTTGTTTTAGATTTTCATCCTTATTTAATATTATATCTGTCACATATCATTTTTTTTTTCACATATCATAATTCTCACACGAAAATTGGTTGAGAGAGAGGCGATTAACATGCGTATTGTTTTTGGTGCAGAACATCTCTGAAAACATGGCGGTATGCGGCAGAGAGAGAAGGGGGGGGTTATAGGTTTCGTCGTCTTTGGTAGTTTTATTTACGAGAAAAAGCAATAATTGCCAAAATGGCCTTATTGAATTTGGTGCGGGTACATGGATTTAACGAGTGTGTTTAAGATTAGCGTTGATTTTCTTCACTCTCTGTGTCTCGGGAATGACAGAGAGGAACGAACGTAGGGTACGCCATTGAAGGAAAGGAAGGGTAGAAGGGTCATTGAAGGAAGGGAAAAAGACATGCGGTTGGGTTGTAAGGTGTAGGTGGTGAAGGGTAGCTTAGCTTAGGTAGGGTTATTGGGAATTGAAGTGAGAGCAGATAGGCTCAGAGGAAGTTGAAAGCTGAAACGTCTACCCTAGCTTGCTAGGGCTCTTGGCCCAGGATGAATGAATGCATGAAGGTGACTGTGTGAGCTGTGCTGTGAATTCAATCAATTTCCAATTACACATGCTTAATTACTTAGCAGTACTATAATTACAATTGATATCATGTTTGGGGATTCAAATTCACAATAGTCATCTTGACACAATAAGTGAGATCACTCGATATAAGTCATTAGATTTAAATCGAACGGTTAAATTTTCATCTTGGTGAATAAATTATTCATTTTAAAAATATGATACGTGTGATCTTTAATCAAGCAAATTGTATTTGTGACCACGTTTACAGTGTAATCAACTGCAATAAATCCAAATTTCATGTTTGGATGACAGCTTATTATCTCATAATTAGTAAGAATGAAATTATGAAGCTATTCATAAATTTCTTCTTGATTATGAATTTATAATAAGGACAAATGTAGTTTTATTCATGCGGTTTTTACTGTTGTCCAATCTTAATATGACATGAGTTGAAGAAATATACGTGTTTGGAAATACATTAAGAGGTTTTCATGCTAGGGAAGGAGAAGTGATTCTAAGAGAATCTGTTGAGAGTAGTTTTTGTGAAGCGATTAGTATCTTCGATCTAATTTATAAGAACCAAATGAGAATTGATTAGTCGTTTTTATAAGAACAAATTTAGACTATATAGTGCATTAATTTCTTTTTGACTAGAATACCCTTATTTAATTTAACTTTATCTCTCATTTCACTCTCCAAGCATTAATGAAGCATAAAAATTAAGAAAAGTGGGTTAAGGACAATTTTAAAAGTTCAATATTAATTGAGAACAAATTTAATGCACTTAACAACTTTAATTAGATTTTTAAATTGTGTAAATTAATTTTTTAAATTTTATAAATAGGACCGGAGTTAGTATTACTTTAGAAAAATTTCAACATGTAAAAGTTGAAAATCCGTACTAAATTAGGGTGTGTTTCAATAATTAACTTAATTAACCACGTAAACACTTATTTATAAGCTAATTTTATAAATTTATTCAAAAAATAACTAATAGATATGTAGAAACGCTTATTCATAAAGTTAATCTAAAAACAAGTTTACGAGTAGGTAATGCTCCCTCCGTCTCTAATTATAAGCTAACATTCACACATATATGGTGTCATTAAATATAAACTAACTTAGCAAAAGCTAATTTCTCTTTTCATATTTGCTCTTGCATTTATTGGTTTTTCAATACTATAATGAATGAAAAATTAATCCTAAATATGGGTAAATAGGGAACATTGTACAGTTTTTTTCGAAACCAATGCATCAACCACCTTTATCATTTATTTTCTTAATAAGCGTGAATTTTACAATATTAGCTTATAATTAGGGACGGAGGGAGTATACTGTTTCTATAATCTTACTGCTCAAACATGTGGGTAAATGTTTATACTATAAGATAAACTCAATTATTTGTCATTTTAATGTGTTAGCACATGTATTAAGAAACTGTATTAATGTTATCATTTTTATTAAATTTATAACTAACTTCTTAATATATTCTTTATCAGTCTTTTTAATTTCGACTATTCGATTTTCCTACCACATTTAATAATTGTATTAAGTTAATGGTACAGTAGATAAAATATATTTAATGTACGTAACTTCCTAAAATTATTAAAGTGAAAGTTAAATACAAATTAAGATTCTCAAAAGTTATGATAAACCAATATGTTCTAACACGGTTGGTAGATAACTGGGTTTATTAAGCATTTAATCAGAATTCAACTCCTAACCAATGTGTATAAGAAGTATCTATTGGAAGATACTTACCTATTTATTATGATCTCTAAGTTAGACTTGAGATGATTAGTTTCATAGTTGTCAACTGTGAGTATATTTTAGTAATGAAAAAAATTGTAATAGGAATTAGAGCATGTTTGGCACTGTGTTCAATTTTCATAGCTTTGTTTGTCTGCTAGAGAAATTGTAACATGGCCCAGTAGTAGTGGTCCAGTTTGATATATATATTCTTTTTTACCCTAGCTACTGTCCTACAATTAACATGATTGCGACCCGCCATGAACTCCAAGAGAAAAAGAAACAAAATGTCATGCATGATTTACGTATAGCTGATAGTTATTAGTTTACATTCAATAGTCAAACATAATAGTTCTGGCTTGACGACTTTCTGTCATATCTAAGCATGCATAAACAAAAAGTAATGCAGTTTATTACTATCTATTGATGTATTTGGTTTCACTGTAACGATACCATTAAGGTGATCACAGTGGTCACTGAATGGCTTCTCAGTAGCCCAGTTTTCTCTAGAAGAAACAAAGAAAGAAAGAAAGAAGTACTTTAATAAATATAAAGACATCTTGAATCAGTGCAGTAAAATTAACCCGAAAGTACCGAAACAACATTAAAAGTACAACCAAAAATCTAGTGCCAAATAATCATCTAGCGGATAATTTATTAGCTTCTAGCTACATGACTTATAAATTATAAGAAATAAAAATATACGAGATCGATTTTTAATATTTACTAGTATTGTTCTTTACTTCTGTTGTAAATTATGACTCTTGGAGAGTCAAACATCCACGCTTGAGGTTGAGGTTGAGGATTGATAAATTATCGGCGTGTCAAAAACAACAGAAAGGAGACAACTGATATCGTCAAGGTTGTGAGATCAGTATCTTTTTATCGAAGTTGATGAAGAAAAGTTGCCCACACAGACATATAGGGCACACAGTTGAGTAGAGTCACTTTTGAAATATAGTATTTTCTCCCTTTCTTTTTTATAAGAATTATATTGAAAAGTGTTGTTTTTCTAGAATTGACTTAAAATTTGTAGTGCATTAATTATTTTTTAACAAATTTACCCTTGCTTAATTAGATTTTTTCTCTCTTTCCACTATATAATGCATTAATGATCAATAAAAATTTTAAAAAGTAAGTTGGGACAATTTTAGAAAATTGATGTAAATTGAGAACAAATCAAAATCTAACAACCATCTTAACTACTTTTCTTAAGGGGTGTGCAATAGTTGTTTGGCTCTTATAAAAAGGAACAAGGGACTATTTATTTTAACTTTTGCTCTATTTTCAAATATATATAGTTTTACAATTTGTAAAGCATTTTATCTCACTTTTTTCACAAATATCTTCATTTTATATTATATTTCTCACTAACCATCTTATTTTTTCACCTATTACAATTCTCATCAATTACTCAACCAATAATTTCACTCTCTCTTTTTAATAGAACGTAATTTTAAATAAAGACATTTCAGTCAAGTTAAATTATATCATCAATTATTAAATTTTTCAACTGTATGCATGACCTTAAATAAGATATATTTTAAAAATGAGAAGTATTCATAAAACACTTTTTTTTAAATCATTTATCTTTCTACATTTTTTTTCATATCACATTATCGGTGATTGATAGATATAAAGTTTGGCAAAATAAGATGTGATAGTGACGTGAGACTGTAAGAGAATAATGTAAAATTCTTCTTATACAAAGGATAATGTCTTCCCAGTTAATGTTTGGTTGTATATATTTGATTCTATATAGATGAAGTTTTTCAATTTGAATATTATGTATTAAAAAACCATTTATTTTATGGGTTGTTTAAACTCGCTATATAATACTATTTCCATTCCTATTTATAAGAATTAAAAAATTAATTCACATAGTTAAGTGCATTAAATTTGTTCTCAATTATATTAAATTTTCAAAATTGTCTTTAACTCATTTTTCTTAATTTCTATGCATTATTAATGCTTAAGAGAGTGAAAAGAGAAAAAAAATTCAATTAAATAAGAGTTCTTAATCAAAAAGTAATTAATGCATCATCACTATCTTCAAGTTGATCTTATAAAAAGGACTAAAATAAACCTCTCTTGTAGTTCTTGTAGGACCGAATGTAGTAATAATAATAATAATACTCCATCCGTCTTTTTATAATAGTCACTTTAAGGTTTTGCACGTATATTAAGAAATAACATTAATGTTATTATTTTTATCAAAATTACTACTTAATTTCCTAATATACTTTTTAGGTCTCTTTTTAATTTTAATTTTGACTCTTCAATTTTTCTATCACCAGTAAATTAAATATATAATTGATAAAATATAATCAATACTTTCTTGAACTTTGTAAAGTGACATATAATTAAAAAAAATGACAAATAAATAAAAACAGAGAGAATAATAAAAATGTGGGCAAGCTTGGAAAACGTTAGATTTACGTAAGAATTGATTTTATATGAGTATTTGACAGAATCAGAATGTACGTTTTGCAAGTTAAGTAAGCTGAAAAGTTGAAAAGCATCCTTAAATGAAGGAAAACGAACAAGGAGCAGACACATTTAGTGCATTACAGTCGAAACCTAAATGTAACCAGATAAAAGAATGCAATGGGTCGAGAAGAAGTGCACGAAAGTGCATGTGAAGATGCGTGGTGAGATAGATGACACGAGTTAAGCTGGTAGTGGTTAATTTGGCGCATGCAGATTATAAGAATGAGTAATCCAATTAAAGAGCAAGTTGTTGATGATTTTGGAGTTATGCGCCATAAATGCATGTCACTGCACTGGTGCGTTGCCTGTTGCCTGCTATAGCACACACGGTCAACGAAATACTATAGGGAGCAAAAGACGAGATGATAGGTGTGAGTAGTAGTGCTCATTCATGCTATTCATTTCTCAATTCAATTCCTGCACCATAACGGGCTTTTGCGCTGACTACCATGTCCAACTCACTACTACTACTACTATTTGCACTTTTTATTTTACAAAAATTATACAACAGAAAGAGAACACCACCCAACTACGGGGCAAAGCGCCACTAATATGTTGGGGAAGCCAACATACTACTGTTTAGTAGGAGGGCCATAGAATCTCTTTGTGGAGGGTTGTCTACCAACGAAAATTTTACTGGACTCATGGGATACACACTCTTGACCTATGAGGAAGTCAGAGTTAAATTTGGAATTTGTGGCTAGTTGGCACAACTACATACTCATATTATTCCAATAAAAAATGCTAACAACATTCATTTTAACACTCTTTTTTCATTACCCTCTCATAAATTGGTTGAAATTCATGTAACATCCACTAAAAAATGAGTCTCACTTCAAATTTAATGAGTTCCACATGAATTTCAACTAATTAATGAGTTAAAAAAAAGTGTTAAAGTGATAATTGCTAGCATTGCTCTTATTATTCTGATATGATAGAAAGGAATTAGTACTTTCATTTTTCTATTGGATTAACTATTATTTTCTCAATGTGTTTGTAAGCAAGTTCAAATTTTATCATTCATAAGAAAAAAAATTGATTAATGTCCCTGCGTTTAGAGGCATGTTGGGGTTAGCCATCGCTCGAAAGCGAGGCTCTAATGACATTGTTTAGTGACAGACTGACAGGTTAGAACTTACATGACACACCACATGTCATATTTAATTAATATTTATTTACATGTGGATAATTCAAAATTAAATGAAATTAATATTATTAATTAAAAACAAAATTAGGAAATGATAGTTAACCCTTTATTATTTTACTAATATCTCCATTTTCATGTTTATATAATTATGTTTATTTAAAAAGTATTTAATGATGTTAATTAATATATTGATTTTTAATAAGTTGATACAATGATCAACCGACTACGATCTTTCAAGTGAATTACAATGGTAACTAAAATATTGTGTATTTCTCTCTCCTTATAAATATTCGAAGGGTCACAACTATTTAATAAGTCTGCAAAGAAAGATAGACAAAAACATTCAACTTGAGAAAACTTGAGAGAGTTTGAGAAAACTTGAGAGACTTTACACTTGAGATAAATTAATTACTAGTGGCAATCAAAATTTTAGAATTACACAAAGTTTAATAAATACAAGTGTACACATGAAAAAGAATAACAATTTTTAAAAAAAATTAGTAGGGGTCTTTATACATAAGGAAACCAAATATGTATTTACAGGACTTATGAATGAATGGAATAATTATTACTTAGTTTATAGTAATTACTTAGACTTTTTAATTTCTTAATATAAAAATTAAAAAAACTACTTAAATGCTGAAAAGTGTAATTTCAGCCACTACTTAAAAAGAATATTCAATAAACTTAATTTTGCAAGTCTCTAAACTTTTCCACTAAAGTACATTAAATTTTTGTTTATTTAGGAATTAAGAGAGAGAGAGAGAGTGAGAAGATTAATAGAGACAAATTGGTAAGAAAATGAAGAGATTTATTATTTATATGTTTTTAGGTATAATAGAAATAAAGAAGAAATGGAAGAAAAAAATGAATTGTCTCTTATATGTTTCAATATGGATGAGTAGGTAGAAAGTAGAAAGTAGAAAGTGAGAATATTGCGATCGTATGAAATGACATTTTATCTTAAAAATATAAATATTTATAAATAAGTGAAATGATAAAGAGATAAAATAAGAAACTAAGTAAACAATTATACACTTTCTCTGATATTATCTATTGTGAGTGATAGAGATTAGAGACCCAACTTTTTTGAGTTATTTTTGGCAATAACTTTTCAAATTATGGGGTATTACACTGAATGAGCACGACTTACCATCCGGAAGCTGATAGGCAAACAGAGGTTTTGAATCGCAAGGTTGAAACTTGGTTGCAATATTTTAGCTCCGAGCTACCCAAGACATAGGTCGACTTCATTCCTTAGGTGAAATATTGGTATAGCACCGGTTTCTATTATGTTGTCCAAAGCACTCCATTTGAGATTATATATTGTTGACCTCCTCCTACCATAACGAAATTCATACCGGGCGAAACTTTGGTGAAGTTGTGGCACAAGATTTAATGGATAGAGATGAAGTTTTGAGTCAACTGAAGCATCATTTGCAGAGAGCACATAATCAAATGGTGCGACATGCTTATAGGCACTCTCATGATATTCATTTGGGAGACTGGGTCTATCTCAAAATTAAGCCACATTGCCAATGATCAATGCCTACAGGTTTGCATCTTAAACTAGGGGCTAGGTTCTATGGACCTTATCTGGTGACTAGACAACTTGTAGCAATACCCTTTCAACTTCAGCTTCCGCCTGAATCTCGTATACTCAGTTTTTCATGTGTCTCAATTAAAGAAGGCCATTGGTAATCATCAGGTACAAGAGAAGTTACCTCCAGATCTAGAACATCATGCTGATATTTTTTTTCCTTCTCACTCAAGCTTTGAAGATCTGCGTAGTGTAGAAGAGGGATGAAGTTAAATGTCAGGTTTTGATTAAGTGGCATGGCAAATCTGAGGAAGGGGCGACTTGGGAAGACATGGTTTCGATTCAAGATCAATTTCTCAATTTCAACCTTGAAGGCAAGGTTCATTCTTTGGATGGTTGTATTGTTAGAATTTAAGAGAAACCTCCACTTTGGAAGGTTTAGTCTAGGAGGAAGGGAGATAAGAGAAGGCAACGATGGCCGCCAAGGCATAGCGCAGGGAAACCCGGATGGGCCTGGAGTGGCTAGGGCAATGGATGAGCCTGCGATTGGAGCAAAGGGGCTAATTGGGTCCAAGTGTAGTTTTATTTGATATTGTTAGAGGGTTAAGTTTATCTTTAGTAGTCTATCTTTATCTTAAGTAATTTACCTATCTTGATGTCATTTGTAGGATTAGATTATTATAAATAGGATTATTGTCATTACGATTAGTTCTTGTTTTTGAAGTATTGAATAGTAAGGGCTTTCCCTTCTAAAAAAGGATTGCCTTCTTGGGTTACTTTATCAGTTTAATATAAATTTTTATTCAGAAATTTACTCTGTTGCCCATGTTTCCTTGTGTTTGGCTGTTAGCTTTAGCACAAACCTAACAAATATTCTAAATGGTAAAGGATAAAAGAATACTTCTAACTGCACTCTCATCCGTTCCATGCATCTTGAAACTAAATTTCTTTTGCTCAACCCCATTTTTTAATGGGTGATATGACTAGTCTGGATCAAATGCAAGTGAAACAACATAATGAATTCAAAGGCTGTTCATTTGCTGAGTCCAAACTTGACAAGTAAAAACAGGATTGTGATTAGATCAAGGACTGTTCAACGATTTATTCAACAGAGCTATAGACACTTAGGTTGGACTGGTGACAAATTCAGTAAAGCAGGACTAACACCCAACTTTATCGGTAACACTGAAACTTCAGCTTAACAAGAAGGGCCTATTTGGTTTCAAGAAGCGTATTGGTTTTTCTTTTTACTTTTACTGACAATTAGAAAAATTCTATCTTATTTTTTCGTTTCATCTTTTCAAAGGTTTATATAACTGCTATCTACTCTTCGAAGCTTCAAAATAACAATAAAGATTACCTGGAATTGAGATTGAGGCTGGTGTAACGAAAGGGGGAGGAGGAGAAAATGGAGGAGATCCAGGACAAGGGTGCCTAGTGACAGGGCCACATAGATCCAAGTTGTATATAAAACTGCAAGGGAAGTTCATTTAGAAATCTTTTAGAGGTCAGAAGTGAATGCAAGAATAGCATAAAGCTGAGTAAAAAACCTGATAGGATTGAATAATGAGAAGGATTCATTAATTATCAAGAACCACACCTGAGACGATTAATAGTTAAAATGTTCAATATATCTTAATGTGCTATATGTTCAATATATCAGGAAATATTAATATACAGCTTCGTGCTCATCATGATGGTGTAGCTAAGTAAGAACTATTGCTAAATAAGAAAATTAACTGCATCCAGATCCTATTCCATGGCATAGAACTCATAATTACATAATCATGCGATTCATGCCTCAAAAATAAAATTTGAAGCACTATTGAGAACACACAAGCATCAACATAAAAAGGAATGGGGATATTACCAATATAAAGCAGCGCACTTCTGCTTAAAGCATTGAAGAACCCAAAGACAGCCAAATCCTTTTACAAAACCAAATTCCTGGATCTGGTTTGTTGACAGTTTAGCAATATATTAATCATATAGTCACAGCTCACACCAATGCATATGCCGTGAAACTGTATCAAGTTCAGCATGCATACCATCTAAAAGATACTCCGGGGCTACATAACCCAAGGTGTCTGAAAGATATTGTTCCACTACTTCACAAATAAAATCTATCTGACTGACAGATATTGAAGAATTTCTTTACAGGTGAATTACATGATCACTTAACTGCAAAAACTCCACCATATCAATTCATGGTTTTATAAGTAAATCTGGTAAATAAACTAAACAAAATTAAAAACACATACCAGAAGTGGCCAACTGCTCCAACAAAACCAAATCCAAACAACATACTTGTAGCCAAGCAGTTCCAGTTGATTTTAAATTTAGCATCTGCATCCTAACACATCAAATATGATATTAGATTGCCAAGAAACCTTGTCGACAGCGAGTATATTCAAAATTTAAAATCAACTAGCTTCTCAACTAAAGAATGAACATGCCAACTTTACTTCTAAACAAGGCAAATTGCTGAAACCAATATAGTGACATCAAAATTCAAACTCAACAGAGCTGGAAAGCAAAATTGACAAACACCACCTAAACTTCTCATCCCAATCTCATATAAAAAGGAGAAAAAATCTTGGCTAAGAAATGTTTACCTGAAGCTTCAGGTCAAAAGTTGCGGGTACCAATTTGTTGTTTCGTTCCAGCTCGCTAGTTCAAATCTGTACAATGAAACTCAAAGTTTGAGTGATTGTGTGAAATTTAGGCAGAGTGACAGTGAGATTCAAAGGAAAGAAAGATAATGAGTGAGAATCAATCGTACAGTGTGGTGTGGTGTTGCAGTGAAGCAAAACGAAACTGCGATCCTCTCTTCTTCTGAGAGCGTAATCGCGATGCAATCTGCTCTGAGGTGAAGGAAAAGAAACAGAGAAAGAGAGATGAATCGCGATGCAATGCAGCGTGTCGAGGGCAAAATCTGTGGTAATTCTTCTTTGGTGAGTGCTACGCAAAATTTGGGAGAGAAAAGGAGAAGGCGCGCAATTATTTTTGTCTAATGTTAAAACTGGAACCGCCCTTTTATGCAATAAATAAACAACCTATTATACAAGTTCCATTACGTTCCAAAAACGCCCTAATATAAACCAAATAGTGGAGGTTTAGTAAAACCACCCTAATTTTTTTATTTTATTTTGTAGTACTATTCTTGTTCTTCACTTGGAGGAGGAAGCTATGGCCCAAGGTGATAATGGTGGCGGATATGAAGTGAGAAGGGTGTTGGGGGACGACTCAACACCGACCCCAAATGCTTATAGGAGTAGCATTGTGAGACCTAACATAGTTGCAGACAAATTTGAGTGGAAGTCGACGTTTTTATCTCTTGTCCAATAATACCAACCAGTCGGGTGGAGCCATTGAAGATCCCAATGCTCATTTGGACAATTTCACATCCATATGTGACACCAAGAAGATAGGCCAGAGGTGATAATGGTGGTGGAGATGAAGTGAGAAGAACGTTGAGGGACTACTCAACACCGATTCCAAATGCTTATAGGAGCAGTTTTGTGAGACCACCCATAGTTGCAGACAATTTTGAGTGGAAGTCAACGCTTTTATCTCTTGTCCAACAATATCAATTGGACGAGTGGAGCCACTGAAGATCTCAATGCACATTTGCATAATTTCACATCCCTGTGTAACGTCGTGAATACGAGGAGAGTTCCAAATGAAGTCATTCACTTGAGGCGTTCCACATTGAGGAATAAGGCCAAGAGCTGGATCCAAACTCAACCGCAAGGGAGCATACTTATACGGGAAGATTTCACTACCAAATTTGTGAGTAAATATTTTCCTTGCTTAATGCTAGAATAAATGAGGAATAAAATCACCTCTTTAATTCATGCAACAAGACACTGAGGACTTGTGTGATGTATGCGAGAGATACAAAGATTTACTAAGAAGGTATCCTCATCGGTCATCACTCTTTACTGAGTGGCTGCAAGTCCAAACTTTCAATATAATGGTTTGGTAACTTCCACTAAGGTTATGCTAGATGTAGTTTGTGGAGGAAAATTTACATCACATACACCAAAAGAAGCCCTTGAAATAATTGAAACCATGGCGGTCAACACCATGGGCTCCTTTAATGATCACCAAATTAGAAGAAGAGTCTTGGAGAAATAGACATTTGATGCTTTGTTGGCCCAAAATAAGCTTTTGCCTCAACAAATGGCCTCAATGTCAACTTAAGCTATATTGAAATAGAAAAAGCAATTCATAGATAAAAGAAAAAATCCATATATAATCCAAAAACGTTAAAACATAATTGATAAGCCAAATATGTCAACCCCAAGTACCATGAGCAGTTTTGCCAAGCATGGCTTTCATGACCACAAGCAAGGAAGAAGTGAGCCTAGACTCTACAGAGCAAACCCTAGTAGAGCCTCCAAAAGTCTCTAGAGAAAGCTACCTCGGAAAACCCAAAAAAAAAATCCATAATAGATCTAAATTTGCAAAACATGTATTTAAATCAAAATTATTAGCGAGCTGCGCTAGGTGGGCAGCAAGTCACGCTTCTGATGCTTGTTTCACCTGTAGTCGACAACTTTGAGCTCCTTCCGTGAAATGGCTCATATGAATTTGTTCACCGTTTGATCGGGCTGAAATTTCAGTGTTATTCACAACACGATATGAGAGGTCGAATCACCAAGAAAATATCTGTACAAGAAAGAAGAGTTCACACAAGAGACAACCAGAGTGAAATCTACAACCCAAAATAAAGCGAAAGGATATCATAAAAATTCTAAACAATCACTGAAAGTATAACAACTCCTAATGATCCTAAAAATGAAAATTATGATTAAAAATACTTAAAAACACTAGATATCTTCACAAGATAAAATAAAAACAAATTAAAAATACAAGAAAAATATGATTATAATCCTAGGTAATTAGGGATCATTATCCTAATTTTGGATAATGAATAGGTTTTCTCCGTCACGTGGTTCCAAATAAGGGTGGTATGATGACAATTCACATTGATGACAATGAATCAATTTCAACTAGGAAGGTGACGGAAAGGAGGATTTGAATCAATTACCGGAGTTAATCAAACTATTCCAAATCGTCTCATTAATCAAGCATGGAGAAATTGTCAAGCTCTAATAAAACAAACATAATATGTTGTATTTACTTTGTGCAAGCACTCTTATTAAACTAAAGAAGACTATCGAATTCATTTGAATACTATAATTGGCAGCATACAGTTTGTAGCGTCAAGTGTCAATTTTTTATGGTAATGATAAAAATAATAAGGGAAATTCTCGACCTTCTAGATTTTTTTTACAACCATAATAACACTATTCATCAAGTTTGAAAAAGTGTTGTCGGGAATCTCAAATTAATAGAACTTATATTATATAAATACATTGTTAGAGTTACTTTAGTAAAATTATTAAATTATACTTGGTGATTTGAGAGATATTTTATTTGACATTTTGTTTGATGAATCTTGAGAAATCTCAATCAAGGAATAAATGTTTAATTGTGATTTTACATAACAATAAAAGGCACGTTATAGATCAGACGCCTTCTAGATCTTGTTCAAAGTTCCAATACTAATGTTTCATCACTAAAATCCGTTGAAAGATGTATTTTTGCAAAATATATGGGCTAACCTTGTCAAGATCACAATGATAAGGATATGATAGAGAAGATAATGTGTAATGTGAATATAATAGCCTCAAAAGCTCGATATTAAAAGAGATTAAGAGAATAATTATGCATTTTATATTTATTACTTTGTTCATCAACTCTATCTAGCTCTTGTTGAAGTAGTATGTTAAAATTGCATTATTTTGTAATGTAATTGCTAATTTATCTATTGTTATTAGAGTTTTATGTAAACCTTGAGAAAATTTTCGAGCATTGCAAAGAAAAAGAAAGAAACCTCCGATGATTTAGGCTTGAATCAAAAAGTTACGATCAAGAAGGCATGAGATATTAAATAAGGCTCAAATTATGACACATTTCACATTACTTAGTATAATTTCTTTATCCTCTTCAGTGAAGATTACTTAAAATTGTTGAGGAAATTTACATAAGTTTAAGCTAAAAAGTCAAAACATGTGTTTTGTTGAATTTCACTGACTCAAATTCAAACACGCGCTAAATTATTTTCAATAAAAATAACCTAATATAACTTACTTCCTTTTAACTCTCTCCTTGCTGGCTAAAGCAGCATCCTTTCGGTGGGACAACGGTGGAGTTCAGTTTTACAAGAGTTTATTTTGAGACGGAGTGCTTGCAGTTTTTTATGTGCTATAAGAGGAGCTCCCGGCCTCTTACTTAAATTCTATAATTCATGACCATCAAATGTTTTCTTCAGTTTGTACTTCTTTTGATTTGCTTTTGTTAGACAATCGGGTAATGTAATATAGCTAGTTTTTTAACTCAGAATGTATCCACTTAAGCTAATGAAATTTGGCTGGAAAGGTTCCTTCAAGGCTACTTTTTGGCAAACGCTGATTATTGGCTTCTACACCACCAATTTCTTAGGTTAATATTATGATCATTTGAAAAAAAAAAACTTTATTTTCCCATAATTAAGTTTATTGAAATCAATTCTATCAAACTCGTAACATATCTACAAGTAGTGCCACAATGTAGCTGACTTACAAAGATAAGGACACGCCCGAATTCCCTTCAATTCTAATTACATGTTCCAATTTAATAGCTCTAAATTCTGTTGATCATTAAAATGGGTAGCACTGTACAGTATAATGAAAAAACAGAGAAAAAGTACGCTAAGCAAGTGTACACACGATGTATTATCCCAAACCAAAATTGCCTTGCAAAATCAAACACTGATGTGATGTGATGTTCTGCTTAATCAAACACTTCGACAGCCACTAGGACCACCCTCACCCTTAACCCCACCCGCATCACCACCTGCAATGTTCATACTACCTATGATGGGATTGCAGATGCTCTCCAGCTCCTTCTTCTTGTCACTAATTTCATTAGCCTTGGCAAGTTTGTTCCCATCGAGATATTGCAATGCAAGCTCAATTGCATCTTCAATCTTCTTCTTTTCATCAGCCGAAAACTCTGAACCAATCATATCTTGATCCTTAATCATCTTCCTCATGTTACCAGCATAATTCTCAAGAGCATTCTTGGCCTCCACTTTCTCCTTGTGCTCCTTGTCCTCAGCATTGAACTTCTCGGCTTCCCTCGCCATTTTCTCGATTGCCTCCTTGGAGAGCCTCACCTTGTAGTTGCTAATCGTGATCTGGTTCCTCTGTCCAGTGAGCATATTCCTCCTCCCAATGGTTTTGTCCTCCGCAGAGACACTCAAGATACCGTCCGCGTCAATGTCGAAGCTAACTATGATCTTCGGAGCACCCTTTGGAGCAGAAATGAGTCCAGACAGCACAAATTTCCCAAGCAAGTTGTTGTGACAAGTTCTAACTCGTTCGCCCTCGAAAACCTGAATCAGCACACCAGGCTGGTTATCGGAGGAGGTCGTGAACACCTCCTCCTTCCTTGTGGGAATGGGCGTGTTTCTGGGAATGAAAACTCGCATAACTCCATAACCGATCTCGAATCCAAGGGAAAGTGGAGTTACATCAAGCAACTTAAGAGCCTGCTGCAGCCCCTTTTTACCGCTCAAGATTGCTGCCTGAACAGCAGCACCATATGCAGCAGCTTCCTCAGGGTTGATGATGCTATTGCAAATCTCCTTCCCATTGAAGAAATCTTGCAACAATTGCTGAACCTTCGGCATCCTTGTACATCCACCAACTAGAACAACATCGTCGACTTTGCTCTTGTCCATCTTAGCATCCCTCAAACACAAAACCACATGAAGAACACACTTCCTGAACAAATCCTTGTTGAGCTCTTCGAACCGTGCACGAGAGATGTTTGTGGAGAAGTCAATTCCTTCATACAGAGAATCAATCTCAATGGTGGTTTCATCGGTGGATGACAGAGTCCTCTTCGCCTTCTCCCATGCGGTCTTCAATTTGCTTAGAGCAATGTGGTTTCCGCTAATGTCTTCCTTGCTTTCCCTCTTGAATTCCTCAACAAAATGGTTCTGCATTCTGTTGTCAAAATCCTTACCCCCAAAGTGAGTATCACCCGTGGTGGCTTTCACCTCAAAGCTACCTTCCGCCATTGTGAGGAGCGAGACATCAAAAGTACCGCCACCGAGGTTGAAAATGAGAACGTTCTTCTTCACGGTGGTGCCAGTGCCTTTCTTGTCGAGTTCGAGCCCGTAGGCGATGGCAGCCGCAGTAGGCTTGTTGATGATTCGCATCACGTTGAGCCCGGAAATGACTCCGGCATCCTTGGTAGCCTGACGCTGAGAGTCGTTGAAGTAAGCCGGGACCGTAACCACCGCATTCTTCACCGTGGTGCCAAGAAATGCCTCCGCAATCTCCTTCATCTTTGAGAGAACCATGGAAGATATCTCCTCCGGATAAAACCGCTTCTCCTCCCCCTTGTAATTCACCACAATCAATGGCTTGTACCCAGGGCCAGGAACCACCTTGAACGGCCATGATTTCATGTCACTCTGCACCAAAACATCCATAAACCTCCTACCAATCAATCGCTTAACATCTGCACACGCCAAATCAAACAAATGCTATTTTGCATAAATCATAATGTATGAGCGCATACTAATAATACTCATAAAAACTATAACATTTCATGTTTTACTAGCTTAACTTTACTTTCAAAAAATAAAATCTAAAGTATCAAATAATATTTGCGCACAAAGAACACATTTACAGAATCAACGGAACTGAAGAACAGTAATGTGTGAGAGAAAGAACTGAAAGAACTTACCCAAAACAGTGTTCGTCGGGTTCGTGGCGACCTGGCTCATGGCAGCATCGCCAATCAACCTTTCCGTATCGGTGAAAGCCACATAGGACGGTGTAGTTCTGTTACCCTGATCGTTGGGTATGATTTCAACACGATCACACAGCCAAACGCCGGCACATGAATACGTAGTTCCGAGGTCGATTCCGATCGCCGGATCCTCAATCGTTGTCGTTGCGTGTGATTTTTGTGCAGGGCTTGTTGCCTTCACGCCTTCTTTCACAGCCATGTTCTTGACTTCTTTCACAGTCGTGCCATGCTCTTGCCATCTTTCACAGCTATGTTCTTGTTAGAGAATAAAGGGATTGTTTGTTACCAAATGAATCGGTCAATTTACTCTAACAGACAGATAGGCTGCTATGTTATATCTAATTGTTAAATTAAAATTAAACTGTGTTGTATGCTAGATACAAGAATAGCTAGTTTATAGGAAATTAAGCTACGCATAAATACATATGATGTAACTCCCCCAAACCAAAAGAACCTTGCAAAATCAAGAGCCACCCATAATTTACTTCTACAAAAATGGAATTTGAAGTTCATACATACAAATCCAACGTCCCTACCCCTCTCTTCGAAATAGTGTTCATTATGTTTAGCATGTTATCCTTCAGAAATCCAATTTGACTATTCCATTTCACAGCTTACTAATAACATGCAGCAGAGATTTAAAATGTGAAGCACTAAAGAGATGCCCTTGCCCATTTTCATCAAGAGTTCTTTAGATATTTAATTGTGCACATATCATGCTTCATTCTAATAGTTAGCTACTACCATTTCTAGTCTTGTAAAATTTCTCATCTTTAATCTTTCATACATCTATTTGAACACAATATGTTTCACTATCAATCAACACTCAATTACCTCAAACATCAATGCATGAGAGGCAAAATCTGTGCAAGGGAAATGGGAATTCTGAAAATAGAAGATCAGCAAATATGGATTTGCTGGACACAACGGTCCATTTATCCTTTGAAACACGTTCACTAATAAAGAGCACAATCGAACCAGAATACCAGAAGGAGAGAAAAGATCTGGAAGAAATCAAAGTAATCAGCAATATCATAAAGAAGAAAAGAAACCAAAAAATATCCTTAGAGGAAAATCTCAAAACCCCAACAACAGGAGATTCTCAAATTACCTCTAGTCAAGACAGAGTCCAAAAATCTAAGAGTGTTTGAAACAGAAACAGCAACATTAGAGTTTGCAATTTGGAGGAGTGTCGCGGCCAGTGCAGTAAGCAGCTTCACAGGTGGAGCAGAGGGATGAGGAGTAGTATCGTTGCTAGAAGAGGAGAAGAGACCATCATATTGTCACAATGGTTGGAAGAGGAATCAAGTTCCACCATAATTACCTTCAGTTCTCGGGTCTTTTTGAATATTTAGCAAAGTTATTACTCTATCTTTTCTCAATATTCTCTTCAAAGAAACAAGCGCAGTGAGAAAATCACATGTGTTTCATATCATATTTTTTTATACGAAATCATATCAAAATCTTCATTGTCCACACCGCCGGTTCTTTAGTACTTAGTTGGAATACCCAAGAGATCCCATTGGATAAGGCCGCTCGTAATAGTACTTAGTTGGAATACCCAAGAGATCCCATTGGATACTATTCCCGAAGAAAGGCTAGATAAGATGATGGAGATTAGATAAGCTATGCTGTTCGGTGTGAGTAATTCGCTCTGTGCTCTGAAGATTGA
Organism: Acmispon strigosus; assembly: GCA_030819835.1. Taxonomy (NCBI): domain Eukaryota; kingdom Viridiplantae; phylum Streptophyta; class Magnoliopsida; order Fabales; family Fabaceae; genus Acmispon; species Acmispon strigosus. Next base: position 64,455,071 of record JAUAMA010000004.1, read on the forward strand.
TTGAAAGTAAACCAGTCAGATGTATCAGAAGGGGATTTTCCCTTCTTTCGCTACACATTCACTGGCGGAATGATGGTTACTGAAATGACATAAGTTCTCACAGAGACTAGTAGCAGGTTTGAGCGCACATTGCCAATCCAATTGGTACTTTCATTTTATTGATTCTTAGCTCTTGCACCTTCCCATTTCTCAACATTTATCTCCTCAACAACCAAAATAAAAACTTAAAATTCTCGAAACTAAAAGAAGCAAAACCAACATCATATATATGAGAAATTCTCATGTTTATCATCAAGATCTTATATTTGCCTCTTCTGACACAAATTTTGGCCAAAGAAATACTGCATATGAACATAGCAGGGCCCCATAGATATACTGCATATGAATATAACAGGGGCCAAATGAACACCACATATGAACATAGCAGAGGGCCAACATGCCTCTGGCTTCTGCTATGTCAAACTACTGTTATAAGTTTGAGAACTAGCGATCAAAGTAAGCATAATGCAACACGAAAACAACAAGATATGAGCAAACTATAAACGGTTCACATTAAAATGAAAGACCAGTACACTGATAAAACAAAGAAAAAATTAAGCTACTCATAGACACATATGATGTAATTCTCCCAAACCAAAAAAGAACCTTGCAAAATCAAAACCCCCCATCACTGACATGATGTTCTGCTTAATCGACTTCCTCAATCTTGGGGCCAGCACCACTTCCACTGCCAGCATTGGGACCATCCTCATCCATGGCTCCACCTGCATCACCACCTGCACCTTGGTACATCCTAGCTATGATGGGATTACAGATGCTCTCCAACTCCTTCATCTTGTCCTCAAACTCATCAGCCTCGGCAAGTTGGTTCCCGTCGAGCCATGAGATGGCCTGGTCGATCGCGTCCTCGATCTTCTTCTTATCATCTGCTGACAGCTTGGAAGCAATCTTATCATCCTTGATGGTGTTCCTCATGTTGTAGGCGTAATTCTCCAGAGCATTCTTGGCCTCCACTTTCTTCTTGTGCTCCTCGTCCTCCGCTTTGTACTTCTCAGCTTCCTGCACCATCTTCTCGATCTCCTCCTTCGAAAGCCTCCCTTTGTCGTTGGTAATTGTGATCTTGTTCTTCTGTCCGGTGGTTTTGTCCTCCGCAGAGACATTCAAGATACCATTCGCATCAATGTCGAAGCAGACAGTGATCTGTGGAACACCCCTGGGAGCCGGAGGGATTCCAGAAAGCTCAAATTTCCCAAGCAAATTGTTATCACGAGTCCTTGTTCTTTCACCTTCATAGACCTGAATCAAAACACCAGGTTGGTTATCAGAGTAGGTTGAAAACACTTGCTCCTTCTTGGTGGGAATGGTTGTGTTCCTGGGAATCAACACAGTCATGACCCCTCCAGCAGTTTCCAATCCAAGGGAGAGTGGAGTGACATCAAGCAATAAGAGATCCTGCACTTTCTCGTTGCCCTCGCCGCTCAAAATCGCAGCCTGCACCGCAGCACCATACGCGACAGCCTCGTCGGGGTTGATGCTCTTGCAAAGCTCCTTCCCATTGAAGAAGTCCTGCAACAACTGCTGAACCTTTGGGATCCTGGTTGACCCACCAACGAGAACCACATCGTGGATGGTGCTCTTGTCCATCTTAGCATCCCTCAAACACTTCTCCACGGGCTCCATACACTTCCTGAACAAATCCATGTTGAGCTCTTCGAACCGAGCACGCGTGATGGTTGTGTAAAAATCAATCCCTTCATACAGCGAATCAATCTCAATGGTAGTTTGAGCAGTGGATGACAGAGTCCTCTTGGCCCTCTCACATGCTGTTCTCAACCTCCTAAGAGCCCTGGCGTTTCCGCTAATGTCCTTCTTGTTCTTCCTCTTGAATTCCTGAACAAAATGGTTCACCATTCTGTTGTCAAAATCCTCACCCCCTAAGTGAGTATCACCGGCGGTGGCCTTCACCTCGAAGATACCTTCCTCAATTGTCAGAAGCGAGACATCGAAAGTCCCACCACCGAGGTCGAAAATGAGCACGTTCTTCTCCCCGGTGCTGGTGGCTTTCTTGTCGAGCCCATACGCGATGGCCGCCGCGGTAGGCTCGTTGATGATCCGCATCACGTTGAGCCCAGAAATGACGCCGGCGTCCTTGGTGGCCTGACGCTGAGAGTCGTTGAAGTAAGCCGGCACGGTAACCACCGCATTCTTAATCGTTGTGCCGAGATACGCCTCCGCAATCTCCTTCATCTTTATGAGCACCATGGAAGATATCTCCTCCGCAGAAAACTGCTTGTCCTCCCCCTTGTAATTCACCACGATCATCGGCTTGTCAGCAGGGCCAGGAATCACCTTGAATGGCCACAATTTCATGTCGCTCTGCACCGAAGTATCGCTAAACCTCCTACCAATCAAACGCTTTGCATCTGCACACGCCAAATCAAGCCAACATTATCACCAAAACCATACACAACACCAAAAATTTCACTTAATTGATTTTTTCTGTAAATGAATGAATCATAACAATTGCGAAGAATTGGAAATTTCAATTCAAACGTTCATCACAACCAAAACTCATAACTACTAACTAGCACATAAACAAACTGTAAAATTCATAACGATTGTGAGCTACGGAATCGCTGGAACAGAGCAAATTGGAGAAAATCAATTTGCACAGATACATAACCAAGCAGCACAACTAATACACGTATAGACTATAATATCTCAAACTCGAAGTATGGGTCTAGCTTATTGATTGATACATTTCACAAAACAGCACACCAATATTATTTTTTACTGGCAAAAGCCCGCATTCAAAATAGAAAAAAAAAGATTTTCCTAAATAATTTTCATACAATAGAATCGTAGGAATAGCAACAATTTTTATGCACAAATTGCAGAAGAGCAATGTGGAAGAAGAAGTGAAATGACTTACCAAAAACAGTGTTGGTAGGGTTCATAGCGACCTGGTTCTTGGCGGCATCTCCGATCAACCGTTCGGTGTCGGTGAAAGCCACATAGGACGGAGTAGTCCTATTACCTTGATCGTTGGCTATGATTTCAACACGATCGTGCTGCCAAACGCCGACGCACGAGTACGTCGTTCCGAGATCGATTCCGATCGCCGGACCCTCACCTTTCCCAGCCATGTTATTCTCTCTCACAATCACAAACAAACTTCACTTACGAAACAGCAAAACAAAAAATCACTGCGATTCTGATTCTGTGATGAGAATGAGAGGGAGAAGGGTGTGATGTTATAAAGAACAGGATCGATATCTCGAAGGTTCGGTGTGTGGCTTATGAACCGTTGGATCTATGAATTGGACGGTAGGATTTGAAGACAGAGGGGAAAAGGAAAAAAGTGCTGTGTGTGGGGCTTCTTCAACGTTGTCTAGGTGATTCGAGAAAATTCGAAGCTCCTCCACGCGCCCAAACTCAAATTGTTAACCGTTTGCGAGTGGCGGTGCTTTTTTTCGTTTCGTGGATTAGATTTTTCTTTTTTCTGTTTTTCTCGCGCCATTGGCTATATGGATTTCAACTACCAATCGAATTTCACTAACACCGTGTTAAATTAGCAAATAACAATTTTGAACATGAATTTTAAAGATAAAAATGAGTTTAATTTATTTTTAAAAAAAGATCAAATTCGTAGTATTTTGTAATGAAATAAACGATTAGTTTTCCTCTCTGAAAAAAAAATTGATCACCATTCCTCATTTATGAAATATCTATTTACCCCACTTTAAAAAAAAAGAAATATCTATTTACCCCATCTTAAAAGACAAAACACTAGCACATCAAGATTTATATGCATGACCAATAATGTAAATGATTATTAGACTATAAACTAATATTAGTTTAAAGTTACGGGTGAGAAAGTTATTTAACTTTAAATATTTTTCTAAAATTAAATAGAGTCATGACACTTACATTTTTTTTACCAAGGTATCTGCACAATAGGCTGCGGTAAAATTAAGCAGTATGGGCTAACTAAGAAGTTTTTTCCCTTCATTGGAGTTGGGAGTCAAACCTCCAATCACTTGTTTAAGGACTTGTTTAGTATGTTGTATAGTATAAAGCTAGATAATATTAGAGCTGATACAATCATATGTTTGGTGGAACGTGATGGTGGTTGAGAGTGATGGTGGTGGTGGTTGTGGACTGCAGGGTGGTAGTTGCGGCATCCGCAGTCGCAATGGTGGGTGTTGGCAGTAGAATGGTAGTGGTGGTAGTGTCGATGGTGGTGGTAGAGTGTGGTAGATGCGATTGTGAGGGGGTGGTGGTGGTGGTGGCAGAGTGTAGGGCGGTGATGACGACAATGGTGGTGGCAGTGGCAGTGGTGAAGAAAGTTGGTGGCGACAATGACGGCAGTGGTGGCAAAAGGTGGTGGTTGTGACGGTAGTGGTAGTGGCTGATGACTTGAATTCATATGATGTTTCAGTGTATTTTTCTTCTATTTTATTGTGTTTTTATTGAGTCTCACGTAGTTTTTATTTCACTTTGTTAGAGTTTTCGCTTAATTTGTGCATTTGCATATAAATTAACAACTTTTACGTTTTTAGTCCTTTTTCTTATGTTTTATTAGTGTTTTATTAGATTTTAGCTCTTTTTAGAGTTCTGGTCAAATTAATGGCATTTGTGGGGTTCTTGGTGCAAATAAATGAAAAAATGTGGCTGAACTTAATGAAGAAGAAGAACCATCAATCCTCCAAGTGCTTGTTTAACATGTGGGAATAGAAGAATTGAATAGGGAATGGTTGGAGAATTGTTGTTTCATAATAAAAGAGACAAAAGGGAGGCTACATGAAGAGCCTTGATGGTGTCTTAATGGAGAAATGATAAAGAAGAAGAAGAGTTGGAGCTGAAAGGTTTTTGTGGTTAGTGAAGAATTGAAGCAACAAACAAATAAAACATTTTCCACATGTTCAAATGGTGAAGAATGAAGGTTTCAGCTGTTGCAAAACCCTCATTGAAGGCACAATGAAGTCCCTTAATGACATTGATGAAGGAAATCAAAAGAGAAGGTTAAGAGCAAGAAAATGAGGAGTCTGACGACCCCCCGACGCCCTGGCGTTGAGATCCCAACACTCGTGCGTTGGTATTCTGGAATCCAAGACCTGCTATTTGTGCTGCCAGCGCTTGAGCATTGGAAAAGCCAACACTCATGCGTTGGAACTCAGCATAATTTGCTATAAATAAGACATTTCTTTTTCTTTTGAGGAGACTGGAATTTTCTGATTTCTTTATTTTAAGCTTCATTTCTTGAAGTTGTAAGAGGCCATTGGAGCCCTTTTATCCAGGTTTAATTTATGTTTTCCTTAGCCATGCTTGGCTAAGCTTTCTTGTACTTGGGTTGTAGTGAATTTACCTTATAACCATGCTTTAGGTTTTTTGTTTATATATGAACATATAAAGTTTAAGTTCTTAGTTTCTATTCTCTGTATTAATATTATTCCTGATGATCACAAGTCTTCATGCTTAATTCTTAAACAATGGTAATTGGTAGGAATTAAGGGAAATGAGAATAGAATGAATGATTGTATGGCACTTAGGTATAAGGGTAGACATTGTTAGTGTTGGCCTGAACTTAGAATTAATCTTCAATTTGACTAACTAATCACTAAGGTATTAGGATTATAAATTGAATTGGAAGTTCTATTTGATTAAGGTATTAACAAGTAGAAACTCCAGGCTAGAACACATAAGAACATGTTTTGGTTTTCATATATAGAATTGATTTTGAATAGCTTAGCTAGAGGTAGTGAAACTGAACCCAAGTATTTGTTTTATCAAGCTTTTATTTCTGCTTTTATGCTTCTCTCTAAATTCCAAAATCAAAACAAAAACTCCTTTTCTTTTTCAAACTCTAAAGAACCGATTTTAAATCAAACAAATACATGTGGAGACGATATCTTTTATATTACTTTGATATCCTCCGTACACTTGCAAATTTGGCTATCAGTGGCAACAGTGGTAGTGGTGGTGGGTGGTGGTGATGGTAGAGGCGATGGTGGTGGTGAGGGTGGTGATGGAGTTAATTGTGGTGGCGGTGGTAATGGTGATGGCAGCAGTGATGGAGGAGGGTGGTCGTGATTGTGACAATAAATTAAATAACTCATCATTTTAATGTACATGAGTGGATTGATGAATAAGCCATACAATACAATATTAGCATCAAACAATATATAAACTCATAATATATTTTATAAGTTTATACTATCATGGCTAATATGACATACCAAACGAGCTTTAATGGCGAAGTGTTGAATTACACCAACCAATTTGGTTTATTCACTTAGTTGTTCAGCCCAATTTCTATAAAAAAAAAGTTAATTTACAAAATTAACTAAATAAAATATTTTATATATTAAGATAATGATGTGGTAAAATTTTAAAATATGATTTTTTTTTACATTTGGAATGAAATTTAAAATATGATTTTTTTAATGTGAAATTTAAAATATGATTAGTTGAATGTGTAGGGTATATGTATTGTTCTCAAATTTAGATATATAATAATCATTATTCCACATTTTCTTTCCCCTTCTTAGCCGTAACCTTGTGAGTTGTGATGCGTACTCTGCAATGACACGATAGAACCACTAATGTTATGACGTGTCAGACACTCGGTGGCTGAAAATCAAAAGGAAAATCCAGCACTCCGTAGTGTTCTCGCCTCGCGAAAAAAAGAAAAAATAACATCGGGATAATTCGGAAAAATATTCCCTCATCTCTAATCCAATCTCTCATCATCATGAGAAGAAGCTGAACCGTCTCCACCTCCATCATCAGTAGCCATGGCAAACACACTCATCTCTTCTCCATCTTTCACCGGCACGCCGCTCCCTTCGCTCCCTCGCCACCACTTCCCCCACCGCGCCAGGCTACTCACCACCACCAAGGCCCTCCATCAAATCCCCCCAATCCACTCCATTAGCCATTCACTTGACTTCGCCGGAATCGTCGCCAGGACCGAAGGTCTTCTTTACACGCTCGCCGACGCCGCCGTCGCCGTTGATTCCGCCACGACTTCCGTCGATGCCGCCGCCGCCACGCAGAAGAACGGAGGCTGGTTCGGCTTCATCTCTGAAGCCATGGAGTTCGTGCTCAAGGTAATCTTCTTCTCAACTCCAGCTTGTTAGCTTCCTGTGTAAGGATTCTGCTGTGTGGAGTGTGAGACTAGCTTGAAATGCTTTTCTTGAGGCTGTGTAGCTTGCTTAGGTCTTAAGACACACTCTACTGTTGAGTTTTAGCCGAGAACCGTTGATTTTGAACGAAGTTTTCATGAGAGTGATGTTAAGATTGTTGAATTCTAGATATGGTATTTTCATATTTTGTATGGGAAGGGAAAGTGGTAAGTGTTCACTTTGCATTGCAACGGTGAATTCCACTAATAAGTTCAGATTTGGTGCTTTCTGTTATATGGTAATGAAGCTATATTTGGAAATGTAAATAGTGATGCTTCTCTTTTAAGGGGTTTTATATTTTATACGAAACTTCTCCCGAATAGTACAATGCACTTGGCAGTTGGCACTTTGTTTCACAGTTAACATGTAAAATAGTGGGAAAGAAGAAGAGGTACACTCTAATTGACATAACGGAAATACCCGTCATCTTTGTTTGATGCTTTTTGGAGGATTTAGCATTTTTTAATGGAAATGTTCAGGTACTTGTATTTTAGAAGCTATGTCACAGTCATTTTTTTTGTTTTCAGGTGTTGAAGGATGGTCTTTCTGCCGTGCATGTACCTTACTCATATGGATTTGCAATCATATTGCTTACTGTTATAGTTAAGGCTGCCACGCTACCCTTGACAAAGCAACAGGTTGGTACAAATCACAGCAATTTATTGAGCCAACCATGGAATGAAGTATTTGCAAATTTACCAAAACCTTTAAATTTAGTAAATATATGCTTGGAACAAACTTGTTCCTTCATGCTGAAGAAATTGTAAGATTTTCTTCTTCAAAACCGGACATACTCCTTCAAAATATTATGAAAAGCCCATAAATGAATTTGAACTTTCAATCATATGAAATTTAACCTAAACTTCGCTTGACTAAATGAAGTGCTGATTTTCATGTAGGTGGAATCAACACTGGCTATGCAAAATCTTCAACCTAAAATTAAGGCCATTCAAGAAAGATATGCCGGCAATCAGGTGAGGGATGTTTTTGGTTATTCAGCATCCTAATTTATATCACATAAATATTGATTTTATTTACCGTAAATGATTGCATGGTTGTTTCTAAATTATTCATTTTGTTGCCACCTTTTCAAGGAAAGAATACAACTTGAGACCTCAAGGCTATATACGCAGGCTGGGGTTAACCCATTGGCAGGTACTTTTATTTTATCTTACTGTTGCTTTTACTGGTTTGGTATAATCAGTAGAGGGTTATACACTTGTACTTATATATGACAACCAAAGAATATGGTCAGTCCTTGCTCCCTGGCAATATTATGTGTATGCTGACATTGCAATGTTGTTATTTTGTATAGGTTGCTTGCCAACTTTAGCTACAATTCCTGTCTGGATTGGTCTCTACCAAGCTTTATCAAATGTGGCAAATGAGGTAATTAATGTTATAAACTTCTATTATTGGAGCAGAGCTTATGATGGATAGACTACACCTAGAATATTACTTTTGCTAATTTTTGAAAACCTTTAATTTGAAGGGTCTGTTGACTGAAGGTTTCTTATGGATCCCTTCTCTGGGTGGTCCTACTTCAATTGCTGCTAGACAAAGTGGATCTGGAATTTCATGGCTTTTTCCATTTGTGGTAAGAAAGATATCCATCTTTTGCTTAATAACCAAAATGATAGTTTGCATTTGATTTTATTTCCTCGGGCCTGTGAGTCTTTGACAGCCTGATTTTCAGACATCGCACTGTTGACTCTTTATGGCCATTTTTGTTTGGAATTTATTCCTGGTTGTGGTTCTTCAGACCATAATACTCTAAACTTTATATGACAAACGGTACATTTGGTGATGAAAAAAACTCTTGTGGTAGTTAGGAGTTTACCATTGTGCTTGCTGAAATGCTTATTGCAACCTTAATAGTTCTTAGTTGCTTTATGGTTTTTATGAAGCTCAATATATGTTAGCTGTGTTAGATTGGCGTTATGCTAAATGTTTGTCAGCCTAGGTAAACAACATTATATCCTTGATTACATTAGTATTTCTTATCTTTGATTGACATTTTTCCTTATTTCCTTTATTTTGTTTACTAGTAAAAATTCATAATTTCATTTACTATTTTAAATGATGGTCTTAGATTTCACTACCTTCTTCATTCTGTTGACTCCTTTTCTATATTCCCGTTCTTACTAAAAACCTGATTGGTTTGCAAAGATCTTAACTAAATTTGCTGATGGCAGGGAGGGGAGGGGAGGGGAGGGGAGGGGGAGGGATTAAATTGTCCACAATCATGTTTCTATGGAAGGATAATAATATCATTTATTATTCAAAATCAGAATTTAATGCTTTTTAGTCTACAAATCATTATGACCTGAAAGGGGATGATCATAAGTCATAATGGAGCAATCATGAAGTTATAGATAGTTGCAGTCTTTTATCAAGACAAATAAATAGCAAACATTGAAAATTGATTTTGTACTTTTTTGTCATTACACAGTATCCATAACAATTATCTGTTATGCAGGATGGTCATCCACCTTTGGGTTGGCAGGATACTGCAGCATATCTTGTTTTACCTATTCTTCTTGTTGTTACTCAATTTGTTTCAATGGAAATCATGAAACCACCTCAGGTAAACGCATTAGTTATGCTACTATTTCTTTTTTCCTTCTGGCTTTACAGGGCAGGCCTAAATGACTTCTTTTGACAGACAAACGATCCTACTCAAAAGAATACACTTCTTATTTTCAAGTTTCTTCCACTCATGATCGGTTACTTCTCACTATCTGTCCCATCAGGACTAACAATTTACTGGTTAGTTTTCCACAAACTACATTAATGAAAAAGCCTTTCTAGTCAATAAATTTTTTTCTTGGATTAAGGAGGTGTTTATGACAACATCGCTTGTATGCTAATATACAGAAAAAGAACAATTTCATTGCTTTTTTATTTACTATTTTCTTTTATCAGGTTTACAAACAATCTCCTGAGCACAGCTCAACAAGTATGGCTGCGCAAATTAGGAGGTGCAAAACCTGTTGTAGACGAAAATGCTGGTGGAATTATTACTGCAGGACGTGCTAAAAGATCAGCTTCTCAGCCAGCAAGGGCTGGTGAAAGGTCAGTGTTTTATGAGACAAGATGCAGCCTAAGTGTTTTAACTCCTATTGGACCTATAGTGAATTGGTGATCTACAGGTATAGGCAGTTCAAAGAAGAGGAGAAGAATAAGAAGTTAAGCAAGGCACTGCCAGTGGGAGAAGGTCAACCTTTGGCTTCTACTTCTGATGATGGCTCGGATGTAGAAAGTGACCAGGTAAATATTCAACTTGTAGAGTTTCTTGGTAGATGTTTTATGTGATAGAGCTCTCCTTTTGAAATGAAATAAGACTAAAAGTAAAAAGGAAATTCTCTACAATTTCATGATTTAGAGTGTATTTATTTAGTGATTAGAGAAACGTAAAAGTACTTTTAACGTGAAAGGATGAATTTCTTAAGGTTGAGTAAAACGTGCATTGGAAAACATGTTAACAGTTTTCCAAACATACTCTTAATATTGCAAAGGAACAGTTATAAACTCAACGCTGTTGTCCAAGGATCAACTTCCCACTATCTTTAATTTCCACTCACATCTAACATGAAACAACTAGTTCATTTGCCTCCATATAAATAAAAGTAATCTTGTCCAGCCATGGAATGAGAAATTTGGTGTTTTCTTTTATTGGAATTTTAGGTTGCACCCATTGTGTATATATATATATTTATACAAAGTAACAACTAACAACCAATGATGTAAAGTCAAGAAAGTAAAGTTGTTAGAAATGTATAATATCATTAATATACCCAACAGTTTAAGCTTTTGAGGTAGTTCGTGACGTGGTATCAACAACCTCTATGACTGAGTTGTTTGGAATTTAATCATTTTTGCTCTCATTATTCTACTAAAAAGTTAAATTTCAACAGTATTTGCATTATCCACGCTTCAAGCCCACTAAACTCTTTTGTGTTTGAATTATATGTCTTTACCTAACAACTCAAATTTTTGAGATTCTTGGTTCATGACAAAAGTAAATAAGTTTTTGATATTCTAGTAAGGTTAGGTTTTTGATAGGTCTTTAACCCAAATCTTTAGCAAGAAAACGTGAGTTAAGGGTGTTGGGATGATTCAGAATGGGCCAGGGTCAAATGGAGAAGCAGTTGGAGCAGAGAAGAGTTAGGAGACATCCTTGAGATGCAGGGTTCGAAGCATGTGGGTGGAAAAATCCACCCTTTCCCCCACCCCGTGACCAAAACAGGGGAGGGGGGGGTAACAAGTGGACACCTGGCATGAGATTTATGAGGCAGAAGATTTGGGTATAAATCAGGCCAAAGATTTTCCACTGTGGGTGGAGATTTTGGTGTGAATGGAGACAAGGAATAGGGATGGGAATAAAGAGAAGGGGAAAATGAAGGGGGGAGGAAAAAAAATCAATTAATTGGTGGGTAGGTTGGGAGAGGGGCTAGGGCTGGTCTCAGACTATCAGTCCTCTAGGTCATCTCTGGTTATTTACCTTTCTAGTTGTAGCTATTTACAGAGGAATTCCACTGTTGTAGGAGCTGATCTCCGTCTTCCATTTATATATATTCCAAGTTCGTCACCAACATCTGTCCAGCACTGCTTGTTCTTTGCTCCATCTTCAATGCCTAGCCTACCATGATACTACCTATGTGCATGGAGATTAAACTATTAATGAGTTTAAGGCTTTAAGCCAAACATTACTGTTGAAAACCAATCAACGGGGATAGAGATATGACTGTCTTTCAAATAAAACCTCACTCTTTGAAATGTACTTTCTATAGCTCACAGATTGAAAGGAGTGTCTCCCTGTCTTGCTTTGCTACTAACAAAGCAGTGCGGAACTAGAGCTGAACATTCTGAAGCACTGTATTGTGTACTATAAATCCACAACTATCACTCGTGGAGGTAGTTGTGTGCAGAAATTGTTACATACTCTATCTGACCAAGAAACTTTTTACTGATCCCGATCTTCTTCCTAATTTCTCTCTCAGCCTGCCATGTGGGCAAGACATCACTCTGGTGTCCTAATGTTTGGTTTTTATTTTCTTTTATCAAAAGGAAATTACAGTAGCTTTGTTATATTTTAAGATTATTGATTGGAATTTTCATTCTTTTACTAAAAATCTGCAAAGCTAAGTTCGCTTAATACAGGGACAGGAAGTTGCAGAAGAAGCTTATGCCTCTAATGTTGGTGAAGAGGTTCAAAGTTTTTCTAGGGAGAGAAGAAGCAAGCGTTCAAAGCGGAAGCGCGCTGTATAGAAGTATCACATACGGTTGTTTGTAGCTTATAGGGGAGTCTTGTATATCTCAATATCCCATTTTTGGATTGATAATTCAATTGAATATGTAATTTAATCCTGCAAAGTATCTTTGTCTCATTGAAGTAGGGTTCCACATGTTAGCTAATGCAAATTGTCTAATGTCATTGTGAATTCCTTATATTCATGATTCTCTTGCTGTGAGCAAGGGGGCATAAAAACTTGCAAAAAATAATCAATTTGAAAGCAAAATTTTACAAGCCTTAGATCTGTGAAGATGCTTTATTTAAGAACTATTTTCTGTACCCAAAAAGCAGAGTTTATCATGCACTTGGAGAGACGCACTGAATTTGAACTTTCAATTGAAACTTGTGCATGCACAGCTAATCTTTTAGTGGAAGTGTTAAAAAAGTGCTTTCAACAAACCTAACTAGCTGGTTTTCATATAAATCAAGATGTGCTTGCCTTGAGAAGAGGTCTGTGCACAGGTTTTTAAAACTAAAATGGGATTATTCAATTAAATTGATACCATATTTTTGTACATACACAAGTGCACCTAAAAGTTGGATTTTTCCCAGTCTGCACGAATCCATTTATCTCCTATAACGTGATGTCTCCATTAAATGCTGATGCTGAATGATCAGTGTTTCCATGCATCTCTTCACGGTTGAGATGGAGGGCGGTGATTCCCTATTGGGTTTGGCCCTGATGGACTTTTACGAATCTTCTTTTCTTTTACCTGTGACTTTAACAAATCATAACTTTTTCATAAGATTATTAACCAAAATGAATGGATATATAATCAAGAAAAGAAAAATGAGTGTTTGATGTCATTACTACTAACCCATGAAGGTATGACATGTCCAGCATGAACATTTGGACTAGCCTGTAGAGTCCTGAGCTTGAAATGAACTATGGGCAGGAATATAAAGTATGGTGAGATACAATTATAATAGTTGCAGTAACCATGAAGAGTTAACTATTTGTGTTTTCCAATTATAACGCACAAAAAGGAAAAAATTGAAATTCCAGTGAAATGGAATGAAGTAATAAGTATGTGAATGTTTTTCTAGTGCGTGTTTGTAAACTTTTCTTCGATTGATTCTAAAGTCAAAATCAATTTTGGGAAGGAGTTAAATTGAATTTCAGTATTGACTATGATGAAAGAGAAGCTAATTCAACCAAGCTATAAAACAATATAGCTGAATGCGCTTGCTATGCATGAGAATTTGGAATACCTCCTGATTGAATAGCCTGAACATTAGCAGCGACATGATTGAAAGCAGAAGCTGCAAGTAGAAGCCATGCAAAGAAAACATGGACGAAAATTTGTCTTCTCATCTTTGGCTTGCTTATAGTGAGTGTGAGAGTTGCGCATTTAATGGAGCATGTCACAAGCATGTTGTTGTAGCTTATACTATTTGCTATGTCTTTTGGTACTATATAATCATGACGAAACTTGAAAATTCATGTGAGAATGTTTGTTAAAGATGCCCGGGAATCCTATGCCCTTACACTGTATTGACTTGAAAGATCGAGAATCTGCATTTATCTTCATTATGGATTGACTTCTTATCTGTGATCATTTCCTTGTTATGATTGCTTCCATGATACCTTTAGAAGTTCTTGTCATTGTTTACCTCTTGAGTGCTTCGCTATTCTGTCGTATCCTTCCTAGAGGTGTCAATTAGTTAATTAAAATTATGAGCAATAGTATTAGTTAGCATGATTGGTGTCATGTTTGAACTTTTCGCAATCACTTTTCCCCTCACGAAAAGATACTAGCGCATGTTTAGTTGCAGTTCCGAATTCAAATTTGTCCAAAAACCAGAGTTATCCAGAAGTCTAAATATGTAGCTTCTTAGCTATAACGTGCTTTGGAGGGTGCTTTACCACACATCCAAATATGCTATAAGCATAGTTTCTTCCAAAATCACTTTTTCCCCTAATAGATTTCCAAACCCACACTACAGCCTAACGAATTTCAAGTGAGTCTTTAAGCCCGTTTTGATAGAATTTCGGTTGAACATTATGTAGCCTGGAGTCATGGACTAAAATCATAAGTCTCTCTGTCTCAAATTTACCAATAAAAATATAATATTTGAAGAAATTAATCCCTGCATTTGTAATGGGATCGTGATTGTTGAGAATATGTTTGGACAACATTCAAGTGACACCCGCAAGTTGTGGTACCGCTACAATTTGCGGCGTTAAATAAAAGTGAAGAACATTTTTTTCACAAATTGAAAGTTACAAGTTGCGCATATGAAAAACATAGTGTATAACTTACAGTAGTTTCAAACCATCAGAAATGTGTTATGTATTTTATTAACGCTGCAAATTTTATTAGTAAAAAACAGCCACGGTCTGCTGGTGTCATCTGAATATCGCTTAAACATATGTTTAACAATCATTATTGTGTAATGATGTAACTGGTTCTTTATAATGTGTTATTCTTACCTACGTGCGTATTTTCATGGTGTGTTCCTGATATAATTGTTTTCTCATTTCATTTTCACATTTATTTATAGAAGTTCACCATGAGAGCTAGCATAAATAGAAATAGACAGCCTAACTTTTGTGGGACAAGATGAAAATCTTTTGTCCAAAGTCAAATGTTGCTATGATTGCTTGGATTAAAATTTGTCAATTAATCTTTTTCTGAATTTTTTAAAAGTTCGTAGTTCTTTCAATATCAATTACTTAATGGCACTTGTAGCGGGCCATTCATACATTGAGTGAAGAAATTTGGGCTATAGACCCAAACACAACTTATAAGACACGCTTAAGTTCGTGACTCTTTAGTGATAAGTTGGTTAGTATAAATTGTAAGCTCTTTTTTATGGAATGGTAACTAGAAAATTGAGAAGTTTCTCACATTTTGCTTTGTTTTATTATTTTCTTTTACTTTGCTCTCTTTGCTCTTGCTCGGTAGAGTTTCTCTCTACCATTTTCCCCTCTTTCTCCATATCCATTTCTCTTTACCACAACCTACAACCACCATCTTTGGCCGCTTCCTGCATCATATTCTCTGCCTCAACCTGCATCACATTTTTTTAAATAATGTAAAAAAATTATTTACCAAGGGATGCTGATATGGCGATCGGGGTAGATATCGCCTCAAAGAGGTGACTTGCTCATGAAAATTATATAAAAATAATATTGTAATCATTGATGACAGTGTGCGCAGAAAGTAGGTAGAAACACGTCTTAATTGAGAATTTTATACTGACAATTTACGTAATTTAACCATTATAAAATCTTAGTCGAATCAGTTTAATAATCATATTCATATATGCATCTTTTATACATGCGACATAATAAATGAGATCCGTTAATGTTTGTTTATCTGAATTATCAATGTCCTATTATCAATAATTCTATGATCGAGAGCAATTTATATTAAAAAGTTCTAAAAGACATACTTGTCATTACAATAATCTTAATTATTATAGCAAGTCTTTAATTTTTAATCAATAATCTTATCTTATAATCAATTAGATTTTTTTTATATTCTAACTGATAAAAAAAATTATATGATAAAGTCCTTGATTAACAATATGATTAAATAGCAAAATATGATACAAATAAATACAAATACCTTAATTGATATAGGTGATAGACTGGGCCTTGCGCATATATCTTTCCAACATTGTCTGATGTGAAGAAAGTCTACAGAGATTGGTGTTCACTTTCTATATTTTGATACAGACTCCTTTAGTGCTTGACTTGCAAACCCATGTTTTGTGTTTACGTTTTTGAATTAATATACTAATTAAAAAATAATTATCAATAAATACAATAAAAATTAATTATAAAACTAACATAAAATATTAAATTGTAAAAATCAGAATATTAAAATAAATGATAAAATAAAGAAATCTATTTTGAAGGATATAAAAGTCAATAAAATCATATGGTTAGGCTCTGTTTGGTTCAAATGAGGGGAGGAGGTTTTAATGGAGGGGAGAGGAAGGGATGGAAGAGATTTTGATATATATTATGTTTGGTTCAAAGGAGGGAAGCAGAGGAGAAATAACTTTTTTTTTTATTTGATTCACGAGGGGAGGGGAGGGTTTTAATAATTAAATTATTTTTGTACTCTTTATAAATTTACTTGTATTTCAAGCATTTGCAAATTACAACAAATGTTTATATGGTGAATCCTTTTGTCAATCAAGATGAAAGCATACCCAAAGGGTCAAGCACACACAACACACAAAGGCATACGTGTAGGCAACAAAGTTATGCAATCGGTGATGATTCATCTTTGTTGATTCCACCTGATTGCTATT
Source organism: Acmispon strigosus (assembly GCA_030819835.1). NCBI lineage: Eukaryota > Viridiplantae > Streptophyta > Magnoliopsida > Fabales > Fabaceae > Acmispon > Acmispon strigosus. The sequence continues at coordinate 64,471,823 of JAUAMA010000004.1, forward strand.
CAAACAGTAACAAAGTAGTTTTTTTTTTTTAATTTCCCCCCTTTCAATCGGTATCTTCACATAGAGAAACACAATAAAAGAAGTAAAGGCGCACACAATATACAAAGAGGGACTTAAAACTACCACTAGCTCACCACATAAAGATAAGACAGAGAACATATCTGCACCTTGGAAGAGGAACTGGAACAAGAGGAAGATTAGGGTTTTGCGAAGGAAGATGAACTGAAACAAGAGGAAGATGAGGAAAATCAGTGTTATGCGGATACTGCAAGAAGAGGAAGAAAAGTTTTTATTTTATACCTTGAAAACACCAGAACAATTAGTCACGTCATTGCAAAGGAAGAGGAAGAACATTCTGGAGAAGAGGAATGGGAGGCGTGAATGAGTCGTGCGATTAGAAGCACTTTAATAAACTTGGGAATTCTTAAATTTATCTAGGGATATTTTTATCAAAAAATTTATTTCTCTCCTAATCCCCCACTATTGGAGGGAACAAAAAATTGATTGATGAGAGATTTTGATCCCTTCCGTTCCCCTCCCCTCTAAAAATTTAAACCAAACACAATCTGTTTTTAAAAACATCTCCCCTTCGTTCCCCTTCAACCAAGCAATACCTTAGTGTAGACTCCCTCAGCATCGGATCACTCTCTGTAAGCTCTTGCCTCTTTGATATGCTAATTTATAATCACTTGTATTTTATGCTTCTATCTAGATCTGCAATTTTTTATACCGATTGTCTCATCTTTTGATTTTATTGTTGCCTAGTTAGTTTCGGATGCTCGCTCTTAAGGTCCACTTATGCCTTGGCTAGAATAATTGGGAGATGAATATGATGTCATTATTTTGTAGTGCAACATCATTATTTTTCTTTTCTTTATGTCATTAAAAATAACCTGTACCATATTTCTCATAAACCAAACATTATCTAAATAATGCACTTTTCTTTTTATATATCCTTCACTATTTTACACCATATGTCATATTCATATGAAGTGTTTACCTAACATTTTTATATTAAAACGCCTTATTTTTCGTGTAATAGATTTTTTTATCCGCTATTAAAAATAAAATAAACAGTTTATTGTAGAAAAGAGACGGTTATATATCACTTTTCCTTAAAAAATAGACCGACCAGGACCTCTCGTAAACAGAGCTTCTTATCATCTTGCAAATTGCAATCAACGTTGTTTTCTTTTTCTTTTTGAAAATAATCAAACGTTGCTATTACTTTTGTTATATTTTTCTAACTTTTATCATATTAAATGATTTAAAATTATTTTTACCGATATTATCTATCTTCACATGCTCTCTAGTCTCTTCGACAAATAGTGTAAAAGTTTTTTTTTTTTCGGAACTGTTTTACTTTTTTTTGAACTGACAAATAGTGTAAAAGTTACATTAAAGTGAATGCTGCATGTTGTACTTTATGCATTAAAATGCATGATGCATGGACGTCGATATTGGTTCGGGACCACATTTGTGGTTGATTATAGGCATTATAGTTTTACTAAACTATTGCAATAATACGAGTTAAAAAATGGCTTCAAAGCGTGATGTGATAGAAAATAAAATATCAAAAACAAATGGGTAAAGATTTATAGATAGAAGAAACTGTTAATTTATAAAAGTTAATTTATTTTATAAAAAAAAGTTGTTAATTTATTTACCATATACATTGCCGTTTATTAATATTAGAATATTGGTTTTTTAAGGTATCGAAGATCACGTTAAATACTAATGAGAGTTAATCGCAGTGATTAAAAAATGACTGTTTAAATTCTTAGGTTAAAAATTTGATTCTTAATTAAATATCACACTCTTAGAGAAATATGTAGTTTTTTCCATACACGTTAAAGTTGCGAAAAATAATTTAACAACAAAAATCTCGTTAAGTGGGAGGTTTTTTCTTACAAATAGTTCTCATGACTAAATGACATTAATTAGTGTTATTTAACTTCATGCTCATATGAACCAGTAACATTGTGTTATTTATTTTCAAATTATTTCATAATTTTAATTTTGATATAATTTTACTGATTTATTTAGACATGAGATTAAATAACCTCAATCTCAGTTACTTGTTTAGCAAACCTATATTTTACAAAATAAGTAGCGTGTTAAGTTAAGGCTCCCTCGGTTTAGTTCACCTGAATCAGCACTGAGTAGCACTGACGAGTCTTGTCCGTGGTTTCAGACCATCTTTTCAGAATTTGATGACAGGACAAAAATGTACACACAAAAAAGTAGTCCTTCTCTGCATTTGCACCTATTACCCTACTACAATGTCTATTTTACCCTTTATTACCGCCTCAAAACAATACTTTTGCTTTTAAAATGCACAGAGAAAGGACTATCCAGTTTGAGAAAAGTAATTAAACAAACCACTTCTTGTCAATCACAGATACTCATCTTACCCAAACGAGTTTTAACACCTTCTATCTTATTTATTAAAATTAACAGGAAATTAACCTAACTATGGAAACCCTACCCCTACATCATAAATGTTTACAGCAGTGAAATTTTATTTTGGTGTCTTATTTTTAATATATAAGAATTTAGGTAGACAAACAAATTTCAAAATTTATTATCTTTCTCATTACTCATTTTCTCTCTTCCATATATTTTTTCTAAACCAAACAAAACATCAGGAAAAAAAGCTTTCCTGTGGCATTAGTGTTAGACAGCTTTACCATCCTTTATTTTGCTCTAGAATACTGAAAATGTGTAATCTAAGCTATAAATAACACACACAACATTTACCGCACTACACATCAAAGTCCCAAAGCTAAAGCTCTCACAGCAACAATGGCAATGGCTCCTTCTCATTCTTCCACCCAATCACTTCTTCTCTCCTGCTTCCTCATTCTCACACTCACACCTTCCCACGCCCTCTTCCTAACCCTCGTTAACAACTGCAAATACACCGTCTGGCCCGGCATACAACCCAACGCCGGCCACCCCGTCCTCGCCGCCGGCGGCTTTGTCCTCAACCCTCTCACCCACCTCTCCATCCCCGTCCCTGACACCCACTGGTCCGGCCGCGTCTGGGCCCGCACCGGCTGCTCCAACACCAACAACCGCTTCACCTGCTTATCCGGCGACTGCGGTGGCCGCCTCGAATGCGCCGGCGCCGGCGGCTCCGCCCCAGCCACCCTCGCCCAGTTCGAAATCCACCACGGCAACGCCGACTTCTCCTCCTACTCCGTCAGCCTCGTCGACGGCTTCAACGTCCCCATGACCGTAACCCCTCACGAGGGCAAAGGCGTTTGTCCCGTCGTCGGCTGCCGCTCTGATCTGGTCGCCACGTGTCCGGCGGTCCTCCAGCACCGTGTTCCGGCTGTTCACGGCCCTGTGGTGGCTTGCAAAAGCGGTTGCGAAGCGTTTCACACCGACGAGCTTTGCTGCAGGAATCACTTCAACAACGCTCAAACTTGCAAACCCTCTGTTTACTCAACGTTCTTCAAGCACGCGTGTCCTGCGACTTTCACGTTCGCACACGATGCTCCATCGCTGATGCATCAGTGTTCTTCACCGCGTGAGCTCAAGGTTATCTTTTGCCACTGAAAATGAACGAGTTTGGGTCACGGTTTAGTGACCCGTTTCTGTTTCTGCATATTCAAATAAGAGTGAAAAGAAATTAGGCTTTTTTACTAGAAGAAGCTAATTTTCCTTTCTTATCTGTAATTTCAATTTCTTATGTGTAGTGTAGTGTAGTTTAGTTGTGTTGTGGTGTGTGATTTGTGAGTGTTTAAATGAACTAGAATATGGTAGTAGTTTTGATTTGTGGTTTAAGATTTCAATTTTGAATCCATGTGTTTTCAACATTTTTGTGCAATTTTATTGAGTTCTGGAATGGTCAAGGAGGGGGGTGACTAGTGTGAAAAGGACCAGTGCACCTTATTTGGCTCGTGCTTCCAAATTCGATTCTTTGTATTTGTCGAGAGCGGTACCGCGCATGTCACGTGTTTGCTCGACTTTTTATATACTTTGCATAAATCCAGTCAATTTTGTTTTTCATAAATTTATGGTTGTCGTTCACTTAAAAATAAAATTGCGAAGATACCAACTTTCCTTTTGAAAAAAATTGATATGAAGGAGATTGCATATTTAATTACACAAAGGATCTAGTCAGGGATGAATGTCTTGTGTCAATACGAGCATTCATTTCTTACATTTATCTTCTTATCTCTATTCTATTCATATCAAATTCACAGCATTATTATTGATGCAACTCTATTTTGTGTCATTTGTCTCGCCCCAGGTGGAAATATCAAAATAGCCTTAATTCAAACCTCATTCAACTCCCCACTATCCACTTTTTTCCCAATCTCACCACCCCATCTTGGCAACTACCATCCTTCTCCAAATACCTTCACTGTCGGCCACTCATCTCGCAGCTGCTTCACTCTATTTGATTGTTGCTCTCTGTGACGGTCTCGGCGCTGCCATTATTGTTTTGCAATTTCTCGCAGTTTAGTCTACGAAACTTGTTATAGTTTAAATTTCAACTGCGGTCACTGTCGTAGTTTAAACTATGAAATAACATAATAGAATTTTTAGATTTAAAGAAATCACAGAAAACACAATTAAAATCACAGAAAACTCGTTTTATTAATAACAGAAAACACAATTACAAGCCTCAAGTCTTATAGGCCAAAATTACATTAACACAAAAAATATAAAAAGTATCATACATGCATAATATAAATTACCCTATTACAAAAATCCTATTGTCCACACTTTAAAATCTAGATGGATGTCCAATAAGAACCGGACTTCAATCCCGATTGGATGCCTGAGTCACAATGATGACCACCATTTGATAGGATTATCCCTCAATATTGTCTCATCAATAATTCGTGAAGTATGAGGATATTTAGCTTCTTTGATGTGCGTGAAGAAAAGTTATCGACACTTACATTAGCTCCTTTTAGTTCATGAATGTTGAAACTTAAGATCACGAACATCAAAGGAGCTAATGTTGGGATGAAACCCAAATTACGAAACACTACGACTAATATGTAACAAAGTAAGGTAAAGAATGAAACAAAACTATAAGTATGAGGAATGAAGCTTCTGAAATGCAAGAAAACCAAATATATAGGCAAATAATCATAGAAACTAACGGAACATGTTGCAAGTCCCAAAACAGATACATCTGTAGTTTGAAACTGTGAACATTATAAGCGTCGAAGTTAACGGTTTTGTTATGAAAATTAACGTTTTTGCACTAAATATAACAGTCAAATGCATTAAACCGTGACAGAGTTCAAAAATTGGGCATTTCCAACGTGGTCGATTACGTGCTGCGGTACTGCGGACAACTTATTTTCCGCGATTTAAAACTGCAGTGACAGGATTAAACTCCAGTTTTTACACTTTTGATATGACATCGTGAGACATTAACAACAATCCCTCAAATTCACGCCCAAAAGAAGTTTAAGGGCCCGTTTGGTGGGTAGGATAAACAGAGACAAGATAGGATAGTAATCATATCCGGTTGTTATCTGTTGTTTGTTACGCCAGCAGGATATGATAACACTATCCTGTTCCTTATCCTATCTTGTCTCTCATGTGTAAAAGTTATCCTGATGGGAGCTAGGATAGAAATTATCGTAACAAGATAAAATATCAGTTTTTTGTTTGTTTATTACCATGACCCAAAATTAATTTCAATATTTATATTTTATATAATTTATAATAATATTAATTAATAAATATAAATTTTTTATTTTAATAAAATGTTAATTTTATTACTTATCAATTACTAATTGTTATTGTTAAGTTAAATTATTTAGTTACTGATAAATTTAATTAAAAAATAAAATTATTTATAAATGGTGAAAGTATTGGAGTATTGGATTTACTCATATAAAATAATTAAATTTTCATTATTACTTACTACTACTTAGTTAACATTATTTTTCATTATTTATATTTTAATAAAAATACACAAAATAATTCTTCACTAACAATAAAATAGGTTACTCACCCACACACACACATATATATATATATATAAATATTAATTTTTTAATAGTAAATATAGACTAATTTTATATTATCATATGATATTATTTAAAATTATTTTTCTACTTATATAATTATAATTAATAATGTAAATATAAACTATTTTTGAAAGAATATTATCCTTTAATAATTCTTATCATTAATCACTTACCCCTACTAATGAGAAGAGGCATCGGAACCATCTCAGCCAGTCGCTTCTTGCTCGCGTTGTGGTGCTGCTGTAGAGAGCTTGTCGCATCTCTTTCGCGAGTGCCCCCGCTCTTGTCTGCTCTAGCGTCAGTTTGGCTCCATATTACCACCTCTCAATTCCAATGTCCCTTTCTCGTCTTGGCTCGCGAGTCTACTTAAGCAGCAACAATGTATCTTGGGGGTGGCTGTGTTGTGGTGGGGTTGGAGATGGAGGAATGAACAATGTTAGGGAGCGAACAAGTGAGAGCTAACCAAGTTCTGCGGCGGGTTCTATCGGATGTCACTGCTTGGCAGATGTATCTCTGCTCAAAGCACCTTTCTCCCTCGGCGACAGCTGGTCGTGTAGCGCCTTTTCAGCTGCTGGTGGATGGCAGTTGGATCCCGGGATGTGCAATAATGCGTGCATAATGACTATTGTTGACCGTTAAATAAAACATATAAAACACAACTCACAAATCTCACCTACCTAATAATGAAACGCTGCGTTACTACGATAAAACAAAATCGATGTTTTAACTAGTATGAGTTTTTATTATTGAACCAACTCATTTTGGGTACCACACCTAGCTTAAAAATAAATAATTAATGCATCAGCCACCTTGTATAATTGTATGTGGTCAAATTGAGGGAGCCAAAATATCATACGAAATTAATATTTTATCTCCTAAGAAAAAATAAACAACGAATTCCCCTGTATAAAAATTTAAAAAAATAATTTTCCCTAAGGTTATTTATCAGTCCTTGGTTGCTTCTTTGGGTATAGGATTACCAAACATGAATGAATGACTTTGTAATGAGCTTCTTTACCTTCATAAGTTTAATTTTTTCCGATAAGCCTTCGTGTATTAATGACATTGATTGGCACAAGTGGATACCTGTAAGATAATTTGTCATATTAGTCGATAAAACGCCTTCATAACTGTAATTTTCTCTATGAAACACCTTCGTGTATTTATGACGTATATTGACACAGCTGGTGGATACCTATAAGCTGCTAAACAAACAAAGAATAAACATTAGAATGTATATAATCAAATAAAAGATTTATCCCATAATTTAATATATCAGGTTGTCTAAAGAGAAAATTGTTGGTGCAATTTTTGTTTACACGTACATATAATTGAAATTGAAATTAACGAGAAATATAACTGTTTGGTTTTATATGGTATAATGTGATTAAATGTCAATGTAAAATATTTTTACACTGTCAGTGCATTTTTACTAATCTCTTGTCTAAATCACGTAAGGTAAATATTGAGTAAAATCACTCTAGTCTTAGATTGTCTAATAATATTTTGATATGTGTTATGAACTAAAATCTTCTCCGTTTTACCCAAAGTAAGAATATTAGGTGATTTAGACAACCCATTTAAATATTATCATAATTAGTAATCCAATTTATTTTCTATACGTGTACCTTTGTTTGGGCCTTGATGTTGGCCATAGGCTTGTCAAAAAAACAAAGTGCGACAGGAACTCGACATTTTTATTTTTTTTTGAAACTACAGGAACTCGACTTACCAGAAGCCCAATTGATCGATATGCATTGACCAAAAATTTGATCGGAGGCATCATTTATAATTCTAAAATATTTCTAGTTCCTAATTTTGGAATTATAGTCATAAGTCCATGAAATCGTGGGAGGAAATCATTGAGTCACTCACTCGCTCGTTGCTTTAGGTTTTCTATGAAGTTTTTATTTTCAAACAATTGTTTCCATGTGGGAAAATTTGATTGTTACCGCGTAGAAAATTGTAGGGCTAACTATTCTAAAAACTCCTCTCGATCCTTGATTGAGGATTTGAACCAACACAAGACATTTCCCTTTGAAGTTGCAAAAAATGCTCTACATGCTAATACATTTGTGTTATGGGTATCCATGATTTCCATGATTCTGAAGCGTGAAGTGAAGATGCCCACATGCTCTATTAGTTTAGCTTTCACGAAAAAAGACTGCACATCAACCTGCTTTGTCGTACGTAGTGGTTGGTCTATTGCTCGTGCCTCTTTAGAGAAAGGTGCGTAAATTTCAGTGTTTAGAAAACTAGACTAAAACAACCAATTTAACTCGTCTAGCTGGGAGGCAGCATGTTTATTGATTCAGTTACATGAAAAAGTTGGTTGATTCCAAAACATGCTCAGCCAATAACCGGTTGAACTAGTCCAAACCTGGCGCAGAACGGGTATTGCAAACAAGGATTAACCGGTCGGTATTTATTTTGTGCTTTTTTTCATTTTTCATTTTTAAAAATATTTTAACCATTTATTATTTATTTTATCATATAAATTATGTAAGAGGCACAGTCTATGCTAATTTGCAATTTAATTACTATAAAATTCTTAATATTTTGTATAAATATATTACATATTATAATAATTAATAATAAAAATATTATTTAACTACCATCGGCTGTTCAATCACTGTTAAATCCCGGTTTAATGATGGACCCAAATTTCTAAACATTGGTGAATTCGCTTCAATCCTCATAATCCGTGGAGGATGAACTCTCGTCACTGAACATTTTGACCTACATTGGCAGTATCGTGACTTTATTGTTGTGATGAAAATTGGATAACATTTCCCACAGACGACACCAAATGTTATTCTTGAATATAGATGGACAGTTCCTCTATTTCTTTGGTGGTGGTGCACGACCTTGGAAGGTTCTTCCGACCCAATGTTGATACGCTAACACGACGAGAGGAGATACCTACAAAGACAATTTGACACTTAAGTTAGTGAGAGAGCAAAAAGAGAGAATCTCAAAGTCATAGAAGAACAACAAATTAGCAAATTGAGTAATGCATGTGTAAATGAAAAACAAAACATGTATATATGGATATGGTGATCATTATATTTGTGACTTTGGGTCTTTAGAAAGTCTTGGTGAAGGATTTGTGAGACAGTGATAATCATTGGATAACCTTGCGTTGTCTTATCTCAGTCAGCTCGACAAATCATCACGGTGCTCACTTTGTTGTGAAAGTTTTGGGCTGATTAAGATGCTATTGGGCCTTGTGGCCATTTGAGCCGGTCAGAACAAGTAATAAAAGAGTACAAAAGTTATGATTTATTCTATTCCTCCAACATTCCACACAATGAAGTGGTATATTTACTCCATCCCATCATAAAATATCAAACAATTGGGTCATAATTTGATACCATTCTATTCCATCACACTTTATTCCATAATGATCCATTATGTTTCACCTTCTTCCATGAGGCCAATCATAGCCCTTGAGGAGTCAAATCAATTGCTAGTGTGAGGGGGGTGTTCGTGAATTGGATTGAATCAGATTTGAAGAAAAAATCATTTGATACAATCTTATTGGCTTCATTATTTTATCATCTAATAAATTTATCTCTAAATTCAAGTCTAGTCCGATCTGATCTATTGCAATTTGGATTGGATTTGATTTTCAATTTTAGTTTATTTTTTCTTTTCATTTTAGATTGTAGTATATAAATGTTGATAATATAATATATAATAAATACAATGATGAATAATTGATAGCATGATTACATGATTCATAAATTATAACATAGCCATTTTTTTAAAACACTATCTTAGTATTCTCCACTTTAATGCATATTTATTCAAATAATTAATTAAAACTTAATTTATTCAAAACATATTGTCATAAATAAAATAAAATATAAATATAAAAATGCAAATACGTAATTATCGATAAAATGATATATTTATAGTTAAATTATATATATTTGTAAACATTCAGGTTATATTAAATTGTCTCGCTTTATCTTTCATTTTAGAAAAAAAAAAGTTGCTTTCGATTTAAAAATCAAATCCAAATCCAATACTATCCAAGAAAAAAATTCAGTTTTTCTTTATAAGCTTGATTAGATTTCATTTTTTTTTATATTATTTTTTTCGATTTTTGTTGGATTGCAACATATCTAATAGGGTGCATATTATTATACTTGTCTAATCGATGCTAATGCAAATCCAATCTCTATTAAAGGGTAAAATCCAAACTCAAGAGGCTCATGCTTATAGAGAACCCCAAACGATCTTTCTCTTTTGCCTTCATTCTTTGGTTGATTCTCTCAACTTGTGTTATAAATAACAATCTTTGTGTCGGTTTTGAAAGAACCTGAAATCCCCAGAAGAGCCCTTGATTGATGGCATCCCAGGCCAGCCTTCTCCTCCAAAAGCAGCTCAAAGGTACACACGCAACCCTTCTTTCTCTCTGTCTCTGGTTTCGTGTGGCGTGGGTTTTCCGCCATGTTCTGATAGCCCCTTTTCCCTTTGCTCGTTCGCAGATCTTTGCAAACACCCCGTCGATGGCTTCTCTGCCGGTTTGGTCGACGAAACCAACATTTTCGAGTGGAGCGTCACGATAATTGGACCCCCAGATACCCTCTAGTGAGTTTCAAAGATCATGTTTCCTATTTCCGCGATTTTTTTTTCATTTCCTATTCCAAGTTTGGATTTTGGGTTCTGGGTTTTCTTCCTTATTCTTTTTTTGTGCTTTTGTATTTCTTTGTTTGCTTGTTTTGGATTGATTCCTAGAGGTTATAGATTCAATGAGTTTGTTTTTTGCCTGCTTTAATCACGAGAATTTGTTAATGTTGTTTCTTTAATTGATTTAGTGAGATTCTTGTCAAAGGTGATGCTTTCTCAAACAATTGATTAAGCTGTTAACTATTGCTATTGATTTTGGTTGGGTTCATTTGATTATACCAGATTCTGACACTCTTCTAGTTTTTCTAGCTATTATTTTGTTTTTTCTTTCAGTTCTTTGTGTAGCATTGGAATTTTACTAATGTCTCTATGTTGTTTTGTTTGCAATTCATTGAATTTCTCATAGTGAGGGGGGTTTTTTCAATGCCATCATGAGTTTTCCATCCAATTACCCAAATAGTCCTCCATCAGTGAAATTCACCTCAGAGATATGGCACCCCAATGGTTGGTTTTTTCTCCTTTTTGATCTTGCTCTTGATTCGAACAACATGAAATTGAAGTTTGCTGTTCAATTTGCAGTATATACTGATGGCCGGGTTTGCATATCAATCCTTCATCCTCCTGGTGATGATCCAAATGGTTACGAGCTTGCTAGTGAGCGCTGGACACCTGTTCATACAGTAAGTGAAAATATTAAACCAAAAGTCTCTTTTATTTATTTTTATACAGTACGTGAAAATGTGGGAAGGGTCATCTCGTATAATAAGAATTGCATTGTTCATTATTAAACCTGTGGCCTGGCTTTGATGTTGCTGATTAAAAAATAACCTAGTGGTGAAGCATTGAAACTATAATAGTTTGTCGTTAACACCTCCAAATCTTCTGTGCCCTTGTTTAATTAAAATGAATGATTAGACAGAGCAAAAATGCTTGTTCTATTTTTTATTTTAAAAATAGGTTCCTTAAAATTGATCCATAGGTTGGTAAGTGTGGGTCATTATGTTTTGGCCATAGGATGCGGCACTTAAGTCATCAACAGGGCAGATGGAAGACGGTAATCTGTAGAAGAAGTTGTTGTAAACGAAGATGCGGTGTGGCTTAGTGAACGAAGGGGAATGGTGGTGGTGGAGGGAGGGGAATGAGTTGCAGAGAATGGAAAATGGAACTGATGGGGAAACGAAGATGCAGTGTGGCTTAGTGAACGAAACTAGGAGATTTGACAGATGAGAAGGGAGAGAGATGTTGGTAATTGTGGTAGATATTACGTAGACAGAGAAGAGAGCTTACGACTGGATGATATGGATGTGAATGTTGTAGTCTAATGAAGGGGGTTCTTTGACCCAACAACCAAACTAGTGTTCATTCCCTTCAAAAATACCCAGAAGGTACTTGCCCCAACCCACTCCAATCTGAACCACAGAATAAGCAACATCAGCATGTTATGAACCTTCTCCTAGGATCTGGTCATGGGTCTGGACGCAGAGAAATTCTTCTTTTATAATAAGGGTTGAGTACAAGGAAATAGGAAAACTAGAGTTCTATCTAATTAAATTTAAAGATCCTATATCTAATAGGAGAAGAAACAATAAAATCCTATCAAATAAAGAAAGACAATCAAATCCTAACTAATAAAGAAATAATAATAAAAATAGAAGTATCTTCAATTAACCTAACAAATCAAATCTGCCTATTAAGGAAACAAATAAGTAAAATAAAAACAAATCAAATCAGCATCCATATCATCAATTCAAGTCTGCATCCATATCACAGCTCCATGAATGTGGTGAGAGCGATCATGAACGCAGTCAGTCGGTTGGTAAGAATCAAGCTTAGCCACGTAGTGTTGGTTATTAGAAGCACCCTCGCTGTGACATTGTTAAGCATGTCGAACCCGGGCTTGAAGGACCTGATCTGGAATACGAAGAATCCACGAACGTTCTTCCCCATGGTGGTGAAATAGGAGGACCATGAGCAGCTGAGGCAAACGGCGCCAACGATTGTCTCAAGGAGGATGTTGCCTGTGGTGATCAAGATGAGAAAGTAGCCTAGCCCGATGAGGAGGAAGGAAGGTGGAGTTGCAGGCCATGGGAGAGAGAAACAACAGTGTGGCTGAAGCAGGGACAGGGGAGAAAGAGAATGACTGCGGCAAGCAGTGGAACTCAGAAACTGGCTTTAACTGAGATATATGGTAAAAATTAGTGATCCACAATTGAGTCACTTTTTCGCTTGCCCGTATTAAAGGAACCCTTTAAAAATGGTTATGGGACAGAGCAATGGAAAAGACGATGTACAGAACAAAATTCTTATGATTTGTTACTCCACAAACCATGGATAGCATTTTGTGATTTTTTGTCCTCCACACATTGTGCAAAACACCAAAAGTAAAGAATATTTGTAAACCATGGGACAAACTTTTGTGATTTTTGTCCCCCCCACATTATTCAAAAGTAAGGAATATTTTTCTTTTTTCCCTTTTCTTGATAGTTCTTTTCCTCGAGCCCCCATTATTCTTCCACCCTCTTTCTCCATCGTTTATTCCTCTTGTGCTTCCTTGAAGCTGTTTGCCCTGTGCATTGACTACCAAACAATAGATAGACTAAAAGTGATGTTGTGACTCAACTACTCTTACTGTTCTGTTTTTTATTCTTTTGTTCCTCATGTGCATCATATGCATCCTAAATCAATGGTCAAATAAATTTAACTTGAAGATACTGCAAGAAAGTACTATAAGGCTTATTTTCTATGCTTTCATTTCATAAATGGGTAAAGTACATATTACAAATTCCAATATACTACTCTTGGTGTTGGAGATTAGTGCACTATAGGACTAATGGCTCTACACATGGAGCTGTCAATTCTATGTTTTGCCAATTTAAAGAAAATATAACTAAGCTACTAGATATTACTGGTCCAACATGCTATACACAGTTCTCATTTTGTAGTTATATTTATATATCTGTAATATTTATCATTAGCTTCTAAATGTAGGTAGAGCGAAAGGCTCATTAGTGAATGTTTGAAGAGCCATAAGGTGAAAGACTAAGGTTAAGTCAAGATCTTACCAGCACTATCAAACAAAAGTAGCTTTAAAACGTGTGAAGATTTCAAATGTTAATGTCTTGAAACTAATTTGGATCGTTAAAAGGATCAAGGGTGGTTTACCATTAAAACTTTGCTGGATGTCCTTTGGAAATGGCATACCTTTTCCATGTCCACCGTTAGTGATTTTTTATATTTGCTACTTGTGGAGCTATTAGCTATTTTAATCCTACTTTGCAATAATTTATTATACATTACATGTTATCTTGCAGGTAGAGAGTATAGTGTTGAGTATCATATCCATGCTTTCCAGTCCTAATGATGAATCTCCTGCCAATGTTGAAGCTGCGGTAAGTTTCATAGTTTTATTTTTTGTTATTTACTTAATTGTTTTACTGCAACCTACCTGTTATATGGTACTTATTTGTATCCAAGAGAAGAAAATGCAAACCGGACTGTCACAACATACAGCACAAATGTTGTAATGGATTGTTTATTGCAGTTAATGGTTTTTATATTATGGACTGTTGATTATTTTCCCCTAGTTTGCTTTGATCTTGTATATGCTCTAATTATGTCAGTGGGGATTCAACATATGTCCCTAGATAACACGAGCTAAGTACTAATGGATGTGAGAGTGATTTAATGCTGAAGCCTGAAATATTGCATGAAACCATGGGCTTGTGCAATGTATAATTAAATGGAAGCGAACAAGAGAGAGTTTCTTCTTTTCGCATGTGTTTGTTTTCCACGAGTTCCTTGTGTAAATCTTTTCAAGAAACTGTGGCAGTCTCTTCCTACAGAGGCAAAATATAAGTATTTAATACCGGCTGTCATTATACACTATAGGGCTGGTCTAAGCAAAATTCTGAATTTTGATTATTTGACTTGTGAGGCACAGGAGCAAAGAAAATGTGAGAATGTTTCCTGTAGTTTACATGTAATTGTTATGTCTTACACATAATAAAGTATTCATTGGATGCAATATCAACTTCAAGCAATTTGCAAACTTCCTTTCATGCCTACCTGGATGGCTTCTTTGATATCCTTTTTTTACTATAAAAGCTAGCAGTATGTCATTTTTTTTTTGCCTTGTGTGTGGACTCCAAAGTGCTTTAATCTTGGTATCTATTGAGTTTGTTCTAATACCTAGCTATATAATCTGTTGTTGCAGAAAGAGTGGAGAGATAGGAGAGATGATTTCAAGAAAAAGGTTAGCAGATGTGTAAGGAAATCACAAGAAATGTTGTGATTTGTTGCCTGTGCGACCGCATCTTGCTTCTGTGAACTGGAGGACATGTAAGTTATGTGTAATGGAATGTTCACCTATTTGACCTTGTGAGATTGTCATTGGAAGCTGCTCACATTCCTTTCTTCAGTTCCATGTTCTGCTTCTCTGCATGGCCATTTGTCATGACTTGGAAACAAACTGTATTAAAGTGTTTTGGCTTTTGGTTTGACTAGTTTATTGTTAATTTAGTTTTGTTCTTTCTTTTGGCTGAATATTAAACAAATGTTTTGGCCATCTGTGTCATTTTTTGTTTTGGCTAAATATAATGATTTCTGATTCTGCATTTCGCGGTACAAGCTCTCAAAGGTTGAGTTTTTCATGGTTAAATTATATTTTGGAAAAACTTTTGTGGATACTCCTATGCCACCTCCACCTTGAGTAATATGAAGAAATAAGATAGAAATGAAATTAAAAAATATGATAGGTGATGTGATAGAAAAAAAGAAGAGAAATATAACGTAAAAATAAGTGGAAATGAGATGGAAGAGACACAGGATTGTAAATGAACCAGAACCCAACTTTGATACGATTACACTCTAGTTTCTCTCATATCTTATTTTCACTCTTTTTTTCGATCTAACTTTCTCTTGTAATTGTATCATATCACTCATTTCTTTCTTTTCTATTCTTATGTATCTTTCTTTTCTATTCTTATGTATCTCTAAAAGTGTAAAATCTCGTTCTCTTGAGAATTCTGCTCTTTCCATTGGAATATCAATCGCTGTTGGCCCTTTGTTTAGTCCCATACTAAGAAATTTTGTAGAGTGGCAAGTAGCAAATTCGCTGATGGATCCTAAGTGACTTAGTCCATGTTTGAGTACATAGTGTGTGACATTGACATATACAATTTCGATTAGCTTTTGCGACTATATACCGTGGTTTAGTTTTGGTTCTGCCTCTCAATATGTACTAGCTTACAATACTGGTGACTTACAAGATGTTTGATTTTGAGTTTCAATTTTAGCCATCTTTTCCAAACACAGTGGAACATGCATGTCATAAGTTCATTCTCGAATGAATAAGTTCATTCAATGTTCACGTACGTTAATGAATATGAACGCGCATGTGAAGAGAGATACAACGTTTCAACATTAGTAACCCTTAAACATAGCCTTGTATACATAGCATCCCATCCCATGATGAAAAATATAGCGAGCTAATAAAAGTTATGATTATCACTGTTGCATCACATCTCTATAGGACTTGGAATATGCAACGACAATCAGTTAGTGTAAAAACTACTAATTATAGTAGTATGGTGGGAAATTGATTGATTTTTAGATTGCAGTCTGCAGTTGACACAGTAGAGTGATATTGTTTATACTTAAACAGAACCAGAACCAGAACCATAAACTAGAGCATAATATAATATAATATAATGGATGATATTCCTTCCTTCCTTCCTATTTTAATTTGATGGGTTGTTGTTGACATGGCTTCCCATTCTGATGACGATGCCGTCAATATCTCTGACGTACCCAACCTTCTGCCCCCACTCCTTTAGTTCTGGCTCGCTCACCGCCACCGCTCCACTCTCCACCGCCCTCTACAGAATTAAATTAAACCAACACATGAATATGAATATATATTATATATAATAGTATTAATTAACGAACCTTGTAAGCAGAATCGACGTCAGGGTAAACAAAACAAAGCTCAAGCGGTGGTCTTTCTGAAGCGGATCGAGTGGTATGGACTGCACCGGTGAGATCATTGGTCTCGTGCTGAATCATTGGAGTGAAAGCGATGGTTGTGTTGCCACTTTCCAACTCTCCCCATCTGCGATCCATACCATGAGATGAGATTATATATAATCTGATATAAATGAATAAATAACCGTACCTGTGGGATTCGTCTAAGCGACGAACAGCATAGCCAAAGGCCTTGGCGTAGAAAGCTACGGACTTGGCTACGTCTTGTACGTAAACCACCGTGTACGCAAACGCAGGCTTCAGATTCGACGACGCCATTGATTGATGTTTTCCTCTTCTCTTCTCTTCTTACATTCATTCACATCCTCAGTTGGTCTAGTTTAATTTCATCTTCCAAGCCAATTTTCAAGGGTCAATCATGTGGACGTGGCAACTCATCAGGTGTCGCTCCCTCCCACGTGGACTTCATGCACCTCCTCACTTTGTTAGTTTTCATTTCCTCATACTTGGTGCTGTTTGTCTCTTCCTCTTGCAATTTACTCCCATGGGCCAATTTTTCATTCTTTCACTTTTTTTTTTTAAAAAAATTAAGTGTAAAAATGAATTCAATTTGTTTTTCAATTTTGTCAACCTAAATAGAATTTGAAGGCCTTACTTTTAAGCTATGCGTTGCAAAAATTACAATCAAGCGACGGTTTAAATCACTATAGAAAAAGCTTGGGTTAAATCACATTTGTCATAGGTGGATTAATAATATCTAAAATAAATAGATAAGTATGAAATTTTTAGTTCACTTATCTGGAATGCCATTTACTCACCTAGGATAAGAGTGATTTAACACAAACATTTTTAAGGTCATTAAGACAATCCTTAATATTTAAAATAAAAATATATTGAGTATTACTTGATTAATCTACTATCCATTATAATCCATTGACAGAGCCGTCACACCACCGCCGCGAACCACCATCTTCTCCGGCCAACCTCCGTCGAGGATTGTAAACGGGGTATTGGGTCCTCTTCCTTTCGCGGCCAGGAGCATGATGGAGGTGTCCATTTCTCCAAAAGCTCAACGGTTTGGCCGTAAAAGTAGTTGCAGGTCGAGCATGGTCGTCCGAGTGTCATCGAAACTCATCAAAGATTGCTCCAATGGCTTCCTAGGTTGTTCTACTTCACGTAGGTGTACAAAAACGTTGATTTCGTGAAGGTTTTGGGTGACTTGAAGTGCACCCATGGTGGCTGGTCCGTCGGGAAAACAGTGAAGAAAGAGGCTTGTGGCTGCCACCTCCTCCTTCGTGGTGGTTCTGGTACCTCGCTGTTGGAGTTCTCACATATTGAAGAAGAAAGGAAGTGGTGATGGTGAAGATGAGAGGAAGCCGTGAGAGAACTCAAGGGAGGTTGAGAAGGAGAAGAATGGAGAAGGGAGAAGAGGAAGAGGATGAAGGGGGGCTGAAAATAAAATAAAAATCCATGTAGGATAAGTGGGATGATGTGGAGTTGATGACTAGGTATTGACTAATCAAAATTGGTTAAAATGACTTAATTTGATTTAAAAATATATGTCAGAGACCCAATTTAACAAATTAATTTTTCAGGGGCCTGAACTGATTCCCTTTCAAATCAAATGTCAGGGACCCCAAACTTATTGCCTAAAATAATTTTAGAATTTTAATGCTTAACTTTTGTTTTGAAATTCAATTTTAAAACCTTTACTATTTTTATTTTAATTATGGTTATTATTTTTCATATAAATTTCAATTCCTTTTTAATCATTTTTTGAATATACTTAATATCAAATTTATTACTTAAATTAAATGAACATAGTAAATCGTATGGAAGTATTAATTTTTAATTCAATATATACTATTTATCTTTTCTTAATTAAATTTGTCATCATTATATTTTTTATTTTTTACTTCATTTTCTACGATCCTTTTTTTTACATTGCAGGACAAAACCCAAAAACGGAACACACTACAAGCATACACACTAAGAGAGGCTATATAAAGCCCCCGTTGCATCGTGAAATAACAAGCTGCGAAACTCTGAAATAACGTAGTTTTTTTTTCACCTTAGCATTAATGTAACATATATTTGGAGGATATAATTTTTCAATATAAAATTTAACATTTATTACTATATACACACATAAATTTGAAGAGTTTACTAACAAGTGATTGTTCAAGTGGTATACTCTGAAAGTTATGGTTCATATCATTAACTCATCTCCAAGAGTGTTAATGATTGGAGATGATTGTCCCGTGGTTGTAATTTGGAGTGCTTTTTGTAGATTATTCTTTTGTAACCTCTAAATCTAATGGGTTTCTTGTTATTATTGGAGTTGTTATGGTGCGTTTATTATATGCTTTTATAGGGATTGACAGCATTTTTGTTTTGTTTTGTTTACAAGAGGCAGTAGATTGATAGCTTTGATATATTTTACAAGATTTGGCAAATTACAAAAGCAGTGCTATACGCACTAATGATCATAATAGTGTAGTAATCTACTTTTGCCTTTAATTAATAATTGCTATGTGGTTCTTAAAGGTTTGGATGTTTCCATCAGCATAGAGATAAGTTTCAAAACTTGGTGAAACGAATGATTAGATCCTCTTCCCCGTTGGTGGCTTGCCTTATTTTTCCTCCAAAATATAGATAGTGTTTATTTATAAATTCCCACCATATAATTTCTTATATACTTTCATAGATATTATTTAGCTATTTGAGAGGTTCAAATCTTTTTTAAAGCATACAAAAGTTGCTTTCGCGGTTTCGCTCATTCTTCCCAAAAAATGGAAAGTTGCTTTTGCCTTTCCCAAAATTAAGTTTTGTTTTCCATCAAAGAAAATGATTTTAGTTTCTATTAAAATTTGAATTTATTTTTAGTATCCTATGATAGTAGCACCATCGATTTTAATACTTGAGGGGATCCACTCATAAACCATAACTGATAACTACTAGTTGAGACAAACAAAAGGTCCACAAGTGGTGCAGCTAATTTATAGCCAAGAGTAATTTTCTTATATTTATTATTATTTTTTGAAAATTTACAATCCAGTCCTCTCCGCACTATTCGCAGCACCAATGAGTTGAGTGAAAGCAACTAATCCAACAAAGAGAGAAAAAGGTATTGTATTGCATTGCATGGGAACAAAAACAAACAAGCATTGAAAGTTCCAAAGTGAACCTATTTCTGAATAACAGTTACTCATAATAAAACAACAATTCATGAATCAAAGTCATCAGTTTCTTCTGCCTAGAACGGGTCAGATGAATAGATTCACGCTGCTGCATATTCATCCAATTCCATTCCTCTCTCCCTCCATATATATACTCATACAATTCAAAATTTATAGTCGATCAAGTGTTTGGTTCGGGGTCCACAACACGCCTTGTTGAAGGTAATCGATCTCAAAGCTAAAAAATTTTCAATTTTTTAATTGTACTTTTTTTTTGGTTTGTGATTTTGATTTTTACTTTTATTTTTTAACTTTGTAGCATGTTTTTTTAAAACTATTTTTATAGTATGTTTGAATCAATTTTTTTTTTCAAAATCAAAATTGGTAATTAGAAGTTATTCATTAATTGTAGAATTTTTTTTCAAACACACACTTACTTCCCCTAGTTTTGTGGTTTGGCAAAGTTGATCATCTTAAATTTTTCCCAATTTTGGTCCTTAAAATTTAGTGACTCCATTTTCTTTTTTCAGTTATGCACATGGACGAAACTAGAAAAAATACATAAGGGGACGGAAATTTAACATATATTAGTAAAATCAATAACAAGTAATTAGAAGATTCTATAAATTCTTAGTTGTGAGTTCGACTCTAACTTTTGTGAATGGAAAAATTAATTGATCAGCCTCCTACCACTTAGTACGTACACTGAGAGTGAGTAAATAGATTAGTTTTATGACTATTTACTGGAAAAATAATTGGTAACCGTACACCAAACAAAAGAAAGAGACTACAAATTTTTGTAGAGGAGGGAATATAACATTTATATACTTTTTGTTAGGGGACGATCAACCCATTCTTTTATGCTTGGGTCTGTCCCCTGTTATGGAAATATGATCTCATTGTTAACTTTCGTCAATATAATAATAGGGGTTGGCTAAATGACCCCATGATTAATTGGGGTCATTTAACCCCATATTCATATGAACCAATAAGATTGTCCCATAATTAAAATTAAAAAATAATATGAAAATAAATAAAATAAATGACACGATTTTATTGGTCCATGTGGACATGGGGTTGAATGACCCCCAATTAATCATGTGGTCATTTAGCCAACCCCATAATAATAAAATAATAAAGTAAGGATCAAAATTACAAAATCACTAAATTAAAACGTCTAATTGTGAGAAATTATATAGGAGGACAAAAATCACTAAATCAGTGTAATAAAGGGAAATTTGTAGATAATGAAATGGAGGAACCAAAATTACTAAGGATTTGTTTAAGTATATAACTTAAATAAATGTTTATGATAATAAAAATTTATTGTAAAAATACTTATTTAATGAACTGAAAATATGTTATATATATAAACATAATGTAAACTACTTATGAGAATAAGTTTAAAACAGTTGTTTGTATCAGCTCTTTAAACACTTTCATAAACATTTAAATTTAAATAAACTCTTCTAATAAGAGAGATAAACATACGATCATCTGGCAATTATTCATACGAGTAGGGACCATGCTGCAATATTACAAGTACCTAATCATGACAACCGTTGATTACATTTTGTAGCATATCCAACGTGTTAGGCCGGTGGTTATACTCAAAAATCGTGTTAATGATAACTTTACAACGGAAAATTGTTCAACTTTTTCCTTGCAGTTTCAACCTTGTACGGCGGAGTGTTATCGGACACGTGGTGGTCGCTGGTAAGCATGCAGTGGCACTTCGGAAGAAACTCTTGGCGGTTCTCTCGATCCTCGTGCAGCCACATGTTGCTAACAATAAATATTCATATTCATTAGCAGTGAATAATAATGAAGAAGAAGCTTCAATAACAATAACTTGTCTGAGAGTGGAAGATGGGTCCCACATTCTGTTTAATGACTGCTTTTTCGTCACCACACAAGGATACTACTATTGTTGCTTTCGCATTCATTCGCTACCTCCTCAATAAACGTTTTTTCTGGTTCTCTCTCTGTTCCGGTTCTTCTTCTTCTTCAACACTATTCTCAGCACGCATATTTCGTGTCATGTTATGTTAACTTGTTTGAGATTTGGCACGAGTTAGAATTAGAGGGGGACCTAACTTGCTTTTCCCCCAGTTAGGTAGCTTGATTTTAAAGTTACAATTGAAGCTTCGTCACGGGCTTTCTTCAAGTAGCACCTTCTTTGTCTTACTAGTACTTATAGTTCAAGCTTTTTTATTTCTTTGATTCCAAACTCAAATGTCCATCTTTCAATCTCCTTCGGTGGTTTGTGACGTCTGAAATCACGTTTGCTCGATCTGGTGGAAGCAGAGAGCAAATAGAGAAACAAAGAGACGGGAATTCACCGTTTTCAAGTTTCCGAGGTGGGGAAAAGTCTCATGTTAAATGTTGTTTTCAAGAGGAATTCAAGTTACATTTATGTTTTCTTTTTTTCTTATGCTGACGGTTAATTTCTATAGTTAGTGTGTTTTTGCTCTCAGACTCAGAGTAAGAAGGTCTATTTATATTCTATGCAACAAGTGGGGAAGAATATGAAAAAGCATCTCCATTATTCAACACTGATTAATATTCCTTCATTAAATATTCGATTATTATCTGAATTGACTCACTAGCTACTTGATATTTTGATCACATAATGTGGAGGAGAGCATATATATGTACTAGTTAATTATGATATCTTAGATTAATATTCAAGCAATATTGGAGCTTGTTCTGTATCTCTTCATTTTGGTATCACTAGAACTAGAAGTAACTCATTTACAGCATCTTGTAGTTTCTCAATTAACACAGTAAATTTGGTTTCCCAGATATGGCTGAGAAAGAGGGTCTGTATTCATCAGGTGATTGGAGGAGAATATCAACTTGCACTTTCTTTAAGGATGCCAGGTATGATTAACACCACCATTTATGTGCTCAGTACTGCATCTTTTTAGTTCATTTATTTTGAGTTCAAACTTTTTCCCCATTCCAGCAGTTTTTTAATTGAGAAATGATTAGGGTTACAAAACGAAACTATAACGAAGTATACATGGTTTCTAGTCATATAGAAAAGCTCTTTTTTGTTAATGTTGTTCTGATTTACCCAGATGTAACTCTTGATTTTCGTTTTTCTGCAGGCTAGTTTTTAAATCAGATAGTCTTGGTCGTGAAATATTGTCAATTGCATTGCCTGCAGCAATGGCTTTGACAGCTGATCCTATTGCTTCACTGGTTGACACTGCTTTCATTGGCCAAATAGGTACCTTGTTATTAGTTTTGAGCTTATTACTCGATATGCGAGTGACTAAAGGTCTTCTCTTGAGGATTCAATTAGAGACAGTTCACTAGAAAATAGCAATAGAACTATAGGGAAATGAAATGTTGAACCAATTTGAAAATTGGAGGGGGGAAAACTAAATAATCAGTGCTACTTTACTCAATGCATTTGAATTTCTTATTATGCATCGAGTGTTGAATATTATTGGTCCATCCAGGTCCAGTGGAGCTTGCTGCTGTTGGAGTTTCCATAGCTCTCTTCAATCAAGTATCGAGGATTGCGATATTCCCTCTTGTCAGTGTTACAACATCTTTTGTGGCTGAGGAAGATGCCCTCGGTGGAGCAAGCTCCCAGGAAGAGGAGAGTAGAGAAATGGAAGCAGGTCTGAAAATGGATAATGATGCCATAAAGTTATTACCACAAAAAGGTATCATTCTCCCACTTCACTTGTTGGCTTTGTTTCACTTTAACATGGGTTAGTACTTATTAGGGTCTTATTTCACTATAGGAAAGCCAATAAATTTTTTTCTAAATTAAACATATGAACTCCTGTTTTCTATGTAAATTATAGATGGAAATTTTCACAATTCAGATTCGGCCAGTGAAAGCTTCAATGTAGTTAAGGAGGAACATACGAAACGGCATATACCTTCAGCTTCATCAGCATTATTTTTTGGCGGTATCCTAGGCATCATCCAAGCAGTATTACTAATATCTGCAGCAAAACCATTGTTAAACTTCATGGGAGTAACTTCTGTAAGTACTTTTGTTGGCTGGTAATACTTTGGCATTTATTTAGAACCTTATACTATTGCCAAATAATATAGATTGTTTATACAGGACTCTCCTATGCTACACTCTGCACAGCGGTATCTAACATTGCGGTCCCTTGGTGCTCCTGCAGTTCTTCTCTCATTAGCAATGCAGGGAGTGTTTAGAGGATTTAAAGACACTAAAACTCCTTTATATGCAACAGGTGCCTTGACAAAATTAAAATGTTATTGATCTAGTATCACTATATCTTTTTATCATCTGATTCTAATTACTATTTGTTTGATGTAATCTAGTGGCAGGAGATGTGACCAACATAGCACTGGATCCTCTATTCATGTTTGTGTTCCGAATGGGTGTCAGCGGTGCAGCCGTTGCGCATGTTATCTCTCAGTATGTTTTAATTAATTGTGAATTAAATATGCTTACTCTTGTTTAAGAATGGATCACTCTGCAAATTACTTCATGCAGAACTATCTTGTCCTTTGTTTCTTCTTTTCCAGTTGCATCTTTTAACCTCAGTCTAATTTTATTTTCAAATTGATTGTAAATGTAGGTACCTAATTTCAGTTATACTCTTGTGGAAGTTGATGGAACAAGTTGATCTTATACCTCCAAGCCTCAAACATTTGCAATTTGACCGATTTGTTAAAAATGGTAAGGTCTTCAAAATTTGGTGCATCTATTTCTAGTGCAGATTTATATCATGCTTCTTTTTATCCTCTTTCATTCAAATTGATAGTTCTATTGATTGTTTCAACTGCCATTTTAGCATTGACACTTGACACTATATTTGTCCTTTCCTGTTTCATTTTTGTCATTCAGGCTTTCTACTATTAATGAGAGTCATTGCTGTAACATTCTGCGTGACACTGGCCGCATCATTAGCTGCACGTCAAGGAGCAACATCCATGGCTGCATTTCAAGTCTGTCTGCAGATTTGGTTGGCTGTGTCACTTCTTGCTGATGGTCTGGCTGTTGCAGGACAGGTAAGATATGATTACACTGTCCATTGAACACCTTGTCGTGTTGATTGACTTGATTCATGATGGTTTCATATCAAAACATTGGATAAATTATCAATGGCCTCTCTAAAGAACAACCTGGTTCTATGAGTTGTATAACTTACACAATAACACAATCTTGGTTTCAGGCTATTCTTGCAGGTGCATTTGCTAACAATGACTATGACAAGGCCACAGCAACCGCATCCCGAGTATTGCAGGTGATTTACTGTGTTAAAGAAATCATGTGTCCTTTTTCTAGACATTAAATTGTAAATGTGACAGACAATTAAACTGCAGATGGGTGTGGTTCTAGGATTAGCACTTGCTTTCATTCTTGGAACAGGATTGCACTTTGGAGCTAAACTATTTACAAAAGATGTTGATGTCCTCCACCTCATTAGAGTTGGGGTTCCGGTAATTTATTCATGTTCCTATCGGAAATGATATTGGTAATCTATCATTTCAACCCTGCAAACAGTGGAACTTACATTTATGTTGATCTTTGCCAGTTTGTTGCACTCACTCAGCCCCTGAATGCTTTGGCTTTTGTATTTGATGGTGTCAATTTTGGGGCATCTGATTTTGCATATTCAGCCTTCTCCATGGTTAGTATTTTCTTCCATGATTCATCTGCTATCATAAGTGGCATGTTTAAGCTATACACCCCCCCCCCCTTCTGTTTTGCTCTAATTTTACAAAGGAATCATTAAAATTTGTTAAGACTCATGCTGACTAGAGATATGACTTAATACTTACAAATATAGAATGGTAATCCTCATCTCTGAGTCTGATTATGGAGTATATTGAAGCTCTACCTAAATTCTAATACGGTATCAGAGTCTATCTCTCTAGGCATGACGGGGTGTTTAAGTCTACTTATAAATGAGTGGGAGGCCAATCCTTACCTCCGAGCTAGAAATTTAGGAGGGAAAATAGGAAAAAGCAGCAGTTTCAGAGCAAATCCAAATTTTATTTACTTAAATTATGGTATTCTTTATTCTCAGGTTGTGGTGGCAATTATCAGCATCATTTGTCTGCTTATTTTGTCATCTGCTGGTGGTTTCATTGGAATTTGGGTTGCTTTGACCATCTATATGAGTCTAAGGGCATTTGCTGGCTTCTTGAGGTAATGATTTTCAATTTTTATCCCTTATGTCTTTCTTTGATACTTTTCTTCTTGACACTTGTAACATCGATGAGTTCAATGAAGTAACTAATGAACTATATGTTGATGCAGGATTGGAACAGGATCAGGACCATGGGAGTTCCTTAGGAACTGATTGCACTAGGCAGGCACCATGATCATGGCTTTATATTTGGCCTTAGTTTCAATAGTGTTTATGTTATAGGAAGAAATTTTTTCCCTAAGCTTTTCAATTCTTGGAAAACCTTTTGGAAGAATAGGCACTTCTCCTAGCTAGCTAGGTTATGCTTTGGGCATTGGTTGGAAAAATCCACCTCTGCTTCAGATTATGTACAGAAAAAAAAAATTCTTAGTGTAATTCATATCCTCACAACATCTTGTATGACATGAAATATAGGATATATTAGGATTAAACATCTTGTAACCATGCAACAGATATACTTACAAGAATTTGCATGAAAATGAAAGATAGCCTAGAACAAGAGCTAGTGTTGGAAAAACTGCGGAACTCCTTTTGTTTATCGATAAAATGCCTCTTTTACCTGGAAACTGGTAGCTATAGCAGAGTATTCCAAAAATGTAAAATAAATTGAAAAAATGAGACTAGGAGCAATTTTTACTTGTCCTGAGAAAAAGGTAAACACTGAATAGTCAATAGTATGAAATGCAACACAGACAAATGAGGTGGTTATCTTACCTTCATTTTGCCATCTAACTTAGGGTGCTCTTCTCTCTGTTTAGCTTTCATTTTATATTGGAATTTGATAAAAAAAAAGTCTTAGCTGGGAGCAAGGTAATATGAAAAAGATTGGGATGTGTGGTGTTTCACATATAAATGTTTGACAATCCATTTCAAGAATTGATTTTAATCACTAAATTAATTATCAGAAAAGTAAAAGATTAATTTTTAGTCACATAATTAGTAGAATTTCAAAATAGTTTTTTGTTAACGTATAATTTCATAATTGGATTCCACATCATTATTCTAGAAATAAATGTATCGGAATTTATATTCGACTATACAACATCGATCTAAACATGTATTTACCCCTAGAAGTTAAGCTCATACCCATAATTAATTTTGACTTCAGAAATTAGAATCAATGTAAACAAATTTTTCAAACATACACTTAATATTATTTGGAATCGTGTTTGGACACACGTAATTCCAAAAGCTCCAATATGTGGCTATAGAAAATATGCGGGTATGACGTAAAGAGTCTCTTAATTAATTATCGGTTAAGTGATTTTAAGCCTCCTTAATGCAATTCAACATGTCATCCATATTCTCTCAATACATGACTTTTTTGGGATTAAATTTGCATTGTCATCTTTACTAAATTGACACATTGTTGGTACTCTAATTAATACTTAACTAAATTGCAAAATATTTAATTTGTAATTCTTATCCTGTTTTTTCCCTATACCAATCCTTAATTTGATTATTAATTAAATTTAAACATAATTGCACTTTTCTGGAAAATATTATGTTTTACTGATTTAATTTCTTTTGAAAACATAAGTTATATTTAAAATATATTAATTAGTTATAAATTTAAGTTTAAATTCAAAAATATATATATATATAAGTTTTGCGTTTGAAATATATTGTTTACTCATTGGCCAACCCTTAATGCCGCGCTGACCATGGGTGATGAGTTAGTTTCACTACTACTAATTGTGAGATATTTCAAAGATAAAAACAATTGTTTGAATAAAAACAATGCAATAAATTGCAAACACAAATACAAAAATATAAAAAATAAATTTGGATTAGAAATTTATCCCGGAGTCTGGTTTTGATTTTTGGTCATATTCAGGCTTAACTTAAGCGGACCTCTCCAGTATCGACCCAAAAAAATAGTAGTGTTCCTCTCCCGGTGATCAAATTGTTTTGGGTTGAAAAAACAAATTCAAGATTTGAACCGATTACAATTTGATTGTTTTTTTTTTAATTTTTTTTATCTTTACATATATTAATATATTTGGAATATAGTGGCAGTTCCTCTTAAATAATGACTTTCTTAGTATTTAATCTTGTGAGCTTATCCTAACGAAAATCTATGTTTAATACTATTTTAACATGAAGCTAACCAATCAATTAACTAAACAAATTTAAATCAATTACTTTAGTTTAACTTGAATTATCAGGTTAATTAGGTCAATCCAAATATATAAGCATCCCTATTAGATATACATTATTATAATTTTATACGTATATGAAAGAGTTTTCTGTTCAATGATTTATTTTAGAGTAAAAGTTTGTTTGTTTAAAAGTCGATGTAATTTTTGGAAATATTTTGAAGTTATCATTTAACTTTTTTTAAATAGTAAAGCAGTTTTCTTTTTGAAAAATATCTTATATCAAACTTATCTTAAAGCATAACCTTTTTTCTCATAAAAATAAAAAATACAGACATATGGACCTTAAAAAACAATAAACTTTCACATTAAAGTGTTTTTTTTCTCTACGTTCCACATTTTTTGTTTAAAAAAAAAAACATCTCATATTTATAACTCTTTTTTGTTTGTTTTGAACTGCATATTTATAACTCTTAGTAAAAGAGCAAGCAGGTTCCCCCAAACCTATAAATTGGAGCGAATCGTGAGGTTTAGGGTTTACTTGCAGTTCATAATCAACGCAGCAACACTGGTGCTCGCTCGCTCATCTTTCTACATCCCTAGCTGAATTTCTTTTCAAGTTGCAATGGCTGCACCGCCTTCTGCCCTTGATAAAGAACAGGTATTCTTTTGTTTCTCGTTTTTTGGACGGTCACAAAACACTTGCATTTCTTGTAAAATTTTTCTTTTTAATTCCTTGTTGGAAAAATTGATTCCCAATTTGATTTCAAGTTTGGATTTTTTTGGGGGCTTAATTTGATTGCTTGTATTTGGATGCGTTTGGATAATTTATTTTGTAATGGAGCAGATATTTGGAATGGCTGAAAAGGAGATGGAATACAGAGTCGAATTGTTCAACAAGTAGGTTTCCCTAAACTTGCCCTCCCTCTTACTGCTAAAGAAAAGCTGAATTTTAAAGATGTTAAACAAAATCTGGGAGAAAATTTTCTACATTAATATATAGCCTTCCTTACACAGTGCAGGAACTGAATTTTAAGTGGATGTTTGGTTTCACAATTTGCACAAATCGAAGCCATGTTTAATTCAGAACCTAAAATTTACAGCTTCTAATCGAAAGTGATTCTGGAGCATTTCATTGTGGAACCAAACATGCTCCTAAGCTCCATGTTTGAAAACTCCCGATAGTGGGATAGACCTAGGACCAAATGCTCCTAACACCCTTTTTGTTCAGTTATATATTGATTCCTCTGCCACTATCAACCTTTTTTTTTATCTTGGTATTAACTCGCCTGATGAACTTGATTTTAATGTAGAAATTAAGGCAGCCTCTCAGATGGGGTAGAATGTTTATCTTTATGGTGTTTGTTGTTAGCAAGTTCAATGTAGAATCTAAACAATTTTTATTTTTTTCGGGAAGACTCATTGATGGTTTAAGAATTCATTTGGCCTAACGCACTGTCTTCTTTATCATTCAGGATGACCCAGACCTGTTTCAACAAGTGTGTTGAGAATAGGTAAGAAAAACGCTTCTCCAATTGCATAAAACTGTTTGAGGAAGCTTCATGTTTGACCATCCTTTAGCTGAATGTGAATGATAAAATACTTTTTTTATCACTCTATCTTCTCAGGTACAAGGAGTCTGAGCTAAACATGGGTGAAAACAGTTGCATTGACCGCTGTGTTTCAAAATATTGGCATGTAAGATGTTGCTTATGTTTACTTTTGAATGTGTCACTGGCTTTTCTTTTTTTGTCTGTTAGTCATTTTCCCCCTCATATAGTTTCTTAGATGTTTTAGTATGCAATCTTAGCAGTGTTAAATATGACAAAATCCGTTCAAACGTGTGCTAAGTTTCAAATTTCTGCTGTTTAAGTCTTGATAATTTGATGTGATGCAGAACAATTTCATTATGAGGATTACAGTTGTTCTGATATCAATATATTTTTGGCTTAAACAAATGGGAAGAGGTTCTTATTCCTTTTCTATTTGGCCCAGGTTACTAATCTAATTGGTCAGCTGCTTGGTTCTGGAAGGCCTCCAATGTAAACCAATTATACTGCTGCTTGAGCTTTCTTTTGTGGTTAGCTCTGTCTTAGCTACCACTACGATATTGGTAGTAGTTGCTGCCTGATGAAGCTTAAATTGAATATTTTGCAAGTTCTTTATTGTTGCCCATGACTATTTTGAGATCAATCTATTTTATTAAGAAAGGGATCTGTTGTGAACTTGAGGTAGCCCATGGTAAACTCTAGAAATAAATTATCAGTTAATTTAAGTCCATTCTTCCTTTCTCAACTTTTTACTTTCAGGCTTTACCACAGTTTATCATCATATTAACTGCATTGTGTGTTAACTGCATTGTTACCGTAAAAAAAAAAAAAAAAAACTTCAGTGTTATCGCATTCCTCTTTGACTCTTTATCTCTATGCCAATGCATTTCAGATGACACTGGTGTCATCTTGCAAATTGTGGATCATTTTTAAATTTTTATAATTAATAGTTTGAGGCATTCAATGTATAATCATCGTTGTAAATTTTTTATTGATTTTATTTAGAGTTGTCAGGAACCACTAGCTTGTATGTGGGTTTGGTTGATTAAAAAAGCAAGGGACTTGTTGTGAGCTTGAGGTGCCCATGGTAAACTCTAGAAATGAATTCTCAGTTAAATTAAGTCCATTCAGAAAAAGTTCATCCTTGCTTTCTGAATTTTTGACCTTTTAACTTTACCACACTATATCATTGTGTTAACTTGTCTTTATTGATATTGCATTGCTCTTTCTCTCCCTTTTAACTTTACCACACTATGTCGTTGTGTTAGCTTGTCTTCATTGATATCGCATTGCTCTTCCTCTCCATACGATGATACTCGGAGCAACTGATAGGTTTCGTTTCAAATATTATTCAATATGTTAGTGTTCAATTTTTTATTCAATATCTTTTACAAAATTTGTACTAAGAAATTAATGCCTCATTTTGGAGAAATGTAATTTATGGATAAAATTTTTAGAGAAAATAGTTAGTGCACAGTGGGTATAAATTTTCATCACATTAGAAAATATATTTTTAATTTAACTAAAATTTAAAAGGAATATAGCTGCTCATAAAATGTGGTAATACATGTGGCATATTATGATTGAGTGTTGAACTATGCATGAAAATTATATTCGAAAATTTATTACTTAGTGTGATAAATGAGCAACTAAAACAAAATGAGGACTAGTATATATAATGTATGTTTCACTAAAATATATCCCTTGAAAGTTGGACAGTTAAATAATTGGAGGCAAAAATTTGTAATGCTAAAAAATTGTTTTCATCTTGTATATTGAAAGTATTAATCAGATGCAGTTAAAAGTAGGAATTTTGTCATTCCTAACACTAACAGTAAAGGCAATTTAACTTGGAAGCCAAGGGCCCAAAATTGTGAAAGATCTTTGTGGTGAAAGTGATGATGGGCTTAATCTGTCAGTTGTGGGACTATTTTATGTTTCAACGAGCATAAACACTAAATACCTAAACGCTTTAAATAGAGCATTTTAATATTTGCAGCTTTAGAAAACTTATCAATGAGCATGACAATTAGTAGCTTGAAGCCCATTGAAGAAAGCACTGCATAAAAATATACACTCAGGCTCAGCTAAATGTTTGTTTTCCTTGAGAAATTAAAGGGAATAAAGAAAAGGTCCGTTATATACATTAGACTTGTATGCTTTCTGGTTTCGATTTTTGTGCTATCTTTAAGACTTTCATGTGCCGCAGCTTGAACTATGATGTAGCAATTATCTCTCTTTGAGAAAGCAAGAATAAAACAATCACTTAGTTCTAATTTATTTATCATGAATGTTTTGTGAGTAGTGAAAGGATAACTGATAGTTCGAATGTGTTCTTTTCCATACAACTGCATAGTGATTTTTAATAATGTTAACATAAATACATATCCTACTAAAATTATTTTTCTCATAAAAGCATGTGAAATTCAATTCATTTTTATCTATAATCAATTTTACAAAATTAGCTTAATTTAAAAGCAAATCTAACTCTGACCTAGACAACTTTGATTCTTACCTACATGCAAACAAATTGGAAAGCTATGGGTACACTCTACGAGAGCAACTTCAGCTGTGGATTCTATAGTAAAAGCAACTCTTGCAACATTAAATTCCCATTGAAAACCAACTCACATGAGTTCACGAAATAGCACGGGCTGCTTCTTTACTTTTATGGACACCGTTATTTATTACATTGTTGTTATTATAAAAGTGTTGGTAGATTGAGAGGTTCATTTCAGAAAATTTTTATGAGTGGATTAGAAAAGCTTAGGTTGCTTAAAATAAAATGGATGATATGCTATTATGGGTAAGTGAAACAAATGTATAAAATTATCAATGGGAACTCATGGCAATCGCACCATTGAAGTTGCTGATGAGTACAATGGCAGCAAGAAAAAAGTCAAAAACTACTCAGGTAACTTGAAGGACAGAGGAAACGTCATGTTATCAATTCAGATAGAATGAAAAGGGTAAAATAGCAGAGTTTGATACGAACGGAATCAAGAAAGCAGTATGATGTAAGACCTAGTGACTTTTGCAAAGGATAAAATAGCATTGAGTTTTATACTGCATGTTGATCACAAATATAATAAACATTTAGCAGCACAGAAGTTTTCACCTTTTCAGTCTTTGCTGCTTTGTATGTCAAGTATACAGTTTTGGGAAAATCATTGGTGCCCAAATCTCAAGCAGCATAGAGTTCAATCATTTTGAAATTTTAGTTGATCTGTTTGCACCCCCAAAATCACTTTTGGGTTCAGAAATTCAAAGAAACCAAGCAATATAAATTGAATCCAAGACCAAGTTTAAAGCTCAAACAGACAACAAAGTCATTAACATTAAAAGCATGATACAAGATCAACAATCCCAACGAGAACTTTGCATCATTTCTTGGAGTATCATTTGGTCTGTTTTTCCTATGATATACATGTATGTTTATGAGTATGGCATGAGAGGCCCACGTTGCTAGTAGTTAACCGTGGAAATCAGGTTCAATTTTCCAGTATATCACCACGAGATAGCATTTTAAATGTGTTAAGAAACGCCTTGAATACATGATTTAATAATCAATGGTCAAGAAAGTAAGAGACAAACAGGAAACACCAGAAGCTCAAATACAATTTATTCATACTATTCACACTTCAATTGATTGATTTTTGATAATGATGATTTATGAACGAGTGAACTTACAATTTAACTATTCCACGTGACACCATGATTTTTTGGTGGTTACCCACATTGTGCATTTTTATGCCAAGGAGATCTAATACATAACATCAGAAGTTTAGGCCCTACCAACTGGAGAGTGCGGAGGATAAGCAACATAAGTAGCAGGAATGTCCTCAAATTTACCAAAAGACTTAAGTTCATCTGCTTGCACCAATAGAGTTTCCCTCGGATTTTTTACTTCAATCGAGTTTCTTGATCCAGAATGTTCATACGGGATCTTTCCATCCACTAACGCTAAGCACATGAAGAATGCTTGCAGATGTGAGAGTGATGAATCAAAAACTACTGAATACACTCCAGGCTTAAAGAGGGAAAATTTGAAAGCCGGCTGGTTCTCTTGGTCTTGGTCATTCCCCTACAGTTAGCATTGACAGTTGTAAAAAAAATTTACTAATCAATTATCTACAAGCTAACCAACTAAGATTAATCAACAAAATGTTTAGAAGGATAACCAACTTAAATTAATATATAGGAAAATACCTGGAGGAAAAGCTCAAATTGATCTGCAAAATAACTTTTTGATGCTCTTGATTTTCTAGAGGCATGATTCTCGTTTGCAAGAATTTTAAGTTTACAAGCCAAATCCCAACCACCACAGTCACATGACCCACCTGTTTTCCAGCGCTCAATCAGTGATGACGGTCCACCATTGCTTGGAAGACTATGAACCCCACCTGGAAGCACAACTGTTATATGTAGATGATCTTGACTATTGTTCCGGTAACTGCTCTGAGGTGCGTGATTGACAAAATCGATAGCCTTGGGTGACTTGACAACTATAGCAGCAAGCTCATCATTTGGCAGGTAGTCAGTGACCTCAGCATCTCCCTGCTTTGGCTTTACGGAAAACAGAACAAACTCTTTTGCAATATAGGAGTGGCTAGATGAATCATCAAAGTGTGAACCCGAAACCTTCATTTGCGCAATGATGTTGTGAGTGTAGTCAGGACCTTTGCTTTTGCCTGCTTGATTAATCCAATTGCCACTCTTCTTTTTAACCTCTCTAAAGGAGAAAATGGTATAGATACAGTTGCATTCATCTTGTCTTGAGACAGTCAAGTTCTTAGCTGTGGCAGCAAGAATGTTGCTGTTGTTGTCAACAGCAAATGTAAAAAGGGGTTGACCATTCTTCAGAGCAATTCTGAGGAGAGCTTGAGAGGCTAATGGCACATACCTCTTGTCTCTTGACAAATCAGCAGTAATAGCTGAGGAACAACCAACCCTCTGGTCCCGGTCCAATTCTTTCTCGGGCAATAGAGTGGAAAATCTTCCATCACCTGACCGAAAATTATTATTGATCAACACCGAGTCTTTTTGAGATGAATCCATGGACTGACGGCAGTTTGCTGCCTTTGTTTTCAGCAGTGGATCAAGTAATCTCCTTAAAGGGCTGGACCTTCTTTTGCCTGCATCACGAGATTTATCATCGCCTGAAATGTTTGAGCTAGGATAACCTCTCGTATGTTCAGCAGCTTTTTGAGATAACCCCATGGAAGGATGGCAGTTTGCTGCCTTTGGTTTTACCAGTGGATCAAGCAATCTCCTCAAAGGGCTGGACCTGTTTTTGCCAGCATCACCGCGTTTATCATTGCCTGAACTGTTTGAGCTAGTATAACCTTTAGCATTTTCTGAACAAGATTTAAGTGCGGCTATTGAGCTCTGATGTGGTACATGCGCAACCTCTTTACAGCCAGAACCTTTACTGGTAATGCCAATGCTGAAGCTAAATCGACGAAAAGGTGAAGAGCTTCTTGATTTCTCATTAGTTACTTTCTGGTCTAATCCCTTGGGAGGCCCATTTGCAGATGAAGATACAGAAATGGTATGTTTCCTTTCCTCAGGTTTTCTAGATCTGCATGGAGTTATTCCCATTCTGACTGGCAGAGGTGCTAATAAAGTAGAAGCGGGAAATTTGAAACTTTTTGGATCTATGGAACTGGATCCTGACACTTTAGGCTGAGAATGGCTTCTGCGAAGTTCATCTGGCATAGGACAGGAGCAAGAAATATCATTATTTGGATATCCAGAGGAAGGCTCCTTAGGCTTTACTAAAAACCTTGTTCGACTAGGGCTTCCAAAC
This sequence comes from Acmispon strigosus, assembly GCA_030819835.1. Classification (NCBI taxonomy): domain Eukaryota; kingdom Viridiplantae; phylum Streptophyta; class Magnoliopsida; order Fabales; family Fabaceae; genus Acmispon; species Acmispon strigosus. Next base: position 64,507,246 of record JAUAMA010000004.1, read on the forward strand.
TTGTGAGACGTTCGCATATCAGGAGCTCTACAATGATCATTCTGAGGGACGTCTCTAGGCAAAATAAGAACAATCGGTTTGCTTTTCTCAGCCATATCTTGCTCATCAGTATCAATATTTTGTTCTGTTAAATTCATTTCCATTCCACCATCTTGAGTGCTCATTTCCCGCTTAGCACATGATGCTGCTTCATGAAGTCGGTCATTTCGCAAGTTGTTACTTTCCTTATTAGTACCTGGATTCAGATGTTTCTTGTCACGTCCTTTAAGTACACTAGCAGGATGATTTTGGGAAAGATGGTCACAAGCTTGAACATATTTCCTGTATGAGTCAATACTACTCTGACTACCTCTAACCTTCTGACAAATTCCAACACTTCCTCCAGAGGACTTGACAGGTATAGATTGGTCTTGCATGGGAGTTTCCATAAGGTGGGATTGCAGTGATGGACGGAATATCCTTTTATGAGGAGACCAACTAAGACCCCGGTTAGAATTACCAGATAACTCCTTTGTTGGGACAGAAGATGATGTATTACTAGTAGATGTTGAGCTCTGGCTACTTCTATGGGGTATATGTTTATGGCCGTACTTCCATTGTTCTAGACTGGCCCAATCAAGGACCCCAACATTTAAAGCTTTGTCAGGAATTTTTTCCCCCCTTTCCAAATAACCAGGTAAATTTGACATGTGCTTAACCAGCTCATCTTCCTCACTTGCCCCTCTACTAGTCGTTTGCTTTTGCTGATTCTCAAGAGATTTTAAAGAGTTGTCTGCCTCACTTTTCATAATTTCATGATGAAGGTCAGCATATGACAAATTCGGCTTCTCCGGTTTCAACCCGTCATGAAGTTTTCTACTCATACTGGTGGATAGCTTCCTGGATTTCTTTCTAACCCGAAATCAGCTGGATAAACATTCCAAGCTCCAGGTTTGAAAACAACTTTTTGTCTTCCACAGAGATTTCAATTGGGAAAATGCTAATGCCTGTTTTGCAGCTGCACAACTGGATCATATTTACAAATTAAACTTCGAAAAACAAAGATTCAATACCAACTGAATCATCAGTGCTGAGAATAAACAAACATCAATATTAGGGGCTTCTTAAACTACCATATTATTTTTATTTGCTCATTTTAACAACCATATGTACCAAGTGCAAAACCAATAAAGTGATATCACAATGTTAGAGGGATAGATTTATGTTACTAACTACTCAACTATATCAAAGAAAAAGAAAGCAAAAATGAAACCTGCTATGAATTCAATTTGATCGCCAGCCAGCAGTAACAAATGGGAAAATTCAATTGGGTTAATCCCAATGGAAAAGCCAATACAATGGTAAGAATTGACAAGCAAGACTAAGAAATTTGCTGTGGAAAAGGCATAATGACTAATAATCCTTTTGAAAAATGTTCCTTAGAAGTGCTTCCTGTTCCCCTTACCAACCAATCCTGTTCATTCAGAAGAGGAAGTAAAGGGTACACTCAAGTGTCACTATATGAAGCAAGTGAGGTGACTTTAACGTCCATATAACTCAAAAAGCTGAAGATGAGAAAAACCAGGGCAGTTATAGAAAAATTAAATTGAAAACTAGAAAAATAAACGTTGGTTTTGAAGAGTTAATGGAAATTTGAAAAAAATCAAATAGTGAACGGGCAAAGCTGAAATCACGGAATGCGGAAGCTAAAAAGACAATCTTTGGTGGTACAACACGCAATCCCATTTTCAAGATAAGGCATCATCATGCAACAACGACTAGTATCAAAATCAAAATCTTTTTGTCAAAACTAACACAACATTTCAAGCGATTCAATAGCGCACTCAGAAGAATCGCTTTTCAGCAACGGAACTCTGAGGCCTCGTTTGGCAAAACAAAGAAGAAACAACAACAACTTCATTCTTTTTCTCCCAATTTTACCAAACATTGTTGAAACTTAAAACCTAAAAGGGTGATGCAAATCCTAGAAGAAGATGAAGAAGAAGAGCCAAAATGCAAAAAAAAAAAATTAAAAATTAAAAAAAATTGCGAAACTGTGATGTGAAGCTAAGAATGCGTACCTAAGAAGCTGCGAGGATTGGGGAAGTTGAAGAAAAGGAGGGTTGTCTAGCTTGGAGAAGAAGCAAGGAGTGTCGGTGGCGTCGAAACGACGTCGCAGGAGAGGGTCAAGTTGTCAGTGTGAACAAGGCGAGAGCAAACACCAAAACGCAAACACGGTGTGAACAGTTATGGTGTCGTTTTCGAAATGTTCTTCTTCAAACTTCAATGCCTGTGAGAGAGAGAGAGAGAGAGAGAGTGAGTGAGTGTGAGATTCATCGATTTCTCATCTCAGCACCACTACTGCAGTGACTGTCACTGTGTCTGTGCTGGTAGTCAAAGAGAGGAGTGGGGAGGCCCATCCGACGGCTTGAACGAGGGGTGAAGGATCCGACGGTGATGGTTGCATCAAACAAACGGACAGCATGTTCCCATGTCACATATGAAAATTTCTCTGGATTGTTTTTTTGGTGGGCTTTTGGGCTATTTGGATTGGGTACAGGCGGGCTATTCCGATTAGTTTAAGGGGAATACATCTACCATCACCATCTCATTTTCAAAAGGGTTAAATAAGATTTTTGGCCAATGAACCATGAACGAGTTTTGTTATTTGTTTCTCGAAAGCATAGCTTTTAAAATACATCTCCAAAATTAGGGAAATAGCCGGAATCGGTCCTCACTTGAAAAAATGAACTCCGACGGTAATTTGCTAAGTGTGCGACAATGCAAACATGGCACGCCACATGTTTTAATGAGAGATCAAAATCAATTTTTTTATAATAATGGACCTAATCTAAACTTCGCGTATTAAAAATTCTTCATAAAAAATTGTTGTGCCGCAATCTTAACTGCGATATATACTTTTTTATATTCCACTTTTTAAAATGAGATACATTAAATATTCATTTACATTTGACATTTTTTATGGAAAAAAATTTGTGGGAAGTTATATATCTACTTAATGTGATTTCTGAACTCAAGATACCTTGGTAAAAAAAATAGAATGCATACTGCATTTTTGAATTTGCGATATGTAGGTATTGTGTCTCGTGTTCCTATTGGTGCAATTACTTTTTTGTTGTACACAAAAATTACATACTGCATTCTAAAGTGCGGTAGACAAAAAATGCGCATCGTATTCTTAATTTTGTGGGATGTTATACAACTCCATAAATATATACCCCAAATTAAAATGTGGTACATGGACTATGACAAACTAAAATGCCGAGAAAATAAATCAAAACTTATATTTACAAGATGAAACGCGCTCGTTGAAGATGATGATGAAGGATCGATGGACTTCGAAAAAGATGAACAATGGTGAGGAAGATGATTCACAAAGGTGAGAACTGAGAAAGATGATGGAAAATGGTGAGGAAGGGAATAAAGGAGAGGGTGGTGGTTAGGGTAGATGTGGGGATGGTATATATTTTGAGTTGCCACAAAGTTTAAATTGTTGATCATCCTTTTGTGTCGTCTTTAGTGGTCGTTCCAGTGTTAGAATTAGAAGAAACAAAATATAAATAAAATGATGTTCATTTTTATCTTCTATTTTGTCATCTCACCTGTGACGTTTCTCACACAAAAGGGAAAAGGAATATTCAGCTTCATCAATCATGCATAAACAACTTTCAATTTTGTTTTTTGTGTGGATTTTAGCAACTACATGTTTCAAGAAAGATTATAAAATTAACAAGTGTAACTAATTCAATGTCACTTTTAAATAAAAACCGGCCTGCTAGTACAAGCAGGTTTGTTTAGCATAGTGAAATCAAATGCATAGTGGTTTGTTTTGCTGAATTGTCAAAGTAGCTTTTCAAGCACTATAACCTTTATTTCTATTTCTCTGTTTAAATTAATGGGTTAGTACACCAAATGGTAGTAATGATTCTAGACGAATTGAAAAATATTTTTAATACTAATATAATATTATTAATAAATTGTGAAGCAGAAGGTAACAAATTGAGGCTTATGCCTTTAAAAATTGGTCCATTATTACGAACAAACAAGATCCAAAACTGTAATTGGTTTGCATCAATAAATCAGTCACATTATAGATACAAGAGAATATCACAGCATATCACACGATTGATCGGATGATGTGGATAAAATATTCTGGGATCAGATATCGGTTTCGTCGCGATTCTATTCCTAACTTCAGCCAAAAATCGAGAGACAGAAGCCGTTAGCACAAGATACATTTAAAGTTATCTATGTTGTTTATCGATTAGGATCCTCTCATTGCTCTAATGTTTTTTTTTTAATTTTTGTGTGTATTTTCCTTTGAATGTATTAAATAAATCGCAACTCTAAATGTTCATGAAAAAAGAAATAAACACAAAACTTTATTGTAAGAAAAAATAAGTGTCTCGAGATTTTTGCACTATGTACATATTCATAAATCATTACTCATAGCTAAATGCAGAAAATGAGCCAACCTAGGTGACATCACATTACGAGAGATTCGATATGATAACATTATCTTGTCTCTTATCATATCTTGTTCATCGTGTCTCTTATCATATCTTGTTCATCAGGTGTAAAAGTTATCCTGAGGGAAAGATGGGATAGAAATTATCCTAACATGATGTGATATTAGTTTTCTATTTGCTTATTACTATAACCCAATAATAATTTCAATATTTATATTTTATATAATTTATAATAATATTAATTAATAAATATTTTTTTATTTTAATAATATATTAACTTTTGTTATTTATCAATTACTAGTTGTTATCGTTAAGTTAAAATTATTTAGTTATTTATAAATTTGATTTAAAAATAAATTGATCTATATTGGATTTACTTATATAAAATAAAATAAAAATTATTATCACTTGCACTACTTAGTTAACATTATTTTTCGTTATTTATATTATAATAAAAATACACAAAGTAATTCTTCACTAACAATAAAATAGGTCACTCACATATAAATTTTAGTTTTTTAATAGTAAATATAGACTAATTTTCTATTATCATATGATATTATTTAAAATTATGTCTCTACTTATATAATTATAATTAATAATTTAAATATAAATTAATTTTGAAAGAATAATATCTTTTAATAATATTTTAAAAATTTAACTAATTTTTATTGTTGATCATTTACTCCTACTAAGTAAAAACTCATTAGTTACATATATAATAATTTTAAATAAAATAGACTCCCTTCAAAAAAAATTAAAATAGTCCAATTAATAAAATTTAATTTAATTTTAGTTAATATTAGAACATAGGCTTATTTATAAAAATGTAAAAAATTAATTTTAATACAATAGTCACTTTAAAAAAACTATTTAGAAAATTAAATTTTAAAAAATATTATGTATTTTTTATTTTAAAGAGAAATTTGATACATTTTTCATTGTTCATATTATATCATATCACTATTCTGTCCATTTTTCATTTTTCATTTTTCATTTTTCATGGTCTTATCATATTCTAACCACCAAACGGGCCCTAAGTTGTATAGAAAAAGAATTACCTTGTAGAGTTAGGTTTGAAAGTTGGAAGTGAATATATAACCACCTCCTCTGCCTCAGGTTCTGGTAACGGAGGTGATCGACTCCACCATGGGTAGTGTAGAGTTAGGATTGTCCACTAAAACCATATGCTCATTAACAAGGAGCAATAGAAATTGCTTGGGCTAGAATCGATAACCATAGTGTATTTCTCATCACAATTGAAACACATACATAGAGCACTCCTTTCTTGCATCTAAGAAGCAGCCAGCCTTTTGATAGGTAAGGAATTTGTGGGCAACGGTTTTGGGGCAAGGATTTGGGTATGGTTTGTAGATGTAGAGGGATAAGTTGTAGTGGGTTTGTATAAAATGGGGTAGCTGAGAAAGAGGTAGTAAAACTGGTAAATATGAAGGGGCAGGTTTAGTGTCAAGCTTAAAAGGCCCTATAGCTTGGGAAGCTGAGTATGGCCTTAGTATAGATAGATCTTTTATTAATTATAGGATTAAAGCTAGACCAAAAACAATTAAGCACAACGACATACGATAACCCAATAACCTGATTGGAGATATGCTCAAAATATGTTTGATATTCTAGCACAGTAAAAGTCTGTCTTAGCTTGAATAGTTCCTACAGGTGGTTCTCATCGAAAGAAGGTTTGAATCTCAAAGTAAGTGCCTTAGTAAGTTTTGCCCAAGAGAGATGATGTTTGTTGAACATCTATTTGAACCAGCACAATGCCTCCCCTCTTATGTAGAAAGAAGCTGTTGTAGATAGCTTCTCATCAATGGCGGCCATCAGGTCGCTAGGAATGGGCGGATCTGGTGGAGGCATAATCAATGGAAAAAAAGCATCAAATTTGGTATTAAGAATTTAGGGTTCTTCAACCAAAGAAATTTCCATCAAGAAATAAATTCTACCACTCTACTAACTTATAAAGTTTGTGAGCAAAAGCCCAATTGTATGCATGCCTTTTGCATTCTTTTGATTTTCCATTTATCTAGTTGGTTACATCCCATGAGATAAGGGTAGTCGTACAGGTGTTCCAAACCTAGTTGGGTCACTAAAAAGACGATTCTAAAATATCACATATAACTACAACAAAGAAATAAAAATAAAAATAAAAATAAACATAAGGTTTTGATCACTTGGGCTTGTGTGTGGTTTGCTTGGGCTTGGTATTGATTTGAATGGTGTTGCTATCAATTGGTTCAGAGTTTAAATTAATAAATTTAATTAGTTTGATTTGTTAAAAAAATCAGTAGATCCGAACCGGTCCAATTAAACTCAGATTGGTTTGGTTCATGTCATCGACTAGAAGGGTAAACAACCAGGAGTAATCAAACCTGACACAACTACATAACTAAAAATGTAACTTTTGTATAACAAATCATGATAATTTAAACAAGTTAGTTAATTAAAATTGTGTTATCATTCTTATTATTTAATTATATCATAAATTTTAATTAATCGTGACAAGCACTTTTTGAAGTCAATACTCTAGCAGGCTTTGCAAAGAGAATGAGATGGTTTTATTTATAAGTAATGATACATTCACATTTTACTTTTTTTTCTTATGTTATTTTCACCAATTTTTCTTCTTACCTATTTCTACATTTTCTATTAAAACACATATTATATAACTCAGTTTTCACTTTTCTCTTCTTATGTACCTTGGATACCTTGGATAGTTGGATAGGGGTGAAAATAGATTGTCAAGAAGCCATTATTCTTTATTTATAGGCATTGCTCCAGCTTCCTATGTATTGTTTATTTCTTCGGTTTGGACAAATTAAAACAATCAACAGAATTTATTACTGTTATTATGTGTGTGTAAAAACTAAAAAGAGAACTGGTTACAAATGGATGTGATTCTAGAGTCTTCGATAAATTGCAGGCTGGCTCGGCTCAATAAGTCCACTCTGGAGGCAGAGTCATCTCATCATTCTGGACATTTGCCGGCGGTTTTCTTGACTGAAGTGAATACATGATGCCATCCTTGTTACTCGCTAGAACGTCTGCAAATGTAAAATTAATTATATTATTACACAAATTAATATTCACATCAAGGAATAAAGAAGTTAAAAATTAAGTAATACCTACGTAATATAAAATATTAAACAAAATAAAACACCAAAGACACTGTATAATTAATGACATGTTACGACAGAGGAAGCAACAATTATTAGAGTTGGTGGCGTAAGATATACGTAATGAAAATTTGTGACACCGGAAACACATGTGACGGATTTTGACTGATACAAATTATAAAGTTTTCTTTTTTTTAACCAGAAGATAAATTATTTATTAACAAGAATTATATTGAGAACAATTCTCTCCAATGGGATAACTTGATATAAAAGCTAAGCACAAAACTCTCATAAAGGAGCTACTCTATCACAACCTAACTTAGACAAAAAAAAAATCAGCAATAGAAATTGCTTCCCTATAAATGTGACTAACACCTAGAACATTCACCTCCTCACGACCAAGGATATCAATTAAATTAAAATCACGTCGAAGTTTTTACTTTGCATTTTATGCGGGTTAAAATCCCCCCACAAGCAACAGATGTCGCCATGTCCTGAATTTTTTAATGTACACAAATGAACGCTCTACATGGAAATAGCATAACGAACAAGTACCAAACAACTGATTAAAATCTTTTGATGTGAAACTCTATCATGTTCTTTTATATTGAAATTTTATGTCTATATATCTTTTCATATGTATTATAACTATGTGCAATACTTTAAATATTTATGAAGAGATAGAAAAACACGATCTTTCATTTACATTGGTATGTTGAATGAGAGAATCCAAATCCAGCAAACAACAAACCAAAGTTTGTGATAATAATTGAGTACCATGAAGAGGAGGGAAGCCAACAACTTTGGGTCCAGACATGGCGCCAGCCGTTTTGTGGTAGTGTTGTTGCAATGCCTGCACCACTCTGGCTGGTATAAGGACAGAGCAACCTTTGCCTGAACAACATAACGTGCATATTAATTAAAAATCAATTTCAAAGTAGTTAAGATGTGCAACGAACATGCATTGTTTGGCACTAAACAACTAATTAACTTGGTCTTGAAGAATATGCGTATGTGGTCACCAAACTCTGACTGCTTTGTTTTTTTTTACTAAAACAAGTGTTGGATTCAAGCATGGTTAGCAACCAGCATATGAGAAGATGCCACTTCTAACTCCATATTTAAAAGAATATATATTTGGTCACCAATCACCTTTCACAAGCATACCGGGAGGTTAGTTAGAGATTCCCGAAATTTGTATTGAGAATATTTGAATTAAAGAACATAATAATTTGCATACCAGATTAGTTAATAACTTAATATGATGAGACTTTTATCTCAGTCTATATTTTTTATTTTATAGTAAGTATTACTAACATCTATTAGCATTGGCCACAGTGGGTATCCAAACTTAGTCTAAGTGCTTTTGATAAATTTTAAAGGTAAAACCAATTGTATTATAGATGTAAAACCCGAAGTCAATATTGTCAAAAAAATGGAAAAAGTCAATTTTGAAATTTTATAACATTACCTTAGAGGATTACTTTTCTTATAAATAAATTGGAGTCGTTTATCTCTATTTATTTTATTAAATAATGACTTATTTTTAAAAACAGAATAATTTATTTATAATTTTATGTGATTGGATGTACTTTAAAAAAAATTAATTACTTTTCAAGTAGTTTATGAAAAAATCAATTATAGGTTGACAGGAGAGAAATTGAACCTTATTTTCATAATAGAACTACTTGAAATCAAGCTTACATTTTTATACTTATATAAAAAATTATTCTTTACCGCTTTATGTCTTTTAATGTAATTTTATAAAAAAATCCTTATTATAATTTTATATCCAAACAATTTAAAATTATTTGTAAACAAACATAACTAAGTTTCAACTTTTTAAAAAATGGCTAAAATCAATTTTCTACTCAATTTTAAAATCATTTTTTAACTGAAAAAAACCGTCATTTCCAAGTCACATCACATTATTAAAATATCACATCTAGTACTAATATCTCTTATCTTCTTATCTCGGTCTACCCTCTCCACTAAAATGGTGTGCACAATCATTAAACATTAGAAGTTGTCTAAATCACTTAAGGTAAATAATAGGTAAAATTACTCTAATCTTAAGTTATCTAATAATATTTTGACATGTGTCATAAGCTAAAATTTTCTAAACACATGTTAAAACATTATTTGATCAACTAAGCTAGAATGATTTAGACAACCTCCAAATCTTTTCGGCCAAATAGCTATTCTCCTCCGAATATTATCCTAAAATATAGTAGTTGTTCAAATGATCATAGGAAACTTTTGGGTTAAATTATTATAATTTTAGGTAAACTATTAATATTTAAAATAAATCACTTATCTTAATCATTATTGATATTCTTAATCATATTGGTCCAAAGAAATTTGAGCGATTTAACCAAAATTTAACTAGGCTAATATAAATCACTTTCACATGCAAGGAGCAACACTAACAGAATCTGAAAGCAACTACAAACCAGATCCATGGCATTACCTTGCTTTTTGGTTGATTCGGTTGGAGCAGCACGAGGCAAGAAAACGCCGGTCCCACCTATTGAACCGGACCCACCAATGAAAACCGCCCGCATGACTGCACCGCCGGCACCACCCTGCTGTTGCGTCGTGGGTGAACCGGGACGAGTCCTCCGTCCATGACCACCACCTCCTTTACCTTTACCTTTACCTTTCTTCTTGCCTTCACCTTTCTCACACGTAACTGGTTTTTGCTTCGGAGACACAACCTCCTCTTGCTTAAGCCCAGACAACTATATATCGATCCATAGCAAACAAGTTAGTTAATTATGCCAAAACAACAACAACATGTAAGTAGGTAGTTCTATGGTGGACACGTTAAAGTTAAAATCTGATTCGCTCATCAAGTATGTTTTTATTTACTGTATGATGTGTTAAAAATAATTTGCAAAGCTTATTATATCTGACCTCAATGGCTCGAATTTGCTCCTCGATGATAGAGTCGTAGGAACATAATCCAGCATTTGAGGAGTTGGAACTCTGAATTTCATAATCTGCAGGTGTAGCTGGCGGTGATGGTTCCTGAGAGGACCCTTGGGAGCTTCCATGGTTAGGTGACCACAGAGTTGACTGGGGTGAACCCGTTAAGTCCCGTGACTTCAGAAAGAGAAGGAAGAAGCAAAAAACAGAAAAGAGAAAGAACTTGAATGATTTTTGTTTGAAAAAGGTGTTGCTTTTAAGTACTAACAAGAATAAAAGATTGTTTGTACCGGTTCTAAATTGTGACAAATGCCTGAGAAATTGGATGAGTCGTCGTTATCTTGAAGCAAGATGTGAGCCATGTGGTGAGTTAGCTCGGCTATGAAATCGTCCTCCATGTCGACGTCGTTGTTCTTCTGAAGATGCAGGGTGGAATGAAGTGGTGGTTTTAAAGCTGAGGCGCCGTGATTGTTGTTGGTTTTGTCGTTATCTGAGAGAACGAACATCCATCATTGAATGGTGATAGCAAGAAAATGGGGAGTTTTAGAAAGAAAAGCAATTAAAATAGAGAAGACGACAAGGGAAGATGAGGAATAGGTAACCCAGAATGAATCTAAAATCAAGAGACAGGGTATTGGTATTAAGTAGTTTAATTAAGCAGATAGATCGAGCCAATTTTTGTGTATTCACGGACGGAAGAAGAGTAGAGAATGAATTGATGGACGATATTATTAGAGGAAGACAGGGTGGTAAAATAAAATAAAGGGTTGGGCATGTGAGTGTTGAGATAAGTGGATATTCAAATAGTGTCAGGCACCATACTTTGGAACACTTTTTCTCTCTACCCTTTTTTTCAATCACATCACAAAAAAAATAATATATATATATATATATGGGGCGTATCAAGTGAGAGCGATGTTTATTATGAGAGGTGGGAGCGTTAAATCATGGCCGTACAACCATTCATGAGTGGTTGAGATTAAAAGTAGCTTAGTGGTCACATGACTTTTTAAAAAAGTCACATGTCATTTTGTTTTAATCTTGGCCCTTCATGGTAGATCTAATGGCTAAGATTTAACGCTCTCATCTCTCATAATAAACATCACTCTCACTTGATACGCTCCCTATATATATATATAACACTTAGTGATTGTGATTACCCGGGTGATCACCAATGTGTGTGTCATGTCATGTCATCTACACAGCAAACATTACATTACAGCTCACCTGCAATTTGTTGGACTCACTTAGTACAGCCTGCACCCAAAACATGCGAACTACTCCAACAAGCACCTAAGCGTCACATTTCATTTCGATGCTCTATGCATACTGTTATTATTATTACAATAATAGAGATATTTGAATCGAACATCATAGAGATACTTGAAAATGTGATATATGAAATAATGTAATTAAAAAAGAGATAAAGAGAAGAAGAAAAAAGGTGTCACTAAGGTATATGTACTTTGCTATCTATTTATCTCTTTGCGTCACAATATTTTTTAGGGGAGTTTAGGACTTGGCTCAGTCTATTAATCCGTCTTGGTCTATGCCATTAAACCCGCACTTTATCGAGTTTCATCAGGTCTAGTGATACACCGATTAATATTTATGGTTAGATTAATGACAAGTCCAACATATTCCAATTTGTGCCATGAACACCCTAAGTTACCCACTACCATTAGCTTCAAAATATGGTTTGTCATGTGTGTCAATTGTGAACCGAGGATTCGAATTTCCTAAATTAGAATCATACAATGATTTTCAATTATGTTATAGTAGCTCCAAACCCCCCAATAACTTTTATGTATCTATACTGAATTAATATAGTAGAAATGCATCGCATTACATAGTTAGATTGAAATATTATGTTATGCAAAATTTAGTACAAATGATCTAATAACCGTGTAGCTTCTCTTGTTTATTAAGCGGATAGGAAATTAGTTTTTTACATAATGAGAATAATTGTTTGATAAGATTCTATATTAACATTCAATTTCTCTTTTGGACCAACCTAAACTTTTCCTTTTGTGACCCGGTTCTTATTAAACCCACACCCTCATCAGGTTTCTTCAAGTCTAAAGACAAGTTTAGGTTTGAAAACTGACCCGATTTTAAGGTCAAGTGAAAGACAAGCCCAACTCATCTCATAAACACCCCTAAATTATCTGTATCTTTTTGTTCAAATGAGTAACAATGTTTTTTATTCCACAATTGTTGGTTTTGATTCTTATAAAATAATTATTCCTTTTTAATTTATACAAAATACAAAAACTACATTGTTCTAGTTTTACACGAGAGACTAAAATCACATGTTTTTTATTTTATTTTCTAAGGACTGAAAAATAATTTAAACTTTTACGAGGAATAAAATCAAAATGTGTCAATTTTATAGTAATAAAAAATATATTTATGTGAAATACAAAACTCATCTTTTTCATGAGCACTAAAATCACATAACTTTTGTATTTTCTAAGGATCTGTTGATTCTTAAGTTTTCAAATATGACTAAACATTGTATTTGAGGGTTATTGATGATTGAATTTGAATAGATAACGAAAAGTCTCTACAAAGATAAAATAGCTAAGTTATGAAGTTGAAAAATACTTATTGACTCAAGTTCAAATTAGAGATATAGAAAGCAATTGATTCAAGGTTAGTTCAAATGTAAGGTTACCTCCAAACACAAACTTTCAATGTCAATTCGAATTCAAGCTTTCAAGATCAATTCAGACACAAACTTTTGAGATCAACATAGACATTAGGTTTTGAGAACAACCTAAACCTATACCATATGATAGTTAAACCATGAATCAAATCGTGAATCAGAAGACCAATTTTTTAACTCGTGAATCGTATCATTTTATGTATCGTATGATACAGACACCAAAAAATCATACAAACATACAAAAAATCAAGTTATAAATGAAAGTATATGGGTACATATTATATAATAAACTTCAAGCTAATCAAAGATGACAAAGTACAAGTGTTCATTCCCTCTAAAAAATATCAATAACATGGTAAAATGCAATTTTTTCCTACTTGCTATGTTTTAATACATGAAACACTTTTTCTAGGTTTTTGGGTTGTAGCACTTGATCATCAACCTTGTTCAGAGGTGAAACTTGAAACGGTGAAAACATGAAAGACTCAAAGTAGAGGGTGATTTGAGAATCATATGGGTCCTTCTTAGAGTTAAAATTCGACTCCATCTAACCTGTTTTTAAGAAACAAAATGCAAAAAAACTAGAAATGCAGAAAAAAAGAAAACTAGGTCCTACAACCCAACCCATTTATGTAGTTGTTGTGAATCATCCGATTCAACACTGAATTGTGATTTACCCGATACGTTATGATACAGAGCGGTTCACCTCTGATCGAGAGCACAGTTCAATACACTGACCGATTCACATGGCTCAGACATGAAAAATAAATCGAATCATGACACAAATCGTTGTATAGTGCAATCCTTACTATCATGACCTAGACACAAACTTTCAAGATCAATCCAGACATAAGCTGTGGAGGAAATTCGTAAAGAAAGGCATGTGCTTTGCCTACGTAAATTTTTATCTTTTTTTTGTGTATTTAATTGCTTTCACAATTTCGAGCCGGACATGATCACTATGGACGGCAAAACTCTTCCTACAAAGTTTTAAATTTTCATCAAATTTGATGGAAAAACAAGTCATGAATCAAAAACAAAAATTATAATTTTAAAAGTACCCAAAACGAAATAAAGAATTATAAGGACCAAATTCGGAAATGCAATATATTTCGAGGACTAAAAACTTATTTAAGCTTAAATTTTTAATTTTTTCTAAGAAAAAGCTAGAGCAGCAGGGAAGAAAAAACAAAAACAAAGGGGGCGGGGAGGTGAATTTGCATTGCAGAGGAACTCCCAAATCTTCAACAATGGATTCTCGTCATGCTTCTCTGGGTCGACGAACGGTACAAACATCCTTCCTCTTCTTTCTCCTTCACCACTCCATGCATTGATTGCATATCCCTCTTTCTCTCTCTCTGATTTCATATCAATTCAATTCAATTCCTCTTTGTTCCTTGTCCAATGTTCTCATTTCGATTGAATTGTATTTGTATGTTGTGGTGTGCTGCATGCACCAGCTGGAGGAAATTCGTCAAAAGAGGGCCGCCGAGAGGTTGAGCAAAACCTCTTCCGGACCAGATCTCACCCAAGTTCCCACCCCCCCCGGTCAGTAGCACTTTTTCGCCGTTTTCCATTTCCTCTTTCGCTCACCGTTTTTCTGCATTTCAAAACCATTTTTTTCTCAATTTTCTTCAGAGATTGCGGGAATGAAAAAGTCCGAGAGCGCAAATAGACTCTCTGAGGTATTGTCCTTTCTTATTGGTTAATTAATGTTCTTTGAAATGAGGTGGAATCAAGTGTGTGTTTGTTTTTGCATTGATACAAATAATGCAAACACGATATCCAGAAGCAAGATTTTTTAGCACATTGAGTTCAACATGGATCATTGTTAAGTTAACTGAAAGAAAACACACACACACACAGCTTAGTCAGAATTGTTGAGCAAATTGATTATGATAAGAGTGAGTTGATAGTGAAGTGATTTATGTTTAGATGAGAAAAGTGACTTCTGTAAGGCAATATTGTGAAATCTAGATATGAAATCCCACCATTGATTATGTCCAACGCAGGAACTACTATCTCTAGCTTCTCCATAATTGATCTTGGGACTAAAATCAATTCTCTAAGTGGATTGAGAAACATACGGTGTATGTTTGGATACATGGTGGAAAACCACGGCGAGCCAAAATCACGGTGGACAAAAGCAATTTCTCTTAGCTTTTATGGCTGTTTACCGTGATTTTGGATTCACCGTGGTTTTCCGCCATGTGTCCAATCATGCACATATATAACCACCTAAAAGTGGTTTTGGTTAATGGGGATTGATTATAAGACTCCCAAACGTGGAACCAAACACACTATATTGAACTTTTCAAGAGACACAATTTTCTGAAGTTTGATTTGCACTTGGATTGTTTTTGTTTTTATACAGTCAGACGTTAGTGCTCTGCTATCTCAAATAAAACATCTGCAGAGGAAGAATGCTGAGTTGGAGGAAGATAACACGAAAATAACTTTAAAGGTGAAGATTCTAACTCAAAATACATGTATTATATATGACTATATGAGTGTGCCCCCCAAAAAGAAAAAACACTCGTAGGCTGATTGCATTTTGTCTGTTATTGCAGCTTCAAACGATGGAAATTGATAATGGCGCAATGCGCAAACAGTTGAATGATCTGGTAAGCAAAAAGGGCTGACAGTTAATGTTTTTGTAGTTTTGAGTTATAATATTACCTCATTAATACTTGAACCCCGAGCTAGCATAAAACTTACTGAGTGCGAATAATGACATAACTCCATGTTATTGAGGTTGGAATGGTTTTAACAATTAAACCCCTATTTGATTCATCTAGGAGCAAAATACGGTGCCGTCTCTTAGGAAAGCTCTCAAGGATGTCGCTATGGAGAAAGATGCTGCAGTTGTTGCACGAGTAATTATTTTAAACTTTTATTCACGTCTCCTGGTGGCACCTTGTTTTGAGTTGTTCGCAATACCTAATTGGACCTTACATATAAATGCAGGAGGACCTTTCAGCACAGCTTCGTACCCTGAAGAAACGGCTTAAGGAAGCAGAAGATGAGCAATATCGTGTATGAGATTTATTTTACTAAAAAAATTATTAGATGAAGGGCCATTTTTTGCTCTCAGAATCTTATTGGCTATCTGGCTCTAGGCTGAAGAAGATGCAGCTGCATTGAGAGCAGAATTAAACTTAATTCAGCAACAGACAATGAATGATACAGTTAGTAGCACAATTTCATCCCTTGGTACTCCACCGGACCACCTTCAAAGATTAGAAAAGGAGCTAGGTGGTTTGAAGTTGGAACTACAGGTGATGTCATGATTATGTAATTGACATATTTCCACCTTATAATTAATTTCTTTTTCATTTGTTTGTCTGATGGTGTTTAAAATTTATAGCGAGAGTCACTGTTGAGGCATCAGGAGCAGGAACAATTGGCAAAAGAGCAAA
Organism: Acmispon strigosus; assembly: GCA_030819835.1. NCBI lineage: Eukaryota > Viridiplantae > Streptophyta > Magnoliopsida > Fabales > Fabaceae > Acmispon > Acmispon strigosus. The sequence goes on from JAUAMA010000004.1 coordinate 64,523,858, forward strand.
CCCGCATTGCATCACTGATGTCTGAAAAGCAGGAGTTGGAAGAGAAACTTAACTCCATGTCTAGAGAAGCAGCAGGTTATGTTCATGAAAACTTCTGTATAATATATATGAAATTCGCAATGGCTTAATGAACGAAGTGTGCAGCCAATCAGTTATGATAGCACTTGCTCTTCTTGGATGCTTTATGCCATCGCTGGATCTCTTTGATATATCCATGAATTATAGTTTTTGAAAGCCATAGAAGAGATTGATGGAAACATTATGTTGTTCAACTTCTAATTTATTATTACCACCATCATATTTTCCTTTAGAAATAACCTCTTTTACCAGAGTGGTCTCCTATAGCTGTTATCTGACTTCAACTACTGTAGATTTATATCTGCCCTTGAGTTTGTGCCATGAATTCCTCATTGTCTTATGACTGCTTATTTTCCAGCAAGGATGTCTATGGACACAATATTTGGTTCCTACGCTCGTCACATTTGACTTTATCTTTTTTCCTGTTGAATTGGTACATGTTAACATGATATTGACTCTGGTTTGTGCAAATGCAGAAGCCTCGAATAAAGCAGCTCACAAGGCATTTTCTTTGGTAAGAAAAAAATTCTTTAAATGAACTATTTAATTAAATTTCAAGTTTTGGCATCCCTTAGATCAACTACAGCAGAAATTTAAGATACTGTGTCGCTCAAACCATTGGTCCAGTACTAGCAAATTACTGATATTTGTGTTTACTGTCTCTGGTTATAGGTTATGCATGTTTAAGATTTTAAGTAGGTGAGAAATAAGGAGGGGAGTGAAAATTGAAATCTCAAAAGTTTTTACTGTTACTGGTTGTTTGGCTGAGGTTGGAAATCTATCTCCATTTAATTCAAGTAGTAGTAGCTACAATTTGTGGACTAGATTATACATGAGCTTCACTCCTTTTTCCACCTTATATTTTTGATATATCAAGCAAGTGTGAAGCAATGTTTCAAAAACCCGACTGGTAATTGAGCCGGTGAAAGCACTAGTCTATGGTTCAAGTGTTAAAGCATGGTCAAACAGATGATAATTAAATATATTATCTTATTATTATATAATATCTTAAATACTAAAATAACATGATGTTACGTTAGTAAGTCAAATCAAATTTTAAATTGGCACAAAATGATTATATGATGTCTCATAAGCTGAAAAATCAATAAAAAATGATAAAAAATAATAACCCATGTATGTGGGCCTTTCTACTTCGGCATTGGACCTTTATATGAATAAAACATTTCCATTTCTAGATTAAAATAGAAAAATTTTTAAAAATGAAAATTTCAAATCTAGCCGTTCAACCTAGTTTTTATTTGGTTCAACCAGTTCTTTACCGGTTCTGATATCGCTGTATTTTAAATTAAATGGACCAATTACTTGATTTGTTCCCTGTTCATCTGGTTGGACTGGCCGATCCAGTGCAGTTTTAATACCCGTGGTATGAGATGAGTTTCATACCTTATTTCCTGCTCTCCATCTTCCACCCACTCAAAAATACCTCCAGACTTCTGCACACATCGCATGTATGCTTTGGCAGCTGATGATGAATGACCAAATTTGCTGCTCCCATATAGCCATTTCCAGATTAATATATTTTTCGTTCAATGACATCCAATGATCCAACATTTTGCTGATGGTCAAGATGTTTAAGTCTAATGTTTGAATTTTGTAAAATTTCAGGAAGACAAACAGAAACTTGATAAGCAGTTGCATGATATGGCCTTGGTTGTTGAGAGGTTGGAAAGCAGTAGGCAGAAACTCCTAATGGAGGTAAACTCTTCATATCTAAATTTTACTTGGTGCTTTTTATATTCCATCTGATAGTGGTTGGTTTGTCATCTTGTTGGCAGATTGACTCGCAATCTACAGAAATAGAGAGGCTTTTTGAGGAAAATTCTAATCTCTCAAATTCACACCAAGAGGCAATTGTAACAGCAGCAAGATGGGAAAATCAGGTAAAAATCGGTATCAGGGGCTTGACACTTTGACTAAATATAATTTATGGCTACTGGTGTAAGGTCTCATCTATGCAACCATGATTTACTGGACTTGTCTTTTAAGATTTCCAAAGTCAAAAGAGTCTGCGTATCTTTTGATCAATGGTATTAAGTCAGTTGAAAATAATTTAAAATTCAAACTTGATACTGATTTTCCTAAAAACTTACTGATTTAAGTTTAAAAAAATATAGACCTTTATGATCCCGGCATGTAAATGGACCTGTATGGGCCTCTTAAGTATTTTTTATATCATGACATTGACCAACACCGAAATTGGTCCTATACATGTAACCCGCTATCTGGAAAAAAATATGCAATAGCTAAATGATGATGTTCGATATCAGCCAGCCATAAATCACCGGTTACTAGATCTAGTTCTCCACAAAAAGTATGAATTCTGTGTAGCGCAAAAGCTCTTAAATAAAGGAAATCTAGGTTCCCCGTTGTTGTTCTAATTAATTTGTATGCCAGGGATGAATATTCTTATATGTTGTGCAAAACATTACTTCACTTTAGTGTCAATAATTTAATTTAGGTGTTGATATCTGAGTCTATGACATCCTCTTTGGTTTTAGTAGTGTGTCAGTCACATAAACTATCATTAGCCAGTGAAGTAATTTTATGAGCAGTTGTACCTTTGGAGGTGTTTTTCTCTTGTATTGTGTATTTTTTACTTCACATACTATTTTGGCTTAGACTTGCTTGATTGTTAGATAAACTTTAGTGCTAGATTGGTGCTGACAATATCATTTCTTTTGATATCTGTGCTGTGTTGAGTTCTTTCTTTAGGGGGTTTTCATTATGAGCTTATGAACAAACATGAAGTTCCAGACTGTAAAGAATTTTGTTTCTCACTATTATTGTGCTGAACTGTGATTCTGCAGGTGATGGAGTGTCTTAAGCAAAATGAAGAGCTCCGTGGGATTCTAGATAAACTTAGAATGGAGCAGGCTAGTGGCTTGCCAGACTCCTTTAAAAATGGGGGACATGAGATTGGTTCCACGACATCCACAGGAGAGATGGCATCTTTGAAGGTTAGTAACCTATTCATTGCATATTTGCTCCACTTTGTAATTCATTCATGTTATGGCTTCTTAGGTCTAATGGGTCAAACATTCACTTCAAAAATAATATGGCAAGCTAGAACTTTCTGATTTTTCAGAAATTTTCAGGGGATCGTGTTTGATTGAGGTTCTCTCTGTCCTCAGCACTAGGACAATTTCTCATCCATTCCTTATAATTGCTCACCTTTTTTGTTTGCTTGGTAGGGCCAACTTGTGAAAGAACAGAGCAAAGCAGAGGCACTATCAGCAGAAGTCATGCAGCTTTCTGCACAACTTGAACAAGTCAAGCAAGCATATGATGGTCTTGCGCGCTTGTAAGACCCTGTCTCCGTTTTTTCTCTGAATCAATCACGCATTCATTCATTCATTCATTCATTCATTCATTCTGGCATAAGTTTCTTTGTTAATGTATTTTTTCAATATTGCAGCTACAGGCCAGTGCTGCGCAACATCGAAAGCGGACTCATAAAAATGAAGCAAGACAGCTCGTTAGCAGTTAGATGATAGCAATGAGCGGTTTCGTGCCGATACTTTGGTTGTGATTGTGAAGCCCTTGTGCAAAGTCATGAATTTGAAATGTTTGACGGAATTCCTTTTTACCATTGTTAATATAATTGATTTCATGAAAACAATCAAGATGGGTTCAGAAACTGGTGGTGACGGCAATGAGCAGTTCTGTGGTAAAGCTCGGTCTAAGAAGTCCTTGTTATACAAAGTGTATACATAGACATTAGTAATATGTAACATATGTCATTCGTTAATCTTTATACCATTAAACACAAGGTCTATAGTTTGATGATAGTTTTGTAGAAACTAAATTTAGGTCGAAAGAGTTGGAGATGTATATCCTCGTTATAGGACGCATAACAAAATCATAGTTTGATAATGGAGGATTTGCTTGCTAGTATTATATCAAAAACTGCTAAATTTGAAAAAAAGTAAAAGATAATCAAATAACACCCACGCTATTTAAAATTTGTGCAGATGGACTAAGGAGCGTAATGCTGTTATATTACGTAGTTTAGCGTATGACACATCAATTACGCTTGTCATGATTATCATCAACTGATCATTCAAAAAATCTCATCATAAACCAAGTTTATTGAGGAAAATTCTAGTAAAGGTTCCTTTGTGTTCCATGGATGATTAAAGACGCTTTACACGCTGTTAACTTGGAGGTGGGAAACACAGATATAGTACGACAGAATCCATAAAAAAGAAAGCAATTCACCTGGATGACTAGTGGAGGTAAGAAAAACTTGCTTATTCATATAGAATCAACTGATCAATAAAAAAAATTAGCTGATGCTTTCAGTAATTTAAAGCTAAAATATAATGTGTGATTTCAATTTTCAAGCATCGGTATTTATTCAAGTTCACATCGGTGTTTATTACATTATAGAATCTCTAGGCGGTAGTGCGTACAGAGAAACATTTGTTGGAAAAGATCTACCCACTTAAAGTGATCTTTGAGCTTCAAAGAATTAGTTTCATAACCATCGGCCACGAGTACACATTAAGAATTAGTTTTAAACAATGAAGGTTCTTGAGAATTAAGGAATTAGATTAAAATTCAACAAAAATATTTAGGAGATTGGAAGAACAATTATAATATAAAATCTACAAGTATTTTGAGGGACCAAAATGTAGAATAAAATAACCTATATTAAAATTGCATAGTTGATAAGGGGTTTAAAATTTTTTAGGAGGCTGTGGACTCACCCTACCTCTCCCTAGATACGCCCTGATTGGAAATAGATTTTATTATTATTATTATTACATGAAAAAAATAATATTGTTATTTGATTTGATGTAGTTATAAAATATTTATGTAGAATAGGAATTGGAGGAGGAAAGCTTAATGCACTAGAAATCTTGAATAAGTAGTGGAAATATGAGGAATTGAGGATGGAGCAGATATTGCCACGTGGGCCGATTGATTAAATATCGGATGCAAACCTATTTATATTCCTCTCTTTATTCTCCTTTTCTGTTCCGCCTCTTGTTTCTTTCTTTCTCTCTCTCTCTACACGCCGTTTTCGTTTTACTCGCATCTATCTCTCTCACTCCTTCCTCGTCACATCGCAAACCCTAGACCTTCCAGATTTTCCATGATTCCTCTTTATCTCTTCTTCAACTGAGTTCTCTCTCTTCTATTTTCCCTTCCCAAAACCCTCGAGTCGAATCGGATTATTCCGAACACTCACTCTGGTGAAATCTTATTCGTGATGGCAGCAGCAGCTTCCACCACCAGCCAGGTCTACATCGATGTGATCGAGGATGTCATGGTGAAGGTTCGGGACGAGTTCGTCAACAACGGTGGTCCTGGCGAGGAAGTTCTCAAGGAGCTTCAAGCTGTAATAATAATTCACACATCCATCGTTTCTTTCTTTATGAGATTGTTATTAATTTGATGTTTATACCTGTATTGAAATATGCATTTTTTAGTTTGGTTGATTTAGGGTTTGGATCCGACAGATCAATTGTTTTGGTTATGGGGTTAAGGTGTTTTCAATTTGTGTAGATATGGGAATCAAAGATGATCCAAGCTGGTGTGGTGCTTGGTCCTATAGAAAGGTCCACTGCAGCTAAGCCAACGCCTGGTGGTCCGATTACTCCGGTTCACGATCTTAACGTGCCGTATGAGGGGACTGACGAGTACGAAACTCCCACTGCTGAAATACTTTTTCCCCCTGTGAGTTTTAACCCAAACCCATGGTTACAAGTTTTGCAAGTAATGTGTCACTTGAATGTGTTTTTAGGAGTTTAAGTTATTGGATTGTTGATGTGGGTGGCTTTTGACTGTACAGACGCCACTGCAAACTCCAATTCAAACCCCTTTACCTGGAACTGGGGATAACTCTACATATAACATTCCTACTGGACCAAGTGATTACTCCTCTTCTGGGAATGACGCAGGAGGAATAATTGATGCAAAAGGCGGAAGACCTGGTCCTTACATGGTAAAACTCATTTTGCTGGCTGACCCAATGATACATTGAAAATTTTCCCCATGCTCAATTGCATGTTTTCCATCCATGGTTTTGGAAATCCCGTTCTCAATCAGTGCATTTGATTTAATCAGTGGCTATTTTTTCAATGGCTGACCTGAACTCTTCTGTTTAAATCATGTGCATGGAACTTCTAATCTGTGCATTGATATGTCCTCGTAATCATTTACAGCAACCCCCTTCTCCTTGGATGAACCAGAGGCCTTCACTTGATGTCAATGTTGGTGAGTCACATTTAGATTTGGGTCGAAGTTTTTAATAAAATGGCTTTGCAGTAATGTGGTGCGTATTACTGTAGCTTATGTGGAGGGGCGGGATGAGGCTGACAGAGGAACTTCCAATCAGCCTCTGACACAGGTAAGCAAGTCATTGAGGTCTTGTAGAAGACTGCTTGTGCCCTGTTGTTAAAATTTGAAAAGACCTCATGGTAGAGTTCTTTTGTGAAGCCAGCAATATTGTTAGTTTCTTGTTGCGACACACTGAGCATTTTTATATAGAATGTAAGGTCTGAATAGTTAGAGATAGAGGGTGATTAAAAAAAAACTATACGCCAAGCTATTCCATTAAAGAGGATTTAATTTTAAATGGGTTGTCATTATTCATGATCCACAATAAGACAATATATGGCCTCATTTGATTTATGTAGCCAATCCTGCATAGTGAAAAAGGCTTTTGTTTTGTTATTGTCAAGTCTGAACTTTAAAGCCTTCACGTTTAGAAATTACTTTATGCTTTAAATTTTCCAGGACTTCCTCGCAATGTCCGCTGCTGGTAAACGAAAACGCAATGATTTGGCCTCTCAATATAATGCGGGTGGATATATACCTCAGCAAGATGGAGCTGGAGATGCGTCACCTAGAGTGTTTGAAATTGAGGTATGGTTTTTTCATCTTTTGGCAGGTATCTTTCTTTTAAAAAATGCATCAGCTGAGGGTTTTTTTATTTTAGTAGTTTTATGAGTCAAATTTATTGTTTTTTCATCACTCCCCCCCCCCCCCCCCCCCTTTTGTAAAGGAAATGGTGATTTATGACTAAAGAGAACAATTATATGATACTGGTTTCATAACTTGAGTTTATTTTGTTGGATTTGGCACTTTTGTTGTCCCTTTTTTTGGGGTGGGGTTGTGACAAAATTGGGCAGTCTTCCCATCTCCAGAAAGTGTATTGTGCTGCTTGGAGGTACTTTCTTTCGTGTCCTTATTTTGGATGAGGGTTGCTGTGGGGTTAGGACTAGAGGTGTGTATGAGGGATGGTTGATAGTGGAGGTCCCTGCCATGTCTGGTTCTTTACCTATATTAGTTATTGCAGAAATATCTGAAGTTTTTTCAGACATAATGCTGCATAGTGACTGTTTACCATGAATACTAATGATTAATGATTTCTTCAACCGCATCAAAACTATAAGGTCGGCTTCCCAAAGTTGTACACTAAAATGCAAGAAAAAGTCTCATTTTTTGGGGTCAACGAGATGAATTTGTTTTACTACAAGTTTAAATCCTTAGCATGACATGTCTTTCGCTGTTCAACTCTACCTTTCCACAGAAATGTTTATTTTTTGTCTTTCTAACCTACTTCATTCATATTCCAAGCACGCTTTTTCAATGTTATTCCAGTCTTTCTCTTTTTCTGTGTGCTTCCTGCTCGTATCTCTTTCTTCATTGGATTTGTACTATTGTTTGAGTGGCATGAGTGAGATGAGATTTTCTTCACTGTTTTTTAACATGTTTTCTTTTCTGATATTTTGCATTCTGTATAACTCGGGCTAATCTTTATTTGCTGACATATCAAATTATCCTTGTCATCAATTTGTTGTTTGAAAGTAGTAAGCTTTAACTGTTGCACTGATCTACAGTATGGATATTTTCTCAAATGGCTTTATTGAAAAATACAGGGCCTGTTGTTTGGTTGAAGAAAACCTCTTTTTAACTAAGCGTATAACAACTCTTTGATAACTTGATAAGAGGAGAAAAGTGAAAACACTATCGTAATTATCAGTAAAAATAGGAAATGAAAATAGAAAACATTTTCTCAACCCAAATAGACTTTGTTCCCTGCCCACCCTTGTACATTGTTCTGATGGCTTTTATAGCCCACAATTCCACATGCATGCCTTTATTTCTATCTTCTCGTTAATTCATTAACTTGCTTGGTTGATGGAAACGTTTATTCAGTCACTGAACTGTTGAATATCAATCTTTCAGGTACATGGAGGGGGCATCTCCATCAACTCACTTCATACTAATTTTAAAGGGAAAATGCCTGCAGATTTGGAGAGGCAGGCTTCTAGAATTCCTCAACTTGATGGACCAGGTCCTTACGATGATGATGTGGTTTCTACTCCAAATGTGAGTAGTGATTTTTATACCCTCTTTCTGGTGCTCATATGAGCTTTGTAACGAAACAGTTAATTGTTTGTTCTTTCCCTCTAATCAGAGATGTATTTTTACTTTGTTTACACTTGTCCCTCTTGTTTCCTGTTGTCCTTCTATATATTTTTGGCAAAAATTCGTAATGCCCCTATCCCCCTTCAACTTTTAATAGATACCTCGGCTTTCAATTGACAATTAATAAGTAATAACTCCATTTGATGGCAGAAAAGTTTTAAATAACCAATTCTTATTTGAGTTTAATGGGAAATTGTGCTATTTTCTGTTGCAAAATTAAAAAACAAATGGACCATAGCGGTAAATCATTTTGGCTATTACTAAAGAGTGAGAAAAGTCATAGTTTCAAGCACTCCCATTTGAATGAGTGTCTGTTTAGTTTAGAGTACATATGAGCTGCTTCTTCCCTGGTTCATCATGGTTGAAAAGATAAATACTGTAACTCCAAGGAAATATATATAAAATTTCCAACCTGAATTAATTGCATATTTAGCAATGAATGGCGTTGCTATTTAATAACTTGTTTCTACTTCTGGATGGGCTGATATTTATCCAAGAAATAGAAGAATGGATGATAAATTTCCAGTTAATTCAGTCTGCTCGAACTCGTGCTAATCTTTTCAGATCTTAAATTGCATTATGTTTCTTTTGACACTTGCTTGACCATGTTTGCATGAATCGTCTTACTGGGTTTGTTTCATATTGTTGCAGATATACAATTATGGAGGAGTTTTCACTGAAGACTACAACGTCGCAAATACACCAGCTCCACCTGGTAAATGGAGAATGTGGATATGTGAATTATAACTTGAACTGTTGTGTGCCTAATCATTTATTTATCCCTCACAATTGTTTTTTTTTTTAATTATTAGAAGTACCAGTAAGCACCCCTGCTCTCTTCGCTCAAAATGAGGTGGCAAATGACGATGATGATGACGATGATGAGCCATTAAACGAAAATGATGATGATGAGTTGGATGACCTGGACCAAGGAGAGGACCAAAATACACATCATCTAGTTTTGGCCCAGTTTGACAAGGTATCATACAATGCCCTTCCACCTTCGGAGAGTTGCATGTCAACTGCTATAGTAATATGATATCATTAATGATTCGGGTTTGGATAACTATTTTGGGACTAATAGTCTTGCTACAAAATTTAGGTGACACGTACCAAGAGCAGGTGGAAATGTACACTAAAGGATGGCATCATGCACATCAATAATAAGGACGTTCTCTTTAATAAGGTTTGTTCTAGCCTATTTGTTTTATAGTTTAAATTGAAAATGATTATGTTTGGGTGTTAAAATTATTTATTCACATAAATTGTTTTTGAATAGTTTTTTGGCTTAATAGCACTTTTGGTCCCTCACTTATCACGATTTTACACTTTTGATCCCCAACAAAAAAAATTAGCTTAAATGGTCCCTCACTTTACCAAACGGCAGCAGTATTAGTCCCCCGTCACTATTCCGTTAAAAAACTAACGTTTTCCATCCAATATTTAACAGTTTTTGAAAAGAAAAAAAAAAACTTCATCTCCTTCCTCTTCTCTTCAACTCCCCTAGTCCCTTCCCAGTTTTACAGCATCAAATTCTAAATTCTTTTTCCAGAATCTTCATTTTTTCCCCATCATCATTTTCAGCAAGCATTGAAAAAAAATTCCAGTTTCATTTTTACTAATAGAATCCACGAAACTACATTGAACAATTCAAAATTGCAGTCTAACATCACTAAATTCGCAATCTTTAGCAGTAAGAATCTGAAGTTTACAAATAAAAAACTTTCACTAAATATCGAAGAAGCAGCAGCAGCACCTAAGTGACGAGGAAGTTCAGCAGCAGCAGCAACTGCAGCACTGTGTTCATCATCTTCACCTTCTTCAAAATCCCTCAAACCCAGAAACAAAAGAAAAATTAAACTCAAATCCAAACCAGAAATTAACTGAGAAGTTCACCTTGTTCTTCAAACCCGGAAATCCAGAAATTCATCAAACTATAAAGAAACAAAACCCATAAAACCACCCAGAACTTCATCTTCATATCTGATTCATCCAAATCCAGAACAAGCAGAAGAAATTCAGAAATAAGTTTAGAAACCAAAAAATTCAGAAGAACTTCATCTTCATATCTGATTTCATCACAGCAACAAATTCAGTTTTGAAACCAAAATTTTCCATCATCCAAAATCCAAGAAAGCAAAAACCAAAATTGTCATCCAAGAACGCAAGGAGAAACAGATCTAGGGTTTAATCTTGCTTTCGTACCTGAAATTATTGGCCTTCTTTCTTTTCTATGACCCATTGCAAGCCTCTCACACTCCACAGTTCTGAAACCATGGCGGCACAAGGTGTTGGAGAGATAGAGAGGAGCGGCGGCGGTGGACAGCTTCGACGGAACGAGCGGCGGCAGAGCTCAATACGGTGTGGCGGGGCGGTGGACAGCTTCGACGGAACGAGCGGTGGTGGAACAGAAGAGGTGCTTGCGGTTTCAGATTGAGAAAGAGTGACGCCGGCGCTAGTTCGAGGGTGAGGGACGAAGAGGAGTGGGTCTGAAAGCTTCGTGCGAGGGTGGGCGAAGATGGAGGAGAGTGGTGGTCGTTGATTCCAGAAACAGAGAGGATGACGGTGAATGGATGAAGAAGACGACAACGAGGGTGAAGAGGACTGGCGAACCGGAGGTTGAAGGGTGAGAGAGAGATGAGGGAAGGGAAGATGCGGCGGCGGCGGCGGGTGAGGAGAGAGAGGGAAGAGAGAGAATGGTGGTGGGTGAGGAGAGAGACTAGGGAAGGGAAGATGATGAGTCTGAGAGAAGATAGGGTTTTAACTTTTTTTTTTATTAATTTTTTTCTCCAAAAAACCGTTAAATATTTAACGGAATAGTAACGGGGACTAAAACTGCTGCCGTTTGGTAAAGTAAGGGACCATTTAGACTAATTTTTTTTATTAGGGACCAAAAGTGTCAAATCGTGATAAGTGAGGGACCAAAAATGCTATTAAGCCTAGTTTTTTTCTAATGGATAAAAATATGTTTACAGGTGACTTAACATAGGTTTAACAGAAGTTAGAATTTTTACTTTTTCATTATGAATTCATTGTAAATCTGGGACTCACAATATATATTGACACCTCAAAAGTAGTTCTTCTATCTTACTATCCAAACAACCATTTTTTTTAAACTTCTACAATAGCATTTCCACAAATTCAAGCTCTCAAACTTAATTATGATAAACTAAGTTTACTAAACCTAATTTTACTGAACTTTTTAAAATAAACGGACCCTTCAGCCTTAAGGAGAACCAATGATGGTATTGTCTCGTTCTTTTAGTTCAGTTTATTAAATTGTCATGATGAATGACACTATACACCTCTGCAGGCGACAGGGGAGTTTGACTTCTAATTTTGTTTCGGGCAGTGCTTTGGTGAAGCATAATTCAGGTGTCATCGAGTGTTTCGTGATCTTTCTTTGATTATAATTATTAAATGAAAGATTGAGGAAATAGAAAAATCCTTTACATTTTAGAGACTGATGTTCCAATGTTGGCCTCTTGTACATAATGGATGAGCAAATTTTCACCTTCACATATGTTTAGATATTGAGGCATTTCATTAAGTCCACCGTTTGTCAAGTATGTAGATCCTTTAGTTCTGTGTACTTGGGCATTTTGGTAAATTCGAGAATTTCATTGTAGCCGGTTTCCTGTGGTTTGTTAGTTTGGAGAATGTCCAGACACCAACACGGCCCCGGGTTCGAAACCAGCACAAAAGAATTTCATTGTATGATAATGGTTTATTTATACTTGGCTTGAAGCGTCGTGTCTCTAGCTTTGCTTTTGAATCGTACAAACAGGTTGAAAACGCTTAGGAACTGGTTTTCTGTGTTTTCCCTAATGATGTGCACCTGTGTTCGGCTTCTGCATTGAGAATGAGAACCTTAGTGCCTGTCAATGTCCTTATTTTAACCATTGGTAGAAGCAAGTTCGGTTTTGTGAAAATACATTCTGTTTGAACTCCTTAATCCACCTTGGTTTACAAAGAATATTTGCAATATTTTGTATTGACTTGCTATATCTTTTTTTCCGCTAACAATGAGCAACATACTGAACCAAAAGTATGATGCCTTTTAAGTTCAAACTTTAACTTGCTTGTACTTAACTCTTGATAATGTGATGCTATTTCATTTTTGAAGCGTGACACCTCGAGTATGTTATACAGGACAAAACAATATTTTGATTTTTTACCAGATGATCATTTGATAACAGTTAGACTCCCTCTAAGTCTAGATGCTTTTTTGCTCCCTGATTTCGTTATTTTCTCTGTCCTGGGGAGGGTGGTTGGAGTTGGGGAGAGTGAAATGCTTTTCATTTTCTTATTTTGCAGGATTTGACGCACTAAAGCTCATGACCTAGGTTTAATGGTTTATCACTTGAGCTTTGTGGGGTCAAATCTTGTTTTTCTAATCCTTTTTGGGTGCGACAATGTATGTAGTGTTTAAAATCTATTTGTTTTGTTTTCCTCTTGTAGCCAAAAAACTATTTGTTTTAAAAAAGTCAATAGAAAAGTAGGAATTCTCGTGTTCTGAGACATTTCAAGTTTCCCACAAACCCACCTTCATTCTAGTAAACCGATGTCCGCTAGAGTGGAAGAAAAAAGAGAGGAAGAAAAGAATGAAAATTGATATATTTTTTAGAATGTGAAGGAAAAAAAAGTGCGGTATATAATTATTATTTTATTCTTTACATGTAATTTTTTACAAATAATTTAGATGTCATATCTTAAATATATATTAAACATTAAAGTGATTTTTAAATTAAGTTTTTTGAAATTACCTTGAAATTTCAATGAAATATTCTGATTATAATTTTTAGTTTATGTTTCCAGTGATCATAACATAGATTTTATGTTAATACCAAAATTACAATAAATACAAATTATCTTTGAAAAATTATTGTTTTGTATTAATAAGTAATTTGTTTTCTAAGAAATAAGACAATTTTATAGAACATTAAAATGGAGGAACGAGAGAAACATGTTTTCATTTTCGTGTAAAAAGACGAGGGCATAGTACTCTGATTCTGCCTCAATCTCATTTTCACGCTAACATTGTGAAGAAAACTAGAGTTATTATCATTTTTATTAACAAATGATAATCATTAATAATTGACTATGGAATTTTAAATTTTTTTACATGTGTCATTATATCATTTGAAAACTTGGCAAAATAAATATGAAGGATTTGATATAAGTTTTGTTGTTTCAAAAAAATGCTGATTTGGTAATCATGACGGTAATAAGTGATAACTAGAACTTCTTACCTTTCTTATCATGACATTTTGTATTTTCATTTTCATATTGATGTTCATGTTCCAAACACATGAGCATGTTATTTTCCAATCACTATTATTTTACATCCATAGAAAATCACTTGTGATATATCAATAATGCTACATAATAGCATATTGTAATTAATTTACTGAACCAAGGATGGGGAAGTGCAGAAGTTCCTTCCTCCTATGGAAATACCCCAAAACTACAACCAGAAAACAACAAATAGAAGTAAGAAGATGAATCTCATTCTCACTGGGCATGGTTCACGAAAACGCATTGTTTTTGGAAGAAACTACACAAAGATGATGCCTCAGGAAATGAAGCCAATGCTGGATGTTGCCACCCGGAGCTAGGCATGGAGAATGAACTCATATTCTCTAATGTTGGAGCTTGTGCCTTAACCTCTGCATACAATGGTTGTGGGGATATGATGAGTGGCGACAATAAAGGAATGGCCTTTGAAGCCTCACCAAAAGGGTTAGAGGGACGCTCACTTTGGACTTTATCAATGTCAAGCGAGGCCGGGGCATGTTTCTGAAGCCTTGAGGGACACCCTCCTGCTCTAGTACTTCTCCTTACCAAGTTGGCTTTGTCCTCCATCAATCAAGTTGCGAATTTCCTTCAATTTCGACTTTGTTCTGATAGAGACGATATTAGCACTTACTTCGAGACAAAAATTGAATAATTAGGATGAAAGTCAGTTGGAATGGCTTCAAAACACACAAATGTTATGTTATGGGGCTTGTTCAATGTAGTCAAGTTTTTCAGGAAGTACTATATGTTCCTTCTCTTGGCTATTGTTGGTTAAGGTATAACAGACAAGACAATGATTTCAATGACCCTCATTTTGTGCATGTCCAAATGCAGGTACAAAGGTTTCAAATGAATGGGGGAGAACAGGATAAGACAGAGGGGGTGGTAAACTTGAATTTCCTTTGGTAACAAACATTGACTGAAACGTAAGTTAACAGCAAAATTATCCTAAGTTTGGGTGGCTTATAGCTTTTGTAGGAGGGCAAAATGTCTCTATCATCTTTATTTGTAGATAAGTTTGTTATATTGTTACTACTTATTATTCAATGTTTTTCACGGAAAATATGGAAGTAAATGGGAATGCATGACGGGACATGCCTTCAGATATCAAACCCATCAAAAAATGGAACCAATTAGCCTGCTTTAAAGGGAGGTTTGTCATATCAAGCCCATCTCATTTGTGGATAGAAAGATGAGTTCGTGGGTTAGCCCGTAAAAAAGAATAATAAAATCTAAAAAATGAAAAATTCAAAAATTCATCAAAGTAGCGTAACTGTATCAAAATAGAGAAAATTAACATACTAATATGATATGGAAACATAACCTTAAACTTTCTAGCGCTTTAGTATTATATACTTTATAAATATGGAGAGAAAGTTAGGGTCGATGGGCTAGCTCGCCACTCTTGCTCTCAACTCTCACATTTAGCAAGTCAAATCGGGGTAAATTGATGGCTGAATACTCCCAATTTAATTCACGAAGGCTAAATGAGTTAGTATGCTTAGTCTAATCTATTTCGTCATCCTTATTTGGATACCGCAATTTAACTAGTTGAAGAATCTGGGAGGAAGTGCTCAAAAAGTAGTGTGAGGTTCATGTTGGGGTGATGATTACTTATATTAAGATAAAATTGATTCTTTCAAAAATTTGCACAGAGGGGATATTAAGAATTCACTGACAATGTCGTATTAAAATTTTATGGCTATTTTTATTTTCATAAATATTCATAGGCCACACTTATTAAATATTTATAAGGAATCTTTTGCTCATTATTGGTTGTCTTTCTCTAGTGATAGAATTCCTGAGATTTGTTTCCCTTCTTGGAATTCAGCAGGTCCTGCCACTATTTCACTCTCCTTTTCTTCATTTTCTCCGTTGTGGGAAACGAACTCAACTTTTCTATCTATGATTGAGTTATATACTTTGGAGTGTACACAACTCCACAAGCCCTTAAAGCAGGTTGATAGGGCTTGAGAATGTTTTATATGGTGTGATAATCAAGATATGTTTGTAAGGTTCGTAGGCCCACAAGCTTGGGCTTAACCGGTGATAGCCAGACGTTATAAATAGCTTATTTTTTAATATTAATTAAAATAAAATTAATTTTTATTAATTCGGCTATTTTAATTTTTTTAAGGGAGTCTATTTTAATTAAAATAATTATATATATAACCAATGTGTTTTAACTTAGGGTAAGTGATTAATGATAAAAATTATTAAAAGATATTATTCTTTCAAAAATATTTTATATTTAAATTATTAATTATAATTATATAAGTAGAGAAATAATTTTAAATAATATCATATGATAATATAAAATTAGTCTATATTTACTATTAAAAAATTAATATATATATATATATATATATATATATATATATGAGTAGCCTATTTTATTGTTAGTGAATAATTATTGTATATTTTTATTATAATATAAATAACGAAAAATAATGTTAACTAAGTAGTACTAAGTGATATTGAAAATTTAATTATTTTGTATGAGTAAATCCAATATTTTCACAATTTATAAATAAGTTTATTTTTTAATTAAATTTATCAGTAACTAGATAATTTAATTTAACAATAACAATTAGTAATTGATAAGTAATAAAATTAATATTTTATTAAAATCAAAAATTTATATTTATTAATTAATATTATTATAAATTATATAAAATATAAATATTGAAATTAATTTTGGGTCATGGTAATAAACAAACAAAAAACTTATATCCTATTCTGTCAAGATAATTTCTATTCTAGCTCCCCTCAAGATAACTTTTACACATGATGGACATGATAGTGTTATCTTATCCCACTGGCGCAACAAACAACAGATAACAACATGATATGATTACTATCATATCATGTATTTGTTTATGCTGTCCACTAAACAGGTATACACTCATTGTTCTTTCCAACTATTCAATGTAGGACTCGGATTCAACACTCCCCCTCAAAAGTCCAATTGTACTTGTCTTGTTGGACACCAACAACACCCACCCCCTCAACCCTTTCCAAGAAAATAGGATTATGCGTAATAAGATTTTGATATTTAACAACCCTTGGAAAATATAATTGCAGAAATAGGTTTTGTTAGAGTTTATACTCAAGCGGAACCTCAAAAGGTGTCTATGTAGACTTGTGCTTCTTCCGTCTTGAAATTGAGTCTCATGGACTCATAACTTAATTTTAATTGTTAGTTGTTTTTTTTTTTTATTGAACCCGTTTCTTTTTTTACTCATTTTTTGGGATTTTTTTTTTCATGAGTTATGAGATCATTTAAGTTCTAATATCACTTATTAGATTTAGAAGCGCAGAGCCATAATGTTACCCTAATTTGAGGTAAGTGTGTGGCCCAAAAATCTTAACACATTTAGACGAGGACATTCAATATTATGTATACTCATTATCGCTTCCAACTATTCAACATGAGACCTAGTTTCATCGATATATAATCAATAGGTTGGTAGCAAATCACTAGTTCCATAATTAGTTAATATACATTGTTAGCCAATAACTACTCAGCATAAAAATTATGTTAAAAACCAAAAGTTGAGTTCTGATAGGTTATTCCAAACAAACTAAATTGCACACTATTGGAAATGATTTTTCGAGTCTTATTATTGGATACATACACAAAAATGCCCAAAATACATGTATATATTGGATACAACTAGCCAATAACTACTCAGCATAAAAATTATGTTAAAAACCAAAAGTTGAGTTCTGATAGGTTCTCCCACGGTTCTCTTCCTGACCAACTGCAAAATGTGGAACGATCACATGAAACATGGGTTTTCTGTAGGCAAAATAGTTTGTATGGAAAAAAGAAAAAGAAACAGATCATGCTATTTGGATTGCAGAACCGGTGTGGATAATGAACTGGTGCTTTTACCTTCTTGATTGTTGGTTGAAGCAAGAGTTTTGACTGCATATTGTTGTGATGAAGGTTCCTCGTTCCGGAGAAGAGAATTCACAGCTCCTCTAACCTTCTCCATCACTCCTCCATTAATACTAGGACCTCTCCTATGAGACTGAGACTGAGTTTTTTCATCATTCCCTGCCTCAGACTTATTCACCAAATAATTTTTCACAGAGGGGCTTGCATTCTTCCCACTATGTGGTGATAATGATGAATCTTGTCTCGGAGATGAGTATTCCGTTGGCGATGAATCCTCGTTCCGGAGATGAGAACTCACAGCTCCTTTAACCTTGTCCATCACACCTGCATTACTAGAATCTCTCCTATGACGACTCACTGTTTCAGGTGTCACCTGAGAATGAGTTTCTTCATAGTTCCTTGCCTCAAACTTACTCATCAAATAATCTTTCATCGGCGCGCCCTCGGCGCTTGTATTCTTTCCACCAAATGATGAATTTTGTGTTGAACCTGAAGAAGCTTGAGATGGCAAATTGGCAGAAGGAGTTCTGGAAACAGCATTGGAGGATGTAGAATGAGCTGCATCTGACCCTTTAGCATTGGCTGGTGTCAATTTCTCTACTATTTTTTCAGTCATTGTCATGTTTGGAACACCATGTGTTGTAGTAGTAGTAGTAGTAGTTGATGCAGGTTGAGGTGCTGTAGTAGACATGGCAGGACTATGCAGATCTTGTTCCACTCCTGATTTGACAGCGTTCCGCAAAACATGCTTCTCAGAGATGACTGGATTTGCTCTTGGATGCTGCCTTGCATTTTCTATGTATTCCTCAGGTGCTAGCTCCGATTCATAGACTGTAATGTGATGTTGACTCAAGAGCTATATATGAAAAAAGGAATGATAACAGACAAAGAATGAAAAAATGAAAAAAAATCCCGTGTTTAATTTACTGTTTCAACCAATGAAATTGTGTCACGTTTTAGTATGTTTCTTACTTGGAGCTCCAAGGTACTCAGCATCTTCTTCTTCCTCCTCCTCATCTTCTAAGCTAACACCCCAAGAAGGAGTGAGGTTCCCGTCGTCCTGTTTTTTCTTGCTGAGGCTGGTGCGCAATCTCCTTGCCTTCTCCTTCACTTTGGTGAGAACTGATTTCTTCTGATAGAGGCCATGGTCATCTTCAGGGTCATGGTGCTTCACCCTCTCAAAGTAAGGAGAGGAGGGGGAAGAGGAGGTTGGTGACATCCTAGAGGATTGCCCTCCTGTTCATGGAAACAGGAACTAAGCATGTGATTTTCCAATGGCATACAAACTCATATCAGAAATCAAACACACTCGTGCGTGTTTGGATTATTGTCAAAATTGATTTTGAATATAATTGGTTTCGGTAAAATTGATTAGGGTAAAGATGAGTTAAAGTGAGCTGAAACTGAATTTATATGGCTAATGTAGTGAGATTCGTGAAATCTATGTCATTCACTACAACAATTACTTTTTCTAACTTCTCTATGAATCTTGATTATAATACTAAAATCAATTTTATAAATTAATTGTCAAACATCTAAATAACCACCTAAAAATGATTTTAATCCATTAGAATTAATACTAAGTTTTAAAACTAAAATGTGGAACCAAACACACGCTTTCTTCGTTACTTTGCGCAAATCATGGTTTAACATTGAATTTTTTCATGGCATTGGTATGCCCTTTTTGTTTGTAACTAGCATAACAAAAATAAGCTTTGTCCAAAACAATCATAATTGTTTAACGTTAACAAGGGATTACCTCGAAGGTGGTGTTCCATGTTAACGATGGTGGGAGTTCTTGAAGTATTGACATGTTTGTATGTGCGCTCTGACAGAGGCATTGTTCTGACTAGTTCCCTGGATCACAATGTGCCTCAGCTTTTGAAATAACTCTGTTTTTATGTTTGTTCTTTCTATGGTTAATAATAATATACAGAAGTTTAACACAAAATGAGCCATGCTTAAGCTATCGGTTCCGGGGTTCTAGAACTGTGCATTGATCTAGAGGCTAAAACACTATGGATATTCACTTGTGGGCTCATTTTTTACACGTGGAGTCTAACAAATTTCTTTGCTACTAAACCTCACAAATAATAACTTACCTGAAATAGCAATTTGACCAGGCCAGGATTGGAAAATTTGTTGTGGAAACTTGAAAAAGCTAAATTCATAAGTGGAACTGATAAACTTCACATCTAAACAGTTATATTATAAATATAGATTTAAATATGTTCGCGGTACCTAATATTATAAATGAAATTAATTTATGTTTCTGACAAATTAATTTGTAAGATGTTATTTTTAACAAAAAAATAATAATAATCAAATTAAGTTATTTTGACCAATTTCGAATAGTCAACAGTTAAGTGGCACGAATTTTACTTAGTCATTGCCTCTACATCATCTCACTTATCCTAGATGGAATTTTTATTTAATTTTTTCAGCCACGTATTCACCTTCATCCTCTTCCTCTTTCCCCTTCTCCTTCCTCCTTCATCCTCAAACCCAGAAACTTTAACAAAATCTAGAAGCTTTTCCATACTTCCCATGAACATCATACAATCCCTCTCCATGTGCAAACTAATCATCTTCATGTGTTCTTCATCTTTATCTTATTTATGAAACCCTAACACCCAATTGAAAACAAACCTTCTTGCAACAAATTATAAAACCCAGAAAGTTCATTTCCCATAAAGTACAAAATACAATATAGCAAGATCCAGCGAAACTGAGAGAAAAACGGCGAGGAGAAACCTCGATAGTGCTTTGTCTCGAAACGACGAACAACCATACCGATCTCGGTGATGGAGGTTAGATAGAGAACAAGAAATCGCAGATCCTCTCACGACAGTGTAGAGGCGGCGGCGAACAGCAATAGAAGATTAGGGTTAGAGACGATAGAGAACAGTGATAGGAGATTAGGGACATAGGGTTAGAGATAAGGGTGAATGAGATGAGAAGATCAGAAGAAAGGCGAAAAAGAGAACGAGAGGAGAGAGAGAGAGAGAGAGAGAGAGAGAGAGAGAGAGAAAGAGAGAGAGAGTTTGAAAAAAATGGAACTTTGGTTTGAGTGTGAACCCTTGTTGGAAATGGACTAAACTACTCACTAGTGGGCTTATGGTTCAAACATATTTGTATGTGAACCCTTGGTCGGATTTGGTCACCGCTGGGCTCAATACTCTGGAATCGAGCCTGACCGAGACAAGCCATCCTAAACCGAAAAAACCACCCATTGAGCCGGCCCAAACCGCCTAAGAGTGTCAATTTAGGCTCGGTTTGATCGATTTTCGGTCGAGCCGGATTTTATGATCAACCCTACCTGCCACCGCCGTCTCTTCCACGCCACGTCGCCACCAGGTAACACACACCTTTACCATCACCACCACCAGCTTGCCATTAGCACCAACACCTCCGTCGTCGCCACCACTCCACTGCCACCACCTCCTCCACCACTACCGTCATTTCCTCCTCCGCCACCACCGTCACAACCCTCCACCAATGCAAATTACTACCTCCTCCACCATAATATAAATAATTAATCATGAGATGGTAGAGAATCATTTTAATCTATTTAAGAAAGAGCCTAATAATTATGCACTACCGTGTAAGTACTTTTTGGTACATTCTTAATTTTTCTTAAGCAAATATCTCTGGTTTGAGTCTTATAGATGAAAAAAAAAAACCATCGAGAGAGATAGTTCCACTATAATGTGGATATTCTCTACTCAAACATGACTGTCTCCTATAAAATATACTTGTAAACGCAAAAAAAAAATTGTATTTTTTTAAATAAAATAATGATTCGTGATTTTACCATATTGTAATTACATTAAAATTTAAAGTACCAAAAAAACATAGCTATGAGCAGATATAACATTTGTGTAAAATAAATTAGAAAAGGATTAAATATATAAGTATAAATTTTATTTACACAACACCTAATTGATCAGAAAATATATCTTTATATTGATTAAATTTAGTAAAATACATCTCTTCTTCCTACACAACACATACACGTAATTAAAGGTTAGCGTAAAAGAGTGTTACACGTCCATCACAATTAAACTCATGTGAAAAAAAAAACATGAAATCCAATTAAAATAAGGAAAGAAAAAGAAAGATGAAATATATGATTGCTATAAACTAAATTGTTTAAGAAAACCCATGAAAAACCCTCTCTCACTATCTTGTGATATCTCTTCATCTTGCGCACTGAACTGCGCACCCTCTTTCCCCCTCTTTCTCTTTCTCTCGTCACAAACAATGTCTTTCGCTCCCTCCAACCACCTCGGCAAGGTGCTATCCATCCATCGGAACCAACCCTCGTCCAATTCCAACAAAAAACCCTCTCGCCCCTCCCTCTTCAAAACCATCTCCACCACCGTCGCACTCTCCTCCGCCGCCGCTTCCATCGTCCTCCACTCCACCCCGCTCACCCCCTTCCTCTCCAGCGGCGGCGGAGGCACAAGCGGTGGAGGAGGCACCAGCGGCGGCGGCGGAGGTGGTTGGTTTGGCGGAAGCGACGGCAATGGAGGCTTCTGGTCCAGACTCCTCACGCCGGCGGCGGCCAACGCCGACGAGCCACAATCCCAGGAATGGGACTCTCACGGCCTACCTGCCAACATCACGGTCCAGTTGAACAAGCTGAGCGGCTTCAAAAAGTACAAGATCTCGGAGATCCTCTTCTTCGATCGGAACCGAAGGGCCAAGGTGAGTTCCGACGATTCCTTCAGCGAGATGGTTTCCCTCCGCCCCGGCGGCGTTTACACCAAGGCGCAGCTCCAGAAGGAGCTCGAGTCGCTCGCCACTTGCGGAATGTTCGAGAAGGTCGATTTACAAGGGAAGACCAACGCCGACGGAACCCTCTCCCTGACGGTTGCGTTCAGCGAGAGCACGTGGGAGTCAGCGGATAGGTTCAGGTGCATCAACGTGGGTTTGATGCCGCAGACGAAGCCTGTTGAGATGGACCCTGATATGACTGATAAGGAGAGAATGGAGTACTATTTGAGCCAGGAGAGGGACTATGAGAGGAGAATTGATAGGGCAAGACCGTGTCTTTTGCCCGGTTCGGTGCACCAGGAGATTATGCAGATGCTCAGGAGACAAGGGACTGTGAGTGCTAGGTTGCTGCAGAGGATAAGGGACCGGGTCCAGAAGTGGTACCATGATGAAGGGTACGCTTGTGCCCAGGTTGTGAATTTTGGGAACCTTAACACCAGTGAAGTTGTGTGTGAGGTTGTTGAAGGGGATATCACCCAATTGAGCATTCAATACCAGGATAAGCTTGGTAATATTGTTGAAGGTAACACTCAAGTACCTGTGATACAAAGAGAGCTTCCTAGACAGGTACATATTCAGGCACAGCACACACTAAACAGTTATGTTATTTCCAACGTTTGTACAGGCTTCTTTTTGCGGCCAATTAAGTGGGTTAGACATGGTTATTATCTGTTCAATTGATATGTTAAGTATGGTTTATAGCTAGTTTATGTGATATTATGATTACTCTATTGTCTCAAGTACCAAGGTGTTCTATAATTGTGCTTGGTATTTTTGTCTTGAATCTTTCCTTTTAGTTGCTTACTTGATGGATATTTTTATTTCGGATTAACAGCTGCAACCAGGTTCATATACAGCACTTATGTTTGACGTTATTTCCAACATTTGCAGGCATCTTTTTTGGTCTTTTTAGAGTGTTGCAAATGTTTGTTATCTGCTCAATTGATATGTTTAGTATGGTTAATAGCTATTTTGTATGGTACTATGATAATTTTGTGGTCTCCAATATCAGGGTGTTCTGTGATTATGCTTTTTGATACTTCAATGTTAGGATTAGTTACTGGTTCAAACTTGATACAAGTTTACATTTTTGAATGGTTTTTGGTTTTGAATCTTTCATTTTAGTTGCTTACTTGATGGATGTTTTTATATCGGAATAACAGCTGCGTCCAGGTTACACATTTAACATTGAAGCGGGGAAGCAAGCTTTGAGAAACATAAATTCTCTGGCGTTGTTTTCGAATATTGAGGTGAATCCACGGCCTGATGAGAATAATGAGGGAGGGATAATTGTTGAAATTAAGCTGAAAGAGTTGGAACAGAAGACGGCTGAAGTTAGTACTGAATGGAGTATTGTCCCTGGACGAGGAGGGCGCCCGACTTTGGTAATTCTGTCAAATTGAATATGAATTGTCTTTCTCAATGGAGGAATCTTGTCTGCTCAATTAATCTGATCACCATCTATTAAATTTTTGTGCAGGCCTCGCTTCAGCCAGGTGGAACAGTTTCTTTTGAACATCGGAATCTGCAAGGACTGAATAGGTCTGTCACCGGTTCTATAACAACCAGCAACTTCTTCAACCCTCAGGTATTTTTGAGCTAGTCCATTGAGTTCCTTCATTTTATTCTACAAATAGTTGTGTCTCTTGTCTATATTGG
The DNA here is from genome assembly GCA_030819835.1 of Acmispon strigosus. Classification (NCBI taxonomy): domain Eukaryota; kingdom Viridiplantae; phylum Streptophyta; class Magnoliopsida; order Fabales; family Fabaceae; genus Acmispon; species Acmispon strigosus. The sequence goes on from JAUAMA010000004.1 coordinate 64,548,039, forward strand.
CATTGGTATCTGAAAATATCCTTCATGTTTTGCCCTAGGATGATCTTGCATTTAAGCTAGAGTATGCACATCCATATTTGGATGGTGTATATTATCCGCGCAACCGCACTCTCCGTGTAAGCTGCTTCAATAGCCGAAAGTTGAGTCCAGTATTTACTGGGGGGCCAGGGGTGGATGAGGTGCCCCCAATATGGGTTGATCGTGCTGGTCTTAAAGCTAATATTACAGAGGTAATACCACTGGTTCTATTTTAGTAAATAAATCCTAAGCCTTGAGTTGGCCATTTGGGCTGGTGGTAGTGTGCTTTTTATCTTAATTTTCATGTCTTGTGTTCCAAACAGAATTTCACACGCCAGAGTAAGTTCACCTATGGGCTTGTAATGGAAGAGATTACAACACGTGATGAAAGTAGTCATATCTGTGCAAGTGGTCAAAGAGTATTACCTAGCGGAGGAATAAGTGCAGATGGACCTCCTACCACACTCAGTGGCACTGGCATTGATCGCATGGCATTTTTACAGACAAATATCACTCGTGATAACACACGTTTTGTGAATGGAACTATAGTTGGAGATAGAAATATGTTCCAGGTGACTATCTCATCCTACACTCACTGCCTTTCAAGTTGTCTATATATATAATGTGTTTATGTATATGAATGAATGTATGTGTGTGTGTGTAGATGTGTAAAGTGAGCGTTGTTTTTCAAGTGAGATTAAAAGGGGTAAATCTTCACCATTAAATCTAATCATAAATTGTTAAAGTTAAAAATGATGTCACGAAATTTGACTTACACACACACTCACCAGTGTAGTACTTTAACATTCTTACTCCGGTAGTTAATTTTAGATAGAATATACGATTTTAGTTGTTTCAACCATTTTTTAACTATTCACCATCTTGATTATTCATGTAAAATCTTGTAAATTTAAACAATAGTAAAATAAGTTTATAATCAAATGGTTCTTTTTTCATCTAATGTGTATGTGATGTTAATCTTGATGTATCTCAATGATATATATATATATATATATATATATATATATATATGTATATATATATATATATAATTTTGGATTGGTTTTAAATTTTATAGACCTGATCTGTTTGATGTTAACTTTCAATCCAATGGTTGATTTTATGATACAATCCTATGAATGTGCAAGATTACTGAAGTCTTATATATATATATATATAACCATTTGTGAAGATTCTCTCAGCCTATTTGTTTTGCTGTGAATTTGAATCTTGACTTGGGTGGGGAAAGAGGAAGGGTGTTTTGGATAAGAGGACAAAAGGGTGAATCAAGCATCAAGAAGGGACAGTGTCAGTTATTTTTATACAGACCTCAAGAAAATTTGTCTATCTCCCTTGTGATCAATATGGAAGGTAGCATATGTTAACCTTGAAACAAAGAAGTAATGGGGATGGGTTAAGGATGTTCTATGAATTCAAGATCTTTCTTTAAAAAATTGCAGCTACTCTTTTGATGCAAATGCAACCCTTGTTAGAGGATTCTATCTTGTCTAGAGTTAGCGGGATGCTGAATTATGCTCGACGTGATAGCATTCTTTTCAACCAACAACCAAACCTTATCTCATTGTATGGCATTGACTCCATGGATAAATCAACGCCGTTCAGCTCTACCTTGAACACATTTTCAGTGAAACCTTTTAGTGCAGGACCAACTTACAGCACCTCTGAGGACAAGATATTGATGTTCTCTAAAGGTCTGTTCTTGAAATAAGCTATGCCTATGTTTTCTGATGACTGTTTGTTTACATATGCAAACTGCAGGTAGATCAAGGCCTTGGCATTGGCAGCCAGTTCCCTTTCTTCAATCGTCACCAGCTTACTGTGACACGATTCCTCCAGTTGCTGTCTGTGGAGGAAGGGGCCGGTAAACCACCACCACCAGTGCTTGTCCTCCACGGCCGCTATGGTGGTTGTGTAGGTGATCTACCAAGTTATGATGCTTTTACTCTTGGAGGCCCCTATTCTGTGAGGGGTTATAACATGGGTGAGATTGGAGCAGCCAGAAACATCCTTGAGGTATGAATGAGTTTATGCATTTTATTGATTCTTCATCGGTGAATAACTTATCTGATTTCTTTTTTTGTTTCTACAGCTTGCAGCTGAGTTACGGGTACCTGTTAAAGGTACCCATGTGTATGCGTTTGCAGAACATGGCAATGATCTAGGGAGTTCAAAGAATGTTAAAGGCAATCCTACAGAAGTCTACAGGCGAATGGGTCACGGGTCGTCTTATGGTGTTGGTGTCAAGCTTGGTCTGGTCAGAGCAGAATATGCCGTTGATCATAACTCAGGAACTGGCGCATTGTTTTTCCGTTTCGGAGAGAGGTTTTGAGGTGCAAAGTAGTCACTTGGTATTTTAAGGGTTTTTGTTCTCTTGGTTTGCGGAAGAATTCTTGCACACAACGGTTGAGGCTGCATAAGTTAAAAGTGACCTTGGGGGAAGAGGGGCGTAGGGTATTAATTTATCAGCACTTTAAACTACATGTGGTTTAAGTGGAAACCATGCTGGTACCAGACTAGTAGACTTGGTTTTTTTTCTGTTACCTGCATTATTGATAGGAAGTTCTGTGAAAATATTAAGAGAGCAGATTATCTCGATTGATTTTATTTTTGCGGCTAGTAAGAACTAGTGAAATATTGTGATCTTTTATGTGAATTATTTTTTCTGATATAAATATAATTTTCTAATTACTAGGGATTAGAATATGTTTTTTGTGTTGACAACTTAGGCAATGCCCGTAGTGTAATTGATCTTTATTTTGTCTGTATACTTTAGATGTCCTCGGATGGACATCTAAGTGAAATTCATGATTTGACATCATTCCTGCTCATTAATCCTAAAATATATTAATAGCGAGTTAGTTGATTGTTTAATATAAATTTATTAAATCATGGTTTATATTATGGAAGTTTTCTACTGAGGTGTCATAAATCAATTTTTCTAACGGATTTGTACTTGTGTAATCTGCATATTAACTTATTATGGTGTCTATTTTATGAGTGCTTTATATAGGTGAAAACAATTGATGGGGCAAGACGAATGAAATTCACAATTCGTGGAGTGTGTTTACAAAAAATAGAATAAGAAGATTCATTAAAATTTGTACAGATAGTGAAATACAAATAATCATTTGTCACCAAATACATCCAAGATTCTAGTGTTCCTTCATTTAGATAAGTCACCCAAACACCCAACCCAACACTAGAAAAATGAATGAACAATTAAATATTGCTGGATGATGGATGTTCAGCAAGAAAAACATCATAATAAGATGAAGATCTTGTGTTTAGTCACTCAATTTGGTGATGGTGACTTAAGCTCGCCATAGCCATCAATAGATATATAGCCTTAACATTCTTGTGGTAAGAGCTGGGTGTTCTATAAGCCTAATTCCTTTTTTAACTGAGCCAGAGCGGCTTCTATGTCATCAAGGTTATCCTGAACACTTTGGTTTCCTTTGCTAGCTTCACCTTGAGTGTTGTTGCTTGATCTCTCTGCCCCAGAAACTTTAGATGGATTTCCTCCCTGAGGCGTGTTATAATCGTCATTTGGATTGACAACATTGAGTTCTTTCTCCAGGAACTCCACAAATTCTTCTCCTATTTCCTGAAAGGTAAAATTTCAAATATCATGATTCATGAGTCCCCATATTTCAATAGGTAAATTAAATTGGCTTGTGCATGGTGCACACATCAGTAATAATAGACTACAAAGCAAACAGATAAAGATGTATGCGGGAAGTCTCACCGCCAATTCCTCCCATAGGCTCTTTGGCTTTCCTTGAGAAGCAGCACTTGCTTCCCAGTTCCTGAATTCTTCTTGAAGATCCCTAAAGAAGTCCTCTGTAATAACAAAACCATCAGATCTCAAAAACTACAGAAAATGAAATATAAAACCAAGTTGCAATATATGAGACACAATCAATTCCCAACAAAAGTTGTAATGAATGCAAGCTACACTTATAGCTGACATGACCACATGATGTCTACCAGAGAGCATATATCTACCTATTGTTATTTGAACATCCCTCAAAAAATTACCTGCAGCATTAAGATGTTGACCATAAGAAGATTAAAAATGGTACGAAACTTAATAAAATGATAGGACAGGAAGCATATAAAGAATTCAAAAATCATCTCCCTGAAATTTAAAGAGAAAGAATTAGAAGAGCGTACAAGGACAAAAAGAAAACATAAATAGAGGACTGTGGTTGTAAAATCAAGATAATGAAATTCTTAGCAGTATCTTTATAAAAATAAATCCAGTATGGAAGACCAGAACATAACCAATCCAATCAAAAGATAAAGTATTCATACATATTGACAACTTTTAACTGCACAAAATGCATGAATGGCATACTGGCTAAAAACCTCTCCTGATAACTTTCGATTGAGTTGTATATTGGGCAGATCTCTTGGGCTAACTTCCAAAAGAACTAAAACAACTTTGTCATTGCTAGCAAATATTGAAGATGTGCCTATATCTTAGAATAACTCTTTGATTTGTTTAGGTAATTAGTCTTAATGTGAGGTCTTGTACTAATCGTAATAGTACTTAACCTAATTAATAATATAGGTAGAATTTAGCCTATTAGGTTAAGCTCTTGTTTCACAACATTATATCTTATCAATAACATTTCAGTTTATTACTTTGAGCTGTCTTTCTCTCATTTCCTTCTTCCTTAATCCTAAGCCTATAATTCTTTAACATATTGAAGCATTGTCGTCCACCTTGAGGACAGTATCTCCCTCCCACTATTACAAGTTTATGGAACTTGGTGGGTATATTCTCACCGTTCTATTGTCTATTTTTTCTCTCCTGTCCTTTCAGCTTTAGATAGAAGCCATTTCAAATAATAGTTATGATAGTAATAAAGGAAAAGAATCATCAACATATCATGATTTATGTTAGAAGTCTATGGCTCACCACCCAGGCACCCATAACTAAAGGTTTGGGTAGCCGCCAATACAACTGCCATTTGATTTTTGAGGCAACAGGCAAGTGATTATCACAGGACAGGGAGCAAGAGTTACCAAGTTTATTGAGGCTTCAGCCTGTAAGAAGCAAGGTTTCACAAGTTTGGGAGAAGGAGATTTCTAGTTTCTCTTATTTTTCTTGGACATGGGATGGTCCAGCTTGCTTCTCTTCTTCCTCTCTATGTTGTGTTTGGACGTTTCAAGGTTAGCTGTTGTGTTGAGTTTCTCTTTTCTGCTAGGTTGCAGTTTCTTTCTATTCTATCTGTCTGTTTGGTTCTGTCTTAGGTTTCTGGTGAAGGTTACTGATTTTCTTTTATTTACTGAATTGAAGGTTTTGTGATCCAAGGGGAGTGCTAGTTGCCTAATTCTTTAGCAAGATGGCTAATGTCTGTTTGACTTTAGCTCAAGAGAGCGTTAGAGAATATAACGTATGTTTAGCTCATATTGGAAAATCATTCTGGATTTCTTAAGGTTATTAGTCCTATCTTTAGTAGGCTTGGGATTGTACCAAAGTACTAGTAATTGATCTAATTAATAATATAAATAAGAGTGTCAGGTTAAGGTATTGTACACAAAAATACATCCTATTAGTAAATATATTTCAGGTTATTACTTTGACCCATCTTTCTGCCTTTTCCTTCTTTCCTAATCCTAGACGTGTTACTTAACAGCTTGGAGGCAATAATAAAATTGAAGGATGTATTCAAAAGTAAAGAATGTAGATAGATATTCAAACAAGATTGAAAATGATTATAAATCTTTACCTAATCCATAAAATTCTTCTTCGGCTTGTGGACTCCAACTTTGGCTTCTTTGAGAAGAATCAGAACCATGATACCCAGAATCATATTTCTTGCCGGAACTAGAATTTAGCAATGTGTTGTATGCATGTTTTATCCTCATAAATTTCTCCTGTGCCTTATCCTGTGAAAATAAAATTCAAAATACATAAATAAGCAGCACATATTCCGATCTTCCGATTGTTAATTATTAATACATTAATTGGGAACTACTAAAAATCAATGTGAGTTATCAGACATATTAAAATCAATGTGAGTTGTCACATGTACAAACTAAAATTGAAGAGTTTGATCCCTGAAGCAGAAGATTTCAAGTTTTCAGCACACCACATAATCATGCTTCTTCTACTTTCTTTGTCCTGGTTAGTCTAAAATTCCTATTCATGAAATTGAAAGCCTGTTATTCACTCAGGTCATCAAGTTAACCTTGCCTTTTGGGGGGGAGGGGGGGGGGACATCACTGGTCACCAACCAGTCACCACAATTATAATTTTGGCTTGGCACTTCAAGTAAAAATGTAGGGCAACTAAGAGAATGTAGGAAAATCCAAGACTGGAAGACAATGAGGCAATTACAATTTAATTGTGCTGACACTTAAAATCCCATATGACTTTGAGTTTATTGATCATCATAATATGAATGAAAGAGAGGATGAATGTGTGTTCCTCACAAGGAGAGTCAACAATCATGCTACATACTGTAGATGGATCTAGAGCAGTAAAGGCTGATGTATGAATGTTTTTGGAAAAACTTAATATTTCTGAGGGAAACAGAGCCATGGATACAAATTAATCAGACCTGTAGTCACCACCAAACTGATTGTACAATTCATATTCTCATTGAAGGAATTGGAGCATAGAATGCAGAACATCAGTAGAGGGTATATACCGACATTCTGCAATGCTAACAGTCCCTTAAAATTAGAGATGACTTAATCTTTGAGTTAATTTTGTGCAAAGTGCAAACCAGTCAATATTCGGGAGACAATTTTGCAGCAACATTGAAATCTGATGACGTTTGCAACAGAGAGAAATCTTCAATTATCAAACAAAAAGTTGCAGCAATTCGACAACATCAGGAGATGATGTCCGCGCAATTCATGCCTCTACCAATATCCCAACAAGAGGAGCGCTAATAACACTCACTTAACATTCTCTTTCCAACATTCTTGGTTTTTTTCTTTCTTTCTGAAATCCATGAGGGACTCACCAAATTGGGATTGAAACCTATATAATTTAGTAGATGGATTTCACAATAAATAGGTAGTTTTAGAAAGATAGTGCTAATGTGAGTGCTACTAATATTTATCTCCCAACAAAGAATAAAAACCCCAATTATCAAACTTTCCCCAAAATCATGAACATCATGTCTCTTTTTAATATAATCATTGCACTTAGCTTTTGTTAAATTAACCCTAACAGTATATATTTCAGCCAAAGCCCAAAGGTTACCAAATTTGTCTGATCTGCTTAACCTTAACATCTCCTAATTCAAAATTGACACAGAGAATGCAGCAATCTATACTACACTACAGAGAGAGAGGAACAAAGAAGCGTTTAACATAGCAATTACCTCTTTATTTACATCGGGATGATACTTCAAAGCAAGTTTCCGATACGCTTTCTTGATTTCATCGACGGTTGCAGGTGGAGATAAGCCCAAAACTTGATAGGGAGATTCGGCACGGCTCGCTCTCGCAGCCATGATTCTATTGCTACCTCCTCTTCCTTTCTTCTCATGATTCCTGTAACTGTAGCGGCGTGAATGGAGCACCGGGGGATTGAAACCACCGCCAAAGCTATATTTACAACTGGGTACTGAAGAAGGTTGAAGAGATCTTGATGGAGAAAGCAAGTTGATTGGAGTGAGAGGAAGAAGGAGAGTTGTTAATCCATGCATGTTATAATCCCCAAATCTTTGTTCTATCATCATCTTCTGTTCTCGTGTTTGATGTCATTGACAGGGTTCTGGATCAACTTTGAGAACATCACAAACTCTAGAGACCCGAACCTTTGGAATTTGGATTGAATTGGATTAGATTGTTATCCAGTGCTTGTTCTCCACTAATATAATCTCCGACCAAAAAGTAAGGAACATGACACCTGGTAACTACCGTGTTCTATCCGAATAGCGAAAAATAATGACTAAAATGTTTTCAGTTCACACATGCATCAACAATAATAAATATTCATGAAAAAAATCAACATATTTTTCATAATTGATCAACTCTAATTTTTTTTCTTTCTGAAAATCACATCCAAAAATTCAAATTATATTGTCCCCTAGGTCTCAACCCGCCGAGTCAACTCGCCAACTAGGGTGGGATAAGTTAGACAATCCAATTCGAGAACCCACATAACTTACCTCACTTAACCCACCAACTTAGAAGGCCAACACACGAAATCAACGAGCTAACTCACTTGCTAACTCTTATTTTAAAAAATATATATTTAAAAATATTTTTAAGTGTTTTAGATGAATTTAGGTGGGTCAACTCATGGACTGACCTGCCGATGTGTCAAAAAATAATTTTTTTAATACTTTCACATCATCTTTTTTTAATATGATTTTACTCACTAGCCAACCCACACTAGTCGATGTGAGTTGGCATTTTCAACTCATATTTTTTTATGAATCAATTCAACCCACACTAGCCAACCTTACTTAACTTTTTGAGGTTCTATTCTTAAGATGTTTTCGATTAAGTTGAGATCATAGTGGAAGTTGAATCATAATAACCTTAATTTCATCATTATTTGAGATTTACATCTCATCGCACCACCTCTAACATGCTTTGTTTTATTTGAATCACAAATATTTTAATAGAAAAATCTATTCATGTTATCCCCGTACCTACTCTCATCATCCCAATATTTGGCATTTATGATTGTGCAATGTAAAAAAACAATTACACACCGCATTTAAGACTATAGAATACAAATTAAAGCATTACTATTCAAGCAACTCACTAAAGTTTCTAATTTAAACTTTATATCATTCTTTACAATTCTCGATAGTGCCACATCATTTTAACCAACTCTACTAACTTCTTACTTCAATCCAATAACTCACCAATTTTTTTAAAATGGACTCACAATCGACCTACAATTACTATAAAAGTAACAATATAATACTAAAAAGTAAATATAGAACCCATTAGAAAGTTGAGCAACAATGGCTTAGCAAATTTACTATGTCAAGGTGGAGCTACTCTTGAATCGCAATGCTAAGAGCAACTCACTTTCCAGTTTGTGTCGGAAAGCAACTTGTTTTATTGCACCGTTGTTGATGCTCTTATGCATTCCGCAATCATAAATGCGAGACGTTGAAAAAAGGGATAGCAAGAGTATGTGTATGAATCACATAAATTGTTTTTACCCTATTTTAACATGTTTTTCTTTCAAAAAAATCTTGCATTTATTGTGTAGCTTTATACAAATTAACATCTATGATATTTGTAAAATGATTCCACCAGTTTTTTTTTTTTTTTGACAATCATTGCTCCAACATCTGAGCTGTCTAGCGATGGTTGAGTACATTCCACACCTTTTTCTTGTGACAGCCCAGACTTGTGCAAGTTTTAGGGCCTTGAAACCAAAATGCAGCCCATATTAGCAAAGCAATATTAGCAAACAGCAATTAACAAAGCAAACATTAGTTTAATTTTTTTCATATTACCATTCATTTTCTCTTTTATTTCATTTCCACCCACTTTATTTTTATTTTTGTTCTTTTATCATATCTATTGTTTTACTCTCTTCTATAAAGTGAAGAAGGAATTTGGGTATCAACTAATTTTTTACTCCCCAAAAATCATACAAGAGAAAATTTTGCAATAGAATTTAGGAATTACTGATAGATATACCAATGCAAACCAACCCAAGCTGTGGTTGAGGAGCCATGGCCACCCCATCTCCACAGATAGCAACCTTCCTTTCTTCTTCCACTTTCCAGTTCCACCACTCAAAGTCTTCCTCCTTCATCTCTCTTGCAACCACATCTCTTTCCCCCATTACAATCCCAGCAAAAAAATCCAGTCTTTTTCACAACCCACATCCAAGAAACAACAACAGACTTCGCTCCACTCCTTCTGCTACCGCCGAAGACGCTCTGCCTCTGGAAGCTGCGGCGGTTGATGCTGCGGACAAATTGGTCTCCACCCCCGATGACGGGGTCTCCGTCTTCATATCAGCTCTTCTCTTTGTTGCTTTCATTGGCTTATCCGTTATCACTTTTGGGGTAAAATATTAAAAGGGGAAAAAATTCCCTACTTCACATTTTGTTTAAAGTTTGGATTTTTAACTATATTTCACAATTCTGGGATGAAGCTTGTGTTTTGAATGGGAGGGGTCTGTTTTTTGTGGCAGGTTGTCTATTTAGGAGTGAAGGATTTCCTGCAGAAAAAAGAGACAGAGAAGTTTGAGAAAGAAGCAGCAGCTAAGAGTGGAAAGAAGAAGAAGAAGGTGGTCAGAGCCAGGGCAGGGCCTAGAGGATTTGGGCAGAAGATTGATCAAGATGAAGATGATGATTAGGGTGGAATTAACTACAAACAAGTTATGCAGGGTCCTTTGCATTGAAATAGGATTTTACTTTAAACCTTTTTTGCATGATTAGCAAATTGGGTAGTCTTCACAATTTGATTGATTTCTGAGGTTTGGAAACAAACACCTTTTAGCAATGGAAAGCAAGAGAGTTATCTTGTTGGATTGATAGAATTTCTTGCAAATTAGCGTTTCAATGTGAAATGTACCTCGGAATTTATCCTCATCGGGATGACCGAGTCCATGATGTCTTTGTTGTGCATTACCGGGTTAATAGTTCAAAAATTTGAGTTTGATGAATCATTGGAGTTGTGACATATGTGCATGTTTAAAAATCTTCTTCAATTGATTCTGAAAGCAAATGAGTTACTTCTAGGTAGCAAAATTGACTTGAAGAAAAAAAAAATTGATCCGAACAAGCATTCCCGTGTTAAGGACCCCATTTTAGCTTGCACAAATAGGCAATTAATAGTGATTCGAAACAGCATCTAAAGTAGAATCAATTCCAAGCAAACCTAAGGGTGTGCGTGATTCAAAACCCAACATGTAGAAAACTTCTTGTTAGTTTTAAACATAGTCACAAATGAGTCGTTCCTACACTATTAGTTCTTCAATCAGAAAACAAGTTCCAACAAAGTTTTCTGTTGACTTGAGTAGTTCATTATAATAGCATTAAACAAGTTGGTAAAAGAGTGATGTTCTTTATCCCTTCTTTTGCTTTGCGTGGAAGGAAGAAAGGAACAAGTTCTAATATTCAAAAGCAAGATGAAACTAAGAAACAACTAATTGTGAAATGTTGTTTCAAAAGCTAATAAAAGTTTGATTTTGGCTTATCACAAGTGTATCTAAACATGCAGTTGTTTAAAAGATGTATCCAGCTTGATCACTTCTTTATTTTACTTATCCAACTTTCACACAAATAAAAATAAAAATAGGGCAATCAAAGAACTAATTTGTCACTATTATGTGGCCAACAGAAACTCAACACAATATCGACACCACAAGATATAGTGAAGGGGAAAGAAAACTTGGAAATTATGGGAATAAAGTCAATAACCATACATGAAAGAAAAACCCTGCTCTCACCTAGACATAAACAGCTCTCCACATAGCAACATTTTGTACAGTCGCATCGTCGTCGTCAACTTATAACTACCTCACCGTTTTATAAACTTTACATCCTTAAAAAGCTCCTCTGCAGGGCATGTATTACACATCTGAACCTCAACCTCACTTAAATTCTATGTATAAGCTTAAGACTACAAATGTACAGTTCTTCATTACAACCGATAATTTTTATTTCCATTCATGGATGCTGGAGAACAAAGGAGGAGGAGATGGGGGAAGAAGCTCTCACACTAGTAGCCTCAGTTAGCTGTACAAACAACATTCTTTTTCTATGCCCACCTAAGCAGGATGAGGAGACTGAGCAGCAATTCTCCTCTCTGCAACAAATTAGAGATCACAAGTTGGCAAAAGCTACATATTATACCTTCCTCAGCAATCAGCATATGAAAACTCGACAGAAGCAGGGAATTAAAAAGCATACAAAGCATGTTTGATTTCACGATTTGCACATAATCCAATGCATGTTCACTCAAAAGCTAAGTGTGTGTTTGGATGAGCGTTTGTCGCATTTGATTTTGGTAAAGTGAAGTGGTTATAAAAAATAGGGATTTTGTTGGATAATGTTGTGAAACTCAGTTGTAAAATCTCAAAGTTGATTATGTTCAACGTTAAAGCTACTTTCTCTATCTTCTACCTGAATTAATTTTGGGTTTGAAATCAATTCTCTAAAATGACTCTAAAAACATCAATATATTCATCCAGAATTGATTTTATTCTACTCAAATTGATTCTGTGATTTCCCTACGAGAAGCCAAACACACCCTGAGACTTGTAAATTCTAACCACAAGTGATTCTAGAGCATTCCATCGTGCAACAAAACATTCTATATATGACGGAAACAATTAGCAGCTCACCTCATGTCTATATCCTATTTAAGAGCATACTCATAAAAACATGGACCTAAACCATACGCATGATGCAGAGATATATCAAAATAAGTGATGCAGATAAGGAATTAAGTACCTCCCGCAGCAACAAGTTTCTCTACACGTGCGACAATATGCTTTCCATAGGTGTATTTTTTCAGTGCATTCAAATGGACTTTAATTCGTGAAAGAATTAGCTCACGCTGATGGTCATCACAAGTCTCCAGCACCTTTTGCACAACATAATTAGCAAATTGATCTTTCATCATGGCCTGTACATAAGAGGAACCTAATTTAGAATTTGCAAGAATGAAATACTAATATCAATTTCGTAAAGATATGACAGGAGTACGCAGACTAGAGCATCCACACAGAGTGTATCAACTGTATCAAAAACACTGTAAGAATAAAATTTAACATCAACAATGTTTTCCTGGATCAAAAACTTCAGTATCAAACCCTGGAAGCACTGATAAAATTATTTTTAAAAGAAATTCCTAGGCCAAGATGTTTCTAATTTTAGTAATAATTATCACATATAAATCTAAATTGGACAGATAATTCTAAGGTTTTCAGAATAATCAGCTGTCCACAACATTTGAAAGCGGGAGGGGGGATTATATAGTTTATAAAGGAAGTTCAAAAAACCTGAAGAGGCTCATTTTCATCCGTGGATCCAAGCATCTCATTCACAAGGAATTGGCGTTCAGAAGGACCTCCAAAGGCCAAACACTTCTCCACAACATTTGAGGCAAACTTCTGTTGGCTCATTTGAACAATATTGCCAGCTAATTCCTTGATAATAGTTGAACGCTCATGAGGCTTCCCATGCTCAAGTACATGCTGTTATTCAAGAGGGGATGAAACGGAACAAGAGATCAGCTGACAAGTATATATGACATGCTATGTGGATATCATCTCAAGTAATACAATAGCTTCATGTGGATGAGGTACCAAGTATTTGGTGGAGAAGCAACAAGAAGTTCATATCACACAACAACAAAATTTGGACCGAGCCATACGCATAAAGCAGAAAGGACTGCATAGTATGACATCAAGCAACAAATTCCAAAAAACAAAGTACCTATCTGAAGAGTGCATGTCTTCCAAGACAACAACAACAACAACGACAACAACAACAACAACGAAGTCTTATCCCACTAAGTGATGTCGGCTATATAGATCACACTACGCCATTGAGCTCGATCAAAAATGAAAAAAGTCTAATACTGAATCTCGTAATGCCATTGACAAGGAAATTGCAGTGTGTCAATGTCAATGATATTCATAACAAAGGAGGAGACATTCATATGTTTAGATATAAGGTTAATTGAAACATTTGTAGTAACAAAATGTGCAGGAGACTGATTTCAGAAAAAACATGATGAGGGGTGAACTATAAGGATTATAATCAACCAAAAGTGCAAAAAACTACGATCATCTCTATTATCATCTCAACAAAGCTAGATTACTGCAGGGAATGCACAAGCAAAAACATCAACCACCACACAGCGCATGAAACTGTTCCACTTTCAAGTCAATAGTCGCGGCAATAGAAAAGCCTGAACTGTAAGTAGTCAGAATAAGTTATAAACCTGGACAACATAGTTGCCGTACTGATCCTGGGCTAACATGCTAACTGCTCCTAAAATCTCATCCATAACCTTTTGCTGTGTGTTAGGGTCTCTGCAGTGCTCCAGGACTCTCTGCCATGTAAAAGGCATCACTGTACGTTCAAGGATTTTAAGTACATACAAAGAATAACACAAGCACTGAAGAATGTTTTACCTGTATCACCCGGCAACCATATGGATGGGTAGATAGTGTCACAACTTGGTCAAAAAAAGTTGTGACAATAAAGTCGACTGCATCTTCAGGTACACATTCAATGCACTTCTGAATGACATGGTTACCATTTTGATCTCGTACACAGCGCATGATATTACCATCAAGCTCTTGAACCATCTTTATCTTCTGGTCCAGATCAACAACTTCTATGGCCTAAAGAGATATATAAAAAAATTTATAACAAAGAAAGATAAACATATGACATTCAGAAAACCATGTACAGAAATTCATAGAAATCAAGTATACCCAAAGTTGCCAATCTCAATACCTTCTGAATGACCCGACAACCATACATTTGAAGGCTAAGTGTCAGAACATGGCTAAAAAGCTTGTTGGCTAACTCTCTTCTCTGGGAAGGAAGTCCATGCTCAAAAAACTGTCAGAGGGAAATTGTCAGTCTAACAAGATCCATTAAAAGAAAACCATTTAAGTATGCATTGGCAGTACAGAGTGAGAGTGTAATATCTACCTTTTGAACCACATAATTACCAAAGACATCAGTCATCAATGCAAGAGCATGAGGCATGATTTCCTGATAAACCATGGTTTTTTCTTCAGTAGTTGCTGTTTCAAGCTTTTGTTGGATAAACCGGCTCCCATATTGATCAGAACTGCAGATGAGAGAAAATTCATTAAATTTATTTTTTCAAAAGAAAGTAGAGCTATATAAAATGAACCACCAAAACAACCAACAGGGGTGAAAAAAAAACCTGAATTCAACAACATGACCAGAAATTTCAGAAAGCTCAAAACATTTAGTTTTATTGCTTTTAAACTCTTCCAACAGAGACGAAGCAAAGCTTTCTTCCATGTTTCCAGAATCTAGGTGCCATGGTCCCATAACCCCAGCTACATTCCTCATTCCAGAAGCAAAATGCATATTCAGATCATTGTGCCTAATAGGACTGCCAGATCCAACTGGAGAAGAGGATAAAGAGTTTGCCATTGGACTTCCAGGGTAAGACAAACCAACGCCATATGCAGGATTTCCATAATAACCATGATGATTGGAGCCACCAGATTTACCACCGAGTGGAACATTGTATTGAGACTTATGAGGTGAAAGCAGATTCCCAAGATAAGCTTTCTGAAGCTCAAGTAAATTCATGTACGAGCTGCCCAAGTAATTTTTATCCACAGATGGATCGTTGAGAGCAGCCAGTTGTGGGGCGCCATATTCAGATGTCCTCATGTACTGAAGATACATGGGATCAACAAAAGGAGCTTGGAGAGCACCACCTGCAATTTGATTTCCCATTCTGCCGTGAGCATGCACATCAGATGGAGAAGCAATGCCAGAAGCCAAACCACCAAGGATTCTAGAGTCCATTCCAGGGGCTGCTGCCATTGCTGATGCTGCAGCAACATTTTCAAATAGAGGTGGCAGATTACCAGTTCCAAGTTGGCTAGCCATCAAGGACGCCAATGCCGGATTTCCAGCATACCCACTCAGGCCATAGTTAGTAAATGATGAATTGGTACCATCTAAAGGCTGGTACTGAGCAGGCATACCACCTCCACCATTAAAAGGGGATGTAGGTGATCCCTTGAAATACGAGTTATTCGGAGGAACAGCAGATTTTTGCAGCTCAACCTGCCTATCCAAGGATGGATTGTTGATGTCTGACCCACTCCCACCGCTCTTCCCTGAACCTGAGTAAGCTGTTTTTTGCAAGTGTCCTGATTCAGACTTCTTTAAATATGCATGCTGCTTGCCATGATCCTGACCACCTTGCAAACCAAAAAGATATCTCCTATGATTATCAACATCGGACTCAACCTGTGACGCAAAATGGTTATCACCATCCAACACATCATCTGCGGACAAATTCATGCCAGATAATGCATCCACAATATCTGCAGACCCATTGTGGCCAGGTGAAACATTATATGCATCAGTATTGGCCATGCCTCTCTTCTCAGCAGCAGCTCTCCCGCCACCGATAGGTGTCGGGCAAGGACTGGGAGCTCTAGCAACATGTTGTGGATCAGGAGTAGTACTTCGTGACAAGGGTGAGCCAAGTGCAGCAGCATAACTATATGAACTTTGCGAGCCAATATTTTGAGCTGCAGATGACCCCTGAACATTTGTTCCAGATCTAAAGGCATCAGTGGCTGAGGAGTCACGGCGTAAATGAGCCAGGTCTGCTTCAGCAGAAGTCATAATATCAACATTTTCATCAAATGCATTACGGCTGGCTGGACGAGAATGAAATCCAGTGATAGTGGTCTTATGTCCCACATCATCCTGCATAATTGCTGATTATAAATGATGGGTACAAAAAAAAGTACAGAAAGGAAGAAAAAAAATCAAGTGTGTGGAGAAGAATGCTGACATGTGCCCTTAAAGGCAACAGTTAAGGAAACAAAAGAAAAACGTATTTAATGAAAGGGAAACTGCTACATGATTACAAATGAGTGTGTAGTACAAAATGTTTACAGTCGATGCTAGCAAGCAAAGTGAACATTGGTACATCTACAAGTTATAACTCATTAGGAAGCCTATTTTACATTTTTTCTAGAAAAAGTTAATGAATTGGGGCACAAGCTTCCAAAGTTCAAAAGATAAATGAAGATTAAGCCAAGCAACTGATGTGCTGAAATGTATGAAATATGAATCCAGAAAGTCACAAAAGAAGCTGCAGCAGGACCATGATCAACATATGCTCAGAAGCTTCCATACTAATGTTTACAAGTGTGCCAAAAAAATAATTCTTCAAAACTGCTGAATGTAAACTCCACACAGAGCCAAGTCAATCAATACCTTAGTTATTCCGGGTCTTACAGAATTTTAGTGAGCACCTATAAGATTTTACAATGGATGCAAAAGAGCAAGGTACAGAACTATAGGTATCAACATTTCCGCCAGCAAATAACTAAAAAAAGCCAAGCACTACTAGACAAACAAAAAGGAACCAATCATCAGTAGAAGTTGATGAAAAACAACAAAGCTTCGCAGGAATTTTATACTGCTACTTTCCAACACCATGAGCAATAGAAACAACATTGTACAAGCTAAAAGAGATAATTATGCCACAGAGACATGTTAACATCTACCATTGAATGAACCAAACTTATACTCCCATGAGATTGAACAAGTTCAAACATAAAAAATAAAAATAAAAAAGACAATGAACCACACATTGAACCTAAGAAAGCCAGTCTCTCCTATGATGAGTCAAAGATAAAAGTGAAAACACAAAAATGAGATATCCTACAACCAAGGGAAAAAGGAACAGATGCTACAAGTGAAAGAAGCAAGCTACCTGAAAAATTTCTGCAAGGCTCTTTTGTTTACTCCCAAGACCTATGCCCGGCAAACCAATGAGTCCATCACCACCCCACTCCGCAGAAGCAGAACCTCTCATTTTTTCATTCTCTGCCTCAGTCTCTGATTTCCTCGAGTTAAAACCTGGAGGGGTTGCAAATAATGATCTACCACCATTGTCATCAGCCCTGTTCACTTTTCTCCTATCTCCAATACCACCAAGAACTGAAGCTCTCTGTGCAAACCTCCAATCCTCCTTTGATAGCAAAGGAGGCGGAAGTCGAGGATTCAAATTCACATTGGAGTAATAGTATTGAAGATAAGCCGGATCAGACCTAAGCTCCTCCTCAGAAGCAAAACCATTCTCATGGTTAGCCCCGGAAAATTCAGAAAAGGGGCCAGCAAGAGCGCCGCCACCTCCGCCACCAAACAACCCTCCAACTGCATTCAGAGAACCCTCCACAGTTGGAGGCGCTGATCCACTCCTATACATATTGAGCTCATGTTCGTGATCGTCAACATCCTGCCGCCGCTGCTCACGAAGCAACATCCCTATCTCCTTCTCCAATTCATCTCCAAAGGAACCCTCGTTACCACCCAGCACCGGCCTCCTCCCCAATTCAGACAACATTTTCAGAAAATCAAATTGACCATCTGAAACCTGATCACCAACTACCTTTCACCAAAAACTAAACCTAAACAGCTAAAAAACTTAAAAACCCAAACTTTTCCTATCAAAATAATAAAGCCCCATATTTACAGCTTCAGAAGCTCTTACTTACAACTACAGGAAACAAAAATTGAAATAATAATGATAATAATACCAATAATTAACCATCGCCATTAAAGTTGCAGCTGAAACAAAACTGAGGGAGAATCAATCAGCAAAAAAAGATTGATAATTTGAAGTTGGTTTCAGGGAGTATTGACAAGAAATTGCTGACATGAATCTAGAATAACAAAAATTAAAGCGTAGTAAACAAAGATAAAGAGAAGAAAGCTGAGGTTTGGTGTTGGTGCAGTTAGATTAAAGAGGAACAGTTGACATGGATCCGGCGGCTATTGGTTGTTAGCAGAACCCTTTAGGGTTTTGTTTGCTCTGTTTTCTTTGTTTCAAGGAAGAGGAGGAAAGAAAGTAAGAAACCATTTATAGTATTATATACAGTGATAATGGCAAGCAAACCCAAACCCAAATTAATCTTTTTTTTAATTTTGGGTTTTTGCAATTTTGTCACAGAAGGAATATCTAAAATGTATATTTAATTCCTGAAAAATAGGGCTATTGACCAAGTGATAACCGACTGATGTAGTGGGAGTGCCATGGAGTTTTTCTTTCGTTCGTTGTTTCTTTGTTTCTCGTAAAATGCAAAATGGTGAGAAACTGACACGTAGTGTTGATAGATTCGCTGGATGAACAAAAATAGGGTAAGTATAACGCAAACTAGAGTAAAGAGCAAAGAAAAGGTAAACATAACACCACTTAAATTTCTTCGCTCCTCTTCTTCAGTTACTACTTCACTTTGGCTTTAGTTTCCCATTTTGGGTCCTGACCTAGTTCTAAGGTTTTGTTATGTCATATGCGAAATCTAATACTTTAGTACTTCTACACCATTTTTTTCTACTTTTATCTAAAAAACAAGTTTTGATATTATTTTGACATGTTTGTTTATATTTTTAAGAAAATCCAATTTGGGAAAAAAATTATATCTTTTGATATATTTTAAATCATTTTTTTAGATTTTGATTTTACTAAACCAATATAATTTAAATTAAGTTAATTATTGATATGACCTCACTTTACCTTAAATAAGTTGAAAGACGATTTAGTCAAGCATGCTAGGTCCGTAAGGCTTGAAAATGTGTATAGGCGTACTCCACAAAGATGTCTCAGCCTCAATTTCTTGTAAAAACCATCCTCTTGAGGAGAAGGTTTACATATGTCACCCTATCCTACGGTACTGTGAATTTCATCTTCACATTTTGTATTCATTGGAAAAAATTGGAAGGCATTATTTATATTATTCTTTTTTAAAACATAAATTGTAATTGACAATATGTTAATAAGTGATTATTAGAATTTGTTGATTACATGGACCATCCATTATTTTCCACATAAAATATTTTCATATCTAAAATCTATGATAATCAGATTTAAAAAAAACACAGAAAATAAGAAAAGTTTTCTAACCTTACTTTTTTGAATAAGATTACACCATAATATTCAATTTTTTTTTGAATAAGATTACACCATAATATTCAATTTTTAATAACATTTATTAAAAAACACCATCAACTAAAACTATATTTTACCCTTTATACAGCGGGTGTTTTTGTACTTGAGTTTAGCTCATGACCAATACGCGTGAAAAAAATCAACTTGAGTATTTCACATTAAAAGTATAAATAAAGGTTATCCAAATCTTTACCATATGATATGCTTAGTCTTGTTGTAAAATGTTAGATATTGTTTAAATTAGCCTTATATATCACATAATGCACTACTTTTCACCTCCATTGTCCATCTTCTGTTTCTACTTTTGTTCCTGAGCTGAAAAATTCCTCCAGATTCTTTTTACAATCTTAGGATCAGTATTTTCTTTTTCTTTTTCTTTTTCAATTTTTGTATGCAATAGCAAATACCGGTACTTGGGTAACAAGATTGTTACGAAATTTAATGCTAGGTAGGCAACTTATTGACTTTCAAGCTGCAAGGATCTAACTTCTCTTATACATTTAACTGCAATCTAACTTACCGTTACAGGCTAGTTAAATGGTCATAAATGGTGTTTCACCAGTCAAGAAACACAGTCATCAATTCAAGGCACTACAACACTGTCAATGACAGATTCTGGAGTAATATATTAATGTAGGGTTGTCCAAAGTTGGTCTTGATCGGTTTCAGGTCGAGATCGTCGATTTCGTCGGTTGATAAACCTCAAACCACCAAGCTCGAGTTATTCAAGTTCGGTTTTGTCGGATGGCGGTTCTGTCAGATTGGTTAGGTTGGTTATGAGTATGAAATCATCAGAAAAAAATATGTAGAGAAAGGAGAAGAGAAGGACATAGACATGAATTTTCACTAAAATAAGAAAATTACATATTGCAATACAAAAGATGAACAATTAATTACATGGAGGAACCAAAAATAACCTATCAATTGCATGGAGGAACCCATAAATAGATGAACCCACAAACACGAAGCAGATCAGAGGAACCCAGAAGCAGATGAACCTAAAAACAGATGATGAGATGGAGAGGAAAGAGATTTGAAGGTTGGAAGTGAGCATAGTTGTGAAAGTGGGGAGGAGAAGAGAGAGACGACAATGATGGTTGAAGGTTCGACGATGGTGTATTTCAGAAAAGAACAGCGATCTGCGTTTGAGAAGTGGGGGTGGTTACTCTGGTTCGTTCCATCAAGGAGAAGTGGTTGTGAGGTTTGAGATTTGAAGAGTGGTCGTGGTGACTCTGGCGCTCCGTTAAGGAGAAGTGGTGGTGGTGGTGGCGGCCATGGGTCGTTGCCTCATTCCATCGAGAAGAAGAGAGGGTAAATGGTGGACCGGTGCTGGTGGGATTGGGGTTGATTAGGTTGAGCGGCTGAACGACTGAAGGGATTAGGGTTAGAGCCTCTAACGTGTGAATTTATATGAGGCCTAGGCTAAACAATTGTTTATTTTTTTTATTTCTGACCTAGTTCGGTCGGTTGACAACTCAATCTGATTTCAATCGAACCAGACTGAATGGAAACGATTTTTTCACTCGTGCCACTCGTGGTTCAAACCGAATCGCCCGGTTCAACATAAAATCACCTCAATTTAGATAGATTCAGTTGGACCGGTTGATCTTGGACAACCCTAATATATTGATTCAAATATTAATGGATGTTTAGGGGATAAATGTACATGTAATAATAATGCATGCAATAACAATTAAACATGCAAAATTGTATGAAATGATAAATTGAAACTACAAATTCAGACAAAAAATCAAAGAACTCGCAGCATAAGGCGAATATACTTAACACAGTTCACAGTTGTTGTGTCTTACGCTGATTTAAGGAGTTGCATCATAAGTCGAATATACATTTGCAATATAAGTCAACCTAAGTAGTCACATCATAAGCCCGATACTCTCAACATATTCGCACCACGAGCCGACCTAAGAAGTTGCACCATAATCTAAATATACTTATTACGTTCACGCCGTAAGCCAGTTTAAGAAGTCCCATCATAAATAGAATATACATTGGTACAATAAGCCGACATATGCAGTCACTTCAAAACATAAACAATTATTGAAAATCAATTGCATCATAATTGGCTAAGTTTTGATAAAACTATAAACAATTGATGGTTTCTTACAAGCTACTACTAAGGTGTGGTTTCTCAGTCGGTCTAAACAAAAAAAATAGTTTTTTTCACAAAGTTTGATAAATCAAGCAACATTTTTGGTCCAAAAATACTTAATTAAGATTGATGACAGCCTTGATAATAAAATGCACTCTGCCAAAAGCAAAATCAACTATAAGATCGAACTCGGTTCATGAATGGAACATGACAATCTTATTCGTAAACCTCAAACGAATTTGTTACACAAGACAATACAATAAATCAAGCTTGGATCCTCCACATTTGAAGGAATGTATACCCAATCACTCTCATGCATTTGAAGCAATGCACTCGAACAAATACTTCCAAAAGGAGTACACCTCGGTCATGGTAAGAGCAATCAAATTCTTTTAGAAATTCATGCTGAAGATCTGTCTACATGTCAAATCAATTGGCATGTTGACACTATTACAGGTCCATTAAGCAATTTGTTTAAGACTTGGAGGATTGTGAACATGTTGAATAGCATTAGCTTGGCAATGGTGAGTCAGATAATAATGGGTAGAAGTCGTTAATTACTAGGCCATTAGTCGAGTAGTCTACTATATTGTTAGGCCATTGAAAATTTATTGGGATAATTCTATAATAGTATTTTTTTCTTAAAACAACAAAGTATTCTAATGGTGCTAACATATGAAATTGAAAAAAATTTCGTTAAAGAAAAAGTTCTGAAACATTGTGTCGATTGGACATATTAGCAGTAATCTTATGATTGTTTACCCTTTGACAAAAGGTTTATTACCCAAAATATTTATTGATCATGCTGAAAGTATGGATATCATGTCTACTAAGTAAATGTTCAACATAAATGTTGTTAATTAAGTTTGATGTATGTTCGATGAAGTCAATAATGTTTGAGTTTATGATTATTTTTTATTTTCAAATTTATATACACTTGTGTGAATGATAACGATGAATATAATTTGTTTATGTAAATGGCATCATTATTAGACATATTATATTCTTCGCATTAATGTGTCACGTTAGAAAAAAGACTAAGATAGTGGTACATGGAAGAAACTATATATGTCGGACAAATGATGATGTACAACATCCATTACTGTTATGAGTTCTTGTTCTTATTATGACCTGTGGTATCATGAATATATGAAGCATGGTTATGCACATTATATTTGATGTTAATTAAATTATGAATTATATTTTGTCACATGGTTCAAGTAAATGGATGTAAGAAAGGGTTAAGTATGTTTTTGGTCCCTGTACTTTGAGCGTGATTTGGTTTTAGTCCCTCGCCAGCGTAAAGGTGGATTTTAGGCGTCAGACTTTCATTTTTGTTTGGTTTTCGTCCCTACCGGAGTCATTCGTTGATCGCGGTGCCTACGTGTCACGGCGAGGCTTACGTGGCATAGGCCACGTCATTTAATGAGGACACCTGTTTTTTTTACATTATTATTTATTAATAAACATAAAAAAGAAAAAAAGAAAAGAGAAAAAAAGGGGTTATGAATCATACCACCACCACCGCATCACCCACCACCACCACCACCTGCAATCCCCCACCCACACCACGACATATTCTTCTGCTCCTCCTCCTTCTTCTTCTTCTTCCCCAAATCAGAAGAAACCATGTTCTTCTGCTAAAACGGTGCCGTATTTGGGGATCTGCTCCAAAAATTAAAGCTTGAGACTTTGAGACCTCGCGTGGCAGCGGCGCAGCCATGGAGGTTGGTGGTGGTGAGGGTGAGATAGTAGCAGGCACGGTGATTGAGCTGGTGAATGAGATTGCTAGCATCTCCGACTTCAGGCCCATGGTGAAGAAGCAGTACTACAACTTAGCGCGCAGGTTGAAGATTCTGGTCCCTTTGTTCGAGGAGATTAGGGACATGAAAGACCCAATCACTGAGGAAACTTCAAAAGCCATGCTTGCTTTCAAGGAAGCTCTTCAATCCGCAAGGGAGCTTCTCAAATTCGAGTGTGAAGGCAGCAAGATTTATATGGTTTGTTCGATTTTCTTTCTGCTTTCTCTTAACATCTATTGAGGTGTTGGTGGTTTGGGGAAGAAGAAGTAGGAGGAGAAGAAGAAGAAGAAGAAGAAGAAGAAGAAGAAGAAGAAGATGTTGTGGTGTGGGTGGGGGATTGCAGGTGGTGGTGGTGGGTGATGCAGGGTGGTGGTGGTTTGGGGAAGAAGAAAGAGGAGGAGGAGGAGGAAGAAGAAGAAGAAGATGTCGTGATGTGGGTGGGGGATTGCAAGTGGTGGTGGTCTGATTCATAACCCTTTTTTTACGTTTATTAATAAATAATAATGTAAAAAAAAAATAGGTGTCCTCATTAAATGACGTGGCCTATGCCACGTAAGCCCCGCCGTGACACGTAGGCACGGCGGTCAATGAATGGTTCTGGCAGGGACGAAAACCAAACAAAAATGAAAGTCTGAGGCCTAAAATCTACCTTTACGCCAGCGAGAGACTAAAACCAAATCTCGCTCAAAGTACAGGGACCAAAAACATATTTAACCTTGTAAGAAATGTCTCATGTGATAGATTCGATAATTGATTTAAATAAATGAATATATTCTTTCATATTTTAATGGAGGACATAACTTTTGAATAAATATATGTTACTTTTTGCACGAAGGAATGTGACTGTTGAAAAAAAATCAAAATATAATATTGGATGAGAGCATTATAATGATGATCGAGAACTTGAACATTATTTCTAACTTTATCCAGAAAAACGTGTCTCTATGATTTCTGTAAAGAAAAAGAGTATAGAAAGAAAGGGAAAAAGATAGAACAATGTCTCAATTATTGAACGATATTTTACAAGAAGTAAACAAAGTGATCAATCTCAAAATCATGGACAGATGTGAATACATTTCATCTATTCTTGTCAAGTGACATTCTTTCAATGATACGTTTACAATGGGAGCTCACTGTTTCATGATTTTTGGTCTAATATTTTCCATGGTTTTTTTGGTCAAATTTTCCTAGATCTATTTTGGTCTAGCTTCTTGTTTATTGGTTGGGCTTTTAACCAATCCTATTAAAAAAAATTACTATCATCTTCTTATATTGGGTTGGTTGGAAAATCACAATCGGTTTCGGATGTGATCCCCGCGTTTTTTTTCATTAAATAATGTGGATTTTAATTAGCAATATCATAAGAAAATAAAATTCCTGATTAAGAAAAATTAAATTTATTTATAAAAGGATATGATCCTTACGTAATAAAATCTACTATTGAACTAATTTCAAAAAAAAAATTGACTATATTTGTTGTGTTAATCAGAAATTCTCACAATCAATTGGCATAAAACTAATCACAAATATTAATTATGTAGATTCTAAACTAAAACAATTTAAATAGATTTGTATATTTATTTTGCGATCACGGTTAGCGTAGAAAAAGTCAACTGCATATTGATAAGATTAAATTAATAAAATAATATTTTCAAACAATATTTTTTGTTATTCTCATTTTGATATATATATTTTTTTTTTGAACTGGTTTTGATATTTTATATTAAAACACTTCAATTGAAAGTTATTTATTTATTTTTAGTATGAATTATAAAATTAGGTACATGTTTCTGTCAATAATTCATGACTTGTATCTTATACTCGGATATTCCTATCTCAATTTTTATTGTACACTCAGAGAAAACTAATATATAATTTTTTGTCACATCGGAAGAAAACAGAAAAGAACAAGCCTCACATTTAGTTTTGAAAATAATCAAATCTTATTGTGACACCTGATTTGATAAATTTGATTATAATGATAAACTGGTATTTTAACCGTGCAATTCACATGAAAAATGATTTTTCAAATAATTAAAATATAAATTGTATTAATTATTTTTTAAATAAATGATACTATAGATTTTAAAGGTCACTTTGAAAAGATATGCTCACTTGTATTTTCAAGGTTAAGTATGAATCATCCCAATACATGCTTATTCTTCTAGAATTTGATACATGAACGATATGTAAACCTACTTTAACTTCAAGTGATGAGTGTGTAGTTTTTATCTCATACATAAGAAAATTTATGCTCAACTTTTTATTTATTTTGAAGTGTGTGTTAAAATCTATTTAAATAGATACCAACAACAACATATGCTTAAGTGACCTTAAAAATAGTTTGAGTTAAATCTCTTTAGTCCTTGGTGAACAAATGATATTTAAGACAAATAAATATGAAATTTAATGTTGACATGATATTAGGAGAAAAGTGATGTCGGCGAGGAGAGGAGAGGCTTGATTTTGCATTGGCTAATGATGTTTGCAATGATCTTTGGCCGATGACCACAGTTTCACACTTGCCTAGACATCATTCAGATGACAATCCCATCCTTGTTGTTTGTGGGGCTCGCAGAGCTCAACAAGAGTGGAGAAGGGCTTGTCTGTTTCAGTTTGAGGAGTTATGGCTACATGAGAGGGAAGAGTGCGCCGAGGTAGTGGTGGAGACTTGGTGTCAGATGAGAGGGGAGATCCATAATGAAATAGCTGAAGTCACAGGGGCATTAAAAGGGTGGGGGAGGGAAAATTTGGAGATGTGCCGAAAAAACCTCAGATCAGAAAATTATCTTGCAGAATCTCAAAAAGTTGCCACATACTGAAACTACAAAGGAGACAATTCAAAATGCGGAGAAGGAGCTGGACCTTTTGTTAGAGCAACAAGAATTATGGTGGAGCCAGAGGTCGGGAGCTACTTGGTTGAGGCATGGGGTCCGAAACATACGTTTTTTCCATCAAAAGGTGTCTCAGTGCAGGGAGAGGAACATAATTGTTAAGATTAAGGATGATAGAGGCCGAGAATTCGAGGATGACACTGATATATCCTTTGTTTTGTGTGACTATTTGCGTCGGCTATTTGAAACTTCTAATCCTTTTGAGGTGGATGAAGTGACAGACTTGGTGGCTCAGAGGGTGACACCGACGCACTTGGCGGTTCTGAACAGGCCTTTTACGAAGGAGGATGTTGAGGAAGGTCTCTTCCAAATGCATGCCACAAAAGTGCCGGGTTTGGATGGTTTCCCAGCTCTGTTTTATCAGAAGTTTTGGGATATTATTGGAGATGATGTGGCTTCTTTCTGCCTACAAGTGCTTCATGGGACTATTTCACCAGGTTCGACTAACCATACTCTTCTTGTTTTAATCCCAAAGGTTAAAAAATATGCATGCTAATGAGTTTAGACTGTTAGTTTATGTAATGTGATTTTTAAAATTATTACAAAAACAATTGCAAATCGTTTGAAATTGATTTTCCCGGATTTAATTTCCCACTTTCAAAGTGCTTTTGTACCGGGGCGTTTAATTACTGATAATGCTAAGATCGCTTTTGAATGCTTCCACTATATGAAAAAGCGGATTACAGGCCAAACTGGCATGATGGCTCTTAAGCTAAATATGTCTAAGGCCTATGACAGGATTAAGTGCGTTTTTACCGGGGCGTATAATTACTGATAATGCTAAGATCGCTTTTGAATGCTTCCACTATATGAAAAAGCGGATTACAGGCCAAACTGGCATGATGGCTCTAAAGCTAAATATGTCTAAGGCCTATGACAGGATTAAGTGGTCTTTCTTGCAATTGGTGCTTAAAAAAATGGGCTTCCCACGCAGTTGAGTTAATTTGATTATGAATTGTGTTTCATCAGTGAGTTTTTCAATTATGTTGAATGGGAATCCCCAGCCTCCTATTTTCTCGTGTAGAAGATTAAGGCAAGGGGATTCGCTCTCTCCATATTTATTTATTCTTTGTGGTGAAGTTTTCTCAGCTCTTATTGAGAAATATACTTCTTCCTCTGAAATTCATGGGCTTAAGATTGTCAGGTCTACTCCTGTTATATCTCATTTGTTTTTTTGCAGACGATCGTATTCTTTTTGCTCGAAGTAGAGAGTGTTATAAACATTCTAGCTACTTATGAGCGAGCTTCAGAACAAGTGACCAACCTAGACAAGTCAATGCTTTCGGTAAGTCGAAATGTGCCGAGTACTAGATTCTATGAGCTTAAAAAACTGTTGGGAGTAAAGGTCGCGGAAAGCTTTGACAAGTATTTGAGTTTTCCTACTATCATTGGTAATTCTAAAACCCAAATTTTCAATTTTTTGAAGGAAAGAGTTTTTATAAAATTAAAGGGGTGGAAGGATAGGTTGCTCTCCCGAGCGGGGCGAGAAGTGTTAATTAAATCAGTGGCTCAAGCTATTCCGTCATATGTGATGTCTTGTTTTATTTTGCCTGACAATTTGTGTGCAGATATTGATAGCATGATTTCTAGATTTTTTTGGGGCGGTGATGTGTCCCGCTGGGGGCTACACTAGACTAAATGGAGCAATCTTTGCCGGAACAAATGTGATGGTGGCCTGGGATTTAGAGATTTTAAATCTTTTAATGAGGCTTTGGTGGCCAAAAATTGGTGGCGAGTTTACACTAACTCGAACTCTTTGTTGGCTAAAGTGTTTAAAGCGGTTAATTTTCCCCATTGCACAATTATGGAGGCCAAACGGGGGTATAATCCAAGTTATGCTTGGTCTAGTCTTGAAAACTACTTGGATTTTTTAGAAAGGAGAGAATTGGTAATGGACTGCAGGTTTGAGCTTTACTTAATAATTGGCTTCCGAATTGTTGTCCGTGGATTTACCGTGAGGATCTTGTGTCTCAATTGGGTATTGTTAAAGTGGAAGAGTTAATAGATACAAGTCGGAGGTGTTGGAAGCAAGAGGTAATTGAAGTAGTTTTCTCTCCAGCTACTACCCAATGCATATTAGCTATTCCATTGCCTTTTTGTGGTGAACAAGATAGCTTGTTTTGGCTACAAGCCACTGACAATAATTATAGCTAAAAATGGGTTATAATTTTATACTTCATTTTTTGTTTAATGCAGAGGCTTGTTCTTCCTCATTGCCCATGCTTGCTGCGTCGGATTGGAAAAAATTATGGGCAACCTCTTCTCAACAGAGGCAGAAGGAGGCGACTTGGAGGGCGGTTATGCGATACTTGCCCGTGAAGGAGGCCTTGTTTCGTCGGGCTGGTGATCTCGACCCAGCTTGTGTTCGGTGTGGTGTCGTGATGGAGACGGTTGATCATTTGTTCCTCTCTTTCCCAACAACAAAACAGTTATGGTTCGAGTCCTCCATATCAGTGAGGGTGGATCCTTTTGCCACATTAAATGAGTTATTGACAAAGGTAATGCATCAGTCCGATCCTTTGTTGTTGTCTTATGTGCAAGCTGCGTTCTATGCTTTGTGGGAGGCAAGAAACGGCAAGATTTTTCAGCAGCTTCCTTGGGACTGTTTGAGGGTCCTTAAGCGGGCTACAGAGCTGCATGCGAGGCTGCGAAACATTGTGGTAAGAGCCCGGCTTACTGCAGAGCTTAGTGCGAGGTGGACCAGGCCGGTGCAGGGAGTTACGAGGTTCAATTTTGACGCTTATTTGAGACGTGGATGCACCCTTGGTATTGGGACGATGGCCAGAGATTCGGAAGGTTTGGTTATGGCTGCCGCAGTTACATCTCCTTCCGCGGCGTTGTCTCCTTTGCTAGCTGAGGCGACTAGGTTTTGCTGGACCGTTGTTCTGGTAATTGAGTTGGGTTTTACCCATGTTGGTTTTGAAACTGACTGTCCTATGCTCTTCCAGTGGTGGACAAATGGAGTTGAGGGTAACTCCTACTTGGCTTCACTTATCTGGGATTGCGGTTTTCTTTTTAATAGTTTTCATGTTGATTCTATTTCCTTTGTTAGACGTTTTGGTAACTGAGTAGCAGACTTTTTAGCCAATAATTCTTCTACCTATCCAGATTCAGTTTGGATGAGGAAGTTTCTTTCGCTGCCTTCCCTTTAGTGACTGCTGATATTTTGGCCCCTGTGGCCACTTTTTCTTCTTAATATATTGCAAGCATTATTAAAAAAAAAACCACCAATAATAATGTAAAAAAGGAAGTAAAAAAAAAATTAGATACCAACTAATACTCAAATGTGTAAACATCTTTTTATTTTACTTTTCATTTTAAAGTGTGATAACTTTTATTTATACTGGTATCAACAAATAATAAAATATATAAGCTATTTTTGGAAACAAATATATAAGCTTCAAATTTGAGTAACTTATCCTTCAAAAATTAAATGGGTCATTTATTTTTTTAACATATGTAATTACTATTTTCATCTTTGTTTATCTTTTAATTTTACAAAAATAAATAACGATAATAATTATGATATTTTAGAAAATAAATTGACCTATGTTAAATTGTGAACAACTGTCCCCAAATGATAGCTCAAGTTGTAAGAATCATGAACATATGAATTGGGGAGAAAAGATTCAAGGATACTATCTGGAAGGAAAATTTAAATGTTTTCCAAGGTACCAATAAGAAATATATGAACAACCAAAATAACCTCTGAATCAAAATCAAATATAAGCATCTCTTAATGTATGCACAAAGATTTGCTCGGGAAACTTTATCCTATGACTATCTAGTATCCCGAATGCATGGGATTTTAAATTTTAAGGGTTGATAAATTTATTTTATTTTAATATTATTGAATATTAAAAATTATATTTAAAAATATTAATAATATGAGTTCTTATTAAGACAAAAGTTCAATTTCATTTTCATTTGTAATAGATATATATTTTGCAATTAAAAATTATGAATTTAAGTGTTGTTTTAATTTAATAGATTATAAAATGTTATTTATCTTTAAAGCAATTATAAAGTTTCACATGGTGTGAAAATTATTAATTTTCAAATAATATGATTTTTCAATATGATTACATATTCAAAAACAAAAATATATAGCTTTTAAAATATGATATTAAAGAAAAAACAATTATTGAGTCTCAAATACTATAATAATAAATATTTTATAACTATAATTTACTTATTTCTTGATAATTATTTCTTGATAATGCTCCTCCAGAGATTTTAGTTGTTTTGCAGCATGATGTAGTAGCATCTGGCCCTGTTCTTGTTTAATATATCTATTCGGTTAAAAAAAAAAAAAAAAGACAGGTGAGTTACCCTCCTCACTACAAAAGAGAGAAACACTGAAAATTTTTAAAATTGAATAATGTTGCAGCGTGTCAGGGAAAGAGTATATAATTTTAATTACTAAATAAAATGATGACTTAAATTTATAATATATAGAGTAGACTAGTTAAATTTTTTTCAGCTAGTAAGAGGATTAGTGTAGCTGGCTATGCGTAGATTGTGAAAATACCTTGATAGAAAAAAAAAAAAAAAATCGCGTTTCTTGTATTATAATCCAATCATTCGAGCCCAGCACAGTCCCACGAGCCTGAGCCTTATTCATTGGGTCCCCTTTATTAATTTTTAACCAAGAATTTAAAAATGTCATCGAAAAATAATATTAATTGGATGAAAAATGATAGTAAACTATTAGTAATTTGTTGGGCCTCATTAAAATTGAAACAATAATACGTTTATTTAATATTTACTATTTTCTCAAGTTTCATTATTAGCAAATTTCTTTATATTTTATTTAAAAACATTTTCAACAACAAAAAAATATTGAGAAATGTAGTGGAGTTTTTATCTACGGTTGTGGCGGAGGCTCTTGAACTCCATCTGCTCTCTCTTTGACTTACAAGCTTTGTTTTTGCAATTTTGTTTGAAAATGATTATATTCAACTGTTTGAGATTTGGAGACGTTCCTCGAGGTGCTCTTACTTTAATTCAGTGATTGGTGTAGTTTGGGGGAATAAGGGGGTTGTGGGTGGGGGAGAAAGAGGTGGAAGGAGCGGTAGCACTAGGGGAAGTGAGGTGGGTGGGGTGGGGTGGAGGCGATGGGTGAGGAAGAGAGTTGGGGGAAAGGGCATCGATGGGTGGAGAAAGAGGTGGTGGAGAATTTTTGATTTTGAATGTTTGAGGTTATCAAAATGTGCTATAGGACAGGAGAAGTTGAAAAAGGGTGAACGGAAGGGTAATGGTGGGGAAAAGGGGAGGAGATGGTGGAGGAGATAATAAAACTAATGTGAGTGACTGAAAAGGAAACTGGTAATTTTGAAGGGAAGCAAAACACAAAAAAAAAATGACACATGTACAACTGACTTTGACTTATGTTTGTTTAGATGAAAAACTTAATAATAACAACCAAAGCCAAAAAATAAAATTTTGGAGATACCAAAAATCCAAAAAAAAAAATACAATGACTAATTTCTAAAATGATATGTATTATTGAGACCAAAAAGTTATTTAAACTAATTTAAAAAGTATAGTAAAAATGGGTTAAATGTGTTTTTAGTTTTTGTAAAATAAAAGTGATTTTGATTTTGTTCTAAAAAATATTTCAAAGTTTTTATTCCCCAATATTAATGAAACATATAAAGTTAGTTCCCACCAATCATTTGGCAATAATTTTTGCGTATTAGTATGAGTTTTTAATTACCATTTTTCAGGAAAGAATATATATTTAATCCTAAAAATATTAAGCAAATTAATTACACTTATTGATTTATTTGCAAAAATGAGATAGTGAAAAGTAAACAGACTCTTTTATTTATTCATTCAATTCAAATTCAGGTCAATTCCAATAAATTCATTAAAATAATTAATTAATGGGAAATGAGAAAGTGGCATGTATTTTCCAGCAGAGCAAGAGCGTAGACTACTAAGTAAACAGACTCTTTTATTTATTCATTCTAAACCCTGGACTCTCTCTTTCATTTCATTTTCCCCAACCCAACTCAACCCAACTCGTTCCAAAGGAAAATGAACTCGGACACGCAACCCGCTACGGGGTCGTTTTGGTGCCATTTGTGCGCCCGCTTCATCCACCTCTCTGACCATAACGCCGCTTGCCCCCACTGCGGAAGTCACTTTATTGAAGAGATCGATGTCGAGGGACTCGGCTCCAGGATCCACGAGGTGTTCTTGAATTTCAGAGGGGAAGACACCCGTGCTTCGTTCATTTCACATCTCTATGCCTCTCTTCAAAACGCAGGGATCAGAGTTTTCAGGGACGACGATTCTCTTCCCAGAGGAGATCAAATTTCAACCTCACTGCTGCGAGCAATCGAAGGGTCTCAGATTTCAATTGTTGTTTTCTCAGTAAACTATGCGGATTCGCGGTGGTGTCTGGAAGAATTGAAGAAAATAATGGAATGTCGCAGAACCACAGGCCAGGTGGTTCTGCCGGTGTTCTACGATGTAGATCCCTCTGAAGTGCGGCACCAAACTGGTGAGTTTGGAAAAAAATTTCACAATATTTTGAACAAACTGTCAATGGATGAAGAAATTTTTTTCCAAAATAGTCGGGAGCGCCTTTGGAAGAGTTGGAGGGAGGCGCTTCGTGAGGCTGGTGGCATTGCAGGGTTTGTAATCTTAAATTCCAGGTAATTTATTTAGCACTTCATTACTGCTTTGGAATTCTTTTATCTCCATTTCTTTTTTAATACTTTTATGTCATTTAGTATGGTTTAATGAATACTTGTAAAAAATAAGCTTCGTTTGGATTGAGGGGAGGGGAGGGGAGGGGAGGGGATGGAGCGGAGCAGAATGGAGGGAGCAAGAGGTCCATTGTTTGTTCTATTTAAAAGTTGATGGAATGGAGTGGAACTCAATGGTTTTATGTCCATTGTTTCGTAGGCTTCGTTTTAGTGCAGCTAGCATGCTATTGCATAACTGGATAAAATTCTGCAAGTATCTCAATCAAACTCAAAAGGTTGCTTCTGTCGTTTTCATATATGTCTTCTCATGTCTCATTGAGTGTATGTTTGAATCGAATGGTTAATTTTAAGTAGAATTGATTTTGACAAAATTCACCATCGTAAAAGTGAGGATAAAGTAAATTTATGTTGCACTGATACGGGTATGTAGTCGCGTGTACGGATACGGGTACGAGATATGGGTAATTTGCAAGAAAGGTAATTTGTGTAACGTAATGTTATTTGGATAACTTTTATTGAAATTGTTTTTGAATGGATTTTAATTTCCATACACTTATGTATATAACCCTTTTTTTCTATTGCCAATTACTATCTTTTATACATTAACAATTTTAAAATGAATAGGTTTACACTTTATTTTTTAAATTTATGTTAATGTATTCAATTTTAAAAAATGTATGCATGTTACATGTAGTGATGTAGGAATGAATCAATAATTTGCGTTGGTTTGTTTTATAGGAATGAAAGTGAGGCTATTGAGAATATTGTTGATAATGTTACTAGTTTGCTTGACAAGACAGACATGTTCATTGCTGATAATCCAGTGGGAGTTGATTCTCGAGTGGAAGATATGATTGAAATGCTAGACAACCAACAATTAAATGATGTTCTATTTCTCGGGGTATGGGGTATGGGAGGAATTGGTAAAACAACCATTGCAAAAGCTATTTACAATAAAATTGGCCACAATTTTGAGGGTAGGTGCTTCCTTGCAAATATTAGAGAAGTTGGGGAGCAAGATGCTGGACAAGTGCATTTACAAGAACAACTTCTGTTTGATATCTTCAAAAAATCAACCAAGATACATAGCAATGAATCAGGAAAAAATATATTAAAGGCTAGACTGTGCAGCAAAAGGGTCCTTCTTGTACTTGACGATGTCAATAAGTTGGACCAACTGAATGCTTTGTGTGGAAGTCGTGAATGGTTTGGTTCAGGGAGTAGAATAGTCATCACAACCAGAGACCAGCATATACTGAGAGGGGGTAGAGTTGACCAAGTTTACATAATGAAAGAAATGAATGAAAGTGAATCTATGGAGCTTTTTAGTTGGCATGCATTCAAGCAAGCAAGTCCTAGAGAAGATTTTGCTGAAATTTCAAGAAATGTAGTTGACTATTCTGGGGGATTGCCACTAGCTCTTGAAGTCCTTGGGTGCTATTTGTTTGATAGGGGGGTAACAGAATGGAAGAGTATATTGGAGAAACTCAAAACAATTCCCAATGATCAAGTACAGAAAAAATTAAGAATAAGCTATGATGGTTTAAATGATGATAAAGAGAAAGATATATTCCTTGACATAGCATGTTTCTTTATTGGGATGGACAGAAATGATGCTATACAAATATTAAATGGCTGCAAACTTTTTGCAGATATTGGAATAAGTGTCCTTGTTGAGAGAAGTCTTGTATCTGTAGATGATAAGAACAAGCTTAGAATGCATGATTTGCTGCGAGACATGGGAAGAGAAATCATTCGTGAGGAATCACCAAAGGAGCCTGAGAAGCGTAGCAGGTTATGGTTTCATGAGGATGTGCTTGATGTATTATCAGATCAAACTGTAAGAATTCACTTTTTTTTGGTATAAAATATCCAATTCTGAAGGAAGCATAAAGAACATTTATCATTCAGTTGTTAACAATTATTTGTTTTCTTGGGTAGTTTTGTTATGAATTGTTAGTGCTTCCTGGCTCCTAGTAACAAATTATGGGTTTCATCACAGTAACTTTAGCTGCCTTAAGTCTTTCCGCTATGCATTTCTTTTTTACCTTTTTATTCATTTTTCACAGGGAACAAAAGCAATCGAAGGACTGGCTTTGGAGTTTCCAAGTAATAATACAAAATGTTTTAGCATTAAAGCATTTAAGAAGATGAAGGGACTCAGATTGCTTCAACTTGCTGGTTTACAACTTGAAGGAGATTTTAAATATCTTTCAAGACATCTGAGATGGCTGTGTTGGCATGGATTTCCTTTATCATTCATACCGAAAAACTTCTATCAAGGAAATTTGGTTTCCATTGAATTAGTAAACAGCAATGTCAGTTTTTTGTGGGAAGAGGCCCAGGTATTAATTCTGAGTTTAGCTTTTCGCTTTCATTAGTTTTTTTCATATTTATATTTGTCGAAAGTATTTGATTAAAGAAGCTTCAAATTTGGATGTCATGCCTATATATCATCCTAATGTTTCAAATTCACAGCAGAATGCTCATACATGACTTTTAATAATTTCTACGACATTATATATAGAAATGTAGCATTGGTTGGAAGATTTTGAAAGCACAAGTACTACGAAAGCAATGGATATAAGCATTGAAAAATTGACACTCAACTAAGTAAAAAATTTACTTTCCACTCTGGTGGGTGGTGACATTGCAATTGCTTCCATCTACTTTTTAAACTTTTTTCCATAAGTTCTCTCATGAATACTTCTGATCTTGCAGAGGATGGAGAAGCTGAAAATTCTGAATCTTAGTCATTCTCGGCATTTGACAAAGACCCCAGACTTTTCAAATCTGCCTAATCTTGAAAAGCTTGTACTCAAAGATTGTCCAAGCCTGTCTGAGGTTTCCCATAGCATTGGTAATCTCAATAAAGTTGTTCTAATAAATTTGAAAGACTGTATTAGCCTTCGTAAACTCCCAAGAAGCATCTATAAGTTGAAATCTCTGAAAACCCTCATTCTTTCTGGATGTTTAATGATTGACAAGTTGGAAGAGGACGTGGAACAGATGGAATCTTTGACAACCCTGATTGCGGACAATACTGCAATAACAAGAGTTCCCTTTTCATTAGTAAGGTCAAAAAGCATTGCATATATTTCTTTGTGCGGCCATGAAGGATTCACTCGTGACCTGTTTCCTTCCATCATTTGGTCTTGGATGTCACCAACTAATAACCTCTCACTCCTAGTTCAAACATCTGCGAACTTGTCATCTCTTGTTTCTTTAAATGTACCAAGTAGTAGTTCTGCTGGACTATCATCTATTACCATGGACCTTCCGAAGCTTCAAAGTCTGTGGATGGAGTGCGGCTCAGAACTTCAACTTTCTCGCGATGCGGAAAGAATTTTGGATGCCTTATATGCCACAAATTCTTCTAGAGAACTGGAATTAACTGCAACAACATCAGATGTATCAAAGATTGAAACTTCTACTTTGATGGAATGCAGTTGTCAAGTGCATGATTCAGGATCAAAAGGTTCCTTGAAATCTTTGTTATTTCAAATGGGAATGAAT
Organism: Acmispon strigosus; assembly: GCA_030819835.1. NCBI lineage: Eukaryota > Viridiplantae > Streptophyta > Magnoliopsida > Fabales > Fabaceae > Acmispon > Acmispon strigosus. The sequence goes on from JAUAMA010000004.1 coordinate 64,584,778, forward strand.
TGTCAAGCCACCAGTATTCTGAAAGAGACCATTTTACAGGTTTCTATCTCTCCCTCTCTCTTGTATAGGTTTGCATTTTAAAATTAAAATATATAAGTCATATGTGAATGAGCATATCAGTCTAGAACTAGCTATTAAAGACAAACATATGTGAACACCCTAGTAATAGGTATATTTTCTTTGTAGGCAAGTAACATTAGTCCATCAATCTTTCGTGTAAGATAAGGAACTCCATGAATCTGGTGTTTGGTTTTAGCTAGTACGTAGAGCAGTGTTGTTAATCGCGGAAAGCCAACAATCCACTATTTCAAGCCCTCAAATCGGAAAATAGCGGAAAATAGCGAAGTAGCAATGAGCCTTCAGAGTGCTACGCTATAGCGCCGCTATAACCGCTATTTGATAACACTGACGTAGAGTCGTGACATCATTTGTGTGTACTTTGTGTTATCAAAAACTGCTCCAACCTTTAGTATGCACGTTGATTTTAGTGAGGGGCACAATTTGTCAATTTCACTGTAGAAATATCAAAAGGAATTAGCATACTTTATTAGTTTTGTTATGGTATTTTTTACCCTGGACTTATATAGTCTCAGTTTGAAGAATCCAAGCAATAAGGTTATTAGAATTTAGGAGGCCTAACTTTATCCCAAAAGTTAGCTCAATAGGCCAGAATTGTTTTCCCATATATAAGAGTTATTTTAGCATCTCTAGTCAATGTGAGACTTCTTAACACACCTCTCCACGCCTAAGGCTGGAACATGGAATATGCATGAATGAACATCTGCGGGCTGTCCATATACTAGTGGTCTCCACTAAACAGATCTAGGATAAACTCTGATACTATATTAGAATTTGGGAGGCCTAACTCTTCCTTAAAAGCTAGCTCAAGAGAGGTGAATTTTGCCTTCCCGTAAGGGTATCTTAGTCATATCTCAAGTCAATGTGAAACTTCTCAATAAAGGTCTACGCCGAACTTTAAAAATTTGTAACTATTTAATTTTTCTTCTACAAGTTATCATCACTTTGGAATTCGTCTGGTAATTAGGAGATCATAAATTTTATTGACAAAAAAATATCAATTATCTTAGGATAATTATAACTCTAATTGATGAATAAATGCTACGGTATTATTTGTACATTTTCAATTGAAATTTTGAGCATTTTTCATTATTTTGAGCATTTTTCATTTTTACAGAATATGACCGTTAGAGAGTCTGGTTTAAATTTGCTTCCTGGCGACAATTATCCAGATTGGTTAACCTTCAGTTGCGAAGGTTCTTCTGTAATTTTTGAAGTCCCTCAAGTGAATGGGCGTAGTTTGACGACAATGATGTGTGTTGTCCATTCTACTACCGAAAATGAAATAACATCTGATGGCCTTAAAAATGTGTTGGTGATAAATTGCACGAAGAACACCATTCAACTTTATAAGAGGGAAGCATTAGCCTTCTTTGAAGATGAAGAGTGGCACAGAGTAGTATCAAATATAGGACCAGGTAACAAAGTAAAGGTGTTGGTTGTTTTTGAGAAAGGATTCATTGTGAAAAAGACAAAAGTTTATCTCATATATGATGATGAAACAATGGAGGAGAAAATGGAACATTGCTATGCACCATATGAGAATGAAAATGTTTCTAGTTGTGATGGAAATGGATCAGCTGTTGAATGATGAAAGGATTGTTGCGTAAAAACTACTCCTTCCTTTCCAAAACTTTTGTTGTTCAAGCATAAGCATATATGTACAGTGTTTAAGAATTCATTTATCAATTTTATAAATTAATTGAATCACCACTGTTTAAAGTTGAGTTATATTAATAAGAGAGAATAATAGTTATTGATTAAGAAATTTGTGAGAATTGTGATATGTTAAAATAAAAGGTGATAAGTGAGAGATATAATATTAAATTAGGATATAGATGGAAGAAAATGTGATAAATAATTTTGGCTTTTTAAAACAATAAGTTTTGGAATATACGGAAAAAGTTAAAACAATAAAAATTTAAGAACTCTTGTTGTATGAGTCATCTCACTTCTAAGTTGTTCAACACTATTATTTATTTAATGTGGAATTTTTTACTCACGCTTAATATCACAACAACAAGAAAATCATAAGCAGGGGGAATCAGAATATAGAGAAAGGGGAACAAGATTACCCTTTGATTTAAAGCATGATAGAATTATTCACATGCTTTTTATAAGCTAATCAATAAATATGCACACATAGTTGGATGTAAAAATTAAGGAAACCTCGATTAGTGAAATCTATGATTCACATTCCAGTAAATACAAGATGATTTGAAGTTGATAAAAAATTGTTCCTGAGCAACGTCTTCGAAACTGATTGGCTTAAATACACTTTAGTCTCTTTACTGTTAGTTTTGGGTTAATTTAGTCTTCTTACTTTCAATTGCATAATTTTGATCTCCTTATTATTAGATTTGAGTGATTTTAGTCATGTTGCTTTTTAGTTGTATGATTATAGTCCCTATGTGTTTTTTACTTTTGAGATGCTTGAATCAAATCTCTTTAGAATTACTAAACGTCTAAAACTACTCGTATGAGTTTCTCTAAAAACGAAACATTTGGACCATTTCACTTTTGAGCAGAATAGCCGTTTTCAAGAAGTGTTCGATTAATTACATATTAATCAATATTCGATTGATTGGTCTAAGATTATCGACAAAAAAGATTTGTCTAAGTTACTTTGTTTCTTTTTTACAAGTTTCTTATCTTTTTTTTCAAGTTTCTTCTCTTTTTTGTCTAAATCACTTTCTTTTTTCTTTGTGAGTTTCGGGAGTATTCCCACTCATAGGTTCGAGATCCACATCTATGAATTGAAAAGTCTGAACCATCCATTGTATAATCAGTTGGTTGAATCAATAGGTCTTCAAATCATCCATTTGAAAAAATGAAAACCCCTCTTATTAGAAAAATCGAGATTCTTGATCAATAAAGAAACAATATCACCATTTTTGTTCAATAAGATACCTAAGTGGGTTCGTAAAACCCACTAGGATAAGCAATATTATTAAACCAGACAAAGCAACAAGCAATAGAACTAAAAATGGATCAGATAAAGCTACTAAACTATAAGACAAGTAAGCTTCTCCATACCATGCTAGTGCACGCCGAGGCCATGCAAAAGGTTTTGTTAAAATATGTTCCGCAAAGTATACAAATGAAACCCAACCATATATGTCTCCCAATTATGACTTACAAATTGTTCAGACTAACAATCCACCCTCTCCTCAAAAGGTGATTTTACTAAATAATAAATATAATACTTGCACTGGACTAAGGGTGAATGTTAGATTTACACTTGTTTCTTATCAAATATAAAAAATAATCCTAATTAGCTTCATTGGTTGTAATATAAATATTCTATCACTTTCTTATTTTTCATGCAGTACGGTTTTTGTATGTACACAGGGAATGGTTGCTTCTGAGTAGGCACGAATCCTACCTCACTTGATTAGCCGGAAGTAGACATACAAATATACAATACAACCTTGTTTTAGTTTTGTTTTGATATGAACTTATGATGTTTTTATCGGTGACTCGATCGGTGTATATTAATTAATAACCTTAATAATTCTAATTCTCTTCACTCGTTAATTTATGCCAACATGCATTATTACGATTGTCCTCGTTGGCAATGATCTAGAATTGAGCCTAAATTGACGTGGTCAACGCAATACTAGACACGTGTGTGATACATTTCTGGAAATAAAAATAAGGATTATGTTGCAAGTGGAGGTCAATAATGACAAGGAATTGAGCTTAATTATGCTATATATATATATAATTCCATAAAACACTGTTCTATAAGATAGAAGAAAGAGAAACTGCGATATTTGTAGTGTTGGAAAATGACAAGAGAAAAATCAATTTTCCAACTTGTTTGTTCAAGCAAGACTACAGTTGTGAATGAATATGGAGGTTGAACAGGCAGAGCAGCTTCCATGGTTCATGGTTCATGGTTCATGGTTCTGGTCCAAGTGGGTTGTCCCCTTTAAGGAAATGAACTAATCATGTTTCATGCCACTTGTCTCACGCTCTAATTTTATCCCTAACAAAATTAAATATTTTATCATTTTAATTAACATATGAGGACCAGTACGATCAAAGATCCAGAAATTTTATTTATGTTATGAGGTAACATTTACATATATTTGAAACATTAAAAATAAAATATACTATCATCATAAAACGTGCTTGGATTTTTTCCCTCTTTAGTATTTTGGTTGTGATTACTGTGAGGGTGACTTTGTCGCTTCAATATTTCGGCTTGATTGTATAGTTTGGTCTTATGGGGGGTGCTCCTTTGTTTTTCTGCAGGTTTTGTTTTGGGTTGGCAATGGTTTGGTAGTTGTGTCTTTTTATTTTTAACTCTGTTTTCTTGTCTATCATCTCATATATATCATTTATGTTTTGGAAAAATAATAATATAAAAGTACGTTATTCTTGAACTTGGACTTAAGAAGGAAAAAAGTTTTCATTCTTGAAACTTAAACTTTTGAAAGTGACAAGAAATTGAACTTCTGAAAGTTGAAGATCTTGAAGTAAAAAATAACTTCCTACAGTGTGAATTTCATTTTCACTTGTAATATATATATATATATATATATATATATATATATATATATATATATATATTTTATAATTATAAATTATAAATTTAAGTGCTATTTTATTTTAATAGATTATAAAATGATATTTTATCTTTAAAGCAATTAAAAAGTTTCACATGGTGTGAGGAACTAACTATTCATTTTCAAATAATATGAATTTTCAATATGATTACATATTAAAAACAAAAATAAGTAGCTTTTAAATATGATATTAAAGAAAAAAATAATTATTGAGTTTCAAATATTAGAATAACAATAATTGATTTCCTCTTGTAAAAAAAATTTAGTAGAATGATAAATATTTTATAACTATAATTACTTTTTTTCATAATTATGAGAATAAAAACAATTAATAAGAAACTAATGCTGAAATGAGAATAATAACTATGAGAAATAATCATTGCAACAAAAGCGTGAGTTACACTTTTTTAATATAGAAGAGAGACATTGAAAATTTCTTAAATTGATTGGCGTGTCAGCAAGTGATGGAGAGTGTATAATTTGGATAGTTTACTCTCTACGGTGAAGATTTAGATTTATAATATATAGTATACTAGAATTATGAATCTTTAGAGTATGAGTCTTTTTTTCGGTTAGTAAGAGGATGATTAGTTTTATAGGTACTGCAAACTGTGAAAATACCTTGATTAAAAAAAAATTAGCATCTCTTGTATTCTTCATCCATTCCATTGGCTTGAGGCCATCCACAGTTTCATCACCTCTGACGCCCAAACTTCACTCATTAGTTAGTATTTAATTATCAACAAAATCCAATCAATTATAATCCTGATCTTCATTCGAATCCAGCACAGTCCCACGAATCCGAGCCTTATTCATTGGGTCCTTTTATTAACTTTTAACCAATAATTTAAAAATGTCATCGAAAAATAATATTAATTGGATGAAATATGATAGTAAACTACTAATTTGCTGGCCTCATTAAAATTGAAATAATAATACATTTATTAAATGTTTACTATTTTTCCATTTAGGTACCGTTTGGTCAAATTTTCTTAATTTAAAAGTTACTTTTAAGTTAAAGCTCATAATATGATTTTAAAAAAACGGCAAAAGCTGTTTGTGAGTTTTCATTTTTTTAACTTAAAAGTTACTTTTAAGTTAAAAGTTGTTTGGTAAAATGTTTCTAAAAGTTTTTTTTTTGCGAGAGTGCTGCCGGAGAAGACAACCGAAGCGGCGGCGGTGGTGGCCGGAGGCGGTTGTGGTGGCCAGAGGCGGTGGTGGTGGCCGAAGGTGGTGGTGGTGGTCGGATGTTGCGGTGGTGGTCGCAGGTAGCGGTGGTGGTCGTAGGGGGCGATGGTGGTAGTCGGAGGTGGTCGGAGGCGGTTGTGGTGGTCGGAGGCGGTTGTGGTGGTCGGAGGTGGTGGTCGTAGGCGGTGGTGGTCGCAGGTGGTGGGAGGCGGTGGTGGTTGGAGGTGGCGGTGGTGGTCGGAGGTGATAGTGGTGGTCAGAGGCGGTGGTGGTCGGAGGTGGCAATGGTGGTGGTCGGAGGTGGTGGTGGCCGAAGGCGGTTGTGGCCGGGGCGGTGGGAAGTGAAAAAAGTAACTTATTAGAAAAAAATTCCCTAAATTAACTTTTTACTTAAAAGCTACTTTTCAACATTTTTTATGTAAAAAAAAAGTAGCTTATTTTTTAAGATCTTATACAAAATTATGTTTGGCCCAACTTATCTTAAAAGCAACTTAAAAGTCAAAAAAAGTTGGGTCAAACACTGCCATAATGTTAACATGTTTATTTTTTTTAAGGGGAGAATAATGAAACCTGTTAACATTAAATATCTTTATATTTTATTTAAAAACATTCTCAACAATATCATAAGGACCTTAGTTAAGATTTTTTATTTTTTATTTTTTTTTGAGAAATGTAGTTTCTAAAGGTGACTTTATCCCGTGGAGTCTTTATCTACCGTTGTGGCGGAGGCTCTTAGACTCCATGGGCTCTCTCTTTGGCTCATGAGCTTTGTTTCTATATGTTTTATTTTGAACTACCTTCAACTGATTGAGACTTGGAGACGTTCGTCTCAAACTACCTCTTACCTTGATTCAGTGGTTGGTACAATTTGGGGGGAAGAGGGGGAGATGGTTGTGGGTGGGGGAGAAGGAGGTGGAAGGAGGGGTAGCACTAGGGGGAAGAAGGCGATGGGTGAGGAAGAGAGTTGCGGGAAAGGGCATTGATGAGTGGAGAAAGAGGTGGTGGAGGATTTTTTTATTTTTGTTGGTAGCATGTTTGAGGTTTTAGGAATATGCTCTAGCTATGAGGTGAGAGAAGATGAAAATGGGTGAAAAGAAAGGTGACGGTGGGGAAAGGGTAGGAGATGGTGAAGGAGATAGTAAAACTAACGTAAGTGACTAGAAAAAAAAATTGGTAATTTTAGAGGATGTGAAACACAAAAAAGGACACATGCACGATTGATTTTGACTTATGTTTGTTTGGAAGGAAAACTGAATAGTAACAACCAAAACCAAAAATTAAAATTTTGGAGATACCGAAAATGAAAAAAAATAATGACTAAATTCTAAAATGATATATATTATTGGGACCAAAAAGTTATTTAAGCCAATTTTAAAATTATAATAAAAAATGAGTTGAATGTGTTTTTAGTCCCTGTAAAATAGGGGTGAATTAAATTTGGTACCTAAAAAAAATTCATAACTTTATTTTTTCAATATTAATGAAATGTGTGAAGTTAGTTATCGCCAATTACTTGGTGGTGATATTTGTGCATTAGTAAGAGTTTTTAATCACAATAAAATGCATTAGTTGCGATTTAAATTACCACAAAATGCATAATAAAAACTAATTTCACTTATTTAATTAATGTTTGAAATAAACACTATGATTTTTTCAAAATGGACCAAATTTAATTCTCTCAGGAAAAACATATATTTAAACCTAAAAATATGAAGCATATTAATTACACTTATTGATTGATTTGTAAAGAGAGATAGTGATGAAGAGTAAGCACAAAAATAAAATAAAATTAGATAGTGAAAAGTAAACAGAGTATTTTATTTATTCAATTCAATTCAAATTGAAGTCAATTCCAATGAATTCATTAAAGTAATTAATGGGACATCTAAAATTAATTAATGGGAAATGAGAAAGTGCCATGTATTTTCCAGCAGAGCAAGAGCGTAGACTAGTACTGTAGTTCAAAACGCGTAGCTTCTAAACCCTTATATGGACGCTCTCTTCCACAACCCTTTTACCAACTTTCATTTCATTTTCCACAACCCAACTCGTTCCAAACGAAAATGAACTCGGACACGCAACCCGCTACTGCGTCGTTTTGGTGCTATAGCTGCAACCGCTTCGTCAACCTCTCCGACCACAACGACGTCGTTTGCCCCCACTGCGAAAGCGGCTTTGTTGAAGAGATCCACGCCGGCCACTCCCCGGCGGTCTCCCTCTTCGCCGACGGCATCCACGCTTCACGGAGACAAGGCATCCGCCGGAGACGCCGCAACGCGGGAAGCCGCTCGCCTTTCAATCCGGTCATCGTGCTACGCGGACCCGGTGATGACGCTGGCGCCGACAACGACGGGAGCAGCTTCGAACTGTACTACGACGACGGCGACGGTACCGGTCTTCGACCTCTGCCGCCGACCATGTCGGAGCTTTTGCTGGGCTCGGGATTCGATCGGTTGCTGGATCAATTCTCTCAGATCGAGATCAACGGGTTCGGGCGGCCGGAGAATCCTCCGGCGTCGAAGGCGGCGATAGAGTCAATGCCGACGGTGGAGATCACGGAGACGCAGGTGGAGGCGGAGACGCACTGCGCCGTGTGCAAAGACGCATTCGAGATGGGTTCCGAGGCGCGTGAGATGCCGTGCAAGCACCTTTACCATTCGGATTGCATTCTCCCGTGGCTCTCGACGCGGAACTCGTGCCCCGTGTGCCGCCACGAGCTGCCGTCAGATCAAGGCCGAATCTCCGGTCAGATCGAAGAAGAAGCAGTAGGGCTTACCATATGGAGGTTGCCGGGCGGTGGATTCGCCGTCGGGAGATTCTCCGGTGGTAGAAGAGCCGGTGAGAGCCACTTCCCGGTCGTGTACACGGAGGTGGATGGCGGCGGCGGCGGAGCAAATTCAAACGGTGGTTCTAGTAGAATCTCGTTTTCAGTGGGAAGCAGCAGAGTTAGGGAGAGTCGTGGGTTTCGCAGAGTTTTTCGCAATTTCTTGTCTTTCTTTGGGAATAGGAGCCGTAGCTTTTCGACTTCATTGTTCAGTAGAAGCTCACGGAGAAGAAGCACAACCTGGGTCAGTGAAGGTTGATTGATTTTGTTTGGGGATTGAGTTATTATTTTTAGAAAGAAAACTATCAATTTCTGTTTGAAATTCAAATTCTTACTGTAAATAGCATAGAACTTGGTGCTAAGTTAGAACGAGGAGGATTAGTTTTTCCAGAAATGATCACTGAATGGTGCACTTGGGGCTTGAGAAACATTGAGATGAAGATTGTTCTTGCTATTGAACATTCACTTAGGGAAAAAAGCCATGCTTATTATTTATTCCCTTTCTAGTGTTGTCAATTAGTTACTTATTTAGTTGATTTGTTTGATGTTGATACAATTATGCGTTAGTCATGTATTCTTTCTTGAGCTTCCTTCTAAGATAAGGTCTAATGTGAAATGTCCCAATTTGATGACATTGTTTGAAGGGGTGGGGTGTTATGATGTTAGGTGCTGTTTGCAAGATGAATGGACACCAGCAAAATGACAGAATGGTTGTTCTTTAGGGTCTACAATATTCTAAATTCATCAGGACAAAAAGAATGACAAATCTCTATGTCCATAAGCAGGGGCTTTCATTTTCTTATTGGAAGCTAACTTATGGCTCTAGATGGTCATATTCATGGCATCACCACATATACCATGCGCTTCATGATTTCACTTAATCATGATGCAGGTTATTTTCCTCTTTTCATTTCTTTACCTTTTGGCTCTTATATGTATGGTTGTGCTTGATCATGTGCTAGCTGTGATTAACTTGTCTGGGGATAAAGGTTTCACACTTTCACTTGCACAGTTCTACCATGTCCTTTATGATTTTTCATCTGTAGCCAGCCATAACCGCATCCTATACTTTTCCAAAGGATTTTACTGTTGTTGGCAGTGGCAGTGCTAGAAGTAGAACTTTCCCACTGGATATTGAATCTGACAACTGTCTCGCACTCCCCCAACTTGAGTGGTCAAGTCTGGATTTTGGCACGCCAGCTTCAGGCGTTCAGCCAACTAAAGTTGAAGCTTTCTCTACCACTATCTCCTGCCATTTTTTTGGCAATCACTACCGTGCCATCTTTGACCGGCAAATCAATTTTTTAAGAAAAAAAAAATTAAAAGCAAATATATTGCTTATAATTATATAGTTGTGTTTTTTCTGTCGCCCTCTCTCGAATAAACAAGCCTTTTCATAAAGGGCGAGATAAATAAGGAAAACGTTGGATAGATATTGATGGTTCGTTTGTTTTACAATTGAATAAAATTGAACCCATTTTTTTCCACTGGTGCACTACTTTTAAAAATAGTTAGATCTTGAAATCTAATAGTTTTCTTTAGATGAGTGGTAAAGATTGAATTCGAGATACAAGAGTAAAAATGTAATATCCTTCTTAAGATAAAATATTTTCTGTAATTTATCAACCTTGTTGGAGCTTCACTCATCACTGTCGTCAACGTCGCCAAAGCTCCACCACTCACCGTCAACATCGTCGGAGCTTTGAACCTCACCTCAAGGTCGCCGAAGCTTCGAAACTCACAATCGTTCAACATGTTAGAGTTCCATTGTCCACCGCCGGCGAATTCTTCCCTCGTTCTTAAGTTTTTTTCCTCCAGACCACTCATCCCCTTGCCCTCCCTATTGGGCGTCCTCCTCTGCCTTTTGTTTGTCGCATCTAAGCCATGGGACTTCCACCATCGTCGCATAGCGCAGATTTTGACGCGAGAAAGGAAGCTAACATAAACTAGAAACACCACCGTCACAAGACCTCTATCTCCGCTCTGCGACCTCAAAGCCCTAATATGGCCATCGAACTCATCGCTCAAAGACCCAACAAATCAGACACAAACCAAAACCCCCACCATTTCCATCCCCAAATAAGCTTTTCCCATATCCATAACCAGGAATCAGAGATGAAAAAAGGATCAGAACAAATCCACCTTAGCCTTCCGTAACCAAAACAGAATTCAAAACCCCCAATGTTCCAATGACCTCCACGACCCAACACACAACCTGAACCATACTCATGACCGACATCACCGTCATCCTTCACCGTGAGCCACCAAATCAAACCTCCCTCAAGCCAATCATCACCATCATCATGGAACCTTCTCATTACCTCGAACTCCTCTTCACTGATAGAGAAAGGAAACATGCAAACAACACAAGAAGGGGGGTTGAATTGTGTCCTAATTAAAACTTGACTTTCAAAAACAATTATTGGTTCCTTAAAAGCTTTTCGTAAACGTTGCAGCGGAATACAATTAACCAGAGTGTAAACGATAAAGTTATAAACAACACACACTTTAATGCAGCGAAAATAACAAGAATAAAAGTGTGTACGATGAGTGCTGTGAAGGGGCAGACGATGCAAGCAGTTAGATGAGCACACGATGCAAGCAGTGAACAATGCAAGCAGCAAATAAACAACACACGAGATTTATCCTGATTCACCCCAAAAGGATAGGGTTACGTCCAGTCCTTGGCTTCACCAAGATTTTCACTATTCAAACCAAAACAGTACAAGTATTAGACACAGGACTTCTCCAGAGTATTCGAATGACTTCTCCTAAGTATTCCCACAAGACTCCTCTAGAGTATTCTTAGGACTTCTCCCAACAAGTATTAGTCACAGGACTTCTCCAGAGTATTAGACGGAACTTCTTCCTAGTATTCGAAGGACTTCTCCTTTTACAAGTGGATTCTTCTACAAAGGATCTCTTCTCAAAAGAATGATGGTAGAAAGTTTAAGCACAAATAAACTCTAAATGGACATATCGAGTATGAAGCTGAAGAAACAATCATGCTATCCAAAAGATTCAATGGATTTTTTTTTTAGCATGAGTAGGTCTAAAAAGTTTGAAGCTTGTAAGCCTTCAAAAGAAGACAGCTCTAGCAAAATCAAGTTGTTTATTTCGAGTGCCACAAGCTTGGACATATCGAGTTTGACTGCCCTCAACTAAAAAGTTCAAACAAAGATCTTCAAGAAGAAGACTCCAATGTCTGGAAGAATAAACTTCAAAAGGAAGGAACATCATGAGAAAACCTACATTATAATCAAAATAAAGTGTAATGAGATGGGTAATTTTTTCGTTTTCATGCTTTCTAATGGATGTAATGCAATGAAGGGAAGGAAACAAATGATTATTAGGAAACCATAGAGAAATTAAAAGCAGAAGCACAAGTGCACACAACCTGTAATACAAGAATATAAGGTGAAAAACTCTTAAATTAGAGAAAAATCACGGTCGTTGTCAAAACCAATAACCAAAGAATAATCACTATATGAAAATTATTACAATATGCAACCTTCACTCTCAACTACCTCATGACTTTAATACACCAACACTTTTCAAAGCAAATATTTAAACTACATTTTACAATACTCTAAAGCAAGAGTGTAAGAGAAAAGGAAAATAACACAAATATACATTTAAAGCGGTTTCGAATGCTTGTACTTTGTGAGTTGTAACAAAGAACTTGAGCTAAATATATATATATATATATATATATATATATATATATATATATATATATATGGGGCGTATCTAGTGAGAGCGATGTTTATTATGAGAGATGAGAGCGTTAAATCATGGCCGTACAACCATTCATGAGTGGTTGAGATTAAAAGTAGTTTAGTGGTCACATGACTTTTTAAAAAAGTCACATGCCATTTTGTTTTAATCTTGACCCTTCATGGTAGATCTAATGGCTAAGATTGAACGCTCTCATCTCTCATAATAAACATGGCTCTCACTTGATACGCTATAATATATATATATATATATAGATAGAGAGAGAGAGAGGATGTATCATATGAGAAAGATGTTTTTATATAAGAAAGTAAGAATAAATCATGACCGTTAGATCTAATCATGAATGGTCAAGATTAAAACATAAAGTCATGTGGCTTTTTAAAAAGTCACGTGACATTTTTAAGTAGTCATGTGACTTTTAAATTATTTTAATCTTGAACATTCATGACTAGATTTAACGATCATGATTTATTCGCATTTTCTCATATAAAAACATCTTTCTCATGTGATACATCCCCTATATATATATAGCTTTAGACTCTTCTTTCCTTTACTCTACTAGGCAATTGAGACTTCTCCAAAATGCTTTGGACTTCAATAATGATCCCGTGGCATAGGGCCCAAAACAAGAGAAAGGACAATTTCCACCGAGCAAAACCAACTTGTGTGTTGGTGGAGCTTGCATCCAACGGCGCAGGTTGCAACTTTCTGCATGCAAACACGGCGTGGCAACTGTTGGATGGAGACCAAGTCGATGTGTCAGTTCCCAGCACCCTTCCTCAGTTAAATACTACCTGCCAAATCCAAACAACTTATTGTTTTTATTATTGTTATTATTATAATTAATGTATTACACGAGAAACATTTTCCCCTTTTTTAAAAAAATAGAAATATTGTTTTAATTCACATATCCGCCCCCGGCACTAGTGACTGCTGGCCCAATGCGGTAAATAATGAATGTATTACACGAGAAACATCTTCCCCTTTTCTAAAAATATAGAAATATTTTTTTAAATGAGTGTAAGATGTGTTTCATTCCCATGAGTAAAGTTTAAACACTCATCTTATTATAATTAAAGAATGAAGTGCACTAACGGTGAGACATGGTTTAAAAAAATAAAAATAGAAATAATATAAAATTGCACCTACAAGCAAAGCTGTTAGCTAAGCTAAGCAAAACGGTTGGGAAGAGTGAGTTTTTAGGTTGAGTGTTCGAGTGTATGGTCTCACCTCACCAACAATCCCCAAAACCAACGCTTCAAACTCTTCAACATCGAAATCACTTCCCACCTTCTCTCTCAATTTTCGTAAGTCTCTCTTCTTCTTCTTCTTCTAATCATAATTTTCTGCATTATCATCCGATGTGTGAAGGAAAGGGAATGAATTCACCTTGCACTGTTTCACCGTTCATGTCGAAACGCGAAGCCTTTATCTCGATTCGTAGATCCTCTCATCTCAAATTTTGTAATGTGGGTTGTCTCTGATTTTCCCTCTTGCCAATCCGTGATTATGCTTTGTTTGTTTTTATTTTACTTTCCTGGCACTCGTGATGTTCTGGGTCTCCTTAAAGTTCGAAACTTTCGCTGAAATTGTTTTGGTTTCGGATCGTTTTGTTTAGGGTAATAGGGTTTTACTATCACATGAGTCGTGCTATGTAAATGCATTTTCTCCCTGCCCTTTATGATTCAATAGACAATAATCAAGGGGAATGCACCTTCACTGAACTCCTGATCTTTTCGTAGAAAATCGAAATCTTCGCTGTAACCAACCAATTAAAGTTCGTGTTGAAAAAGACTCAAAATGTATGGCTCTGATAGTCTAATCCATGAATGCATGTATGCTCTGGGGTGGATCATAAGATAAGAACTAATTGTTAGGTCACAGCTGAATTTCACACCATTATTCTTCAAAACTCACTTTTCTGATAAATATATCCAAATATGAATCACTTCACTTTCAACTCACTTTTATAATTTGTTTGAAATTAATTTTGATAACATTGATCCAAACATGCACTGAGTGTGTTTTTATTCTTTCGTAGCCAGTTTGAAATTTCTCAGTTATATTCTTTAAAAGTCCAATCACCTAAAGTATGTAAGTGCCCTGATATATGTAACTTTCTCTAGTAAATCAAAGGCACAATAATCACTCACTTGCATTGCAGGTAGCCAGGCATTGCCACTGTGAATTGTTGTAAAAATCTGCTTTGCAATTATGAGTTTTGTTTTCCGAGGGAGTAGGGGAGATATTGAAAGCGGTTTTCCAGAATATGCTCCTGACAGAACCTCAATGGTTTGCTTGCTTCAATGCTGTTTATATGCACATGAACCTTTGCAATTTGCATGCACATTCAACTATTGTTCTAATGCTGCTGTTTTTTCCCCTTTTCTCCCATCAGCGTGTACATCCATCTCGGCCAGTTAATAGCAATTCACTGGCTTTTCTAATTACAGGTAATTTAATACCTTCTATACTTTATCTTTATTGATTCATAATAATATATTTCTAATCTGTTTCTTGTTTTTTTGGCAGTTATTATGCTATTCATTTTATTGAGCTCTCCTCAGATGTCACATTATCTTTTGGTAAGTAGTTATTTAGCTGATCTGGACATGCTGCTAATATGAGTAGAACTTCTCATTTTTATATCAATTAATAAGGTAACCTGAGGGTACATATGCTTGTAGCTCTGGCTTGTGATGGCTATCTTTGCTATGGCTACGAGCCTGAGGATGTATGCAGCTTGTCAACATCTTCAAGCGCAGGCCAGAGCTCATGCTGCAGCAGCCACTGGATTACTTGGCCATAATGAATTACGACTTCATGTGCCGCCATCCATAGCAATCGCAACTAGAGGACGATTGCATGGACTTAGACTTCAGCTTGCACTTCTTGATCGCGAATTTGATGAGCTAGGTATCAGGCTTCGAATATGCACTTTTAGACATTGGTCATTTGGTACTTTTTTAAAGATGAAAATGCCTCCTA
Organism: Acmispon strigosus; assembly: GCA_030819835.1. Lineage (NCBI taxonomy): Eukaryota > Viridiplantae > Streptophyta > Magnoliopsida > Fabales > Fabaceae > Acmispon > Acmispon strigosus. Next base: position 64,600,168 of record JAUAMA010000004.1, read on the forward strand.
AGTCCTTTTATGTAGAATTTACTGTCATTATTCATTATCTTTTTTTCCTTCGTTTTGAGGTAGATTATGACAGTTTGAGAGCTCTGGACTTTGATACCGCTTCTAGTACTCCTTCAATGACTGAGGAAGAGATAAACTCCTTACCTGTTCACACATATAAAGTTGCAGTTCCAACAAAGTGAGTTGTAAAATTCTTATTGTGAATGGATGAGGAGCAATGCTCGCTGTACATATTTAGATTTTTTGTTTCTCTGTTTTTCCCCTGTAGAAGTAGAAGGGAGGAAGGAGGGTCAGCCGACCATTAAATCTTGTTCTTTTGAGATTGCACTAACTTGTTCCCATAAGAACAAGATATAATGATTTGAAAGATTGATTGATGTGTATTGCTTGTTAGTTGACATTTCGAGCCTTCAGAAAATTCTGCATTTCTTGGCATTTCTCAGGAAACAGAATAAAAATTAAATTCTTCAAAGAAAAGCACATTGTAGTTTGTTTCTTTTTTATTTTAACCTTTTCAGGTTTTCAATGCCAGGTTTTTCCCCTCCTCCCCGTTGGTATGTGTGTCAGTCCACTTTATGTTAAGAAATAATGAAGTGTGACAAGGAGTTGATATAATTTGTTTACATGTTATCAGGGATGGCACTGCAGGGTTGGCATCCTCTTCAGGTGCAGCTGAGGTAGGTATCTCTGTCATCTCGGTTTCTCTTTTTGTGTTGTTCACTCTACCAATGTTATTTGAGTTATGAAGAAGGTTTTTCTTTTTAATAATCATGTGATTAGTTGCTTGAAGTTTTGATTGTTACTTTTGTGCACTGCGGGTGGTCTATGAAGTTATTGCTTTTTTGTATGAGGTCAGAAGTGATCTAGCTCCATTCTGACCAAGTATCAACAATTCAACACCATAATTTTCTTACTGTATACTTTAATGAGGAAGTAATGAAAATTTGCTTAACTTCCAAATTTCGGTGTTGGATGTCATACTTGTAATTTGAGGACTGCTTGGTGGCATAAAAGTTAGAGCACAGATTCAACTAATTTAGTTAAACAACGAATCCTACCTTTCATCATTCCCAGGATTAGTGGGTAAAAACAGAATTAGAAAACATCAACCAATAAAAAGGGGTACAAGGCAGAGGTGAATTTCGTTGCGTGCCATGTAGTAATTCTTTTCCAATTTGCCTTGCCAAGACCATAGGTAGATATAATCTTCAAATTACAGTTGCTCGGTTGGTTTTGTACCTTGCACATTGTGCTTACTGGTATTGTTGCAAATCAGAGATAACGGCTTGCCTCAAAACTGTTTTAGATCTTGTAGCTTCAAACATCTAATTAGTGAGAAATGGGTAGCAACACTTGCGGCTTGGGTTGATGTGTAGGAGTTTTAACGTGAAGAAATTTATGCTATATACAAATAAATCATCAAGATATTAGTAAACTTAGGCGCTAGGATTTGATCAACATAAACTCCATGTCGAAGAACTTCCAATACTGAAACCAAATGGATTCTTCGAAGCCTGACAATCCCGGACAAAAAAATAGATCTTGTTCAGGTTGTCAGTTTTCAACACTATGAATGGCATCTGAAATGCAAATAGGAGGTTGCATTAACTCCACATGAAGAAAGAAAGCGAGTAGAAGTAAACAAAAAACTGTGTATTCTTTTATGTTTGTATATTCTTTGGCACCAGTGTAAACGGGCATTAGAACGCACTTCAAGACAACACACTTAATAATGTGCTACTGGGGTATATTTTGCTGGAAGATCTAGAAGGTAGCCATGAGCCCTGATCCTTAACACTAATCACAAAATATCTTAGGCGATCCCCTTGCATATTGATAGGAGCAAGGTGATTCCTATCAGGAAAAGCATGTATGGATAGTATGTAAATTGTGATTACAGAAATATAATAGCAATATTGCTCCCAGCAAGGTGTCCTGCTTGGCCCAACTAACAGAAAACTATTTCCTTCATGACCCCCCCTCCCCCTCCCTCCTATTACATTTCTGTATATATATACCCCTTTTAATTCCCGCCCTTCTATTTTTCTCTTTCTATTACAAACTCGACTAAGTGTTGTGGACTTTCGGCTTACGGGTATAGACCTTCAGCACCTTCTCTTTCTTGGGTTGATTTGGGTTTGCATTCCCTTCACATATAGATTGCTAACGCCAGCTGATTAGCCTTGACATAATTCCATCACCAATCCATAAATATGCTTTTGAAAGAGTTTGCTTCTTGATATACTGTTCTTCTACTCAGGCATTTGTATGTAACTAAATAAATTGACTTTTTCTATGCATTCTGAAATGCCAAATAAAGCTGGGAAAGGTTTACTGTTCAAACAAATCCATCCCTCCTCTATTCCCAAAATGGTTTTATAGTTTTTGTCCATTTTTTGAATCAGATTAAACAAGAATCTGAAGGAGCAGAGGGAAGCATCAAAATTTCAGTAGATGAACTGACATGTACCATATGCTTGGAACAAGTTAAGAGGGGAGAGATTGTTCGTAGCTTGCCCTGCTTACATCAGGTTCATGCTTCGTCTTTTACTCATTAAATATTATTGCTTGAGGTTGACATAAATGACCAGTTTACTCTCTAATCTCTATGATTGTTTTTTTATCCAGTTTCATGCGAATTGCATCGATCAATGGCTGCGTCAACAAGGAACATGTCCAGTTTGTAAATTTAGGATGGGGTCGGGATGGCAGGGAAACGGGGACAGCGAGTCCGATGGTTCGGACATTGTGTAGCATTTTTCAAATGTCTAGCTGCCAAATGCATGATGTCGTTTATATACGTATCACGTATGTACATAGTTATGATTACGATATGATAAAAATGATAATGTATGATGTGCTGGAGTTTACCCAGAACCTGGCCTAAGGAGAAGGATGTAATATGAGTTTAGTCACTTCAGATATTAATCTTGATCTTCATGAGTCCCTTAAGCATGTTAACAAGGGTTTTGTATAGGGAAAAACTTTGTACGGCAATTTTTGTAAGGAGAAAAAGAGGTAAAATTCATATTGGTGATTTCTATATTTTAAGAGCATACTTAGGCCTATAACAGCCTGTACATCTAAGTGTTTGTTTGGATTAGCGTTTGCAGAATTGGATCTGTTAACGTGAGTTTAAGTGATGCGATTTATGTTTGGATATATTAACCTAGAATTGATTTCCGAAATTCTGTTTGGATAACTTTGATTAGAATTTATTTTTATTATGTAATGACTAAAATGGGTATGAATATTTTAATCATTATCTTTCATCATTTTTTAAACTTTATATTAATATGAATTAATTTACCATTTAATTTCACTACATTAATTATAATATGAATGAATGATATTTAAATTGGCTCCAACTTGTAGGAACCAAATATCAATAGGCCTTTATCATAGGAAATTCACATAATATTTCAAAATTTTGTTCACACCATATTTTTTGGTGCTGCTTTAATTTCTCTTTAATTGCCATCATTTTTTAATAGAATTAAAAATATAGATAATGAGTGTTATTTTTTTAAAATTTTAGAACTTATAATAGGATTAACCATGAAACCAAAAACTAGTGAAGGTGTACGTAAAGATGAAGGGAAAATAGTATAATAGAACATGGTAATGGCCTTTACGAAATTCCTTCACATAATCAAATCAACTTGATCTAAAAGCTACTCTTTCTTGATTCTGCTAGATCTACATCAAACTGCTAGAATCGATTTTCAAAATTGGTTTCCAAACATCTTCAAAACGACGAAGATCCACGTTTAAAAGTCTGATCCACGTTTAGGATTGACAACCACCTTAAATTGAGTTGGGCTTTGTGGGCCATTATCGTTAGCTAAAATCTTAATAGTTTGGAATTAATCATTGTCGAAAAATAAGTTGAATTAAGCATGAAATTGTCCCTCCCCTGACCAAAAAAGAAAAGGAAAAAAATAAGCATGAAATTTTACTAGTGCTTATAGATGGAAGTTTCTTTTTGAACTAAGATAAGATTTATTGTATATGTTAATTTAGTGGAATACAAAATAAGTAATTTAAGAATGACATGTTGACTCTGATACGACTTGTGAATGTTAGGCCAGAAGCCTTATCATTTGGGCTAGTTATTCATGGGTTTGATATCTGACTTCTCCTCAGTCCTAACCTTATTAACCCAAAACCCCCCCAAAAAAAATAAAAGAAACTTTTAATAATCCAATCTTGGATTGCATGCTGGCTGACGCCAATCGCGGTGCAGTACAAATGCTGCAATACACGTCCCTAAAAAGTCAATAATGTAGTACAACTAATCCATCTTACATTGCACAGGATTGTACTATACCATGTAAAACTAAAACACATCAGTAACACCAGGTATCTAAAAATTGGAAAATCTTTCTTGCACACTCACTCAAATCAAATGGTGTGGACACTTAAAGTGAGATAAGAAAATAAGAGAGATAAGTAAGAAAATGTGATATATAGTAATTACATTTAGATAAACAAATCTGCTTAGAAGAAGCTCACTTTCAATCTTCAAGCTTTGCTTTGTGACAGCATATGAATATTATAAAACCAACTAAATAAACTAATAATTGATTACACGATAAAAGCAAACAGTTAAGATTATGGAAATTATAGTACAACACATGAATAGGCAATAGCAGAGGAGAAGTAATAATAGTACTACATGGCTTCATTATCCTTTGCTTCCTCCAAAGCCCTAAAGTCAACGTTCCTGGTTTTGTTCTTCATAGCCTCGCTCCTTCACCCAGTGAAGGCTCACGGAGGAGGAGACGACGGCTCCGACGACAACTCCTCTGAAAATTTGCATTCAAGGGGTCTGATCCTGGTCAAAATATGGTGCTTGATCATCCTCCTAATCTCCACTTTCGCCGGTGGTGTCTCCCCCTACTTCTACCGCTGGAACGAGGCCTTTCTTCTCTTGGGAACCCAGTTTGCCGGCGGGGTTTTCCTCGGAACCTCTCTGATGCATTTCCTGAGCGATTCCACCGAAGGTTTTGGAGAACTCACCACCAAAACTTACCCTTTCTCCTTCATGCTGGCTTCGTTTGGGTACCTTCTCACCATGTTTGGTGACTGCGTGGTGCTTTTTGTGACCAGTAATAGCCAGAAGGAAGCCAAGGTGGTGGAAATGGAAGAAGGAGCAGGGAGAACACCGCCGGAGCGAGAGGAAGGTAGAGAGTTGTCGCTGGATCACGGGACCACGAACCCTGCATTCATGAAGACTTCTTCTTTGGGAGACACCATTCTTCTCATCCTTGCACTGTGTTTTCATTCGGTTTTTGAGGGTATTGCTGTTGGAATTTCAGGTTAGTTAGTTAGTTTCCACTTTTTCTTTACTGAGTAATTATAGATGAAGATACATGTATGTATGTGGATTGGATGTCCGTAAAAACCTATCTTTTGGAATCATTTTGGTTGTTTACCTAAAATATCAAAAGAAAACATTCTCACATGGAAAATAATCTTTCATATCTTATTTTCACCTCACCGCAAGAGAAATATATGATTAGATGAGAGAAAAGTGAGAGATATATGAACTGATGTGTTGATTAAAAAAATATAATAAAAATATAAAAAAAAAGTGAGTGAGAGTGAGATTGATTTTGATCAGTAAGTTGTTGAAAATTCTAAAGGAAAAGTGTTTGATAACATGTTTGGATTGAGGGTGAACGCACAATCCAGAAACCTCCAAAGTCTTTCTAACTTCTCCTCAAAATTGATTAGCACGTTCCCAATTAACCAACAAGTACTCTACGGATGATAAGAAAGACAACTCATATCTTTTTCACACAAAAAGACCTATTAGTTTTAACTTTAGTTTTGACTCTAAGAATTACATGTTAATGCACTATTCTTTTTTATGAAATACCAAAGCTGATTCCAAATTTCCAATTCTATTCCCTTGATTATGATTATGATTATGATATTTGAAGCTCATATACAATTAATAACTAAAATTGTTCATGCTAATATACAATTCAGGTACAAAGGCGGATGCATGGAGGAACTTATGGACAATATCATTGCACAAGATATTTGCTGCCATTGCAATGGGGATTGCTCTGCTGAGGTTGATACCCAAGAGACCCTTATTAATAACAGCAGCATATTCTTTTGCTTTTGCTATTTCTAGCCCCATTGGTGTCGGGATCGGCATCGCCATTGACGCCACCACACAAGGACACACCGCGGATTGGATGTACGCTATATCTATGGGCATTGCTTGTGGGGTTTTTGTCTATGTTGCCATCAACCATTTGATTTCCAAAGGCTTCAAGCCGGAGAGGAAGACCCGTTTCGACACTCCATGGTTTAAGTTTCTTGCAGTGCTTCTTGGTGTGGCTGTTATAGCAGTTGTCATGATCTGGGACTGATTGATATACAATCATGTTTTTCCTGTCAATGTTGTTTTTACATACCACCGTGTGTACCTGCCTCCTTGTGTATTTGCCGAAGTTTTTAACTGTCTTGTAATTGATTTCTTTGGGATCATAAGGTTCAATTGTTACTTGAACCAAACTGTCTTGTAATTGATTTCTTTGGGATTATGAAGTTTTAAAAACTCACATTGGCTACTTTTGATGCTCAAGAATTTCCCCAAGCTTCAAAGTTTTAAACTTGATGTTTCTTTTGAAGCTGAGGATGATCTACCTTACCTGATTTTGTTCCTGAGTACCTTACTTCATGCTTAACTCAGTGCTATCTCAAATGTTGCCTAGGCACAAAAGGTGACCTACAATTTGCAAAATATATTTGAAAATTCGTCGTGTTTCGCCTAATACACTTGAAGTGCTAAAGGAGTTAGCTTTGTGCCCAAGGAAATCTGCATCATGCGAACTTTCATTGAAGTGCTGAAAGAGTTAGCTTTGTGCCCAAGGAAATATGCATCATGTGAACTTTCATTTGATTGATAGGTTTGTTAGTAGCTGCAAACTTTTCCTAGATGATAGCTTGTGTCATTTGTTAATATAATGCAAACACTGGATTTGAATGACATGGATTATGTAATGTATCCATTATATATCTGGTTATTGTATGATGCTTAACCACCCGATGTGAGGGTGTAAATGGATTGGAAATTACTATTTAAATGGGTTGTGGCTTGATCATGTTTATTTTGATCTGCAGGAGGCATGGCTTTGGTGTCCATTGGTTTTGAGGGGTGATTGCTGGCTCATGGTTATAACTGTGGGTCTTGTTTAATCTATGTGGGGGCTTTGGGCTTTGTTTCTTCTCCTTGCCTTAGCTGTCCTAAATCTCATTTCTGATGAATCTTTTTTTTCCTCCTTTACTACTTTTATCATTTCTTATATATTATAGGTTGTAGTATATGCTTTTTTTGTTTCCCCTTTTTTACCCTACCGTGTGATCCAATCAAAGACTTTCTTTTTATTTTCAAATTTTTAATTACTTTTTGTGTTTTCAATACAAATTCACTAACCTTTTTATGCTCAAACCAACATTTCTCAAATTTATTATTCTGTATCCCTTCCTCCAAGGAAAAGAAAAACCATCATTTGAAATTTGAAAAATAAGGAGCGAAATATGAAATCATAGCTAGATTAAAAAGAGGAATCCAATAAAGCAGTCAGAAAACCATGAAGGAGGCTCGGAAGAAGGCTTTGGGCACGAAATTACCCCTCAAGGCTTTTCTTCAACGAAAAATTGAAAGTGAAGAGAGAACAAAGAAAAGGACCTCTCAACTATTCATAACTTGCAATATAAGAAGCTCTTGAATCTTTTTTGACGTGAAGGTGTATTGGACATCCTTAAGAAAATAGAAAGAAGCGGGAAGTCTAAAGTTTTTTATCCTTAAGGTTTCAAAATCAAGAACCCATTGAAATAAGTCAGTTCAAAAAAATACACATGCGAATGGGGCTCGACAAAATGCTTTGTAAACGGATATTGCTCGGAAAATTTTACTAAGCTCGGCATATTAAAATTGAAATGCCAAGCTTGGGAGCTCCTGTTCCGATTGGCTCACGAAGCCAAAAGGCTCAACAACATCCCAATCGACCAAAAAGTCTCACGACTGAGTGAGGGCTATAAAGGCGGACTGGATGACTTAATAAAGGAACTACCCGTCCCATCTATAGATTGAGCGATCACATGACAATCCGGAGGTTAAACACAAGCAAGGTGGCCTAAAGCCAACCTTGCGCTCGGAAGACCCATCATAGAGGCTTCCCATAACCTTGCAGTGGTAATGATAACGAATCTCGAGCTTTTAAATACAAGTGTGATCATTCATTTACTTAACACACTATTCATAATTACATATCTTTGAGTTCTTCTAAGACTCCGAGAATCTCTCATTGCTCTCTTACTGACTTGAGCGTTGACGTGTTTTCTAGTAGGTGCTCCCCCCTTGTGTCCAAGAAACTCCATCGTGCCAACACCGCCACCTCAGGCCATACGCCGTGGTAGAGAAGGAGGAGAACTCTCAAGTTTAACTCTAAGAAGAACAATAAGCAAATGAGTTCTCAGTATTTTTCATGAAATCATATTTAACTTGGGTGTTGGAGGTTTTTTACTTGCTGGATGAACAAGAAGGAGAAGTGGGTAAAGGAGAAGGTAGTGAGCTAGAGTCTTGTGGTGGGTCATGTTGTAGGTGTTTGTGAAGGAAATTAATGGTCCCTTTCTCCTCTATTTAATTTACTTTTGTCGTTGTAGGTGCAGAAAACAATCGAGTAGGGGATGAAAGTGATGAAGAATGGTAAAGTTTCTAGATTTAAGTTTTGTGTATTTGAGTTTTTGTGAAGATGATGGAAGAAGGGATGAAGATGATGCAAGAATTAGCTTAAGTTAGTCCAAAATTAGGTTAAGTTAGTGTAATTTGGAAATTAAATTAGGATTAGATTAATTAGAGATTAGATGTTTTAATTAGCTGAAGATGTAGTTCACTTAAATCCACTTGGATGCCACATAGGTGAACTAGTACACGAGACCACATCAAGCTTGGACACGTTAGTAACTCAAATTACAGTGAGGACTAAAATCAAACAAATTAAAAGTTAAAGTGTCCAAAAAACTATTTTGCTCCGATAAGCGACGAAATTTGGCTGATGATAAAGTTAAAGGATTCAAAAACATATTTATCTCAGTCTTTTATCTAAGAGCACATACATCCTCCAACCTTATTTAGGAGCAGTGCAAAAACTGTCCAAGTCCACCCTCAAAAACTCACAAAATATTTTGAAAAAAAATCAACTTCAAGTTAAAATAAGTTATGAATTAAAAAATAAAACATAAAGAGCGGTCGTACTTCTTACTTCTTAGTGTAAAAACAAGGAGAAATCGTACTTCTTAGTATACACTTAAAAAAAAAGTTGTATTTCTCAATGTAAGACTAAAAAAAAAGTCTCACTTAAAAGTGGCGACTTCTTAAAAAAAATTGACAAAGAATACGACTTACACTATTTATTTTATAAATATTAGTTATTAATAAATTACAAAAGTTTTTTCTCCAATATTTGAACCTACACCTGATTCATAAAAAACAAATTGCACTAAATTCGTAATTTCCAAATTGCACCCATTAGGTAAAAAAGCTCGTAAATAAATTACTCAAAAGGATAACTTTTGGGAAAAATGCACTATTATAAAATAAAAAAACTGAAAGGACAATACTTCGAAGCGTATGTAACTGAAATCAATCAACAGATTTTATCAGTTTTATCACGTTGTTGAGTATTCCCTTCTTTTTGATTCCACACTGGTTGTGGAAGGAAGCATCCAATGGAGCACCGCAAAGCATAAACGCATGAAGCATCAACGGATAAAAGCCCTGTGCCCACCCCTTGAACTCCGGCGAAACCTTAGCCGGAAGAGAAGTCGCGTACTCTTTTAAAGCAGAGAGAATCGCAGGTGCACGGTTGCGGAAGTGGCTGTCGACGAAGGCTTCAAACTCCGTTGGGGGGCTCACCATAAGGTACTGCAGGGTGAGGCGGCACGTGCGGCTGAACACCTGTTGATTGTAGGCACGTGACCAGTCCTCATTGAGGTGGAAGCAGCGGTACATGGCAGCACCCGGGTTGTTGAGTGCGAGGTCTTGAAGGGAGAGCAGAACCCGCAGAGACGTGGAAACACATGGGTCCCACGTCTCGTAATTCTCCGGCCAAATCTCCCACTTCTCGGTGTCGAGGAGGCCTAGCCCGAACACCTGACCGTTGGCATGTAGGTTCGGGCTGAGCTCCAACCCGAAAGAGATGAAATGTACCATGGGCGGATTGTGTGGGTAATGAGAGGGGAAGGCAATGTCAAAGAAGAAAATGCCGTTATGGTAGGGCGTGCCAGCAGCACCCACGATCGCCGCCCTCATGAGATCAATGCGACTCTTGTAGACCCTAACGTAGATGGATTCAGGTAGGTTTTGTTCGAGGGTTTCCCACTCCTCCATGATCCTCTTGTGCGTTACGCTATCTGGATAGTATGTAATGTTGTCTCCGTTGCGGTCAAGAAAGTGGTGATCAGAGGCGTCTGAAACAATGATTTCGAAGTTGTTGAACTCATTTGTCGTTTTCATCTCTTCCATTGTGAAAAAGAAAGAGTTGGTTTAGATTTTCAGTTTGTTTTCTCAACTTATATAGTCTTCCAAATGCGAAAACTATTTCTCCTAGTATTTATTACTTTTTTCCATTAACAATCCTATTCAAAAAAATGCAACAGACTCATCTTAATTTTTCACCTTTATCCTTATCTTTCAGTGCTTTTTTCTTTTTTGAAATTATCTATCAATTCGAATTTTTAACAAATTCATATCACGTTTAATTAAGTTTTTTTTTTTTTGGGTATATCGGAAAATTTAAGTTTAAATTGGTTATTCCATACGATTAGCAAAAGCATATCAGACATTAGATTTAAGTTCAAAATGTTTTTTTCTTAATTAATATTTATATATATTTTTTACAATATTTATACATTAATTTTTTATTTACATTTGGAATGATAAACAACAAAAGAAAAAGAAGAACAAACTACTCTAAAGCATCTTGATATAGGAATGCAGTGACATCAGATGGAGGCAGCGTCCAAATCCGAACAAGGAGAGCCCTCATGCGTTGCTTGCGGAGTCAAGGCATCGGCTACCAAGTTCTTCTTCATCGGGATGTGCATCAAATGAAGTTTCCAATCCCATCTTAACATTGTTCTAATCCAAATTATAACTTCACGATCCCAAAATGAGCTCACATTCAAATCACCTTTACAAAGATTAACAACCTCTCGATCTTATACATTAATTTAAAATTCAATTACTATTTCCAGTAATATGTATTACTTTATAATTGAAAATATAACTAAATTAATGTGATTTTGTTTATTTGGGTTGCTTTGTATTTAGTTTTTTTTCTAATTGCACTTTTCATTACAGATTCTTCGTGATTGTGCAATTTGGATCTCTGATTTTTAAAACAGATAATTTTTATTTCAAATTTGATTGATCGTGAGCAAATTAATCATTCCAATAGAGTTTCCTTGCTAATGGATGTAGGTGATATGGCATGTATATTAATATTTTACTGCTACTTAAATTTTAATTTTAATTTACTTTTTAAAATAAGTTCCACATCACACCCTTCTTCTTCCCCACATATTAGAAGAAGAAAAAAACTATGGTTGCACCATGCCACCACTCTCCCCCATCATCTCCTTAGACACCTCCGCCAACTTTGAATCCCCACCAACTCCCTGGACACATGCACCTCCACAAAAATCCATCCATCCACCACCCCTATCCTACCTTCCAATGTCTAGCCTCCTCCTCTTCCTCATCCTCATATTTGGGATACGGTGGCGGTCCCTCCTAATAAATGATTTTTCCGTGATTCGATCTTGTGAACCCTTACGAGGGATCTAGTTGCATATCACTAAACATACATCTTGTTGGTAAAATTAAATTATCATTTTGTAGTACTCCCTCCGTTCCTTTTTATAAGAGATAAACTAACTTAGCACACCCCTTAAGAAAGTTAGTTTATCTAGTTTTTTACATTAAATTTGTTCCAAAGTGTTATTAAATTTCAAAAATTGTCCTTTAACATAGTAAATGTATTTCCATATTTCTAATTATTTTTATTTTTTATTTTTGAATAAACCAACATCATTTATTGTAAAGAAGAGAGTGGGGAATCATTGAGAATTAATGTGATGCAATATGAGTGGATATGTTAGATAATTGATTGCCTCGATAGATGAAAAGACATAGTTCACATTTTTTGATAAGCATAGTTTATGTATCTAGTCTTTGGAAAATGGAAAAAAAAATATCATAATTAATGTGATGCAATTATTATCCAGAATTGAATAGGGGTAGAATGGTGAAAAAATAATTAATTTGGCACAAAATTTCCTCTAGTCCTTATAAAAAGGAACGGCTAACACCCCTAACTCACCTCTTATAAAAAGGAACGGAGGGAGTAATATTTATTACTTTCTTTTTTAATTAAATTGTTCTCACAATTTTAACCTTAAAATGGTGAAGATGAAATGTGGTGCGACTCCTAAACTAATTATTACTTTCTAATTGAAAATATAAATTAAATTATTTTTTTGTGCGATTTTATTTATTTACGGTCGCTTTGTATTTAGTTTTTTTTTTCCAATGAAGAATGCGGAGCCGGAAGGAAACTAAAAACAAAATGAAAACAAAAAGTAAAAACATAGCTATATTCTTTCCTTCCATTTTGCTTTTAAGTTTTCTTAGAGCATCTCCAATGGGATTTTAAATTGAGATAAGATCTGTATCTTATAAAATCCTACAATTGGAGACATGTGACATGGTTTGAGATCTTATTTTGATGTTTTGGTTGGTTCCTCTTTTAAAGTGAGATCTTAAATTAAATAATATTGTTTCTCTCTCATTCAACCAACATTCCATTAATATGTAAATTAATTATTATGAAGAATTAAGTATTTTATTTAAAATGTATTGGCATTTATTTTTCAATAATATGTATTTTCTTTCATTTACAATTAAATAATATTATGTTAAACTTTAATTATGTATTTTCTATCTAATCGATATTTAATTATATTATATCTTTTTTAATTATTAATTATGTTTGTATAGAATTATTAGTTTAATTTAATTTAATATTAGGTGAATATAAATAATATAAATATATTGTGTATTGTGGGTCCAACTAAAAGTAAAATAAGATCCCAACTTCTGGAGCGAAATGTGCAGTTGGATCTTATGAGTGTCTTAAATCCTATGTGGCAGTATGGACCCACAAAAAATCTTTAAGACATCAAAATAAGATCCCACCGTTGGAGATGCTATTATATTTTAAAATAAGCAAATTTGGATTGTATTGTGTATATTGGTGCTTTTTCTAATGTAGTTTCCTATTTGATAAAAAAGAGACCATAAACAATTGCAAAACAATAACATTGGCAATGAGTCATTGACATAGTGACTATGATTTCCAAAGGGCCAATTGGTGGGGGAACTATAGCTAGCAAAGAAATCCCCAGAAGTGGCCTTGAGGATTTGAATTCAAACGATTACAGTACAATAGAATAGAGGACTTCCCAGAGAAAGGTGGAAGATACAAGTAGCACTGGTGTTGAGCAGGATATATCTATCAGTCTCTTTTGCATGGAATTCAATCCTGCATGCGGATAAGAAGGGCAATGATAGTCCCAGTTTGCAGAACCTTGAGTTGAAGTTGGAAAAATTTTAGGGTCTCTTTACTCAGAGTATCAAAGGGGGAAGAAAAAAAGCTAAAGCTGTTAGTTCTCCACCTCCAACTCTTTCTTGGAAAGAGAGGTTCAGGCTATGAGCAACCAGCCTCATGTGGAAGAGATCTATGATGATGATTCCATAGAACTCAAAGATCAAGGAGCGATCAGGAAGGTAGGCGCCTTTTTCTCAAAACTTCTTCAACCAACTTGGAGAAACCCAGGTTTATAGCCTTCTCCACTCTTTTCTTCAAGAGTCATAAGGCTCCAAGATTTCAATCTTTATCTCACCTTTGACTTGATTCAAAGCCTAAATAAAATTTTTGGGTTAAAATATCGTGCTTCGAAATATAAATATCTAAAGAAACATGATACTTTTGGTCAAAACTTTTGGTGTTACCTTGTCTTTTCCAAAGTAATTCTCATCATGATAATTTTAATATGACCTTCACTAATTTCCCCCAAAAGATACGATCATATATGAATTTCAGATAAAGCTATGTAAGTCTCATCTTCACTAAGATATCGAAGCAAAATTCCGTCGACACCATTCTTATACAATTCATTTCCCACAATTATATAACTCAAACTCTATAATTTAACTTTCTATCTACTATAGAGCTTGGATGTTGTAAGTAATCAACTATGGGCTACCTCCAATCGTTTGGAGCTAAGTTGTCAATTGCCATGATTTCGACCTGATGTAGGGAGAGTTTTTCTCTTATCTTGATCAAGTCTTTAAGCTTCTTTTCCAACACTTTATATCCATAAGCAATTTGAGCTAAGTCATTTGCTTCTTGATTCTCAATTTTAGATATGTATTGAACACTAGCTTAATCAAACTTCCTTAGAAGTTTAATAGTTTTAACAAAATATTTAACCATGTTCCCACTTATACACTTATATTCCTGGGTTAATTGTGTGTCCAGAAACAGAAACACGCAAAAAAGGCCCAGGTCCCGTGATCGTGATGGTCCACCCTCCTTTTCTTAAAAGTTAGTCTTGGGACATAATTGATCCCATGGCCAATGATTCCACAAAAATAGAAAAAACGTGGAAGCTTTTCGTCCTTGAAATCAACCCACAACAAGCCATCTATATGACTACCATTGTTCACTCCTTTCCTTAATGGTTTGTTAACATCCAGCTCAACTAATACCTTGAGGATATTCTTATTCGGCATCTTAAACAAATCCACACCTATCTCCTCCCCAAGAAAGACATGTATCGTCATACCCATCCTCCTTGTCAAAGCGGCAACCCCCATAGTTGAACTATTTTAGTCGCCCGAGAAAAATTCATATATGCAGGTTTGAGGAGTCGGTTCCATGATTGGATAACAAGCCATTAGTTACTGAAAACCCAAGGGCTACCTTGTATGATCTTTTTTGCATCCTTCTCTTCGTCAAGTGAAATCAAGTACACATTCTGACACACCTCCTCAATCCTTAGCCTTGCAAGATTGCACCAAATGTTGCTAAGGGCACTTTGCAACAAACCCTAATGTATAGGTTTTTCCGTGGTCAGTTTCCCCACGATGCTATTTGCACAAGCAGCCACTACATCTTCTACATCCTCTTCATCAAACAACACAACGAGAACGTCATTGTTCGCTTCCTCCTCCTTAGCTTCATCTGTTCTGAATAATCGCACTAGTATGGTACAACACACTAAGGCGGAAAAATAAAACACGACTCCATTGCCTTGAAACACAATGAACTGAAAGGCGACACTATACGCAACCATCCTGCAAGGAAGCCCTACTAAAGAAGACAACGCGCGAGTATAGTTGAATTCCAATTGACATTATAAGAATGAAATATTAATTAAGACGAGTGGGGATAGATTAGAAAAAAGAAATATTCAACCTTTACAAATCATTACTGCAATCAAATTCACATCTAGATGCAATCAAAGAAAATCCAACTTGAAGCTGCAAAACTTTCCTTTTTGATGCTGTCACGCGCTTGATTGAAAACTTAAAAAAATAGAGGAAAAAAAGATGAATGTATGGTAAGTTGCATAATAAGCAAACCGGGTTATAGCTTGCAATTTTCAATGCAGATCTGCATACTAATATAGCTATGGTTGATAAAGTGAATCAAACACTTCTGATGGATGGGAATCAAAGTGCTTTCACATTAACTCAACGTATCCAAACACACTATAGTGTTAAGTTGATGCCATTGAAGAGAGTATGCTCTATCAAAAGCAAGCCCTTTCCTTCCAAACACACAGAGTGAGAAAAAAGTTAAAGAGATCATGTACCAAGAAAGCTTTTTGAGGATCATGTACCAATAGTGAATTTTTTTAGCTTTTCATGTTAAATAGTTATCCCAAATAAAGGTGTAAGAGATAAAATCAAACATAGAAATGCTCTGACTTCAAGGGGAAGATTAATCTAAAGTCTAATTGGCTTATCTAAAAGAAAAAAATCAGAAGTCTAATTGATCTATGTATATTTTCAGCAATGTGTAAATCTTATAACTCACCTTAGTAAACTTGTAATTACAATGGAATCAATAATATCAAAACTTTGTTCTAAGTTGCAACTAATCCCACATAATAGGAACAGGGGATCCGTGGAATAGCCTTGTTCTGCTATCTTCTTCTTTCAAGAATCTCCATGCCAGCAAACTAACATGGCCACACACCGCCTCATGATGTAGAATCTTGCTTTCTGTTCCTTGGCTAAATTGGTGCACTTGCGACCAATAGAAGAAGGGTTCTTCTGTGAGAAGCTCCTAGGAAGATTGCATTTTGAGGAAGAGGAACTCTTCTGAGATGAGGTTCTCAGGAGAGGAGAGTTTGAATTGGAACTTCTTGTTGAGAAACTCCTTGAGAATAATGACTTTGAGGAAGAAGATGGGTGGTTGCTTGAACTTGTTTCCTTTGACTGCTTCCTGATCTTTTCATCCATGACAAACAGTGGAATAATCCAAAACAGCCACTCTTTGTTTGTGTGTGGGAGAGGGGAGGTGATTGTGATAAGAGAGAATAAAGTTAGGGACACAGTGTAGGTATGTGGAAAGGTTCAAAGAGATCATCAATGCTTGCTAGTAGATTTTGGTTAGGACTGCGTTTATATAGCCTTATATTTACATGTCCACTTAATTAATAGTTTTCATACCTAAGTTGTGGTTGATTTATGTGGCATATTCTTATTTCATGTTCGAGTCTCGTGTATAGAAAAAAAATTCTCTTAGAAGAGTTAGTTCTATCAAGATCTGAATGTTCTCATCTCTTACAGGATAGTCTCATACGGAAGATACATCATCATCGAAAAAAATTAATAATGTTTATACATATGTTGGGCAAGGATATGCCTTGAATCAAGGAGATCTCTACATTTGGCTAAGAGCAAACCTCACTAGTGAATTAAACACCATATTTTTCACCTAAAACCTTGAAGTATTAGGTTTGTGAGTCTTATTTCTTATGTAGTCTTCACCTCATCCATTCTTAACAAATGTGACACTTGAAACTTCACACTTAAATTACCAAAAACATACAATATTTTTTTAATTTAAACCACATATATTATCCACTAAGACAATCATGTTTGAGTCAGGTACGAACTCTATGGGCGGCCTAGCTCCGCCTTCCAAGTATTTAAAGCAATGTGGACGGCAAAACTCTGCCTATCAAGTATTTAAAGTAGTTGACATGCAATTAATACCTACACACATGATAGTTAGATATAACAATGATGTTTTCAATATGAACAGTAAAGAACATTTTAAGCAACTTGTCATTTATTTATGTTTGTTTTCCTACCCAAATTTCACTGTGGTGGGGGCTGATACATGAAACCCTGTCCATTGAATCGCCTCGGATATGCTATGATTCTTTTTTGAAGACACACATCTTGTACGGTTCTAAAATGGGCAGTCACATATTAAAATCGTCCACTGTAGACAAACGTTAGCTGGTTCTCATGTGGAGCCTTGTGCTTGTGCACCTTGTGCCTCCACCAGTTTGTTTTTGTTTCTTTGATAATTTCTATTGTTTTGCTGTGCTCAAAGGAACAGTTTTTTAGTATCCTAAGTTCAATGACTGATGTTTTAAGTAATCACAATCACAACTCTTGTGCCTAATTTGCAGTTAAAGATGCTTTTCCTTCAGAGGAAAAAATGTGCACATGGATGACAGTACTCTGCATCCTATGTAGTCAAAATATGTGTATAAATTAGAAATCTTAACGAGTGATGAGTATATTTAGAGACTAGTGGTCATTATTCAGCTATTTACCGTTCATAATAGTCATACCCGATTCGTCCATGATTAATGTTTTGGTAGAGAATATTTGTGGATCAAAACAAAATAATTGTTCACATCTTATTTGTATGAACGTGACTGTCAATTGTGACTGATGGAATTGGTTTTGAATTTTGTTCTTTCTTCAAGGGTTAAAAGTACATATATATAAATGACATGATGAGAAAAGGACAAAATATATTTCCTTTGATAATCTTTGTTCTCTCTTTTTCAAAGCTTTAAAGCAGTATTAGTGAGAAAGGAGTGGGATAATTAAGTAGCAAGTTGCTGATATGGTCAATCTTATGATTATCGCAATAATATAGCACTTGACTCATGCCTCATGTCTATGATTCGGTGCTAAAGCACTTTTTTTTATCCCTTTCACCGATCTAGATAATAAATCAAGGTTTCTTTGTTCTTTTGGTATTGCTCCATGTTATTTTGTGATTTTATGTTCAACTCTACTTTAAAATCTGATTAATAATTGCTCTATTTAATAATTAATGTGAGATTTTAAATAAAGTACTCTCACGCTTACAACTAGATATTTGAAACGCAAAGTTTATAAGATTAAATATTTATGAATTTCACAAATAAAAATCTCTAATATATATATGCTCAACAACATATTAGAATTCGAGTTACATCTAACTCTTGAATGTATATCATGGCATTTAAGGTATACCCGTATTATTGTACTCATTAAATTACTTGTCACAGGCTTGAATTCACAGGCACATGGCATTGCATGTATATTCAGATTTAAAAGTTTTTAATATATTCAACATGACGGTCCCTGCGGAACTTACCATGTGAAGGAATTGATTTGTGCTCATTTTTGGTGCTAATACTTTAATGGAATTTCCCGTTCTTATCTCTGCAGTTACACAGTGTTGTTAAAATATATACATATGATATCATGCTTGTTAAATCAACGTTTACAAAAAGAAATTGATCGAGAAGGAATCTAATGATTTGGAATCAAACTTTTGTTTTGTTGATTATTTGACTGGTCAAAAAATACTTTGAGGAATCACATGCATGTAAGTATCATTATCGTTATCATTCTAAACAAAATTAGTTGGTTTAAAGGACTATTTGAGTCAATGTGAAACAAGAATTTTCCTTCTTTTTGAGGGCTTTGACTGGCATGAACGCCAGTAAAATTCGAGCCTGGGATGCTTTCTGAGGACACTGTCGCTCTTAGTACAGCACAAATTCAGCGTTTTTGTAAAATTTTGAGGTGCCCAGAAATGCACTTAATTTATTAAAAAACCTAACTTAGATGTACATTAATCAAGTTATTATAAAAATAAGAGTTGGTCCATATATGACGTGGATGGTCAACATCATGTCACGTGCTGTGCTGTGGTTGGTATAAAATATAAATAAAATGATCGCAAACACATAAATAATCACAGACAACTGCAGTTTGTAGCAATCAAAATCCGTCACAAATTACAAACTTTGTATAAACTAGGAACTTGTGACAATTTCTTACCCTATAGAATGTAGTTATTGAATATCTTCTGCAGTTTATATGTTTACCCGTCAGCGCTCTAAACTAAAAATATAATATAGATTTAATACAGGTGCGCGTGTAAAATCAACATTCAGAAGTCTGCAACATTAGAAAATAATTAGTAACTTAATCAATGTAAAAAAAAAAGGTAATCACTCCTAAACTATGGTCTTATTTGACATAATTGATAATGTTTGGGCCAACTCAAATAACTACAAGGCTTAATATCGTCTGAATATCCCGAAGGTTTTACAATCAAATGAATACTATGTTAGCCAGGACGACCATATGAACTCTATGTTGGATGTGGAATGAAATCTTAATATAGTAAATTCCATTTTAACAATAATTAAGAGACTAGCTGTATAATAAACTTATAAAAACAATAAATAATGATTGATTAGTTTTTAAAAAATGTTTTCTATTTTTAAAAATTGTAAAATTTCAAAAATTTATTTGTTATTAGTTTTCAAAAACAGTTTTTAGAATAATTCTTATTTTCAATTTTTAAAACTGAAATTTCAAAACAGTTCAGATATTTCTATTTCTATTTTCAGATTATATTTTTTAACGTTTTAAAACATTTCGTTCATACCTTTTCTTTTTCTTTTGATAAACAGACTCTAAAAATCGTTTCTGGAAATTATTTTTATAAATAGAAAACTAAAACAAAAATGAAACAAACCCGATATCCTTAGCTTTGTAAAACAAAATATATAAACGGAGTCAGTAAAAATGAAAAACAACACCCCACGAGTTGAAATTAAATGCTATAGATAAATGCCTCTCGAAGCATCCATGGATTTGTTAATTATTAATTAATAAATTACAAAACTAAATTATCCAGTTTTTGACTGAGGTGTTTAAGAATTTGACAATGGTTTTGTTGGCCATGTCGACCGGGGATAATACACATGAGTAATGCCGGAACCCCACATGTACACACGTGAATTGCACAAACTAGACACTCTTCATAGTCCATATCGCATACTCAACAAGCAACACTCAAGTGTAACTCAGGATTTTCAATTTCAATTCACTACTTTTTTTCATTTTACCAAATATCTCACCACCAACAGGTAAGTAGGGGTGTTCATGGGACGGGTTAAGACGGATTTGTCTTGATTTTTACCCGACC
The DNA here is from genome assembly GCA_030819835.1 of Acmispon strigosus. Classification (NCBI taxonomy): domain Eukaryota; kingdom Viridiplantae; phylum Streptophyta; class Magnoliopsida; order Fabales; family Fabaceae; genus Acmispon; species Acmispon strigosus. Next base: position 64,620,786 of record JAUAMA010000004.1, read on the forward strand.
CTAAATCATGATAAGGTCGATTTCTAAGTCCGAACCCGGCCCTAGACCCGGCCCGATGAGGTGCGGGTTTAACACAGACCCGAGTACAAAAGGACGGGTTCGGGTTGGCTCGAATGACAAATTGAATATCAATTTCAATTCTCACCAAAGAATTATAAATACATATCATTATGTAAAAAGATTAATTTTTATCCTATCGATGACTTATGAAATAAACTATATAGAACTGAAGTTTTTCATAACAATATACTTAATTAGAGAAAAGAATACTTGAAACCAAACTATAAATGAAGATATACAAAACTATGTTTTGAAGTTAGCGTGTAAATGGTGTTTGTGGGACGGGTTAGGACGGGTTGAACTTGACTTTCACCCGGCCCTAAATATTGATCGGGTTCAATTTTTAAATCCGAACCCGTCCCTAAACCCGAAGAAACCCGAAGAGATGCAGGTTTAAGGGACATGAGCCGGGCCGGGTCATGGGACAGGACCAGGTCCTGTACACCCTATATGTAGGAGACTAATTTCCTCAAAGATCATATTAAAGTGGGTACATCTCTCTCCCAAAATGACTATTCACCCGTCTAACATTTAAATACAATAAAATCTGAAGCCTTAGAATCTTAAGTTATTGGGAACCCAAAGCATTGGAGCGAAGCCCACCCGGCCCATTGAATGTCTGGGATTAAAGGAAATTTTAAGATAGATTTTTTTTCTATGGACCGGCTCGCGATAGTTTCTCTAACTATTTGACCGGTTCTTTTTGGGCCGTAATCTATCTAATGCATTTCATTGATAAAACAAAAGGATGGATCCTTTTTTCACCCGAAAAAAAAGAGTATACCCTTTGAATTAATTAAAATAATTTATTAGAGTTTGATAAAAAAATATTCGAATATCACATTAAATGGTTATGTCTTTCCTAACAAAATGCTCAGACATTAAACCCTTAACTAAATACTTGAAAATTTTAGTTGTTTACAGAACTGTGCTGAACGTTGTTGGTGTAGTAACGCAACTCTGACATCCCTCAACTATTAGACCTTTCAAAAAGATCCGAACATATCAAGTTTTGTTTTGTAATTTGGTTAAAAATATAAAAGTTACGTCACATTTTCCTCTGGTCATGTTCAATGGGTCCGTGGTCCAAAATATTCAACCCTCCTTCATGTAAAAAGAAAAGTAAAAGCTCCTTCATATAAACAAGACTTGACCACTGAAAATCATTTCTTCATTTGTAAAGTAAACTAATAGATTTCATACATGTTTGGAATTTTTTTATAGAATAACCGATTCAAAAGTCAAAATTAATATTTGAGATAAGTTTTTGCGAGTGTCGGGATGAATTCGTAGGAAAGTAAAAGAATCCAAGTCTGCCATATATGGGTTTGGAAAATTTTGTGTTTACATTTAATTTACCTCCACTTTTAGAGTGAGATATGAAGTGAATAAAGAAAAGAAAAATGATGTGCGGTACAATACGAAATTCGTCTCCACACCTTCTCTTACATCTATTTGATTAATAAATTGTGATCTTAAGATGTTATTTATTGTCCAAAAAAAATTGATTGTTTGAATACACTGTTGGTTGAATTTGTGGAAATTATTGTTCGAGCTATATAGCACTTCTTTAAAGAAAAATGAGGGATGTTATAAGAATATAAGAGAGAAATAAGAAGAAAAATAGTGAAAATAAGGTGAAAAATAATTTAGAGTGTAAATATACCAAAGTTGTAAGGAATCGACCACGCTGACCCAAAAAATCTCTAACTAAATGTTTCATCAGGCACCACCACATTCAGGACTCAAGAGATAAAAAAACACTTATTTTTCAAACCAAAAAACAAAACGAAAATTGGATAATATTATAGAGACAACACGACACTAATATAGGATATTATACCTTGATCAATTTCCTCTCATCAGGGTCGATCGGAAATTCAACAGAGGATTATATATACTGTTATATATGTAGTCATATATTTGCTGATGCAGCATCATCAAGATTCCCATTTCTATATATACATAAAACAATGAGACTTACAGATAGCTTCATGAAGCTCTAATTAAGCTGTGTGAATCTTAATGATGCTGCACCTGCAGATACCGACTTGTGATGTCTCGCGTCTTTCTCCTTGAAGTTTCTGAAGATAACAACCAGAGTGAAGGTAAGATATATAAGAAAGGAGGAACCAACTAGGAACAATTAATAATGAAACAATTAGGACACACCTTAAGCTTAATAATTGATCACAATATATATATTGAAAACTTGATTTGATTAGCATCTTGTCATATGATCCCGAGTGACAAGGCTTTTTAATTAACTAGCTACCACCGAAAGTTGATGATTAATTCATTAATAAGCAAAAGGAAAAGCAAGCCTAGGATTAATTTGACAAAATATATGTACATCTAGCAACTAATTGGGATCAGAACACGATATATATATTAGGACACACCTTAAGGCTTAAGCTAAAGGTGCTTCAATTAAATATATATATATATTGAGAGGAAACATTAAGCAAAGAGTTATAAATCTAGTTGGAGAGACCTTAGTGTTCCCAAAAAAGTAGAACGTACAAGCCATGCTGAACCTTTGCAGCAGTGTTTCCCGGGAGACACAGTGGTCACATGCATCCTTAATTAGTACTTTTCTTTCCAATTAAGACACACAAGACTAATTAAGACCCCATATGGATATAGATTATATATAATTAAGGGCTTTTTACAGCTTGTGTACTAGCATAAGCTCTTTTGTTATTTACAAGTTGATATTTGAATAATTTAATTTATCAGCTTTTAACTTTTGAAAAAGTTTATGGAAGAGTTTATTTTGAAGATCATGAGCTTCTATTTTTAAGATTTTTCAGCTTTTCAGCTTACAATATTGATTAGAACAGCGTCCACTTTAGTTATTACATATTTTAGTGTGTTTAAAGTTTTTGATTGATGATGTCTATGGTTAACATGTTCATGTTGGTTCAAGTGGTACATGCTTAATACCTCTTAAGTAAGGTTTGAGATTCGATTTTCGTGAACGGAAAAACCCTACTAAAAGCGAGTTAGTCCCATCATGAGGTAAACGTTTCCGGTTGAAAAAAAATCACAGTAGGAGGAGGGGGAATGAGCAGATATATGTGTGCCATATATAGTGCTAAACTAATCAAAATGACCTCCTCCGTCAGGTTAATCTTATCTACAGCTTCCACTTTTAATTGGAACCTACAACAATTGGACATCAATAATGCTTGTTTGGATCAGGTTAATCTCTTCAAAAGTGTTAGTTATTTAAATATTGTTTATCATTCGAAACTTCAAAAAGAAATCTTGTTTTCATTTTCGGTTTTAATTTTTAAGATTACCTAGAAAAACATGTATACTTTCTTTAGTTTATTGAATTTAAAGGTTATTTAATATGATAGAAAGAAAAGAGAAAAATAAAAGAGAGAAAGTTATTTTTTTGAGTGAATTGACATTTCTAACCATGAGAATAATAATTTTAGAATTAAATATATTTCTAATCCTTTAAAATGCGCAAAGTTGATTTTGATCCCTCAAAATTAATTTCTTTAAAATACATCCCTGATTTTTGGAAATTACTAAAAAAAGTCCTTCAAAATGACTTTGTCTTTAGATATCGGTCCTTTCCGTGATGCAAACAAATGTATTTCTGAAAATTGGGTTTGTGTTTCAAAGAAATTATTTTGAGGGGTTAAAATCAATAATTTATGAATTTATAAGGACTAAAAACATATTTAACTCATAGCTATGATCTCTTATTTAAGATTTTAAAATTCACAAACATTTTAAAATTATTTAATTTTTATTGTATGAATATTTTAATATATATAGATTTTATAATCAATTTTTATAATTTAATTAACAATTTATATTTTATATTTATTTCAAAAAAATAAAGAAAACAATGAAAGCAATATGGAGAAGTAAAAAAGTATACACATTATTCGCTCTTTCTCCTTTTCGTTCTTTCTCCCTTCCTTCTTTCTAAACCAAACAATAAGGTTAGATTATGACCCTTGTAAATGTTTAATATAGCTTATACACGTAACTTTTGACCTAAAAATCATATATTTTGAATTTATTTTTATAAGTTGTTCTTATTAATTTAAGAATAATATATTATAATTGTCCATAAATTCAGCTTATCTCAACAATTCTTACAAATTAACTTATGACTAAGCACTAACGTCATAAATGTTAATTGTACGTACTAACGCGCTTAAATTATCTGTCTATCCAAACTCAACGTATATTTATCTACTCTACTTCTATCTTCTCTATCACTTTCTCTTCAAAGTCTACTCTAACTAACAAAGCAATCAAGTGAGTGCACCTAATTACAATCGTAATCGAGGCAGAAGTTAGTGTGAAAACAACACATACATATAAATGTACCAAAGGGCAATCTTGGACTTGAATAAGAATTTTTTTTGGATTTAGTAGTTTACATGCAACAAATTTCAAAAACATGTTAGCACTGGTAAATTTGAACGAAAAACTTGGGTTATTTAAGTCTAGTGGTTTAGATGAAATTGAATTATGCATTTATAGTGTCTTAAAAAACATGATGTAGTGGTAATTAAATTTGAACGAAAAACTAAGTCATTCGGCGATAACTCAGATAATCTATGTCCCTGTAAACTAAAAATTGAAACATTGAAGATCCATCATCTCTTAAATAAATAGAAAATAAACAAGATTTAAAAACAAAAATGAGATGTCTACGTTTTGATTTAAAAAGAAAAAGGCGTAACCTTTTAAAATGTTTAGTGGCAAATATGTCCGACCCCTTTTACGAATTATAAACTCATATTTAGAACTTTTATATGGATTTCAACTCTCGAATTGGCCCGGCCCAACCGATTCAAGGATGAATTGGATTGATTAAATCACAGCCCGTCTAGAATATCAGTTAAAGCAGTGTGACTCGTTTAACTCGCGAGTTAAACGGATCAGCCCGCGGGTTGGCAATAAAAAAGTCTTTTTTTTTTAATTTTCTTATATCTTAAGTTGGGCCACTAAGTGTCACGTGAAGACAGTAAAGTGAGTCTGCAAAGAAATTGGTTTACTTGCATCTTTTATTTTTTAATATGAATTTTTATTATTTTTCCAACATTTTTTTAATTAAATTTCCAAATTTTTAATTTTTTTTTCTACTGCTAAAACGGACTAGCCCGTCAACCTACGAGCCAGCCCGCGAGCCGAGTTGGATTCATATTTTTTTGGCTTGTTTAAAAACAGGTTGCTCTAACCCAACCCGTATCAATATGTGACGGGCCGGCCCATATAGACCGGGCTGGCTGTATCGACAGCTCTATTTAAAGTATTTACAAAATAATTACCAATCGAATAAAAATAACATTGTTTAGCCTAACTGTGATCCACTTCCGAACTAAGTATGAAGTTTCAAACTCCTCAACACCGTCTCTATCTACCTCCTCATGCCTCTGAATTCTCTAAAGGCTAAGGATGTGGATTTGTGGTTTTTATCGTGTGTAATAGCTGAATCGTGAGCAATGCTTCTAGATCATGACATCGTTCTTTCAACGATGGCTCACTTCAAACCGTATACATCTTCCAATGTTCCTCGAGGCCACACATCCTTAAGCTAGCTAGCTATCTGCCGGCATGGCTTTTCTACTTTGATATTGCACAGATTACAGATAAGAACCCAAACAAAATTACATGTCAATAACACAAATTAAAGTTCAGGCGAGAACAAATTAGGACTATAACATCAGCAATAAGAACAGTAAAGTAATAGCTTTAATATATTATATATATAAGCACAAGCCAATAATATATATACACAGATTGTTTGTTATATATACATGGACATGCGCTGTGACATATAGATCAAAATACAAATACTAGCGGGCTTTGTAGGCCAAAAAAACAGAGAAAGAGGGGTAGTTAGTTACTAATTAACTAGTTAGTTAAGGAGAAGCAGTTGTTGGTAGAAGTGGGGAAAAGAGAGAATAGATGGTCCAGATCAGGAGGGCGGAAGTAGCCATTCTTCGGCGGGTCCCGTTTCTTCCCGAACGAAAAGGGCTTCTTCTTCGGTGGCGGAGGAGGCGCCAACGCCGTCGGTATCTGGCTGTCCCACCGCTTCGGCGTCGAACAACCACCGCCGTTGATATCTTCCGCTTCAACACCGCCACTCATCATGAATAACTTAACCCTGTTTCCGGTGGAAAATCACTACGAACACAAGTAAGGGTACTCGTCTATTTATTAATGCGATTGTTGATAGATATAGCAACTTCAAAATTCAAATGTGAAAGAAAGGCTTGTTCTGGAATACGCTAGGAGTTTATTGTTTTTGTGGTTGTGGTGGTGACACCTAAGCATCAACTCCCTTATACGTGGCACAAAAATAAACAACACAATGGACTTTTCAGTTTCGCCATTGTAAAAGCGCGCGCTTTCTGCATACCCTTTTTTCGTAATCTTTTTAAAACATTATCTACTATTTTTTTGGGTACAAGAAAAACATTATCTACTATAGAAAATTAAAAAGTTGTTATGAAAATGTGTATAAAAACTGTATCAACAATATATTGATGGAGCCATTAAAAAAAAACAATATATTGATGGAGTTCAGTAGAAGTTGTTTTAAAAGTAACCATATATCTGACTTACATATATACACGATTAATTATATTTATTTATGTTGTTTCAAAAAAAATTAATTTATTTGTGTAATCTTCATGAATTTTTTTTCACAATTAACAAGTATTGGATGGAGTGATAGTTGCTTAATCTTCCTTCGAAAGTTACCGGTAAACACCAAGAAAAAAAATCACACAAGCCAGATTCTTTTTTGTTGTTTTTTCACAAATACTGAATTATGTATTTGTATTGAGACTAGGAGATAATGGATTACTTGAACGTATATTTGGGTTAGAATAAAAGTAAAATATGATAGGGGAGTTGAATAAATGCAAAATAAAATAAGATTATAATAGAATTTTATGTTATATTGCGTTCCAGGTGAACTAAATAATAATAGATATTAGATAAATAATAATAACAAATAAATCAAAGTTCTCTTCAAATAAATAGAATATAATACCTTAAATAAAATTCTAAATTTTATATAATTTTTTTTCATTTTTATTAATAGTTTATATTTTAAAATTAACTAAAATCTAATTGGCTTTTATTAATTAGTCTATTTAAAAAAATCATATATGTAGCTGTACTTGCCAACCTAAATGACCACAAGACCTAATAACAAGGCAGTCGGCTTAAATGTCTCACAACCAAATGAATACAATGTTGGTTAGTCGGGACAATTGAGATAAAAAACATCTCGTCCAAATACCGGCCGAGCATACACAATTAACTTGATTAATGAATAACATATCAAGGTTATCCAAATATAACCATTATCTCAGAAGTTTTACTAAAACTTCTTAAGGACCCAAAGTCACAGAAACAACAATCTCAATGCATTTACATATACGTGGTTGTTCATTAACATAAGCATTACTCATTTTGCTAACTCATTGTTCTTCTATGACTCTGAGATTCTCTCTCTTTTCTCTCCACTAAATTCCTCATATGACTTCATAGAGGTAACTATAATTCCAAGATTAAGAACTAAAGAGATTCTAGAATTAGTCACCCAGTAAAGATCCTTCCGACCTCAAGAAGAGGATGAATAGTTACTTGGTCTTGAAGTACCATATCTTAGTACCATCGACGCTTTAGTGTATCTTGCTAGTTATACACAACCTGATATATTATTTGCTGTTAATTTACTAGCAAAATATAACTCTTCACCAACATGAAGACATTTGAATGGAATTAAATCAATCTTCCTCCATCTTAAAGGCACAATTTGGGGATGAGTTTGTTATTTTCCCAATAATCCAAGCTCCGCCTAATATTTGATGTTGGGTATTTATGGACCTACACAATGACATATCACAAACAAGTTACTTCTCACATTAGTGATATGATCATTTAATTTCATGATAATCTATGAAACAAACTATTCATGTAGAAATATTAACAATACATGAGGCAAGTTGAGAATGTGTTTGGTTGATATATGAGAATGAATGGGTGCTTGATACCAGGGGTTTGTCCCCCGAAAAATGTTGTCAACAATAGTATATGAATATAATACTAGGTGTAGTGATCAAGTAAATGAAAAATACATAAAAAGAGACAGAATAAGGATATTTCATCAAACTTTTTCTTTACTCACAATCTACAACAAATTTTTTATAGGGTAGGCTAAATGAACCCGTGATTAATTGGGGTCATTCAACCTCATGTTCATATGGACCAATAAGATTGTGTTATTTATTTTATTTATTTTTATATTATTTTTTAATTTTAATTATGAGACAATCTTATTGGTCCACGTGAGCATAGGGTTAAACGACCCCAATTAATCATGGGGTCATTTAGCCAACCCCATTTTTTATAGTAAAGTTTGAACGAGACACCTTATTAAGAGATAATAATCCAATGATGAGTGTTATGAATATTGGGTGCCTATATGTACTTTATAAGGTTGTATTTTAATTTTGTATTACACTGTACTTCACTTTTAATCTAATATTTATATATATGAGAGAGATTGCACCTACTATTCGATCAAAGTAGTTGTTTATTTTTTGCTCGTCCTTATTGATAATGATATCCTTGATGAAATAGTTGAGTTGAATAAAGAATTTTTTCCCAAAAAAAAAAGGTGCATGCGGAAAACCTGGAGACAAAGGAACGTGTCATGACGGGAGTGGACCACACGGTACAAGTTAAAAAGATATGGCATCAGTTTCTTTGCCTTCAGTTCACACAATCGCTTTCACTCAACGCGATTCTATTTAATATCAACCGCCCGTTAATTCTCCTTTCTCTAACATCTGCTTCTTTCGCTCTCTGCTAACATTTTCAGTTCGCTTGCATCACATCACAGTAAGTTTTTCTCTCAATCTTCTTGCTATCACCACCACCACCATTGTGGTCGTGGATGATTTGATTTCAATTTCCTTCATTTTTCACTTTAACATTTACACTCCCATTTCCCCTTCTATCTGAATCCTCGATTCATGCATTTTCATCTTCTCAATAATCATGATTGAATTCAATGTAAAAGTTTGATCTATTTCCCCCAAATAAGTTTTCTTCATACAGTATATGCGGTCCCATTTTTCTATATTGGCAGTTATGTTATTCTTCTGATTTATTTTTCTCCTGCGTGTCTATGCTAGAATCTAAAATGGAAAATGGGGATCAGTTCCAGGAAAATTCAAACCCCAAATATGATTGTCTTTTATTTGGTAAGCCTTTACCTTTCTCACTCTTACATTACATGATTCATTGATATACCCTGCCGGTTATTTTTAAATTGTTTCTTTTTTATGTATATTATTTTCAGATCTTGATGATACCCTTTATCCTTTTAGTTCTGGGTTATCAGCACATGTTACCAAAAATATTCAAGGTAATGGCTTCACCAAAATTGGAGACATGATATGTGATTTCTTTTATGTGTGTGGATTTCGCTGAATTTATATGTTTTAAATGCACTTTACAGAGTACATGATTCAAAAGCTTGAGATCGAGGAGGATAAAGTTCCTGAATTGTGTGTTTCATTGTATAAAACTTATGGGACAACAATGGCTGGTCTCAAGGTATAAAACTTATTTACACTTTCATTCTAATTAGAGGCATTTTGTTCTATTTTATTGTTTAGATGACATGGTGAACAAATCAGTCATTTTGTCTCTTTTCCTCTAACCAGGCAATTGGCTATGACTTTGACTATGATGACTTTCATGGGTAATTAATCACTCTTTACATATTTTCTGATATTGTCCATTTGTTTAAATCATTAGAAGCAATGAATGAGGATCTAAATCTATTTTTTGTTGAGCACAGCTTTGTTCACGGGAGATTGCCATATAATATACTGAATCCTGATCCTGTACTCAGGGGAATTTTGCTAAGCTTGCCTATTCGAAGAATTGTGAGTTTCTTTGTTCTTATTTGATGACCAAAGTAGTACTTGATTATTACATTCTCCTTTCAGCATGATACATGTATCATATTTTTTTTGCAGCTTTTTACAAACTCAGACGAGGCTCATGCTAACAGAGTGCTTCACAGGCTTGGACTGGAGGATTGCTTTGAAAGAATTATAAGCTTTGAGACTCTTAATTCCTCCAAGAACTTAGATACTGCTGACAACAAAGATGAAAGTGATCAACCAAGTTCCAAAGGAATTTTTGATTTCTATGAATACATTTGCAAGCCTGATCCTGATATCGTGCTTCCAGAGACCCCGGTTGTCTGCAAACCCTTTCAAGATTCATTTGAAAAGGTTTTCAAGATGGTAGATATTGACCCTAAAAAAACAGTAAGATCCTTTTTCCTTCCCTGAGCAATAGTTTGACCATGTATTTTGCTTTGTCTTAAATTCTGATTTAACTTTTGTAATGTTGATCTTGCAGTTTATGTCACCAATCATCATCTTTCTGAATTTTTTTTTGCTTTTGCAGTTATTTTTTGATGACAGTATCCGCAATATAAAGACGGGCAAATCCTTGGGCCTCCACACAGTCTTGGTAAGTATTCCATGATAATTAAGGAACAAAATACTAATCATAAGAACTTACTTTCGTTTCCCCCCTTTTGGTGTCTTGTAACCCTTACAAAATCATCATGAATGACATAAAAGTAGACTTATTTTCGGTTTTATATGGATATGATATCGGTTTAATTTTAAATTTTATGTTTGAGCTTTTCATATGACTAAGTTGAATGGAAGTTCAAGTATACATTTGTTGAACTTAGACATATCTATGTATGTGCATGTTCTTATTCTTAAATTAGAATTGTGTTAACTTTAAGAAGGTATAATTTGAAATTCAGTTAGTATATGACTGAAATGCGTATCACTACTAAAATAATTTATGATGCCATTTGAATTTAGATGTGTAATCCAAATGGCACATGCATGCAGGTTGGTACTTCAGTTCGAACTGCAGGAGTGGATCATGCCTTGGAAAGCATCCATAATATGAAGGAGGCATTTCCAGAACTGTGGGAAGCCAATGAGAAGCCTGAAACTGTCAAGTATACAAGAAAGGTTCCAATTGAAACACCAGTAAAAGCTTAACATAGAGCTAATTGCTGAACCTTTGGTGTCTAGTACTGTCCTGGCATCTGACTTTGATTAATGTACTAGACTACTTGTTATTAGAGAATCTGATAAACTACTTATATGAATGCGTATTTATTCGCCATGTTTGCTTCTCCTTTTGGAAGAGATTTAATTCTAACAAGAAACAAAGGCACAGCATTTTTAAAGCAGGCATTGAAAACTTGAGTAGCATGCCTAACAATAAGTACACTGCGCTTGGATAAAATAAAAAAAATGAATGCTTAAATGTGTGATTATTGATTTCAAGATAGCTTTGTCCCTCTTCACTTGGTAAAAGCTTGCAGTGAGGCTTAGGATGGTTAAATTCTGCTATTATGCAGTTGCAATCATATGTGATATTTTTTTGCTTCACGAGATAATAACACAAATGCAAGGGTGAATTCTGCCTTATTTTCTCTGTCATGTTGGCTCGAATACATTTAGCATTCCAAAAGAAATCACCACAAAAATAGCCTAACAGGTATTAATTTTCTGTATTTGTTCCACATCTAAAGTGAAGGAAGTATTTTGAAAGATAAGGAACAGAAATGTAACCATTGAAAAATATGTAATGGTTCACAATTTGATTTTAATAACTTCATAATTTATGCATGCATGTGTATTCAGTCACAATTTTAATGGTTGAATTTTCGATAAACTGATTATCTTTGCATGGAGGGATTCTTAAGTGGTGCTTTTCAGAGAAGACTTGGTAAGAAAAGAAGAATTCATGAAGCATAGATACAGGGCATTTTTCTGTCTCCAGAAGGTTACTAGAGTTAGGACTCGCTTTAGGTGCTGTTTGAATGGCAGGTGTAATTGTATTTGACCCAAACACAAGCTTTCCAGAAGGTCTACGTGAAGCAGTATTTTATGACTTACATTCAAAACCCTTGATGTCGTTGTCTATATTTTTCTGGTTTAGATTTGGAGGGGGAGTTTGTTCAACTGATTTACTATCCGAACGTCTTCCAGAACCAGTGAATGGGTTGAACTGGGCAATCTCTTTGGCTGGCTCCCCAGTGAATGCGTTTTCACTTTGGGGTTAGGGTTTACAGCTTTTATATGAATGTGGTTTTCAATCAATGTTTCTTCGTTATCCTAATAAAAAGTTGTTTAAGCATAAATGAGATAGGTGGCTATGTGCATTGTTCATGCTTTACACCGAATAAGCTCTTACACGAGGGTTTGAAGCAAAAGACAAAATCCACCCGCCACCCCCTTTGGGGTCTCCTCCCCAATTGGGGGGTTCCTTTCTTCTATTGAGGCTTCTTTTTTATTAAGTAGGTGTTCCTCCCATAATATGTGGGGTTCTCTTTTATATTATTTGGATTTGATATCCAATAAGTGAGTTTTTTCTCTTTTTAGCATGAGTCTTCCTTTTTTTGTTACCCCCACCCCACCCGCCGCCCCGGTCGTCGTCGTGCCACCGCCTCCTTTTAGTCCGGGTCTTCCTTTTTTTAAGTTTGAATTACTTAATTAATATCTTTAATTTAAGAGAGTTCTAGAAATAAAATTTTTGAAAAAAAATATTAAGTGTGTAAAAGGTTATTTATTAATTATTTTGGTCCGAATTCCACAAAATATTGATGCCAACCCGCAGACTGGAAGCCTAATGGCACCACATTACATGGACTCCAGGAATCATTGCAGGGAGGTCCTAAGGCCCAATACAATTGAATTGACAAAAAATAAGTATCAGAGCGAATCTAAGAGTAGATTACACTAGAATCTAACCCACCATTGAGTACTCTAAGTCAGGAAATGTACATCCACTTTTGAGGTGCGAGACAAAACCTAAACCCCAAATTACCCCACCTTTGTATGACAAGGTAGAGACATTTAGGACCCGTTTGGTGGACAGGATAAACAGAGACAGGATAGGATAGTAATCATATCCCGTAGTTATCTGTTGTTTGTTGCGCCAGCAGGATAGGATAACACTATCCTGTCTCTTATCCTATCCTGTGTCCATCATGTGTAAAAGTTATCCTGAGGGGGGAGTTAGGATAGAAATTATCCTGACAGGATAGAATATCAGTTTTTTGTTTGATTATTACCGTGACCCAAAATTAATTTCAATATTTATATTTTATATAATTTATAATAATATTGATTAATAAATATAATTTTTTTATTTTAATAAAATATTAATTTTATTACTTATCAATTACTAATTATTATTGTTAAGTTAAACTATTTAGTTAATGATAAATTTAATTAAAAAATAAACTTATGTATAAATGGTGAAAATAATTCTTCACTAACAATAAAAATACACAAAATAATTCCTCACTAACAATAAAACAGGTTACTTAAATATATATATATATATATATATATATATAAATATTAATTTTTTAATAGTAAATATAGACTAATTTTATATTATCATATGATATTATTTAAAATTATTTCTCTACTTATATAATTATAATTAATAATTTAAATATAAAATATTTTTGAAATAATAATATCTTTTAATAATTTTTATCATTGATCACTTACCCCTACTAAGTTAAAACCCATTGGTTACATATATAATAATTTTAATTAAAATAGACTCCCTTCGAAAAAATTAAAATATCATTAATAAAAATTAATTTTATTTTAGTTAATATTAAAAAATAAGCTATTTATAAAAATGTAAAAAAATTAAATTTAATAGAATAATCACTTTTTAAGAAAAACTATTTAAAAAATGAAATTTTAAAAAATATTATGTATTTTTTATTTCAAGGAAAATTTGATACATTTTTCATTGTTTGTATCATATCCTATCAATATCCTGTTAACCCAAACGCATGATAGGATAATAGTCTATTCTGCTCTTATCATATGTTGTGCTTATCCAATGCTTTATCATATCATGTTCTTATCCTATCCTGACCACCAAACGGGCCCTAAAAGGTTATTTTAGGGTGTGCAAAAAGCAGCACCCTGTTTTTTTAGGTCAACAAAGCACACCCTGTTTTTTAGTTGTAATAAGGTATCCCACATGCGACGATAGTCATGAGGCTAATCAGTAATCACACGAGACCTCTCTTTACAAATTATTCTCCATACATACGGTTCAAGAATCGAATCCTGAAGTAGATGTTTGGGCTGGTCCACACAAACCATAGTAATCAAGGGTTGAAGATAGTGACTGGGCCGGCCCAATTTCACAGATATCCATGACAAAATATAATGTTTTTCTAGTCAAGGACACGCTGGTCATTTCGCGAGATAAGTCCTGCTTAACGTTGAGATATCACAAGATGAGAGCAAAATTCTGGAAAAGCTAGGTTAAGCTTAAGGTTGCAGCTGCATGAAGTAGGAGGGTAGGAGAAGACAGAGATCTGAGACAGTGTGAATTGGAAGTGATAACAATGGCAAGGCGAGAGCTTTCAAACACGTTGAAGAACTTGAAGGTAATTCAAACCAACCCACTCACCCCCTCATTGCTGTTATCGTTGTTGAAATTCGATTGCTTGTCAGATTTGACTCTGACCTTGTTTCCTAGGACTTTTCTCGCTATTTCTTTGATTCAATTTTGGCGGTGCAAATCCAGGGGCCAATAATTTTGATGTTTTACGTTGTTCTGTTTCGATATTGGACAGTTCATGCAAAGGGGAGCCCCGAAAGAGGAGAAAATCATAAAAGAAGAAGAGGTCAAACCCGATGTCAGTTTTGGTGCAACCACGCCTCTTACTACTAGAAAATGGTATTTTTCTTTGCCAATTTCAAATAATGTGAACAGTTTTTTATTTTATTTTTACTGCATGGATTTTTGAATTCCGGCTCTGCCTGCAATATTGGTTGTCTACTTGGCCTTGTTTTGTTATAAATGAATGTTGCATGTTACAATTGAAAGTTGAAACTCATGGTTTTACTTTTATGATAAGAACTTATGCTTTTTGGTAAAACAATTAAAGTTTCTGAATGTTGAAATTCCCCATAGTAATAATTTGTGATGTATGGGTATGGTTATTATTTAGAGGCTAGCACTTCAAAGTTCAAGCTTTGAAGAAATTTACTTTAATTAATTTCTTCAACAATTAAACTTTCTCAAAGTTGAAATTCCTCATATTAATCATTTGTGATGTATGGGTATGGGGGATTTGGCTCAAGTAAAGTATGAGAGCCACTTTAAAGAGTGAAGTAAACTATCTTGTTACTTAGCAAATGTTGGTATTATTTAAATCTCAACTATTGATTTTTCAATCAACGATTATAATGGCTTACTTTATCCTTTAAAATGATTTCCTTGCTTGAGTGGAGCCAAATTCAGGTATGGCTATTGCTTATGGGCTAGCACTTCAAAATTCAAGCTTCGAAGAACTTTGCTCTATTTTATTTATGTCCATGTTATGGAACGTGTTTCTCTTGATTGCTACTAGTGCTAGCCAAAAGAGTTCTTGTGTCTGATTGATTAATAAGGCTTTATACAACAATTTTTCCATCTAAATTGTGAGATGGTGTGCTGTGATCACTTGTAGAAAATTGGCAGCTACTGTTATTTCTCATACAGCCCTTGAAATTTGACAAGTTTTTTTATATCTTACATTATAAAATAGCAAACTTAATAAAACAATGCGTCCAGCGAAATTTGGGAACTCTGGTATAAAATTGCCTCTTGTCTGCAATTGTTTTATTCATCTGCTGATCTGTTGTCTGCTTTATTTATTTTTTAAATTGTATATATGTAGTGTGGTTATAATGGAAGGGGATCCCCATCCTGGAGCAGTTAAAGGACGAATGTCATTT
Source organism: Acmispon strigosus (assembly GCA_030819835.1). Classification (NCBI taxonomy): domain Eukaryota; kingdom Viridiplantae; phylum Streptophyta; class Magnoliopsida; order Fabales; family Fabaceae; genus Acmispon; species Acmispon strigosus. The sequence goes on from JAUAMA010000004.1 coordinate 64,636,724, forward strand.
CAAAGTTTTAATCCCTCTGTTGATGTGAGTTTGAAGATCAAGAATTTCATAGCTTTTTCCCTCCTATTTGCCTAGTCAATTAAAATTGTTCCCATCTTTAAATTCTGTTTTAATGCCAATGCCTTGCATTTATAGAAATTAAACGAGGAAGAAGCAAGACTCCGTCAGCCAGCAACTGAAACTAACAATTCGAAAAATCAAAATGCAAATAGCTCTTTTAGGTGGGTTCTTTTTCTTTCCCCTGATCACCCATATGGATATCTGATTTTATTTCTTCACCCCTTCTCCCCTCCCCAAAACAAGGGTAGGAAGGTACTCTATTTATTGGTTTTAGTTTCATACACACTTAATGCATCTGTCTTTCATTAACAAACGCCTAAAATGATTTACTCTGATTTTTACTTAATGAGTTCAAGTTTTAATCTGCTTGTGTTGTTTCAGAGAAAATAGCTCTTCAGTAGAAGGTACCGAAAGTGCTGACACAAACCAAAGGAGTCGCGAGGTTAATGGCAATGTTAAAAGGAAACAGTCTGAAGTTATTCATGAAGCACCATATCCAAATAAATCACCCAAGAATGATCAAGGTGATAAACAATCATCGTCAAAAAATAGTTTGGGCTCCTTCAGAAAACCGACTGGAGATAAGCTAGACTGGAACGTTCTTAGACAATCTTCTGTCAAACAAAATAGATGAGTTTATTGGTTATTTCAGCTAGGTTTGGTTGTTTCAGGTCTTGGGTTTTTGTATCTGTATCCATGGTTCTGTTAAGCTGTTTTTTACATGGGTTTTGACTCCTTTAGAGTGGGAGGTTGCCCTTAAGAAAGTAAAGTCCAAGGTTATAACCATTGATTTCATCAATATATGGCATTGTGATAAAATACATTTACATTTGTGACAAATTATGGAGCTGTGAAATCTTAATCGTTTACTGTCATTAATTGTAACACTACATTTTATGCTTTGAAGGGTACATTTTTATCTCCAGAAAAGCCAAGTCCTTTTATTTGTTATGGCCGCATTCACGGTTTGTTCTTAAGATTAAGAATTTAGCCTGATTTAGTCTGAATACTTTTAGATTTAAGGGCCAAAAATCTTGTGTTTTTTTAGTAATGCTTTATTGTTTTTTATGAAACTGATTTGTTGGCATTTTAGAAGAGAGAAAACTTAGATACAGTTCTTTATGTGAATTTTTTACTGTTGTCTGATTATAACATGCCACCTCTGCCCGAATGGGGAAGTTGAAGAAGATGGTGAAGTTATCACTTTTTAATAAAATATTAAGAAATTGGGTAGCTGAGTTTTTTTTATTGTGCCGTAGCACAAATGCTACCTTGTAGGTAAGTTTTGTCATTCTAGAAGTTGGTTTTAGCTATTAATATTAAAGCTAATATGATATTAAGAATGTAACATGGTTAAAAGTGGAATATAATTCATTTTCGTAAGACCTTCAATTTATTCCCCCCACCCCCATTATGGATCACCAGCCCCTCCTAAGCACCAAAAGTGAATCAAGATCAAGCATTTAATGAACCTAGCCTGATTTTTTACTTATTTTTTCTAAGCATATTCCAAATCTGTGTCAAGTAATGCACAGAACTGAGATTGGAAATGAGTGTTAACGTCTCTTTTCATTTGTCTCAACAAATATACAAACATAGCTGGAATTGGAAGAACATCTAAAAGAAAGTGGCAGCACAGCCGTTTTCAAGCATTTAAGCAAGCAATGGTAGTAGGAGACAATTGAATTGTATTCCTACCGGATGATAGTTGAGATAATTACCTTGCAGACAAATTTGGGAACAAGTCAATCTTAACATAGAAGTGTAGCTACGACCAAAGTTAGTAAGGATTGGATTGGGTTATCAGATTCTCTTGTCCTTGCCAAGCTTACTGTACTTATTATGTAAGTCCAAACTCAACAATATTTTTTTAAGGCCTTTTGAGATGGTTCAAATCATTGTTACGTTAACATGGAAATGTCTGATTATTAACAACAAATAACCAAAGAGGCTATACAGTTTATACTGCTGAAGTGGAAACAGATAGTAAGTGCTGACTCGTTTCTCACAGAAGACATAGCAAAACATGGAACATCAATAAAGATATGCGCTCCTCCAATCTTTAACTTTTAAGAGAATAAGGTCTATTACTTTTAGCCAAAAGTAGCTATTTTTTTGTCCCCTTTTCCTTTGAAGTAACTCAATGGTTTCCTAATTTCTGTTTTCATACTGGTGTCCTTTTTCTTATTGCACTTGTGTTTTTGCCGATGATCATAAGTAAATTTGTGCTTTAAAAAAGGGGTTGTGTCATGTTATACCAACTAGGAAGTGCAGTTAACATCAATATCTGAAATATAAACTCAAATGAAGAAAGAAAAATAGAAAAGAGAAGTTTAGTGCATATTTTCAACAGGCCTACTACTGGATTACTAGTATGATCTCTCCTCAAAATCAATTCTATCATTTAGAAACTACTTACACAAGCTTCTCCTCAGAATCGATTTTGACTTTAGAATCAATGGAAGAATTTCCAAATATGCACTACAAGTTATACACTAAACACATTTTGGACTTTAGTTAAGCAGGAACCCAAGCAGAAAAAGCATTGAGAATACGCCCTTTCCACCCCTGCAAAACCCACTTGCCATCCTCATCAACTACAAAATCTTTATGATATTCTCTCTTCACCATTGCTTTAGCCTGTTTCACCAGCTCAGGATCCAACTGGATTTGCTTGAACCCAGCTCTCCTGTTCCTAATCTGCCACTGCTTGTAAGTCTCAGGCCTCTCAACCCTCTCTGCCCCCTCACACGCTATCACATTGATGGCATCCCTTCCAAACAAACCTTTTTCAAGCATCACCCTCTGCGGGTCTTCGCGATCCACATTAGCCTCAAACATATCAAACAATGATGAGAAGTGGAACAGTGCCTCCCTGAACCGAGTCAGGAAAAACGGCGCATTGTAAGTTCCATTCACAATCCCATGGATGAAGATGTCTGGATTAATCTTCCTGATCAACTTCAACACAGCATCTCTTGGACAATTCACATTCTCAATTTCATCAGGCAGATTCTTCATCCTATACAAACAGTTAACAACAGTTACTTCATTCCTGTCAATCTTGAGATCCTCAAGTTTTATAGTCTCCCATTTCTGTGCAAGGCAGTTGTACTCAAACGGAACGTTGAACTTCTTGCAGTAATTCTCCAGTCGCCGCCCTGTCTCCTCCACCCTCTCTGCCGGCCGAAACCCCGGCTGAGGAAGCTCGATTCCAGTTACACGAAGCTTCGGAGGACCTCCATTTCTTAGTGAGAGGGATTTGATGAGGCAAGGCCATTGGAAACCATAGCAGATACCAAAATCAATAACATGAACACTACCCTCATTATTCACTAGACTGAGAATTGTTTTTGTAGTCAACAAATTTGACATTCTCTGCAAAGGAGATGAGGTAATGAATAGTTTGTAAGCTTTCAACATGTCTGCAGCAGTTGCCACATCAAGGGGCATGTAAGATGGTGCCCCAGCAGTTAACCTTGTCTCAAGGCCATTGGCAAAGTAGTGAGCTAAACGCTCGAGTCCATCGCCTGAAGGTGAAGAGTGTTGCCTAATCTGGTTGAGGATTTCATTTGCATTCCTTTGGTCATAGCTTGCCACAGCTTGTGCACATTGAGTTAGCAGGGTCCACAAATCTACACTTGTAGTTGTAGCTGTGCTGGACTTGGCCGATCCTTTCTTTGAACGCGAACGTGACGCTTTTCCATTGGATTTGGATCCTCCTCCTGAATCAACCTTCTGTGATGATGGTTCAGTAGCAGCACCACAAAGGGGAGGTTGGTTTCTTCCTGACTGATAAAGCAGTACCTCATCCAATATCTCTGGTGACTCAGAAATAGAAGAAGAGAAAGCTGAAATCTTGCTCACTCTTCCCACCTGTTCATAAGAAGTATCATCAATTTCATGACTTCTCTTTTCTCTGGGTTGTGAATCTAAACCCTCTTCAGTCATCAGAGGCTGAAAATAGCCACCAGATTGGGACTTTCCAAATGGGAAAGGATCTGAATCGTTGGTGTTTTCTAGGGAATCAACTATAGGGGTTTGTGGGGGTAGCAAAGAAGACTCAAATTCACCCAAAAGGTTTCCCCAGTCAGATTCATATGAGTTATCAGTGGTGCAGGTGCTATTGCTCTCAAAACTAGCACTTGGAGCAAAATTCCCATCTGGGTCTGTGCCATCAATGTTGTTTACATCGGTGGAACCAAAACAGCGAGGATTTTGACGGAGGGATGAAGGGTAGTCATGGCCAAGAACATCATAGAAGGATTTTTCAGCAGCTTGTAGTCTTAAACATTCCTGCAACATGCAGGGTTTGCGCTCCAAGTCATCCTCCTCGTCCATGAGGACATCGCTTATGTATCTGAGGATGGGATTGGAATATCTTGTGGTATCTGGAGAATCACCACTTGAGCTCGTGCCAGAAGAAGGAGAAGATGAATTGTTATCAAACTCAAACCCATTAGTTACTGGGTTCAGATCCGAAAATAGTGAGTTTGGACCATATAGATCTTGCAGAAAGGAGTTCGGGGAAAGCATATTGAAGGCTAAGACCAAAACTGGACCAAAAGATTAGATTTTTACAACAGATGTAAGATTGTTCTGAGAAGCTAAGAATAGATCACTAAACAGAACCAAAGTCAGAGCAAGAACAGAGGAACAAAGTGAGAATAATAGCTCAGGTACTAATAACAACAAGCAAGGAGTTTTGGATAATAATATCCATCATTTGTAAAGAACAAAGAAGAATCAATTAGAGTGAAAACATGGATGAATATAACTGCGGACAAAGCCAAGTACAAGTTTTGTTGCAGAGTACCTTGGAGACTCAGACCATGATGAAGTTGTGTAGGATGATTTGGGGTTATACTCTTTCTTCTTATAGCATTTAAAGATGATCCTTTTTTGCAGTGAGGAAGGTTCCAGGAAGCAGTGTGCTATAGCCGCCAACAGCAGCTTTCTTTTTGGTAAAGTAAAGCAATAGTAGTTATGACAATAGTCAAACTATAGAGCAGGGGAAATAAGTGTCACTCTCTCACACACAGAACAGGAGACAGGTATTATGTGCTGGGTTTGAATTCTCTATGCCTATGCTGAGTTGGTGACAATCATGACCATGGTTGTGATTTATCTCACTTGAGAGGATACCAATTGTGTGATAGTCTTCAATCTACAACTATGGGAATAAGAGTATCAAAAAGGCTTAAATATGTTTGGGGTCCCTAACATTTGAAAGGGGATCAGTTCGGGTCCTTGAAAAATTAATTTGTTAAATTAAGTCACTGACATATGTTTTTTAATTAAATTAAGTCATTTTAACCAATTTTTACTAGTCAAAACCTAGTCATCACCTCCACATCATCCCACTTATCCTACATGGATTTTCATTTTGATTAAAAGGACTAGTCAAAATTGGTTAAAATGACTTAATTTGATTAAAAAACATATGTCAGGGACCCAATTTAACAAATTAATTTTTCAGGGACCCGGACTGATTCCCTTTCAAATGTCAGGGACTCCAAATATATTTAAACCTATCAAAAATGAAAAAAGAACACATTTTGATGTATTAATAAGTTATTTTAGCAAAAAAGTACATGTACATCATGATGTGTTGTTTTTCTGTTTTTATATTTCTAACAAATATTCAAACAGACGTTAAGTGCTGAGAACATCTCATCTTTATGGAGCTGAATGGAGTCTATCATTAATTTTTAAACATTTCTAAAAAAATACTAATATAAGAAGTAGCTATTGGCTATTGTATCTCATCCTTGACAAAAATTTAGATGCACTTTTACTTATGTTTTCAAGAAGAAAATTTGTTACCTCTCAAACCTTCTTATCAAACTAATTATTAAGTGAAAATGAGAGCTCCATTCTTTATTTTTAGAATGTTATAAACTATCGATTTGATTTAAACATGTTCCGGTGTCAACTTTAAAGAGACGGGTCGTCTCTCTCTCTTTAAACATGTTGTCTGAATTGTGGAAGTCTCTCAAGCTTAACTCTTTGATTCAGTTTGATGTGACGGTCTTTGAGCTTTCTGTTTCTTCTTAATGAATGAATTCAATTTAAAAAAAAAAAACTTCATCTTAAAAAATTAAGGGTATGATACATCCATATCCAACTGTCTTTTTCATGTTATTTCCACCAATTTTTTTTCATATCTCCTTTTATATTCTATCACATTATATATCTTACAATTCTTTTCTTTCTATTTTCTTCTTATATTTCTCTAGTGGAAGGAATTTTTGTGTGAACATATTTTGCTGCGGTTGATGTATTTGGAGATTTTGCAGGGCTGAGTAGATAGATCAGATTCGGACATTGCTGCTGCTCCATAGGGACAGATTGATACAATATAAACATTTTTTAAGACTAAGCAATCGAGAAAAGGAGTAGTGAGGGATGTCCAATCTCTCGATGACAAGTGACTTTGTGCTTTGCTAGAAAGAAGCGTGAGGGTCGAAGCTTTCTATGAGGCTTTCCTCCCCTTGTAGTCGAACTACTCGGGTATTCTCTTTTGGATCCAAGAAAGAGCTCTCAAGGCATGACCGACTCCCATAATGTGATGAGCAATTGTACAGACTCAGGAATATATTCATCCTCGCGTCATGAAATTAACAAAAATCTCAATTCACATATTTTTACCTATTTTTTTATTCAAGCAGCTCATCATAACTTTTTTTTTTACATTTTAGTTTAAGGACTCAATATTAATGTATAATAATAGATAGATAAAAAAGTATTGAAAGATTTAAAAGATACTTGGGACAACAAAGAAATAGAAAATAAGTGAATGGGTCGGTCGTAAATACTAGTGAACTTATAAAACATTTAGGGAGCAATTAAGGGTAAATATAATATTTTATATGAGATTCATATAATTAATAAATAAATTAGAAATCTTTCGGAGTCGGTAACTCGTATAATTAATTTTCATGCCCTTTGACTACATCTGTCCTTGATCCCCAAGTCATTGACCAAATCTTATATCTTTGTATTAAATTAAATTAAATTTTGAATTCAACGTGAATGAACTGGAATGTGATGTTTTCTTGCGTCCCATGATTCCACTACGAGATGAAGTAATCGACTTGTCATGGACATCTTACCCTAAAAGAAACGGTAATGATTTCTAAAGACATATTCTATACTCCTTATTTTTTTATCATTTCTTCTTATCGCATCACATTTATAATAATCTAAAATCATTAAGTGTACCAATCTTTATTACTAAAAAAAACATCTCCAATATTTTCTTTTTCTATTAGAAAGACAATCTTATTTGGGTCGGAAAATTTTATATTTGGTTGGAAGTAGATTCTTTCCAAACAAGCCATACACATGACAAAAAAAATAAAAAATTTCAGTACATGAATTTATCTCATTAAATAAAATTAACAATGATTAATTTATGAGATAGTATAAATTTTTGAATGGGACAAATATAACATTTAAATGTTATTTTATTAAGAAATTTTATATTAAGTGTGTGACCACCCCATTTTTTAACATAGAATTATGTTCACAGTAAAACCCTGAGAACAAAGTCAGTAGGTCCAATTGGAGAGGGAAGCGGCTCTTTTTCACCCCATTTTCCTTGGGACCAAGAACAAACTCCAAAGAAGAAGAAGACTTCTCGCAATCTTAGGTACAATAGCGGGAGGGAAAGCCTTTCAATTCAAGTCAATCTCTTGATTCACATGAATGTGAAACCGTTGCAACTGATCTTGTATAATGGATTTCTTAGCAAATGAACATGCTTTATTAGGTATGGAGGAGCTTCTTATATAGTCGAGATCTCTATATTATAATTAATGAAAAGGAGAAATCAAGCAATTACATGGTAACTAAAGAGAATCAAACAATTACACTAATATGAGAAACAGGGATTTGATAATCTTAATAATGGGGAAGGGGGAGTAAATTGAGTTACATTTATTTGTAGGTAACTGACTCATGTCAGCGTGTACTTAATCAGTTTGCATAGGATTATAGCAAGAATGCAAGATACTAGTGACCACTTGGTCAGCCCAATACCTTACTGGTAATATTTCATCCCTGTATAAAGTGAAACTTTAGTCTAAAGCATGAAACATATACCTTTGAATCTAGCCATCAATTAGTCTCTAACATCGTACTAATGAATTTGTTTTCTATTCAGAAATAATATTGTAATAATAGTTTTTTTTTCTTAAGTAAGTGGTTGATGGTTCGATTCTCAGCTTTTGTGATTGAAAAAAACTAATTAATCAGTCTCCTGCCATTTGATACACTGTTCGTGAGACGAGAGATTAGTTTCATGGCAACCGGTTTGAGAATATGACAGTTAAGACGACGACAATAATAATAATAATGTAATGACTAATTAATTCATGTTAGATGATGACTCCCATTTTGAAACTTCAACCACTTCCCTTTCATATTTTAGTATTGTTAGAATCATCCAGATACATAGCCTTAGGGCAGTTTCTGTCGGGAGGGACCACCACTTTGTTTTGTTTCTCCTTTGAATGCCAAAAATAATAATTTCCCTACCATGTTTGCACGTGATTATATCTTGACTAGTCCTCCAAGTAAAAGTCTTTTGAATTTCAAGCACAAAAAAGATATCTAGATAGAATTTTGACCAAATACAAATATTTAATTATTAGATGAAATAAAACGGTAGAAACCCTCCAACAATTTTAAGAGATTATATGTCCACATATCAACTTGTGTTGATTAGGTCTAATAGATCAATAAGGAACTCTCTGTTTAATTACTGGATCAGTACCATATCACTAATGTGTCACAATCTTCTAGTAAAGCTCATTTAAAAAACTGAAAAGTTTCCGTCATGTTACGTAGACATGAACATGCACTACAACCTGTGTGCTTCTGCTAATATTTGTAAATTTAGTTTTGGGTAATTTGAATTTTATAAAGCAGGGAATTTAATTTAGTGATGAACATTTAAACCTTAACCAAGTCATATTTGATATACGGTAGAAAATCACGTTAAGTCAAAATCATAGTATAATGAACCATAAATTTCTACTGTTTATTTAAACAAGCACCAACTTGTGTTGCAGGCTATAGAACAACACTAAAGTTGAATATGGATAAATAAATATGATAATTTTTTAATCATAATTTTATATTTTACTTTCTAAAAAGACACTCTTTACTCAACAGAAGACAAATGAGATTATTTTTTAAAAAAAATAATATAAAAATTACTAAAGTCTAATTTCAAAAATATTTACTGATATTGGTTGTTTTGACCATGTAGCATTCTACATGTACATGGCATGTGTCACATATGAGACACCTCCATTAAAAATAAGACGTTTTATGTGAGACACCTCATTTTCAAGTAGCGCAACTATCCCACCAACCTCAATATTATTGAACACAATTATCACACTCCATATGTCCCTCCATATGAGACGTCTTGTGAAGATCATAGCCAAAACAACCCTATATTCGTAAATACTTTTTAAATTACACTTTTTTTATGGTATTTATTTTTTACATTATTTAAAAATAAACGACAAATGAGGTTGATGTATAATGCAGAATTAGAATGATTGCACCATGCACTAATGCACTAAGGGCAACAATACAGAGATTATATTAAGTTATCTCTATTAACAGGCCTGCTACTGGATTACAAGTTGCACTAAACACATTTTGGACATTAGTTAAGCAGGAACCCAAGCAGATAAAGCATTGAGAATACGCCCTTTCCACCCCTGCAAAACCCACTTGCCATCCTCATCAACTACAAAATCTTTATGATATTCCCTCTTCACCATTGCTTTAGCTTGTTTCACCAGCTCAGGATCCAACTGGATTTGCTTGAACCCAGCTCTCCTGTTCCTTATCTGCCACTGCTTGTAAGTCTCAGGCCTCTCAACCCTCTCTGCCCCCTCACACGCTATCACATTGATGGCATCCCTTCCAAACAAACCTTTTTCAAGCATCACCCTCTGCGGGTCTTCACGATCCACATTAGCCTCAAACATATCAAACAATGATGAGAAGTGGAACAGTGCCTCCCTGAACCGAGTCAGGAAAAACGGCGCATTGTAAGTTCCATTCACAATCCCATGGATGAAGATGTTTGGATTAATCTTCCTGATCAACTTCAACACAGCATCTCTTGGACAGTTCACATTCTCAATTTCATCAGGCAGGTTCTTCATCCTATAAAAACAGTTAACAACAGTTACTTCATTCCTGTCTATCTTGAGATCCTCAAGTTTTATAGTCTCCCATTTCTGTGCAAGGCAGTTGTACTCAAATGGAACGTTGAACTTCTTGCAGTAATTCTCCAGTCGCCGCCCTGTCTCCTCCACCCTCTCTGCCGGCCGAAACCCCGGCTGAGGAAGCTCGATTCCGGTTACACGAAGCTTCGGAGGACCTCCATTTCTTAGTGAGAGGGTTTTGATGAGGCAAGGCCACTGGAACCCATAGCAGATACCAAAATCAATAACATGAACACTACCCTCATTATTCACTAGACTGAGAATTGTTTTCGTAGTCAAGAAATTTGACATTCTCTGCAAAGGAGATGAGCTAATGAATAGTTTGTAAGCTTTCAACATGTCTGCAGCAGTTGCCACATCAAGGGGCATGTATGATGGTGCCCCAGCAGTTAACCTTGTCTCAAGGCCATTGGCAAAGTAGTGAGCTACACGCTCGAGCCCATCGCCTGAAGGTGAAGAGTGTTGCCTAATCTGGTTGAGGATTTCATTTGCATTCCTTTGGTCATAGCTTGCCACAGCTTGTGCACATTGAGTTAGAAGGGTCCACAAATCTACACTTGTAGTTGTAGCTGTGCTGGACTTGGCCGATCCTTTCTTTGAACGCGAACGTGACGCTTTTCCATTGGATTTGGATCCTCCTCCTGAATCAACCTTCTGTGATGATGGTTCAGTAGCAGCACCACAAAGGGGAGGTTGGTTTCTTCCTGACTGATAAAGCAGTACCTCATCCAATATCTCTGGTGACTCTGAAATAGAAGTAGAGAAAGCTGAAATTTTACTTTCTCTTCCCTCTTGTTCATAAGAAGTTTCATCCATTTGATGACTTCTCTTTTCTCTGGGTTGTGAATCTGAGCCCTCTTCTATCATGACACTCCAGGTTCCATTGTGAAAAAAGCGATCAGCTTGTGACTCTCCAAATGGGAAAGAAGCTAAATCATTGCTGTTTTCTGAGGAATCAATTAAAGGGGTTTGTGGGTTTAGGAAAGAAGATTCAAATTCACCTAAAGGGTTTCCCCAGTCAGATTCATTTGAGTTATCAGTGGTGCAGGTGCTATTGCTCTCAAAACTAGCACTTGGAGCAAAATGTTGATTGTGGGATGATGGATATTCATGGCCTAGAACATCATAGAATGATTTTTCAGCAGCTTGGAGTCTTAAACATTCCTGCAACATGCAGGGTTTGCGCTCCAAGTCATCCTCCTCGTCCATGAGGACATCGCTTATGTATCTGAGGATGGGATTGGAATATCTATTCAAGTCAGAGGAATCCCCACTTGAGCTTGTACCAGAAGAAGGGGAAGATGAATTACTATCGAACTCAAACCCATTAGTTACTGGGTTCAGATCCGAAAATAGTGAGTTAGGACCATGTAGATCTTGCAGAAAGGAGTTCGTGGAAAGCATGTTGAAGGCTCAGACCAAAACTGGATAAAAAAAATTATACCTTTACAACAGATCAAAGATTGTTTTGCCAATGAAATTAAGAAACTTTGATCACTGGATGGAACCAAAGACAGAACAGAAAGTGATGAACATAGGGAGAATAACAACAAGCAAGGAGTTTTGGATAATAATATCCATCATTTGTAAAGAACAAAGAAGAATCAATTAGAGTGAAAACATGGATGAATATAACTGCGGACAAAGCCAAGTACAAGTTTTGTTGCAGAGTACCTTGGAGACTCAGACCATGATGAAGTTGTGTAGGATGATTTGGGGTTATACTCTTTCTTCTTATAGCATTTAAAGATGATCCTTTTTTGCAGTGAGGAAGGTTCCAGGAAGCAGTGTGCTATAGCCGCCAACAGTAGCTTTCTTTTTGGTCAAGTAAAGCAATAATAGTTATGATAATAGTCAAACTATAGAGCAGGGGAAATAAGTGTCACTCTCTCACACACAGAACAGAAGACAGGTATTGTGTGCTGGGTTTGAATTCTCTATGCCCATGCTGAGTTGGTGACAATCATGACCATGGTTGTGATCTATCTCACTTGAGAGGATACCAATTGTGTGATAGTCTTCAATCTACAACTAATGCGAATAAGAGTATCAATAAGAGTATGAAAAACGGTTTCTTGAAGTAACAAGTTATTATAAGAAAAAGTACATGTATATCAAGTTGTGTTGTTTTTCCGTTTTGAGTGTTGAGAACATCTCGTCTCTATAGAGCTGAACATCTCGTATCCATATAGTGTTGAGGGAGCGTGCAGCAGCTCAGTACAATTATCTTGATGCCATTGTCTCCGGTTGCAAGTTGCTTGTGGTTCAGCAATGTAGAAGAACAACTAATAATGTAGCTGATGCTTTAGCCGATCTTGCTTTTAGTTTTCATGATGATCAGGTTTTGGTGGAGTGTGCTCCCTCAACCTCAAGTGTTCCCCTGATTTCTCATGATGTTTCTAGATGTAACCCTTCTTCTGGTTTAAGACGTGTTTGGAAACACGTTGCAGAGAGGAGGAGGCTAACAGTGTTTTGCGGCATTTCAATGCTGAAAAGCTAAAGGAATACTGCTTAGTGCACTGTTATTGCATGTGACATGTCATGTGTTTGGCTAGTCAAACTTAAGTCTTGTCAATTACTAATTGTAGTCCTTTGAACTTTTGTAATTTTTATTTTATACCCAACATTATTTATATTGTTTATTTATTTTATAATTTAGAAAACATAAATATTTTTTGACGATGGATCACGATGCAGGGAGGAGGAAAAGAGGAATTAGGTTATTTTGTCCAAATCAAAATGTTAATAGTTAATTTCAATTAAATTAAAAATCAATTTGAAAATTAGAAAATAAACATTTTTTGAAAAAAAAATTATGTTGTTTATTTATTTTATAATTTAGAAAACATAAATATATTTTAACGATGGAGCACGATGCAGGGAGGATGGAGGAGGAAAAGAGGAATTAGGTTATTTTGCCCAAATCAAAAATGTTAATAGTTAATTTCAATTAAATTAAAAATCAATTTGAAAATTAGAAAATAACATTTTCTGAAGAAAAAAAAAATTTATTATAGGGTAAAATTAATAATAAAAATAGTGGAATGACTAAATTATGAATCTTATAAATAGTTGAATGACCAAATCATGTATCTTATAAGTTTAGATGACATGACACTTTCTTATGATATTATTAGTAGTTGCTTAGGGGGCATCTTAACCCCCTCTCATAAAACAGCATTCTAAAGTTTTCCAAAAGTTTATTCGTCGGATGAACTTGGTAACCATACACACACTTAGTTGTTGAATGAAAGGCTTTAATTTCCCCCCCCCAAAAAAAAAGAATAGAGTCTGTTATTAATTTTCAAACATTTCTTAAAAAAATACTAATATAAGAAGTAGTTATTGACTATTTCATCTCTTCCTTGATAAAGGATTGGGTGCATTTTTATTCATATTTTCAGGAAGATAAATTATTACCTCTCATTCTTATCAAATTAATTATTAAGTGAAAATAAGAGCTCCATTCTTTTTTGTTCGAATTTTATAAAGTATTAATTTAATTCAAACATGTTCCTATGTCAATTTTAAAGAGACGGGTTGCCTCCCTATCTTTGACGCTTGGAAGTATTATTCAGGTGGTAGTTTTATTTTGCTTCAATGGTTCGTGATGTAAGAATTTATTATTTAATTTTGATGCTTTTGATTTTACTTTCGTTCGTATAATTAAAAATTGTGTGACTAATTATTTGACTATTTAGCTAAGTCCTTTTAGAACTTAACTCCTTGATTTTTTTTTTTGTTACATAAGGAAAACTTCTTGATTCAGTTTGATGTAACATCCTCTTAATTTTCTATTTCTTCTTAATTACTCCCTCCGTTTATTTTTATAAAAGTTAAACCAACTCTGCACACTCCTTGAGAAAATTAGGTATTATAGTTTTTTGCATTAAATTTGTTCTCAAATGCTGTTGAATTTCCAAAATTGTCCTTAACATATTTCTTTTTAATCTCTTTCCATCATTAATCCAATTCCATATTTCCATAATTGAATAAGGGTAAAAATGTGAAAAAATAATTAATATGACACAAAACCTTATGTGGTTCTTATGAAAAGGAACGGACAACACTCCCCATTTACCTCTTATAAAAAAGAACGGAAGGAGTAATTAATTTAATTTTAAAAGAAAAAAACTTCATCTAAAAGACTAAGAGTTATTATACACTTATATCCAACTTTCTTTCCATGTCATTTCCATCAAATTTTTGTTCATATCTCTCTTTTCTTTTCTTATGACATTGTATATCATATCACTCTTTACTCTCTATTTCTTTATATATTTATATTTCTCTACTTGTAAATGAAATTTGGGTGTGAACATATTTTTTTAAAATGTAAATTCACATATTTTTACTATTTTTTATTCATGCAACTCATGATAATTTTTTTTTTTTACATTTTAGAATAAAGACTCAATATTAATGTATAATAATAGATAGATAAACAAATACTGAAAGATTTAAAAGATACTTTGGGATAAAAAATAAAAAATAACTGAATGGGTCGGTCGTAAGATTCATAAAATTAATTAAATTAAAAATATTTCGGAATCGTAACTCGTATAATTAATATTAATGTCCTTTGACTACATCTGAGCTTGATCCCCAAGACATGCATTCACCAAATCTTATATCTGAGTATTAAATTAAGTTTTGAATTCAATGTGAATGCACTGGAATGTGATGTTTTCTTGCGTCCCATGATTCCACTCAAAGATGGAGTAGTCAACATTTATTACTTATGTACTCTTTCGTCCCAAATTATAAGAACTTGTTCAGACAATCACGCTTATTAAGTAAATATATAATAAGCTTATTGGATATATCAAAGATTAGTTGGAAACATGAAAAATGAGTAATTAGTAAATGTGATAATTAAAGTTTTGGAATTGAAGATATAATGAATGCAAAGGGTAAAAAATGAAAAACTTATTATTTTTTTCTGAAATCTAGAAGGGATCTTATAATTTGGGACACCAAATTTGTCTCTAAAAAGTCTTATAATTTTGGATAGAAGGGAGTATCTAATAATTTAAATTAACTGAGTGTAAACCCAATATTTATTGCGATGGAAAATTTTATATTTTGTTGGAAGTAGTTTTCCAAACAGGTCATACACACAGGAAAAAAAAAATTCAGTACATGAATTTATCTCATTAAATAAAATTAACAATGATTAATTTAAAAGTTAGTATAAATTTTTGAATGGCACAAATACAATATTTAAATGCTATTCTATTAAGAAATTTCATATTAAGTGAGTGACCGTCCCATTTTTGAACATATAATTATGTTCACGATAAAATCATGAGAACAAAGTCAGTAGGTTGAACACAACAATGTTGTAGGTAGGGGTGAGAATAGGCTAGGCCAGGCTAGGCTTTGCGTAAATAGGCCTGGCCTATTTAAAAAATTTAAAGCCTAAGCCTGGCCTGTGGCCTATCATAGGCTTTTTATTTTGCTTGGGCCTGGCCTTTTTGAAAGCCTGGCCTGGCCTGAAGCCTATTTATAGGCCTATTTTCGCATAAGGCCTTTAAATAGGCCAAAAAGCCTACATCTAAACAGACCAACATCTAAGCAGGCCAACAAGCCTACATCTAAATAGGCCAACTATGTTTGTCAATCGACAAGTTTCAAAAAGGTAAAATTAAATTTTCTACAAATACCAAAACTGGTGACAGGTTAGATGGATGTAAATTGAATTTAATATTTTGATTTATTTGTATATTTTATTAAACTAATATATTAAATTAAAATGCTAATAAACAGGCCGGCCTGATAGGCTTAATAGGCTTTTTTATAAGCCTAAGCCTGACTTATTTAGCTAAATAGGCTTTTTAAAAAGCCTGAGCCTAGCCTTTATATTAAATAGGCTAGGCCAGGCTAGGCTTTAAACAGGCCAGACCATAGGCCCCTGTCGGCGGCCTGGCCTATTCCCACCCCTAGTTGTAGGATGGATTTCTCAGCAAATTAACATGCTTTATTAGGCATATATAAGTTTCTTATATAGTCGAGATCTCTCTATATTATAATTAATTAAATGAAGAAATCAAGCAATTAGAGAATCAAATAATTACACTAATATTAGAAACATGGATTTAATAATCTTAATAATGGGGAAGAGAGGAGTAAACCTAAACGTCTTTTCTATGGGTGACTGACTCATGTCAGCATGTACTTAATTAGTTTGCATAGGGTTCTAGTAAGGTACTACTGATCACTTGATCAACCCAATACCTTACTGTGAATATTTCGCTCATTTATATAAAAGACTCGAAGTGAAACTTTAGTCTAAAAAATGAAACATATATCACTTAAACTAACTATCAATTAGTCTCTAACATCATATCATAGAAAGGAAGCTTTTTTTCTATCCATAAATAATATTGTAATAACAATTTTTCGTCCCTTAATTAAGTAAGTGGTTGATGGTTCGATTTTCAGCTTTTGTGAATGGAAAAAAAAAAAATTAGTTAGCCCCTACCACTTAATGCGCTGATCGTGAGACGAGAAATTAGTTTCACATTAGAAAAACAAAAATAATAATAATAATAATGTAATGACTAATTAGTTCATGTTAGATGATGACTCCCATTTTAAAACTTGAACCACTTCCGTTTCATGTTTTAGTATATTGTAAAAATCATCCAGATACATACCCTTAAGATAAAGTTTCTGTCGGGACGGACTACCACTTTGTTTTGTTTCTCCTTTGAATGCCAAAAAATACAAATATTTAATTATTAGATAGAATAAAACGGTAGAAACCCTCCCTCAAAACTTTTAAGAGAATATATATATATATATCCACATATCAACTTGTCTTGATTAGGTCTAATAGATATATAGGAAAACTCTGTTTAATTATTGGATCAGTACCTCAGTACCTCATTTATATTGTGTCAAAATCCATTAAATGCAATATACTTTATCAAAATTAATATCTGTTTTTTCATAAACACTGAAGTATTTTTACAGTGTGTAACCAAAAAAAAAAAAAAAGTATTTTTACAGTGTATGTACGTTTTATCTCGTAATAAATAGCAAAGCTCTTAGATACGTTCTTTACTTCTTTTTAAAAAGTTCCAATAGAGAAAAGTAGTAGGCAGATGCATCCCCCCAAATCAATCAGACCAAAATTTGGCGTTAAGCAATAGGAAAAACAAACAACAACAATAACTCCCTTACCCCACTAAGGGTATGTTTGATTCAAATGAGGGGAGGAGAAGGAGATGAGTGGAATTTTAATTCTTATTATGTTTAGTTAAAAGGGAAAGAGAGGAGAGAATATGAGCGGAAATAACTCATTTCTTATTTGGTTCATGAGGGTAATTGTCATCATTTTTAACAGAGTTTTACAACTAAATAAGAAAACTTTTGTCTAACAAAATATTTCGCCTCCAATTCCCCTCACTTTTGGAGTGGGGACAATATAAAGTTATGAAGAGTTTTGGCCTGTTCCATTCCCTTCTCCTCCCCTCTTGAAAATAGAATCAAAGAGTTTCTAGGGGAGGGGAGGGAAGACTTTGAGGGGAAGAGGATGAGAGGCATAGTGAGGGGGAAGGGAATAAACCCTTCTCTAATTATTTGGATGTTTCAAATTCGCAAAATCTTTCAATTTGGGAGAACTAAAAAATATATATCTAAAAAGGGTTTTGGAGTGGTCATAGAGTATTTTCATAAATATAAAAAACTCTTCTCCCTTTAAGAATCTACCAAACCCTGTTTGATTTTTGTTTTCAAAAACAGTTTTCTGTTTTATAAAATTAAAAAACAAAAAAACTTGTTTGGTTAAGATGTTTTTTTAAAATTAATTTAAAAACTGTTTCCTATTTTTTTGTTTTTAAAACAGAAAAACCAAAACAGAAAAAAGTTGTTTTTGTTTTTTATTTTCACCTTTTGTTTCAGAAACAACCAAGACACGGAAAATATGTTGTTTTTTTTTCATTTCATTAATGACATCACTGTAATTAAAAGGAATTAGAAAGTAAGGGTTTTTTATTTTTTTATTTTAAAAAATGTTTTTAAAATCATATTACCAAATAAGTTTTTTTCTTTTATTGTTTTAAAAAGTAGTTCTTAAAAACTATTTTAGAAAACAATTTTGAAAACAAAAAAATCGAAAACACAATCAAACACAGTCTCCATTCTCTTCCCTCAAAAACTCAATTCATAAACACACTTTATGTGATGTCGACCATATGGAATTATGGATCATACTACGTCATTGAGCTTAAAAAACTAAGTTTGGTGAAATATTATTGACAATGATATCCTTTTTAATTGTATCTCACATTGTTATTTTTAGTCTCCCTCTACTCCTCTTCACAAAATTAAAGACCGCACTATGAAGGCAGTGCCCCAAAGATCTTATTTATACATATCAGTACCACATTAACTGATCTTTCGTCAACTTCTTCACTATAAATGTCACCCCAAATAAAATGTGGAAAAAAAACGAAAGGAAAGCATGACATACATATTTTAAAGATGATTTTTTTGGTCGAAGATACGTTAGACCTTAGCATAAGTCAAGTCAAAAGATACTTACAAGTTAATGGTATCAAATCCTAGAGAGAACACTTACAACATAGCACCACAAATACATGCACATTACAAAACAATTAGCATGCTCTAATACACTTGAAACAATGTAAACCCAAGTAGAAATAGAAAATCAATAGAAATCAAACTCCTAATCTCCATCCAATTTTTGATCCACTACTCGAATTGAAAATTTAATATTATAATTTTTATGCCACTTCTTCTAATTTCCAAGCCTAGTCGGCTCTGGCAAAACAAGTCCACTTGAAGCCAGGTCATCATCAATGAATGGTGCACATGAAGAACCAACAAAACATGAATCGAGATGAGCAGAGGGCAAGCATGCTGAAGTGGGATGGAGTGCACAACAACACATAGTCAAATGAGAGAATGATGGTAGCCAATGACCATGGGTGGTGGCTGATGGCCACAAATGTTGATGTGGAGGCTGAGGGTCGAGTTGCAAGGTGGCTGATAGCCGGTGGCCTGTGTAAGTTCAGATAGCAACCTAAGAGGGAGGGTGAATTAGGTTCTTCAAATTTTTGCCTTTATCAAATTTTCGATTACTTTCAATATAATCAGAATCACAATTGTTGATTGTGAATGCAGCGGAATAAGAACTTGCTTGAAAGTAAAAGATGAAGGTTGAGAGAACTCACACAAAAATATTATCCTGGTTCACCTTCAATCCACCGAAGGCTACGTCCAGTCCCTCAAGAACCCTTGAGGATTTATCCACTATGATCAAGACTTCTTACAAGTACTTACACCAAGGACCTTAAGAACTCTTATCAAACCTCAGAAGGAAAACCACCAACTGATGACACCGAACACTACGACGGACTTTGAATCAAACCGATTCAAAGGACCTTTTCCACAACCACCGAACACTACGGTGAATCAAGAATCAAACCGATTCAAGATGAAGAAGAAGCTTTTGCTATGGCTGATGCAATCATTTTTTCTGATTGGATTGGTCTTAGTTTGTATGCTCCTGGCAATTACAATGAAGACTCAATTATTCTGAGTTTCTTTAATGTTGAACAGCATGAGTGTTCTTATGAAAATGATAGAGCAATTACTCAGAATAATGTTTCTAATGAATGTGAAAGTTATGTTTTAAGTTCTATATCGTTTCTGAACATCAATGGACTATTTATAGGCACTAGAGGTCGTCCATGAACCATCACAAGGCTTCCCAAACGTTTTGAGACACATTGGTTCATGAAACAACACATCTGTCGACTTGATAATCGATTACAGCATTCTGGTAATCGATTACGCTATAGCCGTTATGATCTGAGTGCCATTTTCAAACAGGTAATTGATTACTGACTGTCAGGTAATCGATTACGCTATGCCTGTAATAGATTATTGGAATCTGGTAATCTATTACTGACTACCTGTAATAGATTATTGAAATCTAGTAATCTATTACCGCAAGTCTGAAACTTGGTTTCTTGATGTTCAATCCTTAATTAAGTGTTCCTACTTAATTTTAGCTTTTGAAAACAAGTTGTACTTAATTAGTTGATTACTCATGAGCCTTCATATGCAATGTAACTTTAATAAAGCATAGCACACTAAGTAACAAGACTTAAGCTTAGAACTAGAACCTTGATAGTTGATCTTGCAATTTTGAGCTGGTTCCTTTAAGTTTTCTTTTCTTCTCTTTTCTTCTTTTTGTGATGTGTGTTGTCTTCATCAAAAGCTCAGCCAGAGTCCAAGGACGAGACCTTCTTCACAGCCTGGCTGCTGACGGCGGGAACCGATGGTGGTCGCAAATCTGGTGGATGAGGGAAGAAAAGAGAAATAACTCACCCATTAAAAAGAGAAAACCCACTTATTTAGAAAGAAAACCACCTAATGTGACAGAGAACCCACTATTGGGGGACTTACTATGGAGGAGAAGAGCCTTCCTGAAGAGGGGAGAACTCCCAAAAGGAGGATAGACCTCCAGGGGGTCTCCTTTTACTCTCGGCTAGGGCTTTCAACTCTCCAATAATACTAATTGGACTATGAAAAATTTAGTTCACAAGTTAAAATAATTTATCTTCAAATTAATTGTAGCACATAAGAAAAGTCTTATTTTTCAGATATACAAATTATATTTAAGTCAAAAAAATTATAGATTTTATTTATTTATTTATTCTTACTCCGCCGTGTTTTTTTTTTTCTTATCCTGTTATGGCAATTTTCTTCAAGAGAGTTTTTACTGCCCTTATAATCATTGTTATATTGCTCATGACCTAATAATTTTTTTGGTTTTCCAAAATATTCTCACATCCAACAACCATGAGATTATTTTCCCGAGACTGTAAAATCACATTAAGTGGGTAGGTCTCTCCTACTAAATGCTTCTCTATACACATCCCTCAGGGATCGAACTCTGGACTAGACGCTTAAAGAGCCTAAGAGCCTATTTGATTGCAGTTTTTGGAAACTGTTTTAAAAATGGTTTTTAGAAATGATTTTTAAAAACTGTTTTCCAAAAGAAAAGATGTAAAAAAATTGTTGAATGAGATATTTTTCAGCATTTAAAAAATTGAAATTTAAAAACTAAAAACAGAAACTGAAAACATCTTTTAGCTGTTCCGGTATTATAGTTTTTAAAACTGAAAACGAGAAGAATTGTTTTAAAAACAGTTTTTAAAAAAAGTTAAGCCATACAAGTTTTTAAATTTTGCAGTTTAGACCTTGTTGGTCATGATAATCCTTTTGCACGTTAAAGCTGCACATTTGTGACCACATTTAATGAATGAAAGTTGTCTTCACCATTTTTTTTTTTAAATTGATCCAGCAATCACATGAGTACATGAACATATTATATAACCAAATCTTGTACAAAGCTTTACTGTTTGAGAATTATTTTCCACCATTAGATTCTTTAAATATTTTTATATCAGGTAACCTTTGAAACAAACAGTTGGAAGTTGGGAACCTTCATCATAATGACTATGTGATGCAGAAAAGAAAGGGAATAGACTTTGTAAATTGTTGCAATGTCTACAAAAGAATAGAGAGAGAGACTGCTACCACTAATGTGTTGTGTGAAACTCTTCAACTATGTTTGGCGCACGCGTTCTATGTTAAATTCCACATGTTAAAATCTTGTTTCTTCAATCCACATTGAGTTCAATAAGACAATTTCTCACTTCTTCGTTGGTACCCTGTGGTATATGAAATCACGTTTGTGTCAACGCAAAAACAACATACACAACATGGGCAAATTCAGGATTGCATATTGCACAATTGAGAGGCAGACTGCAGGTAAGGAAGAAAACTAATCAAAGAAGAAGAAAAAATGTACATTCTGGTCCAGCCCAAGTCAAAGACAAAGACCATATATCCGAGCGAAGCTCATGGTTCAGGCCAAGTAATATAATATACTTCATCAATTTTGCTGTGGTACTTTAATAAGAAAGCGTCAAGCATAGCAAATTGAAATTGAAAATTTCTTTTGGAAAGGAAACAAGCATTTGATGGCACCAGCTCCAAAGGGCAAAGTTCAATCCTATCATATCTCTTGATTGAAAAATACCTCCTAGTCAACCAAACTACGTTCCAGCAAAGTAAAGAATTTAATAAAGTTGGAGCTGAATTATGCTTTTTTGAGGATTTTAAAACTCTGATCTAGTTTGTGCTAGTTTAGGCAGAAAAAAAAAAGGTTTGTGAAGCTGACAAATGTCAAGTAATAATAGACATGAAGTTCCAGCAAATACAAGCCATTGTGTAAAATTATATATGAAGTTCCAGCAAACTACAGGCCATCTTTCCCTAGAAACGATGTGGGTGGAAATTGAGAGAGCTTCATAGACATTATGCTAAAATGAAATATCAAAGAGAGAAACAAGAATCAAGAGTTTTCATTGTAAAACTAACTGACATAGTAATCTATTTGAAATTGATCAATCTTGTCAACTAATCAACTTATTTATAAACTTGATGATCAGAGAGAGAGACCCTTAAAAAACATTTTGATTGCTAATGTTTTGAGCAAACATACTAACAGCCTTAAAGGAGACTCCCTAACAAATAGTATGTTTGGATTTGGAAACTCGTTCAGAAAACACGTTTTAGTAAAAATCATAGTGAAGAGAAGCTACTTCCCTTAGCTTTTCCAATAGTAGAATCGATTCTGGATCTTGGTGGCATAAAACCAAACATACTATAACACCCCCTCCTTGTTACTGTAGGATTTGGTGGAAATCTGGGAAGAAGTTCTGCCACAATTATAGCGTTATTTAATTCATCATGACTCCTTATGGTTAAGCAAATAGGACATAGCAGATTGAAAGAATACAATAAGCTATTCATTTTTACATCATACATCTGTACTAGTTCTAGTAACAGTCAACTATTGCAAGAACCATAACCTAAAAATAAAAACAAGGGAAAGGATTCCATCATATATGATTAACCCAGTAAACACATTTAATTTTTCCACAAATGATTCTTTAGAGTCATACCTTTAACCCCAGTACACAAGAGCAATGCAAGAGAGTTCAGTAACCTGTCACTATGCTGGCACCCAACAAGTGGAAGCATACAATATGCGACCCTTCCAACCTAGAAGCATCCAATTGTGATCTTCATTGATGACAAAGTCCTTGTGGTACCAGTCTCTTAACCTGTCTCTAAACAAGGCTAGTATCTCCTTATCCAGTGGGATTTGCCTAAAACCAGCTCTTACATTCCTAGCCTGCCATTGTTTATATGTCTCAGGCCTCTCAACCCTCTCAAAACCTTCACATGCTACAACATTCATAATCTCCCGACCCAAAAACTCTCTCTCAAGCATCAACCTCCATTCGTTTGTACGCGATATGAGAGTATCAAACATGTCATACATTGCAGAATAATGGAAAAGTGCCTCCTTGAAGCGTGTTGCAAAGAAAGGGGCATTGTAAGATCCATTTACTATGGATTGCACGAATATATCCGGGTTCATCTTCCTGATTAAATTCAGAACTTCATTTCTAGGACTGTTCTTTTCAATTGTATCATCATGTAAGTTTTTGAACCTTACCAGAGTGTTCACAACAAGTATCTCATTGCTCTTAATGCCAAGGTCTTCAATTTGAATGGTTTCCCAGTTGCGCGATGCTAAGGCCTTGTACTCAAAGGGAACATGGAAGCGCTCGCAGTAGTTAGCTAGACGCCGGCCGGTTTCCTCAATTCTTTCTGCGGGGCGAAAGCCGGCTTGGGGGTACTCTATTCCTGTGATCCTTAGCTTGGGAGGACCACCCTCTCTCTTTGACAAAATCTTGATGAGAATTGGCCACTGGAAACCATACAGGATACCAAAATCAATGATGTGAAGTGTTTCTGCCTTTTTAGCAATCTTCATAATCATCTTATTTGAAAAGAAATGTGCAAATTTCTTGAAAGGGCAAGCAGATATGAAAACTTGGTAAGCTTTCAGGTAATCAGCAGCAGTGAACTTCTTGAGGCTCATGTAGAATATTTTGGTTCCAGTACCATCTCCATCCAAGCGTGCCTCGAGGCCACTGGCAAAGTAATGAGCCAACCTCTGTGATGAATCACCAAACTCATAAGAATGCTGCCTAATCTGCTTTAGAAGTTCATGAGCAGTTCTGTAGTCATTGGAAGACACAGCTTGTGCACACAGAGTCAAAAGGGTCCTCAAATCCACTGTCTGCTTCTTCCTGCCATTTCTCTTGGAACGAGCCTTCCCAATCCCTCCATCAGATGAATGTTCTTCCCCCGCTTCTGTGCTACTCTCTTCCACAACTGATTCAGCACACAGTGGCACATTTTCGATACTAAGCAAAACCCGGTCAAACATTTCAGATATTTCACCACCATCCTCAGAACTAACCGCAGATTGCTTGTTGCTTCTTCCTTCTTCATCATCACTGTCTTCACGCTCATGATTCTTCCTATTCTTCAACAACCCATTTGAATTTGAATTTGAATTCGCCCTAGGACCATGATCGACCTTGACTCCTTCCCCTTCCTTCGGCTTTTCAGACACCGTATTGCTCTCTAGACCAGTGAAAAACTGAGTACTTTGAGGAAGAAACTTACTAGCTTCCTCTAACCCTCTTCTAAACTGCAACACAGAATCGACATCACTGAATATATTCTCAGTCAAGAGTTTGTTTACAGAAGAACCTAAATCCAAATTCAAATCCAAAACCCCATCACTAATATTAGTCAAAGATTGCGGCGGAACAAGTTGAGAGTTCATTTGGGAAATGGGAAGCCCAGAACATTCAACGGAAACAGGGGAAACAGGGGAATCAGGGGAAAGAAACCTCAAGTCGTGAGAATTGGCGCTGCTACTTACAGAATCAGTGATTGAAATCGAACAATTACCATCATCAAGCGGGTGTTGATTGGGGGAAAGAGGCAACTCTGCTTCTAGGGCATCATAGAAGGCTCTCTCGGTGTGTTGCAGGCTCAGTGGGTCGTAGCACATACATGGCTTCTGCTCAAAGTCCTCTTCCATGAGAATCTGGCTTATGTACTTCACGGTTTCCGAGAAATCGGTGTCTTCCAAGGAAGGATCCGCCACCGTGGCCATGGCGGAACCCGACGACGGAACAAGCGGCTCCGAGCCGGAAACAGGGTTCGGAGCGAAACTGAGAGGGCCCGCGTCGAAAGAAGGATCAGTGGTTGTGAAATTGACGAGGTTCTGGTAATCGTTTTGGTCGGAGACGAGTACTAAGTTCCCTTCATCGTCGAATTCGTAGCCAATTCCAACGATGTTGGGATCCATAGCCGCTTCTGTGACATGAAGGTGGAAGCAGAAGCAGCGGTTTTGTAATTGTAATTGTAATATATAACAAATTAACAATTAACAAACACGAATGAGACAAACGAAAGTACAAATTACAAAACAAAGCGGAGCCCTATAAAATTAAATTACTGTGACCATGAACTAAAGGACGTGTAGGTGTAGGATGATGACCGTGGAGATTCAAGATAAGGCCATAAAAAAAGTGAACTAATTTTTGTGATACGAGAATCTTCTTTCCTTGTTTGGTTTTCCAAATTATTGCAACAATTCTGAATTAAATATTTAAAAAAATTTACTATTTACTAGCTCGGTCACCACGAGAATCTTCTTTTGAAGGAAACACACATGGCTGTGAAAAAATATGGACAAGAAGTTGAATCGCTTCATCTATTTCTTGGTGTATCCGATATCCATGTGCCATTTAAGATCTGGTCCATTAAATTTTTAAAAATTCAGAGATAAATGATGTATATGAGGGCTACATCTTCTTTTGATCCGGATTATGATTAAAATAAGAATTGTTGCAGCCAGGAAACAATAACTGGATTCGCATGAAACAGTAATTGTTGCAGCAAGGAAACCAAACCACAGTGGGAGTGCGAAAGAGATTACCCTCCAACTCCAAGTCAAAGTTCATCAACCTCGCAAGCAATGAAGCACTGATTTATCACTCGTGTCGCATGCATATAGATATAGCACAAACAACATACACAACTATGAAAATAGTAAACTGGACCCAAGGTTTATCTTCATCACAAACATGTTTACCAAGTAACACAACATATATTATGATCTCTCACCTTCCTCAACACGATCCCAACCAATCAAGTTGAGCCACCTCCCATTTCTATCTTTCCAGATAAAATTCTTTATAGTATAATCAAGCATATTGCGCAAGAGTGTTAATTAAGAAGCTTGCATTTCCAATATGCCAATCTAGAAATTATCATTTTATCAATGATAAAATTAATCATTTTTCCCCGTGAATTGGAATCCCACAATATTGGTTAGTGTTACTATTGACTCTTTTTCTTAGGATTAAGTAGGTTAAGTTTAGTTTCAAAAAAAGTAGGTTAAATTTATTAGGAAATTTTTTGGAGTAGTGTAATAATGATATTCAGAACATCATTAGTTAAGTTGCATGCTTAAGTGATTGTTACTTTTCTAGTTTTTAAGAAATAATGTACTGTCATAATTACAGTAGAAATTTTATCTTCTCTCAATGTATTTTGTATAAATAGGTTTATCAATAAATGAAAATGCAAGATGTTGTTTTATACTTCTATTTTAGCCTAGCCTACCCAAATTTTTTGACTTTCCCACATTCACTTTGAGACCATAAACTCTACAAAAATTATTTAACAATTTCTTGAGAAGTATCACTTGGTTGTCTTTTGCTTTAACAAAAAGTAGCACGTTATCTACAAATAAAAGATGAGACAAACCTAACCCATTCCTCACAGTGCATATAGTATCCCATCTCCCTCTAAGAACCGCAGTAGAAATGGATGAACTAAACCTTTCCATACACAAGACAAGTAGATAAGGAGAAAAATGGTCACCTTGTCTAAGGAACTTTCTAGCTGTAATGGACTGAAGTCTCTATCCATTCCACATAATGGAAAGATGAGACGCTAACACACAGTCCCTGATCAGAGTCTCCTATAGGAAATGTCAATCAACCCAATCATATGTCTTCTCCAAATCGAGTTTGATAACTAGATAGCCCACCTTCTTACGAGTTCTCTGTTGATGATAAACCACCTACTGCAAAGCAATCGCATTATCACTAGTGCACCTGCTAGGGATGAAACTGCTCTGAATAGGACTAATAATATCACTCAGAATATGTCCAATCCTGCTAACCAAGACCTTGGTACTCAACTTATAAATAACATTACACAAACTGATAGGCTTAAAATCTTTACAAGAAAGAGGACTATCAATTTTCGGAATCAAAATAATCAGGGCCTCCCCAAGTGCAGGATCAAAATGTTGTCTCTAAAATGCATCCTTAATAAACTTGAAGAATGAAGACCTTGTCACCCACCGTGTCCCAATATTTTTTATAGAAAAAAACATAGAACCCATTTGGACCTGGGAATTTAAAGGAACCCATTTGTTAAAAAGAGAGGTAAACACATCCTCCTTCGTCACCTCCCTCATGAGATTCATTCGAAAATGGTCAAGAACTTTTGGCAAATGAGGAGTAGGCATGCAAGGTCATTCACATATAAGGTCAAGTCCAAATAGGTTATTAGAATTTTTTTATGACTTTTGGTCCTTGATCATTTCTTCTTAATTCAAATAATGACAAGTGACGTCGTGATACTCGCATGGCAGTTCACGTGAATTTTTCACATTACTTGTGGTCCCTCTAATTTTTTTAATCACTTTTTGGTCCTTCTCCTCTTTCACCTTATTCCTCTTCCTCTTCCTCTTCCTCCTCCCACCCAACATCATAACCACTACCCAGCTCCCACTCAACAAAAATTCGAGATAGAGTCATTTTCTCCTCTTGTGGCGGAGGCTCTTTCTTTCTAGTTGGCTATTTATATGGCGATAGATCTTGATTTCTATTTTTTCTACTTTTAAACTAATTGTTAGTAACTTTTTGAGGCTTGGAAGAAGGCATCTGTTGTAAGCTCTTACGTACCTTGGTTCGATTGTTAAAGATTGTCATGCTCTTAACTGCTTGTCATTTTGATGTTTAAACTTATGTTTGTTCGTAAGGGTGACAATTATGCACCGGATTTTCTCGTTAATGGGACTTTTTTCACGGAGGAAATTCCCTGGCCTTAATTCATTTATTAACCTTGAGGTTTTGGCCTCGTTGTTCCGCTTCATTAATGAATTTATTTAGAAAATCTCCTTTTTTCTTGTATAATAACAACTACTTTTCCATTTAAAATAAATAAATAAAATAATACGAAATATATGAAGTAGGAGTGATGACGACTAATTATTTGATATAAAATATATAAATGTAAACTTTAGCGTTCACTGCCTACCTTCACTCCCATGCATCAATGAGTATTCTATTACAGTACTTAAATAACTTCTCTGAATATTGTTTTTTTTTTTTTTAAACTTCTCTGAATATGAAAATCTAGTGAACTTGTAACTCCTGCATGCGCCTATATGATCGATCACGGGAAACAAGTCTTGTTGTATTTGATGTAAATAACATCCAAAATAAATGATAATAAGTGCATGTTGAGTTTGTCTAAATCACCAAAAAATTACCTTGAGTAAAATCACACTAGCTTGACTGATTTAGATAAACTAATTTAAAAATTATTTAACAATAATAATTTTACAGTCAAAATTAATTTTGAAAAAAAAAGCTTATGTGTTTAATTTTTAGGTGCAAAAAGAAAATATGTTTTATTTTAAATGAAGAAAAACAAAAGAAAGAGACATTCCTCCGTCCTTAGAAAGTTAGGTATAGTAGTAGTAGTCTCTATTTTGGATCTTACAAGTTTACAACCAATAAAAGAAGGTGGTCATGGCAAGAAAATTAGGTCGACTTTTTGTTTCACAAAATGACAAAACTAGTGGAGGCGAGCTGTGGAGGAAAGCTCAGTAGGTATGGAACACATAACATGGACAAAGCAAGCCTGTATGTTATAAGGATAAAATTTCTTTCACACTTGAAAATCATCTATAAAAAGAGAGACGAAGAGAAGAGAGAAAAATTATAAGTGACGTGATATGAAAAAGAGAAAGAGAAAGAAAAAGTGAATAAAAATGAAATAAATAGAAAATATGTGTGAATGAATTAAATCTCATATTAAAAAGCATTTTTATGTTTAATAATGATTTAATATCAAAAAAGATTTAACGATTTCGGTTCGATTTACTTTATAGGCAGTTCTATGGTGTACAATGTTAAAAACTAGTCCATTCATGAGTCATGTTTTTACCGCTAACATTATTCAGTACATGTTATTTGCAATATAATCTTTGTGTGCTAAAACTAATTTGCAAAGTAGTTCTTTTAACTTGTGAAACATGTTTTTTTTAGGGGAGTTGCGTTTGCCCTCCCCCCAATTGTGCCTTACGCCTCCCCCAAATAGGGTCATTTATGAAAATGCCCTTAAAATCTTTTTTGATTCACGAGATGTCATTTTCTTCTACCTTTTTGTCAGAATAAATCGCACTTATAAGTGTGATTTACGCTTCCAATTCGGTTCGCATTTATAAGCGCGAACCAAATAAAAAAATAACGGGTAACTTCATATTCGCAGCTTTAAGTGCGAATATATATGTCTGTTCGCACTTATATGTGCGAAATAGGAGTTCTGAGAGAAAAAAAAAAAAATTCTAACAGTCTCGGATGGCGACGGGCTAAACTACAAAGTTGAAGAGAAAAAAAAAGTAATTGGACGCTTATCGCTTCGCCATAAGGTCAATGTCCCGAGTCCAAATTCATTGTTTGCTATTTTTTTTGAATTTTTGAAAAATATATATTTCACCATAAATTTCTAAATACGTCAACTAGACTAACTGTGGTGGTCCCATAATTTTTAAAAATCATTTGGTTCCTTTTTTGATTTTTTATAGATGTTTTTGTCGATTTTATTAATATGAAATCGCACTTCAATGTGCGAAAATTGTCTCAAAATCGCACTTAGAAGTGCGACCAAATAAAATACATTAAAAAAATATATCTAACATATATATGCACTTGTGAGTGCGATTTTCAAGAATATTTCACACTTTGAAATCCATTTTTTCTTTCACTTATGTTAACCCTCTTTAGGTTATGACTTGTCTTTAGGTTATGACTTGTCTCTTTCGTCCATTTCATTATCCGAGTAGAATGGAAAGGTATGGGGGAGAGAAATTGTGAGGATGATGAGTTGAAAGGGGTGGGGGTGAGGTTTTGGAAAAAAATCATTTTTGGAGTTTTTTTTTTGTACAACTTTTTTTTCTAGTCAGGGGTAGCTTGGGTATTTTTAAAAATAGGGGGAGGAGTAAGACACAATTGGGAGCGCCAAACGTAACTCCTTTTTTTAGTCCACAATTGATAAAGTCTGTTTTATATCATAAAAAATGAATAATGAAAAAAATAATAAAGGTATTCTAACTCTATATTTGATATTTATTTAAATAAAATATATTTTTATTCAATCCAAAATAAAAAAGTATAATTTTTCAGATTTTATTGATTTTTTAAAATATGACATGTTCTCACCGGGGTTTTGACCGAGCGAATTTAACCTAGTTCTTAATCAATTTTCACTAATTATAAGATCTACCGGTTTTTCCTTCAAATAGATTAATCACTTAATCAATTTTTGGTCACATTGGCCGATCCGATCCGGCTTTCATTTATGACTCTATGATGGCTGGGTAGTTGGAATGGTAGTGAGAGATGTGGGAGTAAATGGTGGTAGAAGCTCATTATATTTTGCTTTCTCCTTTTGCAATATGCACAATTTGGCTTATCCAGTTATTATTATCATTCAATAATATACTTCATTCAACGAGAAAACGTGAGAGGGAAGTATTTTGTAAATTGTTCTTTGGTTGATCTGAAGTCTTGATGATCGATTAAAATGAAGTTAGATGTGTGAAGTGGCTCTGGTTTGCTGATTTGAAGGCCAATATTGTTCTGTTCAAGTCTCGCGGATCGAGTCTCAGACCCGAGATTTGCGCATCTCTCAGAATGTCGGACCTGCCATGGGAACAAAGAACAATTTTTGTCCAAAAAATTCTTCACATGTCCAGCACACTCTTTCCTGTGATTGAATTGAATAAAAAGTAATGTTATATCGGCGTCGGTAGTCAAGTTACTGGCGGTTGAAAAACAGCTAACATCATGAGATTTCTTTTAGTGGTGGTTTCCAATTCCATTGCAAAAAAACATATTGCAGCGGTTTGAAATTTAATTTTTCTGGGCTATTCATAACAAAACACAACTCATCATGAGACACAAATATACATATCCTAATAACACATGACCATCAACCAATTACTAATTACAAAATATGCAAAGGAAAGGGGGTTGAAGTTTCAGAATGCATGCAACTTCAAAAGTGGAAGACCCTGGATCCCTTGACAAAGAACTCATCAACAGAGAAAGTATATATAGCATAAAAAATATAGGTAATTACTAAAACTGCCTACTCACCTTCATCAGTTGGCCAGTTGCAGCAACAGAAACTGCAAAAAGAAAGTACATAGAGTACGAAAGAAAAAGTTTCTCTAATGGCACTAACATATACCTGCACCATGAGTGTCAAATAATCAGTGTGCAGAAAAATTGACACGCAACTTAGCCTCCTCTTTTTTGCTGCAATCCAAATACTGGTACTGATATAGGCGCAGGACCAAAGGACCAGGGTAATTTAGAGCAATTTTGTCTTGTAATTTGCTTTAGTTCTAGATCATTTTCCTCTTTTTTTTCTGTTTTCCTATCATTTGTATTTTGGGTTGGGACACCCCTTGTGCCCTCTTAATGCAGTTCTTTAGCTTATAAAAAAAAAAAACTCACCCTCCTCATTTCTCCCTGAAACCTCTCATCTTCAATTGCATTATTTATTGCAATTGGATTGACTTCTTGCATTTACTTTGTGTAAAATGAGTCATATTATTTTGTTCATTTTAATGGTAGGATATTTGATGGCGATGAAGGGTTGGTGTTCGAAGGTGAAAAGAGATCTGTTCAAGTTAAATGTGACATGAGTTTTTATGATCTAAAGAAGAAGATTCATACTCAATAATAAATTATCCAAAGGCGTGTATTTATATATCTTGCTCCAAGAGGCCTATCATTTAGAACAGAACTATAGAAGACCAAGTATCTTCATCCAATAGAAAAAGCAGAAAGAGATAGCAAATAAAAGTCGGTGGAAATGAGATAAAAAGAAAAAGTGGATGTGAATTAATCAGATCTTATTATCATTTTCTGATATCTCATAGTCATGTACAAACACACTCACACACATATATATATATGGAGACTAAGAATGAATTATTTGAAGAAAAAGTGTCTTATGATGTGTTATTTTCTCATTTTCACACTCTTTGATTGGTAACTAAACAGGGCCTATGTAACTGCAAGAAATTCATGTTCCGGATGAGGAGTTAAAAAATACCTGCCTGGGTTCCTTCTTGTTGCGTCCATTGTATTTCTGATATTTTGGTTCATATTTCCTTTGTCATTGCACTCTTTGGTACACAAGTCTAAGGTTGGTTTGTTAAATGAAGTGGCTGAAGAGGAGTGGGGTATGTGGACATATGGGTTTTTTTGTTTAGCGGAGGTTTTTAACTTCTGGAATAAAATCCCCACTGAATTATACATGTCCAAGACATTGGAAAAAAACGCCGCAGACTGTCGGTGGCGAACGTAACTTTAGCATTCTTTTAAACCCTCAGAAAAGAATTTGCAGACGTTGAAAACCCACACTAAACGGCTTTCTAACAATAGGGGAAGAGTTCAACTAAATGTGTTTGGTTCCCTTTAGGTATCCTTTGATGGAGTTATAGATGTTTGAGAAATATCTTATAGAATTGATTTCATTTTTAAAATCAAATTTGTGGAGAAACTTGAGAGAATAACTTATAAAGTGAATTTTATGATTGGATTTAACAACAATAGTCTATAGGAATTACTTTTCTTATAAATATAAATATATACAAACATAAATAATTTCATTTCCATCTTAGTTTTACCATAATTTTATCAAAATCGATTATAAAACACTAATGTAAACATGTGTGGAAAACCTAACCCGCACAATACCCTCAGGGAACGGATGATAAGTTTTAACTGTGACTAATTTCTAAATCCAAAATAGTCGGCATCCGAAGGGTGATCGGATACCGGGTGATTCACGCTAAACAAATGTATGAACAACCTAAGCACCAAAGACAATGGGGGAAAAATCAACACCGTGAAGGCCTATGCTGGTAACCAACACGAGGAAGCATATAAAATTCGTCCCTTCCAACCTTGTAACACCCAATTGCCATCCACTTGAAGCATGGAATCTCTATTATAACCATCATCTCTCAACCTACCCCTTAACTTGTTAATAACTTGTTCATCCAAGGGAAGTTGCCTAAACCCACTTCTCACATTCCTATGCTGCCATTGCTTATATGTCTGAGGCCTCTCAACCCTCTCACAACCTTCACAAGCCACAACATTCATCACCTCCTTTCCACAGAACTCCTCCTCAAACATCAACCTCATTGGATCTTCAAGACCAACGTTGGTGTCAAGCATATCAAACAATGCCGAGTAATGAAATATAGCCTCCCTGAACCGTGTCGAAAAGAAGGCTGCATCATAGCAACCGTTGACAATGCCATGCACAAATATATCAGGATCTGCCTTCTTAATCAAATCCAAAACAGCACCCCTTGGATTCTCCTTCACCACTGTCTCATCAAGCAGCTTCTCAAAGCGAAACAAGCAATTCACAGCTAAAAACTCATTTTTCTTGATCCTGAGGTCCTCAACTTTGATGGTTTCCCATTTCTGTACAATGGCATTAAACTCAAATGGGACATTGCAACGATTGCAATAGCTTGCAAGTCTTTGCCCTGTTTCATGAACTCTCTGTGATGGATTGAAACCAGGTTGTGGAAGCTCTATCCCTGTGATGCGCAACTTGGGTGACCCACCAGGTCGTTTTGATAACCGATGGATAAAAGCAGGCCACTTGAAGCCATAACCAATACCAAAGTCTACAATGTGAAGAGTTTCACATTCCTTGGCCTTTTTCCAAATTGAATTGTTTGCAAACATGATTGCAAGTTTTTCAAAGGGACATGCTGAGGAATACACTCGGTAAGCTCTTATCATGTCTGCAGCAGAGGTTCTTTTGGAGGATAACATTCTATAAATCTGCGAACCGGTTCCAGCCAAGCGTGCTTCAAGTGCATTTCCAAAGTAATGGGCTAATCTCTGAGTTCCATTGCCCATTGGAGAAGAATGCAGCTTAATCTGCTTTAACAAATTGTTAGCCGTTGAAATATCATCAGAAGAAATAGCTTGTGCACACTGCACCAACAGTGTCCTCAGATTCACAACTTCCTCAGTTTTACCCTGTCTCAGGTAAGGACGTGTGTTATTTCCCAACCTTGTTCCCTGAACTAGTAACTTGTCAAATAATTCTGATATCTCAGTGTCATCTATGTATGCTTCTGAACGCTTAGTGCTTCTCATATGTTGTTCTTCTGCTTCATCTTCATCTGCCTGCTTCCTGTTTCTCCTCCCTAGAAAATGCTCCACTTCATAGCTTTCTGACTTAATTACCATCTGAGGAGCAAAGTTTGCGAAATAAGGGAAAAGGGTAGTGTTATCTTGGTGAAAAATGAAAGGAGTTTGCACAGGGAGGAACTTGGTTCCTTGCTCTACACCTCTCTCAAATTGCTGTAGATAACTCTTGCTAAACAATGTGGAGTTAAGCCCCAGTTCAGTATTGTTTGTAGTGAAGTAGGTTGTATGGTTGGTGGAATATTGGTTGGTGCTGGGAATGGGAAGAGTGGTTGGCAGTGTAAAGGGGTTGCACTCTATTGAATCAAGTTCAGAACCACCACAACTAGTGTCACTGCTAAAACTAGAATCACTGAAGTTGCAAGAGATACTTTGTTCAGGGCTCTCCAAGGTGGTGAAGCTGTCAAGAGTAGGAGGAGGACGAGGAGGAGGAGAAGGAGAAGAAGGGTACTTCTGACCAATAACCTCATAAAGTGATTTCTCAGCATGTTTGAGAGCTAATGAATCTTGGAACATGCTGTACTTCTCTTCCATGTCCTCCTCTTCCATGAGTGTTTGGTTTATGTAGCTAAGGATGGTAGAAGAGAACTGATCACTCTGATTCTCACCCAAGCAAGATCCTTCATCCCTAAAAGCAGGGTCTTTTCCTGCATAGTGCGATGGATCAACTATTGTATTATCCATGTATGAATTACAAGGAGAAAGATATGAATTAGCTCAGTGAGATACTGTGTTGAAAATTCGGAGGTTGGAAAAGGGGAAAATTAACTAATTTGGTGCATACGCATACTGAACTGGTTGAGTGAGGGCTGAATCTGGTTGTTGTATATATATGAGTGGCTCATTTTAGATAATTTAATTTGTGTGGCAGCAATCTGGGTCAACCCTCTCACCACCGAGTTCAATTTTCAGATTTCAGCGTGTGGGACCGCTGAGCAGACACTGCCTTCACACTCTTTTCCACATCACTCTCCACTAGCATCCTTATTTTTAGGAAAATGATTTTGGTTTCTAAGTTATGCAAGCCCCGGTAGTCTTGGAACTAATCTTCTAAGGTTTCTGATCACGTTAAACGGTAGGATTATCCCATCAAATCATTTTTCCATGCGCACCAACCAGGGATCAAACCATAAACCAAATGTTTAAAGAACTCAACTACCTACCCACTAGACCGGAAAATGATAGATAAGTAGTGTTCACATGTAAAACATGGAAATGAGCGATAAGAAAACGTGTAAACCTAGATAGAGATAGTCTTGTTCAGTGTGATCAAGTCAAATATGAAGTTTCTTTCAGTTAGTAATAATAATGTAAGAATTGCAGTGTGTACGAATCAGGAACCTGAAGAATTTGGTTGAAAGAGAAGCCACCGCCGCCGCAAGATACACCGCCCATGCTGCCACGAAGGTTGAGGTTGAATCCAGTGGCCTCGCTGGTTTCGGACGTGCTTGCTTGGAATCGCAGTCAGATTAGACCCATTCCAATTCCATTGCATTTCAATCATCTCATCACTTGAAAAGTCATCTGAATCTCCGCCTTGCTAGCTTTATTGCAATGGAGTGCCACCATTTCAGTCCGACTGTTGTTGTGGGCTCCAACTATATTGCGAGGTGTTGTCAACAATCCTATGTAGCACTGTATGTGTTACATGAAACTTATATAATTTTTTTTCACTAATTATTAAAAAATAAAATTATTAATTAAATAAAAAATAACATAAAAAATTCTTCTTGTGATGCGGCACAAACATGACACACACATGAGCATCCATAAAAAAAATCAAGTAAGGAGCACCACATAAGAGCATCTCTAACTATAGTATTCATTGAAGTTTCTATACTTTATTTATATTTCTTTCTACAATTTTTCACAATGTCACCTTATCTATATCACTTTACTAACTTTTTAATCTAATCTAACAACTATAAAATGTTTCTCTAGTAGACCTCACAATCAACATCACACTTTTATATTTTATTATATATCTTCATTTCTTCATTATAATAATATTAAAAGTTTCACTTTTCTACACCATAGTCTGCGTGCAAAGTTTTGAGACATTAGTGGGAGATTCTCTTGGGTGTGAGATTTTGGCGTGGAGATGCTCTACGCTTATTACATTACATTTTGTATATCTATTAAAATGGAAGGATTCAAATTTCACACATTAAAAAATTAGAATCAAAATCGCTCATTGAATGTAAGTGACTCAAATCGCACAATCACAATAAAGATCCAATTAAACATTATAATTATTAGTGAAGAAGATGACAGGCCAATCTATCCCAGCCCATGAGACCATAGGTATCTTAATCCATATCTCAATATAATGCTTTCTTTTTTGAAACTAACATATACATATAGATTGGATTTAAAATTTACTCCATCTGTTTCTATTTATAAGTCATTTTTACCTAATTCTCTTAGATAAAAAAAATTAATTATTAAACGTAAATTTGTACAATGATTTATCCTTATTTACTTTTTTATGAATTAAGTAATATTTTAAAATTTTATTATCTCTTTAATATTAAATATGATGTAGTTTCAGAAAAAAAATATTAAATATTTTATTAATATTGTTAAATTACTTATTATATTTAGGAAAAAAATTCATAAAAATTATTTATGGAGTAGAAACGGAAGGAGAAATAAACATACAATAAAGTTTCGTCAAGGACTAGGTAAGAGAAAGAAAAAAACGAGCTTTCCAAATAGAAAGTTGACCACGTCATCGATAAGATACAAATTGCTGCAGATAAGAAAAATGATGGAAACAATTAATTTAACTTTTATTATACACTGAGCATGCATTCTTTGTTGTCTTCTGCATTATCCAATTCACATAAACAGTTCCAAACAGATAAATCAAAAATTTAAGGGAGAGTCAGCAATAATGACGTTTCAGATTAGGGAACAAAGACTCCATTATTAAGCCTAATGGATTAGGATATGGATACTAGCTTATATTTTGAAGAAGAAAAAAAACTATATTAAATTATTTAAATTTATATAACAATTGTTTTAATTGACAACTAACTCAGTAAATAGTGATTATAATGGTTAGTTGATGCCGACAATAGATCAACACTTTTCATATGATTGATTTATTTTTTTTATCCACCTAAACATTGACTTCATGTGTGTTTAACAATTGAATGTGAATCAAGGTTCATTGAACAAAAGGCAGCAACCCTCTTTCATGTTCACAATTTTGAAACATGTGTTTTTGCGTTGAAAATTGTGCTAATGTTACTGAAATGTAAAAATAAGCATGCCTTAATGGACAATCTTGTCTTCCTCAAAGACCTAAATATCTTAAAAAATTAAGAACTACACATCAAATTAATTGTTTACGGTCCGAGGCTTGAACTCACCTAAAGACATAAAAGTAAAATTGACATAAGTGCATAATTGGTTGCACATTTAGTGCATACTTGGTTTCATGTTTGAGCTAATGCAAACGTGAGTTCATGTATTTCAATGCATTAATGAAGAATCTAGAATTTCCTACGTTGAGTTTAATATATATCCAAAAAACAAAATTTTGACACATCAACTTCAACGTAAATCAACGTTGAGTTCAACGAGAATCTAAACGATGACACACATTAGATCTCAAAATCACGTTAGCGTAGAAGCAACACCATAGAGCTTCTCCGCTAACGTATTTTGTGGTGTGTACCCAACACACATCCAAACATTGTGAATTGTATTTGTATTAGAATTTTGATTAGACCCTAATTCTCCTCCAAAATACCCTTTATAATGACTCTATTTTTTGTCATATCTCACACTCAAACCTGAACATTTGGTGTACAAATTTTGTTGGACTAGACATCTATGTGTGAGCTCATTAAACAAATCCATAAACTCTACCTAGAAATAGCTCAAAAATTGCTCACTCTTCATAAAAACTTTTTCAGTTATATCTCTAATAAATATCAACTTAACAATTAGCAACCTCTTTATTGCATCAACCATTTACAAGAAGAAGGAGCCCTCTCCGTGAGAGCAAAGAGAATGTCACATAAATTCTCTCTAGGCTTCACTTTCTTCCTTGTCACCATTTTTTACATGATAGGTAAAGTCATAAAACAGATATTTCATAGATACAAAAAGAAAAAGAAAACGATAACCCCCTACAAAAGGGACATAAACCTGAACATCCAACCTATCTACAAAGCCATGTGCTGCTGACAACCCCTTTCATTGAAGGAGAAGGCAAGTTTCTGGCTGTTGCTTACTCTGCTGCTGGGACCAATATGCATGGGCAGTTAAGACCCTGTCCAAAAGTTCTTGGGGAACTGGCTCTCCCCTCCTTTGCTGAGGTGAAATTCTTGCCGTGTGCACCAATGTTTTCCATTTATCCTGCACCATCCCATACCAAATTCACATGCCAACACTTTTTGCCAATTGCCATGTTAAATAAGGAAACTATATTGATAATGCTAATGAAAGTGACCTTGTTGTGCTCTTCTTTCATTTATAGAAAAAGAGACCAACATGTTGTTTAAACTTTTATATATCAAATTCTATTTTGGTAAGTGACAAACCAAACTAGCGAGAAAGAGCATTAGGCAATGAACATTCATATAGAACAGGCCTCGAGGTACAAATCGGATCAAGATTTTTTGTTCCCAAATCGCGTCGCAAGATATGACTGGTGCATTACAAACTTACATGTCAAAATTTTATTGGCATGACAGAGAATGAAACACAATTTGGGGACATAAAATTTCAATCTGTACCAATCACGGCGAGAGAGCACAAATGAAGCAATAAGTAGCTTACCTAATACACAAGCAATTACTTGCCTTGATACAAAAACTAAATAAGAACGTCGCTATCCACAAGGGTCACTCACTAAAGTTTTTACCTTCAAATCCACGTATGTCCGATGCTTTGCATCATCAAAAGCACAAAGTTTAACATCACGCCACCTGATTTTTGCCCCCAAAAAAAATATATTAAGGGACTGTCAAGAAAATACAAAACAAACAAGAGATTTAAGACCTTTTGCCCCCTATACCAATAGTTACAATTATAACACCTTGTTTTCACTACTTCTTATACAAATATTTTTTAAAAAATGGAACACAAATTAACAATTTTGTTATTATTGTGGAGCAAAAAATAAAAACTTGTAATGCAAGATAGACATTTAGTTGGGTCAACGTAAATCTTACCTTCCAGTTCCCAGTTTCTCAACTGCTTGAACCAGGGCTTCCACTTCAGTAACAGAAAAAGGTCTACGAATTCGACGCTGCACATTCTCAGTTCGCTTTGATTTCTGGTGCACAGGTAGCACAGCTAGTGCATCCTTACTCATTTCAGGAACAGTAACAAGTCCTTTAGAATCTATCAAGTTTTTTTCAACTGATGTGTTGATAGGAGAAGGTGCTGAATCATGATCACTTTCAACAAGATTACCTAAACTGGTTACTTGATTCTCAGATAACATGTTAGAAAGGCCCTTGATCCTCTCATGAGTTACAGCTGAACTGGAAGGATGCCTGAATATTAATTATCTACTTTTAGATAAAAACCAAAATAATAACTAAAGAAAAATAAGGGAAAAAATGATACTAAACATCATTTTCAGTGCTGTTTATGAATATGAGTTATGTTGCAAAGGTTATGCAACTCACATGATTCATATAAAGTGCATTGATGTTATGAGAAGGAAATAATGTGTGTATAAGTAACATTTCTAGCATGTTTGGATCCGCTTCTATTTTCTCATAATCAATTCTAAAAGTCAGAAGCTAGTCATAGAAGCTTCTCCAATAATTGGTTTTGGCTATAGGATCAATTTTAGAAGGATTTCCAAACACGCACTTCTATGAAAACGTATCCAATGAAAAATGAAATTTCAACCAAAAGCAGTGGCAGCTTATTCTAGTTCAAGTAGTTGGGAACATTAATGCATTCAGTTAGAAACTATGCATTACCCTATTAAAGACTGAGGCATGTCCCCACTAGGAACATGGAGAGAATCTGTAGCACATGTCAGTGGTAGGTTTTTTGAAGAATTAGGCTCAAGGGTGAAGCCCAAAGCATCCAACTGATTGTCATGAGAAATTCCAGTCTGAAGTAGAGTTTTACTGTCATCTCTAACCTTCTTTCCGTGGAGAATCATACCGACACGCAATCCACCTCCAAGTGCAGCTGTCACTGCCTCCATCACTGCCCTCTGCAGACCAAAATGTTGTAAGAGCTGCAAGTCTCTTATGTAAGAGATGCAATAATGACCACACTTACACCACATGATAAAAGGAGCAGGCCAAGAAAACACACACATATACACAGATGCAATCCATCATTCACATCTAAATACATGAGAGGATGACTACGTATATGGAAGAATAGAATTTGTTATACCTTCAAGGACCCAATGGTTGCAGTTTCAGGAATCTCGATAAAAAGCTCTGGCACTCTAAACGATTTGATCCTAAGCTTCACTGATTAAAAGAAAAACATCTTCATGTAAGAACAACTTCGAAGAAATCAGTCAAGTCAAAGAGTAATAAAGAATCACCCCCTCAATCTTCCCATACCATGAGAATTTCTAGATTGTACTGCAGAGTGTTTATGTGTTTCCATTCCAGGATCTGCATCAAATATTTGGCATTTATTTAGCAAAATATTCCCAAGACCAACAAATCCAATGGCTTGAATACGAGGAGGTCGTTTAGAGCAAAACCTTTGCTGATTCCAGAAGATGAATGAGAAACACCTTGATTCATGTCATTCTCATAAGTGCGGCCACTTCTGATAAATCCGTTAGAATTTGAACCAGAGCTGCAGTGAAAATGTTTCCTCTTTTTGAAAGGAATATTCATTTGAGATCTTTGGCGTTTATAGTAGTTGTTCCTACTGCTATAAACTGGCTTCAAATTTCCATCAGAAACTAACATGTTTTCAATTGAAAAACAGATTAGTAAACAAGAAAAGATGCAGCATGGGTGAAGAAACAACAAAGCCAGAAATTCCATATCATAAGCAAGAACTCACCACTGTTAGGAAGTGTATCATGCTTTGATTCTTGAGCAAGTTTTTGATATTTAGAAGCCAAACCTTTACCTATTCTTTGATCAACTATACAAGTCCTTGGCCTAAAGGGCCTTGTTTCGGTACTAGGGTGAGTACACCCGGAAAAGTTTTCGTCATCATCTCTACTAACTACTGGTACATTGTTGTCATACCCTGACAACTTGGTATTGCCAGCAGAACTAATCGGTGCCTGAGGTTTTTCAACCAAGGGATCCTCAAAACAGCACATACCAGACCCAATACCAATTGGTACTTTCTCAAACTTATGCACCTCATCATTTGCTTTACTTACATCATCATCTAACTTGCAATCACTACTATTTGGACATCCAGTGGAACCTAATTCAACTTTGCAAGCTAACTTTTTCATTTCATTATGGCTTTTTTCATCCACCACCATCTCAGCAACTAACCTCTCCGAGCAACTAGAACTTGTTACTGTAGAAGCAATGAATGAATGGCCATCAATTTCAGGATGCGGATGTTCCTTCATACGGCAATTTTGATCATATACTTGTGAAGACAGATTAGAGATAGATTTTCTATCACTATTTCCTTCATCAGAAAGCTCGGCTTTCAATGGCATATTTGCATCTAGACACCCTTCTTTAACAAATCCAAGTTGATATCTTCTGTCACAACTTGCTTCATCAGAAAGCTCAGCTTTGAATGGTTTATTTGCATCTTGGTTCTCTTCTTTAACAAATATATGCTGATCCTTTTCTGATGATCCATCACAAGAAGTGGTTGGATTCTGTTTCTCTTGCAATAAATCACCAGCTACGGTGGCCAATAACTCAAATGCGAGCATTTGATTGTCTTCCACCTTTCTTTGAAATGTAGCCCTCCCCTATTAAACATCACATTAATAAATTACATTGCTTGTTTTCATAATCTATAAAATAAATAGATAGTATGAATCAGCATGACATGAGAAGCAGAACTTATTTACCCTAGGTGATCGGGTAGCTCGGGGCTTGGTTGGCACCTGATGGCCATTAAATCTATAATCTAGCCTCTTCTGCACCACCATATCGCAGGAACCATGTCCAAATAAGGATTGATCAAACTCAGAACATCAGCAACCCAATATCCATTGTCCAAAAACCTTGAATGCTTGCTTGACCCCACCAGTCTCAATTTGAAATCCTGGCAATAAATGCACAAAAATAAAGAATCATGCTACTAAATTAAGTCGTGAATAACAAAGCATGTTGTCTGATAGACAATAAATTCCACAAAACCACTCTTTCAAACCAATGGAACCGAGGAAGATCCAATATTTCTTTAGAAAAATTTAAATGGTTTTTTTTTTTTCATTTGCAAGAAACAATATTTCAGCAGTTAAAATTTTGTTATGCAACAAAACTCGAACCGTATGTCAAAGCCTCAAGTTGAGATTTCGAGCCCCCCGATCCTCACGAAACAAATAGAACGTTCCTACAACCCCAACTGGTACCTTAAGGAAGCGAATCCAGTCACTTCCTTCCACTAGATCCAAGCACCTTAACAATAAAGGCCATTCATAAAATGTATATGTATACAATTTCATATCTCCCAAAGTGGGAAAATATGTGCATGATACTGAAAAAATAAAACCTTTGAACGTAGGAGTAAGAAAATGAAAACAGATGCAGATGAAGACACAAGATAATTCAGCTGAGTGTAAGATATAATTTGCAAAGATAACCAAACAATTATGGAACATAAAAGTTAAATAAGCTCACAAGAAAGAGATTCAAAAACGAGGCCAGATTCCAGACATGTTCACGAGAAGAGATCATAAAACTATAAACTGATCTAAAGTCTCGGATGATGATCGATCTCAGAATATAACCAATTCATCAACCAAAAGCAAAAAAGCATAATCCACCATCACGTGCAGCCATGAAGCCAGAGATCAAGTGATCACAAGCTCAAGAATTGTAAGATACCAGAAGAAACTTTGTTAAGAACCTGAATATTCATGTGTCAGAACCACAAAACAGACCCAATATAAAATCACACGTCAAAATTCCAACTTTTTCCCCGAACCAAGGTCATCCCAAACCCCAAGGATAAACTCAGCAGATAAAAAACAAAGAAAATCAAAACTCTGCATATTTTAGAGAAACAAAACCCATCAAAGTTCAACATGGTTGGTCACCTTTTGACACAGATTGTTGTTGAAAGATCAAAACTTTAACTCCCGGAGAATTGAAATTTCGGCAAATTCATGGAATTTTGAGGCAAATGTGAGATCAGGGTATCATTCAAAGCGAAAAGGATGATTCCATCACAGAAAAAA
The DNA here is from genome assembly GCA_030819835.1 of Acmispon strigosus. Taxonomy (NCBI): domain Eukaryota; kingdom Viridiplantae; phylum Streptophyta; class Magnoliopsida; order Fabales; family Fabaceae; genus Acmispon; species Acmispon strigosus. Next base: position 64,680,928 of record JAUAMA010000004.1, read on the forward strand.
AGTTGTCTCATTTATGCAGGAAAAGTTGGTTTGAGACGACACCCATTTTCGATTTCGTTTGGTTTGTGGTGCACGTGTGATGCGTTGATGTTTTTGTGTCTCAGAATCTGAAATCTGAAGTTATCATCTGATCTGAGCGAAAAGTAAAACCCTCTGAAGCTTTTGGCTTAAACCCCAAGAGTTTATAAGCATTGACCGCGTGTCACCGGAGCTATCGGTGGTTCGGGGAGATTACCGGATATAGTAGGTGGATGGTTTAAGACCGGTTCCACGCAATTCGGTGATGAGATTTTGACACGTGGAACTGGTTTGAATCATGTGACCGCGTCTGGTCCGCACGATCGCGAATGACGCTCTCTCACTCACATTTTTCTTTCTCTTTTTTTTCACTGTTTACTTGACATTAATTCCTTTCTTTTTGGTCAAGTTTGACATTCGTTTGAATTTTAACAACTTTTTATTTCAACCGCTAATTAAAAAAAAACTATTACATTCAGTATTGGAAATGACATTAATCTCAACCAACTAACGGAGAAATTCCATTAAAAAAAAAACTAACGGAGAAATTGAACGAAAAAGAAAAATGATAAGGATGGTTGTAAAAGAAATAACGGATGGACCTTTCAAAAAAACTAAAAAAATAATAAGGGTTGGGCTGATATATTTTTTAAAATTTTGGGTGAGTTTAGCTCAAATCACCACAACAAATGAGGTATGTCTCAAAAATAATAAATCGTTTACAAAAATACTTACTTAAAGTTATGCGTCAGAGAAGAACTATAAAGAATCAACCAATATGGTTCTTAAAAATTGTTCACCAACACAACCCTCACAAGTGAGTCCAAATATGTGTTTGTGGATATATTTGATTATTGAATAAGAGTTCATTTGGCTATTGCACGAATGAATTCAAAGCTCCTGATCCTTCGCTAATCTTGCATTTAATATATATAATTTTTTGACGTAATAATATATATAATTATAAATGATGTATTATATAAGAATAATTATTTATATGAAAATATTAGGAATAAATAATACTGAATGATGAAGATTAGTGTTAAATATGATTTTAGTTTCTGTAAGGGGTGAATTAAATTTGGTTTATAAAAAATTTCATTGATTTTTGTCCTTATTGAAATATGTGAATTAGTCGTTGCCGTACATTTTGTGACGGTTTTTATGAACGAGCGGCGCTTTTCAACCGCCACAAGTTATATTTTTTTTTGTTTTAGTGGTGGATTAAACTATCATAAAAATGAATTGAGAGATTAGTTCCACTCATTTCATTAATATTAGGAACTAAAAACTATGAAATATTTTTGAGAGACCAAATCCAATACACTTGTATTTTACAAGGACTAAAAACATATTTAACACGGAAGATTAAAATTAAAAGTTATGTGACTATTTAAAAATTCACACAATATTTTTAAGTGGTCATTTAACTATTAAATTTTTTTTAATCTTAATGATTCATAATTAGGTTTTTTTAAATTAGCATTTTTAAGACCAAAGAGTTGGGCGGGAAGGGGGAAAGCTCAACGTTTCCAATTCTCCTATAGTTGGATTCTCCAAATCCACGAGAACTTTAGTATTTAGAATGAGATTCCAATTCAACACTTTTTGTCAACGGTTATGAAATTAATCGAGTCTCGAATATCATGTTTAATATGTAGATTTTCTCAATAAATATTTCTTCATATATGCTCCGATATCAAACCCATAATTAATTTTCATTGTTATGATTTATTCATATTGTATTTATATAATAAAATCATTGACATATAATATATAATACATTATTATTATTAATTTATTATTATTGGTAACAATAAACAAAAGCATGCGGTAAATTTTTCACACCGGGGCGGATTCATGTTCAATATGCAACGAGGCCAGACTAGGATAGGATGTTTCATAAAGAAAGGAATAAAAAAACACCAGTTTTATTTATTTATTAGTATCTTTTTGGATTCTTTTTATTTATTTTTTATTATGTGGATCAATCATCAATTAAAATACGTGCATGCCAAGTTTTAAATAAACATGTAAAAATAACAAGGTAATGATATTGTAGGAAGATATGTTATTATATTTCGAACATGTTAACACTTATAAAATAAAGTCACCTACAAATGCATATAGTGTATTGAATAATTTTAAATCTCTTATTATTTTTGGTAATAATTTTAGTACATCTTACTCACTTTTTCTTCTTATTTTACTATAATTTTTGTATCACATTAATTATTATATCTTTCATTTTCCTTTCTTCTACATTCATATATCTGTATATGTGGAGTGGAAAAAAAGATTATTTTCATTTGAGTGAGTATCATAATTACTATAATAAATTAAACATAAATTTTTTATTTTATTTTTCAAACATTCCTTTATTCTTTTTTTTATTTTGCACTTCTTTTTCATAAAATGGTATTTAGGAGTGCATAACTTAATCTTTTTGAACTGAAAGAAAACAAGGGTGGGAAATGATATGTATCTCATTCACCCACTCTGCAACTTCGTTCATTCTCCTTTTCCAATTCCAGTTCCTAACTTTCAATCAAACCCTAGTGCGCTTTCTGATCCCTCTCTACTCGCCCCAATTTGTTTGTTTGTTTCCCATTTTCTAATTCAATTCCTCTTTCTTCTGCCTTCCTCACAATGAAAGAAAACAAACCTTCTAAATTGAATCATCATCAACACCACCACCACCACCACCAGAACGGACACCTCGCCCCTCCCAGATTCGTCAAATTGCTTGATCCCGAAGCTTCTTGGGACAAGGTTTGTTTTCAATCTTCTTTCTTTGAAAATCTCTTATCTTTCTCTCTCTCTCTCTATATATATATATGTTCTGGGATTCGTTAATTAGTAAGTAGTGTTGGATTAGCCATTAGGATTTGACTTGTCTTATGAGAGGCTTGAGTAGCTTGCATTGCATCATAGCTTCAAATCAAATATCATTATCATCATTAGTAATTTTACATATGTAGTTAGAAATTAGTAATTGCATTCATCCCATTATCCTAATCAATTTCTTTATATTTGTATGTCTCTGCCTCAACCAAAGTAGGATCAACTGGGAGATGTGTTGCATTGGATTCGACAATTGCTGGGCCTTCTATGTGGATTACTTTGGGGTGCCTTTCATTTGGTTGGGGGAATTTGGTTAATCCTGTAAGTTTTTGTTTTGCCATGACTGTATGTCATTGCCTTGCCCAGTGCTTTACTCTTTTTATAATTCTCATATTCATTGATGTTGTGATATCATGCAAACCAATACTTTCTAATGAGTAGTGAAGAGGAGACAGACAGAACATCAGTATTTTTACCAATGATAATTGTTTATTTGGTTTAAAAAAGAAACAAGCATTATATATCTGTAATCTGTGCTAGGTGATATTGGTGAAGATAACAAATATTTAATCTCATTAAAAGTGACTGAGATTTGGCATAAACTAAGTAGCAATGATGGATGTGATGCATAGTAATATACTAATATGCCACTCTTAATACAGAAAGTAGGAAACTCCCTATATATGTAAATTTTATTAAGCATCATCATATGAAATCAACAATTAATGGAGATTATATATTTGTAATCTGTGATAGGGGGTCTTGGTACAGGTAACAAATATTTAGTCTCATTAAAAGCAACTGAGATTTTTCATAAACTAAGTAGCAATGGCGGATATGATGCATATTCATATTCCACTCTCAATACAGAAAGTAGGAAACTCCCTATATCTGTAAACTTTATTTAGCATAATCAACAATTGATGGGGATTGAAATCACCTGATCCCTTTTCCCATCTCCTTGTCTCACTGATGAAAATAATCATGTAGCATGTCAGCAAAAAAGAAAAGAGATAACAATCAAGAGAGAATATTAGTTTTTTTGCTGACATGTTATATATTTTTATTTTTATTGGTGAAAACAAGGAAGAGGACTTGAAAGAAACAGGTAATTTCAGAATCGGGCTGCGGCGCTGCGCAACTCAACTTGCTTTCAGGTTTGTTACATACATACGTGATTCACACGATTCAACAAAGATGATGCGTGATAACCCTAGGAATTAGAAAGAAATACTGCCACATATGTACCCATGAAGAAGAAAGCGCCGCATTTGTCTCTCCCAATTAGAGCCTCCCCCGCTGAGGGTTATTCCATCATCTTGGTAGGATTTCCTCGTTTGTTCTCTCTTGTGTCTTATCCTTCTTCCTCCTCCGGCCGCCATCTTTCCTCCTCCTTCTCTTCGCCACAACCTTCAAATTATTCCTCTATCTTTTTCCTTTCCCTCTTTCATCATTTATCACATCTTTCCCCACCACCTCTTCCCCTTAACCCTCCTTCATATTGCTGCATTATTTACCTCTGTATGACTCTGGTTTGGTGCGGCTGAGCCTCTTGCTTTGTGATTGACCTCACTAACAGCAGCTTCAGCATAGCTAGCTGGCCCAAAAAATAAGGGCAGCAAAGAATAGCATATAAGATGAAAATAAGCCATAGGCTTGGTTTTCACGTCAAACATGCTCGAGGAGGATTTTGGGGTTTCTTGCTTTTGTGTTGTTTTTGTTTGGTTGGATTTGTGAAAAACATGCTATCTATTGTAGAGTTTTAGTTCTTAAACATTGTGGTATTGCTTATTTAGGGTTTAACTTTCCCCTTCTACTTAATTTAAGTGTCATTTGGCCGCCTTAGTGCGTGTTTGGATTAGTGTTTTCATAATTGATTTTGGATAGAATTGGCTGAGTGACAAAATTTATTATAGTAGATGTGAGTTGAAAGCGATATGATTTATGTCTGGATACATTTATGAAAAAAGTGGTTTTGTAAGGTAATATTGTGAAATCCAGTTGTAAAATCTCAAAATTGATTATATTCAATGCATAAGCTATTCTCTTTAGCTTCTAGCAAAATTGATTATGGGACTTAAATCAATTCTCTAAAATGTCTCCCAAACATATATTATGTAATCCAAATTTGATTTTACTCTTGCAGATTGTAGAATTTATTTTGAAGTTCTCTAACAGGGAACCAAACACACACTTAGTGGTGTTAATCTAATCATCCTTGAGAAAAGAAAAAAAAAAAAAAGCAACTGATTTGGGTTAAAAACAAGTCTCATAGCAATCTGTATCACGCTATTGTGATTTCGTGTATAATCGTGCATTCTAACTATAGTTCCACAAACATCTAAGAAACTTTATCTAAGTTATGTCCCCATATTTAACATTGCACTTGTATGCCATCTGCTGTGTGATGTGAAATGAAATAATCTGATTAACACTTTTGCTAAATTTTATGTTTATTCTTTACAAATGTTTTCTCCTCTTATTATTCCAGATTTTTAGTGATATCCTCCGGGATAATATATGGTTATTATTCACTGATATTGAAGATTGATGAGGAAGACTTTGGCGGCCATGGAGCCCTCCTACAAGAAGGGCTTTTTGCATCTATAACGCTTTTCCTGGTAATATTACTCTCTCTGGTGTAGAAACAAGGCTTCTCTATACACAAAAGAAGAAAATTGCTTGATTTACTTTTCCAAAATCTGACATTGCTCTTTGCATCTCTGCAGCTTTCCTGGATTCTAGTTTACAGTTTAGCGCACTTCTGATTAGCTGGGCACTTGAGGCGTGGCTCCTAGTATCTCAGTGACATTTAAAAGATTTTATTTGCCTTCATGTTGCGCCATAGTGCTCAGAAATCAATGAGAAAAATCTGGGCTGAGTTTATGTGCTTTACTAGTATGAAAAATGTTCAGATTTTGTAGACCTTGAACACGTTTGCTTCTGCTTACCATGATGGTAAATAGCTGCTTTAGTTGCTATTTCCCAAATGACACCAATGTAGCAAGTTATGAACTGCAGAAATCAAAAATGTTTGTTGAACTTGAACGGGCAAGTAAAAAGGTGGTTGCTGGGTTGAATTCTCTCATCTTGAAATTTCACTAGGTATAAAAATTGTCTCTATACTTGTTTACATTTTAAGTTTTAAATCTCATAACTAAAATTACATTTAATATGGGTCCGAAGTTTTAACATCTCAATTTCTTGTTCCCATATTAAATGAAATTACACGTAAGCGTGCCACGTTAGTGCCGACGCTCACTTGGCAAGTTTGCCGGAGCCAAAGCGCCGGCAAGAAAGATTCCCGGCTATTTCCCGTAGTTTAGAGACGAATTCCAAAAGATTTTTCAGTGAGGGATAAAATTCAAAACTCGCTCAAAGTTGAGAGACCAAAAAGATATTTAACCTAAAAAAATCAAGGGGCTGATTGGTCACTGCAAAGTGCAAATAGATTTCATATAAGTGATATAACCCAACAAAAAAGTAACAATGTCTGTCGTTTATTGGGCTTCTACGCTTTGAAGTGCTGAGTATTCACACAGTCAGTGTTGAGCTTTGGGCTCTGGGTCGAGTTACATGTTGAATATGATCCAGTTCCTTTGTCCCAAAAAAAAAACAGAAAAAATTTAAGCGGCTGGGAAAAGGAACAATTATTAAAAAAAAACTGCGTTTGCCGGGAGTCGAACCCGGGTCTATTGCTTGGAAGGCAATTATCCTAACCGTTGGACTACAAACGCATCGTTGAGCATTGGTTTCATATTTTCTTTAATATTAATTAATTGTCTCTGGTAAGAAAACTGGCTGAAACAAAAAATCTAATGTCATTTCAAAGTTTCATTTTAGAAAAAAACATATATAACCGGACTTAAGTAGGATATAATTCCAAAAGAATTTCAAATTCTAGTTCCTATTTTATGAAATAATGGTATGTATAAGAAAAATAAAATAAAATAAAGTAGAAAATGAGATGATTTTTAGACCGTTTGGTCAAAGATAAAATGTAAAAAAATGTGAGAGAAAAGAAAATTAGATGTTTGTAGAATAACATAAATACCTCTAATTAAAAACTAAATATGATAATTACTTTTTTAGAAAAATATCATTTTAAAATATTATTAATTTTTTAATATTGTGTATTATTAATATTTTTATAATTATTGTCAAATGCAAAGTGAGAAATATTTTAGTTAAATCACACAAAACACTTTTTGTCCTCAAGTTTTATCTTGACATTAGGTGATAAAAGAGTTTGTGTGAGCCCCACCATAATTTTTCTTTTTCCTCAATGTTTTCGTATGTACCAAAGAGATAAATAACTTTAGAAATTGTGTTTTCTTTGATTCATTTTTTTCTATTATTTTTTTTCTCTTTCAATTAAAAGACGTCTTCGAATTAAAATCAGTTTTACCCTAGTTAGACATTATCAGGGAGTTTGGTGCTTATTTTTTCAGGGAATGTTGAGATTCTCATTGTGCCTAAGTTGAGTGCATCTTCAAATTTCTCCTTTCATTATTCGCCTTTTGGTGCTTGTTGATATTATTCGTAGAGACTCCATTAAAGTAGTTTCTTTGACAGAAGGATAGGAATAAAATTAGAGACAAAAACACAGGCTTAAACCAAGAACTCCTACAACAGCAACATCCCACTATTGTATGCCAAGAACAGCCCTGTTGTATGGCAGCAGTAGCACGAATTTCATGCACCACCACCCACAATTACCCGCTTCTAAGCTGAATGAGATCCTAAGATTCTCCTGCAACCAAAGCTATTTCGAAACACAGAAGAGAAATGCTAGCTGCTATATGCATGCAAAACACAATTCTAGAATGCAGTGAAAGAAAGGAAAATCATGAGAAATCAAATTAGCTCTTATATGGTTTACCGATCATGCACCGCAGCAATTCTTCCTCTCCTTCAGATCCTTCTTGTTCGGAGGAGCATGTAGCATTGCACTAAGGTCCCGTTTGGGAAAACAGCTTAATTAAGCGCTTATTAATAAGCTCTTTAAGATATTTATTATAATGAATTGAAAATAAGTTATATATAAGCATAAGCTCTTTTTCATAAGCTACTCTGAATAGCTTATGAAAATAAGCTCAAAACAGCTTATAGGTAGGTCATAAGCTATTTGCATAAGCTCTCCAAAACACTTGCATAAACACTTATACTGTAAGTTAAGCTCATATAAGCTCTTCCAAACGGGGCCTAAGCACCATTGCTAGTTCGTTCGGAGAAATTTTCGGACCAAGTTACTTTGTTCTGAGAAAAATTTCATTTGTGGAGGAGGGTGGGTAATTATTCTCATTAATTACTTGCTATTATCATCAATAATTATGATAATTACTACAATGTGTTAGAAAGTTGAAGAAATCTTAGGGAGGATCATGGGGAGGGAGAGGGACCCATCGGGTGGTGATGCCATTGCCAGTGTTGAGGTTAAGGTTCACTGGCGGCTCGCCGCCGGATCCAAGGTCAGGGAGGGAGCTAGACTCACTTTGTGAATCTAATTTAGACAATATATCTTGCAAAAAACACAAAATTAATTTCACAACTCGAACTCGAAAAAAATAATCAAAGTTACATTTCAGGAAAAAATTAATTTCACATAATTGTAACAGATTTTCAAAAGGTCTTATTCTAATTCCTTATTTTACGTAATAATTTTTTTATGGAATTTTATGAAATAATCTTACTTTAGTGGTATGTAGAAAAAAAGTAAGAGAAATAAAAATGAAAAGAGAGTAGAAAATTTGATATTTTTTAGGTTGTTTCATTAAAGAGAAACTAAAAAAAGTGGCAGAAAATAAAAACAGATGTTTTAAAATAACATAAATACTATAAATTATAGATTAAATAAGATAATTACACTTTTAAAAATATAATTTCAGAAGTATTATTAACATTTTTTATCATTGTGTATTAATATTATTTACTATTATTTTTATAATTATTGTCAAATGCCAAACAATAGTGTATTTTGGTAAAGTCACACAAAACGCCCATTGTCCTCAAGTTTTCTCTAACATTAGGGGAGAGAATAATTTTTATGGCTCACGCCATAATTAATCATTTCTTTCCATGTTTTCTTATATACTAAAAGAGGAGAAAAAACTTTAGAAATTGTGCTTTTTTATACATTTTTCTCTCTTATTTTTCTTGTCTTTAAAGTAAAATATGTATTCGAAATCAAATCACTCTTACCCTACTTCTATGAGTGAGATTTGGTGGCGTGGTTAGAGATTTATCATAGAGTTTGGTGATTGGGTTTTGTTTTATGAATATTTGGAATATTGAGATTCTTAAGAGTGAGCTTTTAGGCTTTTAGTCATTTTTTAATAACTCCAGACTTGTAAGAATATTGGCTTTACAAGAGTAAATGTATTCTCTAATTCTATCCTGGGCTTGAACCTCGTTTAGAAGCCTATTCCTTCTTTCATCTATGCTCCTATTATGAAAGTAATTAGTAAGCTTCGTTTTTGTATAACTGGGAGATTTCTTTCAAACGTATTTATAGAAAGAGTATGCGGCAGCTAACTTTCTAGCTAAGTTGTGATCTTCTTCATCTTCAAGTTTCTTTATTCATTCTCCCCCTGGTGCTTGCTAATATTATTCGTTAGAACTTTCCTTTTGACTCGTTTCTTTGAGGTTGTAACCTCCATTTCTATCAAATTTTAATTTTTCATTTCGAAATCCAAAACATGAGTTGTATTTAAAAATATTACTTATTAAATAATTAATTTTACTTTATATAAAAACAACTATTTGCCCTCCATATGGCACATGTTATGCATTGTTTTTTCAATGTTTTTTGGTTATACTTGGGCAGTAACAAACAAAAGCAAAATACAGCTTGGGGAAAAACGCGTCATAACATAGCTGCAAATGTGAAGCGTGTGATTTCAAGGAAACGGCAACACAATATATTTGTACTTATTCAATTAAAAAAAAATACTAACGACATTATTTTAAATGATACATATTTATTTTCCCTTAAATAAATTACTATGATGTGTTTGTCTCGATTCTAACAGGATTATGGAGAATACATAGAAGCTAAATAAAATTAGCAAAAAAAATACTTTGTAAATTTCAATCTTATAAAGGTGCAGAGAAGAAAAGATTAGAAGATTTGAGGAAGAAACAAACCAATTAGCGGTTAGAGATTGGTACCTACGAACTGAACATTAGCGTGGTAAACAAAAAACAACCAAATTCTTAACTTGGCTCTGAGCCTTGTTGGATTCTGCTAACAACTCTGAAACCCTCACCCCCAATTTTTCATTTGTGGAGGGTAATTGTTCTTATTAGATCGATTTTTTTTTGTTTTTATCATCGATAATCAACAATAATTACTACAATGTGTTAGAAAGTTGAAATCTTTGGGTGAAAAGGAAGGAGCGAGGATCATGGGTAGGAGGCACCCATCTGGTGGTGATGCCATTACCAGTGTTGAGGTTAAGGTTCATTCACGCCGTGAGGACATCACCGTTCATCATGGACGAGCCTCTGCGCCGGTTCCTCCGCCGCCGGGGCGCCCTTCGTCGGTTCCTCCGCCGCCGGGGCGCCCTTCGCCGGCGGTTCCTGATCGCGACTTCAGCCTCTTCAAGCGGTGGTTCCCGTGGCTGGTTCCGACCATTGTGGTGGCCAACATTGCCGTGTTCCTCGTTACCATGTACGTGAATGATTGCCCTAAGCATTCCCTGCGTGATTCTTGCGTTGTCTCCTTTCTGGGTAGATTCTCCTTTCAGCCTCTCAAGGAGAACCCCCTCTTTGGTCCTTCTTCCTCCACGTGAGTTATTTTCTTTCCATTCCTTCCTCAATCTTCACTCTTCAGCTAAAAGCACAATTTTTTTTTAATTTTTCCTTAAAATGTTAGGTCAATCTAGTCATGGATTCGTGGTTTTTCTTTCTTTTAACATTGCATCTCTGAAATTTCTGTGATGGGTCATCATAGCTTTAATGGATGTGTGGACAATTATACCAATCTTGCTAACGTGTAGGTAGTTGTTTTCTATGGGTTATTGATATGTAATTTTTGTTTGTTCAGACTAGAGAAGATGGGTGCTATGGAAGTTGATAAAGTGGTTCATAGACACCAGGTCTGGCGTCTCTTCTCTTGCATGTGGTTGCACGGTGGGGTCGTCCATGTGCTTGCCAACATGTTGAGTCTTGTTTTTATTGGAATTCGGCTTGAGCAAGAATTTGGATTTGGTATGGTCGTGGTAATTATCCTTGCATTGTTCAAGTTAATTATCCTTGCATTGTCCAAGTGTATCATAAGAATTTTCATGACCATTGAATAATAATTTATATATATTCGAGGATGCTCTTGGGAGAAACTCAAAACAGATTTTAGCAACTAAGCGAATACAAATTTTTGTTTCCTTCGCAGTTTCAGATTGTAATATCTACCTTGCTTGTCTCTTTGCAGTTCGAGTTGGATTTGTATATGTGATATCTGGTTTTGGAGGGAGTTTGTTGTCTGCTCTATTCATACAATCAGGCATCTCTGTTGGTGCTTCTGGTGCACTATTTGGCTTACTAGGAGGGATGCTATCAGAGCTATTAATAAATTGGACAATATATGCCAATAAGGTGAATGAACCAATTAATGTGTTAAATTTGATGGCGCTTCCTATGAAATAATCCATTCTGTCTTTGTGCCGCAGCCATTTTATTTATTGTGTTCTATTTTTTGCGTTGTTTTGCAGTTCGCCGCGTTGTTGACTCTTACGTTCATTGTTGTGATCAATTTAGCTGTTGGAGTCCTTCCACATGTGGACAATTTTGCACATATTGGAGGATTTGTCTCTGGCTTTCTTCTTGGGTTTGTCTTTCTGATTCGTCCACAGTTCAAATGGATTAGCCAAAGATATTCTAGTACTGGACATGCTGCACCTTCTGTGAAACATAAGCACAAACCTTATCAGTATGTACTGTGGATCATCTCTTTCACGTTACTGACTGCTGGGTAAGTTCTTTTTCAATTCTTTCTTTCTTGAATATTACATTTTATTTTGTTAGCGGATCTGATTGCTTTGATATGTATGAGGGTATTTACACAAGATTAGGACTTCCAGACTTGTTTTGCGAACACTCTGTTTTTTTAAGATTAAAGAAATTTGTTGGGAAACGGTTGTTATTCTAGCTTCTATTTGAGTGTCGTCTGCTCAGGGTTTTGCATGGGGGTTCTTTGTCAGATATGCATATTGGATGGTTCTCTTTCTGATTTTGTTTTTCCTGCTTTTCTCTATTTTAGTTGGTTTCTGATCCTCCTTGCTCTGTGCTCTGTCTTAATTATATCTAGCCATGGGTGGGGATCCACTTACATTAAGAATAAGAGTAAGTAACTGAGTAACTCTGACTGGAGCTACTCCGCCTAATAATTTTTGCATGGAACATGAGAATAGTTGCTTTTGACTATATAATTAAATGAATGATCAACATTATATTTAAGTGAAACAATTGAAGCGAGAAAACCGTGACTATCCATGTGATAGGAACTATATTTACTGTTGAATTAAAAGGAACATTCCAGAGAGCAGAGCTCTAGTTAGAAAGGAAAAATGCCGCAAATAAAGAAATCAGAAAGGAAGAAGTGAACTCTGAAAAGGAAAAACTTGTCTTCACTGGCAGAAGTCATCCACAACTATCCCAATAATTCTCTTCCTCCAACACCTCAGTTCATTGCCTCATATTCATGTCTCCCTGCACTCCATTATCCAGCTACCACGTGTCAGGTTTGTGAGGGTTTACAATGACAGATTTCTCTCCACTAATAACAAACATCCTCCACTATTTTTCACATCATTTTCTGTCCTACCTTTCCTTTTATCCCTTCTGTGGTATACTCTCATTCAGCCCATCACCATACATGGTTGTAAGGCCAAGATTAATTGCTTTTATTAGAACGGTTCGCTTTAGATATGTCTCCTATAAAGAACTCTTTTTGGAGTGGGGGAATGAGACCCATGTCCCTCAACTTCAGCAGGACTTGAGCTCCTAAGAAGTCTATTAAACTTGCAGTGTGTCTTGAGATAATTTCTTTGGTAGTTATTTTGATATATTGCTTCCGTTTCTCATCAACGGCGAGATTTACCTAGTCCATAGGACATGATATATTGATTAAATGTTATGGCGTCTGAAATACTATTTAATTCCATATGATTTTTATTTTATTTTTCATTTTATCTCTGTATTGGTGCTTTGTCGCCAAATCTGAAAGTTGAATAATTTTGACAGATTGATTACTGGGCTGGTTTTGCTCCTTCGAGGTGTTAACATGAATGATCGCTGCTCATGGTGTCATTATTTAAGTTGTGTGCCTACCTCAAAATGGAGCTGCAAAAATCAAAATATTTACTGTGAGGTGAGTGCTCATTTCTTGATTACTTTCCATCCACCCAGCTTCCTAGAGCTGTAAGTTGTTGGAGTTAATTTTGAGACTAGGTGCAAGGAAAATATATGATTTTACCACCAAATCTGTTGACGATTTAATACCTGTCAATTTCAAATGTTTGAGGAGATTGTTGTACAATGTTCTTTATCTAAATTGGCTTTGATACTAAAATTCTCTGCTGTAATGCTGCAGACATCACAAATAGGAAACCAACTCAACATAACATGCTTGAGCAATGGGAAAAGTGACATTTTCCCTCTGCCTAGCTCTTCTGAGGCTCAACAACTATGTTCTCGACTTTGCAGTTGATAGACACGCATGAAACACTTCGTGATGTGATGCCATTCAACAACTTGTGCATATGATTCATTCTTGGTAGTGCGTAGAAATTCTTTCTTCTGGATTGGTGATAGTTGATATGTCCGCCATTTGTGAGCATATTCTTGTCAGCTCTATTTCCATCACTTAGTTATGAATTACTGTGTTCCATTATTCTTTTGTAACTGGAGAGGGGAGGAATGGAATTTGTATTTGGTTTAAAAAGAAAAGTAAATCTTAAAGATAGTAAATGCTGTCAAATGGATTGATCTAAAAAGTAAAAACAAGTGCATGCTTTAGATTATGAGCTTACAGGTAAAAATTCTTTTTAAGAAACCGTCTCGCCCGAAAAAAATTATGTTTTGTTAGTCATCCAAAATCTTTCTGTGTAAGCCTTTGATATGTGCTGCATTATGATGTTTCTATCTACACTTCATCTCCTCTAAATGCTATGGCATCGGGTTATACGAATGACTTATAGTATATCTGGTTTCATGATGAGATAGTGCAGAATTACTTCTGGTTAGAATCTAAAAGTCTTAGCTTCAGAGAAAATGTGTCTTAGTGCAAATAGGAAAATCAAACACACTTATACTGTAGTGCCTAGTTTCCTGGTCAGAGTTAGAATCCACTAACCAATGTAGTTTCAGACTCCTTGTAAAGTCCACTGTCAATTATGTAAATGATATAGACAAATAAAGCTCAACTAGATACTGCTGAGTTAAAAAATTTATAGCACCAAGTTGATTATAAATCACCTTCATTTCTTTCCCTGCTTATAATGTCAATTGGAAATTAGGTGCATATAAAGACTTGTTTAAACTGATCATTGCTGCCAGTAAAGCATGGTCCTTAAATTGAAGGTTTGAGAGAATTCCCAGTGTCAAATAAGTTGGGAAGAGGTGTTACAACTTTGAAAGGATTGCATGGAATTCTTGTTAGCTTAGCAGACATGGGATGTATAAAATGTAACCGATTTTAGGTCATTAAAAATAGATTATTCAAGGTTAGGGGTAGGTAATGACATGTCTCATAGAGTTGGCAGAAATCTATCCGGTCGATTGCTTTCCGATAAGAATTCTCTCATGCCACATGACATTGTTTTGCGAACTTTGGTGTTTATCTCCTCATTAATATTCAGAGGGTTCCTTTCATGTGATACATTTGAAGAGAGACTACAGATAATTTTTACAACGTCATGTGATGTTTTAACATAAGGAGATCCTAATTCCAAGCTCTTGGTAACTGTAGCATATGATTTCTTATTCTTGCAATGTGGGTAGGGGTTATAACTGAAATGCTTGGCTTCATATTTATAAAATTTCAACATCGGCAATGTCATGTGAAGTTTTTCCATGAGAAGATCATGACCCGGAGTACTGTGGTTTGGTTTATAGGCATAGGCACAGTCATCCAAAGAACCTTGAGAAACCTTAAATTTGATGTCTTTTTTATTGTTACTTTTAGCTTTTAAGAATAAATGGTTGCATTGTCCCTGATTGATGCCTTGATAGGATAAAGTGGTATAATTATGTTTAACCATCTTGGTGGAACAAAGTTAACATATCAGTAGTTTTCAACACTCTTGTCTACTAACATAATCCCTATTAGTGACAGAATCATACTGGGCACTTTACTTTTTTTGGTATACCTAATGAAAGTGTTGCCTAACTTTTGACGGTTGAGTGAATTCATCACTTCCTTGCTAATAGGGTGGGTGGTTAATGCTTTTCAAGTTTTCATTGTTTCCCCAATCACCTCCTCAAATACTTTCCCACCTTTTTCTTCCATTTTCTAGATTCTGTGGCCCCATTGTGTATTTTATCACAAGTAGTTATATTTTACATATGATGCTGAGGTTATTGGCACTTCTAATACCCGAGTATGGTAGTTAGGAATGTGGAAAAGACTATAAAGTTGGAAGTTGCTTGTTCCATAATCTTAGGAACCCCCCCCCCCCCCCCCCAAAAAAAAAAAGAGAGAAACAGAGAAAAGGGTAAGACAACATGAAACTGTGATTCTAAGGCATGTGAACATGAAACATGATAGCGAAGATGTCCTGAAAAATTAATGTTATCTGTTAATTGGTGGTCATGCCGATTCCTTGGCTCATTGATGTAGAAAATGGTCCAACGTTGAATGCAGGGCAAGGCTTATGATGAGATGAGTGCATCACTACATCAACTCCACGGCATCATCATAGTTCTCATGATACATTTTCAACCTTTCTTGCTTACTTTTTCAAAACAAAACTGTGGCAAAATCGGCATGGCAATCGCCTAGTCCATTTACTATGGACAGTGTCATCTATTTGTCTCTCTATGTTACTGTCATGTAGGCACAAATTGTCTCATCTTAAAAGGATCCGAGTTTGAACCACTTCTGGTATTTACGCATGAAGATCAATTCATAGTTATCATATTGTTGAATGAGAATTGCCATGGCACCAGCATCATTAGCTGATCTTTTCTGTTGTGCTACATAGGGCGAAGGATATTCATAACGAACAAGACTTTTGTGCTGGGGAAGTCAGAAAAGGATCTAAAAGTGAAAATTAACTTTTATAGGTAACTAAGGCTTTTAATAATATACTTGTATCTCTCGAGCTACCGCCGTGATATTCTACTGGTTAAGAAGACGAACTCACTTTAAAACTCAATATGGATATATGCTTAAAGGATTGAAAAATTGTGTACATCTTGAGTTACCGCCGGTGATAAATCGGCTGAGCGGAGAATTTCACCTTAAGCCCAATAAACAACATGTTTAAGGGCTTGGAGAGCTGTGTGTCTCCCAGGTTGCCGCCCGTGATAACCATACCATAGAGAGTCACTTAATTAACTAGTGGAAGTCCAGGAGTCCGGGAGTCACTATTACCAACAATAAATAGGTCGCTCGTAACCGCCAAGGAAATTTAGTTAATCATTAACATACTTAATATGCAATTAACCACATAACAATAACAAACAATTAGGCAACCCAAGTGACCACAAAAGGACTTGTAGGACCAACACATGTTGGCTCACTTGGTAAGGACGAACCACTTCTCCTCAAAGGTCGTGTGTTTGAGTCCCGCTGCCGATGTGAGAGCGGTGTTGGTGGGCGATCTGTAAGTACATTTGTAAGCGGTTGAAGATCCCGAAGGCCTGCCATAGCCTGTGACGGTGACTGGAGCCGAACTCACTCAAACTTTTTGTAAAAAAAAAAAAAAAGGACGAACAAAGCACTAATTTTGGGTTTGTGCTTGGTAATCTAACCCCGAGCTTGGAACCTCGGTAGTTTAGGAATAACAAGACTTATCCAATTATATTAAAAGTGTAATAACTAATGTATATGAAAAAAAAGTTTTATTTATACATCCAATAAAAGATTCATCACCGTATAAAAGAAATATAGTTTTCCTCTTGTAAATTAAGAAAAAAATAAAAGAAATATAAACAAAAGGGAATAATGCACTTTAGTAAACCAATTTTTACTCATTCATCTTAAAAAATTTAGGGTTATGAAAACCTTTTCAAACATAAACATACCCTGCAATCACTATGCACACTTGTCCATTTAAAATTTGTTGTGGATACAGTGGTCAATGATTCAAACATGATAATACTGTCCTGTAGGAATTGGTTACTTGAAGTTCAGAGAATAAAATAATGAATGGTTTTGTCCACTTAACTGCGAATGCTGTCCCCTCTTTACTGAAACTGCTTCTCAACATTTGATTCCCTCAACAGTCTCTCAGGTACATAGTAGCCAAAACAAGCCCATAATGTCGTGTTCTACTAAAATCTCTTTTTACTTTCCAACAAGGCCCTTCCATTATCTTGGTGAATATTTCAGAAAATGAAATCTTATCTTTTGTCTTTAATACGGGTTGCAAAATTCACTCAACTAGAAACTAAAAAAATTGGTTCGTTGGGTGTGAGATTGATTGACGTCAACGGCCAATCCATCCTCTGTCTTTGATTGTTTGAGTTTGAGTGAAGTGGTATCATTATTGACGAACAAAACAAGTTGCATTCATGTCATGGCCTTATGGTTATGGTTGTTGTTTATTCTTCATTTTTTTAATAAAAGGGCACATGGAAGCAACATCATTGATAAGGATTGAAATGGATAAACTTAGAAACTCAATTTTCTCCACATGCCGTTGGATAATGGTTGTTGTCTATTCTTCCTCTCACCACACACCACATGCAATCTTTAGACTTGGCCTTATAAGCCAAAATTACTCATCAATGCATCTCTTTGTCACAAATGAGAATGTGCTATACACGACTAGTGCATTCAGATATGCAACAACACCATTGCATTTGTGTTTGGAAATATGATAGATTTTTAGGTTTAGAGGAAAATTAATATTAGGAAAAGCTATTGGAGTAATGTGATTTTAAAAATTTTATTGGTTGATTTGTTGGGTTTGAATTACTTGACATAATGTGTTTCGTACTCCAAACAACATATTTGGGTCAGGTTGACCCATCTCAAATAAGTTTTGCCTGCTAAGCTAAGAGGTAAGAGAGAACTATAATTTTTTTAATAAAACTCTTCCTAATATCTTATAATCTTTTAGATAAGGAAGATAATGAACACGTTCATAAATAAAGGGTCACCGACAACCATTGAAGTATGCTCATTTTCTTATCTCGGCTTGATTATAAACTAATTTAAATGTCAGAAGTCACTTTTATGCATAATCTCTGTTGAATCAACCAACACAACCTGAAGATCAAGTTAGATTGTTGAGCAGAAAAATAAATATTAAAAATAAATTCAAACATGCTATAAAAAATTAACAGAGGATTTGATTATGGGACTTCTGGATCAACTTAATTTGTTAATCTAAGAAGTCTTCATGATTGCTTGCTATTGACTCAGAACAAGATGCTTATACCGGGAGTGGAGATTTGTTGACTAACTTTATTGAAAGTATTTAAACATTTTATTGTAGTTAAAGAGAATGCAACTAATTACAAATCTAGCCACAATAGATTTGCTTTAATTCAAAAGGGGAAACTCCTTGTGGTTGTGGAATGCATTTAGTCATGAATGAACTGATAAATCAAAGCATGGTCCATGGTTCCAAAAATCACGCCTCAATAGGTGGCACCAAATTCCCCTGTTCTCAAGATTTTGCTCCGTCTTAGAATTATGGTGGTAAGTGGTTGTGGAAAGCAAAAAAGAGAGTCACTAAACTTGAAAAATACTCTCTTGAAAAAGTGAAACAAATTAAAGTCAGCAAATGAGACTGGTCAGGTACCATGTAATCCCTAATAAGCCGCCGTATCAGTAGTCACTCCTTCTCATTAATCAACTTTAGCTCCTTTACTTTTTTATGATATTTAGTTGACATGTGTTTAGAAACCATTTAAATACAATGTGAACTAACCTTCATTTCATTATGTTAACGGAAAGATCTAAGAAGATTAGGACAATCGGTATGTTGAACCCTTCTAACCTACCTAGTGGTGTATTCAGTGTGTTTTGTTTTACAATGAAGGTTACATGGATATATATTGGATTAGGGTTTCCTTATGCCGAGTTCTTCCTTGGTGTGCATCTAGTCTCTGCATCATCTCAACCGAGATTGGCGGAATCTCATTAGTTAATTCCCTGTTTGGAATCCTTTTAAACAGATCATGGCCACGAGCGAGACTTGTGGCAGATAGTTCGAGATTGTACGACTAAGGTAATAAACCTTGGACGATACACATTCTATAAGAAGAATTTTAGTAACTTTTTTGTCATAAGGTACGTGCTGATTTCTATTTGCACTGTTGTCAACGGATATTCAAACATAGTTAGTCGCCAATTGAGCTAATAGATATTCAAACTTAGTCTTAATCAACCTATCAATGCAACTTTACATGAATATCCAATTTAATTTAATTTAATTTTAGATATAAACCTTATGCAGGAGAATAGTAAAACTTCCAATGGTATGCTCATTAGGTTCTAATTCTAAACAATTACAAACAACATCTATGCAACTAATTAACCCAATCTTCTCATGCTGATCAATGGTTATTGTTGAAGTCCCACATTGGCTAGAGATATGGCCAATCAAGAGTTTATAAGGGTATGGTATACTTCAACTCTTAAGCTAGCTTTTGTGGTTGAGTTAGGCCTTCCAATTTTCTAATAGTTATTGAACTATGCTATGCAGTTTTGCCTAGTTCCATTTTATATACAAAAAGTTTTGTTGTCATGCATCTACTTCCATGTGGGAAGGAATCAGAGACACGAGATAAAACAGTTCTTCCTCCTCGATTATAACATGGTTAGCTTAGCTAGCAAGTCACCCAAGTAAAGTAAACCTATTTAGTCTAGAAGTATAGTAAAATGCTTTGAGAAACATTCCAAAAGCATATTTATTTGCTAAGGCAAGCAATTCCCATCGTACCTAGTTAATACGGAATCATCATTTTTTTAATTAGTAATAATGAAATCGTATAGCTAGGGACATTAAATTAAGTAAAATATGAAATGGAATTATTGACAAATGGTACAGAACAAAAAGAATGGGACAACACAATAAGATTTTCAAGTTATGAGGTCAACGAATGGTCTAGGTAATTTGTTCCGTTGTTTAGGACAATTTTGAGTAAACTGTAGTAGAATATTGCGTTAAGCAATGGCAAATGATTAATCCAAAGAGTAAAAGTTAGAATTCATATTAAGTCTAACTTTACTTAAAAAATTAGCTCCGAATTTAGTCATATTTTTAGTGTACGTCAAACTTTAACAAGGTCTTTTTGTTCTTTAGATTTTGCAACAGAAGTTTAGGCTTTTATTACGGGGTTGAGCACATGGGCATGCTTAATAATCACAGCAACGGGGTAGCACTGCACTGCACAATGATGTTTCATGAAGCACTTTGGTCCTGCATGGACCAAATCCACAGGCTGCCAATTTGATCTGGAACCTAACAAAATTAATTGAACTTGAAATATTAGAGTTTAACACAAGCTGCTAAGCTAAGTTAAGCTAACTGACTATATTATAAAACACATGTTAAAGTTAGCTGTTATAAACATGTTCTAAAAAAAATTACATAAAAAGGTAAAATATAGTAATTATATATCATTATATTCAATTTTTCTTCTCTTACTTTTCAGTTTATCCAAATGAGTGGAAAGAGAAGTTCATTACTCTTTTCTACCATTAATTATATATATCATACCATGTTTTTTTTAGGTTTTTCACTCCTATGCTGAGATAAAGCATTCATGTTTGTTTTTACTTTTTACTCATATAAACTATATGCTTAATACGTAATAGCACTTTTTGGTCCCCTAGTCTTAACTATGGTGATTTTAGTCTTCTAATAATTTTTTGAGAGGAATTAGTCCATCAACATTTTAATTGTTACAAATAAGTACTCGTATCATTGTATTTTACTTTTTTGAAACGAAATGTGTCTATTAAGAAGAAAAGTAAGACACCAATGTCATTACATCATGATGGACTAAATGCAGAATCCCCCATTAGAAACCTCATTCACCCGACCATAGAACCTATAGAGAAGGAAATTTTGGCAACTTATTAGCAGTAAAGTTTCCAAATCGACAAACAAAAGAAAAAATAGCGGAATCAAAACGAGAAGGTAAAAAATATGATATAATTATAATTCAACACCAAGTATATTTTCCCTACTTTACAGCAATACAATATATATTGAAAAACGCTACACCTGCATCATGATTCATGGGCCTGGAATTTCGTTATCGCCTATAGAATGCAATTGACACCAACTCATTCAATTTGCTCGTTTTGCTGAGACTCCAAAATTTCCCTCCTTTTCATGCGACATAAGTACATATATTTTTAGAAAAATGAGAATGTTCCAAAAGAAGGAATCAAATGATGTATAACCAATGAATATATATAGAAGATAGATAGAAATTAAACAGGAAACGGTCATCATCAATCATCTTTAATTTGTTATTATTGGGGCATCCAATGTTACTTACTAATTACTTTCCGATTTATTTATTCAATGTTTAAAAAAAAGAAAAATTTTGCGTCCTTTATTAGACATAGTGGCTACCAATGAGAAGTTAGTTTAGCGGTAAATAAATGAGATCCTTACAAGTGTTATTACGACTAAATTCAAATCGTGAAAAAATTATTTATTATAAGTGTTATAGTTTCCTGAACAAAAATACATCTGAAAAGACCAAGAATGATGCATATGCCTTGCCAACTTAAGTCAAAAACTAATTTCATGCCATAATAGTTTTCTTCAAAAGAAATTAAAAGGCTAAGAAGCCATAGAACAGCCAGAAAGTAGTTGTTTATGGTACATGTTTAATTTCTGGGTTTGAGTTAAATCTTCATTAAAAGAACTACATGATTAAAAATATATGAAAGAGCATAGTAGATAGCAGTTAACTGGTGTTGCTATATATAATATAAAATTAACTATCCAATTAAGTTTTAAAAATACATCTAGGAGAACTAGGTTATGATTGAAATTTAAGGAAAGTCTTCTATCCTGAAAATTAAAAAGAAGCAAGTCACGAAACAATTGGTAAAATTCAAGAAATGCAATGAAGGCTTCGAAAGGAATTCAAATACGATTGAGTTCAAAGTTAAAGATGATTAATTTTCAGAAATTGAATTTGAGAGAAAAAAAACAAGGTGGGTGTAATCATCACAAGGAGAAAGTTCAAAGTTGTTACATCACATCAATATTTTTCAAGAAAAAAAGAAGAAATATTTACTCCACCAATGTCAATGCCTGACATCCTCTTCATTTGTCACTGTTGCTACCCAGCCTCAACCATAAGCAATGTTTCCATCTTCCAAGGGTAAACGAGTTTGCCGCAACAGGTCAACCCGTCAACCCACCAAAAGGTGGCGAGAGTGTTGGGTTTTGAAACCCACCAACCGATTTTGACCTGCACCACATAACCCACCAAGAAAGTGAGTTGATGGCGGGGTAGAGCGGGTTGGCCCGCAAGGTTTAAATTATTTTATTTAATAATATTAACATTTTTTTAATTTTTCCCCATTTTAAGCTATTTCAAACAGTTTTACCTTCCCCATTTTGGGCGGCCAAACCTGCTAACATGCCATATTTTGAGTGTATTAATCCGCAATTCATACTTTTCGTTGTTTTATTTTTTGGCGGGTCAACTTGTCAACCCGTCCTAAAACAAGACAAGTTCATTATCGAACTAATTATTGGAATGCAATATATATTTAAAATTCTATTAAATATGGTGGAAGAACCAGATGACTAGAAGAAATACTAGAAGAATGACTCGTGCCCGACCGGGGCGAGCGATCATTAGATAAGATCAAAGTGCTCCCCAACGTATCTATGACCCAAATCTTCAAATTCAACAACGCATATTCTATTGTATCAACCTATCCCAGTGTAATTCCTGTTGAAGCATATACTTGGGGGTACAAGGCGACTATTTCAAAACAGACTCTCCATTCATTAGATAGAGAAGACCACCAAGATTTTGTGATCTGCTGCCGAACTTATTCCAATTCTATGATTACTTTTTGAATGGTGAGGTATTCTCAATACACCGAAGCTTTTTCCTTAATTGAATCTTCATTTGGTCAATGTTATTGTAATAAAAATACCATTTGTAGTTCTAAAAACTCCATATTATTTATTTATTTATTTCAAAAAACTCATAAATGAATATGTACGGAATAGAGATATTCGAACCACCCACCGTGCTCACTGTTAAAATTAGGTCTGCTTGCCTGGGGCTAGATCGTGGTACCAATCCATAACGATCAAAGTCAAATCGCGATCCTATTGCCCATTACTCAAGGGTAAACATAGCAATACGAAGAGCAAATCATTCATCGTATATCAGCCTACCGCAAGGACAATTGACCAGAGGATCCAAGGGTCAATCACGAAGCATGCTACACTTAAGAACGCGAGTGACGTTGACATATCTTTAAACCCTTCCACCTTGGTCTCCAAAAGGAATCACCTGAGAGTCATGAGGTATGCACACACTCCTTACCCTTTCTCCTAACTTCCTCTTGTAACTTGAACGTCATAATGTCTTCGCAAGTTTTCCCGGCGAAAAATCTCATACTCACGAATGAGCATAAACCACGTCAAATAAGTATACTCAAAGGAGGAGCAATGTCAGTCCACCTTATTTACCATTGTTCCTGATGTTAACACCTCATTTAGGGTGATTGATTGGATTGCTCAATCAAAGTTCTCAGTTAATTAATCCAGTAACTTTTATTTTCCACACTATTTAATCTAGTCCGTTTGATTGGTGTGGTTTTCCTTTTTTTTTACACTTGGAACATATATTTCGCAGCAAATTTTCCCTTGATATTGTTATTTGGAAGAGCTATGTTTTTTTTTTAACTGAGCAAAATGCATTAAGTAATAACGTTAGGCAAAAGGGCCCGTATATTATCCTAAACTGAGGAAACAAGCTCTGGATGAATTTTCTCAATCCAACCACGAGAAAAATAAAGTTTGGCTAAACTACTACCACAGAGTTACCAGTTCCGCGAACAAAAAATTAATCAATAAAATCAAAAGAAAAAGCTAAATCACGACAAACCCGAATAATAGTAGATAAGTAGGGCTTTCCCTCGAAAAACTCATCCAAGCCTTATACAAAAGCATGCAACCTATCTCAAAGCAAACCCCACAGAAACAAAGATTAGAAGCCATGGATAGAGACCAACGAAAGCACATGACCTCTACAATCATAAGGGATAGGACCTCGGCAGAAGCTAACGTTGCTGAAGCAAGGACCTCACTGCAATCATCAAAAGAATGAGGCCAAAACCAGCTAAGCCTAACCCAATAACAGAAACATCGAAATTGACCTTCACCGCTTCACAAGAAGGTCGAGCCGAAGCTAAATGTTATTTGGAAAAGCAATGTTATTATGTATTTTTTTTTTTGACATAATGTGTTCTAATTCCTAAAAATAAAAACTGTGGAAATAACAAAAAGATGTAACATAATTAAATTTTGTATGCATCTAATTCAAAGTTTAACTCTTAGATGATACGTATGAAAAATCATTTATTTAAATATGGTTATTTACTTAATATGATTTATGAACTTCAACAATTTAATTTTATAACTATCACTTGTAGTATGTCCGGCCCACTTACAGTTAGAGGGTATTGACCGGTGCGATGATTAAGGCGAGTTGAGGACCCACCACCGTTTAATTAAAAAATAGCATCAGGCAGGCTATATCATTTTTGAAGTAACTATATTATTATTTCAAAATATTTTAATCTCCGTCATCCATCTTTGTCGTTGACGATTGGTTTATGTCATAAATAAATTATATCATTGTGGGTTCACCTTCACCTTCACCTACTCTACTCTACTCTACTCTAATCACACCCGCACATCACGCTTATTAAACTCATTCTTATTTTTATTGTTAATTCATAATCATAAATATTATTATTCCATTTATTTCAGCTCCAATATGAATAAACGCAACGCATCCAACTAATATTAACACAAGGAACTGTCTATCGTTGAAAATTTTGACGCACACCCCATTACTGAGATGGACAAAGGAATTTCCCACAAGATATATTTGTCCTTTTCACATTCTCTGTCTCTCCTGTTTTCATTTTTTCTTTTCCCATTTCTTCAGTTTTCTATTTATTTATTAGTTACGCGTTCATTTTAGATCATGTCCCATTGTCCCTTACTACTTTCACATGAAAAACAGTATTTTAAAAAGGTAAGAGGGGCAATGGATGCCAAAGAGGAAAATATCATCATACAAATCAAAGGACACTCATATTAATATTATCACTCGCAGTCCGCAGACGCAGTTTAGGACCGTACGTGCTAGAATATTACGTGTTTATATTAACATTGTTAAAATTAATTACGGTAAGAGTGATTTAAAAGTAAAATTAATTTTACTTATAAAGAATAAAGAATGTTAAGGTGAATAAGTGGATTTACTTGAAATGATAAGATATGAATGCATGAATTAGATAAAATATTAAAGTGACACCTATCGTAGATAAAATATTAGAGGAGCTATGAATGTATAAGAAAAAACATATAGAAACACCGGAAATAAATCTAATTTTTTACCAAGTTCAATGATATAGTATAATCACATGCTAAAACAAATTAATAAAAAGAAGTCCTTAAAGTGATTTTAAGTGTGAATTAATTATTTTCCTTTGTTTGTTATGGTGGATGGAGCCCACAATGAATCGAAATGCAATTGGAAAGTGTTATCCACTGCCTGGAAAATGCAGTGAGTAGTCAGTACTGAGAACTACTAATAGGAATGCAAAGAAAAATAATTCAGGTTTCTTACATTTTTTGGGTCATTTAATCCTCACCCAAAATTCAACCAAGAAAAATCCTCACCCAAGAAAAAAGTAGCATTAAATTAAATAAAATGAAAATGAGAATTCCAATTTCCAAATGTTGCCCCTGCATTGCAGACTATAACTAGAGCCTTCTCCATAAGTACTCCCCCATCCCCCACTCACTGCCCACTCACCCTCATTGCCAAATCTCTCTCTCTCTCTTTTCCACATTTGTCCTGTTTCCTAATTTTCTTCTTTAATTTGTCGTCAAAAAAAGAAGAAAATGGCAGTGTTCATGGTCAGGGTTCTCTGCCTCTACTTGGCTTCACTTATGGCCTTAATGTGGATGATTGAGGCTAGAATCCCAGGGGTTTACACTGGTGGTGCTTGGCAAGATGCTCATGCTACCTTCTATGGAGGTTCTGATGCTTCAGGCACCATGGGTATGTAATAAATAATAATGTTGCTAATTTTCAATTCATATACATAAAATGTGATGAAAAATTGTTAATTTCAGGGGGAGCTTGTGGGTATGGGAACCTGTACAGCCAGGGTTACGGAGTTAACACGGCGGCGCTGAGCACGGCGCTTTTCAACAGTGGCCTGAGCTGCGGTGCTTGCTTTGAGCTCAAGTGCGCCAACGACAAACAGTGGTGTCACTCCGGAAGCCCTTCCATCTTCATCACCGCCACTAACTTCTGCCCTCCCAACTACGCTCAACCCAGTGACAATGGTGGCTGGTGCAACCCTCCTCGCCCACATTTCGACCTCGCCATGCCCATGTTCCTCAAGATCGCCGAGTACCGCGCCGGCATCGTCCCCGTCGCCTATCGCCGGTACCACCTTCATTTCACTCTTTTTCCTAATTCTTAGATAGTTTTTTCTTATTATAAATAATATATTTCATTCGGGCGTGAATCACTCGTAACTGTGTGCAAGGTGTGTGAATGGAGTTAGTTATGCTGGAAGGGGTTGTTTTGCTTTGTGGGTCCCCTCTCCCAATATGATATTGATTTGATGGTAATGACTAATGAGTGTTTGGTTTGGTTGTGTATTTACGCAGGGTGCCATGCCGGAAGCCCGGTGGGA
The DNA here is from genome assembly GCA_030819835.1 of Acmispon strigosus. Taxonomy (NCBI): domain Eukaryota; kingdom Viridiplantae; phylum Streptophyta; class Magnoliopsida; order Fabales; family Fabaceae; genus Acmispon; species Acmispon strigosus. Next base: position 64,707,908 of record JAUAMA010000004.1, read on the forward strand.
TCAGGTTCACGATTAACGGATTCCGTTACTTCAACCTGGTGCTGATCAGCAACGTCGCGGGTGCAGGGGATATCGTGCGGACCTACGTGAAGGGCTCTCGAACCGGTTGGATGCCGATGAGCCGGAACTGGGGTCAGAACTGGCAGTCAAACGCCGTTTTGGTGGGCCAGGCCTTGTCGTTCCGTGTCACCGGCAGCGACCGCCGCACTTCCACCTCCTGGAACATCGCTCCGGCAAATTGGAAGTTCGGTCAAACTTTCACCGGGAAGAATTTCCGGGTCTAATCACTCACTCAACCGGTCACCAGTTTCTATGGAGTAATATATAAATATTAAATGAAAAGCACAACACGCCATTTTGTCATGGTTTCCCACCAATTAGTATCTATTTGCGGTTTTCTATTAATTTTTACTACCTCCTTCTGGCGCTCATTTTCGTAGCAGAAGCTGCTTTTTTGACTGGATGTTTTGGAGACTGTGATGGTGTGCAGAGAGAAAGGTTAAAAAAATAGAGGGATTGGGTGAACGAGTGAGTGACAGCTTCTTGTGACAAGTTTGTTGACTTTTGTTTCTCATTGCATTATATTGATTATTATAAAACTAGGGTTCGTGCGTGAGTGAGTGAGGTTGTGTATTTCGATCTAGAGTGTATTGTTACCGGGAGGAGGAGGGGAAGAACAACAACAACAAAAAGAGCATAGAAAATGCTGAAGCGGCTAGCAAAAGTGGTAGCCCGCGGCTAATTAGTGTTTATTTTATTCAACTGATGTTGTTATAGTTATACTTAATTAATGTATCCAGTGTGTTGTAGTTAACTACTTATTAACTTTCATAAACTCAAGTGGTTCTTTACATTTATGCTCTTCACCCTTTTATAATGTTTGTTGTAAGAACTATATGTGCAGTTGGTGCATGATTGTGCACAACTAAATGGCAATGCCCAAAATTAAAACCCCAACTGCACTGCAGCTAATAATAAAGTTGAATCCTACTTCATTTATTCCTCGCTTACTACATTGCCGCCCCCCAATCGAACTATGGGGGACTCCCCTCCTCATAGGAGCTTTGTTATTCAGTTCAGTTGAATTCTTTCCACTCTTTAGTAACGGTTTCCTATCCCGTAAATTTGTTTAACCTCCTATGTCCTTCTATCAGAAGATTAGGAATTCCAGAGTTTGTGATAGACAATGGGACTCTCTATTCACTAACAATAACTTCTGATTTCTACTCGAAAGGCTTCACATCCCCAAAACACCCTAAGGCAAACAGACAGGCTGAGGCAGCCAACCAAGTTATCTTTAAAGAAGAGGCTGACAGTTATTGCCACAAACTATTAGACCACAGGATCACTTCCCATTCCAATCCTGGGGGCATTTCAAGTTAATTTAATGGAGTCGGCGGCATCAATATACGGGTCAGGATCAACAAACCCTGCAGGAGAGTCCAAAACTTCAACCACGCCAACAATGGGAACTCAATCTTAAAAGATTTGGATTTGTTTGACAAAAAAAATGCCCATATTTGAGAAGAAGCTGCAAAGCAAAAGGCCACCCTCCCGATATAATTCCCAACTACTACACACTACAAATAATAATTGAAATAACTTAGTTGAATCCTACTTCATTTATTCCACGTTTACTCAGGTAGAACCATATTTCTCTGACATTGCAGCCCACCAATAGAAACAGCTTAGTTTACATTTCAGCATCCCTCACCATGAGAAACACCATAAGACAAACAGTGGCAGAGGCAGCCAACCAAGACGAAAGACAATTCATGACAAGGAAAAATTGCCCTGGGAAGGACCACACTGTGTCCTTAATGCAAGTATGCAACAAAAAAATGGGCATATGACTAAAATCACTTCTCTAATACTACATTTTAAAACTCTGCTCCATCACTGGTTTGAGGGTTGGAATTTCTTTGCAGATGCCACCAATCTGCATGTCCACAACCCAAATCTTTGCACAAGGCAACTCCACCTAGACTCAAAAATAAAATTTTATTGTGTTCTGATGCAAAAACAGACCCAATTACCCAACAAAAAATGGAAAACAGTTGACATCAACAAACTAAAAATATAATCCGATAAAAAAATGTATAATCTGATATCAGTATTATACGCAACAGTCATTCAATAACTGACTATTGGTATCTTAATTTTGAACCAAATCCAATTATGTTACAACAAGAGGCTTAAATTTAAGTTCAGCATAACAGTCCCAATTCGGAACACCCAAAGGCAGCCTCAAGTTTTCTTTCGTTTTAATTTCCATTGCTTGAGTAAATGTGCAATACCCTCCTTCAACGAAGCCTTCCTTCCTTTGTCAAAATTCCAGAGTTCCGGAATAGGATATCTACCACTAGGGTTGTACTCATTCATTTCCTTCAGAGCAGTAATCACTGCTTCAAATACCTCATCACTGAACTCATCCTTTAAAGTCCTGATTCTTTCGTCGTCTTCATCTAAAATTTCCTGAATAATATAACCAACATGTCAGCTCATGCTCCATTCTGGGAACATGAGGGAAAGAAACATGCCAAATAAGTGCTAAGACAACACTAACACCTTTATCAACCAATTTAATTTCTAAACAATACCCCTAGAACACACCATGCTTTGTAACTATTATGAAATGATGCATTATATTTTTCAAGTAGTATTACTTAACATGGATAATGAGGTGTTTAGGTAATTTCTGCAATAAAAAAGACCACATGAACAGTTCCTATTAATAAAAAAGATAACTTCCATTTCAACGTGTTATTCTGGAAGTCAATTTACCTTGGAATTTCCTTCTTTATCTGTCAAAACTTTGAATGGATGCCAGCTTGGATCTCTAAGATACTCCTCCCACTGTGAGCAAAACAGCACTGCTTTCGTATCCGCTTCATCAGCAGAAAATTTTCTCCTAGCATCCTTTACAAATGGCTTACCATCAAGCTCCCCCATTCTTTTCACAAAAATATAAGCCCGAGCTGTCGTCGTCTCCCTTATCCGCTGTGAACAAGAAATCAGATAACTTAAATATAATAGAAACAACCGAAATCATGGCAGCAACAGTAACACAGCAACAAACTAATTGAACTTTTAGAGCTTATTTTGCTAGAAGTTTAAGCACTAGATCCATTATGAGGAAAAGTATAAAATAATATGGCAAATTAACTAAAAGTAAAAAATGAAAATGTGGTCTTATAGACCTGGCCTATTTCTACCAAATTTCACCTAAAATATTAAAGCTTGTGGATTAAAATCATCTCCTTTGTACTTACGATTCTAATATAGGAGAACCAAGCAACCACAAAATTCAGAGAACAGGATAACATCATAATACAAATGAAAAACTGCAATTCCTCTTTTACAGAAACTAGAGTTAAAACACATAATGTATTGTATGTGCACTGGAATATATATAAACCGATCAATATAAATTATTGCATCAAATAACCTATGTCAGTACCCTAAATATGATTCCAACTTCATGATTAGGAACTTGGCACTCAGCTAAAAGTAAACAACCTTATGCCGGCTTAAATTTATAAGGTATTTTGTACAAAAAAGCATTCAATCATGGTTAAGAAAAAGATTAGTTAGAGAAGAACTTCACCACCCAAAGTTGATTTTCAGACCATTGGATGAGTTGAAAGCCTAAACAAACAATAAAATCATAGAGATTAACATTAATATGTAGAAAAAGATTGCATACATTTATTAATTCCTTCCGAGCATCTTGCAACTCATCATTGGTTTTAAGCTCCTTGACAACAAGTGCTTGTTGATATTCTTCCATTGATTGCAATTCCTCCTCCTTATCCTGAAGTTCCATTTTAATTGCATCCAATTTTTTCTTCTCCTCCACATCATCCTCCCCCATGTGTTTCATTACCTGAACAGCTCCTCTCAATTGTTCAATTTCCAATTCCAATGTTTGTTTAGCATCGAGTTCTCTTTGTAGTTCATGAATTTTTTTATGCAGTTTCTCCTTTTCTTTCTGCAATATCCAACCACAACAACTAGTCAAATTGTCAAAACAATAATGGTTAACTGGTTAACTACTGTACACAGTAAAATGGAGTCCGTGCCTTCTGTTCTTCAGCCAAATGCATCATCTTCTCGTCAGCCTTTCTTTGCTCCATTATTGCCTTTTCATTCTGCACGGAAAATACGAAGTACAAAGTTTATCAGTATGAAGTTATTAAGATAATAGAGGATTGTGTTAGGAATTCAACACAAATATTGGCTTATGCATAAATATAAACAGTCAAGCTAAAGTACATTTTTCTTTTCAAGCTCTAGTTTCTTTCGCTCATTTATATTTTGTGCTAGACGCTTCTGCAGTCCCTTCTCACAGTAATCAAGTTCTTTCCTCCGAGCTTCTAGCTCCAATCTGGCTTTTTCATGATCCTTCAGAATCTTTTCCATATAATCACGGTCACTCTGCTGCAACTTTTTTATTTCTAATGGGACAAGACAAAATGCTGAGTAAGCTACCATGAAAGATTAAACCATCACATCAACTACACCGATTTACACAAAGTAAAACAGATCCCGGTCAGTAATCATATCAACCAGAACGTTTCACTTTCAACTCAGTGAAACACACGGTAAGGTAGTTGATGTGAAAAAAAATGAACAAATGAATGAAAGAAAACTAATATGAACTAGAACAGTTCAGTTTAAGTTTTAACATACCATTATTATAAAACTCAGTCATCTCCTCTTTTTGATCCATCACTTTGTTCAGGGATACATTGATCTCATCACATTTGCTCCTTACGTGTTCCAATTCCTTAGTCTTCGTTTTCAAGGTATCAACCAAACCGGAGACAAGCTTCGATGTTTTGCTCTTGTCTTCTGCTTCTTTTCCAGAAACAGTTTTCAAATCCCCAATTTTACGAAGGTGATCACCAATTACACTCTTCTGATGGTAGTCATCATCGCGTGCGACCCAACCATAAAGCTTATCCCCTCGCTGTCTTGTAATGTAGTAATCTCTCTTACCACAGCGCTCTGCTTCAAAACTCCTTTCAAAGTTCATCGCATTGATGAAACCATCCATCTCTCTATTGAACTCAACAATGGCAAACCCTGTATGCCCATTGCGGTTCCATAGTGGATTTACTTTCAAGGGATGAAATCCTTTCAGTGTAAACTCATCCCTTAGCTTGCTGCCACTTTCTCCAACATACCTTCCATTTTTAAATTCAGTAGGAACGTTGGCAACAATTCCCATCCAAGGCCAGACAAATAATTGGTCTTTATCAACAGGTTCTGGTCTAGGCTTCGCAGGCTCTGGTGTAAGCTTGCCAGGTTCTGGTGTAGGCTTCACAGGTTCTGGTCTAGACTTCACATAAATATACTTTTCAATGTACAATTCAAGAGCAGAGTGTTTCGCCATATCTTTTACGCCCCGTGATCCTCTGGAAAATCGATTGGCATGCTTCAAGAGCTCCCTTAAAGGGTAATCCTGCTTGTCCATGCAGAACGGACAACAATATGTTGAACCAGAGATCTTCAATTTATAGTAATCACTCTTCAAGTCCTTGTAGTATCTGCGCTCGTAGTACTCAAAGTCAGACTCACGCGTATATTCTGATTTACGGGACATCTGCAAATGAAAATTGTAAGAGGAGGTCGATCATCAAACACAACTATGACAAGAGCTAGATAGTGAGACTAAACCAGATAACTAGAAGCCATCGAAAAACAAATATTGAATCTAATGCAGAATAAACTTTATTACCAATTACCACAGCAGAAACTGAATTGAAAGAGTGAAGCAAAGTGCTTCTTATTCATAGTTGTCATTAACTAGTAACAGAGCATAACAGGAAATAAAACTGAGCAACTAAGTGAATACAACTGATTTTAATTAAAGCAAGTAATAAAAATAAAAAGAAGATGATTATCATGCTGAATGATATTCCTAATTTGTTTATCATCAATGGTTTCCCCTTTTATGCGCATGTAGCCCACACACAAGGAAATTAATTTACAGTGTACTTCACAATAAACTAAAAGTCACTGCAAGATGAGAATTGTAAATAACTCCGATTGATGAGACACCTGCAGATGAAAATGGTAAGAATAATATAAGGTCGATCATCAAATGCAAACAGTGACAAGAGCTAGATACTGAATCAAAGGCAAATGAACTGGAAGCCATGAAAAAAATTATTGAATCTGATACAGAACAAACTTTAATCTACTGTAGCAGAAACTGAATAGAGTAAATTAAGCGAAGCTTTTCTCACTACCTAGTAACAGAGAAAAAAAAACTGAATACAAATAATTTTAATTAAAGCAAGTAATTAAAACAAGAATAAGATGGTGAGTGATATTCCTAGTTTGTTTATCATCAATGATTTTTCCTTTTACGTTCAGGTAGCCGATGCACACAAGGAAATAAAGAAAAATAGTAAGGTACAAAGTGTTACCTTGTTGTGGAAGTGTCTGATGATGCTTTGAGCGAGTGTTGACGTGAATGAAAGCAGAAGAGAAGCAGAAGAGGTGAAACCCTAAGAAGTTTCGGGAACGAAAATGAGGGATTCCGAGAGAAGAGTGGTGGAGAACGGTGAATCCGTCAAGAAATGGACAAGGGAAGACGAAACGTCGTCACCGCGATTGGCTGAGGAGGCTTAACCACCACCACCAGCATTGGAGTTTTAGGGTTTCAAAATGAGAGTGAGGATTTTGGCGGTTACAATTTCGCAGAGGAGCAAGGAAGAAGAAATCCTCTCTCTCCGTCTCGGAAGCGTGCCAGTGCGCGTAATGCTTGCTCTGTTGTTGCCAACATTCCATATCAGTGTAACGTCCTCTCATAACCCTGATATTAAAAACATTGTCCTTTTCTGAAAACAATTGAGTAGTAACAATAATATATAAGGAATAATAATTCTTTCACGGCTTTTTTTTGCCATTCCATTTTTATGATATATGAAGAAAATATAGAGAAATTAGTGATATTATAGGTGATTTAATAAGAATTGTAAAAAAAGATAGAAAAAAAATAGAGTAAAAATATGATGGAAGAGAAAAAAAAAGTGTAAATAAATCATTACTTTAATATTAAGTATTGTGCAATATATTTTTCTAGTAATAAATGGCATTTATTGAAAAAATTACTTTAGGAATCTTAAAAAAGAACTCGATGAAATTGACATAAAAATAACAATATAAATTTTCTGCAAATATTATATTATAAACTATACAACTCCCTCCTCTATTATACTATTTTCTGCAAATATTATATTATTTATATTATAAACTATACAATTCCCTCCTCTATTATCCTACACTTTTTGAGTTATTTTTACCAAAATATAAATAACTTTACAACATCTATAAAATATTAATTATTATTATTTTATGTTTATCCTTATATTTAATACTCAACATTCAAAGAATTTTTGTATTTTCCAAAATTTTGCTTGATTTTCGAGACCAATATCATCTATACATAGTGGAAATAATTTGAGAAAATTATTAAAAAAATTATAAACTTGTTACTACTAATTAACTTTAACTATTTTTTTACTCTTTGAGAATCACGTAAAAGTAACTTATAATAACGATTATATTTTATGAAAACTAGTCTAGAAGGGAAAGTAGCTGACCTCATTAACTTGGTTTTCATACTTTGAATGTAGGGGTGCGAGTTTTTTTTTAAATAATGTAAAAAAAAAATTGTCCAATTAAGATACATTGAAAAATATTTGTTAAAATGAAATAGTTTGTGGAATCATCCTTATTTAAGGCGTGTTTAAACTAGGCAAAAATAGGAGTATTCAAATAAGCCTTAGTTTAGGCGTGTTCCAGAAGAGACAAAAGAGTGAGAATCAGAATCAGTATCTACACTGTGTGTGAAGGGAAACGATGGGATGTGGGGAGCATAAACGTGACCAGAACACGCCGAAAGCATAGACGGTGTAGATTGAGTCCGGAAGTCAAAACCATCAAATCCTCCATGAGACGAAGGTTGGTAGTACGTGGTATTAGGCTGAAGGTCGTAGAAACTGGAGCTACCACTTGGCTGATGGCAACTGGAGGACCTGCCCTGCTGTTGGAAGCTGCTACCCCTGGCATGCTGCTCAGCATGGGTATCCCCAGTGAAGGGATACTGATATGGCACATATGCCTCGGTGTTCTCCCCCTGACCATCTGGATAACAATACTCCCCGTACCTTGGCTGCATAGAAGTCTCAAAAGTCACATTGTGGGCAACGACAGTCTTCCGCTTACGCGCAATGCCAACACCTTCCTATTCCCTCTAGAATACACCATGCTTAGTAACTATTATGAAATGATGCATTATATTTTTCAAGTACTATTACTTAACACGGATAATGAGGTGTTCAGGTAATTTCTGCAATAAAAATGACCACACGAACAGTTCCTATTAGTAAAAAAAGATAACTTCCATTTCAACATTCTGGAAGTCAATTTACCTTGGAATTTCCTTCTTTATCTGTTAAAAACTTTAAAATGGGTACCAGCTTGGATCTCCAAGATAAGCCTCCCACTGTGAGCAAAACAGCAACACTTTCTCATTCGCTTCATCACCAGAAAAATTTCTCTTAGCATCTTTTACAAATGGCTTACCATCAAGCTCCCCCATTATTTTCACAAAAATATAAGTTGGAGCTGTCGTTGTCTTCCTTATCCACTGTGAACAAGGAAATCAGATTACTTAAATAAAATATAAACAACGAAATCATGGCAGCAACAAAATTGAACTTTTAGAGCTCAATTTGCTAGAAGTTTAAGCAACAGAACCATTACGAGGAACAAGTAGTGATATGGCAAATTAACTAAAAAGGTAAAAATTGAAAATCTGATCTTTTATAGACCTGACCTAATTCTACCAAATTTTACCTAAAATGTCAAACCTTATGGATTAAAATCATCACCATTGCACTAACAATTCTATAGCAAATATAGGAGAACCACGCAACCACAAGATAATACACAACTGCAATCCCTCGTTTATAGAAACAAGAGTTAAATCGCAGAATGTATCATATCCGTATGGGCACTGGAATACATATAAACCGATCAATATAAATTATTGCATCAAATAACCTATGTCAGTACCCTAAATATGATTCCAACTTCATGATTTGAAACTTGGCACTCTGCTAAAAGTAAACAACCTTATGCCTGCTTAAATTTATAAGGTATTTTGTACAAAAAAGCATTCAATCATGGTTAAGAAAAAGATTAGTTAGAGAAGACCTTCACCACCCAAAGTTGATTTTCAGACCATTGGATGAGTTGAAACTTGAAAGCCTAAACAAACAATAAAATCATAGAGATTCACATTAATATGTAGAAAAAGATTGCATACATTTATTAATTCCTTCCGAGCATCTTGCAATTCATCATTGGTTTTAAGCTCCTTGACAACAAGTGCTTGTTGATATTCTTCCATTGATTCCAATTCCTCCTCCTTATCCTGAAGTTCCATTTTAATTGCATGCAATTTTTTCTTCTCCTCCACATCATCCTCCCCCATGTGTTTCATTACCTGAACAGCTCCTCTCAATCGTTCAATCTCCAATTCCAATGTTTGTTTGGCATCGAGTTCTCTTTGTAGTTCATGAATTTTTTTATGCAGTTTCTCCTTTTGTTTCTGCAATATCCAACCACAACAACTAGTCAAATTGTCAAAACAATAATGGTTAACTGATTAACTACTGTACACAGAGTAAAATGGAGTCCGTGCCTTCTGTTCTTCAGCCAAATGCATCATCTTCTCGTCAGTCTTTCTTTGCTCCATTATTGCCTTTTCATTCTGCACGTAAAACACGAAGAACAAAGTTTATCAGTATGAAGTTATTAAAATAAGAGAGGACTGTGTTAGGAATTCAACACAAAATACTGGCTTATCCATAAATTTAAACAGTCAAGATAAAGTAATTTTTCTTCTCAAGATCAAGTATCTTTCGCTCATTTATATTTTGTGCTTGACGCTTTTGCAGTCCCTTCTCACATAAATCAAGTTCTTTCTTCCTAGCTTCGAGCTCCAACTTTTTCATGATCCTTCTGAATTTTTTCTATATGATCACGGTCACTCCGCTGCATCTTTTTTATTTCTAATGGAACAAGACAAAATGCTGAGTAAGCTACCATGAAAGATTAAACCACCACAGCAACTACACCAATTCACACAAAGTAAAACAGATCTCAGACAGTAATCATATCAACCAGACCATTTCACTTTCAACTCAGTGAGACAAATGGTAAGGTTTTGATATGAAAAAAAAAAGAATGAACAAATGAATGAAAGAAAACTAATATGAACTATAACAGTTCAGTTTAAGTTTTAACATACCATTAAGATAAAACTCAGTCATCTCCTCTTTCTGATCATCACTCTTTTCAGGGATACATTGATCTCATCACATTTTCTCCTTGCGTGTCCCAATTCACAATTCGTCTTTTTCAAGGTATCAACCAAACTGGAGACAAGCTTTGATGTTTTCCTCTTGTCTTCTGCTTCTTTTCCAGAAACAGTTTTCAAATATCCCATTCCACGAAGGCGAGAACCAATTGCACCCTTCATCATCGCGTGCCACCCAACCATATAGTTTATCCCCTCGCTGTCTAGTAATGTAGTAATCTCTCTTACCACAGCGCTCTGCTTCAAAACTCCTTTCAAAGTTCATCGCATTGATGAAGCCATCCATCTCTCTATTGAACTTGAACTCAAGGGATGAAATCCTTTCAGTGTAAACTCATCTCTTAGCTTGCTGGCACTTTCTCCATCATATCTTCCATTTTTTAATTCAGTAGCAATGTTGGCAACAATTCCCACCGAAGCCAAACAAATAATTGGTCTTTATCAACAGGTTCTGGTCTAGGCTTCACATCAAGATATTTTTCAATGTCCAACTAAAGAGCAGAGTGTTTCGCAATATCTTTTAATTAAAGCAAGTAATAAAAATAAAAAGAAGATAATTATCAATTATCATGCTGAATGATATTCCTAGTTTGTCTATCATCAATTATTTTCCCTTATATGTGCATGTAGCTGAAACATAAGGAAATGAAGAAAAATAATCTATAGTGTATTTCACAATAAACTAAAAGTCATTGTAAGATGAGAATTGTATATAATTGATGTGACACCTGCAAATGGAAACTGCAAGATGAGGTCGATCATGAAATGCAAGTAGTGACAAGAGCTATATAGTGAATGAAAGGCAAAGGTATAACAGAGGCAACAGCGTTACCTTGTGGTGGAAGAATAGTGTTTGACGATGAGTGTTGACGCCGAAGATTAGAGGAGAAAAAATAAGTGATCATGCAGTTTCGGAAACGAAAACGAGCGATTCCGAGAGGAGAGTGGTGGACAACGGTCAATTCGTCAACAAATAGACAATAGAAGACGAAACGAACCTTGATCCCTTGGAGAATTAGGGTTTCAACTTTCAAAATTAGGGAGAGAAGAGAGAGAGATTTGGTGGTTCAGAGTTTGTTGCATTTCGTAGAGGAGGTGCGCGTAATGCACTCTTGTACTGAGCTGGGTTGTTGTCAACCTTCCATGACAAATGTTTTTTTAGGAATTAATCCTTATATCTTCAGAGGCAGAACTTCAATAAAATATTCGAGGGGTGGTTTAATTGCACTTTTGCTTCTTCTTTTTTTATTCATCTGAAATTATTTATTTTTGGACCTTCCTCTCCTTAACTCATATGTCTTCCGCTTTTATTACTTGAAGTATTATTCAGAGACCCTCTTTTAGGTTTGATTATGTGTGATTTTGGTTCCCTTTATTTATTTATTTTTAAAATTATGTAAATTTAGTGTCTCTCAAATTTTATATGTATAAATTATTAAATCTTCATTTTCTTGTCAAATTTGTTAGGGTTTATAATGAATAATCAAATTTTAAAAGTTAAAAATAAAACATTAGTGAATATTTGTTGGATTTTGAAAGATATGAGATTAAGGTTTAAAGGGATAGAAAATTGGATTTTTTATTGAAATTTAATATTTTGACTTGTGAGTTTTGATGAGAATAACGTCTATAATAATTTAATTTGTGAAGATTTTTCTTTAAAAATAAGAACTTAAGAGTTTTAAGTAGAATAATTATTATGTACTAAAAAAAATAGAATAATAATGATAGTGGTACTTGATTTGTAAAAATACAATTAAACCTAATATTTTAGATACATAATCTAAATATGAAATATTATTTATATGTTTAAATTTTAAAATGCAATATGAACATAAAATTCACAGTGAGGAGTTATTTGTCTTTTATGAGCTTCTTCTAAAAGGTTAAGTGGACATATTAACGTGAATCATAAACACGGTTAATAGTTGAAATTAGGGGTATTCATAATCAATTCAATCCAATAAAAATTGAAATCCAATTAAACTGAAAACTGAGCGGATCCAAAATCGAGAAAACTGAAATTTTTTGTCGAATTGGATTGGATCGGATTTCGGATTTATTTTTCAAAACCGAACCAATCCAATCTAAACTGAATGTTCGCAAATATATATAATTTTATTTGTACGTATATCATATCTATCGTTCATACTTACATATTTACGTCCTTATATGTTTATATAATTATTATACGACACGTACTTATTTATGAAGATATATTTGAGTAAAAAGAGTTTCAAGTAATAATTTGAAAAATATTCATCTAAGTAAACATATATTTAAAAAATATGTCATCTACTATGCAAGATTAACTTTTTTTTCTTCTTATTTTAGAGGTATTGAGTTAAGAATGGTTAATGTGGTAATTTGTTTGAGTTTATTCCAAACTCTCATCGTTTAGGCTTGTAATGTGACGTTATATGATTCAAATTAATTTATATTTCTTCGTTGATTTTCATAATTACAATGTCTTTAATAAACCGAAATTCAATCCAATTCATACTGATAAAAATTGGGTCGGACTGGTTTGGATCTAAAAAATGAAAAAATCGATTGAATGATGAAGTGACAAAACCGAAGTAATTAGATCAGATAATTTTTCCTCTCAAAACCGAAACAATCCAAACCGCGAACATCCCGGCTGAAACCTTGAAGTTGGTTGGGCTGCTCAACATGTAGTAAAAAGTTAAGATAATACTAATATGTATCATTAATAATATATTAGTAGTAGTATATATAATGTGTTAATATTAATTTTGAAAAATGTTTGTGGGAGCCATGACTCACCCCAAGGTAGACAAAGGTCTACCACTGCCCATGGGGTTGCTTTCCTTCTAGAGGGAGAGAGCATCTAATCTAATCAACCTCCTTACACATTGAATCAACGAACCCATAAGCCCACATATACCCATCTTTGTTGCTCGTGAGAATGGGTGCTGGAGGTGGTTGGGGTTTAAAAGGAGGTTGTGGTTTTTGCAATGGTGACGGTTAGAGCAAGTAAAGGTGTTGAAGAAGAAGGAGGAGGATGCGGTTGGGTATTGTCTCCGTCTTTTGCTCATGTCCTGGTTCCTTGAGCATGGAGGTTCTTGAATCCGGGTTTGTTGGACTGAATGACCTTCAAAAATCTTTAATTTAGGGTTTTTATTGTAGTGTTGGGTTTAATTTGATTATGGTCAATTTTGCGTTAATTAGTGTTAAGTAAGTCAAATTTGAGGTGGAAATTAAAGAAAAATGAAATATGTGTCAGATTCATTAAACACGTGCTCTGCCGCATATGACCGATGATTCCACTTGGCAAATTCACTAGAAAACAAGTGAGATATTTCTTAAAATGAAAGGACGTTATCTAAACTTTATTCTGATAAGGAACTGAAATCAAATTGTTCATAATTGAACTAAAATTATTTAACTCTTTTATTTTATTATTTAAAAAGGACTAGTGGTGTCAGAAAAGCTTTGCATTTTTTTATTTTGATAGTGAAAAGCCTTCGGAAAATAAAATAAATTGTGATAAGTTCACACCTTACACTATATTATAATTTATTTTCACTCATCTTTATTTTATATCTCTACCATTTTTATGAGATTACCTATTAAACTACTTTTTTTTTTTTTTTCCTCTTTTCTCTCTAAAGAAGAAGAGGTGAAGGAGTGTGAGAATTTCATTTTCCAAATAAAACCGCGCACCTTCATATATTACCCTGGTTTATAAGAGTGTTCTTCTGTTGAGAAGAAATCATAACCGTCTTCCCCCAACTGAAACGAAGAAGCAATAACTCAGGCATCACATCACACAAACATAATATGTAGATACCACATTACACTAAACAGATCGAAAGAGAGAGACACAAGAACAATGTCTGGTGTGTGGGTTTTTGACAAGAACGGAGTGGCGAGGCTGATAACGAACCCAACAAGGGAATCCTTCGAGCAGAAACACCCGCCGCCAACAACCCTTCAACCAGGCACAGCCACCGCACCCGGCGCAAGACCGAGGGTTCTGGTCTTCCTCCCCAGCAACCAGGTGATCCGTTCCTACTCGGAACTCGAGCACCGACTCGGCCAACTCGGATGGACTCGCTACCCTAACTCGCTCCGCCCTGACCTCATCCAGTTCCACCGCTCACACTCCTCCTCACACCTCATCTCCCTCCCCAAAAACTTCGCCAGCTTCAAGCACTTCCACCTTTACGACATCGTCGTTAAAAATCCTTCCTTCTTTCAAGTTCGTGACCCCAATTACCCTAATTAGTAGTAGCTATAACCCTGCCATGCGCGCATTTTCATTTCTTTTTAGTTTTTAGAAATCAATCAGTATGTAATTGAGAAACAAGAAACCATCATGTTTCTTTCAAGTATCTCTTCTGAATCTTTGGTCGCTTGGAGGTAAGATTAGTATTTATTTAGTTAAATTTTTTCTCATTTTTCGTTTTTCTAAACATTAATAATATGTAAAAATTAAGAAAAATAAATTATTTGTAATTTTAAAAAATTGATATAAATAGAGAAAGAATGAGTGTTTGGTGTTTGACTATATCCTATCTCTAACAATATTTTTGTTAACTAAATAATCTCAAGGGACTTGAGATAAATAGTAAGAAAAAATTTATAAATATATAATTAAGCATACATTTTGAAATATTTTTTTTTCCTCTTTATTTTTTTTAGTCACATCATATAAAATATAACATTTATTACTAATTTTTATTTTTATTTTTATTTTATCTTTTTAATAGTCTACCCCTTAGATGTCTCTGTCTTTATTCATATTTATTTAGTTCCTAGAATAAGAAAAAGATGAAGTGATTTATTTTTCTAGGTTCAGTTTAAAAAATGATGAAAAAGAAATTGTAACATATATGCAAGCAAACATGGTATATGAGTGTACTGTCCCTGACCCATATGGAAGACCAACTAGCTAGTTGAAAACGAACTAGTGGCGCGGTTGCAAATAATTGAAGAATGGAGTCTCATAGTGAAAGTGTGGTGAAAGGATTGTTATGCCACGCCATGCCTATATATCCTTTCCTTTTTTGACTATGCATGGACGGTGGTGAAACTGGCCACTCATGAGTTGGAAAAAGATATGTTGCTGTGTTAGTGTACCTTTGTACTATACTACTATATTATATGTTTGTACACAAAGTCATCATTCTGGGTCTATAAAGGCTACACAAAGTCATCAGTGATGACTCTAATGTCATCGAGACCTAGCTAAGGTTTCTGCCTCACTCAGAACGAGAGTATCAAGAACCAAAGAAAGAGAGGGTATATCGTTCACTTGAATTAAGTTTTCTTTTGTCGTGAATTTAGTGATTTAATTTAATAATTTATGTAATGATCAGAAGCATAGAAGTGTCATATGGCTGGTCAAAGAGAATCGGCTGAAAAAGTAAAATACATGTACAGTGGTCCTGTTTTTATAATAAAGGTTGATAACTTTTGTGGGTATGATGGATGGTCCATTGGGATGAGAAGGTTTTGGGGAATGACAGAGATTTGCAACGACAGGATACGAAACCAGAGAAAGTGAAGTGAATCACACCTCCTGATTAGACATGACGAGTGGCACATGGCACTACCAGTGAGACGTCGTACCAGCTCTTCCTCACCTTCATGGTCAATTTTGAAAAACAAAATGATAAGCAGAAACTAGAAACAAACCCATTTATGTGCGTAGCTCGTGAGATTTGAACTTGTGTTTCGTTCTTACACAGGTGCTTAATTTATTTATTATTAGAATAATTACATTATTAGTGGTTTAAACGTTCAGTTGTGTTAAATTATTTGGGCTAATTAAATACAATAATATTTTTAAATATATATAATGAACATTGCACACAAAATATACATTTTAACCTTTAATACTCAAGAAAATCAAATAGCGTATGTTTAGTATATAAAAGAAAAGTGATAGAAAAGAAAATGAGTAGAAAGAAAGATAAAAAAAAAAAAAAAGATGATTTTTAATTTGTTTAATAGGAGAAAAGGGTGCAAAGAAAAGTAAGAGAAGAGAAAAATATATGTAAGTAAAATGATATGAATATAAAAGTAATTACTAGTTAAATATAAAAAATAAGTTTTTATCAAAATGTATAATTTAAGAAACATAATTACAAATATTTTTATTATGTACTATTAATATTTATTGATATTTTTCCTATTTTTATTTATATTATAAAATATAAATAAGGGGGTATTTTGGTAAATTACACACAATACATCCATCCATCACATTTTACCTTGTGGCTAAACTGACATCTTCATTAAACGTAAAGCCCGAGAACACATGTATCTTATCGGTGGACGAACATCAAACTTAAAAGGAAGTGACATGAGCATTCTTTTAGAGGGGCCGCATGACATGATGATTAGGCAATCTGTGAAATTTGAATACAAAAATATTAACAACCAAACCAATCGGAATATGAGGCCCCTATAGAGAGCTTAACGATGGCTTGAGAATCAGACGTCAAGAGCCTCGAGGTGAAAAATGACTCGTAGCTTGCCACTAACCAAGTGAATGGGGGGTACCAAGTTAAGAACGCCCATCTCGCAATATTTGAACAAGGTAATATAGATAATTGAGGAATTCGAAGTAGTGAAAATAGAGTAAATCCCCAAGGAGAAGAATGGTCGGGCAAATTTGCTCTCAAAGTTAGATAGTACCAAGCAGTCGGGTTATCCCAAGCCAGTATTCTAGAAAGTGTTAACCAAGTAGACTATCAATGCGATGATAGTGTTTGTAGTAAGAACCACATGAAGCTCGTGGATGTCTCCAATCTTGGAATTCCTCACAGATGATGAATACGCTAAATCATGTTCGGGTAGAAAGTTGATTCAAGATGCAATTTACAATGCCATATTGAGGGGAAAATTGTACCAATGGGGACTCACGAATCCGCTGTTGCGATACCTAATAGACGATTATGCTGCTGTTGTGAAATACATGAGGGTAGTTGTTCCAGTTATGTTGGTGGAAGGTCACTTACCGTGCATTTGAATATGGTACTATTGGCCAACACTTAAAATCTGACTGCATGACACATGTAAAAAAATGTAACAAGTATCAACAATTTGCAAACCTTCACATGCCACCTCCAGAGTTGTTGAAATCACTATTCACGCCTTAACTTTCTACATGTGGGGAGTTGACATCCTCGACCCTTTTCCACCAGCAAATGCTCGAGTCAAGTTCCTATCTATAGTTGTGGATTACTTCACCAAATGGGTGGAAGTCCAACCCCCGGCTACAATCACCACTAGCAAGGTCAAGCATTTTTACTAGAAAAATATAGTCTACCGCCTTGGCACACCAAGGGTTTTAAACGATACTCAATTCTTCGGTCAATGAATTCTTTGAAAAGTGAGAGATAAAGCAAATTTTCACATATGTGGAACATCCCCGATCAAATTGACAAACTGAGTCAACAAATAAAGTGATTCTAGCAGGAGTTAAGAAAAAACTAAATGAGCTAAAAGCATGTTAGGTGGAACAACTTCTAATGGTCACTATTCATACCATATGACTTCACACTCAAGTATACAAGAAACACTTACTCCCGCGTAGTTGCACGAATACCTAACTAGTATATACTATAAAATTGATCCGTAAGATGGAATCAACCAAGTACAAGTTTGTCAATTTCTTAGCAAGTGCCAAGTAGCAACCAAAACAAGAGTGTACGGCTTGAGTATAATAAATAATATTAAAGGACCCAAAACTGATTAATAAAATACTATTCCAAATTTAAATATTCCTCATTCTCCCGTGTGGGGCTGGGTCCTCGACTTTGGGGAACAAGATTTGCCGTCTCTTCCGCTGTGTTTTGTGACTTTGCGGTGAGTTTAAGTAGAGACTAGAGAAAGAAACGAAAGGAGTGTTATTATTATTAGAGTGATGGTGTATTTGACAAAAGAAATAAAAATAGAGTGACGGTGTATTTTACAATGTTTGCATGAGTTTTTTCTTTTCATATTCATTTATCATGCCTAAAAACTACTCTCTTCTTTAATAATTAATTGACTTTGAAATTGATCTTATAACATGTTTCCAAACCTGCTTTGGTCTGCCAGCTAACAGAAGAGTTAGCGAAATTATAGTTGGATTCACCCACTTATCATGTTCTTTGCTGAACAGAGAAAAAAATGAAGAGGGGAGAAATAACTTTATTATTTTACCAATTAATCCTTTATACAATACAATTATACAAATGAAAAGATAATTATAAATTTAATAAATATAATAAATTCTAAAAAATGAACAATTTTAAAAAATATTATAAATTAAAATTAAATATCCAAGACAAAATTACAATTAATTTCATATTAAGCGCAATAATATATACCATTTTAAACAAAAAGTAACATATTTTTCTTTCCATTTTCTATAGTAGGAGAGATTACCCATCATTTATTGCTCTTCACTCTTTCTTTTATTTCTTTTGTAACAAATAGTCTAAATCTACTTCTACTCATATTTCTCTCTTCTATGTTCTCAACTAAACAGTGTTACTGTAAATACATCACAAGTAACAGAGGGAGTATTCATCGAAAAAGAAACAGAGGGAGTAAGTTGAATCCATAACTACTAAGATATTAAATAAAATCGGATCATAAATATAAATATGTCAGTCCTTTTCTTGTACTAAGCCTTTCATAGTAAACTATTAGTATTGTTTGTAGTATTAGCATCAATATCATACATACTCCAAAACAATTTCCACTGGTCTTTATTTTTTTAATAATGTAAAGAAAAATGGTGAATCTCAGTCCATGTTTTCCTCTGTAACCAGAGGATCATTTTCATTTTCACAAGAAAGAAAGCATGAAAAATAGAAAAGATAATCAGCTTTCAATAGTACTTCGCATGTCTGAAGTTTAATGTGAAAGGCACATATGGCAAGTGGCAACGATGTATTACAAAATAGATTAAGCAACCGCACCACCCCAATATAGAATAGAACAAAAATGATCTAACCAGAGCAATCTGTAAAAGTACCAGCCTCCCCAGCTAGTTTTGATTGTTACAAGCACTTTACAGAACTCAGAATATGTGCAAATATAACTTTGAGGACATTAGCAATCTCACTCAGAAACGCCAAGAGAGAAGCTTGGTCCTGAATATATTAGCTGAATACTATGTAGTATGTACAACAGTACAAGGTCTATTTACCTACATTGATGCCTGAGTTCATGGACAAGATTACCAGCAAAAACTGCATGATGCATTCCATAGTCAGGTCACAGATCTTTCAACTTTGTTAAGTTCGAACGGTTGTATAGAGAGGGGACGCAGAGGGCCGGGGATAAGATGACAGAGTCCTCACACGGCTAACATCATCAGCACTTTTTCTACGCATTCGCAGCCCGTTAACAGAAGCATTTTGATTGCCTCCTTTCACATTAGGAACCTGCAGCTTCTCCAAAACTTTAACTACTACATCCATGTTTGGCCTGAATTTGGATTCTGTTGATAGGCATCGCAAAGCAAGGGTTGCCAACTTGTATGCCTCATCAGTTGAATACTGCCCTTCGAGCCGGCTGTCCAACACTCGGAAAACCTTACGCTTGTTAGCCAGGTAGGGTTTAGCCCATTCCACCAAGTTGTGTTGTCCAGAAGGTCTGTTCTTGTCAACCGCCTTCTTACCAGATAACATTTCCAGCAAGACAACTCCAAAACTATAGACATCACTCTTAGCAGTAAGATGACCTACAGTAACAGTGTTTTTACCCATTAAACAAAAAGCTTATAAGCTGAGTCTAGAATAACTTAAAACTCATCAAAGGAAAAATAAATGGTTCAGCAACATGAAACCAAACAATACCAGTGGATAGATATTCAGGAGCTGCATAACCATAGGTCCCCATTACCCTGGTGGAGACATGACTTTTGTCACCTGTTGGACCATCCTTTGCCAGCCCAAAATCAGAAAGCTTTGCAGTATAGTTCTGAGATCAAATCAAGAAATAGGATTCAGATTATCTATCAAAATAACTTGTTAAATTCATTTTTAAACCTATATCTTTCATTTAAAGTTGAAAGAGAAAGATCAGAATTCCACATACTGAATCCAGCAAGACATTTGATGTCTTAAAATCTCTATATATGACTTTTGTTTCAGCACTGTGGAGAAATGCAAGCCCTTTGGCAGCATCAAGAGCAACCTTCACACGGAGGCTCCAAGAAAGAGGTTGAAAATACGAGCCTCCTGTCACAGTAATATTGCCAGAATTAAGCAAACTTCTCAAGTTGAAACTATGTTACAATACAGGACAGGAAGAACCGAAGAACTTACTCCTGAACAAATGATTCTCCAAGCTTCCACGAGGCATGAATTCATAGACGAGAAGGCGGTGTTCATCTTCAAGGCAATACCCAATCAATTTCACTAGATGAGGATGAGAAAACTGTCCAAGATAGTTGACTTCAGCCTAAAGTGAAAACAGAAATACAGTAAGGCAAACATGTATTGTCTGAACCACTAAGTATTCAACCAAAACCAATATCATAATTTGGTATCACTAAAGTTGTAACAGGTTTAAAATGTGGTGACGTCAACTAACTCGGTGAGCTTAGAAGAACATGAAGAGATATATCAGAGAAGACAACATGAGACCTGCATCTTAAATAACTAACCATTTGTTGCCCAAACTAGCATGTTTCAATCGGCTTCTCAAACCTCAAAAACAATTCTGACACCTAGAAGCTACTCGCATAAGCTTATTGCCAGAATTAATTTTTGAAGGATTTCCAAACATACATAAGTGACAAATGCAGCATTTGTTATTAACTAGTATGAGAAAAGGATTTAAGGAAGTGGATTAAACTCACCAACCACTCCCGGTGACCCTGGAAGCTTTCTTGATTAAGCCTTTTCACAGCAATACCAATGCCAATGCCAGGTTTGGAAGCTGCCAACGAATTTTCATCAATCCACCCTTTGAAAACTGATCCAAAACCACCTTCTCCCAACACGCTGTCTGGACGGAAATTTCTAGTAGCTGTCTTAAGTTCTAAGAAAGTAAAGCTCTTTACATTGGCTGACTGCAAGATCTCACCCTCACTGCGAGGAGTTTGAGCCATTGAGACAGCCGAACCGTTACTGCTTGCGCAGCTAAGATCATTTCCACCTGTACTCGCATTCTTCGAAATTAACCCTGCTTAATCCGAACATATATCTATTACATGTAAACTACCATCAATATCAAAACAAATGTAACATTCACTGAACTAACCAACTGGATCTTCAATCATGCTTATATAATGTAATGGATTACACTGATATATTTAAGAACAAAACACAAAGTTGATTAAGCCTGAAGACTACTTGTACTAATTAAGGGAACCTACTACTATATGATGGGTCAAGAGTCAAGACAAATTAGCATCCAAACAGGGTAAAATAACTATCAACAAATTGAAATTGAGAAAGCAGAGCTACCCAAATTCATCTTACATTTGCACACCAAAAAGCAAACATAACCAGCACAAAAGAGAAGAATTAACAAATCAAAATTGAGAATACCCAAAAGTAGAACTGACCAAGCTGAAATGAACGGTGCACACAAACATCAAGAGGAAGAAAATTGTGGAACATACCAGTGTTATTTGGGCTTTCAGCTTTGATTTGAGCGCTGAAACAAACTCCCATGTTGGTGAGACAGTTACAAAGATCCAGAAGAACTGCAGAAACCATGTGAGTTGAAGTGAATACAGAGAAAGAAAACGGAGAGAAAGATCTGAGTTGAAGTGAATAGATGAAGGAAAACGGGAAGAACCTGTTTCCAGTTTGTAGTGATCCGGAGTCCAAACAGTGAGTAAGACGGAGAGAAAGAGTTTTTATATTAGTTGCTTTTGGTGTGCTGTTATGTAATTAAGGAGAAGCCATTGAGAATTGAGAATTGAGAGAGAGAAAAGAGCGTCTTGTATTTTTATATTTTAGAATTCAAATCTAGGAAATTTTACTTTCGAAAATAGTGGATGGGGTGGGGATGCGGGGTTAGTAAATACAGGAAAAGACGGTGGGTGTGGTAGGGTGGTGACCAGTGGCATCCATGGTGATGGTATGGAGTGCATATTTGAGGGAGAAACATTCAGCTATTCTATTCAATGTATTTCAATTATAGCTATATTTTCATAAATAAATATTTTTAGAAAAATAAAATGTTTTTCTCCTCTTTTTTCTGTCCAATTCCATCTCTATTTCTTTTCTTAATCATATCAGCCATTCATTATTTCTCTGACTCCCTCAATGAGGATGTGAATGAAAATGGAGTACAATCTGTACGGCCCCGTTCTTTCAATCACAATCTCTATCTTTTTGTTCACGGACGAAGACGATGGTGCTTGCAATTTGCAAAGCAAACACAAAGCTTCACTTACCTTACCCCCTTTGAAAATTCTACTGTGAGAGGTACAGTGTTGTTGCTTGTTACTAGTAACACGTTAATAATAGCTGGCTTGCAGCTACTAGTTACCAACCATGAGTCTTGTTCAGCTCAGCTGGTACCCTCCCCTGCCCTTCATCTTCATGTGCATCTATTAAATATTCACCTTAAAGAGAGGCACCTATTATATTTATATTTTCAAACGAAAAGTAGGTTCACAAAAAACATATCTAGTTTCCCTTTAAGAGGAAAAAAATATTCTCAATTTTTGGATTAAATTACAAGGTAATTATTTTCATCTAAAGTTTTTGGCTTTGCTTATACTATTATATTGCATTTAGGTGTGATCTTAAATTGTGTATCATTTATGGATAATGCTTCATCTTACCAAAAAAATAATATTGTATGCTAACGAAGACGAACACACATAAATTTTATCAGTTTTAATATATTCATTTTTTCTCCATCTCATTTACACCAACTTTTTCTCTTTTATTTTTTTCATTATATCAACTATTAATGTGGCATGTTTGTTTTTCTTGTATTCATATCTTTTTATAGGTGGAGCTGAAATAGAGTTTTGTGAGGACATCATTTTCCAAATTTGATTTGATCAAACACACTTTACCTTAGACAGGAAAAGGGAGGCCACATATTCAAGACGCATGCACGCATAATGTACGGACGAAAATACATTAAAAACTTTTAGAATATAAATATAAATATAATTAGATTGCTGCCCACGTGTTTCATCTAATCAATCAACCTTAGGAGTTTTTCTCTTCAAATAAATTTTTTTCCCATAAAAATATATGGTACAAATCAACTGAAATTGACCAGCTCATAAAATTGTTCACAAATGTAGCTGCAAGGCCACCATAGTGAAGCATTAATATATTGGGGTAACGAATAACTTTCCAGATTATGAAATTCAAACAATCCCCTGACATGGAAGTGCAAGGTACAAACTAAAACTGTGTGAGGATCTATATATATATATATATTTTTTATTTAACTGATATTACAATTTCAAGTTGGGTAGAATTATTATGATCGACAAAATTATTTCTTTTAAATATTTAATTTAGTGCTACATTCACAAAAATTCTAACCCGAAATATTTACTTAAGCTATAATAACTCCGAGTTAGTTGATCTATTATAAGGTTCTATGATTTTACATTTCAAAGTTACACATTGATAGTAACTGGATTAGAGAAAGAGATGGTTCAGGTGTTGCTTTACGTGACCAACCTTCCTTTCTCCAACCCATCATTCACTACTTCTTAAGGATTGGACATGGATGGTAGAAACTTATATTTTGAATATAATAAAAATATAAATTAATGGTGAATTACTTGTCCAAGTATTTTTCATTTTCTTAAGTGCTTAATAAACCTTACTATCTAAGGTTGGAAGTTCAATTACCAACAACTCTGTGAATAAAAATACTTTTTGACCAGCTTCTACTGTTCAGTGCGCTGATTATGAGATGAGAGATTAATCTCACGTCTATAGTATATAGGAATATTATTAGTTACATATTATTTTCTAATATTAGAATTTTTATTTATATGATTCAAATTAAAACTAAGATTTTGCCTAAAAATGAAACAAAATGTATATAATCAGTTTCTTGACCAAAATGGTAAGGGCGGTCACAAGAAAAGCCCGAAGAAAGAGGGAAGTGTAGTGGCCTCCTATTTTATGGATGAGTGGGCCGCCACACGTGAATACGACTAAAACCAACAAGAACCCTAGCCCTATAGGCTGTTTCAACAATCCTTTTATAAATGTTAAAATGTAAAATTAATTTCTAAATATTATTCATAATTAATTTAGGATAAAAATTGTGAAACCTAACTGTTACCGTGAATCATAATTAATTGTGAAATTTTATAACTTACACAACATTATTGTCTTACTGAAACCAACTTTCTTATAAATGTATACAAATTTGAATCTCATCATTTCAACTCTTTTTGCTATAATTAGTAAAAGTTATAAAATGTGGTGATAAAAAAAAGATTATGATAAAAAATAATCTTTATTGAAAAAAAGGAGATTTTTTTTTGAAACTGGATAAAAAGGAGATATTTAAACAAACAGTTGTAAAGGTATTTTTATATAGATAATATACATGAGTTCAGACACATTTTGAAATTAGTAATGGTAAGCATATAGGAAAATATGGTGAATCAAAAAGTAAGATTATGGTAAAAAAACACTTTCAAGGGAAAGAATATGTAGGTGAAAAAAACATTCTGAAATTAGAAATGAAAAAGATATAGGAAAATGTGGTGATTAAAAAATAAGGTTATTATGAGAAAAAACGAAACATATTTAAGGAAAAATTAAATTTTCACAAACAATTGTTAAAGCATAAACACTTGTGCAAATGTTTGGGATATGTTATGTTAGAACATTTTTGAGTTTATTTTTATAAGTTGTCCAAATTAGCTTATGAATAAAAGTTTATACATTTCTGTAACTTGTTTTCAGCTTGTTATTATAAGTTTTTCAAATTAACTTATAAATAAACACTTAAGCGATAAACTTTTTTTACATAAACACTTAATTTAATTGTTTAGCCAAACACATTGATAAGATATAATATAATTTTGATGATTACAACCACACAAGGTTTTAGAAGCCAAAAATTTAGAATCTCAAGCAGAGAATATTACCTGTTGTAGTATATTGTTTGACTTGTATGATCCCCATAGATTCCATTGTCAAGCTTACTTTTTGGGGAAACTCCTGCAATTAATT
Organism: Acmispon strigosus; assembly: GCA_030819835.1. Classification (NCBI taxonomy): domain Eukaryota; kingdom Viridiplantae; phylum Streptophyta; class Magnoliopsida; order Fabales; family Fabaceae; genus Acmispon; species Acmispon strigosus. Next base: position 64,733,471 of record JAUAMA010000004.1, read on the forward strand.
TTGGAAAATTATGATGAACGATGTTGAACAATGGTTCACCATGAGGCTATTAAGTGGATCAATGTTGTTCAAAGGAAATCTAAACTAATATATTTTTATACAATGAACTGTTGAGCTTACTTGAAGGATGCGAACTAAGCCAAGATTTACACCACCAATGATTCCTCTTGCAAATTCTTCATCAGTTATCCATACAGACTTACTCACTGCTCCAAATAAAAAAGAATGATCATTGTCAAAATATTAAATAAGATCAATGTTGGTCTCTGTTTATTTCTCCCTAATAGTAGTTGTTTATAACATTATTCAATTTCACCATCATACCCTACTTTACAAATTAAATTCAAGATACACCTCAATTCAAATTTCAAGAAGGGTAAAAACACTAATACAAAAATAAACACCACCAAAACAACTCTCCCAAATTCATTGTTTGCAAAACGTAAACATAAAAAAGGATGCAACTTGTATCTACCAAATAAAATAAGCACCATCAACAATTGACAATTTAGCAGAAAGAAAATCCACTACATGACTCCAAGACCATATACCACCACGAAGACAAAACAAAAACAACTAGTATACAACACCAAATTCCCAAAATGAAGATATATTCCACCTCTAAATTCTTAAAATCAATCATCCCTTGAAATTGATTCTCAACAGATATCGAATGATGTAATTTAGAGATGCTCCTTAGAGAATTTCTCAATAACCACCAAAGCTTCACCAAAACATATAGCAATTGAACAAGACAAACACTCATAAATGGTAGATAGTTAATACCAAAGAAACAATAATATACTTCAAAGATGACCACACGAGTTCATTTTTACAATCTCTATAATAGAAGTGCTTATAGCAACCACTATTGGTCATCTAGTGGTTTAATTAAATTAGCTGGTTAACCTGAGATGTAAACAAGTTTCTTAAACCATGAAATGGTGGACTCTTGGTTGATACTTTTCATGATTTCTCCAAGTTTTTCTTACAAAATTTGCATTTCTAATTTCTTGCTATGACTGCATATGAACTGTTATATTTACTAATGTAATATGACTTTATGATTTGGGTTTTCTTGAGATAAATTGAAGTAGTCCTTTAATGCTTTGAAGGACATTGCAGTTGTGCCATAAATATAGAACTTATCCTACACTTGTTTAATCTTTGGTTTTAATGTAAAAATAAAATAGAAATTATAACCTAATCTAACAACTATTTAGCAATGATATGTAGAATGGTACCCACTAAATGAAAGCATTGCTCCAAATTGAAAATAGAGGAGAAACAAAACAAGTTCCTAAATCATATTTTCAGTCTCGTATGTACAAAACAAAGAGTGCATAGATAATTACGTCATGAGTTTTGATATGTTCACAACTATTTCTCTTAAATCTCATTTTCACTTTTTTTAGGCAAGTTAAGGTGCATGATTGAATACGTCATGTATTAGTTTATGATAGTTGTTCTCCCTAAACTCTAGAGTCACAAGCTTAGAGATCAAAGTTCGATGAACCTTGATGAACGACTGCAACATAGCCATGGTAAGTGATGATGGCTATGATGAAACTGAGGTCAATGAACAACAACATAAAGAGCTAGTGAAAAGTGAATAAAAAGAAGGGAGTGTGTAGATTTTAATGGACTCCCCACCATTTTAAAAACATATGCAGGGTGTGCAGATTGTAATCAACATTCTAACAAAAGCTGGTTTATCCGGTACCCATTTAAGAATATAGGGTTTATACCTTTTTAAATTGATTTAATAATATTATCTTATGATTTTTTTTATAATTTACATTTAGACATAATTTTTTTAAATAATAAACTAAAAGGTACCAAACCTTCTCTTAATTTTTTTTAAACTACCAAACCTTCTCTTTTAATAAATGGAGGTAATTTTAAATATGAACTTATTTTGTAACAAAAAATTAAAATTGAAGGGTCACGATGTGATACAGCATTTCTCAAAATTACTTATTGTTCCAAATGCTAAAACCTATCAAATTACGAAAAAATCGAAACGAAAGATTTTATTATTTTATGATTATTATTTTTAACATAAAATTAAATTCCTTTTTTATAATTTTAATTTTTTATCATATACTACTTAGTATAAATTTTTTATTATTTATATTAAATAATTCACTAAATTATCTCAAAAGTTGATTTTAATTCAATTTATATTATTTACACAGTTTTTAATTAAATTTATTATTATTATTATTATTATATTTTTTACTTTGATCCTTAATTTTTTTAATTCTTACTTTATTTTCTATTATTTTGATTATCACATTCATTATAACATTAAGTTTTTAGTTCTTACTTTTTTTTACATTAGAAATCATTTAAATACTTATTCCCGAGATTGATGTCTGGACCTTCTCATTCCCAACCCCTATGTCCTCAGCTCTTACCTTAGTTTTTACTTTAACTCATCTCAATGAATACTAAATAAAATATTTAAGATTAAATTTTATAATATAATATTATATTAATATTTTACATATAATTCATTTAGTTAATTGTACTTTAATATCTTAATATTGAAATTTTCTCGTTCATATTAAATCTATAATATACATTATATTTAAAATAATTATTGTAAAATCACATTTATTTATTTTAAGAATATTTTTCCACTACTTTGTATATAAATTGATCTCTCACAACCAAGTGGTTTGGCGTAGTGGTTCAGCCCTTTATCCCTTAAACAAGTGGCTGAAGGTTCGACTCTCAACTCTTGTGAATAGAAAAAAAAACTCATTGGGAGCCCCCTTCTTGTTAGTGTGTTGACCGTGAGGAAAGTGATTAGTCTCACTGCTACTAGTTGTAGTGGATACCTTGATTATGAATAAAAAATTAAACTCTCAAACAAACAAAAATTATATATTCGACAGTAAATTTGGATACGCTTGCATGTTTATCACGTGTTACTGGTTACTAGCTCACTACCAAGTGCCAATACCTCTCTCATTTTTTTTTCAATGGATCAAAGTTTGGTCGATGTGTGAAGCCCCCATGCCAATAAGCCAGACATCAAGGCCCATCAGACAACCTAGAAACATCCAGCCCGCTTGCAATGATGAATGGCAAAAAAATAAACTCATACTCTATATAAACATCTAGAAGAATTCTAGAGTTTTAATCTAACACAACACGTGAAGACCTTCCAGATTCACAAAGACCAAACCCTAACTCACATCTCTCTCAACGAGATACTACCTATACAGATATTTGAGCACATAAAAACCTAATTCGCTACGCATTCAAAGATTTTTCGATCTCCTTTGATCTCCCTCATTCTCATGGTGAAATTGCTGAAGAGGGAGATCTGAAGGCAACCCAGCTGAAAGCTGCATAACAATCGTCACTTCCCAGGAAAGAAGGAGGCCCGAACATTGAACCTTATCCTCCGATAGGAGGTTCAACCCAAATCGCGTGATGAAGTGAGTGATGGAGATGTGGACTTTTCTCCATTCTTAAATTAATTGTTGCCTTCACTACATCTCTTTGTGCTAGAGTTTCAACTAAAACTTGAAACTCCAACCCTTCAACAACATTGCCGCAACAAAGATAATTATTGTGATCTCTCCATTCCATCCTTCAGACCTGATGTAGATCAGATCTGATGTAGACCTGCTAAGCTTCACTCGAATTAGGTATTCAGCTTTCCTTGCTTCTTTATTAACCATGTTCACTTCTTCGTCACATCTAATTCCCCAATTCCATTTTTTACCATTCATTAATTGTATCAACTTTTCGCTGCTTAGGTTCTTTCGATCTCGTATCCAAGTTTGTTGAGATGTATCACGCATATAGATTACTAAAGCGATGGGACAACTCAACACAGATCTGCAATCGTTACTCTTTATGTGGTGCTTTGCTCCATCTTTGAACAATTGTGATTTCCTTGATTAATACACACCCAAGGTAACATAATATATTATTGTGACATCGAGTCAGTTATAAATCACTTCATTACCGTATGATGATAACATCTATTATACATGTACACTATCATGTCATAATAGAGCATGTACTTTATATATTTTATTCATATAAATATGTGATCATTAAAAATATGACACATGATTTTTGAAAAAAGTTTATATGTATTTATATTTATGTGAATTGGTTTGTGTATGTATTCGTGAATCAATTTAGGAGTGTATTTCTTGATTTGTGAATTATATTTTAATTTTCTATTTTATTTCCCACCTATTCATGACAAAAGCAAGTCAAGTTTTGTTTCAGAACAAGAGGAGTCAAGCAAGGGTAGTTAACTAATTAATCATTGTCTTTTCTTTAGAGTTTGACAGTTCATTGAAAATATTTTACATGCTTCAGTTAATTGCAATGTAATTATACTAATTATAAATTCATAATGTGTGTATGTATGTTGTGATCTTTATAAGACCCATAAATTGCATGCGGATAACAATGCTCTCCATAATGAGAACAAAGCATATGGATCATTGTTTGAAATCATCCACAATTGTCGATAAGACTTAATTCAACGTTCATCATTTGCTCAACGCCACGTCCGAAAAATACTCATCCTCTATATAACCACACTAACTCCTCCTTCATTTTTATCATCTTCTTCCCTTCCCTAGCGGCATACTACACACACTTCATCCTGCACAAATCATAGTAAGAGTCTAGTGTCACCATGGACACCATTGGAAAGGTGAAAAAAAGTGCCGAAGGAAGAAAAGAAGGAGGCCAAAAGAAGAAGCCGGTCTCAAGGTCAGAGAAGGTTGGTCTTCAATTCCCTGTTGGAAGGATTGGGCGTTACCTTAAGAAAGGAACGTACGCTCAGCGTGTTGGTACTAGTGCTCCCATTTTTTTGGCCGCTGTTCTTGAATATTTTATTGCTGAGGTAAAAAAAATCTCTTTTAGCTACCGTTTCCATTTTTTTGATTTTACAATTGAACCCCAACTCTATTGGTTTCTTGTGTATGTGGTTGCTCAGGTGCTTGAATTGTTCGGAACTGCAGCCGGTGACAATAGGAAGACAATGATTACTCCGAGACACATTCTGCTAGCGGTTAGGAATGATGAAGAACATAGGAAGTTTCTTGATGGGGTCACCATTGCTCATGGTGGCATCCTTCCGAACATCAACCCTATGTTATTGCCCAAAAAGAATGATGAGAAGGTTGTCAAGGAGCCCAACAAGAAAGTTGAGAAGGTTGCCAAGGAGCCTAAGAAAAAGCTGCGAAAGTTGAGATACGAAAATCTCGCACTAAGTGAGGCATTGAGAAACCTAAGTCATTGGTCAACTTTTGGTGATCAATAGAGCATCAACATTCTTTGAATCATCTTCTGCCTGGAAATTATCACTGTCTAACACAAGAGGCTAGTATTCTTTCATTCTCTTTTTATGCGAATCATTATTTGATTGAATTTTTTTTCCAGCTTTTTCTTCTTGACGTGAATCATTTATTTGTTTACATAATCACTGTGCATATTGATTGGCCATATCAAATCACCAATGATACCTCTAAGGCATATCAAATCACCAATGATACCTCTAAGTCCATTGTCTGTGGAGTTATAAGTTAATTGTGGGTTCTAGTCCATATCCGTGACTGTTTTGCTCAATTTAATGTATCATTTATTATAGGTTGTATAAATATAATAGTTTAAATTTCCGTAATTCTTTTTTTTTTGTTATAAAATTTCCGTAATTCGTGAAGACTAGTTGTTTGTTTATCCTTCTTGAATATTGTTTCACCTGTTATTGGCCCCACTAAGTTTATTAACTTCTAATTCTCAATGATAGTTAATATTCTTACCTAGTGATTTTGTATATGAACTGTGTGTTCTTTTTATCTTTTAATCTTGGCTTATTAATCTTGGTATCTATTTATTTATTTGCTCGGATTTCTACGTTCAGTGTGATGCAAGATTTTTTTTTTTGGGGGGGGGGGTGGTTCCAACATTTTTAGAATTATGTTTGATGTAAAATATGTGGTTAAATTAGTGAATTTGTGATATCTTAGTTTGTCTTGGCTATGTCAGTGCTATTTCTGATAGATATTTGATGTTGCATGTGTAGGATAATCATATTCTTTTTTATCCCCCTCTTAAAAAAAGAAAAACCTTTAGAAGTTGACTTATATATTGAGTGACTAATTAATTGCATATAAAAAACATGTCGTGATTCTAACTTAGAAGTACTTCACGAGATAATGAAGTTAAAATCTAAATTTTTTGTTGCAGCCCGACCAGACACATCCCAATGAGTTGAGGCTATTACTGCTGCTCCAATATCCCCAAACACAAGCATACCACTGTTTCTTTGGATTGAAGAGAAAAAGAGATTCAAGCAAGGTCTTCAGGTTCCTTATGGCAGTAAAACAGAAGTTGAACTTCCTTTGCCATCTAACGTGCCTTCATGAGATTAAGAGTTTCAGATACCTGGACTTGAACTATCCCGTGAAGCCACCATGCCGCCAAATATGTCTCGCCAACAAGGTTCAGAACATTTTTTGATTGTCCAAGTCCGATAAAATGATGAAATAACAAGAAGGAAAAACCGTAACCTCCATATTTCAGTTTAACTTTATCTGTAATCAAAAAAGTTTATTTCATCTTGAAGGGGAGAGCCTTGCCACGATGATAAAAAATTGTTGTCATGCTTTCACTAGTGGAATTTACATTTACACATTGATATCAATAAACTGTAGCACAACTGGTAGCTAATTGAGTTTTTTAAGCATCTAGTCTAGAGTTCGATCATTGGGCGGTGCGTATGGAGACCTACCCATTTAACGTGACGTGATCTCAAGGTCTTGGAGGGATTAGTCTTATGACTTCTAGATGTGGGGATATCTTGATAAACCAAAAAAAAAATTACATGTTGATGTAATTATTGAGAAAGTTGTGTAAGATCCTCTCTGATAAGTAGTCATTCCTTACTCGACTTTTGGTCGCTCAAAGGTTCCAGATTAAGTCGCTCAACGATCTTGGTGGTGGAGTTCGTCCTTGTATTACATAAAAAAGGGAAGATCGATGTCCCTTCTTTACTGCAACCAAGGAGCAAAGAGACCATTCGCACTTGCATCGTCATGTTCCAAGTAGTAATATGTCGTGGTTTTCCCATTAATCTAACACGAAAGGCAGGATCAATCTCTAAAAAGGAAATTTCCCAAAGACGACGCCAAATATTGTTTTAAATTTCTCTCCTCTATTTCTACCACATCACTCATTCCATTCTTCTATTCATATATCTCTCTCCAAAAGTGTAGTGTAAGGTGGAAGAGTGTGAAGAAAACATTTTCTCACAACTTAATAAAATTCCACTTTAACGCATTGTTTAACCCAGAACCTAACGCAAAAGGAAAACAAAAAACACCTAGAACTTCTAATATTTCAACCGTCAAGATTACAGCGTCATAACTTCCATTTTGCATTCTAAATACAACATGAACTTTATATGATTCATGGTAAATAGGATTAGGACATTTCGTCTATTTTCCCCATCTAATATACACATCTCACTCAAGAGGTTCAAATCCCCGAAGACCAAACACAATCAATATGGCAAGAGTATCAATAGATGTAAAGCAAATGAAGATAAAAAAGGTAGAGTCAACAAAAACTGGGATTCAACATGTTTACCCACCAATAGTAACGGCAATTCAACTATTTTTGCTCAGAAACTTAACCAAAATCCAATTGATCCCCTACAGATAGGGTAACGGGAAATCATATTTATTAAGTACTAAACACAAGTTCAAGGCATTGGCCACAAAACACGGAATTAAAGCTCAAAACACAGGAATTTCCGAAGCAGCTTGAAAGGCAGCACATCAGTTCCTAACTACAAATTTCAGTTCTTCTTCACGGTGGCAGCGTTGATGATGTCAATGAACTCAGGCTAATTTCAGAAAGTGCAGAAATCAGTTTCATAAATGCAAAGTAAGAAACAGAACACAACCAAAACTATGGCTAAAGAAAACTACCTTCAAGGAAGCACCGCCAACCAAAAATCCATCAAGGTCAGGCTGTCCTGCCAATTCTTTGCTGTTGGCTCCATTTACAGAACCTGCAGTTAATATATGGTACTTAAATAAGAAATTATTATTGTGACTGTCAAACCAACCTTGATATACCAATTAGAAACCTCCAAGGTCGAGGACAATAGATAGCATAACACCTCAGAATATTATACGAATAAAACAAAATTACATATAACAAAGATGTCAAAGCATCCTCAAATGAACCAAAAGTAATAACAAACTTGTTTGTGGTTGTCCATAGTGAACATCACCTCAGTTGCTTAACCTCAGCTTTCTCTAATGTATTAAAACTCACAACATGCTTATTCTTTCACATATGAGCAACTGCATATGATACATCGATACAAAGTACAAAGGGAAGTACCTCCATAGATAATTCTCACAGTGGAAGCAACTGCAGGACTCACGTTGTCATGAATCCATTTCCTCAAATCAGCATGGACCTACAAACAACCGAAAAACAGTATCAAGACAACAAAATCCACATGTTACTTCCACACACAAGAGGAGATTGTCAATACTCTAATTGAGCATATGAACAAAGATAAGAAAACGGTGATTTTTTAAGAAAAAAAAGATAGTAACAAACGAATTTTCATTGAAAGAATAATGTTATATATTAAATATAGGTAAATGGGTTAGTGCCTACCTCTTGTGCCTGAGCAGGAGTTGCAACCTTTCCTGTTCCAATGGCCCAAACTGGCTCATAGGCCAAAACAACATTATCCCAATTTGATATTTTAGCTGAAAACAGAATAGAGGTCAGTATTGATCAACAAAATGGCTAGTGATGAAATAAGGGCAATTAGTAAATGCAATAGGAAAAGGCTTTTTAACCATAACTGTAAATAATTCAATATAATATTGGTGCGAAATAATCTCATGAGAGGAATAACAGCACAAGAGTTCATGTATGTATATGCAATGCAATATATAGAACATTAAACCCTTATGAATGGGGGGGGGGGGGGGGGAATGTACCTGCAATTGCTTTTGTTTGCTCAGCAACAACATCCAATGTTGTACCAGCTTCACGCTGTTCAAGAGTTTCCCCAATGCAAGCAATAACTTTCAGACCTTGTGAAAGTGCATACGCTACTTTATCCGCCACAAACTGTAAAAGACAATAATCAGTAAAAATGGGCAAATATCAGTCATAAAATTTAAAATACTACTAATACAAGTAACTCCACAAAGTAGAATCGTCATACGATCAGCAGAGGAAAACTTTTAAATATAAACCAAAGGCAATTGGACAATTAGTACCTCACTTGATTCTTTTAATAAGTAGCATCATCATACAATCAGCACAGAGGAAAATTTCAAAATATAAACCAAAGGCAATTGGGCAATTTGTACCTCACTTGATTCTTTTAAGAGCTGCCTTCGTTCAGAGTGACCAAGAATAACCCAAGGAATGTCCAAATTCACAAGCATTTCAGCACTGTAATGAAAAAGACATAATACATAGAGATTAAACGATGGTTAAGAGATTCTAGTACATGTGCCTCACTATTAATAAAACACAGGATGCAAAAAGAGAGAAAGAGGACCAGACAGTTCAGTTACATGGTTCAACTGAACATAGAAAGATAAAAACCCTAAAGTGTGTGTTTGTCCTTGAGAAAAAATTAAAAGTACATCCGGTGGAGCTATTAGGTTCCTTCAACATAATATAATGAAAAGTTTGATTCTCCGTTGATCTTAAAGTTGTAATTGGAGAAAACGGTGAAAAGCTTAGTTTCCTAAATATACTGGAAGTAATGGGCAATAGAAAATAAATGCAAAGCACCAAAATGAAATAACTTGAAGAATATAGCTTACCTAACTTCCCCAGTATAAGCACCACCTTTGTGAACCCAGGCGTTTTGAGCAGCAACTTGGAAGTCAGAGCGCAGTAGAGCTTTTACAAAGGATAGGAAAACAAAAGGAGGGCTCACAACAACCTCTGTAAAAAAGAAACACGTTAATTGGCATATGTCAACATCAGCAACATCATCATCAACAAGTAAATAAAACTTTGATGAAATTAACTAAGTTGCGAAATAAATTACTGAAGAAAGATAAAAATAATGGATATATAATACCAATAAGCCGAGGTTGCTAGCAACTTGATATTTAGTTAAAAAGTTATTGCCCAGATAGATATGCCTAACATTTTTAGAAGAAATGCAGATGCAAAATACAAATTGCAACTGAAACATCATCCTTTCCTGGCAAAGGAATTTAGAACTCAAAAGGGCTTCATTGCTACATAAATAAGTGGATCTCTATTGAAACAAACAAAATAAGATTCTTGTGGAACTCCTCAGCAGTTTTTTGATTAGAAATAGTCCAAATTAATATTGCGATTGATTTACTTAGCCAGATCGACTGTTACCAAGAGTGAGCTACACAGGATGAAAAGAGATAAATTAAGCCCATCTGAAGCTTGTTAAGACTCACCCACAATATCTTCTCCAGGGACTTTAGCCTCGTTCAAAGTCCCAACAATCTTCTTCACCTCTTCAGTGGTCCCATTCTGCAATAAAGTCAATTCAAACCATCAGTTACGCCCATGCATCACTTGAATAGATGTCAAAACACGAGTTAATCTAATTACTCCCATAACACGAGCAACAAGAACAGATCCATGAAAAAAAAAAAGTTCTACAAGACCAATTACAAAAAATTCAAGCGGATGATTCCTTTAAGCATGTAGGGTTAAGGATCTTAGCGCGAAGGGTTTCATTTCACCACTACTAAGAACTTGTTAGAACAGGAAAAGGGGATCGTACATGAAATGATCCAAGATGAATTCACAAACATAAATTAACCCCTCAGATCTGATAGTTTGAGAAGTCAGCCACAATCGAGGTTCAAAACGAAGAAATAACAGATTTGATTGATCGCGATCCAAACAAATTCAGAAATGGAAAGAAAGAACAGCTGAAGAAGACAGTGAAAGGGGAACATACGCATTTCCAGTTGCCACCGACGAAGAATTTTCGGCCCATGTTTTCGTTGTTGTTGTTTCGATTTCGATTGAAACGAGAAACTGCGAGTGAGTGAGCGTTGAAACAGGCGTATCACAGTTTATAAGAACAACGCAGCAAGCAGATAAAACGAATATGCTTCTTTTTTTTATTTCTTTCCGTCCTTGTTTATTTATTTATTTATTTTAAGTCCATAGCTAGTTTTGCAGCCTCACAAATCAGGTAGCCAAGCAAACGAATCTTAATTAAAATATGCTAAATTTATTTACATTAAAAGTCATGCTGAGAATTTTATTTTTTTCGAATGGAACATGCTGAGATTGTTGATGTGAAAATTTTAGCATTTCACTGGAGAAAATGGAAATTTTCAATTATTATGGTCACGAGTTTCTCTCTCTGATGTGCGAAAGCACGAGGATCATTGACCATTTAGAATTTTAGATGCACCTAGAAATTAGAATAACTATGTGGCCATTATAAGTTTATAACTACTTTTTTTTCTTTGAAAAAAATTAAAAATAACATGTGGCTATGATAAGTTTCAATTAATGAGAGACGTTGACTTCGCCAAGACAAATGGTTGAGACGTTAAATTAAGCTGGTTTGACACCCCCAAGCACTTAATTTACCATTTTATCTATTTTTTTAAAATTCCAAAAATATCCCTCCATTATTCACTCCAAACCGCACCACACTAGACATTTTCCGGAATTAAAAACATGATATGTAAATTCATATCGGGATTTCATTTTCCGGAAAGTGTATCAAGATGAGTTTCGAATTTTTAAAACTTAGAGTGCAATTAAACAAATCGCTTCTGGATTCTAAAACTCGGAACGCTAACAATGGAATAGCGTACCGGGTTTTAAATCACGGTTTATATTTTACATTCCGAGTTTTGTATTCTCGGAGCGAAGATAATGTGTTTTCCGGGATTATAAAATCCGGAACATACCTTAGCAGTTACTTTCCGAGTTATAAAACGCGGAAGTTTTGACGTAGACACTTTCCGGAATTAAATTCCCCGAACGTAGGATAAATGAGTTATGGGGTTACTAAACCCGATAACTACAAAAATAAGGATATTTTAGTATTTTACTACAATAAAATCAGGTTTCAGATTGGGTTGTTGGGTTTTGGCCAAGACAATACAAGTACTCCTACTATCTTCAAAAGTTGCCTTCATTAATTTGCGGTTTTCTTGGCATGTCCAAGAGAATGGAATCACAATATCTCAACTTCCAAAAAAGAAAATAAGTAGTGATACGCAGTGAGTGAATGGCAACCACATAGCATGAGGCATCAACCTCCCGAAAACAGAAAAAGGATAATCTTATCCTAGGTTGACATCTAGGATCAAACCTCAAATTTGGTGTTGTTACTTAGTTAACTCAACAAACAGTGAAATTAATGATAGAAGATGTTATAGCTCTCGCAAACTTCCAATCCTGATACTACAGCTCTACTAATGAGTGCTTATTTTGCCTAGTGTGATAATCAGTTTATCACTTCCATCATGAAGATGGAATAATATGTAACTTTTATTTTTTTGGTAAAAGCTTGGACTTGATTTGTTAAAAATCACACATCACAGCTCTATTGCACAGAATCCATATGGCCCATATCTGTTTTTTTGTCGATCCATATGGCCCCTATCTAAACTGTAAGATCGGCCCAACCATAGTTGACCCTCATGGAAGCTCATCCACTTAAGGTGGGGTTTTTCTCATTCTCTAATGAGGGTCTTTTTATTTTCTTTCTTCCTAGTTAATTTCCTTTCATGTCATCCTCCTTCTTCATCTTGCCATCACCTCTCATTCCAACCTCTCCACCATCTCATTTGAACCATTTGTGTGGCTACCACCTCCTTGTGTCACACGTCTTATATTACTTATGTAAAGTAATTATTGTGCGATTAAGCTGTATGTTCTTTATTGACCTCCTTTGTAACAACTCTAACAATGTTGGTAAAGTATCATCACTATTGCAGGGATAAATACCAATTATTTCTCATAGTCTAAGAATATATTGTGGAACTTACGTGTAAGGACTCAAAATTTAGAGATAAAAATTGTACATTTTTGTTATGTTGGTCGACTTCATTTTGTCATGGCATTAGCCTATGAAGCATAAAGTGCAGAATAACAAAACAATCTTATATATTTTTTAATAAATAAACTTTGATTTTGGTTCTCGGAACAATAAACCCGTTTTCAGATCTCTATGCATAAATATATAGTACCAATTTATCTATATTATTTTCATGAAACAAAATTGTTATGGAAGACAAACAAAGTATAACGCGGTAGATAATTGAGCTTCGAGCGTTGGATACTGATTTTAACGTGATTAGTGACACCTATCTTGGAAAAAGAAATGGTTATGGAAGCATAGCCAATGAAGTGACACTTGGCCTTCTATCCTATCTTTGCCTTTCCCTACATAAGTATGAAGTGATAGTGAGCAGAGTGAGTGGTCATAAATTGATAACCGACAGAAAGAAACAGAGAGAGCAAGGAAGGAAGGAACAACTAGATTGAGTGAAATTAAAGAAAGAAGAAGAAGATGCCTTGGAGCAGCGTTTCAGGGTCGCTTTCCTCTCCCAAGGTGGACGTTGCCATTGACATGGGCAACCCATTTCTAAATCTCGCCGTCGATGGTTTCTTGAAGATCGGAGCCGTAATTTCATTTCCCCCCTTTCACTTCTCCAATTCCTTTTACATCTTTTTCCTTTTCTGTAATTTCAATTTCCCTTTCTGCTTCTTCAGGTCGCAGCTACGCGAGCAGCTGCTGAAGATACCTATCATATCATCCGAAAGGGTAAGTAATTAAGGATCGCTTATTTCAATTAGAGCCAAAAAAGATTCCAACTTTGATTCTTATATCGTATTTTTTACTTTAATTTGCATGTGGGTCATCGAGATACAACAACGTTCCAATTTTTTAATCAATATTTTGATCAGTGAACTGGAGGTGCTTGTGAAATTGTCACACTAACTAAACATGTCTGTTCCAGGAAATATCTCAAGTAATGACTTCCAGAAAACGGTGAGTGAGTTCACTTCATCATTTTTAACATTGTCGATTCTTTCGGGCTGGGCTGGCTTTGTTTTGATATTAGTTTAAGTTCTGAACATTTAATCCAATTTATGCATATAGCTGAAGAAGATGTGTAAAGAAGGCGCATATTGGGGTAAGGCTTTTGCTGCATCATGTAATATGACACATTCATTTAGTAAATGCATTAGCTCCATGTAATGCATTTTCTTTTTGACATTTTCAGGAACTGTAGCTGGCGTATATGTTGGAATGGAATATGGGGTAGAGAGGATCCGTGGCACCAGGGACTGGGTAATTCTCTCCCCAAGGGCATTTCCTGGAACATTCTAGTTTCACTAAATAAAATTTAAGTAGTTTGGAAATCCTTATACTATTATTCTAAAGCCAAAATCATCAATTATGAAGGGAAGCTTCATAGAGTAGTTTCTGGGTGTCAGAGTTTATTATGAGGAAATAGAAGCTGATCCATACATTCTAGAGATTATGATTTTTAGATTATGCTACACCTTTTTTCTGGATTTGCTTTCAGTATGATGACATCTGATCTGATAACAAGTTGCAAGCTGTTGCTAACAAGCATCATGCTTGACTTGATGAATGTTAACCTGCTATTGTATTAGAATTTATGATTATGACCACTTTGCTATGTAACTTGTGTGGCTGGAGTGTGAATGGAGATTTAAATAGAAGATGGGGAGATTCCAATTTTGCCAACTGCACTTTGATATAACAATTAAAGTTGGATTTGTAAAAATTGCAAGTCTAATGTATATTAATTTTGATTGTGGCAGTGTGGCATGCCTTTTATTGTTAAATTTAAACTTTATTTTTCAGTTGAGATCCTTACAATTGCCCTTTTTAACCCTTGCACTTGGATGTGATGCAGAAGAACGCCATGATTGGGGGTGCAATAACAGGTGCTCTGGTATCTGCAGCCAGCGGCGACAAGAAAGACAAGATTGCAGTAGATGCAATTACCGGGGCCGCAATTGCTACTGCTGCGGAATTCATAAATTACCTTACCTGAACGAATGAAAATAGATGTGTTAATGTTATTCTCTCATGTTTTGAAAAGGGATTGCACAGTCAGTCTCTTTTGCCATGGTCTATTTTGGTCATGTGTTAGTATTGATGCTGTTACTTCTAAGACATGCTGGCTATTTAGCCTCAATAAATTATGCTCCCCTATCGGTTTTCTGCACAGAAGCTACCAGTTACAATTTATTCAAGCTAGCCTTTTGCAATTTTGTCAATGAAACGTTGTGCTCAGTTTAGTCTTTCAGTTTGAGTATAATGAAGGATCTGGATGAGCAGGTTTTCAAATGAACCCTTCTTTGCTGACAGGTGAATCAAGTTTATCTTTGTCTAATCTAATTGCAGTTCTAGATCATGATATGAAGTGGATGTGTTTTAAGAGAGGAAGGGGATTTCAGTTTGCTTCCTGGGATCACATATTTCTGTAGACATGTGAGTTATCTTAAAAGAAAATTTTCATGTTAAGCATTTTCAAAAGGGAAGAAAGCCGGGTTAAAAGTTGGAAGATATTGAATGTTATGATAAGAAACGTTAGAAGAGGTAGTTATCACCAAGTACCCCATGATTTCTGTCAAACAAAACACTTAATTTGCTACATCAACCTTCTTACACCACATAATTGAAAACATCTCTTTTTCATTTTCTATTCTCTAACTTTCAAACAATTTGTTACTCTTTATTTCCTTTTTAGTGAAAATTGAAAAGGATGTCACAGGAAACAAAAAGTCAAAAACACATACATCAACACAACTTGTCTCTTATGGTGAGAGTGGGAAAAAAGAACGGCTGCAAATAAAGTGAGTCCCGCATAGAAAACCTCCCACCCACTTCGTGACAAAAAAAAAAGGTTTTCATACATTTACATCATCCAATTGTTACTCATTTCTGACAGAAAAGGCGTGGAAATTGTAAATCTAAGAGCATCTCCATCTCTAGTAGTGATATTTTATTTTGGTGTCTTAAACACTTCTGGTGGGTCCATACTGCCACATAAGATTTAAGACACCCATAAGATCTCACTGCACATTTTGCTCCAGTGATTGGGATCTTATTTTACTTTTAGTTTGACCCACAATACACAATATATTTATACTATTTATTTCCACCTAATATTAAATTAAATTAAAGTAATAATTCTATACAAACATAATTACTTAAAAAAGAAAAAATATAATTAAATATCAATTAGAAAGGAAATACATAATTAAAGTTCAAAATGATATTATTTAATTTAATTGAAAATGAAAGGAAATACACATTATTGAAAAATAAATGACAATACATTTTTAAATAAAATACATAATATTTCATAATAATTAATTTTCATCATTCTCATTCCCAAAACGCTCCCAAATATGCTCAACCAAGTCTGCTTGAAGTTGGTTTCTGTTGGTTGATTGTTGTTTGTATGAGAGAAAAAAAATATTATTTTACTTAAGATCTTACTTTAAAAGAGGAACCAGCCAAGACACCAAAATAAGATCCCAACTCATGTCACCCCTCTCCAATGGGTGAGATTTTATAAAATCCAGATCTTATTTTAAGATTCTACTTTTAAATCTCCATTAGAGACGCTCTAATGTAAAATTACTTTTTTCGTTATAATTATTAGAATACAAAAATTTAGATTTGGAATACTTTTTCAACCTATTTGTAGAAATTTTCTTTCCCCTCGTTCTCCTCACAAAAAATATAATTTTCTTTTCTTTCATTTTACTTCTACAACCAAATATAGTCTAGTGTCTTTGCATACTCTTTCAAAAATTATAAATGTACTAGTTCTTAGTTTATTTGGAAAAACCTAATAAATCAGTTAAAATCAATATTGAGTGCTTTGATTTTAAGTTTAACATTTTACTGTCAGGGTATTACGTAACAAGCATCTGACAGAGCCCGTTTCATCTCACTATATATCTAATAGTGCTGAAGCTGGAGATGCAAACAAAAGAAGCTTCCATAAGAAACGGTGGATGCTAATGTCTTTTCCATCGTTTTGGCACTTGATACATGTTTCATGCATGTTTTGGTAACTCTTCTGCAATTCTACAATTACTTTTGAAATCAAAATCAATTATGAAGAGAAGTTAATCACAAAATTGATTTTGATAAAATGGAAGTTGATCCAAACATGTTACTTAGTTAAACAGAAAGACAACAAAATGATACACAGAACTCGTAAAATACTATCGATCAAAATCAGGTCCGAAATTGTTCAGCAATTTTCAAAAGACTGTAAGTTTCAGCATCTGGCCTAGCTCCTCCAAGAATCATCCTTCTCAAAAGATTTGGATCATAAATCTTAGCTTTTGCATAAGCCTTAATCAAGGTATTATATACAAAAGTATTCCTACAATACTTAGATTTATGAAGTTCTTCAAACAATTTCTCAACATTTTCAACATCACCTTTCTCGGCCAAAATCTCAACAATTGAAAGAGTGGTCTCCAACCATGGGGTTGAATTTCTGACCTTCTTGTTAATAGGAAAACGCTTCCCCAAGTCTAATGTCTTCAAAGCTTGTTCTGTCATACCTGTTTTCAAGCACCCTAGAGCAAGCTGGCGATAAGTTATGGCATTCGCTTTGCACCCATTTGTCTTCATATTTTTGTACAATCTAGCTGCTTTGTCAATGACTCCATGTTTGCAGTATACAGTCATCATTGAATTGAATTGCTCTACAGATTTCAACCCTTTTGCTGATTCCATTTCTAGCCAAATTTCTTCAGCCCGGTCCAGCTGTCCAATCCTACCAAATGCTTCCATGGCTAACATGTAACTTTTAGTTCTAACAAAAGGGAGTTCTCGAATACTGCCCCAAATTCTTTCGAGCTCCTTTCGGTTCCCCAGATATCCATACAATATAAGCAGGACATCCAATGTTGACCAGTTATTCCCCGTCATGGACTTCTCCACAGCTTCAACATATGTTTCAGCTGCAGTGTACAACCTTGCCACAGCATGTGCATAAGCTAAAATGCAGTAAGATATCTCATTCGGCTCGACCTGTCGTAGCTTCATGAGACTGAAGAACCTCATCAAATTTTCAAGATTATGATCATTGGCCTCAATTTTCATCAAGATGTTGTAGGTGGACACATGTGGGGTGACCTTATCAGCCTTCATCTGGGTGAGCAGTTTCGGCATCGTGTTCCTGAGGCTCGGCGAGGAATGCAGGATTATGAGGCGGTTGAAAACCAAGTGGGAGATGGGATAACCCAACTCCCTCATTCTCTTCATGTACTCAAGTGAGAGCCTTATGACACCTTTATCCAAGCATGCAATGACTAGATTGTTGTAGAGCAATTCGTTCTGAAACTCGCTAGGAACATGAGAGAAGAGCTTCTCACCATGTGAGATCCCATGAAGCTTAGTTGTGAATTCCACAAGATAAGAGTAATCTAGCTCCCTAGGTCTATAAGGCCTCTCCCTGATAACCCATTCCATCACCTATCAAAAGAAAACACCCAAAACACAAGATTGCAGCTTTTTCAAATTTTTCCATCAACAACAAATGCCCTTTTCATTCTTCAACTATAACTTGCAAAAATACAATAAGAAAACACCCAAAACACAAGATTGCAACTTTTTCATTTTTTTCCATCAACAGCAAATGCCCTTTTCAGTCTTCAACTATAATTTGCAAAGATACAATGAATCTAAGTTGCGTTTAACTCAAAATGGGAATGATTTTGCAGTGAACATTCACGGATCGAAACAGAAACATATGGAAGAAGACCAGAATGTGTGAACTGACCTCAAGTGCGCGTTTGTTCATCTTGAGCTTCCTGAGACGGTTAATGGCATGAAAGACGTCACCGCTGCGAACGGGGAAGCCATCTCGCATCCAACTGCGGAGAGCGGACCCAACCGGTTCTCCTTTGGGGAGCTTCTCGATTCTCCGGCACAGGTTATCCTGGGTTGTTTGTGTAGATTGGGTGCACAAGAATCTCAAATGAACAAGGATTTCGATGGCACCAGGTGTTCGACGTATTGCCTCAATGAACTTCTTTTGTACGATTCCTCTTATGCTAAGCATGCTTTTCTGCTTGTTGCTTCTCCTCGTAACCCAAAAACCCCTTATTGCCGCCACATGTTCATAACCTTCATCGTGTACACTTTCAATCCAAAATTTAGATATTTAAAAATATAATTTAATCAAAAGAAAATAATTTCTTATAAAACTATTACTGTGCTATGAAATTTTTTACATTTTACATTAATAAGTAATATTTCTTATAAAACTGTGACAATCTCTTTCAATAAATGACTTTTACAAGGTTCAAACTTGTATTATCACCCTTATAAAAAAATCTAATTGTCTATTACCAGACCAACACATTGTTGGTACCACCGGTACTGTGATTTTTATCTTTACTTGATGAAGTATAGTAAATGAAATAACAAATATATTTATAGCAAAAGTTTTTATACTTTTTCATGGAGTTATTTTATTAACTAATTTCTATATAAAATACTGCCTGTTATCAAAATAGTATTTTATAAATTAAATATCTATGTATCAAATGTGGATTAACTTGTTAGTCTATTTTCCACTCACTATAAAATTATTAGTATGCTTGTTTTCAAAAGCTCCAAATCATGATTGCCCTAAAGCTTCAATTCAGTAGTTTTTACCCAAATTATTATTATTATTAAGTCACATATTGACTATGCATCATGTTAATACAAATATTACTTATTCATGTTATGTCACTACAGTTCAGTACTGGCAAAGAAAATAAAATCTTGAAGGTATAAGAACACTCAAAAAATGTTATTTACATTGAAATTAATCAGGTCACTCACTAAATCTCCTTGACAATCGTATTTACATGCAACTGAACTAACCAAGAAGCCATGAACAATCAACATAGTCCAAGCAAATCTGATGAGAAGACAAGTTCATCTAATAAATCATCCAAGATCATGTCCTCTAGTTCAAGTGCTACAAACTCCTCTTCCTGTTGAAGGTTCATCCAGCCACTTCTTTTCCCCAAATCACGCCCCACGACATCATCTAATGTCTGATCTAGCTCTGGTCTCAAGCTAAGAAATGAACTAACATTAGCCCACACTTCATTAAGAAGATAGTTCCCCTTCGGCATTGGATGGAGGAGGTGGTTGAAGGCGAAGGGTCTTGGAAAGTAAGATGGTGACCTCTCATATATTTCAAGGAGCACCTCATTAACCAAGTTAAAAAGAAGCTGGTAATCACAGGGTTTGATAATCGCTTTTCCAGAGGATTCAATTTCACGGCGCAAAGATGCATCCAATTCCTTGAATAAAGAGGGCTTTAGTGGCTGGTCCACTGTGTATGGCATTTGAATCTGATCATTTCCCATGAAGCCTGAATATTCAAGAATACCTTTCACATATTGGAAATTGGAATCTTTTTCTTCATCTGATTTGAAGAGCAGGAAATGATTGTCAGAACTCTTGCTTGTGCCTTTGGCTATTGCATTAGCATTTGTGCTTGGTAAATCAGTCTCCAATTCTCCACCTGGTACATATATATAGCCAAAACAATAATCAATTATAATTTTCTTAATATCATGGCATCTCAAAGAAATACTATAGTAGTGTCATGTAAATTAACATAAATTTGTTACCTTTTACATTGCTGGTTGTATTGTCTTCACAAATGGATTCAAGTGAAGCTGTTATACTTAACTCCTCTTTTTCTTGAAGAAAACTTTCATCTCCCTCTGCAGGCTCATGCATATCCTCCCTTTGGTCACAAGTAACTCCATCAATTTTCTCACTGGGGTTCACATCTCTGCCATTCCCTTCTACTGTTTCCACAATTTCAGCCTCTCTGAAATGATCAAGTGATTTGCCAATCTTTAAAGGAAAGCTCACTGGTTTTCTTTGAACATGGTCATCAGTATTCACTGTGTTATTCGCTGTATCATTTGTATCAAAGAGCGCCTCATGTAAAATAAAGCTTAAGGCCTCAACACTAGGCATAGACATATTGCTTCTGGAAAATATAGGACCAGGTCCACTCTTGTGAATCTTGTCCTCATTTGTCAACCTTAAGCTTTTAGACTTTGAGCTATTCCACTTGACATCTTTTCTGAAGCTTTTCTCAAACAACTGAGTGTACCTATCCAGCGACTCATTAAGAGAGGGCGTTCTTCGCATCAGGCGAGCTTCATGTTCGTTGACATCATGATCAGAAGCTTTAGCCTCATTTGAGATTTCATTCTTATTGTATTCATGAACCACACCACCATCATCTAAGCTTTGTGAGATCTCTTTGTCATTAGCGATGATGCTATGTTCAGGTGAAGAAGATCTGTGGTGGATTGCTTCTGCAGAAATTTGGTGACCACTTATTTTGAATTCCACAAGAGCATGCTTTATCTTCTGTTTTATGACTTTGAATTGGTGAATAACCAATTGATTCCACCCTTTGTGATTTAACCCTTCAGAAGACCTTGAAGAAACGCTTCGTTTTTGTTGCGTGGCACTATCCGTGCCAAGATCACTTATTGAAGACATTGGCTTCTCATAAGAGACTTGTGTACCAGCAAGAGACATTTTTTCTCCCTTGGGGAAGGCCCAAATTTCGTATTGCTTGTGTTTGAAGGTACTAGAGCTGAAGTTTCTCTTCTGTGAAGATGCAGTTAAAGGAAATGAACCTGATTTTGTCAATCTTCCTTTCTTGCGGGAAGCTTTATGAGAGGTTTTCCCACTAACATCTAAATCTCTCAGAAATTTGAGTAACAAATCCTTCTCCTCACTAACTAACTCCAACACACCAACATGCTTCTTAAATTTATTGGAAGTGTCTCTGTTAAATTTGTTCGTTTCCCTACGCTTATGCTGAACGGTAGCTTCTGCTGTGTTGCCATCTTTTTCCAGATGAAGTGCATATTCACTCCTGGCCTGGTTTTTGGGAGAACTTTTGACCTGATATTTGTATGAGATTTAGTTACAATATTACATACTCACACATCCACATGAAGTATGAGACAATATATAATTTTTTGTGGCCATGGCCTTAAAATATGAGCATAGTTTTAAACTAACCAGGAGGGGTTCTGCTTCTGCAACTTCATGTTGTTTTTGTTGGTCTTCATCTTGGATATGCAAAATGGTTTTTCTCTTATCTGCAGATAGATTAAAGAGTTTGCTAAGCACAAAGTCCCTTTAACAGAAGTAAAATGTGGCCATGATGATTTAACAGAGAAAAACGTCAAATGATGTATTAAGATATAGCAATATCAATCAACTTCAGCTGGTGTTAGTTGTTAGTAATGAATCTGTTACTGCTTTGTTATGTAAGTTAACACATCAGAACCTCTTGTATATATAAATACATTCATCTGTGTTTTTTTTTTCAATTTTTTCCTTCAACTAATCTGGACTAACAAATATTAGTTTTATATTAGATACATGAATGATTTCACAGGATATGGTGTAAAATTACTTACATCTGGAATGTCTTGTCTTTTTATCCTTTTTGACATGCCAATGATGGTAATCAAGGATTTGAAACATGCCCCCCATACATCCTGGATTGGTGTCCTTGGACTGCTTTGAAGAAAGCAATTGCTTTCCCATAACAAATTAGGGTAATATTGTTCTGTAATCCACTCAAGTATAATCAATTTCTGCAGCCACTAAGCCTTGTTATCCTGCAGAACCATGATTGACACAAAATCACGAACAAAGCCCGAAGCAACTGATTAATCGAAAGACATAACAAACAATAGAACATGCATGCATAACTCTTTAATTGTCTATTTTTACAATTTCACAACATGCTGTAACCTGCGGTTTCATCGATCAAACTCCACAAAATGAAACTGAAATTTTGAACAGAAACACATCTAGATGAACAGAACAGATATAACTTATAACATGAGAGTGAAATTGAATAAGAATAAAAAAAAACTTGATGCTTCGTTTCAAGTAGCTAGTAACATATCTGAAAGCTCTTAATTCTTCAACGTTTTCAATAGAAGTGAACGCAACATAAGAAATTAAACCAAGTACAATTAACGGAAATTAAAGAATCTGTACCTCTAACGAGTGGAAATTAAGAAGAAGGTAAAGCAGGTTGAAAGGGCCTTGAATAACAACGCGAGTTGTGAAACAGTGTTGATCAGAAAAAGCTGGCAAGAGGTATAACTACAAAGTAGACAACTAAACCACAAGTCAGCATAGCATATGATGATATGAATATATATACTATATTATATTTATATTTATATTTTAATATTATATATAAATTTATGAATATTAATTTGGCTGCGATACACACGGCATGAGAATATATGTGGAAGTCATTATTTGTGGTCTGGTTTCTAGATATTAATATGACCTGCGCCAAGACTGGTCTAATAACTAGTAAGTCTACTATCTTTGGTGAGACTAGGACCAGACAAAAAAGACTGCTAATTAATATGTTTTAATCTCGTTGTTAGCCTTAGCTTATAAGGAGTGTTTACTCTTTCCATTGCAAAAAACAAAGGAAGTCACTTATAGAGGAACTTTTTATTGAGAGTGTAAAAGGTAATTAAATAATTATATGAAAAAGGCAAGGTTGCCATTTTAGGAGGTTGTTATTTCATTAAATTTTATTGTATGTTTATATGGGGTAAGCTACTTATTTTAGCTTTGACTTTGACGTGATTTTCACCCTCAGAATCAATTTTAGTTTCAATAGACGCACACTAAGATTTACTATAAGAGAATCCACGCTTGAAAAGAAAAAATACTGGTTATATGTATTTTAAATGAAATTAGAATGAAGAAAAGTGAAAAAAAGAGGTGATATATACACGATGGGATAAAAATAATAGTGATTATAGATGAAGTTAGTCATAAGATGGCTCGAGTAAGAAGGTGTAGTTACGCTCGCTGTGAGTTAACACTTCGTTAAAGAGTAAGAAGGTGTAGTCACGTTCTTTGACCCGTGGATTTTCAATTTAGTCCCTGAAGTGAAGTGACTTAGATTTTCTTTGTCATTTCACCATCCTTTGCGTTCTGCCTCACCCAGTGAAGTCTCAGCGCCTATGCGCTGGCTCTCTGCCTCGACACCTCTACTTATTATGATTCCAAAGCGCCATGCACTGACACTCTGTCCAATGAGTCAAACTCAACAATTTCCACCTTAACGAATTCTCAAACTCTTGTGAGATGAGCAAAACTCAACAATTTCTACCTTAACAAATTCTTAAACCCTTGTGGAATGAGCCAAACTCAACATGTTCAACTACTACATTGTATTGTTATGCCTGTTCTAGATTGAAAATGAAAAGAAGCTGCTGATGAAGTTCATATGCTTTCGTTGACTGACCCAATGCCATTCCGTCATTTGTACATATAGACTTTCCAAGGCCTATTAGAACTAATCAACGTTCAATAATAAACTATGGAGAAAAAGATACCTAATTTGAACATGTCAACAATTTTCAGCTTTTTTGTCTTTTTTCTGGTCAAAACCATTCTTAGCTTTTTAACTCTTATTTTGTGTTAAATAAAAAAATTGTCTTTAATTTATATACCGAATCTAAAATCATCTCTAAGAAAAATCCTCTTTTTTTTTTCTAGAAAATTTAGTTTGATTTAAAACAACGGCATTACTCCGATACTCTTTTAAAATAGGAGAGTTTAGAATCCTTCACTTCATTATTTCATGAAGAACTAAATTGTAAATTATAAAAAAAAATCTATAAAATAAATCATTACAAATTAAGTCTAAAGGGATGAAATCCCCTATTTTTAGATAGGTATCATAAAAATTGCTTCGTGATAAAATTTACGTGATATTTCTATTTATCAATAGTTTGTCCATGTAGGCAGCTCATCTGAGCTTTTCACATCCATTTTGGCCACTTAAAAATTTCTTTTGGCAAATTTAGTAGGGGTGGCAATATGGGTTGGCGGGACGGCTTCGACCCGACCCATCATTGGCTCGCCAAAATGCGGGTTGGGTTGGGCTGACCCATTTTTAGCATTTGGGTTGAAAGTCTCGACCCAATCCATATTTTGGCAGACTAGCCCACTTTAAGAATTTAGTGTAAAAAAAAAGGTTGTGCAATGAGCAAAAAGTAAAAAATGTAACTCCCATTTCTTTGTGTGTGCAATGAGAAAAAAGCTAAAATGTACAATTAACAACACTACCACACTAACATTGAATTAAACAAGAAGATGTGGTTGCTCCCTATTTCTTTGTTTTATGTAGTTTTGATTCGTCTCAAAATCTCAACGGAATTCCACACTAAGAATCAATTCCACAATTATACTAAGAATAAAACCACAAATTCATAACCAACTCACAAGTTGCAAAAATTCACAATTATCACAACTTATAAATGTCTTTTAAAACAACAAAAACACAAATTAAAGTCCAACAATCTCACAATAAGATAGTCTTAGTTCAAAACTTCTAAGTTCTAACGGTCTTAGTTCGAAACATTAGATACTCTCTTGGAAGAAGATGCATTCATTTTTTCGTTACCATTACCATTATCAACTTTGAAATATTCATCACCGTTAGGGGCGAGAATATGGGTTGGCGGGGTAGGACGGGCCAACCCGTCATTGACCCGTCAAAATATGAGTTGGGTTAGACTGACCCACGTTTGATATTTGGACTGACCCATTTTGCCACCTTAAAATTTAGTCTTTCTCCTATTTCCATCTTTGTGCATCTTCTTTCTCTTCCCACTCACCACCAATTTTCTCCACCATTGTTTCTGATGAGCCACCGTGAGCACCCATTCAAATTTTAAATGTGAGGAAACCTTTTCATTTAATTTAATTGATGAGTGTAACTCATCTCTAAAATTTGGTGCAGACGTGTGGTGGCTTTGGTAAAATTTCAGTTCAGGAGAAGATTTGATTCATTGATAATGAAATAGAGTTCAAATTAACAACGACGATTTAAAAGTAAGAAGCAGCATGTATGAACAACATCAATCATCATGGTCCACTAGAATAGTGTTATGGATTCTGAAATTTCTGCTCTCATGCTTGATTGGCTGATGTGTCTAGAAGGAATTATCAATAAATAACTTCAAACTTCAACGCACGCAGGCAGGGCCTATCCCCATGTAATGACTTCACAGATTTGACTTTGCAAAGCCACGTTTACATATTAACAAATGAGTGAAATGAAATCACTATTTCACAAAAACATGCTGTGTGCAAATTTCAATTCTATTAGTACACATGACTCGCATTTCTGCAAATAAACTATTTACCGGTAAATGTCATATGAATAATTGGATTAAGTGCATTTTTGATCTCTATAAAAATATGTTATTTTTATTTTTTGTCTTTAGAATTTTTTTTATTTAGTCCTTTGAAAATTACATGTGGTGTTTTTAGTTTCTGCTAGTTGTTTTTTCATCTATTTAAATCTGGATTTTTACAATTTGGAAAAAAATTGAGATGACCGAAACTGATTTCACCGCTTGTAGAGCAGATCTAAGTGTGTGTGAGAGTGTTTTCAGATCTGGATTAGATGAAAAAGCAACTGGCAATGATTAAAAACAAAATATGTAATTTTCGTATGACTAAAAATAAGAAAAAAATTCTCAGAATGAAAAATAACAACAATATATTTTTCAGCAACTAAAAATGTATTTAAGCCTAAATAGTTTTATACTATTATTTTTAACACACAGTTCTATTGAATTCTTCTTTTATAGACTATTAATCATTAGACGTATGTGTAAATGTTTAGACTGAGAATGTTTATACACTAAATCCAAGAACATAAGCTTAATTGTTGAAATGCCTTTTAGGAGCCATGCTTTTACATAAATTTTCATATAATCAAAGATGTTTTAATCTTTGACCTTGAGTCCCCCATATGAAATTATGAGATGAACCCAATAACAGTAGAATTTTCAATATTAAAATAATCATTTTCATGCCTATCATCTTAAATTCCGCGTTTACCAAAGTGGGCTACATGGACCATCATTTGATAAACTCAGATTAATCTACTCCTCTTAAACCCAAGCCAACTCCAAGAAACAGATTCTGGATCTCCTCCTTTTTTATCTGTTTTCCTCTAGCAAGGGAGTAACAAAGTTTAGATATGTCACTCCAATTGAACAAGAGCAACAGCAGCAAAACGAGCACCCCTTTGTTCCATGAATTTAAGAAGCAAGCTTCTTTCTTCCTCAAGGAGAAATACAAGACTGCAAGATTAGCTCTCACTGATGTTACCCCTGCACAACTGTAAGCTTGTCACTTTTATGACTCCATCATAAGATTTTGACATTTTCATTAGCTTTAATGTGTTGTTTCACAGCCAAACCAGCTTTAGTTTTGTAATATTTAGACACATGGATATTGGATGGCCTTTTTGATATTTGCAGGATGACAGAAGAAGCTACAAATGGAAATCCATGGGCCCCAGATTCCCCATCGCTCAGATCAATTTCAAAAGCTGCTTTTGAGCTAGATGATTATTTGAGGATTGTAGAGATTCTGCATAAAAGGTGTTTCTGCCTCCTCTTTTTTCTTTATGCCTTCCACTTTTGCAGCTGACTTTTTATTGATGGGAAAATGCTTTTCTTGCTATTGATCCTTGCAATGTCTATGTTAGTCATCTAATCGTGGATGAATGAATGTGATCATTGTCAAACAGACTGCTTAAGTTTGACAAAG
The DNA here is from genome assembly GCA_030819835.1 of Acmispon strigosus. Lineage (NCBI taxonomy): Eukaryota > Viridiplantae > Streptophyta > Magnoliopsida > Fabales > Fabaceae > Acmispon > Acmispon strigosus. The sequence continues at coordinate 64,761,216 of JAUAMA010000004.1, forward strand.
GGAATTGGAGGGCCTCTTACAATTCTCTGATTGTGCTTGAGCACTTGTTGACTCATGGACCTGAAAGTATTGCACAAGAATTTCAGAGGGACAAAGATGTTATTAGTCAGATGATAAACTTTCAGTATATTGATGACAGAGGGTATGTCTTCTGCAATTCTTACTCCAAAAGCATCTCTTAAGAATTTATGATAAACCTAACTCTACTCCAAAAGTTAGTTCAACGATGAGAATTGCTCTACCCTCCCCTTTATAAGTACTATTTTAATCTCATTTGAATACGGGTTAAAGAGCACTTATTGAAGTTTATCTACTAGGAAAAGCACCGAATAAACTCCAATAAATACTCTTTGGTCCGCATGCAAACAGTGTTGATCACATCTATAATGAATCTAGGACCTGAACAAATCACTCACTGCGCATGAATTTGATTTTCTTCTTGACACTGGCACATGGCACCGCGTGTATTTGGTTCCACATTGTGGAGTCTTAGAATCAATTCTCATTGACCAAAATCACTTTTAGGTGGTTACATAGAAGTTGGGTAATCCACCTAGAGAACTGGTTTTAGTCCCAAAACCAAAATCAGTTAATAGAGTTAAGTTAGAGAGAGTAGCTTCGTGAGATTTCATAACATTACTACAGAAATTACTTTTCTCATAAATGTATCCAAACATAAAACACTTCATTTTCAACTTACTTTAACTCACTTTTACCATAATTAATTATGTCAAAATCAATTATAGACAACACTGATCCAAATAGTGAGGTCATTTTGAGTATTTGCATGCAGGTTCAACTGGGGCCTAACTGTTAGAAAGAAATCAGAAAGGATATTGAAACTGCTGGAAGAAGGAACTCTACTTAAGGAAGAAAGAGACCGTGCTCGGAGGTTGTCCAGAGAAATTCAAGGTTTTGGGAGTTTCTGCCAACGGTCAACTCCAGAACAAGGCATTCTGCAGGACAAAATTATGCCAGCCACATTTGGAAGATGTAACTCTGACTTCAATTACCATGAAGATCAGGAGGAACAGTTCTCTTGCTTAAAGGACACAGCAGCAGTTAAGTCTCCTAGTCCTAGTTATCATGGGGGACTTTTCAATTCAGTGGATGGTGTAGAAACTGAAAGCTACCTTGATGATCTGGGAAACAATGAAATGCTCAACCAATCTGAAACATGCTCTAAAGAAAACATCATTTCTGTCAAGGAGGAATGCCATCTGTGGAACTTGAAAGGGGAGTCCAGTCTACTTTTGGAGGGTAACCAAGAAGATTCCAGAATTCAAACATTCATAGCAGAAGAGGATCACCCCTTCAGCTCAACAGAAGTACATGCCACTTCTTCCCTTCTTTCTTCAAGATGAAGAAATCCCAAAATTGAAATGAATGCAAGAAAGTGCTAGCAAATAGTGTAATGTGAGTAACACACTCTTTATGATTAGTCTATTTTTATGAAAGTCAACTCATTTTTCTAAAAAAGTAATACATTTATAAGGTAGGTGTATTAACTTTTTAAAACATAGACTAATCATAAAGAGTGTATCGCTAGTATTTCTCTCGCAAATATCGTGCTTCCAGTGCAGAAAACCATTGTGATGAAGGTTTTCTGGTAAATGTAATTTATGCATGTGGATCACATTTTGTTTCCTGCTACAATTTTCCCCTAATGGACAAATCGGTTTTTTAGTGAGACTAGAACTAAGTATGTTGAAACGCATATTTGATATATCTATATATAAAGCGGATATTCGACCCTGTTCAGCCACTGTAAAGATTACACGACATGTTCGCACTTCACCCTGATATAGACCTTAGTTACGTCAAAGACGCCCAACAAAAGATTTCTTATGTTTTAGCTTGGCCTAGCCAAATATTGCTCATCTTGGACAAATGCATCTTATTTATTCTTATGAGCTAAAGGTTGCAAAGTTATAGACATAAGATCATAGCAATTTGCCAAGATTTCAGCAATTCATAATTTTATAAGATAAGCATCTAGAGACTGAACTCATCACCGTAGAGAAATCTATAATAAGCTCTAGAATATTGATTGAAATATTTTTAGTGGCAATTCTAAATGTACAATCAGTCAAATTGATAGCATCTCAGTGACTCAGAAAAGCAACACTGACTGCTATGCAATCAGCAATCAACAATCAATCTTGTATCCTTAAACGCTTAACTAAACAATGATGCATAAAGCATTACTAAAGAACAATTCAAAAATAGCATATATACAGATATTTGTTAAGATACATAAACAGCTTACTTTTGGATTTGCACAGAATCCAAAGTACGACTACTCATAAACTAAGACTTGCAGCTTGTAACATAAATGATTCCAGAGCATTTTCACCGTGGAACCAAACATGCTATAAGTCATAATAGAATGATTGGTACACTGACGATGACCATCTCTTACTTTCCCTTTTCTTTCTTTCTTTGCTCTCTTATCCGGAAACTGTGGCCAAAATACAATCTTTTACTCTATAATTGCACAACATAGGTAATTTCTATCAACTACAGTTGACTACCAAGGGTTGGGATCAATCAAATTGACAATGATTTGGTGGAACAGGACAAATTTACAACAGGAGAAAAAGAAAATCATGGGACTAAAATGAAACTAGCTCAAAACTTAAGGGGGGAAAAGAGCACTTTAGCCTAGATTAACTAATGAACCTTTAACATTTGCAGAGCCAATCTTGGATGGCAAGTCGAACTGCGTGATTCGGAGTAAGAAACATGTGATTCAATTTTAAGTTAGTCATGGGAGAAGTATCATGTCCATTTTCCAACCATTCACGTATGGCATCCCCTTCATAGGTAAATCCATCTGCTGCAATTTGAGGATCATGCATTATTTCCTGAAAAGGGAATCCAATATAAAACATATAAGCAACACAGGATACAATAATAACTATAATTATCAGCTCTTAATGGGACTATTGAACATAGTTATGTTTTTTCATTAATAAAAGGAATCAATTACCTGAAGGATTGGACATAAGAAAAAAGATGGCACAGGTCGCTCTTCTGAAACATGCAACTGCTCTAACTCTCTGACTAGAGTAGGTGTTAACTCTGGCCTGTCTCTACGATTTTGTTGGCAGCATTGCAAACCCAGTTCAACCAATCGTGTTGCCACAGCTAAAGGCCATTCTCCAGCTGAAGAGTCAAGAATCGAAGACAAATTTCTGCATGAAACTGCATTGCGTACTAGAACTGCTAGTCCAACTGGAGTCCTACCAGTGAGGAGTTGCAAAATAATGATCCCAAAGGAGTAGATGTCAGACTTGGGTGTTAGTACTCCAGTTCGCTGAAACTGTGGATCTGTATATGAGTGAGCACTCTTTAGCTCTGAGCTAAATTGGAAACTAGGATGATAGAGAGACTCCTCTGTCACCAGCTTACTGAACCCAAATTCACAGATCTTGCAACTAAGTGAAGAATCAAGAAGTATAGTTTCAGGCTTCAGACCACCATGGATAATAGTTTCCGGTTTAGAAGAATGTAAGAAGCAGAGTGCACTAGCTATTTCTGCAATCATTCGTACACGGATCTTCCATGTCAAAGGGGAATTGTTGCTTTTTCGAAAAAGGTAGTCTTGAAGAGTTCCATTGGGAAGGTACTCGTACACAATTGACCAGGCTTCAGTACAAACACCAAGCAAAGACAATAAATGAGGATGTTGGAGCCTCCCAAGAACTTGAACCTGGTCACAAAGGAAAGCATTAGTTGAATCAAACAAACACAAAAAATTGAGAAATGTTACCCCACATTTGACTTTTTTTATGGTGCGGAAAGAAAGAGAAAAGACATTGAAATTGATAGGCCTCAAAATCATGTTTCAAGCTCTAATTCTCTCAAGCCATGCCTAAGCATTTTAAGATAATAAATTTAAAAGCAGAAAGACCATTGCAGTAGAACTGACCTCTTGATGAAACTCTTCTGGTCCTTGCATGTTATGTTGGTGGAACTTCCTAATAGCAACAGTCCTACCCAACATTTCCCCCTTATATATAGTACCAAATCCACCTTGCGCGATTTTAAAGCTCTTGGAAAAATTACACGTGGCATTTTGAAGATCTGATAATGAAAATTCTGCTATCTCAGGTAATTCTTCAGCAAACCCAATGGCCCCATTGTAATGAGCTGCTCCAATTTGGCCGCGACTTTTCCACCGCTCAAGCCAGCGAAGGGCTTCCATTTTCTGTCTCCTGATCTGCTGCCTTTCTTGCCACAGGGTTGAGATGGATGCTTGAATTAGTGATAGTTCATATGCAGCTTCATCTCGCCTATGGGTTGCTTCCTGAGCCCGACTATCTAGCAGCGCAATATTTCTCATGGTCATTTGTAGCTTACTGGCAATACTTTCACTTTCATCTGAAAGCTTTTGTTGTTCTAGTACCGTAGCTCTAAGTGCATCCTCAGCCTCTTTTCTGAGTTTTACTTCACATGAATGGGCTGATTCAAACAAATTGACCTGAAGATACAATAAATAACTTAGTTGGGAGAGATGCCATGATACTCATAAATCAACCACACTACAGACTCAGTAACATCATTTATCACTAATTTGGAGATGTACACTTCAATCATATAACATGATGTCCAACAAATTTCTGAGCAACACATTCAAACAAATTAGAGTGAGCGTGGTGGGCAAACTAGTTCAAGGTGTTTCTTCTACTATTCTGACTTGAAAGTGTTATGTTTCAGAAACTTGTGTCCAGAATCCCAGTATTTTACAGAGGGGTTTCTTCTTGTTGTAATCCTTTGTCAAAGTTTCTTAAATCCATTAGAAAGTATACTTGACGTCTCATGACTAATAAGAGCAATAAATTCAAAGACCAGAAATTCCTTCGCTAACAAAAGTCCTAAATGATGTACAATCACTAGATTATGCTTACCTTCCTTATGGCCTCCATGGCCTCTACTTCCAACCTCGTGCTCTTTAATAGCTCCGCAAATGCCTCATCTTTTGCTGCCTCAGCTTCTCTTTTGGTTTCAATAAGTTGACTGTTAACTCTTTCTTCCATGACCTCAGAATGTGTATCTAAACAAACCCCAGCAGAATTTTGGGGGGAACAATGACTGCTACAACTGGTTGATTTGGATGAATAAGTGGCTTCAGTTTCAATGATTTCACCCTGATCCCAACTTCTAATTCCAGAACATGTTGTAGTTCTTGCAGAATTTGGTTGAAGATATTCAGAGTGGGACAATTCATTCTCACCATAGTGAAAAGATCTAGATCTCAAGCTGTCTGCAGCTGCAATCTCAGGTTGAGCACTTGAAGTCAACGAACTTGGTGTTCCAGAAGCCTCTCTTGTCCAAATATGTTTACCTTTATAGATAAACCAAATCTCACAGAATGAGGGAGCATTTTTGGCAGCATAATTTGCTTTACCGGAATTCCTTTTCACTTTCATCCAACTGCAATCTCCCATTATGATATTGTCAGTGCAAAGATTGATTTATCCCTTCGTGAAAGAAAAGGGGAAAAAAGAAAAGAAATTTCTGAAGCAGGTTGTATGCTTCAAGTTATCAATGGAAGACTCAACCAGTTTTGTCAGTTCTACAGAAAAGATAGACATAGGGAAATGCACACTAACAAGGAAGTTCTACACAGAAGCATAAAATAATAAACTAAAAAAAAGAGGTTAAGCAGACAATCAATGAAGTACTTACTTTTCAGGTGCAGCTCCAATCACAAGCTTCCTAACATTATGCCTAGTAACCAGATCAACAATTCCTTTTTGAACCTGGTCAGCTTCAGTTACAATGATGCTGGCCTTAACCTGAAAAGAAATTTATGTAACAAAGACAATTAATAAGGGTTATTGCATAGAGCAAACTTTAACATAAATAAATTCAGCTAATAATGAATTAAATACCCACCTATTCTGGAGGCAGAAAACATGATGAAAGCAGAATGATAATGCAGAACAGAACAACATTTAAAGGGGAGAAAGAAACACATACCTTAGCTGCCCGGCAAATACTCAAGTACTTGTCCATGAGCATTGTGGTCTGTTCTCTTTCCTCTCTTCGAAAAGCAGACACCGTTTCAGGATTAGCCTGAGTTGCTAGCATTTTCCCCACTGCTCAAGACATCAAAACAAATCCCCCAGAAAAATAAGCAAGTTACTAAACTGTCATAGCAAAACTTAAAAGAAGAGACCCAATAATAAGGGTAAAGTAGAAAGAGAAAGAGGGTATGATAAATCAAGCAAGCAAGAAGTGAAATTTGATATTGAAAAGTGAATAAAGTAAGCTTACATAAAGTGGGTATCAACGGAGAAGGTTGATAAGCATGGATTAAGACAACATCTGAATTGGGAAAGTGGTTGAAAGTCCATTGAAGCAAGGTGGAGGCTTTATCGAACGATTTCCCAACTGCGACATGAACAACCACGGGGTAGGTGGAAGCAGCAGCAGCGGCGCGTTGATGCATAGTTGGAGGAGAAGAAGGGAAGGGGTGAAAGCGAAGGTGCAGAATGGTGGTGGGTGCGCGGTGGTGGTGGTGGTGGTGGTGGTGGTGGTGAGGGTTCAAAAGCTCCATGGGAAGAAGAATTGAATTGAATTATTGGAGGTGGGGCACCACCACGAGAAGCAGTGTGGTGGGTAGGAAGAGAAGAAGAAATGGTGACATGAAGAATTGGGATTGGAAGGATGTAAAAATTGGAAATGCTTTTTCTTCTCTCTCCATAGAGGAAGAACGAACGAACAAGGTTCCTTGACTTTTTGGGAAAAATTGACTTGATGATGCATGTGGTTGTGGTGTCAGTGTGGAAGGAAACACCGTTGGGTTGGAGTGATTGCATTTTCTACGGCAGTGAAAAGTGAATGAAACAGGGACACGACCACCTTTTCAATTCAACTCCGTTCTGTTCTGTAGACGATGATGAGAAGAGATGAGAAAAATATACACATTCACTTTCTATTTGATATCAATTTTCTTTTTGGTAAATTGAAAAATTAAAACGAAAAACTACAAAGCTACCACGTCTCTAAACAGAGACACCATAATACATTCAGGTCTCAGCACGATCAACCAGCTTTCTAAAATCACATGGCAAACCTACTTTCATCCCAGCAAGGAGTTCAGCTGACTCATTAGTATCTCTATACATATATTGAAGCCGATCATCCTAATCACGCGACAACAAATGGTGAAGGTTCAAAAAAACGCTAGCTAGCTCATGAAATTGAAATCTATCATCTTTAAGAAGGCGTAACAGTTTCCAAACAATCTGTAACACAATAAGTTTGTCTAATGTTCATACTCCGAGCAACTGCAACCCAAACGTCAATTTTAGCGCCAACAAGTTGCCTCCTTACTTCTGAGCATAGAAACCTCTTAACCACTTACCTGTTTCATTTCACACAAGACCTCTCACACCCATCGGTTGAAGCTTCAAGCTAAACACCTCATCCACATTGAGGACCACAAGGAGAAATCCATGACGAGTTGGGTCGAAATCTATAATCTTATATTTTATATATATAATTTTTTTCTTATTTTTTTAATAATTTGTTTTATTGTCGTATCATTAATGATATCTCTTATTTCTATCTCTCAAACAAAAGAATGACTTCTAATAAGTCTCCCTATTTCCTTCTCTTCCCTTCCCTGCAAAACTCAACGCATGGCTGACAATTCTACTTTCTTAGGGTTAGTTCATCAGATGGAAAGTTGGCAGTGTTGCCAAACTTTTTCTTTTAATTGCGTTTGAATGGAGTTTACATGTCTTATATATGATTAATGTAATATAAGAAAACAAGTAGGAGTGTTCATAGGTAGCTAGGCATGCAACCTGATACATACCAAAATATTTAGATGGGTTCGAATTGGATTAGTTAATAATCTTACAAACTCAATTTAGTTCAATCAAAGCTAATTATATCGTTTAGTAAAACCAGTAAATGTAAAAAGATTCAATTACGATAGTAGCTCTTTATATATTTGGATTTTATGAGCAATATTTGTAATACAAACAACTTTACAACTTTTTAACACCTTTTTTATGGTTGTTATTAAAATGATTAGTTTATGTAAAAAGTATGTTCACTTTTTTTAAATGAAAAAAAAGTTACTCCCTCTGTTCCTTTTTATAAGAGATAAACTAATTTTGCACACCTCTTAAGAAAGTTAGTTTATCCAGTTTTTTCCATTAATTTTGTTTCAAAGGATTGTTGAATTTCCAAAATTGTCCTTTAACATAGTAAATGTATTTCCATATTTCTAATTATTTTTATTTATTTATTTTTAAATAAACCAACACTATTTATTGTAAAGAGGTAAAATATGAGTAGATAAGTTAGATAATTGATTACCCCAATAGATGAAAAGGCATAATTCATAAAAGGAAGGGAGTACTATTTTTCAACCCAAACACATTTGATAATTAAAATAAAACTCTAACGTGCTTTTGACACACTTTTGAATATTTTTTAAGGTAAACACGTGTTAATATTATAAATTAAGAGTCCACGTCCTTAGTGATAAGGCAGACAAAGCGATATGCTATTTTAACCTAACCTGGAGAAAATCCAAACTTCAATTCATTAGGTGACGGAAGTGACAAAAAGAAATCGTCAGTTTCCCTTCTTTTTTTCGCAACTTAATCAAATAGTTGCAAAAAATAAAGTTGCAAAACCAAAGCTTGGAATTTAATAAGTAGAATTCTGAAAAGACAGAGTGAATGCGAAGGTTTATTAGAAAGATGAAAAAATAATAGCTAAATAGCCTGATAATCGTGGGTTATATGTAAAAAAATTCTTCTTATATGTTGAATGTGCAATGTTTTATATATTTTGTGATGGGTGAGAGCAACCAAACACCAAACACTGTGAGAGTGTTTCAATGAGTAGGGAACGAGGGTCCATACGACGATCTATTGTATTTTAAGGTTGTGCCTCGTCATGTAGACGTTCTAGTGGCGATACCTGCAAAAACACTTTGACACTTGAGTTAGAACGTGGGTGAGCTGCGGGGAAAATGATACGTGTGTGCACCTACTATGCTTGCTAGTTCTCCGGCCTTCGCCTTTTATAGGCTTGTCGAGTACGAGATTTGAGTCGGCGGGAAATCTAGGGGTCGTTGGATTGTTTGATGCGGGGAACTTGGCATCGTTGATTGAACAATGTGCAGGGGTTTCATCGCATCATCTCCTTGGGTAGAGAGTCGTTGGCCTTAGGACAAAGAAGTGTCTCGATGTTGAAAGTATTAAGTTATGATGGTGGGTCCCAGACAGTGGTAAGATGAGCGATTGGTCGGTAGTGAGGTGGACGATTATGGGCTCACACGGTCGGTAGTGGGGAGGACAACAGTGCGTTCACGTTCAGTGGTTTGCAAGTCTTTGACACGTGAAGGGATTCTAGTTGCTCGACGTCTTCATAGTCAATAGGTAGCATGCTTGGAGGATGGTCAGTATAATCGAATGGTCGGTAGATGACTGTACCCGAATAAGTATGTTTCGTCGACCATGGTCAACTGGTGGGTATGGTCATATAGTCGGTGAATAACCATGTACACGAATAAATATGTTTGGTCGGCCATGATTAACGGACGGCATGTGGCCAATGTGGTCGGATAGTCCGTATGATTAGCGGTGACGACTGAATATCGACATCGGAACATTTTGACAAACACTTAAAATTAAACATAATTAGATTAGTACTCGAGTAAAAATAATAAACCATAAAGCTCACGGATGGATATTTAAATAATACTTTTGAAATATTTAGCATTGAAAATTATCCTGTGAGGCTAGATATTGAATACGCAAATTAATTTTTGGAAGAACAAAACCGAACTGAAATCAGGGTGCCTTTATCTTTTGACTTACAGTACAAAGTGCCAAACATAAAGCAACGATGAGCTTGGCCTACAATTATAGAAAGTCCAAAAGTAAGGTAGATGTTGACTAAAGCAATGATAGGTGTATACTTAAAAAGTATAGACATTTTTTGACACTAATATTTTATTTTTATTATTTTCTTCAAATTACATCATATCATATATCATACTTATCATTTATCTCCTATCTCATCTTATCTCTCTAATGTTCTACGCCCTTTAAATATCTATCAATCTTTATTATTTTGATGACATGTGAAACTGCATTCCTAGTTAATTATTTGAAGCCTTTCCTGGTTAGTATTAAAAATGTTCAGACATTTTTTGATATTTAACAAGAGCAGATATGTGCTAAATGTTAAAAAGTCGACTGAGAAACCAAAATATAATTTAATTTGGGTAAATAACTTAATTAATTAAGCATTTATTCATAAACTAATTTAATAAACATATTGAAATAAACTGAAAATATGTCATAGGTAAGCATAAACTCTAGTTTATAAGCTAATGTTAACAGCTTATGAAAATAAGCTCAAAACAACTTAAAGGTAGATTATTAGATATTTATATAATCTCTTCCAAACACTTACATGAGCGTTTATATTATAAAATAAGTTCAAACAAGTTATTCCAAACAGGACCATGTATTGAATCTGAGTTTGGTTTGATAAGAAGAAAATGATAATGAGGAAGGAAGTGATAATAAATTAAAATGGTTTTGATTTATCATTAAGGATTAACTGTTGAACAATTGTCAATTGTAAAACAAAACAAATGAAAGAATTAACTCTGCCATAAACTCCCCATTTCACTCAATTCTCCGTTCTAACAACACATAATTAAGAAAAATCATCAATTGTTGCAAGGTGCTATTGTTTTGCCAAACAAGGACACCGTACCTACACCAAGCCATCCTGCAGCATTTAAAAGCATTTCCTGTGTACAATTGAAGGACCAGATTCATCGTACTCTGCCTTTGCAATCCACATCTGCATTTCCAAAAACAAGTGTCTTGTCATTAGTTTCCCAAATGAACATACTATACCAAACAACATTCTAATAGCATGTTTGAAATACTTCTAGAGTTGATTTGAATGCCAAAAATCAATTATGAAGGACCACAAATGATTCTGATAAACAGCCAAAATCACGGTAGAGAACCACAAAAGTTAAGGGAAATTGTTTCTGTCCACTGTAATTTTGGCTCACTAGTTTTTGATCGTTTATCCAAACATGAACTAAGTTGATCCAAACATAAACATGTTATAGGTGTGCATAAATACATGAGGATACCATTCGCTATTCATTATAAGCAACATAAACCCCAAGTGATTTTTGAACCTGAACTCCTGTGAGAGGAGACAAATTTCATGCAACCAGCTATGTATCGAATTCAGTAGGAGATTTAGATCAGAGAATGACAGGTAGAAACAAATAAAGACAATCACAAGCATGATCTCTTAATAATGTGCATGAGCATGAGACAAGACCAATATGATTTTCTTAGTGTCTAGTTGTGTAGTTTGAAGCCTCATAATCAGTTGTGTGAAAAACTACAAAAAGTAGCTTGTGAAATTGCCGTTCTTTAGATTACTGCAGTGATTAGAATGAAGAGTGAATGTTTACCTGTTGGAAAGTGCTGAGAGAAGCCAAGATGGAACCACCAATCCAGACACTGTACTTTCTCTCAGGTGGAGCAACCACCTTGATCTTCATGCTGCTTGGGGCTAAAGCCGTGATTTCTTTGCTCATTCTGTCAGCAATACCGGGGAACATGGTAGAACCACCACTGAGGACTATGTTTCCGTACAAGTCCTTTCTGATATCAACATCACACTTCATGATTGAGTTGTAGGTGGTCTCATGGATTCCAACAGCTTCCATTCCAATCATGGAAGGCTGGAAGAGAACTTCAGGACAACGGAAACGCTCAGCGCCAATGGTGATGACCTGGCCATCAGGGAGCTCATAGCTCTTCTCAACAGCAGAGCTGGTTTTTGATGTTTCAAGTTCTTGGTCAAAATCAAGGGCAATGTAAGAGAGCTTTTCCTTCATGTCCCTCACAATTTCGCGCTCGGCTGTGGTTGTGAAGGAGTAACCGCGCTCAGTGAGGATTTTCATGAGGGCATCCGTGAGGTCACGTCCTGCTAAGTCAAGACGGAGGATGGCATGAGGGAGGGCATACCCTTCATAGATGGGCACAGTGTGGCTCACACCATCTCCAGAGTCCAGAACAATACCTGCATATATATATATAATAATGTTGTTAGCATGTTGAATGTTGAATGTTGAATGTTGAAGCAGAAAATAAATGACTAACCAGTTGTACGGCCACTGGCATAGAGGGATAGAACAGCCTGGATGGCTACATACATAGCAGGTGTGTTGAAGGTCTCAAACATGATTTGAGTCATTTTCTCACGATTAGCCTTCGGGTTAAGAGGTGCCTCAGTCAGCAGAACAGGGTGCTCCTCCGGGGCCACACGGAGCTCATTGTAGAAGGTGTGATGCCAGATCTTCTCCATGTCGTCCCAGTTACTCACAATACCATGCTCAATGGGGTATTTCAGAGTTAATATACCACGCTTCGACTGAGCTTCATCCCCAACATATGCATCTTTTTGGCCCATGCCAACCATCACACCGGTGTGACGTGGACGACCAACAATGCTAGGGAACACAGCCCTCGGAGCATCATCTCCAGCAAATCCAGCCTAAACATTTGCAAATTCAAATTACTGGAAATTCAATTCACATACAGCAAGCACAACACAATCACAATTGCAAGTAATTTTACCTTAACCATTCCTGTTCCATTGTCACAGACGAGTGGCTGAATGTCCTCAGAGTCTGCCATTGTCTTTCAAAAGCTGCACAAACCATACACTTCCGTTCAAAACAGAGGGAGACAATACATACAAATCCCTTATGGTGCTAAAATGATGAATGCGTTGATCATATATATGCATGGCATGGCATGACATGAATGAATATCTAAAGCAGTTGAAAAGAATGTTACTAGATTGGGAATCGGAAGCCAAATAAATGCATGAGAATTGGTTAACAAAACAAAGAAAAAGAAGAATTCATAGAAATGATCGATAAAGAAAAAGAACCTGAAATTGGCGCGTCAAAAGAGAGAAAAGATTATCCGATCTTGAAAAGTGATTCAGGGAAGAACAGGACGCGCAAATGAAAGGTTAACTTGCGATGTGGTTTGTGTTTTTAAATGAAGGAAGCGCAACGAAGTTCAATTCCATGAACGACATTCATGTTGTTGTTCACGCGTGTCCTTTTTCAGCTCCATTTCCTACGTTGAAACCTCAAATTATGCAACCTTGCTTTTTATAGCTTTGGCCCATTTTTAGCAACCACTTCTTCTTCTCCATTTTAGGCCTATATTTTACTTTTCATATTTATATATATATATAAATAAATAAATAAATAAATAAATAAGTGAAATTTAACTTGGGTTGATAAAAATAGTAATAAATTTTTATAACTATTTTATATTGTTATTTGTATTATCTAAAAATACTTAAATAGTATAATTTCAATTTCTTAAATAAATTATTAACTTATTAGGTATTAATTAAAATTAATTAGAAACATAACTATCGCTCATAAGTCATAAATTGAGATAAAAGATTAAATAATATTAAAATGAAACTATGTAACACTTGAGTTAAGTATTAAATACACATGAGAACAAACATTAGTGAGAGTGCATTTTAAAAAAAAAGAGTGAATCAAATTAAAAATATATTAAATACACTAAACAAAAAACTGAAGAAAAAAAATGACATTGCAAGAAGCTATTCAACTACCTACAAATAAGAAACTTTATAAACTTAAATATTTATAAAAAATAATAATTTTATATAAAATAAATATATTTAGTGTTAAATTTATTTAATGAAATAATGTTATTTCATAACAACTTTATTAGAAAAAATAGTTTGCAAATTTTTAAATTATTATATTCTAATAATTAGTACCTCTTATTATGTGCATATAATTTTAAAAATTAATTTATATACATTTAATAATACATATAATTTAATAATTGTTATCTTTATGTTTTCTTAACTTAATTTTACTTATATTTGTTCTTAAGTTAATTTTACTTATAAAAAATATAAGTAAAGTTAACTTAAGAAAACGTAAGGGAAACAATTATTCATGACTTAAGTCCAAACAAAATTATTTATTTATGTTTTATATTTGAAAGTTCCAAATTATTATAATTTTAAGAGTTTAATCTTATCCATGGTGAGTGTAAAGTTTCTTTACACATACGTCCAATCATTGTGTGCCACATATGACTAACGTTTACATTCCTCTTTAATTTAAATTAAATTAAAATTAAAATTTGTGATGTGACTGAAAACAATTGGTGCATATGTAAAAATGTTTACACTGATCGTGTACAAACATTAAATCCTAATTTAAATTGTTAAATTTACTTGAGAAAAAATAGTTTTAAACTTTTAAAATGACGTGATATATTATTTACTATTAGCTATAATATATGTGTTTTATCTATAAAAAAATCTTTAAATATATTTACTTATTTAATAGTAAAATTGACTTGAGGTAATTATGACCAAAGTTGAAAATATATATATATATATATATATGTATATATATATATATATATATAAAAGGTCAAATTTAACTTGAGATTTAGATTAATAAAAATTGTAATAAGTTATTGATAACTATTAGCTATTGTTAATTGTATTAATGAAAAATAATATACTTTTCAATTTATGATTAACTTATTATATATTAATTAAAATAAGTTAGAAATATAATGAACGACCATAAATTGTGTGAAAAAATAAAAAAATAAAAAAATGAGACTATGTAATATTTTTGGATACAAAATATTTAATATTTATAATTAATTAAAAATACAACAAAATTTATAAATAATATTTTAAAAATTACTTTTAATCAACCATAAATTGATGGGGAAATTAAAAGTATTATAATGAAACTTAATAATATTTTATATTAAAATTATTTAAGAATTAAAATTAATTTAATAGTACAACACTACTTATTAATTATAATTTATAAAAATTAATTTATATTTTTTTAATGTTAGTGTACATTATTTACTATTAATTATAATCCATGTATATATTAATTGAAAAATTTCTTTAAACATATATTTATTTATTGTATATTAGTAAAACTGACCTGAGAAAATATAAGAGACAAGATTATTATAATCGTATTTGTATAAATTTAAATTTACTAAATGATTTATAAGCTATTTAGGTTATAAATTATTATAATTTTAACAGTTAAAATTATTTCATTGTTGATAAGAAAATATTAAAATAATATATAGTAATATAACTTATATGATGATATTAAAAAAATTATTTGAACTAACATATTTTAAATTTGGTTAATGATATTTCGTTTCTTTAATTATTATTTTTAGAAAATGAAAAAATATATTAATATCGGATAATAACCAGCGAACTCACCACAAAAAAAGGAGAGGGAGGAGCCAACAGCAAAACCAAAGAGGGGCAGAACATACCCCCAAACAAAGAAAAACTCCCTATACATCATAACAAAATATACCCCCAAAAAATATATCCAACTGAAAGAGCCTCCCGGAACCACCCCACTACCCTCTCTACACACCCCAACAGGGGAAACTCCCAAGAAGAAACAGCAACATAGAAACCTCCCTAAGACGTTCTACTCGCCAAAATATGAGACACAATATGGTTCAAAGCAACCTCGTCAGAATCTGAAAACACAACACCCACCTGCTTACCCATAAAGAGAGCCCGCCTAGCCCACGTGAGAATGCCTTGGGGCACTGAGTCTTCAGCAGACGGAAGCACCTGAAGACGTCCATCAACATCATCAGCAACCGCAACTCCCTCCATCGTCGAGTTGGTGACACGTGAAAAGCACTTGTACTTGAATGTTTTATTAGGCCAAACTTTCAAAAGACTTAGGCTCAAGTTTAAAAGAAAATCTATGACAGATAAAAGTTTGACTCAAACCTTAAATTTTGTAAGCAAACATACCCTATTTATTCGAGCATAACCTATTGAAGTGCGTATCCCTCAATCGTTGGGATCATCTTCTTTAGTGGGCTCGTTTTAGCAACTAGGTTCAGTCTTCTTTTTTCATATATATAAAATAATAATAATATCATAAGAATGAAGATTCCCATAAGTACAGCACAAGGTTAAAATGTAATAAATTAAAATTAAAATATTTTAAATGATTGAAGAATTTCGGTGAAATTTTTACTTTATTTCTTCACTTCCATCTTTATTTTGGTCTTCATCTTAATAGTAATTACTCAATCATTATGAAATTCATTAAGAAAATTGTTTCTTTTCCCAAATTGAGATCCGCCAAACCAAAAAGAGTTTAATTTGATGTAATGATAGTGTAAAGAGTTTTATACATGTATCCAACCACGTTTCTTTATTATTCATTTAAAATAATTTTAAATTAAAATTTAATTATGACATAACAAATGAATGAATTCTAATTGAATTCATATGTAAAACTTATTTACACTCTCATTGTATCAAAATTAAACTTAACCAAAATTATGAAAATTAGATAGTACATTTTTAAATAAACAAAGTGAAAAAAGTTTTAAATTGTCGAAAACAAATAGCTTGTTTGAATACATGCTTATTAAACGCATTAAATAAGTTCTAATAATTAAGTTTTTTTTAATTTAATCTGAATAAATAGATAAACGATTATTTTATCATCATTTAATGAATTAAATAGAGAAGGGAAGGCAAAAGAGAAGATGCAACATTGGAGGCGGAGAAGGTTCATGATTGTTAGGGATGGGGGGACATGATAATCATTAAGCATGAGCATGGGATGCAATATAAATATAATTATGTCCCATGAGAGTGTTTGTTAATTATATTTGTGCTCTCTTTACTTTTTATATTTCCCCGCTCATACCCCACCGCATCATGCTTTTGTAGCTATTTCTCTATTTTTATGCTTAAAGGTAGTAGTACTAGAACTCATGCATGAAATAAATTTACACTATAGTCCGAACCATGTTATATGATCAACATTTTTTCCGAATTGATAGATTGAAAAATCGTACGGGGCTTGAATTAAATAAATACATGCAGTCCTTCCTGGTGTACTTTTGGAATACCATCACATGTTAGCTCTCATCTCTAATTATTATTTCCTCAGTTAAGGACAATTAGATAACTTTGGATTAAACTTTATCTTATTTGGTTTAATTTTATGAAACCCAGGACATGCTAAAGTACCAAAGAAAATGCTTAATTAAGAAAAACGGAAATGGAGGGAAAGCAAGGAACACGAAGAAAAAGGAGAACATATGTGGTGCGGTGAAATTCAAGCAATCCAATTGGGTCCCTCTCTTCTATGCATCTTGGATTGCCATATATATCTCAATTTCTCATGAAGTACAAGGCTTAATAAAAAAAGGCAAAAAAAAAAAAACAAGGGTTGAATATAAGTAAAAACACACACTCAATTTATTGTTATAAAGTTTTGTATGTGGAACATATCCAAATGAGATGTGCTCTTAGTCCAATGTCAATGCGCATGACTTTCCTATTTCATGCAGATTTATTTTCAAATTTTATCTCTGAATTTTTTTTTCAAATTTTTATTTTCAAAATTCACAAAAAGTTGTTTGACAAAGGTTTTAAAACCTATGCTAATCACCCTGTTTTTTGTTCTCCTCTTTAACTTTGTTCCCAAAGCTTTTTATTAATACATATTTGAGCTTTCTAAAAAGAAAACCTCTGCAAAAACTTGTATGTCATTCGGATAGTCATATTGTGCTGATGTCTAAAAATCATTTCTCAAATTTTAACGGGAGGGGAAGTGAGATATTTAAATTCTTATTATATTTTATTAAGAGGGAGGAGCTGAGGGAAGGTGGACTGAAAGAATGATGGGTGGGATTTTCTTGAGAGAATGAGATAAATTTTGAAACAAATTTACTTTAGTTGCTTGAAGCTAAAAGCGGATAGAATAGACGGATGGTGGTGGTGGGAGGAGGAGGAAGGGGGAGGTCCGAGAGAAGGACAAAAGTTAATGAAAGAAATTTTGACGAGATAAAAAATGATAGAAAATTTAAAAGTCTCATGTATTCTTTTGACTGACACTATAGGTTCACTACATAGGCCGATGACTAGGTAAAAAGTGGGTCACGTAAGCATTATTATGTTATTTATCCTTATTTTATTTCAGAAGAAAAAAAAAACATTTTTAAAATTTTTCCAAAGATAAACTTAGATTAAACAATGCTATATGCTTGGGACATGAAAACATATTTAAGTAAAAGAATAACTTACTTCAACATTAAAAAAAAAGATGATAGTATAAATTAAGAAGTTGTTTAAATCACCTAAGAGAAATATCTTAACATGTATCATGATTAGAATTTTCTAAGACTAATTCAAAGTATTATTAACTACCTAAATTAAGAGTGATTTTATCTAAAATAAATTTTAAGTGATTTAAACAACTCTGTAAATTACTAGTGAATAGTGATAAATACTAGTTAAAAAATGAAAAAAAAAAAAAACACAATAAAATCCAACTGCATATATGCAATTATGTATATTGTTGGGGATATGTATGGTCTTCTCAATGGTGACTTGGAGAGGAACATTTCCTGCTGCCCCTGCATCACCCAGCAACAAACAGAATGTCCCACCTCAATTCACAAAGCAAACTTTGTCTAAAAGTTATTGGAAAAATTCCCCCTTTCCTTGCGGCTATTAAGGCTGTGTCTAATTACAACATGAATTAAATATTTTAACTTTATAAATCATATAAAAATATGTGAAAATCCCAATACACGTATCATCACATTAATCAACTAATTTTTTTTGGTTGCAAATCATCTTATTTAATACTGCGGTAAGTTAGATAAATCTGGTATATATTAAATAAGAGAAATGCAAAATACTTGTAATGTCTTGTAGACAACTTAAAAGTATCTAGACACGGATTTAAATTATTCACAATAAAATATGATATATTATGTGATGTATTAAAAAAAAGTCAAAACCCATAATTACAAGTTGTTATTTACCTGAAACAAAAGAACAAATGAGAAACAAACAAGAAGGAATGTGATTCACATCAAAAAAATCCCAGTTAAAGATTAAAGTCAAATGAATATATTGAGAGAATACCAAGTCGCGCAAAATAGCATGCCACGTTAACATACCATATGGTTTTGCTGTAGTGAACCACGTGAACGAATGTATCAAACTTCGTAGAAATAAGGGAGGAGAAAAAAATGAGATTCTACACTAATTTATTCACTTACTCATCGGATTTGCACTTGAAATTCTTTAATAACAGTCACTTTAAGCTTTTGTATATATATTAAGAAATTGTATTAATGTTCTTGTTTCTATCAAAATTACTACTTAACTTCCCAACATACCCTTTATCTTTCTTCTTAATTTAGACTTTTTAATTTCCTATCACCATAAATTGACGGGTAGAATTAGTAAAACATAATTAATACTCTCTTGAACTTTGTAAAGTAACAGATAAATAGGAACAAAAAAAGGATAAAAATAGTGACACTTAAATAGAAACGGATGAATCAATAATGATAGATTCACACCCCAATTTCACTTACGTTAAACATATGTTGGAAGATGATAGAGAAAAATAAATGATATAATATGGTGTAATGATTTATAGACACCATACAATCCATACATTCTAAGATAAATTTTATTTCTCTTTTACATCACATCAAACACTTACATATATTCTTTTCATATAATTTTTTAATGGCCTACACTCAAAGATTATACAACAATTTTTATCCTATTATATGTGATTTAATAGAAGAAAAAAATTGAGGTGAGAATAAATGAAAAGACTTTAAAGCTGACATTTTGAAATGTAAAAAAGAAAAATTAAATAGCTGACTCACACACTCACTGACACAGTAAAAGTCCTCCACTTTCCCCGAATGCAGCTTACATATAGAGAGTGAAAGAAGGAATGTGTGGCATTTGTTGTTAGCATTGCATTGGATCCTTCGCCGAAGTGTGTTCAATTCAAACCCTCTCCTCCACAAATCGATCCTTCTCTATCCATCTCACACACATGACATGACATGAAGAAACACCTTCATTGCTAGAATCCAAACAAAATCCCTTAAAATAAAGGGAACATTTAGATTAGTTTTTCTCCACAGCTAGGTACACCAAATTTCATCCACCATGCATCATGCATTTTAATTTCCTCCTTCTCTCTTTTTCTCTCCTCCATAACTAACCTTCTCATCACTCTGTCTCTAGCCATACATTATATACATACATACTAACACAACCACCTTATGTAATTAGATATAGCCAAATTGGATTTTCTCTGTCCTTCTAGATCAATCTTCTTCTTCTTCTTTCAGTTGGTTCTTTGTTATTCTTTCTTGATGGATTCTGATCAATCCGGTGCGTTTTGCTTCATGGGCGTCTCGTCGAAACCCGCGGTGTTTCTCTCTGAGAAAGATTCAAATCGCAACACGGATCCCGGTTGGAGTTCACTGGTGAGACCCGCCATGGAAATAGAGTGCCAGATTTCAACGCAAGAAGATCAACAGCTTTTCGCTAGAATAAAACAACAAGAAGAATGTGACCTCCGAGAAGAACAAAACAAGGTTACTCTTTTGAAATTGGCGAAGGTCGAGGTTGCTCCGTCGTCCGATGATGATTACAATGAGGGGTTCAGGACTCCGACATCTTTGGATCAGAGAATCCCAGCGGTTCTAGAATGCCCGGGTGCACCCAGGAAGATCAAAACAGAGGCGCCTGTCAAACGAAAAGCGTGTTGGCGGAGGATTGATTTTGATCCGTTTGAAGAGATGGATGTTGACGGTGGCGATAGCAACAAGAAAGTCAAAAGATGATAGGAATTAGAGGTGAGTGAGGCATGAATAATTCGTTATCCTTGTTGTAGCTAATTAAATGGGGTTGAGATTGATCTGTTAACTCCTTAATTAGAAATGTGATTATTTTCTGTCATTTATTTTACACGTAATTCTTCATCAAGAGCTTGAATTGTCTTTTAATAATTTTTGCTTAAGGGATAGATTAGTGGGGGATGTTTGGAGATAGATGTGAATTTGGATTTGATGAAAAGTAGAATGAATGATCGTATAGGTAGGGAAGGGAAGGGAAGGGAAGCAGCATGGGATTCCGCAATTGATTTGGAACAACGTGGAGTATGTGGGCCTTAGATTTTGGCACCCACTCACACATCCCATTGACTTAATTTGTTTCACAAATCATATTCGGAAATGGAAGTGGGATACATTCAGTATTGACTTTCCCAACAAAAGCAAAACATTCCCTCTCCCTCTCGCCGCTACTACTTTATTACAAAGTTCCATGACTTAGAGCCACAATTGGAGTACTTTACAAATATAATTATATCTTATTTTTTAATTATTGGACCAAATCTCAATTTATTCAAAAAAAAAAAACTTAAAAATAAGCAATGGTTGTTTGCACAAGCAACTATGACTTAGAGTTACTTACAGTGATTTATAATTAAAAATAATTTGTTTTTCTGGCATTAATAATTTTTCTTCCTCTTGCATTAAAATTATATTATTTATCTCTTGTATTAACGATTCGTTTTCTCTCTCACATTAAGTGATAGTAAAAAAATAAAAATATATAAGTTGCTTATAAAAATATAAATTTTTTTACTATTAGAGTAAAATCTACATGAGTTACTTGTCAATTGCTTAAATACGATGTGACATTTTAGACTTACACAAATAATATTAAGCAACTTATATAAGTAACCATCGTTGTGATGATTGCTTTTGGATAATAATGTTTTCACACTTCTCCACCTCCACCTGATGAGAGAGAAAAGAAGAAAAGAGAGATTATTTAAGATATAATGTGCGATGTGATAGAAAAATATGAGAAAGATAAGAAGAAAAAACAGGTGGAAGTGAGATGAGAGAGAAATGAGGTGTGAACATATCATTGTTGCTTGCTTTTTTAAGAAGAGGCAAGAATCAAGATGCGTGGACAGAAGGGAAAAAAAAGATTTTATAAGATTTGGGTACTTTCTTATTTTTAAAATCAAATAAATATCAACAAGTTCCAATATAGTTGGTAGATAGTTGAACTTATTAAGTATTTAGTTGATGGTTTGATTTAGTAATTTATTTCTTTTGTTAATGCTTTAGAGAGTGAAAAGTGAGAGAATCCAATTAAATTTGGGAATTTATTTCCTTTATTAATGCATTGGTGCTTACAAATTATTCAGTTCAATTACTAAAAAGGTTGTGCTGAGTAAATATATGGTTGTTGATGAGAAAAAAAAATGGAACTGGCGTGCACAAACAATCTGTTGTGGAAGACATGTATCAATTTCCTTAGCCACAAACACCTCAGAAAATTAAACAACTTCCACGTAGATTCAAAGCCTATGAAATGTTTCTAAAAAGTGCAATCAACACAACAATTGTCAATTGAGGAGGTGGTGCACATTGCAAAAATTGATTGATACTTTTGTGGCAGAGAGCAAAGGAATAGGAGCGGAATGTTATTCTCAAGAATCATACATAAGAACTTGTTAAGTGTCCTCATGACAAGAAACTATAGGAGTGAAGTGGATATAAGATGAAAGTAAAACTAAATGAAGAACTTTCAAAATACAAAACCAAATTAGTTTCAATCTAATCCATTGAGATATGTTTAATATTGAATGGAATATTTATGATAGAAGCTTTTTAACAAAGTTTATCTATCAAAATAATTAGCACACTAAGAGCATGTTTGGTTTCAAAAAATATTTTCAATTTTCACCTTTTATATTTATTTTCTTAAAATAGTTTCATTTATAAATTTTAAAAAATGTTTGTTGTGACTTTTTATTTTCATTTTCATTGTCGAAGACCGCTACCGCCACCATCACTACCGCTACCACTGTCAACGCTGCCAGCCTCTACCACCACCACCACCAACCTCCACCACTGTCACTACCGGCCACCACTACCGCCACCACTGGCAACCTCCACCACCACCACCACTACTCCCACCACCAACTTCCACCACCACCACCAATACTACTGCCTTAGTTGTCACCACCATCGCCACGCTACCACCTCCAACCTCCACCACTATCGGTTTCATCTTTGCTTCTTTCAATCGTTTTTCCATTTGTGTGAAAATGAAAATGATTTTTTTTGTTTTGGTCATGTTTTAGAACTATATTAGATCTACACATAATTATAGAGTATTAGCTGTTTAGCACAATCATAACAATATTGAACAAAAAGACTCAGATCAATTATCTATGCTTGTTCAATTTGAGTTCCTTGCCCTTTCCCTAATGTGTATTTTTCTTTTTTATCAAAACTCAGGTGAATGTTTATGTGACTCTAAACTCTAAAGCTATGTGGAGAAGATAGGTTTATCACACTGAAGGGCTCTTTTTTAAGCTACACTCCAGAGGGCTCTATTCTCAACAAAATACATACGGTTTGATGGCCCAGGCCCATGGATCAATGGATTGGGCAAGGTTATGGCTTTAGTTTGTTTTGGATTTGGGCTAAGATTTTACCACTAGTCATGGAAAAGGAGGTCAGTACTTCAATTTTGTTTAGGAAGAAAAAGAGGCAATGAAGATCATATTATCGTTTTATATTTAATTTAAAATTTTATTTGACTTTACTTCTTAATATTGTACATTAATATATTATTTAATATAACATATAATATTAAAAAAATTAATCGTCACAGGTTCTACCACCGTCAAATTAATTAACCGAGAACATGTTTTTTACGGTTCAACGATCCGTCTGGATTTAAAAATAATAATACCAACTAATCAATTTTTTTAAAAAAATATTATTGCGGTAAGTTTATAGGATTATCTTTAAAAAAACTATTTGCGTCCTCATGTCCTTAAAATATCATTCGCCTTAGGTAGTTTGTTAGGTAGATCTGTCAACAGTTTATTATTTCTATTGCTTGTTATCCTCACTAAATTATTCTCCGTGCTTACTGAATTACAATGTGATATAAAAAATACTATATAATTTGATGTTTCTATAAATTTTATTTATACTCTGTTATTAAGTTCTTATTACATATAAATCAAGTTGATGAAATTATTGTTCACTATGATGTGATTTAATTGGTCACATAAGTTTCCAAGTGTGTTTATTCTTTTCAAATATATCTTTCATGGCGTGTAGTTTTTAAACATCGACTTCCATTATTATTGTAAGTTAATTATATATATGCAAAATAAAAAGGTACAAAAATGTTTAAATATTAGTATTGGTCATCGTACGTGACACGTTATGAACCCCTTATCCAGATTCATGTGAATGTGCAACCACATTGATTGGATCCAAATGTTAAGATTACGAGATTCTTGATTAATTTCCAATTTGATGTACGTAGCAAAGGCCCCATGTGAGTGCTGAATTTGACCCTTTCTTTTAGATATTTTTAGTTTGCAGCAGCAACTTGTCGGTAGCAGACACCTATCTTGTAAAGATCAACGCTAATACCTCGCATTCTTGTTTCAGAATTGTCAGCAAGCAAGTGTCTAAATCATTCAAGTAAATATGAGATAAAATTATTTTAGTCTTAACTAATTTAATAATCTTTTAACACATGCTTTGAATTGAAATTTATAAAACACACGTTAAAATATTACTGAAATTTTAATGCTGGTAATTTTATCTCAAACTTATTTAGGGTTATTTAGAAAAACTCATCTTTTAAATAATTCACACTTTATGCTGCAAATTAAGGGACATGCCAAGATTTTTAAAAAAATTATAGGCCGTGTTTTGTATGGGTTTTTGAGGAAAAAAAGTTAGAAGCATATTTAATTTTATAATAGTTAAACTGCAGCTTTATTTAAAAATTAATCTTTGTAAAAATATATTTCTTATAATTTCTAAAAATATCGTAATTTTTCCAAAACTAAAACAGCACACCCTCAATAAAGTACTTTTAGTGGACATTCATGTCTCAGAATGTATTAAGAAAAAGTACTTAAGTTAGTGTAATGAAATTTCAAACATGCACTAGAGGGTTTTTTATGTTGTATAAGTATCCACATAAAAGAAATTTAGGTTGTTTTTTCTAATTTACTTATGAGATTATCTAATCTTTTTTTAAAATGGAGATTAGCTAATCATATCTTAATTAGTTAAGTTGATCAGTAATATTTATAACAAGTGGTCAATAAATTTTTGAATAAAATAAAAATTGAAGCCTTAAATTATAGTCAAATGATAAGGTTACTCCTCCAAGTATATGTTGATATATTCTCAACCAAGGATTAATAAAAACAAAAATATATGTCGGTAGGAGACAGCAGGAAGACCGAGTACGAAGAAGAAGGAGATGAATCTGAACGTTTTTTATAGGAAACAATTGATTAGAATGATCGTCATTAGTCTAGTCGATCAGGATCCTAACGGTCCAATATCCTTTATATATAGGAAAGTAATCGATGTACATTCATTTATAAAGTGTAAAAGAAATTCAAAATGTAATTGTGACAATTGTCGTGGTAAATTAAAAATCACACAATATCTAACAATCACATTTCTTTTCCTTCTAATTTACGACTCTTAAAAACCACAACAAAAATCATGGGAATATGCAAGCAAACTGAATGTGGATCGATGATAAACATTATTTATATGTATTCAGTATGAGAATGAATGAACATGATGAAAATGAGAGGTGTTAATAATATCTGTAAATTGGCCATCTAACTAAAATCGAATGGGAGTTGGAAAGTTGGCATCAAAGAAGTAGAAGAGGTCAAAATCAAACGCGTCTACATCAGCTTATAGAGAAATGACACCTATACTATACACCTATCCCTTCTTTTGCATATCATTTTCTCTTTTCTGCTGTCAATGTGTCTCTTTCCTGTTTCCAGTTTTTGGTGCTATAACTAATTTTCAACCAAATCTTGTTCGATCATTTTATTTAAAGATAATAATTTCTGTTATCAATGACTTTTCAAGATATTTTTTCATCACTACAAATAAACAAACCCGTTATGACTTGCGGTATTCAATTTCCGATTATCACTATAATTATAATGTGTATTTGGACGCAATTAGGAAAATATGCCTACTAATGCGTCAAATTTCACCATGTCTTGGTTTCCCATTTACCATAAGGCAAATAGAAAATAACACAAGTTTGAATTGGTATTGACTTTAACAAAAAATTTAAATATATATTAAACGTGAATGAATTTTTATCTCAATTTTTTAAAAATATTACGATAACTTTTTGTCTTAGTGTGGGTACTTACATTAGTTTACTGGTGCTAACATATATCCAAATATAACTAAATGTTTTTTAGTACTACAATGTAAATAGATTTTTATCACAAACCCATGTATTTTTTATCTTAAAATAAGTGTTAACATCCATTTACGTTGATATCGACAGATATCTAAACAATGCTTTAGATATAAGATATCCGTTAATATTAGTATAAACATACCAGCATTAACTAACACTTCATAATAAAAAATGAATAAAATTCTACTTATGAATTAATATAAAAATTTGTTCATATTGCATTAATAAGTATCCAAACATAATTTACATACAAAAGACACACTTAGTTGATCAATAATATTCTAAAACCAATTTAACAAAGTCAGCATTACATTATATCATGGGTGTCATATATATATATATATATATATATATATATATATATATATATATATTTAGGGTTTCTCCCATGTCTTTAAATTTTAGATGACATCCATGTTATCTTTACACGGTTTATAAGTTTAAGTATTACGTATACTTAAAATTTGAAGTGATAAATTTCTGTGTTTTAATATTATAGAGATGACATACACTAGTAATATGTTAAGGAGAAGGATCCTCCTCAGTTCGCACAGTAATCTACCAAGGAGACATGACCACATGACAAGCAACAGCAAGCCATGTCTTTCTCTTTTGTATTTTATTGCTCATAGATCGTATCATTCATTCAGTACAAACAAATAAACCAGACGCAAATAATTAAGCAATACATTTTTCCCATCATTTTGAGAGAAATTATTCCTCACTTTACAAGCTTACGTATAAGAATATTTATTTATTATTGAGGGTTGCCCAAAATCATCTACACAGGTTGATGCTAGCTTCTTCAATCTCAAGCAACAATAATATGCTACAACAACATCACAACATCCCCTCCTCTTTTCACCCCCCAACAACACTTGAACTTCACTTCAATCCAATTCAACACTCCCTTTGCTTATTTCCCAAAATTACATAATATTCCTACTCCTCCACTTTTTAACTTTGATTTTTTTGCCTTGGCCATTAAGCATTTAGTTACCGTGCTTTACCAACATGGAATCATTGATTAACAAGCAGAATTAATCCACAATCACTCTTTATCAACCCACTCTGCAGCAATCCTTCCAGAGCTTCTGCCACCCAACTTCCCAAATGATAATCCCTTGAAGCTGCTGCTACCGCCGTCGTTCATGTTTCTCATGAGTTTCCTTGACTTACTTATCTTGGAACAGTTGTTCATATCAACATTTTCTTGATCAGCTTCTTCATAATAAGTGCTTTCTACCTTCACAACCACCAGTCTCACTATGGCGCTTCGGCAAAATGGACAAACCGGGGGAGTAATAGATGCAGTGGCAAAATTGGGCTTGTTGTGGCAGCAGAGGGCTAGTGTGCATTGTGCACACATTTGGTGGCCACAGTTCTGAACTTCAATTGTGCAAACTTGCTCAAAGCAAATGCAGCACAATTCAGACTCACTAGTCTGCATAATATGACACACAACAATGAGTGTACAATTTTATTAGCACTGAAGTCAGAATATAAACTCAATATGAGGTTTAAAATGTTGTAGCATTTCAACTTTACAGAGTTCCAACTACAAATCTATTGAATTCTAAGGTATTTACATGCTCTGATTCAATTCACTTTGTAAAACACAAGAAGTTGGTGTGTATTTTTATGAAGAGGGTATTAGGTTACCTCAGAGATATTGTCTTCTACCTCATCAGAATGTGATGGAGATGGAGGAGAGTAAGCACTCCCTTTCAATATGGTTTTCTCCCTTTCTAAATTTGCGTCCATCAAGGCCTGTTCTAATAAAGCTTTGGCTTCTGGATTAAGTTCACCAATGAACTTTAATGGAGATGGCCAGACAAGAGGCTCAGCCGACGCAGGGTTTAGTAAGGTCGCACATGCCCCTCCGTGTCTGTGTTTCAGAGCAACCATATATGGTATCCGCCTGCATAAAAACATCAAATAGCATCAAGACAACTCCATGGATTATGAGAAATGATGATGAGGAAAAGTAGCTAGGTTAAATGCAATTAATCTATTTGCAACATGGCCAAATAGTTAAATGAAAGAAGTTGCCCCCTAAAGTTGAGAAGTTACAACAGCAAAATGCCAGATGAGAGAGTACAAGAGGAGGACCCATCAAAACAAGTGATGGAATCATAAGATGGAAGATTGTCCCAATTACTTCAAAAAATTTGATATTTCAATAACACATTAGCATGTTTGGATCAGATTCTCTTTCCTCCAAATCAATTTTAGCACCCAGACTCACATAAGCTACCCCTATAATTGATTTTGGCTTCTAAATCAATTGCGGAAGGATTTCTAAGCATGCACCAAGATAACTAACCAATATGTAATCCAATCAGCCACATAAATTAAGATGGAAAGTGTATAGATATGTAATTTAAGTCTCAAACCCAATAAGCCCTTCTCTAAATGGCAAGAATTTTTGTTGAGAAACAAAACCATACCCAGATGCGTCGCGTTGAAGACGATCTGCACCCCATGCCAATAGTGCACGAATGCAATCCAGAGATCCTCCTCTAGCAGCGAGATGAAGGGGAGTGCTCCCAGGACAGCTGCAAATAACAATTGTTTAAGCCACAAAACAGAAGAAAACATCAGATTCAAGCAGAACTTTGACAGATCATTACCCATATCCACCAGTTGCAGCACAAACAAGAGCTCCACTATCCAGAAGAATATGCACGCATTCTGGCCGTCTTTGACGAGCCGCCAAGTGCAGAGGCGTTGCACCTTTTCCATCTCTAATATTCACAAACCGAACAAATCCCCTGTAATCAATCCAAAAAGATTAACAACAACAACAGCAGCAAAAACATAGCAGTCAATTGGGGAGAAATTGATACTGAAGCAGAAAAAGGACAAACCAAGAAGAAGCCACGGAACTAGATTGAGCAGCAGAGAGAATTGCCATGAGACAAGAAGAATGGCCGTAGTAGGCGGCATAGTGTAAGCAGGTTCTCCCGTAAAGTGTATCAAACATCAAAACCTGAGAATTGCCCGCATCAGTTTCCTAAATTCATTGATTAATAAGTGCATGTTTGAAAAAACTTCTATAATTGATAATTGATTATGAGCCAAAATCATTTCTGAGTAGAAACTTGAGCAAATAGCTTCTGGTGCCATAATTGATTCCGAGGAAATAGAAGTTGATCCAAACATGTTATAAAAGAGTGGCAACTCAGAATGAGACTGCAATGAAAACATTACATTAGCACCCGCTTGAAGGAGCTTCTCCACACAGGCAACTCTTCCGTGCATTGCAGCCAGCATAAGCGGAGTCTGAAAGATTCACAACGCAATGAATAAAGGGTAAGCGAATATAGCATTCTTGAAACGGAAAGAACAAAAAGAAATGGCAGACGCTATGAACACAATGCAAAATGGGGGAATATAGCTACAAAATACCTGCTTTTGACGATTCAAAATATCTGGGTTAACAGATCCATCTAAAAGTCTTGAAAGAATCTGCAAACAGAAACAAATGTGAAGAAAATCATAAACAGAATATCAAATTGTGAAGCTAAATCTGCGTGAATTGAACGCATCAGGGAGTGAAAGCTGGAGTCTTTTGAAAACAAAATGAAAAAAGGGGGAAAAGGGTACCTCGATCTGGCCATTGGCAGCAGCAATATGAAGAGCAGAGTGGCGATCATAGAGGGTGGTTTGGTGGAAGAGAGTTGGGTCTTCTTCCAAGAGAGCTGTGACGATTTGAAGGTCACCTTGTTGCACAGCAGTGAAGAGACCATGGTCATGGTTGCCTCTGCAACTGAGGCCCTGACCCATTATGCAATTTTCCCTCCCTCTCTCTGCAACTCAAGAGTGGTGGTGTGGTGTGATATGGAGGGTGTGGTGAGGTGGGAGAGGTGAAGTGGTTTGTTGAACTTCACCTCTGCTTTTGGCTGCGCCACCAGGTTTGGTGGCTTCCATTTGTGAGTGTTATAGCGCTTATAAATAAAATTAGTTTCTTTTTTCTTTTTTCACAAATTTATCATGAACTATCTACAACAACCAATAAAAGTGAAATTAATCTTTCACACGTTTAGAAATCACATTAAATCGATAGGTTTTCTTCAATAAATATTTCTTCATACGCACCGCCTATAAATCAAATCATAAACTCAACTATTTATCAATTATTGAGATTAGGGATGTACAGGACTCGGTCCTGTCGCTTGACCCGTCTCGTCCCATGTCTCTTAACCCCGCATCTCTTCGGGTTTTTTCGGGTTTAGAGACGAGTTCGGGTTTAAAAATTGAACCCGATCAATATATAGGGCCGGGTGGAAGTCAAGTTAAATCTGTCTCAACCCGTTCCACAAACGTCATTTACACACTAACTTCAAAACATGGTTTTGTATATCTTCATTTATAGTTTGTTTTCAAGTTAATATAATTTGTATTTATTTCTCTAATGAAGTATATTGTTATGAAAAACTTCTCTTCTATATAGTTTCTTCCATGGTTTTGTATTTGTATTCTTTTTACATAATGATATGTATTTATAATTCTTTGGTGAGATTTGAAATTGATATTCAATTTGTCCTTCAGGTCAACCCGTACCCGTTCTTTTGTGGTCGGTCTGAGTTAAACATGCACCTTATCGGGTCTCTCCGAATCTAGGGACGAGTTCAGGTTTAAAAACCGACACTCTCAACATTTAGAACCGAATAAAAGTCAAGATAAATTCGTGCGTCCATGAACACCTCTAATTAATTGAGATAATGGAATTGGAAGTTGTAAGTTGTAACTGTGTGTTGTGTGAGAGAGAAGATTGAATTGGAATTGATTAATGGCAAAGGTATCTATCAAGTGAAGAAGAGTGAGGGTCAGGGGGTAGAGATGGTAGATGACCGTGTCAGTGATTAGGAGTTTACTGAGAATGACTTCGGGCAGCAATTAGATTCCACCTAAATCTTGCCTTCTCTGCTGCCCCAGATACTAACACCTCACACTTGCTATTATTATTGTTATTATTATACAATCTAAATTCTAAAATGTCCATTTTTCAACTTGCATGTTTTGTTTTAAATTTTCATATATTCACATTCTATTTTGATTCCATCGCCTACTTTCTCTTCCTATTATTAACAATTATTTTCCGATGTTGAATGGTTTTAGTGGATAGAAATTTTTAGTTAGGAAGATATGGCAGAAGATATGGCAGTAAAATTTGTTAAGTTAGGAAGATAGTTGGGGTTGGTTGTAGATTTTATTAAAAAAAAATTGGTTTAGGGAAATCCAAACTTGAATCAAAGAAATAACCTATAGCTTCCTTTTTAGTTTGAAATTTTTCATCTCAAAAGTGAACAGTTAATAAATGGCCAATTAATAAGGAATGAAATTAGTATTAAATAAATTGAGCTTTTTATGTGAGGAGTGTAAATTGGTATGAAAAACTGTAGTGGTCTCTTCAAATAAATGACTTTTTTTATATTCAAACTTATATTCTCACTCTTACTGAAATTTAACTTGTTTAACACTATACCAACATTTTATTGGTAAATTATTATAAAATTGATTTTTTGTGACAATGATCAATAATATATGTCACGTAAATGAAACACATTAGTTGTTGTTTTAAAAAATACTCCATCCATAGACCCTTTAAGATATATTTGGTGTCACCCTTTACTATGTTTTAAAATATTTATTATCTACTTCATATATACTCTTAACTTTTATAAATCTAAAGTTTTGATTATCACTTATAATGAATTTACTTTCACAATACCAATACATAAAATAAGAGTAAACATGAAAATTTATATAAACTTTTTAAAAATCAATACCTTAATTAATCTCATTACATATTTTATTAATAAGTTAATTGTCTTAAGAATATCTTATAAATATAAATGGATGGAGTAATAAAAGTTATGAAATCACAAAATCAGTTGTTATTGTCTTTCATTTTTGTATGCATGTAGTAATTTTCATCAACAATATTAATTATTTGTTAAAAATTAAAAATATAATTTTTTAAAAAGTTGTAAATTTTAATTTAATGTGCAAAATTTAAAAAATTGAAGTGCTCGTGCATGGAAAAGTCACTTAGTTTTTTTTTTAATCTAGGGTATCTTTTACCAACAACATTGTTTAATCCATTATTGCAGTGTTTATATTTAGGGGTAAATAACTTATCACAAAATGTGTTTCACTCTCATAGATGAAGGTTAAACCTCCGATTTCATGATTAAGGGACAAAGTGAATTAGTTATATTTTAATTAAGTATGGTTATACTTACACTATGATAGGTAGGAGGTACATACTTATGCATTTTACTTAATTATGGTTACACTTTGGGTTCACCTAGGCCCAATCTTCCGTGTGATAGGTAGGTATTTATGTGTCGTTATAGATATTAAGTCCCTGTCTCACTCCCTATCAGATAAAACTAGACACGCTAAACCATGTCATTCATTAATTTAATTAATTGTAGAGTCCATGCAATATAATTACACACATATCGTGTATCATTGAAAATTATAGTATTTTTTATTCACGAGCAATCATATAAAAAAATCAAAATGCCTTAAAAGCACCGATGGGGTCGAACACTCCTTAAGCATCGAGTCCGATCAATGAACGGTGTATATTGAAAATAATTTGAATGGTGTATTTTGAAAATAATTTGTTAAGAACTTACTCATGTAATGTGGTATTGGAGTTTCGAAAAGATTTATCCTATAAGTGCTGGTTGTGGAGTTAGATTTCAATTTAGACGGAATTGGTTGGTCTTGTTATTTTCTTTGCAGTCGTAAAAGAAATCTCAGAGCCATAATATATTATAGTCAACAACACCTACCTTTCTTGTACTCCTATGAAAATATGCATTAAAAAAAATCCCATGGATTACTGAAAATGGTTGATGATGAGTTGGCTTCCGTAGCACCATCAACTTTCAATTTTCTTACCCTTTTCTAAATAAACAAATACAAGTATGAAGATATTTGTTTGAATTTTTCTCCTTAATTATTCCAAAAGTCTACGATGTTGTCATCAAGCATGGATACTATTTATTTGGTTAAAAAAAAACATATTTGCACGCTTACCTTCACTTCCTAATCACATATCGCACTATATCATGTTACATGCGCATTGCACTGTTTTCCATTTTTATTTCGAAGCGTAAAGTTAAAATGAAAGCCATTTAGAAGATGAAACAATGCGTGATATAGCACTAACATATATGCTTGAATGAATGCGTACTAAGCTTTCAACCATCACTTTGCTTCTTTAACTTCTTTTTTTTTTTTTTGTAAATATTTGGAATTAAATACATTTTTAACTCCCTACAAAATACAATATTTTTTTTTGGTCTTTGATAATTTTTTTCTTATTTTTAGTCTTTCGAAAATTACATGTTTTGTTTTTAGTCTTTGCTAGTTGTTTTTCCATCTAATCCAAATCTGGAAACTTTCACACGCGCTTAGATCAGCTCTACAAGCGGTGAAATCATATTCAACCATCTCAGGTTTTTCCCAAATTGTAAAAACTCAAATTTGAATAGATGGAAAAACAACTAGAAATAATTAAAAATAACACATGTAATTTTCAGAAGATTAAAAATAAGGAAAAAAAATTCCTAGGGACGAAAAATAAAAACAACGTATTTAGCATGGACTAAAAATGTATTTAAGCCAAATATTCATTTTGATTTAGGTGAAAATAATTTCTTAAATTGGGATAAAAACTAACTAGCACTTCAATAGTTAACATAATTAGAAACTTAATTATTGCTGGAACTCAAAATCTAGCTGCAATTAAATTGGCAACTCACACGTGACACCGAAGCTAGGTCACAGATAAAATAGTTAATAGTTAAAATTAATTAAAAAAAATTAAATAACATGAGGAATAGAATTAAGATATAGCAATATCATCTTTATTAATATCTTCAAAATCTTCATTCAACCCTTCACCAACCCCAACCACGCAACGCCACCACTCCCAACCACGTCGCCACCACCAACCCCAACCACGTCACCACCCGCCACCCCCAGATCCAATTCGAGCTTACAAATCTAAGGCAAAAAAGGGAAGATGCGATCTAAAAGAAAAGAAAGTAAAAAAGGGGGAACTATATGTAGATCTGGAAATGGGGGTTTGGTCAAGGACTGTTGCTGGAAGAATTTTGATCTGAAAATGAGAATTTTGTTTCAATGCTTGTGGGTTAAGGTTTAGCGGAAGCTTGATTTTTGTTTCACCAATTGATAATCTTTCTCTCTGTTTTGGTGAGTGAAGAGCTTTAACGAAAGCTTGATTTTTGTTTCCTGTAGGAATTGCCTTCCTTGATTTAAGTTGTCCTGTTTGGGTTTTTTGGTTGGAATTTTGGTGGTTCTGGTTTGGGTGTTTGGGTAAGGGATGAAGTTTATGATGATGATGAAAATGAAGATGACGATTGAGA
Organism: Acmispon strigosus; assembly: GCA_030819835.1. NCBI lineage: Eukaryota > Viridiplantae > Streptophyta > Magnoliopsida > Fabales > Fabaceae > Acmispon > Acmispon strigosus. The sequence goes on from JAUAMA010000004.1 coordinate 64,795,910, forward strand.
GATGGAGAAGATGATGATGATTTTTACCAAGTTGATGATGTGGTGTTGGTGGGTGAGGATTGAGTGATGGTTTTCGCATGGTGGTGGTGATTGTTGCTGTTGAAGAGTTTTGGGTTGTTGTTGAGAAATAGGTGGAGCAAGATGAAGATTGAGGGTTGGAGGTTGAGAAAGTGGGGGAGTAGTCGATGGGGGAAGTAGATGATGGTCCCATAAACACTCATTGTCTACTCCCCCATCGTCTACCCCCCTAGGAAACCTAGAAACACCCAAATGGGTTCTTCTACTGCCATCACTGCCTACGACCTCCGCTCTCGCTGCTTACAACCTCCCCGGTGACCAGGACCTCCATCGCGACCTCTTCACCATTGTTGATCTAGGTTTTAATTTTCTAAGAAATCTACTTGATCTCCGAACATATCTCGGTTTTGCATCTCAAGATTTGGGTTTGGGGTAAATTTTATGGGTTTGGTAACCTTAATTGGTTGAAAACGTGAAGGATTTGGATTGTGTTTTTGGTGGGAAGAACTTTGATGAAGAAACTTGAGGAAGGTGAACAAATATGATTAATTAGGATTTAAAAAGTTTAATTAATTTTTTTAAATCAACTCAATGAAAATTAGAAAAAAGTTAGTATTAATGAAGATTAGGTTAATTTTAAATTTAAATGAAAAATAAAAAGAAATTTCATGTAAGCTCATTAATTGATGTGCCAGTGCCACAAGGGCAAAACGGAGCTCCGACGTTAATCGCGCCGGCGATAAGGACTAAAATCAACAAATTCTCATAATCTGGAGATTAAAATCCATCTTTTCGTCGGCGAGAGATGAAAACCAAATCTCCCTCATAATTAAGGGACAAAAACATATTTAACCCAACTTTATTTATTCTTTTCTCTTATAACATGAAATTCATTCCTTGAAGAAACAACCCCCATGGAAAACACACCCCTAATGAAGGAAACTTTAATTTGACATGTTATCTTAACTGCCCTTCATACTCAATACTCATGGCCTTATCACCAATGACAGGTCCTCATTCCACACGTTCAACTTGTTCAGTTGATTAAATGAAAAGTACAAGTGAAAATCCTTTTTTGTTTAATTCAATTTTTTTAATTAATTATTTAGTGCAAAATAATTTATTCAGCATTTTGTCCTTTCTCTGATTTAATCACACAAATTAAAGTTTAATTCTTTTTTCAAATAATACTATATATCTACCATAATGCCAACTTCGCTACTTAAATGTCTAATTTGTCTTTTACATAAACTCGCTGTGTGTCGACATGCAACTTTGATGTTATACCATGAACCGATTTTCTATTCTATTTTTAACAAAAAGTGAACCATATATAAAGATCTCTTTGATTTCCAAAAAGAAAAAAAGAATCTGCCATTACTTTTTTTTGTTTAATTAGAATATTCTTTGTTTAATAAATTGAAAGTTTCAGTGAGTTTGACTCCAGTTTCTACAACAAGTTTAAGGTGTCTCAAAAACCATAAATTACTTATAGATGTATTTACATATCATCCACCAACACATTCTTTAATTTACATAGACAATGAAAATCAAGCACATAATTTTTTTTTTAAAAAATTAACATCTTTACCAATTGAGCAAAACATGTGCCACGCTTTAGATTATTCTTTTACACATATAAAAGTCACCATACTTTAAGATGTATATTCACCTCCTAATATATACAATAACACAATAAAATATTTTATTATATAAAGAAATCAGTAATTTTTTAAATTGATAAATATAACTTTTATTTTTTGATTCTATTTTTCTGAAAATGTTCCACACTCTAATATATTAATCTCTTGATATATATATATATATATATATATATATATATATATATAATTTAAAAATCTAATATGTAAAGTAAGAATCCCTTCGGATAAATACAAAAATCTAATCTCTTTCTTTTAAAGTAAAATACTACATACCTATCATTATCGGAGATGTGTCATTCGAAACAACACAGCTGCTGTTAAATTCATTGTTATCATTATTATTACCCAATCTATTTTTATATATATGTTACTTTAAAATTTCAGCAGATATTTTCAAAAGTAATATTGATATTATTGTTCTTTTTAATTATTTATAATTTCATAATATAGCTATTAAGATAAAAGTGTAATTGATAAACTGTGATTAATGCTCCACTGAAATTTAAAGTAACATATAAATAAGAATAATAAAAAGATGAAAATCGTACCATATATTAAGGAATGGAGATATTATTATTAGGCATTTAATTAATCTCATTATTAAATTATAAATATTACTTTTTGTACGTGCCGACATAATTCTAATTATTAGTACCAAGTGGCGAGTATCCAGAAGAGGATATTTTACACGCATACTAAATAAATAAATAAAAATTCTTTCTAGATGGCTTGTCAATTCTTCCCAATCTTACATTCAAAAAAAAAAAAAAAAATTGGCCACCGTCACTAATTACCTCTGGAGTAGACAGTAAAGTAGGGTTAAGAATTTTATTCTGTTAAAGGTTGATTATGTGAGTGTAATTTTTTTTACGCATTCTGTTGCATAAAAAATTTATTTTTACTTTGATAACAATTAAAAATAAATATAACCATTTTTATAGTTCTATATAACATAATATGATTGGATATGGTGTCAAAAAATTTCACACTAACAATACATATTCATTAATTTCTATCCATTAATTATTTTATTAAGAAACTGTATCTTTACAAAAGAAAAGTTCAAAAACTATATAAAGTAATTTTCTTTTTAGGTTAAAGTTATATATAAAGCACCGTTAAATATGTTTTTAGTTCTTGAAAAATACATTGAATTAAATTTGATCCTCTAATTTTTTTTATAGCTTTTAATCTATAACATTAATTGAAACATGTGAAGTTAGTTTATGTGATGCACTTATGGCAATTTTAACCACCACAAAATGAGTTAGTAGTGGTTAAAAGTTCAAATTTCACACTAATGTACAAAAACTGTCACAAAATAAAAAACAGAGACTAACTTCACATATTTCATTACTGTCAGGGAGTAAAAGCTATATATATTTTTACTTTAGGGATCAAATCCAATTCACCTCTATTTTACAGTGACTAAAAACATATTTAACTCTATAAAGTATCAAGAGATTATTTCAATGCGTAGACATTGTAAAGAGTTTTACACATACATTCAATCTCATCTCTCCATTTTCAGTTTTAAATATTTTCAAATTCAAATTTAATTATGAAATAACAATATGATGGATTATACTTAGACTACCGTGTAAAACTTCTTTACACTACCAATAAATTTGACATGTTTATAAAAAAAATTGAATTCTTTTTGTTTGAATTTGATATGACTCGGCCTTTATGGCAAGGTCGCCGCATTAAGGGATCCCTTACTATCTAACAAGCCCAATGCAATAACCCAGCCATGTTCGAAGATTGAACACTCTTCATATGCCTTATTCCTAATAACTTTTGACGTAACCTGGGCCTAAGAGGCCTGCAATGATATAATATAAATATAAATTAATGAGCCCAAGTTGAGTATTTTGGGCCAATCCAATATAATCGAAAGTAAAAGTCTAATCCTTTGCAGCCGTAAAGTATAAGTCTAAACCAGTTGCAGGCAGGCCTATGGACATTACCTGCTGTCAAAGGAAAACCCTAATATTTGAAAAGAAAAAAAAAACAGGGAAAACAAATTTTTATCTTATGGGACGGGTTGGCGTATTAAATTAGTTATCAATTACCTTCTTTATTTTAGGATATTTTATCTATACAAATTTGGTGGTTACTCTAGACGGCAAGCCCTCCGGACAGGCGAGCGTCTTGCAACTAGTTGGCCTAGACCTAACCGCTTACCATGGGAACTCGGTCCGTCACAAATCCATGATGGTCCAATTGATATTTAAAATAGATTTTCTAGTAGGACTAAAATATAAAAAAAGACTGGATATACAACAAGTTGTTTTACACTTACACTACTGTAGTTATTGGACACAGTATTTGATTCCAATCCAGAAAGCTTGCATGAATTTTTGAGCCCCTCTTGATTCATTCGTAGGATATATAGTACTGCTGTTTACCTTTACCTTCACCTTCACCTTCACCTTCACCTTCACCTATATCTTGCTTATGAGATGAGATGAGATCCTTTCACACCGACATTTTTGGACGACAGAGACATGGAGAGAGCTTTTATCTAAATATGGTCTCTGCTATGCTGGCCTTGTTGCTTTATTCCTTCGTTCTTGAAAGCCAGCATCGGTCCTAACAAAAGTTATCCATCATCCATGCTAGCTTTTTCATTTTAATAACACAAAATCGTTTATTATCGTATGTATTAACAACAATAAAGTTTCTAGTTTTTAGTGTTCGATAGATAGATATATTAATTTCTGTTAACTTTAAGCGCATATTAATCAAAGATAGCTAGCTCCAATAGAAATCAATCATGAGAAATAATAATTAGCATAATAATACGTAATAAAAGGTGGTCACACTTATTTTGACCAGTCTTCTACTTTTCTTTTGCAAAATATAATATGACCACCTAAAGGAATTTAGCATTTTTTTTTTCCAAGGTTCCCACCGCTAGTATGGTAGATTTTTCCCAACAAATACTTCTCCATACATACTGGACTAAATATTTAAGGAGCCCTATTATCTACCACCACCTAGGTTAGAACATGTTGGTAATTTTGCATTTTCATTACCCGTGTTTGAATTGAATCATTCATCATTCTGCAGAACAAGTAATAGAATACTTCACATTCCATTGGTAAAAGTTAGAAGGCTATCAAAAAATCTTTTATTTCCACTTTTAACCTCAAACCAACAAACATGAGCTTCCCATCTTATGAATCTAATATAACAGTTACAACATTGTAAATTAACTTATCTGTTGGTCAAAGTAAGATGTTTATTAGTTTCTCTTCGAGCTCTCACTCTTACTCTGTCTCATTTTACCCTCCTATCTCATGCACAGGTGAAAACTTATGACACTGAAAAATTTAAAAACCCAGCAAAAAACTTCCCGACACGAGTCTGATTTTGCCGCAAGTTTTTAGGACAAAAAGAAAGCACTAGGGACATTAAAATGACAATCGCACTAGTCAAGTTTCTGAGAATTTCTCTTTGATGAAAGAATTGGTGGTGTGCAAAATCTAGTGCTTCATTGATTTCAATTTTATTTTCTGTATTTAAAAACAATTTTCAAAATCAGTTTTTCTTAAGAAAAAATTGTTAGAATTAGGTGTTTTACGAATTATATAAATTAAAAAACAGTGATTATAAAACTAAAAATTGACACAAAACATCTTTGAGTTGTTTTGATATTTTTATTTTAAAAATTGTAAATAAAAACAGTTTTTCAAAACGAATTATGACAAACAGATTTTTTATTTTTCAATTTTCAAAAACAAAAAATTAATTTAAGGAACTGCAAACAAACAGAATCTAAATAGAAACTTTTAGTATAGTCGGGCGATAAAACATTTAGGACGAAAAAGAGCAGAAAACAAAGAAAGAGGAAGAAGAGAGTGTGATCAACTTGCCATGATATTATAATTTAGATTACTTGTTTGATCAATTCAAATGTTAATTTCAAAACTCATTATTATCAAACTCTTTATTACACTAAACAATCATTTATTAATCAATTACGAGAAATGATCAAAAGAGCTTGGTAAAGTTTTTAAAACTAAAATGCAATGATTAAGCACTCGGGACGGGTAACACTCACTTATTACACTAAGTAATAAGTAACTTATTATTGGTCAATTATGAGAATGTTAGTTATATACCAATATGCAAACCAAATTCATGTAGTAACTTATTATTGGTCAACAATGGAAGTGTTCGCTAATATATCAATATGCAAACCAAATTCATGACTTTGCGTCAAGAGTATCAAATTAAGATGATACTATAAACTTGTATATATAGAATACATAAAAAATGAACTTGTATAGAGGCTGCAACATAGAAGAAAAGAAAAGAAAGCAAGCTTGAGATTTGTAACAAAGTAACATACTTATCCCCAGAAACATTGCCTCGATAAATGTCACTGTGGAGTGGCGCGTTTTTTAGTACTGTTTTCACTTTTTCTTCTTTCATCAACTGTGACCCTTATCGTGCTAGTTTGATGAGAAGGAGAGTGTAAGTAAACTTTGCAGAAAATGATATCACAACAACAGATATAGCAAACACAATACATGCACAAACTGTTAATACAAAGAAAGGTCCATAGTACACACATCAAGAAGCATGACTTGATGCAAATTAAAACATGAACAAAATCAATGACAAGAAAATATAAAAGAGGAAGACCACATTCTACCATGCCTGATTTTCTCCATCTCAAAGGTGTTCAGTGGAACAACCAATTCATTTTCTCTGATCCATACATCAAAGATGGTGCATACCATGATGTTGAAAAAGTGAGATAGTTCAAAGTTACAAGAAATGATGACTAGCGGAAGAAGAAGGTGCAAGAGAAGATAAACCAGTATTCCATGAAGAGTTGTGATGGTTATTTTCTGAGAAACTCAGAGGAGATCTTGACAAATTCAGAACCCTAGAAGTCACACCAGCAACATCTCCAACTAAACCAGATGGAGTAGTAGCTTCAACACTTTCACCTTGAAATGGGAATGAAGAAACACCTGAATTAGTAGTACTTGACTCAAAACCATTCATCAAATTAGGAAACTGCTGAAACCGCCACCACTGGTCCACTCCATGACCTTCTAAACTTGAAGAACCACCATGATGACCTCCAATTTGAAACCCCATGTAACCATTCTGTTGTGCTTGGATCAGGTTTCCCACACCATGGAAGCTCAGATTCTGAAGAGTACTGCTCATCATGTTAGTTGGAATATTAAGCTCATTTGTTGTGGAATTGGAAAGTGATTGTTTCTCAGATTCAGAAGGGCTACTGCTACTACTACTACTCTTTTTGTGCTTCTTGTTCCTGCGGAATCCTCCACCAACAGGGACATTCCTGAGAGCACCTCCTCTTGTCCAATAACGCTTACAAGTCTTGCAGAAGTGCCGGGGTTGTGAGAGGCTGTAGTTGTTGAAGTAGCAGAATTTCGTGTTGGTGGACTCGCAACGAGGACACTTTAGAGGCGCCGCCTCAGGTGGTGGTGCTATCTTGGCCAGCTGAGCCTGAGCTCGGGCCTGATCCGCTGTCAAACCTGGGCTCGAGCTGAATGAGCCTGCACCACCACCAGCATGTTGCTGTGGGGGAAGTGGTGGAAGCAAGTGATAAAGACCTTCAGTGCCATTTGCTTGGTGCTGATTTGGTTGCTGCAAAACATATATCATTAATTAAGAACCATAGAGAAGAAAAGAAAGATCCAAAGGGGAAAAAATGGAAATTCTTGAGTTGCAATGAAAAGAAAAAAATCCGGTATATTCAAGAAGATGTTAACTAAAAGGAATAGGAATAATTAGGGTTTGGAAATTTTGGCTGAAATTTGAGAAAACCTTACTTGGTGCCACTGGGGAGGATCTAAATATGCTGGAATAGAAGAGAAAACCATGGTGTTCAATCTGGCCTGTGTGTTTTCTCTTTAATAAAGTTTGATGGCTCTTTAGGGAGATGGTGGAGAATCACTCTATAGTGGAAGAGACCTGAGCCAAGAAAGTAAAGGGAAAAGAGCATTAAAGAGGAGGAAAGCAAGAAGAGCCTTTATTTTTATTTTTATTTTGTTTACTAGGCGCTTCTCTCATTCTCATCTCTTTTTGTTTTATTATATTTTAGGGTTTTGAGTGGGAGAAGTATCTTAACTTAACCTGTAACCTTTGTATAATTAAAAAAAAACTATAGGCTTCTTTTTTGACGGGTTGGTCTGACATGTGTAAGGATGGAAAAGGCCCCTTTAAATTGAACTTGTTTGTATAGTGAGAAAATAAAGGTAGATATAGTTTTACATGTTCATTTTAGAGACATACTTAACTCAGACGAACCTTATCTATAAAAGGTTTAGTGGCTTCCATGCATTAGAAGATGAGAGCATTATTAAAGAATTTGTCGTGAAGATAGACAATATACATGAGAGCATTATCAATTACTATATTTATTCATAGTGAATTGTTCCCAAAGAGAAGAAGCAGTGCATTTTTATATAGATGTTTAAGATACATAACCGATTACCATTTTCTCAACTATACGATTATGCTATCACTTAGTAATAGAATTCGTTGTAGATGTGAGCGCGATGTTGGTGGGCTTTTGTAAGTACCCTTGTAAGCAATTGAAGGTCTCAGAAGCGTGTTCTGACTCGTGGTGGTGACTGGAGTCGAACTACCCAAACTTTTTGATAAAAAAAGTGCAAAAAAGTAGTCCATTATCAAGTAAGTTAAGGCTTTGTTTAACGTGGATTAAGAAAATTTTGGTTCTCAAGTTAAATTGTTCTACATGTTATAATAAAAACATAACCATTATGGACCAACTTTTAACATATATATATATATATGTATATATATGGTCCACTAAAAATTTTCCCCTAGTCTAAAGGTTAAAAAGAGACCAAATAATATATAGACAAAAGGTATTTTTAAAAATAGATTCATTAATAAATTAATTATATTTTTAATTTATATGCTTTTTTCTGAACAGATGAATATAATTCATGGTAGTAAATATTATGAGGAAATGTTGGGTGCAGGTTGAGATTTCTTGTATTACATGTTAGGAAGAATGAATTTATAAAAAATGGATTAAATGGATAAAGTGTTGTGTAGATTTAGGTTCCATTTTACTCCTTGTAAATGAGAGTCCGATAGAGGAATTTAAAATGGAAAAAGATTAAGACAGGGTGACACGATCGCTCCTTTCTCATTTTGATCGTGCCGGAAGGATTAGAGGTGTTAATGAGACAAGCACTGAAGCAGAAGTTGTTTACTGGCTTCAAAATTGGGGACAATGACACTAAAATTACTCATCTTCAGTTTGTTGATGACCGATACAGTAGTTATTGATCAAAATGTTTTGAATTAGTATCAGGGGTGAAAGTAATTTTTTGAAAAGTAAGATGACTAGTAATGTTTCGCCTGAAAGTTGAAAGTGAGCTGGAGAGCTATGCAAAGATACTGAATTGTAGAATTATAAGAGTCTCATTTGTGTACTTTGGAGTTGAGGTGGGGGATAATCCAAGGAAGGTATCAACGTGAGATCCAATCATAAGGAAAATTCAAAAGAAGTTGACCCCTTAACAAAAAAACTTATCTTTTGGAGGCCGTCTTTGCATTGTAAACTCAGCACTAAACTTTATCCTTCTTTTTTACTTCTCGTTTTTAAAGTTCTATTCTTGTAGTAAATAAATTGAAAAGTTTGCAGAGAAATTTCTTTTGAGGGGTTGCGAGGATGAGAGAAAAATTTCTTATGGTCCATATTTATAAATTAAATAACCGCAATACATAATGTAAAACTTATAAGTTGAAAAAAGTAATGAAGATCATTTTGTGAAGTTATTCAATTCATGAGTTTTACTTACACCATGTAATGTGGTTATTTCATTATTTTTACTTAATTCCTTGGATGACACTAAAATACATACTTTAGAGTCGGTTTATACGATCAACGCAAACTTCTGGTCAATTAGGGTCAGCCACTTTGGCGCACAAGTTGGGTGACTTATAAGAGTTGGATTACAGGCCGGCTCTACAAGTTATCTTCGTCCATTTTGTCATCTGTCCCGACGCCGACTCTAAAACGTCTGTAGCGTCGGTATTTAGCTCATTTCACCGACGCTAATGGGTTTTTTTTTTTTGTTGTGATCGGCTCACTTTATCTTAAACATAAACCAAATCAATTACATTATTTTATCTTAAACCCGAACCAAACCATTTTTCTATGTGGAGCAGAAAAATATGATTCACAAATTAAAAGAACTTCTCTACAGGTTAATTTTATCACATAAAAAGCAAACTCAATGCAAGTTGTAAAAATATGATTCATGGGTGAATCAGTTAATAACATGGTCCACCATAAAATTGCTTTTTTTTTTAAATCATTTCGGTTTTACCATTTTAGTTATAAGTTTCTTTAGCAATATATTATTCAATATTGTTATTATATTTTAGATGAAAACACTAATAATTTATGTAATGTTATAATTTGTTAGAGAAATGCAGTATCGATTTCCCTGCTCAGCATTTTATTATCTGCCCGGCTCAGCATTCTATCTTCTGTCATGCTTAGCATTCTATCGTCTGCACTATCTCAGCATTGATAGAATGCTGAGCAGGGTAAACGGTGCTGCATCTCTCTAACATAATTATAAAAAACAATGTTAATTAAATAAAGAATAAGAAACTCTGAATTGTAAAATTTTATACATAAAAATATAAACATGCCAATAAAAATTTATTCTTTAAATTTATATATAAACCAATTACTTGAACTAAACCAACTTAATTTTAATCGGTTCAAATTTATTGACAAATTTTACAAAATTGAACCAAATCAAATCAATTAAATTGTATGGGTTCAGATTCTCTTTTACCTTAAATTCAAACAATCCTGTAACAAAAAAAACTCAAACAACCCAACTTGTGAACACCAAAGCAATTTCCTTTCTCATATTAATTAGGTATTCAATTTACTACTTCACCTCCTTAAAAAAAATAAAAATTACTACTTCATCAACACAAAAGTTGCGCACAACTGTTAGTCACAACTTTTTCTATTTAAAGATTGAAGATTCGATCTAGCCCGGCCCAATTCATGCAAACGTGTATGGTGCTGATTCTCATCTATCATATTCATAAAAAAAAGTTTAAATATATTTGAGATCCCTGATAGAGCTAGGTAAGCAATTTGGTCCGCCCCGTGTTAACCCGTAATTAAATGACCTCTATTGAGGTGGTTCGCGTCCGCCCGGCGGTTAAACAGGCTAACCCGTAGACCATGAAATAGATTTTAAAATAAAATAAAAACAGAAATTTAACACTAAACAACTATAAATTTAGCAGTAAAAAGACCTTCAAAAAACCTTAAAAATTACTTAAATTAGAGACTTAAAAAATAGTTGAATTTGTTATCCAAAGTTGTCAAACTCTGTAGAAACATAAAACTTAAGTCCAACCTTGCATTAACCTTCTTTACACTAGACTATAATAAAGTAATCCCAAACTGTAGATATGAGTTGCCTCGCTCTCTTCATATAGTCTAACAACCTTCTTTGGTCTCCTCGGTGGGATTTTCAGTTTCAAAGTTCAAAGGATTATCGTTAGAAGCACCCTCATTAACACTTGTATCCACGAATTGAACTTTGACAAGAATAATTGAGTTGGGACTTGGATTTTTTTTTCTTTCTACTGGGGATGAATTTTTAACCACATGATCATTTTTTTTGGATTTTTTTTAAAGTAGCTTGCGGATCAGCCTACCAAACCGCGGTCTAACCCGCTTAAACCCGCAGACTAAACGGGCTAGCCCACTTAGGCCCGCTTTTAAATGGACCAGCAACCACCGAGCTACAACCCACGCATATGGCGGGTCACGCGGGTTGGCCTGCGGGCTTAGGCCCGTTTGCCCATCTCTAATCCCTGACTCTGTAAGATGAATTAAATTGAGCCTCTAATTTTCAAATCTTTTAAATCTTATCTGATCCTAAAAAATTGTTTTTAATCAAATCAAGTCTAAAAGTCATTTTAGTGCTTATGTGTCTTCAACTTAACAAGTCAATACTTCCACATCATCTCACTTATCCCACATAATTTCTTTTTTAATTCACATTGAATTTTTTTTGTTTTTATTTTGCGGTCCCTTACTAATAGCTTCGAGTGATTTTAGTCTCCTTATTTTCAATTACACGATTAAGAATTCAATTAATTGGACTTGCATATGTGTATGTCGACTCGATCGATCGTACGGTCACTGCTTTAATTTCTTGGAATAAATTATGAAGTAGCTGTTCATTAATTAAGTTTTCTTCCTAATCACACAAGGAAAAGGAACAATATGGAAGAGAAAGGAAGCTGGTTACTGTGAATGTGGGGATGAGATCGAAAGAAAGCAAGAGATGGTGTAGGAATCTAGTTAACGACAGATGCATGTGCAATTATATATGAGAAAAGTTATATATTCAGGCAATATGAAATATCTAATGAGTGAATGATAAAATAAAATCGAGTTAAATATATTTTTAATCTCCGTCGAATTATTAATTTTAGTCACCCTTTAAGTTTTTTATTGATTTAAGTTCTCCATTTATGAAAATAATCAAGTTTTGGTCTCTTCACCTATTTTAATGCTGATGTGTTGCATTTTGTTGCGATTTAAGCCGTCAATAATGCACAAAAACCACCACAAAATGCGTTAATAGTGGTTTGGCTTAAACAACCACTAATGCCCAAAAACCGCCATAAAATGTATACTAAAGCGGATAGAGGGACTAAAACCTGATATTTTTTTGTAAATGAGAGACCAAAAGAAATATCAATAAACCCAAATATCTAAATGATTATATCTGATTAATTTCAATTAATTTAGATATAATATTATTTGGTTTATTTGGCTAATTGATTCAGTTTTTATTTCCTATTCAGTTTTTATCCAATTTCCCTTATTTCTAGATTTTCTGTTATCTTTTATTATCTCCTAGGACTTGTTGCTTAGTTTGTTGCTTTATGTTGTTTTTAGTTATCTTTTAGGATTTGTTTGTTGCTTTCTTATTTTCTATAAATTTGTATTTCCTTTCCATTGAATAAAAAATAAAAAAAACTAGAAAATTGAGCATTGCTCACCAAATTGACTAGTATCTAACACTTTTCCCTAATCCCTAACCTTGTTCGTTGATAGCCTCCTTCACGGAGTCTATCATTTGGTGCTTTCATTGTGTTCTCATCCGCCTCTCCAAACGCCGCACTAATTTCTCATGCCTCCGCACTAATTCCACCATGTATTCACCCGACTCATATCTTCTTCGCTCTCCGCATCACTACACATACCATTTTCCTTTCCGCATCCATATTCATCTCCTTTATATTACCCACACCATAACCCACCAATTTCATCCGTTCAAACGCGCACGATCAAGGATCCTGTTAAAAGGGTTTTCACTTCTTTTAATAAAAACCAATACTTAAGCTGCGCTCAAACCTCTTTTAAGATTCAATTGCAGTATAGTAAGGGTGTTATCGATCCACAGAGAGCAAATGTGTTTGAATGCCTTTCTTTAATTAAGAAGTAAAGCAAGAAAGAAACAAGAATTATTTGTTTGGAGAAATTTGTATTCAAGAGCAAGAAAATAGGAAAGAAACGATTGAGAGAATAATAGATTGGGAAAACAGTTGGATTATGGTTTCATATTTCACTATCCAGGATTTATTAATTCTTGATTACAATCACTTAAAATCTTTAATTTGTTCCCACCAGTTCTTAACTAACTCACCTATTCCTAGTATGAGAAGTTGATTCAATTACTTTCCTAATTACCGCTTCCACAGGCAATTAATCAAAACAATTGTAAATATGCAGGCGTTAAGGAACTAGGTGATCTAACGCTATTCCTAGCAAATTAGCTTCTCCTAGATTAAACAATTTATGTCAGATTAATAGAGTAGCTTCCACATACAAAATTAATCCTAAATCTGATGAAAGATGATCAAGCAATCATAAGCAATAAGAACAAAATTGTTTAATTGAAATTAAAAATAGAAAGTAACAAAGAACAAAATAGAATCCTATCAAGATGAAATACTACGCCTAAATCCAACTAAAAGAGAGCTTAGTTATCCATAGAATGGAAACTAGCTTGCTTACAAGGAGAATCAATTAGGAATTAGGAGACGATGAAGAATCCAAGCATCCGTTGATGAAAATCCTCTTTTCCTTCTCAAATTAGAGCTCTCTCACGTCCAAGGGGTGTTTGGAGAAGACTAGGGTTGAAAGAATACCCAAAAGAGGCCAAAAATCGCGTTTTATAGGCCCTGGGCGCCGCAGGGGCGCTTAGCGCCCTATCTGGGCGCTTAGCCGCCTGGAAACCATGTTCTGGGCGCTTAGCCCTTTACTGGGGCGCTTAGCGCCCTGTCTTCATGTTCTGGGCGCTTAGCTGCCTGGTCTGGGCGCTTAGCCGCCTGCAGCTTCCTGCTGGCCGCTCAGCGGCTTTAACGGCGCTTAGCGCCCCGAAAACGTCTCCAAATCAAGATCCAACCGTTCATATTGAAGTTCCATGAGTTAGGAACCACATACTCAAATTTTAGCTAAATCCAACGGTTAACGAATGAGATATTGCAATTTTGCTCAGGCTGATTCAAGATTTCTGCATCAAAAAGTTGGGATTAGAACTGAAATCTTCATTAAACATCAAAAATGTGCATTCTAACCCAGAATTAATAGCAATTCCTCATTCCTTTGCAAAACATACATTTCTTGGGGGTTTTAACAATTAAAACTCATAATAAGTGCCTAAAAACAATGTTAAAACTATGAACGTTTGACACTTATCAAACTCCCCCCAACTTAAGACCTTGTTTGTCATCAAACAAAAGGTAAAGACTTTCAAAAGCAATTAACAAAACCCAAAGGAACATGACTCAAGATGGGATTTCAGCAAATATATAATCCTGCACAAAAGTGTCTAAAAGACACAAGATTTTCAAAAGGGTAAATTGTAATCCTCACAGTTGATAATAAATAAGGAACACCAAACAAGAATCACCTAAGTTCTAGACAAAAAGCTTTCCCCCTTCAAAATCAAGGATATAAAGAACTCAAAGACGCGAGTTCAGGGGTAAGTGTTTACGCTCAAAACCATCAATTGAATCACAAAAATTAGTTTTGCTACCTGTCTCACAAATTAATTAAATTGCATGGAAATTCTAGGATCTCAAAGGTCTTTTAAAAGGTTGAAATGGGGCTAGGCTATCAAGAACTGGGTTTTTCAGGATTAAAAACTTTCTAAACTAAGAGAGCACACAAAATAAACTTAATCACTACTCTCTTTCCCCTCTTGTTCTTGCTTCCAAAGATTTGCTTTCTTTGCCCCTTTTCTTCTTTAATTCTCCCTTTTTCTCACTTTTGATTCTTGCTTACCCTTTTTACTTCTCAATTCTTTAACTCTTTTATGCTTTTCTTTTGATTTTTCTTTCTTTTTCTCACTTGCATCTTTGCTTTTTTTTTTTTTTTTCTTTGAGCAACCACTTTCAATTTCCCCCCAACTGTCTTTCTCTCATAATTAATTTTGCATGCTCTCCTAAGTTGAGAAAGTAGAGGTGGGAACTGTTTGCAATAAAGGCTCAGGGTTGTACACAAGAAATGAAATTTAATTCAGGCTCAAAGGGGCTTGCAAGGGATGTTCCTAATCAAGGTAAGCTATTTGGCCAGAGAGGGTAGAACTAATGAAACGAATGCCTAAGATCATTTCCTTTCATAACCATGCAATCACTAACAAAGAGACTCAAGCAAAACCAAATTTGTAAAACAATGATGATTCACTCACTCACAAATAGTGTTTGGCTCACTCCTCACTCGGTTGGGGTCCTTGATTTCAAAAATTTTAAGCAACAAGCCTAGGAACCCGGTGATAATTGTTTAGCGACTTAAATACAACAACATGTAAGACTGCTAACTTAACCCAAGATTTTCTAGAACAACAGGATTATACATTAGTACTTCATCTAGGTTCTAGATTAACAAAACAAAACTTAAATAACGATAGAGACTTAGGCAAACATGTGATATCACACTATACTATAAAAATTGAACAATAAAAGCAAAGTAGAAAGAACTCCCTCATGATGCTGTGTCTCATATGCTTCCAAATTGCTTCAAGGCTCATCCCCTCCAAGGAATTTGGACTGTCCTCAGGCCAAACAATACCAGCAACAGACGGTTTCTCAAAACTTGCAAAACTCATTCTCTTCTTACAGTAAGTACTGCAACAACACATGTAACCACACCAAAGTGCATAGTCTCATAACAAAAAACAAAACAAAACAAAAATTGTAAAAGTTACCACACTGGGTTGCCTCCCAGCAAGCGCTTCTTTAATGTCACTAGCTTGACGTGTGATTTGCATAAAATCAAGGAGGCCGAAGACCAGAGGAGAAAGTAATTCCCCTCTTCCTTTCTGGGTCCTTGTCAATTTTCACAAGAGCTTTAAAACAGCTTTCACAAGTTTTTATTACTTTCCAAACTTGTGAAAGTCTTTTCTTCTTCCTGGGCTTTCTTGTCTTCTGTAATCCGGAATTTGCTTTCTTGGGAACAGCTTCCAAGACCACTTTCTCAGGAGAAAGGTTGCTACTGATAGCAACTGGTTTGTCAGTTTTCAGCTCTGGCCATTGCTTAGGTATCTTATCCTTACTGGGATCCTGGATCTCTTCCACCTTAGTGGCTTTCAGAACTGTAAGAGATGAATCCAGTATATCCAAGAGTTGCTGTGCTGCAGAATCATCATATGCAAGACCTGCATAAGAATCGGTTAGAGCTAACTCTAAATGATCATTTACCTGTGGTTTCCTTTCAACTTGCTTAATGCCATCCTGAAGCGCATCTACTCGGAAACACTGGCTCTTTTTATTTGGGGGCTGCGGAGTCTCAAAAATGTTAAAGGTGACTTCATCATCATAGACTCGAACTTTCATGGTGCCCAATCCCATGTCAATCCCCATTCTTGCAGTATTCATGAATGGCCTTCCCATAATCAGAGGTACCTCCGGATCCTCTGCAATATCAAGAATAACAAAATCCACAGGAATTAGAAATTTGTCTACTCTTACCAGCACGTCCTCAACTACGCCCAGTGGGCGTTTAGTTGAATGATCTGCAAGCTGTAGGGACATCCTGGTTGGCCTCATCTCTAGCCCACTAATCCTTTTCATCAAGGATAGTGGCATCAAGCTCACACTGGCTCCAATATCCACAAGGCCCTTGCCAACAGCCATATCCCCGATGGTTAGAGGAATGGTGACACTGCCTGGGTCTGCTAACTTAGGAGGGATGCCACTAGTGATAATGGCACTGCAGGTCGCTCCGAGATGCATTACTTCCTCCTCCAGGTATTTTCGCCTCTTAGTCAACAAGTTCTTCAGGAATTTGGCATAGTAAGGCATCTGTTCAAGAGCTTCTGCAAAAGGAATGTTAACTTGCAAATTTTTAAAAATGTCCATAAATCTAGCAAGTTGACGATTCTTATCTATCTGAGAAGGGGCTTTGGGATAAGGAAGAGCCTTAACTATCTTTGGGACTCCCCCTGACTTAGCTCATCCTTCTTTTTCTCAGCATCATTTCCTTTTCCCTTACCTGCAGCTACACTCTCATCATTATGCTTATCAATTTCTACCCCTGTGAACTCTTTAGGCTGTTCTTTCTCTACCTTCTCATCTTCCTCAACAATTTTAGGCTCTCTAATAACATTACCTACTACCTTCCCACTACGGGTAAAAATGGCCTTACAATGCTCTTTTGGGTTGGTTTCAGTATTGGCATTAAATGCGCCCTTCTGCATCCCAGCAAGTTGGTTAGCCAGTTGGCCCACCTGAGTTTCCAGATTCTTGATAGAAGCTCCCTGGTTCCTTTGACTGTCCATGGTTACCTGCATAAACTGGGTTAGAGTATCACTCAGTTTATCAAACTTACCTTCCAGGGACTGCTCCTGCTGATTTTGAAATTGCTGAGGTTGCTGGAATGGAGGGTTCTGAAAAGATTGCCTTGGAGCTCTATTAGAAGAAGGACCTGAATCCTGCCTCCAAGGCTGATTGCTATACTGATTATTGTTCCTGGGATAGTTATTCTGGTAGGGCCTCTGCTGATTATTCAGATAACGAACCTCCTCCTCAGAAAATGGCTGATAAGAATCAGACTGTTGCCCTGGTACTTCAGCTGCGCACCTGTTCACCTGTTGCATATCTCTTATGCTATTGGGCAAAGCATCCAGTTTCTTGGTCAGATTATCAAGCTGCTGCTGAAGAAGCTTATTTTGAGCCAACATAGCATCATTGGCTCCAAGCTCTAAGACTCCTGCTTTCCTTGCTGGACCTCTAGAATATTGGCTTTGTTGGTCATTCAGAGCCATAGCCTCTATGATATTCATCGCCTCAGTGGGGGTCTTGGACATCAGTGAACCACCAGCAGTGGCATCAAGAATCAACTTGCTTTGTTGATGCAATCCATTCCTGAAGATATGAACTTGGGTCTTTGCATCAAAACCATGATTTGGGCACTTCCGGCACAAAGACTTGTACCTCTCCCAAGCCTCACATAGATTTTCACCTGCAGCTTGAGCAAAAGAAGAGATGGCAGTTTTATAATCCATAAATTTGGAATCAGAAAAGTACCTTGCCATGAATTTGTTTTCAAGCTGAGACCAGTCATTCAAGATAGCTTGAGGTTGGTCGAAGAACCATTCCTTTGCTTGACCAATTAAGGTTAATGGAAAAAGCCTGAGGAATACTGCGTCCTCTTCAGAAGGCCTCATCCCTGCTGTGCCACAGAGTTCATAGAACTTGGTGAGGTGATTGTAAGGATTCTCATGATCTAACCCCGCAAAAGGATTAGCATACATCAGCTGCACCAGTCCTGTCTTCATCTCTGGAGCTTTCTCATTATCAGTTCCTCTACCAATCCTGATCATGTTCCTAGGTGTGAAATTAATGAATCCAGGATTGGGATCGGCATCTCCACCGTTTGGATTCTGATTTGCCATGTCTGGCTCAGTGGTTGGTGAAGATGGTGGAGGTGGTGAAGGGGTAGAAGTACCCTGGTCTTGTCTTAACTTAGCTAGCTGCTTCCTTTTCTTTGTTTTACTGTTGTTCCTCCTTGCTGTAGCTTCAATTTCTGGGTCGAAATGAAGTTCCTCAACTGGAGTCTTACCTCGCATAAACAAAGATGAAAAACAACCTAAACAGAAGTATTAGACCACAGATAAAAGAAAATAAAAATAAAAATAAAAATAAAAATATTCACAAATGCTTAAACAAACAAAATTAAAGCAATGCAAACTCAAACAACGCTGCTCCCCGGCAACGGCGCCATTTTGTTAAAAGGGTTTTCACTTCTTTTAATAAAAACCAATACTTAAGCTGCGCTCAAACCTCTTTTAAGATTCAATTGCAGTATAGTAAGGGTGTTATCGATCCACAGAGAGCAAATGTGTTTGAATGCCTTTCTTTAATTAAGAAGTAAAGCAAGAAAGAAACAAGAATTATTTGTTTGGAGAAATTTGTATTCAAGAGCAAGAAAATAGGAAAGAAACGATTGAGAGAATAATAGATTGGGAAAACAGTTGGATTATGGTTTCATATTTCACTATCCAGGATTTATTAATTCTTGATTACAATCACTTAAAATCTTTAATTTATTCCCACCAGTTCTTAACTAACTCACCTATTCCTAGTATGAGAAGTTGATTCAATTACTTTCCTAATTACCGCTTCCACAGGCAATTAATCAAAACAATTGTAAATATGCAGGCGTTAAGGAACTAGGTGATCTAACGCTATTCCTAGCAAATTAGCTTCTCCTAGATTAAACAATTTATGTCAGATTAATAGAGTAGCTTCCACATACAAAATTAATCCTAAATCTGATGAAAGATGATCAAGCAATCATAAGCAATAAGAACAAAATTGTTTAATTGAAATTAAAAATAGAAAGTAACAAAGAACAAAATAGAATCCTATCAAGATGAAATACTACGCCTAAATCCAACTAAAAGAGAGCTTAGTTATCCATAGAATGGAAACTAGCTTGCTTACAAGGAGAATCAATTAGGAATTAGGAGACGATGAAGAATCCAAGCATCCGTTGATGAAAATCCTCTTTTCCTTCTCAAATTAGAGCTCTCTCACGTCCAAGGGGTGTTTGGAGAAGACTAGGGTTGAAAGAATACCCAAAAGAGGCCAAAAATCGCGTTTTATAGGCCCTGGGCGCCGCAGGGGCGCTTAGCGCCCTATCTGGGCGCTTAGCCGCCTGGAAACCATGTTCTGGGCGCTTAGCCCTTTACTGGGGCGCTTAGCGCCCTGTCTTCATGTTCTGGGCGCTTAGCCGCCTGGTCTGGGCGCTTAGCCGCCTGCAGCTTCCTGCTGGCCGCTCAGCGGCTTTAACGGCGCTTAGCTCCCCGAAAACGTCTCCAAATCAAGATCCAACCGTTCATATTGAAGTTCCATGAGTTAGGAACCACATACTCAAATTTTAGCTAAATCCAACGGTTAACGAATGAGATATTGCAATTTTGCTCAGGCTGATTCAAGATTTCTGCATCAAAAAGTTGGGATTAGAACTGAAATCTTCATTAAACATCAAAAATGTGCATTCTAACCCAGAATTAATAGAAATTCCTCATTCCTTTGCAAAACATACATTTCTTGGGGGTTTTAACAATTAAAACTCATAATAAGTGCCTAAAAACAATGTTAAAACTATGAACGTTTGACACTTATCAGATCCCTCAGAACTTTCCTTCTTCAATGGAGAAAACCCAGGTTTTTGGCTCTTGGAAGCTAGCCTATTCTTCCTTCGGAATCCTTACCATGGGAAACGTGTATGCCAATCGTAGCACTGCATCTAAGAGGAAAGGCCCTTTGTTGGTTTCGATTGAACCACACTCAAATCCACAGCTTGGATGAATTCAAAAACGCACTGACGATGGAGTTTGGCACAAGAAAATCCCCTCATAGCTCTCCCTTGTCTACCAGTCGGACCGCGTCGACCAACCGTTCCCCATTTTCCCACACCTCTCCTGCACGTGCTTCTGGGCCGCCCATGCTCGTTCCACCAACAGTTATGGTTTCTTCTGTCGACGGCCCCGCGGCTCGCCAGCCTTGCTCGCGTCCCTTGGTGCCCACCCACGTGACCAAACACAGATTCCCCCTTGCCGCCCGCCTATGTGACCCACACGGTTTCCCCTCCTGCTACTAAATCTTTGTTTGAGCCTTCAGCCATGATTGAACCCACAAGCAGATATGCGGTTCTGAAGCTCATTTTCAGATTTCGTCTCACCCACAATCTTCTGTCAATTTGGATTTTGATGGAGAAACAGTAGTTGTTCGCCAAGACTCACCTATTCGAGATCTATCTTCTCAAATTTCTACAAAGGTGATTTCAATTTTAAGGGAGATAAGGTCAAATTGTATGGTTACTGATTTGAACATTCCTGCAGTCACTTCAATCACACACCATCTATTCAACATAATGATTGAGCGAAAACTGCTTAAACATATTGCTTATCTTGAAAGCCTATTTCACCATTTATGCGATCTCAGTTTTCCAACCTAGAAATTGGTAAGCTCACTGATGTTTCCTGCATTACATGGCATAATTCGAAAACAATTTGATTCGGGCATCCTTTCCGACACAACATCCATATCTGACCCAACACAATATTGGGTGGCTTATGCATGGGTCAATTCTGGACATGTCCACATCCACACACAATTTACGGGCCAAGTATCCATGTATGAATCATATATTGCTCCCTTCAAGAAACTTCCAGACAAGGTGTCTTCCTGTAATGTTTCTTCCATGAGCTAGCCAATTACGGGAAATCCATTTAAGACCAATATAAAGAATTGCGCCAATTTCTATTCTCCAATTATGCTTCCAAGCTCTACTTGTTGTGTCAATCAGGACATGCAGGTCAAGATGTCTCTTTGGAGTTTCTTTAATGGTCTCAGGACATGCAGGTCAAGATGTCTCTTTGGAGTTTCTTTAATGGTCTTAGCCCAACTAGCAGTACTCTCCTCGCATGGATTCTTCTTATTGCTTGGCTACTTCATTTCCTCATCCTAGAGGACAATGATGTTTTCAAGAGAGCGGGAATTGATAGACCCAAAAGAAATATCAATAAACCTAAATATCTAAATTATTATATCTGATTAATTTCAATTAATTTAGATATAATACTATTTGGTTTATTTGGCTAATTGATTTAGTTTTAATTTCCTATTCAGTTCTTATCTAGTTTCCCTTATTTCTAGATTTTCTGTTATCTTTTATTATCTTTTAGGACTTGTTGCTTAGTTTATTGTTTTCTGTTACTTTTAGTTATCTTCTAGCATTTGTTTGTTGCTTTCTTATTTTCTATAAATTTGTATTTCCTTTCCATTAAATAAAGAATATAAAAAAACAGAAAATTGAGCATTGCACACCAAATTGACTAGTCTCTAACACTTTTCCCTAATCCTTAATATTGTTCGTTAATAACCTCCTTCCTTGAATCTATCGCTAACCCCTATCGATGATTGTATTGCGTTACATGATTGCGCAGCCCATTAGGCCCAAAGTCAGGCAAACACATGGAACTTAGGTAGCACCTTGTTTGCTTTTCTGTTGAATTGAATTGAATTAGCTAGCAAGGTCCCACTTTATGATCATCTTCTTTTATGGTCGATCTGTATTTCTCATGCACGTGCATGGCTGCCTTTTCTCTCTCTATCGATGGGGGACCATACATTCAGGGTTAAGGCTGCAATGTTATGTAATGTTAGTGCCTTTCCAACTATATATAAATTAAGTGGTAAGCTTTTCATATTAAAATTAAAATAAAATGACCAAAAAAGCAGTATATATATATATATAACCTGTCAAGATTCACAGGGAATCAGATTCTAACGCCACCCCCAACATCTGATGCTGTACCTATAACCGTAAAAAATACGTTAAGGGCTTAGGACTATCATTATGTTTACCAAGTACTCATAAACTAATCCATAGCTGGAACGTTAGGTGATTGCAAAAAATGTTTAGCGAAACTAGCTGTTAAATAAGCTTAATTTCTAAACTGATATAAAAATTCATATTTATATTTATGAATGATTTTATATTTAACATTACATTATTTACACATTAAATCTAGATGATATTGATTTAAAAATAATTATGATGTTAAATATTTTAATTTATTTCAAATTATTCATCATGAAAATATTAATTTTTAAGTTATTCCCATTTTTTATTTTTTTATTACATTAATAGGATAACAAGAATAACATTATACTTTAATTAATAAAGCAATAAATAAATTTATATTTATCTAAATTAATAAAATATTTAGAACGGTGCAACAATGACAATTTCATTGGAGATTAGTCTGACAGGAAAATATCATAATTAATGTTTAGTATTTTTTAAAATATATTATGATAATGATGAAATCTTATTAAAATGATAATAATAAAAATGAGAATAAATTCAATAAGTTTTAAGCTAAAAGCTAGAAGCTATCTCAAGTAGCTTATTGAAAAATCTATAAACTACTAAAATAAGCTCTTTTATACCCGAATCTAACACCTTCAACTTAATTACCTCCTTCTTTCCTCATGTAACTAAAAAAAACTTAATTACTTCCATTACAGAATAACACTACCGTTAAGAAATTCTCTTTTTATGCTTTTATTTTTTGTCAACCTTTTTATGCTTTTATGCAAAAATCCGCACAAAAAGACCCAGATCATATATGGGCTTTGTCTAATATGGACCAAGAAACAAACGGTCCATCCATAGACCAATATTTATAAAAATAATTAGGCTATCAATGCATTAAAATTGAAGTTAAAAAAAAAAAGTAATATTTTTCTTGGTGCAAGGGTTTTATTTTTCATTGAGGCCAAATGTCTAATTAGTTCACTAGATAATTAATAGAGTGGACCCAAGAAATTGACTAAAATCAAGGACCACGCCAATGGTTGTATCTGATTTCACACATGGAATGGAACCATGCTGAATTTCCAATTTAGTAACATTATAGATTGTGAAAGAAAACTTAACGAAACTCATGAAGGAGTACATGTTTATAGTACACATTACTATAATTTATTTTCTTCTAATTTTCCTGCTATTATACAAAGCCACCATATTATATTTTTGTTTTCTGGTGAATTGTTCAAATTCTGAACGTTATTCTAGCACTCACTGAGCAAAGAGTAGCTTATTATCTTTTTCAACTTGTAGGTAAGCCACTGGTCTGGCAAATTGGCATTTTGAATTTGAAAGGAGGAGCTGCTTCTTTTTCTAACAACGACATCACTTGTTGTTTAGGTAAAAGTTCACAGACAACATGACCAACAACTAGCCATACCGCACCACCGTTTTCAATTTCGTCACTGGTCTTTGATTAAGACAATGTTTGATTAAGACAGCTTCATGTAATAGCTATTTTGGTTACTACGAGTATCTATCATGAGTCAATCATATTCGAGTCGAGAATATCACATTCTAATGTGTTTGAATACATTTTTTTTCCCTTACATAAGACTTGAATTACAAACTGTTTGCTTTGAAATCATTTTGAAAGTTAATTTCAAAGTTAAAATCAATTATGAGAATTAAACTCATGTGACTAAGTTTAGGTATTCTTCATGAAAAATCTCAAGAAACTAGTAGGTCAGTAGATCGAGCACACAGTTAAACCTTAGGATTTCTCAGTAAAAAATGAACATTTCTTATTAAGTATGAAAGACTTTACAATAAGTGTGTTGGAGAGACTCAAGGGATTTATATAAATGGGAAGCTAGAATCAGGGGATTTACATAAACAGGGACCAAGCATCAAGGAATCTCCATAATAACGCAAATGCAAAGGGGTGAACCTACACACTTTTCTTTGTGAACAACTGACTTATGTCAACGTATAGCTTATAATCAGCCGCCCTAGCGCTATTCACACTATGGTCAGCTGTATTTTTTTCATAACGACCCAGGTATTAAAATTGATTTTAAATAAATAAAAATTGATTCAAACATACTATAAACGAATCTACAATCTATTGAACGTTTGCGTCGGCGCAATTTGATCTCCAAATATATACCATAACTCAAATACTTTCATTCTAAAATGGAGGCGGGAGAAAATAAATCAACTTATTTTGTTTTTTAGTACAATGTTTCAACAATCTCTTGAAGCGATTCCAAATTCATTGCCCGTACACTACTTTGCAAACTGTGTTAACATGAAGAATTGACTTTCCAGTATTGATAGCAATGGAGATTCGGTTAACATAACTACTTTACAACTCTACATGCCAAATTTGCCTTATAACATGTCTCATGTTCACGCGTTAACCTTTAATATTAAGAAAGCTACCTTTCACAATTGGGGTACCTAATTGTAATGTAATGTGAATTAAGCATCTGAGAGATAAAACAAAAGACACAGCTAGACGCATATGATTGTTGGGATAATAGGATAAAGCTTTTGCTATGCGCGTGAGGTTGAGGGAGATGCCGATCCACTTAGAGATTTAATATAAACAGTTTTACTTTATAAAAAATGCAAGAAACTAATTCTGCAATTCAAAACTGTGACCGTAAAATCACATTATATACGTAGAGCCGATTACATACAATGCTTTGAATTATGAAAAATTGCTAGCAAACAAGCATCATTCACATGAATGATTAAGTAGTTAAGGCCACACAGCAAACATTGGATGGACCAAAAACACATTGCCCCACTAAGTCCTTTGCTAGATAATTCAGCATCTTAACAACCATTTTAATTAGAGCATGTCAGTTTGCATTCAATTTGATGGAGCACATTGATTGACCATACTCCATAGCAATCATTTCAAAGCACAAATTATAAGTCCAAGAAAATGGAACCAAATGATTTGTAAAACATTGAAAAATATTACTAAATTATCACAGGAGTCATCTAGAAAAATTGACATAACAATATGAAAAATTAAATTAAATAAAAGAGGTCTAATTCTATGGAACTAATGCAATTCCTTTTAAAATGTTCTGAATGTTGTAGGAGAAGATGCCAAGGGAAGAACCTGAGAAGAATTTGAAGGAAACTGTGGTAGGCATTGCTGATTCTCTTTCTCTATGGCCTTTCTCCTTGCTTCTTCAATCAATTTTCTATACAATTTATCCTCTGCTTCCCTCAAGAACTTGAATTTCGGAGGCGGCGACGACCTAAACCTGTTGAATTCTGATTCTGCTGAGGATTCAAACAGAGGATTGAACCCTTGATGCTTGTAAGAATCAAGATTGTCCAAAGAACATTTCAACGGCGAAGAAGCTAAGGGTGAAACTGGAGAATCAATTCCCACCATGAAATCACTCAAGCTCCTTGTTCTTGAACCCTTTCTGCTCCTATCTTCAGATTCCAAATCCTCTTTAGTTTCCTCCTTGATTGTGAAGAGAAACCTTGGAGGACCAGACAGATTGTGCAGCCTCATCAACTCTACCTCCACACTTTCTTCTCCACAGGGCTTAACCCCCAAATCCTTGTTGGTAGTAGCATCATGATTTGCAGCTTCTTCAGGGTCTCTGGCCACAGTTTCTTCATCCACGGAACAGGGTTTCTTGAACCAGTAACCCCAAAAAGACAACCTTTTTGCATAATTTCCAATACCCATTTCAACATCCAAGTGCTTCCTCTTCTTCCACCACAAGAAATAGTAAAGCTGTGCAACCAAAACCAGCACAAGGAACCCAAACACAAGGCTCAGAGCAACACTCAACCCACAAATTGACATGGCCTTTCTGCTCTAAATTTCACATCTTCATACAAAGGTGCAAACTTTTTGAGAAGCGAACATCAAACCCCAAACTTTTCGGTGCTGATTGGAATTGAAAGGCTGGTAGTTATTAAGAATGAAGATGTTGTCGGAGAAACACTACCACAAGAGAGAATGGACCATTTACAAGTAATTAAGGAAAATCGCAATTGCTCTGTTTTGTTTTAAAAAAACACATGCCTAGGCTAATGGGAATTGTTATTGGAAGAGGAAAGTCTACTTATTGCAACGGATGAGAAGAACGAAAAGCTAAAAAGGTTATTATAACTTATAAGCATAAAAAAGGAGGTGCTACCACTATCTATGGAACTGTAATTGATCTTTATCTCAAGGGGGGAACTTAGAAAAGAGCGTTCTAGTTGCGTTGTAAGGAATGCGGTTTAAGGAAAGGTGTGTGTGTGGCAACAAAGAAATCTTTGCACAGCCAATCACTTTTTGTTACAAGTTTACGTGTTTAATTTTTGCTATGGACGTAAAAAATGTGTTATAAGGGACATATGGTCTGGTAGAGTAATTGAATTTGAATCATGTCAAATTTCTCTCATGTGTATTATGTGTGAGTTTATGTCTATCTCTTCATATATATGCGCTAAATAGATATATAATGAGATTCTTTAAATGTTACACAAAACTCTCATATAATGACATATTAGAGAAATTTCACGTGAAAAAATCCAAATCCCTAGCAAATACTTTAACTTGTGATGGTGATCAAAGTCGAATCTACCCAAATATTTATTAAAAAAAAAAAACAAATCTTTGCACAATTTGGATGAACTGGAAAGCACGTAGTAAAAGCGCGTGCTGACACTTGCCACCTAAGAGGCAATATTAGCGGATAATTCAAAAGAAAATTAGCCACTTAAGGCAGGTTAATTAGCACTTAGTAGAAGGTCAAAAGAAAGAGTGTGAAAATTTGAAAAACATGAGATCACAACTGTCATTGATTAGCATATATATAGGAATATTAATAATTGATAATAATAATAATAATAATAACTGTGAGGGGATGTCATAAAAATTATTTTGATTTTATGCTATGTTTGTTTAGGGTCAAAATGAAGTGAAGGAAAAGAGGGAAGGGAAAAGGGTGGGAAAATTCACTTTATGATTGTTTTGGATGATCATGGAATGTGAAGGGAAGGGAATACTGCACCCATAGGCCCACAAATCAGTTTTCGCCTCCGAAATACAAAGAAAATGGACCAAAACTACATAAATCATGTTCTTTCCAAATTTACCCTTATTTATACCTTTCCAAACCTTTTTTCATTTAATTAATTTAAGAGAAATTATTGTTGGCATGAGACGAATTTCATCCTTGCCATGTGAATTTCATCCTTGCCATGTGTTTTACTTGATTGGTTATTAAAAAATTTAACCAAAAAACATGTTGTATGATCTTGAAATTTAAAATTAATAAATACATTATTTGTTACATTCATATGAGAGGAGTCTCGTGCTATATAGATAACTCTTAATTTAATTCAATTAAAATTTAAATATTAAACATGAATTCTATTATAGTACTTTGATAAACAAATCTTATGATTCTTCCGAATACGTTTATAAATATTTATAGGTTTTGAATATATTAAAAAAAATCAATTAGTTTAATTTAATTTTAAATGTTATAATTATAATATGAAGTATATTATAATAGTCATAATAATTTGAAAGGTAAAAAATTATAATTAGAATGTAATTAAAATTTAGGAATTTTCTTTCCTTTCAAAAAAAAAATTAGGAATTCACTTTAAAAAAATTATTTAAAAGGTACTTTAAAAAATATTAATAAATTTCTAGTGAAAAGATGACATGTTGTCCAACTCCAACAGGTGCTCTCCACAACCTTATAGATTTTGCGCTATTTGCACATTTCATATCACCTCGATCGTTTCTTTTTTGTTATTTTCTATGTCTTGTCATTCTTGAATACTCTTTGATGAACTATCATGATTCGTGCTAACAATATTGCTCTTATAATTGTTGTTGTTGTTGTTGCTGCTGCTGTTGCACTTTCTATTATCATGTTCTATTGTTGTGGGCGTGACAACAACCTCCATAATTTTGATTTCTGGTGTGATTTCCAAGCGAGTAACCTTTTCGACTTCTTTGCTCTTACCTCACAACACCATATACAATCCAATTATAATTAGAACCACTCCAATTACACTGAAAATGTTTCAAAAATCAAATCATGAATATGTAAATTGACCCTCGATCTTAGAAATAAACTAAAATTAAATTAATGAATATTTAGTGCACTTGAATTAATTTGATGCAAACCTTCCTAGGTAAAGGTTCTCGTCCAAGATCAAGGAACCCATAATGGTCATAAGCACAAGCATCACGGGATTGAAAATAGAGACATATAGTGGACCTTTCTTCTTCACACACCATGCAATTACAACCACCATTAATCCAGATGACATAATTCCCTACAACAATAATACCAATTCACGTGGGCACACTAGCTACTTGACAAATTATTTAAACAACATGCTAATATCTAATTAATCATGTAATTAGAACCTACCGAATATGCTACCGCTAGAAGCCTTATCCTCCAGCCCAACATCCATTGGCTCCAATCCTTCTCAACACAAAGGGCAAAAGCAATGGCTTGCGCTGCCCCTATTAAGGACATCAAAGCCGTACTAGAGTAATGGCTTGGATATTCTTTGCTCATCTTAGCCTGCAGTGTCATGGAATAGTGATTAACAACCACAAATCAAAGTAACTAAAGTTCAAAATGAGTGTTATGTCATGTTGCATATGCTAATTACCTGAATGATGAGCCATGAAGAGTAACAAAAGCAGCTTGCAAGACCACAAAACATACCGGGTAATTTACTATTAGAGTGTGTCCCCGTGTCCTTTTTATGAAGGATGTTAATGTGGAAGGGCCAAATGTTAAGTTCCACACCTTTAAGAAAGATCAACATCATTGCCCCTCCAATTCCTATTAGTGTTCCAAGCACCTTAGCCTTGCCTGCTGCCTTGTGAAGATTTAATTTTTCAAAACTGACAACATTTGAAACAAAGTTATACAAAAATAAAAATTTAAATCAAAAATTTATTTGAACATGAAGTAGCTTATTTGATTCAAAACCGAAAAGAAAGATATAGTGTTGAGAAAGTACCCGCATGTGATGGACAAAATAAAAGTGACTGCAGGAATGAGATTGAAAATAACGGAAGTAAATGTTGCTGATATTAAGGCCAAGGACGTCAAATAAAGGTTTTGGAACAAACTTCCCCTGACATATTATTACATGATCATGAAATAAGTTTTTATTCATACCTCAATCTCATCTGCACCCAGGGATTTACATAAAACATAATTTGTTACCAATTTGAATGTGTTACACAAACATACCCTAATAGACCACATATAAATGACATGTAAAGCACCCTCCAAGTCATCTTTGGTCTGTTCTTCCTGAAAACATATATAAAAAATAGTATAAACTATTTGAACTAAGTAGTGATCTAGTTTCATAGGAAAACAAATCTTGGTTTTATAGTAACCATTTGAGCACATACCTTTCGAGAATAAGAGCAAGTGGAACGGTGCAGGCTACAGCAAAAATGAGACGATAGGCAGTGATGACTCTAACGCTCATTCCATCGTTTATGGCAAGTTTGTAGAACACGTTCACCGTAGAAAAAGTAATTTGTACCATCAACATCGCTAGGACAGGTTTCAACCCTTGCATTTTCCTCACTATATCTCCCATTTCGTGTTTCACACTTACTTCACTTGATCTTGCAACTAGCAAATATGTTTACTTATCACAAAAATTTGCTACAAAAGAAAATAATGGAGTCATGGAATTTGGAGGAAACATTGGTTAGTTTATATAACATAAAGAATGTAGTTAGTGATGCACACTATTGTAAGCGCTTACCTCATTGAATTTACATTATGACGTAAGTGCTTACATCATCTTTCACTTGTTCTTCAACCAGATGGTCAACCTTTTCATTATTTTTATTTTTAACTCTAATAAGGTTATTTCGAAAATGAGTTTGGTGAGGTGGAATTGTGATAGACCCAAAAGAATTATTAATAAACCTAAATATTTAAATGATTGTATCTAATTAATTTTAATTAATTTAAATATGATAATATTTGGTTTATTTGGATAATTGATTCAGTTTTTATTTTACTTGATTCAGTTTTTATTTAGTTGTTCTAGTTTAAGGCATTTTAGATTTTTAGTTATTTCCTTCCTAGTTTGTTGTTGTTTCCTTCCTAGCTTGTTATTTCTTTTCCCTATAAATTGTACTTTCATTTGATGAAATAAGAAACAGAAAATTGAGCATTGCTCACCAATTTGACCGAGTCTCTAACAATTTCCCTAACCCTAACCCTTTTCTTTGGTAGCCTCCACCCCGGGATCTATCATTTGGTGCTTTCATTGAGAGTCACATGCCTCCACACTAATTCCACCATGTATTCACCCGATTCATTTCTTCTCCACTCTCCACATCACAACCCATACCATTTTCCTCCCCCCCCCCCCCCCCCCCGTCCATATTCATCTCCTCTATATTACCCACACCATAACCCACCAATTTCATCTGTTCAAACGCACAAGATCAAGGATACCTCAAAACTTTCCTTCTTCAATGGATAAAACCCAGGTTTTTGGCTCTTGAAAGTTGGCCTATTCTTCCTTTGGAATCCTTACCCATGGGAAACACGTATGCCAATCATAGCACTGCATCTTAGAGGAAAGACCCTTAGGTGGTTTCGATTGAACCACACTCAGATCCACAACTGGGATGAATTAAAAAATGCACTGAAGTTAGAGTTTGGCACAACCAGATCGAATCATAGCTCTCCTTCGCCTGCCAGTAGGACCGCGTCGCTCAACCGTTCCCCATTTTCCCACGCCTCTCCTGCACATGCTTCTAGGCCGCCCATGCTCGTTCCATCGCTGATTCCGGTTTCTCCTTTCGATGGCCCCGCGACTCGCCAGCCTTGCCCGCGTCACTTGGAGCCCGCCCACGTGACCCACACGGATTCCCCCTTGGCGCCTACCCACATGACCCACACAGTTTCCCCTCCTGCTCCTTTAGGGCCTCGCCCACCATCCAGGTCGCTTGGTGTTGAGCATTTTCCTCTTGCTCCTTTTGGGCCTCGCCCGCCATCTAGGTCGCCCGCTGTTGAGCATTTCCCTCTTGCTCCTTTTGGGCCTCGCCCGCCATCCAGGTCGCCAACTATTAGGCCTGAGACGAAACCACCGTTTCAGCCTTCCCATGTGCGTACTTCCAGCACCCTGGTTACCACCAGGACTATTTCTTCATGGCTTGGCACACCGTTTCTGATGTTCGCATTATTCTCAAATTGGCCACATGATGATACTCACACTTGGAAGCCTCCCTAGGTCATCACCCCTTTAGGGCCAAGCCCACCTCTTGGGTTGTTCACCATACAGTTTGCCATTGAAGTTTTGCACGCGCTGAGCCTTATTAATTGGAACTTGTTGCACGATCATAGACCCTGTGAATGTTTGCGTTATGATTGGCCCAAGGCCATTGGTATCATAACACCAAATTGTGTCAAATGCTTGGACCGTATACATTGCACCATGGTGATTTGGGATCATAACACCCATCACAATTTGAGCCTTCTATTCTCTAATTGGTGTTCGTGTTATGGACTTCACATACTTGACACTACACTCATATCATGGCTCCTTCTTATTGCTTGACTAGCTCATTTCTTCATCCTTGAGGACAATGATGTTTTTAAAAGGGAGGGAATTGATAGGCCCAAAATAATTATTAATAAACCCAAATATTTAAATGATTATATCTAATTAATTTAGATATGATAGTATCTGGTTTATTTAAATAATTGATTCAGTTTTTATTTTACTTGATTCAGTTTTTATTTAGTGTTCTATTTTCAAGCATTTTAGATTTTCAGTTATTTCCTTCCTAGTTTATTATTTCATTTCCCTATAAATTGTACTTTCATGAAATAAAAAACAAAAAATTGAACATTGCTCACCAATTTGACTGAGTCTCTAACAATTTCCCTAACCCTAACCCTGTTCGTTGGTAGCCTCCACCTCGGGGTCTATCAAATTGTTGGATTTCATATGTTGATATGAATGATAATTAATGAATGGTTTTGAAATAAATTTTTATTAAAAGCCAAAATTAACATGATTGAAATATATAATATGATGTATTTATTACATTTATCTAATATATTGAAATACAATACATGGAATAAAAGACATATGTACTATATATATTTGAGGAATTGTAAATATTATTTAGATTCACAGAAAAATAGAAGTTAAAATATTTACATATTTATTTGGTTGATTACAAATAAAAATAAAGTAAATAAATAATTTTTTATCTTGATAAAATGAGAAATATAAATAAATTTGTGTTAAATTTAAATAATTTAAATTTTTTTCTACAAAAATTATATATTTTTTAAGTTGATAACGAAACGTTTTGATATTAGTTCCATGTTTCTCTTTTTTTTGTAAGTATATTTATGGAGGAATAAGACAAGAATACACAACTCAGCTCCAAAAGGAAACAAGATCCTAAACGAGGCTAAAATGAGAAGAAAAAAAATGGCCCCACAAAACACCCACGGAGGAGCAAAATCAAAAAGCAGCCGGAACAAACCAACAACAGAGACACAAAGCCTCAAAAGAACACAAACACAACTAAACAAAACAGCCTCAACACCCAAAGAACCACGGACCAACAACCTATAACAGAAAGGGGGCAAAACCAAAAAACCAATGGGGGAAGGAACAAGATCAGCAACAAACAAAGTCGAAGCCTACTACCACTACTAAGATGACCTGCGAGCACGAATCTTGGCAGCAATTTTGTTCATAGCAGTCTCATATGTAAAATCATATACCATACCCAAACAATTTCCCACCAAAAGGTCACTCCTCGCCCTAGTTAGAACACCATAAGGCTCCAAAACCTCGGTCGGTAGCACCATCAATTGGTTCCCTTCATTTGCTTCCAACGTACCCAAGTCCTCGGCTAAAAGAGAACCAGTCTCAACCCCAACAAGATCCATCTTCTCTGACCTCTATTGTCACATTTCCCAGGCTTCTCCTAGACTTACGATATTCAATCCCACTATCATCGGGGACAACACAAACTTCTCCCATAAATCTCTTTGCCTTACGCCCTCTTTTCTCATCCTTTCGAGGCATGTCGCGCCGCCGAGGTTGAGGACCAACTACATAAGCAATCACAAAGGTCTCCTCCAAAAATTCCCTCATCCACTCTCCCTCCAAAGATACAACCCTTGAAGCACAATCTAATCCCGCATCCAAAGAAGAGGGATAATTGAACTCCTAAACGTAACCAGCAACCAAGGAAGGTCAGGGAAGCTCATTGACGAGAGGAAACATAACACTAAAAACATCTTGGTGAGCACCGAAATTCCATCCAAAAGAAAGAGTTTGGATATGAAGGAGACAAAAAGATGCCTTATTTGGAATAATCATAATTTTAGAGGGCCCTCAAAATAAATACCATAATTCTAGTCCATAATGAAGTAGCCACCGCACAAAAAAGGAGGTGGGTTATGATTATGTGCATCTCTCTTAGCAAAGGAACGCAAAGATGGACCCACTGCTGACGTAGAAATCTACATGTAACATAAATCAACGACATGAAAAGTATGAAGGCCTTGACGTGGCATGCTCGGATGAACAACAGTGCATCAGATGTAAAAAAAAGAAGGTCGCAGAGAATCAAAACTCGCTCACACTCGCTTGAACCAGGTTTAGCAACTCAACTCGATTACACAAGTTTTCTTCTTCTTTTTGCTAAGTTATCCATCCCACAACCGATCCATCGAGTCTTGTAGATTATGTTAAAACAAATATTTCTACACATCCACATCGTAAATAGATTAAACACTGAACTAAATGTTAAAGAGATCAAATCAAATAAGTTAGCATTAGGTTTCTCTTTGTCTTTGGTGTGTGTATCTATCTATATTTACGTTACATGCGTTACATATATAAATACCATCACAATATAAATAATCAAATTGTGGGCTTTGGGATTCTCTCTTCACTGTTTCCTCTGTTCACAATCTCAGAAGCCCTCAAACTCTCTCTCTCTCTCTCTCTCTCTCTCTCTCTCTTGATGGCATCAACCCAAGCAAGCCTCCTCCTTCAAAAACAGCTCAAAGGTATCAATCAAATCAAACCCTCTTTCTTTCTATTGCTTGTTTGATTTCATCGATTGTTCCTTTTCTTTTTTCGCGTGGGTTTTCCGCGGTGTTCTAATTGACCCTCCCTTTCGTTGCAGATCTTTGCAAGAACCCCGTCGATGGCTTTTCCGCCGGTTTGGTCGACGATACCAACGTTTTTGAATGGAGCGTTACCATAATTGGCCCTCCTGATACTCTCTAGTAAGCTCTTTTTTCAAATTGAATACCCTTTTCTGCTGCACGAATTCTTGCAATTTCCCAATAGTGATCATGATTTCTTTGATTCTGCCAATTGGGGTTTTGGGTTTTCCCCTAAAGATCGTGTTTTTAACTGCAATTATTATTGGGGGGCTCTTCAATGTTTGCTTGGACTTTTTGTTTGTTTGTTTCTTTTTGAATTGACGAGATTGTTTCTTGTCAGCCCTAATCATGATGAATTCAGTAAGGCAACTCTTGTGTGAGCCTTTCTTCTGCTTTATTTGATTCTTGATATCCCATGGTAAAAAGGGAGATTGAATGTTGAGCTTTTAATTATGCATCCATCATAGAAGAATTGATAATGATGGGGAACAGTATTTGGTGGCTTCTCAGTTGCAAAAGATTATACTTTTCTGTTTATGCACGATTGTGCAGTTAATTCTAGGGGTTTTTCTTGGTTGTTTTCATTTGGTTCAAACTAGGCTTTGCCCAAGTTGTAGGCTTTCTTCTTGTTCTTGTTTTAGATAATGCTACTGTCCTCCCATTCGGTTAGTTACTATTTTTACTGACCACTCAGCTGTTTCGTTCTTGAATTTAAACTTCTTGTAGTGAGGGGGGATTTTTCAATGCCATCATGAGCTTTCCATCTAACTACCCGAATAGCCCGCCAACAGTGAAATTCACCTCAGAGATATGGCATCCCAATGGTTGGTCTTTCTCATTTTTAATCTTGCTTTGGTTTAAACATGAAGCTAAGTGATTCTGTTCTATTTGCAGTATATCCTGATGGGCGGGTTTGCATATCTATTCTTCATCCTCCGGGTGATGACCCTAATGGCTATGAGCTTGCAAGTGAGCGCTGGACACCTGTTCATACAGTACGTGAAAACTTAAAACCATAAATCAATTTATTTATTTCAATGATGAGAAAATTTCCATTCATTATTGAATTGGTGACTTTGCTTTGGTATTGCTGACTAAATCAACTCAGTTGTAGAAATTGTTTAGTGTCCCTCCAGCGTGCTTTTGTCTAATAATAATGAAGTTAAAACCTGTAAATATACACCCAACACATATGATATAATTGTTAACTAATTTTCGTCATGTTGTTTTGCTATGTGCATGTTATGCATAATCTGAAGGGTTTCATACATCAATTGCTTTCCTGTAGTGAAAGATACTTCAAGAAATACTTAAATACTTCTTTTTTTATCTATCCTTTTATTCCATAAATTCACAAACTGCATACTGCTTTGTGCAATTTACTGAACTCCGCGTGTGTGTTTTTGGTAAGATATAGTGTTCATATATGTGGCAGAAGATAATCACATGATAATATTATATGCTAGGCTTCATCTTGTGGTGGTTCCTTTGTTTGTTTCATAACAATGTGGAGATCTGCTTGTAACGTTGATATTTGATAATAACTATGAAAGATAAGTATAGGATGATAGAGTTAGCATTAAGAAAATTGAAAGTAAGTGGTATGGAGAGTTCCATCCTACCATGAGCCCGTGACTACATGAACTACCATTTATGCAATGCAGACAGCATTAGTCTCTGAATATAGTTCATGAGTGGTGGTGGTGGTGGTGGTGGTTTCAGTTCATTTGACTTGTGATGGCTCATGGGGAGCCATGAAGTAAAAAGTAGGCTTAAGGAGGAGCTTTCCAACATCATTTATGAAATAGAGATTAGCTGAAATGCTTGTAAATACATATTTAATATTCAATGCCTAAAATTTGGAGTATTAAAAATTTCAAGGTTAGTTTGCCATTAATAACTTTGCTGGATGTCCTTGGGAAATGATATGCGATTTCTTGTCCACCATCAGTGATTTGACATGCTCAGTAGTTCTAAAGCTATTTAAAACCTGCTTGTGAATAATATAATATATACTATCTTGCAGGTAGAAAGTATAGTATTGAGTATCATATCAATGCTTTCTAGTCCTAATGATGAATCTCCAGCAAATGTTGAAGCTGCGGTAAGTTTGATCACTCTTCTTATTTACATGATTTGTTTACTCCTCTTATGTTTGCTTATTCTGAGACAAGTAAAGAAAAACAGATATTGATCATGAGAAGTGTGCAGGAGTCTTGTTAACCAACTGTAAAATGAATATTTCTGTCAACTTTGCTCTCTTATTCACTTAGAAGACTTCCAAGTTCCATTTACCAATAAAATAAACCCCGTGTCCTTGGATTTATTTCAGTTGGTATTTCCTTAAGATTAGGTATTTAAAACTCATTAAGTTCTGATATACATGAGTAGATAGTTACCGTGTCTAGAGTGAGAAATTACCGGAATTCAATATTTTTCTGGAAAATACCAGCCACCTACCTTAGTATGAGAATTTTGCAGAAAAATTAATACTTAATATGAAGAAACAACGACTTCCGTAGTAAGATACTAGGCATGGTACTTATATATATGAGGGGTCCAGGTTAGGGTGGATTGATTCTTAACCCAATGAGCTGCACTCGATCCAACCTGTGGCACAATCTCACCCTGCACCACACTGTCTCATTGTGAGGGCAAGGTTGAATACCAGGCTTCAAGGTGAGATTGCCAAACACACATGTTAGCATCATGTCTAACATGATAAATTTAGTTTCTGGATGATAAATATTGGGCCTGGTTTTCGACCTATCTAGATGACTTCGTTGATATCCTTGACCCAAAATAGAAGCTAGGGTGTCATCTACCATAAAAAAAAAAGCAGTAGCACCAGCTAGGATATAATGTATTTGTGTCTGTTTGAGTACTTTGAGAACTAGAGGATTTTACTCTGGGAAACTCACTCATGCTGGAAATACAAATAGCTATTCTTGACTGATTTATGTGTTTCAATCTTGGCTGTTTGAATATTGTTTTGAAGTTTTTCTTAGACTTAATTGATCATTGGATTGCAGAAAGAGTGGAGAGATACGAGAGATGAGTTCAAGAAGAAGGTTGGCCGTTGTGTGCGGAAGTCACAGGAATTATTATGATTCACAGCTGGCTGGCTCCTCATTGTGCTTTTGTGAAGTGAAGGAGACATACCTGTTACTGTTGATCCGTGTAGACTGCCATTGGAACTTGACATCATGCTTCTTTCTTTCCTCCGTGGTATTTGTCATAACATGGAAAAACCAACTGTATTCTAAGTTGTTTTTGGCCAGTGTTTGGTGATTATTAGTTAATTGAAAATTTAGCTTGTTCATTTGCATAACCTTCTGTTAAAATTTGAGATTAGGCGCCAAGTTTTGCCTTTTGCTGGAGATATCGTGATGTGGGTGTTGCTTTCTTAATTTTGCTATTTTCCCTCATCTTTTTCTTTACATGTATATTGCTGTTATGGCGCCCTCTGCATTTGGTCACGCAATAGCACATACCAAACAGGTTGGTCTTCTGTGTAAGTCATCACTTGTGCGAATGTCATTGGTTCCATTGGTTTTTATGTCTCTTAATTCATGTGAATGATGTTCCCAACAGAGAAACAAAAAGCCTACGTTGAAATCCTCATACATTGAATATGTGGTATCTTAGGTTAAGAAAATGGAAGGAAGTGGGTGAATATGTTAATGGGAATCCCTCAGTTTTGTCAAGAAAAAAAAGGATGAATGATGAAAAAGTTTTACATGAATTTTGATGCACTTCTCTTTCCTTCCAAATTTTGGATGAAAAAATGAAATGATGAGATGAAAGTGTTAATATGTGTAAAGTTCACTTAACTTCACATCATGTAAAAATATTAATATTACTATCTATAATTTTATTTTATTTTTAAAATAATTTTATAAAAGAAGTTACTAATCACAAC
Organism: Acmispon strigosus; assembly: GCA_030819835.1. Classification (NCBI taxonomy): domain Eukaryota; kingdom Viridiplantae; phylum Streptophyta; class Magnoliopsida; order Fabales; family Fabaceae; genus Acmispon; species Acmispon strigosus. The sequence continues at coordinate 64,834,634 of JAUAMA010000004.1, forward strand.
TCTTTTTACGTAAAAATGCCTTTTTATGTAAAGATTCATTTTTCTCTTTAATTTTCATTTTGTTTCGTATCATAATCTAAAAAATCATTTTATTCTTCTTTTCACAACCAACCAAAGTATGACAAGAAGTAACTTGATGGAATGCATACGTGAATGGCTTGTCTGTACCCGAATCCTGCTTTATTAATGCAAATCATTGTCGCTCCCTCTTGAAGTATCTATTGATTATGCCAGCTAGCGGTTGTATTAGTGATTACCCTTTGGCCCATTAATGTACTCTGTCCCGTTATCTGACCGAAATACTTAATCTTTCTGTCTGTCTAGTTCTCCACCTCAACCTCCCACAATCTGAACTTGACAAGGATTTCAGATTTATGCTTCATGAAATAAACCCTGATCTTTCGAGAAAAATCATCAATAAATGTCACGAAATACCTGGAACCTCCCATAGAGGGATCCCTAGTAGACCCCCACACGTCTGAATGCACACAGTCAATGATTCCTCTTATTTTGTGTTCCCCGGTCGTGAAATGAGCACGACACTGTTTCCTAAGTACACAATACTTGCACAAGTCCATCTTGCAGCTACGAACACCCTTTAATAGATTCCTCTTATGAAGTGTCATCATCCCCTTCATACTTAGATGACACAGACACATATGCTAGAGTCTAGTTGAATCATTGTCAATCTCAACTGATGCAGCATCACCTACTATATTGCTCCCCAACAACCTGTAGATGTTCCCTGCAGTCCGCTTTGCTGTCATCATCGTTAGTACACCTTTGCTGGCCTTCATGATATCCCTATTACCTTCTGACTGGAATGAGTAACCATTTGCCTGTAAAGTACCCAAGGAAATTAGATTCTTCCTCAAATCTAGAACATATCTCACATTAGCCAAAATCCGCACGCCACCATTGTCCATAACAATTTTGATTTGTCTGATGCTGATGATATCACATGTTTTGTCATCACCCAAATAGACAAATCCAAAACTGCCCGGCTTGAACGTACTGAACCACTCCCAGTGCGACATATGTGGTAAGAGCAACCAGAATCAAGAATCCACGCCTCTGTGCACTTGCTGGATGAAACACAGAGCATATCTCCTTCACTGTCGAAATCATCAGTCTGAACCATGTTTGCATGAAGGATTCGGACAATCCTTCTTGTAATGCCCAATCTGCTTGAAATTATAGCACTCTGTTGTTTTCTTCTGCTTGGATTTAGACCTCTTCTTCTTCTTCCCAACTTTACCCTTGTTCCGTCCACGATCTTGACCTCCCTTCACAAACAGACCTTCACTTTGACTTCCTTCCTCTACATTTTGTCTCCAGTTGGAGAGCGTCCTTCCCGTATGTAAGAATAGTCACCAAGTGGTCGTAGGAACTCGATAACGAGCATAACAGAATAATTGTTTTGTCCTCATCGTCAATCTTCACGCCAAGTCTCACCAAATTAGTGATGATATTGTTGAAGTGATTGACATGGTGCTGCAGATCAGATCCTTCATGCATCCTCATACGATAGAGTCGTTGTTTAGCGAACAACTTGTTCATAATCGTTTTGGACATATATTGGCCTTCCAATTTGTCCCAAACGTCCTTCAGAGTTGTGAGATCCAGAAAATGATACATCACCTCGTCTGAAACGCATTGATGTATCAACCCCGTGAGTTTTTGCTCCCGCAGCGCCTTATGTAATCCTTGCTGAGCCAACAAATCCTTGATTCTCCGTTTCCATAATCCAAAATTGCCAGTTCTGCCAAACCATGTCACACCAATTTTTTGCACTGCCAGAAGTTATCGTCGTCTGATACCAATTTTTAGCAAAAGCACTCGGAAAATGAAAGAGTATAAAGACAACACAATCAAGAATACACGAAAGTTTGTTCACACAATTCGGCAAATTGTGCCTACCTCTGCGGCTATAGAGTAGTTATAACTCCGTCTTATTGATTAGCAAAATCAATCTCTTGCCTAGGGTTACAGTGTTACAGATACTCATAGAAGAGGATCCTAATGATCACATATTACAATAATATCCCCGTAAACCCTTACACAATCTCCTTAAATCAAATCCTAATAATCTGAGCAGATTTGGCCCAAAATTAGAATGAGCTATACTCCAACAATTCTTATTGCCTTTCTTGAGTTACTGGTCAAGTTGGTTTTGTTGAGACTTAGAGATGCCACATGGACTTGAGATGTGACCAAAGCATAGATTATACAAGGCTTGGGTAATCCTTACCTCATCAACTAGCTTTTGGGCCAGGTTAATTTTGGGACAAGTGCAGGTGGCCTACTATCAGGTCCAAGGTTGCCCAAATTTAATATCGTGTTTGAGCCTATCCTAGATCTCGTAATTGACCATTCATAGCTGTTGAGAAATCAACCTGGCTTGTGGCTTTCCTAGTGCAATCAGCGTGGCCTTGTGGCTTTTCCATTGCAACAGGAAAAATCAGTTCTACAATCTCCATGTTATAGATTCCCAGTCATGGACATGAGGGGATGTGTTCAGATCCCAAATCGACTATAGATATTGTCAAAGTTGAGCTTAGAAACGGCTTTGGGAAATCTTTACCTCATAAGCTAGTTGTTAGGGTAAAGTTAGGCCTAGTCCAAATTCAGGAGGCTTGAACTGAATGCATGTGATTCTCAATTCACTCTTCTTGAGCCATCAATATTGCCTTCATTTCAACAGTTTCGGGATCTTTTCTTGAATTAACAGAAGTAAATGAAAGAGACTAAACCAACTGGACTGCCAACTGCATTATATACATCAACACTCTTGATTTTGGAAAAGATAATTTCTGGTAGACAATGAACCGTTCTTGATATTCTTCAGCTGCACCTTGAGCTGTTTCACTTTTGGTTGGTCTGTGAGATGAAAAACACCTTAAGTTTCTTCCATATTTGCTCTATATTCACACATCCAACCATTCTGTTGTACATAGATTCAGACATTGAATCTCAGTGCAATAGATAGCATTTTATGTTCAAGGCTTGTGCTTAAGTGGAAGCAAAACGGCCTTACTGAAATTTTAACAGAAATTAATTCCGGTGACTGAATATGCTAAAAGTAAACTAGTAACTAACAGCTTCAGTTACTCTTACTTAGTTACCCTCTCATTCTCAAACAAGTTAGCAATAGCATATATATTGATTTCTTCCTGTTGCAGCGGACCATGATTTTGTAGTTTTTATGCTGAATCAATGATTTCTTCCTCCTTTTATTTGTTCCTCGGTTCACTCTACAGAACATAAGTTTAGTTTTACTGGCGTATTGCTTTTTCTGCTGTAGTTTTATGGCAATCAGTTGTCGTTATTGCAATATCACATTCACAGGTAGAATATGGAGTCTTGCACTTGGTTGATGGAGACAACCCTCAAAGGTTAAGGAACACTGCATCCTTCGAAGGGGATATCAGTGACAATGAGGATTCCCGAACACTGCATCCTTCGAAGGCTGTTTTCTTTTTTTCCAAGTCATGTAAGGTTAAGGCCGATGCCAAGACAAACACACTCAAGAGCTCTACCACATAGTACTACATGTGTTATTTGGAGAGAAGACTCCTAAGAGGAGAAGGAATCCCTCAAAGCGAGAGGAGATCCCTAAAGGGGTGGCAACACACTTTCTCTCGCACTCAACGCTCTGTTAGGGTAGGATAAGGGAAGCGTTCAATATGTGAACATTTGTTGAGAACTGCTATCATAGATATTCTCATATTTTGGATTTTCATATTAATTTGCAGAGAATGTATTTTAATTTCTGAATAAGTTTTTCTTTTATAATTATAGAGCCATAAAATAAATAAAATTGGAGGCTCAAGAATAGGCACCGAATTTTGAGAGGAACTTTTTTTGACCATTTTTTAGAGAAAGTACTAGTTGGTGTATTTTACTTCAATGTAAGGACAAATTAAAGAGGCACTAGTATACTTACATAGGATTCCACTAGCACGTACGGGCTGCTTCCTAGTTTCAAAGGAAACCTTTCTAAACCTAATTAAATTCTCGTCAGCGCCACCCATACGTGAGTGGGAGTCATTTTTCCCTTTTTGTGCTCCCTCCAATATTTAATTTAAAACCAGACATCAAGCTCCATTTAATTAATTATCCAATGCACGCCCTCGATCCTTAAACTTTTAGTATTGCTTGCCATATTTATTAAATTGTTCCAGAAATATATTGTATAGTAATTAAGGGGCAATTAGCTGCTCAGCTTTATCAAACTTATATTAATAGGTGGTTAGTTCAAGTGTACGTATTTAATTCCTCTTAAACAAGGTTTTGAATTCGAGTTTTATATATGAACAAAACCTCTATTGAGAGAGCGTTATTAGGATGTGATGTTTCCGGCTGTTTTTATAAAAAATAATTTTAATTGGAAAAAAAAGCATTTAACCAACTTGTAAGATTACTTCATTTGATAAGTGCACTGTATTGTACATTGTTGATTGTTCCCCACTTGACCTTTCCTTGTTCTGAAGGGAAACATTTTACACTCTGCCTCTGGAAAGAAACTATTTTGAGTGGATATCTAGGAAGATCCCACTTTTCATATAGTGCATGGCCGATTACTTGCTCCGAATTTATGGTTCTGGGTTTCAATAGCGTATCCCAATGCCACTAACAGCGCATATATTGATTTAGATGTATGTAAAAAAATTATATTATTATTTGTGTGACATGACCTAGTTAGGTCAGAGAAGGTGTTCAATGATATAGAATTAGAATGTTGTCTTACATGAGCTGAAGTCGAATGAACGTCGACAATGCTCTGTCAAGTATCCCTACAAGACACAATTAGACAAAGTAATATGGTACATGGTGGTCTCAGTAAAAGTTTATATATATACATAGTATTATTATACTCCCTCCGCTCCTTTTTATAAAAGATAAACTAATTTTACACACCCCTTAAGAAAGTTAGTTTATCTAGTTTTTTACATTAAATTTGTTCCAAAGTGTTATTGAATTTCCAAAATTGCCTTTTAACATAATAAATATATTTCCATATTTCTAATTATATTTATTTATTTATTTTTAATAAACCAACACCATTTATTGTAAAGAAGAGAGTGATGAATCATTGAGAATTAATGTGATGCAATATGAGTGGATAGGTTAGATAATTGATTGCCTCAATAGATGAAAATGCATAATTCACATTTTTTGATAAGCATAGTTCATGTACCTAGTCTTTGGAAAATGGAAAAAAGAAATATCATAATTAATGTAATGCAATTATTATCCAGAATTGAATAAGAGTGGAATGGTGAAAAAATAATTAATTTGGCACAAAATTTTCTCTAGTCCTTATAAAAAAGAACGACCAACACTATTAACTCACATCTTATAAAAAGGAACGGAGGGAGCATAATAATCCGACGGTACATGCACATGTTATACATCTTGCGTACTGATAATGTATTCTAGAGATAAGAAGTGAGAGTGCTTATATTATAGTTCAAATCTTCTCAGGCTAAAATCATCTCACCTAATCCGCATTTAGATTGATTGATTAACTACTACTTACATGGATAATGGACGAAACATAATGAGTTGTAATTTTTTTCCTATATTGTCCTTGCTTTAAAATAAGAGATTATTATTAAACTGCTAAAATAATTTTTAACTTGATATTATATTTAGAATTTTTATTTATCTGGTCAACTCATGTGGTTACTACTGGGGTTCAGAGCAAGGTAGCAAAATGACTTGTAACATTCCTCTAATTAGCTTATATTACTAAGAAAATATATTTCAGTATGTAATATAGTATAGTCATATAATAGAACACATTTGAACATGTGGACAATTTTTTTTTTTTTAAAGGACATGTGGAAAAAAATTTAAGTACATTCAAATTAGAATTGAAAAATAAAGAAAGCCGCATAATATGGAAAATAAAACTAGAAAGCAACATGTTATAATTGAACACGTCAATTATACAAATTAAACAATCAAATTAGAAAGCAACTAATTATGCATGCATACAATGATATAAACGAAGAAACGTCAATCTAACGATCAATTATTATTCTAGGAGAGCACAAATAAAACCGTGCACGAGTTCCACACCATTTAAAACACACCAATCAAGGTGTATTGATATGTTGTGCAGGAGAGAGACCGTATTATTTGTCAATGCACCCTGATCGATGTATCTTAAATGATGTGTAACTCATGCACGGATTTATTCGTGCTCTTTAGCTGTGCCCTTATTCAAACCATTCAATTTAACATGTATTCAAAAATTAGCGTAAATAAATGCATTCAAATTAGTCACAGCGAGAAAAATTTACAAAGCCGCATAATGGGAGGGGAGAACGTTATTATTATTATTATTATTTTATTATTTTATTTTTGGTAGAGGAGAACGTGATTATTAATAAAAGAATTGCTAATTTAAATATTTTATTAACAAATATCGATTACATGAATGATAAAATGTTCCGTTTGTAAAAAAAACATGAATGATGAAATTGCAGGAAGAACCAGTATATTAAATTAACAAATTGATTTAATTACCTAGAAGGCAAGAATGTGACTGTTGCAGGGGAGAAGAACAAGGAAGAACGTGACTATTGGAGAGGAGTACGTGAAAAAGAAAGTCAATTAGGAATACTTTTATAACTAAAAAATGAAAGGAATAGAATTGTAAATATTTAATTTTAAAAAAATATGAAATCCAGGTTCCATTTTTATCCTCCCAAATTGGGGAGAGTAAAACGAGAAGAGTCAATGAAATAGAATGATCCATCTCTCATTACATTCCATCTCTTCCCTCATTTAATAACAAATCCAAATAAGGGAACACTACCATTCTAAATGCTCCATTTGTTTCTATTCATCAATTTCTATTATTGTAAAAATAATAATATAATTTTTCCAAGCGCGCTTGGAAAAACCACATATATATACGCCTTGAAAAAAAATTATGTATTTACCGGTTCTCATAACCTAAGTTTTTTAGTTATAAAATATTTATGTAAACCACGTGGGTGTATATATGTATATTTTTTGTACGGTGCGTGAAAGTCAATTTATTTTTTTCTAAAATAGATGATGTTAAAGATTTTCACGCTATAGAAGGTTAGCCTTCAATTAAAATGAAAATAAGCTTTTCTCATTCTTTTCATGTGTTAAGCTTTGATTATTTTAGTATAGAAGTCAAGATTCAAATCAAATGAAATCAATCTTCAATTATTTTAAAAATTAATTAGGATCAATTAGCATCATCTTTATCACAAAATTAAGCAAAAACAACCTGAAATGACAATAAAACTCAAATCCAATACTTGAAAAAGATACTCTTAGACGCTTACAAATGTGTCGTGTACGATTATTTATGGGTTAAATAATTTTCATATCCCTTTAAAATAAGTGAGATTTGGTTTTAATTAGTTCCTTCTTATATTAACTTAATTTGGGTTTTGATCCCACCTTCGGTGAAATGATTTGATTTGGTCCTTATTTGAGCTCTGAGTGGGGGAATGGTGACTTACTTGGTTGAGCTAAAGGCAATAAAGGCTATTGAAGGGTGAAATGTCAGGGTTCAAATTTTAGAGAAAGAACTAATTTACTAACAACTAACATTTGCCGATAAAAAAAAAAAATTTTAAGCTCCGAGTTCAATTGACTTACTTATGTATTCGAGGGACACCTACGTAAAATGCACATTATATCTGACACGTCATGTGAAAGATGACGTGACATGCATGATGCGTCTCTTATTGGACTAAAACAAAATTTATTAATTTTACACTGACATTTAATTACATTATACTACATTATACTACATAAAACCAAATGATTACATTTCTTTTTAATTTTAATCAAAATAAAAATAAGTTTCAGCTAGCATTCACCATTTTGTCTATTTATGGATAGATTCTTTGAAATATGTGAATTAGTGCAATAGTATAGTATGTCCTACCTTACATCACTTCCATTTTCAGGTGAATAAGAAATTTGCAAAAATGAATTAAATAATACAACCTGCATATCGTGTATGTTGATCTGCATCTCATCTCATTCTTATAAATCCAAAGAGCACGCCACCTACTCTGACCACAGCACCCTCCCACCGCCTTAAGAAACAAATATATGGAAGAGAAATCTTCATCATCATCACCACTCAAACTGATAAGCTTCAACATGCCACCTTTATGGCGAGAGTGTCTCTCCTCCGCCTTCCGCGCCGCCCTAGCCTGCACCATAGTGGGTGCTGTCACCCTCTTCGCTCCGCCCTCCGTTCAGTCCCTCATAACGTTCCCTGCATTCTCTTACGTGGCCGTGATCCTCCTCATCATAAACGACGCCGCTTTAGGAGACTCCCTGCGCGGCTGCTGGCTCGCGCTTTATGCAACCATAATGAGCCTGGGCCCAGCCATGTTGAGCCTGTGGGTTGTTGGGCCGGGCCGATTCTCTAAGGAGACGATCTCGTTGGCGGTGGCAGTGGCGGCGTTCGTGGTGGTGCTGCCTTCGAATGATGGTTCACATTTGGTGGCGAAACGGATATCGCTGGGGCAGATAGTGCTGGTTTACGTGATAGGTTATGCTAATGGCGAGAGCACTGATCCCATCATGCACCCTGTTCGATTGGCTGCTAGTACTGCCTTGGGTGTTGTAGCATGTGTCCTCGCTTTGCTGCTTCCATACCCTCGTCTTGCTTGCTACCAGGTAACACTAACACTGTCTTATCATCTTAATCTTAATTCAAAACAAAACATGTTCATTGATTATAATTAGCAACTCTTTTTTTAGATCGAATATAATTCATATATTACTTCTATCACTAATGGTTTTTCTCATGCTTTTTAATTATAGTGTCTCATGCCCGTACTCATACCATACAGGAAAATCCCATGTTGGCATTTTTAACTCACCTCCACCTTATGATAAAAGAAAAAATAAAAGATTGTAGATGATGTAATAGGAAAGGAAGATAAAAATATAAAAAAAGTAAGTGAAATAAGATTAAGAAAAGGAGAAGAGAGTAAATGAATCAGAACTCATATGTACCTATCCATATCCAGTGAGTGTCTATCAAATATATGTTTCTATATTTAGAGAGATGTTAAACGGCACTACAATTTTGCAGCAAATAATGACGTCTGACCTTTGACAAAAATCATGGGTAGTGTTAGAATAGTTCAATCCATGCAATATCGTAAGAAATAAAAAAAAAATTACTTACATTTTTATTATTGTTCTTTTATCGTACCTAATAGACGTGAGACTAATTATTTACCCCCACTAACTTAAATCTATACTAATACTATTTAGACTCGGTTTCATTACCCCGACATTTTGATTAAATAACATGTGTTTCCCTTTCTATTGTTATAAATAAAAAGATAAGATGGTTTCCCTTCCAATATTATGTCCTTTCTTCATCAAATTAGTAAAATTAAAATCATCTTAATATTACATGTAATAATGAAAAACGAAGAAAATAAAATATATTGACTAGATTATTGAACTTAATTTAAAAACTATTTTGAATTTTAATAGTAAATGCAAGATATGTTAGATGTTATGTAACCAATATCCTTTTATTTTTTCAAGTACTAATTATTTAAGCTTGGACTCATTTAATGCGTAAAAGCATCATTCAAATGAGAACTTATTACCGTTCATTACTAGAAAAAGTCATAAAAGTCGTGTATGGGGTAATTAATTTTGACTTATTGTAAAGCTTGTAAGAGAGCTTATAAAAAAATTGAGTTAGGGTGGCTATGTTTTTTTACCTTTTTCGGCAAGCTGTTTCCTAATTAATATTCTATTGGCAAAATACCCATAAACCCACTAGATTTGAGTGCAGTGTCATTTTTAAACTTAGTGACAGAAAGAAAACAACTTTGTGAAATTTTCAATCCCGTTAAATGGAAAAATTTGCTGGTGTCATCCATCCACTAAGAGGATTCTCTAAGTGATAATCAGCTTGAGTTGGATGAAAAAGAAGTTTCTCGTCCGAAACATCTCCCATTTAAGTGGAATCTCCGCGTCATCCATAAAAAACAACTAAAAATAGTGCAAATGAGCACTAGTTGCTAAGAGAATTTTTATAGACTTTGTCTATTATAAACTAAGAAAAATTTGATTTACAAATTAAAAGAGTTTTTATGTAAATTAATTTTAACACATAAAAAAATATATTGAAAATAACATTTGATAAATGTTTGTAGTCAAAATATGGTTAGGGAGTGAACCCATTTTTAACATCCTCCATTGTAGAATTGTTTTTTTTCATATACCTCAACCATTGTTATAATGGAACAGTGATGCTTTAGCAAAGCATGTTACTAGTACTGCATAATGTAGAATGGTAGCAATTGTTGTCCTGCTGTCAACTACCTAAAATTGATTCAACCTCATGGAGCATGACTTGTAACTCATTAATTATGAATCATATATGACTCGTTATATCATTAGAATTTGGTTCTGGAGGAGGAGATCCTTGAATAGTTTACACAAGTTCATATGCTCAAACTTTACTGTGACCACTTTAAAATAAATTAAACTAATGTACATGCAAGAATTGTCTGGGAAAAACCAAACTTTGAAACCTAAATTTTGTTTTGTGTTTACTACAGGTGAGTCGAAGCTACAAGCATTTAACAAAAAATATCTTGAAGAGATTGAATCTTCTTGTGAAGGCAATAAGCGAGGAGGACAAGAGCTCTGCACTTGGATTCATCTCCCATGCCAAGTCTCAGGTAGCTAAGCGAACCAAGCACCTTTCCATCATTACGCGCTACCAAGTAAGTTCAACAAACTCACTCAACGTAATTAATACAATCTTGTCTAAATCACCTCAAGTAAATATAAAATAAAATTACTCTAGTTTATGTGATACAATAATATTTTGACATGTGACTTTTTTAATAAAATCAAAGCTGATCAATTCAATTGATAACTAATTTTTTTTTGTTTCTCTCGTCTTTATTTTCCTTTGAAACAGGTGGGAATGCAGTGGGAGAGATTTCCAATTACATTTTTCAGACCAAATTGCACTAACCTTGGGGAGAGGCTTGAAGAGGTAGATACTAGTTTGAGAGGAATGGAATTGGCTTTAACTCACACAAACTCATTCCCAATCAGCACTCTAGAGCAAAACCTCAAACATGGTCTCAATAGGCTTGAGGAGCATGTCACCCTAACCATCAAACAAGCCAAACACACCTCCCTTGGTGGGTCACTAACCGTACCCGAACCCAACACAAAAACCATAACCCATTTCCTCCAATCCCTTCACACCATGCCCACAACGCTCAAAGAACTACCCATCTTTTTCTTCTTATTTTGTGCCAAACTCCTCCACAAGAACGAACCTCCCACAACATGTGACCAAAAGGCCCAAGAAAACAAAAGCTTTTGGGCCTCAACATTGAAAAGCTCCAATTTCATGGCGGCGTTTAAGTACTCCCTCTCATTGGGCCTCGCGGTGTTCATGGGCTTGTTGTACAGCAAAAAAGATGGGTTTTGGGCTGGGCTTCCAGTGGCGGTGAGTTATGTTTCTGGGAGGGAAGCTACACTCAGAGCAGCCAATGTTAAATATCAAGGCACCGTGTTAGGAACCGTGTATGGCGTGTTGGGTTGGTTCGTGTTTGAGAGAATGTTGCCGTTAAGACTCTTCGCTCTCGTTCCGTGGTTCATTTTCACGAGCTTCCTTCAACGAAGCAAAATGTATGGGCCTGCAGGTGGCATTTCAGCAGTGATTGGGGCCGTTCTGATTCTGGGCCGAGAAAATTTCGGCCCACCAAGGGAGTTCGCAATAGCTAGAATCGTTGAAACTATTATTGGGCTCTCGTGTTCTATTTTCGTGGATCTTCTCTTCAGGCCCAAAAGAGCTTCTTCATGCGCTAAAATGGAGTTATCTCAATGTCTTATCACACTTAGTGACTCAATAGGTCTATTTTCGCTACCTAACAAAACCGTTTTGGAATTGGAAGATAACCAAAAGAGGTTCAAAATGCAAGTTAGTGAGCTGAAGAAATTTGTTATGGAAGCAGAAGCTGAGCCTAATTTTTGGTTTTTACCATTTCATAATACTTGTTACAATAAGCTTCTAGGGTCATTTTTAAGGTTGGTGAATCTATTGCATTTTGGAGCACGGGCTTTGAAGTTCCTACAACAAGAACTGATGGAAGATAAAGAGGGTATGAACGTGCTCCAAAGCGAACTTGGACATGTCAGCAAGTTGGTTTGCTCTTCGATCAAGTGTCTCGAGGAGATTTCGAGGATGAAATCATTGAGTTTGCTTGAGGAAGAGCTTGAGAAGAAGAGCAATGTTATGTCTTCTTGTGATCTTGAATCAGGGAAGGTAACATTCATGGTATCGAGTTTAGGTGAAGATGGGATAGGAAACACCATAGGTGGTTTTCTTCAACGGTCAAGAGATGTTGTTGATGATTTATATGGTGATGAAGGTGAGAAGGAGGTGAAGAGTGAAGTTGTTTTGAGTCTGAGTGCTCTGGGATTCTGCTTGAGTGCGTTCATGCAAGAAACCATGGAAATTGAAGGAGCAATTAGGGAACTTGTTCAGTTGGAGAACCCCTCTAGTGAGATTAATTTGTGTGACATATCATGTAAGCTTAAGGCTCTCAACAAATGAAATTGAAGGGATGCCTTTTTTTTCTCTTACGGAAATGATGAACTTAATGAAAATGCACCATGTGAAAATGCACAACCATGTGGTGAATGTGATTTGTGCTGATGGTTTCCAACAAACAAACAACCATTTGTTTCGTTGAAGATTAATCTGTTCGTGCAAGGAACTTTTTGGGCCATATAGCACAAGTCTTTTACTTCTTGTCATTCTAGATATGTATCACTTTGATTTTAACAAAAAAAAAAAAATGTGTATTCATGATGTTAAAGAAAAAGGGATAATGAACTTACAATTTAGTATGAACTCTGGCTTATATCTAATTTAATTTAATATACCTATTAATTGCGCTTAAACTCAATAAAATAAAATGTCATGACAAATTGCGCTTAAAGCAGATTCTTTAATTTGGCCTTATGACAAATTATGAATTTTTTTGATGACACTATATTGTAATGCCTTTGAAGATATATGTAAATCCTCTCGTAAAGAAGACCATTCCCCCTAAAGTTTCAACATTTGTCCTCATGGGAAAACAGTCTATGTTGAACGTGAAAGTTTTTGTTTTTTTGTTTTTACCGTAAAGTGAAATTTCTTCCCATGTCTTAGGGTTATTTATGTTGAATTATTCCTCAATGTTTTGAAAGTACAAGTGAATGGGATTATATTTTAATGTGGGAAATATTGTGATAAAATAATATGGAAAGTCATCCCAATCACTTTTACCTCTATTATATTTAAAATGTAATAATATGAAAATAAAACTTAATGAAGATTTTATACGGTGGATTATATATAAATTTTGTTTTATAACTTTTGCCAACCATTAGATTTGAGTGGTTCAGGTAATCTTAGATTAAATTATATAAATTCAAAAAAAAAATTATATAAAAACTTGTTATTACTGTAATAACATTTACAATCTCATCGTGTTAGACCTAACCTTCAATTCCAGCTGCCACTTTTCCTTAGTCACAGTGTCGTCATCACCACCTTGACCAACCATCATTTTGTCACCTAGTCCCTCCACGACACTGCCACCTCCTTTGTCTCCCTTCCCCAACAACATCTTCCACACACCCCACCCATCATACGATCATACGGGCACCACCATGAGAGCACCATCCTAATTTTGTCAAATAGTTGTGTGTTCTGATGGCTCTAATCAACTTATGTCGTCGAAGAATCCACCTCTTTCTTCCTTACTTTTTAAACCTTGTCTCCCTCATCACCATAGCCACCACCTCTAGAGTCATTTCTGCCAAAGCCACCACCTCCATTACCTTCATGAGTATAATGCAGCTTTAATCTAGTCTCCAATCACCCAAAAACACAAACCCCAACCGAATTTCAAAATTCTTATTCTATTTTATCTCTAACTCTCTTCTTCCTCTAAAATTCCCAAATCAATTTTGTGTTGTGTGAAAGATGAAACTGGAAAGGAAAACCTAAGCAATCCTAATTAGAGGGAAAATGAATCGAAGATCAAACAATGGGAGGAAGCATGGAGAAGTTGATGAACCAGATCATGGAACTAAAATTCACGTCGAAGTCACAACAACGGTAAGTGAGGAAGTGCGAGAAGGAGTAGAAACTGGAGAAGTTGAAGGTGAAGAAAGCCATCGAGAAGGGCAACATGGACGACGCTCGCATCTACTCCGAGACAACCATCCACTAGCGATGAACTACCTTCATCTCTACTCGCCCCTCGACATCGTTGTGGGGGAGAGGATACACCAGAGAAGGAATGAAGGAGGAAAACCGGAGGACGTGGTGGAGAGGCATGGCCTCTGGTGCGGTGATGCTAGTGATGACATGGCTTCTGGTGCGACGGCAACAACATAGTGCAGTGGTTCTGTTGAGATCATAAAGGAAAGGCTTAATAGCCACTTTTGGTCCTTCACTTATCACGATTTGACACTTTTGTCCCTAGCAAAAAATATTAGCCTAAATAGTCCCTCACTTTGTCAAACGACAACAGTTTTAGTCCCCCATCACTATTCTGTTAAAAAACTAACGTTTTTTTGTTAAAAATTAACTAAAAAATTTTTTTTTAACAAAAAAAACTTTTAAAATGAAAATTTTCAAAGCAATACAAGTTTGGGTGTTTACACAATCATGATTTCTTCATCTTTATCCTTCTTCATCTCCATCCTCATCCTTTTTCATCCTTCTCCTTTTTTGGGTTAAAAATAAAATTAAAAAGAAGAAACCAAGAATTTCTTCATCATTTTTTGTGATTCTTCATCTTCTTCAACCATCATCATCATCATCAACATCTTCATCCCCATCATCTTATATTCCAGAACTTAAAAAACCCAGAACTTACCACTATTTTCAATCATGAATCTACAAAACCCCAACTCCCAACCACTACCAGATATAGAAAAAGATGAAAAAGATGAACTCGCAGCAGAGAAGCACATCTAGAGGAAGAGATTGAGAACATAAATCCACGACTTCATGTCTGATGACAAGATGAAAAAAAAACTGACTACATGATGAAGTTGCCAACGGAAATCAAATCGTATAAAATCAGCCCCAAACCCATAGGCACCCACTGCGACAATCAAATATGAAGTAGAAGAAGGTGAGAGGGAGCAATAAAGGAGAAACAATCTAAGATTTCTGGGTTTGTGAAGAGGAACTGGTAGCAGAGAAGGAGAAGAGGGCTGAGATGAAGGTGAAGACATGTTTCCAAGATGGTCTCCACCCCTCTTCCATTCACCGTCGAGCCAAAAGCCCCAAACAAACTCTGCGATTTTAGAGCTCAATCGCGAAGGAACTCGCAGCAGAAAAGGAGAAGAAGGCTCAAGATGAAGGTGAAGGCATGCTTTCAAGTGAGGAGAGGAACAGAGCAGCAACGGTGGACGACGGCGGCCTCAAGTAGAGTAGCAGCGGCGACGGGCCACAAGCGGAAAGAGAGCAGCAGCAGCGGCGAGAAACAGAAGTGATGACGGCGCTGTGGTGGTCGAGGATGGAGAAGGAAGGAGGAAACCAGTGGTGTGCCGAATTTGAGGAGGTGTGGTGGTGAAAGAGAGAAGAGGGCGACAGATGGTGAAGAGAAGAGAGGGCTAGGGCTTTTTGAAAGAGAGAGAGGGAAGGAGGAATCCGAAAAGAGAGGTCTGTTTTGTTTGGTTTTTTTTTTAAAATTGTTAAATATTGGATGGAAACGTTAGTTTTTTAACGGAATAGTGACGGGGGACCAAAACTGTTATTGTTTGACAAAGTGAGAGACTATGTAAGCTAATTTTTTGTTTGGGACCAAAAGTGTCAAATCGTGATAAGTGAGGGACCAAAAGTACTAGTAAGCCTAAAGGAAAGGGAGGGGGACACTGTTGTACTTAGGGATATTTTTGTACTTTAACCAACTTAACTAAGTGATCCATGAGTGGACCATTGTTTTAGCTAATCGACTTGAGACTGCATCGAATATTTTATTACTTTAATTATTTCAAATTTGATAGAATAAATTAAATTAATAGTTTTACTTTCAAAATAAAATGAATTTATCATTATCTGTTCTGTTATAAAATACTATCAAAATAATATATTAATAATTTAATTTAATTTCAGTCAACTTTATTTATTCCGTTACATTAAGTTTTATTCTTTTCTTCCTTAAAAATCAAAATACAGTCGTATAAAGTTGGAAGACAACCTCAAAATTATTACATAGTCTACTAGGTTTAGTTCAGACCGGACTTTCTAACAGATCAGACTCAAGCCCAAAAAGAAACTTATGACAGAAAATACCTTAATTTTTTTTAATAGATCAAGCCTATTTAAGCAAAGCTCGGCCTACTTCCCCTTGATTACGGAGTTTGGTTGAAGGTCTCCAATTCATAAAACGTGGGTCCAATGTTCCTCTTCTCATTTCTCAATACGCATACACATGTGGCATCCCTCTGTTCTGTCTACGCAATTCTCATTTCTTCTTCCCTCACTCATCACCGCTCTCCTCAATTACTCATTCATACAGAAACGTCACATTCACAATTGAATTTGTAATCAAAACACAAAATTCCAAGTGGGGTTGGATTTTTCTTTTCCTTTTCTTTGCTGCATTTTTACTTCAGCATTATAGTAATAGTTTGGTGTGATTTCCATTTCTTTTTGTTGTCGTTGCCTTGGAGCTTTCATTATGTTGTCCTTCAACTTTCCGTGACTTTCAAGCCTTCCTATCTATCCTAATTCCTAACTGTTTTTATTATTATTTTTTTTTTCGGGGGCAGTTCATTTTATCTTTAATCAATAAACTTGTAAGTTTTCTTATTTGTTTATCTTTTTTCCCCTTTGAAGTTCAGCGTTAGGTGGACAAAAGTTTCAATTTTTGGTTCTTATTTATCTATATAAATGGTTCTAAGATCATAGGGTTCTTGGGATCACAAGACTGATTAGGGTTTTGGGTTGGTCTTTCTCTTTCACTCTTTTGTGAAGCTTGTGATCAGGTTCACTACCTGCTCTTAAAGTTTTTAGCTTTCTTCTGCAACCTCTTACAGTTTTCTGTCTTTGTCTTTCCCTCCCTCTGACTCCAATTGACCCTTTCAATTGATGTGAAGCCAGATAGAGATAGAGTATTTGGTTTATTTATGAAAAAACTTGATTTCCCTTCTAGTGTGTATGATTCTGATCTGTGCAAGACATTAATGTCCACCCTGAAATTTGTGCAGGAATTGAATTTCTGAGGTCTGACAATGGCAACAAATTCTTCTAATGGGAACCACGAAACAACAACAAAGCAACCTCCCTCGCCATCTCCCTTGCGCTTTTCCAAATTCTTTCAGGTAAACTATCACATCATTTTAATTTGAGTAGCACTTGCTCTGTTTCATTACATGTATTGCTTGCTTCATTCCAATTATCAAATGTCCTCTTTTTTTTTTGGCACAAGTACACTGATGATCATGACGTATTAGTAGAGTAGTGAAAGTTGTTTGTTACTTTGCGGCTGGGCCACATTATTTCATTATATGACATTTTGGCCATAGAACTAAATAATTTTCGTTTTTAAATTTGGGTTTCTATATATTTGTTTTCTATGTTGAATGTGATCTTAATAGCATAATTAAAACTTTTGTTTTTTATCACAAGTTTCATCTTGAATCACACTCAATGAGTATGTGTGGACTGTGGAACTCAAACACCAGGGGAAATTAAAAATGCTGACAAATGTGGAGGGATTTGTGTACTTAGTTATATAGTACAGTTTAACCACAAACACTCATTCATTAAAGTATGTTTAACTACAAGCCAGTGTTTTATTATACTCTGAATCTTCTAATAATAGACTAGAGGGGAAGATTTACAAAAAGGTTGGACTTTATCTTTATAATTTTCTTTTTGGGATTAAATGTCAATACTGATCTGTTGAATTGTAAAAGGTTGTTCTGTTTCTCTATTCTTTTGCATGGTACTAGCTCTGGTTCTGAAGAATGTGTATGAGCATCTTACATTCATTGATCAAAATTTTATCTGAATCGCTAATTTTATTTATCTTTTTCTTGTATTGGTGCACTCTTACTAATATTTCTTTCATTTTGATAACAGTCCAACATGAGAATCTTGGTTACTGGAGGAGCCGGATTCATTGGGTCGCACCTAGTTGACAGATTGATGGAAAATGAAAAAAATGAGGTCAACATCTTATCTTTTTACATATAATGTTAATTCATTTGTGTGTTAACCGGTTGTATACAATCACAACTTTTTATCATCCTATATGTGGTCAAATAGGATAAAGCACGTACAACTAATTTCGATTTGATAAATTTCTGCTACAATATATTTCTGTTTAATCAGGTCATTGTTGCTGATAACTACTTCACTGGATCCAAGGACAATCTCAAGAAATGGATTGGTCATCCAAGATTTGAGCTAATTCGTCATGGTATAGTACTATGGCATCAACTCTGTTTATTATCAACTATCTATGCCATTAAAATTATCCCACATAAGATGCCCTGGAGGTTTTATTTATCTTTTTTTCATTGAGCTGTATGAATTTGAACTTTTAATGTAGTTTGTAAACTGATTTCTTTTAACTTAAGCGATCAGCATAAGCTTCATAGTTATCGTGCTATTAAAGCATTTGTTATTTCAACTGTTTCTTTAATAACTGCAACTTGATATTAGCCACCGAATGCTTCTCAGGGAACAGTAATGCTGATACTGTATCGTGTGCATAGTTTAGTATATCCAGCATTTCCTTTAAATCTGTTTGTAAATCAGTGATGCTGATGCTTATTATCACTTTAATCCCTTTTTAGATGTCACGGAGCCTTTGTTGATTGAGGTTGATCAGATCTACCATCTGGCATGCCCTGCCTCTCCTATTTTCTACAAATATAATCCAGTAAAGGTATTGTTTTGAGAGTTGTCTTGTCTTTTCAATCATTTGATGCATACTTTCCAATCAAACTTCTTCATGTCAATTGTCAAAGAATTTTCTCTCTAGTTCATTACACTCACTGATATGGTTGCGTTTTAAGAAATAACTAATGAGTCTCCTCTACCTTATAGTAGCTTTGTTCCCATGGACATCGTTACGTTCTGCCCTATTTGTGTCTTACTTCTGTCTTATATCATTTTTGGAAGTTCTCTCTGCCAATCTGGCCTTGAAAGACTAATTTATATGGGTATAATTACTTGACAGACAATTAAGACAAATGTGATCGGCACACTGAATATGCTAGGGCTTGCAAAGCGAGTAGGAGCAAGGTTGGGACTGTTAATTTAAATGATAATCTCAACTGCTGCCATCAGTTGATCTTAATTAGTTTGAATTTTATTGACAGGATTTTGCTTACATCAACTTCAGAGGTATATGGTGATCCTCTTGTGCATCCCCAACCTGAAAGCTATTGGGGCAATGTTAACCCTATTGGTAAGTTCCTTCATCACAATCTCAACTTATACATTGGGTTTCTTGAGTAGAACTATTTTTGTTACCATGAAAACCTAATTTCATGTTTGTGTATTACAAATTGGCTTATTGTTTGATTTTCTTTTTGATGAGACGACGTGTCTGTGTATATATATATATATATAAATATACAATATCATTAGCTCCTTGGTGAAGGCTAACGTTTTCAAGGCAAAGAATTCCTTTTATACACAATCTTTAATATATAGTCTGGGTATTCTGATAATAATAGGAGTTCGTAGTTGCTATGATGAGGGGAAGCGTGTGGCTGAGACTTTGATGTTTGATTATCATAGGCAGCATGGGATTGGTAATTTCTTGTCTTCTTCTCCTTATAATTGCTTCATTTTGCTTACCCGTATCTGGTTGAAACTCCCCTTTGTATCAACTCATTGAGATGTTTATATCCTTTCAATGTAGAAATACGCATTGCAAGAATCTTTAACACATATGGACCACGCATGAATATTGATGATGGGCGGGTTGTTAGCAACTTCATTGCTCAAGCACTTCGGTAATTACTTGGCATTTTTCTGGGCCATATATGCTGTAATGTTATCGTTTCTGCATGGCTTATTTGATTTGTTCTGATAGTTTTGGCTGCCAGAAGGAGGACTTCAACTGGTTGCATGATTTGTTCAATGATCAAGCTCTTCACTTGTTATTTAATTATTGAAATAATTATTTTAATACCATGATTTGTTGACTGGCTATGCTTCCTATTTTCTTGTTTTGTCCTATTACTTCATTGATTCTTACCTCTAATTGCTCACTTAACCTTTGGTTCATTATAGTGGTGAATCCTTGACAGTCCAATCTCCAGGAACGCAAACTAGAAGTTTCTGCTATGTCTCTGACCTGGTATGTATCCCATAATCCCTTTGTATTATCTTTAAATTACTACCGTTTGTGTGATTAATTGATTATGATCATTTATAATATGTCTTAGGTTGACGGCCTTATCCGTCTCATGGAAGGTTCAGATACCGGACCAATCAACCTTGGAAACCCTGGTTAGATTTCCTATTCCCAGGCCTGTTTCCAAGTATCATTACCTTTTATCTGGAAAAGTAGCTTTACTTTCTTTACCCTCAGTTATTTAATCTGCGTATCTTTACATTTTCAGGTGAATTTACAATGATTGAACTTGCCGAGACGGTGAAAGAGGTCAGTTTTAAGCTTCTCTCCCTCCTTTTCAGTAGCTTTCGCCTCTTATTTTAAGTTTTAGCTGTGAGGAGTATAATGTGATATGGAGGATTGCATGCTCAAAAATATCAAACATATATCTGTATTTATGTGCAGTATGAGAATGAAAATATTCATGAAAAAATTAGTTTTAATGCTTCGTGGGTGGTTTGCAGCTTATCAATCCAAAAGTGGAGGTGAAGATGGTGGAGAACACTCCTGACGATCCACGACAGAGAAAACCAGACATAACAAAAGCAACGGAATTGTTGGGCTGGGAACCGAAGGTCAAGTTGCGGGATGGTCTTCCTCTTATGGAAGAGGATTTCCGTCTGAGGCTCGGAGTTAACAAAACCAGTTAACTTATTTTGTCTCCTCTGTTGTCATGTCAAAATCTTTTACCGGTTGAATTGAATTCCCCCCCTCCCCCTCCCCCTGTTTTGTGGTTATCTTTTGAAGTTTCTTCATTCAGGTGTCTTTGGGGTCTGAGAGTTCATTATGGGTTTCTCACTCCCTGAAAACAACTAGTTTTGCAACTGAGCTTGTTGGATTTCAACATGAATAAATGTTAACTTCAGTCTGGAGTCATGCCATTCACTCTGATGCAAGTTCTACAAATGAATGATGGACTGATGCACATGACAACATCTGAGTTGAATTCATTTTGAATTGTATATCATATATTCATTGGAGAACAATTTAGTTTTGTAATGAAATTCTATCCAGAGCTTTATTTCTCTATCTTATCTGGAACTGTTTGGGGTTGTTTTACATAATCACTTTCTGCAGTCTCAAGGGTTATGAACTTATGATGGCAGATAACAAAAAGCATAGGACTCAAATGAAAATAAAATTCCGGTTTATTGGGCCCTTGATTGCAAGTTGTCCCATTGTACAATGGCAAAAGAACAAAAAAATTGATTATTTTCAACAATCAGTGTAATGATGCCTGAAGTTAACTGCTTAACTAAGAAGCTTAAAAGAGAATCACAAGAATTATAAGAAAGACCTCCCTTGAAAGAGAGGGAGATCTTCACTCTAATATGATTCTGGAGAGAACAAAAGGACTTAAAAGATTTTCAATTGTACATAAAGTTAAAGTAAATGCATCCTTGGATGCTAACTCAATTTTTCATGTGGCAATCTACAAAATTGTGAGTAGAAAATGTATTGGAAAATTTGGTCTTATGATTATTACCTATATATTCTGCAAGCATGTATTTCAAGTGAAATAGTATGAGTGCATAAAGATGTAATTTCATATTGGGGGCTTTGACATATATCTGAAGCAAAGAAGTATGTTGATGCTCGTCAAGATAAACTTTGGAAAAATTGTTCTTTCTAATTTTAAGAAAAATACTAAATCAGATTTTTTTTTTTTGATAGCATGGTGGGCAAAAGCCCGAATTTTATTATTTTTTAAAATTGACCAATTTTATAATTTCATATTTTTAAAATAAAAATATTTTTCTAGAAAAGAGAAACAAAAGACCTTAGATTTATTCTTTAAAAAAAACTTAAAGCATAAGCATATATTTGGAAATAAGAGTAGTGATGTGCCAATATGGTTTGGGTGAAAGAGGCTTCTTTTTAATATAATGTAGGAACTTTTCAAAAAAAAATAATAAGACATAAAATTCATATAGAGTGTGCTTGGATGAGGGAATGTAGAAATTCAAGGGAATTTAAATACTAAGGAATTCAATTGAATAAATTGAATTGCTTGGATTTTCAAATTCCATTGTTTGAATAAAATGATTGAAATTCCATCCATTGTGAATTTTTTGTTTGTATGATGTAATTAAATTTCATTTGTCTCTTTTTCTTATTTTAATAAAATAATGATTATTATTTATAAGATCGGTCAAAAACCTAAAAATCGGTCTGGAAACCGAAAACCAGGCCCGAATCTATAAATTCGGCCCCGAACATAAAAATCTGACCCGAATCTGGAAAATTAGCCTCAAACTCGAAAATCAGTCCCGAGCCTGAAAATTGGGTCCGAATTTGAAAAATTGGTCCTAAACTTGAAAATTGTTCCTGAACCTAAAAATCTGGCACTAATCTGGCAAATCGGCCCCGAACTAAAAAATCAGTCCAAAAGCCCAAAATCGGTTCCAAACTCGAAAGTCAACCACGAACCCGAAAATCAGGTCTGAATCTGAAAAACCAGTCTTGAACCCAAAAATTGGGCCGAACCCAAAAATCATGTCTAAATCTAAAAAAATCGCCCCTATACTAAAGAATCGGCCTTGAACTCGAGAATCAGTCCCAAACTAGATTGAGATTCAGGCCTCATTTTTTAGTTCGGGGCCGATTTTCGAGTTCAAGACTGATTTTTTACTTCAGGACCAATTTTGGGATTCGGGGCCGATTTGATAGATTCAAGCCAAAGTTTTAGGTTGGGACCGATTTTAGGGTTTGAGGTCGATTTTCAACTTTAGGGCCGATTTTCGATATCAGTGCCGATTTTCAAGATTCAGGCCTGATTTTCGAGCTCGGGGCTGATTTTTGAGTTTAGGATCGATTTTTTCAAATTCGGGGCCAATTTTCATGTTCAAACACAATTTTCTATTTTGAGGCCGATTTTGGAGTTCAGGGCCGATTTTTCAAATTTGGACACAATTTTCGGGTTCGGGGTCGATTTACGAGTTTGGGAACGAGTTTGGGTTTCAGAGCTTATTTTTTAGTTTGGGACCGTTTTTTCAAATTCGGACCCAATTTTTATGCTCGAGGCCGGTTTTCGGGCTCTGGACGAATTTTTAAGATTCGGGCATGATTTTCGGTTCGAGATCGATTTTCGAGTTTGGAATCGATTTTTGGGCTCAGGACTGATTTTCGAGTTTTTGGTCGATTTTTTAGAATCGGGCTAGAATTTCAAGTTCGGGACTGATTTTTCAAATTCGTATCCAAGGGTAAGTTAGAGGAGGAATTTGAAATTCCTTCACTTTTTAGGTCATTTCAATTCCTTTGAATCTAATTATTGTAAATACCAAGTTAAATTGTCATGGGTTTACAATTAGGATGGTACCCGTGCGATGCACGTAGAAACAATTCTACAACTTATTAAAATAAGTTAAGAAGTTTACTAATAAATTTTACATTTTACATATCATACCCATTTTAATTGTTATCTTTACCTATATATAAGTGTAGATTAATTATTTTAATAGGCGCAGATTACACATATATTTAGACTTTTTGTATTGTTATTATAATTAATTTACAATATTATTGTCATCCTTAGTTTATACTCCACGACTCAAAATTGAGAAGTGCTAGCAACACTTATTTTAACATTTACATGAACACTTTCTTTTTAACATTCTCTTATTTATTAGTTGAAATTAATGAGGCAACTACTAAATTAAAAGTAAGATCAATATTTTTAGTAGACCCAACATAATTTTTAACCATTCAATAAAATAGTGTTAAATTTAGTGTCGCTAGTATTTTTCTAAAATATTATATCAATAAGATTTTTTTGACAATGCTTGAAACATAAATAATATTATTTATTATTATTAATGCAAATAACAGTAATAGTAATTTGATGAAACATATAGACATAGTATTTGAATTTGAAATTTAGATTAACATAGAAAAAAATTAACACTAACTTTCCAGTTATATTTATATTATAAATTTTAAATTTAATACAACAACAATAAAAGTCTTATTTCATTAAGTGAAGTCGGCTATATGGATCACGCTACGTCATTGAGTTCGATAAAAAACTAAATTATGAGCGATATTATTGATAATGAGATCATTTCTAACAATATATTCTCATGTTCTTTTTAGTCTTACTCTTCCTCTCTTTGCAGGACTAAAAACCATGTTATCGACACGCCTCACCGGTACTTCCATTGGTCTTTTTTGCACATGTCCATACCACCTTACCCGATTTTCGGTTAACTTCTCCAAGGTAGGTATCATTCCAATATCGTCTTTAATCCGCTCATGATGTATCTTATCCTTCCTAGTGTGTCCACTCATCCATCTTAACATTCTTATTTTTGCTACCCCAACTTTTCTCTCGTGTTGTCCCATTAAAGCCCAACATTCGTTACCATATAATATAGCAGGTTTTAGTTGTCACAATATTTAATGAAATTTTGAAGAGAATAAAATCGTTTTTATATACTTCTGCATAAAAAATATGATACGAATATATCTCCATGCAAGATTGTAATATCTCCTTAAAAAAAAAAGATGGTAGATATCTGATTGTACCATTTTCCATTTTAAATTTCTTAAACTTTCTTGCAAGATTGTCGATATTATTTAGTTTATACTCTTTTATTAATATAAAAGTCAAGGGAATTTACTTATAGACTGATTAACTATAATACTTAATATATTTGTTCATTTTATATATTTATAATTAATATTCAAAAAAAATTAGAATATATTTTACTTCTATATATAAGAAATTGAGACAAAATTTATTAACAACTATTTAATATTTTCATTAATATAAAGGTCAAGAAGCTTTTTACATATTTAATAGTATACTTTATATATGAGAAATTGATATATTTTACAATTAATAGTTAATATAATTAATAATATAAATTTTACTAACATATAATTAACATTGTTATTAATGTAAAGGTCAATGAAATTTACTTATATATTAAATAAATTCAATATTTAATATATTTTTTATCAATAAGAGTTAAAATGTTACTTTGTTTTGTAAAATTTATTTATGAATTTTTTATTAGTTATTAAAATTTAAATGATTTTAACATTTAATAATTCGTTTTTTTGGGTTAAAAATAACTCACTTTTATATATTAGAAATTGAGATATTTATAATTATTAGTTAATGTAATTAATAATAATAAAAATTATTAATAACTAATGAATAGTCTCATTAATGAAATTAAGATATTTTACTATTAAATGTAATATGATTAATAATATTAAATTTATTAATAACTAACTATTATTGTCATTAATATGAAGGTCAATAGAATTTAAATTATATATTAACTAGATTTAATACATAACATATTTGTATATATATATATATGAGGATGTATCATATGAGAAAGATGTTTTTATATGTGAAAATGAGAATAAATCACGATTGTTAGATCTAATCATGAATGGTCAAGATTAAAACAATTTAGTAGTCACATGACTACTTAAAAATGTCATGTGACTTTTTAAAAAACTTGACCATTCATGATTAGATCTGATGATCATGATTTATTCTTACTTTCTCATATAAAAACATTTTTCCCATATGATACATCCTCTATATATATACAATTTAAAAACATTAATACTTAATATCATGATTAGATCTAATGGTCATGATTTATTTTTACTTTCTCATATAAAAATATCTTTCTCATATCATACATCATCTATATATATACAATTTAAAAACATTAATACTTAATATTCTACTTTTAAATATGAGAAATTGAGACGTAAAAGTTAATATAATTAATAATATAAAATGTTATTATCTTCTTGACTAAATGATAAGTTAGCTTTTTGAATATCACTTTTTTTACTTACCTTATTTCAACGCGCGTCTTTTCCACACAATATTAAAACGTTTGAATATGACTTTCAAATTTTTGAATAAATGTGTTTTATTTTTTATATATATTAATTTTTTAGTTAAGAAAGTTGTATAATATATGATATATAAAGTACATTTATAAATGAAAAAATACAAATATATCAAAAAAATATTTACTCTTTATGAATTAGCAAGTATAGCTTTTTTTATTATTAGTTTTTTAATCCTAACCCAATAATAATAATATTATAATAGAAGAAATAAAGTGTTATATAGGTGGCGTCTTATTGGTCCAATTGAAAGTACATGGATCACTATTTGAAAGCATCCACAATCGTCGATAAGACTTAATCCAACGTTCACCATCTGCTCAACGCCACGTCCGAACAATACTCATCTTCTATATAAACACACTAACTCCTCCTTCATTTTTATCATCATCTTTCCTTCCCTAGCGGCATACTACACACACTTCATCCTGCGCAAGTCATAGTAAGAGTCTAGTGTCACCATGGACACCGCTGGGAATGTGAAAAAAGGTGCTGAAGGAGGCCAAAAGAAGAAGCCGGTCTCAAGATCAGAGAAGGCTGGTCTTCAATTTCCTGTTGGCAGGATTGGGCGTTACCTCAAGAAAGGAAGGTACGCTCAGCGCATTGGTACTACTGCTCCCATTTTTTTGGCTGCCGTTCTTGAATATCTTGTTGCTGAGGTAAAAAAAAAAATCTCTTTCAGCTACCCTTTTCAATTTTTGTGATTTTACAATTGAACCCCAACCCTATTGGTTTCTTGTGTATGTGGTTGCTCAGGTGCTTGAGTTGTCCGGAACTGCAGCCCGTCACAATAAGAAGACAACGATTATTCCGAGACACATTATGCTAGCGGTCAGGAAAGATAAAGAACTGACGAAGCTTCTTGATGGGGTCACCATTGCTCATGGTGGCAACCTTCCGAACATCAACCCTATGTTATTGCCCCAAAAGAATGATGAGAAGGTTGTCAAGGAGCCTCAGTCACCCTCTAAGACCGCCGAATCTAGAATTTAATGGGGTTTTCAAATCCTTGGTCGATCTTAGGTTTTTATTCTTCAATTTTATTCAGACCAAGGATTTTATTTTCGTGGTTTTATTGTTTTTTGTTTGATGAAGTTTATTTGAATTTCTTCATTATAGATTTGAATGTGTATTAAAATTCATATCGCTTATGTTGAATTTGAATTCGTATTCAATTTTTAATGATAATCTAAAAAAAGTTTTAGTAATTGAGAGGATTCTCAAATTGATCGAGTGGAAGAGGAACTTGACTGAACCCATTCTGTTGAAAAATAAACCTCCAATTGAACTTGTTTGTTAAATTTGGGAATTCTGTGACCTAGTTTTTTCTTGAGTTTTGAAGTTCGGAAATTTCTTATTATTCATAAACCAATCATATTTTGCGTGATTGTTCAAGTAGAGAAATCAGAATTATAGAGGGTCCCCTTAATATGCACAAGTTTTTACTTGTGCAACCTTGCACAACCTCATTTTGGCTCACAATAGGGGGTTTTTTGGTTTTTTTTTTCTTTTTTTTAATTTAATAATTTTTTTACTTTTTTAATAATAAACCCAAAAAATACCTAGAAAATCAAACCCCTAAAAAAGACCCAAAAAACCAATCCCTCTTTCTCTCAGTCACGTTTCTGTTTCTTCTTCTCCTTCCATGTTTTTCTTCTTCTTTTCTTCTTCCTCCTCCAAATTAGTGGCACAGCCACCACCACGATTTCTTCCTTCCTTCCATCCCTGGACATCACGACCACCACCATCACCTCCTTCGCTCATCGCCACCACCATTTCGTTGTTCTTTTCTGGCGGACTCAAAGACACCATCTCCACCTTCTTTCTTCAGATCCGATCGAACCACAAGGCCAATGTAGAAACCAACACCGCCACTGGAATCCCCATGAAGTCCACAGTAAAACCCCTTTCCCAGATCGTCATTCCGCAGCCGCCGTCGACCGTTACCACCGCCACCTAAAAATGGGTTTTCCTGCCGACTCCTTTGGCGTTTGAGAAAACGGACACCACCATTCCACCAAGTTGATCATCACCACGAGGAGAAGAAGTTTCAACCCTCCGTTTCTTGTCCGGTGATATCGTCGTCGTCAGCCGCCGTGGAGGCCGATTTCCGTCGTGGTCTCCAACGATCTTCCCTGTTACACTTTTGAGTTGTAACTTGGTTAATTGAAAGTTGGAAGATTGGAGTAATGATTGGAAATTGGTTCGACGTGTGTAATTTGGTTGATTGGAAGCTTGTAACTTAGTTCAACGTATGTAATTTGGTTGATTGGAAATTGGTTGAGGAAGAAAGCAATGGGTTGATAGAGTGATGGGTTGATAGAGTGAGGGTAGAAGATGATGTTTTTTTTAGGGAGAAGAAGATGAGGTTGAAATTGAACTGGGAAAAAAAAAATTGAACGTAAATAATTTTTTATTATTTAAAAAACTAAAAAATAATTTTAAAAAAAAATAAAAATTTAAAATTACCTGCAACCCGTTCACTCCATGCTTGTGTAAGGTTGCACAAGTAACAACTTCTTTCAAGCTTTTGCTTATGATTCTACCAAATATCCCAATAATGTCCCAACCTCTGAACAATTGACCTGGAGACTGCGGCATAAATCAGTACAAAGAAAAACCTCCAGTTTCTGATGCCTACACCCCCATTTATATTCTGTAACTCCTCCCAATTTGCTTTTGAAAAATTTGATCTTTAATCAGAAACAGCCATTTCAAACCAAAAGCATTCTCGTCTGTAGCCTCAGCCATAAACAAGTCCTTATAAAACGATATTCTTTTACTACGTACATTATTTTCATATCCTTTAATTTAAACACTTTTAATCAGCACATGCAATAGTGAGAACTCAAGAGTATAATTAAATTCAAGAATTCTCATATTTAATTCATGTCCTTTATTCTCTTTTGTAATCTATTCGCTTTCTCTCCTTTCTTCTCGTGCGCGCATATTCCCATTCACCTTTCAATGGACTTGTACAATGTCATGTCCATTTCCGCTTCATATTATAGATCGTATCATCACTAGGTTTTTTATTATTTAAGATTCTTCATTTTCATCTCTTTATTATTTTCTCTTTTTGGATGTGCAAATCTAAAGTACTTGCTAGATTATTTCGCATACGTTTCATTTTGCAAAGTTCAATTCAAAGCATTAAAGTCATTTTATTATATATTTTCATCTCCTGATATTCATCAGAAATCATGATTCATTTTTCATCTACATCGTTAAGTTGTTTCATTGTTTGCTTTGGATGTAACAAAAAGTATTACGATCCTCGTAACGATGTTGTGTTCCAAAATAGAAAGTTCTCCCTTGATTCGGTTTAGAACTTGCATATTTTAAGGATAGTTTAGTGGAACGAATGTCCATACAACAAAAATGATTTCATGCTGAACTTTGTGGACATAAGATTGAAAGGGTTGATGGTTCGGTGTCGGGAAAATGCTTGAAACCCTTCTCCAACAGGCGTGTTAAAGTTCAATGTGGATGGTTCATCCCACTAATGTGGTGTTGGTGGAGTGATAAGAAATTTAAGGAGACAAGTGATGGGGTCTTCTCTAAGGCTATGGGGAATTGTGGGGGTTTTGAAGCGAAAGTTAAGGTAATATTACATACGCTCCTATTCTATCACCAGTTTCATCTAAAACATATTATGATCGAGAGTGATTCTTTCCTTGCAGTTGAATGGGTTCATTGTAAGGTGAATATTAGACCATGGAAATTGATGCAAGACTTAAACCTTATTGATTTGCTTTGTGTAGAGGATTGCATTGGTGTTAACCACATACATAAGGAGTCACATCACATGGCTGATTATTTGGCTAAGTGTGGGTGCAATAGAGAGAATTCAATTTGGTCATTGATATCCCCACCTTGATTGGATTGGGTCATGGTTTAACCATCTTGAGATATGCAGCAATGGAGCTTCATCATCAACCTTAAAAAGAGGTAATGCTAATATGTAATCTCTGCTTGGAACTTCTATACGGGACTGTTTTGTGCATCTCCCTGGAATAGTATTTTACTGCCTTGTTTTCTTTCTTCCTCTTGAGCAGGATCGGGTTGTTTGTTCTCAAGATTCTTACCTTTTGAATCAATTACTTCTTCTACTTTAAAAAAAAAATATTGCATCTATTGTAATTGTAATGTGGTCATGCACTTATGAGATTTGGGTACGTCAGGAGAATATTTTAGAAAATTGAAAATAAAAATAATATAATGTGGTGCATCAAGATAATATAATTTTTTATTTTATTTTATACAATTTACTCTTTCTAATTGTATGAGTATTAATGTGTTTTCATAGCTAGAGTTTAAACTGTAAATTTTATTTATTTAGTAGCTACCTACTAACAAAACAAATGATGTAGAAAAACAACCTCACCATAAGAAAGCAACCCCTTCTTTCAAATAGCTAAAAATGCAATTGAAAAAAAGATATACTTTCAATAGAAACTCACATTAGAATTAGAATGAGTGTTCTTGGACAATACAATGGGCCAAGCAAATGAAAATTCACCAAAAAAGTAAGAAGCACTAAAATCTCCACATGCACGCACTAAATTGAGATAGGACCTTGAATCATTGTATACGAAGAAAAAATGAGACACACAATGTGCTAATAATATAAGGAAGGGAATAAGTTTCTATGACAGTAATAAGACCTGCCATTTTCTGCAGTTATAGCAAAGACATTAACCGTTGAATTTCCTCCACCACTCGACTATTCCTTCTTTTATACTCACTGCACAGACAGCAGGGAAACTAACCTGGTGTTTTAGGAGTTATCCTTCACTGTCACCACTCTCATGTGAAGATCGAGTGGAGGAATGAAACATTGCTTGTTCCAAAATCGAGTCGGAAGCGAGTTTCTTATGAGGATCGAGTGGAGGAATGATGCGACTGAATCTGGAACCCATGATTGCAAAATCAGGGGGAAGGAGGATTGCGAATCTTTAAGTAAAAAGTACGGTCATACGATATAGTATCATCGTAGTATCTACAGTAGCTTGCGACGCGGCGGAGAAAAATTGAGATACTTTACAATTAAAAATTAACATAATTAATAATAAAAAAGTTATTAACAACTAAATAATATTTTTGTTACGAATCATTTTTCACGGAACACAACAATAGTTACAAAATCGGTGTTGTTCTCTTAATCCCATTTATTACCTTGGTCCACCATGCAAGATTGTAGATATCTCCTTCAAAAAAAAAAAGATGGGAGACATCTGATTGTACCATTTTCCATTTTAAATTTCTTAAACTTTCTTGCAAGATTGTCGATATTATTTAGTTTATACTCTTTTGTTAATATAAAAGTCAAGGGAATTTACTTATAGACTAATTAACTTTGATACTTAATATATTTGTTCATTTTATATATTTATAATTAATATTCAAAAAAATTTAGAATATATTTTACTTCTATATATATAAGAAATTGAGACAAAATTTATTAACAACTATTTAATATTTTCATTAATATAAAGGTCAAGAAGCTTTTTACATATCTAATTAATTAATTAATAGTATACTTTATATATGAGAAATTGATATATTTTACAATTAATAGTTAATATAATTAATAATATAAATTTTACTAACATATAATTAACATTGTTATTAATGTAAAGGTCAATGAAATTTACTTATATATTAACTAAATTCAATATTTAATATATTTTTTATCAATAAGAGTTAAAATGTTACTTTGTTTTGTAAAATTTATTTATGGATTTTTTATTAGTTATTAAAATTTAAATGATTTTAACATTTAACAATTCGTTTTTTTGGGTTAAAAATAACTCACTTTTCTATATTAGAAATTGAGATATTTATAATTATTAGTTAATGTAATTAATAATAAAAAAATTATTAATAACTAATGAATAGTCTCATTAATGAAATTAAGATATTTTACAATTAAGTGTAATATGATTAATAATATTAAATTTATTAATAACTAACTATTATTGTCATTAACATGAAGGTCAATAGAATTTAAATTATATATTAACTAGATTTAATACATAACATATTTATATATATATATATATATACAATTTAAAAACGTTAATACTTAATATTCTACTTTTAAATATGAGAAATTGAGAGATAAAAGCTAATATAATTAATAATATAAAATGTTATTAATAGCCAATTTATATTTCATTAAGTAAAGACTAAGTAACTTTATATATTTTTTCCCTTCACAAAAAAACTTTACATATTTTCCCTTCAAAAAAAATTATATATTTAATATTTGTATTTATATATGGGGAATTGAGATATTTAACGAGAAATATTTAATAAAATTAAAAATATAAAGTTTATTAATAACAAATTATTGTTTTTATTATTTTAAAATTGAAGGCATTTTAGCTTTAACTTCAATACTTATATATTTATTAAATATAAAAATAAAAAATAATTTAAATTAAAATGTGTATATTACATGTTTTATATACACGTATGTGTATATAAAAAAATTAAATTAATTAAAAAAAATTAAAACAATAAGTAGGTTCCACTCTAGCTCCCCGAACCTTAACAAGAATGGGGTTGAGTATCATAATTTTATGTTTGTCTTCTTTAAATCCATACTTGAACACAAGCCTGCCTTACTCTGTTTTCATGCCTATTATTGTTACATGGTTGATAAGTTAGCTTTTTGAATATGACTTTTTTTTACTTACCTTATTTCTACACGAGTCTTTTCCACACAATATTAAAACGTTTGAATATGACTTTTAAATTTTTGAATATATGTGTTTTATTTTTTATATATATTAATTTTTTAGTTAAGAAAGCTGTATAATAGTATATGATATATAAAGTACATTTATAAATGAAAAAATACAAATATATCAGAAAAATATTTACTCTTTATGAATTAGCAAGTATAGCTTTTTTTTTATTATTAGTTTTAATAATAATAATAATACTATAATAGAAGAAATAAAGTACTATATAGGTGACTTCTGATAGGTCCAATTGAAAGTACATGGATCACTGTTTGAAATCATCCACAATCGTCGATAAGACTTAATCCAACGTTCACCATCTGCTCAACGTCACGTCCGAACAATACTCATCCTCTATATAACCACACTAACTCCTCCTTCATTTTTATCATCTCTTCCAATCCCTAGCGGCATACTACACACACTTCATCTTGTGCAAGTCATAGTAAGAGTATAGTGTCACCATGGACACCGCTGGGAATGTGAAAAAAGGTGCTGAAGGAAGAAAAGAAGGAGGCCAAAAGAAGAAGCCGGTCTCAAGGGCAAAGAAGGCTGGTCTTCAATTCCCTGTTGGAAGGATTGGGCGTTACCTCAAGAAAGGAAGGTACGCTCAGCGCGTTGGTACTACTGCTCCCATTTTTTTGGCTGCCGTTCTCGAATATCTTGTTGCTGAGGTAAAAAAAAATCTCTTTCAGCTACCCTTTTCCATTTTTGTGATTTTACAATTGAACCCCAACCCTATTGGTTTCATGTGTATGTGGTTGCTCAGGTGCTTGAGTTGTCCGGAACTGCAGCTCGTCACAATAAGAAGACAACGATTACTCCGAGACACATTATGCTAGCGGTTAGGAAAGATAAAGAACTGACGAAGCTTCTTGATGGGGTCATCATTGCTCATGGTGGCAACCTTCCGAACATCAACCCTATATTATTGCCCCAAAAGAATGATGAGAAGGTTGTCAAGGAGCCTACTGCCAAGGAGCCTCAGTCACCCGCTAAGACCGTTGAATCTAGAATTTAATGGGGTTTTCAAATCCTTGGTCGATCTTAGGTTTTTATTCTTCAATTTATTCAGACCAAGGATTTTATTTTCATGGTTTTATTGTTATTTGTTTGATGAAGTTTATTTGAATTTCTTCATTATAGATTTGAATGTTTATTAAAATTCATATCGCTTATGTTGAATTTGAATTCGTATTCGATTTTTAATGATAATCTAAAAAAAGTTTTAGTAATTGAGAGGATTCTCAAATTGATCGAGTGGAAGAAGAACTTGATTGAACCCATTCTATTGAAAAATAAACCTCCAATGTTTGTTAAATTTGGGAATTCTGTGACCTAGTTTTTTCTTAAGTTTTGAAGTTCGCTGATTTCTTATTATTCATAAACAAATCATATTTTGCGTGATTGTTCAAGTAGAGAATCCAGAATTATAGAGGGTCCCCTTATTATGCACAGGTTTTTACTTGTGCAACATTGCACAATCTCATTTTGACCCACAATTGGGGGTTTCCCTGTTTTTTTTTTAATTTAATAAAAAAAAAATTTTTTTACTTTTTTAATAATAAACCTAAAAATACCTAGAAAATCAAACCCCCAAAAATTACCTAGAAAATCAAACCCTCTTTCTCTCAGTCACGTTTCTGTTTCTTCTTCTTCTCCTTCCATGTTTTTCTTCTTCTTTTCTTCTTCCTCCTCCAAATCAGTGGCACAGCCACCACCACGATTTCTTCCTTCCTTCCATCCCTGGACATCACGACCACCACCATCACCTCCTTCCCTCATCGCCACCACCATTTCGTTGTTCTTTTCCGGCGAACTCAAAGACACCATCTCCACCTTCTCTCTTCAGATTCGGTCGAACCGCAAGCCGAATGTAGAAACCAACACCACCACTGGAATCCCCATGAAGTCCACAGTAAAACCCCTTCCTCATATCGTCATTCCGCAGCCGCCGTCAACCGCCACCACCGCCGCCTAAAAATGGGTTTTCCTGCCGACTCCTTTGGCGTTTGAGAAAACGGACACCACCAAGTTGATCCTAGCCACGAGGAAAAGAAGTCCCAACCCTTCGTTTCTTCTCCGGTGACATCATCGTCGTCAGCCGCCGTGGAAGGCGATTTCCGGCGTGGTCTCCGACGATCTTCCCTGTCACACTTTTGAGTTGTAACTTGGTTGATTGGAAGTTGGAAGCTTGGAGTAATGATTGGAAATTGGTTCGACGTGTGTAATTTGGTTGATTGGAAGCTTGTAACTTAGTTCAACTTATGTAATTTGGTTGATTGGAAATTGGTTGAGGAAGAAAGCAGTGGGTTGATGGAGTGAGGGAAGAATATGATGTTTTTTTTAAGGAGAAGAAGATGAGGTTAAAATTGATGTGGGAAAAAAATTAAACATAAATAATTTTTTATTATTTTAAAAAATAAAAAATAAAAAATTAAAATTACCTGCAAACCCGTTCACTCCACGCTTGTGTAAGGTTGCACAAGTAACAACTTCTTTCAAGCTTTTGCTTATGATTCTACCAAATAGCCCAATAATGTCCCAACCTCTGAACAATTGACCTGGAGACTGCGACATAAATCAGTACAAAGAAAAACCTCCAGTTTCTGATGCCTAAACCCCCATTTATATTTTGTAACTCCTCCCAATTTGCTTTTGAAAAATTTGATCTTTAATCCGAAACAGCCATTTCAAACCAAAAGCATTCTCGTCTGTAGCCTCAGCCATAAACAAGTCCTTATAAAACGATATTCTTTTACTACGTACATTATTTTCATATCCTTTAATTTAAACACTTTTAATCAGCACATGCAATAGTGAGAACTCAAGAGTATAATTAAATTCAAGAATTCTCATATTTAATTCATGTCCTTTATTCTCTTTTGTAATCTATTCGCTTTCTCTCCTTTCTTCTCGTGCGCGCATATTCCCATTCACCTTTCAATGGACTTGTACAATGTCATGTCCATTTCCGCTTCATATTATAGATCGTATCATCACTAGGTTTTTTATTATTTAAGATTCTTCATTTTTATCTCTTTATTATTTTCTCTTTTTGGATGTGCAAATCTAAAGTACTTGCTAAATTATTTCGCATACGTTTCATTTTGCAAAGATCAATTCAAAGCATTAAAGTCATTTTATTATATATTTTCATCTCCTATATATACATAAGAAATCATGATTCATTTTTCATCTACATCGTTAAGTTGTTTCATTGTTTGCTTTGGATATAACAAAAAGTATTATGATCCTCGTAACGATGTCGTGTTTCAAAATAGAAAGTTCTTCCTTGATTCGGTTTAGGACTTGCATATTTTAAGGATAGCTCGGTAGAACGAATGTCCATTCAACAAAAATGACTTCATGCTGAACTTTGTGGACATAAGATTGAAAGGGTCGATGGTGCGGTGTCGGGAAAATGCTTGAAACCCTCCTCCAATAGGCGCGTTAAAGTTCAATGTGGATGGTTCATCCCACTCAACATGGTGTTGGTGGAGTGATAAGAAATTCAAGGAGACAAGTGATGGGTCTTCTCTAAGGCTATGGGGAATCGTGGGGTTTTGAAGCGAAAGTTAGGGTTATATTACATAATCTTCTACTCAGTTTCATCTAAAACATATTATGATCGAGAGTGATTCTTTTCTTGCAGTTGGATGGGTTCATTGTAAGGTGAATATTAGACCATGGAAATTGATGCAAGACTTAAACCTTATTGATTTGCTTTGTGTAGAGGGTGATTGCATTGGTGTTAGCCAAATATATAAGGAGTCACATCACATGGCTGATTATTTGGCTAAGTCTGGGTGTAATAGAGAGAATTTAATTTGGTCATTGATATCGCCACCTCGATTAGGTTGGGTCATGGTTTAACCATCTTGAGATATGCAGCAATGGAGCTTCATCATCAACCTTAAAAAGAGGTAATGCTAATATGTAATCTCTGCTTGGGACTTCTATACGGGACTGTTTTGTGCCTCTCCCTGGAAGTAAAGCTGGTTGGTATGCTTGGCAATGGAGGTAGAATACTATTTTATTGCCTTGTTTTCTTTCTTCCTCTTCAGTAGGATCGGGTTGTTTGTTCTCAAGATGCTTAGCTTTTGAATCAATTACTTCTTCTACTTTAAAAAAAAATATTGCATTTATTGTAATATAGTGCACTTATGAGATTTGGGTACGTCAGGAGAATATTATAAAAAATTGAAAATAAAAATAATATAATGTGGTCCATCAAGATAATATAATTTTTAATTTTATTTTATACAATTTACTATTTCTAATTGTATGAGTATTAATGTGTTTTCATCGCTAGAGTTTAAACTGTAAATTTTATTTAGTATATAAAAGACTAATCTTTTATTATATTATTCATCAATCACCAAAGGTGGAACTGGAACCTATACCAATAAGTAGGAGCGGACCTAGGAACCTATACCAATAAGTAGGAGCGGACCTAGGTATGTTATAGAGGCATGAATGAATGGTTGATTGACCATGTTGAATGAGTTTTCTTTGCTAGGAATATAATGTGAAACCGTAGGAAACATGAATGATTGAGTGGCCAAATAAGAGATAGGAGAAGAAAATATATATGATAGGTAATATGATATAAAAGAATCATGAGTAAAAATGAGATGAAAAAGAAAATGGAGTGTAAGTGAATCAAAATTCTTATCCACACTCATTTGTCCTCCATTCGGTCAAAACAAAAGGACAAAAAATATGCTAGGGTGTGTTGGGAGGTTTTTGCGCGAGGGAATGGGAAGGCTCCGAGGAGAGAGGGAGGAGAGAAGTAGAGAGGGGAAGGGAGAGTAAACTTCTCCTTGTTTGGAAGCTCAAACCATCAAACTCCCAAATTTGAGGGATTACAAAATATTTAGAGGATTGTTGGAAGAGCTTTTAATAATTACCCAAACTTTTACCTCATTCTTAAAAAAAAAATTCTCAAACCAATGAAGGATGAAAAATCGTAGTAAGACTTTCTTTTTAAAACTCTGTTTTTAATTGGTCAAAATTCATGTAGAGTTAATGGTAGAGAGAAACCTCAAGAGCAATAGCAGGAGATAAAAAATAGGACAAAAGGAAATTAAGGAAAATTGAGGCCAAAGCCAAATTCTTCATTCCCTTCATTGTAACGTTCCTCTTCCAATTTATTACATCAAATTCCTTACCCTAATAGATCTTAGCCCTACACGTGGCTCAATTTCAGTGAATGGAATGTAGTGGATTTACATTAAACGAACCTAGAGGTGATAAAGTTGTTCATCTTAATGAATTTTGAATTAATTTGCTTTGGCCTCCTACTCATTTTTGGCCAACTGTACCGGTCTACTAAATAATGAATTTTAATCAATGTGTTTAAAAAAAAGTTTGGTATTTACTAGCAGTAGCACTTCTGAATGAAGGATTTGTTATACTTTCACTTTCTCTCTCCTCCCCTCCAAAACTACCGGGATCTCTCTAGGGGTTTCGGTGAGTGACATCACCGGAACATGAAAAGCAAGTGTTTTTAATGGCAGCAAACGCCGATATCCCGCCACGTGTCACGGCTGTAGCTTCGCGATTGCTGACGCGGACTCAACAACCAACACTTGTTTCAACTGTAACAACCAACACACACACATGCTCTCTCTCTTTCTCTCTCTCTCTGATCTCAAACCTTTGAATCAATCGTCGTCCTCCGTCAATTATGATGGGGGTGCCCGGCGGTGACCACGACGACGACGTCGTTCGGATTCAGCAAGGAATCAAGCCCGGCGAGCCTTCCATCATCACCGTCAATTGCCCCGACAAGACCGGTCTCGCTTGCGATATCTGCAGAATCATTCTTCACTTTGGTCTCTGCATTCTCAAAGGAGGTATCGTATCTCATTCTTTCTTACTCATCTTCCTCTTCACTTGTAGATTCCTTATCATTTCACTTTATCACATTACAATTGACCCCAAAACAAAACAAACAAACAAACAAAAAGTTATGCTTTTCTTTGTGTACCCATCTCTTGTGGCACTTCAGACTTGTCTTCAATTCTTATTTTCTCATCATTTGCTGAATTTTCTGTTTGCTAAACTTTTGGAAATGGCTTTAAGCTATCAATAAATTATATGACTTTTGAAACTCTGGAAGTTAATATGAATACTCTAGTCAATAGCGTGTTTGAATCTGCGATGGAGAGCTCTATAATCACTTCTAGGGAAACCTACAAAAGTAGCTTCTGGGTCTACCATGCTTTGGGTTGTATGCCCACCGGCCACCACCAATCCAAACACATTGTAAATCATAATGGTGTGCTCCATATTTTTAAACTGACAGTATACTTTATGCGCTCTAGTTTATCCTCAAATTTTAATAGTGTGATTTTCTAGGCTTATGTTTTAATGGAGGTTGATCACTATATTCTTCTCTTCTGAATGATGAATATATCCTCCAGACGTTTCAACTGATGGCGTATGGTGCTACATTGTGTTGTGGGTCATTCCACACTCAGTGTTGCTGAGTTTTTCTTTTCTGAAAGACCGCCTTCAAGCAATTTGCCCGCCATGTATAGCCTCGTTCTATCTCGTTCAGCAACCTGCAAGACCTTCTCCTGTCTATCTACTCAAGTTCTGCAGCCTTGATCGAAAGGGATTGTTACACGGTAACAGAAATAATTCACTTGAAATTTTCTTGCATATCGTACGCTTGCATCTGTGCTTGTCATGCTTATACTGTTTTTGATACTGTTCTAGATGTAACAAGAGTCCTGTGCGAGCTTGAGCTTACAATTCAGAAGGTGAAAGTGACCACAACCCCGGATGGCAGAGTCTTGGACCTCTTTTTCATAACAGATAACATGTGAGCATAGAATGTGAAACTTTTCTATGTGCAGTGGTGGAATTTGTTGATAGTGCTGGTCAAACGTCCACTTCTTTATTTGCATAAGTAGCATGATTATGATTTGCAAATTGTTTAATATATTTTAAGATTTTGTTCTCTCTAGTTCCAAGTGACTCACATGCAATTTAGTTTTAGTTTGCTACATAACTTTGTGTTAACTCTATGCATTTGCCTCTACGTCATTAGCCATTTTTCCTAACTTACTGATGATTCCTAATGGCCCTAAATTTTTATGGTGTTATAAACTTAGCTTGTTGAAAGAATGGGAGCCTTGGTACAATGGTAAAATGTTGTTGTCATGTGACTGGGTTCATGGGTTCAAGTCCTGTAAACAGCCTCTTGTGTAAAAACAAGGTATGTCTGCGTAGGACTCTTTGTAAGCGGGAGCTTTGTGCACCGGGATAAAATAAACTTAGCTTTTTGACCTAACAACTAGATTTCTACAACCTAAGATATGGATGATTGGATCCTCAAACACCTTAATATCTTATCCTCCTTTTTCTTCATTCTGGTTTCCCTTGATTGGCAGTAAGACGAACTTAGTACCAACAAAGGAGCGAAGGAATGATATTAGTAAAGAGAGAGGCCACAGAGAGAAGAACAAAAGAGATGTATCTACCGTATGCCTTATGCCCTTAATCAAGTGAGATGAGTTGTGGGGGGCCGTAAAAGAATTTTATTTGGCTGATCAGAATTATTTGCAATATTTTGGTTATGTCAAACATCAATGCATTTTATCATATATAAATTTTGTTTCAAGTGAATATTTCTGCTTGTAAGTAATCAGCACTTCAATTTTCTTGTAGGGAGCTTTTACACACAAGAAAGCGACAGGACGAGACATGTGAAAGATTACATGCTGTTCTGCAGGACTCATGTATCAGCTGTGAACTTCAGTTGGCTGGTCCAGAGTACGAATATAATCATGGTATCTCTTCTCTGTCTCCTGCGTTGGCCGAGGAGTTATTTCGATGTGAGTTGTCCGACAATGAAGTTCGCTCTCAAGCACTTAGCCCAGATATGAGAAAGTTGAAGAAAACAAATGTAACACTAGATAATTCCTTAAGCCCAGCTCATACACTAGTTCAAATAAGATGTGCTGATCACAAGGGTCTTCTTTATGACATTATGAGAACTTTGAAAGACATGAATATTAAGGTATAGTTTTTCTTTCTCTACCAAAATTATTTTTAACAGTTAGCTTCTTGCTTTCCTCCAAGTTCAATGCCCTTGAAAGATATAACATCTTCATTTAGTCAAGTTTTGATAGATTGCAATTGTCAGCATGGGGTACTATGTGTCATTTCTGTTGGTAATTTTGTTGGTGTTGAAAAACCTGATGTTGCCCATTCAATTAGAAACCAATATGAAAGTACCTCGAAAGAAACATCTTAATGATAGTTTTACTTTCTGGCAGAAGGAAGTAACTGAGTGAAGCTGACAAATTTTATCACAAATGTTGGTTGTGCAACGTTAATTTTGGGATTCTGTCAACAATGAATACGAAATACCACAATTATGCCATGTTGATTTTGGAAATCCATGGGCTTTCCATACACAATTACCAGTTTCTTTCACATTGGCGAACATCATTTTAACTGAGTAACTGGATAATAATTGCCTAATCAGACTGTTTTCAGTTCCAATTTACAGGGTAATTAGATTAGATGTTGCGAACTTCTGAATTATCTTTCACCTACCACCAATCATTCATGTTGTGGTGGATCAGATTTGCCTGTGGAAATGGAAGCTTTTTAAATTTATATTTAGACTAGCAACAGTAGCGTTGTAGCAGCTTGCTGACATTCAAATTTTTCTTCTCAGATTTCGTATGGCCGATTTTCACCAAATGCCATGGGGTATCGTGATCTAGACATATTTATTCAGCAGAAAGATGGGAAAAAGATTCTGGATGCTGAGAAGCAGGATGCACTCTGTTCACGCTTGAAACTGGAAATGCTTCATCCATTGCGAGTCATCATTGCAAACCGAGGACCAGATACTGAACTATTGGTCGCGAATCCAGTTGAGCTATCCGGAAAGGGAAGACCTCGAGTTTTCTATGATGTTACATTTGCTCTCAAAGCACTTGGAATCTGCATTTTCTCGGTAAGAAAATAGAGATATGTGATAGCAAATCCATAATGTCTTCCTTGCTATGAAAATATAACTGCATTTCAAAATAAGCATTGATACATCAGGCTGCATAGTTTTGTGTTTTGTATGTTTACTTAGTTACTTCTATATATTCAGTTCCTTCCCCACATCATATACAGTTCCTTTTGTATGGATACTTGTCTGGCAGCTTCATAGTGATAATTTTTGTGGCTAAGAG
The DNA here is from genome assembly GCA_030819835.1 of Acmispon strigosus. Taxonomy (NCBI): domain Eukaryota; kingdom Viridiplantae; phylum Streptophyta; class Magnoliopsida; order Fabales; family Fabaceae; genus Acmispon; species Acmispon strigosus. The sequence continues at coordinate 64,876,925 of JAUAMA010000004.1, forward strand.
GATCATCATTAATCATGTTTGTTGTCTTTCTTTTGGGTACATAGGAAAAAAACATTTTTGTTGTCTATTAGATAGTAAAGTATTAATTTCATAGAAAAAAATCCAATCATTCAAGTGACTTTTTGTTGTTAGGCTGAAGTAGGAAGACATTCAGCATCAGAGCGTGAATGGGAGGTCTACAGATTCCTTTTGGATGAGAACTGTGAATTTCAACTAACAGGTGTGGTTGCTAGAAATCAAATTGTGAATAGAGTTAGAAGAACCTTAATGGGTTGGTAAGTAGTCTTTTTATTTAACACAATATGTAGCATCTGGTGTTGTAATGTGCATCATGTATATTTCAGTTTCTTCTAATTATTATTTCTATCTTTCACCTCTAATTATTATTTCTATCTTTCACGGACTAAAGAGATCAATATCTTTGACGATCAAACACTCATGTTTTACTCTAATATATATTTAGAATAATGTGGATAATGCATATATGTAGTTTACTTTATATATAATATTTTAATTAAATATTTAAAATATATGATGTTACAATAGTATGTTAATATTATTGTTTTTCGATGCATAAAAAAGTATGTTAATATTATTAAATTAAATAATTAAATATCATCTCCAAATACAACTAATCAAAGAATCTAGAAACCCTAAATTAATACTCTAAGCCTCTAACCATCAAAATCTATATACATACATGTGTGTGTTTTCTGTATATTCTAACATATAAGCATTTTGGTAGATAGATTTATTTTAATACATATTAGCATGTAGGTTTTGGCTCCACTAAAATGGGAAGTGGCCTTAGGTAATAGAGTAAGTCATAAAAAATCGTCGGTTGAGAATGTTATTGTGTAATTGAACATTGTATAATAAACTATATTGTTCTTTGAATTTCAACCATCAATTTTTGAATCAATGTTTATGATGAAATACTTATCTTCTGAAGTGGTTCTTTCACTTTAGAGAAGATAAATCTTAATATGATAGTCTATTTACACATAGGATTATCGACCTATTTAAATGTCTTATTACAAAATATGATTTTAAGTAGGTTCCGTGACTAGGTCGTGCTTTTCAAAAGGTCAGGCATACCTAAAAGATAACCTATAGTGAGTAATAGTTAAGGCTAGACCTTAAATTTAATTTTGTAGGTAGGTTAGGACTATTTATGAAAAATCTTGTGTAATTTGGCTTATTTTCATCCCTAGTAAAAGCCCAAAGTTTCAAAGCAAAGACCAGTTTCACATGAAAAGTGCAATCATTTGTGATTTAAAACTCAAAAAACTTTTTTAAATCATCTTTTTTTTTGTTGATAATAAATCGTTGATTTAATCCCTCGATTCACAGTAGAAGATAAAAAGAAATTAAGAGGTTGGTTCTACTAGTAGGTTGTGTAGGCCAGCATCATCAACATCGCCTAGTTATGGACTCAAGTCATTAATCATGAGAAAGTTGAGGTGAAGGTGAAAATAAGTTAAAATTGAATGCCGAAGCAGGCATGAGAGATTAGCAAATTTTATCAACTATGTTTCTCACCCATTTCAATGGCCTAGATAGCCGCCGTCAGCTTAGGGACTAGCTAGAGCTGCCATCCAGCTCCGACCCCTGAAGGAGATGACCTCCGAGGAGCGAGCAAGGAAGCAAGATTTCCACTGTTGATTAAACCTTTAATGCGACCTATTTAGTGTCTCACTTTTGGGTCACTTCTTAAGTGACCTTCAGAATATCATTTCCCTTGTATTTCTTACTGAAGGAATTGCAAATTCTAAAGGAACAATCGTAACGTTGACACAATTTAAGACACGCACACGCGAGGACATGTTCCAATCTTTGCACCTTTTTACCCTCAACTAATTTGACATCAAGGATCCTATCTCTATTATAGGAAAATAACATATATGCATACCCTAATTCAACCTACACCCAAAGAAAGGTAGAAAATATGATTCATAATGTGATACGAAAAGAAAAGATAGAGACAAAATGAGTAAAAATGAGAATGAGAATGAGGATGTGTATTAAAACGGTTAGGCTACAATGAATTTAGACAGCCAAGTAATCTACTATAAGATTGGACGCCAAGGAACAGCAAATAGTTCCATTTTACAAAACGGACAGCTTAAACTAGACCCGCATTTCAAAATTCAGCACATTTATCTGGTAAAATTAAATATTTCTGAAGCAACCTTACTCGGAATATTACAGCAAATTATAATAGAAAGCTTCACTTCCAAATAACACCATAAAAGCCACTTGAACATCCACCAACGTGAAGCTTAGTAAAAAAAATCAATCCACAGCCTGACAGCAGCAATTATCATCAGGATACTAGCTTCATAATGTAAAGGAAAATCAACACTTGCCCGTTGGAAAAATCAAGTTAGCAATCCAATCATCTCAAAAACCAGAGTTTTTTATGTGGTCAATTATTAGCTTGAACTGTTATATTTACATAATCTTGTAATATCATATTGGCTTGTCCAGAAAGCTCCCCTCCGGAGGAGAAACATTACCCAGGGGTAAAGTGACTAGGGAAGCCAACAAGAAAATATCCGCAAAGCAACTTTACCACTCCCATGAGTTAATGTTCGACAGTAGCTTCAAAAACTACCCGAACTTGCAAATAATTAAGAACTTCCACTAGGCTTCCCTTCATATGTACCTCTCAGTTCCAATCAGTGAAATGTAGGTCTATAAGAAAGACCAGCACTTCAAACCAATGACAGTTTTGAGAATTCCAGATAGAAGATTAGGGTAAAAAATGCAGTTCTCAGAGAATGAACAAATTAGCCTGAACGCAACACTGAACGTAACAGAATTACTAACTCCGGCAGCATCCCTATCCCAGAAGGATCATCACCTGTTGACATGTTCTTAACTTGACCAGTGCAACCAACAAGAGAACAGATGATAGATTCCATCTCACCAACTAATATGCCAGAATTACCAAAACAGATGAGAAAAAATACTTCCCCTAAACAACATATAAGAAAATCTCACTATTATAATAGATAATACCAACTAAGACAATTATAGCACAGGACAAATGATACTACCAGAGAAGATCACATAATTCCTTTTCTTCAGGGAAGGGGGAAGAGGTAAGAAGGGCAGGGAATCTACCTTATCTGAAGACTCCACTGTCACAATTTAACCAAAGCACTAAGCAACTGTGGGTGAATTCTGCAGCCTCCCACATTTTGTAGCCAATGATTTCTTTGTGCATGGATAGACAATATCATGATTCCCACTTCGATGTCCATTTGTTGAATAAACTAATGATTAAAGAGAACGAAAGGAAGCACGAGCGCATAATACATGCTGACTTCTGTCTCTTCACCCACATTTCATAGACATATCAAACCCAATGAAAATAAATATTTGGTAACAATTCCAAACTAAATGTATCATTGGTAAAAGTTTTCACTCCAAAGATCTTCCCCTTTCTGTGAAAGCATGACTGTGATAAAAATACATAACTAGGCGGTGTCCATCACCATGCCCCTAAAGACCAGAAATGTAATAGCAAGAAAACATAACATGGGTGATTCCTTCAGTTTAATTGCATGGACTCAGCATGATACTTCTCCAAATCAGCATCAAGATCTTCTGCAGATACCTTTTCACCACGACCTCTTCCTCGTCCTCGTCCTCTTCCTCTTCGACTGCCACGCCCTCTACCTCCATCACCACCACCACCACCACCACCACCACCACCACCACCACCACCACCACCACCACCACGCAGCCTTCCGAATGCCCCACCTCTCCCTTGTACACTGTTCAAAAGGCAGGTCAATTAGACACATGCAGTTTTAATACTAGACGGAATTACTTTCTAATTTGCACTAAAACCCATCGCATGTTGCATGTCAAAAGAATTCAAGTTATAAGGCCAAGTCCAGGATCAAGAAATTGAAAAAAAAAATGTCTACAACAGAATCTAAGGGAAATAACACATCACATAAATTATTAACATAGGACCTCCATGCATCCAATCATCTTCCAGGAGACTAAACAAATTCCAATTGCCTAATCATGTCAAATCAAAACTCGAACATACACACACTACAGGATGACGCTCTAAGGCATCTGTTAAGTGAAATCGCAAAATTGAGATATCAATATTCAAAGTCAAATTAGTAAACTTCTCACAATCTTTTTTAAAACAATCCTAAATATGAAGATTGAGAATTTCTAGCAATAAGCAAATAATATAATCATCATAAAACATGATTCAAACAAGTTTTAAATCAAAGTTAAAAATAAACCTCAACACAGAACAATATATGAATACCACCTAAAAGTATTGTTCAACAATGCAAAGATCATCAGCAGTCCAAAAAGAAAAAAAATACAGGAGAGCTTCACACTTCCATTAAAATCAAGGACAAAGAGGAAAACAGACGTGCACAAACTCATTAATGCATACCTTCTAGGAACTCCATTTGAATTTCCAAAAGCTACATTTGCAGCAGGTGTGAGGGCTTGTGTAGCAATGTTTGTACCCACAATCTCTATCTTCATCGGTTTCCCATCTAGTTGAACGTTGTTGTATCTCTTCACTGCAGCTACAGCATCACTCCGTCGCGAGAAGACTACTTCTGCAGTACCCTATGAAAAAGAGTTTTTCTAAACTACAGCAGGACAGAAAGAATTGATCAGAGGGACCATATTATGCCAACTGGACAAGATACCTTCGATCTCCCACTCCTGTCGTAATGAACAGTATGCCGTTTCAGGTCACCAACTTCAGAAAACAATTCCTGCAAGTGCAAAAGACAGCCTTAACAATCCCAAACATCAAACAGCCACAAAGCAACTCAATTTTTAAGAAGCGTAAAACCAATCATTAAAGGAAAGCAAAAACTATTTACACAAGTTGGAAGTTAGAATTGATTGAAACAAAGAAGTTGCTAACTTGTGTACACGCACACACATACGCAGGCAAACACTTCATAACTTCGCAGTTAGCAAAATAATTCAAACAGGAATGGAATGAAGGTACTAACTAGAGCACGCACGCATCTAGCATTTCGAATCAAACAATTCAAAACAAAAAGTAAATGAAGTTACTAACTACTGTTAATTGATTTAAATTTATTTCATGCTCATACTGACCCTAACCCTACATAGATGCGTGTATTGATGACAATAAGTATACATCTTACAGATGTTTCATGTTTCTATATTTGTGAACAGAAAGGAAAAATTAGAGAAGGAAATAAAGACAAATTGAAACCAAAATTTCACAATTCAAACTATGTAATAGCTAGATACCCACTTAAGAATACATAAATCATAATCAACATGGTGAATCTACGCGAGGAAACACATGTAACAAAAAAGAAGCAAATCAACGGAATTTCGAGATTCTGGTTGTTCACTTCTATCGCTCGAAAAAAATAAAATTTGAATCTAAAAGTTCTAGGTTATGCGAAAAAAACAAACAGATCGACGCAGGTACAACAAAAACAATGGAGATCTGGTACCTTAATATCATCACTGGAAACGCCGTAATCCAAATTAGATATGTAGAGCTTGGTGCCGGTTTCGATGGAAGAGGCTCGAGCACCTTGACCTGGAAACGCTCCCACCTGCACGGGCTTGTCTACGTACATGTCATGCCCCCACGCCGTCTCCGGTGCCTGAACCAAAACGGTGAGATTTAAATTGCGGTGACGACGGCACCGATTGAAGCGGGAAAATAGAAACGGTGGATACCTTAGCGGCTGCGTACGGCGCGGCGCGATTGGCGGCACGGTTGGGGAGGCGGCGAGCGGGACCGGGACCGGATCCGGAAGCTCGGTTGCGGCCCCTAGAGTTCGAGGGTCCGGACTTCTTGTTCTTCTTGATGATGTCGTCGAGGGTCATATCGAGAGCTGCAGACATATTTGGTTGAAATTTTGGGGGAAGAAGGGGAAATTAGGGTTGCTTCGGAGAAGGGGATTTGCGACGGGAGAGAGAGGGGGTGATAAGCGAAACTGGTACGCGAAAAAAGGAAGCAGTGCAGGAAGGATCAAATATCTAATACTTAAAATAATGTTTTCTGAGCCGCCTCATTGCAAGGGAGTTAAAAGTCCCCCGTTACGACCCCTATCCTGCCCACTTGTATATATTTGCATTTTCGTCCCGTGTGTATTAAAGTTTGGTGGTTTCGACTCCAATTACAACTATAGACCAGTTTTGGCAAACGGAGGAGGGAAAAGCTGAAGTCATGGCCCCAAGCTTATTGATTTTATGTTCTAACATGTCATACGTATGTATGTGAGTTTTTTTTTTGAACTGAATATGTATGTGAGTTATAGAAACTATTATCATTTATATTATTTATCTAGCTCCTCCTAATCTCAAATTTTTAGCTCCGGCATCTCAAGTTACGGACCCTTCCGGGACCATAGAACTCTTGCACATATACTTACAGATCATCTGTTAATAAAGTTCTCACACCTGCAGCGTAAACCGAGCACACAATCTTCTATGGAAAACTCACTTTCTTTTTTAAAGAAACTAGTTTTGTCCTTATTTGTTAGCATATATAAGCATATATATTGACATTAATGGTAATTCTAATAACTTATTTATGACTTTTATATTATAAATTGTAAGGATTCTTATACATAGTTAAATAATAAATACTAAAATAGTTCAAATGTTGATTATCAATTGAAATGACAATAAAAAATTAATAAATAAAATAAAATAATGTTTTTTACATATATTTAATATATTAAGTATTAAAATTAATTAGTAAGTTTTCTACAAAAAAAATCTTGAAAATTTATTTTAAATTTTTAAATAATAATATATATAATTTTCCATGAAAGTTTATGTATAGTTTAAAAGTTTTACATTAAATATAATGTAATGGTATATGTATATCAATAAAATTGACTTGAACAAGTATAAACTAAATAAATGATTATTATAAAGTTTAAAATATAAATCAATCAATAATATGTATTATTATTAATACTTATAATAATGTTTTCTGAGCCGCCTCATCCATTTTTTGCGGGCAAGGAAGTTAAACAAGTCCCCGGTTTTAACCTGTGTCCTGCCCACTTGTATATATTTGCATTTTCGTCTCGTGTGTATAAAAGTTTGGGTGGTTTCGACTCCGATCACAACTATAGACCAATTGTGGCAAACGGAGGAGGGACAAGCTGAAGTCATGGCCCCAAGCTTATCGATTTTATGTTCTAACATGTCATACGTATGTACGTGAGTTTTTTTTTTTTTTGAACTGAATATGTATGTGAGTTATAGAAACTGTTATATGCATTATATTCTTTATCGACGCTTCCGGGACCATAGAACTCTTGCACATATACTTAGAGCATCTCCAATGGAGATGTTGAAGTGAGATCTTAAAATAAGATCTGGATTTTATAAGATCTCACCCATTGGAGAGGGATGACATGGTTTGAGATTTTATTTTGGTGTCTTGGCTGGTTCCTCTTTTAAAGTGGGATCTTAACTAAAATACTATTGTTTCTCTCTTATACAACACAATCAACCGAAACAGAAATGAGAGAGAATGAATAACACAACACAGATGAAATAACCATAACAATATGGCAGAATCAAATACATTTGGGAAGAAAATTTAAAAAATTACATTTCAGTTTACAGCCAATACAAATACAATAAAAATTACATATAAAAAAAATAAAATGGGTTAAGAACCCTCCGGCGGCCGTGAAGGAGAGGGAGAGAGCGACGAACCAGAAGCAGGGCAGCGAAGAGGGGAGAAAGAAGGGTGAAGCAGGAACGACGGCGGTTGAAAGATGAAGGAGAAGCAGGTGCGGCGGTGAACCAGAAGCGCGACGGCGGTGAGGAAGGATTTCAGGGAGGGGGGAGAAATAAGGGTGAAGCAGGAAGGGCGGCAGTTGAAAGATGAAGGAGAAGCAGGGTGGCGGCGGCGAGGAACAAGATGTGGTGCGACAGCTAGGAAGAAGAAGGGAGAAGGGAGAAGAATGATGAACCTGCTAGGGTTTGGGGGGGAAATTATATAGTGGGTGACTTGTTGACAGGTTCAACAGGTTGATGGAATAGACGTTGGGCTGTGAGCAAACCACTGGAAATAACTAATATGAATATATTGTGTATTGTGGGTCCAGTTAAAAATAAAATAAGATCCTAACCACTGGAGTGAAATGTGCTGTGGGATCTTGTAGGTGTCTTAAATCTATGTGGCAATATAGGTCCACCAGAAATAGTTAAGATACCAAAATAAGATATCAAAATAAGATTTCCATTGGAGATGCTCTTACATATCATATGTTAACAAAGCTCTCACACTTGTAGCGTAAACCGAGCACACAATCTTCTATGAAAACTCACTTCTTCTTTTTTAAAGAAACTAGTTTTGTCCTTATTTGTTAGCATATATAGGCATATATATTGACATTAATGGTAATTCTAATAACTTAATTATGACTTTTATACTATTAATTGTAAGGATTCTTATACATATAGTTAAATAATAAATACTAAAATAGTTCAAATGTTGATTATCAATTGAGATAACAATAAAAAATTAATAAATAAAATAAAATAATGTTTTTTTCATATATTTAATATATTAAGTATTAAAATTAGTTAGTAAGTTTTCTACAAAAAAAATCTTGAAAATTTATTTTAAATTTTTAAATAATAATATATATAATTTTCCATGAAAGTTTATGTATAGTTTAAAAAATTTACATTAAATATAATCTAATGATATATGTATATCAATAAAATTGACTTGAACAAGTATAAACTAAATAAATGATTATTATAAATTTTAAAATATAAATTAATCAATAATATTTATTATTATTAATACTTATAATAATGTTTTCTGAGCCGCCTCATCCATTTTTTTGCGGACAAGGGAGTTAAACAAGTCCCCGGTTTTAACCCGTATCCTGCCCACTTGTATATATTTGCATTTTCGTCTCGTGTGTATAAAAGTTTGGGTGGTTTAGACTCCGATCACAACTATAGACCAGTTGTGGCAAACGGAGGAGGGACAAGCTAAAGTCATGGCCCCAAGCTTATCAATTTTATGTTCTAACATGTCATACGTATGTACGTGAGTTTTTTTTTTTTGAACTGTGAATATGTATGTGAGTTATAGAAACTATTATATGCATTTATATTCTTTATCTAGCTCCTCCTAATCTCAAATTTTTAGCTCCGCCATCCCAAGTTACAGACGCTTCCGGGACCATAAAACTCTTGCACATATACTTACCGATCATCTGTTAACAAAGCTCTCACACCTATAGCGTAATCCAAGCACACAATCTTCTATGGAAAACTCACTTTTTTTTTAAAGAAACTAGTTTTGTCCTTATTTGTTAGCATATATAGGCATATATACTCACCAGATATATAGGCATATATATTGACATTAATGGTAATTCTAATAACTTATTTATGACTTTTATATTATTAATTGTAAGGATTCTTATACATATAGTTAAATAATAAATACTAAAATAGTTCAAATGTTGATTATCAATTGAGATGACAATAAAAAATTAATAAATAAAATAAAATAATGTTTTTTACATATATTTAATATATTAAGTATTAAAATTAGTTAGTAAGTTTTCTAAAAAAAATCTTGAAAATTTATTTAAAATTTTTAAATAATAATATATATAATTTTCCATGAAAGTTTATGTATAGTTTAAAAAAATTATATTAAATATAATCTAATGATATATGTATATCAATAAAATTGACTTGAACAAGTATAAACTAAATAAATGATTATTATAAATTTTAAAATATAAATTAATCAATAATATTTATTATTATTAATACTTATAATAATGTTTTTTGAGCCGCCTCATCCATTTTTTTGCGGACAAGAGAGTTAAACAAATCCCCGGTTTTAACACGTATCCTGCCCACTTGTATATATTTGCATTTTCGTCTCGTGTGTATAAAAGTTGGGGTGGTTTCGACTCCGATCACAACTATAGACCAGTTGTTGCAAACGGAGGAGGGACAAGCTGAAGTCATGGCCCCAAGCTTATCAATTTTATGTTCTAACATGTCATACGTATGTACGTGAGTTTTTTTTTTTTGAACTGAATATGTATGTGAGTTATAGAAACTATTATATGCATTTATATTCTTTATCTGGCTCCTCCTAATCTCAAATTTTTAGCTCCGCCATCCCAAGTTACAGACGCTTTCGGGACCATAAAACTCTTGCACATATACTTACAGATCATCTGTTAACAAAGCTCTCACACCTGTAGCGTAATCCGAGCACACAATCTTCTATGGAAAACTCACTTTTTTTTTTAAAAACTAGTTTTGTCCTTATTTGTTAGCATGTATAGGCATATATATTGACATTAATGGTAATTCTAATAACTTATTTATGACTTTTATATTATTAATTGTAAGGATTCTTATACATATAGTTAAATAATAAATACTAAAATAGTTCAAATGTTGATTATCAATTGATGTGACAATAAAAAATTAATAAATAAAATAGAATAATGTTTTTTACATATATTTAATATATTAAGTATTAAAATTAGTTAGTAAGTTTTCTACAAAAAAAAATCTTGAAAAATTATTTTAAATTTTTAAATAATAATATATATAATTTTCCATGAAATTTTATGTATAGTTTAAAAAATTTACATTAAATATAATCTAATGATATATGTATATCAATAAAATTGACTTGAACAAGTATAAACTAAATAAATGATTATTATAAAGTTTAATATATAAATTAATCAATAAAATTTATTATTATTAAAATTATAAATTCTTATAATTTTAAATGGTAAAGTTACTTTTTATTTGACCAAAAAGTGAACATAATTTATTTAATTTATTTGAAAATACTAAAAGATATTAAATATTATTAAATTATTAAAACTAGAATACCTATGAATGAAATAATTAATTCTTACTTAAATTAAAAAATTGCATTTATGTAATGACATTTTATATCATTAAATTTATAAATTATTATAATATTAGTAGTTAAATTCACTTTATTGTTGACCAAAGAGTATGAACAAATTATAATAAATCTATTTGATGATATTAAATTTTCAAATACACTTAAATATATTAATACTATTAATTATATAAATTCATGAAATTTTACAAGATTAATCATTGACTATTAATGATAAATAAAATACTTTTTATATTTGTTGAATATCAATTACTTATATAAGTTAATTCTAATTGGCCATTATTATTTTAATATTTTATGAAAATAAAATATTAGTTAAGGAAATTAAATGAAATTTTTTTTGTATAATTAAAATATCAAATATCAAAATGACTTCATGAAAATTTTAATTATTATCAACAATTTGAGAACAGTACTTGAAAATAGTTTTTTTTTTTTTAAAGAAAGTACTTGAAAATAGTTAAGTGATGGTAAATCGGCAAATATTAGTTACTAATTACAATAAAAAGATATAAGCTTTCCAATACATAAAAAAAACAATAAAAAGATATATAATGGTAATATAAAATATGAAAATTGTTTCAAGATAAAGTTAATAATGATTATTATTATTGAAAAATTGAAATTTTTTTATTATTAGTTAATAAATATTTTTAAAATAATTTTTAATTCTTATTTTTACATTTAGTATTACTAAAATGTTTAAATAGGGTTAGATATTGTAAAATATATCACATTTGGTGAGTTTTAGTCCCGTAATTTCAATTGAAGCTAATTTGGTCCTTTTAATTCTGAAATTGCACGAGACTTAGGGACAATCAATATATTAAAAAAATATTTTTTACTATAAATACTTATTAAAATGTCCAAATACAATCACTTTGATTTAATTGTATATTAAAATTGAAAAATTGTTTCACATAATAATTTAAAATTTTAAACTATGATAATATTCACATAAATGAAAAAGTTATTGCGATAAATATTAGAAAAAATTTCGTTCAATATAATGGTATTATAATTAGTACTAAAGTAAAGATATATCTCGCATTCTCTCTCTTTTCGCTCACTAGTATGATATCACACTTCGCATTTCGAAAACAAAAGGATAAAGGGTAGGGTGTGATCAAGGACTGAGCATAGAAGACACGCAAGAATGCTTACAAAGGTGATGGTGACGATGTAGAAGGCTGAGGAGAATAACTTGTTGTAAAATTTAGTTGTGAAATCTCATGATTGATTATGTCTATCACAAAAGTTGAGATTAGTAGTTTCATCTCATTATTAATATTGGGGTTATAATAAATTGAGAAATGAAACATCGAAATACCCCAAAACAAGTTACCGTTAGAGATGTTAAAATATACTAGCCTCGGCAGGGCGTTCTGAATAATTAACTAAAAGTATGGACCGGACCACCAAAGTTTAAGCTCGTTCTAAATTTAGTCCAACCCAGCCTGATAACCTACAAAAAAACTGACCCGTGATGGGTTGGGCGGGCCTGTTTACCCAAATTTGTACTTCATTCTTACTTTTTTTATTTAAAAGCATGTTTAAATAAGTAAATAAGAGTAATAACGAAATATTTACTACTTTTTTTCTATTTTTGATCTAATAAGTGTTTTATAAAATGATGGCCCACTTGCTTGTAGAGCATGGAGGGTTTGACTAGTAAATTATTAGCTCGCATTGATGTTACTCATGTCTAACCTGACCCTAAAATATGTTGACCCCTTGTAGGGTGGCCCGAAATGACACCTCTACCGTCGCCAAAAAATCAATATCTAACCTTTATAACCAAGAGTTTTTTTGTTCCTATCATATTTCCATTCACTTTCTTTTTCTATCTCCCTCTTATTTTCCTCATATCATATCTCTTGTCCATCCATCTTTTCTTTATATATTTCAATAGGTGCAGGTGTGATTCAAGTGTCAATAAAACATTATTCTACATAAAATACTAGTGGGAAATCATAAACTTAGGAACATAAAATTGTAATCTATTTATGGAAATATAAATTGTGATTAATATTAGAGGTGTTGGAAAAATGAAGAGCATGTAGATCAAGCACCCACAACCCAACTACATGACAAGATTGTAGATTAATTCATGATTTTTGTACACAAGGGAATGAATTCAACAGCAAACATTTACACCTTATATTATTTCAGGTAAAGCAATAATCAAAAAATTAAAAATTAAACTACCAATTCATCATGTACAGGCCACAGAACGAAGAAGGCAAGTTGAAGCACTAACAACCAAAGCAGCAAACAGCGTTGGCAAGAAAAAATCCAAGCTTGACGTGCTCATCACCGCACGTTCCGGCAAGCACACGACTTCCATAGGAAAATCCAAAGGAACCCTGACAAATTCAACATGGCCATGATGCTGACAAGGCTTTGAGAACGCCGAAGATGGAGACACCGCTACCATGAAGGCCACCCCAGGCGCCAACGACACCAACACCACGGTAGCAATCAGGAGAACCATCCACGTGGCGGCGTATAGCAGCGGCGAGGGTAGTGCTGACAGGAATACTCGCCGGAAAAATGAATGAAAGCGAACGAGGGACATGATCATCGACACAACGTGGCTAGCTTCTAGGAACAGAGGGTAAGTTGGTTATTATTTAAGGGGCACTAAGGTGGTGTGGTGTGGATGCACGTTTACAGAAATTTGTTGTGTTATGACGAAATTGCCATTGGTATGTTTAAGCCTTGTTGTAGTTCTAGTTGTGGTTGAAGAAGCTTACAAAGTGGCACGTAATTGTTGGTTTAATCGCATTTGGAACGTGCAGGGCCGGCACGAAGAATTAGATAAGGTGCCGAATTTTTGGGCATTGACTGCTTACTTGTGCTGCGGTGATCACCCCTCTCGATCAAGCTTAAGCTTTCCTATTTTTATAAAAGTTAAATTGAGTATCATGTTTCTTTTTATGAGAACCGATTTGGAATATGTAGTGCATTAATTATTTTTTGACAAACTTATCCTTATTTAATTGAATTTTCTCTCTCTTTCCACTATGTAATCCATTAATAATCAATAGAAATTTTAAAAAGTATGTTAAGCAATTTTGTAAAGTTGATGTAATTTGAAAACAAATTAAATGCTAACAACCACATTAACTACTTTTATTAAGGGATGTGTAATAATTGTTTAACTCTTATAAAAAATAATGGAGGGAGTATAAAGATTCAATATTAGATTTCAACATATTATTTTGAATAATTAATGAAAGTTTGGAACTTTGTCAACAGAAAATCGAATGGTTTTGACTTTAAAAAGGGAGAAAATGTCTTCCGCTATAGTGGATACTGATTGGAGGAAGAAGGAGTTCCACGGTGGTCATCGTCTGCACGCCCAGGAGGGGTCTCTGTTAAGACACTCCGATATCAAAGTTGGTGGTTGGAGTTTCACTGAGAAAATGTGTTTTATTTACAAAGATATCTCAAAATTTTCTCAGAAATATGAGGTAAGGAATGTAACATTCTTCAATTTGGTATAAGTTTTAAGAAATTTATTCTCAAGTATTGTGGATTCTCGAGACATGTAACATACTCGTGATTTCTACAAATCTTATTCTCATGTCAATGAGGAATCTTACATTCTCATTGGAATGGAAGTTACTTCTCACTAATAATTCATTTTTTTTTATTTTTTTAATTATATAATTTTAGAAATATTCCTTGGAATAATATATACAAATCAAACATATTTTTCATTTTACTCGAAAATGATATGGTTGGTAATGAGATTCTTGAATAACATCATTCCTATAATAAAGTATCAGAGTAAGAGTATGTATACCTAGTAGACTTTTGGGTCTTAATTTTATGAGGGTGTGGGCTGGGGAGGTACCGATGATGGTGATGAGTGCTTAGTACGGCTTGGAGCCTCAACCATTGGATCTCTTGTTGCTTTTAGAGATCGGAGGGTTTGAGTGTCCTCATAAGTGAAACCTTAGGTCCTAAGCTTTGCGTATATGCTGGTAGCTAGTGGAAATGACTCGTGATGGAACGTGGAGGAGTAACTTAAACGCCCTCGGTTGTTAAGCCTTGAAGAGCTTGGTGGAGGTGTAGGATCAGCTTCCCCAGGAGCATTCATGGTTGGAAGCAGAGTTTGGTCGGGAAAGGACCGATCGGTAAGGGTTGGTCGGAGGGTGATGATCAAATTGATCTTCGGAACAACTTACAAGTTGATTTGGTTTGATTGGGATTTGAGTAAGTTAAATTTTTTAAATTCTCCAATCAACTTGAAACAAACTAACCCGATGAACTACTCAGGCATCTCCTGAGCTATGCAGTTTTAAAACAAGAATTTGGCCATGGGTATCAGTGATTATCAATGTTTTATTTTGTTCTAAATTAGAGATTTCTTGATACATCACATTTCTCCAAATCTGTGATAAGAGAGAGGATAGGAAGGACTTGGAGTTGTAGTTTTTTTTTTTTTAAATTGTTGTATTTAAGATATTACTTCCCTATAAAAAACTAAAAAAGAGACTCTCTTCACATAAAATCCAGAAATAGGACAATTCTTCTCTTCTTGAGTTCTCTATTTGGGAAAAATATATTCTCACAACCTGATTTTTACAGGTGGAAATTGTTCAGAATACCACTAAGTAAAACTCTTGAGTACAGCTGCTATATTGGAATAATAATCCCATAATTAGAAGTTTATCCAGCAGCAGAACATCTGCAACAAAGTGGCTGTATTGGAATAATAATCCCATAAGTAGAATCTTCTTATCCAGCAGTAGCAACATCTGCAACAAACTTATGTCGAGTAGTTTCTCCAAATTAGAAATTTTTGACAAATTTTAAACTATCAAACAAGGGGAGGGATTACCCTCACTTCCCCCAATCTTCACCTCCTCTTCAAAGTCTTTCGCTTTCATTCCTCAAACTCCCAAACAAAGCCTAACTGATCGATTCGAGGGTGAGATAAAAAAACAGAGACAGTGAGAAAACGGGAAATTTGCCACGAAAAGGTGAAGAATAGGTGGGATTACGAAAGGGGAAATGTCTAAGAGTATACATTTCACACCCTCTCCCTTTCTTTTTATGACATGTATTCTCCAACAAGACAAACCCTATTACAGTGAAACTAGCTATACTAGTGAGAAAACCAAAACCTTAATCAAACATACAACATGAACCAACTACTCATCAATACCTTTAAAACCCACTATAGCCAATGCAAGGAAACCCAGTATTGAGGTAAGGAAAATCAAGCTTTGTATTATATAAAATAAAATGCAGAACGGAGAGATAACGCCTAATTATACAGTGGGAAACAAATTCCACATGCAAAAAAAATATGATATAAGACAATCATAGAAATAATCACTCCGGGTGAAAAAGAGAATAGAAAATAAATAGGTATTGGCTAGACAATGGTTGAATACAGCACACTACCTCAGTTTGTAAACCAATCTGATAACGAATGTATCAAAACTCGCCAATCCTATATATCTCAGTTAGAATCCCAGTATTGGCTACTGTGAAAAACAAGATGTTTTCATTAATTGATAAAACTCCCTACAGATGATACAATGAGATCAGAATTACATAGTCCCAGAACGCATTTCATCTTACTGTTACAGAAGAAAGACCTAAACAGCTGATATACACACAAAAGGAGACCCAATCTAAGCCTTTTTTGGAGATTTGGCAGCCTTCTTGGAAGGAGACTTGGGCTCCTTAGCAGCCTTCTCAGCGGTCTTCTTAGGCAGCAGAATTGGGTTGATGTTGGGAAGAACACCACCGTGGGCAATGGTGACCCCAGCCAGCAACTTCCCGAGCTCCTCATCGTTCCTCACAGCAAGAAGAACGTGCCTCGGGATAATCCTGTTCTTCTTGTTATCACGAGCTGCATTTCCAGCCAGCTCAAGCACCTGAGAAAACAACAAATCAAACAAATTAGGGTTCCATTTCCAAATTCCCAAATCTCAGAGAAAGTTGAAATGAAAAATTAACAGCTATTACCTCAGCAGCGAGATATTCTAGAACAGCAGCAAGGTACACCGGAGCACCGGTTCCGACACGCTGAGCATACCTTCCTTTCTTCAAGTACCGCCCGATTCTTCCGACGGGGAATTGCAGCCCAGCCTTCACTGATCTCGAAACTGGCTTCTTCTTTGGGCCTCCAGCTTTTCTTCCGGCGGCGCCCTTCTTCACTTTTCCGGTGGTGTCCATTGCCGAAACCCTAGATTCTAGCTGCGAAGAAGCGAGATTGGTGCGACGCGAGAAATTGGAGTGTGATGACGGTGAGTGGTGGTGAGATTGAAGTGGATGATGCGTTGGCGCGGTTTTATAGGGCTTTTCACAGCGTTGTAAGGATCTTGCGCTGACAGAGAAATGTGGGCTGTTGGATTGAAACTTATCTACGGCTGAGGATGGTTTACCTGGCGATCCGTGCCCTTTTAGATGGACCAATGGATGCCGAGTATATTTGGATCTTGCGTTCCTTTTAAGATGTGTAAAGCTATCCTAGTAGGACTAAAATTGGACCAAAAAATATTGTATTTATGTTTAGTTTTTTTTTTCTTTCAATATTCTCACAAATGATAATCATTAGACTAATTTTTCAGAATTTACTTCCTTTAAACTGAGTGAGCTCACTTTACAAAGTAAAATAAACATCATAATCGTTAATAGTGATTATAGCATACTTTAAAAAAGTCAATATAATAGTGCAATCAATAGTTGTGGTGCTTACTTTACCCTATAAAGTAAGTTCACTCACTTTAGAGGAGTTAGATCTAATCTCTCGAAACTTTGAGATTATGTTAGGTGGGTAGGTTTGTGATTACAAATATTTGTGTGTTTGTGTAAACATGTTTTGCGTTGAAGGTGCATCGCAATTAAACTCATCATCATTATTTATTTGGTGCAAAAGAAAAAGCAAAACCCTGAGCTAATCCCTCACAAAGGAGATGCTCACTGCATCTCCAAGCAACAAAAGGTTTGTCCCCTCTAAAGGGGTTGAAATGGAAGGCTCTCCTTGACGCGCGTTGTGCTTAGCTAAAAAGTCCGCACAAGCACTGTCTTCTCCAAAAGTATTACTGATCTCCACCTTCTAGAGACAATTCGACAAATCTTTAATATCCCAAAATGAGATGTGCATAACCATGTCTATGAGACAGCTCACTTTTGACCAAAGTGATTCCATCCATGGAGTCAGTTTGGCATTCCACGACATGAAAGTCATGCTCAATCTTTTGGGAATCACAATATAGACATAAGTACGGGTTGCGTGTAGGGAGACCTTAATTAGGGTTCCTTTCCCTACTTGATTGAGCAACTTCTCCTTCCATCCATCTTATTTGATACTTTTTCTTTAACCCATTTCGCTCACTTTTGATCTTCCACATTCAATAAGGAGGCCAAGGTATTTCCCAGGTGAGTCCCATACTTTTATATTAAGAATGGCAACAAGTATGGACTTTGTAGCTTGGTTCAAGGACTTTCCTCCAATAAGGCCATATTTATTCTTTTCCCTAAAGCTAATTTGTGGATGTTTAGGATAAGACTAAATTTGATACTTTTACTCATCCTTAACTATTGTAATCATAATGGAGATCAATCATAAAATTTTGGAAGTGTTTGCAATCAATGCCTCCTCATCCAATGAGAAAAACACCACACACTGACCTTGCCCTTGGGATTACCCATCCAAGCTCCAACGACCTCCTTCTGTTGCCAAGCCTAAGAAGAAAGTCACAACAATGACGATACTGGGATATATGAGAGAATAGAACCCCAATTGAGCGAAAACATCAAACCCTGAAGAGGGAAACGCGTAAGAGAAACCAACATAGGGTTACCACCTGCATGTAACTTGTCAAGATAACCAATCACCTATAAAGCAGCCTCCCTTTACACAAAGCGAACAAAGGTAAAATGAGATTTTCGCCCAAGCTTCCTCTTTAGATGGACAAAATCGCCTGCTAAATATCCATGTTGCATAAGAAGGACTCTAACTTGAAGAAATCCAATTGAATCTATCAGGCCATCCGCAAAGAGAGTGGTGAAAAATGACCCACCATTAGAAACCCCCTTTTGCACTCCACCATCTTCATCCACTTCTCTCTGGTCTCCTCATGACTAATCCCCTCAAGGACGTTACTACCGCACAAGCCGCCATGGCTAGGACCATCGGAAGATGAATCGATGGTCGCGTTGGGGCTGCAAACGAAGGCGACACTAGGTTTGGGAACCCTAGCAGAGGCTCTCAACGCTTAGGCTTACTTTTATACTATTTATTATTATATAAATTCTCCCTTAATCTTGATTCTTCAACAAATCTTTTTTCTTGATGTATACTTTTTATAATTATCTATGAATTCAAGTCTTTTGTCACATGATTTTAATATGTGTGTATATGTGTATAAAAGTGAATAATACTTAATAAAATAAGCAGTTCTCTTATAATTCCCCTAACCTCCACGAGGGTGTATTTGAGTATCATGTTTTTAAATTTATCTTTCTAAAGTCCAAACACTAACATGCTTCATTCTTCAAGATGAGGAGTGAAAGAGGGAAACACTCCTCCATCCCACTGCGTTTTTTGCGCTTATTATTATTAGATATTTAAGCTTCATTTGGCCCAATTTTTTTCTGACTTAAAAGCTACATTTAAGTTAAATTTAAAAATAAGAGCTTTTAAAAAGAAGAAACTGTTTGTCAGTTTTCAGTTTTTTATAACTTAAGCTGCTACTTTTAAGTTAAAAGTTGTTTGGTAAAACTGTTTTAAAAAAGTTTCATATATGGCGGCGGCGGGGGGGGGGGGGGGCGGTGGTAGGGTGGGTGGTGGTGGTGATAATAATAATAATAAGTTACTTTTAAGTAAAAAACTCTTCTCTCTAACTTTTTCTAAAAGTTACTTATTTCTATTTTCTGTTATAAAAGTAAGTTACTTAAAAACTACTAAACTTTTTCAACAAATGCGTTTGGCTCTGCTTTAGCTTAAAAGTCATAAAAAAATGGGGTCAAACACTAACTTAGATATTTATCTTTTTAGACTAAATGACAGGTATGAATAACACGGGCATTTTGCATATATTAAAAATAACATTAAAAAGTTTAAATTTCACTTCAAAATATTAGGATATATATTTTTGTATGTTTATAAATTTTTATATAATTAATTTTTTTATTTTTAATTAAGAAAGTTCTATGTGATATAATATATTAATTAATTTTATTAATGAAGAAAAAAGAAAAATATAACATATTTCTTTTTGTAGGTATATTAATTTTTATATAATAAAAATGTTTAATTTTAAATTAAGAAATTTCTATATGACATAATATATTGATTATTTTATTAATGAAAAAAAGGAAAAATATAATATGAATGTATATATTATTTACGAATTGGTAAGTTTACTTTTCTTTTATTATTAGTTATTGTAATGCAAACGCAATAATATTAATATAATATAATATAATATAATATAATAAAATAAAGAGATATTGTATATGTTGCATCTCATTGGTCCATTTAAAAACACAAGGATCATTATTTGAAAATAACCACAACCGTAGATAAGGTATGATCCAACGTTCACCATTCACTCGACCCCACATATGAACAATAGTCATCTTTATAAAATCGTGTTAACTCCTCCTTCGTTTACATCATCATCTTCCATCCCCAAACACCACACTACACACTTCGTCCCACACAAGTCACAGTTAGAATCTAGTGTCACCATGGACACCAATAGAAAGGTAGAGAAATGTGTTGGAGGGAGGAAAGAAGGACGCCTAAAAACCAAGCAAGTTTTAGTCACTGAGGGACGGTCTTCAATTTCCCATTTGTAGGATTGGGCGTGACCTTAGGAAAGGAAGATACGCTCAGCGTATTAATCGGAAATTGAAGATCAGCCTTCAGTGCCTGTGCTCCCATTTATATGGCTGTTGTTCTCGAATATCTCGTTGCTGAGGTCATTATTCGTTTCTCTTTCAACTATGTCATTCAATTTTTTGTGATTTGAAAATTGAATCTTAGTATTATTGGTTTGTCCTATACGTGGTTGCTTAGGTACTTGATTTGGCTGGAAATGCAACACGTGAAAACAAGAAGAATAGGGTTGTGCCAAGGAACACCATTTTGGCAGTGAGGAAATATGCAGAACTTGCAAAGTTACTTGATGGCGTCACCATTGCCCATGGTGGTGTCCTTCCGAATATCTGCCTTGCGTTGTTGCCTAAGAAAATAGCTGAGAAGGCTTCCAAATCTCCCTTCAAGGTCACAAAATAGAGGGTTGCTAAACTCTGTAGTAAACCTTAGGGTTTTAATCTTCAATTGTTTTTGGATTGGGTATTTAAAAATTATTGTCTTAATATTTAATTTTAATGAAGTTTGTCTTAATTTTCTTCCGCCTAGATTTGAATGCGTAATTAAATTCACACAATACCTGTTGGGATTGAATATATGTTAAGTTTTGATGATATTTTAAAAGAGTTTTAATCAGAGAAAAGACTACTCAATTGTATTGAGCGGAAGAATCATTCGACTGAATCAATTTTATTGGAGGATTAAATATCCGCTGATACTTTTTTGTTGGATTTGGGGTTTTGTGACCCACATTGTTCTCAAGAATCAAGTTGCTTGTTTCTTCTTGCTCGTGGACCAATCATATTCTGAAAGCTTGTTAGAGTAAGAAATCAAGAATCATAATTCAAGCTTTTGATTTTGATTATACCAAAAGACTCTCATTCAATGAGTTGAGTTAGATATATTTATGGTATAAGTTGGTGTGTAGAAGCTGAATGGATGATCTTTAATGTTAATATATAAAAATTATTCTTCCCTCAAAACTTTTGAAACATTGTAAAAGTAAACTCAATTATGCCATGCTCACTTTTGATTCGTTTCCTTTATTCTTATTTGTAGTCATTTCCTTTCTTCTCGCTCACCATTTCTTTTCTTGAAACATTGTGTGGAATTAAATTAAGAAGAAACCAACTCACCAAACCATAAACCATAATCAAAAGACTTATTTGCTAAACTATCGGCAACACAATTTCCATAGCGACAAACAAAACAAAGATCCGTGGAAAGAAAACCTCTAGCCATCTTGTGACAGACAGTGATCAAATAATTAAGTTAAGAGCGTCACAAATTGCTATTCATCCAAAGGGTGAAGAGCTGCAAGAAATTAGTTTCCAACAAGATGCGACGAAAACCCAGCTCCATAGCAAGCGAGAGTGTCCAACGGAAACATAATGCTTCGCCGATCACCGGTGAGAGAACCAGGAACGAAGCCGTAACCGCTGCTGCCATGATCTCCCCAACAATATTGCGGGCAATCATACCAAATCCAGCAGCCTGGGAATTGTAAACAGAAGCATGAAAGTTCAACTTATAAAAACCTTTCGGCGAGCGAGACCAAGAGGAACGGTGGGACAACGAACCAACAGCCGCACCTGTCGCAACCCAGTCCCTGGTTGGCCAAGGATCCCCCACACGAAGAAACGCAAGCTCTAGCAGAACACGAGAGGAGCTAAATACGAGCTTGTTACTCTGCTCCCAAATAGCATAAGTTGTGGTCACAAAAAGCATAATCGCCTCTGCATCTCTTTGTTGCCAGAAGCGCTGGAAAAAACCTGCAACATTAATGACCTGAGAAACCTCAAAACACAGCCCAAGAGGGGAACCAAACCACTGCAGTTGTGCCTCTGGACAAAGAAGAAGAAGAACATGGGTTATGGTTTCAACCTCACCACCACAGCAAGGGTTGCAGTCCACATCGAGGCCACAATGATAGAGGGAAGCACAAACCGGTAGGATCTCCAAGAAAGCGCGCCACATGAGCTCTTTGCAGCGCGGTAGAGCTGATTAATCCCAAAGAATTTTCCACACCACTGGCGGCATAGTAGCAGCAATGGAAGAAGAAGCTAACAATGTGGCCCATCCTTGTAAAATTAAATTATAGCTAGACTTGGTTGAATAATAACCATCACCTATAAAAGGCCAAATAAACATATCACGTTGGTTAGAAATCGGCAACGGTATAGATATATCGCGTTGTTGCCGAATTAAAAGTCATAAAAATCAAATCATAAATCCAGATAGAACGGTCAGGGAATAAAAGATCTTTAACACACGAGATCCTAGCTTCTGCAACCAAGTCTTGCCTATATATCATGTATTTGTAGCAATTAATTAATAAACTTGATTACAATTTATAACATTAATTTTGAATTGCATATTTAAGCTTGTAAAATGGTTGGAAGGAAATAGATTATTTTTACATTTCAAATTCGGATTTTTTAGAATTGATATTCATAAGGATTTTAAATTCCTATTTTGTATAACTTAATTTAAAATGTTTTTTTAGTTATAATATAAATATTCATTATATTTCAAAAAAAATTCAAATAAATTAATTTTGAATTGCTTAATTTATTTTAGAATTTTCGAATTAATTACTTAAAAATGATTAATGCTTTAAATTTTTACCATTTATATGTAACAACTAATAATTACTAAAATTAATTAGAATGTAATATTAATTTTAATTATAAATTTCTAAACTTTTTAGAATTATAAAATTTGAATTTGAATTTAAGTGTGTCTAAATTTTGAAATTGTACGATTTATTCATTCTTTGACTCATTGACGGCTGAAAAGGTTAATTGAAGCAACACTAAATATTGATATTATTTATTATTGCAAATTTTATTTATATCGTGAAAATCAAAATTATTTAATATTTCATTTCTTTACTATTTTTAATTCCATGTTGAATATTATATGATTTTTTATAGCTTTTTTTCCTAGTTAAAACGTGTCGAGAAGTGAAATGTGATCTTCATTGTGTTAAGAATATTGCTACATAAGTATTTGGTGGATGTTTTTCTATTTCTATTATCAAAACTTAATTACATTGTTTGGTTTTGATATGATATAAACTTTAGATGAACAATTTTAATATTAGTCATTGTGTCTACTTTGGTTTTATCAATTGGTGAATTTTTTTACGTTAATATATCATGTGATTTTACGCATGTTTAAAAATGTTGACATATATTATATATTTATTAACTTTACAACATCAACTAAAAAAAATGTTACAAATTAAATATTAAAAATGCCCGTACATTAATGCACAGGATACTTACTAGTTATTTACTAGTAAGTAACCCGTGTAATGCACGGGTGTGTTTTAATATTTAATTTGGAATATTTTTTTAGTTGATGTTGTAAAGCAAATAAATATATGACATATGTCAACATTTTTAAACACGCGTAATATCACATGATATATTGAAGTCCTCAATTGATAAAACCAAAGTAGACACAATGACTAATATTTATATCATTGGGTATATTAGCTATTGAATGAGAAACTGCATAGTTGCATTTTGATGATGATATTGCTTATGAATGATAAATAACAAAAATTATTATTTTTATATCATTAACTACATTTATTATGAAATTAAAAACTGCATAGTTATTGTTAAAAATTAATTATTTAAACTATTTTTTACATCTACTACTATATTCCTCAATCTCAAACCTCAACAACTCTTGAAAAAAAAGACTTTCTCATGTACTGACACGTGTCACTCATAAGAATGATTTAAAATTTTTTAAATTAATGGAATTTCATTTTATATTTAAAAATGATCAACTCTTTATTTTTTTGTTTACGTATGGAAAGAAAATCAACTCTTTATTAGTTATATCATGTATTTCTGGCAATTAATTAATAAACTTGATTACAATTTATAACATTAATTTTGAATTGCATATTTAAGCTTGTAAAATGGTTGGAAGGAAATAGATTATTTTTACATTTCAAATTCGGATTTTTTAGAATTGATATTCATAAGGATTTTAAATTCCTATTTTGCATAACTTAATTTAAAATGTTTTTTTAGTTATAATATAAATATTCATTATATTTCAAAAAAATTCCAAATAAATTAATTTTGAATTACTTAATTTATTTTAGAATTTTCGAATTAATTACTTAAAAATGATTAATGCTTTAAATTTTTACCATTTATATGTAACAACTAATAATTACTAAAATTAATTAGAATGTAATATTAATTTTAATTATAAATTTCTAAACTTTTTAGAATTATCAAATTTGAATTTGAATTTAAGTGTGTCTAAATTTTGAAATTGTACGATTTATTCATTCTTTGGCTCATTGACGGCTGAAAAGGTTAATTGAAGCAACACTAAATATTGATATTATTTATTATTGCAAATTTTATTTATATCGTGAAAATCAATATTATTTAATATTTCATTTCTTTACTATTTTTAATTCCATGTTGAATATTATATGATTTTTTATAGCTTTTTTTTCCTGGTTAAAACGTGTCGAGAAGTGAAATGTGATCTTCATTGTGTTAAGAATATTGCTACATAAGTATTTGGTGGATGTTTTTCTATTTCTATTATCAAAACTTAATTACATTGTTTGGTTTTGATATGATATAAACTTTAGATGAACAATTTTAATATTAGTCATTGTGTTACTTTGGTTTTATCAATTGATAAATTTTTTTACGTTAATATATCATGTGATTTTACGCATGTTTAAAAATGTTGAAATATATTATATATTTATTAACTTTACAACATCAATTAAAAAAATATTACAAATTAAATATTAAAAATGCACGTGCATTAATGCACGGGATACTAGTTATTTATATCATTGGGTATATTAGCTATTGAATGAGAAACTGCATAGTTGCATTTTGATGATGATATTGCTTATGAATGATAAATAACAAAAATTATTATTTTTATATCATTAACTACATTTATTATGAAATTAAAAACTGCATAGTTATTGTTAAAAATTAATTATTTAAACTATTTTTTACATCTACTACTATATTCCTCAATCTCAAACCTCAACAACTCTTGAAAAAAAAGACTTTCTCATGTACTGACACGTGTCACTCATAAGAATGATTTAAAAGTTTTTAAATTAATGGAATTTCATTTTATATTTAAAAATGATCAACTCTTTATTTTTTTGTTTACGTATGGAAAGAAAATCAACTCTTTATTAGTTATATCATGTATTTCTGGCAATTAATTAATAAACTTGATTACAATTTATAACATTAATTTTGAATTGCATATTTAAGCTTGTAAAATGGTTGGAAGGAAATAGATTATTTTTACATTTCAAATTCGGATTTTTTAGAATTGATATTCATAAGGATTTTAAATTCCTATTTTGCATAACTTAATTTAAAATGTTTTTTTAGTTATAATATAAATATTCATTATATTTCAAAAAAATTCCAAATAAATTAATTTTGAATTACTTAATTTATTTTAGAATTTTCGAATTAATTACTTAAAAATGATTAATGCTTTAAATTTTTACCATTTATATGTAACAACTAATAATTACTAAAATTAATTAGAATGTAATATTAATTTTAATTATAAATTTCTAAACTTTTTAGAATTATCAAATTTGAATTTGAATTTAAGTGTGTCTAAATTTTGAAATTGTACGATTTATTCATTCTTTGGCTCATTGACGGCTGAAAAGGTTAATTGAAGCAACACTAAATATTGATATTATTTATTATTGCAAATTTTATTTATATCGTGAAAATCAATATTATTTAATATTTCATTTCTTTACTATTTTTAATTCCATGTTGAATATTATATGATTTTTTATAGCTTTTTTTTCCTGGTTAAAACGTGTCGAGAAGTGAAATGTGATCTTCATTGTGTTAAGAATATTGCTACATAAGTATTTGGTGGATGTTTTTCTATTTCTATTATCAAAACTTAATTACATTGTTTGGTTTTGATATGATATAAACTTTAGATGAACAATTTTAATATTAGTCATTGTGTTACTTTGGTTTTATCAATTGATAAATTTTTTTACGTTAATATATCATGTGATTTTACGCATGTTTAAAAATGTTGAAATATATTATATATTTATTAACTTTACAACATCAATTAAAAAAATATTACAAATTAAATATTAAAAATGCACGTGCATTAATGCACGGGATACTAGTTATTTATATCATTGGGTATATTAGCTATTGAATGAGAAACTGCATAGTTGCATTTTGATGATGATATTGCTTATGAATGATAAATAACAAAAATTATTATTTTTATATCATTAACTACATTTATTATGAAATTAAAAACTGCATAGTTATTGTTAAAAATTAATTATTTAAACTATTTTTTACATCTACTACTATATTCCTCAATCTCAAACCTCAACAACTCTTGAAAAAAAAGACTTTCTCATGTACTGACACGTGTCACTCATAAGAATGATTTAAAAGTTTTTAAATTAATGGAATTTCATTTTATATTTAAAAATGATCAACTCTTTATTTTTTTGTTTACGTATGGAAAGAAAATCAACTCTTTATTAGTTATATCATGTATTTCTGGCAATTAATTAATAAACTTGATTACAATTTATAACATTAATTTTGAATTGCATATTTAAGCTTGTAAAATGGTTGGAAGGAAATAGATTATTTTTACATTTCAAATTCGGATTTTTTAGAATTGATATTCATAAGGATTTTAAATTCCTATTTTGCATAACTTAATTTAAAATGTTTTTTTAGTTATAATATAAATATTCATTATATTTCAAAAAAATTCCAAATAAATTAATTTTGAATTACTTAATTTATTTTAGAATTTTCGAATTAATTACTTAAAAATGATTAATGCTTTAAATTTTTACCATTTATATGTAACAACTAATAATTACTAAAATTAATTAGAATGTAATATTAATTTTAATTATAAATTTCTAAACTTTTTAGAATTATCAAATTTGAATTTGAATTTAAGTGTGTCTAAATTTTGAAATTGTACGATTTATTCATTCTTTGGCTCATTGACGGCTGAAAAGGTTAATTGAAGCAACACTAAATATTGATATTATTTATTATTGCAAATTTTATTTATATCGTGAAAATCAATATTATTTAATATTTCATTTCTTTACTATTTTTAATTCCATGTTGAATATTATATGATTTTTTATAGCTTTTTTTTCCTGGTTAAAACGTGTCGAGAAGTGAAATGTGATCTTCATTGTGTTAAGAATATTGCTACATAAGTATTTGGTGGATGTTTTTCTATTTCTATTATCAAAACTTAATTACATTGTTTGGTTTTGATATGATATAAACTTTAGATGAACAATTTTAATATTAGTCATTGTGTTACTTTGGTTTTATCAATTGATAAATTTTTTTACGTTAATATATCATGTGATTTTACGCATGTTTAAAAATGTTGAAATATATTATATATTTATTAACTTTACAACATCAATTAAAAAAATATTACAAATTAAATATTAAAAATGCACGTGCATTAATGCACGGGATACTAGTTATTTATATCATTGGGTATATTAGCTATTGAATGAGAAACTGCATAGTTGCATTTTGATGATGATATTGCTTATGAATGATAAATAACAAAAATTATTATTTTTATATCATTAACTACATTTATTATGAAATTAAAAACTGCATAGTTATTGTTAAAAATTAATTATTTAAACTATTTTTTACATCTACTACTATATTCCTCAATCTCAAACCTCAACAACTCTTGAAAAAAAAGACTTTCTCATGTACTGACACGTGTCACTCATAAGAATGATTTAAAAGTTTTTAAATTAATGGAATTTCATTTTATATTTAAAAATGATCAACTCTTTATTTTTTTGTTTACGTATGGAAAGAAAATCAACTCTTTATTAGTTATATCATGTATTTCTGGCAATTAATTAATAAACTTGATTACAATTTATAACATTAATTTTGAATTGCATATTTAAGCTTGTAAAATGGTTGGAAGGAAATAGATTATTTTTACATTTCAAATTCGGATTTTTTAGAATTGATATTCATAAGGATTTTAAATTCCTATTTTGCATAACTTAATTTAAAATGTTTTTTTAGTTATAATATAAATATTCATTATATTTCAAAAAAATTCCAAATAAATTAATTTTGAATTACTTAATTTATTTTAGAATTTTCGAATTAATTACTTAAAAATGATTAATGCTTTAAATTTTTACCATTTATATGTAACAACTAATAATTACTAAAATTAATTAGAATGTAATATTAATTTTAATTATAAATTTCTAAACTTTTTAGAATTATCAAATTTGAATTTGAATTTAAGTGTGTCTAAATTTTGAAATTGTACGATTTATTCATTCTTTGGCTCATTGACGGCTGAAAAGGTTAATTGAAGCAACACTAAATATTGATATTATTTATTATTGCAAATTTTATTTATATCGTGAAAATCAATATTATTTAATATTTCATTTCTTTACTATTTTTAATTCCATGTTGAATATTATATGATTTTTTATAGCTTTTTTTTCCTGGTTAAAACGTGTCGAGAAGTGAAATGTGATCTTCATTGTGTTAAGAATATTGCTACATAAGTATTTGGTGGATGTTTTTCTATTTCTATTATCAAAACTTAATTACATTGTTTGGTTTTGATATGATATAAACTTTAGATGAACAATTTTAATATTAGTCATTGTGTTACTTTGGTTTTATCAATTGATAAATTTTTTTACGTTAATATATCATGTGATTTTACGCATGTTTAAAAATGTTGAAATATATTATATATTTATTAACTTTACAACATCAATTAAAAAAATATTACAAATTAAATATTAAAAATGCACGTGCATTAATGCACGGGATACTAGTTATTTATATCATTGGGTATATTAGCTATTGAATGAGAAACTGCATAGTTGCATTTTGATGATGATATTGCTTATGAATGATAAATAACAAAAATTATTATTTTTATATCATTAACTACATTTATTATGAAATTAAAAACTGCATAGTTATTGTTAAAAATTAATTATTTAAACTATTTTTTACATCTACTACTATATTCCTCAATCTCAAACCTCAACAACTCTTGAAAAAAAAGACTTTCTCATGTACTGACACGTGTCACTCATAAGAATGATTTAAAAGTTTTTAAATTAATGGAATTTCATTTTATATTTAAAAATGATCAACTCTTTATTTTTTTGTTTACGTATGGAAAGAAAATCAACTCTTTATTAGTTATATCATGTATTTCTGGCAATTAATTAATAAACTTGATTACAATTTATAACATTAATTTTGAATTGCATATTTAAGCTTGTAAAATGGTTGGAAGGAAATAGATTATTTTTACATTTCAAATTCGGATTTTTTAGAATTGATATTCATAAGGATTTTAAATTCCTATTTTGCATAACTTAATTTAAAATGTTTTTTTAGTTATAATATAAATATTCATTATATTTCAAAAAAATTCCAAATAAATTAATTTTGAATTACTTAATTTATTTTAGAATTTTCGAATTAATTACTTAAAAATGATTAATGCTTTAAATTTTTACCATTTATATGTAACAACTAATAATTACTAAAATTAATTAGAATGTAATATTAATTTTAATTATAAATTTCTAAACTTTTTAGAATTATCAAATTTGAATTTGAATTTAAGTGTGTCTAAATTTTGAAATTGTACGATTTATTCATTCTTTGGCTCATTGACGGCTGAAAAGGTTAATTGAAGCAACACTAAATATTGATATTATTTATTATTGCAAATTTTATTTATATCGTGAAAATCAATATTATTTAATATTTCATTTCTTTACTATTTTTAATTCCATGTTGAATATTATATGATTTTTTATAGCTTTTTTTTCCTGGTTAAAACGTGTCGAGAAGTGAAATGTGATCTTCATTGTGTTAAGAATATTGCTACATAAGTATTTGGTGGATGTTTTTCTATTTCTATTATCAAAACTTAATTACATTGTTTGGTTTTGATATGATATAAACTTTAGATGAACAATTTTAATATTAGTCATTGTGTTACTTTGGTTTTATCAATTGATAAATTTTTTTACGTTAATATATCATGTGATTTTACGCATGTTTAAAAATGTTGAAATATATTATATATTTATTAACTTTACAACATCAATTAAAAAAATATTACAAATTAAATATTAAAAATGCACGTGCATTAATGCACGGGATACTAGTTATTTATATCATTGGGTATATTAGCTATTGAATGAGAAACTGCATAGTTGCATTTTGATGATGATATTGCTTATGAATGATAAATAACAAAAATTATTATTTTTATATCATTAACTACATTTATTATGAAATTAAAAACTGCATAGTTATTGTTAAAAATTAATTATTTAAACTATTTTTTACATCTACTACTATATTCCTCAATCTCAAACCTCAACAACTCTTGAAAAAAAAGACTTTCTCATGTACTGACACGTGTCACTCATAAGAATGATTTAAAAGTTTTTAAATTAATGGAATTTCATTTTATATTTAAAAATGATCAACTCTTTATTTTTTTGTTTACGTATGGAAAGAAAATCAACTCTTTATTAGTTATATCATGTATTTCTGGCAATTAATTAATAAACTTGATTACAATTTATAACATTAATTTTGAATTGCATATTTAAGCTTGTAAAATGGTTGGAAGGAAATAGATTATTTTTACATTTCAAATTCGGATTTTTTAGAATTGATATTCATAAGGATTTTAAATTCCTATTTTGCATAACTTAATTTAAAATGTTTTTTTAGTTATAATATAAATATTCATTATATTTCAAAAAAATTCCAAATAAATTAATTTTGAATTACTTAATTTATTTTAGAATTTTCGAATTAATTACTTAAAAATGATTAATGCTTTAAATTTTTACCATTTATATGTAACAACTAATAATTACTAAAATTAATTAGAATGTAATATTAATTTTAATTATAAATTTCTAAACTTTTTAGAATTATCAAATTTGAATTTGAATTTAAGTGTGTCTAAATTTTGAAATTGTACGATTTATTCATTCTTTGGCTCATTGACGGCTGAAAAGGTTAATTGAAGCAACACTAAATATTGATATTATTTATTATTGCAAATTTTATTTATATCGTGAAAATCAATATTATTTAATATTTCATTTCTTTACTATTTTTAATTCCATGTTGAATATTATATGATTTTTTATAGCTTTTTTTTCCTGGTTAAAACGTGTCGAGAAGTGAAATGTGATCTTCATTGTGTTAAGAATATTGCTACATAAGTATTTGGTGGATGTTTTTCTATTTCTATTATCAAAACTTAATTACATTGTTTGGTTTTGATATGATATAAACTTTAGATGAACAATTTTAATATTAGTCATTGTGTTACTTTGGTTTTATCAATTGATAAATTTTTTTACGTTAATATATCATGTGATTTTACGCATGTTTAAAAATGTTGAAATATATTATATATTTATTAACTTTACAACATCAATTAAAAAAATATTACAAATTAAATATTAAAAATGCACGTGCATTAATGCACGGGATACTAGTTATTTATATCATTGGGTATATTAGCTATTGAATGAGAAACTGCATAGTTGCATTTTGATGATGATATTGCTTATGAATGATAAATAACAAAAATTATTATTTTTATATCATTAACTACATTTATTATGAAATTAAAAACTGCATAGTTATTGTTAAAAATTAATTATTTAAAC
Source organism: Acmispon strigosus (assembly GCA_030819835.1). Lineage (NCBI taxonomy): Eukaryota > Viridiplantae > Streptophyta > Magnoliopsida > Fabales > Fabaceae > Acmispon > Acmispon strigosus. The sequence goes on from JAUAMA010000004.1 coordinate 64,909,538, forward strand.
TATTTTTTACATCTACTACTATATTCCTCAATCTCAAACCTCAACAACTCTTGAAAAAAAAGACTTTCTCATGTACTGACACGTGTCACTCATAAGAATGATTTAAAAGTTTTTAAATTAATGGAATTTCATTTTATATTTAAAAATGATCAACTCTTTATTTTTTTGTTTACGTATGGAAAGAAAATCAACTCTTTATTAGTTATATCATGTATTTCTGGCAATTAATTAATAAACTTGATTACAATTTATAACATTAATTTTGAATTGCATATTTAAGCTTGTAAAATGGTTGGAAGGAAATAGATTATTTTTACATTTCAAATTCGGATTTTTTAGAATTGATATTCATAAGGATTTTAAATTCCTATTTTGCATAACTTAATTTAAAATGTTTTTTTAGTTATAATATAAATATTCATTATATTTCAAAAAAATTCCAAATAAATTAATTTTGAATTACTTAATTTATTTTAGAATTTTCGAATTAATTACTTAAAAATGATTAATGCTTTAAATTTTTACCATTTATATGTAACAACTAATAATTACTAAAATTAATTAGAATGTAATATTAATTTTAATTATAAATTTCTAAACTTTTTAGAATTATCAAATTTGAATTTGAATTTAAGTGTGTCTAAATTTTGAAATTGTACGATTTATTCATTCTTTGGCTCATTGACGGCTGAAAAGGTTAATTGAAGCAACACTAAATATTGATATTATTTATTATTGCAAATTTTATTTATATCGTGAAAATCAATATTATTTAATATTTCATTTCTTTACTATTTTTAATTCCATGTTGAATATTATATGATTTTTTATAGCTTTTTTTTCCTGGTTAAAACGTGTCGAGAAGTGAAATGTGATCTTCATTGTGTTAAGAATATTGCTACATAAGTATTTGGTGGATGTTTTTCTATTTCTATTATCAAAACTTAATTACATTGTTTGGTTTTGATATGATATAAACTTTAGATGAACAATTTTAATATTAGTCATTGTGTTACTTTGGTTTTATCAATTGATAAATTTTTTTACGTTAATATATCATGTGATTTTACGCATGTTTAAAAATGTTGAAATATATTATATATTTATTAACTTTACAACATCAATTAAAAAAATATTACAAATTAAATATTAAAAATGCACGTGCATTAATGCACGGGATACTAGTTATTTATATCATTGGGTATATTAGCTATTGAATGAGAAACTGCATAGTTGCATTTTGATGATGATATTGCTTATGAATGATAAATAACAAAAATTATTATTTTTATATCATTAACTACATTTATTATGAAATTAAAAACTGCATAGTTATTGTTAAAAATTAATTATTTAAACTATTTTTTACATCTACTACTATATTCCTCAATCTCAAACCTCAACAACTCTTGAAAAAAAAGACTTTCTCATGTACTGACACGTGTCACTCATAAGAATGATTTAAAAGTTTTTAAATTAATGGAATTTCATTTTATATTTAAAAATGATCAACTCTTTATTTTTTTGTTTACGTATGGAAAGAAAATCAACTCTTTATTAGTTATATCATGTATTTCTGGCAATTAATTAATAAACTTGATTACAATTTATAACATTAATTTTGAATTGCATATTTAAGCTTGTAAAATGGTTGGAAGGAAATAGATTATTTTTACATTTCAAATTCGGATTTTTTAGAATTGATATTCATAAGGATTTTAAATTCCTATTTTGCATAACTTAATTTAAAATGTTTTTTTAGTTATAATATAAATATTCATTATATTTCAAAAAAATTCCAAATAAATTAATTTTGAATTACTTAATTTATTTTAGAATTTTCGAATTAATTACTTAAAAATGATTAATGCTTTAAATTTTTACCATTTATATGTAACAACTAATAATTACTAAAATTAATTAGAATGTAATATTAATTTTAATTATAAATTTCTAAACTTTTTAGAATTATCAAATTTGAATTTGAATTTAAGTGTGTCTAAATTTTGAAATTGTACGATTTATTCATTCTTTGGCTCATTGACGGCTGAAAAGGTTAATTGAAGCAACACTAAATATTGATATTATTTATTATTGCAAATTTTATTTATATCGTGAAAATCAATATTATTTAATATTTCATTTCTTTACTATTTTTAATTCCATGTTGAATATTATATGATTTTTTATAGCTTTTTTTTCCTGGTTAAAACGTGTCGAGAAGTGAAATGTGATCTTCATTGTGTTAAGAATATTGCTACATAAGTATTTGGTGGATGTTTTTCTATTTCTATTATCAAAACTTAATTACATTGTTTGGTTTTGATATGATATAAACTTTAGATGAACAATTTTAATATTAGTCATTGTGTTACTTTGGTTTTATCAATTGATAAATTTTTTTACGTTAATATATCATGTGATTTTACGCATGTTTAAAAATGTTGAAATATATTATATATTTATTAACTTTACAACATCAATTAAAAAAATATTACAAATTAAATATTAAAAATGCACGTGCATTAATGCACGGGATACTAGTTATTTATATCATTGGGTATATTAGCTATTGAATGAGAAACTGCATAGTTGCATTTTGATGATGATATTGCTTATGAATGATAAATAACAAAAATTATTATTTTTATATCATTAACTACATTTATTATGAAATTAAAAACTGCATAGTTATTGTTAAAAATTAATTATTTAAACTATTTTTTACATCTACTACTATATTCCTCAATCTCAAACCTCAACAACTCTTGAAAAAAAAGACTTTCTCATGTACTGACACGTGTCACTCATAAGAATGATTTAAAAGTTTTTAAATTAATGGAATTTCATTTTATATTTAAAAATGATCAACTCTTTATTTTTTTGTTTACGTATGGAAAGAAAATCAACTCTTTATTAGTTATATCATGTATTTCTGGCAATTAATTAATAAACTTGATTACAATTTATAACATTAATTTTGAATTGCATATTTAAGCTTGTAAAATGGTTGGAAGGAAATAGATTATTTTTACATTTCAAATTCGGATTTTTTAGAATTGATATTCATAAGGATTTTAAATTCCTATTTTGCATAACTTAATTTAAAATGTTTTTTTAGTTATAATATAAATATTCATTATATTTCAAAAAAATTCCAAATAAATTAATTTTGAATTACTTAATTTATTTTAGAATTTTCGAATTAATTACTTAAAAATGATTAATGCTTTAAATTTTTACCATTTATATGTAACAACTAATAATTACTAAAATTAATTAGAATGTAATATTAATTTTAATTATAAATTTCTAAACTTTTTAGAATTATCAAATTTGAATTTGAATTTAAGTGTGTCTAAATTTTGAAATTGTACGATTTATTCATTCTTTGGCTCATTGACGGCTGAAAAGGTTAATTGAAGCAACACTAAATATTGATATTATTTATTATTGCAAATTTTATTTATATCGTGAAAATCAATATTATTTAATATTTCATTTCTTTACTATTTTTAATTCCATGTTGAATATTATATGATTTTTTATAGCTTTTTTTTCCTGGTTAAAACGTGTCGAGAAGTGAAATGTGATCTTCATTGTGTTAAGAATATTGCTACATAAGTATTTGGTGGATGTTTTTCTATTTCTATTATCAAAACTTAATTACATTGTTTGGTTTTGATATGATATAAACTTTAGATGAACAATTTTAATATTAGTCATTGTGTTACTTTGGTTTTATCAATTGATAAATTTTTTTACGTTAATATATCATGTGATTTTACGCATGTTTAAAAATGTTGAAATATATTATATATTTATTAACTTTACAACATCAATTAAAAAAATATTACAAATTAAATATTAAAAATGCACGTGCATTAATGCACGGGATACTAGTTATTTATATCATTGGGTATATTAGCTATTGAATGAGAAACTGCATAGTTGCATTTTGATGATGATATTGCTTATGAATGATAATAACAAAAATTATTATTTTTATATCATTAACTACATTTATTATGAAATTAAAAACTGCATAGTTATTGTTAAAAATTAATTATTTAAACTATTTTTTACATCCATCAAAATCTTGACATATTATTCCTATGTAACTAAAAAGAAAATCTCTACATATTAGTAACATTAAGTTTAACGTAGTTTTAAAAAAAAAAGTTTAACGTAAAAAAAAAAAACACTAAGTTTGGAATATTGATGACAATAATAATAATTAATTAACATTTCAGTTAAAACTAATGATGGTTTTTGTTATTATGTTTATGATTTAATTTTTGTTATTACGGACAAAAGCCATCGGTAATAAAAAAAAAACCAACGAGACCAATATCCATGATTTTTTAGCCGTCGGTTATTTCACATTATCCAAGGCTTTTCATTGTTACAGACGGTCTTTGGTCGTCGATAATAACCCATTTTCTTGTAGTGATTGTCATTGTCACTAAGTCGCGGTTGCCGTCCTTGTCCCCGCCACCACGACCAATGTCGCCACCACCATCCTTGCCGCCCCTTCCATCAGCCATGTTGATGCCTCCAAAGCAGTGTTTTAAAACTCGGCCCGGTGATTGACTCGGCCGAGGTACTGGGTCAATGGGTCACTGGTCGGACTGAGGGGTCACTGGTCGGACCGGTTGACTCGGTGTATATTAAAAAATATTAAAAAATTCAATGCTATATGGATTATATATATATATATATATATATATATATATATATATATATACACTAAAATAAGGTTTAATCTCACCTATCTCACCATGTCCTACCCATTAAGACCTTACCCTGACTAATTATTTTTTATGTTATCTTTGTCAATTTAATATTTCAGATTTTTATAAAATTTTGCATTTCATATTTTTATTTTTTATATTTCAGGTTTAATTCCACCTACTCCACCATATATATTTAGGTTGATTTTTTTTTTTAATTATCTTTTGATATCTAAAAATAAAAGAATGCTTATAAAAATGGCTTTCATTATACGAGTCTCATATATGATTTTTACTCTTTTTATATAGATTTTATATTTATTTTGCATTTTGCATATAGATTAGCTTTTATTTGGTTTTTAAACTTTATTTTATATTTTTAGGAATTTTTATAGTTATTTTTATATTTTTAGGAAAGCTGGTATAATTATAATTTTTGTCCAGGGACCAATTTGTAAGTTTCAGGAAAGGAAGGACTAAAATGCAAAAGTTCAAGAGTGGAGGATGAAAAGTGAAGTTTCAAGAGTCAAAGGATCAGAATTGAAGTGCTAGCAAATAGAGGATCAAAAGTGAAAAAAGAAGAATATGAACCAACACTCTCTAAATTAAGCACATGGAAAATAAGAATTGAAGAATTGATGGTAGTGGAGGGGTTGTTTCAGAAGTGATTAAGGGCTGAGTGGAGGCCATTGAAGACATTAAAAACCCGCTACCATGAAGAAGGGCAAAGCTTGAAGATGAACCAGCGGATGACCCAACGCTCAAGCGTTGGGACTCTGACCAGGATCTGAGTAGGAAAGTGCACCCAGCGCTCAAGCGTTGGAAAGCCAGCGCTTGGGCCTCTGTCTGAACGTGGGAATTTAATTGCACCCAACGCCCAAGCGTTTGGATCCCAGCGTCCAAACGCTGGAGGACAAAATTTTACTATAAATAGGGCCATTTGTTTCACTTGTAAATCACACCTATTCAGAATACAACAAGTATTCTTCTTTCTCCCTTAAGAGCATTGTTCCTGAGAATTGTGGGAAGCCATACTTGAGCTCCTAGTCCAGGGTAATCCAATGTTTCTATTAGCCATGCTTGGCTAATTTCTTTAAGTTACTCGGGTTGTTTTAGCTTTTAATTTATGTTTTAGTTCTCTTATACTATTCTGAATAATATTGCTATAAGTTCATGTTTTACTTCCTTGTTCTTAATGTTATCTTGATGATCACAAGTGTTTTTGCTTACTCCTTATAACAATGAAAATTGGTAAGTAGTAAGGGAAATATGACTTAAAAGAAGCTATATGATGTATCACTAATGAATTAGGATAGACTTAGCTTCATGTTGGCGTGAACTTCATCTTCATCTTCTTCTTAATTAACTAAATTGCAAGGAATTGAGTTTAGTAATTAGGAGGAAAGTTCTACATTTGTAAGGAATTAACTTTTAGAAATAATAGGCTATAACATCATGAACTTGGCTCTAAAATTCAGAAATAAAGTAGGAGTTTGCTAGCATATTTTATTAGCTATATAATTCAACCTAAGTGCTTAATTCTTATCATCATCTTTTCTCTTTTTATTTATGCTTTTTCTTGTTCTTGATCTAAAAACCAAATCCAAAATACATCTTTTTATTTTTCTGCTTAAGCTCTAAACAAGTTAATAATAGGACACCTATCCCTGTGGGATCGATATCTTTAGTATTACGAGATAATCAATCGTACACTTGCGGTTTGGCTATCAGAACACAGAGTTGAATGTCTCAGAGTGAGACTGGGATAATAGGTTGTTGAAGTTTTGGCTTGCACATGATATGTACACTAACATGTTGTAATCGGGGGGACTATACCGAGGGAGTTGTGGAGGAGGGGGTTGCGGAATGGAGTGAGTGCCCTTTTATTGAGTTTCATTTTCATAGGTCACACTAAAACTATGATTTTTTTCTTTCCAATTTTTTCATTAATAACCGTCATTATTTAATAATTAATTATGTGAAAATTTAAATTTAATTAAAAATTATATTTAAAATGTCACATAAACTTCACTAAACACGTGTAACTACCACGTAGAAACGGTGGGATCACTTTTATTTTTAATGAATACAGCCGTTTGATATATGATATTTTGATGAATTGGCTAGTTTAGTTTTATTTTATTATTATTTCAAAAAATTGTTTTATTTTATTATTAATCTTGTAATCAATAATAGATATTATAGAATCCTTAAAAAATAATTGAAGAAAGAGAGCATCCAACAGATGGCGTCTCATTGGCTGATTTGAAAGCGCACGGATCACCACTTTAAATCACACACAGCCGTAGATGAAAACAATCCAACGTTCACCTTTCGCTGAACCCCACATCATAACAATTCCGCCCCTCCATAAAACCGCGCTAACTCTTCAATCCCAAATCATCATTTTCATTTTCCCTCTCTCAGCACCTCCTTTCACACTCTTCATCCCGCGCTAGCCACCGTGAGAATCTAGGGTTTCGGCAATGGACACCACCGGAAAAGTGAAGAAGGGCGCCGCCGGAAGAAAAGCTGGAGGCCCAAAGAAGAAGTCAGTTTCGAGATCTGTGAAGGCCGGTCTTCAATTCCCCGTCGGAAGGATCGGGCGGTACTTGAAGAAAGGAAGATATGCTCAGCGTGTTGGATCTGGTGCTCCGGTTTACCTTGCTGCTGTTCTAGAATATCTCGCTGCTGAGGTAACTGTTAATTTTGCACTTCAATTTTCTCTGATTTGGATATTTGGAAATGGAACCCTAGCTTGATTGATTTGTTGTGATTTTCTCAGGTGCTTGAGTTGGCTGGGAATGCTGCTCGTGATAACAAGAAGAACAGGATAATCCCGAGGCACGTTCTGCTTGCTGTGAGGAACGATGAGGAGCTGGGGAAATTGCTTGCTGGGGTCACCATTGCCCATGGTGGTGTTCTACCCAACATCAACCCTGTGCTTCTTCCCAAGAAGACTGCTGAGAAGGCTGCAAAGGAGCCAAAGTCTCCATCAAAGAAGGCTGCAAAATCTCCTAAGAAAGCTTAGGTCTTAATTACATTAGATTATATTGGATTAGGGTTCCAATTTTACTTTATTCCCCTTTTTGTTTTATGTGTATATCGATGATTAGCAACAAAAAAATTCGATCGATGCATTTTGGTTTTCCTGTATCAAAGTTTGTTGCTTGCAGCAGTTTCACCCATCAATGAAAACATCTTGTTTTTAGTCATATTTGTTGCCTATTTTTGTTTTCCGTGATTCTCTTTCTCAGATCTTGTTGGTGAATCGATTGGTAAGACCTAGTGTGTGTATGGGTTAGCTTCGAAACTCAATTAGAATCGATTAGCATCCACTGTAATGATAATCCAACTTACCAAGGACAAACATTTCTATGGAAGAATTGGGAGAACGCAAGAACAAACCAAACAGAGTTTGGCTGTACTTTTTATTCGTTCTCTTGGTCTTGGAGTTGCTTCCTATTCAAATTTTTAGAGTTTATAATCAACTTGTAATCTTTTGTTAAATGTTTAATTATATAGTAGATATATGTATTTTGGGGTTATGAATCATGCTGACCATTAACGACTAGCATCATCCATTTGGAATAGTGCAGCGACATTGCTTGTTTTTGGCAAATTGGATACGTCATGTATGTTTGCAAAATGAGTTATGCACACTGCAATGCAACTTTGGGCCAACTCTGCATATTTTTGCTTCCATGGTGACTGGACTCATTCCCAAACATACACTTCAGCATATTTTTGCTTTCCCCCAACTGCATATTTTTGCTTCCTTGCTTTTTCTGATTTTGTGGATTTTATTTTTATTTGCAAGATTTTGTGGATCTGCTAACATGATATATTTTTTCAGAACTATTGTTTCTTTTCAAAAATTCCCCCTCATCTACATCATTTATTTATCAAGTTTGTCTTTCCATCTTTTCGGTCTTTATTTGTCGGGTTAATGGTTCAATTAGTCTCTAAGTTTGTACTAATGTTTGCGATTGGTTCCTCATCGGAAAAAAAGTTTGCTATAGGTCCCTCAGTTTGCACCAAGCTGGTGTTTAGTCCCTGTCGGAGACCGGAGCTTCGGCGAGGGCATATGTGACATGCTGACTATGTCGATTATAATTATATGGATTTTTTATTTTTTTAAAGGGGTGCCACATAGGACAATCATTATAATTTTAACACCCCAATTTAACTAAATTAAAAATTAACCCCATTAACCCCCAGTCCCCCTAAATCATTTCTGAAATCAATGTTTTTGTTGTTGTTCTTCAGTTCTTCTTGTTTCTAAAACCCTATTGAACTATTAACCCTATTAAATTTAATATAAAAAAAAACCTAGAAACATATTGTTTCTCTCCCTTCTCCCTCTATTATGCTCTCTTCTCCCTTCTCCATTCTCCATCGATTCTTCATCCCCCACCGGCCACCACCAATACCCTATCCTCCATAACCTCCCTCTTGTATTGCTCATCCTCCATCGCCCCCTCATGTTCTTCACCATGGTTAAAATCCCTAAATCCCCCACCACACCCTCTCCTCCATCACCTCCCCCAAACAAAACCCCTCCCCCCTCCTCTTCTTCAGCCTACCTCCTCCGGGTTTGAAGATCTGGGTTTCACTGTATAAATTTTGATTTTAGATCTGGGTTTGAAGCTTATGGAAGGAGACCCATGAGATTCCCTAGATCCCTGCGATGGAGGTTTCGTGAACAATCCAACTGCGATGGTGGAGGTGAAGATGAAAGTCCTTCAACATATCTGGGTGAAGATCACGAGGTCTTCATACCTGGAAGATCAAATTATTAGAAGACCATTATCTAGATGATTTCGATTTAGTGGAGGAACTGAACCCAAAGTGTGCAGCATGAATGACGAATCTGTTGAAGAAAAGGGTGAGGATTGAAGAAAATGAAGAAAGCGAAAGGGAGCTTTCAACAATCCCATCCTACCTGCCACCGTCACAACTGAACCTCCCACCACCACAACCAACCACCGTCACACACAAAACCCCTAACCAGCAAACTGAGCCAGCACGCCACCAACAACCCCACCCCCATCACCACTTCGTCTCCTTTTCTCCCAACAATCTTCTCTCTCGATCTCTCTGTCCTGATGAACGATTCGAGATTGTATTTGACCCAAAGGTGGGTTTCATTTGCAAATCTGGGTATGGGGTTCTCTTGCCGTGGGGATGGGTTTATAGGTTTTTTTTTTAATTTTTTTATTTATTTTAAAGAATGACTGGTTTTTAGCAGGGACTAAACATAAATTTGGTACAAACTGAAGGATATATAGCAAACTTTTTTTCGGCGAGGGACCAATCACAAACATTAGTACAAACTCAAGGACCTGTTGAACCATTGACCCTTATTTGTCTTATTCAAAGTTGTGTCTCTGTTACCCGGCTCAAACATTTTCTTAGTGGATGATACATCTAATTTAAACAAAAGAAAAAAAATTTGTACCTCTATTCATTTCATAATTTTAAAACTAATTTATTTTTATGTTCCTTTTTTCTGAACTATAATTTCCATTACCTTATTTTGAAAGCTTTTAGGCTCTGTCTGGATTCAGAAGTAAAATGAGAGGAAAAAAGTTTTGAAAAGAATTTTTTTTTAAAAAAAAGTGTTGCTTTCGGAGTTTTTTAAATTGGGGAAAATTTGAAGGTTTTAAAAAATAATACAAAAAATAAAACAATTTACCAAAAAAAAATAGTTTGAAAACAATTTAAACATCCGGTAGCTTTGGCCATGTAGGAAGCTTACCTGGATATTTGCTTGGATGATGCTCACTTGGAGCGCCACATGTGGTGGACCGAAAAAAAAGTCATAGATTGTATATCTATGATTTTACTAATTTCTTAATGATGGGGTTGGTAAATGGGTCAATGGGATAATAATGGGGCTAAAGTCAAGCGGTTACTTCCCTACAATCCTAATTTAGTCTTAATGATAGTAATGTTGAAGATACACATTTCTTGAAATAAAACATACATTAAGTACCCGTTTGGTTGTCAGAATAGGATAAGAGCAGGATATGATAAATGATTGGATAAGTGATTAATGATAAAAGTTAATTAAATTTTTTAAAAATTATTAAAAGATATTATTCTTTGAAAAATAATTTATATTTAAATTATTAATTATAATTATATGAATAGATAAATAATTTTAAATAATATCTATCATAAAATTAGGCTATATATATATATATATATATATATATATATATATATATATATATATATATATATATATATATATGAATGAGTAGCTTATTTTATTTTTAGTAAATATAATATAAATAACGAAAAATAATGTTAACTAAGTAGTAGTAAGTGATAATAAAAATTTAATTATTTTATATGAGTAGATCCAATATTTTCACCATTTATAAATAAGTTTATTTTTTAATTAAATTTATCAGTAGCTAAATAATTTAACTTAACAATAACAATTAGTAATTGATAAGTAATAAAATTAATGTTTTATTAAAATAAAAACATTTATATTTATTAATTAATATTATTATAAATTATATAAAATATAAATATTGAAATTAATTTTGGTTCATGGTAATAATCAAACAAAAATCTGATATACTATCTTGTCAGGATAATTTCTATCTTAGCTCCCCCTTCAGGATAACGTTTACACATGATGGATAAGATAGGATAAGGGACAGGATAATGTTATCTTATCCTGCTGGCGCAACAAACAACAGATAAGAACATGATATGATTACTATCCTATCTTGTCTCTGTTTATCTTGTCCACCAAACGGGCCTTAAAAGAATGGTGTATTAAAATTTCAGGTATCACAACAATGTGTAGTATGTCATATTGACCTTCATCGCCTACTACAATTCTGAAGACATTATCTAAAAAGTTTTTACACGCTCTGTTGTGTGTTGAAAAGTCTAAGAACCTCACTGCATCTATCATTTGTTGCAGAAGCACAGACTCAGCATACATCTATCATCTGCAAGATGCAAAGGCTTCTGGCGTCTGTGATAAAATATAAACCTTCTATCATCCAATGTTTGACACGCTTATCAAGGTCAAGTGCAATCGTGTAAAGGAATGATAAACATCAAGGTAGAAGTCTAAAAAGTCATCTGAAGACAAAATAGCTACACTGCGCGAGAGTCAACATTAAACTTGCACCAAAATGGAAACATTGTTTTTCCATATGCCTAAGCTACTTTGTGTAATCACCAATTTAGGCAAACCTTGGCACAAAGATCGTCTCAAGCCTAACAAAGGATAAAGAGCATTAAAAGCACATCAGAAAGTCGTTGCAATCCCTTGAAGATGGCAAGCAAGCTTAAGTTCCTTGCACTTCATCAAGCTTCAAATCCTTGAAGAGTATAAAAAGGAACACCTGAAGGTTCATAAGTAACGATTGCCCGAAAAAGAACTCGTACAGTGAAAAGATTAAGCAATCCAAGCCATCATCCAATAACTTGATCTTCCAAGCAATCACTTGTAGAGTTCAAGAATCCAAAAGCTAAGCTTATCCAAAGCTTAACATCTATCTATCTAATGCTTTTGATAGAGCTTCTGAGTATAGTACGCAAGTTTCAAATTAATTTATACTCTCATCTCTTAAGGAGAATCAAGTGGAGCTAAATCTTTCTCTGTAAAAGGTTGAGAAAGCGAAGTTCTCAAAATACTTGGTAAGGAGAATTTATGAGAATACTTGGTAATGAGAAGTTATGAGAATACTTATAAGGAGAAGTCCTTATAATACTTAAGGAGAAGTCGTGTGAATACTTGTGGGAAAAATACTGTAGAATACTTGGAGAGTCCAGTAGAATATTTGATAGAGTAGCTCAAGGTTGGGTGAACTAGGAATTTTTTGTGTGTGTTCTTCTCCTCTTGCTTTACCTGTTTATTTACTCTGATATATTTTCGCTACTTTTAACAAAGGGTATTTAGAAAAAGAATTTCAAAAAAATAATAATAATTTGAGATTTTTTTTAAAAGACACAGTTCAACCCTTTTCATGTTTTCGTGTGTTTATTTTCAATGAGGTGAGTCAAAATGGTGTGAGAAATCAAGGCATGCATTGATTGCATGGGAAATTGCAACGTGCATTGGTGGGAATTTGTCAGGATATTTGGTAGCAGACTTTGTTTGCAACGTGTCTCATATCAGAAGCCATATTGTATGTCATGAGCGCTGTACTTGCTACGCCTGAAATGGGGCGCCATATGTGTCATAGTAACATTGGCTTCACCGATGGTGCTAAGCCGCTTTCAGTTTACAAGAGTGAGTGTAAAATACACAAAAAACTTCACTTCTCTCAAACCTTATATCAACCTCATACTTCTCACAAAATTCACGCATCTTTCAATTTTTTTATACTACTTGTAATCTTCTGTTTAGTCATAAGTCAACGCAGGCTCCATATAATTGCCGATATACGACATTAGACACTAATAAGGTCATCAAATTAGAGGAGGTATGCAAAAAAGAGAATAGGTCAAATGTCATGTATGTGACAATGACATTTTACTGATGATCTTTTTTCACTGTGCATCTTTTTTACACAACTAAATAATGTATGAAAAAGTTTAAATGTGGCTTAAAAAATTTCATAAATTGAAGAAATAAAAATAATATGAAATTACCTATTTTCTATCAACTTGGAAGTTTAACTTTATTTCATTATTACTTTCAAAACTAATAATAATAATAACAATAATAATAATAATAATAATAATAATAATATAATAGAAGAAAGAGATTTTTGTATAGGTGAAATATCATTGGTCCATTTGAAAACACAAGGATCACTATTTGAATCATGCACAACCGTGGATAAAACATAATCTAACGTTCACCATTCACTCAACGCCACATCCAAACAATGATCATCCTCTATAAAGTCGTGTTAACTTCTTCTTCAGTTATATCATTATCTTCCATCCCCAAGCACCACACTACACACATACTTCATCCCACACATCTCACAGTTAGAATCTAGTGTCGCCATGGACACCCGCAAAAAGGTGGCTTTAAGTTGGTAGAAACAAATAAAGCAGTACCCCCCACAACTCCGATCCAGAGTATGGCCCCATCCACTGATTAAATAAATGACTATTGGGAACGAAATAATCCTTCTCAGTTGGTAGAGCACCTCGTTTACACGCGCGCCAATGACTTTTTTTTTCATAGGAGTCTATCATGTAATCAAAAGAATTGATCTGATTGAAGACGATATATATATAGGTTCACGATGCATTGTCGTTAGAAATCAAGATATTGGAATTGGACTTATCAATCGATTCATAAACTTTCAAACACAACCAATATTTATTCGAACCCCCTTTACCTGTAGGAATACGTCTTGGATCTGTCGATTATGTTACGGGCGGAGTCCTATTCATGGAGACCTGGTCGAATTGGGAGAAGCTGTAGGTATTATAGCCGGGAAAGGTGCTGATGGGAGAAAAGGAGGACGCCCAAAGAATAAGTCAATTTCTCACTCACGAAAGGCTGGTCTGCAATTCCCCGTCGGAAGGATTGGACGTTACCTTAGGAAAGGAAGGTACGCTCAGCGTATTAGCGCCAGTGCTCCCGCTTTTATGGCCGCTGTTCTTGAATATCTTGCCGCTGAGGTAATTATTCATTCCCCTTCATTTATACATTTAAATTTTGTATAAATTGGAAATTGAACATTAATATTACTGGTTTGGTTTGTATGTCATTGCTTAGGTTCTTATGTTGGCTGGAAATGAAGCTCACAATAACAAGAAGAGTAGAATTGTCCCCAAGCATATTTTTTTGGCCATGTGGAAGGATAATGAGTTGGGGAAATTGCTTGATGGAGTCACCGTTTCTCATGGTGGTGTTATTCCTAACATCTAACCGATGTTGTTAACAAAGGAGAGAGTTGAGAAGGCTGGCAAGGTGCCCAAGTCTCCACCTAGGGCCACTAAATCCAAAAAATAGTGGGTTGCTCAACTCCATAGTCAATTTTAGGGTTTCAACCTTCAATAGTATTAATATCATATATTTTTCTTTTATTGTTTTCAAGTTTCTTGTTCAATGAAGTTTAATTTAAGTTTCTTCTCTAGATTTGAATGTTATTTAAACTCATACAAGAAGTGTTGGGGGTTTGAAAATATGGTAAATGTTTATTGATAATTTAGTAGAGTTTTAATCAGGGAGAGACTACTGAAATTGATTGAGTTGAAGAGTTACTTGGTTGGATCAATTTTCTCGAAGGATTTAAATCTCCAATGATGCTTGTTTGTTGGATTTGAGGGTTCTATGACCCAAATTGTTCATAAGCTTCGGAGTTGGCGTGCTTCTTCTTACTCATTAGTCAATAATATTTTGAAATCTTGTTCAAGCACGGAATCAAGGATTATAATTCAAGCTATTGTTTATGACTCTATCAAAAGACTCATTGAATATATTAAGTTAATTACATTTGCGGTCTAAGATGATGGGTAGAAATTGAACCATTTGCTTTTGAGGGTTGTCATTTTCTCTTATTAAGGGTTATAGGTATTTAATGATAATATTAATATTTAATCATTAATTTCATAAAAGTATTTGAAAATAATTTACTTGCAATATCCACAATTAATGGAAATATTATTGCTCTCTTTTTTTTATTCAAGAAAATTTGAATACAATTGAAAGCTTTTAATATTATTAAGTAAATTAATTATTAATTTGAAATATGCATAGTGATTTGTTGAAAAAATATTATTTAAACTATTTTTATATTCATCAAAATCTTTACATGTTAGTAACATTAAGTTCTGGATATTGTACTTCAAAAAAAAGTTTGGAATATTGATAACAATGCTAATTAATAAATATTTCAGTCAAATTTCTTAAATGTAATTAATGATAATTTTTGTTATTGTGCTTTAACAAAATCATTAATTATTAAACCAAAACTAGTAATCTATAGTAAAAAAAACATTAAATTATGTTATATATCTATTAATTAGTAAAATTTAATCAAATATATATTATTAAAATATTAATTATTAACAGTTATGCTAATGAGTTATATATATATACATTAATACTATACATTATCATGTAATATATTATCTTATAAAAATATTATAAAAATGGAAAAATATAAATATTATTAATATAACATATAATATGCACGTGTAGTGCAACAAGATCAATCTAATTGTTTTTTTGTTACAAGGAGGGGCTTAGCCCCGCACAGGATCAATCTCTAGTTAATATTGTTTTATTGTTATTAAACTTATAAAAATTAAAATGAATTGTAAAATGATTACAAATGTGGGCTCACTCGTAGAGTCAAACCCCATTTTTATTATAATCGATGTAGAGTCTAACACATTTATTACTAAATACTTGCCAAAATATTAATCAAAATAAACATACTTTCATATTTTAATTTTATAGAAACTATGGGAGATGTTTTTTTGTATTTAAATTCTTTACAAATAACCAAATTTTCGCTGTGAATTTACCACCAATCACAGATCGAGAAATCACTTGTATCAAATTTACTATTCTAGCAACACTTTTTTTTAATGAAGTATGAATAAAATCTTATACATTTATTTTTTTTAAATTCACCCTAGGCTCCATGTAGTTGCTGAATGTACTATATACAAAGAGATATCTATAAGATCACCAAATCAAAGGAGGTATGGAAAAAAGAGAATAAATTGAATGCCATGTATGTTATAGCAAGGTTTTACTTAACATGGTAAGCTTATAACAGATAGGAGGATGAGGATGAGGATGTGGATGTAGATGTGGAATGCTTAGCTTATTGATCAGATCTTGTATTCAGAGGGAACTATAAGAATCAAATCAATATCCTTAGGTTGGGAGGAGTCTCATGATAGCTTCTTTTGGAGGTGAGTAGAAACAAAGAGTTCTCCCTAAAATCTTTAAAAAATATTCGTGAACCACTAAATAGTACAAACACCTTATGAATTTTTTTTTTAATTATTTTCTTTTAAGCACATCACATCATATATCATAGTTATCACTTATCTCTCATCTCTTCCTATATATCTCTTTAGTGGCTTACACCATTTGATTGAGTGTTCAACAATCTTTATTCAAGAGCAGTTCTTCGTCCTTGACATTCCCATGTGGAAGAAGCTATGGTCTTGCTTGTACCCACCAAACTAGAGCACTTGGCATTTAGAGCAGTGACAAGATCTCTCCTTTCTTGTGCAAATCTAGCTAAGAGAGGAGTTCATCAATTCCAATCTGAATGTGTCCTCTACCAACAACAGGTAGAAGAATGTCAAAGCCATATTTTTCTCCACTGCAATTGGGCATGCAGCTTGGTTTTCACACCTCTAAGGACTTCACTCAGATGCAGTTCATGTTGATGGGTCACGGGTGCTTTTATATGCGATATGAAGAGCCAGAAATGATGCTCGATTCAACAACTTTCTCGCTAATCCTACTTCTGCTATGGCACCAACGTTACAGGCTCTTGCGGAGTGGAGGGATTCACAAGTGCAGGTAGCACAAGGGAGGAGGATAGATTGCGATGGAAAGCACCACCACAGCAGCCAGTGGCAGAACTTCAATAAAAATATTGGAGGAGCCGACATATATAAATTTAAATATATAACTTCAAAATATTTTTATAACAACAAAAAATATGTCATAAAAAATCAGAGTAATTTAGTCAAGATGCATATAAGTATTTTAAGTTACAAAGCCTTATTTGAAGAACCACAAGCCAAGTGCACTTCTCTCTCTCTTACAAAAGCAAAAACAAATCAAGAGAGGACAGTAAGACACAAAAGGCCAGACGGACAACAACCCATGGGATTCAAATTCCAATCCTTCAAGTGTTTCAAAAAAAATAAAATTCTAATCCTTCAAGAGTGAAACACCACCTCTTACCATTGATAGTCAAGAAAAAAAACATGTTAACTACGCCAACATTAATTGATTTATTGAAGAAAATGAGTAGAAATTACCTTTAATTAATATCACTATAAAATTTCATATATTATTTATTTTGGTTTTTCAAGCTATCTCACAGTTGACAGTGATGAGTCTAATACATTAAGTAGGTAGGTCTCTCCCAATAATACTTATCCATACGCACAGCTTAGGGTTCGAACCCTAAAGATGCGTAAGAAACTCAACTCCCTACTTAGTTGTGCTACACCGTTGATTAATTTTATAAATTATAGTAAGTGACACTTTTACACTTTACATGTCATATTGTCATTTTATTACGGTGCACTTTAATGATAGTATACATACACTTGCATTTTTATATATTAAACTATGTCTAATACATATAGAATTTTTACCACTAAAAGTATAGGGTAGCCGTGGCTCACCCCTAGATCAACTAAGTTCTGCCACTAACCTCACGGTCTGATAAAGCTAAATCTCAATGCTGGTTGGACAGGGCCTTCGAATATAAGTCACGACATGGTCGAGCGCTCCAATTCTGGCGTGTTTCTCACAGCACCAACACATATGGAGCCCTAACCTATTTGATCCTCTCATTGCAGAAGCAGTAGCAACGAGATGGAGCCTTCAAAAAGCTCCGACGATGGACCTAAGTAGTATCATTGTTGAATCAAATTCAGAGATTGTAATCAGGGCCATGAATATTGATTCATGTCCTCCAGACATTCAACCTGCCATTAGAGACTACAAATGTTTAGTTGTAAGTTTCCTCATAATTGCTTTTTGTCTAAGGCAGACCAATGGTGTGGCTCATGCTCTAGCATCCAATGTGTATGTTTTCCCTTCAAACATGCGGTGGGGTCATCCACCTACATGTATTGAACATGTTCACTTTGTGGACACAAACCCGACACAACACATATATACATGACAAAATTACTTCTCCAATGACACGATGGAGCTGGTTTTAATTAGATATTTGTACTGGTTTTTTCAAAATAGAGGGTTCACGTGAGGTTATGAGTTGGAAATTTCTGGGTTCCTTTGAGGTTTCGGGAGTTTCTGGATTTTTGAGATTGTTAGGTGGATGAAGAAGAAGATAAAAACAACATTTTTTCTCTTCTTCTCGATCTCCCTCTCTTTCCCTTCTTCTCCACCCTTCGTCGTTGTTGTAGTGATGGCTAGCGACCCTGACATTGCCGTGACGGAAAGGAGGGGTGGCAAAATTATCCGTTAATGCTTACCTATCCAATCCATCAATATCCATCCATATAAAACAATTAATTAAATGGATGAAATCCATCCATTTAATCCATTGGATATCCATAATCCACCAATTTAAAATCAAAATTTATTGGATCTATATATTGAAATTTGATGGATTGTGATGGATCAACTTTAAATTCTAGTGGATCACAAAAATGAATTAAATGGATCGTGAATAAAAACGGTGAAAACTACAAAATCGACCCAAAACCCAAAAAAACGGTCCAAAAACCAAAAAAGCGGGAGAAACCAAAAAAGCGGGCCGTTTTTTGGGTTTTTGACTGTATTTTTGGAATTTGGGCCAATTTTTGAGTTTTGGACTAATTTGTGGGGTTTCGACCATTTTTTTGGTTTTTGGCCTGTTTTTTGAAATTTCGACAATTTTTTTTGTTTTGGGCTGACTTTTGGGTTTTTGACTGTTTTTTAAGTTATTGGATATCCATCCGTTAAAAATTCACTAATGGATGGATTTGATGAATTTTTTTCACTAATTGATGGATTGGATGAATTTTTTTAAACTATTTTAATGGATCATTAATGGATAATGAATTGTTTTGGATCCATCCATTACAATCCATATTCATATCCATCCAATCCATTCATTTGCCAACCCTGGAGCAGTGAACTTGATCCAGCAAAGAAAGAACATTTAGCCTTGAGCTGTTGTGAAGAGAGGAAACACGTCGTGTCACCGCCGCTGCAGTGGCGCTATGGGGTATGTAGGATTTCAAAAACATGGAAGGTTGGGAGTGGAGAGAGAGAGGAATGTGAAAAAAAACTAAAAAATATATGTAGAAAAAAATACACTTGGACTAGTAAAAGTCATGTAGAATTTGATGACTGGATTAAATTTCTAACACATAAGCAGAAAACATATTTTGTTCTTAATTTGATTAAAATTAATTTGTTAGGGATGACATTTTACAAATTATTTATCAGAGACATAGACTGATTCTCTTTATAATGTTAGGGACCCTGAATATATTTAAAAATAATAATTTAAATTGTCCATATACCTCTACTACAATTGCTTTTATTTTTACATTGGAAAACCTCTACAATTGCTTTGAATCTCTAAATTCTTTTGGTGGCGGTATAAATAAATCGTTCACAATCCACAGCTTGAACATTTCAATTTTCAAAGTTGGAAGAGCGCAAAGCAAATCCAAAAACAAGTGCCTTATGTGATACAATGGCATCCATTTCATTGGCTAATTTTGAAGCACACGGATCGCCACATAAGTCAATCTCACCCGTAGATAGGATCCAATCCAACGGTTGACATTCCTAATCCTCACGGAGACCGCGACGGTGTCCGAAGCTGTATAAAAGCGAGCCAACTCTTCTCTCACCTCCACGTTCGCATCTCACACCTGCAATTTCTCTCTTCGCGTCAAAGTCACACACAACCAGGAATCTAGGGTTCGACCGAAGCTCGCCATGGACACCACCGGAAAAGTGAAGAAGGGTGCCGCCGGAAGAAAAGCTGGAGGCCCAAAGAAGAAGCCTGTTTCGAGATCAGTGAAGGCCGGTCTTCAATTCCCCGTCGGAAGGATCGGGCGGTACTTGAAGAAAGGAAGGTATGCTCAGCGTGTCGGAACCGGTGCTCCGGTGTACCTTGCTGCTGTTCTGGAATATCTAGCTGCTGAGGTAATAGCTGTTGATTTTTCATTTCAATTTTCTCTGTGATTTGGGAATTTGGAAATGGAACCCTAATTTGATTGATTTGTTGTTTTCTCAGGTGCTTGAGCTGGCTGGAAATGCAGCTCGTGATAACAAGAAGAACAGGATTATCCCGAGGCACGTTCTTCTTGCTGTGAGGAACGATGAGGAGCTCGGGAAGTTGTTGGCTGGTGTCACCATTGCTCACGGTGGTGTTCTTCCCAACATCAACCCAATTCTGCTTCCGAAGAAGACCGCTGAGAAAGCTGCCAAGGAGCCTAAGTCTCCTTCTAAGAAAGCTGCAAAATCTCCGAAGAAAGCTTAGATTGATTTCTGATTCTAGATCATTCGTCTTTGTTGGTTTGTATATTTTCGATTAGGTGCTTATTCTGTGACAAAAGATTTAATGTGTTTGAAAGAATGTAATTCTGATTTCACTGCTGTTCTAGTTCTAGTAATTAAAATAAGCAATCTTTGGAATTCACTGGCTTTATGTCTTCTATACAAGTTATCGTTGTTCTCATGGACGGAGAAAAATTGCCTCAGAACTCACACTTGGCAATACTTAAAAGCTCGGTTAACTAAAAAATCAGAAGAAAGTACCTTTGAGTTAGTTTGTATCATTTCTAAAGTTTGAACACTTAAACAATTGTTATACTCTTGTCACAACTAATTTGGGCTGTGTAAATGTTAACTGACCATTACTTTGTATGTAGATGAAAATAACTAGTTACAATTACCACAAATAGGAGGGGGGAGTAGGTTGAGTTTTGTTAGGCTTTGTTTAAATAGGTCTACTATGCTTAAAAAGTTTAAGGCCTGAGCTTAATTTATTGTTTGTCATAAGTTTTTTTTTAGTCCTAAGCTTGTTTGAAAGTCTGGTAGTCTATTTAATAGCTTGTTTTATTGCAATACATTAATTGTAAAATGTCAATAAACGTATAGACTAGTGAGTTAAAACACAATAATATGATTATATGGTCTAATTCAAAGTAAATATGTATAGTCATTTTCTAAAAAAGTTTATATGGTTAATTTATTTTATAGTATAGCATATTTAATTATATAAATAAGCTAATAACTATTTAGTTTTAAGATATTATAATAAAGATCTTAAATAATAAAGATTTTAAAAATATATTATAATAAAAATTTAAAATAATATGAATAATAAAATAAATTAATTTTTATTTAAATAGGTCGGTTTGTTATATTTACAAGGCTTTCTGAGTAGCCTAAGTATTGCCTTTTTAATTAAATAACCTTTTACCTTCTCTATGTGCTGACAAATAAAGAAGGAAATTATGTACATTTTTTGAATGAACGATAACGCTTCAAAGATATTAAAATGGTTAATATATTTTTTGTTAAATGGTGGCTAGGCCCAAATGTTTAATATTTGTACGAAAGTTATGTAGGAAGTTTGCTAAACCATGTTCCCTCGCTTGGAGAAAACTTGTTCTTGGATTATATTTGGCTTTTAAACCCTAGGCCACTAAGGATTGATGTTGGATAAGGCCATTATTGAAAGCTTTGAAGCCTAGCCTACCTTTTTTTTTGTGAGCACAATTTATCCCAGTTTTTTGGTGAATTTTCCTCTATCCACTTTGACTTCTCCACCAATAATTACTTGTAATTTTTTCAGATGCTCACAAGACCTATTGGTAAAGAGAAACACCCCGTAATACAGGTGAGGATTGCTTGAGCTACAGATATATCGAGGTTTTTTCTACCTCTTGCCTTTGCATCCCTTGAGCCTCTTCTAAACTCTATCTTGATTAAAATAAAAAAACCTGTATAACCCCAATTATTTGAAGTTTGAACTCTATCTACATCCATCATTGGAAGTTTGAACTCTATCTTCTGACATGTTTTCAAGATTTATGAGTTGGCCTGAAGTTCCTCAAAATAAATTCAATAGCCCTTAGCAAGTGTTATGATTCTCATGATAGTAGTTCATTGCTCTAAAAAAATAAAGAAAATAAATTTGGTACACCTATTTCTTGCCCATAGCACACATCTGCAAGGGAGCGGCACACACATTTCGGGTGGCACACTATAACAAGGAAATTTATTGAATGAAGTGCATGTTTGGAGAGATAATGAAAAATTATGGTTTACAGCCACAAGCTATAAGAAATTGCGTTTGTCTGCTATGATTTTCTTATCATGATTTTCCATCGTGTCCAAATATGCACAAAGTTTTGACAACTTGAAAAAGAGGTACCATTATATAATTTGAGACAAATGTGCTTGCATTTATTTTTCAAGTAGTATTATTTTATAAAAAACAAATATAGATCCAAATTTAGTTTTATTTTTGAAGCTTATGTATTTAATGAACACAGTTTTGCAAGAGAAAATAATAAACACTTTGCAAAGTCAAAATCAAAGCTGACGTAAAATGAATTTTGGTGATTCTCTTTCATCATAATTTCCCAAAATGGATACATTCTTACAATTTACGATCCCAAATTGGAGCATGGAATGGAAGAATAAAACCGAGGAGCTAAGCATGAACAAATATAATGTATTAAGATGAGTCACTGCTTTGATCGAGTGTGACTCTTCACCTGAAAATATCAGTCATACACAAGACCAGTGCAGGAACTAAATATAATCACGTTCATGGAGAGGCATAATCTTTCACCGGTTCATTTTTAAACTTTGCAGGTTCAACGAAAATCAGCCTTCCATCGACTATCTGCAGCATGCAGGAAATAATAATGTATTGAAGATAATTTACAAATCAATTACATTGAACAAAATACAGATGCTATGTGAGTTTACCTAGTTTATTTTCCCAGATCCCTTAGTGGGATAAAAACTATAAAGCTATGCAGCTCAAGGAAGACATGAAAGATTTATAATAACTGTACAGCAAAACCATTGATTCAGTTTACACACTGAGATGTGTGCATACTTAAGAATTTCCATGTCCCAACTTCTTAACTAAATTCATCTATCATACAGGCTGCATAACAAAAACGGTACAATCTTTATGTGCATATATATTGTTGTTAGAGTAAACCTCCAATTTGGTCCCTGAAAGATCACACTTATGGCTGTTTGATCCTCATACTATTTTTACCCACCAAGTTAGTCCCTGAAAGATTCGCCGTTAGTCAATTTGGTCCTTGAAAGATTTTCCCGTCAAGTCCCTGACAGATTTGCCGTTAGTCCATCTGGTCCCTGAAATATTTTTCCCTGTCAGGGTCCCTGGACAGAAGTGTAAGTTAGTCAAATTAGTCCCTGAAAGAGTAAATCGTCAGTCAATTTAGTCCTCCGTTATTACAATTTTACAGAAAAAATGTGAGTTGGGTTTGAACCTGAGATTTGGAAGTAGCAAAACAAAGCATTTTCCAATTGAGCTACTTAATCAATTAATAAATATGTAAACCCATATATATTTATATCATCTTCTTGTTCTTCTTCTTCACAATCTCTCACGAAGCTTCTCTCTCACCTTCCCTCTTGGGTTCTCTCTCAGCCAAGTGAATGTGGTGACCACCATCACTTGTTTTCTTCTTCAATATGTAAGGGATCCATGAGCAAGGAATTCAGAACCACAAGATAGATGAAGAAGACCAAGAGCTCTCCTTCTTCCTCTGTTTTGCCGATGAGCCAGCCACCATGGGTCCCCTTCAAATCATCTCCAAACTCCACGAAAGTGATGGCTCTGTGCTCTAAAACGATGAGGAACAACCCAGGAGGCCAATAGGCCAAGCTCCGCCGCGTTCTGAGCGTGCTTTGACGAGCAACCGCGACCTACAACTAGATTTTACAGCCAAACCGTTCAGCTTTTGGAGAAACGGACACCGCCATCGCGCTCCTGGCCGCGAAAGGAAGAGGACCCAATACCCCGTTTTTTCTCCGGCGACGGCGCCGCCGCAGCTCCACCGTGAGCCACCGTCTTCTCCGACCAACCTGCGCCAGAAAATTTCCAGAACTTGAGAATCATAAGTTCTCGACCTTCTGAACTCATTTTTTACCTCTGATAATGTATTTAATCATCAGAAACATCACTTTTGCTGCTCCTAAATTCCACGAAAGTGATGGCTCTGTGCTCTAAAACGATGAGGAACAACCCAGGAGGCCAATAGGCCAAGCTCCGCCGCGTTCTGAGCGTGCTTTGACGAGCAACCGCGACCTACAACTAGATTTTACAGCCAAACCGTTCAGCTTTTGGAGAAACGGACACCGCCATCGCGCTCCTGGCCGCGAAAGGAAGAGGACCCAATACCCCGTTTTTTCTCCGGCGACGGCGCCGCCACAGCTCCACCGTGAGCCACCGTCTTCTCCGACCAACCTGCGCCAGAAAATTTCCAGAACTTGAGAATCATAAGTTCTCGACCTTCTGAACTCATTTTTTACCTCTGATAATGTATTTAATCATCAGAAACATCACTTTTGCTGCTCCTAAATTCGTGCTAGGAATTTGAGAGTGCG
This sequence comes from Acmispon strigosus, assembly GCA_030819835.1. Classification (NCBI taxonomy): domain Eukaryota; kingdom Viridiplantae; phylum Streptophyta; class Magnoliopsida; order Fabales; family Fabaceae; genus Acmispon; species Acmispon strigosus. Next base: position 64,934,555 of record JAUAMA010000004.1, read on the forward strand.
AAGCTTGGAACAACATGAGGAAACTGCAGAGAGAAGAAGGGGTAAGAGGGTGGTGGTGGTTAATATCTAGAAGAACAGAAAGAAGAAGAACAAGAAGAATGATATAAATATATATGGGTTCATATATTTATTAATTGATTAAATAGCCCAATTGGCAAAGACTTTGTTTTGCTACTTCCAAGTCTCAGATTCGAACCCAACTCACATTCTTTCTGTAAAATTTTAATAACGGAGGACTAAATTGACTGACGATTTACTCTTTCAGGGACTAATTTGACTAACTTTCACTTCCGCCCAGGGACCTGACGAGGAAAAATCTTTCAGGGACCAGATTGACTAACGGCGAATCTTCCAGGGACTTGATGGAAAAATCTTTCAAGAACCAGATTGACTAACGACGAATCTTTCAAGGACTAACTTGGTGGGTAAAAATAGTATGAGGACCAAACAACCATAAGTGTTTTCAGGGACCAAATTGGAGGTTTACTCATTGTTCTTATTTTCTACAATTATAGAAATACAGCAAGCCTTGCCCTGTATTTGAGGGCCATTTACCTGTATGATTACTCTCCACAGGAGTAAGGGCAAGAATTTTGATATGCATAGGATATTTCCAACAAGAGGACGAGATGAGACCAGCACAAAGCATAGTTTTCCTTTACACAGTATGGTACATACCCGTCCATAATGTAGGACTGTTCAAGAAGAACCTGTGCACGGAAACTTTGTGGTAATTCGAGTATACAAATTGAATTGTTTTAAAAGGTTCTCTCATCAAAAGTAATTCACACCGTGCCCATGAGCCTGACTTTGCTCGAACCCTTTGTGCCTAAATTCCAAATTGAAGGAATCCTATTCCCAAATTGAACAAACCCTAGTCCCAAAACAACTTGTTCGACCAGTCGATTCTCTCTCAACACTCTTGTTTGCTTAAAAGTCTGTCTCTCGCCTCTAACATTTTGAATCTCAGTGGAAGCTGCACTAAGCCACAAATCAGGTAATCGAACATTGTATTTGATTTTCGGCGGTCATTAACACCAATATCATGTTCACTTGTAAGTAGAGATATCTAGATCTGACATTGAGGCATGATATAGCAAGGGTATCTACTTACTACCGATCTGGGACCACGTAACCCCAATTTTGGACAATAGAGGCTTCTGATTCTGAAACACCCAGCCAAGTGCTCAATCTGAGGTTGCAGCCACAAAGAGCTTAAGCTAGCAAGGGTTTGCGCAAGTTCCTCTGCGCTCATTGTTATGAATAAATGTTTATGTGATAAGTACTTAATCTACAAGATAATCTACCAAATGCGAGATTCAAGAGCAATATAGATACATTTGTTAATAACAATTTCAATCTAATTTTCTACACATCAATTTTTACGCTCACACCTTTGTCTCTATATCACTGTCTTTCCCATTACATCACCTATCATATCCATCACATTCTTTCTCTCCTATTCCATCTCTCATACTTTGGAGGTTGGAGGTTTATTTCACCCCAAAGATGTATAAGACACATTATCGAACAATTTTATGTCACCACAACTCATGAAACTAATGTAATTTTCAATCAGAAAAACAACATATGACTTCTGTATAGTGAGTAATTCACTTCAAAAGGTAAAGCAAATAACCTTAATCATTAACGAAAAAATTAACACTTAACATTACATATACATGTATGACAAATCATAAATGCATCAAATATCAATAGTTGATTTTCTCTTCCATGGTTCATACATTTTACTTTACCCTCTTAAGATGAGAGTTCACGTCAGAGGAGAAAGTCCATCCTGAACATAATACTTTTTTGAATGGCATAAATCTGCCAAACTAAATTTAGCATGTGTTGAAATACATTATATTTATTCTCTTGGAAAGAATATATTACTACATCCATTTATCTTGTACAACCACTGGAAACCAAAGCAAGGCTTTAAATCCATATGAATAGCATATTTTTCTTAGTAGGCATTTTAACAAACACCCTCGGTGCAAAGTCGATTGACACCAGAAATCAAGTTAAAGCATACCAATTCATAAGCAAAATGAATGCACACACCATGAAAGCGATAGAGATAAAGAGAAATAAAATTACCCTGCCATTCATGGCTTTGGTAGCCTTTTCCGCTTCGATTTGAGACTTGTAGGATACAAAACCAAACCCTTTGGGCCTTCGGGTTTTCTGGTCCACGACAAGTGTAGCTTCTGTAAGTGCTCCGAATGGAGTGAACAACGTCCTCAGCTGCTCCTTTGTAGTGAAAAAGGATAGTCCTGGAAGATGATATGAAAGGAAGCGATGTTCAAAGAGTTGGAGCGGGTGGCGTTGATTGAAGAACAAAACGAAAGTGAGAGAGAGAGAGAGAGAGAGAGAAGGAACCTAACTGGAGATGAATAGCCTTGTAGACATCTCAACTTTCCAATGGCAGTGTTGTGTTGTTGCTCGATCCTGTAAGTCACCTAACCTAAGCGCTTGGGGGTGAGAGTGAGAATAGAATGGCAATGGCTGGTAGGGGCCAATAGCATAACATAAATCACAGTAAATTACTATTCAATATCAGCCCAACATATTTTACTAAACGTAATTAGTACACATATATTTTAGGCTTAATAGCACTTTTGATCCCTCACTTATCACGAAGTTGCACTTGTAGTCCTTAACAAAAAAAATTAGCTTACAAGGTCCCTCACGTTTACTTACTATTACAGTTTTGGTTTTCCGTCAAAAACCATCCAAAATTTAACAGATTCTGGATTAAAAAATTAAAATAAATATAATAAAAACCCAAAAACATTGAATATTCATCTTCTTCCTCATCATCTTCAAAATCTTCAAAGAAAAACCCAGAAAAAAGAAAAACACAAAATCCCTTCATTGACTAGAAAAATCGCAAATCATTTAAATCATATAATGAAGCATCATCGCAAATCTTATTTATTCAAAAGCTTCAAGGACCCCATTTTCAACTATGCGCTGTAAGAAATCTAAACAATACACATATATTAGGTGTTGTAATTTTACTTGAATTGGACTCTCTAAACACTGTTTTGCTTTTTCTCCCTCTTTGCAATTTTTCACTTTTTCTTCTCGTGAATCCTCTCAGCTATATTTTCTTACCCTTTTTTGCTGCTTGTCTTCCTTCAACTGGATCTTTTCAGATCTGAGTGGGAATGATGGGGAAGGAGGTCCAACCCGTGACTGTGACCACGACGAAGGTTACGGCTCTGTTCCGGCGGAGGTATGGTGGTCCGGTTCAATCCATGGTTACGGTGGCTCGTTTTCGAGGGTTTCAGTGGTGGTGGTGTTGCCGTGTCAGTGTCGGGTGAGAGAAGGGGTTGGTGGTGGCAGTTGGGTGAGGTTCAAATCGCTTCTTCTTTTTCAGATCAAAGACTCCCTTCTTCTTCAATACAAATTGCTTCAACGTTTTTAGATCGAAGGTTCCAGATTGTTTCCAGATCTGAGAGGGCCTTCAACATTTGGATGCTGAGAAAATTTGATCCTTTTCCCCCTCTATTTGTGGAATTTCTGGGATTTAATTTTGACCTCCAATTCACTGAACCCAGAAACAAAGATTCAGTTTTTCTCCTCTTCCTATTGTTCTGGAGAATTTTTCTTAAAGGTAACAAATATTTCAAAGCCCCAAAAAGTAATCAACCAAATCTATTTCACCATGTTCAACTAAGAGAAAGCAATTGATTATATTATCTGTATATTATTTTAAATTCCATGCAAAAAACGGATGCAAAAATAATTGTAGTGATTCACTATGCTTTTCTTGTCCCTTCCTTTCGTTCCATGGTAGAAGATAGGTCCACAAGCTTCTTGTCCCTTCGTTCCCTGGCGACACTTGTTCTGGAGAAATAATATTAGGGGTATTTGATTTATGGGTTTAAGAAGATAATGAAGATGATGAAAGGTGAAAGCATGAATTTTCTGGGTTTTTTCGGATGAAGGTGATGAAGGTATGAGAAATTCCGGGTTTATGGGATGAAAGTGATGAAGATGTGAGAAATTCTGGGTTTATGGGATGAAGGCGATGAAGGTATCTATATATACTATAATAAAAGAAACCCCTAGCACCCCTAGGACACATGTCACTCTCTCATCAAATTGATTTCCCCCCTAAACCCACACACTACTTTCTTGTGAACCCAAACCCTTTGGTGCCTGCACACCCAAAATGCAGTTTCCTTTGCCAAAAAACAGTTTCCTCTTCTCAAACTCCAAAAAAATCCCCACAAACCATTGTTACAGTTTCCTCTCCACAAACCGTTTTTACAATTCCTGTTTCCTCTCCACAAACCGTTTTTACAATTTCTAATTGCACACAATCTGTCATCTTACGCATAAAACTTGGCTCATTAGTTATTACCGTCACAAACGGTTCGTGCAATTTCAGTTCAACCACATACAGGACAGGTACCTAGATTACCAATTTCTGTGTTATTCAAGTTTTATATGCATTTGTTTGTTCATCACAAAATGCTTATGGCTGCATGACAGATAGAGAAAGATGGTAAATTAAAAAGGGAATGCTTGCAAAATTGGCACATACATTCTTTTTGGCGCTGATATTATTCATGACTTCTTTGGAAACCTTTGATAATTAAGCTTTGTTCTGTAAAACTATGTACAAAAGTTATGAACTACTACTATTTGTATCAACATTACAAGCATCTTTCATGTCTGAAAAAGTGGATCCATTTTGCTGACATAGTCTCAGAGGGAGGGGTTTTCATTCTTGCATATGTCACATGCGGATGAGGGGTTTTCGTTCATGTCTGTCTGTGTGAGCATATAATATTTTCATTCTTGCATATGTCACATGAGGATGAGGTTGAGGGGCTTTTCTGTTCATTTTTTCAGATTATTATTATTAAACTGCATCAACTATTAACAATAAACATGGTTTTTCAAAAAACAGAATTCAGATTAAAATGACTGCATATAGTTAAGAAAAATCGAATGTAACAAAGAACATGGAGTTCAATGTAAACAATAAAAGAAGCCAAATGTTTGGTTTTCTTAATTGATAGACACGAGCATTGCAACATGAAATTAAAAGTATTAATCGGTATCATCATTTTTACAATTTGGCTTATGAAATATCATTTTGATAGACTTTAAACAATGATGCATATCTGGTGGTAATTATTGTGTGATGGCAGTGGTACTATGGTTTAATAGGTTAATGGACCAATTGTTTTATATTAACTTCTGGAATTGTTCTGATATTATTGAACTCTTGTATTTCTGAACATCTTTTGTAATCTTATACATGCCATAGAGCCTTCTGGGTGTATCTTTTATTCTTGTATCAGGATAATAATATTATTGCCATATAATCCCGTACTGATTTTCTGAATACCAAGCCATATCCACCGTACAGTTTGTGAATCTCTAACCTTCAATTCTTATCCTGTCTGGTTTGGTGACTTGATTCTTAGTCACTCTGACTCACTCAAGTTGGTCTTTGATAGAGTGTGAGTGCTCTTAAAGGAAGTGAAGAAAAAAAACTTAAAACTACCTTAAAAGTTATGAACTACTACTATTTGTATCAACATTACAAGCATCTTTCATGTCTGAAAAAGTGGATCCATTTTGCTGACATAGTCTCAGAGGGAGGGGTTTTCATTCTTGCATATGTCACATGCGGATGAGGGGTTTTCGTTCATGTCTGTCTGTGTAAGCATATAATATTTTCATTCTTGCATATGTCACATGAGGATGAGGTTGAGGGGCTTTTCTGTTCATTTTTTCAGATTATTATTATTAAACTGCATCAACTATTAACAATAAACATGGTTTTTCAAAAAACAGAATTCAGATTAAAATGACTGCATATAGTTAAGAAAAATCGAATGTAACAAAGAACATGGAGTTCAATGTAAACAATAAAAGAAGCCAAATGTTTGGTTTTCTTAATTGATAGACACGAGCATTGCAACATGAAATTAAAAGTATTAATCGGTATCATCATTTTTACAATTTGGCTTATGAAATATCATTTTGATAGACTTTAAACAATGATGCATATCTGGTGGTAATTATTGTGTGATGGCAGTGGTACTATGGTTTAATAGGTTAATGGACCAATTGTTTTATATTAACTTCTGGAATTGTTCTGATATTATTGAACTCTTGTATTTCTGAACATCTTTTGTAATCTTATACATGCCATAGAGCCTTCTGGGTGTATCTTTTATTCTTGTATCAGGATAATAATATTATTGCCATATAATCCCGTACTGATTTTCTGAATACCAAGCCATATCCACCGTACAGTTTGTGAATCTCTAACCTTCAATTCTTATCCTGTCTGGTTTGGTGACTTGATTCTTAGTCACTCTGACTCACTCAAGTTGGTCTTTGATAGAGTGTGAGTGCTCTTAAAGGAAGTGAAGAAAAAAAACTTAAAACTACCTTATCTTAGTAGGATCATGAGAGACTGGAGGTGCCCCATGATATTGTGCGACAATACTTGCTCTAATCATCCTTATTTGGTGTGTGGAAGTGGGAGTTCATCGCTTCTCAGTTCTCACAAATGACATCAATTTTTGGTGCCCCATGTTAATAATATACATTAACATCAGAATATGCACCCACCAAAGTACATATTTCAAATGTTACAGGATTTTCAAAACATGCACATATTTCATAATCTTACGTGAATCTTGATAGGCGATGACTAGCTCCAAGAATGAGGAGCTTAGAAGAAGGGAAGAGAGTAGCATTGTTGCAAAGAGAAGCTTCATCTTCACTTTGGGGGGAGTTGCTAAGCAAGCTGTGTGTGTGTGTGTGAAGAAGGGGCTAGCATTAGCAAGAGTTAAGTAGGTATTTAAATTTGAGAAGGCTTGGGAAATGGTGGTGCAATGTGTGGTATAGCCATAACATGCAGAGATAAAATAATATGTAAAGCAGAAGTGTCACTTGTCGGATACAAATATTAATAGAATATTGACAGAGTCGGTGGCTTGTACGAGAGGCATACAGCAATGGTTCTCTGCACCTACCAACCCTTCTAGATAACAGGCTTTGACAATTCACAAACCTTCAACCTCAATTCCTCCATTGTATTGTTTGGTGACTCGACTTTTAGGAGTGCATAAATGTGGATTTGCAAAAGAGGCTCTCTCACTTAAACCATTCTTTGGAAGTGTTAGTAATCTTATTGAAGTGAAAAAAATACTGAGAACTGCTACTGCACTTACATAGACATGCATGGCGAGCAGTGCGATTGGTATAATTGTTAAACTTCCTGTTTTCTTTTTGATAGATGGGATAAGCTTGGAATGATTGCTACAATTAGCATAGGAAAGACTGTTTATAAAATAACGTAATTCAAACAATGATGTTTTTTTAAATACAAAAAAGAACCCAAGAATATTATTATTCCCATTTAGGAGAGGGATAGAGCATGGCAGAAAGTTCATATGTTTTGTCTGAGCATGATATCTGAAAATCAATACAATTGTAACCTGTAATTTGGATCAGATTTCCTTGTGATTTTTCTATCGTATAAGGAGGAGGATAGCATGGGAAAATTGTTCTCTGTTTCATTGCATCTGAACTCTCTTTTGCTTCTCATCTGATGAGTAGAATCAATATTATTTGATGCATGCTTTTTAGCTTTTTTGGGTTCTGCCTACTGGGTTTTGAGATTAAGGTTTGATCGTGGGTTAAGGATGGGTTGCTGAAACTGGCTTGCTTTCTTTGCTTTTTTGTGAGACTTAGTGTTAATTTTTTTCATTTCTAACCACTTTTAATGAAGCAAGCGGTTGTTTTCCAAACCGTGCCTGCACACAACCGCTTGCTTTATTTCTTAGACTCCTTTGCATAACTTTCAAACCCCCTCTCATACCCCTTTTTTCTGCTATGCTGCATTACTATTATTTAAGCATTGGGGTTACCGAAGAGGATAAGGGATTATAGGAGCATATCACTGTAATAGACAAATGAATCAGTTAAATCTATCAGTTAAGTTTCCTTTCCATTTGTTCTTATCTTCTTTTTTAGATAACTATGTGTACATTAAGCTTTGCCATGCCACTGATACATGGTTGCCTCGTGAATTTCTACGCATATATGACACTTGGAACTCTTCATTTGCCTTTAATTTCAATATAATATTAGCTAAGTTTGTTGTCTATCTTGAAACTTGCCAGACTTTTCCTTCAAGTAGACTTCTAGACCACTCTATGTTTCAATTTCATTGGTTTGCCTCTTAAACTACACACTTTGGTTTTCTAAGTTTACTTTACTTCCTCTACTCTATCCTTTCTCTGTATTCTTTGTTTTATGCACTTTTCTTCGTTTATACAGAGAGCTACTTTTGAAATCAAGGAGCTGATCTCCATTTTCTTTATTGTCAGTCTGTTATATGGCACGCAAAGTTACCCCGATCGATCAAATCAATGACTCCAAGGAAACTTGGAAAGTAGAAGTTAGAATAACAAATCTGATTGTCAGAGAAAAAGCTGAAAAAATAGTTGGTATGGATATGATTTTGATGGATGACAAGGTAAAAAAATTTTTTATACCATATACGATATTGCTAATCAATTACAAACTTATTCAAAATTGATATAATTTGTGCTACTGTTTCAATTGATCTCATGTCACTATTGTTTGTTTTGTGTCTTTACTCATTGTGCCTATGACATAATATAACTGTGTTCTAAATTATTATTTTGTTTTCTGTTTTTTAATCATCCACTTATATTCTTTTCGATCACTACACAAATTGCATTCTAACTCTAAATATTGATTTTGTGTTTTTAAATCTAGGGAGATAAAATTACGGCAATTGTGAAACAATATGACATCGCTAAATGGAAGTCTATATTGAAAGAGAACAGCATATATATTGTCCAGAATTTTGAGGTTGCAAAAAATGAAGGACAATATAAAATTTCTCCTCATCGTTTCAAGCTGATTTTTGGGAAAGGAACTATAGTTCATGAACATCATAATCCTCACATACCTCAAAATGTCTACCATTTCACCAAGTTTGAAGACATTTTATCTGGGCAAGCCACCTCTGATCAATTAGTAGGTAATGTGGTGTTTATTTATATATATCCATGTGACATTACAGGGGTTGTGTTTATTTGTAGTTATTGTTATTTAAACATTTTATTTTAGGTATTTTGATATGACATTAGTTTCTTTTTCAGATGTCATTGGCGAATTTGCAGACATACAATATAAAAAAATTACAACACCTAAGAGACTGGTGTTTGTCATGAAGGACCAAAGGTACAAGTATAGCCTCAATAATCATCATTATATAATTGAATTTAAAGTGAAACTAAACCAAACTATTTTCGCTTTCTATTGAAGGGACAACTCTATATTTTGTACTTTATGGGAGGATTATGCTGATAAGATGATAAAGTTTCTAGAGAGCCATCAATCTGGTCCTATTATTATTTTGCTAAATCTAGCAAGGATTAAAGATTCATATGGTGATGTCAATTTATTTTAATAAATATAGGTCAATACCAGTCTTGGTTTTATTAGGTACTATAATGGGAGCATATTTGTAATTATCTATTATCACAGGCAAATATCCTACATCGATACAGAACTCTATGTATGGCTCCAAAGTCCTCATTAATGAAGACATTGCAGAGATTCAACAGTATAAAGATAGGTATGAAATTATCCTGGTTGGACTGAGGTTGCTTTTTCAATTCAGCAGTATAAAGATTATTAGTTTTTAACTTACTTATTTTATCTCAAGTTTTTATATTTAATTATAAAATGCAGCTTGGCCTCAAATGTTGTCTATGAATCATTTAGTGAAAGAATCACTCAGTTTTCATCAGGATCTCAAACTTCTTCTGAAGACAAATTCATGGAAAATGCTGAAGTTAAAAGTTTAATGGAATTGGGTACTGTTCAAAAGGTATGATTTGAATTTATTTTTATTTTTTTGTATTTATAGTATATAATGCTTACATCTAATTTAAAACCATATGGATTAGTGATGACATTGATTTTTTTTTCCGAATAGGATTGCTATTGTATAACTGTTGCTAAGATAGACAAACTATGTGTTAGCAATGGTTGGAGCTACCAAGCATGCTTCAAGTGTAATAAGAAGGCTAATTGTTCAACTATGCCATTTATATGTGAAGGATGTGGGAAAAAAATTTCTGAAACAGTTCCAAGGTTATAACATTAATTCATTATTTTCATTTACATAATTTTAAATTTTTTAGCAACTTTCTAAATCTAACTTTTCTATTAACAGGTTCAGAGTTGAGGTTATAGTCTCCTATAAGAATGAAAATTCTAAGTTTGTACTCTGGGATCGTGAATGTATTCAGCTGATCAAGGAAACAGCTCTTGATCTTAAAAAGAAGTTATTGGATGTATGAAATGAAGTATTTTACGATTTGATAGCTAAAGTTTCATATGTTTCTTATTGCAACATACTGAATCAGTCTCTTTATCTTCTATATTATTTTTTGCAGGATGGTGAAACAGAACCAACGGCTGTCCCTGAGTCCATTGATTGCATTCTGGGAAAGGTTTTGGCATTTAAAGTAAAGGTTCAACCAGGTTACAAGCATTATTCAGTCTCTCAGATATCAGACAATAAACATGTTGTGGATGGTCTACAACAAAAGATGAAGATTGATGAGGTAAATGTATTATATCATAAAACATGTCATTGCTTAATGATTAAATAGATAATGATATGACAATTATTTTTAAATTTAGGATGACATTGATAGTCCAAAAAAAAAATCAACTTCTTCCATCGTCAAAGAAGGTGACTCATATGATACTGTACGTGACAATTTATACATCATTATGTCAATCTAGCATTAAATACAAATTCATTTGTTTTGATTTTGATTTTCTTCTCTTAATTTTTCAGCAATCAATATCTGGATCAGCTGACTATGATCCCGGTTTAACTGAATATTTAACTCCAGCTAAGAGACGGTCCAATGATATTGAGTGTGATGATTATTATGCTGAAAAAGAATTGCCTTCTGCTCAAGTTTCTTCTACGAAATTCTCAAAGAATATCAAAACTGAGAAATTTTCTGTATAGTTGAGCTGCTCAGTTCCAGTACTTTACCAGCGACCTTATTGAGCTAGATACAATTCAACTTTATTGTCTGCTATGTCGGTCCTGCCCAGCCACAAAGAATTTGAAATACATTTTGGTGTTGCTTTGAGTAGCTTATTAGTACATGCTCTAGCTTTGGTGTAGTTTACAAGTTTTATTTTATTTGCTTCTATTTAAGAAGCAATCTAGATCTTTGGAGCAGTTCGATCGAAGCATGTTTGTAAAAGAATGTGTTTGCTTTTGAAAACCCAATAGATCTTATTTGGTTGTTGTTAGCTGAATGTTTTTTTTGCTATAATTTTGAAAACATTTGTTGGGCATCTTCATATTGGTGGCATGTAGGAGATAATGGAATGCTATTGCTAATTAATTAGTGCATTTTCTCATTACTTACTTAGTTGTGTATCAGTGTCTTAACCCGATGGACTCCTAAAGTGCTTGCCTTAGTCCTATTTTTAATATTTAATATGTAATATATATTAGATGTGTATTTCTGCAAATCACTTAACAACCTCAACTAAAAAAATTATAAACGTAAAGAGGAAAACAATGACAAAAGGATACAGAGAAAAGATTGAGAGAAGAAGATCTAGATTGGAGAAGGAGTTTACATAAAAAAATAAAAAATCTTTACATAAAAAATTTATATAAAGATAACCAACTCTTTTTAATATTTAATAGATAATAAAATATTTATATAAAGAGAACCAACTATTTTTAATATTTAATAGATAAAGTTAATTAATAGATAAAGAGTTTGAACATTAAAAGAGAACCAACTATTTTTAATATTTATATAAAGAGAACCAACTATTTTTAATATTTAATAGATAAAGTTAATTAATAGATAAAGAGTTTGAACATTAAAAGAACTACATTTAAAATTAGAAATTAAGATGTAATACGATAAAAGAATTCCATCACTTACATTCTTCAATTTACATATAATGAGTTAACAAGCATGCTACAATCAAAGATGAATATTCAATTATATTTTTTTTTTTGTCTTGACCAAGGTATTCCCACATCCGGTTGTTGTGAGACTAATCCTTCGCCCGACGGTCAGCGCACTTAGCGGTAGGTGGCTGGTCAATGAGAATACTTGATTTATTTAATATTTGATTAAGCTTATACTTGAAATGTAGTTCACCTATTTAATATAAATTTCTACCCATAACAGACTTAACTACTAAATTTTTCTTCTTTTTCTACTTCTTCTTCTTTTCTCTTCTAATACTTCTTCAATATCTTTTACTTTTTTTTATTCTATATAAAAAATACTAAACTACTTAAATACTTGATTAGACTTATATTTTATCATTGTAATTGTTAATTTTAATTTTAAAACATTAAAGTTAAATAGAAGTTATGCTCCATTTCAGTTATTATTATTATATTATTATATTATTAAACTAAGATTCTAAGAAGAAGAAACAGTGAGTTCAAAAAAAAAAAAAAAGAAGAAACAGATTACATGAACATGAGAATCCTGTACACAACCGCTCTTCTCATTTCAAACCCAAAAAACACTTCTTCTTCTACTTACGGTTTCATCTTTCTCTAGAAGCTGCTATCTTGAGTGCTACTGCTGCCTTGACGAAGCATCAAGGAATTGCCGCCGCCCCTATCTTGACGCTGCTACTCCTGCGCGTTCTCCTCCGCCCTTCACGCCGCCGCTCTATACCTTGACGCTGCCGCCCTTGCGCCTTTTTCCTACCGCTACACCTCCTGTGACGTTGCCGCTCTCTTCCTTGACGCTGCCGCTCCTGCGCTTTACGCTGCCGCTCCTCCGCCCTTCACGTCGCTGCTCCTGCGCTCCTAACGTCGCCTCTCCTGCGCTCCTAACGTCGCCTCTCCTGCACCCAATGCTGCTGTCCTTACAATTTGGGTTCTTTAATTTTATCCTTAACAGGTTCAGTTCTACTGCTTCTTAATCTCTTCCATTCCTCCTCCTCCTAAAATTAAAGTTCATGGTTTATAGTATGGAAATTGCACTGGTATCTTCATTTTTAATGTGGCCTTTCAGTTTTGGAATTGTAGTTAATTTAGGTTGATATAAAACCGTTCAATAGTTTAGCAAAATGATTTTATCCATTGGAGCTATTCTCCTCAACAGGTTTGATTTTTCTGGGTTTTTTTTCTCTTCAATTCTGTCTCCTCCTAAAATTAATGTTCATGGTGTAGAATGTGAAATTGCTGGTGAAAGTTCATTTTTAATATGGTCTTCAGTTTTGTAATTAGGTGTTCAAAGTAGTAATTGCAATAATTTAGCCACTGACAGATTATGCAAATGATTATGATCAGTTTAAGTTTTCCTTTTTCACCACCATGAACATCTTTTCCTCATGCTTTTTGTTGTTTTCTCATTAATTTTTCATAGAATTGAATAAAGGGAATGATTACTCACGCATTAGTGTGAAGAATAGAGAGATCTCAGCATCAAAATATAAAACTTTTCCAAACAGTCTAGAAAAGTTACTAAATACCCATAGAAAGGACAGCGTAATGGTGTCATAGTTAAGATTTTGGGTTGAAAATTGTGGTACTTAAGCAAGAATAAGACAGGATCACAAGACATGCTTAAGAAACCAAACACTGAGATTATATATTATGTTCTTCATGTATACTTAGACTATGCATAAATCATTTAAACAAAAGCTGATTTTGAAACTACTCTCTGGTTTTATTGATATCTCATTATTCCCTTTGCTATAACTTATTTTTGTTCTTCTCTCTTTTTCTCATGCTTTTTGTTGTTTTCTCATTAATTTTTCATAGAATTGAATTAAGGGAATGATCACTCACGCATTAGTGTGAGGTATAGAGAGATCTCAGCATCAAAATATAAAACTTTTCCAAACTGTCTAGAAAAGTTACTGAATACCCATAGGAAGGACAACGTAATGGTGTCATAGTTAAGATTCTGGGTTGAAAATCGTGGTACTTAAGCAAGAATAAGACAGGATCACAAGACATGCTTAAGAAACCAAACACTGAGATTATATATTATGTTCTTCATGTATACTTAGACCATGCATAAATCATTTAAACAAAGCTGATTTTGAAACTACTCTTTAGTTTAATTGATATCTCATTATTCCCTTTGCTATAACTTATTTTTGTTCTTCTCTTTTTTTCTCATGATTTTTGTTGTTTTCTCATTAATTTTTCACAGAATTGAATAAAGGGAATGATTACTCACACATTAGTGTGAGGAATAGAGATATCTCAGCATCAAAATATAAAACTTTTCCAAACAGTCTAGAAAAGTTACTGAATACTCATAGGAAGGAATGCGTAATGGTGTCATAATTAAGATTTTGGGTTGAAAATCGTGGTACTTAAGCAAGAACAAGATAGGATCACAAGACATGCTTAAGAAACCAAAAACTGAGATTATATATTATGTTCTTCATGTATACTTAGACCATGCATAAATCATTTAAACAAAGCTGATTTGGAAACTACTCTTTAGTTTTATTGATATCTCATTATTCCCTTTGCTATAACTTATTTTTGTTCTTCTCTCTTTTCCTCATGTTTTTGTTGTTTTCTCATTAATTTTTCATAGAATTGAATAAAGGGAATGATTACTCACGCATTAGTGTGAGGAATAAAGAGATCTCAGCATCAAAATATAAAACTTTTCACAGATTATGCAAATGATTATGATCAGTTTAAGTTTTCAGAAAACTCAAAGGTGGAATGTGGTGGGTTTGATTATGTCATTATTTTATTATATGTATCTTATATTATTCAATAATTGTTAGTTTTCTTTAGTAAGTATGGGAATGGAGTGAAGAAAAGTAGATATTGCTACAATTGAAGAAGAATGGATAAAGAAGTCTTTCATTCACATCAAGCCCATTTGAAAAGAAAAATGATTTTAAATGGGAAAAAGAAGATGAAGAAGAAGCAGTATATTGGTGTTGAGAATCAACAACTACATTCTGCTACTGATAAAGGTTGTACTAAAACTTGCTAATTGAATATGATAATATCATATCTTATTGACAGTCATATATAATTTTTTTAATTTACAAGTTTCAGGTTATAGTTTTGTTGATAAGGAAAAATTCCCTTCATCACCTCCTATTTGTGGTAATATAAGGACGCCATCATTCAGAAGACCACTACATGATCCACTTTTACAAAATATCTCATCTGCCACTCTGTTTGAGAGAGGAGATAGTTCTGGTACTTCTAATATTAATCATAATTTAACCCCAAATGAAAGCACACAACCAAACAACCGCCATGTTCATGTGGATCATATTCTGGGTAAGCACATTGTTAAACTTGCTAAATTATATATAAATATATTATAGTTCATTATGTCCTTCACGAATTTATAATTTTTCCTTTAACTAATTGTATGAAATTTTTCATATTTTGTTAGAGAATTACTCAAGCTCTGATGATGAGTATATATTTCAAAAGGAAAGTGTTGAAGATACATACAACAAAAGACCACTAGATGATCCACCTCTACAAAATTTCTCATCTGCATCTATATTTGAGAAAGGAGAAAGTTCCGGTACTTCTAATATTTATCAATATTTAACTCCAAATGCAACCGCACACCCAGATAACCATCATGTTCATGTCGATCAAATTCTGGGTAAGAACATTGTTATACTTGGTTAAGTTATATATAAATATCTTCTAATTGATTATGTCCCTCATGAATTTTCATATCCATTGACTAATTGTATGAATTTTATTATTTTAACTTAGAGGATTACTCAAGCTCTGACGATGAATGTATATTTCAAAATGAAAGTGTCGAAGATATTGGAGTATTAAATACTGGTAATTTATAAATTATTTATATTGTTTAGGCCTTCTCACAATAGTTACTTATAATTTTTCTTCTATTTAGGCTATAGTGATGTAGGAGATCCTATAATTCAATGTCGTTGGTGTGGAGCATTTATGTGGTATCAAGAGAGAACCAAAAAGGATAAAAATACTTCAAATCCGGAATTTCAACTTTGCTGTGGTATTGGAAAGATTCAACTTCCATTTTTGAAGAGTCCTCCTGAAGTACTTAAACATCTTCTATTTGATCACGATTCAGTTGACAGTAGGAATTTTCAGCAGCATATTCGTTCATATAACATGATGTTTTCTTTCACATCACTTGGGGCAAAAGTTGATAGATCATTAGACAACGGTAGAGGACCGCCTTCTCTTAGAATACAAGGACAAACCTGTCATCTGATAGGTAGTCTATTACCCAAGAGTGGTGATTCTCCCAAATTTGCTCAACTATATATATATGACACTCATAATGAGATTCAGAATAGACTATCAAGATTGGGGTACGTTTAATTTTTTTAATCATATTTGGTTTTCTTATTCATGTTCTTTATTTTCTTATTGAATCATGTTGAAACAATTTACTCATAACTTTGGACATTATAGCTTAACTAACAATGTTTTTTATTACATGAACATAGAAGCCAAAATCAGCTTGATGCAGAAATAGTGAGGAAATTAACTGCTATGCTTGATGAGGAAAATAATTTTGCCAAAATTTTAAGAATGGCAAAGGAAAGATTTGAAGCTTCAGACATACAGGACTGCAAATTAAAACTCATTTCTAATAGAGCTACTGATGGGAGAGTATATAACTTACCTACTGTTTCTGAAGTTGCTGCTCTTATTGTTGGTGATATTGACACTGGATCAAATAGAGACATTATACTTGAATGGCATAGTGGTAAATTACAAAGAATTAGTGAGTTGCATGCTGGGTATTTGGGATTGCAATATCCACTTCTATTTCCTTATAGTGAAGATGGATATAGAAATGATGTGAAACATAGAAATAGAAGTGACTCTCAAACTAGAAAAAGGAATAGAGTTACTATAAAGGAATTTCTATGTTTTAGACTCCAGATGCGGAAAAATGAAGGAGAAACATTATTGAGATCCAGAAGGCTATTTCAACAGTTTTTAGTAGACGGTTACAGTATGATGGAGTCTGACAGATTATATTATATCAGAAAAAACCAAAAAAGGTTGAGAGTTGACAGATATAATAGTTTACAGCAAACTCAAAATCATCAAAGCCAGCCTGAAGGAGCAAATAGAGGGAAAAGAATCATATTACCCTCTACTTTTGTAGGAGGTCGAAGATTCATGAATCAATTGTATTTTGATGGCATGGCTATTTGTAGCTCCGTTGGATTTCCTGATTTGTTTTTGACATTTACTTGTAATCCAAACTGGCCAGAAATCCAAAGAGTTCTTGGACCATTGCATTTAACTGCACAAGATCGTCCTGATATTGTGTCTAGAGTTTTCAAAATTAAATTTGACCAGCTGATGACAGATTTGAAGAAGAAAAACATACTTGGTCGTGTCTTAGCATGTAAAAAGATATATTTTTTTATTCATAACTATGATATATTTCCTCAAACTATCCATTTGTATATAAATGTGTATAACCTTAACTTTATTATTTTGAATGCAGATATATATACTATTGAGTTTCAAAAAAGAGGACTTCCGCATGCACATATTCTTATTTTTTTGCATCCATCTAGCAAATACCCAAATGCTGAAGACATTGACAAAATTATTTCAGCTGAAATTCCTCACCAACAACATCAAAGTGAACTATATCAATTAGTCAGATCACATATGATGCATGGTCCTTGTGGTTCGGCCAACACATCGTCACCGTGCATGAAAAATGGTAAGTGTTCTAAGTACTTTCCTAAACAGTTTCAAAGCTTAACTTCTATAGATCCAGATGGTTATCCTATCTATAGAAGAAGAAAAAATGGAAGTACCATCGAAAAAAATGGTATAACTCTTGACAACCGTTATGTTGTCCCCTACAATCCAAAACTCTTACTGAAGTATCAGACGCATATGAATGTTGAATGGTGTAATCAAAGTTACTCAATAAAATACTTATTTAAGTACATCAACAAAGGATATGATCGAATTACTGCTGCTATTGTTCACACACAAGATCAAGATGGATCTCAAGTAGAAGTCACAGATGAAATAAAACAATACCTAGATTGTAGGTATATCTCAGCTTGTGAAGCATGTTGGAGAATTTTTTCATTTCCAATTCATGGTAGATCTCCAGCAGTTGAAAGATTATATTTCCATCTTCCAAATGAGCAGTCTGTGTATTTTAATGATGATGATGATATTGACACATTGCTTTCTAAACCAAATGTTAAAGAATCTATGTTTACTTCTTGGATGCATGCAAACAAGGTATATCAGGAAGGTAAAAACTTGACTTATACACAATTTGTTTCTAAATTTGTGTATGTTGCTAAGGATAGATCTTGGAAATTGAGAAAGCAAGGTTACACTATTGGAAGACTGAATTGGGTCCCTCCAAGTACAGGTGAACTGTTTTATTTAAGGATGATGTTGTGTGTTGTTAAGGGACCATGTAGTTATGAAGACATTAGAACTGTGAATAATGTCCACTATTCAAGTTTTCGAGAAGCATGTTTTGCAATGGGTTTTTTAGATGATGATAGAGAATATATTGAAGCTATTAAAGAAGCAAAAGATTGGGGATCAGGTCACTATTTAAGAAAATTATTTGTGACAATGCTTATCTCCAATAGCATTAGCAGACCTGAATATGTGTGGCAACAAACATGGAAATGGTTATCAGAAGATATCCTTTATCAACAAAGGCAATTATCAAATATTCAAGGTAAACTAATTTAGTCATTATTACACTTTAGGTGGATTACCTTACTGACGACTTATAATATGATTAAACATGAAATCTTATAATTTCACAATGTTTTTTTTTTTTGGTTAAAGACTTGCAGCTTAATGATGTTGAATTGCAAAGTTTAACTCTTATACAAATAGAAGAGATGTTGCAATCAAATAGAAGAAGTCTTAGAGATTTTCCATCAATACCCTACCCACGAGAATTTGTGCATAAATACTTGGCAAACAAGCTTATCTATGCTGAACGAGACTATGATAGAGATAAATTGAATAGAGAATTCCGAAATTACTACAACTCTCTTACAGGTTTTGTATTTATTTTTTAAATTAATTGTTATTTATGTGTTTTTCATTATACAATAATTTATAACTATCATTTTATGCAGATGAGCAAATGACTATATTTCATCAGATCATGACAGCAGTTAATGATCAACAAGGTGGAATGTTTTTCCTATATGGGCATGGTGGTACTGGAAAAACTTTTATGTGGAAGACACTTGCTTCAGCTTTGCGCTCAAAAGGAGAAATAGTTTTGACAGTTGCATCAAGCGGGATAGCATCATTGTTGTTGCCAGGAGGAAGAACAGCGCACTCAAAATTTGCTATTCCAGTGCCTTCATTAGAGAACTCCACTTGTAATATTCACCAAGGAAGTGATTTAGCAGAATTGTTGAAAGTGGCGAAGTTAATAATTTGGGATGAAGCACCAATGGCACACAGGTATTGTTTTGAAGCGCTGGATAAAAGTCTAAGAGACATAATGTGTTGTCCTAATAACATGAATGCTCCTTTTGGAGGAAAAGTGGTTCTTTTTGGAGGAGACTTCAGACAAATTCTTCCGGTTATACCAAGAGGAAGTCGTTCTGACATTGTCAATGCAACTATTAATTCTTCATATCTATGGGACTATTGCCAAGTCATAAAGCTCACTAAGAATATGCGTCTACAAAATGATCCAAACAGCTTCAATATGAAAGATCTGAAAGAATTTTCAAAGTGGATATTGGATGTGGGAGATGGAAAAATTGGTGAGCCAAACGACGGGTATGCAACTATTGAGATTCCAAAATCATTCCTCATAACTAATTTTGATGATCCATTGGATGCTATTGTGAGTAGCACTTATCCTGATTTCCTGGAAGAATACAAAAACGAATTTTATTTACAATCTAGAGCTATTCTTGCATCAACTATTGAGGTTGTAGAAAAGATTAATGATTATGTTCTATCATTAATACCGGGTCTAGAGACAGAATATCTTAGCTCAGATTCAATTGACAAATCAGAAGCTCTTCAAAATCCAGCACTTGAGATGCTTACTCCAGAATTTCTGAATACACTGAGAACATCAGGACTTCCTAATCATAAGATCAAGTTAAAAGTTGGTACTCCTATTATGTTGTTGAGAAACTTGGACCAATGTGAGGGGCTATGCAATGGGACCAGATTGATTGTCACAAAGCTAGCTGATCACGTTATAGGAGCACAGGTAATTTGTGGAAAGAACATTGGAACAGTGATTTACATTCCTAGAATGTGTATGTCTCCATCTCAGTCACCTTGGCCATTTAAAATTATAAGGAAACAATTTCCTATTGTTGTTTCATACTCAATGACTATCAATAAGTCACAAGGTCAATCACTATCAAATGTTGGGTTATATTTGCCTAAACCTGTGTTTAGCCACGGTCAATTATATGTGGCATTTTCAAGAGTTCAAACCAAGGAGGGATTGAAGATCTTAATACATGACAATGAAGGAAAGGCAATAAACACAACTACTAATGTAGTGTTCAAGGAGGTTTTCCAAAACTTGTAATAGGTAACTCTCACATTTGTTGTTTGCTTTATACATGTTTAATTTCCTTTAGAAATATTGATAAAGTTAATCTCTTTAGGTGATTGAAATTAGCTTCTGGTAATCACACAAACCTGAATGATGAGTCTTTATTTTTTTGAATGAATACAGGAACTTGTGTATGTGGCATTTTCAAGAGTTCAAACCAAGGAGGGTCTGGAGATCTTAATACATGACAAGGAAGGAAAAGCAAAAAACACAACTACTAATGTAGTGTTCAAGCAGGACTTCCAAATTTTGTAGTAGGTAACTCTCACATTTATTGTGTGCTTTATACATGTTTAATTTCCTTTAGAAATATGTGGCATAGTTAATCTCTTTGGATGGTTGAAATTAGCTTCTGGTAATCACACCAATCTGAATGATGAGATTTTTTTTTTTGAATGAATACAGGAACCTGTGTATGAGCCCAACAAGGTTATTTCAGTTTGGTCACACAAGATCAAGATTGATGTTGTATTGTGGAACTTGTGATTGCATCCTGTTTTGAGATTGTATTTTGCATTTGGAATAGTTTATGTGTGTATAACTTTATGACATACGAACTTTTACATATTAATTAATGACGAGTTAATATATAATTGAATAAATATTAGATATAAACTACAGAGTCATTCTCTTGGTCCACAGGTGTCAATTATATTTGTTTATGAAGTTGTTTTTTTAGCATTAATGGCGTAATTGGATTTATAATAATTAGCAGGAGTTTTTTTCTAATGTGCTTGGAATGCTAATTCATACTCTTTGTATCAACTGGAGCTTACCCAACAGAATAAATGCTAGAAAATTGAAATCCTCTAACATTCTCAATATTTGTAGTGGTCATGATTGTATTTCCATTGCACTTGGCTTAGCAACACCTATGGTTGACATAGTACCAACAGGGGCAGCATAGACTAACAATGGATTATTAATTAAAGGAGAATCTTTGAAAAAGACTTACATGGTGAAGAATATTATTATATTTGATAAAACATAAAGTTCAACAGCATTTAATTTTGTAAAATAACAATTATAAAAAAATAGACATATTATACTTATAATTTCACATTCGTAAGTTTCATAATAAATTTACTGTGTGTTCAATACATTTTACTCTAATACATTTAAATAGTATTTATAAAAAATATCTCATAATTATTTTCTCAAATAATCATTTAATTACCTATTTACATTAGATAAATTTTTATAAATTTAAAATTATAATGCAGTGACTTGAAATTAAATAAATTTAACGTACATAATTATAGTTACCCGTGCAATTTGCACGGGCACCTTACTAGTTTGAGTTTTAAATTTTATGTTTTTTTAATTAACTTTTTAAGGAATATTCCGTTAAATAATGGATGGAAAACCAAAACTGCAACAGTTTGTATAAGTTAAGGACCATTTAGGCTAATTTTTTTTGTTAGGGACAAAAAATGCACTTTCGTGAAAAGTGAGGGACCAAAAGTGCTATTAAGCCTATATTTTATTATGCAAAAATCATTCATACACATATAAACAGTGCAAAAAACCTTCATTTTTCTCTCTATCTCTCTTCTTATCACATCACTCATATATCACATTCATTATTTATCTCTCTTCTCTTCCTTTCTCTCTATGGATGTCTACACCTAAAAGATGTATATGAATCATAACTCTTTATTATGTGCCTATGGCTCGATCCCTAGAAATTACGTATGAATAAATATTTGTTGGGAGACACCTATCCACTTAACATGATCTCTAAGATTTAGAGCATTAATCTCATAACTGTTGGTGAGTATGTTTCTTCCCACAAGACTTTTGAGGCTTAGGAAACCAAACATAATTACTAATTAACATATTTTAATCCATACTTGTGAACTCCCTTCAAGTGTTTGTGAATAATGCATTAAATGTCAAAAAAATGTTAGTGTTTTTATTTATCTTGCTTACCTCTTTGTAGAGCTGGATACGCGGTCCAGCCCGCCCCACGTAGGCCCGCTCCGCGTAGTCCCGCAGCTAAACGAGCCAACTTTTTGGCAGCCCACCCCCACCCCGCCTTTGCTCAGGCGGGCCAGCGGGCCAGTGATCTTTATATTTTGTAAAAACAGAAACAAATTTTTTTATTAAATTATTTAGTTTTTTTTAACATTAGGCCTCTCCTCTATGTATGTTTAAGTTGAGTTTTTATTTATTCATTTATTTTTATTTTATAATCATACCTCGTGAGTTAAATTCACTAAAATCATCGGCTAAGTGAGCTAGCTCAAGTAGGCTCGCATTTAAATGAGTATCTATTTCTCGGGCGGTAGCCCGCGCGGACTGCGGGTCTCGTGGGCCGGCCACAAACTTCAGCCGTATTACCCAGCTCTACCTTTTTGTATGGACTACCAACTCAGACGTGTAGTAGAATTATCAATTAATAACAATAAAAATATGTGTTCGAGGAGAGCCTTAAAATGAAAGAAACATGACTTGACAAGGTCCTCGTATAGGCAAGGCAAGAATGTTTTGAACGTTTATCCTCGCAAATCTAGTCAAAGTGAATCCTCATTACTTATGTGATTCAGAGTTCACTACTAGCGTTAAAACTATATGTCTTAATTGTTCAACCATGTGCACAGGTCAAGAAGATAACAAAAACAATTGCTTTGTGAAATGAAAAATCAGAAAATACCTAACCTCATCAATCGAGCGTAGGTTTTGCCATCTAATCACACTGATTAAATCTTAAATAAATGAAACTACAACTGCCACACTATCCCTACCCTGTTATTATCATCTAATAATAATGAATTAGTGATTGATCATATCATGATATCATCCTTGAGCTTGTAAAACATTGCTATATTGTAAAATGGATTCTCTAAGTCACCCATCAACTAATGATTAAGATTTTAACGATTTCATTATGTGTTATATATTATTAAAATCATAATAATTCAATTTTAAATCAACACTTACTATCTATAGTTTAAAATACATCTCTTAACTATGACCAAATTATAATGATTACGTATTTTTCAATAATTTTATTTTAATCGAGAACATTAATAACATAGTGTGGTTAACTCTCTTAACAAAAATTTCTTCTATCTACGAGACTCGAACCCAGGATCTTAGAAATCAAGTATTATCATTTCAATCAAACACCTGTTGGGATAATTTATATATTTATATACCCTACATTTTTTGTGGAGAATTTAATATATGCCCATTGACAGTTAATTAACGGCTTGAAAATATTGTAACGTATGCTAGCTGGCAATGCTAAGGCACAGAACAACGCCAGTCATGTAACGCCACTTGTACCAAATTCAACGAATAAAATAATTATATTAATATTATTATAAGTTGTTATTGGAAATTCGATAGAAACCTTATGTTGTTGTTGTTTGCCTTTTGTCTCTTGATTCCTGTTGCTGTTTCTCAAAACGCAAACAGGAGGAGGAGGGTGAAAGAGTGCGCACTTTAGCGACCCACCACCGTAGTCGGAGAAGCTTAGAAGAAGAAGAAGAACTTCAAGGTTTTGTATCTGGTTTTCTGGTTAATCAAAATTTCTGATCAATTTTTGTTTCTTCAAAAGATAATATGCAACAAGATTAAGCATTGGAGATCCCCTTTCTCTCCCATTTCCCTTTCCGATTCAGATCTGGGTATATCTATCTTGCATTTCATTTTCTGAATAATCGTCAAATTTATTTCCTTTTTCTGTTTTTTTTAATAGGATAATCATTGTCAGTATCGCGATTGCAAGAGATTCATCAATTGATTGAAAGTTCATGGCTGCTCCACCGGCTAGGGCTCGTGCCGATTACGATTACCTCATAAAGCTTCTCTTGATCGGCGACAGTGGTAAGTGACTCCTCTGCTCCTTCTCTCTCTGTGTTTTCTCACAATGTTCTGTTTAATTTCGTCGTTTCTGGGTCAAAATTTTGTTTTCCCCCTTACAATTGGAAGGGTTTCCTTTTGGTAACTTTTTTGGGTTCTTCTTTTAAATTGTCGTGTTTTGAATGTGGACTATGAGGCTGCACTTATATTTCTAGAGTTGGATATTTTTCATGCCCTAGTATTGTTCATTTTTTGCTTTCAAGTGAATCTCCATTTGCATAAGTGCAAATAGATAACCAAACAAACCCTTAATCTCAATCATCTATCAATGGTTTGGTCGAAATTCTCTCTCGAACTTACTAACTTGATAGTTGATAATATTCCTAAATATATGAAAGTCTAAAAATTATTAAGAGAAAGACAAAATGGGAGCTTTTTTATACTAGCATTGTCCTTCAAGTGTCAAGCCGTAGTTGAGTGTTAGTTAAGTGTTTCAGAGGTGTCCCTAGTTGTGTCTAACAAATGTCAAAGCCCAAAGAAACTGCTTAGCCAAAAGAAACTACTTTTTTTAATTGAATGTGTGATGAGGAGTGTCCAACACTTGTCGTATTAGTGTTGTATGGCTTGGAAGTGCGTTCGATACTCAAGACATTTTAAGAAGAAGAAATGCTTTTAAGCTTTGATTTCGTGTATTTTGCTTCGTAGAAAAGAAGAAATGTCCAAACTCCTTACCTCATAACTGGTAGCTTCGGCAAAATGCTTTTCAAGCTTTGATTTCTTGTATTTTGCTCCAGAGAAAAGAAGAAATGTGGCTTCAGTTGGCGTTTCACATGAGCCTTTTTCCCATGTCTTGATTATTCACTCCAATATGATATATGCCATAGTTTCTTCTACCTCTCTGTTATTTTTTGTTACAGGATGTGTAGAATAGAAGGTTTACTATAAAGTACATTGAAATGAAAAATATTGTGGCTGTAGAAATTGCAAGAATATAACTGGTGCTTTGGCTTACAAATTTCTTAATTTGCACAAACCTGATCTGCTATTCTTTGTTTGCAGGTGTTGGGAAGAGTTGTCTTCTTCTGCGTTTCTCTGATGGTTCTTTCACAACTAGTTTCATTACAACCATAGGGTGAGTTTTCACGATTTATGAGTATAACTGTGGAACCTTGTGTGCCAGAAGTTTCCCTAACATCTCAAGGTCTATCTTCCTGATGCAGCATTGATTTTAAGATAAGAACCATTGAGCTGGATGGAAAGCGAATCAAGCTCCAAATTTGGGATACTGCAGGTCAGGAGCGGTTCCGAACAATTACAACTGGTAAGATTTATGATCCTTACACGTACTAGTATCATCTTTTATTGCTTGTATCTGACACATGGAAAGACATTGTCATTGCTTGGCAAATGGCATGTGGTTTGTGGCACTTCATGACTGAGGATGAAAAGTCAGAGGAAAAAAAGGAGAAACAAATATGGAGAAGAAACAAAAAAGATAAAAATGTTTATAGAGAGAAATAGATAAAGTAAGCAATTGTTTGTAAACTGATGCGGCAAACTATACTAGGTAGTCCACAATTCAAATTCAAAGTTTATTCTAATTTATAAATCCTAGGACTAAGAGAAAAGTCGAATCCCCAGAATTTCACTCCTTTGCCTAAGTCTAAAAAAGTCTTCACTTGCCCCATTGCTTCAATTGCCAACCTTGCAGAATTTATAGCAAAAAAGTTTCGGGGAGCATGTTCCTTGTGGACTTTTTTTAGCTAACTGATCAGTTGTTAATGTAAAGATCACTAGTGAACCTCTTTTTGAAATATGTTAAATGAACTTGCACTTTTGGTACCTGCTATTTTGGTGTTTTGATGTGTTACAGTAAAAGTCTATATATCCAGTTGATGCTACTCTAGATTTCTTTTATTTTCCACTGGTGTTATAATTGTTTTGCCAATGAGAATATTTGTCATGTGGTTTATTTTGTGGCAACCTTTACTAAATTCCGTATCTTTTTTCAGCTTACTATCGTGGTGCTATGGGCATATTGCTAGTCTATGATGTTACAGACGAATCTTCATTCAATAGTAAAGTTTCCATTTTTTGCTTCGGTTTAGAACTCTGAGATATGTGTTTTTCTATTCAAAGCCTTTCTCATCTGGAATATTTATCCAGCTTATGCTAATTTCAGATATTAAGAATTGGATTCATAACATTGAGCAACATGCTTCAGACAACGTGAACAAAATACTGGTGGGGAACAAAGCTGACATGGATGAAAGCAAAAGGGTATGCAAACATATCTAGGACCTTTCTCTTTGTGAGTGGGTTTATAAGAAAAAAATCTAGGACCCTCGACATAGCTCTTTTAAGCAGATCTGAGTCAAAGTAGCTGAAGAAATGTGCAATAATTGTCATCTAATCATGCTAATGTACTTTCTTTATCGTTGCTATTATGCAAGAATAAGATAGCCTTTGTTGCAGTTTTGGGAAGTATGTTTATTCGAGATTCAACACTAAAATCAACTGACACTTGAGTTCACCAGCCTGAATTCTTAACGAACATGCTTTGTGATGTTGGAAAAACCATGTCAAATTGTTTGTGAATGAAACACTTTGGTTTAAGGTAGAGAGCTAAGGGGGGTTAAGAGGATTGTGTTTTGATTTGATGCCATTCATGGAATTAGTAACAACTGGGATCCTCTCTTTCTCATATGTATGTCAAAATAAAGATTTTGGAAATGATTGATAAACTTTTACCTTTCTTTCCAGGCTGTCCCTACCTCCAAAGGTCAAGCACTGGCCGATGAGTATGGAATCAAATTCTTTGAAACAGTAAGTGATGTATAGCTGAGAATGTGGTAACCTGAAGTTATTTCTTATCTTTGCAAACTGAATTTTTTTTTTCTGTTGCAGAGTGCAAAGACAAATCTAAATGTGGAGGAAGTTTTCTTCTCGATTGCAAGAGATATAAAACAAAGGCTCGCTGACACTGACTCTTCTAAGGCAGAGGTACTTGAACTTCATCTTCCTTTAATTAATGGACAGGGTTATACTGTTAATCACTTTCTGTCCATCAAGTTCAATGTCTCACAATATTTTCATTGCAGCCAGCAGGAATTAGTATCAAACAACAAGACCAGGCATCTGCGGCTGCGGCTACACAAAAGTCGGCTTGCTGTGGTTGAGGAGGCAACACTATTGTCCAAGAACAAGACAGCTGGAGGAAAATACTTGTATGATGACAAATTGATGATTGCTTTTCTGTGTGTTTTACCTTGTCATTCTTTCGTAGTTTCTTACTTTTCAGGAGGTTATATATTAACGCAAATGTAGATGTGATTGTATCGTTGACCCTTATGTTGTTTGTTTGGGACATAATCCATTGACCATTGATTTTTTGAAGGGTTAACGGCATTGAGATTCTTTGAAATTTAATAAAATTATGTTGATCTCATTCTTAGTATAAGATTGTTTTTAAAATTTTGAATAAGCAAACGTGTTCTCTCTCGCTCTTTGACAAATATGTAATGTGAACAACATTTCATACTAGTGAAAATAATGTATAAGCTATTTCTGGTAATAATGCTACACAGCAGAAGTAGAAGGGAGGTTAGTAGAATTTATCGGGTCAATTCAATTCCTATAGTTAAGAAACTTATAGTCTAATTCTCATAATTCTTAAATTTTATAACTTAATCCCTAAATATTTACACCGACAAAATTATGTTAAAGTCTCGTTAGGAAGAGTTTAACTGAGCTTATCTTATACTATAAAACGCTTATACAAATGTTTGGGAGAGCTCAGGTAAATATTTTATGATCTATCTATAAATTGCTTTGAACTTACTATTAAGATTAGCTTAAGAATAAGAGCATATGCTTATTTCTTATAGTATATTTTCAGCTTATTTTAATTACTTTCTCAAAATAGCTTATGTATGAAGCTCTTATAAGATAAATACTTATTGTTATAAGCGCTTAATTAAACTGTTTGCCCAAACAGATCTCAAAATATATACACGTTTAATTACACGACAAAATATATAGACATGACAGTTTCTTAAAATAACCCTGGCTACTCATAGCAAAGAGCATATGAAGCTGGTATAGAAAAGTTAATTTGAAAAGGCCCTGTTTTGACCATTATACTCACACTCATCATATGTATCATGCAAAAGAATTGCAATAATGGAGGATGAAAAGTTAGTTGAATTATTATCGGAAGCAGTCCAGATTATTATTGTGAATGGTAGTATGGTTGATGGTGAAATGGAAACAGACTTTGAGGATGATATGTGTTCTTCCTCAAATACCAGATTCAGATTGGTGCTCACAATGCTCGATAAGAGTACCTGTAAAATACATTCTTTACACCCCAGTCATATCGGGTAGGTTTTGTCATTTGCAGGTGACCTTCAAGTTATTTGCGGGTTAGAAGAATAATTTAGTATGATATTCTTTACCTAGCGTCTTAATAGTGTTGTTTTGGGTGTTTGCTTTTTAGTTTTGGGTGCTCTCTTTTTGAGGTTATTCCGTTCGAGGCCTGTGTTAGGTATTACTTTGGTGGACTTTGTTTTTCTGCTTTGCAGAGGTTCGAGCCCCTCTTTTTGTTCGGTTATTTTTCTGCTCTGTAGAGGTTCGGCCCCTCTTAGGGGCTTTCTTTTTGTTATAATCATTTTGCTTTTAAAATAAACTTGTAAATTGAGAAAAATATTAATCATTAATCATAAATTGAGAAAAATATTTGGAAACACTTTTCAGCAAAAATATTCAATGATTCATGATTGTGTTAGTTATTATTTAAGTTAAGAAATTAAAATTCCACTGGTGATGTTCATCATTATTAAAAATAAAAACTGAAATAAAATATACTGACAGTAAAAAAAACTAAAATAAAATATACTGGAAAAAATTAAATAAGGGTATAAATTATTAAATTATAAATATAAAATACAAAGTTTGATATATAATATTAGTCAATATTGAAATTATAAAAATATTAAACCTTATTGATAATTATTTATAAAAATACTGTATATATATTCAGAAATAAATTTAATTTACTGTTTTACTGGTAATTTGCTTTGTTATAGCATCAAGTGAGGAGACTAATTGTTAATAAAAATTCATATTTCAAAAAATATATATTTAATTTGGTATTAATTATTTATAATTCGTTCCTTATTTTAAAATTTGGTTAAATATTTGGTATTAATTAGTTAGGGTTCGTTCCTTATTTAACCTTTGTAATCAATATCAATTTTTGTACCTATTAAAAATTGGTATTAATTAGTTATGATTCGTTCCTTATTTAACATTTGTAATAAATTTTATAAATATTAATTTTTTTTAAAATTTAGTTAAATATTTGGTATTAATTAGTTAGGGTTCGTTCCTTATTTAACATTTGTAATCAATATCAATTTTTGTTCCTATTAAAATTTTGGTTAAAAATTTGATATTAATTAGTCATGATTCGTTCCTTATTTTAGGGTATGATCTTAGTGGGTAGGTCATAATGGGGTTGTTAGGATTTATACCTTATTATAGTGGGTAGGTGGGTATAAACCTTCTTTTATATAATATATAGATAGATAGATATAGATTGATTACAATTAATTAAAATTTAAGTCTTTATTTTTGTTTACAACTATGATTATGATAAAGAATTAGTTATCATATAATTTAATATTGAAGGTACTTTAATATTTACAATTTAATAACTAATATATATTTTGCTAATAAGTAATTAATGTACTTAATGATATCAAAATTTATTATTTTAATTCTGCTTTTCTCTTGTTACCAATTTGTTTTTTTATTATTTTAATTCCAGAAATAATTAGTTAATATATTCATTAAATTATTATTGATAAATATTATTTTCATACTTTTTGCCAACAAAGAAAACAAATAAATGATTTTAAATAATTAACATTATCATAATGTGTTTTTAATAATACATAATATATTTAAGGTTATTTAAGTGAATATTAAATATATAAGTATCATTAAATATCATTAAATAACAAAAATGATTTTTTAACTTAAAGTTCTAATTAGTTATGTAATTAATACTTTCCCAAGTCAACTTTTATTAGTGTATATATTAATATGATGAAGAAAGGCAATCAGTAATTTAATTTTTCTAGAATAATTCATTTAAATTTTTTAAATATGACAAAATAATATTTTTATAAAAACATTAACTATTTCATTTTATTTCTGGTTAAAAATATGTTGATTTTACAATTATACATTTGTTCTTTTCAATTATCCATTCTTAATTTCTTCCCTATTGTTCTTTCTTTCCTTCTTTCTTCTTCTTCCATTTTTTTCTATAGAGCCCAAGCAAACATCAGGAATTTGCACAACCGTTTGTGGGGCACTCAGTTTTCGAAACCCTACATCAAATTAACGCAAACTCTCTTCTTCTTCTTCTTCTTCTTCTTCTTCTTCTCCCTCCTTCTCCAGAGGGACAACATGGCTGATTCTCACCCCATTGACAATGGCGCACCGAAGATTTCATCTCTCGCAACCGAAGGAGATGCACCTAATGGTAACTCCTAATTCCTTCACCGGAATTTTGCTTTGTGTGCTTCAATTCATGTACCCTTTAACATGGTCTCTTGCTGTGTGTTGTTCCATGAACTTTTTGGAATGGATTTTTCATACCCACTTTGTCAATTCAAATAAAAAAGTGCTTTTTCGAAAAATTGGATTCTCAAAGAACTATATCGTGGAGTTTAATCAGTGTAGCGAATCCAGTGATAAACGTTTAGGTTATTGATTTGTTACTGTTGTTGTATTCTTCATTCACTGATTGTTTGGCAGAGTGAACAACCTTTGTGATATTCTAGAGACTTTTTTTTTGTTGAATTTTTTGTGGTTTGGTATAAAATGTTATGTCTTTGAGGATAGTGTTTTTGGATTTGTGAAAATACCAATCCAATTGAGCTGATTTTTCTATTTGTAATTTCAGATGCAGAAAATGATGTCAAGGTGAGTTCTAAGGACCAAAGAGAGGCTCTGCCAGATGAGCCCAAGTGTGTCATATGTGGCCGCTACGGTGAATATATATGCAATCAAACTGATGATGATGTTTGCAGCTTGGAATGCAAACAATCAAATCTGAGCAGAATTGCCAAATCCTCGTCGTCTTCTGTTGGAGGTCCTCCCCGACCTAGAAAGCTACCTGCAGCTGATGAGTGCTTTTATGTTAGAGATACTGATTGCAAATCAGGAACTTCATCTGCAGGTGGTGATCGGGCTGAATTGCTTAGAAAGAGACTTGACATCCGTGTGAACCGTGAGGTGGCGGAACCGGCTTTGACATTCGCTTCCTGTAACCTCCCTGAAAAGCTTCTCCACAATATAGAAGCAGCAGGATACGACGAGCCTACTCCTGTCCAAATGCAAGCAATTCCTATTGCTTTGAAGGGGACAAACTTGCTTGTTTTGGCTGATACAGGATCAGGAAAGACTAATTCATTTCTTATTCCTATAGTTTCTCAGTGTGGGTGTGATCGTTTGCTGTCTGTTCCAGATAAGAAGCCTTTAGCTATAGTGTTAGCACCTACCAGAGAGCTCTGTATTCAGATTGAAGAACATGCTAAATTGCTTGGAAAGAGTTTGCCTTTTAAAACTGCCCTTGTGGTTGGGGGTGATGCCATGGCTGGACAAGTCCACCGCATTCAACAAGGAGTGGAGTTGATTGTGGCAACCCCGGGAAGGCTTATTGATCTTTTAACGAAGCATGAGATCGACTTGGATGCTGTGAAGACTTTAGTTGTGGATGAGGTGGACTGCATGCTGCAAAGGGGTTTTCGAGATCAGGTCTTGCAGATATATAGAGCTCTGTCACAGCCTCAGGTCTTGATGTATACTGCAACAATATCTAGTGACATAGAAAAGATGGCAAACTCTCTGGCAAAAGACACAGTGGTTGTATCTGTTGGGAAACCTAATTGTCCAAATAAGGCGGTGAAGCAGCTAGCTATATGGATTGGGTCAAAACAAAAGAAGTCAAAGCTGTTTGAGATCATGCGAAGTGAGCGCCATTTTAAGCCACCTGTGATCATATACGTGGGCTCCAGACTCGGGGCAGATCTCCTGGCGAATGCAATTACAGCTGTGATTGGAATTAGAGCAGCTTCAATTCATGGTGAGAAGACTATGGAGGAAAGGAGAGAAATAATGAAATCCTTCACCGCGGGTGAGGTCCCAGTGGTTGTGGCTACTGGAGTGTTGGGTAGGGGAGTTGATCTATCTGGTGTAAGACAGGTAATTGTTTTCGACATGCCTAATTCGATTAACGAGTATGTTCATATGATTGGAAGGGCATCTAGAATGGGAGAGGAAGGCGAATCCATAGTTTTTGTGAATGAGGAGAATAGGAATGTTTTATGTGAACTAGTTGATGTTCTAAAATCTGCCGGAGCACCTGTTCCTCGGCAACTGCTCAATTCACATTATACAACAGGGTTTTTGTCTGGTAGAAGTTGTGCAAACAAGAGAAAACATAGATGAAGTTTATTTTGATATTGTCAACTTAGAAATGGCACTAGAAAATACATCCATATTTTACACCTGCAAAAGATGAAGAATTGGTGACATGACCATTGTAAATCTTGGGATGCTTTCCTGATTTGAGGAAGAATTCTGTAATCCATAACATAAAGATTGAGATTGAAGAAAAAATGACATCTAAATGCTTGTGATTATAGTCTCTCTACTTTTCAAAAATTTGACATGAAAAACAAGGTGAAAAAAGCGTTCTAGTGGAGATCTGATCCCAAGTTTTTATGCTTGGAACATATATTTTTTAAGTAATGAGATTTTTATATAATATTTTTTTTGAAGGTGATATTTTTATGTAGTAGATCCAGATCAAAATGTAATCAAATTGATTGCAAATTTTTATGTTCGAAACTAATGAGGTAGCTAACTTTCTAGCTAGGAATGCTTTTACCCTTAATTACAATGTTTGGGCTCAGGCTAGGAATACTTTTACCCTTCATTACAATTTTGGGTAGAAGGTTATCCTCCGGTTTTAATTTCACTTCTCGCTTTGCATGTTCCCTCCTTTGAGGCTGATTAATAAAAGCTCTTTGGAAGTGGAACTGAAAAAAAATGTAATCAAATTGGGAGATTCCATTTTATAGGAGTACTAGAATTTGTAATGTGCGGGGAGATTTTTCTTAAGAGATTATCAATATTGTTGTTATAGATTTTGAACTATTAGCATAGACCACATACTTAATCTAATGTTAAAAAATATGACAACTTAATGATACAATCAACAAAATATATCAATCATATTGATTTAGATAAATACAAATATTAATGTTTTCTAATCCTTATACGATTTATTTTCACTATCAATTTTTTTTATACTTTTATATATTTACTCCTAAAACTATTTAAAATTTATGAAAAAGTACTGAAATTAATTAAATTTATTTTTCTATTAATTTTAAGTTATGTATTCTAATGTAAAATATTCTTTCTAGTGGAGCTCTTTGTGTTATAAATTTTATTATTGATGGATTTTACCTTGTAATTTAAACATAAACAAATGTAAAATTTACAAAAACTCATTTATATACATTTTTAGAAATGTGTTTATATGTAGTTTCTAATCCTCGTGAGATATATTTACTTATATCATAGTAAATTACAAAGGTACACATAACACATATGAAAAGAAAAACTCATCAACTGAAAAATTGGCAAAAATTAAATGAAACAATTGAGTGTAAGAGCGGGTGTGTGGAGGTTACGACTTACGAGCTTATTTAGATCATTCTCAAACACAAATTCAACCTTTGATCCTCTCTCGATTTCTTCAAGATAGGCAATCCATGAGAGCTTGTGAACATAGCATGAAGAAAGGTAAGAAAATTGCCTATTGCATGTCTTGCGAAAAGCAGTTGTTGAGACAAATATTGAAATGTATGGTAACCTTTTTTAATATTTTAGGGTTTCATGGGGGTTGGTTTTAAGACCACCCCTTTGGTCTTCAAACCACCCCCTGGTGTAGTAAATTACTTTTTTACCCTTCATAATTATTATTATTCCTACCATATCCTTCATCTTCTTTTCCTCCCATCACCATTACCACCACCACCCCGTCACCCCCTTTTCCTTCCCATCACCATTTCCACCACCACCACCCTTCTCACTCCATTAAACCTCAACCTCTTTCACCTCCAACCTCCTTCACCTCCAACCCTTTTTCGAAGCTCCGATCAACCTTCACGTAGCTGTATACCGCAAGAAAAGAAGGTTTATTTCGTTCCCTATCGTCACCTACTTCGACCCTGTTTGTTGACGTTCTCTGCATTATTTTCGCACCTTAAGGTGCGATTTTAACCTCAAATCGCACATTTAAGGTGCGATCACATTAAAATAGTTAAATTTAATTAATAAAAAAAATATGTATATTTAAATTCGCACCTTAAGGTGCGATTTTGACCTCAAATCGCACCTTTAAGGTGCGACCACATTAAAAAACAATTAAATTTAATTAATAAAAAATATATATATATTTAAATTCGCACCTTATTCGCACCTTAAGGTGCGAATTTAAATATAAATATTTTTTTTATTAATTAAATTTAACCATTTTAATGTGATCACACCTTAAAGGTGCGATTTGAGGTCAAAATCGCACCTTAAGGTGCGAAAATAATGTAGAGAACGTCAATAAACGTTGTCGAAGTAGGTGACGATAGGGAACGAAACAAACTTTCTTTTCTTGCGGTATACAGCTACGTGAAGGTTGATCGGAGCTTCGAAAAAGGGTTGGAGGTGAAGGAGGTTGGAGGTGAAAGAGGTTGAGGTTTAATGGAGTGAGAAGGGTGGTGGTGGTGGAAATGGTGATGGGAAGGAAAAGGGGGGTGATGGGTTGGTGGTGGTAATGGTGATGGGGTGGTGGTGGTAATGGTGATGGGAGGAAAAAGGGGTGGTGTGGGAGTGGGGGGGAGAGAGTGGTAGGAAGAAGATGAAGGATATGGTAGGAATAATAATAATTATGAAGGGCAAAGATGTAATTTACTACACCAGAGGGGGGTGGTTTAAGGACCAAAGGGGTGGTCTTAAAATCAACCCCCTTTCATATTTTAGTTATACTAACAGACTTAAGAATTAGTTCTAAATTTACAAGGTTTGTGAATGC
Organism: Acmispon strigosus; assembly: GCA_030819835.1. NCBI lineage: Eukaryota > Viridiplantae > Streptophyta > Magnoliopsida > Fabales > Fabaceae > Acmispon > Acmispon strigosus. The sequence continues at coordinate 64,970,210 of JAUAMA010000004.1, forward strand.
AAATTCAAAATATAGTTTCAACACATTTGGGGAGAAGTACTCGTCATCAAGAGACATTTATAAGGTATGAATCCAGACTAGTGTTGCAAACTTTACTTCAAGATTCTTCTACTCTTTTTTTCCTTCAATTTAACATATAGAGATTTTGCTACACCGCAATGCGCCTGACCACTTCGTCAACTTTCTTACAAATTTGGCATCAAAAACTTCAAAACGTTGTTCCATGCTATAATTCGGCTTACTTACACGTCCTCCTTTTGTTTCTATGAAGGAGGCTCCATTTTCAAAAGCGTCACTCACAGAATGAAATTCCCACCTATCCTTATTTGCATTGTTACCTTTTCTCCATGTGACCTACACATATTATATAATTGGTTAAATACTAATAATTAAAACTATTTTATATATAAATAAATCCTTCAAATCTCTTGCCTTTTTATTGATTGACAGTACCGTATTATTAACTATGTAATTGAAATTGGGTTGGTTTACCTCCTTACTCCCAATTGTTGGTGCTATGAAGAGGTTAGCTTCACTTTTGAGGCTAGGTCCCATGCTCCCACCTATGGCATATTGTAACCATCCCTGATAAAGATTGTTGGCGACATGCGCATATCCATGACGAATCCTGTAACAATATTATTATTATTATTATTATTATTATTATTATTATTATTATTATTATTATTATTATTATTATTATTATTATTATTAAGTCAAATAGTATTGCATAATAAATTCACATTTGTCTATATTTTTTAACTTCATAACTAAAAACATAATTAGTTACCTTGGCATGCGTTGGTTGCAATTAGGTCCAAAATGGTTGTACACAACCGTAACCTTCATATTTTGGTCTCTCACATAACCATCATCATGCCCGAGAAGCATAACCTTGTCTTGGTTTCTGAACCAGTTATTGGACACAGTCACATTTGTTGAACCCCGTGTGACATCAAGAAGACCATCTTCGCAATCATAAAGTGTGTTATGATCAATCCAAATATTTGAAGCAGTAACCAATCTGATTGCGTCCCCATCTACTTGCCCTAGAGGCATAACCTTTCCAATAGGCCCCATCACCAACCCAGGGGCTTGAGATTTACAACGATGAATCCTAATGCCATGTATGATTACGTTGGTAGCCTAGAAATAAATAAGTAGTTGTAAGCTATGTAGGAAGTAGTAATGCATGAAAATAGAGGTTATAATGTTTGTTTGTGTAATTTTATCTACTCGGGTTTGGTGTACCTTATAAATCATCAAGCATGCATTATCAGCAATGTTGATGTTGACACCTCGACCATCAATGGTGGTGAAACTGCTAATGAGAAGGGGCCTCTCGAGTCTAATTTGCATGTCTCTTTGGAATTTGATCCATACTTTACCTTGAATCACAGAAGCTCCATACCTTAAGGTGCCGGGTCTTGGGTTTATTGGGTCATCATTGGGGTCAGTAACTTTATAATGGATGAGGTCATTACCTATGTTGTTTGTCATCTTTCCAGCATAGCCCACAGAACATCTAGCTAGTTGCGATCGCTGCCTCCGCCATTCAGAATTCGGTCTCCAACATCGATCAATCACATTCATTTTCAAGCCAATTATCTTGGATTGCTTGGAAGTGCTGAGGCTTGGAGTGAAAAGGATTGAAATAACTATAGCAAAAATGAAGCGCCAAATGATGGAATTGGTACCTTGAGAGGCCATGATATATGATTCTTGTTCTTGATTTGTTCAAACAATAGCGAAATGAGAGTTAAGAAAGAAAACTGTTGCTAGTTTATATTGGGGAAATAGTAGTAATATATGGAATTGATTATATAGGTAAGGGTGGTCCTAAATTTAGTTTAAGTTGTTTTGAGAAGTTATGGCTAAAGGAGTGTCGTGTACAAGAGAAAAGTTATGAATAGGAATAAGTAGGAGGTTTTACCTAAATTGCCTAACTTTATGCAATAGAAGCGAAATAAGAAATTCTAATTAGTTCTAACAATAATTTTCCAACATAATTTAAAAATTATCATATGGAATTTTAAAATTAACCGTTGGATTGTAAGATATTTCGTCTCATATCCAAATTCAAAGAAAAGGCAGGGAGATTTTTTTTTAATTTTTTTTTATCTTACATTAAGCCAAATTATTACCTATAATTGTTAGATCTGTTTTGGTGGTATATTTGTAGATGAAATTAACCACTTGTTATATATATAGAGAGAAAGTATAAATTGTATTAATATCTTGTAACGACTTAACAAATTATCTTTCCGAAGCACCGAGAAAACAACTTAACAAATTAACAACAATATTTTTTTATAAACATTTAAGTTTCTTCATTCATTTCTTTTAAAGTTGCACATATGTAAATATTGGGTATAGAAATATTCTAGCTAGGGGACAATGTGTTTGTGAATTTCATCATTAATTAAAATATGTCAACTAAAAATACCATTGTTAGAATGTAAAATATAAATTGAATTTAAAAATATTGAAAAAAACTATGATCACGTGGATAAGTTGACAAGTGGTTTTTTTTTTTAAAACAAGTTCACGGGTGGTTGATCCAACATAATTAGAGGTTTCATATTCAAATCTTACGTATGTAACTGCGTTAAGTACTTAGGAGGGAAATTTTGATCGCTAGTACTCCTACCTTCCTAAAAAAAATTTATCTCATGCGAAAGGTTACATGTGGTCTTGCAGAGGCATAAAGGACTAAAGACCCATCATGAGTGGAGTCAATGAATGCAAAACAAGTTTCTTCACTTTTGGCCTCATCAGTAATCTTCTTCGAGGAACATGGGAACGTGAATATTTTGACATAGGCCAAATAACCTAGCCACGGGACTTGACATATAAGCTTGAAACTTGTACGAGGATTGCCATAGCTCGAATAGAGAATGTGGATGGAAAGAGAATGCAACCAAATGTCATTGGTGACATCTTGGGCTCCACAAGTGTCTCGAACCAAAGGATGAAGACGAAGGAAGATAGCCATAACCGTAGAAAAGCGACATGCTCTTTATCATAAATTCATTTGGAGTCAAACTTATTACTCAAAATGAATTCGTTATATGTTAGACTTGAAATATTGGGTTTGAAAGGTTTTTAGGCTTCAAATGAAAGTATAATAAGTACCCTCATGAAGCATACGACCTTTTATAGAAGCAAAATCAAACAGGGTTAGGGTAATCACACCACAAAGGGAATGAAACGATGGTTCGACTCTAAAAGAAAAGAAATCTTAGAATCAAAGGAACATTATATATAGATGTGTAGATTTTAGGCACTCATCCCGATTAGATGAAAGATATTGAGCTACTTCTAAACTTATGTCTTGTGTGACTTAATTTGATTAAGCCACGACTCATAGGTGTCTTTGTTGATCATCGGAAAAACTTAAAAAAAAAACTTAGTAGAAATGAAGTCCATTTGAATTGAATCCTTAAAGATTAGGATAACCTCATCTTGAAAAGAAAGGAAAATGTATTGGTGTTCTAGACTAGGGGGAGGATGACCTAGAGGGCCAAGGAAAGCATAGATTTTTCTTGAAACGAGAATGGTATGACCATTTATTTCTTTCAAGACTTAAGTTTTTCATAGTACCATGAAGGTTCAGGAATGAAAGTTAGACATCTAGAAGTTTACTGTTTACGACAAACAGCTCCCATGAGTGTCAAGTAATTGATTTCCATCATATTTTTATGCTTTAATTTGATTCAGTTTAATGCAAGTTTATTTTACAGGTTGTTTCATTTACTTTAAGTTTAACTCAAGTTCTACACAACTTGTTCCTTTTAATTAATACTCACCGGAGTATTAGTCCTTCAAGTTGTCACGAGACAAATTGTGCTTATTTTTTGTTCATACCTTTATGAATATGAATAGATTGACGCTCACCGAATCGTTGATTCTCCAAAATATTACCGAATAACTTGAGTTCGAAATCTTCTAACTTTAAATTTACCCCAGTTGTTGAGTTTCTGCTAAAAGACAAAATATTATATTTCTTGCCTCTAAAACATATAGAATAAGTTACCACTTGTAAACCACTAAATTAAACTTTAAAAGTCAAGAGAACATTTATCCAACTCCCTAAATTGCGTTTATTTCCCTAGTAAACAACAACGTAACTCATAATATCTCGCACTAGTATTCATTTATTTCTTTAGATGTGGGGTGGAGTTTAGGTGTGAACGCATCAATTAAGGGGTCAACTAGTTTAAGAGTTGAAGATTGTCTTCTTATATATAAGGGTTATCTTATGCATATTTCTAGTAAATGTAGAATTTCTCAACAACTCCAACATTCAGGACTGAGCATCTGGAGCTAGGGATGACAATTTGACCCAGATCTATTAGATACCCGCAAAAAATACCCACTATAGGTAGGGTAAAAACCCGTTAAATGGGTATGGGCAAATACCCAAAAAAATTAGTAGGTACAGGTGCGAGTATGGGTATTATAGTACCCACTTCGCCCCATACTCACACACACATTATATATATATATATATATATAATTATTATATATATAGATAATTGTTCACTGTAAAATAGTTTTTTAAAATTTTTCTTTATAAAATCATTACTGTAATATATTATTATAATTATACTAGCAAGTAACTTTTTTAATATATAAATTTTTTTAGTGAGTTAAATTAGTAACTAGACTACCATATAATTTGGGTTCGAAATTTTAGAATGCAAACAGTGAAAATCATATTTTCTTAATAAAATTGTGGGGTAACGGGTACGGGTACGGGTACGGGCATATAAGTACCCAGCGCGTACGGGGTTAGGTACTCAAGTTGCTACCCACGTAGGTATGGGGACGGGCACGGGTATTATTTAAAAATGTGGGTATGGGGATGAGTACTATAGTACCCTACCCAGACCCTACCCATTGTCATCCCTATCTGGAGCGTGAGATATGCTACCATATTAGTATTAGAATTTAGGAGGTGTAGCTCAACTTAAAAGTTTTAAAAGTTAAAAATTGTCTTCCCAGAGTTATCTTAAAATCTTTTCGAAGATATATTTTCCTTATTATATGCAGAACTGTCACTATGCAACAATGAACATATGAACTAAGAAATTTCAATATAATATAAGAAGCACAATGAGTGCAAATAAAGTAAATTACATACGTGTATCATTGTAAATTACAAAGGTACACAAATTCATGAGTAAAAAGAAAAACCCATGTACTAAAAAAATGGCAAAAATTAAATGAAACAATTGAGGTTGAGAGGTGGTGTGCGGAGATTGAGCTTATTAAGATCAATATTCTGCGGTGGTGCCAAGTTCAAGTCCAAACACAAATTCAACCTCTCATCAGTATCGTCATCTCTCGAATATTTGTTCTTCAACATAGGCAAGGCATGATTATTAATAACAGAAGCTCTATGCTTTCTCATGTGACCCCCGAGAGCTTGTCCAATCGCAAATTCATGCCCACAAATGGGACAAGGGTGCATCCTTGTGCTCGGTAACTTGCTATGATCAGCATGGCATGAAGAAGAAGAAAGGTCTGAAACCATGAGCTTGGTCTTCTTGTGGCTCGCTCTATGGCCCCCAAGGGCTTGAAAAGAAGAGAATTTCCTATTGCATGTCTTGCACTTAAACTCACCGTCGTTATTCAAGTTTGTTCTCCATGGATTGGTTTCGATTTCACCAACTTTGTTCAGCAGCATCAAGCAATTACTAATGTCTAGTTCCTCTTCTCTGCATCTCTTCATGGTATAGGTTTGGTTTTGTTTAATTGTTTTTTGTTATAGCGCAAAATGAATATGCGAAAAGTAGTTGCTAGCTACTGGTATCAAACAAGATATACAATGAGAATTTTGAAAGCATTGCATTGTGACATATATAGATAGGTTCTCGCATCTGTGTGGAAGCTATGAACGACGTGTAGTCGTTATATTATTATTACAAGTGTGACTAATTGACTCTTAGCAATTACGCGGATAAGGTGACAGTACTTGCCCTGCTCTTTTCTTTGCAATTAAGGAATGAATGAATGAAGGATAATTGGGTGTAATTATGTGTGTCAAATTGGGAGACTAATTATAGGTTTGACTCATGTAAAGTAAGTGAAGTAATTTTACATGATAAAATAAATATTACAACTACTAGCTAATTAAAACTCCAATCATTTTAGAAAAGTTAAACTCACCGATTATAATATTCAAATCCACGACTCAAATGACTATTCAATCAATTAGCAATTTAGTACATTATATTCTAGAACTTCCGAAGAAATTTATCGCAGAGTGAAATTGTGTATCAATTTCAATGAAAATCATGATATTTAAGAAGGAATAAAAGAATAGTATATTTTAACGAGAGATAATTATAGGCATGTGACGTGTGGACCAAGGAAAAATTGGTGTGTATGAACTATGAAAGGAGGAAGGTCAATTAATTGAGCAACAAGAAAAATATGAATTAAGGTGTGTTGGAAATGTTGGAATGCTGTAGAACTAGAAGCTTCACTTAATGTATATATAATGATTGATGTACATTCAAAATATGTAGACCACTAGAGAAATAAAAATAGAGGAAAGATAAGTAATAAGTATGATATATAATATGATTTAATTGAAAAAAATTATAGAGAGAAAAAAGGTACACCATTCATTACTGATATGAATAAAGGACAAGCGTGTGCCACGCACGCACATACTCACTACTGAAACGTACGGCGTTGTGCGCGCGTCGACGTCCTAAAATACTTGTATTGTACCACGCGTTTGCGTGACTTCCTTTCTCATGTTAATAATGTCCTAACCCCACTCCATGCACCAATCTAGAACCCACACTTTCCTAGATCTTACTAAGGTTTTCAGACAGGATAACTAAGGAGTTTTAATTCATATACGTTCAATTTTTTCTTCTATATCATTTACACATATTTTTTATTTTTATTTCTTTTTTATTTTATTGCAACACTTATAACATTCTTCGGTGATTTAAATAGATTTTTAATCTTTGTAAAATATATTATTTCTATTTTTTCGTCTCTGGGAATTTTTTGTTTGTTTCAAATCCTCCAAAAATTAAATGATTTATTTTCCGTCCCTACTGTTTGTTTTTCCATCCATTCAAATATGAGTTTTTACAATTTGGAAAAAATCTAAGATGGTTAAACCCGATTTCGCCGCTAGTAGGATCGCATCACTTATTATATTCTTGGGTTATGTATAGTAGGATCGATGGTGACTTGTGGCAAGGTCATCGGACCGGTGATTTACCAAACATTAGGAATTAATTCCAAATTTCAGGAACCATTTTCAATTTCAAGCGGACTCTATTATACTAAGATTAAAAGCTTCATTACCATATATTCTTTACTTCTCTCTTTTCCATTTCTGCCTTTCTCCCTCTTAGTATATGTGTAAAAGGAGTGTCAACAAAATATTTTCAAAAGTTAAGTGCTTCAATGATATTTTATTGTCTCAAGCCCTGCATCACGTCCGGGAAAATATACTTAATTAGTAAATAATTAAACTCAATGTTATTTTAAAAGATTACGTAGTTAAAAAAACTAGAATTATGCCACTTACAAAGCTTTTTAAGCATAGAATTAAATGTGCAAGTACCGTGTAAACAATTTTTACACAGTCATTCAATTCAATTCCGCCACATCATACGATATATCTCTGTTTTAATTAAAATTTAATACGAAAATTATTATTTCTCCTATGTGGCATGTTGTGATTAATTGTCAGTGTAAAACTGTTTTACACCGACAGTGCATATCTATTAAACTCTTAAGCATATCATGAGAATATTAACCTCTAGCCAAAGATTTCCTTGTGCCAGAGCATAGAATAGGAAACAAATTGGAGAGACCCTCCATCTCTCGAAACAATAACATCTCATGAGAATATTTATGAGTTTCCATGCTGAAAACCATTTCGAGAACTTTAGAACTAATGAGTCTCTTCAAAGCTCAAACTGTCCGCAGGTTTCTAAGCTCACGTCAATTCCAAGATAAGATCTTCATGGAGGAGGGCGGAAATGCCATTCGCCAGTCCCAATCAATGTTGTTTATCTTCTTCAAAGATGGAGAAACTTCCGTGCAAAGTCAGTATAATTATACATATTAATACAAAGAATATTTATAAAATTATTGTACTCTAGCAAAAAAAAATTTGAAACCGAATTTTATTTGGAAAAATTAATCCGAATATTTTTTTCAAGAAAACAATGCGAATTTAAAACAAACGAATTTCAATTCCTTAACGTAAAAAAAATAAATCAATTCCTTAACAAAACTAACGGGCCTTTCAGTTTTTGTCCAACCCAATGGGCCATTAATTGGAAAATGGAGTTTAACTCATAGTTTCACAATAAAAAAAAAACATACACACACACATTTTTTTCCTCCCCCAATAAAAGAAAATTGCATAGCAAGTTTCCATTTGCATTTGCAGTGTATGAATGTAGCAGCAGCGAGTGAGAGTGAGAGTGAGAGTGAGTGACACACAAGTCAGAACATCATTTCCTGGAAATCGTTAACGCCGGGAGCATCGATGATGGCAGACATGGATCATCTTGAAAAGGTTGAACATTTGAATCAGATTCAAAATCAGAACCAGCCGTTGCGGATTGTGCAGTTTAAGCCAGCCTCCAACTTCAAGCTTCCCGATGATTGGATCGTTGAGGAAAGACGCCGTCCTTCTAAACCCTCTCATGTTGACAGGGTATGCACCTTCGTCCTCTTCCCCTTCTTCATTATTCATCCATCCATGCATGCATTTCTTCATCATCACGCACTCTATCTGATTATGTAGTTCCTCTGTGCTGGGTGGATTGAACGGTGTCTAAATTAGTGTAGTGACTACTAATTCGAGTTCCACGGCTAGGGATTTAAATTTTTTAATATTGGATGGATTCGTGAACTTCTCACTGATTGATGCTTGTGCAATTTTTTAAAGGGCATTTCTCCGGTACCTTTGAAAACGAGAGGGTTTAGTACCTTCCAGTTCGACTATATAGGATTGAGTTGCAAATTTAAAAACTTTATTACAAAAGAAATCATGGTAAATCAAAACAAAAGGTACAATTTTGAATGGGTACCAAAGAAGTTGTCTTTTTTAATTTGGCAATTTAGCCCTCCCCTGCCACCTTATGCATTTTAAACAATTATTTTAAGTGTGTGTGTGTGTGTGTGTGTGTGTGTGTGCATGGTAGCTTTTTCTAATTGAAATTCATGGACATGGATCAGGTGTTACATGTGAATATAAAATTACTAAAGCATAGATGCTTGGAAATGGGAACCAGTACTTGAAATTAGGAAATATTGAGAAGTATATTGAAGGATGGTAATATATTTATGATGTGTTTGAAAAGGCACGTGCAATTAGTATTTTCATTCTTAAAAGTATTCTTATGCTAATTGTTAGTGTTTGACACATGATGGATATCAGGGTTTTACATTGCGGTTCCATGTTGCAGAATTGCGAGCAAATGTGGGTCGATACGACCGCAATTGCGGTCCCCATGCCGGTGTGGGGACTCCAAAACCCGTTACGTTGCAGATCGCAATTTAAAATCGTGATGGGTATAGGCATTAGGCACATCCCTTCATAGGTCACTGCCACATTTCAAAATTTGACAAAACACCATTACGAAGGAAATTTGCAAGAAATGCAATAAAGGTTGATGTGCCAAAGCTAACTTTGTTGTTTGATGGAGATCATGAGGTTTAGTGGGGGATAACTACCACTTCTACTGTTTTGTATAGTAACTTTTAGTATTTTCCTAATTTAAAACAAGCTAACTTTTTGGAGCACTCATTACTCAACACTACTTTTCACAATAACAGCCTTAATTTGATGGTTTTTTTCTCTTTAAAAATTAAAAATAAGAAAAAGGGAACCATACATGCTAGATGTTTATATTTTGATAGAAGGAGTACATACTTATGCAGGACTGGAATTTTATTAGACAATTTACATAACAAGGTGAGGTAGTTGAGAGAGGAATTATGGATTTGAGAAATACTTAATCTTACGAAGAACTTTATAAACAAATTGCAAGAACAGCTACATGACCTCTTAACATCACAATACCAACACGTGTAGTTTCTTGCGTTTCGTTAATTTCAATTTCGTAATAAATTGTGCCGCTGTATGGATTTTTGTCTCATGATACCTAACTGTTCCTATTTTGTCATTTAGCACAAATAATATGTTTCTTTTGGGAAGGCAAAGTTACACTTGAACACGTAATAATGTGTTTGAATTCACATTTTGTCATCCCAAAAGTGATTTTACTTTGAAAATCCCCTTACAGCTTCTGGGTTGTCATGCCTGGGATTGTGTGTCCACCATTGTTTAACTTCCAAACACACATAATCAGGTCTGAAAAGATAGGAAAACATGTTTTTCTCCATTGCTATGATTCATTTCTGGAGTCAGCACATTTGGGTTTGATTTCTCTGTTATTAGTTTTTGGTACATCCTCATGTTATTCTCTTGTCATTTGTTGAAACTCGGCGGTGGTCATTTCTAGAACCAGGACCACAGTTTTTGGATATTCTTTCCCTTGTGCAAGAATTTGATGTTTTTTTAATCTTGTTTGTGCAGTATTACTATGAGCCAGGAACTGGAAAGAAGTTTCGCTCTCTGATAGCTGTTCAGAAATATCTTACAGAAGAAAAACACTATGTTACTCCTGAGAGAATAATGTCAGAAAATAAAGACACTGTAAGTTCTAATTTATTCTTTGTGTCGTTTAACAATTATGCCTCTTTAATCAAGTACCATATGGAATATAGTGGAATCTGTCATGCTATTTCAAAAGACAATGCAATCTACCTAAAAAGTCAAATAGAACTTGGAGAGCAGAAGGTAGGAACATTTCCATGTTTAGATTAGACATTATACTTGCAATTCCCTAGGCTGTATCTCCAATTAGGTGCCCATACTGCTACAGATTCAGGTCATGAGTCACACCAGGGAAAATACATCATGCATTGAGTTACCTAATGATGGGATTGTTAAGGAGAAACCCTATGACAACAATAACTGTGCTGGAGTTGCCGACAACATATTTCTATTTTATCAAAGACTTTGTTATCTGGGTAATATTCTGTTTTATAATTTTTTTATAAGAAAAAGTGTATTTATTTGGTTTATTAGTTTGTAGGAAGAAACCTTTTTTTTTTACTTGATTATTCATTTTCCTGACAATGAGCCAAATATAAATCCTTTGGCTGCATGAGTAGGTTATGGTGCAGTTTTTGCTTTAATATATATAAATTAAATTAAATTCATTCTTTGTATGAAAGAATGAAAGAGTCATTGCATCAGCTTGAGTCCTGTTCTGACTAGGTGTGAGAAATGGGACTTTCACTTATAGTAGAAGCTCTCCCCTCATACTATACGTCTCACGGTATCAAAGACTGGGTTGCTCACCACATCCTACCTCACACTATAATGTGGATGAACCACTCTTTCCTGCCTAACTGGGTTGATGTAATAGTCTAAGGACCAAATTTGGCTGGGCATGAGGCACTGAACTCTCCTTTAACAGTACCTGTCACCTTTTATCAGCCTGACTTTTAAGTTCTGAATGATTTTTAGGGTTGGGTTTGGAATATGGATTAAATAGAAGCATATTCTGCTCTTGGAAGACAGAAAATTGGACAATCATTTAATTTAAAGTAAAAATCAGTAATTACTTTTCATTTACCTGTATCTAATGTAATTTTCTCAATATTTGGCATGCGAATATGGCTAAATTATCCTCTCACTATCATGATTGCATATGGAAATTCCTTCACTTTTGTTCCTTTTTCAGACAATTTTCTTTCTTCTACTTTTCTTTGGCTATTTTACATGAACATTTACGGCTCTTGATACAAACGCCCATTCAAAAGTTATGGTATGCCACCTATTCCCCTCCTAATCAAGTAACTTGCTCCTACAAAAAAAAAAGTACAAATGTAATGGAAGTGTATGACTGTAAGAGGTTGTAGACCTGTGGCTTGAAGTTCTTTATATATGGTATATTTATTGCAGACTTACATTGAGACTGGGACTAGACAACAGTTCCATTCCTTTGAGAGACATTTAACTGCATAAGATATATGTACAGCTACAACCAAGGTGTCAAAACCAAGCAAACAAATTACTTCAATACTTTCAGTTTGACAATGATGTGGTGGTGTCAACAACTTTTGCCTTGATTATGACTATCTAATTTATGCTGCCTTTTCAGTCAGTGATGAAATCTGGAAGTGGAAAGCGAAGTGCTCCTGCTGTGAGAAGTTGCGTAAAATCTGCCACAAAACGCTCTTCAGTTGCTGAAGAGGTTTTCACTCCAAAGCCATTGAACTTTCCTGTTCAATCTACGGTGAGTTTCAAAACTATGGACTTTATAATAGAACAGGAACTGACAGTACATTGATAGCATTTCGGGGTCAACTTATCTTTTCGCAGAATCAATTATGGAACCCAGAAGCCACTCACAAAAGCTTGTTCCCATAATTGATTCTTCCTTTAGAATCAATTGTAGAAGAATTTACAAACATGCTCTGAGTGTAACTAATTGAATTTCTTTCTGAGCAGCCTACAGAAACTGATTCTCAGAGAAAATTCCATTTGGGAAAGGATCACAGAGGTTCCACCCAAAACTTAAGCAGACCACCAGAAAAAGTAAGTTGGGTTCTGTCTGGTCCTGGAGGCTTCTGGAGCCCTTTCGTGGATGATTCTATTGTACCAGAATCTGTAAAGCTGAAATGGTCCGAAGCATTTGTACAGTCCATCCACCGTGGAGTTATATATGGAGGACTTAATAGCTAAGGTAAGCTTGAAGTAAGTTATGACTGCTTTCACACCTCAAAAGCACAGTAATTCACTGGTTGATTCCATTCAACTTTACAGGACTCAGAATGGAAATGACTGGACATAATGGTGAGCAATGTGCTAGCACCATGTAGCTTAGTTTGTATATGGGGTTATCCTTGACCAATTAATCTTTAAGCCAAATGCAGAGATTGTTCTATATTACTGATTATAATGATGTAGTTTCTAGCACACTTTTTGGGTTGTACCCGGAAGCACCTGGTACCCACAAGCACACTGGTGAAAGATTTTGATATCATCACTACACCCTAATCCAGACTGGGAATAGTGCCAATTGAGCTATAAGCCCGTTTCCAGTAACATGTTTTGCACCAAACCCAAACAGCTAACTTTATGGTTGTAATAGCATCTTCTGTTTTTCTTGGTGTTCATATCTTATGCAGTCATATGTTTATTAGAAGAGACAAAGTAAAAATAAAAGAAATACGTAAATGTAGGCAAAAAAAAAAAGAAGAGAAATACGTAAACTGAAAAAACATAAAAGTCTAGATAATAAAATATAGCGACGAATGCACCTAAAAAGAACGAGTACCCTATTGATTGGTATAAAATGGGTCATCAAAATTACATATTACAATAGTAGCTTGGTTCATTTCAATTTTGTACTGACTCTTAGGTGGAGGGAGGGGAGTTTCTATTGTTTTGTTTAGTGTGTGGAGAAGGAAGACAGCAGATAGGTGGGGTAGGATTAATATTGTTTTGATTAGGAATATAATACTTCATTAATACTTTAATTATACTCACACCAAGAGTAAAATAGGAAGTGAAGAAAGAGAAATAAGTGATATGATACGAAGTACATAGGGATAGAAATTAGGAAGAAAAAGTAGGGAAATGGGATGGAAGAGATAGCTTGTAAAATGAATCATTATTCTTTTAGTGTACGGAGAACGAAGATAATTAATTGAATGTTCAAATAGTTTTTTGTCCTAGTAAAATTTTCCAATTAATTTGGTTCTTGTAATTTTTTCATTTGCTATCCTCTTAAAATGTAACCTTTTATTTTGGTCCTGGAAAAAATTGTACCTCAAAAAATACAAGGTCATTTGGTTTTAGTCTTTAAAGTCATGTGATTTCATTCATTCATGAGGGACTAAAAGCACATGTTTGAGGGATTAAAAAATGATTTTTTTGCATGGGCCAAAATAAAAAAGTAAATATTTAAGATGATAGAAAACAAAACAAATATTACAAGGACCAAAAGAAAAAATGAGTAATTTTTACATGGATAAAAAACTTCTTAAAGCCTTCATTGAATCATTACTTACTTAGACACTACGTTCCAATCACTTTTCTGCAAGTTAGTTTTTTTTCCTACAACAGTGATTAGCCTCAATACCAGCAAAAAAATTATTATATCCGAAGAAAGTAACAAACCTAATAGCGATTCTATAATGCTCCACCATACCAACAATGCAAATAAAATCATGCTCACTCAATATAGGTGAGATTACAACTTAAAAAAAGAAAAAAAATTCAATCAAACAAACCCAAAGCTCCATTAAGTCCTCAATCCAAGTCGATAACCAAAGTTTGAACACAAATTCAAATTCAGAATACTCAAGAATAGTTCTCAATTTACAAGTTTTGAGAATACTAACTCAGAATATAGTGGGGTTTCACCAAATTCAAGGGAGAACTCTTCGTTACCAAGAGACATTTACCAGGTCTAAATTCTACACTAGTGGCGAAAACTTGGCTTCAAGATTCTTCTATTTTTTTTTTTTTAATTTAACATATAGAGGTTTTGCTACACCGCAATGCACCTGACCACTTTGTCAATGATCTCACAGATTTGGCATCAGAAACTTCAAAATTTTGCTCCTTGCTATAGTTTGGCTTGCAAACACGTCTACCTTTTGTTTCTGTGAAGGAGGCTCCATTTTCAAAAGTGTCCCCTACTGAATGAAATTCCCAGCTATCCCCATTTGTATTATCACCTTTTCTCCATGTTACCTATACAAATTATATAATTGGTTAAATACTAATAATTGAAACTATTTTATATATAAATGAATACTACAAAACTCTTTACCTTAATGATTTTGAATCCATCTTTAGTAATATATTATTAACTAGCTAGTTGAAATTAGGTTGCTGAAATTGATTACCTCTTTACTCCCAGATTTTGTTGCTATGAAGAGGTTAGCTTCGCTTTTGAGGCTAGGTCCCATGCTTCCGCCGATAGCATATTGCAACCATCCCTGATAAAGATTATTGGCTACATGTGCATAACCATGACGAATCCTGTAAATTTTTTATTTTTATTGTTATTATTAACAATTCAAATAGTATTGTATAGTAAATATACATTGTTGGTTTGAACTTCATAACAAAAAAGTCAATTACTTACCTTGGCATGCGTTGGTTGCAATTAGGCCCAAAATGGTTGTATACAACTGTCACCTTCATATTTTGGTCTCTCACATAACCATCATCATGCCCGAGAAGCATAACCTTGTCTTGGTTTTTAAACCAATTGTTCGACACAGTAACATTAGTGGAACCCCGTGTGACATCAAGAAGTCCATCTTTACAATCATAAAGGGTGTTATGATCAATCCAAATATTTGAAGCAGTAACCAATCTGATAGCATCTCCGTCTGCTTGCCCCAGAGACATAACATTTCCATTAGGCCCCATCACCAACCTAGGGGCTTGAGGTTTACAATGATGAATCCTAATGCCATGTATGATTATGTTGGTAGCCTATAAACAAATAAGCAGTTGTAAGCTATGTAAGAATACTTAATGCATGAAAACATAAGTTATAATGTTCTTTTATGTACTTTTAATTTGTTGGAGTTGGTTACCTTGTAGATCATCAAACATGCATTATCAGCAATGTTGATATTGACACCTCGACCATCGATGGTGGTGAAACTACTGATGAGAAGGGGTTTCTCGAGTCTAATTTGCATATCTCTTTGGAATTTGATCCACACTTTACCTTGAATCACAGAAGCTCCATACCTCAAGGTTCCTGGTCTTGGGTTTATCGGGTCATCATTAGGGTCAGCAACTTTATAATGGGTGAGGTCGTTACCTATGTTATTTGTCATCTTGCCAGCATAACCCACAGAACATCTGGCTAGTTGAGATCGATGTCTTCTCCATTCAGAATCTGGTCTCCAGCATCGATCAATCACATTCATTTTCAAGCCAATTATCTTGGATATCTTGGAAGAACTAAGGCTTGGAGTGAAAAGAGTGGCGATCAGTATCGCTAATAAGAAGCGCCAAATGATGGAATTGGTACCTTGAGAAGCCATGATATATGATCTTTACTCTTGACGAGTTCAAACAATAGAGAAATGAGAGTTAAGAAAGAAAATTGCTGATTTATATTGAGGAAGTAGTAGTAATCTAACTTTTTTTATATAGGTAAGAGTTCTCAGAATGTTAGTTGAAGTTGTTTTGAGAAGTTTTGGCCAAATGAGTGTCCCGTAAAAGAGAAAAGTTATAATAAGAATAATAGGAACTTTTACCTAAATTACCTAAATTTACGCATTAACTATAGAAGCAAAATTAGAAATTCTAATAAGTTCTAACAGCAAATTCCCAACGGCTTTAATAAAAAAGAATTAAATAATATTTTAAAGTTAATCTGTTGGGTATATTTTCCTTTGTAACAAAAAAGTATGATACTCGATCTCATATCAAAATCTAAGGAAAATGTAGGGGGTTTTCAATTCTTATCATACATTAAACTAAACCGTTACTTATAATTGTTAGATCTGTTTTACTGGTATATTTATAAGGATGAAATTCACTACTTGTTATATATAGAAAATCTAAATTATATTAATATCTCGTAACAACTTAGCAAACCCCATTATTCAGGCGTCTACATGAATTTCTTTTAAAGTTGCACACATGTAACTATTGGCATAGAAGAGTTATACCTAGGGGACAATATGTTTGTTAATTGTAACTAATTAAAACATATCAAGTAAAAATATCATTGTTAGAATGTAAAATATAAATTGAATTACAAAATATTGGAGAAAACTACCGATCACGTGGATATGTTGAGAGGTGGTTGACCCAACATAATCAGAGGTCTCATTCAAATTTTGCATATGCAAATGCATCAAGTCTTGGTCTTTTTAACCGTTGAAGTCGGAGGGTCACCCCTCCCCTTTTCTTGATCAAGTTGGGTGAAAAAGGCAGAGTGGAAAAAGTTCCTAGAGAACAACTTCATTATACTTCCACAATGACCGGATTCAATTGATCACCAACTTGAGAAAATGTGGGTTGAAGGGGAGTAGTCGCTCCCTCCACAAGGCTAGCCTTATTGGGAGGAGAGTTGGATGAGTTGACGTTGCTTGTCCCATTGGAAGGAACATTCATGTCAACAACTTCAGGGTTGTTTCAAGCATTTTTCACATCATGGATAGCTAGTGATTCAGCCATAATATTTGAGGAAGACATCTTGATACTTTTTGTAAAATGAAAAAGAGTAAGTTACGGATGAGAACGCAACAGAGGAATGGATATTCTTGAAGATTATGTTACCCTATTATTCTTTAATCTTTGGATAAGTACGGTTGAATATCTATTGAGAACAAAATAAGGACACAACTATTCAAGCGCGCATTCTCATTAATTGCAACATTACGAATTCACAAATTGATTGAGCGTAATTAGAAGCACTTCCGAAGTCAAAATGCCTAGCGGAAACTAAAAAAGAGACGATCAACCAAATGGATCTAAGGACACCAGAAATTCATCTTGGCTTAGATGACTCTGAATGATTGGTATTCGATCAAACTGATATAACTTGGCATTGTATTGCATGTCAAGGTGGAACATAAGACCCAAAAGCATCTCAGTCGCCCCAAATGTTTGCAACTAAGCGAGTACCATAGTGGCAGTGGCAGACAAGATAACTTAGTAAAAGAATAATCCGTCCCAACACAACTGGGCTGATTAATCTCAACATACTTAATGGGACAACTTGGGCTAGGATACCCAGGAGTAGTCCTTATCTCTAAAGACCTTCTCTAAAGGCTTCTAGGAGATCACATGTCACTAATATGATCGTTTTTTTTTTTTGAAACTCACTAATATGATCGTTAGCGAGCCTGTAAATTCATTTACTCATTACTTATTATGCAAATTTTGAATTCTTCTTAGATCTGAGATTGTCTCGTTGCTGTCATTAATTTGAGCGTCGAAGTGTTTTTTACATGTATCCCCACTAGCTCCGCCGTGCTAAAAAGCCTACCAACGCCCTCCACCACCACCCCAAGAGACAAATCAATTTTACTAATCTCAATTCATGAAGAACATGTAGGTGTATTTTAAGTATGAACAAAACATTACATTGATTACTGTATTGTTTTTCACATTTTTCGTCCCCCAATAAAAGAAAATTGCTTTGCAGTGTATGAATGTAGCAGTGAGTGAGTGACAGCCATGTCAGGGAGCAGCAGCCGCAGCCGCAGCAGATCCTTGAGATCGTTAATGAGAGCGCCGAGGGCAGAAGACATTGATGGTGTGGAAAAGGAACAATTCAATCACAACAGTGAAGAGAAATTGCAGCAGATTCTGCGGTTTAAGCCACCCCATGATTTCAAGCTTCCCGATGATTGGGTGGTTGAGGAAAGACCCCGTCCTTCTAATTCTAAATCCTCTTGCCGCATTGACAGGGTATGCAGTAATTATGCACCTTCTTTCATTGTTCATCCATCTATGCATGCATGTCATCAATCATCATCAATGCTTGTGTGGTTTCTCAATTTGACAATTTCACCCTCCCTACCACCCTATGCATGTTAAACAATTATTCTAACTGTGTGTGTGTGTTGCATGTGAATATATAAAATTATCAATTGCATAGATGCTTGGAAAATATGTGAAACAAGTTTTTCTCCATTGCTGTGATTCATTTCTACAGTCAGTACATTTAGGTTTGAGTTCTCTGTTACTAGTTTTTGGCACATCCTCATATTCTTTCCCTTGTGCAAGAATTTGATGTTTTTTTGTTAATCTTATTATTTGTGCAGTATTACTATGAGCCAGGCACTGGAAGGCAGTTTCGCTCTCTGCCATCTGTTCAGAGATATCTCGCAGAAAAAACTAAAGACTCTGTTACTCCTGAGAGAATCATATCAGAAAATGAAGACTATGTGAGTTCTAATTTGTTGTTTGTGTGGTTTAATCAATTACCTTATGGAGTATAGTGGAATCTGTGATGATATTTCTAAAGACAAATGAAATCTACCTAAATAGTCAAACAGAACTTGGAGAGCAGTAAATAGGAACATTTCCATGTTTAAATTAGACATAATTATTGCAATTCCCTTGGCTGTATCTCCAATTAGGTGCCCATACTGCTACAGGTGCAGGTTATGACTCTCACCAGGTAAATCACATCATGCATTAAGCTACCTAATGATGGGATTGTTAAGGAGGACCACTATAACAACAATAACTATGCTGGACTGGAGTTACAGACAACATATTTCCATTTTACCAAACACTTTGTTATCTGGGGTATATTCTAATCCATAACTTTTTTATAAGAAAAAATGTGTTAATTTGAAGAATTGGACTTAATAATTCATTTTCCTGACAATGAGCCAAATATATATCCTTTGGCTGCATGTCTAGGTCATGGTATAGTTTTTTACTTTAATGTATATTAATGAAATTATATTCATTCTTGGTATGAAAGAATGAAAGAGACACTGCAGCAGCTTGAGTCCTGTTCTGACAGAAATGGGACTTCCATTTATAGAAGAAGCTCTCCCCTCTTGTCAGCTATGCTTTAGAAGTGAGTTCTATACCTCTCACAGTATCAAAGACTGGTTTGCTCACCCCATCCTACCTCAAACTATCGTGTGGATGAACCACTCTTTCCTATCTAACTGGGTTGATGTAAGGGTGTAAGGACCAAATTTGGCTGGGCATGAGACACTGAACTCTCCTTTATCAGTATCTGTCACCTTTTATCAGCCTGACTTTTAAGTTCTCAATGATTTTTTTATTTGTTTGGGTTTAGAATGTGTTAAATAGGAGCATATTATGTTCTTAGAAGACAGAAAAATGGACAATCATTTAATTTAAAACAAAAACAAGCTATTGTATTCTTAATTTACCTGTCTTAAATATTAGTAGCTCAATATTTGGCATGCTAACATGGCTAAACTATCCTCTCACTATCATGATTGCCCACAAAGTGTATTTTTTAATTAGCTGAAACAGAACAGATATCTTTAATGTATGCATTTCCTTCTTATTGGTTCTGTTTCAGACAAAGTGTATTTTTTTGGCGTGCTTTTCTTTGGCTATTTACGTGAACATTTACTGTTCTTGCTCTGAAGCTGCAATACGTACAAACATACATACAAAAGTGGACTCGTCAGAGGCTTCCCAATTAAATGACTTGCCAAAATGGTGCTCGAGTCGGTCGACCCTCCTCAAGATGACCCTCCGTCGTGGCGAGTGAAGGATCCCTAGAAGCAACATAAAGGCGAGCCCCCGACAATCAAGGAGTAACTGGCGAGCTATACTAGAACCAAGCAAGTCGCTTCCTGGCTTACAGGGCCAAGTGAGTCCCTGCGGGCGGCCCAGTTGAGCTTGAGAATCTTTGGCGATCCACAAGGCCCAGCGAGCCCGCCCAGTACATGGCACGCTACTCCCCTGTTTTAGTGCTTCGCCTCTTGGGGCGAGCCAAGCGTAACTAATTGTGTTTAATGATTCTACGGCCGTAAGTATATGAGGCCCCAGAGTCCAATTAAGACTTAGGTTTAGGGTTTAAGCTTTTCTGTTATGTCTTATTCATGTTCACTTGACATAATACAAAAAGCAGCTACGTCTTAAAGGAATTCCTAGTAGGTCACGGTTAGCTTCATCGTTTACTATACGTGAACAAAAAGTTATGGTATGCGGCATATTCCCCTCCCTACCAAGCTACTTACTTGCACGAACAATGTACCAAAAAATCAAATGCGCATAAGTAATGGAAGAGCAGGAGGATGTGAAAGCGTGGCTTAAAGTTCTTTGAATGACTTTGTCTATGGAATATTTATTGCAGACTTACATTGAGTCTGGGACTAGACAACAGTTCCATTTCTTCGAGAGATATTTAACTGCAGAAGATACTTTTATATGGATTGTGACTATCAGTTTCAGTTTAATACCAAGCAAACTAATTACTTTAATACTTTCAGTTTGACAATAGTGTGGTGCCATCAATATATTTTTGTATGGATTGTGACTATCAAATTTATGCTGCCTTTTCAGTCAGGGGTGAAATCTAGAACTGGACAGCGAAGTGCTCGTGGTGTGAGAAGTTATGAAAAATCTGCCACAAAACGCTCTTCCGTTGCTGAAGAAGAGGGTTTCACTCCAACGGCATTGAAATTTTCTGTTGAATCTACGGTGAGTTCGAAATCTGTGGACTTTATAATATAACAGGAACTGACAGTACATTAATAGCATGTTTGGATCAACTTTCTTTCCTCAGAATCTATTATGGAACCAGAAGCTACTCACAGAAGCTTCTTTCCATAAATGATTCTGCCTTTAGAATCAATTGTAGAAGAATTTTCAAACATGCGCTGAGTGCAACTAATTGAATTTCTTTCTAAGCAGCCTACAAAAACTGATTCTCAGAGGAAATTCCATTTGGGGAAGGATCACAGAGGTTCCATCCACAACTTAAGCAGACCACCAGAAAAAGTAAGTTGGGTTCTGTCTGGTCCTGGGGGTTCCTGGAGCCCTTTCGTGGATGATACTATTGTGCCAGAACCAGAAAAGCTGAAATGGGCTGAAGCATTTGTACAATCCATCCATAATAGCTAAGGTAAGCTTTAAGTAAGTTAAAACTACTTTCACACCTCAAAAACACAGAAATTCACTGGTTTAATGATTCCATTCAACTTTGCAGGATACTCACAATGTGCTGGCACCATGTAGCTTAGATTGTAGGTGGGGTTATCCACTTGAATAATCTTTAACCAGAGTTTGTTCTATTTCACTGATTATAATGGTGTAGTTCCTATCAAACCGGTTTTCGGGTTGCACCCTGAAGCGCCATGTAAGGGGATAAGCACCCTGGTGAAAGATTGTGCCAATTGAGCTATAAGCCCGTTTGCAGTAACATGTTTTGCACCAAACAGCTATCTGTGCGGTTGTAATAGTATCTTCTATTTTTCTTGGTGTTCATATCTCATGCAGTCATGCTTATTAGAAGAAAAAAAAGTAAAAATAAAAGAAATACGCATAAGTCATGTGGTTTCTTTCCTTCATGAGGGACTAAGGCCCCGATTGGGAAAACAGCTTAATTAAGCGCTTATGACCATAAGCGCTTATGTCATAAGCGCTTATGTCATAAGCGCTTATTAATAAGCTCTTTTAAGATATTTATTATAATGAATTGAAAATAAGCTATATATAAGCATAAGCTCTTTTTCATAAGCTACTCTGAATAGCTTATGAAAATAAGCTCAAAACAGCTTATAGGTAGGTCATAAGCTATTTACATAAGCTCTCACAAACACTTGCATAAGCACTTATACTATAAGTTAAGCTCATATAAACTCTTCCAAACGGGGCCTAAAAGCACATGTTTGAGGGATTGAAAACGATTTTTTTGCAAGGACCAAAATAAGAAAAGTAAAATTTTAAGATGATAGAAAACAAAACAAAAAAACATTACAAGGACCAAAAGAAAAAAATGAGAAATTTTACAGGGATAAAAATCTTATTAAAGCCTTCATAGAATCATTACCTGCTTAGGCACTAGAATCTACATTCCAATCATCACTTTGCATTCTTTGGAAGATTTTTCCGCAAATGGTGGTGAAACTACTAATGAGAAGGGGTCTCTCAAGTCTAATTTGCATATCTCTTTGAAATTTGATCCACACTTTACCTTGAATCACAGAAGCTCCATACCTCAAGGTGCCAGGTCTTGGGTTTATAGGGTCATCATTGGGGTCAGTAACTTTATAATGGATGAGGTCGTTACCTATGTTGTTTGTCATCTTGCCAGCATAGCCTACAGAACATTTGGCTAGTTGAGATCGATGCCTCCTCCATTCAGAATCTGGTCTCCAGCATCGATCAATCACATTCATTTTCAAGCCAATTATCTTGGATTGCTTGGAATAACTAAGGCTTGGAGTGAAAAAGATAGAAATCACTATAGCAAAAAAGAAGTGGCAAATGATGATATTGGTCCCTTGAGAGGCCATGATATAGGATTCTTGTTCTTGATGAGTTCGAACAATAGAGAAATGAGAGTTAAGAAATAAAACTATTGCTAGTTTATGTTGGGGAAATAGTATATTATATGAATTTTTTATATAGGTAAGAGTAGTCACAAAGTTAGTTGAAGTTATTTTAAGAAGTTATGGCTAGCAAGAGAAAAGTTATGAATAGGAATATTTAATTAGGAGGGTTTACCTAAATTGCCCAAATTTACGCAATAACTAATAGAAACGAAAATAGAAATTCTAATAAGTTCTAACAACAAAATTCCCACGTTAGCTTATACTTGATCTCATAATATCAAAATCTAAGGAAAAGGTAGGGAGATTTCTATTCTTATCTTACATTAAACTAAACTGTTACTTATAATTGTTAGATCTGTCTTACTGGTATATTTATAAGGATGATTTTCACCACTTGTTTTATTTACATAAAATCTAAATCATATTATTATCTTGTAACAACTTAACAAGCAACATCATTTTTTCATTATCATTTAGGTGTCTACATGCATTTCTTTAAAGTCGCACACGTGTTACTATTGGGTATAGAAGTGTTCTACCTCGGGAATAATATGTTTGTTAAAATTATATCATGTAAAAATACCACTGTTAGAATGTAAAATATATATTGAATTGAAAAGTACTGGAGGAAACCACCAATCACGTGGATAAGTTGACAGGTGGTTGTTCAGCATAACCGGATGTCTCACATTCAAATCTTGCCCACACGACTCATTAAAAACTTGATACGAAATTTTTTAGGTGTTAGATTTGGCACCTCAAGCATCCAATTTAATATTTTATCTTTTTTTTAATATCTTTAAATTATCCTTACTACTATCGCTCTAATTTTTCACCCCCTTCACATTTTATTTCTTCTTCTCCTTCATCTCTTCCGAGATTTACCTCCTGTCCCAACCCTCTTCATCTTCTCATCGAGGTTCCTAGTTGCATCACAAGATCCATCACCATCATCTTCATCGAGGTTCTTGGTTGCATCACCAACTCCATCACCGCCATCGTCATCATCATCTTTATCTCTAGGTTGGTCACATTCGTCCCTCTTCTCCAAAAACCCTTTCATCGTCAATTAACCTTCCGCCTTTGTCGTGGAGCTTCGATTTCCCGAGTTTTAAAACACGGTAGGTTACATGCGTTTCGGGATTTAGATCCTGGAACCTGGAAATCAAATTCTATAGAGGCATAGTTTCGAGATATAATGCCCGGATTTGTTAAAAAATCATGTCAAGGATCCGGGTTTTAAATCCCGGTGTGATTTTTAGTGTTATGGATTTAAAAGTATATCGCATGCTTCAGGATTTTAAAATCCGGTTTGTATAAAAACTTTCTAGGTTTACAATTCTGGGAAAATTTTAAATATTGATTCAATATCATTCCATGAAATAGAACCCGACATACAAAATTCAAGGAGTAGACGATGAAGTGAGGGAAGTACACGATGAAGATTAAGGGTTGGAGGTTGAGGAAGTAGGGGAGCAGACGATGGGGGAAGTAGAAGATGCAGAAGTAGACGATGGGGAGTAGACAATCAGTGTTTCTGGAGTAGACGATGAGGGAGTCAGTAGACTATGAGTGTTCACTGAAACACTCATCGTCTACTCCGGAAACACTTCCCTAGTAGACGACGAGTAGACAAAAAAAGACGGAATGTGTGCCAGATGTAAATTCTGGGATCTATAACCCGATACACATGTAATGCATACTACATTTCGAGATTTAAAAGCCGGAAGGAATGGATTGCTTACAAGGTTCCGGGATTTAATACCCAGAACTACCGGGATTTGGAAAACTGAAATACAAACCCTAAAATATTTATCGGGTTTTAAACCTAGTTCATATTTTACATTTCGGGTTTTGTACTCCCAGAACGTAGATAATTTGTATTCCAAGATTATGGAATTCGGAACACACATTAGCAATTACCTTCCGAGTTATAAAACGCAAAAGCTTTCACGTGGACACTTTCCGAGATTAAATTCCCGGAGCGCAAGGTAAATGAGTTCCGGGATTAGTAAACCCGATAGCTACAAAAATAAGATATTTAATTAGTATTTTATTACAATAAAGTGGAGTTCGAAATTAAGTGTTTGGAGTACCAAATCTAATACCCAAATTTTTTCGCCCCTGACGGTTCTACCTACATAAATTAAGATTATCTCGTGTGAAAAATAAGTCTGGTATAGAAGAATAAAAATTATAAATTTTGTTATGTATCTCGTCATTATTTTTCCTGTTTTTTTCTAAATTATGATATAAGCGCAAAGGGAATTTAACAATTTAACCATTTTGAAGATATTATCTCATTATCAATTTATTTGACATTAAAGCTCTTTTGTTTAGCATAACTTTTAATAAAAATATACATAACTTCTATATGTTTGGCCTAAGAATAATTAAATGAATTTCTTGACAAATAAATGGTACTAGTTTTATACATAGCACAAATATATTACTCTTAAGCAAATTATAATCCTCAACATCCCACTGCCAATATACATTCAACTTATTACGGTTGAATTCATTAAAAAAAAAAATACTGTTAAGAAAACAATTATGATCTTTTCCATAAATGCTCTTTCTTTTCACTCTTCCCCAACATAATTGGCATAATTGTATCATACTAACATGAATTCCTACTTTTATTAATATAAAATTATGGTTAGTGGTTTCAACAAAACATCTAAAAATTTCTTTTGCTAACATAAGATTTAATTTAACCCTCTAAGATTAGATTGAATTCTTGCTCTTAAACACACACTAAACATAATATTTGGTCTAGCTACTTGCAATTAAATGAAAAAGGCAACAAAAATCGTACCTTTGTATGTATTTGGTCTAGGATTAACAGGCTCATGCTTTGCAAGGACAACATATGGATGCATTTTTGTGCTTATGATCTTAGCGCCTTTCATATTGAAATTCTTAAACAACTCTTTGGTGAATTTTTGTTTATGAATAAAGATATCATATATGTCTTGTTTGATTTGTTATCCAATGAAGAGTTTCAACTTGTTCAACATGCTTATCGTAAATATAATCTGCTTTTTCACTTGGTTTATCTTATTTTTACAATAAAAATTGTTATTTTTAAACCCATAACCTTAATACATGACAACAACTTCTTACAACTGCGCCAAAACTCTCCATGTACCAAGGGATAGTAAAAATCATGGAAGTTTGGGACTTTCCATGCCCGTTATTGTTTTTTTTTTCTTTTCCTTTTTCCTTTTGCTCTTTCCCTCTTCTACCAAAAAAAATTACACTTTATCCCATATCAATTAGATAATACTCCCATCCATCTAACTCTATATTTTGACTATTTTTTTTCTTATATGCAAGTAATGCAATCCGCAAATGCGCACTAAAACAAAGAGGTTTATTAGTAACAACAGACGTGAGAGTGGTGTCTTTTCAGTTCTCAGTATATGAATGCACACCACATATATATAATGTTCTTAGAAATAATAATAATGACATGCATGGCTTTATAAATTATAATCACATACAATCTGTGGGTTGGCGTAGTGGTTCAGCACTTCGTCCCTTAAGCAAGTGGTTGGGGGTTCGAATCACAACTCTTGTGAATGAAAAAATCTAATTGGCCAGTCTCCTACCGCTTCGTGCGCTGACCGTGGGGCGAATGATTAGTCTCACGGCAACCGGCTGTGAGGTTGCTGATGAAAAAAAAAAATTATAATCACATACAACGTGCAAGTGCTTCGTAACTGCTGCAGCTGTCTCCACGTCCAATACCTTCAATAGGGGCAAATTTTCTTGTATGAAAAGGTACCAGCCCCAGTACAATCAATCAATATATAGTTTAAGATATATTAGAAAAGTTTAATTAAACAACATTATTAAAACTTGTACTAAAACTTTTTCTTTGACGGAGTACTAAAACTAATATAATTAATCGTAAGTTATATATATTTATATTGTTAAACAGTAGTACTATTTTAAAGATGTGATTGAGATGATTTTTATTTTATTTTTACTTTTTTTTTTATAAATTTCAATAATGATGTAAACACTTTTAAAAACTGAGTGGCTGAAAGTGTTTATAAATTTTTTTATTACACCAAAAACAAAAACAAAAATACATGTATAAACACTTCCAACCACTACACCAAAAGTGTTTATACATGTTTATTAATAAATATATGTGAATGAAATCAACTGATTATTTTAATATTATATTAAACTTTTAATTGGATGCGTTTTGGTTATGGTTTGACCGAATTTTAATATGTCTCGAACCCTCACGTGCAAATGTGGACCCATGCTACGGGGCTTAACTCATCCCTATTTGTGGCGGCAATTTGGAGTTTTTGGTGTTGACGTAATGAGATGGTGCTTAGTGATAGATAAATTGACGATTGAGTCGGTTTGCAATTGTATTCGACAAGAAAATAAAGATAGACCTCTTCTTGCATAACAATGGCGAGAATGATGTTGGTCATTCGAAATCTCCGTAGGTCACTCCCCCAAAGAATTTGGCGACACTTAATGTAAACAAGGCGTACCATTCTACGTTTCATCGGATGGGTGATCTCGTGCGTAACGAAGGTAGTAAGTGGCTGAGAGATTTTTACGCTGGGAAGCAAGGAAGAAGCTCGTTGTCTGCTGAAATTGACGCTCTTAAGCTTGTGTTACAATTGCTCTGGAATATGAACATCAAACAAGCTTGTTGCTATACTGATTGTTTGGAGATTGTTTCGTCACTTAATGATGATAGACTTATATTCCATGAGATAGCGAGTGATCTTAAGGATCTTCAACATCTCTTATCGCAAGATTGAGACTCTGTCTTCAACATATGTATTGAGAGACTAATGAACCAGCTGGCCTTCTTGCTGGGATGAGAGCATGTTTACAGTGTAACTATACAGAGCTTGTTGATCCTCCTGACTGTATTGTAGCGTTTCTATTTAGAGAGATGCGTTAGTCTTATAATTGTGTGGTTTCATTTTCCCATTTACCAAAAAAAAAAAAACTTTAAAATGTTTTTGTCTTTATGATGTGTACCGTACTTATTCCAACCAAATCCTTCGTATCTGTTGACGGATAGTAACACAACCACCGATCATGCTCACGCATTATCAACATTGGAGAGGGCTCTAGGGCCCGCTGCAGAAAAAAATGAGCTTCTAGATTTGTCTTCAGAAGAAATAATCATGATATTCATTGCTTTCCCTTGTAAGCTTGAAAGGGAGTTCTATTCATATTCACACATGCGGAGGAATATATATCACTACAATTAGCTTGTTAATGTTAAGTTACAGTCATTAATTTCTTGAGTGGGGGACATGAAGGGGAGAAGTTTACTAATTATATCTAATTATGTTTTGATGTTAAGCTAAAGTTACAATCATTTCATGTTTTCAAGACCTGAGGCTGAGAGCACTACAATTAATTAGTATTCCTCTTCAGGGTGAACTCTTGATCTCAATTTGTGGTAGGGGGTCCATCGACTATACTTTGACAAATATTCTTTAAAATAACAATTTCTCTTTATCCCAAATGTATCTTTCTTTTCTCCTTTTTACAAAGAAAAAGCTCACAAAGTACCTCAGTAGTGATTTAGCATATACTCATCCAGAATATATCACCCAAGTACGTACGTTTTGTGTTTAGTTGAAGTTTTGTTGACATAAGTCAAGCTAAACACCACTTATAAATAGAGAAAATAAAACCCTAGAAGCACTGCAACGTAGCAATACAGATAGACATTATAGCTCAAACTAACATGCTCTAAGTGTATGCTCTAAACACTACATCATTGAAATTTAAAATACAAATGGAAAACCGTATGCTCTAAATTTTTAGCTCATTTATTCTAATTTTAGCTTATTTTACTTTGACTGAGATAAGCTAGTGTCACGTAGCCTTGCTAGTACACTTTATATTTTTATTTATATTTATATTTTTATTTATATTTTTATTTTTATTTTTTTAAGCAAACATTTAATCGTGTCATTTCACTCTAAACTTCAAAGGAAAATCCAAACAAAGCCCAAAGGTGTTGGTGGTGGTGGTCGCGGGAGGAGGTCGTAGATGATGGGTGGAGGTGGTGGCTACCGGTTGATGGCTACAAATGGTGGTGTAGTGATCGAGGGTAGTGTCCTGTGGTGACTAGTGGTCGTGGCCAGGGGCGGAGGTTCCGACGGTGGCTGCAAAGATAGTGGAGCAAGGAAGAAGAGAGGAGAAACCCACTCTAAAAGAAGATAAAACTCACTTCTTTGGATATATAACAAAACCACTTGTTTCGCAAAGAACCACTTATTGTGGGAGAAGAACCAAGCATGGTGAAGAAGAAGCCTCCCTAAATGAGGGAGAGAACCCCCAAAGTGGCAGCTGGCTGTGCAATTATTTCTTCCCCTCTCTGCTAGATACACAAAATATATATATTCATCCAAGTAATATATTAATTAAGTGTGTATTAACTCTGGATAGATCCCAAAAGCTCCCAAAGTGATACCTGAGTAGGGAGCACAATTAATGAGTACCGCAACCCAATAGTATAGTAACAATAGAGCTGAACTGAATTTAAATCATACAAACACAAAGTAAAATATAGTACAAATATGACATTGGCAAATCAACACAAGCCAGCTAGTGAAATAGCCATCCACCACCAAGGTCGACCAAATTTAAAAACCCAGCAGTAAGCATAAGATATCCACCACATGAGGCAAGCCAAAATTCCAATATCGATCCGTAATCACTTAGTGTAATGAAAACATATCAAGGTAGTCTCCAAAAGCAAATGGAAGCATTAAGCAGCTTGCCCAAATAAATCAGGGATCGTGAAAACATCACCCCTTGAAGGACCTTATTCAAAATTGGATGCCAAATCCACCAAGAAAAGACCTGCAGATAAACAAAACCCCTTACAAGCCGCAACCTCTTCCCCTGTAAATGGCAAAAACCCAGCAACTCTACAAATAATGAAAAGAATGTTCTACAAATATATGCTGCTCCCTTCACTAAAGCCCACCAATGTAGCAACATGAAGCCATGCTAAGGCGTGTGTAATAAGAAGCACACCACCATTGAGTGAATCCTTCAAAACAGTCACACTTGGCAGCATCTCGCTGCACCTTAATCTTCTTCTTCATTACAGCAGGTTTCAAGTCAAATACGCTCCAGACATAGCCCCGGGTTTGTAGTCCATTCATACATAGAACATTTGAAATCCTTGCACTTTGCCGATATCCAGATCCAAGTGCGGTATTGGGCCAAGTCAATCACCATATCAACGTCTGATTGTCCGTCTTTGAATACGATTTGGTTCCTATGTAGCCAAAGGGACCAAACAATCTCCGCTCGCCGCTCTTTGTGTTATTTTTATGTATATTTGAATATTTGACTTATATGCTTGAATTATTGATCATTTAATCCCTCAAAGTAATTATTTTAGTAAATATTTAATTTTAGTATATAAATAGTGTAAATATTAGTTATTTCATGTGTTTAACTTGGACTTTTGATGCAGGGAAGAAATTCATGAAGAATCCAAGTTTAAAGAGAAAAACTGCAACTGTTCCATTGTCTGCTACTCTCATCGTCTACGTCCTTGTCGTCTGCTTCCATATCGTCTACTATCTTTCATCGTCTACTCTTTCCATCTTCCATCGTCTGTTGTTTCCATCGTCCACTGTTTTCATCGTCTACACTTTCCATCTTCCATCGCCTGCTGCTTCCATTGTCTGGTGTCTCTATCGTCTAAGTCCCCATTGTCCAACTAACGATCGGCAACAGGCTAAGGCAGTTTAGGAAACCCAAGGACGATGCTTTTGGTTGCTGACCGCCATTTCGACTGCCTCAATTTCTATTTAAGGTCAGAAATCAAATCTTCTCGATGCTTCTCCTATTTTTCTTCCAAAAGCACATCAGAGGAAGCAGAGCATCATGTAGGAGGATTCTTGGGACTAGGATTGAAGGAGCGGAGCTCCGGAGCGATGGTGGTAGCCGCGGGAGGACAGTGACAACCTCTTGGAGGCCATGGAAAGCTTGGGAAAGTTTCTATGGTCATGGTTTCGTCGCCATTCTTTGGGTTTCGCCTCTTCCTCTCCTATCCTTGTATATGTTGTTTTCTATTTTTGTATTTACATTGTATAACTTGATTCTTTTATTGCTGTAAACCCATTTATTGATGTAAAATGAAATCGTTCATGTATGGTGTTTCTCTTTGCACTTCATGCTTCTAACTAATCAATTGATAACCAAATGGGCTTCACTAATTTATAAATAGATTGAGAGATTGATATGAACTAGTGTATGCTTAGATTAATGAAAGTAGACGCTTATATCTTAGGTCACAACACTGTGTTAAAGTCTTACTTTTTGCACTTTAAATATCAGTGATTTGTGTTAGATTTTTATGGATTAACATGAGATCGAGAGATAATTGCGGGTCTGGTTCAAGAGAGAAACCACTCAATGAACTAGTTGTCTTAAGGTGAGAATATATTGGGTAGAAACAATAATAAATTTTCATATAACAGGTGGGTTACTGAGTTTCAAAGAGTAGTTTCTTCTTACATTCCACTTTGTCAAATTAAAATTAAAGTTTCTAATTCTACAATGATATGATGATCTATGTGATCTTTTTTTATTCAAATGCAATTCCTCATTTTTAGATTTTTAACTTGATTTGTTTAGGTGATTAATTTAGGCACCTATGGCACGAATGTTGCTAGGGGTGTTACCCACTAACGAAGAGCAAAACAATATGCTTATATATGCGGGCGTGCTTCAGGAGGAATATGACATCAGAGTTATCACAAGATATCCAGAGTGTCCTCTTCTATCAAATGGAAGGAGGGACACGCAATCGAAGATCCATCTTTTCTTCTCCTTCACCATTCACTAGCAATGGCAAAGTGCAAATTGGCAAACCATAACATATCCATATATATATAATAATAGTATTAGTCTACTGTGTCAGTCACATTGATTGATCATGAAAGCGTTTGGAATTGGAATATATATATATCCACAGCTAGTGTATAAGTGCTCCCTCTTTTAAAGTTCGAATTAATCATCATGGCACACAAGACCTCAACATGTGGACTGTTACCGGCCAAGAATCAATGGGTTTGAATATCTAATTCGATTTTCAAAAGTCGAGACATTTTATGGGCTGTGTCAATATGTCACTACTTAGTCAACAAACATCAACTCAGTTGACAATGACACATCACTTCCCCAAATAAAATTATGTGTTTGATTTTCGCTATCAACATAAGCACCTCTTAAAGCTATTAAAGGTTCCAAAGACACGCTATGTTATTGGGAAATAAAATGTCACTTCTTAATAGATTTAAACATAAATTTATCCCCAGTTTTTTCCACAGTTAGATGGCAATTTACATACCCTTATTGCAAAAAGATATGCGTAAAGAAGTAAATAATATTGGATACACATACCCAACACGTCATTATTGGTCACAACCGCCTTTAAATTAGGGATGGCAAAAAAACCCATACCCGTGGGTACCCGACCCTACCCGACCCGAATTTACGGGTAAAACCCGTTCTATTTGGGTTCGGGTTTTACCCGATTCTGAAAGTACTATTCGGGTTCGGGTTTGGGTATGGTGAAACCCTACCCGAACCCTACCCGAAACCCGATCTCTATATATTAAATTACTAAAATATCTTTATATATATATATATATATATATATATGTATATATATTAGTACTTTAGTAGTGATTACTAGGATTTAATTGTTTCAACTTTCAAGTTTCTGAATATATATATTTATATATATATTCATGATCTTGAATATGGAATTTTGAATTGGCTTCTAGAGTCATTTTTTAAATCATTATGAAGATGTTGCTGTTACTGCATTAGTAATCGGGTTCGGGTATGGGTCGGGTTTTCGGGTTTTTATGGTTTCCCTTTGTTTACCGCGGGTATGATTTCGGGTATGGGGAACCCGAAACCCGACGGGTTCGGGTTCGGGTATGTTTTTCTACCCGAACAGGGTTCGGGTTTGGGTTTGGGTTCGGGTATATGATTTCGGGTTCGGGTTCGGGTATGGTTAAACCCGCACCCGACCCTACCCGTTGCCATCCCTACTTAAAATTGACACCACATTAAGAAGAGTGAATTTGTTTCAGATTACAAAATTTATTTTTAGTAGTTTTAAAACGAGATTATTTCTTAAATTTTTTTAAGAGAAAACGGATTTGTGTTTAGTTACACTAATTAAAATCATATTTTTATGTTTTCTTTCATCAATCATAATAAATTTTTCCGATAATCTAATCAGTAGTTTGTGAATATAATGATTTTTCCATTGATTTCAATTTAAAAAAAATTAATTGATTTAGATAAAAACTTAAGCAAAAATCTTAAAAGTTGAAAAATGATTTTTCAATTAAAAAAATTAACTTTTTAAAGAAAAAGTTGAAACAAAAGCGCATTAAAAAAAGTCAACATGTCAAACATAAGTCAACAAGTCAACATGTTGCAAAAATAGGACCAAGATTCTCACAATATTTCTTATGTCCTCATTTATAATTCACTTTTTTAAGAATTTTCCCCCTAAATAAGTCATTTTATAATATAAATAAAACATTTAATATTTTTTCTCACATTTACTCTCATATTTAATATGAAAGAAATAGTATCTTATCGAAAAGTTTTTAATTTGGAAAGAGAAACTCATAAGTAATCTAGGAAAATTAATAATTTATTTTACAAATTTATTGTTGATAACTACTTTTTTAATTCTAGAAAATCAGGTAAGATTGACATATAAATGTGACGGGGGAGTATTAACAATAACAATACTCCCTCCGTCTCATATTATAAGTCATGTATACCTAATTTTCTAAAATTAAAAAAATTAGTTAAATTTAGTTAGTATGAATAAATTTTGAGTTTTTTTAATAACTATAACAAATTATCCTTTATCTAAAATTATCTCATAATATTTATAAATGAAATTACTCGGTTATTTATTAACTGAAATTGAAAAGGTTCACATCAATTATTTAAGGAACAAAATTTAGGAGTTCATTTATGAATGTCGAATGAACAAAAGTAAACTGATCAACACAAAAACTGAATTGCATGGTAACCGTTTTTATAATTTTATATTTAGTTATTATACTAACATACTCAAAATTTAGTTCTAAATTTACAAGGTCGTAGAATACAAATTCGAAGTATAGCGGAGTTTCAACACATTCAGGAGATAAGTCCTCGTCATTAAGAGACATTTATGAGGTTTGAAATCCATACTAGTGATGCAAACTTTGCTTCAAGATTTTTCTTCTATTTTTCAATTTAACATAAAGAGGTTTTGCTACATCGTAATGCTCCTGACCACTTGGTCAACGATCTCACAGATTTAGCATCAGAAACTTCAAAATCTTGTTCCTTGCTATAGTTCGGTTTACGCACACGTCCACCTTTTGTTTCTGTGAAGGAGGCTCCATTTTCAAAAGTATCTCCTACCGAATGAAATTCCCACATATCTTCATTTGTATTATCACCTTTTCTCCATGTTACCTACACATTATATAATTGGTTAAATACTAATAATTAAAACTATTTTATATGTAAATAAATACTTCAAAACTCTTGAATTTTTTTTTATTGTGAATCCATCTTTAGAAATATATTATTAACTAGCTGGTTGAAACTAGGATGCCATAATTGATTACCTCCTTACTCCCAGTTTTTGGTGCAATGAAGAGGTTAGCTTCACTTTTGAGGCTAGGTCCCATACTTCCACCGATGGCATATTGCAACCATCCTTGGTAAAGATTATTGGCTACATGTGCATATCCATGGCGAATTCTGTAAAAGATTTATATTTATTATTAATAATTCAAGTAGTATTGTATAGTGAATATACATTTGTATATATTTGAACTTCATAACTAAAAAATTAATTAATTACCTTGGCATTCGTTGGTTGCAATTAGGTCCAAAATGGTTGTACACAACCGTAACCTTCATATTCTGGTCTCTAACATAACCATCATCATGCCCGAGAAGCATAACCTTATCTTGATTTCTAAACCAGTTGTTGGACACAGTCACATTAGTCGAACCTCGTGTCACATCAAGAAGGCCATCTTCACAATCATAAAGCGTGTTATGATCAATCCAAATATTTGAAGCCGTAACCAATCTGATTGCGTCCCCGTCTACTTGCCCTAGAGGCATAACCTTTCCATTAGGCCCCATCACCAACCCAGGGGCTTGAGATTTACAACGATGAATCCTAATGCCATGTATGATCACGTTGGTAGCCTAGAAATAAAATAATAGTTTTGAGCTATATAAGAAGTGGCAATGCATGAAAACAAAGGTTATAACGTTTGTTTGTGTAATTTTAATTACTTGGAGTTGGTGATTACCTTATAAATCATCAAGCATGCATTATCAACAATGTTGATGCTGACACCTCGACCATCAATGGTGGTGAAACTACTAATGAGAAGGGGTCTCTCGAGTCTAATTTGCATGTTCCTTTGGAATGTAATCCAAACTTTTCCTTGGATCACAGAAGCTCCGTACCTCAAGGTTCCAGGTCTTGGGTTTATCGGATCGTCATTGGGGTCAGTAACTTTATAATGGATGAGATCATTACCTATGTTGTTTGTCATCTTGCCAGCATATCCCACAGAACATTTGGCTAGGTGAGATCGATGCCTCCTCCATTCAGAATCTTGTCTCCAACATCGATCAATCACATTCATTTTCAAGCCAGTTATCTTGGATTGCTTGGAATTACTCAGGCTTGGAGTGAAAAAAGTGGCAATTACTATAGCAAAAATGAAGCGCCAAATGATGATATTGGTACCTTGAGAGACCATGATATAGGATTCTTGTTCTTGATGATTTCGAACAACAGGGAAATGAGAGTTAGGAAATAAAACTATTGGTAGTTTGTATTATGGAAGTAGTAGTAATTAAGGAATTAATTATATAGGTAAGAATGCTCACAAAGTTTGTTGAAGTTGTTTTGAGATGTTAGTGTCCCCTACAAGAGAAAAGTTATGAATAAGAATAAGTTGTTTTACCTAAATTGTCTAAATTTACGCAATAACTATAGAAGCAAAATTAGAAATTATAATAAATTCAAACAACAAAATTCCAACGGATTTAGTTTAAAAACTACTCCTATATAACATTTTTAAATTAACATTTTTAAAAACTACTATACTCCGTCTCATATCAAAATCCGAGAAATGGCAGGGCAGTTTCTATTTTTATCTTACATTAAGCCAAATTATTAGCTATAATTGTTAGAAATGTTTTCGGGTAGATTTGTAAGGATGAAATTCACCACTTGTTATATATATAGAAAATTTAAATTATATTAATATATCGTTACAACTTAACAAACAACATCATTTTCTACAAACACTTAGGAAGGTTCAAACAGACGTTTAATATGCTAATTGAAGCACATAAGGTGCTTAAACCCATATACATAAAGAAAAGTCAAGGCCAATGAGACTAGATACATGGATTCAAGTTGAGGTGCTGGGAATTCATATGCTAACGTTTTTACGAACATAGATTCACGTTAAATTATAATAAAATGGTTCTTTTTATCCATATTCTCTTTTTCTAACGTTTCTACTTTATACACTTTTTCTTCTCTGAGACCATTCCTTAAATAAAATAAAATAAATAACTCTTAGACCATTGGGTGTCCCGTTTTTTGATAAAGAACCAGCCCAGTATTAGTAGATGAAAAATGATCCAAAATTGATTTTAACCGCTCTTATTATTATTATTATTATTATTATTATTATTATTATTATTATTATTATTATTATTATTATTATTATTATTATTATTATTATTATTATTATTATTATTATTATTATTATTATTATTATTATTATTATTATTATTATTATTATTATTATTATTATTATTATTATTATTATTATTATTATTATTATTATTATTATTATTATTATTATTATTATTATTATTATTATTATTATTATTATTATTATTATTATTATTATTATTATTATTATTATTATTATTATTATTATTATTATTATTATTCATTTTTTATTTTGACAAAAAATATATTTTAATTAAATAGGAATCCAATAACATATTATAATACCTGCATAATTTTTTTATTACATTTTAATTTTTATGAATCCCTTATAATTTAGTTTTTGATCGAGTTCAATGGCGTAATATGATCCATATAACCGACTTCACTTAGTGAGATACGGCTTTTGTTGTTGTTGTATTTTAAGTTTTATAAATTATACAATGTGATTATCTCATCTCATGTTAATATATAATTTAATTTAATTCATAAAAAATATACAATTTAATTGGTTTAATTTATTAATATATTATATTAATTCATGACTATTAATAATTGTATTTAATTTTTATCATTAATTCAATCATAACTAAATATGATTGAAGTGTTAAAACACCGATTGTCTGGTTTTTAAAGCATTGATAATGAGTTTTGCTTAATTAAGGTGAATGTTGATGCTCTTATATAGGCCGATACATGTGTGGATTCTCTTTCATCACATTTTCATATATTTTTTTACTTTTTTTTCCCATTCTTATCACTTATTACTATCTCACTCATTTCTTATTTATTTTTCTCTTAAATTGTGGGGCTAAATTGAAGTGTGCATGATTCAGTAGTGTAGGCATTTCCAAATAAGTAATGACAAACCTAGTTATATATGGGTAACCCAATCAAGCATGAAAAAGGCACATACACAATAATACACTTCCTTCCCAAGTTCAGGATTTTTCTTTCCCAGCGCTAATTCGTATATAATAGTCTTTGGATGAAACCGACGACAATTGTAGTTTGTGGTGATTAGATCGGTAATTTTTAACCGCCACCGCCACCGCCACAAGCCCACAGACTACAAAGTTAAAAAGTTCTGCAATTTGTGCAAAGTCACAAACTATGGTGTACACGAATTATTTTTTTCTTTCCTTAATTATATATACGTGTTTTCACCTTTCTCCAGCCCAAAAAATGCTAAAACTGTGGCACACCAATATTTGAGTCATTGAGATTTGAGAAAGCCGACATTAAATAGCATTATCATATCATGTTTTATATATATTATCTTGCCACTAAATAAGATAAACCGAGTCTGCCATAAGGATGGATGATATCAATTACTTATCCTTGTTTTTTTTGTTACAACGTAATTAATGATATCCAAGCCTAGGCCACAATCCACATGGAAATAAAAAAAAAGGACCTTAATTAATTTAGGGACCATTATGCAATTAAGTAAGAAGATGTTGTGTTTGCACAAGAAAATTAACTAGGATGCCTCTTCCAACAAATGTTTTTCTATACGCATCGTTGATGAATCGAACCCTGAACAAGATGCTTAAGGAATTCAACTATCTACCAGTTGTGTTACATTTGGTTGCTTCCTCAAAACTCTTACACTGAATTTTCTAATTAATTATTGTTAATTGATTTCACTTAATATGATTTAATTTCCACCGTTTCTAAACCTATGGTAGGGTTTTTAGTGATTTGAGTCGTCAACTCCTTGGGGGGTTCCCCTCCTCCATTAGGGAGGTCTTTTCCCTAGTTGATTAGGTTTTTCCCCCCACAAAAGGTCGGTTTGCACATTAGATGGTTTATTACTCAAATAAGTGGATTTTTGTGTGTGTCTGTCTTGCCCCTCTCCTTCCTCTGTGTCACTTCCTTCCATCATCTCTAGCCGTTGTGCAACCCCTCCAACAGTCCATACCTTCGCGCTTGCCCTGCAGCGGGGTCACTGTCCCTCACGCCACCCTACTCTCCCCCAGTCCTCTCCCCTAGCCATCTCCGTCGTTGCTCGATCTCTCAAGATTTGTGGAGTGATGACACAAATCTGCAACAAGACATCGTATCGTAGCTCCCCTCAGCCTCACAAAGCATCTCTCGTAAATGAGGAACCTCCACTTCTGATTGTGGAAATTTGTTCCTACAAGAATTTGCACAATCTCAACATAAGTTCTGCTGATTAGGTCGCTTATTGCTCCGCCTTATGACTATTGGCATGTGGCCTGCCTGAGAAACCCAACATTCTCACTTATGTGAGATTTTCTAATCCGGTGGCCATGCCCCTTTTCTGCTCCAGCTGCCTTCGCCGCCATCTCCACCATCGGCCCCGTTGCCTCCACCTCCCTTCTCAACCTCTGTTGTATGTTTGGAATCACCAGTAGCCTATCTCTCCTCTCCTTATGCTCAAAGTTGTGGTTTGACCCCTGTTGGTGTTGTTGATGTCACTTTTTGGGCTTCCCAGCTAGCAATTGCCAATCCCTACAGAGCCAGATTAGTTGTTTTATGGGAGCATTGTTTAAATTGATCTTTTTTCTCCGCTCAGAAGTCATCTAGCTTCTCTGTTTATTTTGGGTTTTTAGGGGTTGTTGATTGGCCTTTAGGGATTTGCATCATGTTTCATGTTGATTGCGTCAGCCTATTGCCGAGTGTGCATGTTCGTTCTTTATTTTTAAGTAGTTGTGCATTGATAAAGCACTCAAGAGATTATATCTCGCATGTTGTAAGTGTCGTTTGACAACCCTTGTGTACTTATTCCATACACTTTTGACCCAAAAAAAAAACCTCACACCTTTCAAATTTTGCGACGAAATATCAAAATCTGTCACAAAATATCTGACTACAACTATTTCATAGATAAAAGAGACAAAATTAGTGACATATTTTATATAAGGATTTTTCCGTCGCAAATTTCATCACTAATTTACAAACTGACAATTTCATTCTAAAGAGGGTAATATTAGCCACAAATTTTATTTCTATTTCTAAAATTCGTCACTAACTTTAAAATATTTGTCAAAAATTAGGCGGATTATTAGTGAAGATATTTGTGATGGAAATATCTCTCTAAAAAATGAATTACTGTTTATGTGCCCATAATATCCATCGGCGATGGACTTTTGGTGAATTCTGATATTTCATCACGAAAATTGAGCTAGTGTAAGTATAAATTGTAGAGAAGAATTAATATATATATATATATATAGTTTGAGAGGATCTATATATATATATATATATATATATATATATATATATATATATATATATTTGGGTGAAAGACGTGGTGTCTAGTCACTTGTAGTTTGCTCTTTAGCTCAACGTGGAAATCACCTGGAGTTTTATGCCTCTCGCAGTCTAACAGTAACATCAGAGCCGATTGTAGGTTTGACCATGCATGGTGATGGCTCCTGGTACCCAAAGTCTTCCTGATAATGTGGTGATCAGGCGACGTGTCTCGTTGGTGGAGCACCAAACCAACGACAATGCAAGTATTTGGATGCTTCTGCTTGAGATGGACTCACACTTGAGGGGAGATTGTTGTGACATCAATTGTGAGTAAGGCTTATATTGGAAGAAAAATGGAGTGTTAAGCATTTTATAAATTAGAGAACTCATACACTCAATACCTTAAAATTTTGAGTGAAATATGTGATATTCAATCCATATGTGATTTACTCTTTAGTTCAATATAGATATTCACTGAAATTTTATGCTTCTAAAGGTCTAAGAAGCTGTCGTTATTATTTAGGTGTTTGAAAATTAGCATTACTATTTAGAAGAGTTCACATCAAATGGGACCATTTCCATTATCTTCTAATAAACTCTGAAGGTAGAAAAAGAAGATAAAATTAAGTGCTCTGCCCATAAAATGGTGGCATCCACGTCACTAACAGGTCTTTTTGGCAGCTCTCAATGTTCAACGCGAACCTCCATATTTTATTCTCCAATTCGCTTATTTATATCCAATGGAACGTGGTTAAAATTATGTGTTTTAATTTATAGATTATAATTATATATGCTTTTCTTATATTTTTAATGATGACGTAAATACTGTTAATTTTTATAATATGCAATCTTATCTTTATGTTAAAAAAAATGATACCATTATTCAACCACCACTAATATAGGGAGTAGTGTTATTAGTATAAACACAGACAA
Organism: Acmispon strigosus; assembly: GCA_030819835.1. Classification (NCBI taxonomy): domain Eukaryota; kingdom Viridiplantae; phylum Streptophyta; class Magnoliopsida; order Fabales; family Fabaceae; genus Acmispon; species Acmispon strigosus. The sequence goes on from JAUAMA010000004.1 coordinate 65,011,326, forward strand.
ATGATGTAATATTCCACTCTGCATATCTACTGATCATGTTGTCACTTGTGGTTCACACAGCAGCATTCGTCTCAATCTCAATATATATCTAGATTCAAAATGAAATTCTAATTTTTTTTATTACAGGGAACACAAATTCTAAATTGATTTAAATAGTCCATTAAATTATTACAATTTAACTTTAGTCCAATAAATTTTTAATCCCTCCAAATTTTAGAAAAATTTCTTGAGTTGTCATCCCCATATTTATTAAAATTACTAATTTTGGTTCTCGTTTGTACTTCGACAACATAATAACGTGTTACATGAACGTCCTAATGGCATGTGATCATGTTTATAAATAAGACTGGTGTTGGCTTTCAACTAAGTTTAAATTTTTTCCACATCACCAAAAATAATTCTATAATTCTATCTACTTCAAAGTTTGAATTAAGTTTGGCAAAAACTAAAATTATAGATTAAATAAAACAAATAAAAAATTTCATGCATGGCAAGATGCAAGTTGAACGAGATAAGAAGACATTTGAGGAATTGAGTTCACTCCATTGAGCGCTGATAATTTCATTGAACATTTCCCTTTTTAAATTAAATTTATTCTTGAAGGTGATTTATCCTTATATAATCACTTTTCCTTTGAAAATATAGCAACATACCTTATTAGAATTAATTCATAATTTCACGGTAATTAACTTCTAAACGAATCCTTTAAGCCTTGTCATAATTAGAACGCTGAATTACTTTCGTAGAGTAATATATAAGATCATAGGTTCATTTATGAGTTATGACTTTCTAACATTAAGGTTCGCATTTTAATTCATCCCTTAAAATCTATAATATGCAAATATGGAGTACAATTCATCCCTTATTATTTCTTTTAAAAAAAAATTGCTAGCTAATCATTAATATGACAATGAGCTACTCTCAAATTAGAGGTGAAAATAACCCTAATGAAACGATCCGTCAGGAGTCTGCGGCCTGATCCATCAAAGGTATGACCGATCCTGACCCATTTATTATAAAAGATAGACTTAGGCTATAAAAAACTTAATTAACTAAAAAGACTAGACTTAGACTTTCAAAAAGTGTGTTTAGTCTGATAAACGGCCTATTTACATAATATTATTTTTATTAATAATACTAAATAAATATAGTAGAATATTATAATTAATTTTTTAAAACTCAGAATATAATAATTTAAAAAAAAAACATATACATTTTCTCCGTGTAAATAATACATAGAAACCTATTAGGTTGCGCTTATAAACAGACTAGCAGGTCAGATAAGTTGGCCTATAACAAGCGAAGAGCTTAGGCTGTAAAAAATATAATGTAAGTCATACTTCGCTGAAGCAAAATTTGGCTTGTTCAGACATATTTCTACCCATACTCTCAATCTCTATTAGATGATAAATAAGAGGGATGCGTATCCAAGTATGATCATATTTCTGTCAGTACATTTTTCGCACCAAAAGTCTCCTACTAATTTTACCATTAAAGTGTCTTTTGTAACCACTCACTATCGCCACCACCGTTCAAATCAACCCAAAGTGTTTTCAGAAAGCTTGAAGTGAGTTGCTATAACCATTGCACCTTAAAAGTTGTTTTACATTGGCATAGTTAAGTTGCTGGAGAGAGCAATTGTTACTTAGCAATTTAATAGGTCTCATTTTTACTTTTTAATATTATATTGTTAATTTTATGGTAAGTGCATGTTGATTGTGGGTCCATTTAAGAAATTTATTGAGTTGTTGGGTTGCAATAAAAAAATTAGTAGAATTGATTAAAATAATGTAGATCATGTGGCACCATGAAGAATTGTATAGAATGATATAAAATTTAAATTAAAAACTCTAGTAAGTTGCTTGGATGGAGATACTCTTAGTTAAAAAGTTACAATTAAATTACTTAATTGTATAATCATTTGCTCGAGATTCCACTAGGAGCTTTCATTTTTTTACAAACAAAAAGGTTGCACGACACACTTCTTGTTTACAAATGCCTAATTTCAAATTAAACATTTTTATTCAATGATATCTCCCCCTTCACTTTTCCTTATTTTTCTCTTTATTTAATTTTTTTTGTCAAATCATATTATTTATTATATTTTTAACTTCTCTCCCTTTGCTGATTATCCCTCCCCTACCATTTCAGGTGTATGTGGGGACCAAATTTTTTCCATTACCATAAATTCATTTGGTCGCATTCAGCAACTTGGAATATGAATGAGAAGAAAAAAAAAACAAGTTGGAATATCCCATTATATATTTACCAATAAAGTGCCTGACATGATGTCACACAAACCATGGATTTATCAAACAAAAATAGTTTCCAGGACTAATCTCGCCCTCCATTTTCATTATTATATTTGAGAGAAAAAGTTTGCCTGCAAAACAGCTTAAGTTTTGTCTGCTTCTACTTTCTCTTTTGTTTTCTTCCCTGGCCTTTGCAGTAGAGAAGGGACGCAATATTCCATCAAAACATTAAACATGCAAGAAAACTTGGTTACTCTCCCTAAGCATTTAGTCAAGAATTGGATTATTGAGCACTGTGTATAGAGAAGAATTTGCTTAGAGATATTTACCTATTTAATATGATCTTCAAGTTTCGAGGGGATTAGTCTCATGGTTAGTAATACCTTGATGCACATCAGAATTAAGGTAGTATTTCTGACATAAGGTTTTTTTTTTCTCTTCCTATGAATACTTGTTCGTGATTGCTCTTCAGGATTGGTAAATGATCTTCTTCTGTATCCTTAATAAGAAGAATGTACAAATACTATTGTCTAAAATTCTCTATTATTTGTGATACAGCATGTTATATTACATACCTACATTCTTGATTTTCGAAAATTTTGCATTTTTTCCTTCAAATTTTGGTGTGCACTAAGTGTTATCCTCGATAGGAAAGTAGAGATTAATATCTTGAGACGTAGAGATCAACCGAAGAGATTTTTGTCTCTCCTAACAAAGCCTTTTTCCGTACGTTAGGGATCGAACCATTGTCAACATGCTTAAAGAACTCAATTACAATTATGTTAGACTTTAATTTTATTTCCATTTATGTTGTTTTCGTGCATTCCAGTATGATAATTAATAAAATGTTATGGGTTGCGATCTGGCCAACCCTTGCAAGTTCACAAGGCCTATTCTGGGTCGGGACTCGTCAAGTGCTTGACCTGATTTCATAAGGCCAAATCATTTAATCATTAACAGGCCAAACTTAAAACAAGTTAGAATGTTAGAATTATGGTTAAATGTTTATGATTCATGAACTTTCAGTTATGCTACATAGGCATGCAGTTACCACCTCGAGGCTAGGAAGAGGAAGACGTCTAACTAGACACCACTCGTATATGTATGATTTAGAACAATAAATGGTTCAAAACAAGAAATTGAGGTAAACTTTATTCATTCTATTAATCTTCCAAACTCTAAACACATTCTCTAACTTGAGCGTTAGAGTAACTTTTGCAGTTACCGACTGTCGTGCTCCACTCATGCTCTGCTCATTCGTACAGTCAAGCACCACCGCGAACACCCAAAGTACGAGTTGCTGACCTAGGCCTATAATAAGTTGAGGAAAAACAAGATTTGTGATTATTCATTGATCATGAAACCATTTACATATATACAAGTAAACAACCAAAAAAGAAAATCTATTATACATATTGTCGCTTAATTTTATGTTTTGTTATAGCTTGAGGCAACTCCTATACAATAAGAAAATCTGGCAAGGTAATAATTAAAAACATAACATCTATCTGATAAGTTCATAAATGAATCCAACGTATATAGTAACTCTGTTTTTATCAAGTGCTCAAGTCACCAACATAACTATTCACCGACAGATTGATCAAATTACTCTGATTTGTTTCCACGTAATGGCCATGGCATTATCTTCCTGAATGACCCCATAGCACTTGACTGAATGAGCATGAGGACCACATGAACGGTGGATATGCAAAATTGCTTAATATAATAATATAATAAAAAGGACAGTGACAGAAAAAAATCCTATATAAATACTACTATACCCTGCATAGGTCCCCATAAGTCACACCAAGTGCAGCACAAGAAAGTTGCCTTCAGAAATAGTAACGTTCCTCTTTTCAGAACTTCTTGGCTTAGGAAAACATGGTTCAACAGGAATTCAGAAAGGGTCCCTGGACAGAACAGGAGGACTTCAAGTTGGTGTCCTTTGTTGGAATGTTTGGAGACCGTAGATGGGACTTTATATCTATGGTATCAGGTTTGAAGGTGGCGGGAGACAGTAACATATAGGTAATGCTTATTTGAACATGCTAGATTATGGAAGAAGCAGCTTTTTGACCCCCTCACTTTGTTGTAGGTTTGAATAGAACAGGTAAGAGTTGCAGGTTAAGGTGGGTTAATTACCTGCATCCTGGCCTCAAAAGAGGGAAGCTCACACCCCAGGAAGAGCGCTTGGTGCTGGAGCTTCAATCAAAATGGGGAAACAGGTTTGAAAATATGCACAATTGTAGCCTGATTTTTCCTAGTTAATAACACTCATCATGGGGTGGATTTTGATGCTGCAAATTCACACTTAATAGCATATTTGCATCAGTTTAGTTTTTCTCATAATCAATTTCTAGCATCCAGAAGCTACCTATAGCATATTTGGATCGACTTATTTTTTTCAAAATCAATTTTAACACCTAAAAGCTACTTATAGCATGTTTGGATCAGCTTATTTTTTAGCTGAATCAAACTGACTCTCAGAAGCTACTTACAGCATGTTTGGATCTGCTTATTTTTTTCTCAGAATCAATTCTAGCACTCATAAGCTACTCACAAAAGCTCCTTACCATAATTAATTTTTACTTTAGAATCAAAGGATTTTCAAGCATAAACTCAAATAAGCTTCTTTCCAGAATTCAATTTTGCCTTTAGCATGAATCGTAGAAGGATTTCCAAACTGATTTCTTTGAGACATGCAGATGGTCAAGAATTGCTAGCAAGTTACCTGGGCGCACAGACAATGAGATTAAGAATTTTTGGAGAACCCACATGAGGAAGAAGGCTCAGGAGAAAAAGAAGGGATCATCAGCAATTCCATCCCCAACACCTTCCTCAATATCCTCAAACAACAAGCATGGGGTGGATTATTCACATTCTTCCAAAAAGGCTGGAGAAGAAAGTTTCTATGACACAGGGGGGCATCATGCTGGTATGGTAGGTTCAAGTTCAACCCAAGTTAAGGTAGTAGGAGGAGATCATCATGAAGGTGAACAAGAAATCTCTATGGATGATATATGGAAAGATATTGATCTGTCAGAAGAGAACAGTCTGCAACCAGTCTCTGATATTCACAGTGAAGAGGGCTGCAACTTTTCTTGTCCTCCTATGCCTTCTCCATCATGGGAGTATTCTTCAAACCCTCTTTGGGTGATGGATGAAGAAAACATGGTGTTCCCTGCAATTGACACTTATTTTTCCTCACAAGACTGCAAATTTCTAACTGGCTAATCAGGATTCTTTTTCCAATTCATTTCATGTGTACTAGTACTACTATACTACCACCTGTTTTCTGATATAGTCTAGTTAACTCTGTATAGCGTTGCACGTTTAAGCTTTTGGCATGATTCACCTTAGTGTGACACAGCTGTGATGATAGTCTCTAAGCATGAGTGTAGTTTGTATCAATGTTGCAGTGCTTTTACTTTCAAAAGCAGCCAATAAGACAGGGAGTTGGTATGTCCAGGATGTAAAATATCAAGCACCTGTTTGCATATTCTAAATTTCTAATCTTATCCGCACTTCTATCGATATAGCTTTTGCAGTCTTTATATTAAGTCTTTATATTAAGTCTAGTGTACACAACTTTCGGATCAAAGTCACATGACATGCATGACTCGGTCATGTTTACAATTGATTATAATGTTTAGGAATTTATCAACAATTGATTATAAAGGTAAAATTATTTCATTTTTGAAGAGAAACTTATGCAAGTAGTTTTTAGATATCATAATTGATTCTGAGAAAAATAAGGTGATCCAAAACATGCGTACAACAAATTCTGACAAAATAGAAGTTTGCATTATAAGGTGAAATGCATGGTTAAAATTAATAAGCCATACCTCACAAAGTTGGGGCTCGGGACTCAATGCTAAAGAAACTGTAGTTTATTGGAGCTGAAATTTCCAAATATACCACAGGAAAGCAACCTTTGTCACATCTCTCATCGTGCATGCTAAATCTTTAAACAAACTTATTTCTTTCTAGTTTTTGCTTTTACTTCTCAGAGTTTGTATAGATTCCAGAAAATAACAAAAATATGCAAACAAATGGCAAGACAGACTTGTGCTTAATATAGGAAAAGAAATGAGTTATTGATAATAATAAAAATAATAATTAGTGCAACACACAATGATATATTGAGGCTACAATTAAGTTGCACATGCATGCAAAATCAAAGAACAAGCAGTGCTGCAGTTAAAGTTATACATATAGACCGTGCTATGCTCACTACTTTGCTCTCTCTGCAGTGTAGTCCCTGTTCATGAGACAGACATTTATACAAATGTTATAGTATAAAATATTTTAATTGTGCTCTGATTTGTAAAGCATGAGTTTGTTAATCATCTGAAAATAGAATTGATTAGCTATCTGAAATCATTGTCAAGCCTAGGATAAATCAGAATGATTGAATAATTATCAGTTGTTTTCTGTGATAATTTTGATGTGAAAGATTTTATTCATATTATTTACTATGCTGCTGCATGAACTCCAGGATGGTATTCTTGATTTCAATAAAGCTGCTGAGACATTAGAGGTTAATTATTTTTCTGTCTGGTCTAGATATACCATGGTGTAAAGTTTGATTGCTTGCAAGTTACTTCTGTATAATCTGGTACAAAAGATGAGGAGAGGATTATGATATAACAGATGTTGTTCATAAGAAGCTTAAGAACAGAATTCAATGAAATTAGGAGTGTTTTCTTAGCGGTTGGTAATGACAAAGGAGTTGGAAGACCTCATGAGCAAGTTCTTGGTGATGAGTCCAAAGAGAACTGGAAGCTTCATGGATTTAGTTGAGATCAAGAGGTAGGATTTCTTCAGGGCAAGGTCATTATGTTTTAATCATTGGCTTACATGATGCCACTGTCGCTCAGTTGGCTATCAGCATTGGTTTCTCAAATTCTCAGTAATCATTCCAAAGGTTTAGTATTAACTAAGATGATCAAATCTATTTATGAGGTCTTTTAGCTGCTCAATGATTGTAGTGAAATGGCACTAGGAGCTTATAAGAGCCTACTTGCCCAAGTCACAATTTTACCTTTTTGAGAAGGATGCTAAGCTTGAAATGTTCAGCTTTGCAAGGGTGCAAGGGGGTGTAAGGACAGACATAGCTGCAGACAATTAGAGAGATACTGCACATAAATCCTTGAGAGAGATACTGCACATAAATTCTTGGATTGAAGATGTTGATTTCTCGCGAACACTTTATACACAGATCTGGAAAGAATGTGGAGATTTATCAAGAATGGGGCAGAATGAGAAAACTAAATAATAAAATTTGACTAGTTCAATCACGCTTCCTAACATACTTGACAAAAATGCGTTATTCTTAAAACTATATTATGCATATTAAAAACAATAAAATGAAATATTAAAAAGGTATATTTTAATTTTTTAGAAAGGGTAGGAAAAAACAACCAATTATTCTGCTTCATTCTATCGGTGTACTAAAAACTGCCTTAATATCCTAAACTTGGCTCTGCATTCCAAAAATACTCCTCCCCTATTAATGAAATTTGTAGCTAAAACCATATAACATTTGATGCCAACAGATTGAAATGAAACTATTTTGTTGTGTGCAATTTTTAAATATTTCACCGGTCCCTAATTATAAACTAACATCATAAAATTCACGTTTATTAAAAAAAAATGATAAGGTTAGTTGATGCATTGATTTTAAAAAAAATTGTATAATCTTCCCTATTTATCCTTATTTAAGATTAAACTCTTCAATCATTATAGTATTGAAAAAACAATAAATGCAAGGGCAAATATGAAAAGAGAAATTAGTTTTTGTTAAGTTAGCTTATATTTAGTGACACCATATAAGTGTCAATGTTAGCTTATAATTAGAGATTGAGGGAATATATTGTTTGTTACTGTTTAACATATACCTAGAGTGTATTGATTGTACAACTTGGGTGACCTTTTAGATCAAATGTAAGCACAAAATAAAAAGCTGGACTCTGATGAAAATTTGAGAACAGAATGCCCAGCATATGCAGTCATAACATAAATGGATTCCATATAGAATATACTACTGAAAACTGCAGAGGAACAGGCTTCAGGAAGCCCAAAAATACATGACAAATTCCCCCAATATTAGTAATTTGGCATTTTGCAAAAATGGAAATTTATGATAATTATCACATTGAAGTAATCACAATTTGAATCTATTGACTAAGAACTGTCCAGAAAGATTTTTCAAACACAATTAAGATTTCCAAAATTGGAAAAATGAACACGGAGAGTATTTTTCCAACATCCCTCTTATTACAATTGGTAAAACTAAGACAAGCAAAGCTCTCTTGACACCTGTGATACGACATGCAATGCTTGAGCCATTCTTCAATTCAAAAATCACCTATAGGAAGAATAAAAATCAAGGTTTCAGAAAAAAATGGTTGATACAAGAACTAAAAGTGAAAACTAAGTTAAAGAACCATTTGAAGAAATAGTTATTACTCAGTTCCTCAATTAAAGTGATAACAATTAATAAGAAAACCCAATCCCATGCCAAAATGATTCACAACATAATAAATTGATTCCTGCATCATCAACTGATCATTTCAAACCTAAAACACTCATGATCCCAATATCACACTTTGACCAAGTAACAAATTTACTGTGCATCAAATACTTTATATCCATCAACTTGAGGGGTGCATCAATACTTCGTCAAAGGACAGCATAAGAAGCAGAAGAGTACGGCACAAGTTACAGAATCACAGGACAACTTTTTCTTCTATTAATCGTTTGGTGGTTGACGGCCATTACAAGCAATATATGTGACATATTTGATAAGAATAAGTGCTGGACAAAACAATGAAAAACTAATGTACAATGTGCTGCACAATGAAGAGGCATAAGACAATGTTTTGAAACTTGAAAATTGTTAATATTTATTGTGCAAAGATTTATATTTTATACTCTCTGATTTAGTGTATCATTCTTACTCACTTTCCATATTTTTATACAACATATAAATTTATCTAAAAAACAAGTTTGCTGCATTGATGGTGGTATTATACGTCAAAACATGCATCTGAATGTGTCTTGCAATTTTTAAATTTGTTTAGTAGTTCAATATAAAGACCAACCAATCACCTCTAAATGATGAAGTATTGAATGATAAAATGACATTTGCTTCCATATCAAATTAACCTAGTCAATTAAGTAAATCTCATTACTACAAGGACCAAAATATAGTTCTGCCACATTCAACTTTCGCATGCGAAGAACCAGAAATACGGATTAACTCTAATGAGTTGAATTTTCGATTTTCAACAAGAGAAAAATATTCATATCACTTATCAGATAGAATGCAGCAAAAAATGCGTGGCTGAATAAAAAAAAGCTAGGGTTTGGTAAGAGAAGTGTTACTACCTCTTGTGCGCCTGAACGAATTTAGACTTCTTGGCATCCTCCTCTGCGAATACAAAAGCGACGGCAAATCAGATTCAAAAAAAAAAATCACAATTCCGGCTGAGAGAAAAACAACAGTGAATAATTACCAGAGAAACCGAGGGAGATCTTGGTAATTATGGCTCCGGTGATTGCGAATCCGACCAAGAAGGGCCAATTGCGATTCCATTCTCGCTTGAAGAAAACCGGCCAAGGATCGAACTTCCGCATATTTCTGTGCTCTGCTACGCCTACGCCTTCCTTCACTGTCTCTAATAGCAGCTGTTTCGAAGTGGTCTCACATTCAAGCCCAGCGGGCTGAGATCAGCCTGAGACGGCCCAAATAAGGGTTTCTGTTTTCTTTTCTTTTCTTTTTTAATATAATTGACCAAAAAGAGAAAATAAGTTTCTATTTTAACTTTTAAATTAGTTTTTAGTGTTTACCAACATGTGCCGGTCACAATGGTAAAAATTGGTTGTTTGAGTCTCTAGGCCAAAAATTCGATTTCTATTAGTCGTACTCTTGGGAAGGCCCTTGGCCCTACTACACTCGGGCATAATTGCGAGAATAATTTAATACACAAAAAATTAGTATTAGTGTGTTTGTCTGCATTGAATTTTTTTTTAATTACTTTAAATTAAAGGTTCAAATATATTTTTAGTTCATTTAAAAAAAATGTTTAAGTCTCTTGACTTTTAAAAAAAATATGAATTGGTCTCCATAAAAAGGTTTCATTGCATTAGGTCCTGAAAATACTATTTTCTTTAAATTGATGTTTCACTGCCTATGAGTCATGAATTTTGTCCAGTAACTAGTTCGGGTGGCGAGCCTAGTTAGATGACGGATGGCCACGTGGACTTTTCACATCAGTTTTGATCTCTATAAATTTTTATTCACTTGTAGCCCTTTTCTTCCTCCTCCACTTCTCCTTAACTACCACACCACAACCAGTGGCGGAGCCAGGGGTTACTAGCATGGGTCCTGACACCCCCTAAAATTTTGTAACTTTCTTATACAAGTACTCTTATCAAGCTGTGTGGGACTTGACTGACAATGTGAGACTTACTCTTTTTCGTCCCGATCCCCTTGAGATTAAAGTGCTGCCTCCGCCATTGACCACAACCCCATAATCACCACACCTCCTCACGACCATCATCATTAACCACCGCACATAAACCTTCTACCTCCACCTCCCTCTCTCCTCCCATTTCCCCACCAAAATTAATTTCCCCAACAAAATTAACTTATCATCCTCATAGAAAAACCCAACTCAACTCTGCATCTTCCAAACAACCCCATCGACCAACACCTAAACCCCCTGAACCAATCTAGTCAACTTTCTGTAGCCTCTGATCACCATTAAACGCTATTGAGTCACTGAGGATAGCCACCATAAGAACGCCACCGTGTTACAGACCTCCATCGCGCACCATTTCCGGACGAGACTTGTTGTCTTCATTGAGATGCGGTATGTCCATCATATCTCCTATGTGGGAAATTGTGGGAATCCGGCCGTTGTTATGGCTAATGGAGGGAACCTTTTGGCGAGTCCCTTCACCCTGGGGTATAGTCATTTGTGCTACCTCTTAGATACACTTATAGATGGTCGCAATAGCGCCTGGGAAACCAACAGGGGTTGCACATGAGCAATAGGTGGAGGTTGTGCTTGAACTGCTGCATGGGCATTCTAAGTCACCAAATGTTGCACACGGAGATTATTGACCAGTTAGATTACCGTTGGTATCCAATTATGTTCTCTCTCGTGTTGCAGTTGCACTTCTAATGTGGCAATAAGTTCATCACTGAGAGTTGTTGCGACAACATGACATTGTTCTCTAGGGTGGCTAATGTTGCGACTGCACTTGAAGTAGTGGCTGGTCCAGCTTGTCCACATGATCGTTGTTTTCGTGGATTTCTTCGTCATGGATCGTGACAAGAACGCCTTCTTTGGAGAGAGTGCGGTTGCGTTGTTGTCTACTTGTGTTCGTCGTCGTAGAGGTGGATGAGAATAAAGTTCAAACATTGCACACAAATGACACCAATGTTCTGGTAGTAGATTACCTGACTAGAGGACGGACACATGGTTGTGGTTGTGGTGAAGGGATACTTTGTTGGACCGCTCCTCCATGAAAAGAACTTCATCTTCTCATATTCCAGCGACCAGGTGGGCACCAAAGGTGGGTACCTGCACGCCTGCACGCCACTACGACGCTCAAGTCAATAGAGATAAAAGAGAAATAAAAATTGTGGTTAGAATGAAGTGAGTGCCTTGGGTGTGTACCCTAGAGTGTATTTATATACTCAGGGTATACTAAACACGGAGGAAATCATCTAATAATGATAGAGATATATCAGATATTGTATGGTAATGTAAAACATCACATTGATTTAAGAGTTTTTATTCCCACGTTCCATTGTCAATATTGAGTCAAACTACATTAAAACTATTATTTTATACTGTATCACCCTAGACTTAAATGACTCACTAATATTTTGACACAATCATAAGTTAAACTAATACCAAAATATTTCTGAATCATTTGGTGATTTTACTTCATAATAGGAAGAGCAAAAAGCTTCTCTTATTCTATATCAGTTTTGTTTGCTGTTGCCTTTTTCCATTCATTAAATTCCATTACCTTTACAAAACCTTTAGTAATACTTGTCTCCAACCGCGACACTATAGGGAATGATTATTAGGATTTAGGGGAGCGTTTAGTTTGCGATGCCTTCACTGTGTTTCAATTCCAGCCAATTATGATATGAAAAAATAGGGTACACATGCATGCACTTGAGTGTCAAAAATCATTGCAATTGAATTTATGTTCTCTATGAATCAACATGATTAAACTCCGACTTGTTGTCCCCTAAATTCCCCTCATAAGGAACTATTCAAAGAAAGGAAAAATTCGCAGAATTAAAACAGAAGTTGAGATCGAATGAGAATGGAATGAATCCACTAAATTCACCATATTCCAAGTGTCACTAACTTCTTCAACTACTCATGTTATCAATATCTCCCCTGCATGCTCCAAGTAGGTGGAACTCATTAGATCTATACTGAGTGCATTTTTCACACTGTAATCACTAGAGTCTTTCAGAAATAGTTATGTCTAAGATGAGATCAGATTAAGTGGGTAGAATTTTTCTAATAAATTTTTCTTTATACATATCATTTATGATATCGAACAGGTTAGATGTTTAAAGAATCCAGCTATAAAGAGACAAAATTATGATTTCAAAACTAAGTAACAAATTAAATTTTAAAAATGAAAATACTAATATATACTCCCTCCGTCTCAAATTATAAGACCCTTTAGAGACAAACCGTGTCCCAAATTATAAGACTCATTCTAGATTTCAGGAAAAAAAAATAAGCTTTTTCTTTTTTACCCTTTGCATTCATTATATTTTAAATTCCAAAACTTTAATTAACACCTCTACTAATTACTTCTTTTATATTCCCAACCAACTTTTGGTATATCCAATACTTACATTAACAATTTCCAGATTTTTTTAAATAGGGGCATATTTAGAAGATTTATATAAAAAGTAACAAAACCAACATATTAATTAGCTTATTAAATGTTTTTTTAATAGGCGTGATTGTCTGAAAAAGACCCTATAATTTAGGACGGATGGAGTATTTTATAAGGAAAAAAACTATTGGATATTTTCGTTTTGGATGAAAAGGGAATTTTTGTTGTTTTGTGGCTAAATTACCTTGATAAGAAGGAATGGCACCATAAACCATCTTGTTTTTCTGCCGTCACCCACCTACTCATTCACCAACCTGTCTACCCGATTATGAACGAAATTTCGGATTTTCTTTTTTTATTCTTTTTAGCCTTTATTGTTTTTCCATCTATATTCAGATTGAGTCAAACCAAACTCCAACTACCTTTTCGCATTTATAAATACGGTCAAATAAATGTTGAAAATGGACACATCCATGCTTTTGGCAAAGACATCGACTGTTAGTTAAAAGTGTTATTCTGTTATCAATTTAGCTAGCTTTTCAGGATCCAATGTAAAAGGAATCGCTTCATAGGCTTCAATTCGTGGGTTGCACATCAATATCTCCTAGGAGAATAATTTTCATTTATACGGGTAATGGTACTTACAAGAGAAAAGCCACGTGAGATAGATTTTTTCTATTGATATATTCCATATTCATTCGCACTTTCACTCGTGATACCAATAACATTGTGTTGGTCTAGTGGGCAGCAAACCAAATCTTATAAGGGTGGAGAAGACAAGTTTAAGCACTGGAAAAAACATTTGTGGATAAACATCTATAATTTTTTAAACGGATAGAGACATTTATAAATACCAAAAGAAAATCAGTGGTACTGATAAACTCATGTGAAGCTTTTTGATTTCCTTGGTTTGCCATGTATGTCTTGATCATTTCTTAAATGCAGACCGCAACTGCAAAGTTGGATTCATTTATAGTGTTATACCCAAGTCATGTTTTTATACCACGTGTCCCGTCTGATCAGTGGAAAAGAAGTAGTATATATGATAGCTAAACTTATCAGTGGAACTTCATGGTTCAGTGACAGCTTATATATGGCCCATGCATGGCAGTGCCGTTTGTGGACTGCTTATATATTATTAACTCGAACGCTAACCTAAACTATAGGGACTAAGTGTGTGTTTACGTTCAAGTTAACTAAAAGCACATTCATTCTAATAATATAAGAGGTATGAATATGTTAAAAAGTAATGTGGGTTGATAGAAATACAAACACACTCTAAAGTCATGATAAATTACTTGAAATACTCTCAGACGTGTGCAAGCAACCAATAAGGGATAGCCATGCATATAGGATAGCACATTTCGACGCCTTGTGGACACATGCAAGAAGCGCCATGTGAGGCTTGTGTGTGTGTGACTAAGCGAGACTTTGCTCACTGCGAATAAAGTGACTCTAAAGGGGTTGTTCAAATCATTCAATGTGAAATATGTTAGGTAAAATCACTATAGTTTGAGCCGATTCAATAATATTTGAACGTGTGTTTATGAGCTTCCTAATTCTACTTTGACTAGGGCTCTTTGTTTTAGATGGTCTCTAGAGTTGGTTGCTATGTTATATTTCAAAAGGGTGCTGTTTGAGGTTGATTGCCTAAATCTATCTAAGCTATTGTCATTTGGTGCAGATAATCAATCATACCTTTCTGTCGTTGTCCAAGACTCTCACCTTCTTGTTGGGGATTTACCTCTTGCAAGATCTCTTTTGCCAGAAGAAATTGCAATTCGGTTCCAGATTGCTTAGATAAACTAGCTTTTAATGTCCTTAATAAAGTATGGATTGAGGACCTTCATTTTAGTCTTTCGTCTTTGTTGAAAACTCTAATGTTTCTTCCGTTAATTATGTTTAATGAAAGCTTATCGAATTGTAAACAAAGATTTCTTCTGTGTGATGTTTTTGCGCTATTAGCGTATTTTATGTAAATTCTAATCATACCAAAAACTGTATGATAAATACCACCAAATCCTAATATTGCAGAGAAAATTAAGTGAAGTGCTCAAGAAACAAAGTATGGGAAGTTGTTTATAACCTTTCCCCCAAGACCGACCGTTAGATGGAGAATGAGAATTAAGCCTCGTTCATACATGGACTTCTCGAGAACAAAATGAGTCACTTCAAATAGGTTCTCTGCTCCGACCCAAACTACTATTAGGGTTAAATATGTCTTTAGTTCCCATAAAATAATGGTAAATTTGTTTTAATCTCTCCAAAAAAAATCATAGCTTTTAATCCTTAACATTTATGAAACATGTGAAGTTAGTTCATATTGTTCATTTTGTGGCAGTTTTTTTTTTTCATTAGCGGCGGCTAAAAACCGCCATAAAATGAGTTATTAGTCGTTTTCTTGCATTAGCGGCGGTTAAATTTTATAAATATTAATTATTTAATAGATATTTTTTAAAAAAATCTTAAGATTGTATTCGTTCTTTATTTAACATTTGTAATCAATATCAATTTTTGTTCCTATTAAAATTTGGTATTAGTTAGTTATGATTCGTTCCTTATTTAATATTTGTAATAAATTTTATAAATATTAATTATTTGAAAGATATTTTTTTTAAAAATCTTAAGATTGTAATTAGTTATGATTCATTCCTTATTTAACATTTGTAATAAATTTTATAAATATTAATTATTTAAAAGATATTTTTTGTAAAATCTTAAGATTGTATGTTAATTATTTCCTATTAAAATTTGGTTAAAAATTTGATATTAATTAGTCATGATTCTTTCCTTATTTAATATTTGTAATAAATTTTATAAATATTAATTATTTAGGGTAGGGTCTTAATGGGTAGGTTATAGTGGGGATAGTTAGGATTTATACCTTATTTTAGAGGGTAGGTGGGTATAAACCTTCTTTTATATAGATAGATATAGATTTGTATAAAAAGATATAAATTAAGATATTAATAAATTTATGAGCAATTGTGCTGTTTTATAAAAAAATACTTAACAATGTAAATTAATTATTAGTAAAATTTTAAGTTTAGTCAATAAATTATTATAAACATTTAAATACAAAATTTTCAACAACTTTTTATATTTTATAGTTAATAAATATAAAATTGATAAAAAAATTGTGAAAGTAAATGTAACAATTTAAATTCTGGAATTATTGAATAAGAAAGTAAGCAAATTAAATTATTACACAAGTAAAAAAAAATAATAAACAATATTTTTAAAATATTTCTTATATCTGAAAATAGATTATACGTTTAAACATTTTATCTCAAAATTTGTATCATTTGTATAAAAAGATATAAATTAAGAAATTTATGAACAATTGTGTTATTTCATACAAAAAAAATACTTAAAAATGTAAAATGATTATTAGTAAAGTTTTAAGTTTATTTTATGTATAATTAGAATTTATTTTAATTATTTATTTAAATTATAATAAATTTTTATAACTTAAAAAATATTGTTAATAAACTCGTGCCACGCAGGAGTATTATACCTAGAGGGCCATGGTGGACTTGAATATTTTGTTGACATTTATATTATGAGTTGCACTTGAAAAGAAAAAGGGTTATCTTCATTGCTCTTTTATAAGTCCTTGCTTGTATATTTCAATTTTGAAAAGCACAGGAATATGATAAAAACAGTAATAATTTACAAACTACTAAATAGTGCAGACACCTCATGACACATTTTTATACTTACAAGTAGAAATTCAAAATATCTCTAGACACTTCTATATTATTCTATAGAGTCTAATTATTCATATTCAAACAAGCATATAATGCATGTTTACATAACAAATATATAATGCATTTCAATAAAATAAGCCTATAATACATGTTTATTATATATATATTTGCACATTTTTAGTTTGTTTGCAGGGTCTTCTACTGTTTTTGTTTTTTGTTGGTGTTTTCATTTTTGTTTCTCTGTTCTTGAGGCTTTTGTTCTCAAGTTGTTCTTTTATAATATTTTTGCTTACCCAAATTTTTTTATCTACATACAAATATTAAATTTACTTAACATTTTATTAAATGCATATTTTTTGTTCATATATTTATTTAAAAATTAATAATACAAAAAGTTAAATTAAATTTCTCATTTCAGAAAAATTAATATTAATAAATTAAGTTTCTTTACCACAATTGATATTTATTTAGTATAAGTAATTCAGCTAATTTTATAATTTATTATTAGTTCTTTTTATTTAATATTTTAATTATTATTATCAAATACTATTAATTTAACAAAATTAAAACATTAACCTTTCAAATTGCCATCTGATCTCTTTGATTAAAAAACACAAGAGTTAAAACTTCAACATCTTAAGTTATTTTTTTATTTAATTGAATTTAATATTTTAAAATAAATATCATTTAATTAAAAAATATATTATATTAATGTAAGTCCGCGCAACGAGCGGACCATATCATAAACATACCTCCCCGTGAATCGCACGGGTATAATACTAGTTTCTCTTTATTTAACATTCAATCAAATCAGTTTCAAAAAAAAAAAACATTCAATCAAATCATTTCAGAAAAAAGTTCAATCAAACGAATTTTTACTTATTTTTTTACGTCAAAATTTTACTTATTTTTTTACGTCAAATTTTTACTTCCATTTATTTCTTTAATTAATATTTATTTTTCAGCAAAATATTTATAAACAACAATCACTTATAAAATATTTGAATATCTGCATTTTATATTTAGTTTATTTTCCAAACTATAAAAAACAGCAATTAATTTTGTTTCCATATATAGAACAATTGCTTGTTATACAAGGAACTTTTACCCAAATTAAATCATTGACAAAAGAGAACGTTGGCCGTGACACAGCTCAGCTCCTAAAAGAGTGGGATCAGAATTTTTTGGGATTATCAAATCATATCAATCAATCCTTATTTACAAGAATGTTTTGGCATTTCTTGATTTTAATTGATATGGTTCAATTTTATCTGAATCTTGGTCAGAAAATCTGAGTGCCCATTTCTTTGTCTCAGTTGCACTCTTTCTCTCCCTATAAATAAGAGTTAAGACCGAATACATTTTTGTTTCCCAATCTTCTCTTTTTTTTTTCACAACAGAGCATGGAAGACCAACTGGGTTCCATATTCAGTTTTCATCAGGTGCGTTTTCCATACTCTTACTTGTTCATCCTTCACAACATATAGTGACTCTTGTTGCATACATGTTTTTTCTGTCTTTGTTTCATCAAGAATCATGTCTTCAAAGCTTCAAGATGCTTATTGCCTTCTTTATTCATTTCTATTACCGTTTCCAACCGGATTGAGGTAGAGGAAATGATGCGATTACATGTTCTTGTTCTTCCCATTTTCACAAGATTATAATTGAATATACTTTCTTGCATTTTCCTTCTATACATAATCTTGAGATAAGAGTTCAATACAGTTCTCGGGTTCTAGCTCCCATTTCACTTCTCTTTGAGGTGAGATAACTCTGAAGTAAAAAGGGAGAGTCATTTTTGCAAGAATTTAAAAGTTTCCATTTTTTCTTCATCTATTTTGTAGTATCTTTTATCAAATACTACTAAATTATTAATTGATATTTTTCCTTCTTTAAGAGGAAAGAATTTATCTTTGACCCAATTTCCCTTTATTTGCTTTCATCATTAATTGCTCAACATTATTCTTTTTCAAGAAAAAGCAAGGCCGGTGTCTACTCTCACTTTTCAACTCTAAAGCTTTAATTTGAACTCTGTTGGTCTTTGCATGAAACATGCGAGAAGTAAATTTCAAAAGTGATTCCTTGACAACGCCATTTTCCCAAACAATGCTTTCTTTGCAGGGCTATGAGCAGTTGAGGCAGAAGCTGTCAGACACAATACTCGAACTCGAGACCGCGAAGAAGGTGGAGATAGAACTCCTCAACCTGCTGGAAATTGCTTACCAAGAGAGAGATCAAGCCAGAGAACAACTTCAGAATCTTGTGAAAGTGCTTGGGCCGTCCAACTCAAACGCGTTTTCAGAGAGTCTTCCGGCGTTTCCAGCAGCGACGAAAGCGAAATCGAGCGTCACGGTATCAAACAGCCCATCACACATTTCATCATGCCCTGTGGATCATCCTCTGTTGGAGCCAGTTTCTTCTTCTCCGGAGTTATTAAATGTGAACGTGAATTTGAATGTTGGCGGCGACAACAATCGCTGCAACAACTTGGGTTTTGAGAAGCCCGCAGCTGCTGCAATTGATCATGGAAGTGCTGTGATTGATTACCTTGCTAGAGGAAAACTGCTTCCGCAGAAGGGAAAGCTTGTTGAGGCTGTGAAGGATGCTGGTCCTCTGCTTCAGACTCTGCTTGTTGCAGGGCCACTTCTGTCGTGGCGAAATCCACCTCCATTGAGCTCCATCAAAATTCCACCTCTTAAAGTCAAGGAATTTGATTCCCCAGTTGCAAATACTTGGAATTCAATTCAGAAACCAACGATTCTTCCATCTTCTCATTCTTCAGGTGGAGCCTCTGGCTTCTGGCGCAAACAGTTGCAGGTGACATCAAAAGGTGGTGTTAACAACCAACTTACATCCAGGAATCTGCAGAGGCATCAATATCTTTGATAAGAAAAACTTACTTTTCCTTGCACTCTTACATTTTCTTTTTAGAAAAATTGATGTAAATGGAGTTAGAACAATTGATGTAGATTGAAACATACTCTGGTTTTGATTAAAAGATCGGGCTGACCTTTTCGGTTTTAACTGCAAAGTCGTCTATGAACTGAAGTGTCTGCTTTGAAATTCTTTTGCAATTAATTTTAAAGCTCAAATCAACTATGTGATAGCATGTTTGGATCAATTTACTTTTTTTAGAATCAATTATGGTACCCAAAAGCTACTTAAAGCATGTTTGGAAACCATAATCAATTATGTAGAATCAATTTTACCGAGTTAAAATCAATTCTATCCGGTTGAAATAATGTTCTGCTTTATTCAGAATCAATTCTATAGAAACACTTTTATTTGCCACAACAAATACTAGCTTCTTCTTCGATAAACATAATACAATAAATTCTAAGATTTTATAAATGAATTTCATCACACACTACGCTACAAAATCTATTATTTTCATCAAACTATTCAAACAAAAACCACATCACACCAATACTCAATTAAATTAATGTTTGACAATATTATCTAACAAAACTCATTTTTCTATAAATGTATTCAAACATAAATCACTTCACTTCTAACCCACTATAATCAATTTTACCAAAATAATAATCAAATACTCCCAAACACACACGTAAAAGTATGATATAAACATGCTAAATCTTTTAGTTGGATATTTTGATTTGGAGTAAAGTGATTTTTCCTTTTACTTTTTGACTTTTCACGTTCCTATTGTCTTCTAACCAAACAAACATTAACTTCTCTAGTTATGGGAGTGGAAGCATATTGCAAACAAAAATCTCATTCAGTCAAACATAGCTAAGACCTGAAGAGTGTATTTTTATACAATCTAGGACTAGACTTGTCAGCAAAATCCTTAATATTACCTCCAACCGTATGTCTTTACTTGACACTACTTTGGTTTACACGTCTGCAATTTTCCTATATAAAGTGCCAATGAGTATATTCAAATCCTCTGCAAACTAATTATAACCTCACATCTTCACTAATCTGATTAAAATGTTTGATAAGCCATGGAGGAAACAACAACTTGTTCCATTTTGGCACTCTGTGTTATCTTCTTGATTATAGCGATTCGGTGCAACATTTGCAGTCTTCTCTTTTGCTGTGTTAACAGTCCAAGCCACAACAGAAATCAGGTTGAAGGACAATATCAAAATGAGTCCATTTTTGGTGCTGATTCTATTCAGCTTCAGATCAGTGACTTGGAATTCTCTGTCGTAATCTCTTCCTCTCTTCCTGTGTCTCAGTTTAAGAAAAATGACGAGGGAGAACAAATGCCAATAAATGCAGACTGTGCAATTTGCTTGGGGGACTTTGAAGAAGGGGAATGGATAAAGCATCTTCCAAATTGTAACCATGGCTTCCATGTTTCCTGCATTGATACTTGGTTTCAGATTCATACAATGTGCCCCCTATGTAGATCTCATGTGCTTACTCATAGTGTTGAGTTATCTTTTCACACATAGGTAGAAACTTGTGATAGGGCTAAGCAATTTTTTTCCACTAAATTGTTCTGGCAATTACGCTCCGGTGTTATGAAGACCACGGATCTCCCAAAGAGTGAGTAAAGATTGAACTTTTAACTTAGGAATTCAAACAGTACCTTTAACTACTGCAACACAGGTTGAGTTGCACATTTTCAATCCATTCACTCATACACGCTAGAGAAGTTAGAGATTAGGCAAAAAGAGTCCAGTACAAGTGTCCACCCCAGTAGTAGAAAACACATGCCAGAATTTGTTGTTGAAAACCAGCCATCGTAACTTCTTAGTCATCCAGGTTACTTCAGATAAAAGTGAAATTTTTCAGTGATTGAAATGACGATTTTCAGTCCTTAGGTCTAATTAGAATCCAAAGTGCGAATTTTCAGTAAGAAAGAAACCATTGATTGCATTTATGTTTGTTGAGGTGGGCAATTTTTATTAATGTGACGACTAGCCATGTTTATGTGTGGTGATTAAAATAAAATTTGTGTTATCAAATTAGTAGTGGAACCACAGTTGTGCTACGAGCAAAACAAATTTGTATCCTTTAAGATTGCCCTTGTATAGAATAATTGTAATGTCAGCAAAAATAAACTACTGAAAAGAGAGTTGACAGTGGAAACACATTTCAAAATTAAGGGGATCAAAATTGTGAAACAAAAAAAGTAGGGAGGCCACATTAACTAAGTATTAATTAGGAGATTAAAATTGTGAAAAATGTAGAGAAACTAAAGTCGTAAAAGCACTAGATTATAGAACTAAAATTGCAAAAAGAAAATAAGAGGACCAAAAGTGTGGAGTTTTTAAAGATTCAAAACTAGAATTAAGCTATTTTTATTATTCCCTCTTCATCGCAAAACAAATGTTCAAGCAATGAGATGTAAAAAATGAGAGATATCAGGATACGTTGTTGCAATTCAAACATTATTTTGTGACCCAAATGCCATCAGACACCAAAATTAAAATTTTGCCAAACATACTAGTTTGAGCATAAATACCAACTCACTCCAACTTCCAACGTTAAAAAATAACTATACTAAACACAAAATAACCTTTTCTTGACAGCTCCTAATACATATTTGGATACCTCGAGTAAATAAAAAAATACAAACTTCACATGTTCTATAAACTGTTATTTGAACAGAAGATTTGGTCCATCGAGTCTATTAATTTCATATATGTAATTAGTCGCTCAAAAACTTTACTGGGTTAAGGTACTCTGAAAGACATGAAATACCCCAAGAATATCAGAATGAGTTTAATTTTTGAGGCGTAAAGATTCTTTTCGCGATTTTACAATCTTTTATCGTTACCTTATTATGTCAGCAGTACACATCAAAATTAAATTCAATACAGAAATAATCAAAGATATATGCCTATCATCCTTTTGCTAGAAAAAGTTGCGTAAAAACTAAAATTGGCCAATGAAAGCTAGCTCATTCATTCATCAAATCAATAATTTTAAACAAGTAACTCAATTCCAAATGAACCAAAATACACCAAAAGAAAAATGGAAAAATTTAGAACTCAACCTTGCCTCAAAAGGTCAATGTCAGTGATCACTGTAAAACAGACTAACATCTAAATAGAAATTGACTTCAGTGAAGCCAAGCATTACCTTAGATAATGCCTATCTTGTTTGCTACATCCAAGGCGTCATAGTCAGGAGTCAACCTAACATAGGCCTTCTTGGTGCCATCAGGCCTGCAACAGAACAGAATACACTAAATTTAGAAGAACTAGTAGATATTTTATGTATGCAACTACGCATTCAAGTTTTTCATACTATTGGCAGCTTCATTTGCATGTTATTGTTAATTGTTAATGAGGGTTTATACTAAATAATTTAATGTTTCACAATTCAATGCTGCTGGAGACAAGCAACATGAGCCATTCATCACAACAGTGAACCATAAAAAAACACTCCAGGGACATATCTTCCAATCATGATTCTTGGAAGGAAAATTGCAATATCAATTTTTTTGTTAGTATGCCATGGTGAATTAGTCATTATAAGCAACCTTGAGTTATAACTTATAATTCAATTCATAAAAGAGTCACTACATAAGCTAAAAAGTCTCACCTGATCAAGGTGTTCACTTTCTTGGCTTGGATGTCATACATTTTCTTCACTGCATCCTTGATCTTCTTCTTGTCAGCGCGCAAGTCAACAATGAAAACCAAAGTGTTGTTGTCTTCAATCTTCTTCATGGCCGACTCAGTTGTGAGAGGGAACTTCAGAATCTGATAGTGATCAAGCTTGTTCCTTGGCGTAGCACTAATCCGAGGGTACTTAGGGTTCCTGTCCTTGGTTTGAGTCTTTGGTCGGTGGAACGTAACAGATGTTCTGATCTTCTTGGCCTTCTTCTTAAAGGTAGGGCCAGACTTGACTGCTTTAGCAGTCTTCAAGGCCTGCGCCTTAGGATCCGTCTTTTTTGAACCATCAGCTGCACAGAAACATCTGATCTAGTCACATTACATATATAAATGCAAGACAAACCAAGAACCAACTATATTTTTTATACAGCATAATCTCCCAAGCAATGTAAAGAAATAATAAATTTCAATATAACTAAAAGAATGAATTTTACACAGAAATGGGATGACATGAACTATATACTCATAAATATATCCAGGGAAATATACTAAATCTCAATCCTTGCTAGGATGACATGAACTATTTATTCATAAATATGTCCAGCAAGTACCCGTTTGGATGCAAACCAAATGGCACTTAATTGGAGCTTATTTAGTGCATTTTCTAGTAGATAAGCTTCAATATGCCTGCACCCAAATGGATCCTTGCTCAAAGCTCAAAGCCTTCAAAGGAGAGAACTTTGGGAAAGAGGAAAAGATGGTTACGCTGAACTAAGTAAAGCTTATTCATAGCTTGCAAGTTTTGCATAGTAAAACAAGCCAGATTATTGCAATTAACTATGCATCGATTCAACACGAAGAGACAACGGTTACATCGAAAAGTAATGGAATGGCTAACTATCGTTTTGCATGAGTTATACCAATTGATTGACAATAATTCTATGGTGGATTTGGAGATAAATGAAGAAAATGAGGGGCGGAGAAGAATGGAAAGAGAACGGTGAGAGGGAGTACCTTTTGGAGCCATTAGTGAGCGAGGAAGAAGAAGAAAGCTAACCTGTCAAATCTGCGTAAAGCCCTGAAAAAACGAAATGAAGATGAAGGGAAATTGAAAGTGTTGAACGAGTGAGAAATAGAGAGATTAGGAGGTAGAGCAAAACCTGCGTGTAAGAAGCAGAAGCAGTAGCCATTGTTAGGGTTTGGTTAGGTAATATATACGCGCTGCGCTGCGCTACTATGAAATGGTTTCGATGATGGCCCAATGTTCTGGTTCTGGCCCATCATCTTCAACTCACGTTAAAAAAATCAGACCATACTATCGGACTTGTCCCCAAAAATAATGCGTATGTCTTCTTCTTTTTTTTTAGAAAATAACTTTTGTAAAAAAATAAATGTAACAAAAATTATTGTGAGAACAAAGATTCACCACCACACGTGTCTATTAATTTACATGTGCTCGTTCGTGTATTCACTGATACTTGAAAAATTGAGTACAATATAAAATTAAATATAGTAGAAGCTAGGTCTCATACTTGGTATACTTATAAGTGGCATAATGGCCCACAAAAGAGGTTTGCAAAATTATATTACTAGTTTAAGACCTCTGCGAAGGAGGGGTACTAATTCGTAAAACATTTCATACTTGTTAAAGTTTTATATCTGATTAAATATCATGAAAATGTAATAAAATGTATACTTGAAATGATAAAAAAAATTATTGGAAATTGAATATGAATTACAATACTTAAACGTTGGTGAGCACTTCTTTGTATACTACATTTTTTGTGAAGTTTATGACTTGACATTGTTGGTGTCGTATAGAATTAGCAACTTGAGACATTTCTTTGATCTAACTCTTGAGAGAGCTATATATAATTGCTCATGATTGAAAACTGACCTGGAAAGAAAGAGACAAACTTGAGATAATGATTCTCCTGACTTTTATTATTAGTAATTGCAAAACAAAAATACACTGGGAACTGCCTCCTTTCAAACTTGAATTGGTCACCTCGAGTCAGTTGGAACCAAATTCAATATTGGAATGTAGATCACGTCCCTGACGTTAGTTCCTGTTATTACTGTTGCGCGAATAACATTTGGCTACATTTTATCACTATTAGCCGAGTTCAATTACATAAGCTAGCTGCTCGCTCTATATTTCTCAACAACATAATTGGAGTTCTCACCTTTAGAATTAATTTGTGATTTGGCATCCTAGATTACTTGATATCGTTTAAAAACTCAGTAGTAAACCACCCTGATTGTAGCTCATAATCCTCGCCTGATTGGCAAGTGCTATCAGAGCTTAAGCACTCACGGCGATCACTGGGGATTAAATCCAAGATAAAACCATTGACCATCAAAACGGAATCTCTAGTGTGAGACCCGTGCGATGCACGAGATATACGTCTAATAGTGAATTGTAGATAACATGTATATATTAAAATGAATAGATAGCTGAAAAGGAATTTGTGGAAACAAACATAAAAGAATAATATATAATTTAAGATCTAAAGATGAGAATTTAAAATTTAACATAATTAAGTATGAATATAGGTCATACTTTTATATATACTTACTCCTAAAATTATTAAAAAATATAAGTAAGTACTTAAATTATATTAAAATACATTTTTTATTAGTTTATCTAATAAAACATTTTCATGTAAAGTATTCATTTCCGTGTGAAATTTTGCTCTATAGTTTGTATATAAATAAAAGTAGAGTATATATATTTACTCCAAAAATTATTTACCTTGTAACTTCTATGCACATAAGTTGAGTATATATAGTTTTACTATCACTTTCATAATATATATATATATATATATATATATATATATATATTCCTAAAATTATTAAAAATTATGAAAACTGCACTTAAACTTTATGAAAATAGATATTTTAATTAGTTTAAATATTAAATTAGTTTCATATAAGATATTACTTTCCGTGAGAGATTTTTACCATGTAATAATTGTACAAAAGTGAGAGTAGACAACGTGGCATAATGGCCCACAAAAGGGGTTGGCAAATTTATATTATTAAAATATCATAACAAGTGATTTAACTCAATATTTTTATATTTATATCATTTTTAGATATTTTTAGTTTATCTTTTAATCAATACTTAAATTTTATTCATCAATATTGGGCTAATAAATAATTAGTGAATCGCCAATGGTATTAATTTATGAGATTTTAAAGTTTTAAATTTCAAATGTTATATTCTTTATTTACTTTGTATCATAAAGGAAATAATATTCTATGAACTAAATAATACTTTCTAATATTTATTTTCTAAATATTAGTTCATTTAGATTATATTTTGAAAAAGATAAACAAATTTTATTTATCACTGGATGTATGGAATTTTATGTACTTATGCGTTGGTTTCTGACAATTTTTGCCAAAAAATGACTATTGAATGCTAGAATTTGTTAGCAACCACAAGCGTATCTACTACAGGACAGGAGGTTGTTCGAGCTAGTAATGTTCAAATCATGGTAAGACAAGCTTTTCCGTTAAGAGATTTTTTATTTAGAAAACTCGAGTCCAAGGTCTTACTTAACAAGAATCAGACATGTACGGCGTAGCGCTTGAACTAACCATCCATTTGTTTATCAAATTTTTTCTGATTTAGTAGGTTTAGCAATGATTGAACGAGTTTTGAAATTTCTGATTGGCTGAGTAGTGAAGTGTAAAAAATAACAAATCTAGCATTGAAATCTCTGGTGGTTTGAAGCTTATGATTAATAGTATCAAATTTTACATACAGTTAGCTTAATACAATCTTCAAAAATGAATTCTATCCTTTATAATTTTTCACAATAGTATATGAAATTTAATTTTCCCTGTCGTATTTTTGTATACACTATGTGTTCTCTGATGATTCTTTGCTATCTAGAATTGAATTGTTGAATCCAGGTAATGATCCTTGTATATCAGACCCATAAACATGACCCATTTTGGTCCTTTTTGTTTCCAGGTACCTCTTGTTTTCCTCAGTGATTGGTGTCATCACAGGAACCCTCCCTATCACTGCCAAACCATATCCTTTGAGACCAGTGAACTTTGCTGGGTTGTTAGTCATTAGCCGCATAGTTCTGACTCCTATATCCCCCAGAATCTGCATACTCAATAGTTATTTGTCAACACAAAGATATAAGATTAGCTTATTTTGATACATTTCTTGTAACAGTTCTTCAACGATATTTAAAATAAATCACCAAGCATCTAAGTGGGTGTTTGGTTTCACTTTTGGAACCTCATCTAGCCAGAAAATCACATTAAATAAGATACTATGTGTAGATTTTGAAATAACGTGCTTTGGAGCGTGCGTCAAACGCGTTGAAAGTAAAACACACTATAAGCAACAATGATTGATAAATCTGACCTGGGCACCAATACCATACTCACGAGCATCAACAGCTAGCCCTAATTCTATGTTTGCCTGAACTGTGTCATGGCCTTGATCCTGCAAATTATAGGCCTTAAGCTTGTGACCAAGTCCAATGCCTCTTCCTTCATGGCCTCGAAGATAGACAACTACTCCTCTACCTGCTTCTTCGATCAATCGCATCGCCAAATCTAATTGGTCACCACAGTCACACCGAGCTGATCCAAATATATCTCCTGTTAAACATTCTGAATGCACTCTTACAAGAACATCTTGCCCATCTCCTATGTCTCCCTATGCATGTAAGTTTATCACTTAGAATATATAGACCAATCAACTGATACAATATTTTTAGCATGTTTGGATGCACTTCTCTTTCTTCAGAGTCAATTCTGGAACCGGAAAGCTACTCACAGACCACAGTAGCTTCTTCGCAGAAATTGATTCTGATTTTAGAATCAATTGTATATATACATGCTGAGGAAATCAATTAGCAAAGTTACGATTCAACTTTTATCTTACAGTCTTCTCTTTCTTTCTTTTGTGAATTGCTTCTCTAAATAAAATCTTCTTACCTTCACAATAGCTATGTGTTCAATTCCATCCAACTTTGAGCGGTAGCAATATGCTTGAAATAAACCCCACTTGGTAGGCATGCGTGAAACAGAAGTTCTTTCAACCAATTTTTCTCGCTTTCTCCGGTACCTTGAAGCAGCACATACAGTCACATCATTTAAGTGAATTTGATTAGCTTATGAATCAGAAGTCAGAACAAAGCCAGCTTAGAAGTGCTGCCATAGGAATAAGGAATAAGGAATCAAAGTTGCTTCTTGTTTTTCAAAAGTGAAAGGTAGGGTGAAACTGCATCTGCCTAATTTAATGAGTGTTTTGATCAGTGTTGTCAGCATTGATTGTGAAACTGAAAAGAAATGATTTTGGTAAAATTGATTTTGATAAAAATGAGTTGAAAGTAAAGTGACATTAATGAGAAAAGCAATTTTTGTGGGCTGATGTTGTGAAGTACAGTTGTGAAATTAATTATGTCCACCCTAGAAGCTAGGATTTGTAACTTTATCTCAGAAGTGATTTTGGAGCTAGAATCAAATGTGAAAGGAAACATCTAAACACCAAAAAGTTAAGTGCATGTATAAAAACTCGTTCAAAACCACGGTATTGCTTTTGTATAAAATTGCTTGTTGGTTTCACTCACTTTGTATAAAATTACTTGTTAGTTTCACTTACTTTTTATAGAAAAATTATGTTGGTCCATATTGGCACCACCCAACTCAAAGTTCTCCGTCCGCCACTGCTTCTGTTCACCATGATTATGTCTTTACTGTGGTTTTCGAACGAGTTTCCAAATATGCACTAATTTTGATAATGAAGAATTAATTCTAACGACTGCAAACACCAAACATACTCTTACCTTATCAAATCAGTTATGGAAACAATTGGAATGCTGTATTCCAATGCTAATTTTCTTAAATGAGGCAAAGATGCCATGGAGCCACCATCTTGATCAACAAGAGCTGTAAGAACCGAAACTGGTGGCAGGCCAGCCAAGGTAACTAAATCAACAGAAGCCTCAGTATGACCTGCCCTCCTAAGAACCCCACCATTTCTGTACTTTAGAGGAAACACATGACCCGGTTTTCTGAAGTCTTCTGATGTAGACACAGGAGATGACAGAGCAAGAACTGTTTTTGCTCTATCTGCAGCTGATACACCTGTGGAGGTTCCAGATTTTGCATCCTACAACAACATAGTTTAACAATCTCAAATGGCTGGCTCTAAGCTAAGATAATTTGTAGCAGAAAACTTGCAAGCAGAAAGTAAGCTTCAACACCATCAGCATGTTTGGAAACGCATCGTGAAATCACACTTAAAATCAAAATCAATTCCGTGAGAAACTTCTATGAGTAGTTTTTATGTGACATAATCGATTCTACGAGAAAAAAAAGTTAATCCAAATATATTACTAGCATGTTTGGATCAGCTTCTCTTTCCACTAACATTCAAAAGCTACTTACATTAGCTTCTCCCAGAATCGATTTTGCCTTTAGAATCAATTCTAAAAGAATATGGTACTCACCACAGTGATAGTGAAGGTGGGGGCAGAAGAATCCTCGTCTTCGGTCTCTGGTGACATAAGGGGAAGGTTCAGTCTTTGAAGATCCTCCTCTTTCATGCCAACAGAAACAATCCCTGATCCATGCTTAACCATAAAGGCGACATCCTTGGCACTAGTAAGAGAAGCAGCCTTTATGAGATTTCCTTCAATATCCCCATTTTCATCATCTACCACAATCACAAACTAGAAAAACAAGAAGTTCACTAGTTGTTAGATTGTTAGATTAACCTTTTATTAGCAAATTGCATATCATACTCATATTTAAGAGTGTATTTTGTAACACTAAGTGATGCTTGACTTTACAAATCTATGACACGAGTGATTCTGTAACATTTTACCGTGAAACCAAACGTGCTATAACACATTATAACAAACCATAAAACCAACCTTTCCTTGGCGTAGTGTATTAAGGGCCTGCTCAATGGAAGAGTACCCTTCAGAGGGACAATCTGGATCACCTTCAGCATCACTGACAAAGAAACCAGTGGTTTCCGGCGTGATTTCAGCGTCTAACGTTCCGAATGGCGCTGAAGAAGGCTCGTTTAAGGCACCAAAGAGAGATCCATTCTCATTTCTCTTCAAGTTACTATCATCAAAAACGTCTTCTATTCCAGTTGCTGAGTACCCAGTTGCACAAAGAGCTGAATTCCACACCCTGTTATTCCAAAGGCTAAATCTTGCACTCTGATGATTATTGGGGTAGGAGCGATGATGCAAGCTGAAAATAAAGAAGGGTCAGGTTTAAGTTGAATTCAGCAAAAAGAACTGTAATGCTATGTAGAGAAAGAAAATACCTTGAGCTGGTGATGACTTGGGAAATCAAAGGATGAGGGAATGAAGCAGAGTCCATAGGCTGCGAGCGACTTCAAAATTTGTTCTGCAGAAGCTGAATACACACAAGTTTGTGTTGTGATTTCATGTCACGCACAATATAGAAGGAAAATGGGGAAAAAAATCCACCTCTAGTTATGGATGTGCTTCCACCACGTTTTGTTCTTTTTGTTACAAATTTTTTATACCTCACCCTCATCTTTTTTTTTTTTATTTCATTTCCACCTAACATTTTCTTTCTTTGATTTTCCTATTAATTCAATCTTCATATCTCTTTTGGTTAGCTCTCTTCTATTCTTAATTTCTTATATCTCTTTAGATATGAAGTGAAAATAAGGTGTAAAATTTGATTTATCTATTTCCTATTTTCATATTTAAATATAATTGAAAACAAATTTAAAACATGTTTGATTGATATTTAGAAAATGTTTTCTAAAATATGATCAAAACAAAAATTGAAAAAAAAGTCGTTTTCATTTTCACTAAAAATGAAAACAAGATACCACCACAATTGCCACTGCCATTGTCACCACCACCATCGTTGTCGTTGTCACCACTGTCGCCACCATCGTGCAGCCAACATCGTCACCGCCACCACCAACTAGTGAGATGAAAAGCAGTGATGGTGGCGTGCGTCAGTGGTTCTGATGGCAGTGATTTCGGTGGCCCCAGTGGTGGTGTTGCAGTTGTGGTGGAGGCAGCAGAGACGATGGTGGTGGTGGTGGTAGCGGTGGCGAAGGTGGTGGCAAGGGCAGAGGCGGTGAAGGTTGTGGTGGTGCTGACAGTTGTAGTGATGGTGACAGCGACATTTGAGGTAGGGCGGTAGAGGCGACGAAGACAGTGAAAATGAACACAAAAAGGCAAAACAAACATGTTTTCTACCTTTGAAATTGAAAATGAAAACATAAAAGTTTTCTCAAAGCAAACAGGTCAATGAAATGTTTGGTTTCCCCATTTTCTATTTTTCATTTTCAAATAGAGTAGAAAATAAGGCTGAAACCATGTTTCGGTTTGAAGGCGACTCTAGTTATGGTAGTTCTTGTGGGAATGTGGTGGTGTTGGAGGTGGCTATGGAGTTTGTAGGTGGAAGAGGGGGAGGGGTGGTGTCCATGCGATGGGGGCAAAGAAGAAGGAGAAAGAGGTGAGTGAAGAAAGGCGACTCTAT
Organism: Acmispon strigosus; assembly: GCA_030819835.1. Lineage (NCBI taxonomy): Eukaryota > Viridiplantae > Streptophyta > Magnoliopsida > Fabales > Fabaceae > Acmispon > Acmispon strigosus. The sequence goes on from JAUAMA010000004.1 coordinate 65,043,243, forward strand.
AAGTGAGGAACAAAAACAGAAATGTGGTTTAGGATCAAGGATAAAGGTTAATTGTAGTCCTTACTTAAGACCAACTAGATTAGAAATGTCATGTAAGATGCCACATAGGTAAAAAAAATAAGCTGTCAAACAACCACATATCCTTTCGTTAGTCATGTCAATTTTTTTTAGCGAGAGTAAAATCACGTATTTCCTTGCAAGGACCAAAATCAGTAAAATGGAACTGTAGAAATGTAGGGCCTGTTTGATTGTGTTTTCGATTTTTTTGTTTTCAAAATTGTTTTCTAAAATAATTTTTAAGAACTACTTTATAGAACAATAAAAGAAAAAAACTTGTTTGGTAATATGATTTTAAAAACAGTTTTGAAAATAAAAAAATAAAAAAACTTTACTTTTTAATTACAGTAATGCCAATAATGAAATGAAAGAAAACAACCTTTTTTCGTATCTTGGTCGTTTCCGTAATAAAAGTTGAAAATAAAAAACAAAAACAACTTTTTCCTGTTTTTGGTTTTTCTGTTTTAAAAACAAAAAAATAGGAAACTGTTTTTAAATTAATTTTAAGAAAACATCTTAACCAAACAAGTTTTTTTGTTTTTTAATTTTATAAAACAGAAAACTGTTTTTAAAAACAGAAATCAAACAGGCCCGTATATTCTTAAAGGTAGATTTGGAATTGTACAAGTAAAAAGATGGTGAAACAAGCCCAATGAGCGAAGGATATTGGAGTTTTCTCCATCTAGAATCTTTCTGGACCCAGACCAAATTCTAAAGACCGGGTTGAATTGACCATAACAAATGAAAAGGACTTGCCTTATAAGTCAAACGAAAAGAAATTCAAGTGCTGACATGGCATTCCAATTTTCATTTATAATATTGTTTTTGTTCTCTTCTTCTTTTTCTTAATCTCGCAGTAAACGACGCCGGAGAAAGCGATACACATGAGGCTCAGTCCATAGTCTGAGTTACTCTCTTCTCTCTCTCGATCCTCAAGCTTAGGGTCCCGCACGCAGTGACTACTCAAATCCGACGTCGTTTCCCTCCATTCTATGCTTCTCTCCTACTCGGCTCATGGCGGAATCTTCACCCACCTCTTCTCCTACACCTGATTCCAAAGACAACAAGTTTTTAAAAGGGGTATTCGCCGTCTCTGGAATCATGGTTACCCTCGTCACCTATGGCGTCTTGCAGGTTTCCCTCACCCATCTTCACTTCCTTGCTTTTTTTGTTTCGTTTCATTTTTTTCTTTGCATCACATATCTTCATTATAATGCGCCTTATTTTGTTGTCTACAATCTGATTGTGACTTTAATTATTATAGAAATGTAGATTTTGGGTGTAATTCAAAATAGAGTGAAATTCGTGACCTTAAACCTCTGAAAGGCCTCTTTAGTTTAAAGTGTTTCATTGCATGGGCCAAATTAAGTGAACCATATCAATCTTGTTGGTGTTGGCTGTAATTAATTTTGGATATGCATGTATTAAGTGGGTTGGTAATACTCTTGGTTTGGTAATTCAGAATACCACAGCTGGTATTGTTTGAATGCTGTATCAGTCATGACAATCTCTTTTTAAGGTTTATTGTTGTAAAAAGAGAGTAGCTTAAGGGTTGGGATGTAAAAGACGGGAAACTTAAACCCTAGGAGGAGATTACTCTCCGTTTCTTTTCATTCAATAACAATAGATTCTTTCTATTGAACTATCCCAAAAGTTTAAGTTGTTAGGGGAAGACATATGAATGATTTTATACTATATTTCTAACATGCCCCCGTACGCAAGAGCCCATTAGACTTGAAGCGTGGATAATGCACTGGCCCACAGGCCATGTGCTGAAATCCATTTTTTATTACAATAATGGGGGCAGCAAGGATTGAACTATGGACCATTTATAGAGGCTTTGATCCATACCATGAACTAACTATCTGAAAAGCTTAAGTTGTCAGGTGAAGATACATGAACAGTTTTATATTATATTTCTAATTCTTTCAATTCTGAATCTTGGGTTCCTAACAATAAGTAATAAACATGAACGGGTCAGTAATAGTCTTGGTTGAAGTATTCTTACTTTTTAGTTTTGATGATTATTTAGCTATATAATTTACAATATAGTATGAACTGGTCCCTGTACAAATTATACTAAAATTCTATCTGTTTGAATGGATAGGATCTAAGCGCTTTTGAATCTAGTGAGTTATAGATATTTGTTTCTTGCAGGAAAAGATCATGAGAGTACCTTATGGAGCAGATAAGGAATATTTCAAGCACTCACTCTTTCTTGTTTTCTGCAACCGCATCACAACATCTGCTGTTTCTGCTGGTTCTTTGCTGGCAAGTATATATTATATGCAAAAATACTGTCATGTGTCAGTGTAGCATTGACACATTTTGTACTGTTTAAATTGCTTCAACCATACTTTTCTTTTAATTCCATCTGTTCATAATTTTCAATGTTTCTGATAGGCAAGTAAAAAAGCACTGGACCCAGTAGCTCCCATTTATAAGTATTGCCTTGTGTCTGTATCAAACATACTAACCACAACTTGTCAATATGAGGTAAGTGTCATACTTTCCGTGTGCCTGTGAAGTTATAAAAGTTTCGATTACTAATGGTTATAAGTTAGTAACCATATTTACTGAATGGCCTTATTCTTACTCCAGGCTCTCAAATATGTCAGTTTTCCTGTTCAGACTCTCGCAAAGTGCGCAAAAATGATCCCGGTTATGGTAGGTCAGACATTAACACCCTACCCAATTATGTAGATTTCATATATGGTGTTGATTGGCTGACTTCAATATTCCATTATATTACCCTGCCTCTGGTGTCTGTCTTGTATCATTGATTTGACTCAATTTTCCTCTTATTACTACTACTTCCATTGATGAAGATTAATAGTAATTGCTGTGTTGCTGACTTCTTGTTGCACAATGAATATTTCTTGCTCTCTCTCTCTCTCTCTCTCTCTCTCTCCACCTTGAATCTCTATTCCTTCTTTTATGTGTTATGCAGGTCTGGGGTACCATTATCATGCAGAAGAAATATCAGGGACCTGACTATTTGTTGGCTTTTTTAGTTACCCTTGGCTGCTCAGTTTTTATCCTATATCCGGTAATTGTTGGGTCTTTGATGCTGATTTTATTTCTACTGCTTTATCATCATTCTGTCTGCATGTGATAATTTTCTATCATAGAACTGACAATGAGTACTCATAGTAGCATTCTTGTCATGAACTCAAGAACTAAACAATAATCAGAGATACTGTTGAAAACATTTATTCATGATTCTGAATGAATGAAATCTCAAATACATGGATGCAAGTCACTATATTATATGCATTAGCTAATAGCTGCTAGGTACAAAGTGGTATAAGCTGAGATCACATCGCTGGATCCTATCCTAACTTAGAATTAGTTATTAACTAATTGAGTTAGTTACTCCAGCTAGTTTCAGTTATGCCAGCTGTACTTTTCCTTCCACCTCCTTTATGCCACGCCATACGGCCATAGTAGTTAAGTCCTATTTCATAATTACTAATTAGTCCACACGGTTCTTTGATATCTTGATGACAAGGACCTAGAGGGAGAGAGACAGTTAACTTGGAATCCACACCTTTGAACATTTGAGTCATGAACTTCCGAGTTGATATTGATTTTTTGACTTTCGATCCTCACCAGATGTTTTGCTTATAGCAACCGATAGATGGACTGCCTTTGTTGACAAATGTTTTCTGGCTCATTTTCCATTCAGCAAGCATAACATAAATATAAGTTTCTTACTCTTCATTGATCATGCAGTCGCAAGCTGGCAGCATTTGTTAATAAGCTAAAGTATTTATTTTTTGAACTGTAGGCAGGAGAAGACATAAGTCCATACAGTAGAGGAAGGGAAAATACTGTTTGGGGCGTTCTCCTTATGACTGGCTATCTCGGGTATCTCAGAACTTAATATTTCTTCTTGTCATAAGTGATTGTGTATTATATGTGGAAAAAGTCCAAAAATCAATGGTATCTTCTCTCACGGTGACATGCAAAGTATTTTGCGTGTCCAAAACCAATTGTTCTCAATGTTGGCAAAAAATAATGAAAATATCTTGCCTACCTTAAAGTGTGAAACTTTGAAAAACTTCCTGCCCCAAAATTTTATTTTTCCCTCTTTTGAAGTGGAGAGTTATTTTGGGCAACTATATAATTGTTGTGAAGTGTTTTTGTTGGTGTCGAGAGTGAGTAACAAGATACATAAAGTGAATCCCTGTTTTTGAATTACACAGAGGAGGATGATATATATACTAAGAGACATCAATACATACTTTACAGTTACCATAATGACATTACTGTACACCCTATTCACATTATTTCAAATACTCTCCCTCTAGCTGGAGCATATAAATCATATGCACCAAGCTTATTACATGTATAACTAATTCAAGGATCTCTCCAATACTTAGTAAAGACATATGTCAATTGATCTTTTGAATTGAAGCTAGTGTTGATGTCCCCTGATATGATATTCCCTCTAGCAAAACTAGAATCTATATCTCAATGTGTTTGGATGAGGATAGAGTCTATAGACAGGGAGGGAAGAGGATGGGTAGTGCCCACACCCTCATATTGTGGGGGCATCTTATATAACTAAAACCTGAATTTGGAATACTTTGTGTTTCGTACTTTCTTCTAGACTCTTGAGTGCATACTTATCTTCAAAGTGGTGGTTCACATACAAGTCTCAATGAATCAGATTTTTTTGTGTGTAATAGGTGTGATGGCTTTACAAGCACATTTCAAGATAAGCTGTTTAGAGGCTATGACATGGAGATACATAATCAGATATTTTATACAACATTATGTTCTTGTATTCTTAGCTTGACAGGTTGGTTTCAGACATTGGCAATGAAGTTTTATGTTGAACTTTATACTTTGCCATACATGTCTTGTCTGTTCATGTAATGAGGATTTGTTTGTTGGGGCTGTTGAGGAAAAAGATTTATAATGGATAAAGATTTATAATGAATAAACTTTTCTACAAGTTTTGGATGGTGTTTGCAAAATATATGACATGCATGCACCTAAAGAGCTCAAGTTGAATTTGATACAATAATGCTTACCCTTAAGCAATAAACATAGTAGTTGTAGTAGTGGCATTTTGTTTCCTAGCTCTCTCTTTTTTCATGTGCTAGCAGTTCACTATAGACACCTGATTTCAAAACGACTATACACTATCTTGACAGCCAAAATTCTGACTTGGCCTAACTTTTTTTTATTTAGATACTAGTCTTTTCCCTTTCTGAAATATCAGTTCTTGTTTAATTTTGCGATTCTTCAATTATTTTTGGTTCAGCTTTGTTTCTTTTCCTGCTCAATGGTTAGAAATCCATTCTTTTGACATTTGATATATATATTTTTATTTAGGTCTTATTTTACAGGGACATCTAATACCAGCAATAGAGTTTGTTTATCGCCATCATGATTGTTTCTTTGATATAGCATTGCTTTCGACTGTAAGCAAAACTTCCTCCATCTGTTTTAATTTTTTAATGCATTATCCTTAGGAATCCAATCCCTAATATAAGGCTCTTGCTTTTTCCCCTTTGGCTTCAAAAGCAAAAACAAAAACATTCCCTTATTCCTTCCTCTACTATTTCACTGAAGAAATTTGTTATATTACTGGATTATACAGGTGGCAACAGCTAGTCAGTTTTTCATTTCCTACACAATTCGCACTTTTGGTGCTCTGACATTTGCCACCATAATGACCACAAGACAGGTAACTTGCATAAAGAAATCTAATTATCATTTTCCATACAATTATGTATTTATTCAGTGTCCGTAATTTTTAATTTTAATTGTAGTTGGTGAGCATTATGCTGTCATGTGTGTGGTTTGCTCATCCTCTTAGCTGGGAACAGTGGATTGGAGCCGTAAGACTTACTCTTACCTTTTCTTAACATTATAATGAATTGAGTCATGCCCACTTGCACTCTTGCATCACCCTCTTTCTTTATCTCTACCTTTACTTATTTTGATTGAACCATATAGATAGATCAAAGCTTCATCCAATCGTTATTTCCTTGTTGAATTTTGTGGTAAGCATTGTAATACCAGTACATTATCAGGTCATTGTCTTTGGTTCCCTTTATGCAAAAAGCTTCACGAGGAAAGCACCTAAGAAAACAACCTCCTCCGACTCCGTACCACTTGTTCAAACTGGGGATTCGAATAATGTGAAGGACAACCCGTGACTGAGATGGAGGAAAGCTTACTGACCCAACACCTGGTAATGTCTGAAGTGGTGGTGTTAGCTTCTGTTTTAATTTTCAGAGTTTCACATTCAGTATTTAAGATTATGATTCATGGATAGTTCATTATACAGAGGTGGCTTGACTTAAACCCAGACAGCACCAACAGCAGCCAGATTTTGCATCACAATCCTAACAATAGAGAAGTTAAAAGGATGTTAACCCCACATTTTTTCTGTAGGTGAGTTTAATCATAGAGTGACCAAAGCCAAAAGATTTTAATTGATTGAAATATGTATAATGCATTTGCTCAAGCCAGAAATTTGTGTAGGAGGGAAAGATGGAAGGTTTGTGGTGATCTCTAGGTTCCATGTTTTACTTTGTACCATAATTGGCAACTTATTTATGATGGCAAAAGCATAATGTGCAAAGTTTTAACTGGCATATACTGTACTATAAGCATGGAACCTTGATTCACATGCTCATGCTGGATGCACTAATTGTTTCTTGTGGCAGCAAAATGCCAGTTACACAAGTCATGGAAAAAAATGATTTGTTTAAATTAACGATAGAGAAATGTTTTTTTTTCCTCTCATTTTCCAATGTTTCAAAAATAGTTGTAGGGTGATGTATTTGCCATATCAATTATAGGGTTCCAAGAATATTTATTGGTAGATATTTCAATTTGGACGAGCACTTCATAAAAGGTGCTACTTCAATTGCCTGCGTGGAGTTATGTTTGGGGATTATTTTCCGCACACTTTAAAATTGATATTTGCACACTCTAAATGTTTTTCATCCTTAAATATCTTTATATTATTTTTTTAGAAGTTCAAGTTTCGCAAGAAAAAAGAAAAAATATTAATTCTAGACCCCGAGTTCCAGAAATATAAAACTATACTAATAAGAGTACATTTTTGGAACTTCAAGTTTTAAAAGTGAATTTCTTTAGCTTCTAGAACTTAAAGTTTAAAAACGTATTAATTTTTTGCTTTTGGAATGCGAACTTTTACTTGCGTAAAAATTTTGCATTATAGAAGTTGAAGTTTCAAAAATGAAAAAAAAAAAAATGTTTCATTTTTTATAGTTTAAGTTCCCAAAGAAAAAAAATAATTCAGGGTTGGAGTTCTGAAGTGAGATATTAGTATGGATGAACTTTTATTTTTTATTTCTGAAATGTGAACTTTTGAAAGAATAATTTTACATTTTCAGAACTTGAAATTTTGAAAGTGCAAATGGGAAGAAAAGGCTTCATCGGAATATGGAGTTCTAGAAGTGTAATTCAGGAGAAAATAATTTACACTTCTAGAAATTCAGCTTTAGAAAGAAGATTTGACAGTGAAATTGTAGTAGTAGAAATACACTTTTTTTTTTTTTATAAAATAAATAAATTAGAAGTGTAAACATGTTTGTCATATGACTTATTTCCTCTTCAAATCCCTTTACTTTTGATGGAGAGACAAAATTGAGTAAAAATGGGTTTGAGAACCCCCTATATATTAGGAGACACGCACTAATGATTGGTTAACCACTAAAATGCAAGTAATATAACATCAAATATAGTTTGAAACAGCATGTAATAACAGAAACGCTACAAATTACAACGAAAAATTGCAACAAATTGCTGATGTGACAAAGTTTACTATGTTATTAACAGTAGTATGAAAATTAGTTGAGGATAACTACCACTTCTTGCATTTCATATCCCAACTTTTAGTATTTTCCCGTGTAATAATAAGAGGTCATATACGGTTCATAGACCCTTCGTGCCCTGATTAGTTGTACGATTCTTTATCTCTAAAAAATATGTGAATTAACATATCTGAATGTAAATAGTTTTCTCCTATTCTCAAAAATCAGTTTTACACAATCAATTTTAAACAATTTCATTACTACTTAACATGAAATGAGCTAGATTTACAAATATTAATCCAAGTAGAATTTACCTCCATGATTTACCTTCCATCGTTAAATTTTTTACTTGGGCGACAAGGTTAAAAGAGAGGATGGGGGGGATGTTTACCGTGTGCACCAGACAAATTTTTTCTCAAACATTGGATATGGAAAATCTTTCAAGTCTACAAAGTTAACACGCCCTGCCATAGCACTGTATATTGTTAATTGCCATGTTGCTGTGAAAATTATGAGGAACATATTTTGTACAAGACACTATTAAGGGCATTTCGATTCTTATTTCAGCTTTCTGAATTTTGAAAACTATTTTCAAGAACAATTTTTAAAACATATTTTTCAAAAGAAAAGAAAAAATTATTTGAACAATATATTTTACAAAGTTGAAAGGCCTGTGACTAGATGACTAAAAACAAAAAGTAAAAAAATCTCTGGTACATTTCGAGATTTTTAGTTTTAAAAACTGAAAATAAGAGAAAAAAAAAAAAATCAGAGCAGATTTTAAAAACAGTTCATATCAAACGAGTTTTACTCTTTTCCTGTTTTCAAAAATTTAAAACTATAGTAATCAAACAGACCTAACTATTTTTGCCACCATCTATGGCTTTTATTTATGCATCCTAAACTATGTTTCTATTTGGTATCTTTATTCTTCTAAGCTAATAATGTCCACGGAAATAGAAGATATGTAATGTAATATTCAGGGAAGCGCAAGGAAGATTGGTTAAGATTGCAACGGGTTGCAAAGTAACAGCTGCAGCCACTGAAGCATCTTCAACTCATTCAGATCGCAACACAAATACTCTGCTTAGATCCCATAATACTCTCATGACACCTAACTTTGCTTCGGCGTCTGCAAATGTGGCGCCAGTGGCTTCTGATGGGTAGAGTAGCCGCGACGCTCTATCGACCTTAAGCTCATAAACATCCACAACACAGATTGCTGATTCCTCCAAATTTTTCCCATACCACTTACCATGCATCTGAAACACCTTTCCTATGCCAATCTCCTCTGCTCGCGCACCAATAAACACAACATATTGACCTGCACAGCAGTGACCAAATTAAGGAGAACCAACATTAACAGTTCCAGCCAGTGAAGGCTCAGGTTTATCCCGTGAAGTTATTCTCACAAGACTAGTGTGATGCATTACCTGCACTGTGTGGTGAGCCATAGGACCCGAATAGTGGCCTTTTTCGCTTGTCAGCAACTGGGTTGTCAGAATCGGCTGCTACTGGCCGAACATCCTTAGCCGTGCGAGCTAGCCTAGCCTTTCTATTGTTCAACCTGATATGACAAACATGAAACTATAAAAATTAGAGCAGATGAAAATAAATTGACCTAACTATGATGTACACAGGAAACTGCTTAATATATTGAAGGGTTCAAGACTAAATATGAACTGCTTAATATATTGAAGAGTTCAAGACCTAATAAAGAAGCATACCAATTTTTAAGCTGCGAAGATGTAACCTCAGAACCCTGGAAAGCATAATGTAGGAAAGTTTCAGGAAAATGTAAATGAAATGTAATTCAAGAGCTGAGTTGCATTTAAACATACATGAACACTTAATTCATCTGCCCATGATTGAAGTGAAGCTACATTTCGCTGCATATCAGGCTCATCTAAGAGTGCGCTCTCAATCAGTGTCACCTGTTTATCATTCATTATAGTTCTCTTCCGTTTTCTCCTCTGTGGAAGTTCAATCTTTTCATCCTTTAGATTTTCTTCAAGTACATCTTTTTTAATATGCTCATTTGGCTTTGAAAGTTCACGATTATCCATATGATCAACAACATTTTTTCCTTTAGCAGAACTACTATCTGAACCACTTGTTTCAATTTTCTGAGCATCCTTGTCTATATCTCTTGCTCCTTCTAATGCGGTTTTACCTGAGATACCTTTATTTTCTACCTGATTCTGTCTATTTAAGCCATTGCCTTCATTTGTGTTGTCAGCTCTGGTATTATGTTGGACTTGGTCCATGTCTGGAAATGCAGAATTCTCGGACATTCCTTCCTTGAAGTTACCACCCTTTTGAGCCTCCTACAGGAAATCAAACTTTACTTCTCAAGTCACTATTGTTGAGGAGAAGCTACATGGTAACCAAATAATATAGTTTGAGACTTGGTTAATTTAGCTATTCAACAGTTAAAGACATTTTTCAGTCTAAAGTAGCCATACTTTAAATTGTATTTCTGAACAAACATGTAGGCAGCTATACGAATTGATCATTAAATGTATTCTAAAAAAAACCTTGCAAATATCTGATAATTTTCATTGATGTTGAGTTTATAAAACCTATCCCAAGATAATGACTCCTCAAATTTACTATCCTCAGTTTTTCCAGTAAAATGATATGGACACATGTATACACATAATAAGAAAGGATATGAGCTGAGGAGAAAAAGAACTAGATCAGGAACAAACAATATTAACAGTTAAATTAAAGGACAAAGATTTACTTGAACACGATTTTTCACAAATCCAGGAGAAGTAAATAGTGATTGTAATTCGCCAAAAAACACCCTGCAAAAAAAAGTACAAGTAGGAGTGTTATGTTTAAACATGACACAGATGACAGTATAATGCTGGATAATATTTTACGAGTTAAATGATTACAACATAAACAGCAACTAAAGCTTTTTCCCACTAGGTGGAGCCGGCTACATGGATCAAATGACATCCTAAATGTTTTCATGAATTAAATCCAATAATAAATTATTTAACTCTAAACTCCTGTAATGGTTTGGATTATAGTTTTTAATGTGTACCTCCCACTTCTACTCAAGTGAAATTCATGTAATTTCAAGGCTTATCTCCATGCCACTAACTTTCCATTTGTTTCTTCTCTCAACTCTCTAACTAAAATTATATTAACCACAAAAGGCATGCATCATGGCACTGTCTCTAACTTGGGTTCTCACACTAGTCATGACCCTCCCGTACATATCTTTGATTGCTTCAACGAAACCATCCCAAACTCCTTTTTTTTATAATCTTCCACAAACCTCTCTAAGAACCTTATCTTACGCCTTTTCCAAATCAATGAAAACCATGTATATATTTTTCCGAATCCTCCAATATTTCTCCATTAGTCAATGAAGGGGAGCCATGGCGCAACGGTAAAAGGTTGCTGCCATGTGACTGAGGTCACCGATTCAAGTCTTGGAAACAGCCTCTTGTGTAAAAAGAAGGTAAGGCTGCGTACAATACACCAAATGGTGGAACCCCTTCCCGGACCCCTCTCATGCGGGAGCTTTGTGCACCGGGCTGCCCTTTTTAGTCTTTATAGCAAGTGTATAGCTTCCATGGTCGACATCCCTGACATAAAACCAAATTAATATTCTAGGATATGAGTATCTTGTTTTAATCACCGCTTAATGACTCTCTCAAATTATCATTAGGATGAATTCACGAGCTTAATCTACTGCTGAGAAGTCCCACATTGACTAGAGATATGGCCTAATGAGTGTTTATAAAGGGTAGAGCAACTCTCACCTCTAAGCTAGCTTTTGGGATAGAGTTAGGCCTAACCCAAATTTTAAGATGGTATAGATGTCTATCAAAGATTCATTTGTTGGAGGCCACCCATATATGGGCCACATGCAGGTGTTCATTCCTACAAATTCCACGATCTAGATGTCCAATGCTGGGCATGAGGGGGTGGGTTCAGAAGCTCCACATTGACTAGAGATATGACCTAATAAGTTTTCATAAATGGTAGAGCAAACCTCACCCCTAAGCTAGCTTTTGGGGTAGCCACTCCTTCGACATGCTCTTACATCTCATGATAGCATTGAACAACTTTGTGATCTATCTAAAGTCTTTCTCCTTGCACATTGCCTCCATTCTAGGCTTCATAAGTAGACTAAACATATTGAGATGGTTTGTCATTTCATCCATGAAAAGATTCTTTCTGGAGAGATTACTACATCATTTGCAGGCTCTAAAGATCAACTAGTAGACACCTTCACCAAATCTCTGTGTGGACCAAGAGCATACATATATAGCAACTTTGATGCATATGACCTATATGCACCAACTGAGGGGAGTTGTTGAGATTGTGTGAAGATTTGAGTAGATTAAGTTGCTGTATTTGTTTGATTTGATGTATTTTTCTTATGATAATTGTGTATATTGTATTCTAGGAAGGTTTGCTGTATCTTGAGGGTACCAAGACCATATCTTCCAGATTTAGGATAATTCCTTCTCTCTTTTCACCATGCGTCGCATCCTTATATACATGTGTATCACAAATCGTAGAATATATTTAATAATATATTCAATTTCTACAAAATTCAAGTCTTCGCTCGCTTATTAACTCTACCAAGAAAAGAATATCGAACATTTGTCCCTAACTGATAATATTCAAACTCTGTTGACAATTTAGACAAACTAGGAACCATAAGACATGGTTTTGGAAGACTAGGATTTCCCAAATGTTGAGATATTTTGAGCTCAACAACAGAACATGGTATGAGTTGCATCTAGAGAGGCGATATAATCTTCGAGACTCATGCCTTACTCCAACTGTCTGCTCTCTACACCAATCTTGCACAAGAGTGAAATCATTACCAAAGATAAACTAGGGCAAGGTATGAGTGGGTTTGCTGAAGGAGATTAAATAAAAGGGTTAACAAAGACCAAAAAGAACAGAGCTCAAAGAAAGTGTTGGAAGGGTTCAATTTGACCAAAGGCCTGGATTTAGTTTCTGAACCTTAAGCTGAAGTAACACTTGGAACTGTGTCTGTGTAAGTTTGGTGTATTATGCGCTGATGAGGTCGTCAGAGAAGACGGGTAGCTGGAAAAAGGCGCACACACTTAGATAAGGTGGCATATGGCAGAAATGCGTGAAAATTAACATGTGGTGGCATGTGTAGTGGAGAATGGCAGTGGGTCACTGATGGTGAGTCTTGTCAATGGTGTTTGCCGCAGTTATGAGTGGCAGATGATGGAGGTTGGCGATAGAAAAGTCACAGCTGGTGGAGGCACAATTTATGTGCATGAATTGGGGTTTAGGGAACCGAAAAAGAACCACTACAAAAGCATAGTGGTTTTAAAAATGGACCTATTAAACAACTAATACCATAGAGAAATTGGTAAAATTATGTGACTAATCAGTCTACACGAGTATATTATAATATGCACAACATTCAATACAAATGAAATGTGATGCAAAATATAAAGGCTAACAGCTAGGAATTATTAACAGCTAAATCAGTAATAGCTTATCTATATTTACATGTGCTTACTTCTAACACACAATAACCAAGAAAATTCGTTAACTCATGTAGACAACAACTCTCCTTTCAAGGAAAGGAAACAAAAACAAAAACAAAAACAAAAAACTTTCTTCAACATCATCCTCAAAAACACTTCGTAAGATAAAATCAAGAAGGAACTCTTCCTCAATGAGCTTTAAAAAACTGGTTTCAATGTTTGGTGGCATAAGGGGCTGCCATAATGCCCATTCATGAAGTCTTGAATATACATGACTAACACATGATTAACCATTGACAGAACAGTTCAAAATCAGTCATGCTAAAGTAAAAGTGTCCAGTGATACGGCGAAGTTTAACAAAGGGAGACATAACCTTAAAAGTTGCACATCCTCCGCACTTAAAAAGGTTGGAATCAAAGATTCTGCATGCCTTAACAACGAGCCTACAAAAGGAGGTTACTTGTAAGAAAGTAGCCATATATTGCTCATAATTCCACAAGAAGAGTTATATGAGATCAATCATTACGGAGGTTCTTGCGAGCAGTGGCAGCTTTAGGAGTATCAGAAGCAAAAGAAAACCCGGGCAGCAAGTTCGATAGATCCATTTTCAAGAACTCCAGGACCTTAAGAACGAAAAGGTTCCTTTCCTGTTCTGAGGATCAAAATTACAAGAGGAGAGGGGGTGATATGAGAGGATAATATCTCTGTAAAACAATCAAAATTGACCTAAAATGTACAGAATGTAGACAATGAACCAACCTTCACATATGTTGGGAACAAAACAGTGAAGATTTGCAAAGAATTTGACAAATAATGATGTCCTGTGATGAGCAAAAGAAGCCCTGGGCATTCTTTTAGGGATTAGATTGAATTCCAAATTTGTGGCATTCCTTACATCAGGTGAAGTATTTTCCAAAATCCATCCAACTGCAGCAAATGCATTATATTCGAGACTTGCATCCTCCTCTGTCTCTGGAAGATTAGATGAACACCAACAGGACAAAAAATCTCCATGGGAGAGTGAAATTACAGCTGCAAGGACTTTAGTCTGGAATCACATGCAAAAGAAACAACCCAATTCCCAATCATAGAATGCACATCTAACAAATCATAGAAGATGCATAAAATGCATAGGCTACAAATTAAAAAAATTAAAAAGATGGGCGTGAAGTCACTCTCCATAACATTAAAGGATAGACTTACAAAACAAAGTATCATGTAAGATCGAAAGTTTGAATCATCAGAGAAGATTTCAGCTAGACGCATTGCATTGAGCTGTACAAACCCCATTGGGTGACTTCGACCAGTAGTGATATGCCCAAGATCTCTTCCAAAAGCTTTTTTCAACAAGTCAAAGACCTACATCATGAGAACTATATTAAAACCAAGACACTGATAATAAAAGAATTGATGTGCTTAATGGAACAAATGCATATTGCAGACCACCGTGGAATAATGTAGAAAAAGTATCCAGAAGAAAGAAAATACTGAAAATTGTTCATTGGTTAATTTTGAATGTAGAAGATACGAGTATTTATAGAGGAGAGTTAGAATAACTAAATATCATAGAACTCTAATACCAGGTCATGAACCAACTATCCCAACTTAAATTGTCAGGTGAATAACACGTGAATAGTTATATATTGCAATTCTAACAGAAATGTCAAAGGAAGTTAAGGAGGAAGAGTTCTACGTCTTTTGACAACCTAGGAGTGAGAAATTTTCTATTAATTAACAGTCTTCTTCTACATTCTAATCCAGTAGTTTCATAAGCCAATTATCAGCAAAATCCCACCAAAACAGTGCAGCCATTTTGTCTTCAACAGTTTGCAATATAAACCAACAGCTGAAAACTCACCTCTAAAGCAACAGATTTAGCCAAATCTAAACTTTGTGTTGAGCTGGCAACTTCATCAAGGAAAGAAATGCTTTCCACTTCACACAAACTCAGCAGCTAAGTAAAGAAAGCAGTGACATTATTGCTACTGATGTGCATAAATCATAAAGTAGATTGAAGTTAAAATCAAGAAAATATCAAATTTTGCCATTGGACTAACAATTGATAGTATTTTAGCTTTTAGCCTTGAAATAGCTGCCATGATTCTATTTGGAAAAGATTGTTGAATGTGTAACTTTAAGATGGATTGAGCGAGAAAAAGAATGCTCCCCTTTCCACATAATTCCTGTAAATGAAAAACACGTGAACTCTTGTAAGTTGTAGCTAATAACTACATGTATGTATAAAGCACAAATTATAAAGGAAAATTCTTCCTATCAAGTATCAACCAACCAAATCAATGCATAACATCAAGCATATTCTGTAGTGGTTATGTTGCAAGTAGTCAGTTTGTCAAATGGAGCCTCTGGAACCTAAAACTGACTTCTCTGTGACTAAATCCTATCTTTAATGGTGGACCACAATAGCTTGAAGTAAGTAGATTACTTGGAATCATTAGGGTATATAAAGGGCTGTTGTCTATCTTACATATTGGAACCAAAACTTCAATGTTTGTATAGCATTGAAATTTCTAAATCAGAAATATTGAACCATCATCCCCTATTTTGACCTTTTTAAGAAAGCATCTTGTTCATAGGATCCTCAAATTCTGTTCAGTTTATTTAAATAAACTACAAATGTAAGGTTTCACCAAAAACATAAGAAGAATAACAAGAAGAAAAAGATGATGATAGGGAAAGACAAAGGATGCATCCAATTCCTCATCCACTCCTGACCGATATAGAGAAAGTTCAGCCGAGGTATAAGCTTTGGGCTTCCATACAGTCGTAGTCCGTATCTAAAGCTAACATCATAGAACCCAATTCCCAATCAAAACTTAGATCCCTAATACTAATTTAGGAACACGGAGCTCTTAATGTGCTGCTCCAAATTTATGAATTAAGTTCAGACTGGAAACCTTATTCTTAAGCAGGCGCTCCTTAAACAATTTTTGTTGACATAGAGACTGAATAAACTGCACAGAAGCTTCACACTGCTGGCAGAGATAATAAACAACTCGCTCGGCAGTCAGATTTGATTCTATGGAAATATCCTTATAATAAGCTGCCAGTGTATCCTCAAGACACCTAACAACCATTCGAACTGATCCAAAAGCTGCATCTATAAATACGTCAACCTGTCATAGGATTTATAGTTAGCCATAACACAAATATGTATTTTAGAAAATAAATAACATTGAATTCCAAAAATGTCATGAAAAATAGGATTGTCACTTGCTAGTGATGTGTCAAATGTAACAAAATCCCTCATAATTTTACCCAACAGCTTAAACTTTTCATAGTAGAATTGGTTCATAATAGACATTGTATGTAAAAAATAATTGAACCGACTACTAAAATATCTTAGATGCATGCAGCAAGTGGATCAAAAGAAACACTACTTGAATTCCTTTTCAGGGATAAAAATCAATTGTTGACACCAAAATTTCCTTTTCTAAATGTGTTTGGGAAAAAAATTAGTTATCCATGTGAGAGTTAATAAAAAGACTGAAAATAGTTTATATCATAAAAAGCATTTCTTAACCACTTGAAACAAATGAACACTAAGGGGTGTTTGGTAGGAGGCATTCTTTTAAAATTCCTAGGAATCTTTAATTTCCTGAGAATGTTTTAAAAATTATTCTCAAAACTTTAACATTCCCGGGAATTGTTTTCAAATTATGATTTCCACCAAAAGGTTTCCATCAGGGAGATGGGAATTCAGAATTCCCATGAAGTTGAGAAACTTATTTATTATGTAAAATATAATTTTACTTTTTAGCATTCCAAAACCTACATAAACAAATTTTGCACATTTGTTTGTCTTTTATGTTATCTCATTTGAAGAATCATCAAAGCCTTAGCCCCCGCAAACTATCTCACAGGTCAGTTTCTGATTAATAATCTATCAATCTATTTTTTATTTATGTTTTTGTACTATAAACTCTCGAACAAACTGTATAATATTTTTTTATAAGAGATATTTGTACGTTGTTCTTTTGTTTTGTTGCACGTTCTTCTTTTATTTGGTTGTTCTTTTATGCAAAGGTTCTTTTGTTTCCCCCCTTTCCATATTTAAAGGATTTCAGGTTAAAAGCCATCTTTTTACTTGAATATTATATCTCAGCCAGACCACATTACATATAGCAGGATTTAATTTTCCAAATTCAAACCATTAATTGAATTTTCAAAAGATTATTATATTAATTCGTTTTCCATTTTTA
The DNA here is from genome assembly GCA_030819835.1 of Acmispon strigosus. Lineage (NCBI taxonomy): Eukaryota > Viridiplantae > Streptophyta > Magnoliopsida > Fabales > Fabaceae > Acmispon > Acmispon strigosus. The sequence goes on from JAUAMA010000004.1 coordinate 65,060,830, forward strand.
ACAGATTATTATATCTAAAATTTGTTATTTATATTTTATTGATATCAAATTAAAATATATATTGTAAATTGTTCAACAATCAATGTAGTTGTTAGTGATGCTTAAGGTTGACATTGTTAGTTTTGATTGATACTTTATATTGTGATCATTAAGAATTTTATTTGTTTCATGTTAGATTATGGCACATTACATCATATAAGAAGGAATCGTTGTACTAATAATATATTTGGAGTTGTTAAATCAATTAGCTCTCTTCATGATGAATATGTGTATTCTATCATTAGCTAATCATTTAAGTAGGAGAAGGATAGCTTAGGATCATCATAGTATGATGATAGGAGGTGCTATCCTTGTGATAGAGATCAGAGACCAATGCCTTGTTGTTGTATAAACTAGGATTTACATTAATTTAATTCATACTTTTGCTCTATTGCATAGCAATAACATCTTACTTTTAACTTACTGAATATAACTAAAAAACTAGCTTTAATTTAATTTTCTAAATATTTAAATAAACATTAGGTTAATTTTATGTAAATAAAATTTATTCATTATTCGAGAATGTAAAGGGATATTATATATACACACACACAGCCACAAAAGTAGTTTTATCTGAATAATTGTGAAAATTTAAATAAAATAAAAACTTAAAACTTTTTATTTATTTTTTAAAATTTTAGATAATATTCATTTAAATAGATTTTTTAGGGTGTTTAAATAGAATTTATCAATTACCAGAAAGCGGGAAAAAATTAGGAAAGGGTATTTTTTGGGGAAAAAAATTACTGTTTCCTGTGAAAGTTTTATCCAAATCAAATATGGGAAAGAAAATTTCCACAGAAATGTTATGACATTTCCAAGAATATTTTAGACTTATCAAACACATTTTATACATTCTTAGGAATCATAAGTCCTAGAAAACATGCTTCCCAGAAAACATAATTCAGGAGAATGAAAAAGGAATATGCATACTAAACGCCTCCTAACATAATATTGTCTGTCTAACCAGCATCTAAAACATTGGGTTGAGGTGGACTTGTACCTTGGGGTGCGCAAGCAACACAGGAACCATTTCTTGCCACTGTGGCGATATAAACCCTGTAAATAGATATAAACTGCACGGGACAAGAGTTGAACTCACAAGGTGCATATGATTAGAAGCATGGTCTTCCTGCAATATGAGTGTAAAATATCAATACAGATTGACAACACAGAAGATCAAACTGTAAGAACAGAACTGAAAGAACCTGTCTGTAGCCACCAAGAACAATTAGCATGTAGAAAACCAAGTCAAGCAGATGCTCCGCCACTTTAACATCACCCAGAAAAATCTGTAATCATATTCAAATACAGAAATTGGAACTATAATCTCCAGATCAGCAAAAGAAATATCCACAGGAGTAGGACACCACAATAGGTTGTGTTTCAGTGAACAAACAAATTGTATAGAATCGTAACTACAACTTCCACAAGATTGCACAATGCTTGTATATCTTTGCCAAAATAATTATCCGAGCTTTTATAAGCTCTATTTTGGCCATATGTCCAGTTGATGAAGGATCTCAACCCTCAGCCATCTTAATTCAATTCAATATCGTTTCTAGGAAAGACTATGATGCTATCTTGAATTTTGGCTAGGTCCAACCATACCCTAAAAGCTAGCTCATAACGTGAGGATTGTCCAAGCCTTTATAAGTTATACTTTGGCCACATCTCTAGCCGATATGGGATCTCAACACAAAGCTTCTAAATTCCAATTACTTAAAAGGTAGTCAAAATCGGGATTATGCCAATATTATATATATATATATATATAGTAGCATTAAAAATAAAAACACTTTAAATAACTAGAAACACTTAATTGTACCCAGTCCCAGCACCTCCACTTGACTGACCGCGCCATGAGGAGAAGCCATATGAAAACAGGGAACAAAGATTTGTCACCAATAGAGGAGCCACATCGACAGTGACGGAACATCGTCACCGGAAGGAGAGGCTTGCGAACGTGAATGGAGGGGAACACTTTGCTCATTTGCTCAAAATTAGGGGGGCGCATCAGATGGGTCGAGCTTAATCGCATAATCACACCTTAATCATGATTATGCAATTTTAATAGATAAAGGGCTGATTAAGGCAGAAAAGGATTATGAGACCGATTTTAATCGCCAAGAACCACTGTAATCGCACAATCATGCGATTAAAAGCGATTAAAATCGGATTTTGACTACCAAAGCATGAATTAAATAATTTTATGTTTTCAATATAATAAATGCTTCCCTTCTACTTAAATATTTTCTACTTCTGTTTCTTTAACCAATGTCCTAATGGATATTGTTAGCATTTCAAATAAAAAATGAAGACTAAATCCAGGAAAAAGAGTTACCTCCCTCACCCCTTTACTTTTAAAATTTATAATTTAGATGGTTATACCACCAATTACCACTGCAGTTACAGCCTGCTTTAACTCTAAAGATAGGGGTTCCAACTACAAAAGAGTCGACAACTGGATAGCAAAGCATTATTTAATAAACCATGAAACTTCAGAGGAATTTGATAAATACCATTCCTCAACATTTTGATAACATTTCTTTGTCACACAAGAAAGCAAACATGAAAAACCACTAGAGAAGCAGAATATGATATAAGTTAAATAAGGCAATACTAATATTAACCTGCGCGAATGTAGAATTTCGGGAAGCTAAATCACACAAGGAATGCAAGAGTCGAATGCCACATAATAAGTATCTGAACTTGGCTTCATCTCTATGAGCTGACATTAGCACTGAAACAAGGTGCAATGGAAGAAATCCCGCAAGCTTTTCCATATCAATCTGTACACAACACAAATTAGAAATAACCGATTTATAAAACAAGTTATAGAATTGCATTATGATGCTGAGTACAACACAACCTTCAGCATAGATCCTTTTTCAGTAAGGTAGTGAATGGTAAGATTTTCAGAGTCCCTCAATAATTTATTAAGCTCCAAAGAGGTAACCCCTTGCAAATCCTTCACAGCAGATATCAAGCCTTTTACCTGTTCAAACAAATAATTATAAATTATTCATGTTCTGAGAAGGGTAATGGGGAACAAAAGAACCTCATGGATCCAAGTTATATTCAAGTGGTAGACACTTGCCTGCTCAGCACTGCTTGATGGTTCCTCCTTAGCAATCCTCATTTTTCAAAATTAGTAGGAAGACTGAAGAAGCATACACTAGGGAGATGCATTAGAAACATAAGAGACATGTACATAGCACAAGTGATCAGAATGCATGGGCATGACTTCTAAGCACAAACAATTGCTACTGTTGCACATTGGAACAAAAGTAGCTAGCTCATGTCAACACACTGTGAAGCGCCATAGACTGATGGCTGACAGTTCTTATACCAAGAACAAGCGAGTATTTCACAAATACACACACTGACAGGAAACAGGGCCTGTAGTTTTTAAATGTAAGTAGCGTACAAAAGTACTGCAGTGATGCTCCCCCTCCTGGAAGCTGAACCTTTTCAGGCCAAACAGGATACAAGAAATGACAGAGACCGTCTCACAAATATTACATCCCCAAATAACCACCCCCACACACTTAGCTACTCTCTTATAATTAACAGCCTAAATAGAGGGCTTCTATGACTTGTGCCTTCTAGAATGTGTGGATAGGTCTGGGCCTTTCAGATATGGGCTGGACATGTTGGATTGGAAGGCCCCCACTTTGATTCTGATCCATAGAAGTAGTAATAACACACACACACACACACATTGAAAGACCACAAGCATTTGAATACTTTTAATTGTTGTATGTTGTGCAGTCATCAAAGCAGATTTAGCTTTCTTCCGAGAATCTAGAAGGCACCATATATGTGCACTACATGTAACTCAGTTTGAGATTGGTGTTCAGTATACAAAGTTATAAACATGAAATGAAACATCAAACAACAATATCAGCATCCAAAAATAATGCCCTATATTAACCATATCCACTTTTCATCTTCAAACAGCTTCACTAAAAGAAAATACTTGCGTACTCAATGCTCCTAATACATTTTTTACATGTAACCTAATAAAGGAAAAGGGGGAGCTGTGGCACAATGGTTGGAGTTGTTGTCATGTCTCTATGAGGTCACTGGTTTGAGTTGTGGAACCAATTTCTTGCAAATGCAAGATAAGGCTACCTACAATAAACCCATAATGGGTTTAACCCTTCCCTAGACCCTGCAATTGCAGGAGCTTCATAGCACCAGGTGCCTTTTTAACCTAATAATGAAATAGGCATAGAAAATGTTGGTCCAAATAATGAATAGGCATACACGGCCCTCATAAATTGAATTGATTCAAAATGCAGCATATGCAGAGTAACAAATTCCGTCATTTATTTTATTTTATGAAACCATATCAAAGGTCATAAATTTAATCTCTTCAGCAATCTGTAGAACACATTGATTTCTTCGAAAGAGTTTCCAAACCAAGCAGATCTTTGCTTCCAATAAAAGATCACACAAAGAATAAAATCATCCATAATTCTTACCAGTGTTTTCAAATTGAATACAGCCCACGATCTAGGTCAGACAATTCCAATCATAGGAAGTTTCACCATCTGCATCACGAAAAACAGTGATTCAAGATATTTTACAGCATTGAGAAATTGATTACCCACAAAGGTAGAATATTGACCTGGAAGCTGAAGCAGTATTTGTCGGTGTTGTTTCGAATCAAGAGAATGAGAGCGGCGGCTACGGGAGGCAGAAGGGTTTTCCCAATAGGGTTAAAACAATGGGAAAGTCTTACGAGTTTTCTATAATATCCTTATTTATATAAAAAGCGCCCAATATCCTTCATTATTTGCCAACGCGGACATATACTTAGTTAACAAAACATCATTGCAATTTAGAGCTTGATGAAATAATAGGATTTACTCTCTAAGATATAGAAAGAGGGAAACAAGTCTGAGCATAGTTGGTAGATAGCTGGGCTCCTTAAACATCTAGTCGCGGTTTCGATCCTTGGGCAGCGCGTATGAAAAAGGATTTGCTGGGAGAGGCCTACCCACTTAATGTGATCTCCGAGCCTCGAGGGGATTAGTCTCATGGGTACCAGCTGTGGGGATACCTTGGTGCAACCAAAAAAATAAATAAAGAGGGAAACAAGAATATTGATATAATATATTGCGTGTAATCTTACAAAAGACACTGGGTGTAATCTTACAAAAGACACGACTAGATTCCTAATTCTAGTTAAATAAGGAAACCAACTAAGACTGCTAATCCTAATTAAACATGGAAACAAATCAATATAAATAAGAAAATAAAGAAATCATCTAATGAATAATCTTAGATTACCTTAATTACTAAGATTTGATTAAGATATCTTTTTTATATTCTCACACTCCCCCTCAAGCTACAACTTACTTAGCTTTAAGCTTGTTTCACATATACCCTTTAGAAAATAAAAACTAATGAGGGTCTTGATGAATTATTTAGGTTGATGAATATGTAACCTTTCGAACTTTTGCTAAATCCATGGGCAGCCAAGAGACAACCTTTCGAACTTGATCTGGTGAGATTGATGCAAGTCAAAACTAATTCTCCTCGATGGTCGCAAGGTCAGCTGAGTTAGCTAACAAAAGTAGACCACAAACTAGGGCGAAAAACTAGCAACAATACACCCAAAAATAAAGCAAGGCTGAAATTACAGCAAACTAAAATTAATCAAACAAAAACACTTGGGATCAATCGATTGATGGCTTGTGAGATGGACAATGGTGTCAACTTTGACACTTGATGACTTTTGAGACAATTAAAGACATCGCCTTCAACTTCTGACATCTATAAAGAGTAGGCCAGAGCTGACAGAAGTTAAAGTCCTAAAACCAAATAACCAAAAATCGAGTTCGAAATTTACTGAGATAACATACCAAGGTTCAACAAGGGTGTCACTTTCGACACATGATGATCGCATAAAGTTGACCAAGATCACTAAAACAAGAGCATCTCGAGACGAGAATTGAACTGAGAACAAATGAACCATGAAAGGGATTATTTGTTTAGCCAGACAACCACAATCTAGAGTGAACCAAGGATCAATAACCACAACCAGGAGCGAAAATGGATCATTTGCTAAAGCAGTCACGAACAAGAGCGATGTAGAATAGCATTGCTATAACATATTCCAAATTTTAGCGAACTCCACAGCGGGATAATGATGACACAGGTCACGAAGAATGATACCGCTCTGATACCATGATGAAATAATAGGATTTACTCTGTAAGATATAAGAAGAGGGAAACAAGAATATAAAGAATATTGATATAACATATTGTGTGTAGTCTTACAAAAGACAAATACTTATTCACATTTATAGTAATGGGTAGACTCCTAGTTCTAGTTAAATAAGAAAACTAATTAAAACTCATAATCCATCCTAATTGAATATGGAAACAAATAAATATAAATAAGAAAATAAAGAAATGAATCTAATGAATAATCTAGTTTACCTTAATTACTCTAAGATATGATCAAGATATTATAAGATGTCTTTTTCATATTCCAACAGAGTTTTATATAGTACATGAGATCAAATATCTATCTATATTAAAACATGGCTTTGGTATCTATGGTGTCTTCGGAGCAGAAAACTTTCAGTAGCAGCAACTTTTTTTCTTTTGACTTCCTCTATTTCTTGTTTATTTTATGTTATAAAACAGGTTGACACAATCCTTTGAGCATGTTGAGGCACAAGTTTCAAATAATCACCAATGAATTTTAAGTCTATAAAACTTGCATAGATATCATGTATTTTTTAAAACATTTAGAATATTAACTTTTTATCAATATTTTTATAAATGAAGAAATTTTATTGGGAAGAAAGAAAAATAACAGAAAATGGGACATGGTATCCTCCTTAAGTAAGACAATAACTGAAACAGGAAGAAAAAAATACAGAAAATGACTATACAAAGAGTGTAGCAATGACCAACATAACTATCCACATGGACCACATCAACGAAGGATAGGCCACCAAAATGATTATAGCAAGTCAAAGGATATACATTTCTCCTTATAGATCCAAGTATAATTATCTCTGCCATAAAAAAAGAGTATAATTATCTCTAGATGTACAAATAAGGTATTAAACTCATGTCTTAAATCTTAATGCATTTTTTTTATGATACAATCCTAGTTGTTGAAAAAGGAATGAATTATAAACTTGTATGGAAAAAGGTTTTGCAATCAAAGGGATTTCAATAACAGGGGCACCAAGGATCGAACCTCGAACCACTTGGTCACTGAGGCTCTGATATCATATCAGTATCCCAAAAGCTTAAGCTATTAAGTGAAGACACGTGAATGGTTTTATATTATATTTCTAACATAAGACATTCAAAGTATAACTTGTTAGTTAGCATTGTTTTATCAGTAAAAAAAAGGATCAAATCATAATATAAATTACGTAGTATCTTGGATTAATCTTATAAATTGGGAGATTGCTAGGGATATATCGCACATGAATTTAGGTAAGGTGAATGAAATTGAGAAATGCTTAAGGCATAATTTATTATTTCAAACTGCGTATTTTTAAATTCAGGTAAAGTGCCATAAGACAAGCGATGCTCTTTTGGTGGTCAAAGTCGGGCAATGAAAAGCGAGCAAGAGCAAGAAGTCTAGTGAATATGGTAATGTTGGGGTACACATTGGACTGACAAAGAAGTCTAGCTTTAGGTAGAAATGTATTCAAGAGAAAGTTGGACCAACACCATTTAAAGAGAACAAGACAAAAAGCCACTCCAGATAGTTAGGTAATGTTAGAAGAAAAATGAGTTGATCAAATGAAAGATATTCCAATTAAAAAAGGTAAAGGAAGACCTAGGAAAAATTAGAAGAGACTATTAGAAAGATTTTACTATAAGAAGCTCTATGTAGTCTAACTAAAAAGCCAAATGACGCCGATTGATATATGTAGGGAACCACACCTAATTGAATAAGCTTGCTAGTTGTTGGTGTTGATATGGATATCCCCCTTAGTTAGTTAATACAATAGTTAGTTAAAGGGAGATAGTTAGAGAGTGAGAGATAAGAGATTATAAATAACAAAAAGTGAACAGCAGAGGGATATATCTTGAGATTGGAAAAGACCATGGGGAGACCGGAGAGTGTAATAGTGTTCTCTATCAATAAACATCGTTTCTTTTGTATTCTGAACTAGTTCCTATCAATTACTTAGTCAGTTACAGGGAGGTAGTAAGAGAATGAGAGAGACTATGAGAGATGAGAGATTATAAATAACATTAAGGGAAGTTTAGAGGGTCCTGTCAGTCTTGGGAATGGAAATGAAATTTGGGGAGAGTTCCAGGTCTCTCGAATACTGGGTGTAATGGACTAAAGTACTATCAATTAACAATGTTTCTTTGGTATTTCGACCCAGCTTTTATCAACTAGTGCCAGCACTCCATCCAAGAATTGGGGAATTGAATCTTGAAGGACCTAGGAGCCGTCTTGCATTCAGATAGGGAGAAACACATTCTAGAATAAGTAAGAAAAGAGATGGCAAATTTTAGGAGGGAACTCAAGGAGGAGCCTAAAGAGGTACAAGATCTGAAGGAAAAAACTCTTATTGGTGGCTTATCAATGTGGAGCATCATTTTGAGGCCATGGTAAACCTGAGGAGGAGAAGCTATGATAGGTTGCGAAAGCTCTGAGAGGAAGCACTTTGAATTGGTGATTCAGGTGGAAATGGGCACCACCAAATGCAACATTGTGGGAGTTTGTGAAGGTTTTACTCACGAGGTTCTCGCAATCAAAAGTGTTGGCACTATAGCATGGGTATGGAGAACTATAAGGAGCAAACAAATAATTCAATGAACAATCAAGGTTCGATGCAAGAGACCGGAAGAGAAAGTCAAGTGAAGATTAAAAGAATCGATGAAGAAGCTTATATACCCAGGGCAGAGAAGAAACGCGGGGAAAATAGAAAGGATGATCTGAATTTTAAAGACAGTCCTTTGGGTAACGAAAGGAAGATCAAGAGTTAGAGTGAAATTGCCCTGACTGGTAGTGCGAAGGTGGCGCGGAGGGGTAAGAGGCATGTGACGACTATGGATCTTGGGTTCTTGGATATTCTAGTTAATCCACTGCCACTGTCGAAACTCCCTGGCATCTATTTGACATGGAACGCACCTGAACCAATAATCCCGACGAGTTCTCCACCCTAAGTGTCAAACAAGCACCCCGGGCCGAAACTGCCAGACCATTGTGCAAGTAAGGTGGCAACGCTGCTTGAGTGGCTGAGAGAAAAGCTAAGCAAGTTGTCATTCCTCTCTTAAGCAACTGCATTCTTGAGGGGTCAAGAGGAAAGGGAGGAGGAACGCTAAGCATGCTAGCCAAGCAACCACCAGCAGAGTCAGACAGCAGTTCTTAATCAATTGCCAAGGTGACTTCGACAACAGCAAGTATGATGGCTGTTGCTGCACAATTGCGGAGATAAGGGGAGAGGTGGTCGAATCCTCGCATATGCGTTGATGCGTGGTTCATGTGAAGTACCATGGAACAAGTTGATGGAGGGAGAAGCAAATATCCAACATGCGCATTTCACATTAGAAGGAGGTGACTAATGAGAGAAGCTAGGGCAGTTAGAGGATACACAATCCAACCACGTGATGAAAACCCAAATCAGCAAGTAAGGTCGAAGTTAGATTTTTGGAAGCCCACGAGTTGTTTTGCCCAGGTGCAATATCTGCTGGTTATGGGTATTGTGTTTGGGGTTCATGTGGGAAATTTTCAAAACTGCTACATACAGGAGCAACGGTACATACTGAAAGTCAGAACAAAACTGTAAAGTGTTTGATCACCAACCACAAATGGCAGTACAAAGCTGGCAAATGTGACCATTGTTCCAAGGATGTGGGTCCTGACCTATTTTATAGTTTGCAGTAATATCAAGTCACAAACAATGAGATCCAAATTGAAGTTTTGTGGTTATCCCAGCTTTGGACATTTAGCAAGAATCAATAGATAGCACTAGCAAGCTAGTACTTATCAACTAGTTGGAGCTACAGGATTGTAAGGATTCATGGCAGTTAAGAATTCCAAAGCATTTACACTATCCTTCACCTTGAGCACAAGGTGAAACTTTAGGCAGAGAGTAACCTCTCAGTTAGTTAGTTAGTAAAATAGTTAGTTAAAGGAAGTCAGTTAGAGAATGATAGATGAGACTAATTTAGATAAGACTCTACCATCTTTCCATAATGTGAGCTACCATGACTTTCTTTAATGATATCATTTCTAATTCTCTCTCTTGTCTTATGTGAGCATTCCTCCACTGTAACATTCTTGTCATTGCATAGCGCCTAGATTTTACCCATAAACATTCTAGATCTTATAATTGTGCAATGAAGTTTTCCTTTAAGCTTATATGGTGCTTTTTATTACAAAATATAGCCGAAGTATTTCTCCATTTTATCCGTCCTGCGGGGATCCTATGGTTGATGTCTCCCTCTATCTCCACATCATTTGGTATGATGTGATATGATATGTTCTTCAACTTTTACCTCTAAGATATAATTCAAGTGCTTCTTGGTAAAAATTGTGGAAAAGCAAGCTTGATAAAAAGTACAATTCATGCAATTACCTAATCTTATTAAGGAATAGATGAGAATGGAAATGGTATTGGCACTCATTCCTCAAATTGGATCCTTCACCTAGGGGGAAAACAACTAACACATACGTTTTAGAAACATAATAGAATGGAATGTAAACAAGCTGAAATAATTTTTTGTTCCCATATGAAGTATTAGATGACTCATTGCGTCATGTTTCATTCTATTACCTTTCATTGATTCATTCCATCCATCCAGATATGCTTTCAACTTCACAAGTAATTATTATCATTTAAAAATAAAAATTCTAACATATGTCTCGCCTCCTTCACGGTGAAAAACAATTCCATTATTGTTGCTTCCATGTCTTTATTTCTAACAAACCCACCATGACAGAGTAGGCACTAGGCAGGCTAGTCTCTATTACTCAGTTGAAATAGTAAGTTATATATATACATATATATATATATAAGGTACACGTAATTGGAGGTAAGTAATAGTGAGGGTCTTTGAGTTTGAATTCAGGAGTTCTCGTTGGTAAATTGGGGGTTTTCCTTGTGGCTTAAAATGGGGAGAGCCTCCCCTCATCATCCATTTTTCTTTTTTGGTACCAAATGTTCAGAACAGAACTTAAAACGTATGAAATATAATCAAATGTCATGTTTGGAATGCAATTTAAATCAATGAACTCCAATTTAATCTCCAATTTTACAATAATATCCTCAGAGTACCAATAACAATTATATACCGAGTATACACTTTCTTTCCTAAAGTAGTCCTCTCTTATAATACTGTCATGTGGGAGCAAATGAAATATTTATGTTAGGTTCTATAATAACTCATCGTGAGGAATGTACCGTGTGTACCATCGAAGACATTGGTTATTGCGGAACAGCCTAAGGTCCGCAGCAGTGAGAACAAAAACATAACAGGTATCGCTTGGGAGTGAAAATCATTGCTCAGCATGAACTAAAGGTTCCTAAATCCCAAAAAAAAAAAAACTAAGAAGAAATGGAAACAGAAATTAAAATAAGGACAAGAATTACAGATCAAAGTAAAATGAATCGATCATCAAATAATGTCATTGCAAATGTGAAAGCAATGAGTTCAAGGGAAAATGCATAAGATAAGAAGAAGCATTTCTATCAAGCTATAGAGTAATAGAAGTTCAACACATGGCAGGTTGAAGTTGAACCATGTAACTGATGAAATTTAGGAACAAACCTGGAAAGAGCAAAATTGGGCACTGTGGTGCGATGCGAGAACTGGAGGAAGCTCTGCCAGGGTGAGGGTTGTAGTGAATGTAGCGATGCATGTACAAGAGAGGAAAAAAGGAAATAAATAAATAAATGAAATGAAATAGTAGAATATGAGTGAGTCCGAGGCCAGCAAAATCTACAATGTTTAAGCATTACGCGCGGTAACTGCTAAGTAGGCGAGGGAGGAACGAGAGAGAACCTCGAAGCATAAGTGGTGGTCGACGGTGGTGGTGACGGCGGAGAGGGTGGAGGATATAACTATTATCTTAATGAAGAGAGAGAGAAGAAGAAGAAGGGCGGGCGTTGTGTGAGTGAGTGGGAGCAGTATGAAAAAAACCTCAGCGCGAGCAACGATTGCGCGAGGAAGAGCCGCGAACTTTACTCTTTCTTTTTCTTTTTCTATTTCTACTGGGGTGAAATGTCTCTCGTATTGCAAAGAGTCGGACACATTAGTCCATAATCCCAAAAACGTTAACGGATGTAGCTTGTTAAGTGTCACTCAGACAATCTTTCCATTGTCGATTGAATAGTTAACTTCTTTCTCCCCTTTTCTATCAATTTGGTTCTCACATTTTGGATTTTAAACATTTTTTTACGTTGTACTTTTGGTATTTCCATCTAAATTCTAACGGTTTTGGTAATGTATCACCAATAGAGTATGTGGCAGTTCACATGATCATGATCGTCAATTGCACAATTAATATGTTGCGCGTGGCTAACATGTAGATAATCATAGCCGGCAAAGTTTTAAAAATTATACTTTTGGGGATGCATAATTGAGTCCCCAACTCAAATGTTGCAAAAAAGACACTACCCACCGAGTCCAAGGCTAAGTTCAATTGCTATAAGCACAGGTGACTTGACTTTCTCTTTCAAATTCTACTTTTATTCCAAACTCTTCACTTTTATCTATTAGATTAGGTGAAATGATTTAACCTCCAAAAACATCTTTTGAATTAATCATTCGAATCTCATTTTCCTTGAGATGTGACATGCATTGTTTTCTTCAAAATAGCATTTAATTGTAATCTTTTAACTTTGTGATGGTCAGTAGATTAACCAGAGGACTGATTCAACTAACTGATATAGCATTCTTCATTAGATTAGATGCATGTGGTTGGAGTTAGAGATATTGGAATAGGTAGCATTGTCTCTATACGGTGACAACTAACTTTAAAAAACTGGCAATAACTAATATTCACACTAAGTCCTGTGATGGGTTTCATTGTCTCGGTAACGTGACGACAATTTTTACAATTTAATTAAGCTTCTAAGTCACATTTTCTTTGATTGTGATAAGTTTTACAACTTTGAGCTTATTTCAATTTTCACATTTAAAAAATCAAAATCCAATCCAAACCGAAATAAATTGGATCCGGATTGGTTTGAATAAATAAAAAAAGAACCAATTGGATGATGAAATTATAAAATCAAAATGATCGAATTAGATGATTTTTCCCTCAATACTGAACTAAATTGCAAACACCCCTCAACATAGTACATGTTCCTCTCTTATCTCGGAGGGTCCCAAACTCAAAGGGTAATCTCCAAGCTCAAGCTCTCAGTGTATGAGTATTTAGAGTAAATATCTCTTAGTCTCTCCTGGACTGCCTGTTTTATAGATCATTTTTAGGCCCTTCAGCTCCCCTTGTGGTTTCCTACATCATTGTGTATTTTATTAGGTCCTTAAAGTGACAATCGTGCTTGGTTTTGTTTCTATAAGTTAAGGGCGACTATTGCTTACTAGTTAAGGTCATTTAAGAAGGCTCGGGCGATTATCGGAAGCTTGATGTTCAAAGAATCTTGTGAGACTTTGGGTGGACCTTTTGGGTTCAAGGCCGGGTCATAGTGAATCTTAATGACGAGGGTCTTCACTTGCCTAGCCTACAATGTTTTACTTATTTGAGGGGATCACGACCCTCTAAGCCCTTAAGCGTGAGCATTTATTGGGCTTTAAAAAAGCCCTTAGTCATTTGAGGGGATTTCAACCCTCGAAGCCCTTAAGTGTGAGCGCTTATTGGGCTTTAAAGAAGTTCTTAATCATTTGAGGGGACCAGTAACATCGTAGTTGGAAATGCTAAAATTACCAATAAGGTGTAACACAACTGGTAGATAGTTAGACTCCTTACCATGAGGGAAAATGCTAAAATTTAAGCTTTTGCAAAACTTGGGATTGACCCACAACCATGGGTGGAAATAGGCTAGTCTAGGCTTACTTAAATAGGTCTAACCTACTTAAATTTGTCGTATAATTTTGTTAGGACTGAGTCTAATCTCTTTGAAAGTCTGGTTTGGTCTGTTAGCCTATTTAAATACATGTTTTTTATAAGACATTCAAGTAGACTGAATATCTATTTGTAAACATGTCAACAAACTTAAAGACTCACGAACTAAGATATATTAAGATCATTATATCATCTAAGTCAATGTAAATAGGTCATTGGTCCCTTTTTAAAAAGGTTTATGTGGTTAAGTAATTATATAGTCCAACATGCTTAAACATATAAAATAAGTCAATAAGTATATAATTTTAAGATACTACAATGAGGTTTCGATGTAAAAATATTAGAATAACTTTACATTAGTTATATTTATTTAAATAGGTCGATCTATTATGTTCATAAAACTTTATGAGTAGCCTAATATGACTTATGACTTTTTTAACTAAATAAACTTTTAAAAAACTGTATTAATTTAATTTGGTTTAATCAAGTTTGAGTCTCTCTTTATTGATAATGTAGAGAGTGATTTTCCCACTATTATGAAGTATATTAGGTTGGATAAGGATAAAATAACCAACAAACGCATAAATTAACTCATACGAAATTATTGTAGTTTAAGCCGATTGCATCTTACTCTCAATAATGGGTACTTATAGTTTTTTTTTTCATCGGAAAAGTTAACATACTTATGTTTTTTTTTTATAGGAAAGATACTTATGGTTTTAAACAACAAAATATAAGGACAAGATAAAAAATTTGTTACAAGGAGTATTCTTTTTAGTTACATGGATAAGATAGAATAATAAAAGTAGGCCGTTTGTGTCATTACTTATTCGGATTGAAGTCGATTAAATTGTTTAAATTCATTATCTTATTTAGTTCTGAAATTTTCAATTAATAATTTATCATTTAAAATTATTCTATTTTGTACCATCTTATCCTATCTATAAAAACAATTTATTATAAATTTTGATTTTATAAATAATTTTCGAGAAATATTTAAAATACTTATAGTTATTATCTTTTTTGGTACATTTATTGTTATTGTTATTATCTTAAAGAGACGTTGTTTGATTGTGTTTTCGATTTTCTTGTTTTCAAAATTATTTTTAAAAATAATTTTTAAGAACTGCTTTTTAGAACAATAAAACAAAAAAATTTGTTTAGTAATATGATTTTAAAAACAGTTTTGAAAATAAAAAAATAAAAAACCTTGCTTTTTAATTCCTTTTAATTAATGAAATGAAAGAAAATAACATGTTTTCCATGTCTTGGTTGTTTCTGAAACAAAAGCTGAAAATAAAAAATAAAAACAACTTTTTTCTGTTTTAAAAACAAAAAAATAGGAAACTGTTTTTAAATTAATTTTAAGAAAACATCTTAACTAAACAAGATTTTTTGTTTTTTAATTTTATAAAACAGAAAACTGTTTTTAAAAACAGAAATCAAACAGGCCGCAGTGCGTTATACTTCGTATCTGAAAAATAAAAAGAAATTTAATATGAATAATATTGATATATTAAATGTTGTCATTTTTCTAAAAAATGTTTTTAAATTTTCTTAGATAAGTAATTTGATATTTGGCTAACAAAAAAGCACAATTCGGTTAGACTTGAATTATTATATCATTATCCAAATCCTAAATCAGTTTACGTGTGTGTGAATGCGACTAAAACTCCTCCTCCTCCTCCGTCCCTATATATACCATTTATCTCCACCTTGTTTTCACGCACTCACTATCATCCAAAGTAACAAAAAGTTCCTTTGTCTTTCGCTGTTTGGCTCGCGAGAATCTTCAAGAAAAGGAAAGAAAAAAGAAGATGGCGATCGATCTTTCTCCTCAGTTGGCCAACAAGGTTTACGGAAGCAATGGTGGCTCTTACCACGCCTGGTCCCCCTCTGAACTCCCCATGCTACGCGAAGGCAACATCGGCGCCTCCAAACTCGCTCTCCAGAAGAACGGTTTCGCGCTTCCTCGTTACTCTGACTCATCCAAAGTCGCTTACGTTCTCCAAGGTAATTCTCACCTTTCAATTGAGGATTTCTGAATTGAATTTCACGTCAATCGTATGAAATCACACTCATGCAATCGCTTGATTTCCTGAAAATCAAATAATTGTAATTTTCTCTTATGCATTCATTATTAATTTGTATTTAAAATCAAATAATTGTTATTTGCTGTGAACGTGATCCATGAATTGAATTTCATGTTCATCGAATGAAATCACACCCATGCGATAGCTTGATTTCCTGAAAATCTAATAATTGTATTTTTATTCGTATGCATTGATATATTAATTTATGTTCTTAAATTGGTTAATTGTTGTGAATTTGATCCAGGAACTGGAGTTGTTGGAATTGTACTCCCTGAATCAGAAGAGAAGGTTGTTGCGATCAAGAAAGGTGACGCCTTGGCGCTCCCCTTTGGTGTTGTGACATGGTGGTATAACAAGGAGGACACTGAGTTGGTTGTTCTGTTTCTGGGAGACACTTCAAAGGCTCACAAGGCTGGTGAGTTCACTGACTTTTTCCTCACTGGTTCCAATGGAATCTTCACTGGCTTTTCAACTGAGTTTGTCGGGAGAGCTTGGGACTTGAAAGAGAATGATGTGAAAACCCTTGTTGGAAGCCAATCAGCACATGGCATTGTGAAGCTGGAAGGGAATATCACCCTTCCTGAGCCTAAGCCGGAGCATCGGAACGGCTTGGCCTTGAATTGTGAGGAGGCTCCTCTGGATGTTGATATTAAGGGTGGTGGAAGGGTTGTGGTGTTGAACACCAAGAACCTTCCCTTGGTTGGTGAGGTTGGACTGGGAGCTGACCTTGTGAGGTTGGATGGTGGAGCCATGTGTTCTCCTGGATTCTCTTGTGACTCTGCTTTGCAGGTTACTTATATTGTCAGGGG
This sequence comes from Acmispon strigosus, assembly GCA_030819835.1. NCBI lineage: Eukaryota > Viridiplantae > Streptophyta > Magnoliopsida > Fabales > Fabaceae > Acmispon > Acmispon strigosus. The sequence continues at coordinate 65,077,809 of JAUAMA010000004.1, forward strand.
AAGTGGCAGGGTTCAGGTGGTTGGTGTTGATGGCAAGAGGGTCTTGGAGACAACTGTGAAAGCTGGAAATTTGTTCATTGTGCCAAGGTTTTATGTGGTCTCTAAGATTGCTGATCCTGAGGGATTGGAGTGGTTCTCTATCATCTCCACCCCTAAGTAAGTCATTCTTTCTTCTTCACCTTATTGTCAATACAAGTGAATATTATGTATTTGTTGTTATATATCAGATTACAAAAAGTAATTATTTGTTTCATATTATTCTATTTGTTGCTTAAGTAGATTGGATATTTTGCCTCAATCACTTGTGTCTTATCTTTGACGTATACTTCAAATTTCTTACTCTCATGGTTGTGCTATTAGTTACTAACCAGGGATGGGGGCGTAGAACTCAGTATAAAGGGACACTGCTGTTTCTAATATACTTGCAATGATTATTTACTTGGTTGTAAATTGGTAATTCAATAGTGAACAACTATTCTGCAGGACATGTACATTTGATTGTTAAAGACTTAAAGGCATGTTCACTTTTGCTTTTGTCCACCAAAATTTTGGTTTCACAATGGTTTTTGATCGAGTTTCCGAACATGCATTAAGTCATAATTGGGTGGGATTATATCTGTTTTGCAAGCTTATTTATTTAGCTGCAATTTGAAATTTAAAGAGTGAACAACTATTCTGCATGACTTGTACATTTTAACAATTGATGGGTATATTTGATTGTTAATGAGGTGGGGTTACATCAGTTACCATTGTTTGCTAGCCTTTGATTTGTTCTCTGTATTGATGCTTTTTCTTAATACTTGTGATTCCTACTTTTGCAGTCCTATCTTTACCCACTTGGCTGGAAGTTCTTCGGTGTGGAAAGCTTTGTCACCTACGGTTTTGCAGGCTGCATTCAATGTTGATTCAGGAGTTGAGCAACTCTTCCGTTCAAAGAGGACCGCTGATGCCATTTTCTTCCCTCCACCAAAGTAGAATGCAAATACCAATGAACTTATTATCTAGTAGGGGGAAGGGTTGAGTAATTAGGGGAGTTACTATGTTAAAGTTTTTATTTTTTTAAGTTCCCTATGCTGAAGTATACTTCATTTTATTAATAAAGGAATTTGCATTTTGGTTTACCCGCCCTTATTCTTATACTTTTTAGAATTATAGATGTTGGAATATATTGAATGTTCGATAATGCATTTGAGCTTAGTTGATGAAAATTAAGATATTTAGTTGATCAAAAGCATGGGAAGATCGACACTGAACTGCGTTCCATTACATGTCACATGAAAAAATTCGGTCACTCTTATAGTAGTAGCAAAAACGAAAAGGACTTTCCACACAATAAAAGTAAGAATGATAAAAGTCGTTAATTTTCCACTCCATTTTTACTTTCATCCTAATATCACACTTACTAAACTTTTGCAGCTTACAATAGAGAGTCTTTACTTCCACATATATGATGTTTTTGTTCAAGTAAATTGGTTAGATTGAAATCATGAGCTTATTTTTTCTTGGAAGCAATTTAGACATCCAAAAGCTCATTGCGAAAGTGTTGCTCAAGAATTAGTTTTCACTTCAAAATTAATTATAGAAGTATTTATAAACATGCACCAACTCGAATTCCAAATTAAGGCAAAAAAAGATGAGACGCAAGGACTGAATTAGCCCCACTATCAGCAAATTTGAACTGGACCACCAACCATAAGGACCTGTCTGCTTGATTGACACTGCATAGACCTTTCTGAAAGAACAGAGGTATCCTTAGGATCTATAAATGCCCTACAATATATTGTAGTACCTCATAATTTGTGAGAGCTAGCAGCTGGTTAAACTGAGATGCCAGTGCATTAAAAGATTCTCAATTTTCCACCACTTTTTGTTCAAGTTAAATATGATAAACAATGGTGGCATTGGCATAAATGTTGAGTATTGACTTTGATTTTGGTGGAAAGTGGAAACTAAGGGTAGGTTATGGATTGTGAATGTAACAAGATCAGAAAAATTGGCCACTGTGGATCATGACCCACCTTGGTTGGAGGAACATATAGCATTAAGCTTGGAAAAGTTTGCTGAAGAATGCATGTGTCCCAAACCAGCCTGGCTCCGAGTGCTGCCCACTACCACTGATTTTTAACTCGCATGTCTCTTACCTTGTATCTCCACATGTTGTCATCTAAAAAGTGCAGCTATCATATTCCAGCGAGTCATGCTAAGAATTTCTGAAGTTTATCTTTCTGGTTACTGGTTTAGAATTCCTAAATTAGGTTGATAAGTTGTCTCAAACATGAACAATTGATAGAGTCTAACTTTTTGAAGTCAGAATATAGGCAAATGGGGCTTTTACGATTGATTTTCAAGTCCGAGTCCATTTTGAGAAGAAATTTCTGTGAGTAACTTTTAGGTTTCAGAACTGATTTAGATAAAAGAAACGTTGATCTCAACCAATTCTACTTCAGTAATCAGTAAATACAAAACAACAAGAAAAAGCTGCATTCCATTCACTCACCTAACTAGGAAAGCTTTTTTAATCAGAAAACATTACAAACTTGATAGGTCATCAAACTTCTAATCATACAAACACATGATTTCAGCATAGTTGTATCAAACAACAGAAAACAAGACAGATAAAAGGAGGTGGTGCAGGGGAACAATTCAAATTTCAAAAAGTTGTGTTAATTAATAACTCATGTTGATCAATCTAGATGTTGGCATAGACGAAGGCAATGATGATAATGACGATGTTGAAGATGGCCACAGCTGTGCATTCTTCACCTTGGAGACACTTGCCAGAACCATTGATGGCGAAACGTGACCAATGATAGTTACTTTCTTCGCCTCCATGTCTATACTGAATGATGTTACTCCTGCACATAATTTGTCAATTACATAATTTGCTCGCATCAACATAAAATTTGACACTCCTTTTAGTGCAGAAACCATAAAACCCACAAATCAAACCATTCTTTAATATATTTTACTGCATATATGGATACACATCTAACAAGATCACATATGATTACCAGTATCAAGTTTGGTTTTTTAGAATTTCAGCAGCTTAACAATGTGGAAGTCAGAACTAATAAGATAAACTGACCTTCCATTTTTGAAATGTGCTTTCTAACCTTTCCTTCACAGGCCTTGCAGTGCAATGACACCCTCAAGACCACAACCTGCTTAAGAGTTCAAAACAAAATAGATTGAAGTTGACATTCATCATCATTGAGGGTGTTTGGATGCGGACCAAAAACACTTATTGGAGTTTGTCTCCTGCTTTTTCAAGTAGATAAGCTCGAGTAAGTGTTCTCTGGTCCATTTCCAAATAAGATTGTATAACTTAGCAAGCAAGCTTTTTTTTTTTTATAAAAAAAAAAGACAGAACCTATAGATGTTTCTCTGAGGAAAATAGAAAGAATGCAAAATAAAAATACCTGGTGTTGGAGGGGCTTGTGTGAAGGTTGAGTAGGAACCATTGCTGAGATTCTATTAGACTCAGACACCCAATCAATGAAGGGTGTGTCACTGAGGAGATACCTAGTCACTGAGTTTTTTCTACTTATGTCACTGTTTTTGTTATCTGTTGAGCTCTTTCTGTGCTTCTCATGGTAAGGCTTAGGATTGATGGGCAATTTGGATGAACAAGGAACATGAAGTTGGGTTTTCCTTCTAGCACTGTTATACCTTTTGGTGCTTCTACGTGCCGCGGAACGATGGTAAGTGCTGGAGTTTACTGCTGTGGAAGCAAGTGAAGAACAGAACAGATCCATTCCTTTAATGGCTGTGATTTCTGAGTTGGGAGCAACTTCTTAAGTAGTGGAGAATGATGAGAGAAGTAAGGGTGAAAGTGTTGGGAGAAAGACCTTCCCAATGAGAAGACCACTTAAGTACCAATCAAACTTGCCTTTTTAATTTTGAACTTCATGAGAGTAGGGAGGGAAAAAAAGGAAAACTTTTCCATACCTTATTGTTGACCTCTCTAGCCGACTAATAAGTTATCACCGAAAATTGCTTAGTGAAGAAAGAGAAGAAATTCAGAATGAGAATGAAAGAGAAGAAATACCTAATCTGTGAATACGCTCAGATAAAAAAATATTTGCCACAGCTGTGCACGTTGTTGAGAAATTTTCTATTAACTAGAGATATGACTAAATAAATTTTAGCCTGAGTTTTTATATAGGGTAGGATAACTTTCATCTCTAAGCCGGTTTTTGCTTTATGGTTACACTTAACTCAAAGAGTCCTTAGGATCAATAAGTTGTACTCATCTTTGTTGACATTATTACAAGTTACAATCACGACTTGTTGAATTAACATAGCTTTTTCAGGGATAATTGTTCCACACTGGGCTCTGTTTATTCCGGTACTTTTCATGTTTTCGATGTGCTAGCCCGGTCAATTTTAATTTTTGAGTTATCAAACAGTACAATGTTTTCCTCAAAGCACTTGCATTAAATAAATCAGCATTACTCCTCGAGATTTTAATGTTCCCTGTCTTCACATTCAATTCTTTGAACTCTGGGAATTAAGATCAAGGGAATATGTTAAAGCTGCATATCCTCCTTAACTATCACTGACTTCTATCTTTAAACTTCCACTATTATATAATCAATTATGAGAGATGAAACCACGAGGTGCGGCCCGATAGTCCTCACCTCGACCCTTTAGCCCAGAAGAATGAAATCATCATGAGAATGAAACACATTTTGTGTCGAGTTGTTTAGCTCTCAGTATAAGCACTTGCGGCAATAAATTAGTTATTAGTGTGCGTGGTGGATACTTTGGTCAGAAACTATGACATATCATTGTAACTTTGTTGGGCAAAAGGGCACGCATGGCGTATTGATAGGTTGATGATTAGATGTTTTGCTGGTTGCTCTACCTGTATGTGGCCCAATCAGTTCCCTGCCATTCACTATTGAATTGAATATTGATCCTTACTTTACTTTCCTCAGGCTTTTGCATAAGTAATTATATTCACCCAATGCGATCAAATAAATAAACAAGTTAGTGAATTGTGATTCTTTAAGAGCAAAGATTCTTTATTTCTTTGAAGCAGAAATAGAATGAAAACGGAAAAGTATTGCGGGTAAGGTACGAAGTGCACATGGATTCTCATGAATTCCTGTGGGGATGCAAAAAGAAAGGTACAGTGTCTCTCTCTCTCGTCGATCCTTTTAAGGCCTTTTATCTGATCTTAATTAAACACATTGCTTTAGCTGTGATTTAGACTGAGTGAGTTTAATATATGATCACGCGCTTAGAGATTGTGTTTTACGCATTCAACTTGCAACTTGCATTAGCATACATTCCAATCCTCAAAAATACATTTTTCAAAGGAACGAAAGGGTCGGATAGAATGAAAAGACTTTTATATCCAACACAACTCTAATACAAATATGAACGATTCAATGGAGTTGAGGAAAGGAAAGATCCATCCTTTATATTGCTCAATAGATAATGGAACTCGGTAAAAACTAGTGGAATAAGTTCCATCACTTACCACTATTTACTCTCATTTTTGTTCCCCTCCAGTTTGGGTGAAATGAGAGGGAAAAAAACCGCTAATGTGATAAAAAAATTATAAAAATAACACATTATACTTTTCCAAGCACATTCTATTCGCACTATTTGCTCTGTCTGTCACCACGTGGTTTTATTTGGCATCTCTTTTTGCACATATTTGGCTACTACTCTTTTTATTTTTTGTCAAAATGGAAGAGGGAAACCCCAAAACAATAAACACCTGACCCAACTAGGCGCGAGAATCATGCGCCAGCTGATACCTCCAGCCATATCAAAGAACAAAGAGTTAACAACCTCATGAGGGGGAATCATGGAGATGGACTCCAAGACTATTAGAATGACCATGATGCGCTAAAATGTCTGCAACCTTGTTGGTTTCTCTATAGTCATGAGTTACGAGACAATAGTCCAACATGGACATGGACTTCTTGCAAGCATAGATCAAATGGTGGTGAAGATGAAAAGGCATGTCCCGTGGGACTTGCTTGCTGGAGTCAGAGAACGTGACAACAGTCAATGACCGTGGTAGAGGAGATTCCGCTTGTACACAGACTGGGGCTATGATACTTTCTAGTTTGGAACCAAGTTTAATTAGTTAAGTGTAGGCTCTTACTAGTTAAGATGTCAGATCTTGCATCTTCAACAAACTCGATCGAGAAGCTCAATAACAACAGCTATTATACATGGAGCATTCATGTACAATATTATTTGCTCAGGCAAGATTTGTGGAGAATTGTTGGCGACACAAAAATAATCGCACCAATCCGTAAGGAGGAGGAGGAGGAGAAGTGAAAGATTAGAGCCGAGAAGACTATGTACATTTTGTCTGTCACTGTGGAGGATAAATTCTTGCATTAGATCAAGGACCTGCCAACGCGAAAGGAGGCTTGGATACCCTTGCAACCTTATTTGCAAGGAAGAGCGATACAAAATTCTAGCTGCTAGAATATGAACTCCTCACCCTCAAACAAGGAGACATGGTGGTGAATCAGTATTTCACTAAAGTAAAATCCATTTACAATCGATGCAGAAAAGCGCAATTAATGGTGCAAGGAAGCAGAGAATTATTATCCATGGATTTAATCCCATCTACCATGAGATAGTCACTGCTACTCGAGGATGGGCCAAGGAACCAACCTTGATGGAGTTGGAAAGCATCTTAGCTAATCAAGAAGCCTTAAACAAGCAAATGTCTAAAGTTTTCGTACATGATGAAGATAAGGCTCTCTTTAGTAAAAAAGAGGGCGCCATGGGAAAATAAAATACGAGATATGGCAATGAAGCAGAAAGCTCATGGAAAAGACAACAAGGTCGGCATAGAGGTCGATGTGGAAGAAGTCCATATCGAGGGGGAGGTACACAATCCTGGAGAAGAGATGATAGGCAATTCAGAAACAAAGATAAAAGAGAAGAAAATATATTTTATCACCAAGATGAACGGTGTTACAAGTGTGGCAGAAGAGGACACTTTGCTCGTGCTTGCGGAGTCGAGATTGTGGAAGAAAATGCTACAATCTTCAACCCAATTGTTGAAGAATAAGAATGAGTTTTGCAAGCATCGTTTGCTGTGGAAGATTGGAGCTTTAGTGTAAAACTAGACCATGAAGATTAGGATGGGTTGAACTACGAGGTTTAGTATTTTTGGTTTTTTTTTTTTTTTTTTTGCATTTCAGGATCTTAATTTCCGAAATACAGTTTTTTGAACTACGTTTCGGGTTTTTTAATTCCTGAAACAAAAATGCCTAACATTTCAAGAATTGTAAATATTGTGTCCTTTGAATTTGCATTTTGGGAATTAAGATCCCGAAATGGAAAGATGAAATTTATATTTTGAGTATTAAAACCTGAAACGACGAAGCCTCGCTCCAATGGCGGAAACTTCGTTGATTACGGTGGCGATGAAGGAAGACAAAATGAAGCAAAGATAAAGAACAAAAGGAGGGAAACAAAAGGTTACTTCGAAATCAAAGCAAAAAAGAAGCCCTTTGGGTAGAGTGATAAATTATGTGGGTAGGGTGATAAATTTAACACCCAAAGAAAAACTAGAGAAGCCCATTACGGTTTTAGGCCTTGTGAAAGAGGCCCAGGTCCACTTGATATTCGATACGTTCACTGAAATAGGGTTTTGGGACGCAGAGCATTCACAATCAGCTAGGGTTTCTCTTCACAACGCCACAGGAGCTTGGCATTCACAATGGGTATGAACTGAACAAACCTCTGCTACTGCAATTGCAATTGCAATTTCCTTCAACTAGATTATGATTTCAATTTTTCATTTTTCATTTTTGGAATGCAAAAGCGAGAATCAAGGTGTACGAGCTCAGGAACAAAACGAAAGCAGAGCTTCTGAACCAATTGAAGGATCTCAAAGCAGAACTCGCTCTCCTCCGTGTCGCTAAGGTCACTGGTGGAGCCCCAAACAAGCTTTCCAAAATGTACCTTCTTTGTCTCTCTCTCGACTTGAGATTGAATCCCTAATTCAATTGAAGTGTTTATAGATTTAATTGTATTTGTTGTGTGGATACAGCAAAGTGGTTCGGCTTTCGATAGCGCAGGTGCTGACGGTGATTTCCCAGAAACAAAAGGCAGCGTTGAGGGAAGCTTACAAGAATAAGAAGTATTTGCCTTTGGATCTGCGTCCTAAGAAGACCAGAGCTATCAGAAGACGCCTCACCAAGCACCAGGTATACCCTCCATTCCATTTTTTTAAATTTGTTTTTCCTGCACTCATTGCATTTTTCTGGTTATATTGAGTATGTTTTGCTTGGTACCCGCAAAAGAGAAATAAGTGAGAGGGATTAAGTGCAGAGAGATTATATGTCTTGTCACATTTTGATTGTGTGGAAAAAATGGTGGGTTGATAATCTTTGATGAAAAGCATCCATGAATTAGCATCCAGATTCGAGCCCAGACATGATGAAATGCTTTATCATTTTCAATTTTGGATTGTCTTTTTGTTCTGGCTACTTCCTAATTTTTCCAGAATATGTTTTTGCTTTTTGAATTGAGCTAAAATGCTATAATTGTGATATAGATATCATTTTGAATTTCTCCAGAAGTCAAATTGTCAATGTGTTTGATTGAAGTTTTTTTTCTTTTCTTTCAACTAGCTAAAAAATGATCTATTTGTATGGATGTTTTGTGATTGTCATATAAACTTTTATATTGTAAGATGGAGAGATGATTGGAGGATGTTTAAATGTTGTCTTAAATTGCACTTTGTGGAAAGATGAAATATTGTTCAGTCTGTATCTAAATATGATTTCAGTAACGTAGCATGTAATACTGTCAAACCTACATCTCTACCAGATAGAAATGACTTGAAATTATTTTAGCCAGAGATCAATTGAAACCTAAATATTAAGCGCACTACCCGTCTAACTGGTATGATGCAGCAGGCCTTGCCATGTTCTATATAGTAAGTTTGTTGATGACTGACAGTTCTCTATTGGCATTTCTTTGTGATTGGGTTCTCTACAGCTCACTAGTTCTACATAAATTCCAGAAGTGTGTCATGACATTTTAGATAACATCAGTCTCTGCAAATATCTTTTTATTTTGATATCAGTAGAATTAGTTACGGGATTTGGTTGGAAGTTCCACAGCAATCACGATTATTGCTTACCACGGGTAGAAGTAGATGATATGATAGTGTTGGGCACTTAATCTGAAAACTACATGATCTTATGGATGATGAACATGCTGTTGAAATTTCCATACTTGTTTTGATTTGTTATGTTAATTATTCACAAGTAGTTAGTGTGCTGACTAATTCCTGTGATATTTGCTGGGTTGTTGAATGTAATTGATATTTCTAGGGCATATAGAGTTTTTACTTAACATGGCTTCTGTGTGTTTCGTACAGGCTTCCTTGAAGACAGAGCGAGAGAAGAAGAAGGAATTGTACTTCCCTCTGAGAAAATATGCAGTTAAGGTGTAATGTTGGAATTCAAGTACGGATAATAATATTTTTGTCCTCACATTATTTTTGATATACTTTTGATATACAATTGTCTGTTCAGGCTTTATGCTGTTGATTTTTCTAGTTTATTTAATCATCGAGAAACTAATTTAGAAGTTAGCTTGTTCACTCTTATTTATCGTCACACATGAAGCATTTAATTTTTGACACGTTCAGCATAGCTAGTTATATTCATTTTGTACATGCCTTGCCATTTACTTATGAATTGTTGGGTCCAGCTTACTGATGTGGTAAAAAATGTATAGATCAGTTTTGTTGGTAAAATTTGTAAAGCGGATTCTCCAGTCTTTTTCCTCATCAAGCTGGTCCTTAGGTTGATAGTTAATCTTTACTTGGAGTTAAATCTCAATATCAAATTAATGTTACTTTTTCTGTAATTTGATATACAGACTCAAGGTTGCTATGTATTTCATTAGAAAACTATACATGCCAAGCTTCATTGAGTATCATATAACTCTTTATTGCTTTATTTAGCTATCACTTGGTAATTGTGAAATTTCTTTTCTGGCTATTAAAAGTTTTCAAGACTTTTCGGCCGTTCCAATGGGCTCTCAGCAGAATGGTGTGCGAGAGCTCTATTTCACCCGGCCTAGAAATGATTTTGGGGGAGCCTCAAGGTTTTGACATGTTTTCAACGTCGTGTTTCAATTCAGAGAACTCCCCCAAATTTCTTTTACTTCAACTGAAGTTCTTTTACATCATGACTATGAAACAACCGAGGTTAGGTTTAATGTTTGATTTCTAATGGCTTCATTGACACCATGTAATTTGGGTCCAATTTTTTTAACTCTTTGTTAAATTAGTTTAGTAAGTCTATTCAGTTAATTAGGTTTGAACCTTTTGTAAAATTGATATTTTCAAAAAATACACTAATTGAAGAGATAAAACGGAGTCTTTTTTACTCATAATGGATTTAAAGTTTTATGTAAATATTAAAATACATGTAAATTATGTAAATACATGTTTTCTATTCCCTGAAAAAAGAAAAATAAATTGCTACGAATATAAAATTCATAATTTTGTTAATATAAAGGCGATGTTTGTGATACATTCAGGCTCTGCAGGCCATTAACTATAGGTATTTAGTTTTGCTTAACGTCGATCTTTTTCCCCTCATTTCTCTTCATAGTTCGTATCATCTTTCACTTATCCATCATTTTTCTTTTTCACTCTGGGTATCAACCGTGATTACTCAGTATTTTCCTTTCTTTTCTGCTTGTATCACACCATGTTTTCTTCCTCTTCGTAGTATCTCTTGTCTTGCATGTACATAGATGCTCAAATATTTATAGCACGTTTTAAATTATTAAATAATATAATAATACTAATAAATGATACTCCCTCTGTTTAAAATAATTTTTCAAAAAGAAATAAATTATTTTTCTGTAAATCCAAATAAACATATTTTTGAAACTTTGAAACGGAGGAAGTATTGTATATTTGAACCGTTCTTAGACCTCTTGAAATGGGCTATTTGACTTAAGTTGAACATGATGACTGTAATCGTTCCAACTGTTGTGCAACTTAGTTAACATTCTTTCTAGTATCCATCATTATCATACATTACTGTATTAACTTACTCCAAATCCAAATCAAGGGATAGACAAAGTTCAAATCGAATTAACTTTGAAACCAAATCAAGAACACTATACCGCGTATAAGAAAAAAGTAATACTGAAAAAGCTACCCGTAATAATAAGAAAACATCACATGGAATGAGGAATCAAGGGGGCAAGGTGAGCTTATTAATTCTCAGCGTTGTTCATTTAGTGCAACTGTACAACCCTAGCTATACCATTAGTGGGCACTGGTCCTAGCTATAATTGTACGTTTAACGTTCCAATGTACCACGTGATATAAAACTTTCAATACTTTATTCGGTCTATTTTGGTAATTGAGTTTTAAAATCGAAAGTCATATAGATGTTTCTATAAATATTTGCTTGTATTACTGTACACTCTTTCCAGATAATGAACGATGATCTTTCTCATAAATGCTAAGCACAGAAAAGTGTTCGTACTTCATCATAAAAATATTCCTTTGCCTAAATATCTAATATTCGCTTCCTTCTTTAGGAATTAGGACCAAGATGAGTTTGTAATCCAAGACTTTAGGGTATAAACCAAATTCGTATTATTTCAAATTCTGGTTTCATCATATACGCGCAAAAATCCACACACACTGTTTAGGTTAACATTTAAATATTTCTGAATCAGGTTTATGAGCTTTTTAATGATTTCAAGTTCATTTAAAGCATGGATTATTAGCACATGTTTTAATAAAAGTTTTGGTAGTCATTTAATAAAAAAAGGAAGCGGTATATTGTTAACCTTATTATGATTCGGACATTAATTTTTAAGACTAAATAAACTTAAACAAATTTGAATTCACGAAGCACTTCTCTTTTAGAAAAGCTAATTGCTTAGAGCTTCTTTCATAACCATCCCAAACATTAATAATTAAGTTTCCAACAAACTTAGAAAAAAACAAGAATAGAAATTCCAGCAATGTAGTTTATGATAACCATTTTTCAAGTAACTTAAAAGTGTTTACATGTCATTATTAGTAACTCCGCGTCAAATACCAATGGATTTTTGGAGTAGAAGTGAACTGAAATATCAAGTAAATCTTGAGAGAATTGATTGCAATTTGCAAAGCAAATCGTGAGTTCTTGTGATTATGGAGTTCTTTCCCTCCCATCTCATTCATTCCATTTTCGTCTTTACTCACCTCATTAGATACCCTTCAGTTCTTCACCCCCGAAGTCTTCAAGTCTCATCCCAACTTCACACACTCATGACTGAACCATAACACATTACACACGTAACAAGATTCTCATTATTTGAATTACTCTCCTAATATGCCAAAAATGAGATTGAAAAACTTGTTCTTCTTCAAACCCTCACCTCCAATGCCACAATCTTCCTCTTCTCAATGCAAAACATTCTCAGATTCTTTAATGGAAGAGAACATTGAAATCGCTCGCACCCTCATTACCAAATGGGACCCTTTTCCCGCTTCCAATTGCGCCAAAACCACTTCCCTTCTTTTCACCAACACTCACCAAGAAGCCAAACAGTTCCTTAACGCAGTGAAGAGCCTACATTCCACTATGATGCACCTCATCGCACGGGATTCCTCCTCCGAGAATCTCATCGAAGCACAATCCCTCATGCAACTCGCCATGAAGAGGCTCGAGATGGAGTTCTACCGGATTTTGGCCCAAAACAAAGATTTCTCTGGCGACGAGTTCGATTCAGTATCGACGGCCGCCATTATCAATTTGAAAGCCATTGCGGAGTGCATGGTCTATGCTGGCTACAGCAAAGAGTGCGTTAGGGTTTACGTCATGGTGAGAAAGCCGATTGTGGATGAGGCATTGCTCTGCCTCGGAGTGGAGAGGCTCACCTTCACTCAGCTTCAGAAAATGGAATGGGAGGTAATCGAGCCAAGGATCAAGTGCTGGCTGAACGTTGTCAAGGTCGCCGGTGGAACTCTGTTCCGCGGTGAGAGAGCTCTCTGCGATTGCGTCTTCGGTTCGCCGGAGAGGAAGGTCGCGGAGTCATGTTTCACCGAGACTTGCAGAGACGCCGCCGCGTGCTTGTTAGGATTCGCGGAAAACGTGGCAAAGTGGAAGAAAACTCCCGAGAAAATGTTCAGGACGCTTGACCTGTACGAAGCGATCTCCGAGAACAGGCAACAAATTGAGTCTATCTTCTCGTCGGAGACAAGCTCCGTGATCAGGTCACAGGGATTGCTCGCCGAGGCGGTTAGGACGATGCTGACGGATTTCGAATCGGCGATTCTGAACGAATCCTCGAAGATTCCGGTGCCTGGCGGAGGGATCCACCCGCTTACGCGCTACGCGATGAACTACATCGCGTTCCTCGGCGATTACAGCGACGCGCTCGCCGAGATAGTTTCAGATTGGCCGACGATTCCGCTGCCGGAGTCCTATTACGGACCGTCATCGAAGATCGCGAATCTGCTCGCGTGGCTGATACTGGTGGTTCTCTGCAAGCTCGACGGGAAAGCGAAGCTCTACAAGGATAATGCACTCTCTTACCTGTTCCTCGCGAACAACATGCAATACGTCGTCGTAAAGGTTCGGAAATCGAACCTGGGGTTTCTTCTCGGCGAGGATTGGTTGACGAAGCACGAGGCGAAGGTGAAAGACTACGCCTCCAAGTACGAGCGCGTGGGGTGGAGCAGCGTGGTGGAGTCGCTGCCGGAAAATCCGACGGTGGAGGAGGCGAGCGCCGTCTTTCAGAGTTTCGACGCCGCATTCGTTGAAGCGTGCGGAGCACAGTCGTCGTGGGTGGTGCCCAATCCGAAACTGCGGGAGGAAATCAAAGCGTCGATAGCTTCGAAGGTGGTAGAAAGGTACCGGGAGTTCTACGAGAAGAGCCGGGTCGGGTCGGAGACAATAATTCGGTTTTCGCCCGAGGATTTGGGGAATTGTCTTTCTGACATTTTATGTGGGAGGGGACAATCGGATTCGGGTAATCGCTTCAAAGGCTCGTGAAGTTGGATACTGGCCCATAAAGTCATGGCCCACCACTAGTTCTCTTTTTCAGTTGACAGAAAATGGCTCAAATATGTATTTTTTTTAATAGTCCAGAATATCTATCACCGACACCGACCGACAATAGTATTGATTAATCACCTTGCCGCCAGTGTTCACACAAAGTGTTAAATGACTGGCCACAAAATGCGTAATTTTTTTTTAGACAATTATCTGTATTGTTAAAGACAAATAGTTTATTTTGATTCTTATGGACATGCCTCCTTGATTAAATTATTATTAAAGTAAATATATATTTATAACTTATGATTAATATTTAGAAGATTATGTAGTATCTTGTTTCAATTGTACAAATATTTTAAGGTAAATACTCAAATTAAAGCCCTGACTCCTTAGCCCATCGCAATGCATGTTTGCTTTAGTACTTCTCACAAACTAGAGTAAATATTGTACAAAGAAACTGCACAGAAAACTTCTCATTCAACACGATTTTGATATTTTACCTGCTTTATAAAAGCTGAACCAAACATATGTTGTTTATTAAGAATGTGTATTTCGATTGGGAGTGTCATAGTATGCGTTTGACTCAAGTAAGCTTTGGTTTTCTTTAAAAAAAAAAGAATATATTGCAATGATAATTTCCTCTGTTTCGGTTGAGATCGATTTCAAATAAAAGAGCACTATGTAACCAAAAAAATAAAATAAAAGAGCACTAAAGAAGATATCTTATAAGGGAAATCTCTCACACCACTATTACCTTCATTCATCTACTAATAAAAACCCTCTAGGGTTGTACAACAACAAAAAAACCTCTAGGGCTGGAGTGCCTTCCTTTGCTAGCACTCTCCCTCATTAATGTACCTTAGGTTAGGTTATGGCTAAATTCTTTTTTCGAAAGCCAATGAAAATTAAAGATGGTACAAGGGTACCTCAACCCATATACAAAGAGCAAAGAAACAAATACAAGAATGAGTTTAAATGCCTAAGCAATTCAGCTTGATTCAAAATGGATCGACACAGACAAATATAAAAAGCCCTCACAGAGTGCTTAGGCAAAAGTTAAAAGTCCTATAGTCTCTCTCCACTATGCCTCTAACAATTTGACGTCCTCCCCTTTTACCTATCTCTATCACTCTATATGTATGTTTCGTTTAACGTTAGAGCCAACGCAAACATGATTTTATGTATTTCAAGACATTAACAAATAAATACAAATTTCATACGTTGAGTTTAATATGGATTAATAAAACTAAATTTTTTTATGTTGAGTTCAACGTGTATTCACGTTTAGTTCAACAAAAATCTAAACAAGTATATAATTAAAAAATTACCTCTTTTAAACATACATAGGCTTGCAACAACAACAAAAAATTACATAGACTATATTGAAAGAAGAGAAGTAAACAATGTTTGTGATTCTGAAATTAAAATGGTTGAAAAGAAGCTCATTCACTGAATGAAGAAGATTGGGACAAGGCGCAGGATGCAACTTTAAATTAATCCACATGTTTTATGAGAATCAGATTTAACACCATCATCATAAAATTTCACATCTTCCCTTTTATGTTCTATGATCTAGAACTCTGAAAAAATTTTGCTTCCAAATTTTAAAATTTTGAAAATTTTGTTTTTGGGGATCTATATCTTAGATCATGAGAGGAGGTGTGAAATTTTGTGATGGATTGTTTTTTTTTTTACATCGAAAAACATTTAAATTTCTCTTCCAAGATTGATCCTGGGATCTTCCCTTCCCAATTCGTATATCACCGGTCATACCACTTGAGCTATCATTAGGAAACTGTGATGGAATGTAAAATCCAACTCACGTGCTTCATTCCCCGTAGTGGTATGGACTATTTTTTTTGTCCAAGGGGTTCTGTAACGGACTGCACAAAAACTGGGCTTTAGTGCTAAACAACTTTTGTATTATGTGGAGCCCAAAGTATACTTCTACAAAAAAAATATTATTGAGAAAAAAATACAAATAATATATATATATATATTGCACTTTATCCTTGATAATTAATTACTACCAATCAACCATCCATCAAAACTTTGCATAATTGCATTTGTGAAAGCTGACGTGTTCTTTGCAGGTTCCGTTCCGCCATGCAAATGCTATTCATGGACCACGATAAATTTGAATTATGTGAAGTTGGATAGTTCTTAAATTCATAAATTAGTTGTCTGATTATCAAGATTGACTTAAATTATATGATATATCTACAGATGAAAAATAAGTACCAGTTGACTTGGTTTCTATGATCTAAATTTCGTGAAGCCATTAATGTAAGCAATTGGTGATTGTACCAAATCCGACATGACTATGTTTTTTACAACAATTGAGTATAATGTTGATGAATTTTTATCTTAATTCACAATAAGAGTTATATTTATTTATAGGGTTAAATATGTTTCTAGTCCGTGACATTAGATGTGTAAGCAGGTATAGTCCGATTTGCGAACCCGACCGACTTGAACCAAACCAAACACATTTTGGTGGGTTAGATTGGGTCATTAGGTCGGTTCGGATTTTTTTTACAACATCCGACCACCATCAGTTCGGGTATCGGATTTGGGCAGTGAATATCCGATGAATCCAAACCAACCCAATGTTATTGAAGTAGGAATTGAAGAGATATGAAGACACTTTTATGATTGTTAGCTAGTTGTTGTTTAGCATTTTGTTACTTATTTTGTTTTAATGAAAACTTGGAGAGTATTCATACTTTAAAACCTAGGTTAATGTTTGTTTAAGTTAAGATGTCCTAAGTTACTTATGAGTTTAAGAATCTGCTGTAGGTTAAAAAGGAACAAAGGGAGTATTTTTCTAAATTAGTAAATTATTTAAGACAAGTACAACTATAGAAGAGATGAACCCAGTTGAAAAATATCATAATAAAATATTAATTTTTTTTTAAATATAAAAATGAGATTAGTGATGAAATTTTATTAAAATAATAAAGGAAAAAATAGAATAAATTTAATAAGAGTTTTTAAATTAGTTAAATAAGTTTTAAATTAGCTGAAAATTTTATCAAACATTAGTCTTAATGTTGAATTATCATTTATGATATCTTTGTTGTTAGATGCACCAAACCAACGTTTCTAACAATAAACCAAAGTAAAATTCAACGCAGCCAGAATTAATCAACATATCAATCAATAAATTCTATGCCACCAAGAAACTACCTTCCAAACCTCTTGTGTGACTACTTAAAGCATTTGATTAGAAGTCAAGCGCTTACACACTGCTATTTGTATTTTATACCTTTTTTCTCTTTTTATTTTTCTAAACTTTTATATCAAGACAAATAAAAATACCACAAAGTTAGATAAGTCATTAAATTTTACTTAATTTAATAATAACTTATGCTAACTTAATTTTAAGGCAAAAATGCTATTTGACCTGACACAACATTTATGCCAACGATAGCACATAATTTGTTATTATGATTTTTACTTGTGTCACAAAATCATTTTTCTCTCTCTTCCCTTAAATTTTAATTCAACATGATTAGTTTGTTTACATCTCATGCGACTGTATACCTCGTGCACTGTATACTTACTTTGAACAGACTAAGTCTGTCCATAACACCTCTATCGGTGTTTCAAGGAGTTGGTGGAGAGCTTTCTCTGAGAGTGGCAGGTGGGTGGTTGAGGGGTGGTTGACTGCTGTCTCCGAGCCCAGGGGTCTGATGCCAAAGTTAGAGGATGGAGAGTCGGGGAAAGAGTTTAGGTTATGAGATGAGAAGTGTGTACCTTAGATGTCTGAAGAGCCTTCCTTATATAGGGTGGTGCGTCCCTCGAGGGTTGTGATGATGATCTGTCCTTGTTTCGCCCAGGACCGTTGAATTTCCTACTGTGACCAGGGATTGGGTGGTATGGATCATCTCGAGAATGCCTCACAGGACCTGGAGAGCCGTGCCTGCTAGGGTAGTCTGGTGAAAGGAACTATGATATGATGTGTGTGGGCGTTGGCGGCGTCAATGCCTTAAGACAACTGTCTCCACCCAAGGTTCATGGGTCAGTCACAAGGTATGAAGAATATCACATTACAACTGGCGAGGGGCAGTCAAACTGAAACCTCTTCGGCATGGTGGGTCTTTCAATGGGAGGGGTTGCTATGAGTGTGGGAGGGGGGTCTCGTGTCCGAAGAAGGTATTTCTCAAAACACATTCTAAGGTATCAGCTCTAATTTTTTACCTAATATTTATTTTAAATATTATTTTTATACCAATATGGTATCTTAGAATTTTTAATATATATTTTTTATGTCCTTGTGGTACGACGGTATCCGTGCTTCTTAAGGGTGTTTAATTGTTAGACCGATCAACCCAATACATCTAATAATGTTTAGATTTATTTAGGTAATTGGTTCACATTGCAAGTGACAGATATAAATATCCCTTTCTTATTGTTCAAATTCAGATTTGCAAGAACTTTTAGTAAGTTGCTTAAAGTAGCCAGATATACATGATGCATTAGCCAGTGGCCCCACAACTGCTGTTATTTTGAATGGAAATTAAAAAGCAAAAATTGAGAGCATATAAATATGTACCCTTTTGATGTATACACGAAACTATATTGCTGGTTTACCATTCATGACAGACAATGACAAGAAATGTAGAGGGAAACAATGAATAAGCTCCCATTCTTCCTCACCTCCTCATTAATTTGACACTGGAAATCATTTTGTTTTCTTTTGACGCTACTACTTTTTCCCAACTTTTTTAAATAAGTATTTTTTATAAGAGATAATCATGACTTGAGAATATTCTTAGAATTGATTTTAGAATTATTTTTTTCATGTATAAAACTCGAACATATCAAACATGTACTACATCAAGTAATTAATCATCCATTGATACACAGCTTCTCTCTCAAGTTTACCACAGTATTAGGGAAGCAAATGTGAATGAGGGAAGAGGAAGAAGATAGCAAAAAAAGGAAACTCAATTCTCATTAAACACAATATGTGATGAGCTCTTGGGTACGGTTATATTGGAGACCGGTAATGAGAATTATGACATGTTTTATTCAATATTTCAACACTAATATTTTATTAAATTAAATTTTAATCTCGATTGATTTACATTATTAGAATTTGTTTTAAAAATATAATAAATTATAATTTGACCCACTAACATTTAATATTACATTAATCTTCACCGATTAATATTTTATATTGTATTCTAAAAACTTATTACAAATTATAATTTAAACCCAAATGGGTTCTAATAAAGTAAACACCCCTAAACCTAAATCAACATTCAACTCCATGGGTGTACCAAAATAATTCAACTTCATCTATTTTCTAAAAAAAAAACGTATCTTCATCCCCAACTTCATCTTCTCCTTCAGCCCACCACCGCCAGCCCCTTCGTCTGCGAACTCTCTGCCACTTGATTCGGCCTTAGCAATCAAGTGTCTCCATCCTAAAGACCCAAGAACTTGAAATATACACATGAGGTTACCAAATATAATTTGTGAGATCGTGGCCTCCACTGACAGCAACATGGAGCCCAAATTTGAAGCCTCCATCTCAGCTCTCGCACCACAATAAACCACCAAGGAATCACCCCCCTCCGCCGTGAATCGCACGACCCAACCACTATGGACCTATCAACGAGACCAAGTTCAGGTATACACCGTGAGCCCATTCCTTCACCTTCCATGCCAGCCCTTAGCGTCCATGTCCGAATTCGAGCAAGTGCCGCCGAACCACCAAGCCGGGAGAAACCATCATCAAATCTTCATCACAACCACCACCTGAAACTGCCGCTACCACCACGGAACCCTTCAACCACCACGAAACCCAATCCCCCAAAGGCTTTTCCTTCACCGTCGAAGCCAGCCCTCACCGTCCATGTCCAAATTCAAGCCAGCGTCGCCGAATCACAAGGCCGGGAGAAACTTCCACTCACTAACTGACTTCATTAACAAACTAAACAGACTTGAACCCCAAACTGATTAACAACAGATTATCTGTGTTAATTAGTAATGCATTTAAGCACAATTTTATTAAGATTTTTTTTTCTATTATGTGGCAAAAATAACATTTAATTATGCTTTTTTGGTTGTGGCCTTAGTCCTTACTTAGCATTAGCAATCTGCGTGCATTTATGAGTCCGTCCAATAAGGCATGTTTGAAGATTAATTAGCGGTGATTGAATCCATGATTTAGACAGTAGCGCTGACAAGCTAGAACTTCAATTATCGGGGTTCAAATCCATGACGAAGTCCAAGACCAACCAATCATAAGTGATGAAATTAAAGATAGATACTATGATCATTTTCGAACTCACCTGTATATATGAAAATGAAATAATTACTAACCTTATGAGTGCTACTGCTGCAACTAACAAAGTCTATATATGCTATTCACAATTTAAGTCCATCTTATTCTTATTGAATTGGCCACAGATTCAGACGTTGTCACCATCATATATCATATATGATAAGATAACTCCATCTCTGCTGTTGAATGAATCAAACAACAATTTCGAACTACTATACAACGGCACAATTCAGCGCAAACAGTTGCATATTCCACACGCACCATCAAGGAATCGACAAACTCATCAATCAATAAATAAATATGCCACCAACACCAACACAGGGCATTAAGAATTGTTTTTTTCCATTCACATTTTTATTTTCTGGATCAACTCGGATTAATAACATGTTTCAGTCCGTTTCTTTTTTCTAAAAATCAATTTCAACACCATTAGCTACTTTAAAAAGTTTTTACTTAGAGTTGATTTTAATTTTAAAATTAATTATAAAAAAAAATTTAAACGGACAATAATATTTTTGTCTAGTAATTAGGTTAATGAAAATGTTTTGCGAACCGTTGCACAATATCTACCACGTTTAGACACCAAATTTTGTGGCGTTTTTTTATTATCACAGTGAAAAATCTTTTTTTTCTTTTTTCTTTTCAATTGTGTGGGGGCAAACAATCATCACAAAATTGAGAGTCTAAACGTGGGCGCTCTTGTGTAGTGCTTCACGTACTGTGATTGTCATGAAAATGATATCAATGAATGAATTATCCCAAAAGTAAAAAATGTTGGTTAAGAGCTACATGAATGGTTCTAACACGTCTACTTACGCAATAGTTTGTTTGGGTATTAAGCATGAGCAATGCACAACCCCACCTACTATGTGTTGAAATTCAACTTTTTTTATTTGAAGAATCAGAGGTGACAAAAATCGAACGCTAGACCGCTTGGTCATAGAGGCTCTGCTACCATGTCAAGCAACAAATTATCCCATATGAATGGTTCTAACATATCCGCTTATACCATGTCATACATGTATCTATGAGGGGGCGTGTTAGAAACAATATAAAACCGTTTAGATCATTTAGCTTAAGTTTTTGAGTTAATTGATTTATGACATGGTACTCGAGAATCTCTATGACCAAGCTGTTTAGGGCTCGATCATTGTTGTTCTCAATTCTTCTATTAAAAAAAAATAGCACATCATAAGTGAGTCTGTGCATTATCCACGCTTCAAATCTAGGTGAAGCTTAAACTTTTGAAATAATTGGTTCTAGACAATGATGTGAAAAATATTGAAATACTCTAGCTTTGAAGAAGAGAGATGCCAAGATCGTGAACATGAACAGAGGTAAAATCGTTTTTAGCATTGTTGACATGACGTGTCTTTGCACCAACTTTGTCATCAACTCCACTATTGAATGAAACAAATTAAATAGAAAGCAGCAATACTGCTAAGAAAGGAAAAAGAAATTGATATATATACTTGAAGATAACAAGTGTAGTTGTTTGATCATGATCATGAAGAGAACATGTTTTGCAAGTGACAGATCATAAATGGCCCTTTCTTATTGTTCAAATACAGAGTTACACAGGAACAACGCAGGCGTGGAGCGAATCTTTATTAAGATTTAAGACTTGTTTGGATGCATTAGCCAACTTCTACTCTTTACACCTTTGATGTGGACTGATGTATACATGAAACTAAATCTCTTAATTTGACCACATTCATGACAGAAAATGCCATGGAACTCGTGGAGGGAAACAAGAAGGTTTGAGCTTCCATTCTTAATTTGGCACCCCCTCATTAATTTGGCACCGAAAGCATTTTGTGTTCTGCCATTTTTTTCAAGTTATCCTCAGCTTGCTGCACTAAATTTCTGTTTATAGCCTTCTTTTGTTTGTTTGGTTTTGCAGCTAGCAGCGTGAATTCCAACGTTTGCAAATGAAAATCCATCTGATCACGTGGTGGATTAAATCAAACTTGGATACACTATACGAGTTTTTAAATGAAATTCCAAGTAGACGGTCAGTAATGGTGTGTCTGGTTTTAAAAGCAGGGGTGGGGACACGAAAGATTTTAGGGTATGTTTAGATCGGTGGTAAGGGTAAAATCAGATGAGATGTGATGTGATGCTTATAATGGAATGAGTTTCATCACCTTAACAGTAGTGCATGAAAAAAACCTCAAGGTCTACTTGAATTTCATTCATCATGAAATGTTGGACGATGTATTTTAATAATTTTATGATCAATGGAAGTTAAGTGGAGAATGAGGCTTTTTGGTAGATTAAGTTGTCAAGATTTGTATTCTTTACAAATGTATTTACAGATGTATTTGACCACATTTTGAGAGTGTTTTTCCTATTGTTATACATGTTGATCATTTCAATAAATTAACATATCATTTTTAACTTAAAAAACACTTTCTTCAATAAAAAATATACTAAATTATCGACGATCTTGACCGTCAGTAATTTTATTACGGTTATAATTGTCGGTAAATTATCAAAAGTTATAACTGTCAATAAGGTACCGATGGCTTTTCAATTACTCTTGATGAATGTTTAAATGTTTAGGAAGGGTTGTGGCCCGTCCCGCCAAACTTAAAAAAAAATGTTTCTAATATTTTTACGTCATATTATTATTATTTTTAATATTTTTTTATTCACGAGCTAATCCACTAACCTGCCACTAAACAGAGTGAGTTGACATTTCCAACTTATTGTTTAATGGATTAACTAGACTCAACCCGCTTTGATCAAGTTGAAAGTGGGGCAGGGTGAGTCGGGGTGAGTTGGCTTGCCACCCTAAAATACTAAAGGTGTACTAAAATAGAAAAATGTCAAACAAAAAGGGACACATGGAGTATTTAATAATAATTCCTCATTATGTGAAGAGATTATCATAGCAATTAATTAACTAACTAATTATGCCAAATCTGTAAAAGGGTGAGTTGAGAAAGATATGGTTGCTGACTCAGATCAATTAATATGAGTGAAAGGTCTTTTAGGCCTCCATAATTAAAATGGAGAATATGACCTTTATCGTAGGATAGCAATTTAGCAAGTTTCAAAAACCACTATTATGAAGGTTGGTTTTGACCTAAGATCTTATGTCGACATTGCTCTTAGCCATTTGACCTGTTAGGTTTACTTTCTTGAATGTTTTGTGCGTGGGGTCTTTTAGGTGGGGGTTATCTAGGGTTGAACTAATCCTCTTTTTATTCCAAGGTTGACTGTAATCTAAGTTTGACTTTTACAGACTAAATTTTGTGTTGGATATATATTAGGTCTAGCATTACGGGGTTAAGATACTAATGTAGTGTTTTGGCATGTGGATTGAACAAAATGGAATTGACCGATCTATTTTGTTATTTTTATCTAATCCCTTTTTTTGTTAAGTAGTATAAATGACAATTCAATTCTGGAACATGTTAAAAATAGTCCATCTATCTATATTTGTACTATTAACATTTAGTATATGCATGATTTATAAATTATCCTTACATGCAAGAATAAATTTACACAGAAATCTTTTAATTTATGATCTAAATTTTTCTTCATTCATGAATCATGATAGATATAATTTTTGAATCCTTTAATATATAAAATACTTACATTTGTTCCACCGAAAGAAATACTTACATTTACTCGTCATTATTATTGAACCTTTGATAAATTATATACGAATGGTCAACAGAGTACTACTAACATTTATTTAAGGGTGTTTATTGGTTTGGATCAATTAGATGAACACAATGATTCAAATTAAATTAATTTAATTGGTTCAGATTTTTGTTTGATAAATTAATTCATTTTTGTTAAATCTAAACGAAACTAATTGTAATCATTTCGGTTCTTGAATTTTTTAACTCGAACCAACTTAATCACTTGATTATTATTTTTTTCTTAAATTTATATTATATTTTTAAAATTTATTATTTATAACTATTTTGATCTTTCTTAAATCATTTTGACTTTGTCATCTTAATTATCAAGTGCCTTTAAGTATATTTATCCTCCAAATTTACCATATATTTTAGATAAAAGACTAATAAGTTACACAAAGTTACAAATTAGTGTCAAAAGTAGGAGTACGACCGCTACTTGTGCTACGCTTGTTTGTAGATTCCATTTTTTGTCTAGACTTTAGTTGCATGTGCCAACGTAGGTTGTAGTTTGGAGATTGAAACCTCTCAACAGTAGTGTAGGTCTACTGAGCGTGTCAATTTGTTAGTTCAAATAAAATTAGGTCTAGAGGTTTGCCGCATGAATCGGTCGAGAAGCCAATGTAATGATTCCATAAATATGTGATTACTCGAGGAAGCAAATCTGTTTCTCAATATAGGTTCTTAATATACCACAAAAACCTCTTAATTATTGCTATTGAGAGGTGAGGTTGAAGATAGTTGAATTTAACAAAGGTAAGGAGAAAAAGGCTAATAAAATAATGAAAAACGACTCAATAAATAAAGAATGCGTGAAATTTCTATTTTGATTAATGATTTAATTGTGTGTTTATACAAATAACTTTTTCCTTATTTATGGAAGAGTCTTGGATGACGACAATAGTTATTCGAGTTTATAGCCACTAACTCACGTCTTGTTTCCACGCAATTCACTATAAATCATGGGGTGTTTGTGTCTCTCACTCCTAGTCAGCTTCGAAGACGAGTATTCCTCGTGTCGGCGGGTCTTAAGCTTATAACAACTATTCCTAAATTTTAAGTATTGGTCCTATTTTAAATTTTCACGTTTTTAAATATAGATTATGAACTCATATACTTGAATATATGTTCACCCTTAGACCTAGGATATGTATTTGTCCATAATTTCGTCAATGTGCGAAGCTTTGGCCTCACTCGACTATTTATTTAACTCGGCAAACGGTTAACTACTCATATATCTAATAAATCTTTTGGCTCACACGCTTCTAGCTATTATGAAATGACTAACTTTTTAGTGGCAATAATTTTTTTTAATCAAAGTATTCCATCACACGTATCCATGAGATTAATCATTCGTCTCACGATTAGCGCACTAAACAATAAGAAGTTGGGGTCATAGAGTTTTTTCTATTCAGTTCACAAGAGTAGAGAATCGAATCTTCACTCACTTGCTTAAAAGACGAATTGCTAAACCGCTATACTAACTCACTTAGTTACATATTTTCCATTTTATAAGACATGTGATTCAATCATTTTTTTAAATAGATTTTACAAATTATTTCAAAAAATAATATTTAAATTTTGAAATCCAAGAAAGGAATTAAACAAGAAGTTACGTTTTATGTTTCGTACGAGGGTTAGCAACACTCTCTTTAACACTTTCTTTCTAACACCCTTTTATTTATTGTTTGAAATTCATGAATTTCAACCTATTAATAAGAAAGCGTTATTGATAAGAAGAAGTGTTGAAAAAAGAATATTAAAGTGAGTGTTGTTAACATTTTTTTCAAAGCTTTATCTATGTATTTATATGATCAATCAGTTAAGACTTGTATTCACATAGTTGAACAAAAGATAATCGTAAGTGAAGAGATAATTTGTACTAATAACCATTAACACTTCTCTATAAAAAAAGGTTAAGACTTGTATAAGGACATTTAAATGTTGATTGAAAGCACCGGTGCTGAATGAGACATTAGTAAACATGGCGGCTGGTCGATGAGAGATCAAACAACATTAGGATTTAGGATCGTTTTCAACGAAATTTGAAGACATAATAAATAAAGTAAAAGATTAATAAACATATAAACAGTATAGACACCTATAAATATCGTATTTTTTCTCTATCTTTCACTTTTTATCACATCACATTATATATTACATTCTTTACTTATTCTCTCTATTGTCTTACTTTCGCTCTCTAAATATCTACCACTAATAGTGGTATATGAATCATAACTCTAATTAATAACATTGAATTGAGAACGCAACATGTAACGAAACTAATTATACGCCAATTAGAAAATAGTGTTATTAATAAATGTGTGATTTAGCCCCATGTTTATTTAATATTTAGCTTTTTTTTTCAAAGGAATATTTAGCTAATTGAGTCCCACTACTTTAGAAATTAGACAAATTTGACCATTCCCTCAATTTCATGTATTTAAAATCCTTAAATCTTACTCCATCTGTTTTAAAGTAACTATCTAGGAAACACATATATTATAAAATAAAATTAATATTGTTGATATTTTAAAATATGTTATTTGTTTTACTATTTTAACTTTTAAAGTGTACTTATATTTCTTCTCATTTATTATTATCATAGGGGTAATATATGCTTATAAAAACAAATAAAATCATTGCGGTAATATATGCTCACCAAAAACAAATAAAATCATAGGGTAATATATGGAAACACATTAATTAATGCTCCATTAGAATTCTAGGTGGACAATTATTATGAAACAAATTTTTTCTCTTATGCTTATTTCGAAACGGAGGGAATATTTATTATTATTTTCAAGTTATGATAGATTGAAGATATAAAATAATTTTAAAAGTTAAAAATTTGATGAAATTTTGATAAATTTGAAATGATTTGGTACGAAAAAATATCAGGGTCTAAAAAGGGAAACTTTAGAGTTTTTTTTTTTTTTTTTTTTTTTGAAATTTAAAATATTGATTTATTACTTTTGAGTGAAAGAATATCTAAAATGGGAAGGGATCAATTGACGTGTCAAACTTATACACTCACATTACTTTATAACTTTTCATACAATACAAAATTAATTAATCTAACCATTTTATACTAAATAGTCATGTATATAAATTTTCATACACATTTACTTATATTTCAATAACGCATTATACGTTAAAATAAAGTGGTATGATGAAGTACTAACTAGTATTTTTTTTTTTTTGATAGGCAGTAGTAACTTGTATTTTATCCATATGAAATTTAGTAGACTTGATCTACTCTATGATAACATTTACTTCAATGGTTAGATTGATTAACTTTGCATTGCATGAACAATTATAAAGTGGTGGAACTATATAAGTTTAACACCTGGTGTCAATTGATCACTTAGTTCCAATTTGGAAATAATTTACTTAGAAAATAGGAATTTTAATATACATTAGATTCAAGGAACCAACATGATGTTGAACCAAGGATAAGCAAGGTAGACCCTCATAAGCACGAGAGCATAAGTTCGAATACTGAGAAAAACATTTGTTAAGATAAACATGCAACCGTATCTTAAATAGGTGGTAACATTCGTTAAAAAGAAAAAAATTCAAGAAGAATTCGTATGATGTAGCACTATATTGCGAAATTTATGGTGATTTTAATGTGGTGATTTCTAAAACCACCCTAATTGCATGTAAGATCAAACTCCACGGCTAGTAACTTTGCAAGAAACGAATGCTCCTCACCAAAACTGTCTAAGAAGTCTGAAATTTATCTCTAATCTGGATCACGAAGGGTCCCTCCAACTTCCATCTATTATGATGCGCATATAATGATTCGGCCAAAAAATGTTCATATAATATAATGGAATTTTTCAAAAAAAAAAAAAAAAACTATACTAATTTAGTACTTTTTCAAACAAATTACATTATTTATATAAAAACTTGTAGTGAACAACTTCTTAAACCATGCTCACGGCACTTTGAATTGCACTCAATATATAACGCTTGTTTCCCTTGTTGGTAAATTTACCTTACAAGAGATTTGGAACTCTATCAAATGCTCTTCTTCCAGTTAGAATCTTTAAGTCGAATTTAAACTGCAGGTGTAACGAAAGGGACCTCACTTTAAACTTTAAAGCACTTCTCAATTTTAACAAAGGCCTTTCTGAAAAACTGAATTTGTTACCCCACCCAGTTTTAATATCAGTACTACGTACAGAGAAATACAGTTGTCTTTTCCCGTTTCATTTCTTTGTGTAAAAATGAATCAGACGTTGCAGCCATGTAATTTGATCACACCAGATATCTCTATATAGAGACACTGTCCTCCCTTCCCCAAGAAAATATTGGGTAGAGACAGTGAGCGTGGACCCCTAGAGTGCAAAATGAAGAGAATTAACGAATGCGATATATGATGTGATGAGTTAAGAAATCAGAGATAAAGAGAAAAATGCAGTGCATGTGAAGTTCTGTACTATTCGGTGTCTACTTACCACTGCTGCCATAATTCTTCCATCTTTAATGTTGATAACTACATCCGGTTAGCTACCACCTATTGGCTTTTCATTTTGTTTTAAAATTCAGCATCACTATTATGTCCTCAAGTTCTTTATAACAGCCTAAACTGGCTGGCTTGGAATATATAAATGATATATCTCCACCACTTGAAGAAAAATGTTGATATTGGGGGGGCCTATTATATCATTCAGGGTTAATGTGATTATCGTGTGGAATTGCGGACAAATGCAGGTTAAAACGGCTGTAATTGCGGTCACCATACATGATTTTGAAATCCGTTACATTGTGATTGTGGTTGTTGTGCACTGCAATTTAAAACTCCTTGATATGGCTAATTTTGAGACATTAAACAGGAAACTTCCAAGTTCCAACATGCCCAATGTGTGACTAGTGCTTGCTTTGTTTCTTGTAATTAAGGTTGACACGGAAGCATCAAACATGAGTTTGTTGGGGGTTGAGCTTTAGACTATAGTTTTGACATTTGGGTCTTAACTCTTAACTTAAGCTTTTTCTCACACCCCCCATCTTATAAAGTACCCTTCTTTGAATTTACATCCCATCAAATTCTGACATCTACTCCTTCCCCTCTTCCCCTCTCTCTCTCTCTCTCTCTGTGTCTGTCTCTTCCAATGGAGTTTCTTACTCTACTTTCTCTAGTTACTGTTCTGTACTTGTGTTTCCTGATCTGGAAGCTGTTTGATCAGAGAAGGGACCAGCAGTGTTATATTTTGGACTACCAACTCTACAAGCCAAGTGATGAAAGAAAGCTTGGAACAGATTGTTGTGGGAGAATCATAGACAGGAATAAGAGCTTGGGGTTGAATGAGTACAAATTCTTGCTCAAAGCCATTGTGAACTCTGGCATTGGGGAAGAAACTTATGCCCCAAGAAACTACCTAGAAGGCCGTGAATCAAACCCCACTTTGAATGATGGGGTTGAAGAGATGGAAGAGTTTTTTCAAGACACCATAGCAAAGCTTCTTGCAAGGTCAGGAATTTCTTCCTCTGAGATCGATGTGCTTGTGGTGAATGTTTCCATGTTCTCTGGTGTTCCTTCCTTAACCTCTCGAATCATTAACCATTACAAAATGAGGGAGGATGTTAAGGCTTTCAACCTCTCTGGAATGGGTTGCAGTGCTAGTCTCATTTCATTGGACATTGTTCAGAATGTTTTCAAGTCCCACAAGAACAAGTTTGCTCTTTTGGTCACTTCAGAGTCTCTGAGTCCACATTGGTACACTGGGAATGACAGGTCAATGATTCTTTCCAATTGTTTGTTCAGAACTGGAGGGTGTGTCATGCTTCTGACAAACAAAAGGTCCTTGAAGCACAAGGCTATGTTGAAGTTGAAGTGCTTGGTGAGGACTCATCATGGGGCTAGAGAAGATGCTTTTAATTGTTGCAGTCAAATAGAGGATGACAAGGGAAGGCTTGGGTTTTACCTTGGGAAGAATCTTCCCAAGGCAGCTACAAGGGCTTTTGTTGATAATATGAGGGTGTTGTCACCCAAGATTTTGCCAACAAGGGAGTTGCTAAGGTTCTTGTTTGTGTCCCTCATCAAAAAGATTACACAAACTAGTTCCCCCAAGTCCGGGGGAACTAGCAAATCCAGGTACGGTAAAAATGGAGCTGTTGTTTCCCAAGAGATTTTTTTTCTTAATAAATATTTTTCTCAAAAATTATATACGTCTTGAATTAGTCATTTTATATTTTACTAAGAATCCGTTTGGATAAAAAAAAAAACACTTTTTTCAGCCTATCAAGAGCTTTATTTAGTAGACAATGAGTATGTTTCAATACAAGGAGATTGAAGCTTATTTACTAAAAAAGTTGTTTAATAGGTTTCGTTGTTTGGTTTACATTCGAACGGGTACAAACTCAAATAAGTGCTTTTTACTCTGTATCCAGACGGGATCGGGATCGGGATCGGGATCTCAGTGTGTAATTTTCGCTCTCCTTACTCATTTTTTCTGGTTTCGTCCTTGAGCAGATCTGGACTGAACTTCAAGGCTGGAGTGGATCATTTTTGCCTCCACACAGGAGGAAAAGCTGTGATTGATGGCATAGGGTTGAGCTTGGATCTATGTGAGTATGATCTTGAGCCAGCAAGGATGACACTGCACCGTTTCGGGAACACATCAGCTAGTAGTCTCTGGTATGTGCTGGGGTACATGGAGGCTAAGAAGAGGCTGAAGAAGGGTGACAGGGTAATGATGATAAGCTTTGGTGCTGGCTTTAAATGCAATAGCTGTTTGTGGGAGGTAATGAAGGATTTGGAAGGTAGAAATGTGTGGAATGACTGCATTGATGGCTACCCACCAGAGTCCTTGGCCAACCCTTTCTTGAAGAAGTTTGGTTGGATCAACAGTGTTGAGGATGCAACCAACTTCAAGCTTCTTGATTTCCTCAATTAAGGTTATCATCATATCATTTTACAGGAAGAAATAAAGAAAGAAAAGGCTGAGACTTTCAAGTTTTAGATTTTTTAACATGAATTGATGTTACTATGCTTTTGGATTTTACATTTTTCTGTAAACTATATAGTTATTAATGTTGAATCCCTCAATCAAGGGTTCATAACCTAATAAGGAGTGCCGTTTCTATTATGACTGAAGCCTGCCCTCGAGTTATAAGTGCATTCAATTTCCTAGTTTTATTTGTTCAACAATTATTTTTTAATACAATTTTTCCTTTCATATCTCTTCCATTCTATTTTTTTTTTCCCATATGAAGAGCATTTGTAAACATACTATTTCCATGGACATGCATTCGAAATACAGATTAATAGCGGTTGTCAACTTGTATGTCAATTGTATGTTGACACTATCCTATATTTACGTATAACGACTCTTTTCGACATTTTTCTCATATTTTCTTATCACATATCAGTATCCATGTTCAATAGTAAGAAAAACATCATCATTATCTTTATTTAAATTTAATGTAGTGATTTTTCTTTCATATGTTTAGACAATTCAAACCTAAACCTAATGAGTACATGTGGCAATGGTTAAAAATGATTGTTTGAGCCAAATATATTAAAAGTTTGATTCTTAGACCATGTAGTTTTAAAGAGAGTTTTGACATTCACCGCTTATAGTCAGAATTGGGAAACAAATTTAATACACACAAAAAAGATAATTCAACTCTATCACTATTTTTCACCTACTCCATTTTTCTCTTGGTTTATCTTATTACTTTATATCACATATCATATCTATCTTCGTTACTATCTTCTGTCATTTTGGTGATGGGGTGTCTGAGTCATCTAAGATTCACTTTGAGTAAAATCGTCATAACTTTAATGATCAAATAATATTTAATATGTGTCTTAGAAAATTCTAACTCATAACGCATACTAAAATATAATTAGACCACTTAAAAGTAGGAGATAATAAAAAATTTAGTATGCTTAGTAAATTATATATGGATTATTAATGAGTGTCAAAAAAAGTGTAAAGATATTTAATAGATTTTATCATCTTAATAATAGAGATGTAATTACCATGTTAAATTACTGTGACGTTATAAATAATACTCCATAATACAATAATTGTAATTTTAAGGTTTTGCACATGTATTAAGAAATTGTATTAATATTATTGTCTCTATCAAAGTTACTACATAACTTCCTAACATATCATTTATCACTCTTTTTTATTTTGACTCTTCAATTTTTCTATCACTATTAATTTAAAGGTAGAATTGGTAAAACATAATTAATACTCTCTTGAAATTGTAAAAGTGACAAATAAATTGGAAAATAAAATTAAATAGTGTAAGATATATAAAATCGGAATAAGTATATACTAATTATATTCTTACATTAATATTAACCAAAAAAAGTTCTTGCATTAATTCCTGGGAGAACAGTAGATGGGAACATATGACAGCATTTTAATTCATTGAAGGAAAAGATGACAGCATTTTATAGGGTGTGCCCCAGGTCGCGGTCAATATCAATTTCCTCTAAATTGATTATCATACATTTGGTATTATCTTTTTCGCTGTCCTAAATATCATCCTATCCAA
Source organism: Acmispon strigosus (assembly GCA_030819835.1). Taxonomy (NCBI): domain Eukaryota; kingdom Viridiplantae; phylum Streptophyta; class Magnoliopsida; order Fabales; family Fabaceae; genus Acmispon; species Acmispon strigosus. Next base: position 65,110,307 of record JAUAMA010000004.1, read on the forward strand.
TATTTCAAGTATTATCAGGCATAAAGTATGGACATTTTCAAACCATTTTTTTTTCATACACATGAATTCAAAGGTTAAATCTAAAACCACGTAATTAAGAGACTTGAATCCCTTCCAGTAGTACCAACAAATTGTTGGCCATAGCATTTTTTTTCTACCAAACTTGAAGTACAGAAAAATGATGAACAAAATTTAACTAATCAGATGTACGGTGAGAATACGCAATGAATGGGTAAACGTAAAAAGTAATAATGCCACAGAACGGCGTCTTTGGTATGGACATAGAGTTTGTACGTCACTTCTAGTTTGTTATTTTTATTCACCGCCAAAAAAAATTGGTGCAGTCTAATTTGCACCTAGAGGTGAAAATAAGTTTCACTTTCCTTAAATAGGTCTATAGCTTGTTTAGAAAATTTAAGACATGACTCTGACATGTTTATAATTTTTTTTTTTTAGGTTTGAGCTTGATGTTTTTGAAAGTGAAATAGTCTAGAAATCTTGTTTTATAATAAGACATTAAAACTTATTTGTATGCTTATGTTAACAAATTTATAGACTAACGATGTAAAATATATTAAAGTTATTATATTGTCTAAGTCAAAGTAAATATATCACTAATTAAATTTTTAAGAGGTTTATGTGGTTAAATTATTATATATATAGTCTAACATGTTTAAACATATAAATAAATCAATTAGTATATATTTATAAGATATTTTAATAAAAACAATAAATTAAATTATATTTATTTAAATAAGTTGATAGGCTTCTAAGATTTTTTGAATAGCTCTAAGTCTGGACTTTATAACTAAATAAACTTTTAAAAAAATATTGACATTGTTTATTTATCAATTGGGTCTGGTTTGGTATGTGTCTTATGTAGGCTAAGCCACATACCTCTGTCGCCGGTCTGACCTACTTCCATTCATATATATCTAGTATTTTCATAACTTCAATTTTTTAGTTTACAAATTTAAATTTCAATAGACTATATCAATTTAAAATATACTACGAGGTGGACTATTATCGTTTGAACTGTTTAAAATTTATATTTTGATTTTAAAAAATATCAGATAATGTTTGAACTCTTTAGAACACATACATAATGTTTGCATCTGTGTTAGGGTTTGTTTGGGATAATGGTGCAGATATAGCTTGTGAAAACTGATTTTGGAATCTGATTTTGCATGCGCCGATCGAAAGAGGTTACAGAGCGGGTTTGTGCCATATCGCATATGGCATGTTTTGATGGGAAGCATCAACAAAATTTGGATGTGTTGTAGTGTTTGTGACAGCTCCAGTATCATCGAGAGGTTGGAGTTGTCAAAGATGAATCTGGTGGTAGCTGCTAGTACATGCATGTTGATGTACCAGTCATAGTTGCATTGATGCTGAAACTGCTGAGGCTTCGAGTGTTCTGGAGGGAATGAATGAAATTTGCGCTACCTCATTCAAAGGATGCAAATAGTGCCACTTTGATTATGAAGATCATCAAGGATTTGGTTCTTCACACTTACACTAGCTTCATTATTGCACAGATCCGCAAGTTGGCTTCCAATTTTCATTTAAAAGTACCGATTTAACCACGGTTCGATTATTATTTAATCTTAAACCAGTATTTCAACCGGTTTATTAAACAGTCCGGTTTTAGGAATATTGGTAGTGACTGCGAAGTGTGAACAAAAAAAAGCATTAAAAGCAGTCACATGTGCCAAGGGCCAACTTTTTTAACTGTCAAGTGTTAAATGATTAGCAAATTGGGCACACCAATGCTAGTGGATTGGCCAGTGGTTGTTGAAGAAAGGTAAAGTTTTCTGCTTTCATCAATTAGGTGAATATATAATTAACATGTGTCATGTAGCAGTAGAATAGCAGTGTATTAATGAAAAATTGAACACTCCTATAACTTTAGCAGGTTGGCACCCAATAAGAAGAACGGGAAAAGGGAATGGAAAAGGGAAACTAGGGAAATCATGAGGATTTAGTTGTTGCACGTAAGATAAAAAGCAAAAAGTAGTAAGAAAGATAAGAAAAAAAATGTACATTTACAAGCACCCTTCAAATATTCGATACTTAAGAATTAGAGTATGTTTTGGGGTAAGAGAGAGTGAGAAGAGAGAAAGTAGAAAGAGAAAAAGCAATGACAAAAAGAGTATATAATATTTGGTATAAGAGAAAAATGAGAATAAAAAAAAATGAGGTGATTACTTCACACATCTTGTTTTGGTTACATAGAAAATAAGAAAAGAAATTATTTTTAATAATTTTACCTCCAAATTTATAAATATTTATTTATACTAATGTTGAAATATCAAACAAGGATAAGAAGAAAAAACATTAAAAAAAGTACAACCACCACACTTTGTTCAGATAAATGTGAATGAAAGAAGTGAACCTCATCTTAAAATCTCTTATTCTTCCCTACACAACTTGTGCTAACCACATGAGGTTGCAATCCTTCACCTATTAGTCTTTGCGGCGTCTCTACCCCTCTTGGCAAAGTTCCTCTTAACAATCATAAGTGTAAATGAATTTGGTTAAAGTGTAGAAATCACCATTTTTTCTTTCATCTCTTTTCTATCCATTTTTCATTCTAATATCCATTATTTTCCAATCAAATCACTTATCATATTTTTTATTTAACTCTCTTCAATTGACACCTCTTTCTAGATGGAGGTGAAACTTGAGTGTATATGTATTATTTTCCTTTTAAAATAGTCCACAGGTGAAACATGAAGACTTTGGTCTGAGGGAGTATGAGAAGAGAAGATATAAGAGAAATGTGCATAAGAGAGAAGAAGATCACCCTTGTTTGGTAGGGGGAGAGTAGGGAGAGTGGGCCACAACACCTTTTTGAGGTCTCCCCAAGTTGATAAGAAAGGGGTGAGTCACAACTTTCTTTTAACATTATTGACAGTAGTTCTAGCGGTCTCAAACCATCACAGAGTGTGTGTTCACCACCAGCATGCTTTACTTCTACGTAAAGTTGGATAAATTTGTCTTTGGACACAAAATTAAATTTGTTCTCTTCTCACCTGTTTCTCCCTACACGTCTTCTCTTTCTCTCTTCTCTCCTAAACAAAACAAAGCAAAAATGATAGTGTTATTTGTTATGAATAAGGAGTAAGCAAATAAGTAAACAGAGAAGAAGAAAGGAACAAGAGACAAAGAAATACTATAATGTGATACCTGCTAGGTGTATCCTGCCTCATATATATAATATTAGGTTAAGAGTGAAGCATAACATAGCACAAAGTACGACCTTAAAGTACATGAGTCTTACTTATTTTCTCTACATCTAACTCTAATTCATAACACTAAATAGACAACACAATAAAGTCATATATTAATTTCTCCTCAATGAAATCTGATGAATGACATCAACATTTATAACAGTACTCCACTTTGAATAATCATCTTTTAAGAATATTTCTCATTAAAACCTTACTAGGAAATAAAACCTTGTGAGATAAAAACTCAGTGAAGAAAAAAGAGTAAAACACTCTATAATATGCCATCAAACACTATCTTGTTAAAATCCTTACCTGAAAAAACCTAAAAATATAACGTATTAATAATAGCAATGAAAGGTATATTTATATTAATTATGTATACTTAAATTAGCGGACCTGGCTTACGAGATTTAGCGGGTCAACCCGTCATGTCTTGAGTGTAATTATTCATAATTCATGTTTTTTATTATTTTTATTTTTTGAAAGCGTCAGCACGCTGTCCCACCTCTCAAATGCGAGGCGCGTCAGGTGGGTTGGCCCATTTTAATTAGTTGGGTTGACGGCAGGCGAGGAATCTTGGCTTGTATTGCCACCCGTATGCTTAGCCGCGGGAAACAACAAGGCAAGCTATTTCTAAGGATGCTACGTGGACGACCATGACTCCTCCCGAGTAACTTCAACCCTCGCTCGTGGTATACATATACAAGTTAACAAACACCACCGACCATGGGCATTCCTAGTTGATGATCAATCCACCACCGACACTACAAGAAATAACATATTTAGCAGCGACTTTTTCCCAACGACAAACAAGTTGTTGGTAATAATATGTATATGACAACGATATTTCTAAATTGTTGGCATAAGAAATTTTTTTCATCAACAACACTAATATTGTTGGGAAATGTGTGGTTGTCCCAACGACCTTAATTGTCGCTGGGAAATATACATATATATGGCAACAACATTTTTAAATTGTTGGCATAAGATGTTTTTTTCCTCAACAACACTAATATTGTTGGGAAAGGTGTGGTTGTCCCAACGACCTTAATTGTCGCTGCGAAATAAACATATATATACAGCAACGACATTTCTAAATTGTTGGCATAAGAAAATTTTTTCGTCAACAACACTAATATTGTTGGGAAAGGTGTGATTGTCCCAACGACCTTAATTGTCGTTGGGAAATATACATATATATGGCAACGAATTTTTTAAATTGTTGACATAAGAATTTTTTTTCCTCAACAACACTAATATTGTTGGGAAAGGTGTGGTTGTCCCAACGACCTTAATTGTCGCTGGAAAAAATACATATATGTGGCAACGATATTTTTAAATTGTTGGCATAAGAAGTTTTTTTCCTCTACAACACTAATATTGTTGAGAAAGGTGTGGCTGTCCCAACGACTTTAATTGTCGCTTGGATATATACACATATATGGCAATGACATTTTTAAATTGTTGGCATAAGAAGTTTTATTCCTCAACCAAACACTAATAATCTCCGTCCGCCGCGCTTCCCCTCGCAACTGACGACACCATCGTCGGCCGCCGCGCTCATCCTCCCTGACGACGTCACCATCGCCCTTCATTTTGGTTGGTTGTGTTTTCTTCCTCCCGCCAAAAGTCTGAAATGCTATTCCATTACCATCGCTGACTTATTTGAGAAATGACTGATTGTTTGTCTTTTAATCTCACGCTACCAAATGGGTAGTCGATGATTTCGATGAGATAATAAGTAGAAATGCTACTATATTATCATCGTTGGTATTGACTACAAAAAGAGCTATTTTTTATTTTAGAAAATTTGCATGTTTTTTATTTTAATCTTTTTGACTAAAGAAAACATTTTTTTGAATTTTTTAACATTGGGACTAGACAAATATTTACATGGCACAGCATATATTTACAACATTTTTATCACTCAATTATAATAAAAAAAAGATAAATAAAATGATATGGGTTCAAATGCTAGGCCGAATCCAATATAGTTTTGTTGTTATTTTTGGAACACAAGGAGAGCTAATGGGCTGGGTCCAATTCCAAACATGCACTCCCAAGAGAATCTAAACAACCCACACCTCTTCTCTCTTTGAAACTGGAACCGTTAGAGAGAGAGGAAGAAAGATCTAGAAACAGGGAGTGGTGAGAGAAGAGGGAGAAAACAGAGAGAAGATGCGGCGGCTGTTAGCAGGAGCACAGTGCGGCGACGGTGGTGATCGATGACGGTGGCCGGTGCGATGGCGACATGCGAGGAGCGTGGCGGTTGCGAGAGGGAGAAACAGAGGGGGAGAGCGTGAGAGAAGAAGGAGAAGCATATCGGGATCGAGAGAAGAGGGAGATAACAGATCGAGATCGAGAGAGAGAGAGGGAGGACGGCACGGCGGGGCGAGGAACCGAATCTTCCGGCGGAAGCATGATCTGGCGATGGTGGCAGAACCGCGACGGTGCGGTGTGACAGCGGCGGACCTGCTTCACGTCGCTGATTCGCGCCGCTGCTTCACATCGCTGATTCGCGCCGCTGCTTCACGTCGCTGATTCGCGCCGCTGCTTCACGCCCCTGCTTCAAAGTGTTCGCTCTGTCTTCATCTCTGCTTTGGTAAGGTTTTCGTCCTTCCTTCCGTCTTCATCTTTTCTTCTTCTCCTCCTTCCTTGCTTCTTATTTCTTCTCTGCCGAACGCTTCTTCTCCTTCATCTTCACTTTCTCTTTCTTCATATATAATATGATGCAATTGCTCCTTTATCTTCACTTTCTCTTTCTTCATTTGCTCCTGCTAAATATTAATTTTGATACATTGAGCATAATTAATGTTTATTTTAGCAGCAAAATGTCTAAATTTTGTCTTAGAGAAGAATCTGAAATAGCATCTGAAATAGATTATTTATTAGTGTGCATAATAGGAAGAAGGAATTATATAGAATGTTTAATGGTCACACAATAGTACTTAAGTCCTTGTTAGATGTTAGGAAATGCTGTTTTACCATACTATTTCATCTAATCTTCTGCTTTGATTTTGACCTGCCTAACTAAATGTTCATGGTTTGTGTTTTAGTATCTAATGGTGTTTTTTTTCTTTTTTCTGTTTTTGCTTTCTTGTTGATTCTATGGGTAATAGTCAGAATGTGGATGGGAAGAGTGCTCCAGAGTCCGCTTCAACATCATTACCAATGGGGAGAAAATCACAAGATGCTGCTGTTGGTGTTCTTGTGCACATGCTTAGGACTGCACCTCCTTTGCGCCAAGACCCAAGTTCTTATTCATCCCATTCTCTGAAGGCTGAATTTGGAGGAGGAGGCACTACTGCTTCTGGATTCTTCATGCCTCGAATGTCTAAATTAATATTGTGGTGATAGTTTATTCACGGAATATCTATCTTTGCTTTATTTTTCTTTTCTGATCAAGAACAACAAGAACATTAGGAGTGTTTATTTTTTATTTTATTTTTGTTTAAGTATTAGTTGATAAGTTGGTTTTAAATTTCTAGGTGGTGTTTTCAAGGGGTTACATGTAGGTTGTTAAATTCTGGTTTATTTAGATGTTGTGTTTTTAATTGTTCAGATGACTCTTGTAAGGGGCCTTTAATCTATTAAATTTTGTTCTTATTTCTCTTTATTTGTTTTTAATCTTTTTATTTATTTTGATCATTAATTTTGTACATTACAAATAGTGTGATGAATGCTTAATTTTAAACATTTTATTATAATTAATTTAGTATATGTAATTAATATAAATATAAAATCTAAAAAAAAATTATATTTATAAAACAATTTCGGAACGCTAGAAAAAATTTCATATCACAACAACTATAGATGTTGAGAAAAAAAATTCATACCGCAACAACTATTGCAATTGGGAAAAAATGTCATATCATGACGACTTGCTTTGTTGAGAAAAATGCTTTATCGCAACGACTTTAGTGGTTATTACAAAACATTTATAGCAACGACAAAATATTTAATATAGCAACGACAATAGTCGTTGTAAAAACCTCAACAATGGCGGCAACAACTAGTGTTGTTGCAAAACTTTTCGCAACGGGACTTTTCATAACAACGTGCAACGACTTTTTTTTTGCTGCGAAAGGTAGTTTTGCCAACGACTTCCCAAATTTACCAACAACATTTGTCGCTGCGAAAAACCTTTTATCTAGTAGTGCGACCATGGGCAACCCTAGTCGGCAATGAAACCTGCCGACCATGAACATCTGATGTCGTCCTCAAAACCTCCATTGATTAGAACCCCACGCGATAATTTAGCACCTAGCCTTAAGCATCATGATAACAATTCTTCAAGTATACATAAAATATTAAAGTAATATAAAAGATATCGTTCTCCACATGGATATGAATTGATTTTAACTTCTAGAATTGACTAAGAGATTTTTTTTCTCAAAATTAATTGAATTTTAGAATCAATTATTTAAAAACTGTTATATATCAACAGAGATACTTGATTCAAGTGTACATGCTGAAAGAGTTTATTTTATTAGATTTTGTATGTTCCAAACTCGAATATGATTGTGTTTCAATAAATATGTATAAAGTAGTTGTTAATAAAAACAAAATAGAGGAACCGTTCATTAGATGAGCAATGAATGCGTTAGCATTTGCAGATGTCACCTCAATAAATGTTTGCAAACCAACTTAACCAACCGGATGCCCCAAAGAAACAAAAAACGGATAGTATCAATTAAGTGCCAAAAAAATTAAGTGCCTCTGACTTCCTAAAAAAAGAAAAAATTTGTGCCTATGAGATCTCGTAGATTATGAGAAATCTCAATATAGAGATGTCACCTTAGCATCAGCCAACTTTAAATTTAAAAAAATAAAGACGCATATTTTTATCACTTATTAGGTCATCTTAATTATAGAAGGATATATATGTAGATCTGAAAAAATAAAGTTAAACAAATAGTAAAATATATGAATAAGTAAATTATATTATAATGGATAGCTGAGAAATGAAGGACGGGATTGGTGATATAATGTAATAGTAAAACAATATATAAGGGCGGGTCCCGCTTATAAGTTTGTGTTCGATTTCCGCTCCGGATATAAGATTGAGTCGGTGAGCGGAAAGTAAGTATTTCTATAAATAATCAAAGTTCTCAGAACCATACTATAACCCGTGATGGTTAACCGAGCCGAATCCAATCAAAGTTCGGTTTTAGTATTTATGTTTTTGAAAATTAGAATGTGTTTTTTTTTTGAAACTATATAAATATTATTTATTTTTTCATAGTATTTGACTGTCAACAATAATGAGACTAATATCTTGAGACCCTAAAATCACATTAAATTATTAAATCTCCCCTAAAAATAATTTTTCATACACACTCACCAAAAATCAAATTTTGAACAAGTTGCTTTATTAGTTCAACTATTTACCGATTTTACTAAATATTGTTGATGGCAACAACCGTACATATTAACTTGATCTCTCCCATCTCATGTATATACTATTATACTATTATTGATTCGCCGAATGTTTAGATATGGAGGAAGGAAATTCGAAATTCCTTGTTAATACCGAGACAAACCAGAAAAACAGCCAAACATGTTATGGGTCCCCCGACACCATATATTTTGTCTTGTGTATATTCTCAGCATATCTGACATCATGTGTGGAGTGGGCACTTACTTCTAAGGAAAAAATCATTATAGTAAAAAATGTAATCCCAAGTATATCATTAACAAGACATATACGGGTACTCCGTTGCTTTTTATAATAACTAAAAGAGGGATGAATGTAGTTCCTTTTTGTAAGAATCACATAAAATTTTGTGTTACATTTTTTTTTTTTACAATTTTATCCTTATTCAATTCTGGAAATATGGAATTACATTAATGATGAAAAGAGATTAAAAAGAAGTATGTTAAGGATAATTTTAGAAATTCAACAACATTTGAAAACAAATTTAATGCAAAAAACTATACTACCTAACTTTCTTAAGGGCTGTGCAAAGTTAGTTTGGTTCTTATAAAAAGGAACGGAGGGAGTATATTTTTCTATTATATTATTCACCTTAATAAGTTAATACATATGTACCAAAATTATTTTTCAATATCAATCCACGTTTGAGTTAACGTGTCAATATTGATGTGCATATATTTTTTTATCCTTAACGTATATTTGTCCGTTTGAGATTTGGTGACAATTTCTTCCAACAGATAATTTTTTTAAAGTTTGATTTTATGACCAAACTTAGGGGCATATTCAAGATTTGTTTATTCGAGGCGGAAATTTAATATAAAAAAGTCGTCTATAAATATTATATTCATTTTAAATAATATTTTTTATTTAAATACGACTCGCCATTGTTTAATAGTACTAAATGTCTCGCCATTGTTTAATAGTAATAAATGTATTTATTTTTGTGTCAGCAATGATCATTTGAGCTTAAAAAAAATGATATTTTTAACAAATTATTTCTTAATATATACAACTAATAAAGTTACGAGAATGTCATCTTCAATCTTATTGTGCAACATAGTCTTAACAACTTTCATTGCAAAAAAAGTTTACTCTGTAGATGTTGTTGAAACAGGAAGTGTTAAAATAAGATGTATCAATCGATCAACAAGTGGAAAAATTGTTATTTTTTCAGTTTCAACTAACCCCTAGTAAAACTCGGATAGACTGGGCATTTTTTCTAAATTAATATCTCGGGAAACATTTGAGTAATAATGTCTTAGCTGAAATGAAAAACTCATTTTTTCCAGCTTCAAAAAATCATAAGCATAAAATTTCTCAACAAGCCTACAAATTTTGACATTATCAAATTATTTAAAATTTTACTTAGAATCTAAAGCTAAACTAAGTATAAGAAGTTCCACTACCTTCTCATTAAATGTTATATTTAATTCACATCATGAAATATATATGTTCTATAATTATGTTCCATATCTCCATCTTGTTTCTTATGAGGACCAATCCTCACAAAATAAGAACATTTCATTTCATGAACTTTAACTTACGAGCATCACAAGATATAACTCCAATAGTAGCTTCCAACCATTGCCTCACGATTTTTGAAGATATTAGTTGTTGACACAAGATTCAAAGCATTAACTATATCTTAAGTTCGTCATTCTAAGGCCTTGCAAAGAGTATCGCTGATTTTAGATATTTCTTTCAACACATGTTAAATCAAAGCAAATTCAAAACTCACTAATTTACAAGAAGTTGCTCTCACATCTCTCAGTCAAGAAGAATTAGATGCATTCTTTTTTACATTTTCAAGGACAAAAAGCAGTTGCACCAAACAACTCATCAAACTTGTTATTGATATAAAATTTAAACTCCATCTAACTTCACCAGGATGTTGCAAAGTACCACCTAGGTTCAAATTTGTTCGAGTCTCGAGCTCATCCAAAGAGATCAATCCAACTATCTTATCTACTTGCTGCTCTTGTAACTCATCATGGTTTTTTGTGAAGCACAAACCACGTTGATTTATCAACCAAAGTTTTAAAAACTCGTAAAATTCATCAACTTCTCTAGTTGACTTGAATGGACAAAACAATGAATATAATAAACATACTTACATTCCAGAAAGTCTACAAAATCTTTTGGGGCAGACTAAGAATAAGAAAATGCTATATATAAAAACATATAGTCGGTAAAAAAAAACTTGGGGGGCTAAATACACCTCTGACCTCTCTCTTGCCGAAATTGAGTTTACTTGTCATTAGACCAACATCTTACTAGTAATTTGCATATGTTTGAGATGTGTGATTTCCATTTATATTCATATAAATGCAAAGCCAAAGAAATAGGTGGTTTGGTTGTAAAAGAGAAAATATAAGAAGAGAATGTTGGAATTCATTGTAATGGTGGAGTGAGTCCCACATCGCCTAATAAGTTAATTAAAGAAGTAGGTTAAAAAATAGTTATTGGAGAAGTCCTACATTCCCTAATTTGGTGAAGCAAGAAGGAGATCAAAGCTATATATTGGACTTAAGTTCTTTATTTTTAAATGCACAAGACAGTAACACTATAAGCTTATATCTAACTTAGTTTAAATATGTTTTGTGAGAGTGTGAGTGTACTTGGGCATTGAGATGAGGTTGAGAGAAGTCTATGTGTAGTAAAAAATTCACACAGTGATTATTTTCAAGTTGTCAGTTTAGATAACAGGCCGCGGTTTTTTCTCCGGTTTTGGAGTTTTTTCACGTAATATTCTTGTGTTCTGGTTTTACATATTTATTTCTTCAACTGTGTTATTTTTCAACAGAGAAAACATGGTAAGAAAAAGAGCAGATTTTGCGGTTGTTTTTTATGAAAGAAATAAGAGAGTAAAAGAAGAGAAATATCATTTATTTAGTTGAGGGACTAAAAACATATTTGACCCTATTTTTTAAAATGATATTTTTACAACTAACAAGAATTTGACCTATTCGTATGCAAACTAAATTTCATAAGAGCACAAGTTAGAATTTCGGAAAAGACATTTTTTTAGAAGGACATGCCACATTTGTGGAATGTTTGGCAACTTCCATCAAAGATAAAGAAAAATATATTTTTACAAAGAAAATTTAAATATTTATAAATAAGTAATATGATGGAATGGGAAAGTGGAAGTAAACGTCACAAATTTCTCGTATCTTTCTTCAATCTTCATCTTGTGTGATTGTTCTGTCTTCTGCCGTTGTGTGCTCAGTTTTTTTTTTGGGTCAATGTTTGCTCGATCGGTTTTAAATGCATACAGATTGGTCGCAGAAAATCCTATATCTCTTGGAAGGTTTATTTTTTTTTGGTCAAACTCTTGGAAGGTTTTCAACTTTTCATATATCTCTTGGGCCGTTGGGAAACCTATAATGGTAAGTTTATCAAAGGTTATAATATATGGGCTTTTCTACCTCGTTGTTTTTTTTAAGGTTTTGGACAACTCCATTAGACCTGTACATAATATGTCCAAAAACTTTAAGATTTGACTCTTTTAAAGTGAGTCATCACTCTATTAATGTGATTACTTGATTTAAAAAATCAATAAAAATAACTCAATCAATGGTGAGATGATTTACGTTACCATGTAAAGTGAGTGAACTCATTTTGGATGAGCTGCACCCGAAACTTTATCATAAATTAAATAACAAAATAAATGTGTTATTAATTTATTATAGATAGGAAAAATAAAGCATTCAATATATATGCTGGAATGAAGCTTGCCGTCCTTGCTAAATATATGTTGCAAAATGAAGATGACATACGAACTTACGGAAAATGAGAGTATAATATAGCTTTATAACGTTCAAGAATAAAAACTTGAAGTTAATATAAATGAGAGAATATTTCTTATGTGAAATGTATTATTTTCAATTATTGATCATGTATCTTACAATAATTTACAATGAAATTCGATTCTCGATTAGAAAAATAAGTCTTTCAATCTACAATTCGGATCTGGATTCCATTAGTTTTTATAACTCTTGACTTCATAATCTTGTTTAAATGCAATTTATAATCTTGAGACATCTTCTGAGTATATATTAATTTGGAATTATTAATTTACTTTTGCTCTAACATCGTGTTAGTAACATGGAAGGAACCAACAACTTGAAGGATATATAGAAGTGCTTCGTGTTGAAGTAACCGTGATTAAAGGTGTTTCCTATTAGAGAATGCAAAACTTTGAACAAAAGTGTTAACTATTAAGAATCCAAATCCTACTGTTTTCCCTTTTTTAAGTAAGGAAATGGAACATGAAAAAGAGCAATAATTGAAGCCCATACTTGAACCTTTGTATTATATTAGTTTTTAAAAATTCAGAGAAAGTGATTAAAAAGGGGTCAAGAAAGGTTTGCACCGCTAAATTGAAAACACATGCAATCTTGCAGCCGAATATGGATATATATGGTGCGCAAACATCCAAACACTTTTTTTTGTTCATGTGGTTGCATTGCATGATGCTGCCTTTTTTTTGTCTGAACGTGTTAAACAATTCATTTACATGTCACTACTCACTAGCACCTGATTGAGGAGTAACCAACACAACAGGGGGTCAGTGAAATTAACAAGTATTAGATACATCTTGTGCACGTGTGCGTGACTCTCTCTAGTTGTTTTTCTAATAAATAGTTTAAGTGAGTTCAGTTCCGATTATCATCACAAGATAGTAGAACATGTCTTTAAAAGTATAAGCCGCTTAGATAAGTATTATGTACAAGTCGTTTTGTTGACATAACTCTCACATTACTGGTAAAATATTTTTGAGAAAAAAAGTAGTTTATCTTTACGTACCACCTCATCCAATGTGTTGTTAGCTAATCTCTCGAAATTATCACTTCCAAATATAGAGTTATTTAAATCACTCACTAGAATAATTTAACCTCATCCTAATAATCAATAATAAATACTTTACTACCCATATTTTATATTGAGATTATTTTTGTAAGCTATTAAAAATATAATTTAAATTTTATATTTTGATGCTCCGAATATTTCACATGTAAATTGCTAGTCAAGATGTACTCCTTTATTTTTATTATTATTATTATTATTATTATTATTTTTATTTTGTCAAGGGTTAAACTTTTTATTTTTCTGAGTAACAAACGATTTCATTTAAATAATGTTATGTACATCCTTAAAGAACTAAACTAGATATTTATATTTATATATTATTAGTACCTTTTATGGAACAAAATGTCCTTTAATTTCAACAAAGTGGTTATTATATGATTTTAAAATGTGACATTTTATATATTATATCAAACTTATTACGCATGGTAATGTATTACATAATAAACTAATTATCATGAATTTTTTAATATATTTATTGTTAAAAATGGAAAATAACTTAAGAATAGTCATGCACATTTAATATAAATATGTTTTACTCAACGGGTACTACTCATAGTGGTAAAAAACGATTATTTGAACTAAAAATATGTAAAACTTTTGTACACTAACACTCGATAATCGTATAGGTCATATCAAATCACAATTTTGAAGTGGTTAATTTTTTCTTTTAACTAAATTAATGTTTACTTTTTGAGGTTTTAATAAATTATGAGAAATGCTAATAATTCACTTTTTTAACACATTCTCGTACATATTTCACGTGATTGTCTATTTTCAAAAAGTGAACACAATTTTTAATAATGAGAGAAATACATTAACTATTGGATATCACCCCGATCACTAGGCACACCCATCCTTTTTCTTTCTAAATATTGATGTAATGGTCATAGGATACAAATGATGATGAGTCCTTGTGAATAACAATATCTATTATCACAAAGTCTTGAGACTTGAGAGGGTTAGCTTGAAATAGAATATATGTAATTTGAAAAGTTCGGCATACTAATAATAATAATGAGACAACTATTGGCGACGGCTACACACATCTATTCCTAACAACGTCGTTACATGTAATTAGTCCACCGTGATTATGGGGATGTGACACAGCTTTACATGTCTCGATCTTTATGAGGTCTCATTTTCATATATATATAAATATATATATATATATATATATATATATATATATATATTTACTAATTTCTCTTACGTTTTTTAAACAAATCCCCACATTTTATATATAGTCGTCAATCTAATTCATAGTTTATTAATAGTGCTCTAAGTAGTACTATTAAAAAAAATTCACTAGAGTTGAAAATTAAACTTTCAAGCTCATCCATTTACTCGTAGGGCCCGTTTGATTGTCATGATAGGATAAGAACATGATAGGATAAATGATTGAATAAGCACAGGATATGATAAGAGCATGGTAGACTCTTATCCTATCCTGCGTTTCGATGGACAGAATATTGATAGGATATTATACAAACAATGAAAAATGTATCAAATTTTTTTTAAAATAAAAAATACATAATATTTTTTAAAATTTAATTTTCTAAATAGCTTTTTTAAAAAAAGTGATTATTCTATTTTTTTCATTTTTATAAATAACTTATTTTTTAATATTAACTAAAATAAAATTAATTTTTATTAATTCGGCTATTATCCTTTATGATTTATTTACGTACAAAACTTAATTTTGTATAATTTTCAAGCGGTCTTTATAATGTGCAAGAGAAAAATTCTTAATGTGAGTAATCCACTTTTTTTTCTAAGAAGGATAACTGGACCACATTATTCGGTTATCCCTGTAAATTTTTATATTTTAGAATAAGAAGTAAAGCAGTTGTTTTTGTTAACTATCTTTTTCAACATCTACAAATTATTTTAATCTAACTAATTTAATTTGCACCTTAATCACATGTAATCCTTTTAAAAATTTGCCAACTCTAAGATATTAATTAGGAAATTTAATAAATTGAGCCTGTAAAATATATTTAATATCTTCAAAAAAAAAATCTCATAAATATTTACCACTTTTCTCTTAATTTTTTTTCAAAAAAAAGGAAAAAAACCGCGTTAGCGTCACATGGCATGGCAAAAGAGTGTTGTCTTGATGCAAAATGACAGGATTAGAATTTGGTGTGATCGTGACCGTTAGGATTGACGTGGGTGCCGCCTCATGTCCGTCCAAATCCAAAGGGAGAAGAATGATAGTGATATTAATTAATGTTAGAGTTAGTTACATTATTAATTAAATGTTAATGTAATTTTTTTTAGGTCAAGAAAGTGATGTTAAATTTGTGGCCTGCTCTACTTCCTACACGTTCATACAAAAACTTATGAGCCCAACTTTTACTCCAATACACGACCCTCTTGTTTTAAGTATTTACTGTCGATAACAGTGATTAATTTTTCGCTACGAGTATTTGTATTAAGTGGTAAACAACTAGTCATAAAATACGCTCAATAAATTAAAATTCCATAATAATTGGCTTTATAGAATAGAAGCCAATTACAGTCCAGTTACGGTCCATAGAATATAAGCTTTTGTACTACAAAAGTTTTTCAAAGTATCTACGGTCGGCAATCCTGATATTAATTTACCGAAACTCTAAGATTACATTAAATGGGTAAACTTTTCCTAATTAAAAGTTGATTGCGTCTTTAAGGTCCAGCCTTAGTAATTAATCACCCAATCAAACATGGCCTTCCGTTAAAGCAAAATGAATAAAATTACTTCCACTTTTAGATACAGTCCGTCAGTCCCTTAATGCATGACATTCATAATAAAATATAATAAAAAAAGCTAGGAGGAGCTTTACAATTCCAAGCAACACTAATTGATCGTAAAAAAAAATTAAAAACGCATGGGACCTAGCTAGGGGAAAAGAGTCTAACAATTTTGAAATGGATTATGTGGTTATGTGGTTTTGTTATTATGGTGGAGTTTAGAGTTTAGGGTTAAGAGTTAAGAGTGTGTTTGTTTTTTATTAAAAAAATTATTTTTCAAAGATTATTTTTTAGAGCTCTTAAGAAATTGTTTTGTGTTTGACTATATTAATTAAAAACATCTTTTCATTTTCCTCTCATCTATCATTATTAATTTTCTCGATAAGTTAATTAAAATAGTATTTTCAAATAATCGGATTCCAATTTTTTTAAATAATAATTTCTTAAAAAGTGGGAACAAACATCTTAATGTTCTTTAGAAATAGATTTTAATCACTTTATTCATAATATATTCAAGATAAATAGTATCGACATTCACTTTTACACTTTTTCTTTTATTTATTGGAATCCATGTGACATTCATTAATTAACTTATATGTGCTCCACTCTCATATTGGTAGGACCTCATGGATCTCAACCAATAAACACACGAGTGTTTAAAATTTAGAGTTAAAGTAAATATTGATAGCACTTATCTTCATTTAAATAAAAATCACTTCACAACACAAATTCAAACACATATTTAATCTTCCAATTTAATTTATGTTTACACAACTTATCAAAGTTTACAACCCAATTAAATTTTGCAACCTAAAGAAAATCGTGTTTAGAATTATAAATTTGCATTTACTGCTTTGAGCAGGATATTCATTAATCTTGTATTTGCTAGGGGTTGTTGGCTTACATCTATTTTGATCTGTTATGTTATCTTCTTAGCAGCGTTGTCTAATGTACATGTGAAAATAGGATCTATAACGATTCATGTGAACATTTAATTGTGAAATTACACATATGGATTTAATTGTGAAAGTGCGATCTATAACGATTCATGTGAACAACCCTGTTATCCACGTTAGTACCTTATAGGGCCACCTGGTGAGGTGGCAAGTGTCCACGTTACCCTGTTTGATGATTCAGCACTTTTGCAATAGCCTTTGTCAGTAGGGACTAATAGTACATTATTATTTTCCATTTAAGGATGTATATAAAAAAATTATGAAAACCTAAACCAATAACTTCTAAAATAGAGGGATCTAAAACATACTTAAGACTTCTAAATTTGAAAGTTTATATATATGACAATGAAAAAAATAGTTGGATACCAAAAAAAGTTTGAAGCTTAAGAATTCTAAAATTGATGCATCAAACTAAATAAAAAAATAAATTTTGTTTTTTGTGAAATTTGTATCGTTACATATTATATAGGAAAGATGTAAAAAATTGGCGTTAACTAAGCAATGGCATCTTCACTCGCGCCAATAAAAATTCAATTGCGCGTGGTTCTGTTATTTCCGTTTTTCTTCATTTCATCGTCTACAGGTTTTGCCTCTCTCCCTCTCTCTCTCTCTCTCTCTCTCTCTTCGTCTCTTCTGTTCCTTTTCTCCCTATATTTTTAATTCTCAAACATAAATCTTTTCGATTCAAATTCCTCAAACATCATCACCACCTTTACAAAAGTTGCTTCATCATCGTAAGGTTTCTCTTCAGCCTCTGATTCAGATTGCTATAAAGTTGTTCCTTTCATTTCTTAATCCCTGCTTTTCTGTCCTCTTTGTCTCTCCCTCCAAAATATTTATTCTGAGTTTATCACATTACTTTTTCCGCACCTTATATGTCTGTGTAAATGTGTCATTGAACGTTCGTTACAGGGTGTGCCACCAAGCTCATGGCTTCGTAAAAGCTCTGTTTTTTATGGTTTTCACGGTGGTACAGGGAAGCTGGCAAAAGGGTTGAGGTTCTTCCGTAAACCCCAGGTTAAATTCATCTTCAAGCTTGATTCTTTCTTTCTTTCTCATAATGATTCTGGAGATGCTTTAACCAAGCTTTTATTGCTTTCTTTTGTTTTTTTCAAAATTTTGCTATGTGGGGTTTGCTTCTGTAGAAATCTCTGTCTCTTAAAGGACAATGATAATGCAATAAAAAACATATCCAGGTGCAATGTTTTTAACCCATTTTGTATTTTATTTTTTTTGTGACCAGACACAGTGGAAGAAAGAAGGACCAAATATTACTGACATGAGAGATAAGAAATAATCAGTGATACTTTGCAATAAATTAATAAAAAAAATATTCCACAATAATTCAGATGATCCTCCAATTTGGGTTGCTGTGTTGTGAAAGATGCAAGTGTTGACCTGGGAATTTTTTGTGGAAGGAAGAAAAGAAGGTTCTGATATATGAATTAGCACCCAAAAAAAAAAAAGGAAAATTTTAAGAAGGTGAATCCAATATGGCTGGGCCAGTAAGCACCGCTAGGAAGAAAATGACCAAACAATTGACGGGAAAAAGGGATGATACCCCTTTGCATTCTGCAGCAAGAGCAGGGAATCTGGCTGTGCTGAAGGATGCCCTTACCGGTACGGAAGAGGATGAACTGCATGAGTTATTGGCCAGGCAGAACCAAGATGGAGAAACAGCCCTTTATGTGGCTGCTGAGTATGGCTATGTTGATGTGGTCAGGGAGATGATTCAGTATTATGATCTTGCTGATGCTGGAATCAAAGCAAGAAATGGTCTTGATGCATTTCACATTGCTGCCAAACAAGGGGATTTAGGTATGTCTTCAATGTAGTTTTGGTATGTTTGTTTTCTTTGTAGTTTGCACCATGTGAAATGTGAATCAGCTTGTGATCTTAGCTTGTTTGGATCAGCTTATATTTTTATGTGAATCAATTATGTCACCTAGACGCTACTCAAATAGTGTGTGTTTGGATCAGTGTTGTCTAAAATTGACTGTGATAGAATTTTTTAAGTAAAATTGATTATGATAAATGTGAGTTGAAAGTTATGTGATTTCAGTTTGGATACCTTCACGATAAAAGTGGTTTTTTAAGGGTAATCTTGTAAAATTCAGTTGTAAAATCTCAGAATTGATCATATTCATCATAGATTGGGGGATGAAATGAATTCTTCAAAATGACTCTCGAGTATCTATATTGTTATCTGGAGTTGATTTTAGTCTATATTGTCAATTCTCCAAAGTAAAACCCAAACATCTACAATTCCGTTTTACTCTTGATTTTGACTTTAGAATAATTGTTTTCCTATTGCAGATTTACTGAAGATCCTTATGGAGGCTCATCCTGAATTGTCAATGACTGTGGACCCATCCAACACCACAGCTTTGCACACTGCTGCAACACAAGGGCACACTGAGATAGTGAATTTCCTTTTGGAAGCAGGAAGTAGCCTGGCAACCATTGCAAGAAGCAATGGGAAAACAGCTCTGCATTCTGCTTCGAGAAATGGGCATTTGGAGGTTGTGAAAGCGCTTCTTGAGAAGGAGCCTAGTGTTGCTACAAGGACTGATAAGAAGGGCCAGACAGCGCTTCACATGGCAGTGAAGGGACAGAATCTTGAGGTGGTGGAGGAGTTGATAAAAGCAGATCCCTCAACAGTAAACATGGTAGATAATAAGGGAAACACAGCATTGCATATAGCAACCAGGAAAGCCAGGACCCAGGTAAATTAGTGCGTGCTCTTGCATACTTCCATTGATATTTACTCATAAACTTTATGTTTACTGTTGTGATGACAAGTGAATTTTGAATTAGATCACCATCCGTGTTCTGGAAATGTATGTTCTTTTCTATGGTTTGCCTCTTCCTCATTAAAAACAATGACCCTCAGTTTTGAATGTACCTGTCCTGTAGTTTTTACAGTATTCTCCAGTAATTGGTTCTGCTATCAGCTTGAATGATTTTTCCAGAAACAAGCATCTCGATTATTAAGTACTTGTATATTTGTCTGGGGTATAAAAGTAATATGAAAATAATCCAGCTAGTTTTTCTCACATTTAAATTGAAATCTGATTTGCCTCACAGTTGGATTGACCTAGTACATCATTGGTGTCTAATTGTTTATTGTCCTCCAGATTATTAAATTCTGATGTATGTTCATCATAGAACAACTGAAAGAACCAATTTGTACATTACTTAAGATTTGAATAGTTTTCTGTCCCCAACAATTACATATAAGTGAGTGTCAAACTCATATTCAGTTAGGCAATACTTTTATATGTGATCTTCATAAGTATCATCCAAGTACTGATGTTGGTTAGTTGAACCTAAGTTCTAGTTCTCATGATAGTATCCTTTTTGAAGTACTATTCTGAAGGTGTCTTGTTAGCAGATCCTTTATGCAGCAACGTCTAGATCATGATTAAAGTGCATGTTTAGTTTCACGATTTGCACAGAATCAACATTTGTACCTTTTAACCATAAGTATTTCTAGAACATCTGTTTGTAGAGCCAAGCATGCTATAAAAGTTGCTTCAACACAAATAAACTGCTGGCTAGTATAAGGCAATGCTCCTGATAAGGGAAAATCTGTTTCCATTTGGTGTCCCATGTGATATGTGAGATTAGAGGGAGAGGCTAAAATATGTTAATTGATTGGTGCAGATTGTAAAGATGCTTCTTGGACATAAGGAAACCGATACAAAAGCTGTTAATAGATCTGGTGAATCTGCAGTAGACACTGCTGAGAAAATGGGGAGCCAAGATGTCAAAGCCATTTTGTTGGAACATGGTGTTCAGAGTGCTAAGGCCATAAAGCCACAAGGCACTAGTACAGCCCGCGAATTGAAACAAACCGTGAGTGACATAAAGCACGAGGTCCATTACCAGTTGGAACACACACGCCAAACCAGAAAACGCGTCCAAGGAATCGCGAAACGCATCAACAAGATGCACACAGAAGGACTCAACAATGCAATCAACTCCACAACCGTGGTGGCAGTGCTAATTGCCACTGTTGCATTTGCTGCTATTTTCACAGTCCCTGGCCAATTTGTTGATGATCCAAACAACATTCCAGCAGGGATGTCCCTTGGTGAAGCAAACATAGCCCCACAAGCTCCTTTTATCATTTTCTTCATCTTTGATTCGATTGCGCTCTTCATTTCGCTGGCGGTGGTGGTGGTGCAGACCTCGGTCGTGGTTATCGAAAGCAAAGCGAAGAAGCAGATGATGGCCATCATCAACAAGCTAATGTGGCTGGCTTGTGTGCTTGTTTCAGTGGCCTTCTTGGCACTGTCTTTTGTGGTGGTGGGAAAGGAAGAGAAGTGGCTGGCAATTGGAGTTACCATTATAGGGACAACCATAATGGCAACAACATTGGGAACCATGTGTTACTGGGTCATTAAGCATCGCATTGAGGCCTCAAATTTGAGGAACATTCGGAAATCTTCATTGGGAAGCAGGTCAAAGTCTTTTTCACAGTCTGCTTTTTCAGATTCTGAGCTACTCAACAATGAGTTTAAGAAAATGTATGCAATTTAGGAGTTGAGTTACTAAGCCTGTTCCCTTGTCCACTCTTTTGTTTTGTTTTTTTCCCCCCAACTAAGGTGGAACTTCCAAATGTAAATCTCAGAGGAAAAAAGGTTGAACTTCCAAATGTATATATATCTCAACAAGAATTAATGGCTAATCTTAATAAATCATAGCAGTGAAATAGCTGAAGGAGCAAAACACAGTTCAATTGGTCCAAATCATCCAATTCAATCTCCTCTGGCAAAAGATGCCATGAGATCCTCGCTGTTATGGAGCTTTTTAGAGATATAGACATCAATGCAACATTTGTTCATAGTGGATAGCTTAGCAAAAATAAACCACCAAATGACTAATGAGATTATAGATATTAGACAATTTTTAAACTGATGAAACATAATGGAACGACACGAATTGGAACAAAACTGAATTACATGGAACGAAATAAAAATATATTTCCATTATTTGAATATTTTATAATTAAACCAAACAAATTTACGAATTCACTGTTTGAATAATGGATGGAACGGAATGAGTTATGATTTTTTTATTTGTATAACTCTTACTTTAAAAACACTAATTTGAATGTAGAAGAGTGCTACTAACATACTCTTTTAAACACATTCTTACACACTCTTTGTGATTGGTTTATTTTTAAAAAAGTCAATGTATTTTCTCTCTATTAAAAATTGTGTTAACTTTTGAAAAAATAAACCAACCACATGAAATGTGTGTGAAAATGTGTTTAAAAGAGTGTGTTATTAACATTTCTCTTAAATATATAATATAGGTAAGGTAGAGAAATAATTTTACAATTTTAGTAGCTATGACTATGAGTGTGCTCACTCCCTTCCATTCCATCCAATTTGTTTATAAAGGAACTTAATATATTAAGAAGAAACAAGGCTGAGGCCATTATACCATTTTAAATAAAAGAAGAAACACCCGGAAGTACCTCTTCAACACAAACAAAATTTTAGGAGTAAGAAAATTGATGGTAAAAGATGGAGTGGGTTCCATCACATTCCATCCTTATTTAACAAAATAAATAATGTTGGGAATTAGTTAGAACTGATCAAATATAGATCTTGGGCTTGGCCTAGTTAAAGTGAAAAAATATTCTTACTCTTTTTATGAGTGGTCCAAGGAACATGTGAAATGTTTATTTTTGTTGTTCTTGAATGATGTAGATGGATTGATGTACTCCTTTAACCCCAATAAATATATTTTCCTTTGCTGATTAAAAAAAAAAAAACTAAATCACTTAGTGCGACTTTTTGTTGTTGGTGTTATTACATGTTAATTGTTATTCCCTCTGTTCCTTATTAACTCTTTAGAAAGAGAATCAACATATATATTAAGAAGTGCAATTAATTTTATTAACTTTTATAAAAGTATTATCTATTTTCCTAATCTACCCTTTTAAATGTATTTTATCTCTTTATTTATTGTTCCCATGAGGACACTACTTGAAAAATCATTAATTAATGTTCTCTTAAGACAGATAAATAGAAACCATTTTTTACCTCTAAGTGAACAGATAGTAAGAAACGAAGATAATACTTTTTTAACTGGGCCAGGGCGGTAACTTCCTTATTCAATAACTCATTAAACTATTCAATGGTATATTTGGTGCTGGCTAGTAGGGGTGTTCATAACCGATCCAATCCAATCAAAACCGAAAAACCGATCCAAAAAAACCGAAATCCAATTAAACCGAAAATCCAACGGATCCAAAATCGAGAAAACCGAATATTTTTGTCGGATTGGATCGGATTTCGGATTTGTTTTTCAAAACCGAACCAATCCAATCCAAACCAAATGTTTACAAATATATATAATTTTATTTGTAAATATATTATATAATTCATACTTACATTTTTCCGTCCTTATAAGTTTATATAATTATTATATGACACGTAATTATTTATGAAGATATATTTGGGTAAATAGAGTTTGAAGTAATAATTTGAAAAATATGCATCAAAGTAAACATATATTTAAAAAATATGTCATTTATGCAGGATTACCTTTTTTTTTCTTCTTATTTTAGAGGTACTGAGCCAAGAATGGTGAATGTAAAAATTTGTTTGAGACTTTTGGTTCGTCTTTATTTTTATTCCAAACTCTCATCGTTTAGGCTTGTAATGTGACGTTATATGATTCAAATTAATTTTTATTTCTTCATTGATTTTGATATTTACAATGTCTGTAAAAAACCGAAATCCAATCCAATCCAAACCGATAAAAATTGGATCGGATTGGTTCGGATCGAAAAAAAGAAAAAAACCGATTGGATGATGAAGTGACAAAACCGAAGTGATTGGATCGGATGACTTTTCCCCCCAAAACCGAACCAATCCAGACCGCGAACACCCTACTGGCTAGGGTGCATTACCCTATCAAATCATGTATTAGTGCATCATTGAAAATTGACATTTTTACCCTTACTTAGTTTTAAACTTTCAACCAATGCCATTTAGGGCCCGTTTGGTGGACAGGATAAACAGAGACAGGATATGATAGTAATTATATCCTGTTGTTATCTGCTGTTTGTTGCGTCAGCAGGATAGGATAACACTATCCTGTCCCTTATCCTATCCTGTCCATGTAAAAGTTATCCTGAGGGGGAGCTAGGATAGAAATTATCCTGACAGGATATGATATCAGTTTTTTGTTTGTTTATTACCATGATCCAAAATTAAATTCAATATTTATATTTTATATAATTTATAATAATATTAATTAATAAATATAATTTTTTCATTTTAATAAAATATTAATTTTATTACTTATCAATTACTAATTGTTATTTTTAAGTTAAATTATTTAGTTACTGATAAATTTAATTAAAAAATAAACTTATTTATAAATGGTGAAAATATTGGATTTACTCATATAAAATAATTAGATTTTCATTACCACTTACTACTACTTAGTAAACATTATTTTTGGTTATTTATGTTATAATAAAAATACACAAAATAATTTTTCACTAACAATAAAATAGGCTACTCATATATATATATATATATATATATATATATAATACTTTTTTAATAGTAAATATAGACTAATTTTATATTATCATATGATATTATTTAAAATTATTTCTCTACTTATATAATTATAATTAATAATTTAAATATAAAATATTTTTGAAAAAATAATATGTTTTAATAATTTTTATCATTAATCACTTATCTCTACTAAGTTAAAACCCATTGGATACATATATAATAATTTTCATTAAAATAAACTCCCTTCGAAAAAATTAAAATAGCCGAATTAATAAAAATTAATTTTAGTTAATATTAAAAAATAAGCTATTTATAAAAATGTAAAAAAATTAAATTTAATAGAATAATCACTTTTAAAAAAAAACTATTTAGAAAATTAAATTTTAAAAAATATTATGTATTTTTTATTTCAAAAAAAATTGATACATTTTTTATTGTTTGTATCATATCCTATCAATATCCTGTCCACCCCAAATGCAGGATATGATAAGAGTCTATCATGCTCTTATCATATCCTGTGCTTATCTAATCGACCAATCATTTATCATATCCTGTTCTTATCCTATCATGACCACTAAACGGACCCTTAATGTTTTCTACTGTGCCTTTTTCAACTCACCTGGAACCAGGTTCTACAACTTCATACACACGAAAATGTTAAAGATGAAAATATTTTGACTGGATTGATACTAAATGTGATACGACAGATGCGATTAGTTGAGAAATTAAATACAGCAGCCGGAAACTACGTCGTAGTGAAAATAGAAGGCACTATCTTAAGTTAAAAGTGGATGTAATTTCTTTTTCACCATCTTTAATACAGTGATAATTTACTTATGATGATGTTATTTATTCTTATGAGGTAAATTACAGAAGTCCTATAAAAAGTTTTTTTCAAGGTTGAAACTTCAACATCTCCCTCCCACAAATTTTACTTGGGGCTTGAAAAAAAATCGGGAAAAGAAGTTAGTAGTACAACAATCTAAACTTATTGTGTTTTTAGCCTCTCACCCAGACACCACAAGTTCTCCTACTCATACCCCTTAGAAATTAGTGCATGGTTGAAAACAGAGAAATGGGTATGAAGGTCGTTTTGTGCAAGACGGGCTCAACCCACTGCCTGCTGCGTTTGGGAAGAACTAAAATGATAAAGGTGAAAATCTATCCAAGGAAAAATGGAGTAACGGACTAATGTTCGTTCGGCTGGTATTGGTGTTGAGAACCCAAAAATTGAAAAACAAATTTAACCAAAAAGCTAAATAAATAAAAATGTCAAATTGTGATCTGTGGCTGCCATGTTCTTTACGGAAATGATTTAGATGATAGGCTAAATATGACTACATAAAAATCATGTACGGCAAGAATTGGAAATTAGGGCATCCTATCTATGTCGATACCAACTATAGGGAGAAAAAAACACGAGAAGCTATATTCTGCTTCAGGCTACATACTTGTGTTTCCAATCTATTTAAGTGCATGCATTTGTGTTGGGCAAACAGACAGCTAGGTTATCCTTCGGTCTACTATTTTAACTATAATCCATATTAAGGTGCCAAAAAAAGATAATATCCCTCAGTGCATCAAGATTAAGAGTGAAATGACGCCAAATTTAAGGGACACTAATGCTGCGAAATCACTTGCATCCTAACTGAATAAATCCATAAGCAGAAACTTTACACAGAAGGTTTTCTTTCCTCGTCAATGTTGAGCCAAAATGGGTATCTTTTCCACCATTTCATAGTGAAGAACAAAATTATCCTGCGAGGAGGTTGAGCATTAGAGGCCTAAATGGGACAAAATTGTTCAAGAATAATAAAACATATAATTTAAGTGGGGTGGGTGGGTAACTCGACTCATACAGTGTATGTTTACAAAACTCACCCTCTGGACCGTTTTAAAATTGCTAGGATCAAAACAGTGGTAAGATCCTCTCTCGTATGTGTTTGTTTTGACAAGCGGCTCCATGTTGGGAACCCTTATAAACCACAAACGATGTTCTTTGTGATAAAACCAGCCCCGTTTGTAACTGAGAGCAAATACACTAACTTGTCAGTAATTATTGCATGGATAAAACCAGAGAGATACACTTCAAAAATTCCTGACAATATTTCAAATTTATGAATAATCACGTGGATGAATGGCTACCATTTATAAAGAGTGGTGTATGTGCTATAACCATATACTAACTTGATAAACTATTCATAAAGCTAATTATTCCCAAATTAAAAATAATTTTGCGAAGAAACCTAGAACTTATTAATCCTAAAATAATTCAGAAATAAGAACAAATCATTCAAAAACACAACAAAAAGCTGTATGTGAAAGAATGCATACAGTTCATTTGCTGCATATAGTTGTGCTTCATCTTTGGGCATGCTGCAATGAAGATCAAAATTAAACTAAGATTATAATTTAGAATAAGTAATAGCAAGCTAGATAATGTGAAAATGAATATGATCAGTTATCAAAAAGCACCTGTAAAATATATAAAATAATGTTTCCACAGAGAACTTTAAAAAATATCCTTGCTGCATCATGAAACAAGTCTTAGCTCAAATAAAACTTAGGAACATAAGAGCAGTGAAACTATAAAGCACAGTAAAGAACATCTCACATGCAGGGCGGGAGGTGGTTTAGCATTATAACATGGTAGCACAGTGAACTCTGGATCACCCTTAGCTGGTTCTTCAGACCACGGAGACCCAAAAGTCTTGTGAAGATTTTCTGATGAATTCAAATTCAACCCTAGTGTTGTAAGATCAACCCCAAGAGCAAGAGATGTCAGATCAGGATCGCTCATCCTGATCACACTTAACAAGCCAAGCAAACCAAATGGATCTGGACTAGATTGCACAGTTTGCATAGACTTCATGCTCTGATCCCTAAAAGACTGATTTACAGCTGACATTTGCTGAAGGCGGAACTGGGATTGGTTCTGGTGTTGTTGATATTGCTGGATGAGCTGGTCATATGATCCCACACCAGAAATTGTATTTGGAGAATTTGGAGGCCTTAATCCAATTCCAGGAGGTCCGCTGGTCTAAACCAAAAACCGTATGTTGTCATTAGAATGTCAGAAACTTGCTTTGATGGTTAACACATAATTTCAGTTCACATGGGCATCCCATATGATATCGCAACACAAGTTAAAATTAAAGAGATCAGAGACGCACTCTCGTACAAAAGCAAGTACCTCAGAGGTAGAACTAGCATACCTGTGAATGATAAGTAGAGTGTGAAGTTGGAAAGATATCCGACCCATGCAGATGGAGAAGATCTTGGTTGTTTACAGGTGAAAAAGAGACCCCACCACTACTGACTGAAGGAGCATGCTGCTGTTGTTGCTGTGTACGATGTGATGAATATGATCCGCCCAAACTGAAACCAGTAGACCTACCCATCTGCTGATTAAATGCAAATAAGATTGAGAATAGATTTTGATCAATTAATATCATAAAAAATGGACTAATGGATGTGTATACATAGAAAAGATATCTTAATCTTTTACAAAAAGAAACTTACAGAGAAATGCTGTGATTGCATCATTGACACAGGATTGTCATGAAGTTGTTCTTTTTGGTGCATATCCATAGTAAAATCTGCATTGCCGCCTATGTACAAATACTGGGGTCAGAAACACATGCAGAAGCCAACTTACTAACCTCAAGACAATTAGAGTTCTCAGTTCTGTGAACAAAGTAGACCAAAAATAATCAGAATGTCATCAGGTACAGGCAACCACTGAGATGCGATCTCCAGCAGGCCGTTAAAGTTGCATCAGTGCAAACTTAAGAAACCGTTAGTTGCTCTATAACAATAGGAACCATCAAAGCATCCTCAACAAAAGTATGACAGGTCACACACACACAAATATATATGGATCACTGAAGAGAGGAGGTAGCCATTATGCGGTCAATAACAATCAAAACCATCAGAGATAGAGTGAGGTAGAGACAGAGAAAGTTATCAAGCGAGAGAAAACGAATTCTCTATTACGCTAAGTTTTTATAGTGTTGCGCATCATAACTGTCTAACAATCTCTGACAGAGCTTTTGAGGTTTTAACCAACTTGTAACTAACCTAAGCATTTAACATGTGACTGGCTTAGCTAACCTAAAGATAACTCTATTATACTCTAATACCTCCCTCAAACTTAGGATGAGAAGGCAAACTGAGTTTTGTCAAACACCTTGAGTTTGTCTCGCAAAAAAGAAAAAGGAATCACTGAGGAGGAAGAGCCTTGGTCAACGCATCTCTGCAAGTTAATCTTCAGCAAGCAAATAACAAACAACTAGTCGCTTTGCAAGAACAAGTTCTCAAACAAAGAAGAGATCAATCCCCATATGTTTGATACGTGTGAATAACTGTGTTATGGGAAAGGAGAACAGTGCTGAGATTGTCACAACACACCATAGCAGGAGAAAATGAAACTCCAATCTCACTAAGTAGAGTTTGAATCCAGAACATGTCTGCAGTAGTTTGGCCCAGACTGCGAAACTCAACCTCAGTACTGGAGCGAGCAACAAGCGGCAAAGAAGCATGCAAGAGTCCGAAGTGGAGCAAAGATGATCTTGGTTCGAAGCCCAGTCACCACCACATAGTGACCATTCAAAAGAATATAGGGAGAAAACACTGACGAATACTGCACAACATTAAGCATATGCCAAAAATTGATGAAACTAAGCACAAAATCATATCCAGAAGCCCTTCCAAAGGGGAGAGCATAAATTTCATTCTACATTCTATAACCTCCAAAACAAGGAAATTAACACAATTCAGCTGCTAAATTTCCTAACAAGAAATGTGTAACCAATTAGCTCACGTATATTAGCCAAACAATATGCAGTACCTTTGAAGCCTGGTAAAGCTGGGAAATCTTCACTTTGAATACTAAACTCTTGGTTTTGTTGGGCAATGGAACCTCCTCCAAGACCCTGTTTTCGTAAAGAACCTGAAATTTATAGAGTACATCATTTTTTATTGCAGAAGGTGACCAAAATCTTAACAAATACAACATTTTCCTTCACCTACCCAACTGTCCTTGAGACCCACCAGCAGAACTAGGACGACTTGATAGTTGAGGGAAGTCATTGATGTCAAAAGGAGAACTGTCACCGGAATGCAAATCATTCAACATGCCCATAGAGTTCAAGTTATTCATTGCTTGAACATGGCTTTGTGAAAGCTGGCCTCCAGCACTAGGATAAGAATTTCCTAACATTGACATTACTTGTGGTGATCCTGAATTAAAAAGTGGTTATCACCACAAAGTAACATTTAATATATCGAATCAACTCAGTATTAAAGAAAAAGTAATTTAAAAATGATTCAATCAAGAATTTTTCTAAATTTTTAAAAAGCAATAGTTCTTTAACAGGTATTACTACTTACCACATGCAGGTACTTTAGTAACAGACCAACATATAACATTCAAACATTTGACAGAGCAAAGGATGTAACACAGTGACATTAAGGAGATAACAGATCCAAAGCATGTCGTAGACAAGTAACAGCAAATGCAAACAGAAAGATTATTCACAATCTGTTCTTATCACAATCTAAACCCATATTATAGCATAATGAGGTCAGAATTATAAACCCCCACGGAATGGAGTTTTCAACAAAGAAGCACTAGGACACCTACTATGTACAGTGATACAACGAAAATAGTCCCCACTATGACACTTGCCCTGTCTGATACAAATAATTTTTGTGTGAAATTATTGGTGTCTTGATTAGCAGCCACCTTGTTCATGATGGTCACTATATCATCTACCATTATATCATGGCAGCTTTGGGGCCTGCCTAAACCATCAACATCACATTAGTCTAATTTCGATAATATAGGAAGAAATATAAATTTAACTATCATTATAAAGGGAGAGAAAGAAAAGTTAGATCAACTTAATTCTTTATCCAAATGCTCCCCATAAAACAAACAGGAAAGTTCAGACCTCATTTCAGATCATATATCAAGGAGTATAAACCTCAAATAAAGATAATGTACGATAATGTCCAAGGGTCACAGCTAGAAAAATAATATTATATTGACCTGCGAACATTGTGACTAACTTCTTGGTGGTCAAACAACTTGCTATCTAATGCTACAAAGTAGAGAATAAGAAAACTTTATCCAAAACAATCCAATTAGTAAGATATCAAATGTTCATCATTAGAAAGGAGTGTAGTAAAAAATTATCCTAGATAAAAATGACTTTATATGTAAAAGAAATATATGAACAACACAACAAAGTTTGCATCACTTTAATATCTGAGTTCTAACCTTTTGAAAGAAATCTCAACTGAATATATGAAGACAACCCCAACATAATCAGATATTCCTTTGGAGAAAACAATACTTTCACGTCACTTCAATGCACTTGTGACTACCAAAATACATACCTTGTGGAAGCACACCACTCATTAATCGATTTTGTCCTGGCACCCCTATACCACCAGATCCATTGCCTCCACTTAAATTTAGACGTGAAGCAAGACCAGAAACAGACAATCCTCCAGAGCTTATCCTCCCAATGTTCCCTCCACTAACCATGTTTCCCATAGAACTTGTGATTCGAGAACCTGAATTTCCCAACATTGGGGATACTCCCAACCCTGGAACAGCATTTCTGTTACCAATTGCAGCAGAAGTTGGAAGAATCCCAGGAATGGATCCAGTAACTCCATTTGAGCTAGTATTAAATCCAGGATTTCCTACAACACTTATACCTCCTCTACTGTTGACTCCTGAATGTCCATGGGAACTTCCATGAGATAGCTGCAAATACAATTGGTAAACATGAAAATGCTTTAAATTATGCAACACAGCAACAGTAGAAACAAAATGTCAAGACAGAACAGTAAATTACGCTCAGCTATTACTCTCAAGATGCTCAATAGGGTTTTAAATTACGGCCCCAAAATGCAATTGTGGCTGCAATGTAAAAGGTTTTTGAGTCTCCACAACAACGTCGCGACCGCAATCGCAGCCGCATCAGCACGCGTCTGCCGAAATTCTGTGACATAAGAGCAATTTAAAACCCTATGAGTATTCACATATACCTGTGACAAAGCAACTGGTAGATTATTTGATGCAAATCTTCCACTAGATAGATTCGCTGTAGGTTGTTGAACCCCACCAGTAGGATTTATTGTTAAGTTTCTTGATGTAAGTGTACTGGGCATGTTGGGAACATTAAAGCTCCCATGAATATTGTGCAACCCCTGAATAGCTCCTGCAGCAAGAACCTAGAAATTATGCAACTAAAGGAGAGGAGAAAAAGGATTGACTCAAGCAAAATTTTCCCACCAGTGTGATGAAAAGCTGGGGAGGCTACACCCGACTGAGCAGAGAAAGATGTAGCAAAAGACCGCCCAGCACCATCTGGAAGATTTGAGGCAGATCCGTTCAGAGAAGACTGCAAAAAGAACTCTGTTATAATTTACATCAATGGTAGACATGTGCCAGAAATGGAAATCAATATCTAACAAGATATCATGATGATGATGACGATTAACATTTAACATGGAAAGTTACAAAAACTCTTGATGTATCCAACATGCATAAAGCATATAATACTGAACAAGAAGCAGAAATTTTACTTTTAATAGGTTTTCGTGGCAATCAATAATACGCTAACCATACATAAAGAAGAAACTACCAGTAAATAGCAAGTATAGAATGGTTAGCACTCATTGTATAAAGTTTAATAACTTAAGCAAATATAAAGTTCAAACATACAATCAATATCTGAAATAAAAATGCTATTGCATGCAATGAAATATAAAGTTTAACCATTCATTGGCTCTTCCTTTCACTGTAGGCACTCTCCTTGATGCAGTATGGAGAAACATATTTAAGGATCATTATGTTATTCAGTGAATAAGTTATATGCTTTTAGGAAAAATTATCATGCAAGACTTCTGATCTCGATTTGATTAGGATTGCACATTTTAGGAAATTAGTATTTGACTAGGATTTTATATTTAATTAGGATTTATTATGATTTTGGAAGCTTTTGATTATAAATACATTGTACTTGCCTTATGTTCATCAGACTTTTTTCCCAATTATATAATGAGATTTCCTTTTCCTCATAGAGTATCTGAAATCCTAGTAAGAGGAGTACTTTGAGCTAGAGGAGTAATCTAGGTTTAATGTTCTAGTCAGAAGCAGTGTTGTCAAACAGCGGATATCGCGGCGCTATAGCATAGCGCTCTGAGGGCTCACCGCTATCTGCTATTTTCCGCCCTGAGGGCTTGACATAGAGGATTCTTGGCTTTCCGCTATTTTCTGCGATCCGTGATTAACAACACTGGTCAGAGGGGTACTACACCAAAGAGAAGTGCTCTAGGTTTATTATTCTACAAAATAAATCATTAGAAAAGACAAGGATATTAAACTTGAATGTGATGGGAATATATAAGTGATAAGTGTGTGTACGTATAAACATGTGCTGGCTTTCCGGTGCCGTTAAATGCCACTCCATGCGGTTTTGTCCATGTGCGTATATGTCCTTATTTTTTTTAAAGGACATTTTTGCCAAAAAAACAATATCAAACTGATGATTAAGGATAAAGTCATAAAAATCCCAGTATAAGCCATTTACTTCAATATAAACAAAAAAAAAAACCAAAATATTCAATCACAATTTTAAATTATAGCAACAAAGTGAACAAAAGGACCAGATAAAGTGAGAAACTACTGAAAACAGTCTCTAGCTTTACAGGACACAGGGGAGTACATTAAGTAAGCCTGACATTGCATGAATTTCAATAGATCATGCCAAAGTTCCCTGTGCAGAAAGACAGCCCTCCCTTGTATTCAGTACCAACAGGAGCGTGAACAATCAGAAGAGTTTATCCTTGAAACCAATCAACAACCTGTGTATGATAAAATGCCGAGGGAAAGAAAAGAAATCAGGCTCGATATGATTCAGTAGTAAGCATCCAACACTAAAACAAAGTAAGCATCAGAGTTCACGGAGCAAAGTTTACAGTTTTACTGAGCCTAAGCCCTTATCCTTTTAGCTTATCAAATATGCACATACATTTCATTTGATAAGAGAAGAATGTAGAATAATGACCAACTTGAAGCAAGTCTAAGGATGTGCGAAACCAATTTGCAATTACACATAAACACTAAGCCCCGTTAAAAAACAACAAAAGCTGAAAACACAGCGCTAAATTTCACATGATTCAACAGATTTTCAATTTTGTAACCAGACTCCAAATGTACCATTTCCAAGTTACAAACCAGAAATTCAAGCATTTCAACATAAACAGATCATCAATCCAATTTTACAATCACCGTTTCGTTCAAGATTCAGAGTTATAACACTAAATGAACCACACTGAAATTCAAGTGATGCAAGGACGAAGTGGATCGAAATCAGGGATTAACGAGCACGAAGAGAAGAGAGGAAGAAGAACGGAGTACCTGAAGAACAGAGACCAGAGATGAGGCTGAGTCGAAGACCGGGTTCCAGTGCCCTAAATCGGAACTAGAAAACCGAAGCGTCGAGTAGAAGAAGCTTGGGTTAGGTTGTGAAGATGAAGCAAAATGAAGTGTGTAGAGTAAACATTAACTTAACTTTTTATGCGGCGAGGCTTAACTGCGAATTCAGATTCGCAATATTGGACCTGACATTAACAGTTTTTTTTTTTCTTTTTCGCACGTATGAGAAATGTTTTTTCACCCCCAAGAGCTATAGTTTCTTTTAGAATCAATTCAACCCAATATTGAAATGGATGAACAGAAATTTTCAAACACAAAATATATTCAATCATGGGTAGACCCGTTGATCAAGGTATACACATTTTCAAAATTGTAATGTAAGTTCTTAACATAATTTGTTAAATTTAAAATATATTAGCCCGTACGGATCTAAGTACGATGCGAAAGAAATTCAATTTTGTTGCTCATACTGTTCAAAAATCGAGGGGACAAACATAAGAATATAATACATGTTTCGTTAAGAAGACTGTGATGAGGCCGAACTACCATGAAAGGTTGCGATTCTTCGAGCTTTGACTAGGCGATCGATGGTGATGCAGAAAGAGTCTACCACTCAAATTAGGTTAAGATAGAGCAAAGATATAAGAAGATTAAAACAAATAGTTTGTACACGATGTAGTATAGAGGGTATGAGAGTCGTATTTATAAGCCCTAATAGGTGACATGATTGTTAAGCCACCTAGCACGAAGTCTAAGATAAATATTTTATCACTAAAATTTATGAATAATTGTATTAGGGACAAAATATGTGTTTAACTAGGTTTCAGTAATATTTAATCTTAAGTGATGATACACGGACATAGAAGAAACACACACATTTGATTTGTACTTTATTTTGTAAACACACTTCAATTACATCGGCTCTTTATCTATAAGCATATCTGTTAGCTCCCTTGTTTTCATTATTCTTTATGGCGTGTATTTTTTCATCCATTATTGAGAAGATTCTTCAAAAATCATTGTTTCATAATCTGTAATTGGAGAAATATTGATAATCTCTTCATCTCGAATGATCATTATTATTACCTAAATTTGTCATCTTTTTTATTTAAAAGCAATATCTTTTAGATGTTAGCTAAAATCTTTTGTAGTTTAAAGCTTTCCATTTTAATAGACTCCGCGTGGATCTCTCGTTCATTTATGAAAAACACTATTTGCCCTGATTTATCATGGGCTCACCCTTATAATGAGACATTCATTTCCCCTTTTATTTCCACATTTATCTTCAAATACTACAATTTTCTTGTCTCTATTTCACTGTTGCTCTCTACCTTTCTATCTTTGACAATCAAAATTAAAATGATATTCATTACAATTTATCTTGCAACTTTCACATCGCACACTCGACTTTATAATAACCGTTATCAATTCCTTATTAAAAAAATTATGGAGTGGACAGTGTTTCTAACAATCCCAATTTTTTTTTAATAATAATCCTGATTTTCAAACACATAGGTCTCCAACATTAATGTCAATATCCGTAGACACCTTATTTTTCTTCTCTTCCTCTCTTGTTTTACTATTTTTTGAATGTGGACACTCCAATTTGCCATCTACCAATTTTTGTTTATACATTGAAAGATTGTGTCTACTAATATTTTAGTTCGGACAAACTTAAATAAACATTAAATAAAAAGTGTAACATCATCAAACACAAATATTATTTAATTATAATGGCCTGCCAATAATAAACCTAATTTTTGACATATTAACTATTTCAAAAGCACAGTTAAAAAAAAAACTATTTCAAAAGTAGGTTTATTACATTTTAAGGTTTATGAAAATAATATATCTCACGAGGTTTAAGGTTTATGAAAAATTAGTAAGATTGATTTTCAATATTCTGGTTACAAACTACAATTTAGGGATAAAAGATAAGATGCAAATATAATTCACAAGGTAGAGAATTAAATTACTATTTTGTCCAGCAGTGCAAAATGTCTTGATGGTGTTTGGTATGATTGACAGGGAACTTGCAAACTTGACTTCATAGTTGATATTAGTTAATTCGTTCATGGAGTAAAATTTTCTTACATTTCTTGCGCTCATAAGAATCTCACGAGGAGAAAGGGGTGCATTCACATTTCCTTTTGAGTGAGGATTACAAACTTTTTCATCATTCGTTGTTAGTGCCTTAGTGGTGTTTGAGAAACTTCATTTTTACGCGATTAAGATTATACTTGATTACCTTATAAAAAAATGTTACACTTGATTGTCATTCAATTTTGTATGTCAATTTCCTATAATTTGGCAAGGATGGCATGACAATTCATCATAGTATATGAAATGCACTAAGAGATAGAAATGCCATAGAGAGAAATAAGAGATAGTATAATATATGATGTAGGAAAAATGAGATTAAAGAGACAGCGAGTGAAAATGAGAAAAAATATTAAATGAAATGTGAATGATTGAAAACTCGTGTGATATATATTGTTATATGATAAGTGCAGAGTGATTACAAAATGTGATATATATGAAATCTATACTATTAGTTGTTTAGAAATCATAATTGTTTTTTTCTTTCTCATTCATAGTCACAAAATGAGGGAGTTTAGCTCAAGCAGAAGCTGAAAATAAAAGTTTAAAATTGGAAAAATTTCAGTAAACCATCAACTGAACTGATGTAAACACTCAAAAAGAAAATAGAGAAATAATAAACACAATATATAATACAGTGTGATAGTAAGTGGAGATAGAGAGAAAAATAGATGTTTAAGCGTATATGTTCCATTAATAGTCTTTAATATCATAACTCATAAGTGAAGAAAATAATACACCGATAGGTCAATTCTACTCCACAATTTGAGAAAAATATGAATAGAAGATAGAGAAGTGAGAAATATTTGATGAAAATAGAAAAAAAAAAAAAAAAAAAGATTACTAAGAGAACGTGTTTGAAAAGGATATAACAGAGATAATGAGTGTGGAGGTATAAAATTTAAAATAATAAACACTAGTATATAGTTAATGAATGTAGATCACTAGATAAAAAAAAAAAAAAAAGGAGGTATACATGATTAATCTCATATTTGATGTGGTATGATCGGAAGAATGGTATCCCAAAATATATGTTACATGATTTAAATAACATCCATCAGCTTCATCTCCTAATAACATATATGCCACTCATTATAATGACTCACCCCCTTTTATTTATTTATTCAGTCTCTATTTGCATCCCACATGCTTCCACAAGAAAATGGTGTACCAAACCCTTATGAGTTTGACCTTACTTCCACAATTTCCGTTTCTCTCTCCCTTCTATTTTAATTTTCAATTTTGAAAGAAAAAAAAAAGAATCTGTGAATATGTCAACAACTAAGGTTGTCAATTTGTCATCATCATTATTCCAGCTTGTGCTGAGCTAGATTCTTGCTGAACATGGATTTGTTCTTCTTCTCCTGCCTCCATTTGTATTGAAAAGGGGCACCTACCTTCAGATTTGTCTTCTGCTGTTCTGGCTTTTGGTTCATACTGCTTCAGGTGCAGCTGTAACAGTGTTAAAGGTGTCATCTTCCTTCTTTTGTTCTTCCTTTCTCTTTTTCTCTGTGTTTGACTTCTGTGGTTTTGTGCTTGATCAAGTAAAAAAGCTAGCTATTTTCCTTTCCTGCAAAATCCCTAGGATTCAATTTGCTTCAAAAAGATAAAATCTTGAAAAGAAAAAAACAAAAATCCCCATTCCCAAGTGGTAATTTCTTTCATTTCTAGATGCCATGATGATGGATTTGAGAAAAGTTGGTTTCTTTCTTTGTGTTTTGAACATCTTGCCCTTGGTGTGTTTTTCTGCTACCTTTGTTCCTGTTGATAATTACCTTATAAACTGTGGAGCAACTGCAAATACTCCAGTAGGTAACATCAATTTCTCAGCTGATAGTTTCTCTAAGAAACTTCTTTCAACCCAAGATGATATTCTTGCTAGTACCTCCTCAAAATCTGTTAATTCTTCCTCTGATGAGTCCCCTCTGTATCAAACTGCAAGAATCTTCACTGGATCCTCAAAATACACTTTCCCAATTAACCAAAAGGGGAGACACTGGATCCGTCTTTACTTCTTTCCATTTACCTATCAAAAGTACAATCTGAGTTCTGCAATTTTCTCTGTTTCCACCCAAGACCATGTCCTTCTTGGTGGTTTCAGTGCGCAGAAAAATCCTGTGATGAAGGAATTCTCTGTCAGTGTCACTTCAGATACCCTTGTGCTGACCTTCACGCCTTCCGTGAATTCCACTGCTTTTGTGAATGCCATTGAGGTTGTTTCTGTCCCTGATGAGCTCATTGCTGATGATGCTTTCAACATAGATACACAAGCAGCCTACTCTGGGTTGGTGACACAGGCTGTGGAGACAGTTTGGAGGGTTAACATGGGTGGTCCTACTGTCTCCTCCAGTGATGACCCCCTTCGTCGAACCTGGATTCCGGATCAGAGTTTCCTTCTGACACCTAACCTTGTTTCCGATGTTTCGAATATTGATGCTGTTAAGTATGAGGATGGAGGCCCAACACAAAACATTGCTCCAACTACTGTTTATGGTACTGCCGCGGAGATGAACACGAGCAGCGATCCACGTAGTAATTTCAATATCACATGGCAGTTTGATGTGGTTCCTGGATTTCAGTACCTTGTTCGCCTTCACTTCTGTGATGTAGTCAGTAAAGGTCTCAACGAACTCTACTTCAATGCTTATGTTGACTCCTTGGAGGCTGGGAATATTGATCTCAGCATTCTTAGTAATAATGTTTTGGCTGCTGCCTATTACAAGGATTTGGTAACAGCCTTGGCTGTCAGCAATAAACTCAATGTGAGCGTCGGTCCATCTGATGTAAATAAGAACTACCCTAATGCCATTTTGAATGGGCTGGAGATCATGAAAATGAACAATTCTATGGGCAGCCTCAGCACAGCAACTGGGGCGGGGGTTATTACTTCTGGTTCGAGTTCTAGTAAAGTTGGTGTGATAGTGGGTGTGAGTCTCGGGTTACTTGGTGCAGTGGTCTTGGCTGGTGTTTTCTTTGTACTATGCTGCAGAAGAAGAAAGTTGGCAAGACAAGCGCAGTCAAAGATATGGATTCCTTTATCCATCAACGGTGGAATTTCGCACACGATGGGAAGTAAATACTCTAATGGCACAACAATAAGCGCTGCTTCAAATTTTGAGTATCGTGCCCCTTTTGCAGCAATTCAGGAGGCTACAAACAATTTTGATGAGAGTTGGGTTATCGGGGTAGGTGGTTTCGGGAAGGTATACAAGGGAGAGTTAAGTGATGGCACAAAAGTGGCTGTCAAGAGGGGCAATCCAAGGTCCCAGCAGGGGCTTGCAGAATTCCGAACTGAAATTGAAATGCTGTCTCAGTTCCGCCATCGCCATCTGGTGTCTTTGATTGGTTATTGTGATGAAAAAAATGAAATGATCTTGATATATGAATATATGGAGCAGGGAACACTCAAGAGTCATTTATACGGTTCAGGCTTCCCGAGCTTAAGTTGGAAGGAGAGACTTGAAATATGCATTGGATCTGCTAGAGGACTTCATTACCTTCACACTGGCTATGCTAAAGCAGTTATTCACCGTGACGTGAAGTCTGCAAATATCCTACTTGATGATAACCTAATGGCCAAGGTTGCTGATTTTGGATTATCAAAGACCGGACCGGAACTCGATCAGACACATGTGAGCACAGCTGTGAAAGGGAGTTTTGGGTACCTTGATCCAGAGTATTTCAGGAGGCAACAACTAACAGAAAAGTCAGATGTGTATTCGTTCGGGGTCGTTCTGTTTGAAGTACTGTGTGCAAGACCTGTCATAGATCCTTCCCTTCCCAGGGAAAAGGTGAACCTTGCAGAATGGGCTATGAAATGGCAGAAAAAGGGGCAGTTGGAGCAAATCATAGATCCGACACTTGTCGGTAAAATCCGACCAGATTCTCTTAGGAAGTTTGGAGAAACTGCGGAAAAGTGCTTGGCTGACTATGGTGTTGATAGGCCTTCTATGGGAGATGTCTTGTGGAATTTGGAGTATGCTCTCCAACTCCAAGAGGCTGTCGTTCAAGGTGATCCTGAAGAGAACAGTACCAATATGATTGGTGATCTCTCTCCA
Source organism: Acmispon strigosus (assembly GCA_030819835.1). Taxonomy (NCBI): domain Eukaryota; kingdom Viridiplantae; phylum Streptophyta; class Magnoliopsida; order Fabales; family Fabaceae; genus Acmispon; species Acmispon strigosus. The sequence goes on from JAUAMA010000004.1 coordinate 65,150,706, forward strand.
CAGGTCAACAATTTCGACCAGGATGCAAGTGCTTCTTCTGCTGTGCAATTTGAAGGTTCAGCTGTGGATGATCTCTCTGGTGTTTCCATGAGCAGGGTATTCTCACAGTTGGTGAAGTCTGAGGGTAGATGAGTGTGGGGTATCCCATCTTCTGAATTCTGTATTACAATACTCTTCTTTTGTGATTTTTGTTGTCTATCTTCTGAATATGATTACTTGATTAGTATTTCTCTGCCCCAACATAGGAGATTGGGGCATTTCTAGCATGTTTGGTTCCACAGTAGAATGCTCTCGGATCACTTATGGTTAGAAGCTATAAGTCTTAGCTTCAGAGTAAACATGCGTTGCATTATGTGTAAATCGTGAAAGCAAACATACTATTTATAGATTTGTAAAGACATATGGAGTTAATGAAACATGTTTGCTTAATTCATAATCATAGTATCTCCTTGTTAAAAATCTCTGGCTTCTTGTAACGGTTTTGCATTGGTCTATCATAAAAATTGAGTGTAAGTTGTGCATGTTTAGGTGTACCCTGACAGCCAGAGAAACTTCTGAATCTAATAATTTGGCTGTGTTTCCTATTGAAGTGCTTAATTGGTAATCTGGATCTATCTATATTCATAATAAGTTTTTTTTTTGAACTGATATTCATAATAAGTTTTAAACATAGGAAATAGTCTTAAATTGATTTGGTATTTAGTTATTCTAAATGCAATATTAATAATTCTAGATTTCATATGAGCATTTCATCAGAGAAAAGTTAAGTTGACCCAGAATAGTATTTCTCATCACCAGGGTCGATGTACTCTTAATTTTTTCTTTTTTTGTCCATGCCTAGTTAAATAGCTAAAGATATGTGGGGTAAAACCTTCATTTGGAACTTCAATGGAAGACTTTTTTACCCTGTTGACAAAATTTGTCTTTCTCTTTGATAGGAATTTTCCTGTCCTTAGTGTAGAATTTCTTCCTTTCCCTTTTCATCACATAAATGCAATTGACAATTGTAGTACCTTGTTGTCACCTCCTCCTTCCACACTTGTCTTGTTTGATATGGAGTTGTTGAATCCCGCATTTAGCGGAGTCAAGGGTGTAGCCATCGGATCAGGATCAGACGAGCCGCCATACTTAAAATTGGTTTCTTTAAAGCGGAGTCATGTGATCAAGATCGGACGGCTAAAGTTCATTATCTTCACTGAATTATGGATTACCTAAGTTCGTTGCTACAGATGAGATATCATTTTGTGCTCGCTGTTCTTGTGATTAAGGAAAAATGATGGGACTTCAATTTGATAAATAGGTGAAGGGATGAGAGTTCTTTGATGAAGAAAAACTGTAAGTGATGTTCTTACTAGCTCACCTTGGTAGTTCTAGCCTCATTGACTACTAACTCTTAATCTCCTATTCAAAAATTTCCATGGCTGGGGAAACAGTAGTAATTTTACATTGGGAAACAGTAGTAATTTTGATAGACGGATAAAGTAGTATATTAGATTAGAGCAAATGTAAAACCAAACCCGTGGATCATTCTGTCTAAAGAGTTTTGTCGTCTACGGTGGTCTTACCCGACTCGAGGATAATTTCCTCAATAGGTTTATTTCAATGCTTTAATTTGATTCCATTGAATGCGCCCCTGATTTCATGCCAAAGAGGTGAGTAATATGAACACACTCACAAGATTAAGACCAAGAAGCTTCTGATTCACAAGAGCCACAACCTGCACAGAAGAAGTTCTACATCAATTTTTTTACAATATTCCATTTCTCAATCATTTAAACATTTATGAATATGAATAGTGGTCCTTGTCATTCTACCCCAGCTGTCACCGCGTACGACTCCTCCGCCGGCTTCTACAACGGAGATTCCAAGGTTTAACAGTAGATTCACAGGGGTTCAGTATATCATTTGCAACCTTCCATTTTACAAGTTGACCCCATTTCATTTTGGGCATCGTTTTTTCTTACAAGATCACTTGTGTCTTTCCTTACATGTGAGGAATATCCTAAACTTTCATAAATTAAAACTAATTAAACTAGAATTAATTTTTTGTTTGATTAGTTATTTGATCAAAACAAATAATTTCCTTTACTAATTTTTATTTAATATTTGATTTTTTAACCAATCATATTAGATGTAACCAAATATTTATAATTATGATTAAATTTACTATTATGAGTCAGATTAATTTTTAAAAAAAACTATAACTGAAATCTAATAAAAAATTATTTTTTCATATTTTAATTTATTTTCACTATGATTAAAATGGATTTTGATTTATATACATTAACCGTGTAAATTTTACATTGTTGGTTAATCATATTACAAAGATATTTCACAACATATATTGTTAAAATTATATTATTTTTTAATTAAAATAATTATTTTTTATACATCTCTCGAATATGGATGGTTGACTGCATATACATTTTTCTCTTAAAATAATTAAATCAATTTTTGGAAGAATTAGTTTTGTAAAATTAACTACTATAAAAGTGAGTTAAAAATGAAGTGATTTATAACTTGGATACAATCAAAACAAAAATTATATAATAATATTTTTTAGATATTTTTTATCGACTTTTTGTTGTTTTTTATATATGGGTTTTTATGTCCATACATTATTGTCAATCTAAATTTATGTTACGTAATCAACCATGTTTGGACGTTTGGTGTATAAATTACAAAAATTAAACTAAATAGATATGCACCAAATAATTTTTCAACTTTATGTTAGTTATTAAAATCAAAAATAATTTGTAAACATGATTTTTGAATTTTTAAAATAAAATGCAATTACCATGTGGTTGGTTCAAGTGTTACATTGTCTTATATGCAAGACACTGATAAGCACCCAAAAAATGCAAAGCAATACTAAAAAATTATAAATGTTATGAAACAAATAACAAAAATATCAAATTAGCGCATATAAAGTAGCTAAATAATTTTCATTAAAAAAATATTAAAGTAGCTAAATAAAAAGTTGTGATAAACAAAGTTGAAAATGGCACAAGATGATCAACACAGTTGCACTTCATCAACTTTAAAATATCTCTTCAAAAAAAAACTTTAAAAAATATAAATACCAATAAAAGAATGTAAATAGAAATCAATGAAGAGAAAAATTACTGAGGCAGCTTGACCCGTTACTTTAATGAAGAGTATCATTCTCTACAACGAACTTGACAAACACTCATATGAAAGTCTGAGTCACTTGTCCAGAAAATTAACAAACACATCAATCACATCTGACCAACCGTATAGAATTGATTTTAAAACACTTCATGTGTTCAGAAACCTGCAAGATTTTACATTTTAGGCGATGAGAAGTGATTGTGAGAAGCTTCCATAGGAGAAGTGATTCTAAAAATAATCAAAAGTGGATACAAAGATGCATTTTATCCTGTGTCCAAACATACACAATACTTAATGGTCAACTATCCCTACATAAATAAGAGACATACAAAAGGAGAAGTTGTTCTAGGATTTAGTTTAGAGTATAGATATCATAATGAACCACTGAGCCACATCAAAATCGTCAAAGTAGGATAGCAACCTGTGATAGATTGATACCAAAGCATAAGTGACATCCTTGGCCCTCCGAAGAATCTTCTTATTAAGATTCAATCTATTGCTGGCGCAAAACACAAACTCCTTAATTCTCCTCAAACAGCACTTCATGGTCTTCTCAGTCACACCAACTTTCTTCCTTGAGAATTTGTAGCTCCTCAAGTATGTCTGCCTGCAGGTGAGGCTATCGACTACTCTGAAATGAACATGAGGACTTTCGCAGTTGTTGTTAGAGTTCACAGTCTTCACAAATTCTACATCAGATTCTGGCCACTTGTAGAGGTTTGTGAAGGTTGGCCTAAGGGGTGAGGGTGTATCATTGACACGGTTAGGTTTCCAAACAGAGGCCATGTAATTTGGGAAGGATTCCAGTTCTAGAGCATAATACACTAACTAGTTGAACTTGTAACTCTCTAGAGTAGGACTAGGGTGAAGCTTATATATAGTCCAAATTTAAGTCATCAAGGGAATAATTTGTATCAGATAAATGCAAGGAATGTGACAAAGTCGGTATTTTCAGATGATATTTTAACCTTGAGAATTGTCCTACCTTAGAGCCCATATTGTTGTACTTAAAAATCATGTTAAAAAGTTGAAAGAATTGATTACCATTTTTTAACTTGATAAAGGCTTTTAATCATCTCAGTAAACTTCTGATGATCAAAGACAGAGATCAGTGCTTCCTCTAAAATGATGCATCATCCCGAATTACAGTACCAATAGAGACAACAAAAAGAAATCCTTCATTTCATCTGCTTCAAGAAGAAATCAAAGAACTTCTTGGGTATCATCCAAGAGCTATTCAATTTTTTTTTTCGCTGACATAGTCATCTAGGTCCGAATCCTACCAAGAGGTACACTACAGATAAAAATTGTTATACACTCCCTAATCAGAATATGATAGATGCAAGTGAAAGACAACAAATCTTCAATCTAGACCCTTGTGAAGATATCTAATCAGCCTGATTTAACCTAGGGAATCTTCAATACTTATATGCAGCAATCATTGCAAGTTTTGTATTATGAGCTCAATTCAGCATGTAGCTAAGAGATAATGCAATTAGCAAAATTTACCAGTTGAAAATAAGTCAAGTGAATTGAAAACATAAATAATTATACATTGCAACAGAGATGTGTTACATTGCAGATTACCAAGAACACAACTACCTAAAGCTCTCAATACATGTAATTGCAGCTAATTTCTTCCTTTACCCTAATAAACCCATTCCTTGACTTCTTCTTGACACCAAATCAAAGATACAAACAGCAATTTATGAAACTAAAACACCGAAACCCTAACCCCCAAATCCGTAGAGGGTTCTTCCCTGCCTCTTGAGCGCATACACAACATCCATGGCGGTAACGGTCTTCCTCCTGGCATGCTCAGTGTAGGTAACAGCATCACGAATCACATTCTCGAGGAAGATCTTGAGAACACCGCGAGTTTCCTCGTAGATGAGACCGCTGATACGCTTGACGCCACCCCTGCGAGCCAACCGCCGAATCGCCGGCTTCGTGATTCCCTGGATGTTGTCGCGGAGCACCTTACGATGCCGTTTCGCTCCTCCCTTTCCCAATCCCTTGCCTCCTTTACCACGTCCAGACATGCTGTCAAGTTCGCTTCAGAAAAATCGAACCAGAATCTGCAATCGATCACAAACAATAAATTTTAGCAACGAAAATAAGAAAAAGATAAATCATTGAAGCGAATTTGAATAGTTAAGATTTGATTCCGGTGGAGGGATGAATTTACCTGTGAGGAGATGGAGTTTGAAGATGAACTGAGGAAAATGATTGTTGTGTTTGTTTGATGTGGATGTGTTTTATAGGTGGTGATGAAGGGAGATCGGAGCATTGTGTTGATCCGTGTGATGGGTTTTGGAGGCGTTAGGACCGGTCGATTGGTTTCCATGTGCGGTTGAGATGAGAAGAGAAGTGCGGATCGATGACGTGGAATTCTAGTAGGGTTGGCGGGTTCGGTCCCGCGGGTCATTTCATTTTCACCATTTCTCCTTTTGGATGGATGCCGCGAAGAAAGTCACCAATGTCGTTTGAAACTTAAATTGAATATAAAACTGGCTCCTTCAAAAAATATATATATATAAAACTGGTTAGAACAAAAATAAATGATTTTATAGAATAATTCTTACCTAGTATAAATAAATAATTTGTTGGAATAAAAAATTATAACATAGTTTGTGTTCAGACGATTATTTATATATTTGATTTTGGGGGAATTTAAATTTTATAAAATAGGTTTTTAATTAAAATAATTTATTATTTTTTACCTCAAAATTAAATTCATAGACATAAAGTAATACTAGGTTGGCATAATCATTCAACATTTCATCATTTATATAAGTGGTTGAGGTTCCAATCTCAATTCTTGCAAATAAAAAAACAAAACTTCTTAGACAGACTAAAAAACTCGTTTTCATTTCTTACTTTATAAAATGTATGGTAAGTGTTTTACGGTTGTTTGTGAAAAAAAACACACATATATAAGTTGCCACAAACATAAATAATTTTTTTCAAGAGCAAAAATATATATATATATAAAAATGACGTTGAGAAATAACTTCTCTCCAACATGGATACAATAAACAAGCTAACAAAAAACCGACAAAATTCAACCACTACATCAAAAACCCTCCAATTACCTCTAAACCCCCCCCCCCCCCCCCAAACATACAAGAATACTTTAACAACCAACCAATAACCCCTAACGTCTACGCGAGTAGGAGAGGTCCTTATTTGCAATTAAGAGGAGTGACAAGTTCAACTAGACAAGATCCTATTAAGTCCTACGACACCTGCAAAACAAATGTTCATCCCAATCGTGCAAACCAAAATACCCAACAGCAAAAACCAACAAACGCCATAGAGGTACAAACATAACTATAACATATGGTAATGCGTATAGAATGAGATTATTTGAATGATAATGTTTTGACACTATTTCAATAAGCATTTTGTCAAGATTAAGGGATTAGGGCAAATTGCACAAATTTATCATCTGTTATTTAATTAGACACTTGCCATTTTTATTTTATTGACAACATTGCACCAATCTCCCATGATGTTTTATTGTTGCATTGATCTTCCCTATAATTTATCATTTATAAAATGATACATCCTTCCATTATTATAAAAAGGTTAAAATGCAATTTCTACCCTTGAAAATTCACACTTTTGCGAAACGTATCCCACCAAATTTTTTATCACGAATTGTACCCCTTGAAAATTTAAATGTGCAGCATTTACCCTTCCGTCAGTTTGCCATTAATAATTAGACGGAAAGGCTGACGTGGCATGTCACGCCATTAAATCAATTTCAGAAATTGAAAAAATAGGTGGGGGAAATTCAAACACAAGACTAGAAAGTGGAAAAACACCCCATTTTCCAATTGAGCTACAAAATCAATTAGTAATAATATGAACAAACTTTTATTTATATCATCAATAATAATAAAAGAAAGAAAATAAAATGTCTTATCTCTTTACTGCCTTTCAATTCATAGCAAAACACACAGCAACCCAACTGCTACCATCTTTTATGCACTCCGCCATCATCTTCTTCAAACCCAACCACCACCCTTCAATCTCTCTTCCTCACCACTCTCCTCTCAACCGGATCCCCTCAACAGAAGCACTGCCACTCCTCGAAAACCCACTCCCTGACCATCAGTTCACCTTCCTCCCTGAATACCCATCTAGCCTCGCCACCGTCATCTTCCTCAAATACAACACCACCACCAAATCCTCCTTCCCTCTCCTTTGACCTTCAGCCAAGAAAAACCTTGTGCCGCCACTAAATAATCGGCTTCCACCACTGGTTCCTTCGTTCGAAACCACTACCACTTTCGATCCTTTTTCGATCTCAGACGTCATCGCCGGAGTCGCTAGGTTCCGCTGTCGAATCCTCCTTCTCTTCCTGAATCTGCTCCTCAGCATCCAACCACTGGAGCCTCCGCCGCGCATTCTGCCGCCCCAGAACCGGTTCCTTCATTTTCTTAAAACTCTGATGTAAATTGAATTTCCTATCGCTTTTTTGTTATTGCATGTGTTATTTGAGACTGGTATTGCTGGGTTTGGGGTTGTTGGTTTGATGATATGAAAGGAAGAAATTTTGGGGTATTGAAATTAGGAACGGTGAGCATAAGCCCAAATATGGGTGGGGAAAATTGAAGAGAAGGTTTCAATTGAAGTTGTTGTCCATGACCTGATCTCCGATTGAAACAACTACAATTCGTCTTGTTGCGAATTGTGATTTGATAATGCTTGTTGAAACTTGGTAATATGATTCACGTTCTCTTCTTTGGGGCAATTCTTCAATGTTGTTTTTTATTTTTATTACTGTTCTTGAAGTTATGGGTAAATTTGATGGGTTCTGGAAAATGGCAAAGAAAGAATGAAGATGGTGAAGAACATGGTTGCAGGATGTGTGGTGATGGTTGAGGGTGAGGATGATAGATTTTTTATTAACGATATAAATTAAAGTTTGTTCATAATATTATTAATTGATTGTATAGCTCAACCGGAAAAAGGGGTGTTTTGCCACTTTCTAGTCTTATGTTCGAATCTCCCCCACCCCATTTTTCCAAGTTTTGAAACTTATTTAATGACGTGGCATGTCAGGTCAGCCCTTCCGTCCAATTTAGTGGGGTAGTTTCACAAAAGTGTGTATTTGCAGGGGCACAATGTGCATTTTTGCCTTATAAATTTATTTGGTAAAAGGAAGACTATCGATGGATAAGTTAACCACGAGATCTGGCATAGTGGTTAGCACACCCCATCTCTTAACTAAGAGGTTAGGGTTTCGATCGTCGATGTTGGTTACTCTTATCTCAACCAAAAAAGTTAGTCATCTTGGAGAGGCCTTTTACTAAGTAGCAAGCTATTCTGGTGCTCAATCAAAGGCATCGTATTAAATTGCTCGAAAAGGAGGGTATGTTTTCTCTTTTTTATAAAATGTTTGACATGTTGATGAGGATATCTCTTCTTGTTCTCATTCCCAAAATTAAGAACCCAATGCATACCGGTCAATTTGGTCTTATTAGTCTCTTTAATGTTTTTTTCTAAATTAGGAACAAAACTACTGTTAATAGACTAAGAAGTGTCTTACCCAACATCATTGATGAGCCTCAAAGCACATTTGTCACAAACCATCTAGTTATAGATAATGATGTCGTGGTTTTCAAGTGCTTTCATTACATGAAAAAAAGTTACGGGTAGAAAGAGCGTTGTGACACATATGCTTAATATTTTAGAGACATATGATAGGACTAAGTGGAAGTTCCTAAAAGCATAAGAGGACCAATTCAAAAAATTCTTCTGCACAACTACCTTTTCATTCCCTTGCCTTCGATCACCACCTTATGTGTTTCTTTCGGTGAAACAACTCCTCCACCATAATTTGTTGTATTCCTCTTTTATATATTTTTTTTTGGTCTCGTTTAATGTTATTAGATGATCGTAAAACATAAAAAAAAACTATGATGTAAAGATGAGAAATCCAACTTAGTTATACAAAAGTTTTTGACAAAAAAATTATAGAAAAGTTAAGTTTATTTATCTTAAATCTACCAAATTTTAAAATTAACAAACAAAACACCTCCAAAGTATGGCGAAGGATTTTGTGGTGTAATAGTAGTAAGTTGATTGCAGCCTCAACATGAGGAAGTTTCAATGGCTTCCATCAAACGTAATTGCTAATTACAGTTCACTTACAGTGCAAGCTATCTAGCTATTTTTATGAATTGGCCTAGGTATGCATTCAACTCAATATTGTATAAGGGATGATATGATAAAAAAAGTTGAATAGAATCAATATCATAAGAAACTCGAAGTTGAATAAAATGTATTAACAAGTTTAATGGATCCTACTTCATCAGTAAACTAAGCGATACTATTAATTCACAATTCAAATAAACAACAACCTTTGGGTTCAATGTCAATGAACTTTCATCTAAATTTACCAGAAGAGTTTTGTTTACTTTTTAACGTTTAGTGAAGACTAGCGTCCACGGTCACAAACGGGTACCCAAGTATAATCTGTCGAACTTATTGGTTTTCGTACATCTTGTCTTTCTAGTAATTGTTGCGGCATTGGAACATCCAAAGAATCAGGATCAGAAACCAGATGTTGTTGCTGAGAGGCCAAGTCACTATTCCCTCCTAAGGTTTGTTGAAAGGACAATTGTTGCAATAGAGCATTCAAAGGAGGAACACAATTTTGTTGAGGAGGGGATAATTGATGTTGAGCATTATTCAATGGAGGAGGAACTTGATTTTGCTGAAAGGATAATTGACGTGAAACACTCAATATTGGAGGAGCAACTTGATTTTGCAGAGAAGTCAAGTCACTCTCACATAAGGTTGTGTCATGGATGCTTGATCTTCTTTTTATCTTTTTTGGTGTAACATCACTCTGGCGAATAAAATATTTTTGAGCATGACTAGCAATTTGCATTGGAGTTTTTTCTGGGAGAACATGTCTTAAGATGCTTTTCCAATTTCTGCCAAATCTCTCAAGCCCAATAAGAAATAACCTATACAAATAATAGCAGAAGGGATGTTAAAATTTTAAATATAGGTTTACTAACATCTAAATAAGTATTCATTTGAAAAATGACACAAAAAGCAAAGAAATCACATCTTTACATTAATATAAATAGTGATATACATCAAAATAATTTATTTTACTCTTTTCACCATATCTTCATTTTTCAAGAATATAATCATTTACATGTTTGTGCGGAGTAAAGATGAGAACATTTTCTTAAACTATAAATCACTACTAACTATGTGCTTCAATTTAATTTAATTTAATTTAATTCATGTAGAAGAAAAAATAAATACAAAACAAAGATTTGGTATAGTGATAAAAGAAAATTAACAAGTTCATCGCATAAAAAAAATATGAAGCTTATAACTTTTCTTTTCAATCCAATGCATGGAAACACTGTGAAATAAAATAACCATTATTATTATAGGAAAATTAGGAATATAAAATCAATGAAACTAAATGAGACGTAATTTTCATTCATTCATACCTGTGTTCCTCTAGTGTCCAGAACACTCTTTTCTGACATTGATGGGGAAGATACTTCTTTTTTGTAATTTTGGGTGAACTAGTATTGTCTTTTGCTACAAATGGCTCTCGATCCCAGTCACTGTAATTTGGAGCGGGACTTGATTCAATGTATGCAACTTTAAGTTGGAATTCTTGCCAGTGTTCCCAAATCTCCACCGGTGAACGGCTGGGAACTTCAGCGGCCATCTTCTCCCGCCACTCGGCCACATCATTGTCAGGGACGGTCGCAATGGCTCGCTCAAAAGCCTTTTCTTCCGATGGAGTCCATGGCTTCGTCGACATTGTAAGCAACACATGTATTCTCACAGAGCTCAGAATTGAATTTGTGTGAAGATGTAAACTGGTTTCTTATTCTTCACCTGAATTGAATTTAGTATATATAGTGCGAAAGCCTTAGCTAATAGAAAGAGAAACTAACAAACTAACTAACCTAACATCAGTTACTTCCTAATCCTAATCCTAATTATTATATACAACTGATGCTAATTAAGTAACGGCTTTAATTACTATAAGCTTCGTTTGACACTATATATATATATATATATATATATATATATATATATATATATATATAAAATTAGTTTCAAAAAGAATTTGAGTTGTTAATTTTTTTTAAGGAAAAATTGAGTTGTCACACTCACTATTCATAACTTGATGATAATGGATGCTAAACACAACTGTACAGCGACTATGGGGAATTCAAAAAATTGATAAAAACATTTTAAAATTCAAAACTGCGAAATTTTTCAAAACTGAATCAGTTTTTCTTTATACGTTAAAAACTTTAACTAACCCAAAACGGAGTGATAAAGTGATATTTTTTTTGAAAATAATAAAGTGATTGTTAACAAATTAACACGGTCGTTAATCAGGCAAACAAATTTCCAATATAAAATAAAATATCTTAATCTATATTCTCTTTATTAGTTATTATTTACTCTTTTACTCATCCTAAAATCAGAAAGTTTTCCTCTTGTTAAAAAATAAAATCTAAAATCTGAAAAGTTGACTTCTCACTGTTTCTGGTTTCTATATATTCAACCAATACATTCATTACGGTCACAAAACAATCTAAATATTTTAAATAAGTAATACTCTTCTTTGGTTAAACCATTTTTATGCTCTTAAAAAGAAATAGATTTAATGTATATGCATTCTCAGTATAATATCTTTTGCACTGTTATTTTAATGCATATGCACTGAGAGTTTTATGAAAGTTTACTAACTTACTAGAGTTCCTTTAATTTTTCAGAGGAGATTGTTACACGGCCTATTAGAGGAGATTCATGTTTAGGGTTATCTCAGTGTTTTTAATTTAGAATCAAATAGAAAATAAGATCAGATAAAATATCTTCCACATTTATTACTTTTTTTCATTTTGTGATGTATGGGTCACTTTTTTCATTTTCGGAAGTATGAATTAATGGAAGAGGGAAATAAATTAAAGACTTAAATGCACTTTTTCGACCCCTTGAGTTACACACTTTTGCGAAATATAGGGGAGATTCGAACATGAGACTAAGAAGTGGCAAAACACACATTTTGCCATTGTTAGCAAAAACACATTGGATTGCACAGAGTAACTTGGAGAAATTAGGGTAGAAAGAACACAAAAATGTCTACATTTGCGACTATAAAATAGTTATAGCTCCGTTATCATTCAGATTATCTTTTAGTCACGCAGTTCGACCAATTGAGCCTACCTCTGCGGTGGTACCTAGTACACACAATTTTACGGTTACAGAGTTTACCTATTTATAAGGATTCTAATGATCCAGATATTGCAAGATAATATCGCATTAAATCTTATCACAATCCCAACAAATCAGATTCTAATAATAAACAGATATTAGCTAATAATAAACAGAAAGTGTGACACATTTCACAAAAATATGTAACTCAAGGGGCAAAAAGTGCATTTAAGCCTTCTAAAAATTATATAAATGAGTGGAGGTCAATGAATTTCTCAAAGTAGTGAGGAGGCCAGTACCAAAATGATAAATCTCAAGGGTAATCAATGCATTTTTCCCTAAGTTAGAGGTCCAAGTGATGCAGTGATTGTGACTAAGGCTAAATAAGTCAATAAGACAAGGATTGTTATTTCAAGTGATAATGCTCTTTGAGGAACGTGCTATCCTTCCTAGGATTGGAAAAGGCTTTCAGTATCTTCGTGAGGTGGTGAAGTTGGCACCAGAGAAGTGGACAACAATGTTTATTCGAATGGCAGTGAAGCTCGAGGTTCACAAATTTTCTTTAGACATTATTTCAGCCTTAGCTTTGCATTCTAGGTGGTGTCAAATCTCTACCTTATGTTTCTTAGAACTTTGTGTTATACATTCCAAATTGTCCATATAATTTTCTTCATGTTACTCGCTTATCTCGCACCTTAAACTATTTTATCACCTTTACTCATAATTTTTAATAGCAGCAAAATGGTTACATCTATTTCAAGAGAGAAAACATAGCCTTAAATTTGCCAAAGAATGCTCATAAGACTAATCTCCATTACAACCCTGCTTAGCTCAAGAATAAGCAAATAAGTTCAATTTCCTATAGATATGAATGACTCCTTGGCAAGAAACTTTATTCCCTCAAGCTATCAATCATGTTCAAAGTATTATGTGATACGAGTACGGGACGCATGATCGGCACAGAATGTGAGTCACATGGTTTTTATCTTTTTAGGTTCAAGTGCTTTGTAATCTCTGTTAACGTCTTTTTCATATTGTACTTGGTTATATTTAATAAAAAATATATATCAAGTGTTATCCTTTCAAACATTTTATGCTCGGATGAGAAATCAATTTTATACAAATGTTCAAATTTTACTTAGAGGCAATGCTCAAGTAATTTTCTACATCTTTCACTAAGTAAAGCTTCACACGTTAGTCTGTTATCTGTCCATTGAAAATATATTTTAGCTTCGAAAATTATCCTATCTTCATGCCCACATAATCACATTATTTCATTAAACTTACGATGAACGATTTGATTATTTACTAATTAAATTGTACACTTGTATAATTCCACCTGTTGTGACCCTCCACGATATTAATCAGATTGTCGGTGAAATATAGCTTCTTAGCTCGAGTTAGCTCTAAGCCAAATATTGCTAAGAAAAATAAAGGCCCAGCAGAGTCACCAACATCAAATTGGGTCAATCATCACCAACACTTGAAATGGTATAATCTATGCCAAGGATCATCCCTTCCCCTAAAACGATGCATCATCCCAAATCATAGCACCAACAACAATTAGTACAATCTGTTATTAAGTAGATAGATACAATTCAATACCCCTTCCCCACAACATCTCATTGCAAGAAATGAACGAACAAATTCTTCATGTTTCAGCCTTGTCAGAATAAATTGTTGACATAATTCAACTTCAGGATTCTTCATTGTATGAAATAGCAATCATGCGACCAATACTTACCATGAACAGATTCAAGAAATTTGAATCTATAAAAAAGTAATAAAATGTTCTGCTATGAGATCAAATTGAAAATTGGAATGAGAAATTAACACAAGAAAAGGAAACCACGACGAAGTAGGACAGTTCTCGTTTCCACTCATATCTGGTTGATCTCTAATCACCTTATTAATCTGAAAATCGTGGCTTAACCCAGAAATTGTTGTCCAGATTGTTAGGCAAACCATGCGTTTACACGTTTTACGAAGCTAGATTTCACTCAACAAAGTTATATGTCATTACCAAGTCCAATGTAAGATGAATCTAACTCAGCAAAGACTTCGTTATGGGTAAGTGTCAGTTGCAAGAGTTCAAAGAAGAATCACTGAACAGTGAATTAAAAACATAAATTGTTCCCATTGCAACAAGTAGTTACATTGCAGATTAACAGAGAAAACACTACCTATCACCCAATACATAAAATTGCTGCTAATTTCTTTCTCTACCCTAAAAACACCACCAACAATCTATCATACCCAGCACACCCAATTCTTGCCATTGCATTTTTTCTTGACAGCAAGACTTTTCCAATTTTCTAAACCACAAATAAAACAGACACATCAATTGATCAAACAAAGAAAAACCGAGACCCTAACCACCAAATCCATAGAGGGTCCTTCCCTGCCTCTTGAGAGCATACACCACATCCATGGCAGTAACGGTCTTCCTCCTAGCATGCTCAGTGTAGGTAACAGCATCACGAATCACATTCTCGAGAAAGATCTTGAGAACACCACGAGTCTCCTCGTAGATGAGACCGCTGATACGCTTGACGCCACCCCTGCGAGCCAAACGCCGAATCGCCGGCTTCGTGATTCCTTGGATGTTGTCGCGGAGCACCTTACGGTGTCGTTTGGCTCCTCCCTTGCCCAATCCCTTGCCTCCTTTTCCACGCCCAGACATGGTTTCGTTTGAAGGTTTCTTCCGTAAAGGAGATAGGGTTCGAAGAAGATGAAGAAGGTGAAAATTCGAGTGATGGTTATTTGATATGGATGTGAATGTGCTTTTATAGGGGCATTGTGTCGATCCGTGTGATGCGTTTTGAGAAGGTATTTGGGACCGTTGATTTATTTCTTATGTACGGTTGAGATGAGAGGAGAGACTGGACTTAGATCAATGACGTGGATTGGATTTCGTGAGTGGTTGGCGGATTCGGTACCGCGGATAATTTCATTTTCAATTTTTCACCATTTCTCCCTCTTTAGGATGGATGCCGCCAATGAAACGGTGCCCACCAAAATAAAAAAGAAATATCTTTATCGAAAAACTAACAACACAAAACAACAAGAAAACAAGCTAAGGAACAAAGAAAGAATCATTTAGAAGGATCCACTCGAGCTTAGGGTCTGGCCTATTCACTGTCCGGACACTAGGAACAGCAATAAAAGCTCCCCGCATAGCAAGCAAATTCATAGCTGCGTTACAGACCCAAGGCACTTGATCGAAAGAAATAGACCAATCCTGATTCATGAGCTGTTTGACTTCCACCAACACCACATGATCAACGCGAAAAATCAAGTGATTTTCAGTCTCCAAAACTGAAACCAAGTCAACACAATTCGTTTCACAGTGAACTCTGCGATAACCAGCATCCTAGAACATGCGAAGCCCATCAAGGGCACACGTTTCAGCAAGGAAGGGGAAACCCCCGACACAAAAACTCATAAAACCAGAAATCCAGTTTCCTCGACAATCCGCACAATACTGCCATCGCCCATCACGTTACCGTCATCCCTATAGCTGCCATCGCAGTTCAGCTTGACGTAATTTCCAGGAGGAGGGGACCAATGACTAGCTAACCATTTATCCTCGGTCCGCAGCAAATCCAACGACAAAATGCTAGCAAAATCATCATGCTCGTGACAGATCTTATGCCAAGCCACCTCTAGGGACCGAGCTGGAACCTCAAACACCATGTTAATATCACTATGTGTAAATGATATCCTAACGCTAAAGTTAGCAAACATCCACTTATATGCTAAATGTACTAGACTTAAAGACAACACATATATGTCGTCTAGGGATTAATTGGTGGAAGTTTTATTAGGTTAGTGGGTTGTACGATTTATATACCTCCCCCTCCCTTGTTTCTTTCTTTTTTCGCCTTTTCTCTTTGGAATTGCCCCTCTCTCTCTCTCTCTGAGGTGCACATTGGTGAGTAGTAACTCCTTGAATCATCTCAATTGCTTTGTTCTTTGCCCTGATTGCTTTCCACTCTCCAATCAGTATACCCCACCTATTTCTGGCCTCTTCAATTAGGCCTGTTGACTTTATTGAAGGTGTGTGTCTCAGTATGGACATGAACTTTTTGGCTAGAAAAAGAGTCTTGGCCTGCCTATTGGTTGTAGATCTGCAACAGTTATGATCTGGAACATAACTCACCAGCAGAAAATAGTCCCTAGTCATAATTTTACTCACCCTCAGATAAAATGGACAATCTTCTACACATACTACCACAACCTTTTTGCTGTCATTTTTTTTAATCTTCAAATCTTTTTTCTCCTGCAGGGCATATTCCTTGATAGGCTGTTTAAACAACTCTTCACTGTTAAAAAATTGACCAACTTCAAAAACCACTTTCTCACCCTCTTCAACAGCCTTGAACCTGGAGAACTTTTATTCTTGCTTCCTCCTTCTCCCTCAGAGGGACTTTATAAGTCTGATGAGTCTCCATCCTCATCTTCAAAATCTGAGAATGTGGTTGGGCCAACAAACTCATCCTGCACAAAATCAAAGTCTAGTGGAAGCAAATCAGAACTTGGTTTGTTTGGATCTACGCTGCTTAAGCACTGAATTCCAGTCCCATTGTTCCCCATAATCACTGTCTGGAACATAAGACTCATCATCAGATGAAAGGGCCACCTGCTTTCCTTTCTCCTTCTCACTGGCACTCAACAATGCTGCCTCATCCTCCTCACCCAAACCTCCACAATCACTAACAGGTACCTTCTCACTCAGAAACTCAGCCTCACCCCTCTCTCCATTTTCATTATCACCAAAAACTCCTGGCTCGATCCCCACTTCCTTTTCAGCCACAAAGCTTGCTTCACCAACCCTATCACTCAAATTCACTGATCCTCCTGCCTCCACTGATCCCCCCTGCATCCACCACCGGCCTTTCAATTATTTCACAATCCCCCTCAGACTCACATTCTTGGGCAGCACTATCACAAAAAGGCTCATAAACCACTGTCTCAACTTTGTGTTGAACATACACATCAACTTTGGAATAGCCCTGCATATCTGAAATAAATTTTCTCACATCATCATCACAGTTAAGGGGCTTCGGGGCAGAACCATCATGTAGAGGGTGTCTATAGAACAAGTTCTCATGACTACTTTGCCAATTTCTATTGACGAAATTTCATCAATATCCCACTCTGAAACAATGAAAACAGCCCTTCATATATATGGTTCACAAGGTTGTAAGGTAATTTTGCCCCCATGATGCACGTGTAGGTCTATTTTGGGAGATGGTGTTGGCCTACAAAAAAGCATAGAAAACCAGTATTTTGAGCAAGCACTTTACTCAACCACAGATAAACAACTATTTGCATTGAACTCATTCACCAACCACTAGGGTCTGATATAAAACACATAAAGAAATAAATAGAAAACTCACCTTGACACGTGGTTGGCAGGCAAAGATTCATCAAACCAAGAAAAGAGATTATCTGATGGACTTCTCTTTGGGACCACGTTGTCCCCGTCTGCACGATGTCGTTTGTGTCGCGTTCTTCTTCGTGGACCCTCCCCTGTTTTCCCTTCTTCTTCCTCGGGGTTATCTTCTTCGTATCCTTCCCCATTTCAATCGTTTACCGTCGAAATCGTCGCTGCTGGCCGCCACTCGAGCTTTCTTCTCTGTTTCTCCTAAGGTTTCTGTTTGTTGCTATTTTGGACCCTACCAAATTGAAATTAGGGTTCACAAAAAGGGATAAGGTCAAGTGAGGGGCATGCTCCTCCATTCAGACTTCTTCTATCTCCAATCCTGTTTCCAAGTCATTTAAAACATGCCACGTAGGACTGGGCCGTTAATTCTGTAACGGTAGTTGGACGGAAAAAGGGTTATGCAACGGTTAGTATATGTGAAGGACCTTGGAGGCTAATTTTTTTTAGGGGGATCAAAACTGTCAAGTCGTGATACGTAGGGGATCAAAAGTGCTATTAAGCCTAATATTAACTAAAGTTACATTAATTTTTATTAATTAGACTATTTTGATTTTTTCTTAAAGCCTATTTTAATTAAAATTATATAGGTAAGCAATGGGGTAACAAGGGTATGTGATAAATAATAAAAACTAATTAAATTTTAAAAATATTAAAAGATATTATTCTTTCAAAATTAATTTATATTTAAATTATTAATTATTATTATATAAGTAGAGAAATAATTTTAATTAATATATATTAATAGAAAATTAGTCTATATTTACTATTAATAAATCAATATTTATATGTGAGTAGTCTATTTTACTGTTAGTGAATAATTATTTTATTTATTGTTATACAATATAAATAACGAAAAATAATGTTAACCAAGTAGTTGCAATCGGACACACTTTCGGTGTTCTGTCAAGCATCAGGTATGAAGGTGAATTTAGAGAAGTCCCGCATGTTCTGTTCAGGAAACATAGACCGAAGAACACAGCAAGAACTCTCGGATATCTCCGGAATTAGTAGGGCTGCAAATCTTGGTAAGTATTTGGGGATACCACTCCTTAAAGGGAGAGTGACTAGAGATGTTTTTGCACCCATAATTGATAAGATGAACACCCGTTTGGCGTCCTGGAAGCACAAGCTTTTGAATAAGGCGGGACGGTTATGTTTGGCAAAGTCTGTCATGTCCTCGTTACCAGTCTATACTATGCAGGCTTTATGGCTCCCTGAGGGAGTGTGTGAACATATTGATAAGCTAGTTCGGAATTGTATTTGGTCCAAAGGAGGGTTGAGTCGGAGTTGGAATCTAGTGCCTTGGCATGATGTGACTCTGCCCAAGGAAAAAGGTGGGCTTGGCATTCGTAGCGCGCGACAGAATAACATTGCTCTCTTGGGGAAGTTGGTAAACAACCTCATGTATGATCCGGACATGCTTTGGGTCCAAGTGTTGAGACAGAGATATGTGGGTGCTGATTCGGTGTTGGCGGCGGTATACCACCCCGGGGACTCTTATGTGTGGAGAGGAATTATCAATGCTAAGGAAGCAGTAAAGCGAGGGTTTCAGCCGTGTTTGGGCAATGGTCATTCATCGTTTTGGTACTCTAATTGGCTGGGAACGGGGAACCTGTGTCATCGTATTCCTTATGTTCACATTTCAGATACAGAGCTTAGAGTCTCAGATCTTTGGAGTCAGGGTTCGTGGAACCTCGCTGCTTTGTACACGACTCTTCCTCCCGAGATAGTGAATGAAATTGTTCGAATCAAGGTTCCGCTGCGGTCAGATGAGGAGGATAAGATTCTGTGGGCAGGAACTAGTTCCGGAATCTACACAACGGCTTCTGCTTATCATATGGTTCGGTGTCAGGATCAAATGAGCTCTCGGGATTGGAAGGTAATTTGGAAAGCCCAGGCACCAGAGAAGGTTAGATTTTTCCTTTGGCTCGTGGGTCGTGGTGCTCTTCCCACAAACTTGAAGCGGCGGCAATGCCATCTGAGCTTGACCGCGACTTGTCCCCGGTGTGGTGAGCAGGAGGAGGATGTTGAACACCTCTTGCGAAACTGCCATGGATCGCGGATGACATGGAACCACTTTCGGAGTTTATTGCCAACCCTTCCCGCGACGAGCACTTTCCAAGATTGGTTTCGTGGCATCCTTCAGGGACCGAATCATGCATTTACGATTGCAACACTCTGGTGTATTTGGCGTTGGCGCAATAGCGCGGTTTTTGATCCTCAACCGTGGCCTATTCAAGCGGTTTGGCGTCAGATATTGATCACAGCAAATGAGTTTGCGAGATGGGGGACGATGATGCCGAATCCTCGAGAAACTATGTTTGTGAAGGGAACCAACTTAGTTCACCTCCATACAGATGGCAGCTGGACTTCTAGATCTGATCAGATGGGTGGCGGCGGGGTGGTGAGGGACTCCACAGGCCGATGGATTTCGGGGCTTAGTTGTTCTTATGGGTCTGGGTGTGCCTTTCTAGCAGAGCTTCTGGCGCTCCGGTCTGGGCTGAAGCTAGTTGAGGAATTGGGTTTCCGTGAGATAGTGTGTTACATGGATTGTAAAGAGATTGTGGAGATTCTGAGCCAAAATAAGGACACTCGAAATTTTTGGCAAAGGGATACTATTACCTCTATTCGAGCTATGTTGGTTGGGAGGTGGAATGTCCAATTCTCCCATGTCTCGCGTGATAGAAATGTAGTGGCGGATACTTTGGCAAGACAAGCGTCCCAAACAGGGTGTCCGCTGCGTGTTTGGAAGGAGCCTCCGTCTTCGGTGATCCCGCTTCTGTGCAGGGATGCAGTAGCTTAGTTGTTTCTTTTGCTTGTTTTTTTTTTTCTTTCCTTATGTAACCAAAAAAAAAAAACTAAACAATTCATGTAACCAAAAAATTGACAATGATAATGAAAATATGATAATGAAAATTTTATTATTTTATATGAGCAAATCTAATATTTTCACTATTTATAAATTAGTTAATTTTTTAATTAAATTTATGAATAACTAAATAATTTTAACTTAGCAATAACAACTAGTAATTGACAAATAATAAAATTAATATATTATTATAAATAAAAAATTAATATATTATTTAAAGAGCAAGAAGAACTTCTACAACCTACCATCTAATCTTGAGGGAGAATGTTATCGACTTTAAATCTAACTTAACATTAAATCTCTTTATTATCCATTTAAAATAATTTTATATTTAAATTTAATTATGACATGAAAAATTGATGAATTTTGATTGGATGTATGTATAAAACTTTTTTACACCATTAATACATCAAAATTAAACTCTTACTTCTATATGTGATTTATTGCATTTTTGGTTATTGTATGATTAATAGAATATTATGTTTTTTTTAAACCTAATAGCATATTATGTAATTCTTAGGATTTGATTACTTCAGATATTTTCTTTTTTTAGTTAGCTTTATTCTAACCTTTATTTTCTCCCCCCCAATAGTGTAACTCACTCTATCATATAACAAACACATATCAATTCAAAGAAATCAATTCTTTATTTAGAATAGGTAAGAGGAAAACAAACTCTCCCATGACAACGAATAAAAAATAATTTTAAGAATTTAAAAGTGAAATTAGGTTACGTATGCATTCAACTATACTATTTTATTTTTTATTTTAAATATTTTTAAATTCAAATGTAGTAAAATTTATTTGGGTGACTGTAATTAAACTCTTATTTAAATATCAAAATTTTCAAAACAATTAGTTTTGCCAGGTTTTTCTCCTTTTATGAGTTTTACGAAAGAGTGAACCATACCCTACACTGGCCAAGCGGCGAGCCACCTTCTATCGCCGACAACCATGGGCTTCTTCGACCTCAACATACCCTACCCTGAATCCACACGCGCTACCAAGTCCACCGTCGAAAGCACCCGAACGAAGCTAGCGGTGAAGGCCATGGAGCTTGGCTACACCGGAATCGCTTACAACCGCACGATCAAGGGCGTCATGTCCGATCACCACCGTTGCTCAATCTCCCCCCTCTCCCTCTCCTCTCTCCTCAAAATCCTCCCCTTCCTCTCCTCCTCCGCCAAGCTCCACCGCGACCTCCTCGGAATCCCCTCCTCCACCCCCTTCCGCCAGTACACGCGCCTCACCGTCTGCGTCGATAGCCCCTCGCAGGGACAATCCCTCAACTCCGGTAACCCTATTTTGAAGACCTACGATTTGGTCGCTGTCAAACCTTCCAATCAGGTTGCCTTTGATTTGGCCTGCGAGAGAATGGAGGTAGGGTTCCTCACACCTGCACCTTCTGATCTATATAGATTTTATTTACACTCTAATGTTGAAAATTGTTGCAGGTTGATATCATTTCGATTGATTTTTCAACTAAGCTACCTTTTAGATTGAAGCAGCCTATGATTAAAGCTGCTACTCAGGTTTGTTCTTCACTCTTGCCTTTTAATTTTCTCTCAACAAATTTAAGAGCTGAAAAATTAACACGGGGGGGCTTTTTGATTCGCAGCGTGGGGTTTGTTTTGAAGTTACATACTCTGGTCTTATCGCTGATGTCCAAATAAGGAGACTGTTAATTTCCAATGCCAAGGTGAGGGAGTGAATTCACTGCAAGGTTTTGCATTTCTTGATTGATTGTTTACTTTTGTTTTCTCGCAATTTCCTTTTGCTTTTAAAATAATTTTTGTAGTATTAGTTTAACAGACTTAGTTTCACACTAAAAAGTTCTACTATGCTAATGTTAATTTAGTCAAGAAGGATGTGAATGAGAGGTTTGATATCTTGTCTCTTACAAGACTCACCCATCTATCCACCTTTTCATCATATAAATATTACAAGAAGGGTTGAAGCGAAGTTTGATTAACAAGTATATAGGGTATATAATTTGGTAAGCTCACATAGCTGAATTGTAGAAGGAAAAAAAATTTCTGAGTTCCAACACACTTGTACCATGTGTGTCGTCATTAAGATGCTTCTTGTTTTTATTAAGGTGAGTTGGTGACAGCAACTAACTTCTGTGCTTTGAAGTGTCGTACTGTCATTGTTTTATTAAGTTTTCAGGGATGTGTTTTATCTACTTTGAGTTGAATGTTACATTTTGTTTAGAATTTGTGCGCTTTATAGGATGCCTACTGATGAAGGGGGATATGTTCATGATGCACAATAAGCTTAGTGGCCACCGTGTAATCTTAAACATGGACCTAAAAAGCATTTCTCGGTCTAAACAAACTTTTGCTAGGTTCTGTATGCTATTGAATGATCATACGTATTTGGTTTCACGTTTGGAGAGGCCAAACATGGATCCAGCAATCCAAAAGCAACTATTTATTGCTTCTGGAAATGTGGATCTGGCCCAAACGTGGATCCTAGGTGAGTTTTCCCAACATGCACTTGATAAATTTATTTGACTGTGTTAAGCTAAAAGCAAGAATGAATGTGGTGGGTGAAGAGATTTCTTGTGGACTTGAAGGGACCAATTAGTTCTGTTAGATACAGATTGTTTATATAATATTAGAAGCCTGAAATTACAAGACTTTGACACAAATGATTCATTTTAGTTCACATTTCCTTTTGTCTTGTTCTCATTACTCTGTATCTGGACTCTGCTTTCATATTAGAGTAGAATCTTAAGATTTCATTTGATTATAGGTAAGATCTATGATTTTGACAATGTTGTATGTAAATTACCATTACACTATGAAAACATATACAAACTTACATACTGATTAAACATGTAGTTATTGATGGATTGGACTCGTGGACAAAACATTGTATTTTCAAGTGGTGCTCCTTCAGTGAATGAGCTTAGAGGGCCTTGTGATGTTGCAAACTTGTTGTCATTATTTGGGCTCTCCAAGGAGCAAGCCGAAGCTGCTATTTCTAAAAACTGTAGGTAATAACTTGCTAAAAACCCCCTTTAGTTTTTGGTTCTAGGGACCAATGTCTTAAACATCATTCTGAATGACATGCAGGATTCTTTTAGCTAATTCGTTAAGAAAAAAGCGATTTTTCAAAGAGGCAATAAGAGTTGAAGTTTTACCAACGGATGCAGCATTTCATTCTAAGGAAGCTTGGCATCAAGAGTTACTGAAGTGGGATCCTATCTCCAGTGGTGGTGATATCCTGCTTGATGACATGGAAAAGTCTTGTTTAACCTCCTGTGAAGCATCAAAAACTCCGAAAGCCATTGACTTTGACAGCCTTCCGTCTAATGGGTTTCAGATCCAGGATTGCTTACCCACACATAATGCTTCCCCTGTCTTCCCAAATAATAAGGTGAACTTCCTGCCTGTTTCCAATACAGAAAATCAGTCAACACCTGTACTTAACAATGTAACTGAACAGCCCAACAGGCTTGATATTTGTCCTGTGCAACATGAAATCTCATTATCTGATGAAATGACAACAGATCATGTGAGCTGTGACCCTTTCTTTGAGAAAAGTATACATAGTGAAACTACTGGAGCTTTCAATTCTGAGGTGGAGACAGACACTGAGACAAATACCACTAAGTTAGAAAAGAGACTTATTGATTCAGATGTCCCGATGGATGACATGGAAACATCTTTTTCAGCCTCATGTAAAGCATCAAAAACTGCAGAAGACATCGGCTTTGTTTCAGTGGACAACAGCCTTCCATCTCATGATTTTCGAGCCATGGATTTCTCACCCTCAAAACATGCTTTACCAATCTTGGCATGTAATAAGGGAAGCTTACTTCCTGTTGCTGGAAAGATAAATCAGTCATCACCTGTATCTGACAACTCAACTGAGCTACTGAACAGGCATGATGTTTGTCCTCAGCAAGATGAAAGGTCATTGTGCGACGAGAAAGATATGCATAGTGGAACTTTTGAAGCTTTCAATTCTAAGGAGGAGATAGACACTCAGATTGATGCCACTAAGTTAGAAATACAAAATTTTGTCAATGTAAAAGCACTTGATTCACAATCAGACTTGTGCATCTCAACTGATGATGCTTTGGATACTGTAAAATCACATGATAACGAGAAACTGCTCAGATCATCAGATGACATCAAACTAGATTCTGCAAGTAATGATCATAAAGTAGAATCCTTCACCCCATCCACCAACATTAATTTTCCTGCCCTGGTACCTGATAAGCATAATAATCAGAAAAACTCTGATGTCAATCTAAATGCGAAAATTGCCAAGATGCAGGAAATCTTGCCTAGGCAAGATTCTGAAGTTGCAGAACACATGGTTTTGGAGATAAAGACATCTATTCATGGAGCTTCAGTGGAAGATGGACTATTTGACAAACAGGAAACTCATGTAGTTGAACTTGATGAGATGCATCAGCAAACATCTTTTGATGAGATGAAAACGGAAGGTGATTCCACTGTTGCAACAATGCACTTATTACCAGACGTTACAATGGAAGATAATAAGCTTGGTAAAATGAGCACTGATTCTCAATTTGCCTCAGGTCAGACATTGTCAGGTACGCCATCTACTATCTTTATTTGGTTCTTGAAAGCTATGTTATTTTTTGCCCTTTTCCTCTCAGAAGTCCATGTAGTTTGATTAGTCTTAATCCCTACCATGTATGGTTGGTTGCGTTCTGAATGTGTTTGGAAAATTCATGGGCACAAAGGTCGGGCCATGTTAAATCAAAATCTTTCAATTCTCTGAGATGACTTCAAAACATCTATGTTGCATCCAAAAGTGATTTTACTCTGAGGTTCTCCAACGAGGAACCAAACACACACTTTGTGCTAAACGTTGTCGTTTCATGCGATTCCAAACATGCCTCTTGTATGTTTCCATTTTTAAGTTTTGTGACTGAAGTATAACTGAGTACATTTCTGTTGTCCACAGGCCGATTGAGAGTAAAGCGAAGGGCACATCGTGGAACACTTTTATTCCCCTTGAAGCGATTGTTGAATATGATGCCTTTTAAGAAGAAAGGTAAAAAAATTAAGAGCAGGACTAAACTAAAGTAATTCTTTTTCTTCGGATTTTTTTTTTGTTACTTGGCAAAGATGTGAGCTAAAAACTCTTAAAGCATATTGACCGGCATTCTGTGCTTGTCAACACCAATTTTGAGATAAGAAAAAGAAAGCAACAAAAAAAAGTGTATGAAGCGAATTATTCTGTATTTGAGAAGCTGAAATGTGTTAAACTATATATTAAAGTCAGAATACTTACGTTTTCATTTCTTTCGTGCTTCTCATTAAATCCTGTGAATGAGTAATAAGATTCATATATAGTGTAACTTGTTTATATTATTCTTTAAATAACTTAATAATTAATAATGGTAGTTGCCGTAGTTCTGAAAAACCAGAAATTGAACTCCCAAATGGGGAATCTCCTTTGCTATAGTATATGTATATATCAAATTTTAGTTGTGCCTATATTCCTCTTTCAACCACTCGGTCTTCATAACTGAGGTTGCATAGACGACTAAGATCCTTTCTATGGAATTTAATTCACAAGTATTGGCTCCATGCTTCTGTATTGTCATGTATTTTTGTCAAGACATATGGTGTGATGATAATCGATAATATTGGTTTCTTCAACCTGGAAAACTATATGGTTCGGAAAATGGTTTATCTACATCAAAACTAATTTTATCTTAATATTCTATTCACTTATATATAAAAAATAGAATTTTTTTGGTCAGTAAAATAAATTTTATCATAATACATTGTAATTCTGTTGGGTTCGGTCTCTACATTGCAAACTCGTACCTGAGCGAATCAAAGCAAAGTGTCAAATCATAATTGAAATAAAGTTTAAAGACAAATGTTCTTGGCACTTTCACATATTTAAGTTTTCTCAATCACAAGTGTTCAAGATCCTTCCTTGAATTAATTGGCACGAGTTAGAATTCTTAAACAGTTCATATTTCCAGATCAAGGTTAGGACCCGCAATGAGTTGTTCTAGTTCAATTAGTGTCGCGCAATGCTTTTAAACTTAGAATTTTTTTTGAATGGAGCTTTTAAACTTAGACTTAATTTAACATTACCTAAATTATTACTCTTTTATATTTAACGTTTATATATTTGTGTTGGTATGTTTTGCTTCATAATTTATATGAAGCAAAATGACTAAAAGGTTACGTTTATATATTCTAAACTTTATTATTTATATATATTTTTGTCTTTTCAAAAAATCATTTTAGTTTGTCTTATGGTTATTAAGTGTCTATAACTTTTCTTATCATATATTAAATAAAATGACAAATAAGTTGCGTAAAGTTATAATTTAAAAAATAAATATTAATTACAAGTGATACCATAATTTAGAAATGATTTGCCTATTGCATAAAATTATTGTAAGAACAATGAACTTAAAGTTTCAATTTTTTTTCGATAAAATTGATAAATATGCGGATAGAAATTTATAAAATTTAATGATTAATTTGTTATACATCAACTTGATGTTAATCTGACCAATTTGCTTCAGATTTAATAAATTTTTAAAATTAAAAAAATTGAACAGTTGATATTCTATTTTACCTCAAATTCAAACCAATTTAGTATATATTGAGTCATTTAACCAACCCTATAGTATATATTGTTGGGAAAAAAAACAACCCTATATAATTTCATGAGAAAAGGTAAAAAGAGAAAGTAAGGTGGGAAGCTTCCAACTAGTGGTCGGTCCTAGTGCAAAGACAAGTAGGCAACCTGATATTGCTTAGCATGTGCTGTTAATGTATTTTTTATTTTTACTACATAACTTTCATGCTTTCCTTTTTCTTTTTCTTTTTCTTAGACAACACTTGTGATTAACGATGTTGTAATTTGTTTTAGTTTTGGAGTGGCCCCCTTCCTCACATGCTGTTTTTACTAAATCAACTCAAGTGATCATATTAATTAAGAAAGCCTTCTCCAACCTTGTAGGCGTTGCCTTCATAGCTCGTAGAGTACATTACAATGACATCCATTATCCGAAAATCACCACTTATTAATTATTTATTATAATTCATTTGTTGAGGGGGTGGGGTATCCATACTTCCAATGATTCGACATAAAGGGAAGAAGGAAAACTCTTTTTGGGAATTGATTGGACTTTTTTTCATATGTAATGGAATGCAATATGTGTTTGTTCACACTCCCAACTACGGGAACACAAAATTGAGAAACAAAGAAATAAGAGATGATGAGAGATGTAATATATGATGTGATGAAAGAAATAATAGGAGATATAATATGTGATGTGACGGAAAAAAGAAAGAAAATATACGACGAAAAAATGAACTGAAATGAAATATAAAGAGAGAGATTGCAGCTGTGAATTTGTAACAACCAACATTGCCTCCATGTGACGCCACAAGCCCACAATCAAATGCATACTTTCAATTCCGACCCTAACTTTAACTTTGATGTCCAATTAGTTATGTGAAAAAGAGACGGGGATGAGTTTAAGAATGCAAAAACCCGTCCCAATACAATAATTAAATAATTTGAAATATTAGTAATTAAGTAATGATTAAACTTATAGTTTGTTAAAAATATGATTTTATGAATTATTTGAATTAAAATGTTTTTACTACCTAATTAATTTAAAAATTTATTTAAGTGCATAAAATTACATAAAAAAGATTTAACAACAATGCAGAGTTGGGTTCCGATCTGCATATTTCCTTGAATCCAATAAAGATATTTTGAATATCATATTTTTATCTCTATCTTCTTAAACTCACCTCATCTTTCTTTCCTTACGTAACCAAAAAAAAAACTCACCTCATCTCGTCTGTAGCCATGCCTACCTCTTTGTTGTGTTATATACTTCTTGTATGTAGAAATTAATTAACCGACCACCGGTAATAACTGCTAATTTGTTACTCAAGTAGGTTTAACTCGCCATGTAATTAGGAAGTAGAATAACTCCAATGAGTATAATAACACAGTTGGTGTATAATTGAGCTTCTTAAGTATTTAGTCGAGAGTTTGATCTCTGTACTGTGCGTATGAAGAATGATTTTTTGGGAGACATACCAACTCAATGTGATCTCCGTGTCTCAATGAGATTAATTTCATAGTTGTGGGCTGTGGAGATATCTTGTTAAAAAAAAAGTATAATTCCAACAAGATTGATATCAAAATTACCCATTCATGAAGATATATAATATTATTTCTGGACTGTTATGGTATTGGGTCGTCTGTATGACTTGTTTAAGTCTGACTATCAAGGCAGGTCATCCACCTAGGCCAAAGCAAGGTCACGTCTCCAAGACTTCTTGACTCCTAGCCTAGGATGGTTGTGGACCATTAGAAAATCGGGCAACCAAGGTATTAGTTTGCGCCAAAAGTTTAACATGTTGACCAGTTTGTTGCTGGCACGAGTCAGCCACTCACAAATGGTAGAGAATTTGACTATGAAGGAAGATGTCCAGGTTCATCCCCATTTGCATCATTAGCAGACCTCCTGAATATTTCACTATATCAACATTGACGTAATTGCCCAAATTGAACTCCCTTGTAAACTTAATTGCATGATTCTCGTCCCCCATCAATTTAATGATGAGATATACTCTATCACCATAAATGTAATCAAGAGAGACCTCAACTATACAAGAGGTTTTCCCCGCACCTACTGACTTTATCCTAGGGTTTTTTTGTGAACAATTTCAAACCCTTACCGGCTTGTACACAACATACACCAAAAAATCAAAACAATGATAATCAGGGAACAAAATTAAAGAGTAACAATAATTGGGTTTAACTTTACATTTTATTGCTGTTAGCAATTTTTCATATTAAAAAACCGTCCATTAACCTAGTGGCTAACACACCGCCGGCCGACAAAGATAAATAGGGCCGTTCTTCCCCACTTTTGGATGTTATCGTAGATCTTGTAGCCTTTAGCTTTTACAGGAACATGAATTAACTCCTCATTAGACTTGGGAAATAAATAATATGTGTATTGTATCAACCCTCAATCTCACAACTTATTCAGGTAACATGTACGACCCCATCAATAATAATTATAGAAAACGTGCAGCCAATTTGGAGTTTAAATTAACCATTTCCAAAGAAAGTAAAACTATACAATTAGGCAATATAAAAATGAGT
Organism: Acmispon strigosus; assembly: GCA_030819835.1. Classification (NCBI taxonomy): domain Eukaryota; kingdom Viridiplantae; phylum Streptophyta; class Magnoliopsida; order Fabales; family Fabaceae; genus Acmispon; species Acmispon strigosus. The sequence continues at coordinate 65,180,534 of JAUAMA010000004.1, forward strand.
GATTGATTGTTTTGCATGCTAGAACAAAAAGATACTTTTTTAATACTTTCTTAAGGAAGAGTATATGCTGAGATTCTAGATTTATTAAAAATATAACGGGGCTCTCCCCTCCTTGTAACCAACTTTTTTCTTCAATATAACGGAAATATTCTTTATAAAGGTTTGAGCAATAGTTACCTTACAAATTAGCTTCCAAGATTTAAATTAACCTAATTCAAATGCTAAGATGGTATTATGCACGTATGATGCTCTCTATATTAGCTCAGGATATTACTTTTTTATATTGGAGTTGATTGTAATTGTGTAATGAATCACACGCCTCCTAGTATGATAAAAGAAGTGTTTTAAGTTTCGGTTCAGTCATCAACTCGGCCGAGATACTGAGTTACTGGTCGGATCAGTAGGTCACCGGGTGAATTGCTTGACTTGGTCTATATTAAAAATTCTATAAAGTAGTTCATTATACAACTTATACTAACTAATATTTTTTTTTTTGATGTAATTATATTGCTATATGTAAAATAATGTGCGTTCAATATCATCTAAACGCAGGTGGTCTATATTTTTAGCTGTCCTATGTTCGAATTCGGTCTTTGCCATTATTGAATTTTTTACCTTTGCATGTTGCAGTTGGTTTAACCGCCCGATTTGATTAGTTTGATGATACAACTGATCTGAACCTGTGACTGGACCGACCTTGGGTCCGAGTCCTGGGCTAATTGGTCTGATTGGCTGTCCGATCTGAGCATTAATACAGTGGATAAAAGATGAGAGAAGTCAATGCTAATATAAACCCAATTATTTAACTTAAAATGCACTAGTTGAAGACACTTTAAACTTGTATTGAAATGTGGTTTGGGTAGTGTTGACAAACTTTTGACATTTGGGTTGAAAGCCTTAACCTAATCTACAATTTGGTGGGTTGGCGGTTTGGTAGGCTGACCCACTAAGAGAACACAGTGGATAAAAGTTGTGTAGTAAGCAAAGAATATATAAAAAAAAATAAAAGACAAATGCAAGCTAACACCAAATTAGTGACACTAACACTCTAACAACAAACTAAACAAACATAATCGAATCACTTCAAAATATAATAAAACTTTCAATATCATACACATTAGGGTAAAATACTCTCACCACCCCAACATTTGTCAAAATGACACTTCATCTCAGACTTGTCTAAAATATATACTTCACCCCATTTTATTTCAAACTTTACGATGCAATATCAGAATTCGTCACAAAATTTAACAATAATGAGATGAAATATCATTTTGTAAAAATTTGATTTACTCTACATATTATTATATTAACCCGTGTAGCTTCGTGATATTGATTAGAATACCAAATGCATAAAGAAAAGAACTTTGAAGAAAAAATACAAGAAACTTCCATTTTTATAATTACAATTGCATGACTTTCACTTTCTTTTTCCTATTAAACCTTTTGCCTTAACCTACTTTTATTACAAACGTTCCTTTAACTGAAGCTGTAGGGCGAGTTGTTAACAAGTGATTCAAATTGAGAAATTTACTGCACATAGTGAACTGAAAAAATAATCCGGGCTAGTAAAAAAAATTGGAGTATAAGGGCATTTGGCTTTTTAAAAAAAAATTAAATTGAAGGAAAAAAGAAACAGGCTGGCAGGTCTCCCCGGCCGACCCGCACGTCAACCCGCTTAATAGCATGTTCAAACAGTGAGGGTTATGTGAGCTAATAGGTTCAATACCCCCAACTCAACTCATCTAATTATGTTGGTGGGGTGGGCTAGCCTGTCAGGCCTTGCCTATATTGTCATAGCGAACTATGAGTTTACTTTGACAATTTGTGATGCCCCTTTTTTTCATTGAATTTTGTTGTTAAAAAAAGGTATAAATACTTATTCACAAACCTATTTGAACTATTTATGAAAATAAGTTCAAAATAATTTATAGTCATAAACAATCACAAACTTATAAACGTTAATGGGATAATGATGAGTTCAAATAAAGTTATTCAAATACATGTTTGAGATTTGGGTTTCAGAGAAGCTTGTGTTACTCTGATTGTTTGGACGTCGTTAATCTCTTACAAGTGATTGATTGTTTGGATGTCATTAATCTCTTATAAGTGATTCAGATGTCAATTCATTTTGGGACCGGGACGCAATCAACCGTATCAAAGCAATGTTGAATTGGAATTAGAGATTTAGTTTGGTGTCTATTTCTAGAGAGGAGAACATTGTTGCAGACGCTCTAACCCGAAAAGCAACACAGAAGGCCTCATCCTTTCGCATATAAAGATTACCTTCTTCTTTAAGATGTTATAACACTCTTATATCATGATGCTCTACAGAGTAGTCTGCTTTTTTTTCTATTTTTATTTCCGCATGTAAAAAAATATGCAACAGTAGACTATGTTTGGTTTTTCATTTGCCTCGACACAAACACATCCCAATGTATATGAAAAAGTAAGATTTTATCACATTAACTAATTTTAATGTAGATTGGTGTTGTCTTTAATGACTGAATATACCTTTGTGAGCCTCCAAACAGACATGTAACCGGAAGTAACAATTTTTCTTTCTTAGTAAATGACCGTTGCTGTAGAAAGTGTTCCTTATAGATGCAATATGGGTTCCCACCAAACACACACTTAAGCATTCTTAAGACTTGTTTAATAGAAAGAAAGTAGAATCTAACAGCAATATCATGGAACAAGGTTTGATTTTATTAAAAAAGATTCGGTAAATATTTCTTCATTTCAAAGTGATAAAAATCCCAAACAATTGCGAACTTTCTGAAGGACTTGCCTTGTATTATGTTCCAACCTTCCATGGTTATTGGTTCAGTCCTTTTCAGGGCATTATTTAAACCTTCCACTCTGTTCTATCTGGCACTGTTGCAGTTGAATTGAACCACCCCAATATCCTCGATGCAAGACAAGCTTGACAGAGCCACTCTTAGATCTCTCTACATGCGTATGGGCAAGTTATGGTTCAGCCAATTGTTAATTTTCTCCTTTATCATCTGCTAAAAGTCCAACATTGTTACGTTTTGTCTAGTGAAAAAGCCTTCCCTGGTTGAACTTGGACACAAATTGGGAGCACTTCATGTTGTCCCAATTCACAGTAAACAAGTGATGATATTGATAGGTACATAGCGCAAGTGATGATCACTATCTATTTTCTCTTTTCTTGATTTGAAAGGATATGATATAAAACTAACAATACATCATGTAGACTTAACTTCTGATCCAATCATATATCCTGCTAAGTCCTATGAAAAGATAAAGGGCACCCAAAAACATCACCCTAGATTAAAAGTCTAAAAATTGCACATGGTCACATTGACATGACTCAAATAAATATATTTACATTACTACTTTTATCTAATCTAAAGAGCACCACATTATTGTGACAATGGAAAGCAAATACAAAAATTAAACTACCTAGGCTTATAACATTATTACATCAGCTCCTATTTATGAGACTCAAAAACCTATTCACCGAAACTTCTCATCCGAAGTGATTAGACTTTTGAGTAAATTCCAGAAGAATTTCCAAACATGCTATTATCGAATTAAGATGCAATTGTTCTAATACAATAGCCCAAAGGTGGAACTGGCTTGAGACTCCTGAGCAAGATTTGCTGCTGCAACTATGGAATCAAAGATGCTGGCCCAATTTTCATCCTCATCCTCATCCTCTTCCTCAGCAGCACCAATGTGGCTCCACTGAACTGTAGGTTTCTGGTCAGTTTCGTCATTCCTCGCAAACCGCCCTCTGACGCGTGGCCTGCTGTCTGCCAATGTCTTCCTGCAAGCATACTGATTCGCAGAACAAAATAAGTTCATACAGAGCAAATAACATTTTCATAACTTATTGCAGTGGTGGACCATTATAAACAGTACACTATGAATAAGAGAGTAATAATACAGTGCACGTTGGAAATTCTTTTACAGTTGACTCTAAAGACGAAATCAATTATTGGGAGGAGCTTTTATTAGTAGTTTATGAGTGTCAGAATTGATTTTGATGAAAGATAAGTTGATTGAGGTATATGGCTAATTCATCACACATTTTGATTGATCCATTTCTTCAACACCTTGGCAACAATGGGGTTACTGTTAACCTTAGTGAATATATAAGACAAATACCTGAGAAGATTTTCATACTTAACAAAATTCTGGACCTGTTGGGATACACTAAATAAAATACACCTAAAACTCCCAATTATGTCATGTGTGTAACTATTTAATCTTTTGTGTTGCTAACTGGGGGCTACCAAGTAAACAAATTATGTGGTCCTGTTATATTGAACATGTCTTACTTGTTTAAATCAGGATTTTGTTAAAAACAGTATCTTTTCACTGTATCACTTAACTTTTAATTCAATCTTGGATATGATTTTAATGATAGTTCATGAAGCAAATTTCAAAAAGGAGGCCTCAGACAATGATTTTCCTCTTAGTACAGTGTTGTCCATTATATTTGTCATATTTTGGTGGAATATATAAATAGTATGTTAAAATTGACCAGGTTTTTATTTACAAAAGTGAAGCATATAGAAAGGTACTGAAAGTAAATATGACAAAAATGACATGGGGTGAAGTGTGAACCTTAATTTTCTTGTTGAAGTTCCTCTGGTTCCTCTTGCTTCTGTATCTCTCAATTCTCAATTTCTTCTCTTCTGGGCTGTATCGACAAACTCTGTTCATCCCTTCTATGATCATGCTACTTTCACTTGATAATGGACTGTCCGAGTGATGATGATGACTTTGACCGTGTTGCATTCCATTAATTCTCTGCACAAACATCACACGTTAAAGCAGAAACATTATTAAATAATTGATGCATATAGCAGTAACACCAAAACAAATACGGAAGAAAACAAACAGAACCAACAAAAATCTCACCGACCATTATTGCTCAAATTTCAGCTAGCAAAATAAAGTACTTAACAAAATGATTAATGTGCATGTTTGAAATACAAGCTAGATTTTCACGTTGGAATAGGAGTTAATTCTAGAAGAAGCTATGTGGTAACAGAATTGATTATTGTTGAGAAATTTCACATTGTTTAAAAATACGATCTAGATAACCTTTATATATATAATAGGAATACAATTATCAGCTATTAAACTAACTTTTGAATTGACTTAGGTCTTCTAATATCATATCAGAGAGAGTTGAATAGAATTATATTACTACAAAATTATTCTCAATATTTTCATTTATTTTGCTCTATTAAAGTTGACTTTGGGGTTTTCCAACAGGAAATCAAAGAGACTGAATGTTGTAACCTTACCTCATGTATCAAATTTACCCCTGAGAAATAAAGAGAAGCATTTGGCAATGAGGATAGTGAGAAATGTAGGAATTGTACCTGCAGATCACCGGTACTGTAAACTCTCCTGACGAGAGGGTCTTGATCGGAGTCTAGCAACTCAGCGAAGAAAGCAGAAAGGCGGTGGTGGTTGGTGTGGTGGAGGGAGTGACTGCTAGCGCTCCTCTCCATTGCCACAGAAGTGGGTGAACCGCCATAGCTGCTATAACCACTGCTACAAGTGCTGTTGTTGAAGGGGGTGGTTGCTTCCGAGTTAACGTTGTTGAGTTGGGAGAGTGTGTCGAACTCGGTGATGGTGAGTTCAGGGAAGGGTACTGATAATGGATTAATGTTGGAGTAGTGTCCATTATACATGGTGATCGATAATGGTAACTACTACCTACTTCGAAGTTCGAATGAAGAAGAAGAATGAGTGAGTAAGTGAGTGAGAGAGTAATTAAATGATGAAGATGGAAGGTACACTCAGAGAGTGCAGATGCGAGATGCCAAGGAGCATGTACCATTTCTGAATTATTTATATGAAATGAAACGCACACGCTGCAAAGCAAAATTATTATAATATTGCTGCCATTTTTTTTACTATCTCTTTGTCTGAAAACGTAAATCTAACCCAAATGTGAATAGAAAAATAATTTTCTAACCATTGCAGTGTATCAATCTTTATCGACGAGGAAAGGCCTGAAAAACATGATGGGACGCGAGCTTTGAGTGACGCGGATGATGACGTTGTCATTTGGCACAAGTAGGAAACCGTTGACCTCGTTCTCTCATGACTGGACAGCGATCGGGTAAGATAAAACAAAATTAAAGTGTGTGAAAATAAAACATAAGTGAAAAAAAGGGGTGAATAAATCGAAACTCAACTCAAGTAACTCAAGTAATTTTCCTTTTTGAATCTCACATTGGTAATGGTCAAAGGAGGAAGTATGTTGTTATAGTAGCACTTTCACGTGTGGTCCTTCTGCTGTCAACTATATTGCGTCTCAGACATAATCGAATCTGACCCCACCACTTATTGCAGTTTTCTACATCCCTCCATGTGACATTCTTATGAGAATGAGATAGTGGTAGTCATTAAAATATTAAAAAATGGTAGATAAAGGCTCTCAATTTACATTGATTAAGCCCTACTTATGAGTTAGGTTCTTAATCATCACTAGATAAAGACAAAGAATCCCTTATTAGGCTATTAGGGAAGGTTTAGAACTAGGATTAGGACTTTCAACATGGTGGGTCATAGTTTTTATCATGACCCTCATTAGAAAATATAGTACTATAATTAAAATCCTACTGATTTTGCTAATTTAAGCAGTTATACGGCTATGTATTCAGGAGTAGTTGATTTAAATAGTACATGTCTAAATATTCATAAAATAATCTGATAAATTTATAAAACTTTGTTGGTAAGTTATGAGTTATTTTTGTAAATGTAATAAAACACTTGGATAAGTTTTTGCTTATAGTAATTCAATTAAGCTATTCGCATACGTTGTAGATAGTTGGCTCAAACCTTCCTTTTACATTAAGTTTGTTAGGGTAAAGTTGAGAGGGTGGAGGGAGAGAGTTGAGATTTTTTATCGCTTTTTCACTTTATCTATTTATCGTTATACTACTTATTTATAAATATTTTAGATAAAAACATCATTTTGTACAGGATTAATATTCTCGCTCTCCATTTTCTATTCAATCAAACAATTGAAAGATAGTCCACATCATTTTTTATTTTCTATTTCTGTCATACAATTGAAAGATAGTCCACATCATTTTTTCTTTTCTATTTCTGTCATACCAGACCATAAAATCTATTTTTTTCGCCTCTTTCTCTTTGTTCATCTTCTTTCTTCTCATTTTCTTTTCTAAAGCAAACAAAGCGGTAATTATTTACTAGTGAATAGTCATTTTCGCCCTTAAACGATATGAGATCGGTCAACTTAGTCATTAAAACATGGAAATAAGTCAAATATATCATAAAAGATAAAACACAATCATTTTAGCCCTTCATAGCACTACAAGAAAACAATGTCAGTAACTGCCGAGGGATTTTAAAAAATAGTCTGTAATAACTTGCAATGATCCCAATATCTACTATTTTTAAGCAGACGGTAGCGGGTCAATAATTTAGCATTATTAAAAGGTTTTTTTTTTCTAATTAATGATAACTTTTATTCAATTATAATCAACGTTTTTCTTATAATAAAAAATAAAATGCACGATAATGTATCCTTGAAAGATGAAAAAGATCAATCTATTTTAGTCGCTAAGTGACTAGATTGAAATTTAATTTCAACTTTCGAGGACTACTTTTCCTATTTCCTTAGTATTTTATCTTCCAAAAATAGAGCAAGTCTTTGATCAAGCTTGATGGCGCACAGTAGTGAGCACAATGATGTCGTGGTTGTGTGCGTCGGAGCATGGTAGGGAGGTACCTGTAAAAGGAACTCCAACACTCAACTCAATTCAGGATCAGAGAGAGAATCTCCAAGTCCATATAAGATAGCAAATGAGTTGTCTAAATAGCTTAAATTGCAATCAAGCCTTTATATACGTGGTTGTTTGTTCAATTGTTTAACTGGTCAACCATTTGTGAGCTTGTTAGCCAAGTGGCATTCAAGTTTTAACCATGGCTGAATTAGCTGGACCATGACTCTAGCAGCTCAGCTTTGTTGGTTAAGCCTGCGATTATAACGATTGAAGCTTTGCTCAGACAGTTGAGGGTGGCTATTGGCTAACCATGATGGTTTGGTCAATGTGGTCATTTGGGCCGACTATAACACTATAAGAGCTCGTTTGGTGGACAGGATAAACAGAGACAAGATATAATAGTAATCATATTATGTTGTTGTCTGTTGTTTGTTGCGCCAGCAGGATAGGATAACACTATCCTGTCCCTTATCCTATCATATCCGTCATGTGTAAAATTTATCCTGAGGGGGAGTTAGGATAGAAATTATCCTGACATGATAGCATATCAGTTTTTTGTCTATTTATTATCATGACCCAAAATTAATTTCAATGTTTATATTTTATATAATTTATAATAATATTAATTAATAAATATAAATTTTGATTTTAATAAAATATTAATTTTATTACTTATCAATTACTAATTGTTATTGTTAAGTTAAATTATTTAGTTACTGGTAAATTTAATTAAAAAATAAACTTATTTATAAATGGTGAAAATATTGGTTTTACTAATCTAAAATAATTAAATTTTCATTATCACCTAGTACTAATTAGTTAACATTATTTTTTGTTATTTATATTATAATAAAAATAATTCTTCACTAATAATAAAATAGGCTACTATATATATAAATATTAATTTTTTAATAGTAAATATAGACTAATTTTATATTATCATATGATATTATTTAAAATTATTTCTCTACTAATATAATTATAATTAATAATTTAAATATAAATTATTTTTGAAAGAATAATATCTTTTAATAATTTTTAAAAAATTTGATTAATTTTTATCATTAATCACTTACCCCTACTAAGTTAAAATTCATTGGTTACATATATAATAGTTTTAATTAAAATAGACTCCCTTCGAAAAAAATTAAAATAACCGAATTAATAAAAATTAATTTTATTTTAGTTAATATTAAAACATAAGCTCATTTATAAAAATGTAAAAAAATTAAATTTAATAGAATAATCATTTTAAAAAAAACTATTTAAAAAATTAAATTTTAAAATATATTATGTATTTTATTTTCATGGAAAATTTGATACATTTTTCATTGTTTGTATCATATCCTATCAATATCCTGTCCACCTCAAACGCAGGATAGGATATATCCAATCCTTTATCTTATTCTACTCTTATCCTATCCTAACCACCAAACGAGCCCTAAAAGTAAAAGTGACCGACCTTATGTATTTCAAAGAGTAAATTCACTATTCACTATGGAAAATAAAATAAAATATATGACTCAAATGGGAACAGAAATGGACGAGGCAACTTGAATCAGAGTAGGCCCAATACAATCCGTCTACAATCTATGTGGCCCTAAATAGTAGCACTTATTCTTTCTTGAAGAAAAATAGTGACAAAATTAATTGCTACCAAGACTAGAACATACTGTTGAATGCACAGGCTGTTACCAAAAGCAACTCATAAACTGACCATGAAATCAGAAACGTTTATATCCAGTTGGTCAATAACCAGATTGAACTAAGGCTAAGGCAATCAGCAAACCAGAATTTGGAACGCTTAGTCCAGGAACAATGATTAGTTAGCAACCAATAAAGTGTGTCACAACGGTTAAATAATTGAACATTTAAGCATATAGTCCATGATTCAATTTTTGAACGGTGAGTATGAAGAAACATTTGTTAAAATATAACTACCCACTTAATATGAACTCAGAGTCTCTAATAATTAATCTCATGATGATTGTCGATTATGGATACATTGAAAAGAAAATGTTCTAGTTAGGCACTAAGAGCAATTGATTGAATAGTTTCTATCCATGTATGTTATATTAACTTTGATACATCTTTGTCACCACACCCTAGTGGCCCAGTCCCCACACACACTGCATCTGCACAATCTTTTTGCTCTGACTTGATTCCTTATAGCACATGCAACACTTTGAATTGACAACTGGGGTTATGCACATTTACCTCTATGCTTATCTAAAATAAACGTGCTCATAGTTCCATTTCGAATTTGATAGAGATTAAACTGACCCTGCCTTTGACAAATTCAGTAGCTGATATATCTATCTTCAACTTTTGCATTTTGAGCTAAGTCAACCCCTATCGTTTGAACATAATGATTGAGCCCTGTGTGGTGTGATTAGTCATTTTTAAGAACTGTTTACTGGAAAACTGATAACACAAAGGAAATGGTTTATAAAAGTGATCTTATTGTGATTAATAATTTTGCTAGTTTGAATAATTGAATGAACAAAACAAGTTAAGCAAAGAAGAGAAAAATGAGTACAGAGGAAAAATACATTTTGTGAGAGTCATGATATGGTCATTTGGGAGAAACTGTGCTGTCCTTTTCTCTTGGAAGCTCAGCTATTGAACATTTAATATCACATAAAGAGTTGAAAATCGGGTGTCTATTTGGATACAAGTTACACATAGTGAAATTGTTTTTCCTAATTCTATAGAAAGGTTTTGGTTCACTTTATTATCTCAAAATAAGTGGTAACATCTGTTTGCACGGCTGATAAGGAGTATTTAAACATAATCTTAAATGATAGATGTCTGATCCCCTTTGTTCACAAAGAAAACCTAAATGACCAGAAACGAAGTACAGAATAAAAAAGAACACTCTTTTCTTGATCTATGAGTCAATAGCATAAATGTGAACATAAGTCCTATAGGCGAGCTTTTGTTATATACTCGCACAACCCTCAATCATCCTTCAACCGCTAAGTGAGACGTAATTTCATAGTGCCACCCTCAGATTTTGTGAGTGGCGAACGGTTGTCAGAGTTTTACAATAATGGATTGCTCATTTAACTTCGGGGTCATACATTATAGCCTAAGCTTGATAAAAATAAAGTAAATATTCTACTGTTAAGTAAAATGGAAGACATCAAATCACCTAATGGGTAACATAACCCCATTCTAATCCTACTGCATGTTCACTCGCTCATATCAATCCACCCTTTAAATAAAGTTGTCTTGTGTACAGAAAAACCCTATCAAAATGTGAATGTTAAATGTTTATTTGTCGCGCTGACTTTGAACACTTTGAACAATGTGAATTCAAATGTCAAAATCTTCTTTGATACAAGAAGTCAATGAGTATTCTAGACGAATTGTGCCTAATTGTTCTTGAAGAAAACTATAACAAGCTAGAGTGTCTTTCTTTCTTGTGACAAGCCATTGAAACTCACAGGTAAAGGTTGAAGAAGAAAAGAATGGAATCTTCTATCTAGCATGCACTGGCCAGTGGTAGCTAGGTAATGAATGATAATGCATACCTAAATCCTAATGTCTAATAAAGTGCTAAGATGGAAAGGTGAACTCTTCCCAATGAATACCAGACAACGAATCTTGGCATGGCCCAACAAGGCCCTTCCTTTGTAGAGTTTTATGGCCTCTTCCTTTTCAACACCATAATAAACAGTTTCTCCACTACAGTTACTCATTCTTTGACCTTGTTGCAGCTTGGGTTGTATATATTACTTGTTACATTCACTTAAAACATCTTTATTTCAATTTTGAGACATGGACTAATTTCCACTGAAAATCGTTTTAAGTAATTTCTATGGATTTATAATATGAACTAGAACATCAACAAATATAATAAAACAGTGTATCTAAGACATCCTTACAAGTAAAAGATGATAACAGGGAAGCACGCATAAAAGTGTTTGGGTTAGCAATATAGGATTTTCCATTTGATCTCTCATTTTTTTGTAAACGGTCTCTGTATGAAATAAGAAGCAATTAATGAATGAATGAATGAGACAAATAGAGATCATGTCCTCTTTAAATAAAATTAGGAAACCTAATGTTCATCCATCATCATATTGAGCTCATTAAGCCCAACACAGAAGCTCACAAACTTATATTTCTTCGCAGCACATCATTTGTTTGAGAAACTAATCTCGTTGGGCTATGTCGAGGATCAATTAGGCTAGACTTGAAGTGTCTTGATATGTCATTTCAGATTGGACCTCACTAGGGCTTCCATTTCTAGGCCCCTTTGAAGTGCAAGCCCCCACTTAATGGTCATTTTTGGCTATATTCCAAACTCTACAACTTAGTGGAAGGTTGACAATTGATCGAGATCGATGTACAAAGATGTGTGTGCGCAGATGCTAATTGTGCAAAAATGATTCATAAACATAGTGCAGATACTCCTAAACACCTACATTTTTCTTTCTATCTTTATTTTTATCACATTAATCATATATCATATTCACTACTTATTTTCTTTTTTATTCATTTCTCTCTCTGAGTGTCTATACCTGAACAATGTATATGAATCATAATTTTCATAGCTGAAATTGTGCCTTGGATGTTGTACCTTCTTTTCTTGGCTCTCGAGGATCCACCTTCCACACTCTCAACTTCAATTTGTCAGATAATGGGCTGGAACCTTCTACAAATGCTAGGCCCATGAGAAACATTGTTTCCTAAATGGATGCATAATTATATTTGAGTTTATATATTTTCACATTCTAGAATACTATGGCACTTGTTGGGCAGTCTTTAGATTGGGGAGCCATTCCCTAACAATAAATTTATAAGCAGGGATGGAACCAGGTTTAACACAATAAGTAAAATTAACAAAATGTTAGGAAATAACAAAACGCAAGGGTCATTTTCACATGTTAGTGCATGCATGTTTATCTAAACAATAAAAGGAGGACCTGAACCTCCCTACATAAATAGGCTTTTTTCATGATTAAATGGGGGGTATAGCTAGGGTTATCATGGCGTTGAAGATAATGCACAGAGGTCAACTCAATCTTAATCCTTAGAAAGATAGATAGGCTTATTCAACTAACCAATTTTAAGACACCATTGTGGAATGTTGAGTCAAAAGAATCTTGGCTAAAAGAAAATGCTTGAATCACATCACAAAAACAAGCACATTTTGCAGTAACTGGTCGCTGCATACCTCATGTAACTGACGTGTTTGTTGGTGCTATCATTGACATAAAATTCTGGCCTTTAAAAATCCATTAATAATAGGGGATTAGTTTTAATGCACCCCATTAATTTTAATGTCATCCTCCACCATGTAAATTATATCAATGTCCTTAAAATATAATATCTTTCTCAAAATATTCAATGAGCTTCTATATTTTCTTGTTTTTCAACCATGTACCATCCTCCAGCAATCTTCATGTAAGGTTAGTAATTTATTCGCAAATAATATGTGCGTTTTTAATTCGCACTTATTATTTGCGTTTTTATTTCGTACTAATTAAGTGCGTTGCAATTTCGCTTGTTGTGTGATATTATTTTTCGCACCTAGTGATGCGAATTGGCTAGATGGGTTTCGCTGCACTGGGTGCGAAATGGACATGGGAAATCTAGAACAATTTTGCACTCAATGGTGCGAAATTGTAATAAGGGTGGCATTAAAACTAATGCCCTTAAATATATTGTTGATGTATGTTAATTTCATAAAATGATTTGCACATTTTCTTAGTTATGGTATAATACAGCAGTAGTTTCCCAGACTTCAATCTTTTATACCAAAACAGAGCGTCACTATTATTGTGAGCTTGAATTATGAGTTTTTTTTTCCCCAAGGGTACTATCATGCCATTACGTGTTTTGTTCTTAATGTTTTATCTTACTACGTTCAAGTAGTATTATTCTTTGGGACTGTAGACTCATAGGGACTCTGTGGGTGATATGATAAATTTTTTTTATGAGATTATCTAAATCACTTAAGATAATTATTGAATAAAAATATATTATTAGTCTTAACGGTCCTGATAATATTTTAACATGTATTATGGTATATAAATTTTTAAGAGATATCTCAAATATTATTGAGGTATTGAAGTTATGGTGATTTTATATCAAGTAAATCTTGGGTTTATAAAATTAACAGCTCTAATCTTGGATTGAGAGACGATGGGGTAAAAGTGGTTTGAGAGGATTCAAATTGGGCCTCTTCGGTTTTAATAAATGGGCCTCCTTCTTCGTTTTAAAAAGATTAGGCTTCCTTCTTCGGTTTAAAAAAACATTGGGCTTCATTCTTGACCTTGCCCTTTTGTTTGGGCTTTGTCCCATTATTGAGTGATCTTTGACCAAAAAAATAGAATTTTCTGTTTTTATTTTTTATTATAAAAACTATATTATTTTCATTATATTTATTGATTTTAAAAATATGTGTTGTGAATAATAAAATATTTATTTTTATTCTTTCCTAAATATAAATCTTCAGAAATAGACAATAAAGTAAAAATGAGGTAATTGTTGGCATAAAAACAAAAAAATTAGTAAGTGTTAAAAACTTAAGAAAATTCTTTTATCGAAATATCTTAGAGTGTTAGCAATATTAGGTTTTACTGAGTATTAGGAAACCTTGTTCCAAGACCAATATATGCTTTAGAAGAAAATTGAGAAACCGATAAGTTTCAACTCAAGGATGGCACCATTTTAGATCACAACCAAAAAGAGTTTCATCTTGGAAGTAGATTTAAAGTGACAAATCAAATTTCACCAAGTTTTGAATATACCTATCCACATGTTGAAATCATTAAAATTTGCCAAGTGATGGGAAAAAAATCACACTAATTAATTTCTTCCCAATAAAAAAGTGAAGTTTACAATATATGCATAAACAATGCTTGCAAAAGTTTTGAGGAAGGCTTCGAAGAAGAGATTTGCAATTGATTACAATTAATATACACTTTTAGATAGTTTATGTTGACGTACAAGTATCAAAATGAATAGGTGGGGCTTAATTATGCATTTTCATGCTGAGTTACAAGTGTCGGAAATCAAGTGGGTCGGGTAGTAATTTAGCACCTTGTAACTTAAGCAAGTGATTGGGGATTTGAATCTCAACTCTTATGAATATAAAAAAACTCAGCGGTCAGTCTCATACCGCTTAGTGCACTGATAATGAAACGATAAATTGGTCTCACAACTTTCATCTGAGAATACCTGCTTAACATCGAGAAAGAAATTAGAAATGTCCGCGACTTAGATAAGTAGTTTATGTGATTACTGATTTGATAATAGCGAAAAAGATATATTTTGAATATTTATTTTTAATGAAAAGTCTATCATGTTGCTCTTTAGAAATATAATATAAAATTATTTATATGTCATATACCCAATAACCTAAGTTTTGCTTCCTCTTTTGTCGCCTTATTGGTTGGGAGGTTCCCCTCATTCTCCTTCTTTGTTTCGTTTCGCGCTTGGGGGGTATACCTTGCACATGCAGGATCCGCCAGGAGGTCAACCTGCTACCAATCATGCAGCGGAGCAACCCGCCAACGTTCCTTCAGGCGCATCGGCCTCGGGCTGGAGAAGCTTCGAGGAACATGTCTTGTTGGAATAGATGTCATCTTCGGGCGAATCCAGCGAGGCTAGCGTGAATCAGGAACCAGCGATTCCCCAACTGGATCCTCCCCTTATGGAAGATAACGCCCGAAGAGTGGAACTGTCATATCGATTGCGGATGAATTGGTGGGGGATAGCTTATAACGAGCAAATCCTCGGCTCCTTCCTCCACCACCAACTCTCAATCGACAAACATATAGAAGCCGCACTTGTGGCGGACAGGTATGATCCTCAGATTGTCTTTTACAAACGACATCAGATTCGAGGCTTTCTTTTCTACCCGAATGAAGGTGCGCTTAGTGAGGAAACTTACACGGGTCATATTATCCAAATTATCAATAATGGTACACGGCAAAGCACCAGATGCTTCTGTTGCGTATAATGTAAATCCCGTAGCAGATCAATTCCAACAAGCCTTTCAAACAAATACTTTTTGTAATTGACTCTATAGCTTCTTCAATAAATGCTGGTTCTTCGTTCAAGTTTTGAATGACTTTCTAGTCAGATTGTTCCTGCGTTTCAGATATGAAGTCTCATTTGAAGCTTTAGACAAATGTGCTAGGGCCCTTGTGGTATATCGTACACATTCCGACGATTGGCCGAGCGGATAAGTCAACTTCAAAGTGGATTTGTTGTGCGAAGAGTGCGTTATGACTCGTGGCCGCCTTGAGATAATTGATTTATAACATGGTATAAGAGCTTCTATGACCAAATGATCTAAAGTTCAATTTTTGGGATACTTGGTTCATCACACATGCAACTAAAAGTTTTGATTATATAATTTCACGTATCTTATATGCTTATGTTGTTTAAGTTTAGGTAAATCTCTCCCTTTTTCAGTTTAACTATTTTAAATTTAATTATTATAACATCCAAAAGAAGCTTGCCTGGTTATAGAAATCTCAGATCACATCCAAAAGCTAGAAAATTTACTTGTTCACTCTAGGAGTTGGTGAAATAGTGGCTTTGATGTTGCTTGCCTGGTTATAATTTGAAGTAAACTCCACATGTTGCTTTAGATTTCACCCTGATGAAGATGACCCCTTCCACTTGCCCTGCCCCAAATATCTACTAGTAAGTATTAACACAAACTATATATAACTGCATCCTGGGTTTTCCAATTCACCATTGAACTCCAAATCATCAAACAAAAACACAATCATCATCACTCACAAAATGTCTTCTATTTTCCGACAATACACCTTCGACGACTCATTCGAACAGGTCTTCGTCTCCAGCAAGTTCCTCAAGGAATTCCAGATCGCCCTCACATTCGCCACCGACTACGACGACCACGACCACGACGCTCCGACCAACGGCATTTTCCGACCCACCTGGGACCAAACCAAAGTCACACCGGAAGCAATCACCCGCTTCAAGAAACTACATCCCGACGTCAACGTCAAGGTCTACATCACCATCGGAAACCGCCGCAACGACCACCGCCCCTTCCACCCCGTAGAAAACTCCTCATGGATCCAAAACGCCACCGAATCGCTCACCGGAATCATCAAAAACGACGACCACAACCTCCAAGTCGACGGCATCGATGTACTCTACGAAGACATCGAAGCCTCACCTGGTGATTTCACAGAGTGCGTGGGGAAGGTGATAAAGAATCTGAAAGAAGGTGGAATCATCACAGAAGCTTCGATTTCTCCGTCGTTCAGTGTGAACAAAGATTTCTACTTCAAATTGTATAGCAAATTTTCGGTTCTCATTGATTGGGTGGATTACCAGTTCCAGAACGAGGTTTCCCCTGTTTTTGCGCCGAATGTTCTGGTGGGGCTGTTCGAGAAATTGGTGACGAGGTTTTATCCGAGGAATAAGCTGTTTGCTGGGTACAGTGCGGAGAATGAGGATTGGGGTTCGTTGTCGCCGATTGTGTTCTTTCTGGGTGGAATGGACATTCTGAAGAAGAGAAAAGGTCCTGGAGTTTCTATTCATTACCATAATTACTACAATCAGGAACAGGAAGCTTCACGTGAGGAATGAATCATATGCTAAAGCCACACTATGCTATTATGTGTGTATTTATATATCTTGTTTAATAAGATGCATGAATGGCGGTGAACTCACATGTATATGCCTGTATATAACTCCTGTACAACCTTCACTTTGAGATAAATAAAGAAATCTTAAGAGAAATAAATGTGATAGGAAAAAAAAAATATAGTGAAAATGAGATAGAAAAGAAAGATGAGTGTGAAAGAATAGAGAGAGAAAGTAAGTGAAAATGAGATGAAAGAGAAAATGAGTGTGAAAGAATGATGGCTCATTTGGCTATGCAAGTATTATATATTTAGTTCGGCTTCGGTCACCACCACGAGTCCGGACATACTTTCGGGACCTTTAGTTGTTTATAGAGGTACTTATATATCGCTCATCAACACAACTCTCACATCAACATCAAATTTGAATACACAATCTTTTGAGAGGAAATGACCAATCCTTACCTGCTAAACTAACACGTGTTGGTGGGATCTTTAAAATTTATGACAAATGACCTAATCATAAAATTTAAACATGAAAGAAAAAGCGTGAAATTTCACATGTGAGAAGATTATAATCCATGAATACTTGGTCATGAAAGGACATGTGCCTATCCTGATAAATGTAGTGTGATAACATATTCACACGAACTCAAACTCAATACACCAGTTTAAGTTGTAACATCCTCGTGTCAATTCATCTTCGCATTTGGTGGTTGTTTGATGAGTTTTCATGCTTTTTGTCCATTTTTTCATTCATTCCATTTCTATACATTTTTTCTTTCATTCCATTTCTATCCAATTTTCCCTATCTCTTTCTTATTTTTTTATTACAATATTCATCATATCTCTTTTATATTTTTGTCTCTTTCTAAATGTTGGTGAAATAGGAGTGCGAACAAATTATTTTCCATTGTCTTTTTGGCTTCTTTATCTTATCCAAAAAGTTTTATCCGCACTCCTTAAAAAGTTGAAATTGAGTAGAGATAAGAGAGATATGAACAAAAGTGGGAGAAAGTAAGAGATGTATTAGATGATATAATTGAAAGAGAAGAGATGCATAAATATAAAAAAAGTGAAGTAAAAATTAATGAGTAAGGGGTAAGAATTTAACATATTAAGTAAAATCAACAATAACTAATTAGATGAGATAACATAATTTATTTAAGAGAGAAAATGTAACATATGAATACTATAATATGAAAGATATCTTTAACCTGGCTAATAAGGGTTGTTGACCTGTAAGTTGCCACCTGATGATCCACATTGTTGATTAAACTATTAAAATTTTATTTTAGTAATTCTTGGCACTAGCTAATCAAAATTTAATGATTGGTGAATAGAATTTAATGAGAATATAACTTTTTTTAATAAAATATTGAATCTATTATTTTTTGCGTCTAATACTTATGCACTATTAGTGTAAATTTTTTTACAGAGACAACTAATCATAACTTATAAATTTGCCAAATTATTGTAATTAATTGAATAAGTTTTAAAATTAATTATTTAATTTGGCAAAAAACTGAATTGTTATTGGTTGTCTGTGTAAAAAACTTTACTGAAAAAGTATTCTTGTTTTTTTAATATAAAAGATCAACACATATGTTTTTTTTTAAAGGAAAGAACAACATATATGTTTTAATATGATAGTTGATGAACCGTCAAAAAAAATGATAGTTGATGAAAATAGATGATTTTGCTAGAATAATAATACATTTCAATTTATCACACTATTTAAATAATAATTTGAATTTATTATTCTCGAAATTACAATCTAGGCATTACCATTTCTGTTGAGGATATTCATGTTTTTGATATTTTGGACATGGAGAAGTAGGCATGCTGAGGGCTTCAAACCGATGGGTAAATAGAGCCCAAACAAATGAAAGAGGACAAAGAAGGCCAGAAACAATAATTTGAATAATTTGAATAAAATGAACACCTTTCTTTATACAGCTTGCGATGAAGGCCAGAAACAATAAAAGGGGAGAAAGAAGACTTCGCCCTTCATTTTTTCCCATCTAAATAATTATATATGATTGTAACCAATATATATATATATATATGAAAATTTTAAATTTTCCTTCTGCTATTTTTATCATCTTATTTTTTTTATTCATTTCCAAACTGTATCCATGAATCAATGATGACTAGGAAAAATAAAATCTCAAATATAGAGAGTCTTCTAGAAAATTCCCCCTTATTAATTGGAAGGACATACCACCATTCTATATTGAATCACGATTCTTATTTTTTTTCCTTTCGAACGTACATGTATTTTTAATGTTCTGGAACATTCTAAGTTCATACAATAAAATGAAAGTGGGTTAATTAGTTGCTGTATCCAATGCGTAATAATTTGAAGAAATGCAGGACACTAGCGGTTCTGATCGATTAGTTAGCAAAGTTTCCGAGAACAAAAACAAACACTTTCTTGTAACCTTTGCGAGTACTGTGCCGAAAAGGGCAAGTGATGGAGATTGCAGAGCAAATTTTGTAAGCGGAAACAGTTAGAACCTTGTCAGAGAAAAAGGAGTGAAGTAAAGGGTACGAAGCACAGGCATGGAGTATGTCCCAAGTAAAGATATTGAAAGATAATTCGTATAACTTGGGTAATTAGGATGGACTCAACTTGAGAGAAGTGGGTAATAAATATATACTTCAAAACGAGTAATGTTTTATTCACACTTTATTGGTGTAACTTGTGGCTCACCCATTGCTACCTTGGAGCGAATGAAACTAGTTTAATTGGGGTTCTTCATCCTGGCAAAGTTCCTTTCAGTTTAAAAACACAGCTTTCCTTTTGTTAAATATAATTTTCATACCATTATAAGTTCCAAATTCTAGTTTGACTATTGCAAATGTAATTAATTCATCGAATTTAAACTAATTAATATAAATCAATTATTGCAAATAATATTATCATTCTTCCATCAACGAGGCTAATGATTATTTTTGGTACAAAGAAGTTTAAAAAAAAACCCAGCACTAGCGCCTTAGACGGTAGTCGTGATGATCAAAGAACCTCAACCTGTAGGAGCTCCGAGCTCCATCCTTTGCTAGGAGGTTTGCCACCGCATTCCCTTCACAGAGAGTATGCTTCACCAACACTTGTCAGTCCTTCTGTAGAAAGTCACGAAGCAATCTAAGAATCGGAGCATGGACATGATACCGAGACCCCTCATCACAAAGGAGGGTCAGGACCACCATGGAGCCAGTGAACATCACAATCTTGTAAAAACCTCGCTCCCAACAAGCTCGCAAGCCAAAAAGAATGGCTAGCGGCCGAGTTTTCAGAATTTCAGCATGCCCAATATAGCTAAAGAAGCCAAAAATCCACTCACCGGCGGCATTACAAAGCACTCCACCAGCCCCCCACACTATCGGGGTTACTTATCAGTAAGAGTCAAATTAAAGAAAATAAGGCAGAAAAAAGTCGTGAAATGCATAATAAATCAATCAATCGTATATTTGAATTTAAATAACTAGTTTTTTTTTTATTGACCAAATTTCTCTTATAAGAATTAATCATTGAACCTTCCCATTTTCAACCTATATATCTCTTAACTCTTACCAGTTGAGCTATCATAGGACTAAATTTAAATAACTAGTGACTGTAAAGTTATTTGAAATTCCAGATAAAGCTAAAACAAATTCATGGCCATAGGATGCTATATATCAACATCAAATTTAGAAGCTTCATAAGAAATGAAAAGTAACGAACTGATTCACATAGTAGTTCAACAATCCGTCTCTTAAGCAAGTGATTTGGGGTTTAAATCTTAAGTTTTGCGAATGAAAAAAAACCTTAATTAATCGGTGTTCTATGGCTTAGTGCATTGACAATAAGGGTGATGACTTATCTCATCATCATCGAATATGAGACATAATAATAATAATAATTAACACTAAGAAAATAACGAAAAGGAAGAAAAGGAATCATAAAAAAGACCAAACGGCATGTGCCTCACTCTTTATCAAGTGGGGTAACTTAACAGTACACATCCATGCTAAACCCCGTTTTGCTTTTCTTTTTGGGAACAACCAAACTTCTACTCCTTTTTGATTTTCCAGATCTTTCTAATTAAAAAGATATTTAATTCAAAAATCGCTTTACATATAGTTTTTCCATCTCAATTAGGACCCGCTTTGCATAATTTTATTATGTTTTCTATAATAACAAATAAAATATGAATAGTATCAGTATATTTTTTCCAATTATATTCCATATCTCAAGTTTATGAGTCTCCCAAGAGATACCATTTGACATTTTTATTATTGTTTTTTTAACTTGTATTGGCGGAATCTATATTTTCATTGGTGATGTACACTCTTAGAAAGATCTCAAAGCAGGTTGAGATACCTGTAAAGACACTTCAGTGCTCAAGTTACTGTGAGAACAAAGAAAAAGAATTCCATAGTCATAGACGAACAATGAGTAAACAAAATAAATAATGTTTGTGTAAATGAACAATAAAACTTGTATTTATAGACACGATGATCATTATATATGTGATTCAAATCTTTCGTGAAGTCTAAATGAAAGACTAAGACTTCCAAGATGGTGGTTATACTTGGGTAACTTTATAATGTCTTATTAGTTAAGTCAATTGTGTCCACTCAACTGCACTCTGGATGGGGTCATCCTTGCTTAAGCCGTCTCGGCCAACCAACGTGGTGCTTACTTAGTTGTGAAATATTTGGGTTGACTGAGACACTATAGGGCCTTATTGCAATTTGGGTCGGTCGGAACAGGATCCCCCAACTTAGCATATAATGAACAGTAATGTCGAGTTATAACTAACTTATGTTAATTATAAATGTAGTGATCAAAAGAGAATGCATTTGTTCTGAATGTAATGCAAACAACAATCTCGATCCAGTAGTCGTCGATCAAGTACTATTCTCTGAGTCAGTTTTACCTCCTAATTCAAATAGGAAAAGAGGGAATAAGACTCCAAAATCAGTAATGGCCTAATAAAGCTGCTTGTTTCAACCGACTGCTAGGCTAAAATGTCTAATTGTATCGCAGCCGACCCAAAAAGCTTGCAAATAAGTAGACACGATAAGGGAGGGTTGCATGACCAAGGGAAGGAACATCTCCCTCAGTAAGTATTCGAGTGGCCGTGCACTAACCAAGATGCAACGAACAAAGCATGACGACGCAAAGCCAACCATACACTCGAAAGCGCCCACTTATAGACTTCCCGTACACTTGTAGAGATAATGAACATAGACTTCGGCTCTACAAATACAGGTTCAGCCAATTATTTACATAACACGTTATTCATTATTAGCATCTCCTTGAGTTCTTCTTAAGCTCATGGATTCACATTGACTTGAGCATCGCAGTGTCTTTTGCAGGTACCCCGACGCCTAAGACCAGTACCACCACACTCACAACGCCACACTTGATAGTGCTAAGACTGAGGAGAACATCAAGGTTCGATTATGGGAAGAACATTGCCCAAAAAGAGGACCTTCAAGGAGAAGGCCCTGAGCAAGAGTTACCCTTCAAAGGGGAAAGGAACACCGAATCCTTGAGAATGTGGGATTCCGACTCTATGAAGGAACCTATTGATTTAAAGTAGTGGATAAGCTGCTTCCAAGCAACTTCTTTCTTAACTCATTTCAAGACGTCGGCCTTTCAGAGTTGTTGAATTTGATAACCAAACAAGCTTTGAAGACCGCTGCAATCACTCTGCTTCTCAACATGGTGGTTCTTCCCTAATTCGAGCGATATTTAACCGAGAATGCTAGGACATCAATATACTAAAGATGCTAAAATATTAATTCTAAAAAATGAAGTGGTCAAATGATAAAAGATTGAAAGATTAAAGAAATAGAGGTTTTGAACTATGAGATTAATCCTCTCTAACTCAAGGCTAAGGATTTGGGAATTAAAGTTCCAAAGTTGAATCTGAAGCTTCTTCTTTGACTAACTCATTGAATGAAAAGGAATAACATTTGGTTCACTACAATTGGAGAAGTTCAATATAATCATATATGAAAAGGAAAGCGTGTTTATTGTCGCATGAGACGAGAAGCAGAAAAAAGAAATGCTTCAAAAATCTTTGGGGAATGCTAACGCCTGAATCATTAGGTTTAACACCATAGTGTTTCGAGGAATTAACATAAACTTTACAAATGTTACTGATTAGTTAGCTATTATGAACCCCAAAATACAAGGGGATTCTAGGAAAAGGATTATCCAAGATGCAATGATTGCAAGATGAACAATGATTTCAAAACATAAGACTTGTTTGATTGCAGTTTTATTTTATGTATTTAAAAATTATTTTTCGAAAGAAAAAATATTTGAATGAGTTGCTTTCAATTTCAAATATTAAAAAAATTGTTCCAACAAGACCGCGGGGTTGTTTTAGATTAAGCAGAGGTCTCAGATTTGAGACCCTGTCAATGCAAATTGTACCACCAAATGTGTAGATCAACTAGTAGAGATTGTTATAGCTTAAACAGAGGTATTGGGTTCGAACCCCTGTGGATGCAGCTGCATTAAATACTTAGTAGGGGAAGCTTTTCGTCTATAGAAATTTTATCCGGCTCAAAATTACGAAAACAATTCAACAAACCAAAAAATATTAAAAAAATGTAATTTAAAAACTAAAACAGTAATAAAAAACACATATGAGTTATTCTAATATTTTAGTTTTAAAAACTATAATAATAGTTTTTAAAAACAGACGTGTAACAAAATATTAAACAAACTTATAGTAATTTAAGCTTTTGGTTTTTTGCATCTTATTTGTCTCCTTTTTCTTTTTAATCTAGAAAAATTTGCAATGGGTCCTATTGAGGGCCAGTTTCATCGTGAGTGATAGAAACCCACACCTTGGTTTTTATTTCAGAATGATCATCTTTTTCTGCTTACAGTAATATCTCTCACGCAATAAGCGCCATAAGCACCTGCAGTCCTGCATCTTCTAAAACACTAATGATTAAGAACAAATTAATTCTATTGCACCGCCAAAACATAAACTATATTGCCCCATCAATAATTTGAAATAATAGTATAACACTAATTATATTTTCATACTCCATTTCCACATACAACCAAAATAAAAAATAAACCAACAGTCCAACACACAGTTAGCTAAACTGCATAAACATTAAGGTCATAGTTCGATTTCTATGTCTGGTGTGTATGAAGAAAAAATTGGCAGTGAACCTCGAGAGGATTAAGTCGTGGAATACATTGATGTCTTATTTGGAGGATCTACCTGTAAACTATTTTAACTTTTGAGTTTATTCTCATAGTTAATTAGTGTAGCTTATGAAGAATAACTCATGCATATATAACATATTTTCAATAAATTTCTTAAAATAACTTATTATTAATAAGCGCTTATTAAGCATAGGTCATAAGCTGTAGCGCCCTTAACTAAACATATGTCATAAGTGCTTAATTAAATTATTTTCCCAAACGCGCCTTACGTGATTGAGATAAAAAATAATAATCGTATATGATGTGATGAAAAATTAGAGAGATAAAAAAGTGGAATTAATTCGAATCCTTAAAACTGCTTTATCACTCAAAATTGCGATTGCAATTAAGTAAATTGGAATTGAGAGAAATTGTTAAAAGTGAGAGAAAGGTGGAGCGCAGTGGTAGGTGTTTGGTTGGGTTTCAAATAATATATTTCAATTTACACTGTTTATTCTAGCTTGTCTTCTTTATAACGGTCGGATAATCCAATACTACGATGCGAGAGAAGAGAAACATCACACAACAAAGACGCCGTTACCCCTCCCTCCCCTTTCCTTGTCAATTGCCTTCTCTTAAATTTCAAACGCCCCGTAACGGCCTCCAAATTCAATTTCCACCTTTTTAATCATTAAATAAATAATAAAAAATCACATTCACATTTTTTTTTCTTCAGCTCCCAAAAAAGACACTCCCTCCTTCCCTTTCACCATTTCATCGCATCACACACTATCACAGTACTCTCTCTCTCTCTAGATAAGTAGTGGAAAATTATATAGTGAGTGACCAATTACAATTAGAATAAGGGATATCTTGTGAAGCAACTGAGAGAGAGAGTTGCAGTGTAGTGCAGTGCAGTGAAGTCTTTGACTTGACGTTTTCTCTCACGTGAAAATCCATTTTAAACAGAACACGCTAGAACAACAAACCTCATTTCAAGGCCGGCACTTCCGATTTCAATTCCATAACCGTTTCTTCTTCCTTCTCGATCCGTATCAGCACGTTTTCGTTGCTCTTTCTCACTTGCCATTTCGCGTTACCATCGCGGATCGCACCGGAAATTCCCGATCAGGATTCGAACTGATTTAGAAAGTGCTTTGTTGAGATTGAAGATTGAACAAAGACTGCAATGGAAGCTCAGCAGAGGAGAGGTGGTGGCGGAGGCGGAGGCGGAGGCGGAGGAGGATTGGTATCGATTTCGCCGTCGCAGACTCCGCGCTCCTCCGATAAGGCGCTGCGAGATCTGCGATCCGCCGATTCCAATTCTAGCACTCACAGCAACAAGTATGACAAGGAGAAAGGCGTCAATGTGCAGGTCCTCGTTCGCTGCAGGTCAGTTTTGACTTGCTCTGACTTGAAGATTGTGTTTGTTTCGTTCTGTTTTGTTTGTTTATCACTCGTTTAAAAATCGGTGATCGGTTTGCGCGTGTTTGTTGCAGGCCAATGAATGAGGATGAAATTAGGCTGCACACGCCGGTTGTGATTTCCTGCAACGACGGTAGAAGGGAAGTTACAGCTATCCAGAATATAGCCAACAAGCAGATCGATAGAACCTTCGTATTTGACAAGGTTTTCTGCATTTTCCTTCTTTTTTTGCTCTGACTGCACAAATTGCGTCATGAAATGAATTCAAGTATATGAAGATGAGTTTTAGGAGACAATTTTATTAATTCCACATTGAGATTTTCAGAAGAATAGCAACATTCAATAATTGACGTTTGAACTTGAAGTTCTATAATAGTTATTGCATTCTGTACCAACTCTGTTTTTTTTTTTGAAAAGCCTGTACCAACTCTCTTAAACATGCTAACAAAGGTTCAATCATTGATTGTGTGTATTGTTTTTGTTGGGAGAGGTAATCATATGCTAACAAAGGCCTTAGTTAGTTTAGATAAATGTCCCTTGCAATTATCCTGATTTTGGTTTATTTTGTCCCAGGTGTTTGGTCCTACTTCTCAACAGAAAGAACTGTATGACCAGGCAGTGTCTCCTATTGTGTATGAAGTGCTTGAAGGCTATAACTGCACAATTTTTGCGTATGGACAGACAGGAACCGGGAAGACATACACAATGGAAGGAGGAGCAAGAAAGAAGGTCATTCATTTCACCTGGTTCACTCTATCATTTTCTCTCATTGCTTTATATTAAAATCCATATCTTTCTATACTTGATTCTGCAGAATGGAGAATTTCCTAGTGATGCTGGTGTCATCCCAAGAGCTGTGAAACAGATTTTTGATATATTAGAAGCTCAACATGCTGAGTACAGCTTGAAAGTAACATTTTTAGAGCTTTACAATGAGGAGATAACGGATCTTTTGGCTCCTGAGGAGACATCAAAATTTACAGATGACAAGTCTAAGAAACCTATTGCTTTAATGGAGGATGGGAAAGGGGGTGTCTTTGTCAGAGGTTTAGAAGAAGAGATTGTTTGTACCGCAAATGAAATTTACAAGATATTGGAAAAAGGTTCTGCGAAAAGGCGTACAGCCGAGACTCTTCTTAACAAACAAAGCAGCCGCTCCCACTCCATATTTTCAATCACAATTCATATTAAGGAGTGTACTCCGGAGGGTGAAGAGATGATTAAATGTGGGAAGCTAAATCTTGTGGACCTCGCGGGCTCTGAGAATATTTCACGTTCTGGTGCAAGAGAGGTACAATGATTGTACGCGATTTGAGTTCATGGCTGGCATTATCTTTACCTTACTGTAACGTTTGTCTCAAAAGTAAAAATTTCCAGACTTGGAGCTTGACTAAGAAATTATTTTCAGGGTAGAGCAAGGGAGGCTGGGGAGATAAATAAAAGCTTGCTTACACTTGGCCGAGTGATTAATGCTCTAGTTGAGCACTCAGGTCATGTTCCATATAGGTATGAGCAGCTGCAAGCCTGCAACTTATCTAGTCAGTTCTTGTCATTGACATTTCATGGTTGTTCTAAACTTGAAAAATGTTCTTATTACTAAGACATCTCTTATTTTGTCAGGGATAGCAAATTAACCCGACTATTGAGAGATTCCTTGGGTGGTAAAACCAAGACATGCATTATTGCCACAGTATCACCTTCCATTCACTGTCTAGAAGAAACCCTTAGCACCTTAGATTATGCACACCGTGCCAAAAATATCAAGAACAAACCAGAGGTAACTTTTATAGTTGCTCCTTTTTGGTCAACCTTTTTTTTGTCTGGTAGTGTAGCAGATCTAATAGTTTGACGTTGGTTACTTTTACAGATTAATCAGAAAATGATGAAATCTGCAATGATTAAGGATTTGTATTCTGAAATTGACAGACTAAAGCAAGGTTGTTGACTGTCACCATATTCATGTTGTTTCTGGAACTCGCTTTTTTTCTCCTCCTTGCTCTTTTTCTTCTAACAGAGAAAAATAGTATGTTGGTAAAATTTTCTCTCTTTCCTCCTTGAATGAACGTCTTATTTTTGTGTTCCACAGAGGTCTATGCTGCAAGAGAGAAGAATGGAATCTATATACCACGTGATCGCTACCTTAACGAAGAAGCAGAGAAGAAGGTTTCCATAAAAGTGTTTTTAATATGAATTGGAAATACTGTTATAATGTTGGAACATCGCTGATCCTAAATTCTTACTGTGTTCTCTCTAGGCCATGACTGAAAAGATAGAACGCATGGAACTAGAAGCGGAGTCTAAGGATAAGGTTTATTTTTTTGCTATCAATTGTTCACATATAGCTATTATGATTGCTTAGCTATTTAAATAACGACTTTGCCATTATATGTTTGCAGCAATTGATTGAACTTCAAGAACTCTACAATTCCCAGCAACTTTCAACTGCTGAGTTAAGCACTAAACTTGAGAAAACTGAGGTAAAAGTGAACTTGCATGACTGCTCCATTCTTTGATTTTGGACTTTTGATCCTGTTCAAGAATTAAAACCTACTTCTGGCAACTGTATTCTCAGAGAAGTCTAGAAGAAACTGAGCAGTCATTGTTTTATCTTGAGGAAAGGCACAAAGAAGCAAATGCCACAATCAAGGAAAAGGAATTCTTGATATCAAACCTCCTAAAGTCTGGTAAGTCATGTGTGAGCCTTCTGTTTTTGTAATATTACGTATTTTTTTCTGGTTGGTTGAAATTTTTTCACACAAGTCTCATGCTTGAAGTAATTGTATACTCCAGGGTTTAGGGTTGCTTGAATATTGTTACACGTGCATTACATTATAGTTCTTATCTTTTATTCCTGAAAACCGTTCTCGCTTTATCCAGAGAAATCACTTGTTGAGCGTGCAATTGACCTACGAGCAGAGCTTGAGAATGCTGCATCAGATGTGACAAACCTGTTCTCTAAAATTGGTTAGTATTATTCTCTAGTTGCTTTCTTAGGACTATCAATAGGAGAAGTGCATGGCCCTGACATTAGGGGTATAATTGCCCATAAATTGCCTTTTCAACCTCAGAGCGGAAGGATAAAATTGAAGAAGGAAACAGAATACTTATAAAAAAATTCCAGTCTCAGTTAGCTCAACAACTTGAAGTTTTGCACAAGACAGTTTCAGCATCCGTAATGCATCAAGAGCAGCAATTGAAGGACATGGAGGAAGATATGCAGTCCTTCGTATCAACAAAAACAGAGGTAGCTTTCCAGAGGATGCAAACCTATGTTTGTTATTTATCTTCAATTTTCATATTTACAAACTTTGTTTTGATATACTTCTGAAGGCTACTGAAGATCTAAGAGTAAGGGTAGGGAAGTTGAAAAACATGTATGGTTCAGGCATTAAAGCTTTGGATAATTTAGCTGAAGAGCTTAAAGTAAATAACCAGTTAACTTATGAAGACTTGAAAACTGAAGTAGCTAAGCATTCATCAGACTTGGAGGATGTAAGTGGTCTATTATCTTCAAAGTTGATTACACTTGTGCTTTATTGTTGTTTTTTAACTTCAATTTCTGTGCTTCAGTATTTTAAAGGAATTGCCCTAGAAGCGGATTCAATACTAAATGAGCTTCAAAGCAGTCTCCACAAGCAAGAAGCCAATTTAACTGCTTATGCTCATCAACAACGTGAGGTCTGTGATTTGTTAGTTTGTTGGCTGCTGTGTTAGAGACGGGAAAGGGGGTGTAAACATTCTCCTATCCTAAACTGCTGTGTTAGAGATGCTGAATTTTCTTCTATTTCCTGCAGGCACATGCCAGAGCAGTGGAGACTACTCGTGCAGTATCTAAAATAACGGTGAACTTCTTTGAGACGATAGACCGGCATGCAACCAGTCTGACTGAAATTGTGGAAGAAGCTCAATTTGTCAATGATCAGAAATTGTCTGAACTTGAAAAGAAATTTGAGGTGACTGTTGTGCCTTTTCTGAGAATTACTCAATAAATCATGATTGGAAATTTGTACACTTGTTTTCTCTTTTTAACTTCAATGCGTATTCTTTACTGGTTGGTAGGAGTGTACTGCTTACGAAGAAAAGCAATTGCTGGAGAAAGTGGCAGAAATGTTAGCAAGTTCAAATGCTAGAAAGAAAAAACTGGTAGCTATTGCTTTTAAACATGCAAAGTTCATCTATAGTGTCTTCCATAAGTACCTGAACATAACATTCTTTTCATTTTTTTTAGGTTCAAATGGCAGTTAGTGATCTTCGAGAAAGTGCAAATAGTAGAACCAGTAAACTGCAGCAAGAAGCATTAACCATGCAGGACTCCACTTCTTCTGTCAAGGCAGAATGGAGAGTTCACATGGAAAAAACAGAATCCAACTATCATGAGGATACTTCTGCTGTGGAATCTGGAAAGAAAGAACTTGAGGAGATTCTTCAAATCTGGTATGTATATGACTAGGTGCTAGGACAATGTAATTTTGTTTCCAGTGTATTTTCTCTTCTGTTTACCGAGTCGTACGCTGAACAAACTACTGCAGCCTCAACAAGGCAAATGTAGGTTCTCAACAGTGGAGGAATGCTCAAGAATCCTTGCTTAGTTTAGAGAAGAAAAATGCTGCTTCTGTGGATAATATTGTTAGGTAGGTTCTGAAATCCTTATGAAGATCAAAACAGTAAAAAGAACATCGTATTTTGTTGACCTTTTTTATTTTCAACTGCTTTACATGAATAGGGGAGGAATGGAAGCTAATCAAGCTCTACGAGCCCGATTCTCCAGTGCTGTGTCAACTGCACTTGAAGATGCAGGAATAGCAAACAAGGATATCAACTCATCCATCGACCGTCAGTATTTAGTGTTATATCTATGCATCATCATTGCTTTGGTAGGTCATAAATATCGATGTCAACTTACAAGTCTAAACACTTGCAGATTCGTTGCAACTCGATCATGAAGCTTGTGGGAATATGAACAACATGATTACCCCATGCTGTGGTGATTTGAGAGAACTGAAGGG
This sequence comes from Acmispon strigosus, assembly GCA_030819835.1. NCBI lineage: Eukaryota > Viridiplantae > Streptophyta > Magnoliopsida > Fabales > Fabaceae > Acmispon > Acmispon strigosus. The sequence continues at coordinate 65,211,468 of JAUAMA010000004.1, forward strand.
TGGTCATTACCACAAAATTGTAGAGATAACTGAAAACGCAGGGAATTGTCTTCTCAACGAATACACGGTAAGAAAGAGACTAAGCCACCTATTCTGCATAATACATAATTTGTATAGTACTTATAGGCCTGCATCATAACACAGTCCTCAACTGTTCTCAGCCATGACAATATTGTACTTTCTTACTCTGACATACAGGTTGATGAACCATCTTGTTCAACACCAAGAAAAAGACCCTTCAATTTACCCAGCGTTTCTTCCATAGAAGAGCTAAGAACCCCATCATTTGAGGAACTATTGAAGTCATTCTGGGATGCAAAATCTCCAATACAAGCAAATGGAGATGTTAAACATATTGGGGCATATGAAGCCACTCAATCAGTAAGAGATTCCAGAGTTCCTCTTACTGCTATTAACTAGGACGGTCGAATTCTGTAAATAGCATATTGTTTCAGATGTAATTCCATGAAATGATATTTATTCATTAATTATTGTTATTTTTATAATTTTTGGGAAATAGAGGGAAAATGGGGAAATAGTCAATCTTTGTGGAGGGCCCTTTTTAGTTTGGTGTAGTCTCTCCGCAAAGGAAGAAACCTATATATTATTGATGTCAGATGAGATTGGTATGCAATATGATTTTGGCGTTGGTGTTGAATTTAGGCATTCCAAACTTATTTTTAGTGTCCTCGGGTATTCTTACACTCTTACACTCTAACCTGAAAATCTGATTTGAGCTCTAACCAAACAATTGTTTTATTATAATAATAGAGATCAAGGGATTTATTTTAGAAGGAAGACATGAAATCATGTGTAGTTTTATGTACTGGTAATATAATTTGATTCATATGGTTCTAACTTTCTAATGACTGACTTCAAGTATTTTATTACTAGTAATTTTTCAATGTATCACTGAGTTAGTTTTCCGCATATGGACCAGCAGTAACTAATAAAACCAAGAAAGATGTGCATCACAGGACAAAAGGAGTGGTTGTAACATTCATGTTCTCGCACATAAAGGAAATTGCTTTGATGCTCTGCCAAAATACTGGTTTGGAATGATGCTTTGGCAGGAACATGAGACAGAAGCCAAAGCCCATAACATGGGGAAAAGGTTCTGTTCAACACAGCCTGGTCACATGGGGAGAAACAGTGAAATACTTGTCTTGAGTGTTGAGTGAAGGGAACAACTGAATAAGGTTGTTTTTCAGGACACTGGTAATTGGGTCCCAGGTTATGGCTGTCTTTTTCTTTGGGTTGCCTGTGTGCAAAAGCTGCAGCTTCTAACTGCAAGTGGAAGTACTTGTTTTTTCCCTCTTTCGGTTTACATTAGAATAACTTTTGGTATTAATGCTTGTTTGTACTAGCTTCTTATTGCGGTGACTCATGGAGGAAGAGAAGCATGTGGAAGCGACCTGGACCACAGCGAACTTATTGCGAACATATCATCATGAGCTTTCCACAAATGACAACACCATGCATAATTTCGCAATGTTCGGGTTTGGATGGGTACCACTCTAAAATGCTCTTATAATAATTATGGTTTTAACGTGTTTTACATTCTATGTAAATTGTGAAACTAACTACATTTATGGGGTGGATTTTGGAATTTAATGGAGATGATAGAAGACAAAAGTCATCTCTAACTATAGTGCTTCTAAGTGAAATTATTAAGAACTTGGATGTAAATGGATATAAAAGCGGAAGCGTACCCAAATTCATGATGAAGTTGATGTGAAACTGAATTCATGAGAAACTTGATGCGGAAGCGAAACTGAATCTATGATTAATCTTAATATGAAAACTATGAAGTTTGATCTTCCAAGCCAATATTCACGATTTCTTTTAACCAAATGTGTGTTTCTCTTCTAATGATGAAATATTAGAAAAATAAATTGTGCATATGTCTTGGTGTCCATAACCCTTTATATAATAGGAACATGCCCTTTCACTAAGAGTCATGTCTCCTAAAGATTTATTATAAACTCATACCAAGTGAGATGCTATAAATCCCAAAATATAATCTTTGATCACTCTAAAAGGGGATAATCCTGAATATATATTTAATACATGATAAATTATATGAGTTTAATATTTATGCACTGTGAGTGTAAAAGAACTTTATACAGATAACCAACAATAATTCAGAATTTTACCACATTAGATAATTAATTTCAAAATTATTCAATTAATTACAAAGTTAGATTAAAATGTGACAAATTTAAGAGTTATGATTGATTGTCTGTGTAAAAAAATTCTACACTGACAATAAGTATTAAACTCATTATATATGTAGGCCCACATATTAGAAAAAATATCTAACATAGAATAACTATATATTTTCCCAAAAAATACTATAATATAAAATAAAAATCTAACAATGCATTTTAAAATGACCAAAAGGTACTATTTGTTCACTATATTTTAAAATTCACTTGAAGAATTTTTAACCCTTCCGATATCACATTACATTCTTAATGACCAAAAGGTACTACAAATGCGATTTTGTACTTATATCCTTCCACACCGTAGTTTGATAATACCCGGATTTCATATCAAATTTTGAGAATGTTATTGCTTTATAAAGTCTTTTAATTAAATTCAATTTATTAGGTATCAAATATCTTATCCATTTATAGACTTTATTGAGAGGTTATAATTATTAACTAATCCTGGAGCTCCTCTTTCTAATTCTAAAACATTCATAATATAGAATCCTCAACAACTCCAAGGAGATCTTTTTATTGAAGATTCTGGTAATAAATCTAATTCTTTTTTTAACCTTGGTGGTTTTATGAACTCAAAACATATATCTTTCCTTAATGCTTTTGATACTATTCTTATGGGACATTAGGAAATTATGTGAATCAAATGATGGAACAAGCTAACTCCAGCTCTTGTGGGATGCATTGCAAATTTAAAGTGGACCAATTACAAGAGGAAGGGATAGGAGGGTCAAAGAAGCACTAAGTGGACTTGTTCAAGACCCTTGGTCTAAAAAGATTCTCTCCAATATGTCTTTGACCTTAATCATGTGCTTAACAACATTTTGACCAAACATGGAGCTTTTGAAGGAGTTTTGGGCCATAAACACTCAAACAAAGGGGCTTGGTCCTAGACCACTCATAGGGTGTTTATATTTAAACTTAATCATGCTATTATTTGGAGGATTTGGTCCATTATTGTACTTGGACGAATTTGGTCCAGTAGCTGTGAGTGTTTGGGCCTTAGTGGTTACCACTGTGGGTGGTGAGTGCGGTGAAGAAAACATCGTTGGGGTTGTGGCGCAACATGATGGAGGTCCAATGACGGTGCAGGGGTTGGGGGAAGTTGGTGGCTTTAAGTTTCTTCCTGTACATTCTATTGTGTTTTGGATTCTGATCATGATATTCATGTGTATAAAGGAGGTGGTTCTTTGAATGGAGGTGAGGAATGTTTTATAGTGGTTATGAAGGGATATGGTGAGAGCTTAGTTGATAGAGATCTAGGTCTTCTGCAACGATAGTTGTGGTTGATTCTACAGGAGGAAAAATGGAACATTTGAGGAAGGAGGTTGGAGGAGGAAAGTGAGGGGAGTATGAAATGTTGTGCTTACATGAAATTATAAGAATTTAAAAAACTCACATGTCCTGACTACATGAAAAAACCTAACAGTAATAATAACAAAAAACTGAAGTCATAATATTAATATTTTTTTGCTTCATTGGTAAACAAGAAGTTAGAATATTGGAGGGACGAAAAAAAATTTACAAGGATTAAAATAAAAAATGCGGTATATTACAGAGACCAGAAACTTATATAAGCCTGGAATTTATAATTTGAGCGACGCAAAATTCAAGCATGCATGAACTTATTTAACCCAGAATAAATGTATGGTTAAATTTGTTAGCTACCTAAAGGGCAAACCTATGCCCACATCTCCCCTTTGTAATTTGTACTCCGCAGTCTAAATTGCAACACCAGCAAGACCAAATTATGTTCATCCCAAATTACTACTAGTGTTATAACTACCACAGAAAGACCAGTTACATAATACTCCAACTGTTAGCACCTAAAACTCGACAAGCCCCGTCTCGTAACACATGTTCCATTTGCCAACACATACAAACGAGCAACAATGTTTATGTTTTTTCACCTGAGTAAACAATTTGACTCGAGGGTAAGAAATATTGTCTTGTTCATTTGGGTGAATAGGTTTATTCATGTATTTATGGAACCATATATACAGATAAAATAAGAATTTCGAGACGCAAAAGACAAAGCCACATTGAGCTCCTTGAGAAGAAGCTAATTGAGACCCAAAAGCTATTATTTATGGGAGGATGTAAAAGCCATAAAAACATCCAGCTAAGCTAACCAAATTCCATGATCTTCTTCAACAAGATCACATTCTATTCTATTCTTTCCGATCAAATCAAAATATACAAAGATGCTACTGCGCCTGTATTATATACAAGCACAGTTGCTACCAGGATGGCTGAACTCTCTCCAATGCCAATGGACTACACCCTGCACAAACGTGTCTTTGCATAAGTTACAAGTATTCATAGATGATCCAATTGCAAGAAATTTACTCAAACAAAATACAGCAAAAGCAAGTAATTGAATATGAGAACTAGAAAAATTTAAAAATTTATTCAGATTTCACTCATCAAAACCACCGTAGCAAGCTCCACTCAGTGCCATACATAAAACAGAGGTTTTTATGATATATGAAAAAGCAGCCAATCAGCAAAGAGCAATTTGAAATCCAAATAATAACATAACGATGCAAACAATTACCTGTAGAATTCTACACTATAAGCTTGCACTTAGTAATCCAACAGTCCTTTCCCTCCCGAAGGATTCATCATCAAAATCTTCATTTGTTGAATTTTCTTGGCATAATTCTCGAGTAGGATTTAAGTCGAGAGCTTCCCAAGCCATTGAATTGCCCTCACAAACATTGCCTTCTTCAGACGCAGGATTGACATCAACATGGTCCTCCTCTGCATTCAGCCTTGTATCACTAGACAAAAGTTCCATTCCCTTATCATCTTCAATGCCTGGTGGATCGACATTGAGATCTGAGCATAAATCATATCCGCTTTGCTCCCCGGTCCCATGCTGAGCAACAGTTACTGCTCCTTGATCCGATTGATCTGCAGGATCTTTTTTCTGCCTCTTCCATTTCTTTGTGGATGAAGTGCCATCATCCTCAAAATCTTCTTCTTCTCTTTCTCTGTGCAAATAAACCCACAGTTTCCTTTCCCCATCAAATTGTACACAAGGATCACGTTCATAATGCAATCTATCCAAGGCTCCACTAACTACTTGGTTGATTTGTGCATCAGAAACATCTTCAACAATATATTGAGAATCTCGAATTAATGTACAAACATCTGCTCTGGTGCCAATACTTCCAGGCAACCTAGCAGCTGCATCTCTGACAAGACAAAGAATAGTAACATGCGGAGGACGATCACGTTTCAACATAAAATGGTCACGGGCTTTTGAGGTTGGTTTACCACCACACCTTCTCAAAGGTGCCACAATAGACTTTTTACCATCAGCTGCAGTATAAGAGAACGCTCTATCGGGAATTGAGTACCTGAGAACTTCCTCCTTACGAAAATAAGCCCTCACTTCCTCTGAACTTTGGTTTATGGTGTTAAGACTCTTCTGGGCCCTCAGGTCTCTAAACCTTTCCTTCTCATCAAGGTTGACTTGCATCAATGCCAAAGGTGGTTCAGGAAGGCTTCCTATTTGTTGGAGCGTTTCCTGACCACATTTCAACCAATTGGCAAAGGAATCAACCAACTTGACCATCATCTTATGAGGAAGACCCCAAGCTTCAGGAGACGTCACTTCCTCAGCGATATCAAGGTCAGATGAGTTATGGGAAACTGGACCAGTCCATGACCAACTTCTGGTAGATTTTTCATAAACTGTTAGTGCCTTCCAACCCTTTGCTCCCAAGGGTGCTGTTTTGGAAGAAAATATCTTGAGAACACCTCTGACCAAATCCTGCAGTGGCTCTTGTGTCTCAAGAATACAAGGATCACCAGGATTGGATCTTACACGATTAACAATCTCTTGAACAGTAAGAGATGGTGTGTTCAGTTGGTCAGCAGGCTCACAATTGGCAACCACCTTATCGTTAGAAAGAACACCATTGACACCGTCTTCTTGTGCTTTGTCATGCTCTTGTTTGGGATTTGCCACTCCTAAACTGTCTTCTGCAAGTGGACTAATCATTGCCATGCGAACTGCTGAAAGAAGGTGTATGATAGAAAATGAAAATCCAGTATGAACAGTGGGTGTGATCAAAGTAAATGTCTTTTTCTGTGGCTTAGTTTCCAGTTCCATGTCTGCTATCCTCATATCAGTAACAAGCAGTTCAGAATTTTCCATTTCTGGACTAACCATTACAGCCTCTGTTTTTTTCTTTGATTTTCTTTTCAAAGGAGTTGAATCATCTACTTGGAGAATACTGGTTGACAGAAGATTAGCATCTTCATCTCTTCCACCAAGATCTGCTGCATCATATTTCATTTTGCGCTTCTTCATAGCTGAGCTACAACCAAGTAACGGCGCCTCATATCTTTCATTTTGATCACCCTTATATGAAACATATTTATGCCCTTTTCTCCCAAGCCTACTCTGTCCAACCCCATTATCATCCCCTAGCAACTGGTTTTCAAGTGAGTCATCCTCATCACCAACATAATCATGATGATATAGGCCACCTCTCCCTTTCTTCTTTCGCTCAGCTACATATGCATTTTCCAAGGGCATTTCTAACCTCTCAACAGGTTCCCCTCGTATTCGGCCATTCTTGCCGGTCTTGTATAGCTGCCTCCAATCATCATCACCCTCATTGAGCATATCTGATCCTGAGGGATAGCTTTCTTCAATGAGTTTACCAACTGGATAACCACCACTGCGTATATCACCCTTCTGCTTTGCTTTTGAAAGGTAAGTTTCTGAACCGTGTATGTGCCCCTGCTCTGCAAAGCCACCTTTTCTTTTGGATTGTGTGATGACATGTGCCTCCATATCTGTCCCAGCAAATTTGGTCTTCTTACGGTCTAGGTACTTAGACTTCAATGGTTTTGTCCGAGAGCCAGCAGCAGCACCAATTGAGTTAGCAAATTTACTCTGCAACAAAGGAGTGTTATCCTCATCATCATCCAACGGTTCTGACGAGTCTGATTCGGTTTCTTCACTTCTGAAAAGCATCTGGTTACTCCTCAAAGCCTTTGCATCTTTTCCTCCATTCTGCATAAAAGTCCCTCTGGACTTCTCTTGCAATGATTTTCCTCTGAAGTCAGAGAGAAGCCTATCACTGACTGGTGGTGAGGAAGACATATAAGCTAAGTAACTGAGATCAGGAGAATGTCTCCCTGCTTTCCATTTCTTGCTCTTTAGATTCCAATCATCATACTTAAATGATGAATTCATACCAAATTCCTGTCGTGATGTTTTGCTGTTCCAGAAAAGGTCATCATAATCTGCTGAATCAACCATGTTGGCTTTCAGTGGTAACTGTGAACCCCTCAACCTAGACTGCACCTGATCACTACCTACAAATTGTTGAACATTTTCAGGGTACTTGGCATTTCTTGGTAAATGATAAGAATCTCTCTTAGAAGATGGCTTAGTGAACAATTTCATATCAGAAGTTTGGTTAGCATTTCTAGTGTATCCATGTAGATCAGTCTTCGAAGACATAGAAAGGCCCATCAAATTGTCAGTATCTATTTCATCACCTCTTAGAAAGTCATGCCTCCTATCCACTCTCAGAACACTAGACTTGTCCATCAGGTTGGCACGTGATGCATTACGGTCTCGATGGATGCCAAGTCCATATGACATTTCCTCATTGTTGTCACCGTTCAACAGCTGATCCCTCATCCTGAGCATTGACCCTGAATCATATCCTACTGACTTATTCAGTTGAGTAAGTGCGGAAGCTGAACCATTAAGACCAGGATTTATATCCAAAGCATGGTAGGCAGAAGACAAATTACCTGTTGGGTCCTTTGCTGAAGGTGTCTTTGAACCAGCTAACTTCAGTATCCCTTTTGGGTTGAGCTTTCCATACTTTTCTTGTTCCAACGCTGCTGATCGTCCACGTGGTTGGAGTTCTAAACCTGAACCCACCCCATGGAAAGGATGGCGACCCATTTTCTGGGCACTTTTTCTGTCTTTGTTCTTCCTACTCCACATAACTTCCCCAGACTCTTCATCTGAAGTATCAGCCTCCAAATCTTCCTTCTCATACATCAAACTCTTCTCATTTTTCATAATGTTAAGGACACGAAGCCTTTCTTCAATGCTGTATCCCCTACAGTTAAGCCATGCATCTCTTATCTGACAAAGACTGCTAACCATGTTGTTCTGATGCTTCCTCAAGAGATGATAGTGCTGTTTCTTCTGAAAAAAATTCAAGCCCTCCCTGTAAAGGGCAACCCTCGGCTCACACAAGCCACCCTTAAGCATATCAAACAACTTCTTAACAGGACTCCCAAAATGGAGGTTGCAACCCGTGAAAAGCTCTTTCAAGCTCTGAACAAAAGTCTCCTGGTCCATGTCAGGCAAATACTTGGCAAGTTCAAGCCGCTCCTCTTCACTCAATGATTCATTCCACACATCTACGGACAGTATATCCTCAAGCCCCGCGAGATCATACAGCTCCAACGGAATGCTGCAAGTCTGATTCCCAATCTGACAAAACTCCGCCCCTGTCTCACCCAGTTCCAGCAAATCAAAATCATCAGACCCCGCCCCGGAATCAGCATCATCAAACTCGTCATCATCATCATCAGACTCCACGGCAGAGTTTCCCCGGCGAGCCTCGTCCTCATCACTAGACATGGTATTATCCCTACTCATGGGCGAACACTCGGAATCAAGCCTGGACACCTTAAAGCTATTCTTTTCAATTGCCATCAATCATATAAGACTGCCGCCAAAAACGCTTCCAGGGACCCAATTTCAAAAATTCGAGCAAATCTCAATCAAATCAAAACCCTAACAAACAAAAAACCAACACCACAAATTTCAAAACAACAACCTCAACTTCTTGAAAACAATAACAACAACAATTAACAATTAACCCGGGAACAGATATCAGAAAACCGAATTGAAATATAAAAAAGCGGAAACATGAAAAGGAATCAGATTCGAGCGTGGAATACCTCAATCGCGAGAGAAGAAGGAGCGTGGACGGAATTGAGGGATGAAGCAGGAAGTGGAAGGAGGCATGTGAGGATGATGCGGCAGTTGCGACGATGAAGAAGAACGAAACGAGATTTGTGGGTGTGAGAAACTGAAACCCTAATATGGTGTTGTTATATAGTGAGGGAGAAAAGCAAGGAGGGGATGAAGAAGACGAAGGTGACGTGGGAGAAGAGGGACCGTGTGATTGGATTGAGAAGGAAGAAAAAGAAGGGAGAAGAAAGAAGAGTGATGATGGTGATGATGAAAAGACGAAAAAGGCCACCGCACCAAACTGACAGGGATGAACGCAACGCAATGCAGAGAAGAAGGGAAAAGTGTGAGAGAACACAAAAAAAAAGGGTTTGGTTTTTTTGGTGGTACTTGTTAGAGAGAGAGAGAGAAAAGAGAAGAAGATAGAAGGTGAGTGAGTTCCTCTCTCTCTCTCTCTCTCTCTCTATGACTGACCGTTGGATTCTGAGGTCAGATCCAGATTAACCGCTACAACCCTCCAGAGCGGTTTATATGCGACGTCGTTTTGTAAAGGTATGTCCATTTTGCCTAATCCATTTATAGCACCCTGAAACCGAAGGGAACATTACTATGAACTGCAAAATGCACAGCGTCAGTAACTCGCTCAACTTGTGAAGGTATTTTTATTTTTCTTCGTTCTAAAAAAAGTATATAATATATTTTTAAACAATATATAATCATTATTTATATTTTTTATATTTTTTCAGATTATTATAAATCATTATTTATATTTATAATAATAATAGCCCAAATATCCAAACCAGGAAAAAACATTACAAAAGAAAAAAATGTTTGGTAATGGGCTAGGCTGACATATTTTTATTTTGGTGGTGACAACAATGGTGGTGGTGGCAACGATGGTGGTGGTAGTGGTGGCAGCGGCAACAAAGACAGTGGTGTTGGAAGAGGTGTCAATGGCGGCTGCGGACATGGTAGCGGCGACGACAATGACAATGGTGGCGATAATGAAGGTGAGAGTGGTAGCGGCATAGTAGTGGTAGACCGGTAGGGACAGTTGCGATGTTAGTGGTGGTGGGGAACGTCTTTGTAAAATTCTTTACATCGTAAATGCATATAAACTTAATCTACGTTTTATTCCATAAACTATATTAGTTTAGGGGTCTAGTCCCTTATTGTAAAAAAGAAAATGTAAATAAAAAATTTAATGATTATGTCAATGTACAAAGTTATGCAATTAAAATGTACTATTTTTTTATTTTATCACTATAGTAAAAAGTCATTTTTTTTACATTAATCAATAAGAATAAGAAAAGTAATATGGCATTATATGATGAATATATATATATATATATATATATATATATATATATATATATATTGTCTTTTTGCCATGTTTTTTTTAATGTATTTAGGATATGGCGGTTGTCTCTCATAATATATGACTTTTTTAGAGTTTGATTTTATAATTTCATTATTTAAGAGATTTAATTTACTTACTACTAAATTAACACATTGTTGGTACGATGAATATATATTGTAAGTGCACATAAATTAAATAAAGAGGTAAACTTTGAAAAGTTAAAAGTATTTTTAGATGTATAGATTTTAATTTAAAGTGAAAGATTTGAGTTTTTTTGGTTACAAGAAAAAAATGAAAAGCAAACTAACTACTCAACGCGTCAAGATACATAGACGCATAAACAAAGGACGGAGGCTGCTTCCAAACCCGCCGAATTTAATAACTATACAATAACAATGAATTTTATTTTACAAGAAAATTCATCAATCTATCTTGTTATAATTTAATTCATTTTTTAATTGAAATTCAAATTTGAAATTATCTAAAATGAAAAATGGAGAGATATGATTAGACGTACGTATAAACTTTTTTATACCATTAAGACATATAAATTAAATCCCCATAATAACTGATAAAAATAATAATTTGTTAACATTAAAAATTTAATAAATTACATATGACTAAATTAATTTAAACACGCATTGAAAGCAATTCTTCTGAAAATAATTGAACAATACATGTTGGTTTCTTACACTAGGCTCAAAATATTATTTAAAATTGTGGCATGCCGTTTACCCGTATTTCTTAATACGAGCATCTAACGAAAGATTAGTCACTGTGATGGCGGTGGATACCCGGACTCACAAAAAAAATTATTTAAAAAATATACAAGATTTTTCACACATGAACGTCAAACATTCTCTAAGAGCACAATAATGACAACCCATTATCTTATTCCAGGTAGCACAGGCTAACAAAAATTGTGGGAGATCTCTATTCATAAATTACAATGTACATGTTGAAACTTTACACCACTCAAACAAGAAATTGAAATTCCATTATTTTCTCAAAAAACGCAAAGAATTCGTCATCATGAATGCTATATGACTCCATTCTCTAAATCTACAAGATCACAAGATAATATGTTAATCGCCAGAATGATAACCACAGCATGTACATAGAGAGGGAAGAAGAAAGACCTTTCAGAAAAAGTTTTTCTGTAAATCCTCTAGCCTGGGGTCTACATCTCTGGCTTCTTTTTCTTCTTCAGTTTCCAGTATGAGAGGAGCATCAAGCTCAGGAGGTTTCTGGTAAGATATGAATGCTTTACTAATCAAACAGCTGACATTGAATAAAACAAGGTTAATTAGCTACTAAGTGCGTGCGTGTTTGGATTAGGGATGTCAAAAGTGATTTTGAGTAGACTTGATTTTGATTAAATAGTTAAAAATGAATTTATTTATGAAAAAAGAGATTTCTGCATAGTAATGTTGTAAAACAGAATTGCAAAATCTCCTAATTGATTCCACTGCACCAGCTAGGTTTTGCAGCTTCATCAAATAACTCATTTTGGAGATAGAGTTAATTGTGAATGGAAACACTTGAAATTTTTTTTCATGTACACAAAGGGACATGACATTCAAACACCCTCAACATTTTAAAAATGTGTTACCATGCAACGGACTAGTGCCCAATCGACACCCCGGAAGAACGGATGACGCTTAATTTCATTTGCTCCTTCCTGTGAACCCAATCTGTTTTTGGGATCTCTGTGCAACAACCGGTAAATTAGCTGCTTTGCATGGAGACTTACCTGCATTAATGCATATTCAAACAATGTTATCATTTCATTTGTGTCTCCATAGAGTTGCATTTGATCTATGGACAATTTTTTTATCATTCAGCATGGATATTGCATTATAAATACATATAACTCAAACTTAAGTCTGGCTGAATGTGATTTTTTAATTCAGAGGTTTACAAATTTTACACTCGAATATTTCGACCTGTTGCCTCTATTTTGATTTAGAACCAGACTTAGACAAGTGCTGTTTTTGCTTTTCATGTTTCTTAGCAAGGGAAGATAAGAAATGGTGGAAGACAAGTGAAAAGAGTAGAAGTTTGAACCCTTTTGTTTAAGTATTTTAATCAAAAAAGCAATTTGGCCATCTTAAATTATCTGCAGACTTACATTTTAACTGCTGAATATGCAACTCGATTACCGTGATAAAAATGGAGATGATTGGTGCTACATGGAGATTTTGCTCTTTTCCTTTTCATTTGAGGATGATTGGTGCTAAACCATCCATGGCTATTACATCAAGCAACTTTTAAAAATTGTTTCAGGAGTATGCATAAGCTATGTGAACTCAGCTGACTTTATGAACCTACTCAACACCAGAGTGTTGCATAACTGTTTCATGAAATTAGTTTGAAGAATGATTTCCTAAGGGTGCATTTCCTAACTCAGTCCACAATTGAAAACTGAGTACCAAAGCAACCTATAAACACAAAATGTATGAAAAGTTACACAGGACAAAAATCTCACCGGTTTGCTTTTGGGAAATTTAAGATCTTTGTGAAGAATATTTGCAAATGTTTTCTGTCTTGTCTTTCCCCTGAATGGCGTATACCCATAAAGCATTTCATATAGAAGAATACCTGAAAAAAGAGCGTTGAAGTCGAACAATGTGATAAAAACTGGTTACTTATCTATGGAAGCATCAATATCTACAATACAAGCTAAATTACAAAGTGCACTCAAACTTAACTTTTTTTAAATGCTCAGAAATTAATTTTTTATAGGAATGAGGGATTACCTAATGCCCACCAATCCACAGCACTAGTGTGGCCTGAACCAGTTATAATTTCCTGCACAATTTGAGTTGTCAGTTGCAATATATTTTGAGAAATGCACAAGCATTTCCAAAGAAGTTCAAATAGCACAAGTGCAATAAACACTGTATAGCCACCAAGATCCCACTCCCCTTCAAGAAATCAAAAGGTTTCTACAGGAATAAAAATAGTTCATGTTTAATTGGCAAGCTCACTAACAATGACGAGAGAAACAATGTATGACTTCTCCTGCCACTTCAAGCCTCCCTATCTAGAATTGCTCCTCATACTTCTGTGGATTCAACTTGATCTTTCAAATCACCGGGTGTAACAACGTTTTAATAAATTCATGGTTTCTTGCATAAACGTTACCTACTAGCCTTTTTTGTCTTACACTAAATTTAACAAAGAGATCCATGTTGCAATACGAATTTGTCATTAAAACAACAGTTTTACAGACTTGTCATATATTTGCACAATAAAACAAATTTTGTCTCAAAATGCGATCTGTTAGATAATGAGTAAATGTACCATACGTATAATAATCAATGCATTCACCATAAAATAGGTATATGAACCATGACTATAGTTTTTTCTGCCGAATAATATATATGTCCAGGAATTACAAACCGGAGCTATGTACTCTTCCGTGCCAACAAAAGAATTTGATGCTCTCATTGGTTCAGCCATAAAAATTGGAACCTGCTGACTTTTCTGTTGTTTCTTCTTCTTTTTCTTTTCATTTGAAGCTGGAATTACAAGCTACAAAGAGTTTCAGTGGCCAAATTTAAAAATATTGCTTTTAATGAAAAACTACAATATTTGAAATTCTGGCCTCTGAGATACCTGTGGCTTGCAAGATGTTAAACATGACAAATCGAAATCTGTTAAAGACAAATGCCCACTGCTCTGGATTAACACGTTTTCTGGCTTCAAATCTCGATATATTATCCCTGTAAATTCTCACCAAACAATTTCATATTAAATTTTGTTCTAGTAGGTGTTTTAGTACACACATAACAAATTAAGTGGCTAATTTTCTTGCAGGGACAGAAATCACAAGGGACAAGGGCCTTAGTATTTGCCACCTGATAAGATCATCCCACAGTTTCAGCAATATTTTGTTACTTAAACATCTCCCAAGTTGTATGGTAGTTTCATGAGTTAACAGAGAAGGTAACAATAATGATTATCATGATGTCATATGAATATATAGATATGGTTCATGATATAGGATATTATAGTGAGGTTTGATCTATGTAACCAGTTCTATCTACTAGGAAAAGGCTTTGGTGGTTATGTTGTTGTGTGTGCATGAATTGCAAATAAGAGCCTACCTTGACAATGAAGGTACTCCAATGCAATCAATACCTCAGCAGCATAAAATCTATAAATATCAAGAAGTTAGCTGTGGAAAAAGTAGAGAAACACAAGTCGGACACAATTCGAAGAACAAATCATTTGCTTCTTGGTTTTATTGATTTTGCAGGGACAGTCTTGTCATTACGAAGGTTCATTAATGCTACTACCATAAATAAATTTAACATCTTTTCAAATTCAAATTACACAAAGAACTCCTCTCCCTCTTTACCCAATTGTTCATTGTTGATCAGGGAAATGAAGTCTCACATCATTGTGACAGTCTAACTATATGGACATGACATGGGAACTCGCCGAAAACTGCGTAGGTTTTGATCCAACATTATCCAAACAAGTTTTTTTATGTTATATCGTTTTTAAGTTTGTAAGACAAATAAATTTTGAAGAATAGAAAAATAGAAACAAATCCAAGATATCAATTTTTTCTTTGAACAGAACATTTTCTCATTAGCCTTAATTGGGTTCCAACTGAGAGCATATGACCAGGCCAACCTGTGATGTATATGAGTAAATGCTTTATGCAGAAGCATAAGATACCTCACGGAGTCTTCCTTGAGAACCTTTGTTGGCTGCCGGTCAAGAAGCATGAATAGTTCTCCACCAGGACAGTAATCGGTTATCAAACAAACGTGTGTTTTGGTCTGCAAATTAATCAAGTTCCAAATATTTGACATATTCATATGAACATCCTTGCTATTCTGTAAGTTCTAAATTGAATGTAAAAGGGAATAAAGGCAACAGGGTTAAGGCAGTGAATATAATTCGAGAAATCATAATCCATAAAAGCAAGGGTCTAGGATAAAGAGATTGTCATGTCATGTGACAAACTTAAACTCTATAATCACAAATTTCTCTGCAGAAGCCGCAAAAGTGATCTAGCAATAAAAAAGATCCCAATGTTCCTACTAATTATTCATAACTTTCGTCATTAATAATCGATAATTATTGTGCTACTTATTTGAAAGCAATACTTGAGTTTCAGACCTGAAAGGAAGCATATAATGCAGGCAGAAAAGGGTGGTCCAACATGTCAAGGATTTCTCTCTCTGTGCAAGCTCTATGCACCTGCATAAAATGGCCATCCTATTATACAACAGGGGTGAATGCTTCTATAACTTGATTTACAGGAGTAGAATAGTAATTTTGCTACTCAAAGGTAATTAGAAACAAAAATGCATACATAAACACAAATATATGAGAAGATCTACTTACTCCGTTTAATAACTTTTGAATTTAATAAATCTAACCATTGAATACAGAATTTTAGAGAAAGACATGTGACAAGTCATTATGACTCTTATATTATCTTCATTTGGCTCATTCCTAACTGATGTTAGACTTTAAATTCAGAGTTTCCAACACATTCATAAATATTTCATCTTATAGTAGACATTATTTGTATGTTAAAAATATGTGTTCATTAAAATAAAATTGTAAGATGGAGTATCCACCAAAATGACGCCAATACAGTATATAAAAACTTCTACAGAACGTGTCTTGGTGGAGGATGTACCAAATAGATCCAAAACATAGCGGTAAAAACAGCATAAAGTAATATAGTTATGTAAAATAGTAATCAAAACCTTGTTACGATTGAGCATAACACCCTTATCCATAGCCTTCATGGCAAAATATTGACCAGTTCCACTTAGCTCCACCAGATGCACACTGCAAGCCAGGCAACAGAAGCTTGATTTAAAAAAATAATGGAACAGAAAGAAGCATTCTTTCTTCCAAAAGCCTTAT
The DNA here is from genome assembly GCA_030819835.1 of Acmispon strigosus. NCBI lineage: Eukaryota > Viridiplantae > Streptophyta > Magnoliopsida > Fabales > Fabaceae > Acmispon > Acmispon strigosus. The sequence continues at coordinate 65,227,924 of JAUAMA010000004.1, forward strand.
CCCAGGTCGGCTATATGGATCACACTACATCATTGAGCTCGATCAAAAACTAAATTATGAGGGATATTATTGATAATGAGATCATCTTTAACAGGATCTTCCCATGTTCTTTTCGGTCTCCCTCTTCTTCTCTTTGCAGTTCTAATTAATATTTGAAAATTATAAGCTTACCTAAATTTTCAGCTAACTAGAGACTAGTTCATCTCTAAGACTTTTACATGGGTAGAAATTCCATTAAAGAAATGCTAGAATTACTAGTAGAAATTCCATTATGTCAGTCATATGTGGCTCTCTAGAGCATCATAGTTGTATGGCTACATCCCTTTCGTCTGGCAATTGATATAACCCCCATGCTACCAGTTTCAGCAATTGTGAAAAGATATGGGAAATGGAAAGATAATTAGGAAAAGAACCTGCCAGTATCTCCTGACCCCAGAGGTTTAATTGGCCTAAAGTGCTTTAGGCCTATCTGTTCCCCATTTTCTAGGATCTGCAGAAATAAAGAAGCAAGGTCACAAACAATTTGGAAAAGTAACATAACTTGCGTCTTAAGACACTCAAGAAGCTAGGAAGAAAATCCAAAAATACTCGTAGCCATAGTAATCACTAATCAGTATCTTATGATACGTATCTTGATATGATACAAATTCTGAGGTAGAGAAACATATCGCAGTATCATGTCGTGTTTATCAAAACAATAAACAGAATTGTCCATATAATACATAAATTAAGAGAAAATTATGATTACTTCCTGAAATCTAAAGAAACTACAGAAAGACAGAACAAAAACACAAGTTAACACAACATTGGGAAGTTTTTACCACATCTTGTAACCATACAGTGTAAATGAATTCCCTAATACTTACTCAGTTAATAGAAATAACAAGAAATCAGGGAAACAGTGACATATTTTCAAATACGAAAAATAATACCTTTTGAATAGCTTTCCAAGTTGCATCATCCTTCCTATGCGGTTTGGGGCGAACCACTTTTGAATGATTTATCCATAACTCGTCTGGTTTCTGGAGATGGCCATAAAGCTCATGTCACAATTGAGAAGTCAAAAGCACTTTAGAAGACAACAATAACAAGTAGTCAAATATATACCAGATTAGCATCCGGAAGTTCTCTCGCTGCCTCATCAACATATTCTGCAGTTTGTTTGACCTGAGGGTGGATGTCAAATGAACTTGTGATAACTCAGAGGACGCAAAGCATAATAAATTGAACAAACTACTCTACCATTACAGATAACGGCAACAAATATTATATGAAAGAAAGAGTTCATTATAAATGTACAAAAGTTTAGGAAATCGTCATCCATTGGCTTTAATAGACTTTCAAATTTGAAGCCTGAACTTGGATATTAATGATGTTAGCGATGATTTGAGATTTCAATGTATGTAAAACTAATAAAGCACTTGAATAGAGACCATACCAATTGTTCTCCCTCCTTTGCATTATCTTCTGCGATGGAGTTGTGAAGAGGTTCTATGTGTTGACTACCATCAAGTTGAACACCAATAAAATATTGCACTTCTCCCTGTTAAACCGACATGTAAAAGAAAAAGCTCACCTTCAAATTTTGTTAATGTTAAGATATAGGTGAGTGGAATATGGTTTACCATCCAAAACAAACTTTGTATGGCCATATATTAAAAAAAGTAACATCTTCAGATGACTATCATAAGTTTTACCTTCTGATCACGCATCGGTTGCAAATGAAACAGGTTCCAAAACTTTTTGCCTGGGATGCAAGGAGAAATCTTCAGTAGCAAGTGGAATAATATTTGCAACATTATTAAGCTTCATGTAGTTAAATGGATATATTTACTTAGTATGGTAAGAAAGGATCAGGATTCTAAAACTGGGATATATAGGCAAATACAGGTTAATGTATTCATGAAAAGTTAAGAGGTAATTGTAGATTTATTTCTTTATATAGTGAACTAAATAGTGAGACATTCAGTAAGCATTTCCAATCATTTTAAACTCAATTAGATATTACATCCAAATATACAAGAAATATGAACGTAATTACTGCAAAGTTTCAATATGTTAGAAATTAGCCTATAAAAGTGATCTTCCCTATAGAAAATCAAACAAGCTTACCAGTCCTAGTATAATTAATGAGTTGCACGGTAACTTCTGTTTGGTTGTCAATGGCCTCTCTAATTTTTCTCACAGTTGCTGGATCAGTTTCAGGTCCTTGCAGAAACCTAAATTTCCAAATAACATATAAGGGTAAATACAGAGTTTTGACATTATAGAAACTACTTTTAGATCATTTCATGCTACATTAATCATTTGCAATTTTCAGAAAGGAAATTCGAATTTGTATCACTGGCTTCCATCTACCATTAGTATACTTGCCATATAATAATGTTACTTTCTAGTTTGTGAAGTTTTTGGTGATTTTACTATGTTTATAAATTCTACGCAACAATTAGGCTCCAAATTTCTGGAACTTTTTCATTGGTCCTTCATGAAAACATTCAAAATGCAACAAGAAGCCTATTTCTTGCACAGTTTCAGTTAAAACTATTAAACAAGGAAAACTGCCATTGGACAAATATTGTGGGAATTATCTCACTGATAAGGAAAACTGCAAGGGATTCTTAAATGCAGAAAACTCAAGTGAGCAGAATCACCAAATTAGTGCTCCCACTAATAAGAAAATTACAACCATTTATGGTCAGCAAATCAAATAAATATAAACAAAATTTAATCCAAATTATGCATACCATTATCTCATACCAAGTATAGGAATTTAACCGTTGGAATGATTATGTATTCTCTCTATTATTTATGTTGCTTTATTTCATTCCAACTCCAAGTATAAAATTGATCCGTTGGAATGGATATGTATGCACTCTATTATTTATGCTGCTTGCTGCAGCTTGTAATATGCATTGCAAAAAACCAAAACTGGTGTTCACATTCAAAAAATTGTTCAACTAATTACGTTCGGATATTGAATTTAATTTTATATAACATGAATTATGTTTGAGTAACTTTTTCTATCAGGTAAAAGTACGTGCATTTGCATACCTGCAATTTCTTCCCAATATTTCTTCACGGCTGTATTCTGTAAGCTCTAAGAAGCTATCAGATGCAAAGATCTAAAAAAAATTAAAACCAATAACAAACTTTAGCTTGTTATATCTTTTCCTGCAGTACAAGAAGGGGAACACTTTGAATGTGATATAAAATGATTTGAGTAATCTTACTATAGGATTGTCAGGAAGCCTTGGATCAGTGATGACAAAGTTTTTCTCGATACGCTCAAGTGTGGTAGCAAGATCAAGACCTTTTCTCTTTTCCCTGAGCTTTTCTTTGTCATCGAATTCGAAGCTATCAGTCCTCTCATCATCCTCACTATCAGAGATGACGACCTCAACAACTTCATTATCTATGCTTTCATCTTTGGGCTGACTTTTCTTAATGAATCTGAAGCAAAGAAAGATAGCATTGTGATATTTGATGATCATATATAAACTGTAGATTAAGTTATAAAAATTTGCATCTCAAGAACAAAGGAACAAGATGTATACAAGTAAATAACCACATATATATACCCTATGAAAGAACGGCGATGAGTGTTTTTCTGTTTGTTTTCAGGAAGCTCGCTGATTCGCTCCATTGAATTTCTATTTTTTCCTTGTGATTTCCGTCTAAATGAAGCTACACTCTCAGATTTTCTCCTTGATGTCTTTTCTGCTTTCTCTTCCTCTTCCTCTTCTTCTTCTTCATCTTCAGCACTCCCTGATTTTCTGACGGAGGGACGATTTGATGATTCACTGAGTGCTCGGGGGCGCTTCACGGCTTGTACCAACTCAGATGCTGAAGTTTCAGCCTTCTCTTTCTGACGAGCTGCAAGACAAAAGCTGTTAGTGCTGTTAAAAACAGTGTGAAAATCTCTTCCAACTGAATGGGAAGGTTGAAAAATTGACACAATTAAGAATCTCATGTTTGGACTTCCATTGACAAGTTGATGCTGAATATTTTATTATATGGGTGGTGTGTTGTGTTGTGTTTATGAACTCAAATCTTAGGTAGAAGTTGGAACTTTGATAAGAATCTTGGAAAATCATACCACAAAAGTTAGCGCCGAATATCTTATGAACCACACACTAGAATCTCGTACTCCTTAATTCTAATTTACAGAAGACACAACACCCAATTTGATCCTAAGCAACATAAACCTATCATTCTTTTATGATATGGTTAGAATATCAGTCACTTGCTCCCTTGGTGAAGATTTCAACCACTGTTTCTTTTATAGACTATACATATATATCAAGCACTTTCTGATAGCCAAACACCACATTCATATGAATGCACCATTCTCATAATTCGTCATAACAAGGAGTGGGAGTGTGGTTGAATGTTCCCACCTAAATCGGCCACGGATCAAGAACACATGTTGATTTATATTTTAAATTTTAAACTTAAGTCAATTATGTGTATATTCTATTAATATATCACTTGTATAAATCTAAAAAAGTTATCTTAAATATGTTTTAATGTGTGCTTTTTAGATTCTAATTTCTTGAATTTAAAAAAGACATGTAATCTGTACACTTGGCACTTAAGTCAAAGAGTGACACATGTTAGTGTAAACTTCTTTATTTTTAATTTAAATTGTTTCAATTAATTATTCATGTGAACTTCTTCTTATTTCCAGCAGGTAATTTATAACAAGATTAGATAATATTGAGATGGAAGGAAGATGAATACCGTCATATCGAATTAAGGACTCGGGCAGTCCATTGGGCCGCAGCATCTTCTCCTTCGACCCCTCCGTATGCTTGCTAACCTCCACTTGCATTCTGCCACAATTTCAATTTACCCACAAAAAATAACTCAAATAAAATAACTCAATCAACCATAAGTATATTTCACATTTTAAAATATATAATAAATTAATCTAACGTAATATATTAAGAAATTAATATTAATTAAGTTTTAATACAAATTAATCATTATTTTTTGTTAGAAAAAGTTTGGTGGGTTCGGCTTTGGAACCAAAAAACACCATCCTCACATTGGAGGATGAATTTGAACACATAACCTTTGAGGGGAAGTGATCAGTCTTTACCAACTGAGTCAACATGCTTGTGTTAGAATATTAATCATATTATACAATATTAAAAGAATATGTAATAAAAAACTATTTATGTAGTTCATTATGACTTTATATTGGTTTTAATTTTTTTTTTTTTAGAAAATAAACAAATTGAAAAATAAAAGTTGATCTACTCTAACCAGCTTTCACCACCAGTTTTGGCCGGTTTAAAAGCTGCTTGGCAATTTTCTTTACTACTCCTCACCGATTTTGAGTTCAGTCAACTTCTTAAATTCAATGGAAAAATCACACGATGGATTCACCAATCCGATCAATTGGATGAATGTAGGTCCCGTTCAAAAAGTGTTTATGTAAGTGTTTTTTAAAATTTATATAAACCGCTTATAACATACCTATAAGCAGTTTCGAGATTATTTTTACAAACTGTTTAGATTAATTTATAAATAATAGCTTGAGTTTATTAAAAACTTATTTTTAACTTATTTAAATTAACTTATAAATAAAAATTTATGTAATAAGTTCTTAATTAACCTGTTTTTTTTTTTTAAAAAAACTAGTCCAATTAACTATGGTTCTAGTAAGACAAAAGGAAGGTTCATGTTAAGAGCCTATATTCACCCACCCGAACAATGATTTTTCACCCGTCAATTTCTCCAACTTGCATCCACCCTCTTTTTATCTTTTTCTTCCTTTTATATAAATCATCAATCACATATGTTGCTATATCTTTTTTTCTTTTCATACATCTCTCATCACCCATAATTGGTACGAATAAATCTAATTTTCCTATTCAAAACCTTAAAGTGTTTCAATCATTCATGGGAGTATGGGACCATTTATCCGAAACAAGTAAATGATCTATTCTACGATATTCACCCTATTTTTTTTGGCCCGGTGTGGCAGACCATTTCACCCAGATAACGATGTTCTAATAAAATATCAAACATTCCACGGGCAAGAAAAATTCCTCACATTCATGGCAAAGTACCTTCCCTAAAACCCAAAAAAAAGTGTCATAAATTCGAAAATGAATCCACAAAATTGACGTAAACAGGTAACCACAGGCACAGCCCTCTCTAATCTAGCAGTTTATCTAAATACAAAGAAAACGATATGTAGAGTTTGTGGTCCAGTCCAGTGGTCCTTATCACAGAATCGAAGCTCAAATGCATGCAATTTTCGTAATATGCCCCCACACACTTTCCTTCACCTTAGAAATTCGCAATAGAACGATGTGCATGAACAAACATTTATTTAACATATGAGATATTAGTCTTATAACTATTAAATATTTTAACTAAAAATTTCCTATAGACAATTCGTGTGACAATGGCATGATCCAAAAGATTCAAAATCAATGAACGAAATGTCAATTTTTATTTTGGTCCCGTCCAATTAAGACAAAGATGATAATGTTGAAAATCAAGTGTGCCAGAATTGAAGAAAAAGTTGAGAAATTGAACTGACCCGATGAATTTGAGCACTTTGCCATGTTCGTCCTTGATGGGTGAAATGGTGAGAAGGTTCCAAAAAGGAGAGCCATCTTTTTTGTAGTTGAGTAACCTTCCGCAGTAACTCTTCCCGGCTTCCAGCGCTTCCTTTATCTTTGAAACCTCCTCAGGATCCGTATCCGCACCCTGTAAAAAACGACTGCGCCCGACCCGACCCGACCCGTAATTAAAACATCGTTATAATTCTGTTTTCTGGTCAACAAATTCGTTATTACTATTTTTTTAAAACGATTTGTATTGGTGAAAAGAAATCGAAAGTAGGATTATAATAGATTTTATTATTTAAATGATATAAATGTGATGAATGTAATATATTTTCCGCTGTAACAAAAATATATTACATCCCATTTTCTCCTAGTAAAAAAAAATATTACATCCTATTTTATTTTAGTATGTTCTTTATTTTAAGTCGTTTTTACTTAATTTTTTAAGATTAAAAAATACAGTTAGTAGTAATAAATTTGTAGTTTTTCTACTAACTTTCTAAAGTTGACTTCATTTAAAAGTTTATCAATTTAATTAGTTTCTTTTTCCATATTAACATTCTACTATCTTAATAAGGGTATACATAAAAAAATTATAATTTTTCTTTATAAATATGTTAAAGTGATTTATATTTTAGAAAAAAAAATCAAAAAAAATTACTTATTATTAAGCCGACGGGAGTAATATCATTAATTTTGACCTACAAAAATCATTACTTTCCCCTTCAATAAATTGGTAGAAATAGAATAAAACAAATCTTATTGGTTTTAATCGCCCGGTGTGAGATACTTCGGAAAAAAAAAACCATTAAAATATTCAAAACCATAGAATAATCCATCCAGTAATATACCCATACATGTGTTAAAATATGAATAAAACAGAATGTCTGGATTGCAATGTTTAAAAGCGATCGGTTTAACTTTTAAATCAAAAATTTAATTTTTATGAACTGAATTGTTGGAAAGATATTCCGCCTTCACTGTTGTTAGTTTAACAATTTAATACAAATCTAAAATAGTTGGAAGCAATTTTAAGAGTGTTTTAAATTTATAAGAATAGTATTAAAAACAAGTAAAATTCTTGTGGGACACTTGCAAAAACTTTGAAACGAAAAGAAATGGAAGAAAAAAACTAGTGAGTGAATGAGAAGGATGTATACAAGATTTGAAACGTACCAGTTCCTGCCTATGACTTCCTTTGACGTATAACCCGTCATCTTGAAGAACCCGACACTCGCATACATGATCGGGTAATCGGGTTTGGTAGCATCCGAAACCACGAACGTCTGTTGGAACGTCGACAAAGCATCCTTTAATTCCTTCGAGATTCTCGGAATCCCTCGGGACTCGCCGCCGTCGGAGGAATCGCCGGAGTCTCTACCGGAGTTGTTGGAGTTCCTCCTGGTAGAAGAAGAAGAAACGACGCCGGCAAGTTTGGCGCCTCCTGGCTCGTCCCCGCCGGAATTCCTCACAGCCACCCCCTGCGGCTTCCCGGTCTCCGTGTCCGTCCTGAGCATCAAACCCCACTCAGCGGCTCTCTCCGCCGCCGCGCCGCACTCCTCCTCCCCCTTGAGCGCCATCCACGAGACCTCATCGGAGGAATGGTCGCGCGGCGCCTCCGGACTCCACGTTTTCCAGAGCGGCTGGGCGCGCGCCGGCGAGGCGGAATTGCTCGCTGCTGGGTTGAACACTTCGAGGGACCCACGAGGGTCACGAGGGAATGATGTTCTCAGTGATGATTTCTTCAACTGCTCCATTGCTAACTGAAAAAGTTTCAGTTTGTTACAACCTGTTAGGGTAGTTGTTTGACTTGTTTCAATCAGTTATAGTAATCGGTAATGGAGACTGTTATGGTATCTCAGAGTCTCATAGGAACAGAAAACCAAAAACTGCATGTTACTATAATAATGGGATTAGAACTCTTGATATATAGCCAATTCCATTTATTGTGTGTTGTTCCTTCAGTGAAAGAAATTGTGTGCCTCATATTGATTGGTGTGGGGTTGTCAAATTATAATGAGGCCTAATCAGATAAAGGAGGGAAGGAGACATCAAATAATTTTTAATTATCTTGGTCCTTTAGTAGATATCAATTTAAGAAGGGGTTGTTTTCTAATTAATAGCAAATACTAGCTGCTAAGGGCCAGACCCATAGAAATTAAAATAAGTAGAGGAGAAAATTTTGGGTAGCAAGCAAACTATTAGTACAACATGATGGAACATGCATGTTGAAGGATGTGTCTTATAGTAAAACATGATTTATTGTTAATTTTATTATTATAGAATCGATTTGGATGTATATTTGGGAATATGGCAGGGTATAATGCTGGAAAGTACTGAGTACTGGAACATACCTCAAGCTGAGTCAAGGGAAAATTGATGATGAGGTTTTGTTGTGAAGTTCTCCTTATTCTTCAGAAAGCAGCACACTAGCTACTTGATGAAATGACCAAAAGTTGAATTTCTAGAAATGGCAAGAGGAAAAGTTGAAGCAGAAGATAAAAAGGAGATTGTGAATCACTGTCAAAAAGGCTTGGCCCCAATCACTGTGCACTTTTGTTCACATGGCTTCTGCATCCATTTCCATCATCCTCTTTTGCTCTTAAGCCCTGAATCATTATTAGGACATCAAATCCAAAGAGCATACATTCAAGAACCAACAAATAGTGGCTCTTCTCTTTTACCTTCAAATTGTAATGATTGAGGGAGTGAGTTGTCAAGAAGGAAAAAGCAACAAAAACTGAGAATCAATGCGTAGGTCTTGTATTAGTTCCTCATCAGCACATTGGTTTTTGCATGTTCTACCGACCGGTTTTTTTGGAGGGAGCGACTTTTGTGTCTCTGTGTCTGCGTTAGTGGAATTGTGGGCAAGGGAAAAAAACCAAAAAAGACAAGCTCATATGGAAATATCTTGTAATACCTGACAAATAATATCATATAAATATATCTTGCTCAATCAAAACTAGAGCGTGCAACCCCCACCGGGAAAATAATAATAATAATTATTATTATTATTATTGATTCATACTTTACTTTATTTTTTTATTTTTTTTCTTCTATTTTTAACTGTTTTTTTATCATATCATTTATAATATCACTTATTTTTTATCTCTTTTCTTCTTATCTTATCGAAGTGTTAGTAAAAAAATATGTGAAACAAGTATTATTATTAGAAAAAATAAATCCCCGGTTATGAAAGAAGACACGTGAGACCAGGCTGGTTGATGCTGGACAATACGTGTCTGCAACCACAAATTATCATGAATATAGGTATGTGTATAGTTTTCCTATAAAATTAGATGGAAATGAAGGCTTGATGTTTGCCTAACTGCCTGTTATACAATGCTTCTGATAGGGTTTTAAATGGCCGTCGTGGACTCATGGTCGTGGTCGTACTTATAATTGTGATTATGTTATGGAATTACATATAAATATGAGTAATGTGGTCATAATATATCGAGACTTAAAAAACCAACAAGTCCACTAAAGTCCAGAGTTGGTAGATTGTTGGAATAGCGATGATCCAGTAATTTTATGTTGTGGGGCAACATAAACACATAAATTTGTAGCATTAAAACATAATGTTACTTAAAAAAAAGTCATGTAGCATTAACTTAAAGAAAAACTATTAAGGAATAAAAGTTAAGAAATATAAGAAATTTTTTCTAGCAGCAAGAGTGGCAGCCTGATGGTGGAGCTTGGCGGAGTTGCAGTGCAGTTGTTTGTATGGCAAAGCAAAAACAAGAGCCTCCTAGTTGTGGAAGAAGAAGGAATGGTAATTATAGAAGAAGAAAGAGTTTTTTTTTTTTGAAAAGAAGAATGAGGTTGTTATGTCTAATGAATATTGTTACAGGGAGAAAAAACACAAAAAAAGTGATTCAGATTCAAAATTCAACAAAATTTGAAAGACTTTTGATCAATTCACACCTCTCTTTCTTTTCTATCTAATTTTCATTATCATTTTTTTCCTATTTCTCTCTTCTTTCTTCATCATATCTCATTTTAGAGGCACTAAAGGAAAAAATGCAAAGCTATGGGGACATTTACCATGTTGTGGAGGCAATTTTACGCTTAATACTACACTAATGTGGTATATTATTATTTGCAAATGAAAATCAAGTGGGGGCATCGGCCTCCCTCTCCCTTAATGTGCATTCCTCCCTGGTTGGGTTCTTAAAACATTTGGTTTAAGGTTCGATTCATGAACAATGTGTATGTAGAATGAATTGTCAGGAAAAACTTACCAACTTAATACCGGTTGTGGTTGTACTAGTTGTAATTGTGGTTATGTCATGGAATTACATATAAATATGGGTTAATGTGGTCACAATATTGGGATATAAAAATCTAACAAATATAGCACAATTGGTAGATAGTTGAGCTCTTAGTTTAAGGTTTGATTTATGAACGATGTGTATGAAAAAGGAATTGTAGGGAGAGACCTACCAACTTAATATGATCTTCAAATTTCTAGAAGATTAATCTCATGACTGTACGTATATATCAACAGACCTAAAATTAGCTATTATATAAGGTGAAAAAATTAGTTTAAGTTAAACATTAGAATAATATTAATTTTATGATGTATTTGAAGTAAAGTCTCCTTAAATTAAAATTTCATATTTCATTTGGCATGTAGCGTTAACGTGCCCTTTTTCGTAATATAAATCTCCTACAGAAAATTATTTGAAACCTCCATGATATTAAGGGAGATAAAACACTCCTAGTGGTTGTTTATTTTTCCCACATGATTTCAATCCGAGTTGATGTGTCTTTTTTTCTCACGTGTGGGACAAATGATTCTACAAATCAACCTTTTCTTCTTTTATTTATTTTATTGTACTTTACATCTTTGTAATAAGCCAATAACAGTAAATTCCATAATTGGACATGTTTTCCTCTTTTTTGTACGGTATGCAACCTATAGAAATCACAATACTGCACTTTTAATATGTAGAATCGTCCCTTCAAAAAAAAATGTAGAATTGTGAAAAAATTGTGTTGTGCAGACTCTGTAAGTGTTTGTTTTTGTTAGGTCTCTAGTTGATTAGTTTGTTATGGTAGGTATTTTCAGTTGGTAGTTAGCTGTTGACTCAGATTGTATAAATACATTGTGATTGAATAAGTATAGTTTTTTATCAGAGAATAGAATTCTGTGTTTTTCCTTTATCTCATATTTGGTATGAGAGGTCCGCAAGGGGTCTGAAACACAAAAACCGCAGTTTTTCATGATTGAGTGAGATCTTTGGTGAGAAAGTGTGTTTGTGTGTAAGGAGAAGTGAATACCATGGCAGTAAACACAAGTTTCATTCAACCCTCAGTACCAAAATTTTACTAAATTAATTTGACGAATAAAAGAAAAAAGCAAACAACTACTAATTTTGTGTATATATGATTAGCCATTAAAAAACCATTCTCATAATAATCCATATAACTAAGTTCGTTTGGTTGCAATTCTTAAACGTAAATCTGAGTCCCACGTGGATTTTCATCATTTTGAAATGTTTGGAGACTAATTTTAAGAATCGATTCTATAAGTTTGATGCGGATCTGACAGAATTGACTCAGGTAGCTTTTCCATCAAGTTGATCTGGTATGACAGAAAGCCCAAGAGATTTTGCATAAATGTACAAAAATCCAGTTACCAAAATTTCTTGGGTATTTCTGTCAGATCCAGATTAAACTTGTAGAATCAATTCTCAAAATTAGTCATCTTCAAAATGATGAAGATTCAAGTTTGAAAGTCTGATCCACGTTGGGAGGTCAGATCCACGTTTAAGATTGACAACCAAAAACTTAGAGATTAGAAGAGAATACAGATCCAACACCACCACTTGACCAAAAACTTTAAGTTAATGGATCAATGTGTCTTTACACTTATATTATCTTTAATTAACACATTATTAGCCGTTAATGTTAAGTGAAATATTGTATATCTCTCTATAAATGTTTAAAGGATTTCACTTACTAAATAAATATGAAGAAAAAGATAAACATAAAATGTTAGATAAAAATTTAAGAAAAATTCCACTTGAGAAGATTTAGAACCTTAGCTTATTACTTAGATTTGAATTTCCAAGAACCTACGGTGACTTGTGAGAAAGTAGCAGCTGATGGATGTTGTCCTGTTAGGCCCCATGACCATGTGAAGTGCTTTTTGGACAGTCATCTTATCATGTTGGTTACATTTATTTTCCAATTGCCAGAAGCGAGTCTACCGCTAGTTGTAGCTATTCCAAATCGTACCTTGACTATGACAATAGCTACATAACATAACATACGTTAAAAATATCATATATATATATAGTTAGAGACATAACCAATTAAGTATTTGTAAGGGTAGATCAAATGTTAACTCTTAATTTAGCTTTTGTGGTTGAGTTAGGTCTCAAAATTTTTAATATGATATTAGAGTCTATCCTAGATCCGTTTGTTATGGAGATTGCCCCTATGGGTCACCCGCATATGTCCAGTCCTGCAAACTTCACGCTCCAGATTTCCAGCCCTTGGCGTGAGAGGGTGTGTTAGAAGTCTCAAATTTGCTAGACCTATGGTCAATCAAGTGTTTATAAGGGTAGAACAAACCTCAACTAGTTTTTGTGATTGAGTTAGACCTCTAAATTTCTAATAACATAGATATATAAGTTCAGTTTTTTTATTCTTGTACTAATAAACAATGTTGATGACTTTTTGCCATATCATTTACGGCGGTTTTTAACCATATCATTTACGGCAGTTTTTAACTGTACAAAGTAGAAAGTAGCGATCAAACACCGGGATAAAATGAGATGTCAAAAAGTGATCAGAACTATTTAGTGGTACACTAAACATTTTTTATATAAATTTCAATCTTCATACAGATTTGTCCTTGGCTTCCATCGCTTTCAACTATTATTACCTCTTTCATCCGCATGGTGGGAATCATGGCCACCCTCGGGTTCATTGTGCCTGTTACATACCTATCTTTCGCTTTACTATCGTCTCACCTTGTAGTTGTACTTCACATCCATTTTTGCTAATTGATCTTAATTTTAGATAAGAACTTCACATCCATTTTTGTGGAAGTGGCCCCTGATCCGTGATCAACTCCATTTATATCAGCCTAAAAATGAAAAGGAAGAAATCATCCACATAGCACAAATGTATAGGTGCGGGGATGTTTGGATTTGTTTTTGTTTTTAGTTATATTATAGAAAGATAACCTAAAACGCTAGGTTAAGGAGTGAGGACGCTTGTATTAAGATTTAAAATACTTTGAAGATTTTGTTTTGGCTTATTTTGTTTTTGGAATTGGGGTAAGTTGGTTGAATTTTTTTTTATATCGGAAAACATTTAATTTTTTTTTCAGGAATTAATCCATATACTATATATATCATCCCCAACTCTTATGAACTCTTCCTACATCACATCTTTAATTATAACTCATTTTTTTTTCACTACCTCTCTATGTCATATTACTTAGTTGACCTAAATTTTTTGTCTACTTATTATAAAAAAAAATTGTAGAAAAATGTATATTAAGAGTATAATTTCTCATGAACAAATGACGGATACACTATCCATCAGTGTTGTCAGACTCGCGGGTTGACTCGTAGACTCGTACGAGTCAGCGAGTCTACCTGTGGAAAAATGGTCGACTCGCACGCAGACTCGTTTTAGGCACTGACTCGGTCTGACTCGGTTGACTCGCGGGTTTGAAGGCGAGTCACCGAGTCAAGGTTTTTTTTTTTTTTTCCTTTTTCCCCCAATTTTAACCTAATTTGAACTACCCTTACCTCACAACTCAGACCCCTGTGCACCGCTAACCCTTCTTCTGCCCCTTTCGACCCTCGTCGCTTTCCTTCGACCCTTGTCCCTCTTCTCTCAGCAGCGCCGCCGCCATCGAAGCCCATCGCGCCACCGTAGAAGCCCGTCGCGCCGCCGTCGAAGCCCACCGGTCGTCGCTCTTCCTTCGACGCTCGTCGCTCTCCTTTGCTTTGGTAAGGTTCTGTTCTGTTCCTTCATTCCTTCTCCATCTTTTCTTCCTCTTCTCCTTCGCTGATGCGTTTTCTTCTCTTGCCTTGCTTCTTATTTCTTCTGTGCTGTGCTGAAGATTTCACTCTTCACTGCTTCTTATTTCTTCTGTGTTGTACTGTATTTCTTCTCCTGCCTTGCTTCTGATTTTTAGTTTTGGATAATGTGTGGGGCAGATTTGAAATGTCTGGGGTAGAGCCTTCAAACAACACTAACACTGCTGCATCAAATTCAAATGCCTCTACCGGAAGAAAGAATTACCCTGGATAATGTTGTTGTGGTACTTTAGCTATGTACTTTTGGTACTTAATGTTGTGGTACTTTGTTTTGACACTATGGTGTGGTATATTTGATCAAATGTCTCTTTGATGGTCATATATGTTATAGTAGTTCGTTATGACAGGTTTTATATAGTATTTTTTCATTTTTGATTGACTATTACGAGTCTACGAGTCAACTCGACGAGTCGAGTCTACCTACCCAAAACGAGTCTGGGTAGACTCACGAGTCTGACAACCTTGCTATCCATCATCATCTTCTAGCCTACATCTTTTGGATTATGGGCATAGTTTCTTGCGGTGCTATTTGGATAATCAAACGGCCAGCTTAATCCAAAGATTCAAGGTCTTTATTCTTAAGGAAATTGCCCACATTGTTAAATGCTCTTTTTTTTAATAAGTAAATGCTGCACAAGGGGTCGTCACTAAGTAAAGATACCCTTAACCACTCGTCAGTCAATCCTCATATTTATTTGCAAAGCAACAACGTCCTCAAGAAGGATGGTGCACTCACTCACTTTCATGTCAAATGTATGGTCTCGCGTCTCTACTACTCAAAAAGTGTAAACATTAATTGGCAATCACTTTAAAAATCTTGAATCTGAGAATTTGTTGAGGAACATTGTTGAGTAACTCATGTTTTATGAACTTAAAGGTAAGAATTGTATTTTTGTTCCCCTTCCAAATACGTCCAGAAGTATAGGTGGATTAGTAATACAACAATTTATTCCTCAGTTCAAGATGAGTATTGTGTGCTCCAGCTATCTCAATAACAAAAATTAAGAAAATAAAATTATCAAATATCAATTCGTGCTAATGGCATTAAATATCAAACTCATTGGAGTGAATTCATAAATTTAAAAAACATATATACTTACAACTCGGTCCATTATATTCAAAACAACTCTCGCAATATTTTGAAAAGTTGAATATAAAGTTGTTGATGAAGTGATATTGATGGGAATGAGTGGGCTCTGTCTACGGTGAGATAATTTAAAACTCAATCACTATGGTTCAGTTGCACTTTTGAGTGATATGACAAAAATGTCTTTCATTCTTCAAATTTTTCCATCTTTCTCCTTCTATCATCACCAATCGTCCACTTCTCCTCCGCCCCATTCTCCTCCCTGTGATACACCACTTTGACGGCGGTTGGGGCAGGCGACCCGTTTATGGCGGTTCCAGTGGGTTTTATTCCGATGGAGTCAGAGAAGGACGTTGCGTTCCAGGCCGGCGACGTTTCACGGCGAGACTGCTCTACCCTCTTTGTGGATGGCATCAAGGAGGCGATTGGTTACCATCATATTAGAGGTTTGTTTTCTCTCTTCGGTAGGATTCTGAATGTTTTCATTCAACGAAAACGAAAATTGGGGAGGCGATTTCGATTTGGCTTCGTCCGCTTCCTCTCCAAGAAGCATGCCATTTCTACTATTGATGCTTTGGATGGTCTTAAGGTGGGTGGGGCTTTTATGTCGGTGGCGCCGGCTAGGTACCCAAGGGACGGTCCGCAGTCCCCGGTGGTGCGGAGTACTCGCGTTGATGGTCCGTCTGGAATGGTGGGTGAAACGAACAGGGTTACTGGGAAGGCTGGTGGTGCGGCACGGTTCCATTCGTGGAAGGAGGCTCTTGTAGGGAAGCTCACTGTTTCTGCTTCTCATGAGGCGGCTTTGATTCTGGGTTCTGATAAGGGTGGCTATATCGGGGAAAGAATCCCCGTTGATTTTCTTTTCCCCGAGATTAGTCCCTTAGTGGCTGGCTCTTCTAAGGGGAGGGTTCCCTGCGAGACGGAGCTTTTTGCCTGCACGGCCCCGCCTCGGCATTGTTCTCTTCTTCCTGAACGTGTCGACATCTATGGGGCGAAGTTAAATGGGAGTCAGGAAGAAATTTTCTTGCAGTCTCCTAGAAGACGGGGTCGGCCCAAAAAACGGGCTGGGGCAGGTGGTACTAAGGGGGCAGCTGGTCCAGCAGTTTGCTTGCATGGAGTCGGGGAGAAGAGAGCTCGGGGTCGGCCCAGGAAGTTGGTGCCCTGCAGTTCTTTATTGTGTAGCCTTGATGCTTCTTCTCCCTCCAAGTCTCAGGCCGAGGGTCTGGCGGTCGGTGAAGAGTTGGCAGTCATCCTTCTGTTCCTCTTCCGGCTGAGTCCCAAGTGCCTCCAGGGGTTCTGACGAGAGCGAGACGCGCCGTTTCAGTGGTAAGCAGGTGGGTGTTGTTTTTTCCTGTCCTGATGAAGTTTCTGTGAACCAGATTGCGGTGCAAATCTTGGAACGAAGAGGCTCGTAGGGCCGGTTGTTTGCTTTTTGGGGTGATGGTTTTTTGTATAGGGTGTTGATGTTTTGGACGGGTCTTTGTATATTCCCTTTTTGTTTGGTGTTGCTGCTCCTTTCCTGGTTCTGTGGCGGGTGGGTAGCTCTTCTTTTGTTTGACTTTTGCAGTTGTTTTTTGGCGGCCTCTTCATTATTAATATATAATTCTACTTTCTAAAAAAAATGATTTACAAACTACTAAATAGTGCAGACACCTCAGGATACATTTTTATACCTATAAGTAGAAATTCAAAATATCTCTAGACACTTCTATATTATTCTATAGAGTCTAATTATTTATATAACAAGCATATAATGCATGTTTACATAACAAACATATAATGCATTTATATAAAATAAGCCTATAATACATGTTTACTATATATATATATATATTTGCACATTTTTAGTTTGTTTGCAGGGTCTTCTACTGTTTTTGTTTTTTTTGGTGTTTTCATTGTTTGTTTTTCTTGTTCTTTAATAATATTTTTGCTTACCCAAAAAAAATGTTTTTATCTACATACAAATGTTAAATTTGCTTAACATTTTATTAAATGAATATTTTTTTTCGTATATTTATTTAAAAATTAATAATATAAAAAGTTAAATTAAATTTCTCATTTATGAAAAATTAATATTAATAAATTAAGTTTCTTTACCATAATTGATATTTATTTAGTATAAGTAATTGAGCTAATTTTATGATTTATTATTAGTTCTTTTTATTTCATATTTTAATTATTATTATCAAATACTATTAATTTAACAAAATTAAAACATTAACCTTTCGAGTTGTTATCTTATTTTTTTGATTAAAAAAACACAAGAGTTAAAAATTCAACATCTTAAGTTATTCTTTTATTTAATTGAATTTAATATTTTAAAATAAATATCATTTAATTAAAAAATCGATTATATTAATGTAAGTCCGCGCAACGAGCGGGTCATATTATATATAACATACTTCCCCGTACATCACACGAGTATAATACTAGTTTAAATGTATTTGATATCTTAGAAGTATACAAATATGTAATACTTTCTTCATTTAATAAGTAGAAAGATATGTATTTTGTATGATGAAATGTTAGAGTAATTTAGTCCAAAAACTCATCTTTTCATTTAGTAGCTTATCTTCAAACAATTATAAGGTCAAAATTCAGGTAAAGAACTTATCAAAATCCAGGTAAAGAAAACTGCAATTGTCAACCATGCATCCATTTGAACCGCATTCATCTCGCTTCCAAGTATAACAAACTTCACATTCCACAGAAGCACCAAAACAAAACAAAATAGTAAAAATGGTTAACACTTAATAACACCCTTTAGTGTGATCCGAACAATTCTGATCTGAGCTTGAAAATAGTAAGTTAACAATGTGAAAGGAAATTGAATCAAGATCCCAAAAGGCCAAAAATACCAAATGTACTCTTCTTCCCATCAACGTATGCTCCACAATGGCTCCAGAACCATCCTCACTTGGTTGATCCTCACCACCATTGTGTTCTACATCCTCTATTCCTTCAACTTTCTCCTCTTCAGCAATGACCAGCTAGATTGCCCCACCACCACCACCCATTTAGATGACACCACCACCAAAGAACCTCTTAAGATCACTAGTTACAACATATCACGCACCTCAGAACAAAGAAACCCATTAATTGAGAAAGATCTAAAAGAAGATGAAGAAGAGGAACAAGAAGAAGAAAAAGATCATAGAGAACATGATGAACAAGCAGGGAATGACCCAGGTAGAGCTTTAAAGGGGTGGTTGCGCCCCAAGAGAAGAAAAATGTTCGCCCCTTTAAATTTTTTATACTGTTTCTTTCAACTAGTACTTTTTTATTTTGTCTAATATGTTAAATTTTCGGCCTGTTACTCATTTTTTTTCTGGAACGAGAAGAACAAGAAGAGGAAGAAGATGAAAAACGTAAATCCCCTGTTGTGGTTCGGTTAACCCCTGAAGTGATGAAACAGAGACACGAAACAGAGCTGAAGCACGTTGTTTTTGGGATTGCAGCTTCATCAAACTTGTGGCACATTAGAAAAGAGTACATCAAGACATGGTGGAGGCCTAAGCAAACAAGAGGGGTTGTGTGGATGGACAAGCATGTTCCGACGCGAAGAAACGAAGGGTTGCCGGAGATAAGAATCTCCGGAGACACTTCGAGATTCCGGTACGTGAACCGGCAGGGGCAGAGATCAGCACTAAGGATATCAAGGGTGGTGACAGAGACATTGAAGCTCGGTTTGAAGGATGTGCGGTGGTTCGTGATGGGCGACGATGACACGGTGTTTATGGTTGAGAATGTGGTTAGGATTCTTAACAAGTATGATCACAGGCACTTCTATTATGTTGGGAGCTCCTCGGAGAGCCATGTTCAGAACATACATTTTTCATATGCCATGGCTTATGGTGGGGGAGGATTTGCTATAAGCTATCCTTTGGCTCAGGAGCTTGCAAAGATGCAGGATCGTTGCATTCAGAGGTACCCTGCTTTGTATGGAAGTGATGATAGAATTCAAGCTTGCATGGCTGAGCTTGGGGTGCCACTCACCAAGGAAGCTGGATTTCACCAGGTAATAATCAAAGAGATTTTGCTAGTAGTGAGGGTGTGTGATTTAAAAGATAAAGTCACTACCTTTGGTTAAATAAGGAAAATAATTTGATAACACCCCAATTTCACTCACACTTAAATACTAGAAGAGAGTGAATTGAGAGATATGATGAATGTTTTGATAGAGAAAAAATGAAATAAAAAGAGAATATGAGTGCAAATAAGAAGTGTAGAAAAAATACATGACAGTAAAGTGATAGATATGATAAGTGGCGGAGCCACGACTTCGGGCCAGTGTACCAAAGTTGGTAGTGCTACTGGTATGTACCATGTGAAAAGAAAATGGAAAATGAAACTTCGTATACAACAATAAAAGAAATTGAAAACTTTGGGAGGTCGTGACAATAGTGTGCCCCCGGCTCTACCACTAGATATGATATATGATGCAATGTGACAGCATGAGAGATGATAGAGATGAATATTATTATTGAGTGTTTACAAATCAAGAGTACCATAAAAATCTCACCAAATTGATAGATAAATGAGTCTCTTAAGTATCTTGACAAGGTTTCGATCCTTAACCATATGGATAGAAAATGCTTTGAAAGAAAATGCAAAACTCACTAAGATGATCAATACACCTTAAAAGAGATTAGTCTCTATCTATCTAGCACCAGAGTAAACCCATGGTACACTCAAAACGAGTATTGCAAAACATTAATCAACCAATGATATCCATGACTCTCCATTCAATTCAATAATTAACAAATCGCATATGAGTACTCCCCCTAATGTTTAAACAACATTATCATTATGGGGACTTTAATTCTCTTGGCTTGTTTATGCAGTATGATGTGTATGGAGACCTATTAGGACTTCTAGGGGCACACCCGGTGGCTCCACTAGTATCCTTGCACCACCTTGATGTGGTGCAACCAATATTCCCAAGAATGTCAAGAGCCCAATCCCTGAGGCACCTGATGGAAGCTGTGAACCATGACTCAGCCAGCATAATGCAACAATCAATCTGCTATGACAAGAGCAGATACTGGTCAATTTCTGTTTCATGGGGCTATGTGGTTCAGATTCTGAGGGGAGTGTTGTCCCCTAGAGAACTTGAGATGCCATCAAGAACTTTTCTCAATTGGTACAAGAGAGCTGATTACACTGCTTATGCATTCAACACAAGGCCTGTGGCTAAACACCCTTGTCAGAAGCCTTTTGTTTACTACATGACCAAAACTCATTATGATTCTGCTGCCAAACAAGTTGTTAGCACTTATGCTCGTGACAAGCATTCTAAATCTCCTTTTTGCCGTTGGAGGATGGATTCACCAGAGAAAATCACTTCCATTGTTGTTACAAAAAGTCGAGATCCTTTGCGCTGGAAAAAGGTACGGAACAAGAAACACACACATAAGCATTATGTACCGTTCATTCTTATGTTTAAGTAAGGACTGGAATCATCAATCAATAGCATGTTTGAGAATATTCTAAAGAAGTTACTGTGAGTAACTTCAGTTGCCAAAATTGATTCTCTATCAAAACAAGCTTATTTAGTCTCTTAAAAAATCAAAATTACATTTTTTTTCATTATTGAAAGATGAAAAAGATAATCAATTTAGTCTTGTTACAAAAGGACTAAATTGATGACTTAATTCATGTTTTAAGGAAAAAAAATATAATTTTCCTTTTTCATGACTAAATCTACCCACCAAATAACTTTAAGGGACCAAAAATTTCTATCTAATCTGGTGTTATTTTTTTTATCTCATCAATGAAATTGTGTCATATCATCTAAAAACCACATATATGAAGTTATAACTATCATATTCGTATATTTTTTTAATTAATATGACACAATTTTATTAGTAAAACGGAAAGAGACACAAAATTGGTACACAAGATCTTAATCTCTTTAGGGGATCAAAATTATGGTTTACTCTTTAAATAGCATATAATGTTATCGTATAGAAATCTTATAGATTTTATTTTATTTTATATCGGAAAGCACTTAAATTCCTCTCCCTAAACCTATTTCTCTTCAACTCATATGTCATCAACTCTTAAGGTATTTGATGACATAAGTTATATCTCTTTTAATAAACATTCACATATTTTGATAATATTCCACCTAAATATCAAAATTATGTGAAATCCTTCATGAGATTATTGGTTTCTTTTGCAGTCACCAAGGAGGGACTGCTGTAGAGTTCTTCCATCACAACGTAAGGGCTCAACTACTATTCTGAAGGTGTGGGTGGGAAATTGTCGAGAAGGTGAAATAACAGAGTTGTAGCATGTGACAGGGTACAATTTGTGTGTCTTGAATCACTGTTTGCAGTTCTTGTTCCTATTATGTTTGAAGACACAGGGACAAACGAGTACGAAAAGTGGAAATGGAGCTTTGAATTATATTCCAAATTTATAGCTTCTAGTTGCAAAGGAACCCCACAGAACACAAGCTTAACTATTATCTCTGATCTGAGACCATTATGTCACGTGCCAAGGTTTTGTCTTCTACAATTTTTGTTTTTTTTACTCTTTCCTCTATGTAAATTAAACAAAGCTCATTAGCAAATATAGTTGTCTTGGAATGTTTCACTATTGTTTCCCAATGTGATGGAGGGCACTAAATTGCCTTAAATTCAATGAAAACCTCAAATTCAGAAGGCAAGGCCATATGCTCAGAGCTAACTTTACTAGATCTTGCTGCATAGTTCATCTTCGTTTTTCCATTTGCACCAGCATAGATGTGATTTTGCATATCTCAATGCACAAATGGTGAAGCCAAATTATGTATCGTTAAGTTCAATATGAATTGAAGTTAAGTTTAATGGAAGTCTAAACTTCACAACTCACATTTGTCCAAAAGACAAATCTTCACAAGCCACACATTCCTTGTTTTTGTTGCCTATTGCAATTTAACCGGTGCCTTAGTTGAAATTTTAAAAATAATAAATATTCATAAAAATCATTTTTACATACCAATTTATTTAATATTTTAATTCATAATAAATAATTTTATTTATTAACTTCTTAATAAGTGCCTTTAAGGCATTATAAGTAGCATAACACTATGTTATAATCGAGAAAGAGTCAATCATTATGTGTACCACAATAAAAAACCAAGTGACAAGTTTTCCCTTCATTGTACAATCCTTCTTCTTCTTCTATTGTCAATAATGATTGGATTAACCCTAGCCAAACTTCAGTTATTTCAAGCACAGGAAAATGAAAACCCCAAATGAGTAATATCATAATGCTTCACAATTTAAAAACAGACATTGTACATAAATGAATCAATACTTATTACATATCATGACTTACAATTATATGACATACACACGTTGACACATATAATGAAACTATATGATACCAAGCTTGTCAAATGGCCGATAGTGCAAGATGACCGCCACACTGAAGAAGGAGGAGGAAGAAGAAGAGGCTGGAGGATGCCGGAGAAGTCACTGGAAGAAGTTGGAAGGTGATCCAAGTTAAGAAGGTGCAAGAGTAAGGTAAGGGAGAAGAAAGGTGGAAGATGGTGGTGCATAGCAAAAGTTTTGTCTTTCAAGGGCCTCTTTAGGTTATAAGAAACAAAAAATCAAAAGTATCCCAATTAATAGAACCGAAAAAACCAAAAAACCCTCAAGAGTGCTCTATTTCTGCAGGCATTTTTTACCTTTTTGAACCTTCACTTTCTAAAAACTCTAATCCATGGAGTAGTGATATAGCAACGCGATGGCTGCAAATTTGGCTGCTAAAGCGGTGGGGACGGGCGCGACCATGAACCGCACCACTACAGCACCATCATCGCGGGCAACCTCCGCTACACCCCGCACGACCGCTATTGCAGGCTATTAACACCCTTGTATTGTTACTTTACATTTAATTAAGCAAAACATGTAACATTTAGAAACAAGTAAACCTTTAAAAAAAATAGAAACAAGTCAATCTAATCCATTCATGTTAAAATAATATTCATTTAAATGGAATAGATTGTGATTTCTCGAGTTACATCCTCTCTCTCTCTCTCTCTCTCTCTCTCTCTCATAACTTCCACATTGACAAACACTCAGCAGCAGAGAATCAGCAGAAAAAATGAAGGGAACTGCTTACATTGATCATTCTGTGCAAAAAGTTGGTATGGAGTCTATAGACAACAGTAGCCAATGAACTTCAGTTAACAAGTCACTTATTGTAGCGGAGTCTAAATTCTAAAAAATGAGCCAAGACAGGAATCCTAAGGAGGGGTAACTAAAAGGAAGAAATTATCTTTATGTGAAACATTTCAGATTTGAAGAAGCACCTGTTATCTCCTATGGAGCAAAATCGGATAACTAGGCACATTACAATATCAATATCCCACAACTCTCCACTTTTTCTCTAATCTCCAGATCTATCTGTCCCAGAATCATTACTATCATCACGTCTATGATCATCACTTTTACCTCTTGAAGAAGATGTGCTTCCATGATCATCACTTATAATACCTCTTGGAGAAGATGTGCTTCTTCTATTATTAGAGCTTTCTACTGAATGATTTGGAGGGTCATATTTGTTGGTAGCAAGGTAGTTCAGAGCGGTAACCACATCAGCTATAACAGGTCGCATGTTAGGCTGCTCTTGAACACACATAGCAGCAATAGCAAGAGCTTGGTACAAACCTCTCACTGGATATTGACCTTCAAGCAATGGATCTACCATCTGTGAGAATCTTTTCCTGTCTCTGAATAAGGGCCTTGCCTGCATAAAAATATAGATTGCGTCATAAGATAATGACTTTGGATGAAAAAAGAATGAGTCCTTGTCTATTTACATAACCAAATAATGAGACAATAAATCAGCAACCTCCGAAATAGAAACTTCTCATCTTCATCATCAATCTACTCAATGAAAAATAGTGTGCTCATTGCTGATTGATAATTATTATTACTCTAGGTATACAACATAATAGAACTAACCAATGTAAAAAGTACTATCTATGCAAACTGTCGCAACCAAAATGTAATAGTTTCCAAAAAAAATAATTAGGAAGAACAGAACTTCAGAAGAACACAAACGCCACAAACTAAGCCTTTATGAATGTCTACAACAACTTTACAGTTTATAGTACAAAACTTAATTTTGATAACCATTGGAGGCATCAAGTTCACTTATAATACCACAGAAGAAGAAAATTCTGCTGTTTTTGAAGTTTCCCACCAATAAAAGCATTGATACAGAAGTAGGCCTGTCTGCAATCATTACTTGTAAATCTGTTGTAATTGTATTTTTGCTTCTTAATGATTGCAGTTAGACAGGCCAACTTTTGTTATGATTATTTTTATGGGGTGCTACGAAAGTATTGAAGTTGCTAAGCCAGAATTTTTTGAAGCTAGCTGATTTCTTTGTCTACTCATGCAACAATGCTAAAAGTTGTCTGATTATAGAAAATTGGATTCTTTGATTCCCCTGTCCTTTGCTAGAAGTTTCACCAACAATGCTTTTAAATATCTTCTAGATACATTTGACAAAAGCAATCCTTGTTAAAGAAAAAGTGTAGAACAACAGAAACAGATTCAAGCAACATATGTAAAAGAGCATTGACATACCCATGCAACTAGATTTTGTTCTTTAGCAGGTTTTCTATGGTCGATAGCCTTCCTGCCTGTGATGACCTCCAAAAGAACAACCCCAAAGCTATATACATCAGACTTGAAAGTCAATTGACCCGTCATCGCATAATCCGGGGCACAGTACCCATAAGTGCCCATAACTCTAGTTGAAACATGAGTCTTATCACCAATAGGCCCAACTTTTGCAAGGCCAAAATCAGATAACTTAGGATGGTACCCATCACCTATCAAAATGTTGGAGCATTTGATGTCACGATATATGACAGGAGGCTTCATTTTATCATGTAAATACTCCAAACCTCTAGCAGCACCAGCAACTATTTTCATTCTTGTATTCCAATCAAGTGGTTTTTTTCCGGGCAAAATATCTGACAGAACAAGGGACAGGAAAAAAATAAGCTATGATAACAAAATAAGCAAGAATCCATACTAGGAAGAAGCTTATGTGAGTAAAGTGCATGTTGGCAAACCCTTGATTCTAAAGCTAGAATCAATTCTCGGAAGTAGCTTATGTGGGTTTTAGAATTGATTTTAATGAAAGAGAAATTGATCTAAACATGCTTAAATTCAATTTCATATGAAGATAAATAAGATACTAGGATGACAAAATATACCATGTAAATGATTCTCCAAGGATCCCAATGGCATGAACTCATAAACCAATAGCCTCTGCTCTCCTTCAGCACAAAACCCAATCAACTTGACAAGATTTGGGTGGTCTGCCAAACTCAGTGTCAAAACTTCAACAACAAATTCCCTAATTCCTTGAAGCCCATGAGGATTAAGTTGCTTTATTGCCACAACCTATACCAACAATCAAAACCCTCAATCTCACCAGCCATATGAAAAGAACATAAATGTGCAAGACATAACAATAGTTCAATGGCTTCAGTATTGTCTATTTGCAGTTTGGGAAGCATACCTGATTTATTCTCTCTATGTAACCCTTATAAACCTTGCCAAACCCTCCTTCACCCAAGAAGCAATCTGACCTAAAATTCCCTGTAGCAATTGCAAGCTCATTAAAGGTAAATGTCTGTGCCCGGTAACCGTTGGCTTTTCCATCCTTGGAAACTTCATCTTTCAGATTCAAACTCTTCACGTCCTGAGAAAGCTGATCAGGCTTAGAGTTATCTTCTCTTCTTTTACCATTCACATTACCATTCACATTTAAATCAACTTTGACCTTATCTGCAAAAAATATATAAACAAAAAACACGTGAGGGATAGAAATCAAGAAAAACGACAGAAAAATGATATATCCGAGGAGACAATTATCAAAACCCTACACGCTACAGCTATCGAAATTAAAAAGCAAGTAAAAGCGCAAGATGACAAGAGCAGCTTTGAATTATGAATTGGACCATTCCATCCATGCAAGCAAAAAAAATTAAAAAACAAAAATGAAATACCAATAATTTGAACCTTCAAACATATCCTCCTTCAAAACCCATCCTATAATTTCAGGGTAGAGATGCCAAATGGAAACGTCATCATCGTTGACCACCAAAATTGATTGCGTGATTAAACATGAATAAAAAAACTAAATTCGCAATATTTTTTCCTTAGGCCAGAAAGTTACGATTTTTTCTGGGAAACTCATTCCAAAACAGAACAAAATAGAAGCACGCAACCATTTGCATCGAAGAGAACAAACACAGAGACCCTTTATTGCACGATGACAATCCCCAAAGAAAAAAACGAACTTCGATCGATTTACAGCATACCCATATCAAGAATTTCATTTTATTTTTCCCCCAGGAAACATAATACAGAACACGACCAGAAACAATGGCGAATCAGTTTAGTTCAACGCATTTCAATCTATGACAACGTTAATTGATGAATGCAAGATCCAATTTGCAAAATTTACCAGGGGCAGTGAGATTGATGGGCTTGTCGTTGCGTCTAGAGTGATTGCTCTCGGTTCTTTCGCGTGATTTTATGCAACCAAAACAACTCATGTTTTTTCCCCTGCGTCTCAGCTGAAAACCCAGGGAGCCCAGAACAGAGACTCCCCAAACATCAAAAACAGTGTCACAGACTGTGAAGGAAAACAGAGGTCAGAGAGAGAGAGCGAGAGAGAGAGAGAGAGAGAGAGGATCCTAATGTTGTGACCCTTCTCTTCTGGGTGCTTTTATTATATTCCGGGCATTGAAAAAGGAATGTTCTGCGATGCATTCAGAAGAAGACACGAGAAAGGGGAAGAGGGCTTTTCCGTCATTTCACGACAAATGCTGTTTTGATGGAGGGGCTGTTTGGGTAGTTCAGCTCTCGTTCACTGTGAACATAAATAGTAACATCTTCTGTGCCTGCTTACTCGGAAATATAACAAACGCACCTCTGATGACGTGGCGTGTTCTCAATTGCTGTTCAGTGCGGAACGACCTGGTTCGCAAAATAGAAAAACTTTGCCCTTCGAATGACGCGCCGGTGGGACCGAGAATCGATGCACGCGCTCTCGTCCTCACCGTTGGATTTCGTTAAAATTTAAAAACAGGCTTACACGGTATAGCACAGCTGGATTTTTTAAAGCATCCACGGCATAAGTCAATCTCTACACGTTGCCTATGTAAAACTATTACTCCCTCCGTTCCTATTTAAGTGTCATTATTTTTATCTTTTTTTCGTTTCTAATTATCTGTCACTTTACAAAGTTCAAGATAGTATTAATTATGTTTTACCAATTCTACCCTTTAATTAATAGTGATAGGAAATTAAAGAGTCTAAATTAAGAAAAAAGATAAAGTCTAGGTTAGGAAGTTAGGTAGTAATTTTGATAGAAACAAGAACATTAATACAATTCATTAATATGTGTGCACAACCTTAAAGTGACAGTTATTAAGGAACAGAGAGAGTAATTAATTAATTAATATAATTTCAAAGTCTCAATAAATTAATCTCGCAACATCGTAGTATAAAAAAAAAGTTTAATAGTTGTGCAACGGTTAATGTATAAAACATTTTTAGACAGACGTTCAAATCAAAAGTAACTATGTTATTTTTTATTTTAATTAAATTAAAAGCTTATTTTTTTATTTGGTGACCTATCATTAGTTTTTTGTTGGAAAATATTTACATTGAATGTGCATGTATATGAAATTCAAAAAAAAATTAAGAAAAAAATACTAACAACAATCTAATTGATTATTTAAAATTAATGTGAGTTTCACTAAAAATATAAAATTTACTCTCAATTTAGTAAACCTCGTATCAATTTCAACCCTTCCCTAAAGAGTGTGAAGTAGACTAGAAAGTGTTTAAATGTGTAATTGTAGTACTTCACAATTTTGAAAATGGTAGACGGAGAGTCAACGTCTAGTAGAATCTTGCAAGTGCGCCGGGCCAGGCCAAAACGGTGACGTATTGTGTGTGGGGCCCGTTTGTTTTTCTTCAGGAGGTTGTTGTTGTAACGGTGATCCACGCGTTACAGGTTGGACGTTGTAACGGAGGTAACTAATTGGGAGTGAGATGTTATGTGTGAGCTTGGCAGCACTGAATTAGTGCTCCTATTTATGGCACAGTGCGTGTGAATATTTATTATTGTCTTGGTTTAACCAACGCGGTGAGGGAGTTGTCATAAAAAGTTAAATAGTGGGTGTGATTTTTTTCGCTTTTGGGAATTTGGGGGTAGATGCCGTGTCAGCAACATTTTTACTGTGAAAGCATTAATCATAATAAATGCAACTCGCAATGGGTGTACTTTTATTTTAGGATAGATATATTTTTGGCTTAATAGCCATTTTGGTCCCCCAGATTTCACGATTTTGCTTTCGTGATCCCTCTTGTAATTTATTAGCATCCAGAGTCCCTTTATCTTTGAAGATTTTGCATTTCTAATTTTCCATCCAATTCCGTTAAAGATTTAACGGTTTTTGAAAAAAAAAATTAATAAAAAAAAGTCCAGAACATTCATCAATCTTCATCTTCTTCACCAAGATCTTCATCATCTTACCCAAAAAAAATAAAAAAACATACATATTCATCTTCCTAAAACGAAGAGGAAGAAGAAGGTTTGAAAAGAAATTGTTATCAAAACCCTTCTCAAATTGAAAGCCCTGGTGAAGTATCGTTGTAAATTTGTTGTTTCTATTTGTTGATAAACACAAAATTTGCTGAGTTCTTCCTCGTTTCTCTTTCTCTGCATTTTTCATTCCTTCCCTGCGAACATTCAATCACCCTTTGGAAATTGATTATTGGTGTTATATGGCAATAAAGCTCCCATCTTTGGCACATCGTAGTCGATTCGTCAAATGGGTTTATCTCTCTTCAAACAGTATTGAATATATTTCAGCGGCGGCGACGGCTTCGCGAGGAGGAAGGAGCAGCGGCGGTGGCGGCTTCGTGAACAGGGAGGAAGGAGAGGGGCGGCGGCGGGGGTGGCTGCTAGGGTTTGGGTTTTGGTTTTGGTTGTGGGGGTGGCTGCTAGGGTTTGTGATTGTAGGAGAAGAGGAAGAAGAAGGTTTGATGAAGATATGTGAATTTTTGGAAAACTTTAAATTTTATTTTTTTTAATTAATTTTTTTTTAATTAATTTCAAAGGAATATTCCTTTAAATTATTAACGGAATTGGATGGAAACTAGAAATGCAAAATCTTCAAAGATAAAGGGACTCTGGGTGCTAATAAATTACAAGAGGGACCACGAATGCAAAATCGTGAAATCTGGGGAACCAAAATGGCTATTAAGCCTATATTTTTAGTCTCATCAAATCAAATAAGTATACATAATCCCTTTAAAAAAAAATTATAACCTCTAGGGCCCGTTTGGTGGACAGGATAAACAGAGACAGGATAGGATAGTAATCATATCCTGTTGTTATCTGTTGTTTTTTGCGCCAGCAGGATAGGATAACACTATCCGGTCCCTTATCCTATCTTGTCCATCATGTGTAAAAGTTATCCTGAGAGGGGAGCTAGGATAGAAATTATCCTGACATGATAGAATATCAGTTTTTTGTTTGTTTATTACCATGACCCAAAATTAATTTCAATATTTATATTTTATATAATTTATAATAATACTAATTAATAAATATAATTTTTTTATTTTAATAAAATATTAATTTTATTACTTATCAATTACTAATTGTTATTGTTAAGTTAAATTATTTAATTACTGATAAATTTAATTAAAAAAAAAACTTATTTATAAATGGTGAAAATATTGGATTTACTCGTATAAAATAATTAAATTTTCATTATCAAATGTTAACTACTACTTAGTTAACATTATTTTTCGTTATTTATATTATAATAAAAATACACAAAATAATTCTTCACTCACAATAAAATAGGCTACTCATATATATATGTATATATATATATATATATTAATTTTTTAATAGTAAATATAGACTAATTTTATATTAAATAAAAATAATTTTATTTTAGTTAATATTAAAAAGTAAGCTATTTATAAAAATGAAAAAAAATTAAATTTAATAGAATAATCACTTTTTTAAAAAAATCTATTTAGAAAATTAAATTTTAAAAAATATTATGTATTTTTTATTTCAAGGAAAATTTGATACATTTTTCATTGTTTGTATCATATCTTATCAATATCATGTCCACCCCAAACGCAGGATAGGATAAGAGTCTATCCTGCTCTTATCATATCCTGTGCTTATCCAATCCTTTATCTAATCCTGTTTTTATCCTATCCTGACCACCAAACGGGCCCTTAGTTTTCAATATTAGTGAAATATTTAAAGTTTCTGCAACTCATCTAAAAATGATGATTTCATTTTACATGGCAGATAGAGTAAGTATCACAATCATTAAAAGTAAAACTTATTTTGAAAAGTCAAAAAAAGAATTTAATAAATGATTGTGATGTCTAGTTAACTATGTAAAGTGAGTTCACTCGCTTTAAAAGAACTGGCGTAACAACACAATTTTTTATGATGAGGTGTGGACAATGAAGTTTATTCTTCAATGAATTGCCCTTCAATAAGTGTGATGAGTTCTTGTTGCCCTTGCTATCTCATCCTTAAATTGAATGAGTTGTCAGCTTTGGTCCTTACCCGAGTGCTCCGCTAGTGAAATTGAATGTTGATCACTACTTCCGTTTATATAGAAAACAATTTGATTATGGGAGTCTTCTTCGTAATTTCTCTGTTGTTAGATTGGGTGGATTCTTTGTCTTCTCCTTCATTGGCTCATGTGCTCTCTCTGTTAGACTTTTGGCAATTAAGCATGATCTTCTTTTTTACTGGGATTTAGGCTATTGGCGAATAGTTTGTGAAAGTGATTCCTCATACACTATTATTCAGTTGGAGTGCCCTATTTTGGTTCATCATATAGGAGTTGTGTTGGTGGACATCATTGATATCTCTACTCATCTGTTGCGTGTCTCCTTCCATTATATTCGATGACGAGCTAGCCTCTTTGGGTTTGCGTCTCCATAGCCTTTGTAAAGTTGAAGTCCTTTTTAGTTTTTTACAAGTGTTGTACTAGAATAGTGTAGTTTCTTTTATGTTTTTCGTCTTTAATTTCATTGTTCACTAAAAAAATTACAATTACTATGGAAAAGATTTTACAATTTAAACAATTTATAAATAACAGCTTTTTGAAAAAATTAAAAATACCAACAAAAAGTTAGATGATTTCAATATTTTAAATCAAATTATTTTTTGAAACTAAAATTTTAAATTAAAATAATGAACTAATATCAAATTGGTTTTCCTGTGGATGTGCATAATTGGAGGCATTGGCCAAATGGAGGTGTTGTGACAAGCATGGCCTTTCCTGTCGGGGGGTGTGCCTAGCACCACTGTGGACGACAACGCGGTTCAGGTGAGGGTTGATGGCAGCCGGAACCCCATCATGAGTCACATGGGCTGTGGCGTGATCATCCGTGATAGAATGGAGTGTTGGATTTATGGCACCTCGGTGAACTACGATGCGGACACTACATTTTTGGTTGAGTTGTTGGCCTTGGAGGAGGGTTTGAAGCACGGCTAGGATCTTGGTTTCAAGAACATTGTTTGCGAATCAGACCGTGCGAATGTTGTGGCTATTTTGAATCAGAACATTGACATCAACATGTTCTAGAAAGAGAGATCCTTCATAGGATTAAAACTTTGATGTCCTTACCTTGGAAGGTTGTCATTGGCTCTGTTTCAATAGTGAAGAATACTTTAGCAGACAATCTAGCTCGCCAAGCTTCGTATGATGGCTCTTCTCATCGCGTTTGGAAGCTCTCTCCATCTAGTATTTTTGTTGCACTGAGTCATGAATCTTCAGCGTAGTTTCTTCTAGCTCTCTAGCTTTCCAATGTAAAAAAAAAGTTGGTTTCCCTTAAACAAAATCTTCTTTTCACCCCAATATGCATTTTCCTACTCGCATAATTTTGTGGTTTCTCTTATTACTCTAGTGATTAGTAAATTAGATCATATGGGTGAGATCACAAAATTAAATCTCAAAAAATCATTAAGAATGATTAAGTAATAATCGAAAAAATAAAATTACCTTTCGTATCTAACGACTGGTCTGAAGGAATGGGCATCGGGCAAGTGACTAGTGAAGGCGCACAAGCGCAAGCAAAGGAACTTGAGCGAAGAAGAAAGTAAGAGTGAGTGAGTGAGTGAGTGATGGCACTGTTGCTCCGATCACTGGCTGCGAAGGCCCTGAAACCACCGTGCTTTCCATTCAACCTCAAATCCACCCTAATCCACCGCGGCGTCGTCGGCATCCAATCCTTAACCACAAGAGCATTCTCCTCCTCCTCCGCCGCCGTGTCGCCGCCGTCGAAGGCCATCGTGTACGATTCGCACGGCCCACCCGACGCGGTGACGAGGCTGGTGGATGTTGAACCCGTCGAGATAAAAGACAACGATGTGTGCGTCAAGATGCTCGCCGCTCCCATCAACCCTTCCGACATCAACAGGATACAAGGCGTCTATCCCGTCAGGCCTGAACCGCCAGCTGTCGGCGGTTACGAAGGCGTCGGAGAGGTCCTCTCCGTTGGCTCCGCCGTCACCTCTTTCGCCCCCGGGGACTTGGTTATTCCCTCTCCACCGTCTTTCGGTGCGTGTCTGCCTTAATTTTTGCATATATATTCATCAATTAAAGGAATAATTTTATGAAAAAACCTTTGAAGTTCTGGCAATAACCGTTATTTCATGAAATTAACTATATTATTATCTTAGGAATTTTGTGTTTTTGAATTTGATGCAGGGACATGGCAGACATACATTGTCCAGGATCAGAATGTGTGGCACAAAGTAGACAAGGGTGTGCCTTTGGAATATGCTGCTACCATTACTGTCAATCCCCTTACTGCTTTCCTCATGCTTGAACACTGCATTGCTTTGAACTCAGGTACTGACCCTTTGTGGCAATTGTTCATTTTTGCTACTATTTTATTGTTGTTGTTGTTGGTTCATCAATAGATTTTATTTTTCGTGCTTATGTATGCCTGTGTTAACTTTGTAATTTTGGGTGTCAACAGGGGACGCTATTGTGCAGAATGGATCCACCAGCATGGTTGGCCAGTGTGTCATTCAGCTTGCAAAATCTCGTGGCATTCACAGCATCAATATTATTCGAGACAGGTGCTCATTTGAAGGTTCTTTGCGTGTTTTGTGAGCTTTTGAATTTTGTTTTTTTAGTGCATACACGGTGTAAAACCGTGGGCAGAAGCAACTTCCCTTAGCTTTTGTGGGTGTCTACCGTGATTTTGGCTTCACCATGGTTTTCCACCGTCTCCTTTTTAGAAACAGAAGGAATCATGATTAACATTCTCTTTTCCCTTTATTCCCCTCTCTCCTTTCCAGCTGAAGAAGATATTTATGAAGAAACTTACTGTTTGCTCTACTAATCCTTTTGCTGCAGGCCTGGGGTTGATGAAGTAAAAGAAAGACTAAAGGATTTGGGTGCTGATGAAGTTTTTACAGAGAAAGAACTGGAAGTGAAGAATGTCAAGAGTCTCCTGGTATGACTTGGACTTATTATTGTACTTTTGGCTTACGCTATGAGGTGGATGCCAAATTTTCAGATGAATGATGCTGATAGTCATTGGTTAAGCATATTGGATTTTTTATTTGGATATGATTCTTTCTTTGTTATTTGTAGTTTTGCACTTGCCCCCCTTGAGATGCTTAGGAAGCTGACAAGCAAACAATTCTTTTTGAAGAATTATATTCTATATTAAATCAAATGACTCACTTGATATGAAATTGATGTGGTAGGGTGGTATACCTGAACCTGCACTGGGATTTAACTGTGTTGGTGGCAATGCTGCTTCTCTGGTTCTCAAATTTTTGAGGTATGACATGAGATATTGGTTTAAGACTTTAATAACAAAAACTTCTCCTTCTATTACTGTATATCATTATTTTGAAGATTTAATTAAGTTTATGCCTTGCAGACAAGGAGGAACTATGGTGACATATGGTGGAATGTCCCTAAAACCTGTCATAGCTTCAACCTCATCCTTCATATTTAAGGTCTGGCTGTAACTTCTGGCTATTGTCTTCCTACTCATAATTGATTACTTCAGTCTATTATGCAACACAGTTTTTAGTTTAAATCTTAATGTGTCTTGGCTAACAAGGATCGATATGAAGCATAGTAATCAATCATAGACATGTGAAGTTTAATTTAATTAAAATTTCTGGTAAAATTTGCGTTGGCCTGCATGAGGAGGTTTCTCCTTCCACTGATATTACTTGGCAGGGCATTAGTTGGCACCTGGAAGTGATTGAAATTAATAAGGTTTCAAGTTAAGAAGTTGTTAGATAATTGATTGCAGCTCCCTAAAAATTGATTATATAATGCTAAATATGTAGAAGTTGGGTATAAATGATACTGGTGGCCATTTAACTTGGGTTTCTTGAAAGATTAGCTGAGAAATACTTCTTAATGAACCTAGTCATGGGTCCCAACGAACATATTTTTAGGAGGGCATATAAGTCATGTTCGTCAACTATCCATCCACTGGGTACATTTTTGTTTGAATGATGTAAAACTCTGTCTAGTAGCCTCAAATCTCAAAAGTTCTGTGAATGGCTTTAAGACATAATTTCAGAGCAGAGCTTTTGTAGTGCTGGGATATTGCTTATTTGAGGCGTAACCTTTCAAAAAACGTGTCTACATTCTTACTATATTAGCATTGCTCTAGTTTGTTAAATGTAACGATATTATAGAACCGCATATTTGCAGGATCTTTCCTTGAGGGGATTCTGGCTCCAGAAGTGGTTGAGCACAGAGAAAGCTGAAGAGAGCAGAGGAATGATAGACAAGCTTTTGGGTCTTGTACAAGATGGAAAATTAAAATACAAGTATGTTTCTACCTATCATAGGATAAGAAAAGTTTGGGAAGGGATTATAGTATCATTCAGGGGTCAAATTGCTCATGAAAATTTAATATTTGTGTCCATAAATTTCTGCTTCTCTCATTGGGCTCTGTTTGCAGGATGCAATTGACTCCCTTCAAAGATTTCAACACAGCATTGGATAAAGCTCTAGGAAAACTTGGGAGCCAACCAAAGCAAGTGATCAAGTTCTAAACTTGTGGGATTGGATTTAAGGCGTTTGTGTGTTGGTATTGTATCTTTTTGTGGGGGGAGGGAATTCTGCATTTTATTTAGCATTTCGATCTCACTGCTAAGCACCACATCATGGAGAATTCCATTTGTATAGTACACGAATACGAATAATCTCTAAATAAAATGTTTTAGAATATACAGAGTAATGAATCTGTTTGTTGGGAAAAGTTGGCTGAAATCTATGCCCATTATCTTGCTTTCATGCTCCAAGTCCTTGTCATAATTATTGGTCTTCAAAATTATTTTTCCTCCTATTACTGAGGGCATGAAATAACTAAATTAAAGTGGAAGAACTAAAAGTTTATAGATAGAATTAACCGGACATTTTTTTAAACTGATGTGATTTTTAGTACTTTCGGTCCATGATGCAAACCTTCTAAAAGTGCTGGTAAAACAAAAATCCTAAATGGTATGCCCAAGAACAATTTTTTTTTATCAGGAATGTACATTTTTACTTTTTCCTATTAACTGAGTTATTCATTTATAATTTTATATATTCATACTTTATAGGGCAATTTTATAATGGACATGTCAAAACATAATCTACTCAAAAATCATGTTTTTACTACTAACATTTAGTACATATGATTCACAATACATTCCTTATGTGTTAAAATTTATTTGCAAAGTCTTTTAGCTCGTGAACCTGGTTTTGCTTAGTATAAAGTTTCTGACTCGGTACCATTTCATTCATACTTTTTTCAGTCGAGGGCTGAAGTATTTAATAGCAAAACTCCCACCCAAATGAACTTACAAGCACAAGAAAGTGTAGTTAAACTGAAGCGCCAAACTAAAAGCTCTTTATCTATCAGAAAAGCAAGCAAACATGATTGTAATGAATAAAAACCAATTTAATCCAATGTTTCATAGTGCGACTTGTCATTAAATGAATGGCAGGAATAATTTAAGAATTATTCCATTCTTTATCGATCACAGCATAACCTTTTCAAGGTTCAAATATCATCTTTTAAGAATCTTCCTCCATAAAAAATCAGAGCCTTCGCCATGTAAAACAGACGGGAACTATGAAGCACATTCCCTTGCCAAGATGAAGTCCACAGCTTCTTCTACAGTGTCAACAACCTGCAGATGCGAAGTTGCATTGTAATCCCACTCCAAGTTAATTTACTTCAAAGTAGCAATTTCAGTCAGCAAAGTGTAAATCGTTATAGGGTGGTGTTGCCTTGATTACAACTTCACACACATTTCAGACAATTATGCTTTCAAAAAATCAATCCAAGACCCTGGGTATGATGGCGTTATCTGTGTCAATATCACGGAGTCCTCCATCCTTTTTTTCATTAGGTAATAAAAACCAAACATGACTTTGCCTTTTTGCACTACATTGAACCGGCTACATGAATCGAATGATGCTAATGCTATATCAGATGTTAAGTGTACAGATGGCCATTTACCTCTAAATATCTGTTAACAGTTTGACTTGTAATTTTCCTTAGACTTCGTCTATCCCTAATCAATAGACTATCCTGATAAATTTATTTTTTTGTTTATCCTGGTTCTGTACTATATGTCCAACTCACATTACTCACTAACCCATAAGAAAAGAGAAGCATTTCTATATCTTACATCTCCAACTATCTGACAGCTACATTCCGAAGAAATTAAAATAACAAAGTGGCGAAAATATGCATTGGGATTTTTCTAGAGGAACATGAAAGGAATTACCAGATCTGCTGGATATTTGTCATGATTTTCCTTCCCCTTGAAAACTCCGGTTCTCGTGAGAATAGAAAACCAAGGATGCCCAGTCTGAAATGTGTTTTCATTAATGGCATTTGTCACCAAATAAATTAACCTATCATACTTATGAAATCTAGCTCAAAGAGACAAACCTGTCGTGCACCTTTGATGTCAACTGCAGGATTATCTCCAATCATATAAAGTGTTTTAAAATATTGAGAATTTTTATTATTTATATCATAGAGATCAACATGTGGAATGAATTGTTGGAGCACATTTTCTGCATTCTTGAATACAGAAGGATGAGGTTTGCCGAAACACGTGTACTCCAGCGAATGAGGGCAAATCCTGCATATAGAGTGTTTCAGGATATAGTTTAAGGTCCTTGAAGGCGTAAATGTTAATTAAATCATCACAGACACACACACACACACACCCCATAAACTAATTTGGCTGCAGTTTTAATAATGAACATGTATATATGAATCTATTGAAGTATTCAGTTTAAAGGAGCTAAAGTATAGAGAGCACCGATTAACAGTTAGATAATAGGCAGTCGTACCTATTGAAGATGGACTCTAATGCAATCCTGAAAGCACCCATGCCCAGACGTTCAGAAGGAAATTTAGTCTACCTTTGTGGGACCTTGTCAGTAAGGATAGTAGTATAATATTTTAAATTGGATCCATATAATATGTATTCTTCTGTATAGCAAATATCAACCAACCTGGTACTCAAGGTCATCATTTGCAAAATATAAATGTGGTTGTGGTCCAATGTTTCTTCCAGGAAGGCCTCCTGTTTTTAAGATGTCACAGAGAACCTGAATGAAAAGTCTAGGTCAGTAATCCATCAATTCTATGCATAAACAAAAAAAAAATCTGAGAACTTCCAGCATACCTTAAGAAGTAAATAATGTTTTTTATTTGTTCTTGCTTATTGGAAACGCAAGACATGTGATAAATCCATATTTAAATATTATACTAAGTTCGAAACAGAGAGATACATTGACTAAACATGCTGAAAACTGAGAAGTTGGAATACTTCAAGAGCATGAAGAAGATTATTTAATAGATATTTTCTTGAATGGGTTGAGGGAGGAAATAGGTGCAGAGGTTCAAAAGAATGAACCTAAATCTTTAACCACTTTGATAAAGAAGTTCTTTATGGTAGAAGAGAAGAAAAAAGCCATAGCTCAGGTGGGAGCCGTGAGTGGAGGAAGGAGCACTAATTCATTAAGACTTTATCAAGGTTCAAGATCAATTTCAGTAAGTTCAAGGACAGGGTTCAGAGGAGCGGAAGCAGGGAGTGCTTCGTCAGTTGTCTCGACCAATAACAAAAATACCAGCAATAGTCGGTCTATAAGAGGGAAGACAGGAGGATTGAGGTGACCTTCAGAGGCTGAGATGCAGGACGAGATTAAGAAAGGGGAATGTTTCACATTTTATGAGAAGTGTGTTCCATGACATGTTTGTAAAAACAACCGTTTACAAGTGATGACTTTGAAGAAAATGGAGGAAGAAGGGGGAAGAGAGGGGGGCCTCTAATCAGATTGACTCACCAAGGAATTGGGATTTAACTATCCTAGAGAATTTGATAATTAACTGAAACTCAATATCTAAATTGCATGCTCCAAACCATAAATCTTGATAATTGGGATTTAATTATATCATTTGCTATTGATAATCTTGATTCATACAAATTAGCCATAAATCTTCATAACCTGTATGTCTCTGCTCCAATCAACAGGATCGCTAACTATGAATGCTGCTTGAACCCTTTCAGATAAGACATCATTCCTTGAAGCACACTCATTAAACTTTGCGTTCTGATTAGTAGCAGCTACCTTGGTCGTCCACTTCTTGTAGGGTACCAGTGGATCAATGTTTTCAAAGCATGATGCATATTCATCCATTGAAAGAACATTTCTGAAGATAAAAATCAAGAAAAGCAAAATAATAAGACATAAGAGATGATGTTGGATTGGTTATTCAACAAAACCATGAAATATCAGACGAGCCAAATATTTTAAAACCTTACTTAAAACCATATTCAGACATCACAGCAGCAGGTTCCCCTTTTCCCACAGCAACAATGAGTTTATTCTCAAATCTGAAAACTGAAAATTCTATAAGATAGATATAATGCAACAAATAGGCCTGAAGACCCTGCAGCGCATGTTAACCTTATTGATTTCATCATGTAACATTCACTCGCAACCATTATCAAATAAGAAGCATATTCATACCTATTGACCAATTGTTTAAATGGTGAATGGCCCTGTAAAACCTGCATAATGATGATAACTTCAGTTAAGGGCCCTCTGCAATTTCATAACAGAAATTAGGGAAGCAAAATGAGAAGGCAGTCTTTTAGTGTGACTTTGGACAGAGACATGCATGCGGCGTATAGACCAGAAAATTTAACCACGCGCGTATATATCATTACACAGGGAAAGAGAAAGAATTGTCAGTTACTGCATATTATGCATATTTCTGAACTCAATAACCTTGAATGCTCTTAATATCTAAAGGAATATCGGATTTATTTTTATGTTCTTAAGATATAAAATGCATCTGCTTTTTAATTACTTAGCAAGACTCTTCCAACACACCTGTGAAGGTAGGACGTTTAAACCCAAAAGTTGACTCAGCTCAGAGGCTCTTTTAGCTTCAGGAATGCCACCACCTGCGTGAAAGATAAAATTAAACATCAAAATTAAAGCAAGTAGCGTTTTATTTCAGCAAGCAAGGGAATAGTATCCATCTGAACCAAAATACACAGAACGAGACAAATTCAAAACAGAACAAGTAAAATTAGAGGAAGAACTCACCATTGGTGAGAAAAACGAAAGGGGTTTTGAGTCTACCTGACAACACAAATGGATCAACAGATTCATGAGCTGATAATGGTAAATAAGAAATAGCGGAAATGAAAACAGAGAGTTTCTTTTATATTTTGAAATTTCTTGATTACCGTCGGCGTCGTATAATCTTCTGAGGGCTACCGGAGAGCCACCGACGGGGG
Organism: Acmispon strigosus; assembly: GCA_030819835.1. Taxonomy (NCBI): domain Eukaryota; kingdom Viridiplantae; phylum Streptophyta; class Magnoliopsida; order Fabales; family Fabaceae; genus Acmispon; species Acmispon strigosus. The sequence goes on from JAUAMA010000004.1 coordinate 65,268,561, forward strand.
AGTTTCCGAGCAGAATGACGCCGTCGATATCGAACGCAATGCCGAATGAAGGCCTGCAAAATCGAAAAGATAATCTAGTGAAACGAAAAGCCGAAAAGAGAGAATGAGAGGTTTGAGGAATCACGAACCGTTCTTCAGATCGCTGCTGAGAGAAAGAGCGCGAGAGCAGAGAGGAAAACGCGGTTCGCTGTTTCGCTCGGTTGTGCCGGCAAGCTTGGGAGAAGAGATGGAGGAAGGTCATCGTGTTTCAGTGGCAGTGGGTTTCGCAACTTGAGAATGTAGCAGCACGATTACGATGGAGCAAAAGTATGTTGCTCACTTCCCTCTAAGTTCAGGAAGACACACCAATGTTTTATTGTTAGTGAGCGGGCTCCACAAAATTATTATCATATTTCGTGTCAGAAAATATTTTCTATTTCAATTTTTCAATTTTTTATTAAAATTAAATTTTATTTTCGATTTTAAGATCTACAAATCATGTTTGGTATGATTTTCTATTTTCCAAAAATGAAAGAATTGTAAATATCTTCTTCTTTTTCTTACAGATGTTAACCTAGGAAATATAAAAACAAAAAAAGAGTTTTTCATAAATAAATGCAATTTCAAGGGAAAGTATTGAGAGTTTGTATTCACCAAGGAAATTTCAAGTAATGGAGTCAGTTTTCATAAACCAAGACATTTAAAAAAAAAAAAAAAAATTAACCCCTAAAGTTTTAAAGAATTGAGAGTGTTTAAATTAATGCAATTTTAAGGAAAATTAGAGGGAGTTTTCATAATGCAATGAAAATTCAAGGAATGAGAGAGAGTTTTTATAAACAAAAACATTTTTAAGGAAAAGAGAGTCTTCATAAACCAATGGAATTTTAAAGAAATTGAGAATGTTAAACTGCAATTTTAAAGAATTTAAAGAGTTTTCATAAATCTAAGACAATTCTAAGGAATGAATACACAGAGTTTCTTTTATTTTACTTTTTTTTGGGAAAAAACTTGGGTGCAGTATCCACTGTACTGTTTTTACTGTTCGCTAAATTGTGTAACAAACTCAGATTCATTCATTCAATAACGGAATCATTCACAACTCAGTTCTCTTACTCACATTTACTTTGAATCGCCTTTTCTTTTTTATACAGCATCCTCAGTATGCAGCTTTTATCAGATGCATATATTTCCCTCCTCAACTTCACCTTGATTGAGATTTTCCAGTAGCCTATAGATATCATTTGATCGTTTCACAATGAACATATGACGGATGCTCCACCCAGCTCCAGGCAGTTGTTTTCTTCACTCCCCGTTTTCTCATTATATTCCTTACTTTGCCAACATCTTTCCACCTACCGGCCAAAGCATACATGTTAGAGAGCAACACGTAATTGCTAGAATTGTGTGGCTCAACCGTGAACAGTTTAGCTGCGGCGAGCTCACCGAGTTCAACTTGTTTATGAATGCGGGTAGCATTTAAAAGAGATCCATAAATTCCTGCATGGGGCTCCATTGGCATGCTATGAATCAATTTCATAGCTTCTTCCAATTTACCGACTCGACCTAGCATATCAATCATACACGCATAATGGTCTACATCAGGAACTTTGATCGATTCAAAAACTTTCTGACCCTCTTCCAATAATCCTGCATGACTACATGCAGTCAATATACCAATATACGTTATGCGATCTGGTTCAATACCATCCTCTTTCATTTTTGACATTAGCTTGATGCTTTCAATTCCATGTCCATGGGATGCAAACCCTGAAATCAATGTGTTATAGGAGACTAAATCTCTGGTTGCCATTTCTTGAAATATTAATGTGGCATCTTCTATGCTCCCACATCTCGAGTACATGAAAATCAAAGAATTGTATCCTAAGATGCTAAACTTGATTTGATTTTCATTGAGGATGCTCACGGCCCAAATTCCCAAACCTAGTGATCCCAGGTGTCCACAAGCAGAAAAAACACTCACCATAGTAAGCTCATCTGGTTTTGAATCTTTAGTAGAGATCATTTCCTTGAACAGCTCGATTGCCATCCGTGACTCGCCATTTTGAGCATAACCAGCAATCATTGAATTCCAGGAGACGATATCCCGTTCTGGCATCTTATTAAAGAGGTCTCTTGCCAAAGATAAATCCCCTAATCTTGCATAAGCAGAGATCATGGAATTATAAGAAACAGAATTTCTATACACACCCAATTGGTCAAAAATCTCCTGAGCTGCCTTAAGGTTCCCGCATTTTGCATGCATATCAAGCAGAGCTGTCTTGACAAAATAATTCGAGTGGAACCTCACTTTGTTTAGCTTTCTAACAATTGACTCTGCAAGATAAGGATCACCGAGAGATGAACAAGATGATATCACAGTCACCCATGTTGTTTCATCTGGTTCATTTTCAGAGCTAAGCATATCATTGAACAATCTTACAGTCTCTAGTGCTGCTCCACTCTGAGCATATCCTGATAGCATTGCATTCCAAGATACCACACTTCTTTCAGGCATCTTATCAAAATATATCCTTGCAGTCTTCAAATTCCTGGACTTTGCATACCCAGTAACCATGGTGGTCCAAGTAACGACGTTCCTTTGTGGCTCACCCATCATATAAAAAAGTTTACTTGCTTCATCTTCATTCCCGCTCTTCCAGTATCCAGAGATAATTACATTCCAATCTGCAACGCTTCTATCAGGCATTTCATCAAATTGTATCCGGGCAAGATGTATAGATCCATATTTTGCATACATGTGTAAAATTGAATTTCGAACATAATGATCATGACCATGTCCCAGTTTCAGGACATGAGCATGAAACAGCGTGCTAGCCTTTCTAGCAGATTTGATCAAAACTGGATAGAAAGATGTATCAGGCTTTATGTCATAGCATCGCATACATTTAAAGAGAGAAACTACGTCTGAGTGAGCATCAATTTGGGAGTAGTATTTGAGCATGCTGGTGAAGACATGCACATCAGGCCGTGTTGCAACATGAAAAATGCGGCAGGTGTAGCTTGAGGGTGCAACGAGGCGCGCGCATTGAGTAAGGAGAAGCGCCACCCACTGGTTGTGGTGGTGCAGGGAGTGGTGGACAAGCTGTGCATGTAACTGTGTAAGATGATGGAGATTGGTTATTTTTCTTGCTATGTTTTTTATGTCCAAAATCAATGGTGGCATGCCAGGCGCAACTATGCACTAATCTGTGATGTAAAACAAAGCTCTGCAGATTTAAACAAAACTGAGATGTTAGACAACCAACCTTGTGTCCACTTTCATGAGTTTCTTCCTACTCTGTCATGCTGCTTCTCATTGTCCTTAGTCATGCAATCCATGGTGCTTTTCATTTTCCAAGTGTGTCCATGGTGTCCTTTTCTCTATCTTCCTCTTCTTACAACCATTCCTTATCAGAATCAATACTAGTAAATCTTTTAAAAGTAGTTTCTACAACAACTCTCCATTTTCCTACACATGCTCACCTCCAAAGATGATGCTGAGTTATGAATTTTCCACCTCCCTCTCCCTTTGTCTTCCAATGTTCACCTCCAATTTGCTTGCCCTGCTCCACAAAATTGATACCACCACAGATAGCTTAAGAATCTGTTTTCTTATATGCCAATCCTTTTTCCTGCACAAAACAGAAAAATATAAAGAAATGTAGCAAATGTATTCCTAACTCCTAAGACATGATGCTAAGTTATTACTTTGTCATCCAATTACAAGACTTTGGTCTTGAAATGCACAAATGAACCAGCAAAGGTAATGTGATATGCACAAATGAACCATCAAATATGTTTCTTTTCCTACTAGCAACAATACCAGTAAACTGTAATTGGCCCCAAAACAACACATACACACCTTCTTCAATTTTTCCCATTGAACTCCACCAGAAAAATTGAAAATACAACAACATCCATATTAACAATTTAAGATTGTTGCATTCATGTTGAATTGATCAAAATCAGACCAATAAAAAGAACATGGCAAATAGCACAGCAGAGGGGTCTTCACCTAAACGCTCACTTCATAAATGACAACATGAAGAGGTTATAGTACATCGCTTTTCTATCCAACAACCACCAGCTCTTCACTGCGCCGCCCGGAACAATGTGCCGGATGTTGCAAGAATTTCCAGTTGCCGGTGACACTTGCTCGGGAAAATAGCAGAACGTGGTCAGAGGGGTGCGGGGCGTCTCCCAGATCGGCGTGGTCACGACGAGTCGACGACGTCGGGCGGTGAGAGATTCGAGTACCCACTGGAGCCGGCGTCGGTGATTTTCATAATGTTGGGCTTGACCCGTAAAGTGAAAGGTTAAATGGGTCAGCCCGGATTGAAATAATATTTCACCAAAGACAGCAAATTGAAATAGTATATTGATGAAGTAATTTTTTTTTTAATTTCAAAATTTCAACAACGGAAAGTGTAATTCTTTAAGGTTCGAAGTTTAACTTCTATAAATGTGATACACAAGAAAAATATTTACCTTTCAGAAGTTAAAGTTCTAAAAATTAACTTTTGTTTACAGCCGAAAGATGTTTTTGCTTCTCACAGTTAAGTTCTAAAAGTATAATTCATAAGGAAACAATTTTATAGTTCTCAAATTTTGAAGTGGTCCCCTAATATGCACCACTTTAAAATTGCACCACCACTTTAAAATTGCACCAACGCACTTGACCGGATCCATAGGTTACTCAAATATTTTAATGTTTTTATTTAATTAATTAATATAGTTAAAAAAAATTAAAAAAAAAAACATGTTTGGGTTTGATAGAGATGCAGAGGTAGGGTAGTGCACTGAAAAGAGCGATGACAGCGAGTTGAAGCTCGATGACAGTCGACGGAGGTCGAGCAATGCGAGCTCTCTCCGATGCAAATATGCTTCTTTTACTGGATAGACACCACTGCTCAATTCCCCATTGACAGGGATGCTAATGAAATCAAATTCAACATAAACCTTTTCTCCCTCCGAACTCACTAACAGCTCAGCAAATGCAACATTGGGTCTCCTTTCCAAGCAGTTCGGGGCTGACCGAGTGGGTAACAACAATGGTGACAAAAAATCTCACATGTCACTTAAACCCTTTGTCAATACCATATTCTCTTCTTCTGTATGACTCTTCATTTCCAATTCATAGCCACAAAGGACCATGTAATGTTCAGTTCAAAGAGAAAAAATGGTCATCTATTTGTGTTTCGGTTCTCAAAACAGAACATATTACGAAATCGCTCTCCATGTCGCTCCCTTTTTCTTGGGCTGTCGGCGACGTCGTCGAATACAACTACCACCTTGCGCGATGGGCCTGTCCTTCACCGTCTTCTTGGGCATGCTAGTTGTGCTAGTTGTCTGGTTTGTTTCCGTTAGGGTGGGGTGATAGTCGTTGAAGCTAATCATGTGTGACAATGTCAGTGACCCTCGCCACTGAAGTCTTTGTGCTGCTTCAAGCCTGTGGTCGCTTCCATGTGAGGTGGTGGCGGTGACCATCATCGTTGTACGGATGCATTTGGTGTCATTTACGGTAGCGGCGGTGACTGAATATGTTTTAATCTTATCTTACGGTAGAATAGTAATAACGTTTATTCTTCATTTTTTCCATTACTAATAAATTTCAAAATGCTAAGTAACTGACTTGACTTATTGTAGCAGGTTAATATCACTGGTGCAAAATCACACCACTTTTAAACTAGTGCATATTAGGGAGATGAATGAAATATATGCATTTCCTGAATTTCAAGAAGAAAAAAGAATTATAATTGAAACTTTAAATTTTAGAAGTATGAAGGTATGGACATGAATGAATAATGTAACTAATATATTTTTAGACCACTTAACCCTCTTCAGTTTTTAAGAGTATCAGTTAGTCATGTATAGTCATGAATTAATGTTGTTATCTTTTATAATAAGCATTTTTCTTGTGTGGTATGCTCTTGTGACTTTTATCTTTTATATTGATTTTGTGTGACCCATGCTTAAATAATGTGAGTTTTTTTTTTTTTACATTCAAGACTCTAAACCCACATTTAAAAACCCGGCATATTTGGAAGAAAAAAATATTAAAAGAGACACCTACAATTTTAGTAACGGGTGAGGAGTATGAGTCACATACTAAAAAAACATATGCAACAAAGACGTACTTGCAACATTATTTTGTTATCCGTGATATAAATTTTAGCTCTTCACATTAACGTGACATATCTCAAGCTTTTATTCTTAGTTGCATCAATCATGATAATCATGTCCCATCAAAAAAAAAATTATGCTAGTCATGAAAATGACAAAAGGGTGAAAGCTAGAAAACAATGATCATGGAGTTGAAATAGGTATATTTCTATTCAGATATTTGATACATTCACAACCAATTTTTTATCCACTTCATTTTCACTTATTTTTATTTCTACCTTTCTCATCATATTATCTTTCACATCTTAGATTTTCTCTTTCTTCTTTTTTCTTTTCTCTCTATCACTCTCTTTCCACCTCTTTTAACTTCCTTTTCGTTGTTGTGGAATAAGAAGCCTTCGTATCTTAATGCATGTATTTAATTTATTCGGAGCTATTAGAGCGGGATCTACTTTTTGGGGAATATGAGTCGAAGCCATAACAAGAATATTTCTAGTGGAACATCTTTCACAATCCCTGGAGAGATAGTTCACTAATAGACCGAGGGATAAGTAATTCTTCATTGGAGCTTTTTGGTGGTAGTCGTGACCAACAACCATCAGCTGTCGGCTCGTATTCCCGTTAGGGTTAGGCCGAAGTCTTTGGCGTTTCCTTCTTCGCGCCCGCTCACGCTTTGCTGACCTATCGCGTGGTAAAGAGAAGAGAGTACGAAAGAATCCGCGATGATTTTCAAAAAAAACTTTAAATCGAAGTCCAAAAATTCCCTGAGTAAGAACTACTGGATTATCACTTATTTAAAAAATAGATAGAATGAAAAAATCCAAAGAAACCCTTGTCTTTTGATCAAAATAAAGATAAGCGGCGACAGTTAAAAAAAAAAAAAAAAATCTTTCAATTTATTCTTGTAACTCTTTTACAGACTTTTGGACTTGGGACGACATTAGAAACTTTCTATTTTCTAAAAAAATTGCACTATTAAAAATTAATTAATAAAACTACTACTAGTATATTATACGTCCACTAGAGATAGATCCATATAACGCAAACTTCAAGATTTTCTTCTTGCAGTTCTTTCTAGTTTCTAGAGACTGCTTGTTTGACTTTTTCACCCCATATTTTTATAATTAATAGGGTATTTAACTTATCGGGTAATATATTTGCAAGCTACTCGCACAGTGTGAACATTTTGGAAACTCTTGATGTTTCCAATTTAGTGCAGAATTGTCTTTGGGTTTTAGTTGTGTGGAACAAGCTAATTTTTTTTATGGGATTGGCTAAATGACTCCATGATTAATTATGGTCATTTAATCTCAAGTTCAAATGGACCAATAAGATTGTTTCATAAATAAAGTTAAAAAATAATATGAAAATAGATAAAATAAATGACACAATCTTATTAATTCATGTAGACACGAGGTTGAATGACCCCAATTAATCATAGGGTCATTTAGCAAACCACCATTTTTTACAAGAAGAATATTTGATTTCAAGTGTGTAGAAATACCAAACTTGCACTTCTTTTAAGACATGTATCTCCAAAGGAGAATAATCTTATTTGAGTAAAAAACACACTTAAATTAACCGCAGGCTGATTCATCATCCACATAGTAACATAAGTCCTACCTCACTAACTTTATATTATAAATTTGAGTGATAATGACCCTGACGTGAAAAATCAAATGCTTGGTGACGAAGGTAGTGCTTGAAGCTCGGATAAGAAAGTGCTTACACTGAATGTAGAAGAAGAGAGGAATAAATGGAATATTTCAAACACGTGAGATTATAAACGTTGACAAGTGCTGTCTACATACTACAGCTGGCTTTCTTATGTTGAGGTTAAAACAAATAATGGATGTGTTCACATTAGAGGAGTTTTTAAGTTCACACTAGGGAAAATACCATGAATGTTCACAAAATTGCACTTTGCTGGTTATAATCATCATATCCTTATCAATTGCAATCGGCTTGTGGTGCTTATGTATTTATTAAAATAAATTACACACTTTATCTCATAATTCTCGGTGACGTGACGGTAAGAGATTTTTTGTTATCCTCTACACGAATTGAGTCATTCACCAGTATCCTTTTGCTTTTAGCACTCGAGCTATTATTTAATGATAATTTTCATTTTTGCATTTAGCATGCTTAGTGTCGGTTTAGATTCTCATTAAATTCAACATGAATTCACTTTAAAGCCAACATATTTTTATTTCCTAACTCACGTTAAACTCAATGTGACAAATTTTAGATTCTGAGTGTCTTGGGATATGTAGAATTTTATTACATTAACTCTAACACCAAATAAAACATGCAATTAGCTCTTAGGCCAAACATTCTTTCCTAAAAATAGATAAATGGTAAATAATTAGTAATTTTAGGATTTCAGTCTAGAATGAATGCCTGTATTCAAAAGAAATAATGTTACTTTAATACTTTCTGTGATTTTCTAAACTTTTCTACTTTCTCTCCATAATTTTATTATTTAGTTTTAAATTTTTATTTGTATGCCAATGAGCGAGATTTTTTTTCTTATATATGGAATGATAAATAGAAACAACTAAACTAAGTATCCTGACACAACAACGCGATCACACTAGAGAGGAATGAGTGAGACTTTTGATGGCATTATTGTTGTCTATTGAGTTTCTAGTGATTAATGTTGATATTTGAAAATCACTTTTAGCATCAAGATTTATTGTCAACCCAGACATCAACGTTTAAATATGCCCAATAGTGTCGGTCAAACTGACACAAAATTGAGACAAAGTGTTGATTTGACATTTTATTTTACTTTAAGTAGCATCGACTATACAACTATTATCGTTAGTCGTAGACCAATGCTAAAAGCGCTGACCAATTTTGCATCCGACCACTATCCATTAGCGGCAATTTGAGGCCGACACTAATATAGATCAATCAACAAGTTAGCATCGGAGTTGGCCGAGCTAACGCTAAACTTCGATGATTTCTCTGCTTATACGTCCTTATAAATTCATTAAACCCTCATATTGTACTTTAGTTTTTTACTATTTTGTGTCAACCACTTCTCTCTATTGATTGGGAGACACTTAAATTCTTGCTCCCCATATATTTCACTTTAAATATAATTATTTGCAAGGATTTTAAATGAGAAAGACAACATAATTATAATATGTTATTAACATTTTTATTCATTTTAAATATTTATTTAACAATCCTTTTAAGTTTTAATTATCTGTACAGATTTACGTAAAGTGATTTTTTATTACATTCCTTTTTTTTCTATTTTCTCTTTACACTTTTTTTCTCTTACACTTTCGTTTCACAACCAAAGTAAGTGTTCGTATGGGATTGACATTTGAATTAACCGATGTTCCCCTGCTTCTTCTACTACCGCAATAGCATGTGGTGATTAGCAGGTTCCAGTAGTCAACAACAATTAGCAGGGTCACAGAACAAAGAGACACCCTCATAATGGGAATCAGCATTCAATGTTTGAATTGAGGACCACTAAGAAACATGGGAATTTACATTCGAAGTTCGGATGTAGATAGTTTGAAGAAGGGAAAATGGAAAACGAGAAGTACCAATACAAAAGCTTCAACAGTTAAATTAAATTAAGTAGTAACAACTAACAAGAAGGCAAAAATTACAAGCAAAATCAGCTGCGAAATTTTATTTACAACATCAACAACTCAATATATACATAGGATAGAAGCTAACCAGCGTCTCTGCAAAATTCCCCAAAAGATAAAAAAAAAGAAAAAGAACAGAATTGTACCCGACCAGAAAAACAGAGAGATAAACAACTAAGAGCATTTGGAGTCAACAGAATGGAAGTAGAATGAGTCCAAATACTGTTAGGCTTCTGAGCTGTAACCACTTGGAATCGGCGGGGTTGTGGAAGTGGAGCTGAGAGGAGGAGCACCTTCTTCTTGGAGCCGCCGTCCCCTCCCACCGCCGCAACCCGGGAACGCGGCGAAGATGGTCTTGAAAATCCTCATCTTGATTTGCCCTCTCCTCGGCGGCGGAACCATCATCGTGATTTGCGGCGTTGTTGATTTGCTGATCTTGGGTTTGTCTTCTATGATGTATAGATCCATTTGATTTGGCAGTGAGTGAAGAAAAAGTGGTGTGTGTGAATGAGAATTAAACAGAGAAAGGAAGAATAAGAATAAGATCTAACTCGTGAGTTGTGAGCTGGGAGTGTGTGCTATTAGCACTGAAGCGGTGTGGTTCGAGTGAGGGAGGTTGTTATAAAGAGAAAGCAGAGTGCGGGAACTCAACTAGACTCTGTAGCAGGCGTGCTCCCCAAGATTCTTTCTTTTTTTTCTTTTCTTTTTAAAGTTTAATTTTAAGACAAATTCTGAAAGTGTGAGGTGTACCCTAGTGACGTGTGCAAGTGTATAAATTAATTTAAATATTTACATCTAATTAACTAGGGTTTGAGTTTTTTTCCATGATAATAGTGGAACTTCATTGAAATTGTAATGCACTAATTTTCAGTCAAGATGGAAAATAAAAAAACCTCCTTCAAACAACTCTGTTTTAAAATAAATTGTCACTTGATATTTATGTTAAATATAACCTCATACTTAGATTAATTTTAAACAACGTATAATCAAAATAATATTAAAGCTTGCACAAATAGCGTGCTCAACCATTAATGTACGAAAAACAGCGGAAACAAGATGTTCAACTCTCTACAATCTCTTTTGTTATTCCAAAATCTTTCAAGTTAATCTAAAGTCTCATTTAACTTTCAAAAATAGTTAATCTCCATGCAAATCTTCATTCAAGAATAGTTTACCACATCAGGCGCAAGTGCATATGCTTCCTAACTTAAGGCACTCAAGCACTCACCTAATTTTCAACGAAGGCCTTTTAATATCTCCCTATAAGTTTACATATTGGGATTGATCCTTATTTATAAAAGGAATTGGGACAATTCTTATTTAACCCCAAAAGATTTCAATCCTTATTTATAACAACCAGCATTCACATTGTCATTTAATTTATTTTTGCACAAGGAATGTTACCCCATAGAGTAGAATATTGTTAAACATGGGGAATAATACTTCAAAAATTGTAATAAAACAATAAGAATTTAAACCCTAAATCCTAAAAAAAAGAAATGGTTTGGGTGTTTTGATGGTCCATCCTCGATCCATTCCCGCTTCAAATCCAACTATACATATCATATACATTACAGACGCCATCAAACAACGCACATCATTTCCCCCCAAAAAAAAGCGTCTGGTTTTGGCGGGAAAGAAACAGAGAAAGGAGCGAACGATGGCGAACAAGGTCATCAACCAGATGGGATTACCCAAATCCATCGCCAATATCTTCACCGCTCGTAACATTATCACCGCCAAAGTAAACCATTCCTCCCTTTTTGTTTCCCCTTTATATTCAGTTTCCGATTTTGCTCATAAATTTCCTTTTATCCGTTCGAATTTCCTTTTGTCTGCATTTAGGTCTTCGTTTTTTGAGAGCAATGATTCATTTTTCTTAGTGTTATTAATTTTGTTCAAAATCACAGGACGCATTATCTCTCACTGATTTTGAGTTGATGGAATTGTTGGACGTTGGAATGGCAGAAGTAACATCTGCCATGGCACACATCAGTGAAGTCGTTTGTCCACCTTGTCAAACGGTACATACATCCTCTCTCTTTTTTAGATTTTTTATTATTATTATTATTACTATTATTTCAATTTGTTCAGGAACTAATTACTGGAAAATGTGGTAATAATACTGTAATAGGCATTACTTTTGATGGAGCAGCGAGTTCGCAGCGAGAGCCTGGCTGGTCATCTTCCCACTCGTTTGAAAGGCTTGGATGAAGCCTTGTGTGGTGGTATACCTTTTGGTGTTTTGACAGAGTTGGTTGGTCCAGCTGGAATTGGCAAAACACAGGTATAATCAATTTCGTTTTTTGTTGTTGTTGTTGTTGTAATACTTAGCGTTTGAATTCATACCAGGATGAATAATGCATTTTAGGTTTGGATTTATGATAAAGTTTGAGAGAATATTTTCCACTTTCCAGTAATTGTCAATAAGGATAGGTGAACTTTGTATTGCAGTTTTGCTTGAAGCTCTCACTGCTGGCTTCAATGCCTGCGAGTTGTGGAGGCTTAGATGGCCGTGTGATATATATTGACGTTGAATCCAAATTTAGTTCCAAAAGGTTGTCTAAACATGCGGGCGCTGCTTTCCTGATTTCAACAATTTCATATTGTTCACTATTACATGTTTTGGTTAAGAAAACATTACGGTGTCTTCCACTACGAATTTGTTTTTCCCCAGATTGATAGAGATTGGAATAAAGAGTTTTCCCGAAATATTTCACAAGAAGGGAATGGCACAGGAGGTATGCTGGATTGCTGGTCATGTCTCCTTTTTCTCTTTGTATTTTTCTTGTCTGGGTTCTGTCTCATTTAAACTTGACTGTATATACTGTATAGGAACTTGATGAGGATTATCTTTAATTGACGTATTGCAGATGGCTGGTAGAATCCTGATTTTGCGTCCTACATCACTTTCTGAGTTTGCTGAGAGGTGAGAATTTCCACTGACATGATTCGAGTTATTCTCAGGTACCCTATTTTAATAGTTTAAAAGAAGAGAACTCACTTATGTTGTTCATGTACATTGAAATTTGAAACCTATGCAGTCTCAAAGAGATGATGCAATAGTTAAAAAAATTATGAGCACTAGAGAATGGTCATGCAAATATGAAAGCTTTAATTCAGAAGGACAGGAAAAAATAATGCAAACAGAATGTGATAAATTAATAGTTTTGCTGTTTGGGGGGAAGAAAAAAAGAGGACCGAGTTGTTTTGGTGTTATACAACATTCAATGGTTATTACTTGTCTTAAGTTATGTATTGATACTTGAGATAGTTACGTTTGAGTTTTGGCCTAAACCTCATTCAGAAGGATGTGGTGTAATCATGATTGCCTTCAGAACGGACGGGAAAGTCACTAGATGGTGTCAATATCATTCTTTTATTTTATTTTATCCATGTTCAGTGACGAAAAAGAACATGGGAGGATATCTTTAGAGATGATCTCATTATTAATAATATCCCTCATAATTTAGTTTTTTATCGAGCTCAATGGTGTATTCTGATCCATATAGCCGACCTTACTTAGTGGGATAAGGCTTTTTGTTGTTGTTGTTGTTGTTGTTGTTGTTGTATCTGTTTTTGGCCCCTTCCCCAATTGAAACAGCTTACCGATACACCATACCTACTCTGTCAAGACTGTCTTTCTGTCTCTGATCTGAAGGAAAAGCATGTTAACAAAGCTTATCACTAGTTTAGAAGTGGACTAAATATGCAATTGGGTTTCTATTAGACCTAAGAGTCTCTTTCTGATTCATGACTCCCTTAACTATTCTAGTAATTCGTGGTGTTGAACTCGCTACTTGTCATAGCTTTTATTTTATTCTTCCCTTTCTAAGTTTCTATAAGACAACTGAAAATGTTCAATGTATTAAATGGTGTGTTAACATTACCAGTTTGCAGCAGATCAAAGTATCCCTCCTCCAACAGCAAGTAAAGTTGCTCATCATTGACAGCATGGCTGCACTGGTTTTAGGGTGAGCTTAGCATTTGGGCAATGATTGCGAATAGTATATTCAACTATTCAAGGATACTTTCTTAAAATGCTCATCAAAATTTTAATCATTCTTACAATGTCCTCTGATTCGTATCTCATACATACTTTGCTCAATTTTTTCTGTTCAGTGAACATGATTGTGGGGCTTCTAGACAACAAGCATTGGGTTGGCATGTTTCTTTTATTAAGTATGAATATACCTTCTTTACTGTTACACGTGAGATTTTTGCAAAGGGGAACTGCATGCTTCTTCCTTGAGGTGGTACTGATTATGAACGTGTCTAGGTCACTTGCTGAATTTTCACGAATTCCAATTGTATTGACAAATCAAGTAAGATCTCAAACTGGTGATGAATCTCGCATGTATTCCTTTCAAGGTATGATGAATAAATTATATTTGGGTAGAGCTTTAGACGGGTAGGTTAACTTGTCATATGACATTTTGACTTGTTAAGCAGCACAGAGCCACTCTATGAAAAAAGACAATCCTGCTACTTATGATTCTCATCTTGTTGCTGCTTTGGGGATTAATTGGGCTCATGCTGTGACCATCCGTCTTATACTTGAATCCAAATCAGGTTGGTTAATTTTCAGTGATTTTGTGTGTGTTTATTTTGTGTGTTTTTCTGTAACAAATGATCATACGTATATGCCACCTGAGTTTAATTCAAATTGTTGGAGTGGGTTTAGGTCATAAGTTCAACTCATGATAATGACTTCCTAGATGCCATGTATATATTACTTAATTTCATGTTAGAGTGTGTTTGGAGTTTTCCACGTATGGAGAGAGAGGGGGCGGGGAGAGAAATCAGAAATTTATATAAATTGTTTATAGTCAGATCTCGCCTTTGTAAAGTGCTTTATATGGATGAGTTTTGTTAAATGTATCCGTTGTTAATTCTGATTTGGTTAAAATTTGGTAAGTGATCTGTGATTGAAAATCTAGCAATTACATAAAACAGGGAAAAAGAGAGATATGGATGAAACACAAGATATTGTAATATGCTAAAAAAGTCTGCATATTTGAGATACATAATAACACTGACCTTATACCCAGTTTTATATTAACAGTTTCAGTGTGTTTGGATTTGCGTTTTTATTCTTGTGTTCAAAGAACTTGCAATTTAAATCTTACTGAAGGAGTTTTTGAAATGTGAAGAGCAACTTTCCCTAAAAAAAAATCATAACCGGATACATGCTAGGTGTCTAGGTCAGGTACTAGTATAGTACAATTAGTAAAAGGCCAAGCTAAAATCACTCCGGCCTAACTAACACATTGTAAGTTTATAACTTAACTCAATAGTATTCTAACAAGTTCCAATGTGTCAACTGTCAACCAAGCATTTATTGTAAATTATAATACATGATTTTGTTTGTATTACAAATTTGAATTTGAGAAGTTCAATTTCTTGCAGGTCAAAGATTTATTAAGTTAGCAAAATCTCCCATATCACCTCCTCTGGCTTTCCCTTTTAACATAACTTCATCAGGGGTGGTTCTGTTGGATGATGATGGGATAGAGATGAGAGGGCCAGAAATAAATACTATTCACTGTCAAGGTTTGTCTTTTAGCTTCTGAATACATTTTAAGTGAGCAAGTAAAATACTTGAAAGTTAAAGCCATATCACATATAGTGAATGACGTCCACAATTTCTTCTTTATTGTATATAAGCATGATTGCCATGGAAAAAAACTCTTGTTTAGGACTTTAGGTTGAAATTGTGTTAAATGTGCTGTATATGGGGCCTAAATTGTCTTCTTGCATGGGTAAATAAAATATGGGCCAGATATATTTATGCCAGTTGTGAGTTTTGGTTTACTTGCACTCTTTAATAACTTGATGAGTGTTAAATTTTTCCGATCCAATTGTAAGAAAGCTCCATGAAGGATATCAAATCTATAAAATTTCATGAAGTTCAAAAATTAAAACTCAATCTCACCACTTTGTTTTAACATAAAATATACTATTTAAAAAATGAGTAAATATCTACTATAAAATTACATACCTATGGATGTCTCAAATGATCTAATATTTCGTTTGAATGATCAAGATGATAATACCATTTGATTAAATGGCTGGATTAGTTAAATATGCATTATATAAAAAGCTATCTGATGGCACAAGTGAAAACTAACACATAGTGTAAGTGCATTCCCTGCATAATATAATCAATGTTTAAATCATTACTAAAAAATATGCAATTTTAAGGTGCTCCTCTCTAAGGGTTTCCTTAGTTTTAATATATAAGCGCTCAAATCTTGAGTTCTTGACTCACCATTTCTCATAGTTCATGAAAAATATGCAGGCCAAAATGCTTTATTTAATTTTGAAGGGGTAAGGCACCAATGATCAGTCCATAATTTGCTCCTGCCAAGTATGTGTTGTGTCATATGACATAGTATCCATTTATCTCCGCTCACATCTATCAGCAGTTCAGCAATCTGTTTTCTTTTGGATATTGAGGTTAGTTCAATTTTTGGGATGTGTACATAAATGTTTTAGGCTTTCATACATGAGATTCCATATGTATTCTTACGAGCCATATAGCCTATAAAATAGGGAATTATGTTAGTTATTTTCTGCGTATTTTTTCCATATTTATTTTCTTTGCATTTATCATGACATTATTTATGGCAGTTGAATCTGAAGTCTTTCGTGTCTTTAAGCTACAGATATGTGAACATGAACTTTTGTTAAATTTTATTAGAATTTAGATGATTTAGATCATTTTATTGTGGACTGTTGCACTTATCTTGCTCTACCATTGTTTGAATGGGTCACCACTAATAGGGATGTATCGTACACTAGAAGTTGGAAAACCTTCAAAATAATCTAGAATGTACCTTGATACAATATTCACATGAAAAGGCCTAGATGCCATGGATGTTGTTCACAAAAATACTTCATGTATGGACAGGTGCTAAGGTTTTTCTTTTGGGTGTGTTGTCTGTTTGTTGCTTGAATTTCTGGTGATGAAGAATGCTAACAACACTCACTTTAACACTATCTTTTCAATATTTTTACATTTATTGGTTGAATTTCATGTGGTACCCAACAAAAGAAATAGCAGTTTATGATAAAATCTTGGTGATTATAATGCCACATTGAATATTGTTATAGGAAATAGAGTGTACACTATGTGGATTAAACATCCAAATTTAGTTCCTTTAAAATGAGCCCAGTGTAATTATTTTTTTGTCAGGGAGCCCATTGTTCATTGTAATGGATAGTGTGAAGACAGATAATCCTAACTTTTGGGCCATTTTGCACACTAACATAATTGGGAGAAAAACAAAATATGGTCTGATTTAAAAAAAAAACTAAGTATGGACTTACATCGTTTTAAGGTAAAATTATGCATTATTTATTGATAGCACAATCTTCTCTTGTTAGTAAGTAAAATGAAAGTAGTCTCATCCAACATTATAGTGAACATTGAATAATTACGTAGCGAATACTATTTATAAATGAAGTGCAAAGGAGATTAAAATTAAGCATAATTAAATATAGTGGAATAGTCTTTAGTTTTTTTAGGTCGAAGGAATAATCTAGAGTAAAAACACAATATTATATGTCCAGCATAGAATATTTGGTTTTTAAATCGAAGATGTCCTGCACATTTGGTCTTATTTTTGGTTTATTTAGACAGTGTATCCCGGTGTTTACTATAGGCAATATTTGGCCATATGGTTCAATCAGTTTAGTAGATTATGAATTTGCACCTTTATTCAACTAAACAAAATATTTGACTGAATATTAGTCATTAATTAAGGACTTGCTCCGGTACCCTAATGATAATAGAGTTGGTACCTTTTAAGTGTATTATTTAAAATATTTAGGACTAAATTATAAAAACTTATTTTAGAAGATAATATGACACATCAAATTAATAAGTTACACATATTTTTCCATTTTCGATGGGTACTGGAGAAATTACCCATTAATTAATTATAAAGAGATGCCACTACTCTTCAAAAGAGTAAGGGTACAAGTTAAGCGTGTGTATCACATAATTCAAATTTATAAATCTGATTAATTGAGGACTAAACGTTAGAGTCCATTTGGTGGACATGATAAGCAGATAGGATAGGATAACAGTAATTCTATTCTACTGTAATCTGTCGTTTGTTGCACCGGCAGGATTAGATAACACTATCCTATTTCTTATTCTATTAATATTCTATCCACCTCAAACACATGATGAGATAATGGTCTATCTTGCTCTTATCATATCCTATCTCTATTCAATCATTTATCATACTATCACCGTGTTAGTTATTGTAATTTTTGACACAAAATCTGAGATATGCTGGATCTGAGGCAATAATATAACGGAATGGCATATGTTTGTTATTCGTACATTTTATCGATACATGTGCATAATTGATTATGAGGACTAAATGCCACCTGATTTAGGATTTGTTGATATCAAGTTCCAAATATATAAACCTAGAAGAGAATGATATTCCGCATGTGATTCTCGATTAGATCAAAGGTCCATATCTACCATGAATCTTGATCTTAGGAATCGTGAATGTATCATGAAGATGGCTATTTTCTAATACTGTCTATCTAGTTTGATTCAGATTTTTAACAATAATATCTTGGCATGCACTCCATCTAGATTCAGTTCACAAGTCATTTTTACTTTTCCTAATGAACCGAGTGAAGGAAGCTTTTCAGTCATTATAAGCAAAAATAACAATGTGTGTGTTTGGTTTCTCATTTGCATCAATGCAAATGGGAAAATACATATCCCAACATACAAATACAAACAGTAAAATAAGGTTTTGCCAAATGGAAATCCAAACACTTTTTAAACTCCATCTTTCTTTCATCACTTTTACGTCTTCATATTTAGTAACTGTAGCTGATAGACTAGATGAAGGTTAATCAGCTATTTTTTAGTTATACTCCACTTGAAATAGGTAGCTAGTGAGATGCATTCATTTATTAAACATCTTTATTCTAGTCAAAGCGGCTTACCAACTAGCTAAATAAAGTTTTAAGTTAATTAAAATAATTAGCCAAACATACACTTATTTCCTTCATCACATTACTTATTAAGTTTTTATATTCATCACTTTCTCTCAATGCACTCCCCCTTCTCTACACCTCATGCCTGATGTAAGACAATTATTATTCTAAACTTAAAATACCTGGGACTTAGTTGCTTGTCCTCAGTCAAGAGAACATATTAATAATATACTGTCTTCTAGCTTTGGTTTCTTAATACAAATATAGTACTGGCGACAGCAAACCAAAGATTCCACTCATTTTTAAGTCTCTCTTTCTAGTTAGCCTTAATAATATTGTGTCACATGTTTTGGGTTGTACAATTGTTTTCTATAAAAAAAAAAAGTACATACATCCTTCAATGCAAACAATTATGTTTGAGTAAGGAACATATCTTAATGGAGTTAACTTTCCTAACAAATTTTCTTTTATACATAATACTCGATTCAGACCTTGTTGTATAAAGTTTAAACATATATCATTTGAACAAACAATCAATTGGTTTTTCTATAATTTGTTTGGTCCTATGGCTGCTACAAAAGGTGAATGAGTGAGATACCACGCAAAATGATCTGACTTGATCAGAATTAAAAACTGGCAAATGATCTCCATACCTTGTCTTATGTTTTGAATCTTATTTAGTAACTTGTAAGTATAGGTAGGTACGTACAATGAACATTATTCATACATGATTAATACTCATATGGCTCTGCTTTGATGGCTGATCTTGTTTGTTTATTTGGTAAACGTGGCATCTTAATCTCCTCGAAATATTATGCTCCTTAAATATATAATATTCGTAGTGGCATCAAATTCGGTGGGCATGATCAACATTTTAATACTATTTTTAGCTAGAGCCTGAATCCATGAGCACAAGGATGCTTTTCCGATGTTAATTTTGTACCCGTTGGTTGTTTCAAACTTTTGATATGATTACTTGAACCTAAGCCATTTCTAACTTCTCGAGCCGCTGAAATATTTTGCTTTGGAAAAATCCCGTTTAAGATGATTCGGTTTCCTGTTAGCGCCAGAATCCTGTTAGCATGTTTAGAAACGAGTTGTATGATCATGTTTGAAGCTAAAATCAATTATAAGAGTAGCTTTTGTCCGCATCTTTTGTCCACTGAGAAGTGATTTTAAGAGAAAAGAGAGGAATGTTGATCCAAACATGTTATAGGTTTAACATGCATGTATTTGTTTATAATTCAAACTGCTCATCATCACCTTTCTTTAATTAATCATTGCTTGAAATAGACGTATACGTTTGATTCTTCTTAAGTAAGATCTTGCATTTGAATTTTGTGGAAAATAAAAACTCACTAAAAGAACTAGTTCGATCCTAATATAAATGTTTGTGTCTTAAACAATATTGTCTCTTTTGAAACAATTGTATTACAAAAAAAAATCGCTGTTTTATTCTTTTAAGTCGAATTTGCAACCGTTTAGGATCCAATAATCTCATAAACATAAAGTTTCTCCTTAGAAACCATGGATGGAATGGAACTGAAAAAAGTTAGAAAAGAAAGAGTTATCTCTGTTAAATTAGTCTCTTTAAATCTGAATGGGATATTTTAAATTTAATAATATTGAAATCATTGTGTGAGCTTCAATTACCAATGTTGGGCACAAGTGTTTGAGTAAAATGCATTATGATAGAACCCAATTGGAAGTAATTAATTTTAAAGTAAAATGATTTGTTTGAAAATATATTTTAAATGTAAGTTTAAAAGAAATATTATTATCTAGATTGCAAGATAGAATAAATTTTGAAACATAGATATCTATATAGTTATATTTTATGAGTCTCATAACTATGATATTATTTTATTAGCAGAAAAATAAGGAACTTTCTCTTTTTACAACAGTACGAAAATACTATTTTTCAACTGAACTTTATAAAAAAAAAAATCGTCTGTGCAAAATGGGTTTTGACCATTCTAGATACATTTTCAATGAAGTAAACACAAATATTTGTGCAATCTAAGGCTCTAATAGTGTGTTTGGATTCACGTTTGGAGAGGCTAAACGTGGATCCAATAATTCAAAAACAACTATTTCTTACTTTTGGAAACGTGATTTCAACCCAAACGTGGTTTCAGACTGGTTCTTTCAAACATGCACTAAATATTTTTTTAATGCTTGAAATCAGCGAAAATCACTGTATCCTTGTACATTTTTTGCAGTCACTTTACTTAATTGAAGCTCAAATGTTCTAATGCCATCAGCTTTGTTTATAAAATAGTGATGGCAATTGAGACAAGTAAATCACAATTGTATCCTATATATAATATTGTATTCAGTTGTCAAGATATTGCCCATGGACTATGGACCATGAACATTTATTTAACAAAATTGTAAGTAGCTCTATTTCCAACAAACTTTCCAACTATTCAAACCCATGATCTATAAGATCTTTAGTAATCTCTTATAGCTAAACTTTTTTTTTTTTTTTTGAAACTCTCTTATAGCTAAACGTTAAAAACAAATAAATAGGTTTGAAAACAATCGATTAATGAATAGGGTTTGGAAAAGGACTTTGATAGGTTCAAACTTCCATTTCTCATACATATAATTTCACTTATTTTCTTCCTATCTCTCTTTTTTATTCTATCAAATCATTTATCATATCACTCATTTCTCTCTTTTATTTATATATCTTTCTAGAGGTGGAGAGGTGTAAAAACTAAAAACAACATTTTTTTGTGCAAAAACACCCATTAAGATGGCTAATTCCACAAAAACATGAATCTTCAAGCTAAAACAATACTGTCTCCCAGAAAAAAATACCTGTACTAGAAAAAAGACTAATAAACAGTTGTACTAGAACCTGAAACAGTTGATAAGATGAGCAAGAACTTAATACTTCAAATCAATTTAACAATAACTGATTAAAGAAAATAATGTAATTTTTTCAGAAATAAATTATATCTTTGCCTGTTCAGTTTAAGTATTTATAATTCATTTAAAAGTTTTTTCTATCTTTTTAGATTTTATTTTCGCTTGCTTTTTTTAAATCGATTAATAGATGTACCACTTTATATGTAGATGGATATGTAAAGAGTTGGCAACATGAAATCTGCAAATAATACTCCCTCCGTCCTAAATTATAAGACCCTTTAGAGACAAATTTGATGTTCTAAATTATAAGATCCCTTCTAGATTTCAGAAAAAAATAATAAAGTTTTCCTCTTTTACCCCTTACATTCATTATATTTTCAATTCCAAAACTTTAATTATCACCCCTACTAATTACTTCTCTTTCATGTTTCTCAACCAACCTTATTGAAGTGAGAGTTTTATAGGGGCATATATGGAAGATTTGTACCAAAAAATAACAAAACTGAAATATTAATTAACTTATTATATGTTTTCTTCATAAGCGTGATTGTCTGAACAAATCCTTATAATTTGGGAGGAAGAGAGTAATATTTATGAAGGTAAGATGCCTAGCTAGTTGTCACGTGTGGATGGGAAAACAATAATAAAATTAAGTTACTGTTTTAAAATACAGTATCAATT
The DNA here is from genome assembly GCA_030819835.1 of Acmispon strigosus. Lineage (NCBI taxonomy): Eukaryota > Viridiplantae > Streptophyta > Magnoliopsida > Fabales > Fabaceae > Acmispon > Acmispon strigosus. The sequence continues at coordinate 65,290,808 of JAUAMA010000004.1, forward strand.
AATTGCTGGTGTGGGGAAGATGATAATAATGAGAAAAGCCAAACGTGTACTATTAAATGTTATTTTAACGAATCACAAATGTTGAAATAATAGTTTGTTTATTCTTTTCTTATATGCTGATCTTATTATCGCCTTAAATATGATAAGTTCCCTTCCAAGAAAAAAAGGCATTGTTTTGTTTTTTGTGGAAAGAAGGAGGACAGATTTATTTGAAACCGTGTAATACTCTTCTTTTTACATTTTACGAGGCCAAATGATAATACTACATAAATACTAAAACCTTTAGAATAAATATGTAAAATCATAAGGTATAAATAAGTATATTCTTTTATTTTCAATAAACAAAATCCAATCAACAATAAAAATATTGAGAACTGATCATCAGCGACTTTTGATATTTAACACTCGCATAATATTAAGGTGTTGAAATTTTTGTGTGGGCTGGCATCTTGAAAATCGATATTGAGCCTTATACAATAAATTTACATTTTCTTGCATCATCCATGACACATGAGATTAGCCGTTATGTTAACAAGCCATAAAAATATATATTTTAATTGATTAATAAAACATTTTTACTTTTCTCAATTATTTAATATATTTTACTTGTTTTTTTTAAAGTTAATATTTAACTTGTTTAAATCAAAGTATGATATGGTATTTTAAAATTGTTATCAAAACATTTTTCATCAATTAATTTTATTTTCAAAACTTTCTTCAAATAAAATATCGTAAACAAATATTTATGTTTAATTTATTTTCATCATAATTGAAATATTGTTATTATTGATTTGATGTATATGCATTTTCTGTGTAACACTTATTTACACTAACCTGCGATAATTTTTTGGCATGTCATTGTGTAATCATTTTTGCATGAAATTTTAACTATTATTGATTACTCTCGAATTTAATTTGTAATAGTTTTATAAAAATGTCGGTATGACATAAGAGATATTTATTGGTGTGTAATTAAATTGTAATGAGAAAAAAACAATGGCAGGTGTCCTTTCCTTTTATTGGTAGTGACTACGCCTTATCTTCTGTATTCCTCTGTGCACGGCACAGAGCACGCTCCTATGAAATCAATCAATCTGTTATTATAATATGAAGAAACTGAAACAAGCCAAGCCAAGCACATAAACAATTTGATTCTTAAACCAATAATTGAGGTTGTGAAAAGGGCAAAAGATTATTCAACTAATAAGGAACTACCCTACCCTACTATATTAAAAGAGGAAACTCTCAATAAAATAAGAGCAATGATTTATGATAAAATATTGATATAAATGGAAAAGTTTGACAAAACAACAGGATAAGATATTGAAGAGGAACCTTTCCATGAATGGAGAAGAACCATCCACGTCTCCCTATGCTTAAACCTCGTACATCTTGCCGACACCGTACCCATCCAAAAAAGCAAGCCCAAACCTACTACTACATTTTTTAGTATTTTTCAATTCTCAAACAAGGAAACGGCAAAAGTACGCTATTAATCACCTAAAACCGTAAATAAGTTTTCAATTATATTGTTATGTTCACCCTCGGTATTCTCTAACATAATGCCCCGGAATCAATTTTGTGTCAGCGAAGCTAGTGTACTCCACCACGCTCATGTTGAACTTCTTAAGCAAAATCTCAGCATTTTCAATTGCTCTTTGAAGCTCCGCTTCATCGGTCTTGTCGGTGTCGATGCTGAGAAGCACGTTCTTCCGCCGCACTAACCGGAACAGGGGTCGGCATTGTGGAACCCGGTGACCTGGAGGATGTCGCCGACCCGGTAGTGGCAAAGGCCGGAGTAGGGGGTGATGATGAGCTCGTAGTATTTTCCCTCCTCCATGTTGGCCATGTCGACCAGACGAGGAGGTGAGTCACGTGACAGGGTTGTCACGTGACTTGAGGAGTCATCATGGGGTAGGAACCCAAAGTACCCCATGTTTGGCATAATGGTGTAGGAAACCTATGAAGGGTTGATCATGGGCTTAAGGTTGTGCATAGATATGCTTGCTTAGTTCGCTTTATTTTATAATTTTCCCCTTGTAACAAAAAAAAAAAACATTTGGCATTCTCTTTCATTCAATTTTCACTTGTTTTTTCGTTCTATCTCTTTTATATTTTTTTTTTCATATCATTTATCATATCTCTTAGTCCTCTCTACTTTTCATATCTCTATTCATTAGGTGGAGGTGGAGAAGTGTGTGAACAAGTCACTTTCCAAAAGTTTTTGATTTTGTATATATATATATATATATATATATATATATATATATATATATATATATTAATCTAAGTGTAATTCTTTTTCATTTTTTATCTTCTAAAATGTTGGTCTTAAATGTTACTCCATCAGTCTCAAATTATAAGGTCATATTCAGACAAACACGCTTATTAAGAAAACATGTAATAAACTGATTAATATCTTGGTTTTCTTACTTTTTGTACAAATCTTTCATATATACCTCTATTCAAAGCTCTCACTTCAATGTTATTAAGCCTGTTTTTTAATTGAAAATATAATGAATGCAAGGGTAAAAAAGGAAAAACTTATTATTATTTTTCAGAAATCTAGAAGGGGTCTTATAATTTGGGACACTAAGCTTGTCTCTAAATGGTCTTATAATTTGGGACGGAGGAAGTATTTTTTAAGACCTCTTGCATAAGTTACAAATAGTTTACCACTAGGCTGAATGATATTTTGGTTGTATTCGTGACTAGTGGTAATGTATTTGTAACTTATGCTAGAGATTTGGGGTTCAAATCTTCTTGGCAGCATATTTTGGATTTTTCACAATTCTCTATGCGATTACTTGGCAAGGTTGATGCTGATGATGTGGTTCGCCATGTCATTCTCTGTTAGAATACTAACGTTTTTTGTGACGGTAGAGACCAATAGCACCTTATTATTTTGCTTTTAAGGACTTTTTTCTATAAAAAAAAAAAGAATTTTACAGGGGTCTAAACCAAAGAACCTCAATATTAGAGAGACAAAAAAACATATTTAAGCCAATTAAAATTCATAAAAAATATGAGTTCATTTTTCAATTTAATGAGACTTACATGAATTTTAATTAATTAATGAAAGAGTGTTAAAAAGAATTTAGAAAGAACACGTTGCTATTTACTAAAAAAAGATTTACTAAAAGAAAATGTTACTAGTGCTTTTCACTAAATAAAAGAGCACACGCCAAAAAAAAATTCATAAGTGGTTGTTAATGGGGGATTTTATTCACCAAAGAAATACGACTTTGAGCTATTTTTTTTTTAATTTTTTTTCCTTCTTTATTCTTTTGAGTTGTTCTGCCGGATCGGTCCAGTTCATCCTTCGGAACCATATCACATACCGGACGATTAGAGTTGCATTGTTTTGAAGGACCGAAATTATTAGTTTTAAAAAGTAAGGGATTACAACCAATAATTGGCCATTTTATAGGCACACTTTATCAACTTATAACAATTACTCTATAAGAGTGAGAAATGAGTTTAATAGTAAATTTTAAATTTAATAAATTTTTATTATCGGTCACTTACTGCATGACGATTAAAGTTAATTTGCTTTCTATGTAATTTAGTTTAAAAATAGGCTTATTTATAAGAAAATTAAATATTAACTCAAAACATAGACTTATTTATAAAAATAAGAAAGAAATATCAATTTTAAGAAAATAATTAACTTTAAGAAAATATAATAATTTAGGAAATATGTAACTTAAGAAATAATTTCATCATTTTCTTATTATTCATATCTTATCCTACCACAAATATGATAATCAAATGAGCCCTTAATTGCATTTGTTAACCAAACTATTAATAATGGTGGGGTCATACTTGGTTAGGCTTCACACTTAATTGCATTAATCACATCAATGGTCAATGTCTTTCTCGATTGGTTTTCATACTTTATCACTTATCAGTTACATTTATTGATTGCCAAATTATCACAAATCCTAAGTCTCTCCTTTTGTTATTGACATCCTTGACACGCCATGCTTTGGCTAGATCAGCTTCTCCTCTGGAGTTTGGAGGGTGTTCGCATCCTTGACACGCCATGCTTTGATTTGGAGACAATCCTTATAAGGGATGCTCTGATTTAGTTTCGTTGTTTTTCGCATTTGTTTAGTTTTCCGATATATAAAAAAAAATCACACAACAAACTAGCACATGATGGGACAGTGTAACTAGCTGGATGAGAACGTAGAAGGGTTGTAGTCGAAACTGGAGAAGTGGTAGACAGAGCGCCATAGGTGAACAATCACGGCAACCAGCCACCACTCAAATGGTGGAGAAAAGGAAGGGGGAGGAGGGATGGGGATGGGGAAGGTTCGGGTGAGGTAGGGGGAGAATGTGGAGGTTGTGTGGTAGCTGTTGGTGGTGGTGGAGGTTGGGAAGGAGAGAGAGATCGAAGAGGAAGGGGTATTAGGGAGAAGAGAATGAGAAAAAATAATTGAAGAGAATTTTAAAAATTTAAAACAAATGTGAAAAATATGTGGAAAACAACATCTAACTAGAACAATTACAATATGGGCTGAGTTTCTTCTCATAAATATCATGAGATGACACGTCTTTATTTAAGATAAACATTTTGTCTATGACTAAAAACTATAAAATAATTCAAATAATAATTTAAATTCAAGTGTATAAATTAGGGGTAGCTAAAGCAAATAATTTGACATTACCATGTGTTAATCCAACATGCAAAAACAATGTGTTTGTAGTGGATAGGCCAAGAATGGCGCGTGATGTACCTTTTTACTGTCAGTAGAAAGAAAGGTAGACACCGAGGATTCTTGTCTTAAAGAGGGACCCACCATTCCAAAACCAATGGCAGTTATGTTGTACACTTCGGTTCTCCCAAAAATGCAACTTGACCAATTGGCCCACTCCTATTTTTATATTTATACTCATTCATTTGTCCTTATTATATTATAGGAATGTCCGGGTCCTCAAATTGTATTAAAATTGGTTTTGGTCACTTTCTAGAAAAATGAAGTCTAGTGACAATTTTTTTACAACTACTGGTTGTTTTTGGCCGTTACTAAACATTATTTTTTTAGAAAGAGACCAAACATAAATTTCGATACAACTTCAGGATTCCGTTAAACTATTATATTATATTATATATATATATATATATATATATATATATATATATGAAACTTTACAAAGTTATTAATAAAGGAGTTGCAATATTTGTCAGAAGTATCTACCATTGCACAAAACGAGTCAAGAATTTACTAATGAACTATGCACTCTCCTTCCAAGTTCAACTCCACTTGCACCATTAATCCATTATATACACACATTATATTTTATATATATATACGTGGTGGAGGATCTTACAATCAGCCATGTTTTACTGACTTGGAGCCATATCATTATAACACCCGAAAGTTTCATCAACCACTCTTCAACTTAAATCGTGAAGAAATTTCAAGTGAAATTCAAAAAGTCCACGCAAAAAACCATCATTTTTTTTTATTGGACTCTCTAGTATAATAATCTCTCCGTCCCAAATTATAAGGTTCTATTCAGATAAACATGTTTATTGAGAAAATATGTAATAAACTAATTAATATTTTGGTTTTGTTACTTTTTGTACAAATCTTCCATATATACCCCTATTTAAAACTCTCACTTCCTTCAATGTTATTAAGTCTGTTTTGGAATTGAAAATATAATGAATGCAAGGGTAAAAATGGAAAAACTTTTTTTTTTCTGAAATCTAGAAGGGGTCTTATAATTTCGGACACAAAGTTTGTCTCTAAAGAGTCTTATAATTTGGGACGGAGTGAGTAATTAGCTAGGTTGCTCCATTAGCTAGTTTTCCTCCACCCATTACCACTTCCTTCACTCCCTGTCGTCTCTGTTGTCGACAACGTGATCGTGACGATGTTGCTGCCTTCATGCCATTGTCACCGTCGTGCATCAGTCGCGACCATCTTTGCATTTGCACCACCATCCTCTTCTCCCCCACTACTCCTTTCTGCTACTTGAGGGTTTGATATGCAGTTGTCCCATTTTCAATATTCACAGTGCTGCTGGCTCGATTCCTCTAGCTGTTGTTGAAGCCACGCGTAGGCTTCCTTTAAAACTCTCACCTACTCTTGTATAAAACAACTTCCTATATTTCTATATATGAGTCACTTTAAGATTTTGACACATGTATTAAGAAGTAGTATTAATGTTTTTTTTTGTTAAAATTACTTCTAACATCCTAATATACGTTTTACATCTCTTATTAATTTTGACTCTTTAATATTATTTTCACCAATAAGAATTTAGTAAGATAATAGTATAATTGGTAAACTGTAATTAATGCTCTCTTATAATTATAAAAGTAACATATAAATAAAAATTAAAAAATGTTCAAAATAATGACAAATGTTATAGGGATTAATAACTACTCCAATGTTATGTGCATAAAGCTCAATAAACCTATAAGACCTCATGACCAATCAAGGCGTAACAAATAAATTAGAGTAAACAATTACTTTGGTCCTAAAAAATATGTGGCCAAGCAACTTAGTTTTGAAAGATGAAAATATGCTAAATAGTATGAAAAATTATCAATGTAGTCATTGAAATAGGAAAGTTGCCCTTAAGAAATTGTTGTGCACTTAAAATCAACTTATTTAAACTAAGGTTATTGAACTCTTGTCTTCAATAAATGCAGGATCCTCTGTCTGCAAGGAGCTCTAATTCGAGATTAATTGACCTATTTTCCAGAAATCAAACTGAATATTCAGTGAAATAAATTAAGATGAAATTTAAAAATATTAAGTTCTTTATTATTTATCATAAGAGCCAAATAACTACATGTAGTTATTTAAGAAATGTAGTATTTTTTTATTTGCTTAATACTAAAGTATTTTTCATGTCCCGCTGGCAGGGGGAAAAAACAAAAAACAATCATTTCATGATTCACGTTGTTTGCTTCTCTGCCAAAATTGACAACTTTTTATTGTACAGAAGCATCCCTCGATTTCATATTCATCGGAAACGCAGAGCGATACCAACCGTTGGATCCCCAACATTGACCGAGAGGTGGAGGAATGGTGGGTGAGGAACGTGTGTAGGAAAGGGCAACACGTGTCGAACCACACTTGGCTGGGAGACGAAGCGCACAGTGCACAAATTTTGTTTCTTTCCTAAACCGGCTATAACCGGTATTCAAATGTCAAATCAAATCAGATATTGGTGGATGTTGGGTCTGATAGTCAAGTTACCCAAATTAGAAAACAAGGTTCACCAAAAGGTTTTTAAGGTTGGAGAATTACCCTAAGAAGAAGTCCTAATTGTGCGACTAAACAAAAGATTTTTTATTTTTGCATCATATTCTCCCTTATATGGTAACCCTGTCATATTCAATGCCATTTTTATTTTTTTATGGACACTGCCAAAGGGCAAGTGCTGAGTAGCTGTTGGTAGGTGTCCTTTTTTACGTGTTTGGCCATATTATTCGAGAGGAAAGTTCATGAAACGATAGTGGGGGACCTACATGTAGCTTTCACCATTATTTTGTTTCATGATTAGATAGGACACCTTATATTTTACTTTTTTCTATCATTTCACATGATAGGTCATGCTTAAAATCTTCTCATTAGTGTATGTAATAATGATTGTACTTGTCAAACAGTAATCCTAATCATACCACATTAATTGCGTTCTCATAAATTTGTTCTGCACGACCCAAATAACAACTCAGCACACCATCGTCCTCGTCGTCTGTCAAAAAGCTCGCAATAAGATAAAGTTTTAGCTAGTCGAATCAACTAACCGACAAAGGTTAAGTTGTTAGAGTAATTGATTCTAGAGTAGAAAAGTAGAGCTATCATTTAGTAAGCTACTTACAATATTGATCAAACAAAGACTAAACACCTTCACAATCACTCATATCAAACTCTATAAATACAGGTTTGATCATTCTATTATAACTTAAGCATATTCATTTGCTCACATATTGTTCTTTTAGACTTTGAGATATTTTCTCTAATCTTGAGTAAACTTGAGAGTCAGACTGTCTTTTGCATGTACATCTATTACTGTGGATTTTCTTTGCTTTATCGCCACTCTCCACCTCATTCACCACAATGCACCACCATATCTTGAACAGATGTACATCACTCTCATTTTTAGAAGAACATTTGGTGTCATTTGTATGCATTTTGCAACAAAAAAAAAACTCACCATAGAGAAAGTCCATTTTCTGAAGCTATTCTATCTTCATATTTTTCGATTGCACAGCTAAATTTTGTTGATGTAGAACCATATTTTGACAAAATTGATCTTGAAGAGCATTTGGCCACTTTTGACTCGTTTATGGTGTTTATATGTTATTTTTAGTTAGTTTAGACATTTGTAAGATTAGTTTAGGAATTTTAATTTTTTTTCTAAGAATTTTACTTATCTTTTGTGAATATTATGTTCAGGTAAAACAACATTTAAGCACTAGACTTTTACAACATTTGAGTGTTGAGCAATTTGTAACGCTATGAAATTCATGCAGCGCCTGAGCACTGAGGAACTACAACTTTTGAGCACCAGACAATGTTGGAAACTTATCAGCATTGCAATGTTGCATACTAATATCTAATTAAAGAGAATTAGCATGATTTACAAGTTAGATTGGCATAGACTTGCATTGGCACACTTGCACCAGGTTTTTTAGACATGCAACTATTGGGAGCTCTGCTAGGGTTTTGGAGGTCTCTCCATAGTCAAGCAACGATTCTAAAGTTCTGTTGTTCATTCTTCATTTCCTTGTTTAATCATGAGCAATTAAACCCTTTTGTTATAGGTGATCATCATCATCATCATCATGTTATAATGTTTTGCATTTAATATATGAGATTTCATTTTTTATCCATTTTATCTTCTTTCTATGCTTATTGTTTGCTAAAAAAGCCTTTGGGCACCACTGGATCTTGTTCAATTGAAAAATTAATAGGAATTAGATATTTGGAAGAAGGTAGATTAGAGTTACTATTTCCTTAAGAATAAGAATGGTACCTAATTATATTAGCTTGATTAATGAACATTAATGCATTGGTGGGTTAGTTATAGCATAAAGAATAATAACTTGACTATTAGATTCGCTTAACGCAAGGGATTAGTAAGTGAATACTTAGACTTAGCCTCTTGGAGAAATTGGAAACAACTCATATCATTGTGCATTGCATAGGAACATAGTACATGGGCGACGAAATCAAAACCCACACTGCGTTTTTTTCATGTTTTCCATGTAGTGTTATTTTTGCTTGTGTTCACAATTAAATCATTGCGATTGAACCTAATTTAACGTTTTCAACCCATACAATCAGTATGAAACTAGCAAAATCAACATTGAACCCCACAAACCCTGTAGAGACGAACTTATTTTTATCACTACAAAAAAAATTGGTACACTTGCCAATCAGTTATCATCGATCTTGAGAGAAAAAGTCTTATGTTGATTCCAGTCTCTTTATTCTCAGTCCACCTACGGATAGAATGAATTTTCATTACAATTTTCTAGACATTTTGTTCTTGACTATCCTAAGCAAGAAAACACATTGAAGCAAGGCAAGGATGAGACACCTCGTGATTTCCTTGTCATGTTCCATACATTACAAGAATACAACATATTACCGATGGATAAGAACCGTCGCTAAGCATGAAAAAATGTCAGTAATGACACTTTACGGACAGCCAACCGACTACCACCGAGCCTTCGGCATTTGGCTCATCGATAATTTATTGCCGACGATTTTCCACAACCGTCGGTAATTACTGATGGTTTTAGTCGTCAGTAATTACCTACAGACTTAACCGTCGGTAATTATCGAGGATCATTTCCGTGGGTAACTACTCACGATTTGAGCAGTAGCCTTTTTTTCTTCAACTAGTGGTCTTTTTCTTCATCGTCGTTTCCCTCTTTCTATTCATCCTTTTTTTGTGTCTTCACAGATGCAAACATTTCTTAAAGGCTGGTAATTTTTTATTGTTGTTGACCGGGCATTTATGTGACTATTTCATGAAACATCAAATGACAGCTCAAAAAATTCTGCACAATTACAATATAGTTAAAATTAAATAATATATAATAATATTAAGTTAGATAATGCTTAGACTTAGATGGTGTTCGCAGACCTCCCATCCACAAATGTCTGCTATTTTTTCTGCTTCATATAAATACGTCTAAAAATGTTTGAGATATCTATTTAATTTTGAAGATCAATTATATTGAACAATATCATACTCATTTAAGTATATATGTAATATACTACTCAATAAAAATTAAACAATAAAGTTTCGCGTACAAATCTCTTAAAACAAAATAATACAGTTAATTATTCCACAATGCAAATCTAAACTACAACATAATAACAAAAATATAAATTATAAACTAAACTAAATACAAAAGAAAGGAAAGACAAACGTACTTGTTGTAGCTTTGAGAATGGAGACCCATGAATGCTAAGTGTCTGGCGAACCTATATATACGTTACCGAGGATTTTCAATGGGTATTTATAAGTTATCGGTGGGTATATTCATCGGTGATTTGGCGGTCAATTGTCCTGCCAAAATAAACTCCTGAATTTAATAAAAAAACGGTCGGTAATAACGTGCGAAAATTCCCCACCAAATTACCAATAATTTTGGCCGTCGGTAATGGATACACTAATTTTTCTATCAATTTGCCGACAGCTTAGGCCTGTTTAATTTCATTTTTATTTTATTTTTTTGTGAAAATTCCTTTCTGACGGCTTAGTCGTCGGTAATGGAATCATTTGCCGACGGTTTTTTGACCGTCAGTAAATCACCATATTCTTGTAGTAAACTAGTAATAAAGAGGTTATAGTTATCTCTGACTTAGATGCAAAGACAACTTTGAAATAATTATACAAAACTATGAGGCATGGGACATTGTTTCATATTTCGTTAATAGAATCATTTAAACAAAGTCGGGGAGAATATTGTGTGAGAGCCTAAAAATACATTGAGTTGGAAGAGAATTTGGTCATATTTTCTCAACAAAAAAGTGTCAACTCTATTGCTAGAGGAAATTTTGCAAAAGCTAGAAAAGGGCACTTGAAAGAAATGATCAAAATTGTTTAAGATTTGAAACCTAGAAAATATACTAATGATCCAGTAATAACCTTTAAAAATGAGGAGTTCAAGATAATGAGGCTAACCACAATTTTCCAAGGGTGATCTTGCTCACCACATTGACTACAGAAATTCGGAGGATGCTTGTAGATCTTGGAAGTTCTACCGATATCATGTTTCATGATTGCTTTATTTCATTGGATTTGAATCATAATTATTTGATCTCATATGAAACTGATAGTTATTTTTTGATAGTTTGTGGGAAAAGAAAGACTTAGGCTTTGTTTGGTTTGAAAAGAAAGGTGAGAGGAAAGAAAGGGGAAGAAAATAAAAGAAAAGGAAAGAATGTAAAAGAAAAGTAAGAGAAATTTTTAGGTTGTTTGATTTAAAGGAAAGAAAATAAAATGAGTGGAAAGAAAAGAGGAAGTTTATGAAAAGACATATATACCCCAACTTATAAAAATTACTTTGTAGAAATGTTTTTATACAATTATTTTTATATTTTTCTCTTGTTATTCAAAATAAATAAACAATCTAACATAATAAAAAATTATAATTTTTCAAATATACTTTTATTATTACAGATTTGTTTTAAATTTTATCTATCATTATATTTTGCTATTTATATTAAAACGTGATACAGGGAAAAGAAAAACAAAGACAATGATGGCAAGTAATCATATTATTGGCAGGGCACAATTAGGAACTCAAGGAAAATATATACTCAATCCTTTTTCCATTCATAAATGGAAAGAAAGCTTTTCACGTGGGACCCACGCTCTTTTTATCCTTTCTTCCTTATTTTGTGGTGAACCAAAGGAGGGAAAAGTTTCGATGTGCGTGTTTTCTTCCCTTCCTTCAAACCAAACAGGGCCTAAGTAAAATTATAAATACTTGTTTCTGGATAGTTGACTATTCATCATCCTATAAAGTTATCATTAAACGACCATCCTTCAATAACCTTTGAGAAATACTTTCCATTCAACATCTCTTGATGTAGTTTGTGAATAAGGACTCAAAGGTCCTTTCCATTAAGTGAGACAAAGTAATTGCAAAAAAAAAAAAATTGCTACAACGTTAGCTTCAAAGCAACCAAGGAAAAGTAGGCAACAAAGAAAATAAGGGCATATCCTAAGAGCTACTCATCTAACCAATGCAAGGTGATGTTAGCGGAACTAAACCCAAAAGTACATGACAACGAGAAAGTTGAAGTTATCACAAATTATTAATAAATTTGTTCTGGCCGACCCAAATGGCCACTCAATCTACAATTATCCTAGTCGTCCTAAAGGATCACAACCAAGTGAACGTCGAGCAGGTTGGTCAGGACCACCAATATAAAGCCTTAACTCGACTAACTGAACATATGTTAAATTGTTAGAGTTAATGATTCAAGAATACATAAGTAAAGTTATCCACGACAAATTTTTCTTTTTAGCGCTTAAAGGTATCTCCATAGAAGACAATCTTGTTCGAGCTATGAACATCTACATCAAGGAGGGGCTAACTCTCCCAACGAATTTTTTTTTTCATTCACAAGACTCAAACTTGAGACTTTCCTTGAGAGGAATCACCAACCAGCCGTTGGTGATTCGCGGTAATCTTATTTTCAAAACCATGTTTTCGTATAACAAGAACCATTTTTTTATTCTCTTCCTTAAAAACTCTCAAATAAAGGGCCAGACTTTTTAGAGTAAAGGTAGGGGAAGTGTATAATTATATTTTAAAATTAAAATAAAATTTATAAAATGATAATTAAACATAAAAACAAAATAGTAATCACTTATTTATTTTGAATAATTGATCACATCCGTCAAAAAGAAAAAAATCACTTATTTATTATAAAAATAGTGAATAATTCTTATAATTTTAAAAATAATAATAAGCCTCCCTCTATTAGTATTTCCTTTTCAAAACATCACTCCCCAAACAACCCCTGACCATAAAAAATATCGTCCTAAAATCAATTGTGTAGCCCCTCATGACTGAATATCTTATCTTACTTAAAATAAACCTATTTCATGCTTGAAGCAACAGCACAAGTAACTAGTTAAGTGGGACAAGGGTTGGCCCCTCAAGAAAACAAAATCATTTGTCATTTTGCTATGATGTTAAGTGTGAATAGCAACTGTACAAAATATAGCTAAGTAAAAGTTAAACCTAGAGATTGATTGCTCTGATCATTTTCATGCACACAGGTTTACATATTTTATTTCCAACAACCCTACCATTGTAGCTAGGGAGCCTCCGGTAAACAATACATCCAAACAGGTTTACATATTTTATTTCCACAAAAGGAAAATTAATATGCACGTGACGAATATGTTTCAAACAGATGTAGGTTATTGTTTAGAATGGGGAGTGGGAAAAAAAGGAGAAGATAAAATGGAATATTTCCTGTTTGCCATTGAAGAGAATATGAGAAAAGCCAAAATTACCATGTGAGACCCACATTTAATTTGATGATAACATGCCGTTTGAGAGAGCTTATGAACAGCTTATTTGAGCTTATGCTATAAAATAAGCTCTTTTGTATGCGTTTGACAGAGCTTGTTGAAACAGCTTATAGGCCCTCCATAAGCTCTTTTTAGCTTATTTCCATAAGCAGGTAGAAACAGCTTATATGGAGCTTATAAGGAGCTTATTTGTTCCTTTTAATGAGGTTCTCACTTCGAATCTTGTAGCGTCACTTTTTTCACACTAACGAACATTATTTTTTCCCTATTATTTTTCACAAACCCTTACGATCTGAAACCTCTCCTTCTTCTTTGGTATTTTATTTTATTTTTAATGATGATTTCATATTAATTTTAAATTCATTTACTTATTTTAAATTGTGTTTTATTCAAAAATAAAAAAATAGATGTGTTTATATGCGACTGATAGGTGCATGATATAACTCAAAACTGTATAATTTTTAAAAATATAATTTTTAAACATTAATTTTATTTATAATAATTTGAGTTCTTTAATTTTTAATTTTTTAATCTCAACTACGGATAACTGCTTATGTAAAAATGCACCCAAACGCTTTGATTTTATATAAGTTATTTTCAATATGTGCATCCAAACGCAAACAACTTGTTGAATTTAAGCGTTTATGATATAAGCTCTTATGCCATAAGTGTTTATACCATAAGCTCTTAATTAAGCTATTTTTTCAAACGGGGCCTTTGCTCTGCCAATTTACTACTCTTTTCCCTTTGTACATTAGCTTTTCTTTCTTAGTTTTTCCATATCAAATTTTTTTCGGCACATCCATATCAAATAATATAAAATTATCCTATTTTCTGTTTTTTCACTCATATTCTTTTTTATTATATAATTTCTTTCATCTAATATAAAATTATCAAAATAACAATTATTTAACAAGCATTGGTGGCCTATATGGTACTTGTTGGTTCTCAATTCCTCGGATCGGTAGTTGGTAACTAAAATATAATTGTTGATTTCAAGAATATATTTACTTTTGATTTCTTTAAAGAAATTAACTGATGGCTTCTAGGGTGCACTTGTATCCTAAATGGTGCATCGTGTACTACTCTAAATGACCTGCTACAACAGGTTTTTTTTACCTAATATTTAAAAAATTAAAAATAAAATTAGTCAATACCATTTTTATCCCTTCTTTAAAAAAAATAAGTTTCAGACTGTATGAAAGGAGTGAAGAGCAAGGGGTTTATAGTAATCAACAAATTAAAATTATAATAAATTATAAAAATTAAATAACCTGTAGAACCGATTACCAGTTACTCACTTAGACACTTGGCGGGATTTCATCGGTCAAAAGTTGGTTGTGCACAGTGCACTACTTAATTAGTAGTTCACCCTAGACAACACGAAATTAGCTATCTTTTAACATTAGTTAATACAAAAACGCAAGCCACAGTTGTTTTAATTGGTGGAGTCTAGGGATAGGTCTTTTACCGGTGAAAAGACCAAAATTAACTAGCATAGCTAGCAGGTCACCTTCACCAGTTAAGAAAAAAGACATAAAACACCAATACATACAATTCCTTTAACACCCACTTCCTCAAAGTGAGGGTTGTTGTCATCGTGTCGTGGCTTTTGTAGAAATCAAACCTTCAAGCAAAAACAAACCCTAATATCTAAGATCACTCACAACCAACTCCTCACAAGATCGCCTATGTTCTCACAAGATCATCTTCGTCTGCATCATCTTTATATTTGTCTCACTCATCGTTGCTCATTGTCATTTGGATGTCTCCACCTCGTTTATCGTCGTTTTCCTTCTTAACAGTGGATCTGGGCGGAGAGGTAGTAGGTATTGATGTCGACGAAGGTGCGAACCTGCTTCTCCACTGTCGGTGGGTATGGGCAGTGGTGTGGACCTTCTTCACCCACCGGATGTCACTCGATCTTGAACTTACCTGTGGTTGAGGGGAAGAGTTGGCTCGATTTACTTTTGTTGATTGAAATTTTTCATATTGTGGTTTTAGTTTCGGGTCCAAGAAAAATTGAGTAATGGATGCATGTATGAATCTTGAAAATTTGAGAAATACTAGTTGCGATTTGGGATCTGAAACAAAGATTTGGGTTGCGATTTCGAATAGAGATTTGAGTTATGATTTGCGCGAATGTTTGATTTAGATGCCATGAGGATGCGACACTGGGTGGAGGTGGCGACAACGAGTGGTTATGGGTGGAGCTTGGTGTTATGTGTTGTTGGTCAAGAATGAGGTAAATTGGCAAAAAGAGAAATGACATAATCGATATTTTAAAATTAATTTAAGGGTAAATTTATAAATTCAAATGATGTTATTTCACCTTACACGATATCTACTACTGTATCTACTAATTGTGAGTCCTCAATCTCAAACCTCAGCAACTCTTAAAAAAAAGACTCTCTTATATGTTGACACGTGTCACTTTATCAACCGAACAATTTCTCCCTCTATCAAATCAAATTTCTGAATTTAAATCATGATTTGCGATAATTAAGGAATTCAAATAATTATTTATTACAAATTTAAATCATGTAATTTATGATTGTTGTTTTTATATAATAATGTTCTTTTTATATAATAATTATTGTTTGATGATGTTACCAATTATATTCAATTCACATTTATTTATTTATTTATCATTAATTTTTTATTGCTACTAACTAGCTTATTTTAAAGTAAGATTTTGTCTAATATGTTGATTTATCCGTTAAATGTGCAAACATCTCCATAAAATAAAATCACCAAGGAAAGTGAAATATCGTCTGCTACTCAGATAAAAGTATCATCTAAAGGAAAAGAAAAAGCAAGAGACTACAGCGTCAAAGTCATATCTCAATTATGGTCTACAGCTCTATCGTCTGCTCAACAAATATCTTTATCGTCTGCTCAACAAAATAGAATGCTGAAATAGCTCATTAGCTCTGTCGTCTGCTTTAAGAAATAAAAGGCGGAATTATCCCTATCGTCTACTCGGCAACACTGTCTACTCTAGAGAAGTATCGTCTGAAGACAAGGAAATTACCGTTTACAGCTCTATCGATTGTTATTGTCCTCAGTGCTTGCTACCTACTCTTTATCCAGATATTGTCAATTCTACTTTACAGAACAATATTAGCCTAATGTGTCAAGATAGAGAAGTGAAATAAGATCTTCATTGTGTTAAGACTATTGCTACATAAGTATTTGTTGGATGTTTTTCTATTTCTGCTATCAAAACTTAATTACATTGTTTGGTTTTGGTATGACATAAACTTTAGATGAACAATTTTAATATTAATCATTGTGTCTACTTTGGTTTTATTAATTGAGGACTTCAATATATCATATGATCTTACGCGTATTTAAAAATGTTGACATATGTCATATATTTATTAGCTTTATAACATCAACTAAAAAAAATTACAAATTAAATATTAAAAACACTCATGCATTGCACAGGTGGGTTACTTACTAGTTGTTTTACTAATCTTATACATTTATGATAGAACTAAATTAAAATATGTCAAAATATGCTAAACATGATGTTTGTGTACTATTAAGTTAGTTGAAAGCTGAAAAGTTAGCTACAAGTTGGAAAACTACTTCATTGAAACAAAACGTTTGGTAAAACTAGCTTTTGAACAAGCTGAAATTTAAAATGACATTAATGGATATACTTGTATAATTCTTTTTATATTTAACATTATTTTATTTACATTAATACCTATATAATATTAATATTAAAATAATTATAACTTTAAATAATTTAATTTAGTTCATATTATTTATCATCAGAGGAGGTGAGTCTGATAAGAAAATATTATAATCAGGGTTTAATGTTTTTAAAAATATAAAAAAGAATAATGATAAATTTTTAATAAAACAATAAGGATAAAATTGAGAATAAATTTCATAAGTTTTAAACTATAAAAATAAGTTATTTTAAGCTATTGAAATAAGTTTTTTTACCAAATAATTTTAAAAAGCGGTAGAAATAATCAAATAAAGTTTAATTGGTTGAAATTACATTGTAAATATAACCGTTATAATAGCTACTTTGTAGTAGTAATTGGTAGTTTGTATCGTTCAGGCAGGCCAGAGAAAAAAGTTGATACACACAAAGAATTTAGAACTCCGTAGTCCAGTCCCTAGAATGTAGATATCTTGGGGAAAATGCTAAAAGGTAAATAGCGACAACTGCATGTGATTGATGAAGAGTTCAGCCAATTGTATCATACCCCACAGCACAAATCTTGCAGGTTTTAATGTTTGATGTTTCCTATGAACGATAACAATATCTTTCTACCGAGAATATCTTTAGATGTGGATGTTTAGAAAGTTGAAGATCATGCATAATTAGTTGAAAACCTACTATAGGATGACAAATTTGGTTCCTTTAAAGTGAATCTACTTAACTTGCTTTAAAGGATAAATAAACAATATAATTATCAATAGTGGTTACGTATTTTAAAAAAATCAATAAAATAACTTAATTAATAGTTGTAATTTTTATTTTACTCTCACTTTAGATGAGTCAGACCCTTTCTCATATATAAAAACTTGAAGTATTTCTTTTTCCCCAACCACCACTTTTCTCAAAAAAATCCATGGTCGTCACACCACCAATAGTGATTCCTAGGCCGATGTAATTTCATAGATTCCTACACCCCCATCTTACTTATAACCTCTTTTCTCTAAAGCTTTCTCAAACCCTCACACTCACTCCATCCTCCTCCTCCTCCGCCCCCTTCTTCCTCTTCCTTCGCCAACCCTCCTCCTCATTGCTCCCTCGGCCTCACTTTGTCCCTCAGACACTAGATCTGTCTCCTTCCTCCCTCTGCCATCTGATCTCACAGCCGAGCCGCCGCCCCATTGCCGCTCCTCCGCGCGGCATCCCACTGTCGCTCTGTCGTCGTTACTCGCGTCATGTTGTACCTAGAGCCTCCATTGACTCAACTTTTGATCTCCAAACCCGTTTAGCTTGGGAGTTCCCACCGTTCCTGCTCAACCTTGTGACGTAACTAAGGTGGATAAAATACATTTAGTTTTTGAAAACAATCATGAATTCCATATCAGGCTCATCATGCGGGTTTTTAATGGTTGCATTGCTAACACATCAATTGAAAGATACTTCAATAGCATTGTCAATATCCAAGAAGACATTGATTTGAGTGGTTTCAGTTTAATTATTGAGACTCTAAGATATCCTTATTCCCTTGTTCTAAGAGCATCTCCATCGCTGGTTTCTCAAACCAGCTGGAGCATGTAAGCTTCGTTCCTTATTTCAGAACCCCATTGGAGAAGGCTGAGTTGGAAAGCAAGTTCCTTAAAATTAAGTAACGGTTCCTTGCATAAGGAACTCTATTTCATGGAATCCTATATTAAAAAACTATTCTTTCTCTCTCATTCATCAATTGATTTTCTGTTAAAACAAGAGGGAGATTGAGCAGAACAACAGGAAGAGAAGAATAGAGTCATTCCTAAACAAAAATCAAATATTTATCAAACAACCAAAATCACAAAAAATACAGGATTTACAGAAGATTTGGAAAAAAATCAATAGAAGATGAAAAGCTAGAGTAACAAAAAATTAGAGTGTATGATCACCAGAAACTATAATGCTCCTTAGATGCATTTACACTTACATTAACAAAATGTGCAAGTAGAGGCGGACATTAGGTGACGGGCCCAGTGAAACCGCTGCATATTGTGTACAAATAAAGGCGATTTATTTGCCATTGGAGGCGGTTCATTACGCGGTGGTTGAACCATCCATCGCAGAATGATAAATAACATTGGGTCATCTCATTTTCGTGAAACCCTATTTTCAATTTTTTTTTGCGAACCCTTTGTCTCCTTCATTCTCTCTTAGTTTTTGCGAACCCATGTCTCCTTCATTTTTCTCTTTAGAAACTCAGTCACAGATTAAAGCTCACTCATACCTCAGGTTGAAGTCTCGATCTCACAGTACCATGGATTGAAGTCTCGATCTCACTCTACAATGGATTGAAAGCTCACTCAGTCATGGATCAAAGGTAAGAACCTCGTTCTCATCTAGTGATTTGAGTTTCTTCTCCTCTCATATTTGGACCGAACGTAACCATCATTTTTTTTTTCTTTAGGAAATAGTGATTTCTTTTTCTTCTGCTCCATTCTCATCTCTTTCGAACTAAAACTCAAACCCTTCAGTGATCTCCATTCGCAACTCTCTCCACTCCACTTATTTTGTGTTCTTCTACGGTTAGGTAAGCGCATGTGATATTACCATACTCAACTTTTCCCCCTTTGGGAAATTATTCTTTATCATAAAAATTTGAAGAAATAATTTTTTGCAATTGCATGTATTTAATTAGTAAATATTGCAATCAACGAATGATAGCTCAAGTGGTAAGAGCTGGGGACATATGAGTTGAGGAGGGGAAGGTCCAATGATCAATCCCCGGAAGAAGAATTTAAATGTTTTCCAAAAAAAAAAATAGTAAATATTGCAGCAATTAGAACCGTTGCGATAGGGTTCGAAAATTCATGTTAGCATGCTACATCGGTTCAAGTCGCCGCCGCAAAATAGAGGTGAAATGAAGAGACATTCTGCGACGATTATGCCTAGTGGTGGTTATTCCAACGGTTGATCAAAACCACTGCAGGACAATCGCCTGACGCTCCTAACTGTGATGCTATAGCTGCTTCCAACACACATTTAGCAACGGTTGGAACCGCCGCAGAATTCCTCTTAGAACCGCTGCAGTTTTCTAAAATTCTTCTAGTGAATTACAAGATTTTTAAAGGATTTTATTTCTAGAAATAAATTCCTTTCATTAAGAATGTTAAATTTTTTAAAATATACATGTTTCATTATATGATTGGTGAACTTGATGAAATGAATATAAGAAATTTGATATGAATTTTGTACATTTCCAAACCATAATCAAATAGAATTCAGAATAAGTATAAAAGAAATTTCATTATTTAATTTGAAAATTTCAAATAAAAAAGAAGATAAATGAAAAGAAAAACTAATTGTTCATCATTAATTGAGAACTCGAGATAGAGTCATATAAGATAGTGAAATGCCTAATAGCATCACTCCCGACTCTCATTTCTATCTTCATGTATATGTTATAGAAAAAATGCTTAAATATATTTGGGATCCCTGACATTTGAAAGGGAATCAGTCCGGGTCCCTGAAAAATTAATTTGTTAAATTGGATCCCTGACATATGTTTTTTAATCAAATTAAGTCCTTTTAACCAATTTTGACTAGTCCTTTTAATCAAAATCAAAATCCATGTAGGATAAGCGGGATGATGTGGAAGTGATGACTAGGTATTGACTAGTCAAAATTGGTTAAAATGACTTAATTTAATTAAAAAAACATATGTTAGGGACCCAATTTAACAAATTAATTTTTCAGGGACCCGGACTGATTCCCTTTCAAATGTTAGGGACCCCAAACATATTTAAGCCTAGAAAAAAATGTGGTGTCCGAAAAATAAGATGAGTTCTGTGACTGTGATTAAAAAAAAGCATTTATGTAAATACAAATTATGATGGTCTGTTGACTTTTTTACTAAACCAACAAAAAAGAGGACAATTCAGGTAGCTCTTGATTTGGCATGTCGGCGAAAGCTTAAATTATGGGAAGTAATTAGTTTTAAAGATTCTTTATTATTTAGAAAGTCACAAAAGCAATTACTTCTCCGTTCTTTTTTATAAGAGCTAAATGAGGAGCGTTGATTGTTCCTTTTTATAAGAACTATATAATACTTTATGTCATATTAATTACTTTTTTGCATTTTTACCTCTATTTAATTCTAAAAATATGAATTTGCATTAATAATGGAAAGAAATTAAAAAGAAATATGTTAATGACATACATGCGTATGTGCACACATTATTTAAAAATTATTTAAATAATAATATTATGGGTAAATGTATTTCTTAGTTTCTGTAAAATTGATTATATTTAATTGTTGTAGTCCCTGATTTTCACATTTTGTTTCCTCATTTTTTAAATAGCTTCACTATATTATATAATGTGTGTTTTTCTTTCAATTTTTTTTTAGAATTTTAGCATAAACAGATTTATGTTAGAAAATTATAATAAATAAGTGAATACCGCATGTTTTTTTAGTTTTAGTATCACCTTTATTTTATGTTTTTGATTTTATATATCTACCATTTTTGTTGACTTCAAGAAATAAAGTAATTAAGGTTATTTAAGAAAAACTAAAATCAGATATTTTAAAAAGTAATGAATAAAACCATATATATTGTCCCCAATACTTTACATTAATTAATACTATATCCAATGTTTAATTATTCATAGTTAATTGTAATATTGTCATATTTTTTGAAAAATTGATAGTTAATAAGAAGTAAATTTATATAAGGGTGAGCTAATGACTCCATTCAATTTTTTTGAAACCGACTTCACTCATAAATGTTCACAATGATGAATAGACCCTTCATTGTCTATTTCCTTTTATGGAGTGAAATCCTTACTTCTTACACCAACTGTTTTAGGGACAAGAAATGATGTGACGTGGCATTGGACCCATCAAGTTATAGGAAGTAATCACGTATTTTCCATCGTTTTTATGTTTTGATTTCAGAAAAAAAATATTAAAAAAAGTGCAATGTTGTTTTGATCAATATTATTACTTTTACCAACAAGATGTTGTGTAGCGGTAAACAAACATATTTCCGTAAAAATGACGTCACAAGATCAAATACGAGAAAATTGTTGAAAAAAACTATCATTGTATCTCAAACATGTTAATACTTGTGAGGAAAAAATACTATTACTTTCATGACCATAATCACTTTTTCTTACATTATAACACCTAATAACTACTTTAGTTAAAATGATAATGTACTCGTTCTAATTATATTAGTGTCGGTCAAGCAGACACACTAACGCAAATAGTTAAAATATAAAATTCATAACTTACAGGATAGTGTCGGCTTGGCCAACGCTAAATAAAGTCAGATTGATCCACACTAAGGCCCATATAGACAGACTCTACTTTGTTTACGACGCGGACGCTAAGTAGGTAGCCCAAATCCAATAGCACATTTGTTTCTAACGTGTAATGAAGTAGAAAATGCAAAACCCTAGTTTCAACTATGAAAATATTACCCCTTTATAGAAAATTTCGCTCTTAATTAAAATCAGAGTTAATAAAAACTTCATGTGGAGACACTAATTTAGACAACCCTTTATAAAAATTATTATACTTCAAATAATTATATCTCTTGGAAAACTGTTAAATAAAAATATAGTACATTGAAACCCTGAAATGAATAGACATGAAGTATCTAAATAGGTGTCATTATAAGAAAAACACTTATTACCGATGGCCAAAAGCCATTGGTAAGTCAAAAAAAAATTGTCGGTAATGCTTAATTATCGATAGTCAAAAAGTCATCGCTATTTGACTCGTCGGTGTTTTTTTCCAACAGCTTTCAAAAAATCATCTGTAATTACTAATGACTTTTTCTGATGCTAACTTACCGACATTTTTTCCATCATCAGTTGATTTGGTCTGCACAAAAAGTAACTCTTTTTGTTGCGAATAAAAATGTCGAAGTGACATTCTTATTTGCAACCAAGGGAGCATTTTGCGGTCTTTAAAGTTATCAAAAAGTTATCATTATTTAAAATTTAGAACGAGGACGAGGAGGAGTTAGATGGTCTGCAATTTGCAAACTCCTACTTATAGGTTACTAATGGTTTTAACCGTCGATAACTTACCAATGATTTTTCCGGGGTATTTATTTGTTACCGACGGTTTTGACCGTCTGTAACTAACTTTTGAATTTTTTTAAAGTTCGCAAAGTTATTAGTAGGCAGCAATTTCAAATGATGGTATTACCGATGGCTTTGTCGGCAACAAAATTT
The DNA here is from genome assembly GCA_030819835.1 of Acmispon strigosus. Classification (NCBI taxonomy): domain Eukaryota; kingdom Viridiplantae; phylum Streptophyta; class Magnoliopsida; order Fabales; family Fabaceae; genus Acmispon; species Acmispon strigosus. The sequence goes on from JAUAMA010000004.1 coordinate 65,314,242, forward strand.
TCAATTTTTTAAAGCCCGCAAAGTAACAGGCATACGAAAATTTCAAATTTTAATACCGACTGCTTTTTCCGATAGTAAAACCGTCGGTAATTTGGGGGTAACTAATCGCACAAAAAAATTTGCCACCAAATTACCCACAACTTGGGCCGTCGGTAATTATTTTGTTGTTTTTTAAAACCACGTTATCGATGGCTTGACCGTCAGTGATAGCGAAATTTTGCGACGGTTTTGAGACCGTCAATAAAAAGTCATCAATAATTAAGTGTTTTCCTGTAGCGTGTGTAGACCTACATTTGACCATAATCTGACTACACGACTTGAGCTAAAATCCAAGCTCATGTGTGAAACCTAGAAAGTCATAAACTCCAAAGCATAGTGACAAAACTCACAGACATACACGTGTGGAAGGTATGAAATATCATCCAACAACCACATGTAATACTCACTTTCAACATATAATTACTTACTAATTTGCTTGATTGGGCTTATACCCTTTCTTTAACATTTCTTACTATTTTCGTGGTGATCTCAATTTAACTTAACACTCGAAATTTGCCTTTTTACGAGACTCGGTCTCTGGATATCTAGGTTTGCCCAACTATATTCTCTTAACATGACATTCATATTTACCCTTTCTACTAGATCCTCAAGAGTTGTCGTGTGGAATGACTGTCCCACTAGAGTAGACATAGTGAAATGTAAGGGAGTTGAAGATCTATGAGTAGATAAGTAAAGCCATTGTATCTCACAAATAGTGGTGGTGAGTGCTTTATATTCTGCGTATGCTGAAGAACGAAAAATATTAGGTTGTTTCTTTGATCCACAAAATAAGAGAGCTCCTGAGGGAGACCCAAGAACTTGTAATGGATCATTTAGTGGTTGGATAAGTCGTCCAATCTGGATCACTAAAGCTTTTGAACTACAAAGTTGAAGTAGCAAAAATATATTAATATTTACTGTATAGTTAAATAATAAATAAGAGGTGCAATCATGATAAAGGGTTGTCTAAATAAACACCATATATTTTTCGGTGTAATAAACATCATATATTTGCTCCAAAAAATAAAATAGCATCGTATATCTAAACACCATTCCAAGTTTTTTTAAATGAAAAACACTCAATTAAAATTATTTTCAACTGAAATAAAACAATCATGCTCTAAACAATTTTAGTTTAAAACGGATTGTGTAAATTCTTCATGGGTGAAACTTTACCTCACCCCACTGTCCCCAAGGGATCGTAACAATAGGATTATTTGTATATATATAAATAAAATATGAAATTTCTATTTTACTTATTTTAAATACTTAGTTTACTAAAGAAAAAAATGATTTTATCTAATATTTATTTTAGATGATTTAAATACCTTAATTTAAATAATAAATTATTTTTGTAAAAAAAAAAAACTACTTTATACACTACTGTGTTTTTTTTCTTCAAAATACGTTACCGTCTATTGTTATGTAATATTGAGTATTTTTTCCTAAGATATCTCTAAGTCGAAAGCTATAAGACTAATTTTTGAGAGTTTGAGATTACATTAAATAAGTAAATCTCTTCTAACAAATGTTTCTTCATAGGCGCTGCCCAATAATCGAACCCTAGACTAGATGCTTTAGAGCATCTCCAATGATGTGAATTTATTTTGGTGTCTTAATGACTTTTCGTGGATTCATACTGCCACATATGATTTAAGACACCCATAAGACCCAGTGTACATTTCGTTCCAGTGGTTGGAATCTTATGTTACTTTTAATCGGACCTACAATACGTAATATATTTATATTATTTATTTTCACATAATATTAAATTAAATTAAACTAATAATTCAATATAACATAATTAATAATTAAAAAAATATAATATAATTAAATATATAATTAAACAGTTGGATTTTTCAAAATATCAATCACTGCTGAATCGTTTGCTTAACTATCGTCTACTCAATGACTAGTCTGTGATTATTTGCTACTGCAGCATCGTCTGCTCAACCATCGTCTGTGATTATCTGCTACTGCTGCATCGTCTGTTCAACCATCATATGTACTGGTTGTAGTTCTGTTCATCTTCTCTATCGTTTGCATTCACCGGAACCCTTGCTCCCTCTTTATACGACGGCGTTTCTCCTCCGACAGTGAATTAGAAGTGTCCTAGTTGGGATTAAAATTTCTCCTTTGATTTCTGTTAATAACTGAATGAGAGAAAAAAAATTATATTTAATTTAAGATCTTAAAATAAGATCTCATTTTCCATTGAAGATGTTCTATGAAGCTAAACCATTTAACAGTTTTGCTACTTGTTCGCGTATTGAGATTTTTATCAAACTTCGTTTTCACGTCTTACTCTGTTGTGTACAAAAATGCTTAATACCTCCGCATAACAAGAAAAGCCGCCGTTAGTGATGGACGGTTGCTTCCGTCCACGAGACCGGTAACAGATTAGTGACCGGTAACCGAACCACGCGGTTCGAACCATGAGAGAGAAAATATTTAAATATTCCATATATCTTCTCTTTAAAATGTGTCTGAATGAATAATTTTACAAGAATCCTTCACGTTTATATCCTCTCCTCAACTCTCTCCGGTGCCATGGAATCCGATAGAGTCCGTTGATCGTTCTCTCTACGGTTCCGAAAAATAACCGCCGGGAAATGAAGAATGCAACTGCCACATACCTCGCCGCGCTTTCTACTCTGTGAGTTTTTTTCCTTCTCCTCCTCCTCCCCCTTCCGGTCGCCGGAAATTACTCCGGCGAACTCCCAGTAACTTGAGAATCTTCTAATTTTGTCTTTTGCTTCCACCGCAGAATTCTTGCTCGCCGGTGAAGCTCTCTCAATTTCTCTCCATACGTTCCGATACCGCATTTTCAACCGTTTTGCTCACACTTCACGTGTGTTAATTGATTGTTGTTCTCGGTAGGATCGATTTTCCTCGTCGGAATCATCGTTCCAAGAGAATGATTTCTTCGGTGATGTAGGAGCAGTAGCAGTTGACTTGATTTTTGTTCGAATAATTGATTAAAGTGATACCAAAAGAAGAAAGAAAGAGAGTTTGAATAATTAGTAACAACTTGAAGAAATTAATCGCCATGTTAGATCTTAATCTGAATGCTGAGTCGACTCACGAAGATGACTCGGTCGTGCTTCTGGATAAGGTTCTCGAAGATGCTGCTTCTTCGGGAACCTCGAATTCCTCCATCGTGAATGCGGAGGGTTCCAGCAGCAACGGAGTAGGAGGCGATGAGGATTCGTGCTCCACACGCGCCGGCCACGTCATCACCTTCGATTTCGGCATCCTGAAGGTGGAAGGAGGGGGGAACGACGTCGCGGAGACCAAGGAGCTGTTTCCGGTGAGTATCGGGAACTGGCCGGGGCAGGCTCCGGCGCCGCCGTCGTTTACAGCGAGGAAGAGCGTCGTGGATCTCTCTCTGGATCATCACAACGGCGAGATGAAGGTGGTTCAGGTTCCGCAACAGCCTCAGGTGAAGAAGAGTAGGAGGGGTCCAAGGTCTCGGAGCTCTCAGTACAGAGGAGTCACCTTCTACAGGAGGACCGGAAGATGGGAATCGCATATCTGGTTCGTGCACTTCACAGTCTTCAGTTTACTAATTTAGCATCTCTGGTATATTTTTTCCTTTTTTTTCCAAATAAAAATCTGATAGTTTATAGCATTTTGTTATTGGCTTTTGCTTGATTATTAGAAAGTAATTGTAATTAGAAGAAAGTAATTGTAATTTACTGTGAAATTTGAATTCGGTTATACCTGGTTGAATAGCATCTGAACTTGTTATTTTTTGGTTTTTTTTTGTCATTGTTTGGTGCAGGGATTGCGGGAAACAAGTCTATTTGGGTACGGATTTGTATTTTGATTAATTAATTCTATTTATATGTAAGATTAATTCTATGTTTCTTTGCTAATTTTAGTGTCTTTTCGATGAAATTGGTATTGGGTCTTGTAGGTGGATTTGACACCGCTCATGCCGCTGCTAGGTAAGATTTCTGCACATGTTTTAATATCCTTCGTGGTTGATTTACAAATAGAATCTGTCCTTTTGATATTAAGATAAGGATTTTAGAATTTTCTTCCTCAATTGACTTGGAATTTTTTCAAATTTTAGAGCCTATGATCGAGCTGCAATCAAGTTCAGGGGTCTTGAAGCTGACATTAATTTCAACCTCGTTGATTATGAGGAGGATCTTAAACAGGTTGGGAAAATGCACCATTTTTTTTACTATGAATCTAGATGGAGCCAGTGATTGGATTTTCACTGTTTTCTTAATGATCTTACAGATGAAGAATCTCTCCAAGGAAGAGTTCGTGCACATATTGCGTCGCCACAGCACCGGTTTCTCAAGGGGGAGCTCAAAATACCGTGGAGTAACGCTTCACAAATGTGGCCGTTGGGAAGCTCGAATGGGACAATTCCTTGGCAAAAAGTGAGGACCTAATTATATGCAAAATGAAACTATATAAATTAGCGTTCTGCTGTGATTTTAGGATTAGGATATTAGTAAAAATTCAAGTACCTATTGGCCTGCAAAGCGAATCGGTTTCAGCTTGGTTCTCAATGGGTCTTCTTTACTCTTTAGGCTTTTTCCATGTTTGGAGAAACATGTCTAAGATGCCTGTTTCAAAGAAACAATTAGAGATTGCAATGCTTTCGTGCAGGTATATATATCTTGGGCTATTCGACAGCGAAGTAGAAGCTGCAAGGTCCTAATGATGAATGAATTACTTTCTTCCTGCACTGAATTTATTACCCTGAATTATCAAAAAGCTCATAAGGATTCCAACCAACACATGTCTCCCTTTTTTGTTTTTCTGCAAATTAGGGCCTATGACAAGGCAGCTCTCAAGTGCAATGGAAGAGAGGCAGTGACCAACTTTGAGCCATGTACATATGAAAGCGAGATGAAACCTGAAGCTATTAATGAAGGTAACACTTCATAGCAACATCTTCTGTTATGTATTTGATTTCCAAGAGATTGCCGGTTTTAGAAAAATGTTCTGTGAATGAATGGATTTATATTGTCTTCAACATAGGTGGCAATCACAATCTTGACCTCAATTTGGGTATGGCAACCCCAGGACATGGTCCCAAAGAAAACAAGGGGCATCTTCAGTCCCAGCCCGTTCCTTACAACATGCATCCTGGAAGAAGTTCCAAGGTATATAGCTGAACCTTACAATTTACATCACTCTCTCAAATTATCGGTAGATGGACGTGATGTTCACTTGACTTTGTTCTATGACATGAGAGGATCTTAATCCATATCACAGTATCATCCTCTATGCACTCAAGCTAGTTCGGACATGATAGCTGATTAGCAGATTATTTTAAAGGAAGCAGAATGATTTTGGCCTTAGTGGTTTCACCTTTAGCTAATTAATACCTACTTTTGTTTGACACTGTTGATCCCTGTGAAACATTTGATTGTTCATATTGTTCTGTAACTACCTCACATTTATGCCTTAATTAGTAGTCATGAACTCATGATAAGGTGGTTTCAATTTATTTGCAGATGGAGACAAATGCTAATTCAGTCATTAGTGATCCGTCTTTGAAAAGGCTGATTGTAGCTGAAGATCGTCCTTCTGTATGGAATGCCACATACTCCCGTTTCTTTCCCACTGAGGTGAGTTCATTGCTATTCTTTAGTTTACAACTTTAGTGTATTGCTTATTTCTTTGGTGAATTGTTCATATAAAATATTTTAGATTTCCTTGTCAGTAGTAACTACTTCAGAGTTTAGAACTAGGAGGAATATATGATTTTTTATTTTGACACCAATTTTATGATCAGGGATACTTATATCATCTTAATTCTTGTCTAAGTTTCAGTGCAATCATTATCAGGAAAGTCATGGGAATTTTTTCTATTTTATGTTGCATATATTTGATGTTCTCTTACAAAACTCCTTGAAGTTCATACATATATTCAATGTAAAAGGCCATTCTGGTCATAAAATAAGCTGAATTTGGAACATGGCTAAGAATTGAATAGCAAATCCCCCATTACAGCATTAGGATAATATTTCCATGCTGCTTTCCTTTTCAATTTAGTACACCAGTATAGAGGAACTGCTGGGGGGCTAACATTGTGCATTAATGGCACCATTGGCATGTTACCTTTACAGGAATATATACATATAAGACTATCTTTGAAAGATTGTTGAAATAATTTGCAGGAAAGAGCAGAGAGAATTGGCTTAGATCCTTCAAAAGGACTTCACAACTGGACGTGGCAAACGCATGGGCAAGTGAGTGCTGCTACCCCAGTACCACCGTTCTCTTCTGCAGCATCATCAGGATTCTCAATTACAGCTACCTTTCCACCACCCACTGCCATCGTTGCAACAAAATCCACCAACTCAATTCCCCAGAACCTCTGTTTCACTTCACCCAGCGCAGCACCTGGTAGCAATGCATCTCAATACTACTATCAGGTGAACTCTCCGAGGGCACCATCCTAGCCTATCTTGTGCGGATACCAAAATGAATGGATAATTGCAACAAACAATTGCCTTAAAAACTATATTGTAAAATTCAGATAGAGATTGATGTATACTGAGATGTGACATTTGATTGCACCTCTTGGTTAAAACCACTCAGAACGCCATGTATTAAGAAGCAAAGAACTATTTTGAGTGTGCAAATTTCTCGGACGATTCTGTCTTTTCAAAATTAGTAACAGATTATCCAAATTCAGGGTATTCTCCTACCAAAGCCTGAAAATGGGAGCAAACATTAGAAGTATTTTGTACCTTGTAAGTAAATGGTTACGAGGTTTCAGCGAGTTTTGGTTTTAGTTTCTTGTCGGGGTAAAGTCTGATATTAGTCCTTGAAGTTTGAAAAATAGCCGGAAATGGTCTTCGATGGAGTGGTGGTTCCGGCCAACCTGCTGATTTATTACGGTCGTAGTGATTTGACACTTTCACGTCAGTTAATGAGGTGATATGGATTTTTTAAAATTTTATTTAAATTCCACCTCATATTAACTCATAAGTAAAAAATAAAAATGATTATTTAAACATAAAAATAACAAGATACCTAATAATTTTTTGAAACGATAACTTATAATTAAATTAATTAAACATGTCAGTTAACAGATTGCTCATCATCAACATTTCATCATCATCTTCACTGCAATATCATCTTCATCTATTATCGGTTCAAGAAAAAAATTCTTCATCCATCATCTTCATTCTCAACAACAAGAACAACAAGCCAAAAAGTTTCAACCATCGATTCAAATCTTCACCATCCTCGTTACCTTCGGTTACATCGCCATCTTCATTTCCCCATGTAGGTTCAAAACCCCAACCATCATCGATTAAATTCCAGCCACTGACATCAAAACAAGGAGGCGCCGTTTAGCGCACACACAAGAGATGGAAGGGGCGTCGTTTAGCAAAGAGAGAAAACAGAGATTGGGACGATGATGAGAGAGAGAGAGAGAGAGAGAGAGAGAGAGAGAGAGGGAGGGAGCGGCGAAGAAGATGACGGCGGCCTAGACCGGAGGACTGGCTAGCCTCGATGATGGCGATAAATAGCAGGCCATGGGTTGCGAGGTGGAGCTCGCGGCGGAGATGGAGCGATGCGATCCCAAACAGCGTGGGCTTGAGGATCCAGATCGGAGTTTGTGGATCTAGATCCAGAGCATTCGACTGAGGATTAAAATTCCTCGTTAACTTCGGTAACAATGCCACCTCTGATTGAAGATTATGATGTTGAAGATGATGAAACGAGATGTTGAAGATTTGGTTGAGAATTGAGATGTTGAAGAGTGAAATGAGTTTAGGGTTAAGAATTTTAACTGGGTGTGATGAATTTTTGTTACAATGAAACGAGATGTTGATGCTGAAGCAGATGATGTTAATTTTTTTTTTTTGTTATTTTTAATTTTAGTCAGTAATTTTTTTTTATAATTAGATTGAATTTAAATATAAAAAAAATTCAAGTAACCTCATTAATTGACGTGGCAGTGCCAACTCACTCCGGGGGCGACAATTCAGCGGGTTGGACAGAGCCACCACTCCGACGAGGATCATTTTCGGCTATTTTCCAAACCCCAGACTAATCTCAGACTTTACTCCGATGAGAGACTAAAACAAATACTCGCTTAAACCTCAGGGACTATTTACTTGTTTAACCCTATATTTTATCACAAATTTCAGTGTGATTGGCTACCTTATGTAATAGCCCTGTCATCTATTTCCTTTGGTTGTTTAAGAAGGTAAACCCTGCACTCAAGTTCTTCGATGATCGAGTCTTAGACTTTCAAATTTTTGAAAAGCTAGTTTTCTTAGATGATTTTCCCGGTATACAATCAATAATCGAATTAATACATTGTTTAAAAAAAATTAACATGTAATTTGAAAAATTTAAGTGATTCAAAATTCATATAAGACAAAACCAAAAAGATCCAACTATTTATTTTGAGTATTTGACAAAAAGTAGAGGAAAATCTCTGATATCTGGAGTGAAGGTGCAATTTTATTGGAACGAGGATCCTATATTATAATATTGGTCACAGGCTCACAGCGCTGTTTACTGAGTAATAAGCAGAGCTGTAAGTAGATGAATGGAGCATACCAAACTATGAATGAATTCCTCTGATTACTGCTCATGTTTTATTGTACTGTCACAAATCTCTGAACAAAGAATCAATGACAATCAGATTCGGGTCTATCAACATTCAACTGGGACCAATTTGAGTGTTTTTTTATTACGGAAAAGGACAAAATACAAAAAATACTTATCATTACGAATTAAGTTTTGCTCACATCAGTCACATTACACTTCTTGGAGATAAAGATAGAAATGAACATAGGTCAGAGTGGCTTATACTTAGATTATATTATGCTCAAGTTAAGTAAGACTAGACCAGATAATTTTTTTATCAAATCAAATTAATAAATAGTTAAACTTATGACTTTTTAAAAAAAAATTGGTTAAAAGTATGAAATTTAGGCCATTCAAAAAATCTTATAAGCCATACCGACCTATTTAAATGAATATAACTAATATAATTTATTCTATTATTTTTACATTGAATTTTAATTATAATATATAAAAAATGTTTATTTATTTATATGTTGAAGCATGTTATATTATATAATTATGAATCGTGTAAAAAGGAACTGAAGACCTATTTAATTAAATGCGTTTTTCATCCTCATAAAATTGATATATTTTTTGTTTTAAAATTTTATGAAATTTATTTCTAAATTTTTAGAAATATAAAAGTTAATTAACTGAAATGACATTACTTTTATATATTATACAGATTAAAATTGAATAATATTTTAACAAGAATAAATCAATAATTACAAATTTTATGGGAAAAATATATTTAACAATTCATATATTAGGTTTAATTCATTGCAAGCAATATGCGATATCCACAATTAAATAATGGGATAAAAAATCTATTACAGGCAAGAATGAAGCTACAGAAAATTGTGCTGTGCGTGACAGCATTTTGTTGTCCACCACTTCATTAAAAAACATTATAAATGTGTGGATTCAAAGAAGACACACCGATCGGTAGCATTGGAGGACAATGCGTAATCTGATTTATTTTTATTTCTACCTAACTTTTTCTTTTAGGTGGACGGTATAAGTAAATATTTTTCTTTCTTTTCTGGTTAATCTTGATAATCTATTGGAGGTAGGGTGGCGGACAAATGACTTTTCCAATATTCAATTTAGTGACTTCATTCTTATAGAAATTTAACTTGCATACCACTAAACCACCGTTTTTTTTAGTATAAGTTAATACCTTCTACCTGCGTATGTTTGTTTGTAACTTTGTTTATAACTCGTCTCAAAAAAAAATTGTTTATAGCTAGAGTTATTAGTTTGTTTATTAGAAAAATAAATTTGGTTATATTATGTTTATATTTTGTAACCTTATTAGTATTTTTTATCTCTTGCAACCAATGAACATGTTTGATTTCCATTAAGCAATATGTGAAGTTTGAGTATTGTGTACGATAAAAACTCACAGGATGTATAATTTATAGATTAGGTCTATTCCCCTGGATACAAGTATTGCCGAGTTAAGTTATGGGCCGTTGGTTTTTTTAAGTCATGCCAAGTTTCGGATTTCTTGGGCCGTTGAAGGTTTAGCAAGACTTGTAATGTGTCAAGGCCTGTGGATCATGGTAGCTTTTTAGATGGTTCTTATCCTATTTGAGAAGATGTGTTTCTCAAGCTTTGGTTACTTTGAATAAAACCAATTTTATTATTCAGAACAAAAAACTCACAAGATTACCTCCCGTGGATAGGGTTGTCCAAAAGTTACCTATCCGACCAAAACCACAGCATCTGAGACCTACCAAAGCTACACAGACAGTTTATATCGGGTACTCGAGTTTAGCAGTATTAAAAAATTAGTAAAGAGCAAATTAATTTGGTCGGAGTCGGGTGTGAAAATTTTATATCATCAGTGACCGATTTGATCGACTGAGATGTGAGATTGAGTGGTGAGCACTAAGCAGACATCCAGACATGAGAACACTCAAATAAAAAAATCTCACATTTTCTTTTCGTCTCTCCTTCTTTCCACTGTGTTTGCCTTCTCGTCTCTTCTTGAATATTAGTCATAACAGCTCTAAGATTTCACGTTTCTTCTCATTACCCTGAAGCTTCCCTCACTTCATCTTCTTCCCACCATCTCACTTCTCCTTTTGCAATGATAGCCCATATCTAAACAAAAAGCTCTAAGCTTTCAGTTTTTCTTATTAGTTTTGAGCTCCAATGTTTAACAATGGCCAAGAATTAAACTAAAAGGCATAGAATTACTTTGCTTAGCGATCAATTGTTCTACCACAAAGTCCTCGTGGTAAGCTTACCTTCACTGCTGCAAGACCGTGGAAGCATCGCACTCATCCTAGCCATAGGAGGCCGCATGCAAGACATGTTTCCAACCGCACGGCGTCAGTCAGATTTATTGTTTGTCTTCTCCACTGCACCGTCTCTTTCCCTTCCCCAAAATGAGGTGGTAATTTAGCTTTGTCATGCCATGATTCTATGTCTTGCTCCAATGCTTCGTTTCCACCACCATAGATCCAACCAACCCACTCAACTCACCTACGCCACAGCATCACCCGAGGCCTAAAGAATCCGAGTACTAATCTGGTCGAAATCAGTCTTGAATAGGTTGCATTTGGTTTTCCTCAGGTTGAGTAAAATAGGATTGAATCCGTCTGAACCCGTTTGATGGACAAGCGCAATGGCTTTGGTCACCATTAGGTGGAGCAGCATCGGCATAATTATATGGTCCATTTGATGGACAAGCGCAATGGCTTTGGTCACCATTAGGTGGAGCGGCATCGGCATAATTATATGGTCCTTGGCAATGGCAATAATGAACATAGGGTATGTATCACGCATGGCAGATACTGCGGCAGAGGATATTGAACTATCCTTATCCAACACCATCAAGTGACTTTCCTTAAAAAAGAGACACAGCAAATAGTCATCCAATGTATTAGAGTTTGGATTAGACTTAACTCATAGAGGTGAGGTATAATTACTTCATTAGTCATATTTCTGAACAATGTAAACACCACCTCACACCCAAGGACTCAACATGTCGAGAATGCACATCCCCATCGTGTAATATCCACCAAGCAAGTCAAGTCAATGTCATTATCCCCATCATGGGATATCTCCTTGGCGGTCAAGCCAATGAGTGACTCAATAATGGATCCAGGATAGACTCTAATTAGACTTGAGGCCGAGCCTCAAGCTAGCTTCGAAGCGAGGATTGTTTTCTCATTTATCCACAACACATTTAATGAATAGCTTCTATTTTGTATTTTAGTCTCCAAAAATAAAGACAAACCTTCATACATGATAATAACCCATCACATTAACCGGCCGAAATCAACCTTGGTCAAAAAATATTTATCACTGTACTCAACACCAAGTTAAAACACATCTAAAATTTGTAGTTGCATAAAATTGGCTGTTATTAACACAGCCATGCTAAGAAGAGTCATTCATCACGTGGCACGACTTAGTCCAGCCTTGCTTTTATCTAGCCTGATAACCAGTTAAATAATCATGAGAAAGAAAAATGCAATAGGACTTAACAAAACAAAGCAGGACAATTAGCAGAAACCATGAATATAATATAGCTCAAGAAATCAAACTCATCCAGCTGTGTATATGAACGAATTAATTGCCATTAAAAAACTTATGCACTGAGAAAAGAATGAACATCAGTAAAAAGGTCTCTGTAAAAAAGCTACTAGATCTGGCAGTAACATCGTTACACAGAAGGAATTTCCCAATTGGAAGGTGACAAATTTCATGCCAATTATGATTATCAAACACAAGCAAGATGAGAATTACAGCCAAAATTATTTTCATATCATTCCCACCAAACCTCTATCTATATCCAAGAGGTGAGTTAAATGAAAAATTACAATACCAATATATATAGGACGGATCATTTGATCGTCAATCAACAGGTATCCATGATCTGCACTTCTAAGAGAAAGCATTCAACTAAGATCTACCTGCCAATGAGATCATATTTCAATCTGCAATCGATTTCTTGAATCTCAACCCAGGTCACCTCCGCAATCTAGAACTACACAGAAAAAGGCGAGAGAATTTAGTGCTTACATTTTGAAAATCTCATACTGGACATTTTAAATTTAGTGTTGGCTGTCAAGTAGTTGAGAACATCCCATCAGAAGCCAAATTAACCATAAAAATTAAAGCAAGAAAAGATGAAAAGCTTGAATAATTACCAGCTGCAGCTATAAACTTCACTTTTTTAGAGTTCCATCATTGGGTAGCCCAAAAGACTCATCATGTAATGCACTGGACCCATCCATCACCTTTGATGACACAGGGAAAATTGTGTTTGTCCATTTCTGGCATGGCTTTACCTTGGCCACCATTGAGAAATATAGCATATAAGTACAGCCAACAAGTTCAAATCCCAAATGTCCTGTTGTACAGATCGCCAGAATTTGGCATCTGATATTTTGAATCATCAAATCCTCTATAAAACTTGCTAAATCCAAGACTTTCGTTTCTTAAAAGCTCAGATACATTCAGACTATTTCTGCTCTGCATTTCATTCCACCCATCCCATTGGCCATTTGCAAAGGCTGCATTTTGAGATTGCTGCAGAGACAACTGAGGAAATGAAGCCAGATTACTGACTTGTGTTTGATCTAACTGGGAAGAAATGCCATAAGAATTACCAAGCTGAGTAAAAGTGTTCCCAATATCAGAAATCCGAAGGTTTTGCTGTGGTGGAAGAGATCTTTGCATCAATAACTGAAGTCTGGCCTCATTTTCAAAGTAGTTTAATTGTGGGGGGTAATTTGATGGCATGTCCAGTGATGGGCTGTTTAGTGTACCTTGAAGTCTCCCTTTACCAACTGCCAAAATAGCAGGATCCATAAATTCTATGTCTCCTGCACCACCAACATTTCCAGTTGAGGGTGTCTGATATGAATTTCTCAGTGAGAAAGATGGGTCAAGCAATGAATTCCCTGTCACAAGATAAATATTACACTCAACCAATTTGCAGAAAAAATGGTCAAGTTGAGGAAGAAACAACTAACCAGAAATGGAGTCAAAAGCCTGCCCACCCATTCTCTCATAAGAGGAAAAACCAGGAGGTGGTGGCCTGCTTGGAACAGAAAATCCTGGCGGTGCTGAAATTTGCGCTCTTGAAACAGCTGAAACCCATAATATAGGAAGATCATTAGATGTCTTTACAAAGATAAGGCAACTTCAGGAGCAGCTATTTCACTTGCAACTCAGTAACATAATTCTTGGTCAAAATCAGTGAAAGTAAATAATTGACCACATAGTATGTTATCATCACATTGAAATAAACAGAATATATCTGACCAGTTATCTTCTTTTTTCCAGCAACATGCATCTACACACATACCCGCACACGGACACTCCCACGCGCAGCCACACACACACATATGCACACACACGCACACATACATATGCACACGTGCAAGTATGTGTGGAGGGATCCAAATACACTGGTGGAATATATTAGCATTCTTACACTGTCAATAACTACAAATTGAGGATATTTGTGTCGATCCAATTGTTGAATTAAAACACTTCATTGTCTTGATAGTTTGAGTCAAACCTTATAAAATTTTAACAACCATAAGTTTATCAAATGGTTCTCATGTTTATATATTTCAAAATGGGTATACAATGTTAATCTCGATGTACGTCAATGATTTATTAAATAATTTTGAATTGATGTAAAATTTTATAGATATGATCTAATACAATATTTAAGATACAATTATCTCATAAAGTGTTATTAAATGGTACAAGATATTAAAGTATTGCAGGAGTAATTTGATCTCTCCTGTGTGTGACGAAAACTCAATTTTTGCCACTATACACAGAAACATTGTAGAAATTTTATCTACAAAGTGTTATTGATTATAAACTTAGCTCCCAACTACAGGCCTTTCACAAGTTAGTTCTGGCAAATCCCACCAAAAGTAATATGTTTTTAAGATACAGGTAAATAAACAAGAATCTAAAAGCAAAAATGACACAACATAAACTACAGTAAGTATGGAATTGAAAAGAATAGCAAAAGAACCAATGATAGGAAATTCTAAAATAAAAACAAAGTAGTCAGTTAAATTAAGCTATTAATACTCACCAGAAAGCTTATTAGAAGAAGCAACAAAAAGACCATTGCCTAGATTTTCAGATTCCTCGAGGTTATTGGCATGGAAGCCATTTGCAATACCCAACCTGTCCAAAGACAAGTCTCTTTCCATAAAATCCTGGATGAGTGAGGCACTCTTTGGAAATCGTTGGTTGGCACCAAGAGATGGATGTACATCAAAGGCTTGGATTTTGGATTCCTCCTGTCTTGCAAAAGAGAATCTTGATTGATTACTTTGAACTTTCCAAGAACTAGATTTCTTTAGCGGACCATTCTGGTTGTCGATGTTGTCACCCAACAGCATGGCCAAACTCTCAGGTGATATTAGTGAGTCATTGCAGGTATCGAAATCCATGGATAATATATTTGAAATTATACTACTCTCACCCTTATCCACAGTAGCATCACATCCAATACTAACTGCTTCACTAACTAATCTTCCAATGCATTGCTCGTTCCTTTCATCATGAAGCAACCCATAAGAGCTGGTGCTGACCAATTTCTCAGGATGTCCATTGCATAATGCATTAAATCCATGTAATAGTGAGTCATCCCCAATTTTATTATCTGTGGCTAAAGAACCAGCATTTATAACAGTACAAGGTTCACCATGCTGCAGAAGATGAGGACTTGAATGGTTGGAGACATGGAGGGAACTCGACTTTGGCAAATTAGAGTGACACAGAACTTCTGGATCTTTAAATCTCTGATTATCAAAAGATGTCACATCATCTTCCACTTCAGCATTATCTGATATTACTTGAGATTGAGAATCCAATCTCAAATTATATTGTTCCTTCAAAGTACAAACCTCATTATCTGATATAACACCTTTACTGACAGCATTTGTAATTATCGGATCTCTAAATTTGTCAGCATTATACTGTGATCCTTGAGATTGCATAGATTTAACCAAGACATGATCAGGTGGTGGGCTGCTAGGTTTGGTTAGGTTGTGGTGTTCATTTAGGGCATTTCTATCGATGTTCACAGAGGACAACTCATAGGACAAATTTTGAATCTCTTTATTGGTAGAAGTAATTGCTTCCTCATGACCAAAGCTGCCAATAGAACTTGTTGTGATGTCATTAGAATTTATTGGCTCTGATGTAGAACATCTCCCTCTTTCAGAATCTCTGGCTAATGGTAGAGAAGACAACTGGCTGTTCAAATTCACAGGTGTAAGAGAAACATCAGAAGACAATTTTGTTTCACCAGCACTCCCAAGGACGTCCATGCTATTATTTTTTACTCCAGGTGTTGTACTATGACTCCCATCACTTGACAGTGGCCTTTTGGACGCATCACTATGTATTGAAGCCTGATTTGTGCCTGCAACAGCGGAGGAAAAGGGCAGGGTGCTACTGATTGGATCAGGTTTGAGATTGGACACTCCATTTGGACGTAACAGACCTGAAGCAGCTGGCTTACAATTTGTAGGCCGTGTACCCCTAGTGAACAAGATTGAAATGTTCATTATCTTTAAAATACTTGGAACACTCAAAGCAAAATACAAAATTAGACATTACCATGCAGCAGCAGGAAGAGCCATAGGCCTCCCAGAACTTTCATTAGGAGGCGAACCTCTTACAATGCTAACTGAATTCTGCACCACGACAAAAATAAAACATCAGTACCTACATATTCACCTGCAGAGAGCACAAACTAAATTTTGCCGAAGGTACAATCAATCTGGAAAAAGCAACTAAAAATCGCAACAAAGCAAGATTTGAAGGAAGCATGAAAAAATGTCATACATTTGAAGCATTTTTCACAATGGGATCTCCTGAAGAATTATTTGCACAATCATCCATTGGAGGAGGCAATACATTCCCTGACCGCCGTTGCAAATTGTATGCAGCACCAGTAATTTGTTGAACACGGCTTCTTCAAAATAATAAATCAAGTGAGTAAACCATTATAAGAAAAGAAAGTGGCATAATAAGTCTCATATCAAAAGTCATTTAAGATAAGAGAAGTACCTAGTGTAGGCAGAAACTATTTCATCTTTTGTGAAACTATCTTCTTGAGAGCCAATCTCATGCAGATATAGACAATCCGGATTGCTACAAGGCTGGTCATAAAGATCTATCCTCAATTAAAATCTTAATTAATTATGGAACGTGTTAAAAATCTATACAGGATTTAGTTATTTTCAAACCATGTTTCTGAGCCATGCATGACAATATTTAGTGGTTCCAAAACAAGCCCTGCAAATATGCAAACCAAAACCAAACAAAACTGATTAAAAAGAATCAGAGGCCAATCATCCCATACATGAAAAGATTCAAAATGTGCAATAGTGGTACCTTAAGGGTTTACCCTCCAAAACAAATCCATGTACATTTTGAATACATCGAATTGCTTCTTCTTCCTTTGAATAAGTAATATATCTGAAACCCAGAAAACCTTCCTTTAAGAGCTGCAACATTTAACATATTATGAAAAAGAAGGTAACCAAACAAGCTGACAGAGCAGGGAACATCATGGAGAGGGTGGAGGCATAAATCCTGTTTTCAGATTTTTTTTAATAAAAGCACATGCTTGCCGCTTAGTACATAACTTCTTCTATTTCCTTTATCCAGGAAAGAATTGTTTTTAAAGTATTTTTGCTGGTCAGTTTTCTAAATTTCTTCCATCCAATGTTAAAAGAGGGAAATATTCAAAAAGAAAAAACTAAACAGACCTGTACACAATCTAATTCTTTTCAATGACAACAAAAAATCAGACACACTAAATGGTCTATTTATCATATCCAGTAATATGACAGGCTATCTACCAAAAACTCATAATATCAATGTTGTTATTGACAGAAAGCACAAAGTGTCCACCCCCAAGAAGTTATAGTGGTCACTACAACAAAGAAAGCCATCATAATGAAAAACTTCAAATATTAGCAAAAACCATATAATTGATAGTCCAGCATAAAAATATTAAAAAGGAAGAAAATCGAAGATTACAGACACAAAAGTGACTAAAGAACAAGAACACAAATTGAAGAGAACAAAAAGGAGGACAAGTACACAAACAGATGCTGCGTGTGATGCTCTAGTAATGTGATTTCTGATCCCTAAATAACAGTTTGACTTTAAGGGTCAATGGACCTAAGTCCCTAATTTTTGAAGCCCTTTGGATGGAGTTTGGTTTTAGAGACGTAAAGGCCCAAAATCTACTCCCAATAGAGTAGCTGCTATGAGCAGCTACGATGCTTCTACACCACTTAAATCATTCAGAAGTGGCCAAGAACCACTCTGCTATGCCACTATAGTGGCCACTATTGCTGCTATGACAATCATGCCCAATACCACTACTGAAAATAAGGTAAGCCGCAAATGAAAAGCACATAAACTTACACACTACATGTATTGTTCGGAAACTGCTGAACGACACCAGCTGCTGTCCGAGACATTGACACTTTTAAGACCTTCCCATACTGACAAAAATACTCTCGCCGCTGGAGAAGCTGCATGAATAGTGATAAAAATTTAGACCAAAAATTAAAAAAAATGGCAGTTTTTCTTGGATAAAGAAAGGAAGATACACCAGATGGCTATCGCCAATGTCAAAAGAAGATGACGTAAAAAATTTACATCTTCATCTGCCAGATTGAGAGGCAATCCCACTATGTAAACAAGATTCCGCTGAATCACTCGCACACTACTGAGCTGCTTCCGTCCTTCAGATGATTTCGACTTTGCTTTCTGGCTCTTCATCTTTCTTTCCATATGAACCCCAGCCACCAACCTAAAGGAAGATATCATCAACAACAGAAACACAGAAAAGACATAGTTTGGAAGCATGAAAAAACTTCTAACTAGAAAAAGCATGAAAAAACATTTCAAGCCTACAAAAAATGTACTGTTAATAGAATAACCTCTCACAGTTTGAAGCCATCCCGACAATCTTTTCCTTATCATATGGAGAACGACATGCAGGGCATCTTCCCTCTGTGTCATCCTTTTCAGCCATGTCCATTATGTGATGCCAACACCAGACACATATCTACAGTCAAGTAGAGATGATATTAGTGTTCATTATCAATAGTGTATGTGATTGAAAAACAAAAAAAAAACGATGTCCTCAGGAAACAAAACACAAAAAAAGGCACAAGTATCTTAAATACATGTTGAATTGTATAAAAAAAATTAAGGAATTAATTGTATAAAAAAGTAAAGAATTAACACTTTATTCTAGCCAGTAAAAAAACTCAATTGTACTATATAGTTTGGAGTGTAACCATAGTATTCAGTTAACAAGGAATAATCAATAACAAACTGTATACTCAATTTAATAATTAGTGCCACCTTGCAGATTAACATGACCCACTTAATAGGATTAAGAATAGAACAGGAAAGAGAGAAAATGGTTACAAATGTTAAAACATCAACAATAACAACAAAAGGCTTATGCCACTGAGTGGGTCGGCAACAGAGAGAAAAATACATAGACCAAAAAACCATAGGACAAGTTGATAAAGAAATTAAATAATCTTAAAAAACACAACAGATTACATAAAAACCTTTAGATCATTGACTAATAACAACATAGAAATAGCGTCCAACCTCATAGCCACATTTGCATGGTTTCAACTGCTGATCAGTCAAATCCATCTCTTCTGCACAGAGAGGGCATGTCCTTTCTCCTTCGTCACTCATGATTGCCCTGGCTGAAAGTTCAACAAACCAGGAACCATAAGTCATCGTCAAGCAAACACACTATTACAAGGGCATATTATAAGCAATGTACATCACAAACCTAAACCTTAATTTATATTTGTTTTGGATAGAATTGAAGAGAAAAAAAAAACCATATATGCAGTGAACAGACAATGCTATTTTGCCCTAGGAGTAGGAACAGAGCAATAACTATGACAGTTTAAATCACCATCTAATCTTAATGCAAAAAACTATTAAGTTTTACACTGATCCACAGTCACTTTAGTATATTGTAACATAAAATCAGCAAAAAAATAGGGCCATGCATTAGATGATATGGAAATTCAACATAGAAAAAAATAATAATGGAACCAGGGAAGTGAACTACAACCCTAAAATGCAGCTTAAACTTTCAAATTAAAGAAAAAGAACCGTACATCAACTAAACACTAATCAGAGCAGAAAATCAGAGGGAATAATTGGCAAACGGCAATCGAAGACCTAATCACAATAGTTGAAAACTAACAGAACCGAAACCAGACAAAAACCAAAAGACGACGCTGGATTGTGAATTGAAACATTAAAAACAACAACAAAAACCGAAAAATTGTAAGTGATAAAAATGATTGACGAAATCAATAGCAGAATATAATCGACGAATCGATTAGGGATCTAGAATTAAAATTGGAGTCGGAGGAGAGGAATTAGGGTTGATAGATTGGGAGTTGATGACTTACAGTGGTGAGATCGGGAAGAAGAGGAAACTGTGAGGATGAGGTTGTTCAAGAAGCGCACGATAACGAAGACGACGCAGAAAGAGGGAGCACAGGGTAAGAGGCAGCGAGAGAAAACCACAAGGTGTCTTTTAAAAAGAGAGAGAGGGCTTTGTTTGGATGGGCCTTTTTGGCTGCTCCCTCCTTCCTTCTCTTTCTATAATACGTCGCTGTCATTCAATGTCTTCTATTTTAATTTTAATTTTGATTTAACTGTTACCTTAACCTGTGGAATCAATTAGGTATATATTTATTTTTATATAAACAAAATTAAATTTATAATAAATTAATATTTTACATATAATTTATATTCCATGTTTTAAATAAATACAATTAATTATATAGATATCATATTTGAGTAATATCTTTATAAAATAATAACTTATTTTTAACTTAATATGATTAAAAAACAATTAGTTTGCAATTTTGCATTAAAATATATATTATAGATAAATAATCACTATGGACTTAATTAATTATTTTATTTAAGGAAACAAATTCTTGTTTAAGAATAATTTTTTTCTCATATATGTACGTAACATATAAATCAATTAAATAAAAAACATTTTTTTCCAGATCTTTTAAAATCTGGTTAATTAATTATATAAAATATCTTTACACTTCAATTGTTGTACAATTTACACGTATAATGTAGATCATTTTATTTATTTATTTTCTAAAGTATCTTGCGTCTCTATGCTTTTTGTCTGATCTCTATCGCCAGAAGGGGGATTAACTAACCGTGAGCACCCATCCACCTTGTGTCCAAATCTGCCATAGTGGAAGCATATTTGATTCAAGCCCTCTCATACTCCACTTTGTAAGACTTCTCATTGAAAGAAAACTTGACAATAAAGTTTTACTTAGATCCACCTCTACACAAATTTTGGCAAAGCGCTCCCTCTCAATACCTGCTTAGGGAATAACAACATCTTGGGCTCGTTTGAGCGTAAACTCATCAACCTTGACCATCCTCCCTAGTGCCTTGTCAATCCTCTATAGGAAGTGCTTACCATGGTACTTTAATGGGAAATTAGGAATACGAACCCACACAACCACTTCCCCTAGTTCCCTCGCCAAGTGATTGAACTAAGGCTTCCATTGTTGAATTATTAGGTAGTGCCCTAAAATGATCCATGGACCACCATCAAAGACATTCTTGCAGGCAGTCTGTTGCATTACTGAATCGAATCACAAAGAACCCATGATTCAGATCAATCACCTCCATATCCCTTGAAGGTTGCCATAGACGAGCAAGCCTCCCCTTCATAAAGTTCAAGCCTATTTTTTGCCTAAAGGCTTCACAATGATAGCTTTCTTCCACGGTTCCCTCGCCTACTTTAGTTCATGCTTTGTGACTTTAATCACTGGGCACAAAGGACCCGTATCTCGACCACCATATCATCACCCTTTTCGTCTACTTCTGCTCTATAATTGTCCATCTCGGATCCTGAGTTGTCAACAAGGTCCTCTTTGTCCTGATCATCATCACCGTTGTTAATCCCTGAAACAATGTCCTTGTAGGACAGTGGCTTCCTAGGAGGTACAATGTCCTCGTCAGGTCCCTTTTCCTTGAAAGTACTCTGGCGAACGAAATCGAGCTCCTCCAGGGAAGCACTGTCGGCACCGCCAGTCGTCTTAGAAACCCTAGCAGTGCTTATTTTACCAAGTTTTGTATATAAATGAGATAAGGATAAAAATTGAATTAAAAAATTAGAATAGGAAAATAATATCATAATGATTAGAAATTGAATTAAAAATAGTACAAGGAATAGGTTTGAATATAAAAAAATAATAATTCGAATGATTTAAGATAGGTATTAAATTTTAACTTGTGAGAGCCGAATCTGTTCAAATATTAAAAAAATTGGTACATGGGAAAATAAAAAATATTAAAATTTAATTTACATTAGCCAATGATATGGATTTAAATAAATTAAAATTGAAAAATTGGAATTTAAATTTATATTAAAATTAATCATTGAAATAGGATAGAAAAATATAATAAGGTTTTGAATATTAATTATAAAAATAAAAAATTTAAAGAAAATTATTTAATTTATATAGTTTTAACTTATAAATAATCTCGTTTTCAAAAAAAAAAAAAAAACTTATAAATAATCTTACTCGGTTCCTCATAAAATAATGTATGGAGAAATATTGACAGTGATTAAAATAGTTGAGTAAACAAATATTTCACTTTTAAAATAAAATATAATTTTATAATATGGAGATGGATTTATGCTGTTAGCCTCCTTCTCTTTCTCCCTACTTTTAACTCAACTTTCTATGATTTCAGTGTTCAGATACTCTACTCTATGACACATGTATGCTCTTACTTCTTATTGGTCTAGGTAGCGTTTAATTGCTTGTTTGATGGATAAGATAAAGAAATAGAACATGATAACATGATTGTATAAATTCGTTGTTTGTTTATCAACATGATATGATAACGCAATTTGTCCCTTATCATATATTATTTATCGTATGTAAAACTTATCATGAAAATAGGCTGAGTTAGAACCCAACAATATATAATAACAATTTTCTATTCACATTTTTTTACGGTTAATGCAAGCTTTCATTAATCATGAATAAAAGAAGGTACATCAAAAACCAAAAGTGGGAGGAGATCAACAGGATAATCCTTAACCCACACATGGTACCAAGACAAGAAAGTTTTCCTAGCAAGAAAATCAGCTACAACATTAAGCTTCCTCTTTACATGAAACAGAGCACATGAAGCAAAACTATGGGATAAGTTTAGGCGATTCTTGACAATAGACGAGAAATACAATGGGTTAGTCAGCTTGACAGATCAAGCCTTGTGAAATAGTAAACAATCACTCTCAAAGACCACAAAATTTGAAACTCGAGGTGAATCACCAAACGAAGAGCCCACCAGAAGCAACAATCCTTAGCAAAAAGGGGAGAACTCATATCTTGGGTCCAATTAGTTATAGTAACTAGTACTTGGCCAGTGTCATCTCTAGCCACAAAACCAAAACCCACACCCTGATCATGTTTGAAAGACTCGTCAAAATTAATTTGAGTAACTTCGATTGGGGAAGGAGACCACCTCAACATCCCCTGTGTTGGAACAAAACTCGCTGCCAACAATGTCACTGCATCTGGAGCCTCCAAAATCTCCACAGCAGGAGACAACACCATGTCCCACAAGGTTCCCTAACCATGACCTGCACCAAGGGTAAAGCTTCCTTGTAGACAAGCCTATCTCGGCGATTCCAAATTGCCCAGGCAATGGAGAAAGTTGTGTTGAGTGTTGCACCATCATCAACCTCTAGCCAAGAAGAGATCCAATTAGATACCAATATATTACCAATTGGTATTCTCACGGAGAGGGGGCTTGCAAACCATCTGGCCCTGGCTGCGCGACAATCCAACAAAAGATGGGAAACTATTGAAAGATAAGTCATGAAAGGCCTTTAAAGGTTCTCAATCCAAGAGGATATTCACTTTTCTTGAAAAAGTGAAAAGGAAGCAAGGTAAAAAGTATATAAATATATTTCCAAGTCCATTGGAATAATTTTCACAGTAATGAAAATAGAAAAAAGCATGACAATTACATAGCCTTAAAGAAGCAAAAATTTATATTGGTCGAAATAAAAGACACCAAAACTACTCAGGTTTGATGAGAGCATTCGGGCAAAGGAATGAAAAATATGTTCTTCATTTCACAAATTATCCCATCTCGTACAGCCATGTTTCCTGAAGCTCCCTTTGTTCTTAGGCCATGCTTTAAAATGGCAAGTTGTTCAACAATTTTTTTTTAAAGCCACTTCAAAACTTTCAATAACAACGATGTCAAGAGTAATGATCCTTGAGCTCACGTTATTCAAAGCAATTTGTAAATTTTCATTTTTCTTTTTCTCTGATCAAGCAAGAGAAAGAGCTTCTTCATTCTCAGAAAAAAGTTTGGAAAGTTTATCATAATTGGAATCTTTATCTTGCTAAAGGCGAGACAACTGGATATCCTTTGCTTTTAAGGAGTTGGAGAGAGTGGAGGCTTCGTCCTCTAATTTGGAGCACTTGTTCTTAAGCTCCTCCATCGGTGATTTAAGAGGAGTGGTCTCGGAATGGAGTTTTTCAATCTCCGAGGTCATCTTTTTCTTATCATCCTCAAGCTCCTCGAGATTGAGGCTCAGTCTCTTGATTTCTTCAGTACGTTGAAGGTATTCAAAGGCCTTTTTAGAAAGGTCATACTTGAATTGAGGACCCACTTTTTAAGGAGACAAGAAGTAGTAATAACCCTTAAGGCATGCTTCGTGATCAAGTCTAGAGCCTCTGAAGGGTCAATGTCTTGGAAGTCTTCAAAATAAGAATTATTAGAACAAAAATTTTCTATGGTTTCAAAATTCGCAACTTCCTTTAAGAAGTTGGAATCCCATATTAATTCTCTGAGAAAAAATTATTGTCTTCATATGATTTAGTCTTCTTGTTCGAAAGAGCCTCAGGGGGCGCTCTCCCCCTTTTAGAACTCACAAGAGTAGAGAACGCTCTTTGCGTATCAACCTCAAAGATCTCCATGACAAACAAACCGGGTTTATTTTATCTTGTATTTTGTCTTGATGAGGAATGGAAGCCACACCCTCAATAAGTCTTGTTGTCACAGGAAGAGATGTAGGAGCGATGGTATTGCTAGCCCCCTGAGGAGAGAGACATCTTGCGAGGAGGCATTTGCATCATTATCCTTTGGGCTATCTAAAGAATTGTGCTTGGCGTCAATGTCTAGCAATGCGACCATGGCATTAGAGGAAGACATTTCAATGTTCCCTGAAATAAGCACCAGAGGAAGTTATGAACAATAGTAAGTTCAAGAAAAAAAAGGAGAAATAGGTACAAAGTTACAACTACCTAAATAATCCTTAAGTACGAGATAAGAAAAATGATTTATTTATTGGGTTAAAAATAGTCAACATTTCTCAAAAACAAGAGAAATTAGGATATCGAAAAATCATTGTGTGTATAACCGTAAAGAAGAATGAGGAATGAAATACCCTTTCACTCCTGTTAGGAAAATTCTTACTTTTCCATAAAAAGAGGAAATCTATTTGAGCCATTTTCTCTCATCGAAAAAAGTGACTGATCATAAGAGACCGAGACAAATATAAAGTCTTCTTTGAGTCAATGTTTACAATATTGAGAATATCCTTCTATGATTTTTCTCTCGACGTGGATACGAAGAGTAACAAAGTCCCCACCGATTTCAAATATGTCATGAGTAAAGAAAAATAACGATGAAGGAGCTAGGATAGAGAAATAATCTAATCGAATTTGGTAAGATCTTATAAGAGCCCGGGCATTTGGATGAAGCTGGGAAAGGGCTATCTACAGATGTTTGAGGAAAAATGTTTCAAAATGACTGAAGGGAACGCGAAGTCTTAACTCGGTAAGAACGTAGGCCTACATGAAAAATCCCTTGAAACGAGGAACAAATGTAAGGATCCGAAATTGGAATAACGAGATAGTACTTATGGGAAAACATGTTCCATGGAGTAATCTCTATTGTGTTCCTTACATAATCCTCAAAACTAAGAGAGTAAGAACAAATGAAAATTTCAAACATGCGGATCAACCCAGTCTTCCTCAGGCGAAGAAGAAGAAGAGGTGTTAGGAGTGCATGTATCACACCCTTGATCCATAAGAACTTGGGAAAATAAGATCTTAATAGAACAATAGTTAGGGAAAAGGAGAACAAGGTTTGAAAGGATGCATGAAAATAGGAAGTTCTCCAAACCCTAATTGATGGCTTAAAAGTTTGTAACTAATTGAAAGATTCTTATTAATGCAATTAAAGGCAAGTCTAACTCCCTATTGACGGTTTCCTCTAGCAGAATCGAGACAAAAGTAAAGATGGTGGTGGTGGCGGCGGCAATGTCAATGGCGGCGGTGGCAATGGTGGAGAGTTGTGCTGGAGACGGCGACGGTGGTGGCAGTAGCGATGGTGGTGGTGGTGGTGGAGGGTGGGGTGACAGTGACGATAAATATTTTCAAGTAGCTTATACATCACAATTCTATCGGGCCTTATCTCACATTTGTGGGTTGAATTGAATATTCATTCTTTTAATGTATAAGAGTTAATTGATACATAAACATATTCAATACAATGTTAGTACTAAATAATGAATAAACACAAAATGTATTATATAAACTTATACCATCAAGGCTAATACGACATGCTAAATGAGTTTTTAGTTCAAATACCATAAAAAAAGTAATAGTGTAAACACCGTAAAAAAAAAAATTAGTGTAAACGAATCTTAAAAAATGAACGAAACATCATATATAATACGAATGAAAATTCATTTATGTTGCATTTCACTATTATTCAGAACACACGTTTTAACCAAAGAGGTAACCTAAATTTAACCATATGATCTAACTTCTGCAATAAAAAGTAAAAACTCTCAAGCTTATGTCATGCATTTGTCATTTCTTCCTTGTCTTCAAACAATAGCAATACCATGAAAGAAACAGCCCTGCCAGCAAGCTAAAAAATATCGTAAAAGATTCAATGCTATGTAGTATGTACTGACGTTAAGGTTGCAACACCTGTCTCCCTACGATGAATTATACATGACATTAGTTTTCTTGCAACTTTATGATTCTTCTTGTTAACAACTTTCTTTTTATGCATCGAAAAATAGCTAACAACTATTTTTTGTTCCTCTTTAATTTTTTTTACAAGAGAAAATCTAAATAGAAAATTAAATTAAGCAAAAATGTTTAAATACAACGACGCATAAACAGAAGACAGATGTTGCCTCCAAACACGGCGTGAAGTTCCCTCTCTAAATACCTATTTTGCAAGGAAATCAACTGCATTATTTTTTCCCACGGGGAACATGAATGAAAGAAATCAGCTGTGTTCCTCTTTAATTTAATTTAACTTTACCTTTATCTTTACAATTTTATCGTGGTTTCCCTTTTTAACTTAGTGATAATTTTATTTTTTTCGATGGATAGTTTTAATTTTAATTAACCCATCAGAGTTAACCTTTAAAAATTTAAGAATTAATAAACCAGAAAAAAATTGAAAATTGAAAAAAGGGGAAATTCAATTGGAGGAAGAAATGCTCATAAATAGAAGTTCAGGCTTTCTTAGGAGCAATAACAATTTGTTTGGTTTAATGCAATCAATCAGAAAAAAACATACAAGAAAAAGAGAGAGCGAAAGCTGAACGGAGCTTGATAAAGGGAACGGAATTTTCTTTTGGGGGCTTACTTCTATAAACCCACGACACCAGGGTAGGTTTATTCACTTTTTCTTTTCACATTCTTTATCATATAGCAACACTAGTCTTTTCTTAACGTAACGTGTGTTTGATTCAAATGATGCATTCTTAATTTCTCTTAAATATGTTTCGTTCGAATTTCTTTAAAATGAAAAAACTTTTATAGGAAGAATTAATCTTTATCAAAATGTAAATATTTCCAACTTGCGCATTGTCTTTCTTACACAAAAAATATACCTTTCGTATTTACGATTTAGTTTTTTTTTCTTTAATCAACTAAAAGCATGAAGTCTCTAACATGATTTTTGACCATTTAGTGCTAGTTTTTTATGCTAAAAGGAATTAGAAATGAAAGTGTGGAATTAATGTAAATTGTAGGATTATTTTATAAAATGAAAATAAATAAAAAATATTTTCTTTATCAATTGGAACTTCAAATTTAATTTCAGTTACGAAATAAATAAAACCTTAAAAAAAAAGACATATTTACACATATTCTCTCTTAATTTCTTATTTGACATTATTATGTTACTCCTTTTGTTCCTTTTTATAAGAGGTAAACTAATTTTGCATACTCCTTAAGAAAGTTAGTTAATCTAATTTTTTACATTAAATTTGTTCTAAAGTGTTGTTGAATTTCTAAATTTGTCCTTTAACCTAGTAAATGTATTTCCATATTTCTAATTATTTTTATTTATTTATTTTTGAATAACCCAACACTATTTATTGTATTGATAATTAACTTTAAAGAAGGGAGTGGGGGATCATTGAGAATTACACAAAATTTGCCACCTTCCCATTTAAAGAGGCAAAATACAAGTAAATATGTTAGATAATTGATTGCCGCAATAGATGAAAAGACAGTTCATTTTTTTTTTATAAACATAGTTCATGTACCTAGTGAATGAAGAAGCAAAATAAGAATTTTAATTATAATAATTATTGTAATACAATTATTATCCAAAATTGAATAGAGGTAGAATGGTGAAAAAATAATTAATTTGACACTTCCTCTAGTTCTTATAAAAAGGAACGGTCAACTCCCTCATTTAACTCTTATAAAAAATAACGGTGAGAGTATAAACTTAAAAACAACCCTCACAAATAGGTGGATCTTTCTCTATAAAAGGAACACACCACCGATCGAGTTTTGACAGAAGGGAGTTGAGTTGCAAGAATGAGTGGCACGCCCACATCCCACAGTAGAGAAAGAGAAGCATGGAACTTGAGTGGTAGTGGGAGCAAGCGAGGCGGCTGGATAAGTTTTCCCTTCATAATTGGTCTCTCTTTCTCTCTTTATTTCTCACAATTGAGGATTTAGATCCGTGAATAAAAAGATAAACACTAAATTCTCACATGATAGTATATGGAAAAATTTTCACATAAGAGGATCCAAATCCCACAATTGTGCTGCATATATAGCTTAATTTTTCTAATTATCAATTATGCACTCACAACAGGTGCAATAGCCGGGTCATCACTTGCTTCCGCAGGAATCATAGGAAACCTTATTGTGTATCTCGTACAGAAATTCAACATAAAGAGCATCACTGCTGCACAGATTTCAAACGTTGTTAATGGAAGCTCCAGTCTCTTCCCATTTCTTGCTGCAATCATCGCTGACACTTTCTTTGGCTCTTTCTCTGTTGCCTTCATTTCCTATTGTGTTTCTTTCCTGGTTAGTAACTTCAACTACATCCATCTCCCATCTACATATATATTCCTTTAATTTTGTTTGTCAAACACTAATAATTGGCACTTACACACTCTATACTATTACTAAGGGTGCGTTGAGGAACCAGCACTAGTGGGTCATGGTCAATCGGTCATAGTGAAACCAACTTTAATTCATCACGCTCGCTTTCACTTTTATCACATTTTTATTTTATTTTCTTATTACATCATTCATTAAATTTTTTACTTATAAATTATATTTTTATTTTTCTCAAGGTGGGGCTCAAGTTAGGGTGAGGGGATGATTTTCTTATAATGAAAGTAAATAATAGTGACTTAGTAGGTGTTTGGATCAAAGTTAACATAATTATTTTTAGATTGAATTAATTATGGTTAAAACAAATTGAAAAATAAATAATTTATGTTTTATATTTATAGAAAACAACTACTCATATAGAGTAATGTTCTGAAATCCATTTGGAAAATTTTAGAGTTGATTATGTTCACCTTAACACATCGTTTGGTATGCATGAAATATAAAAGAGAGAGCTATTAAAAAAAGAAGTTGGGTGGAGAGAGCTTGACACCCTTTTGACGAGCTTATTCTCATTCAAAAGCAACAGAGCTTTCACCAGAAAAATAAACACTCTTTTTTGGTTGTCCAAGGGAAAATGAGATAAGGTTTGATGGGATCCACACATTTTTCCAATCATCTCATTTTTTTGAGCTTAAGGATCCACCGCTGTCATCAGTGACTAATTCTTTTGTCGCAAGTACTCACATTAAACAGTAAATGATCTGCCCAATATGTCTCCATTCCAATCTTTTCATTTTGAGAAGAAACTTTGGAGAATGTGTAGTTTTTTTTAATACTACCCTCACTAACTTTAATCTATCCTTTTTTAATAATTTTATCTTAGGGTAAAAATGTATTGTTATTATTATTATACAAAAGTAATTTTTTTTATAGTAGATATCTATCTAGTCAAACGAGAGTAGAGAGTGCACAAAATATTATTTTTCTTCGCTTTTTATCGTACAAAACAACCTAAAAAATCTACTATATTTCTTACCTCTTTTCATTTCTCTCTTTCTCTCTTATACCAAACAAAACATACCCTCTCAAGTTTTTCTACATAATTAATTTTGGAACTAAAATTAAATCTATCAAACCATTCCTAAACATTTAGGTAATTATTCAAAAGTGATTTTATCCAATAAAAATTGATTCTAAAATTCTCCAACCAAATACACACTTAGTGAATCTAATTCGAATCTCCTTTTTTTTTTTAATGGAAATTCGATTTTCCTAAAATCATTATAATGAGGGTCTAGTGTGAATGTGTGAATAAAACAAGTTGAGGAGAAATTTATGTATGAATATCCGTTGATTATAATTTTGATTAGCGTGTAGTTTCAAAAAAAATAATATTTGATTAGCGTGTAAAGCGTTAACATATCTTTAACAAATATTTTCTTTCTAATTATTGTTACCTTTTTTAGCCCTTCATTTTCATGTTGAAAAGACAGGCCACGAGACAAATAATCCGTGACGTGAAAAAAGTCAACGCATGATCTCAATGACTGAATATAACCTAAACACAATTTTTGGGTTTGTTTAAAATTCAATGTTAAAAATTGTCTAACAATGAATACTGATGTTCTGATTTTCATATTTTCATGTAAAATTTCTTTCATGTGCTATCATGTGAGAGTTTTGTGTTTATTTCTCTTTATATATATGCATTAAATAGATATAGTGAGACTCTTTAAATGCTTAGGAAGTGAGAGATAAACACAAAACTCTTATATAACGAGATATGAGAAATATCCCTCCATAATCGGCCTCCAAACGGACACAAAGCCTTATTTTTGTTTTTTTGAAATGACAAAGCCTAGTTTATATATCATTTAGCAAACATTCACCTAAGCTTTCGTTACAAAAAGATTCACCTAAATTTTTTTAAAAAAAAGCGAACAAGTGAACATTAGAATAAAAATCTCATTCTACTCATATCTAATCACACAATTTTAATACATACACACGTATATCCACCAATTTAATATGATTTTTGAATGTAAAAAAAATTAGTCATATAGTTGTCATATGTAGAAATACCCTGTAAAATAAAAAGAACCTCATTTCCACCTAATTTTCCTTTTTTCTTTCAATCTTATTTTCTTTTCTCTATATTATCTTTATATTTCTTGTTGTGAGTGTATTTGAAGTGTCACGTAATTTTATCTTTATTTATGCTAGCAATACTATGTTTACATCTCTTTCTTATCACGTAAAATTCATTAAATTAAATAACCACAATCTCAATTTAATCAATAAAGATTCATAGACATATAAATATAAACAGTATAAACATTTTATTTTTTTTGTCTATCTCTCACTTCCTATCACGTCACATTATATATCACATTTATTATTTTTTTTTCTCTTTTATTCCTTTCTCTCAACGTCCACACGAAAGTATTAGAAAAAGCGGGTAAAAAAGAGTATGACGCTCGTTTTTTATGCTAAAAAAACATTTGAATTTGCAGGGCACAGTTATTTTAGCCTTGACAGCTAGTACCAAATCGTTGAGGCCACACCCCTGCAACAACGATGGTTCTAGCCAGTGCACACCCCCTTCGGCGTTCCAATACACTGTTCTCTACGCCGGCACAGCACTGGCCGCAATTGGTTTTGGCGGTGCACGCTTCACAACTGCAACACTCGGAGCGAACCAATTCGACAAGCCAGAACATCAGGGGAGCTTCTTCAACTGGTTCTTCTTCACCTGGTACTTTTCTACTATTATAGGAATCGCTGGGCTTGTCTACATTGAAGATAATGTGAGTTGGGGTTTGGGGTTTGGTATATGCGGTTTAGCCAGTTTGATTGGCGTGGTCATTTTCTTATCGGGTTATCGAATTTATCGCCCTGATAAGCTTCAAAGAAGCGCGCTCTTGGATCTGGTTCGTGTGCTTGTTGCTGCTGTTCGTAAATGGAAATCTGAGCTCTCATCAAGAAAAGAGGATTACTATAGTGTTGGTGACCATGATGGTGTGGATTCAGTGCTTCCTGCTGCTGCTGCTGCAACACCAGGGAAAAGATTAAGGTACTAATTAAGTTAATTAATTTAGCTTATTATTTTTTTGTTGGAAATTAAGCATCCATGTGCCCTCTACCTAACGACTTAAATTCTTGATGACCTAGTTGTTGCCGTGATGCTTATACTTTCTTTCTTTCATAGGGAACAGAGAAATAGATAGTAAAATTAGGTTTACAGAATGAATAACATATTTGGTTTTTAGTGGGATGCACTAGAATCACCTCTTCTTAGAAGCAAAATGGATGTGTGGTTGCACTTCTAAAATTCACATCTAAAACTGAAAACCACTTTGAATTATAAGCTATAGCTTTTGCGGTGTGTGAATACACATCCAAACACGCTATTAGCTTTAGCGGTTTCTAAATGGTCTTGACTTTATAAATTACAAAACCAAACATACTAGATTTTTAGAGCCCGTTTGGTGGGCAGGATAAACAGAGACAAGATAGGATAATAATCATATCATATTCAGTTTTTTTTTGTTTATTATCATGACTCTAAATTAATTTCAATATTTACATTTTATATAATTTATAATAATATTAATTAATAAATACAAATTTTTGATTTTAATAAAATATTAATTTTATTACTTATCAATTACTAATTGTTATTGTTAAGTTAAATTGTTTAATTACTGATAAATTTAATTAAAAAATAAACTTATTTATAAATGGTGAAAATATTGGATTTATTCATATAAAATAATTAAATTTTCATTATCACTTACTACTACTTAGTTAACATTATTTTTCGTTATTTATATTATAATAAAAAACACAAAATAATTCTTCACTCACAATAAAATAGGCTACTCATATATATATATATATATTAATTTTAATAGTAAATATAGACTAATATTATATTATCATATGATATTATTTAAAATTATTTCTCTACTTATATAATTATAATTAATAATTTAAATATAAAATATTTTTGAAAGAATAATATCTTTTAATAATTTTTATCATTAATCACTTACCCCTACTAAGTTAAAACCTATTGGTTACATATATAATAATTTTAATTAAAATAGACTCCCTTCAAAAATGAAAAAAAAAATTAAATTTAATAGAATAATCACTTTTTAAAAAAATCTATTTAGAAAATTAAATTTTAAAAAATATTATGTATTTTTTATTTCAACGAAAATTTGATACATTTTTCATTGTTTGTATCATATCCTATCAATATCCTGTCCACCCCAAACGCAGGATAGGATAAGGGTCTATCCTGCTCTTATCATATCCTGTGCTTATCCAATCCTTTATCCTATCCTGTTCTTATCATATCCTGACCACCAAACGGGCCCTTAGTGTGTTTGGTTTGCTGTGGGAAACCCCATATTTAATTATGGCAAAGTAAAGTTTTGGATGAAAATGTTGATGTTTTGGAGGATTGATTTGAGATTTAAAACCAATTCTTGTAGAAACTATACATAGTAGCAAACATATTAATTGTGAAATTTTATAATTGTATTTCACACCATTAGCTAACAAAAACACTTTTTAATAATCGTATTTAAATATAAATCACTTTATTTTTTATTATACTCATTTTTACCAAAACCAATTGTCACAATTCACAAACTCTAATCAAAAGTTAGTTCACAAAAATGGAAGATATTGGATGGAATGACGTGAAATTACTTTTTAAAAATGAAATAGGTAAGATGATAAATGTATAATATGGTGGTGGTGTATTAAAATGGCCATTCTTATAAATAACACCAACTCACTTTTTTCCTAACCAAATAATGTTTGTAAACATATTTTTCCTACACCCATATTTTAAAGTATAAAAACTCACTTTTTCTTAAAACAAAATTGCTTACATTCTTGTACATGTTTACTCACATTTGTTTAACACATGAAAAAAATGGTGAACAAACGTGCACTTCATGTAACAAATAGTATATGACTGCTATATTTAAACATATTTTTCCCAAACTCATATTGCCAAGAAATATGGTTGGTGGACCAGGTGGTAAGAAAAATCACTTTTGCTTTTAAAAAATTGCACCCATTCTTATTAACATGTTAACTCACTTTTCTGACTTAAAAACATGAAAAAAAATGGTGAACAAACATGCAGTTCATGAAACAAATAGTAGATGGCTGCTTTTTAGCTTCAACCCCTGCTTTATAGTGCCGGTGGATAGTGCTGATTCTGTTGTTATATTGGCAAAAGGTGCTTTATAAATGGATACGTATCTTATGGTGGATGGTGGACCAGGTGGTAAGAAAAATCATTCATGTTTGGCCTGTTACTGAGAATGATGCTTCCATTTTTAATTGAGACTGAAATGCTCAGAGTAAGTTGCTCCAAGAGCATGATGTCTCATGTATCGGGGGGCATAACTGTGGTACTAGTTATAGTTGTCACCAGTTGTAGTTAAGATAGACTAGTGGAAGCAGGTCAAGTAAAGGTGTATAGTCCTTTTCCTTGTTTGTTACATTTCTTAGTTGTGCTAATGGAAACAAAAAGGAACAGAGACTTTCATGTTGAGAAAAGTTGTATGCATTAACATTATTGCTCATTGTTCTTATCAAAAGGATTACAATTAAGGACAGTGTATTCAAGTTTCCTAGTTTCCACCTTTAAATTCTAATTGTGGCTTAAGTGCATGTTTGGTTCCACAATTTGGATAGAATCCTAGACACATTTACTCTGAAGTTAAGATTAAGATCTGGAGCTTCTAATTAGAAGTGATTCTAGAGCATTCTACCATGGAATCAAACATGCTAAGTAAGGAACTTCTAAATTTAGCAATATGCAAATGCAGGTTCTTCAATCGTGCAGCACTGATAACTGATGGAGACCTCAAATTAGATGATGGCTCAATTGAGAAACCATGGAGGCTATGCACAGTTCAACAAGTGGAAGATTTTAAAACAGTAATTGGAATCCTGCCCTTATGGAGTTCAAGCATATTCCTAGGCACTCCAATAGGAATCCTAAGCAGCTTGACAATCCTTCAAGCTTTAGCCATGGATCCTTCTCTAGGACCCCATTTCAAAATCCCAGCAGGGTCCTTAAATGTTATAGCCCTATTATCCACATCCATTTTCCTCA
The DNA here is from genome assembly GCA_030819835.1 of Acmispon strigosus. NCBI lineage: Eukaryota > Viridiplantae > Streptophyta > Magnoliopsida > Fabales > Fabaceae > Acmispon > Acmispon strigosus. The sequence goes on from JAUAMA010000004.1 coordinate 65,349,480, forward strand.
CCCTTCTTGACAGGGTACTCTGGCCTGGATGGCAGAAGCTGACAGGAAAATCTCCAACACCTCTCCAACGAATCGGAGTCGGCCACGTGTTCAATGTTCTTGCTATGGTTGTCTCTGCTCTTGTTGAATCAAAGAGGCTCAAGATAGCTCATAAGCACCACCTCATGTCTGTACTCTGGTTGTTTCCACAATTAGTGTTGGTGGGCATTGGTGAAGCATTTCATTTTCCAGCACAAGTTACATTCTACTACCAACAGCTTCCACATTCACTGCGGAGCACTTCAACTGCTATGATTTCCATGCTTGTAGGGATTGCTTTTTACTTGAGCACGGCCTTAATTGATCAAGTTCGTAGGGTTACTCATTGGTTACCTGATGACATTGATCATGGGAAGTTAGATAATTTTTACTGGATGTTAGTTCTGTTGGGTGGTATCAACTTTGGGTATTACTTGTTATGTTCCACTATGTACAAGCATGGAAATGTTTAAGAGGAGGTGGTGTTGTGGTTGTAATAATAAACACAATTGCTGGATGTGATGAAATTATCTGCATAGATTGAATATGAATTTTACATGGGACTAAATAAGTAATTTATATAACCAATTTTCGAGATCTCATTGGTAGGATATTCTTTCTTTACTTTTTGCAAAAAATCCTTTCGTGCTATGTTGTAGTTTTCAATAACTAATCATATACTCCCTCCGTCCCAAATTATAAGATCCTTTAGAGACAAACTCAGTGTCCCAAATTATAAGACACATTCTTGATTTCAGGAAATAAAAAATAAGCTTTTCCTTTTTTACCCCTTACATTCATTATATTTTAAATTCCAAAACTTTAATTACCACCTCTACTAATTACTTCTTTCATATTCCCAACCAACTTTTGGTATATCCAATACTTACATTAACAGTTTCCAGATTTTTTTAAATAGGGGCATATTTGTAAGATTTGTATAAAAAGTAACAAAACCAATATATTAATTAGCTTATTACATGTTTTCTTAATAGGCGTGATTGTCTGAAAAGGACCCTATAATTTGGGACGGAGGGAGTAAGTAGTGTATATCGTTTGTACTCATTCCTTTATTACTGCTTTAGCCTACGTCGGTCGGTGATGAGGTAAAAAATGAGTTATTAAGCAAAGTGACTTTACTTACTTTTATTTTAGATAATTTTCTTCGAGGGACAAAAACATTCCAAAATTTTTATTGGGACTAATTTAAATTTACCCCTATTCTAGGGGAACTAAATATATAATTAAAGCCTTTCAAATGTAAATATTAAACAGGCTCCTTGGCAATTGGCATGGCCAAACATAGCTCAAGCAACCCGCTGAGAAAATGCCAATGGGACCAACCAAATCTATGAGTAAATTATTTTCTTTTTTTATGAGGCAATAATGTTTCTTATACACTTCTTCACCTCCTCCATCTTATAAAATAAGAAGAGAAAAATGATAAAAAAGTGATGTGACAGAAATTGCTGACAAAAATAGGAATAAAAAAGGATGAAAATGAAATAAAAAAACAAATTGAATGTGAGTATATCATTACTCGGATAAGTTTAACCTAAGCTTCCCTCTCTCCGAGAGAAGCTTTTAAATTATTCTTCATGCTTGTTTTAGCCGTAAGCAAACAGAATCGGTAGCACCAGGCCTGCTGTTTCAAATTTCAATTAAAGAAAGGCCCAAACGGAATATCCAGAAACCAAAGTGGCTCAAAAATTATGTTTATGTTCGATCCTGTTATTTCTTTTAATGCATTTTCTTAATTACCATCTAGAATATCCCAACTAATAGTATCTACAGTATTCCACTGCGTGAGATGGTATCACTTGTCATGCATCCCTCACTTCATGGAATTGGTTTCAAGTCAACTAATAAAGTGTATTCAAATCTAGAGAAAATAGCAAGAACAAACTGAGAATTTTGCTCTCAAGCTTGATGATTTCCTTTGCTTTTCTTATTTCCCTTGTTATTTGTTACGCTTAGCTTGAATTGGTTGAAACCATCCTACCAAAAAGCCTCTTAAAAAATTACAACAAAATTAATCAAATTCTGTTAAAAAGTCAATCAGGTTCTGTTAAAAACTTGGTAAATTAAAATTATCTTTTTAACCAACAAAGTCTAGCACAACATAGCTAAGCTATTTAAACATCTAGTTCAGGGTTCGATTTTATGGCAAAATGTTTGTTGGGAGAGATATACTTAGGGTCTCAGAGCATTAGTCACATAGCCATCGATTGTAGATACCTTGAAAAACCAACAAGAATTATAAGAATTTAGCTAACAAAATGGTAGTTTACAATCGATCCACATATATTAAATTTTCGTCTTAATTTTTTACTTTTCATGGATTACAATATACTCTCAATTTACATGAATACGTAATATTATCGATGGCAAGTGGTTAAAAGTAATTATTTGAATTTTTAGATTGATAGCTTTGTCTTTACCATATTTAAATTTGAATTGAGAGAATAATTTTATACTAATTTTATAATACATGTGCAAAAGTTGACTTTCACTATTTTATTTTTTTAAATGGACTTTCACTAATTGGATGTGTATTGAGTAGCATAAACAAAAAAATCACTCTCTCAAGAGCTTCTTTGATCAATACCTAAGATGTTTTGAAAAGTTATAAGACATATATGCCTTGAAAATTGAAAAAAAATAAAAAATATCTCTGAAATATTTTGACATTTTAGTTTTAAAAACTGAAATTAAGACTACGTCTAAGGCGGATCTACTAAAATGAAGGTTCACCATTGACCACTATGTAAACTTGATAGTTTTATAAAATTTAGGACTATGATAGATCACCTAAATAATCCCAATTCACTAAACTATCTCGTTCTTCAACCTGGCCTCCACCATCACGACCTTATTCGACTCCGACCTCGTTGTTCTCCAGCCTCCACCATCACGATGACGGTCCCTTCCATCGCCGCGCTGTCGCATGTCATCCTCCTCAAGGGAGAGGCTATGCCTCTCCACTAAACCTCAATACCGCACCAAAGGCCATGCCTCTTCCACTAAACCTTTTGTAACCCCATAACTCCAAAATCTCATTTTTTTTTTGTCTTCATAATGCCACAACCACCATTTTCAATCGATGGAGTCAATTATGCTGAGAAGCTTTCTCACCGACGTTGTAAGGCTAGTCATTGACGAGCGAGGAAGACCCCCGAAGCTAGTGAGTGCGACCGGACGGTGAATGATGGGATCTGCACATACTCATTGCGTTTTGCATTTCCCCCCAACTTTTGACCTGTGATTTGTGTGAATTGTGATGAGAAATGTTCAGATCTAGTGGTGTATATGGTGATAATACCAACCGTGGATCCAAGGAATGCAGCAAGATTTGCTCAAAAGTGAGTTAGTTCAAATTTGTGAGGTGTGGAACGAAAACCTTAAGCAAGAGTTTTCCTTCATCAAAATGTTGCTTGATTTCTTTCATTCCAATTATCTCTTCATCTTTTGATTAGTTAGGATTTTTCACTCCAGTTGCATCAATGACGGTGCTGGATCCATCAGATCTTCATCTACTTGTCCTCTGCATTTTGAAATTTGAAGTGCCTAAACTCATGCTTTGGTACGACGACCATGGAGTTTCCCGACGAAGGCTATGGAGCTTTCTGGAGGCGGCATCACCTTTGAGCGTGATGATGTGGTAGAAGAGCACATTGATATTTTTGTATTTGTGTTTTTAATTGTTATTTAATCATTTATTTAATCTTTTTAAATTTTATGTAATCTAAACCGCTAAAAGTATTTATGAACATATCTGATGGTTAAAAAAAAATTACTGAAAAATTTCATGTGTGGTGGTGCATCCCCACCGATAGGGGAAAATCTTTCCAATCAAAAATTAAATTTGACCTAGAAGTCGCACTCTTTGAGAGACTCTTAGTCTTCACTAAATCTAGGTTGAAATTACGAGAGCAATTTAACACAATTTTATTTTTAAATTTGGGACGACCTGATCGCCCGAGTCCATAGTAGATTTCGCTCTAAAAATAAGAACGGTTTATATTATTTTAATCAAAATCCATGAACGGTTTTTAATCAAATATTAAATTAAACTATTTTTAAATTATTTTACCAATACTTAAATATCTTTAATTAAATATGAAATAATATAATAGTTGCAGATAATTATTAAAATATTAATGTTTTAGTTACAAAATTATTAATGTTTAATATCCATATTTCGACTTTACTTTTTTATCATTAAAAAAAATCGATTAAATTAGATTTTTCACATTTTATGAACATACCTCTAAATTGCACCAGATTCGGGGTTGTTTAAGTTACTCACAGGGTTGTTTGACCTCATACTAAACAACCACATCCACAATGGTGGTTATTTATCTCGCTTGTTTAACCCTATTTGTGTGAGTCTACTATATGACATAGTGTTTGAGTAATACATAAGCAACTTGATTCTCGAAATAACTCTAGAAAAAGTTTGTGTTAAATCACTTTAAAATTTTTATATATATTTATTTATCTTAAATATTATTGGGTTTACCTAAAATTAGAGTAATTTAATAAAAACAATTCTACGGTCATTTAAATAAATCATTATTTTAATCATAAGAAATAGTTACTTGTGGAAGCATCAAACCTTATTTTTAAACTCTTTAGAATGCCACGTAGACTTGCCCTATTATGTGCCCTATAATGGATGCTCCTAGCAAGGTTATAAAATACTTGGCTAAAATTAAAAAAATATCCATTCACACGTAGTTTCTTCTCCGACATATTTTCATATGCTTTCTTTCTCTATTTTTCTAACTTTTATATATATATATATATTTTGATGTAGGTGAGCTGAATTTGAAGTGTTGATGAGTTTTTTTCCTCCTAAATAACACCTTCTTGTTTCCTATAAAAGGAACACCCCATGTTTTGATTTAGAAGCAATTAAGCTGAGAGTTGACGTTGAGGTGCAAAAATGGATGGCATGTCCACATCCAACGGAGAAGCCCGGAGCTTGAGCAGTGGCCGCAGGCGCGGCGGCTGGATTAGTTTTCCGTTCATCGTTGGTTCGTCTCTCTCTCTCTCTCTCTCACAGTTCCTCATATTCAGTCACTTATATATATATATTTAATTATATTTATTTGTTTTATGAAACATGCAAACAGGTGCAGTGGCAGGGTCATCACTTGCTTCCGCAGGAATCATATCAAACCTGATTGTGTATCTCATACAGGAATTCAATATATCGAGCATCACTGCTACTCAGATTTCAAACGTGATTAATGGAGTTATGAATCTCGTTCCATTTGCTGCAGCAATCATCGCTGACTCTCTCTTTGGTTCTTTCTCTGTTGCCTTCATTTCCTATTGTGTTTCATTCCTGGTTAGTAACTTCAACTACATCCATCTACATATATAACTCTTAATTTCTGAATTCATCATCCATTTCCACTAGATTACACATTATTTGAGCTGCTCTGCATCTACCTAATAGCCTCTAGATTTGAAGTAAATGAGAAATTAAAAACATTTTTCTTATTTTAGTATTGATTAAGCTTGGAAGGAGAAGACAAATTAAATAATCTTTTCTTGGATCAGCGTTGAATCTTCCACGTATTTTTTTCACATTTTCAGAAAAAAAAAGAATTTTTTTTCACCTTGAAATAGATTAGTTGAGGAATCAAAACTAGTTTGGCCATGGTCATAGTGAAAGTAAATAATAGTATGAATAATTGTAGGCTACAATAGATAGAAGCAACTTACCTCAGTTTTTGCCACTATTCATCATAATTTGGACTTCATCTTAATTTTTTAGTGTATATTCAAAGCACGTATTTAATCTGTATTTGAATTGGTGTAATAAGAATTTTTTTATTAATTAATTTTGATAAAATTAATTATAAAAGTGAGTCGAAGGGAACTCTTTTGTTTTTGTATATATACATACGAAAAAGGTTATTTAAAGACAAAATAGGGTGATGTTCTAAAAATTGAAATCCAACTTAAAAATTATAAAATTACAAAATTAATGATATCTACCTCAGAAGTTACTTACACTCTCTAGCTTCTTAATACGTAAAATTGATTTTAGAACTCAAGTCAAATCACCAAGACAATTCCTAGGTATCTATGTAAATAGTCAATTGGAAATATTCCTGTAATTGATTTTAAAATATTACAAGAAAATGTCTATGTGTATAGTTTCTAGCTAGGTTTTAAAATTAATCATAAAAAAATAGAAATTAATCTAAACATACGAACAATATGGACTCAAATCTCCTATAATCATTATAAAGATGGTTTTATCTAAAAACACAAGTTGAGGAGAATGTTACATGTGAATGTGAACATCAATTAATTATAATTTTGATTAGTGTGTAGAGAGTAGACTAAGCTGAAGTGCCATAAAAATATTTGCAATAACAGATCTATCTTAAACGTGAAGATGAAGTGCCATAAAAATATTTGCAATAACATATCTATATTAAAGGTGAAGCGTGTCCGTTTACGTCTCCTTTTGTGTTGAAACATGATGCATCATTAACAAATACTTTCGTTCTCATCATTGCTCTCTTTTTTAGCTTTCGTTTTCAGATTGAAAGGACACACCAGGTTCAAAATAAACCAAGACATGAAAATGTCAACACATGATTTCAACGATTCAAGCTAAGCTAAACATAATTTAAAGTTTGTTGGGTTAGTTAACTCATGAGAATCTTTATGAGAGGGTGGTTCTCAAGTTCTTACTACAATAATAAGAATCTTTCTTTTTTTAAAAAAAAATGACACATGATTTCAACATAGGAAAAAGTCAACACATGAAAAGTCAACACTTAATCTCAAAGAACCTTAGACATGAAAATTCAACCCAAGATAGAAAAGGTTAAGTAGTCACCAATGGAGGTAGACATGCTCAGCGAAGAGAAAAGAGAGAACTAATGTATGCAATATGAAAATGTTGAATCACTCAAGATTTACCTTGGACAAAATCACTTTAGTTTAGGTGATCAAATAATATTTTAATATTTATTTTAAAAAAACGTCGCGCATGATACATGTTAAAATATTATTGAAACCACCTCAAATTAGGATGATTTTACCAAATATTTACCCTAAATGATTTAAACAACCACATATAATATATGATGTGATGTAATAAGAACTGAGAGATAAAAAAAAATTGAGGTTTATATGAAGTATTTGCGCTATAGGTAGTTTATGTATGATCATAACTATTCAATGTAAATATACATTCACTTGTGAACTTTGGATTATAACTGAGTTTACCCATATTACGTGTCAGAGAAACATTTGATTTACGTATTATAACTTAGGAGTTAGGTGTAGAATTAGAGGTTGTAATTTTTCTTTTATCGATTGATATAAACACCCTCTTATTTGTTTAACAAGTTGATCTTATATTTCGGTTGAGGTACTCCTTGTACCATTTTTTATTACAATTTTCTTGCCTTATCAAAAGAAATATACCTTAACAACTAGTATCAGTCGGAAGATTTTACAATTTAATTCCACAGCAATACCTTATAAAATGAACTTTTCATAATCTAAACATAAATCGTTACAATTTCAAGTCACATTATAGAAACAACCTTTGCATTTGCAGGGCCTAGTTATTTTAACCTTGACTGTTAGTATCAACTCGTTGAGACCACACGCCTGCAACAACGATGGTTCTAACCAGTGCATATCCCCTTCGGGGTTCCAATACGCTGTTCTCTACGCTGGCATGGCACTAGCAGCAATTGGTTTTGGTGGTGCACGCTTCACAACTGCAACACTCGGAGCGAACCAATTCGACAAGCCAGAACATCAAGGGAACTTCTTCAACTGGTTCTTCTTCACCTGGTACTCTTCTTCTGTCATAGGAATCACTGCGGTTGTGTACATTGAAAATAATGTGAGTTGGGCTTTGGGATTTGGTATATGTGCTGCGGCCAACTTGATTAGCGTGGTCATTTTCTTACTGGGTTACCGAATTTATCGCCCTGATAACCTTCAACGAAGCGCGGTGTTGGATCTGGTTCGTGTTGTTGTTGCTGCTGTTCGTAAATGGAAATCTAAGCTCTCGTCTACAAAGGAGGATTACTATATTGATAGTGATCATGATGGTGTGGTTCCAGAGCTTCCTGATTCAACACCAGGAAGAAGATTAAGGTACTAAGTTAGTTTTGCTTATCTGTGTGAAAGGGTTCCTTTCTACATTTAATTTAATGTCAAATTGCAAGTGCATTTATAAGCATCACGGTCATGCACTTTTATATAATATCATTAATTATCATAAATACATTTATCTTGAATATTATTGATCTGTCTCAAACTTGCATTTCATCTTGTCATATATAGCACAGCTGGCTGTTCATGTTAACTCGCGGGAAAAAGGGTAAGTAAACGTGCCATTAATGTCACAAATAGTCAGACCTGGGTTTTTAGTGTCGTTGGGTAGTGCTATTTTTTATATTGGCAAAAGGTGCATTTAAATAAGATAGGTGTCTTGTGGTGGAGGTGGACCTGGTAGTAAGAAAAATCATTACTTGGCCTGAGTGATGCTTCCATGTTTAATCGAGGCTGAAATGCTCAGAACACTTATTTTTATTCAATGTGCCACTGCTTATTTATTTGTTTATTTTATTTCTTACACACCTGAGAATTCTAACACATGCAAATGCAGGTTCTTCAATCGTGCAGCATTGATAACTGATGGAGACCTTAAATCAGATGATGCAGGCTCAATTCAGAAACCATGGAGGCTATGCACAGTTCAACAAGTGGAAGATTTCAAAACAGTAATTGGAATCCTTCCACTATGGACTTCAAGTATATTCCTAGCCATTCCAATTGGAATCCAAAACAACTTCACAATCCTTCAAGCTTTAGTCATGGATCGTTCTCTAGGACCCCATTTCAAAATCCCAGCTGGGTCTATACTTGTTATAGCCATATTTTCCACATCCATTTTCCTCACCCTTCTTGACAGGGTGCTCTTGCCTGGATGGCACAAGCTGACAGGAAAAGCTCTCACACCTCTCCAACGAATCGGAGGAGGACACGTGTTCAACGTTCTTGCTATGGCTGTCTCTGCTCTTGTTGAATCAAAGAGGCTCAAGATAGCACATAAGCACCACCAGCTTTCAGCCCTCTGGTTATTTCCACAGTTAGTGTTAGTGGGAATTGGAGAATCGTTTCAATATCCAGCACAAGTTACATTCTACTACCAACAGCTTCCAGATTCATTGCGGAGCACTTCAACTGCTATGATTTCCCTGCTTTTGGGGATAGCATTTTATGTTAGCACGGCCATAATTGACCAAGTTCGAAAGACTACTCATTGGTTACCTGATGACATTAATTATGGGAGGCTAGATAATATGTACTGGATGTTAGTCGTGATTGCTGCCATCAACTTTGTGTATTACTTGGTTTGTTCCTCTTTGTACAAGCGTGGAAGAGTTTAAGAGGAGGTGGTGCCGTGGTGGTGTGGTTGTAAAACTGTAATAATAAACACAAATTTGTGATGTGTGTAAAGGGTAGTCAAGTTGTTAATCTGTTAGACTTTCATTTAATCTATTAGAGTTTGTTAAAGTCAAGTTGTAATATGTTTGAGTTTGTTTTAATCTGTTGGAGTTGTTCCGTTGGTTAGTGTTAGGCTTTCCTTCTGATTATATAAACAACATTGTACTCAGTTGTCAATAATCAATGTAGATAATTTCTTCTTCATTCACTCTCCTATTGTTGCAATCTCTCTTTCTTCTAAACTTCTTAACAGTCCCTCAAGCTTTAGGCATGGATAGTTCTCTAGGATCCCATTTTAAAATTCCACCTGGCTCTATTTCTGTTATAATGCTATTATCCACATCCATTTTTCTTACCCTTCTTGACAGGATGCTATGGCCTAAGTGGCAGAAATTGGCTGGAAAACCTCCTTCACCTCTCCAGGGAATAGGAGTAAACCTCACAGCGTTAAACATTAACATTTAAAGGGGAGAAGTAGGGTATTTGCAAATTACCAAATTTACACTTGCCTTACTTAACGAAACAAATTTATAATCAATTTATATCTATGCCTATAACATCTGAGTTTAACTGCAATCTATCAAAACTTTAAATTTTAACTGTAACAATCCAGATTTTGCATACCTGCAGATGTTTATTAGCACATGCTTCAAAGATGTATGTATATGGTACAGCTTACAGAAAATCAGTGAAACTGATCGCAGTTTCTAAGGAAATAGTCAGCCAACAGCAACAAAACCCGCTTCTTTAAGCTTTAGCTAATGTTGCAATCTCTGGAATTTCCAGGAGAGTCATCTTCAGAAGAGGCATCACCGTCTAATGTTGCAAGCTCTGCATCTTCATCATCACTCACGATATCCACTCCATTCTGTCTTCTTTCTATGTAGGCTAATGTCTGCCGCCTCTGCAGGCGAATAACATGCATCATAACATCAGGAGTAAGTGTCACCCTTGATCGATCTTCTCTACCCTGTCTGTTTGACTCAGTTATCTGTTCACAAGTATTTAACAATCAGAAAGTTGCAATCAAGAATGCCAACTGGGTTTATGAGTAAAAACAGCATAATAAGCAATAAAAATATCTTAGGCAAGTATAGAAAGCAGTGGTGGAATGGTAAGACAATGAAGGAAAAAGTAAAGACAGCAGAAAGTACCTCTTTAACATTTGCAGGAAGTGGAGGAATATCACTTCCTATGGGAGCCCAGACTTTGACATTATTTTCTATACCAGAAGTTGCTAGAATAGGCATGAGGGGATGGGCCTCAAGTTGATTTACCACATGTTGATCACCTACTATTAATCTCATGAGCTTAGCTTCTTTCTTCTTCCAGATGAATATATGGCCACAATCTGAGCCACTCATCACATATTCATCATTTGGGCCAAAAAAATTAACTCCTTTAACTGTCCGTGCGTTTCTATGGCCCGCGTAAATCCGTGCTGCATCTAGATTGTTCAGATCATCATCAGATGAAGGTGAAGAACCCAATTCTGCATTCTTCTCAAACAGATAGATGAGCTCATCATTATAAGAGACAAGGAGTTCACTTAACCTTGAGTAAGCCATTCCTGTGATATGGACATGATTTGACCCAATTAAGTGATGAGGGCAAAATGTGTGAACTGGTCGGTCTGATTTTATTGCTTCTGCATCCCACTGGCATTTCCTTATGTCATAAACGCGCGCATATTCATCAGATCCACCGACAGCAAAGTAATATGGATTTCTAGGGTCAATAACAATGGAATTCAACCCTATTTTACTTGGATGCTGCTTTTTGTTGCTTATCTGTGAGTAACAACAAAATAGTTTTGTCGCAGAAGTGCTTCGTAAATCAAACTACAAAAGAAACAAAACTTATAACTATTAGGGGATAGCATAAACGAGGACTTCAACAAGCAACATGTTGTAATACTTGACTAACATGTTGAACAAACCCATCTTCACCACAACTATACACTATGTGGGGACTTCCTGGCTCCACAGCAAGCTTGTAAACAGAACCACGGTGCTTCCCCAACATTGTAGTGATAACTCCACCATCCTCCTGGAGAAGGCCAAGCCTTACCTGCAAAGGAAAGATTAGTTTCCAGTGGACGGGACTCAAGCAGACTCTTGAAAATAGCAAACATTATGTAATATCATTTGGAGGATGGACTAGGCGCACCGTGTATTGGACTATTGGTTAAATTAATCAACTGAAAGAGGAAACTCATAGAAACAGTTGACATGTTATGCTTAAATATGACAGCATTATGCCACATTTGACAGCATTTTTGAACTTGTAGCATTATGCTTCCAGCAGATAAATTATAATGACATTTTCCTTTCTAGTTCTAAAGATTGAAAAGATATAAAGTCAAAAGAGCAATGAATGAATAAAATCGAACATATCAGAGGAAAAAACAGAACATGATCAAATGACATCTGTTTAATTATAATAGTAGATTGAACAACATATGCAGTATCCTTGTGTTTGCTCTAATAATAAATCCTCATCCATCCAACTGAAGACATTATAAACCTCAGCATGTATAGCTAAGCCGTTACCTCTCAGTTTCTTGTTATGGTCAACAATAACATGCACTCGCATCATAATCATGACTCATTATCAGTTTGACTAAAACCAAGCATTGGTTGTGAACTGATCCCATTTGCAGTATAAGGTACAGCTTCTGCAGCTTTCTTGCATATCACTAGATCCTACATGCTATCTCTCCTCTTAGCCTCCTTTCCCCTTCAGCCCAGAGTGAAAATGCAGGCTTGGTACCAAAAGTTCACCGTAGAACGGGAAGTTCCACATTGTCAAAGGAAAAGAAGCTGACCCTACCCTCGGTGACCAGGCAAATTTTCAAAGGATTGCCACCACATTGTCTCTCAAGGGCTTCAATTTCTGCTCTAGATGGTGGATTATCCCTAAAGATGATACATATAATAACTGATTTAATAGATTTTCTAAAACCAGATAAAGGAGGGGAAAAATAAAGGAAAATAAGAGCTAAAGACAATTTTCTGCAGCTATTAATTCACAAGGACCAAATCTGTACGTTTTTTAGTCCTAATCAATAAATTTTACTAGCTTCTTCCTCACTCTTGTAACCCCTTTAATTAAATCTATTACTCCAAAATGCCTATTTCTCGATATTCTATGAATTATGAGAGAAAATTGAATCCAATTGCAGTAAGACATTTCCAGGTCATGTCAGAGAAATACAACTACAACAGCCTTCATCAACTCTTAATATTTACTGTGAGAAATAACATAGCCATATTTCCTCCCAAATAATATAGCCCCAAATGCACAAGCTTTGACCACCTGCACCTTGCGAATGAGTGCTCATGAAATATGTTTGAATTCATTTGAGTCATGTTCTTGATTACTCATAAATCTTCAGATAACTGTATAAAGGGTGTTAAGTCTCAACGTCTAGTACCTAAAGTCTCTTAGTATGTTTTGATGATAACAAGTTTAAGGTTATTAATATAAGGACTAAGCTAGCACTGAAACATTGATGTTTTGAAATTTCAGGAACCCTATATCAAGCAAAACATCATAGCTCAAAGAAGAACACATCGTCTCACACTTGCTTGCATTGTCCAACATCCTTTCGTCAAGACAAAGCACTTGATGTTCAATCGTCTAATGAAGCAGCCTATCGTCTAAGGTCTACAACGTCCAACATAGTACTATAGTACATCAGACCTAGTATGTGTTAGAGATTGGGTTACCGCTTCTCGCATGAAACAGCCGTTACAGAACTGCAATTTGACTGCAATGCAACACTCCCTCAACGGACCATTCCTACCGCAACGGCATTCCGAGTTGCAACTTCGACTCTTCAATTTTTTACAGACCGTGCGAACATAAACTAAATTCATGCTGCAACGGCCACAACACGCATCGCAGCAACTGCGTTGTCCGCGACCGCAATTTAAAACACTGAATGCAAGCATGTGATTTAGGGGCTGTAGAGAACTAGGAATAAGCCAATTTAAATTTGATGCACAGTTGCACAGATTTTTTACCTGACCATCACCAGCAGAAGTTACTACTCGGGAGTCATCAGTGAATGGCATGATCTTTGTCTGGAAAATGTTGTCTGAGTGGCCAGAAGGATAAGCAAACAATTTAGTTGTGGATGCCCAATTCCAAAACATGACTTGCTTGTCATCGGAACCGGAGACAAGAAGGTCACCGGTGGAGTTGAATTCCACTGCATTCACACATCCTTCATGACCATCTAACTTCCCGTATAAACTCATGTTCTTTACAACGGCCTGCAAGTAGAAATACTAATCACATAACAGTTGTTCCAATAACGTCGAAGCTAGTAATCAAGAAATCATATCTGATTTCACAGTAAAGATTGTTTATTTTCGATTCCTTGTATCACAGTTAAATGCAAAACTGAGATCACTCATTTTTTTCAATGCATGTTAATTTATTTATTGAAGTTTCAATTTCCACTGAGCTGAAATCATTTGCTGGTGACCAATGAGAGGATTTGGCAAAAGGGAAAATATGAAAAGCAAAGTAGAGAAAATGGGAAATTGGGAAAACCTCTGAAGCTGAAAATCGACGAGCAAAACCGATGGGATGAGACAAGCCCAGCTCTCTGCTGAAGATATCTGTGAAGCCATGTCGAGGTCGAGTATCTGTGAAATTCGCCATTTTCATGGATTTTCAGAGTGTCCGTGCAGTTGCAGTTGACAGTTGCAGTTGCAGAGGAGAGGAGAGGAGGGAATCCGAATAAATGAGCGTGTTGAGTCTAGACGCGAACTTTGGTGCGTTTTACTGTTTTCAAACGACATGTCGTCCACGAGAGGATTGGTTGCGCGTTTGAGTCACCGAGTGAGTTGGAGGGGCGGCAAAATGAGGTTAGCCTGCTGCGTCAGCTCGTTTGGCCCAATCTGCATTTTCGCATGGTGAGTTGGGTTTGAGTCGGCCTGTTAACCCATATTTCCATCCTATTTGTAGATTATGTTTTTCTATGGATATTCAATAATTAAACGTGACAATAAACTTTTAATTTAATTAGAATAAAAAAGAATGAAACTATTTCTTAATATGTACATTAAATGATTGGATGTTTCTAAGTTGAAAACATATACACTAAGGGTGTCCATTTGTTGGATCCGGTCGGATTTGATCTCAAAATCCCGCATCCACAACAAATCGATGAAAGGAATTTACGACCGTAGTTGTCCGATGGGGGTAATTGGTTTGTCAGGTGGTGGTTTAAGCGGTTTGGTCGGTAATTCGGGTGGGTTAAATCGGATTAGGTTGGGTTTCTTTTCCCCAAATCTGTTTTTCTTCAGAAAATTTTAAGACCCTAACCTTGATCTTCAAAAATCGTAAGCAAAGATGAGGCCCAACATAGCGCAGGCAACAAGAAAGTGGGATCAGCCAAATATACCAACGAAGACCAATAGCTTGAATTCTTTTCTCGCATGACCGCGTGTCCACCACGCTTGGATTTGCAGGATGGTTACTACTTGCTAGTCACATCATCCTCGCCTTTAAGGAGTAGTTCCCATTGGAAGGCTATAAATACGACACTAAGCTGATGTTTTGAATAACCCTCATTCTTTGGTACCATTTTCTATAAATGTGTTCATACAAAAATATTTATGTGCTCATCATCATCTATGTAAAATGGATTTTCGACCTTGCAAATGTTAATGTGAGATTTTTATCTTGAAAATGCTCATGAATTCATCTTAATTCCTTTCAATTTCACAAATGTTGAGAAATCTCACATTAACTAGAGATATAGCCAAGATAACGCTTATATATGGGAAGACAATGCTCAACTTCTAAACTAACTTTTGTGGTTAAGTTAGACTTCTCAAATTCTAATAGTTTAAAATATCTAATAAAAATAAGTTACATTACACTGTTCAATATCAAAATACATTGCATTCATGATTCATCAAATAAAGGTACCCAAAACCCGCTACTTTAAGCTTTAGCTAATGTTGCAGTGTGTCTCTGGAAACCAATCTGCCATTTCCCTTTCTAGTTTCTAAAGATATTAAGTGAAAGAGAATGGATGAATAAAATAAAATAGAACATGATCAAATGATATCTATTCAATTTAATTGATATGGCTGCAATATTGTACTTGCAGTGCCCTCTGCATCCGCATCGGACTGCAATTGCGGTGTGAACAGAAATAACGCAATTTCACCGCCGCAACACTCCCACAATAAACCTTTCTAAAGAGTACAGGTTGTTTACTCTCAGTATAGCTGATCCACAAATCTAAGAGAAAACTCTTTTTCAATGTATGCTTCTTGACTTAAGAAATCAAATTTATAATAAACTTAAACCTATACACATAACATCTGATTTAACTGGAACAATCCAGGTTTTGTATACAAATCGATTCCCTGCTGATGTTTACTACTTAAGCTTAAGCTTTAGCTAATGTTGCAGTCTCTGGAATTTCTTGGAGAGTCATCTTCAGAAGAGGCAGGGCCATCTAATGTTGCAAGCGAAGAACATGTATCAAAACATCAGCCCTTGGTCGATCTTCTCGACCAATGTACATTTAGTTATTTCATCTCAATTACTTGCCTCTGAACAAGTTACTGTTTTTAAATGATTATTACCACATATTCCCCTCCATAAATATTCTCATTAAGGCAAACATTTAAAGTTACTTCTGAGTCATCCACATGGAGACCTACAAATATAAGACTATTTGTTAGATTTCATTGCAAAATGAAAAGTCAATATACAAATTCAAAGCAAAAGATATAACACTTGTTACATCACAAACAGACATATTCAAAGCAAAAGAATATGAGGAAAATATGAAAATGAAAGCACCTTCTGCACCACCTTCTGCTAGGCAATGTGGGACTTACCAACTTTGAAATATTACTAATTTTCCAACACCACCAAAGCAAGTTGAGCCGTCGACCTGTTGTTGTAGCTCTAGCACCATGGCGAATACGACCATGGCGTTAAGCACAGCTTGTCCACGAACATGGGGATAGTCATAGATTTCCTTCAATCAAATAATGCATTCCATCAGAAAAGCAAAACAGATCGAGATAAATTGGCAAAAATCTCATAAGCTGAAAATCGACCAGCAAAACCAGTGAGATGAGATAAGCCAACCTCTCTCCTCAAGATATATGCAAAGTCATGTCGAGCTCGAGTACCACTGTACCAGTAATTTAATTCAATATTAATTTTAATCTAATATTAAATTAAAATATTTTTCAAATTTTTATCAATACTTAAATTTCTTTAATTTAATGTGAAATAAATCATACATTAGTGAATTTTTTTTTTCCAGAAAACTCAATTTAATTGCTATTCATAAAATTAAACAAAATCAGCAACTTCAGCAAATGGAATGATAATATTTAAAGAAAAGTGAGAAGAATTGGCGTCTTACGCCGTCGCAATATTTGGCTAATTGTGGAGAAATTAATCAAAGAAATCACAATCGTTGAAAGATTTCTTCTAAAATATTGCCAACCCCAACACATAGTTACGGAAGAAACATAAGTCTTCATTCCATGGATTATCGATCTAACAAAATCTGATAGCACAACAAGCTTGAGTGAGAGATCAAAAGAACCTAATCAAAGCAGATAAAATGAACAAATGATAAAACAACAAGTAGAATCGTAGAAATATATATGATGAACAAGTAAAGTCAACTGATTAAGATACAAGAGAAGATAAGTACCTAAACTAAGTAAAACCCTAGCACCACGGCTTTTTGAGGGATTGAATGAACAGTGGAATGAATCCCTTTACTAGCAGCGCTGGGGAAGAGCTCAATAGAAAACCCTATTGATGTGATTGTGAAGGGCAAGAAAATGCATACAAGATATTTATAGATGAATGGTGGGCTTTGTTTGTGATCCATGACACAACGTTGAGATAGTGTGTGCCCTTCTTACACTTAATTTATACACATAAACAGAAGTCTCAATTTATTAAGGACGTAGACAGAAGAAGTCCTCCACTCCTTTTATTTATTTAAAATCTACACCATTTTCATTTCAAAATGGATATCAAAATATTCGAAATTTATATGGCTTGCACATGGTGTGCGCTTTTATCATAATAAATCAATAATAATTTCTCAAAAGAGCATTAAAAAAACTATATTCGAGCAAATTATCACATTAAAAAATGTATTAACAAAGTTAGGCCGTATTTGCAAACTCATCCAGTCACGTTTAAGTAAACGGACATGTATATTAGAAAAACTATTTGACGTTTTGTGCATCGGAACGTGACATATATCCATTCCAATGAACATAAAACTAAGTTTTTTCTTATCCAAACATATAAAGTCTATTACTCCAGTTGACAAGAAAACGGTTCAACTCAGTTAATTACAGAACTCAATAATCCATGTAAACCTGCAAACTTACAGCAGACTACGCAAACTTATCATTAAACAGTTCCATATAAATGGCATTATTCAGCTTTCAGATTTCAACATTATACTCCGATAGGCGATAAATCCATAGAGAAATTAAATATGCGACTCTTAACTTCTCATTTATTAGTACAAGAAAATTTCAGAGACAATGGTTATTTCCCGGCAAAACCTCCACTACATGATGTATATGTATGTAACCCCAAAGAACCAAAATCCAATAGCTACACTATATAATGGATCCCAGTTCCTCTTTACAAAAAATTTAGTCAGAACAGTCCTTCCCCTATCTCTTCCTGTTTCCTATTCTAAGAAGAAGAAAAAAACTATAAGGTAAATATTCAGTTACAGGATGCAGATGCTTTCCATGACCATTGGCAGAGATCTGTTATAGAAAATATACCACCGTAGGCATAGGAAAAATATGCAAGAATTTCTTTCTTTTGTTGGTTGCTAGGTCAATATAAAGCAGCACTCTATCAAGCAAACCTAACTTCATGAACCATCAGAGGTTCCAACAAACTCTCATTTTGTGCTCCTTTCACTAGTGTCCTTGCTGTGTATTTGCCAAAATAGCAAGATGAAAATGGATCAATCGTCATCCTCTGTTAAGGCGGCAAATGAAAAAGGCTTGAACTTGTAGCCGTCACCAAGGTAGAATTTATTTTGAAATTCTACCCAGTGAAGCCGCAGGGCATGAAGAAAAGCACTGAGACTCTCCATCATAAGTAGTATAAAGGCAGTTGCAAAGGCAAAAACAGCTAGCCCCACTAACCGAATGACAAGATTGTCATACCTGTTTTAATTGGAATCAGGAATGTCATTAATAACAAAAGAATACGATCAAAAAAATTATGAATGCAACAAACCAATTTAGACTGATGGATAACTCTGAATGCTAAAATATTGAAAGGGATAAAATCCAAGCTGTGTTTTTTTTCCCATGCAGATCTGAATTAAGTTAAATTCGATCAAACTCCACTGGTGTAAAAATAAAATTTTCAAAACATGTGGATTGTGGAGAATAGTTGCACTCCTGATGAGGTGCCAATCAGAAACTAAATCATGAAGTATAAATAAAAGTCGAAATAATATTGATCAAAATAATTTAATCAGCCAGAATTCACATTATGACTACACCAATAAAATAAACAGAAAAAAATGTTCAAAAAACACTGCCGTAACTATCATCAACACTGATGCCCATTTGATACTACTAACACAAACTTAGAGACACAAGGGAAATAGTGTAATTAAATTATACCATATTCTTTTTTTATTGTTTTAAGAAAATTAACTCTTGAGTGAACTATGAACCCTTAATTAGTCTTCAAAACATTTTCTGGAAAATATATTTGATCCTTGAAATATTAGACACCAAATTGACCCACAAATGATATTTCAATCTGGTCCGAATGAACATTAAGTTTTGGACTACTTTGATGTCAAGAAATATAGAGACCACATTGATGCAGTGTTATCAAATTGCAGCCATGGCAACACCACAGAAAGCGTAGCAGATTTCTGATAGGACACCATACAAAGACGGTGGCGTGGCAAGTTTTAACATCCCTAGGTGCCATGCACATAAGGGTACATAATTTTTTTATCAATATACATAAACTTACTATAAATAAAGGACAAATTCAATGCTAGTAACTAAACTAACTATATTTCTTAATGGACATGAAGTAGTTACTTGGTTCTTATAAGTACCAGAGGTAGTAATTTTCAAGGACCATATCAATATTCCAAAAATTCAAGGACGAATATGGAGGCTTCCCCTACCCTAAATTCTCTGAATCTCATAAAGGTTTGTTATAGTCACAAAAGCTTAAAATATTCAGCTATGAATTTTTGTTTCGTCTATTAAGGGAAGCACGTAGAAGATTGAAAGGTTGAGAGTATAAAAGACAGGTTATAAACCATACTCACCCCCACGCAAGAAGCAAGACTTTCTCATAGAAAACAGTAGAAAGCTCTGAGTGAGCCAAACTGCAAGAGGTAAGAAAAGTCAACCAACGAACAAGAATCTATAAAATAGGAATTCACGAAGATGGAGGATCATGGCAGAGCAAACCTTAATGCCCAAAGTCGAAGATACGATGCCGTATTTGAAACTGAACCTAGAACAAACTCAATGGAGTGGATCATTTGGTGAACGAAAACTTCACTGAAATTGAATTCTTCATGATGTTGCCTGGCAGAATCTGGTTCTACCTCAAGATCCATCTCAGAAGTGTTCAAAAGACCATAAGTACGACCTTGAAATCTCTGTATAATGTCCAGAAAGAAAAAAGATTAATAATCTTGGTAAACTCCTTCACATCAGCTCATTAAAAACTAGCTGCAACAGAAGTATAGAACAAAGAAAAGTATGGCCAGAAGTATTTTTCACCTTTAAAATATTTGTTAAGGTCCCACATTAAGGGTAGAGCAATTCTCACCCCTGAGCTAGCATTTAGGGTAGAGCCAGGTCTAACCCGAATCCTAAGATGGTATCAAAGCCTACCCTAGATTTATTTATTGGATCACCCATAAATAAGCCACACGCATATGTTCACACTCAAGTGTCCTACCCTGGGCGTGAGGGGAATGTGGAGAGGTTTCACATTGACTAGAGATATTAGCTAAATTAGTCTTTATATAGGGTAGAAAAATTCTCACCCTGGGCTAGCTTTTGGGTAGAGCTAGACATAACCCGAATTCTAAGATAGCATGTTCTCGAAAAATTTGATGAATTAATCCATCCCTGTAGATATCCCATGATGAGGATAATGACATTTCGATACATATGAAGTTTGTAATCTTCACGCTCTAGATGTCCAGACCTCGGCGTGGTGGGGGTGTTGAGGTCTCACATTGACTAGAGATATGGCTAAGGTAGTCCATATTAAAGGGTAGACTAATCCTCATCCCTAAGCTAACTTTTGGAGTAGAGTTAGGCTTATCCCAACTCTAAGAATATTCATTCCAAAGAAAATTTATCATTGTAACAGTTCTCACTTCTCAAGGAGAATTGATAGTCATCAACCTTTAGCAGAAATTCAGAGTCAAATAAAGGAAATTCAATCCACAAGCATTGTACCTAAATGCTAATGTAAAACAGAGGTTTGGTTGAATAAAATAAACTTTCTAGCAAGGAAAATAGGAAATCATGTACAAGGCAGGTAAAAGTGGCACCTCAGTATGCCGCTTCTTTAGTATAAAAGGTTTTGGAAAGAGCATCCACGGAACTGCAATTATGGCCAAAAGCAATAACACAATCTGCACATCAAGAGCAGTAACAGGAAGATGAAAACCAGGAAACCGAACACCATTGCATTAAGTAAGAATGAACAAGGAACCAGATTCATACTTGAAGTGGTCTTTGGCCCCAAAACAACTGATTCTCACCAAGATTGTCTGTGGGGCTTAAAAACATATATATCATTACATGATAAAGGTCCGCTTGAGAGCCAGTACACCATTTAACAATAATGAGAAGGGAAAGATACCCAAATAGACTGTTAAGGAAAATCATCTGTGGCACAAACTGGTACCTGGGGGAAACATATAGAGTAAGTTAAAACATTCTACTAAAAGAGTAACACAGTAATAACTGCACGGGCCAGGCAGAAGAGTGAGACACCTTATATCCAGTGAGTTTCCAAAGAAACGAGCATTGAAATAACTTAATGCAATTCCTAAGTTCATATGGGTCACACCAAACAGAATAGACATCTTCATCTTCAGAGAATTAAGAAAAGACAGTTCCGAACGACTTCCACGCCAGCTAGGATCCACACCAAATGGGTATGGATCTCGGTATTTGACTAAACCAACAGTATGTGCATCCCTGATAAAAAATGAAGAATGATGACAAATCACTCAGAATCAAAGTCAAAGGCTTGTTGCTCACCAAAAATTCCAAGTCGACCACATTCTCAGCTAACATAAATACAAAAAATAGAACAATTCAAAGGAGAAAAGAAATGCATATAAAACAGATAAAGCAAAACAAAATAGTGCAACTATGCAAGGGATTCCAAGAAAACAATTCCTCATGACATAAATATGAAGTTAAATAAAAACAATTCTCTTAGCAACAATCATAGTTAAGAAAGGACAATAAAAACAATCGTAGTTAAGAAAGCTCTCCAACAACCATCACCAATTGATCTACATTTGTCTTTTAGCAACAAAAAAAAAAGTTGGGACATCAAGGATTCTTGGTACAACTTGAATCTAAGACCTCTTCCCAAAACCCCACCTGCCCCAACCAAATGATCTACAGCCTAGATGGCATATTTTAGCAAATGACTTAATTCATTTCCCAATCCTAATACTGCTCAAAATGCACAGATGCAAGTGGAGATACTTAGGTCATGTCAACACCAAATAGGATACAGGAGAGCAGTAATTTAAGTTAGAAAAGTTGTTCTAACCATTTAATTATAAAATGAAAAAGAAATAATTGGAACAATAATTGAAAAATGTTGAATGCACAAGGTAACTCAGAAAAATGGTGGAAGGGAACATTCTACAGAAATAAGTAAGGCATCAAATTTCTAAACATTTAACTGGCACAAAAATCAGAGGCTCTAAGAGACATATAATAACACACACCTGCACGAACTATCGCGGCATTGATAAGCTGATGCACCAAATATGTGAAAAGGAACAGAAAAGAATTCATTGTAGATTAACCCACAATAGATTGAAAATACTGCCATCGAAAGAATAATATAGCGCCCACCAAATAGCATCTCCATAAAACTTCCAAGTTTCTGGAAGAAATCAAATAGAACTGTTAGGTATTAATTGCAATGCCAACAGCAAAACAAAAGTGAAGGATATTTTGATTCTCTGCTCTCACTTGGATATACCACAATATATTAATTTTGTATGGACAAATAGAAAACATGATATTGCGGGAAAAATGCCACGTCTTAGTTAAATCCTGCTAAATGCTGAATGCTCCGCAGCTACTGATTAAAAGCTTAGTTGACATAATTATTTGAACAACAACCATGATGAAGTTCAAGTTAGAAGGAAAAGGAAGGATGTTCAAGTTCGATATATCTACAAAAAAATGTATTCATCAGAGATGGACCGTAATTTATATCACATGCCCACTTTTGGCCTGATCCTTCCATTACTACTTTATATATAACATAGAATATTTACCTGCGTGCTGAGCTTCTTTTCACGCGCTATAAGAACTAATGCTCCCAGCAACAGGCAAATTCCATGACCCCAGTCCCCAAACATCATAGCAAATAGGAAGGGGAATATAACAGTCGTGTAAACTGCAGGATTTGCTTCTTGGTATCTAGCAACACTGCCAAGTAAAAGGACTTATTAGGAATATAATCAGTTCTCATGGATTATAAACCTAGGAAGCAGTGGCTAGTAAGCTAGATAGTTTGTATCTGCCACAGTACACCCCTAGAATCTATCCAGAAATAAAATCCTCAATCAAGCTATCATATGATCTCATTAATAAGGAAGTTTTACTACCTCTTGGAAGCCATTCAAATCAACAAACAAATTTAGGAATAGAAAAGAGGTGAGAAAGTGACAACTCTCCGACCTTTTCTGTCCGCAAAGGTTCATTCATCCAAGTTCAGATACATTTGTAAAGTACTGTTGCAGTTAAAAATTTAATTTCCCTCTACATCCCCACTATACCAACATTTAAGTAGTCAAATACACCACAAGACAGTTCCAGTGGTTGACTTCATCAGGAGATAAGTAGGAAACTTTACGTAAATATTTTATCAAGAACGTATAAATTTAGTTTCACTTTATTGAAAAGTAATCTATTCAAAATATAAGCTCTGCATGTTAGATGTAGAATATACACTATATTGAAAATTGGCTATGCCATTAGCAAGGTAAAAAGTGCATCATAAGTTAAATTTATCCAATTCTACATAAACTAATTAGACATCTCTTAAACTATTGACCGGAGTTAAAGCATATTTCCATTCGATTCCCTAACTTCAAGGAAAAAATGCACTATAAAACACTCCAAAAAATTACTTCACATTCAACTACTCATGTTGTTGCTACTAACGCAGCCAATATTAATTAAGCTCACCCATATGCATCAACCATTTCCTGATATGGGCTTGTGAAAGTGTTGGTCCTAAAATATGTAGGAGGTGATTCTACTGCCTCCATCAGATGGAAGATTATGCCAACTTGAGAATTACTATCAAAAGTTGCACGTTGCAGCGCCTCCTGCATCTGGAAAATCATTAAACGTAGTTCTTTTTTCAGAAAATATATATCAAAGATGTTTTCAAAATCTTTAAAAAATATGGGAAATAAAAAAAAATACCTGCGTTTTAGCAAATAGAGGGCACCAGCCCTCTCCGACAAGGCATTTTTTTGTGACATCAAAATTTAACATGTTCAGTGTATCATACACGGCCTTCTCTCTTCTTACCTAGGACAAAGTGATAAGGATGAGATCTATTGATTGAATACAGATAGCCATTACGTGCACAATTGAGTGGATATTAGAATTGCTTTGCAGTTAAAACAAAGAGAATAAAAATTTCTCAGGCAACAAAACAGACAGAAGCAAACTCTTACCATGTTCATCCAGTTTGCTAGATGGTCTGTGATAGAAACTAGAGCCTTGTTCCGATGCCTAATCCCAGCGTCCAAAGTTGCCTCTAAGTCAGTAAGACGTGAAGAAACCTGTACCGAAAAATAAAATTTTCAACCATAAACCTCACATTTCTAACTTTCCAATTGAATGTAAAAACTAATTTTCCCGGGACATACTACTTGACAACCCTGAATGGTATAGTCAGAAAAGACTGCTAAAAAGTTTTATCACATTAAATACTGAACTTGAAGATCATCAAAACAAAACCATTTTGGATTACAAAACCAGATCCCTGAATACTTTGGTAAAGGTAGATAATAAAAAAAGGACGCAGTCCAAGAGGAAAGATATGTGAAGTTCTCTAGTAGTTAGCTTACAAGACTACAAAAATATTCTCTCAAACTGTAACAAAAAATATCCCAATTTTATCCAGGGCACACTTCCCCATATGTCATAATGGAAAAATATACATAATTGAGGAGGCAAAAAATTAACACCTTCCTAACTGAGCACACTTACCTCCCTAGTTATTTGCCTCTGCTTACTTATATCTTCCGGAACAGGATAACAATTGGCACCAAATGCCTCACAAATTTTCAGAATCTTGGTTCTTGCCTGCTCCCCAGAAAAAAACACAACGAACACTGTTTTCTCAATCTGAAAAGAAAATTACAGGATTCTATCATTGTATGGACAGACATCAATGGAAATGTACACCAACTGGGAACACAATCGATCAAAATGATAAATACAATTACAGATTGAAAATGAGAAGAAAGCGCCTAATTATCAATCTTCAGAAAAATAATAAGAAGGAAGAGAGAACCATCTCAGTTGAAACAGGATCCATGATTTGTTCACCAGCTGGTGCTTGATTGAAAAGCATATTGCCCCTTGTAGCTCGAAACAACATCCTTTCAAACCTAAGAACCTTGGATTTACAAATTATCCCGCAGATAAATCTTAAACCAGATGGATTTGATGGTTGAGGCCCCATATCCTGTTAAATAAACAATTTAGTATAGTGCATTACAGTATAAAATAAATGTTAAAAACTTATAAGAATATTTGTACTTCTCAAGTTAAAGAAAGCTATATCAAGGACGATAAAGGATGTTTACAAGGAACCTGTTCAAGCAAAGAAGCTGTTTCAACATAGTCATCATTTGAGTATACATTCTCCTGTAGTTCTCTCTCATCTGAGACAGCATGGCCATTACTTGATACAAGAAAACCACATGCCTGAAATTTACCGACAAAATTAAAGCACATTAGAAGACAGAAAGCATAGAGGAAACATTTTAATCATCAATAGAACAGAGTTGCATTCATGAGTAGACAACAAATCATATTGGCATTTGACATAATATATTAGAAAAGAAGATCAAATCATATTAAAAATAGTTTCTGATGATAAATTACGATCAGAATTACCATCATTTGCTAACTGACCTTAAACAGGAAATAACTAATGCAACTAAAACAGGGAACACGTAGATACCTTCAGAACTTTAATATTAACCTGAGAATAAGGTAAGAACAAAATATCCTAGAGGCAAAAATATACCTTCTGCAATACAATCTTGAACTCCAGGAGTTCATTATATGATTGTCGAAGTTTGTCACTATTAGAGTTCATTTCCATCAGCTCATGTTCATGCTCAGCAAGTTGTATCTGGCATAAGACAATCCAATATAACATATAATGTCAGATTGGGTGTAAATCCTCAAGCAAACAGGAAAACTAAATAGTGTTGGCCACCAATTCAAGTTACAGTCTCATATAATTGTTGGAACCAAGAAAACATGTAGCTTGAATGCAAACCCTAAGACATGATTTATGGTAATGTTTAACTCAAAAATAGAAAAAGACCTCCAAATCCTCTAAGTCAGTGTCTGGTTGCAATACAATACGAGTGGAAGAGATTAGACCAGCTTTATTGATTTGATCCTTGAAGAATCGTAGCTTTCTTGACATTTCTGCACACCTCTTTACCTACAAAAAAGAAATGCAGTAAATATCAGCAATAAGAAAGAAATAAAACATTATCATAACCATGGCTCTAAAGACAGATAACTATATATTTAGTCCAAATATAAACTAAAAAAGATGGGGGAAAACTCAGGAGACATGAAATCTATAAAAGATGCCCCCCCCCCCAAAAAAAAAAAAAAAACTGTGTCAGAGTTTACCTATATCTTCAGTGCTTTAAAATCAAATTATGTTGATTACTATAACTATAATCTGATTTATAATCACATGAAGCAACCTACTTTATTGATCACGCCTTCTTAAATTTTTTTAACAAGCAAATCAAGTTGTAAATACTATCATACCAGAAAAATGGTGTAAGCACTGCCCACATATAAGAAAATACTATTATACGAATACAAATTAGCTACATTTCATAAAGGTGCCAACATTTAGGGCACTCGAAATGCAATAGAATTTCACACTATTGTGAAGATTACCTGATTAACAAACGTTCTCTGGAAAGGGCTTTTTTCAGCATTTAACTGCAGATAAGAAAAAAAGTGTCCATAAGAATTGCAATAACTAGCAAATGATCATGTGCATTGCACGAGTGATTTTATAAAAATATAAAAATTAACCTAAACAAGAGAGTGGCTTGATTTTAAGTCCGTAATTTTTTATATCCTATAAATTTTAATTCAAATCAATATAATTTTTTCTCTCTCCAAATCATATCTTCTACTTGAATGAAACGCTCACATTTTTTAGTCTCCAAGTGCAAGTGCAAGTACACGGGAAATAGACCATAATCAGAAAATAAGCAAGCATTTTCGTAAATCCAACATATCCACTATCCATATATGATATAGCCACTGCCTGGTCCTAGACTCATAAGTGCCACAACTCTCAAGAAGTATAGCAATTCTCCAGTACTATTCAATGAGGATTGTTCTCTTATTACATTCAAAAAATGATGCTAACAACATCATGGCTGCGTTTGGATACCCCATTGCACCAATGCAAACAGAGCTTACCACTCACTTCAAAACAAAAAGTGAACGAAACTTTTCTTATGGATTGGGATAAAAGTCAATTTATGTACCACTTAACTAATATCCAAACATAAACATAGTGTGGTTTAATAAATGTGGGCGCGCGTCCAAAGCCATTAATGCCAACCCATGTCTTTGCTTTCTTTTATATAAACAAACATTTTTCCTTCGATAACGTAAAAAATAGACACGCTGATAATATATAACTCCTCTAAAAAAAATTGCGCTATAAGCCAAAAACACAATAAAACACGACCGGTGAAAGTTAGTCAACCATAAGTAAAACCATTCTGTCCTGAATTAACACCCAAATTGCAGTCATCATCTCCGAACCAATGAGACAATGTTATTAACCACCTTCAGCAAGGATGAAAAAGCACCATACATAGCTCCAGAAACTGACTATCAAATTCAAACTCAGCAAGTCATGTTCCCCATTTCACTTGCTCTATAACCCGTAATAATGCAACTAAATTCACACCTCTCAAGTCTCAAACCATGATTAAATTCAGCATCTCAAGAAATATTTTATAAACTACACACTCAAACGTTAGATCAGTTTGCATAAACTCTTCAGCATGAAGAATCCAGCAGCCAAATCAACTACGCTAGCTTATCAACAAATCCGCGCACCACCACTAGATTCCTACAAAGTTTGCATTCAGCAAATAATCCTACAGTACAGTGCCGCATTTTTTCAACTAACAAATTAACAACAACGACAAAACTAACACAAGTGATGCAGCCATGCACAGGAGGAAAGTCGAAAAACTCCATAGATAGTTAACTTGAAGAACGCTTCAAAACACGACAATAGAGAAGAAAACAGGTGATGGTTCGTTCGGATCTGGAAGAGAAGCACTTACATCTCGGAATTGGAGGAGACCGAGTTCGCCCAGATAGGAGACGGCTCGGTGAGCGGACTCGGCGGGGATGATGAGTTGAACGAAGGTCATCTCCTCGGATCGCATCAGATCCATCGGCGGCAAGTTGTCTATGAACTGCTCCATTTTCTCGGAGAAAACCATCGAGAAAATGGATCTGTTGAATCTTCTTCTTCTTCTACTCTAGATCTAAAACCGTGTACTGTGTGTGAGGTTTTTGATTTGGAGAATTTGAAGACTCCTTCGGGTTCAGTTTCACATTCCAAGCTGCAATTGGAATCTCAAAGCCTCGCTCGCACAGAATCGAATTCCGCTACCTATTTATACAAATAACGGTGTTCAGAGTGAAATTCCCCAACCTTGTCCGGTACGCATGCACATGGTGACGGTGCGGTCATATATCATAATCTAACACCACTGTAATTTTAGCCGTGAAAAATGGCTCAATGCGTTAGTGCAACACTCTACTCTATGTCCTAATTTTTTTTAACTTAAATAGTAATAACTTTAGTCCTGGAATAATTTGAGATAGGTGATTTTAAATTCTTAAACCATAAAAAATATAAAAAATTACTATATATGTAGTATAAGAAAAAAGTTGTCATTTTTCATTTTGGGCATTGTATAGTACATAATTCTTCTATTTCGTGATTCTGACTCTTATTCGTCTCTTTCTCTCCTCTCTACTTCCTTCTTTTCTCCCCATTTCTTACATTCCCTTTCTTGCTCTCTTTCTTCCACCCTAACTTCCTTCAAGTGACAATTCATAATCTTCAAGTGCTTGTTTCCATTAGGGTTGACTACCATCATGTACATATGTTGTGAAGTTTATATTGTAGCTTTTAAAATTGCGCTCATTCAAAAATCTTGCGACGTGGTTCGAAACGGACTCTAAGTTGTGACTTGTGGATCAGTATGTATACACATGTACATAAATATACAATGTTAAAATATGAATTTTTCTAGGTGATTAATACATAAGAAGAAAATTAAATAATTGTGTGGAATGCTTCTTCACCTTCCTCTTCCATGCTCCCCTTCTTCCACCCTCATTTCTTTTAAGTAACGATCCATAATTTTTAAATATTTGTTTCCATTGGCGTCGGCTTCCATCATACCGACGTATTTTCTAAAGCTTTAAATTGGAGCTTATGAAATTACGCACGTACAAACACCTTACGATGTGATTCAACCAGACTCTATGTTGTGGTATAAACACATATACGTAAATATAAAATATTAAAATATGATTTTCTTATGGGACAATTAGTAAAAAAAAAAAAGAAAAAAAATTATTATGTTGAATTGCCTTATAAAGTTAACGAGCGGATTTGTTCCTTCCTTTAATAATTGCTTTATAATTATATAGGCATTAAATATAAGAAAAATGTCATTTTATGGTAAGGAAATCCCCACTCTCAAGTCTCTAGCTCTTATTCATCTCTCTCTCTCTCTCTCTCTCTCTCTCTCTCTCTCTCTCCTTTCTACTTCCTGCATTTCTCCCATCTCTTCCCCCTCGTTGGTCATCTCTCACCCTCTTCACCTTCCTCTGATCCTCCTCTTCCAACCTCATTTTCTTCTAGAGATGTGAGATTTGGCATCCGTGATTCTTTGGTTGGGTCATTGTGATTTTTGTTGGGTTATGGTTGAGAAATGGTGGTTTTCAGGTTCCGGCTAAGATGAGATGTCGGTTGGGAGTGCAATGATTTATGTAGAGTTGGACAGAGATTGGGAGATAAGTGAAGTGACTATTGTGGTGGCAAGGTGTGGCTGGGTTTTCCCGACAGTGATTCCGGTGACCAGGAAAACATAGTGAAAATAGAACGGTGGAGCGTGGAGGTTTGTGGTTATAAAGGTATGAAGTTTGAGAGAATAATAGATGTGGCTTATATTGCAATTTTTGACATTATGGGGCTTAATATTTAAAACACATTTTTTAATCAACTAGGTCAAATTACATGTTATAACAAGTAAAAATACTCTTTTGTCGGTGAATACATGTTGGTCTTTCACCGTATAAGCCATCTTTATTTGTTAATTTGGTTTAAATATATAGTTAGTGTAAAATAATTGAGTTTTGATTTATTCACACTCATTTTTTTCTTCTATTTCATTTTCATTCATTTTCTCTTCTTATTTATCTTATTTTTTTATCACATCACCTATATATCTCTTATTTCTTCCTTTATCTCTTAGTGGAGGTGAGGTGAGGTTAGAGTGTGAACATAAGCTTTTTCAAAATAAATTTTATTCTTATTTAATAAGTTTTGCATCTTAGACATTCTTTATTGAAAATAGCGAAAACTCATTTTGATAATAATACATAAAAAGGCTTAAATAACTTTTTTATCCTGGTAAAATACATGTTTTTAATTTTAGTTATTGGAAATTTTGTTTGTTTGTTTTGCATCCTCCCTAAATCCCCATTTTTTATTTTCGTCATTATCGTCAATTTTTTCATCCAATTTAAACAAAAGTTAAGGTCGATAGATTTTTCCTTCGTCGTGGATGCTTGCACTAAGTGGTAAACGACTAACCACAAGATGCGTTCGATTCTCATGGGTGAGGATCGAATCTCAAACTCATGATTAAGGGACGAAGTGAGCTAACCACTACGCAACACCTTGTAGTTAAAATAAATAAATAATAATAATAATTTGTAGCACTACTATTAGCGCATACGGTAGTATAAAAAAATTAATAGTGATATAAATGTAACGAGCAATAATCTAAAAAGTAAGAAAATTAATAGTGATATAAATGTAACGAGCAATAATCTAAAAAGTAAAAAATTTAACCCTTAATACATTAATGGCTTGAAAAGTAACACTTAATTTCATCCTAAAGGCTTCTATTCCACTCCTTTATTAGTGACGTTCTTTATAAGTGACTTTAGGGATGCGTCCATCCCACTTCAATAAAGTGATCTATATTCATATCCATTTAAACCTTATCAATTTAAATATTAACGCGTCACTTTTTTTCTTTGTGGAATTAATCCATTACTCTTAATTATATGAGCACATGTTATGCAAAGTTAAACTTTCTGTATTCCTTAAAATAAGTAATACTTATTCACGTGGAACTTAAAAAAGCACTTCTTTAATCTTCATAGTAACTTTATACAAATAAAATGAGCGCAAGCCTGAAAGAAGAAGTTTGACAATTTAATCTCCAGTACATTTAGTTAATTTAACTGACATTTTATAACATTGAAAGTTAAACTGTCTATTTTCTTTTTTTAGTTTTATTGATACTCATATTTTTAAAGACTAATTTAACTGTTAACTCTAAAATGTCATTACTTTATAAAATATTGACTATTAACTTTCTCAGCATTTTATTTTCTGATATACAAAACTTACTACATCTAGTACTGTTGGCATTATGTGTGTTGTTACCTAATAAAAAAAATCAACCGCTTTCTTAATATTTTATTGATGTGATTAGTTTTGTCAATTATCTCTTATCCAAACCATGCATCATGGTTATATTCAAGATTTATCCTTATATAAATCCAATACGTACATCTCAAACTATCGTAGTCTGTTTCTAAGAAATTAGTAGTCAACAATTCAAGGTGAACTGATTTTTAATTAAAATTTTATATATATTCATATTTTACCAATTTTCATGATATCTTGTAATTGTTAATTTTTATCCATAATCCCATTAGAAATATATAACTATGACGAAATATAAATTTAAATAATCATATTTGATAGATTGTTCTTTTTTACGTTTATGAACTATAACTATTAATACTATAAACAAAAAATTTATTGGCTAAAATTTATTTTAAGATGGTCAAAATTCATTGATGTAATGACAAGTCATCAACAAATCAGGAAAAAGAAAACCTATGATTGAAAGTGTAGTATAATGAATAAAAAATAGCAAAAGAAACTTCAATAACTTTTTTTCTAGTATCGGAAGATGAAACTTCAATAATTAAAAATTAAATAACTATGAATTCCAAGAACTATAAGGCTTCATAATTTTTGGAGAGGTATACAGATTTTTGTAAAACTCAATTTTTTTTTTTGTTACAAAACTCAATTTAATCGGACGTACAAATGTAATTTCCTCTAAAATTGAATGAAGGTAGAAAGTAGAAACCATAACAGGTTAAAGAAAAAAGTTATAAATTGATCAATAATTAAAGTGAGATTTTTAAGCACTTGTTCAAAATTTTATTCTTATGGATTCAGAGTAAGATTTTAATTGTAAAAAAAATTATAAAATTTTAGGAGCTTTATAATTATTTATTTTTTTGTTTTGCTTTTTCAAATTTTGGTGTGGCCATTTTCTTATCTTTAACGAGGGCCATTGCCTTCTCTTTTTTGGGTCAATGGGCCTATTACCTTATTGGAAGGGATTTTTGGTAAAAAGACCATAGGCCTCAATAACTAATTGGTGGTGAAAGCCAATGCTATAAGCCAAATCCATCGACTACAAAAAGGAACG
The DNA here is from genome assembly GCA_030819835.1 of Acmispon strigosus. NCBI lineage: Eukaryota > Viridiplantae > Streptophyta > Magnoliopsida > Fabales > Fabaceae > Acmispon > Acmispon strigosus. Next base: position 65,382,400 of record JAUAMA010000004.1, read on the forward strand.
TAGGCTGCATCTTCTGACACCTGAATCTAACAAACAATGAACATTCACATTGTCTTTTGGGAATCGCTCTGGTACGCTTAAAAATGAGAGGGTTCAGCTCCCTTCAATTAATTATTTAGCCTATAAAACACTTAATTGTAAATTTAGAAAATTTGCTACAAAAGAAATCATGACAAATTAAAATAAGAAAATATGAAACCCCTCCATTTAAAAAGAAATTGCCTTTTTTTTTTTTTTCTCTCTTTTTGGTTGTTTTTTAGTTTAAGCTAAACGGTCACATTGACAACAACAAAAAACCCGAACGGGCATGTACTTTTTTTCTAATAGCATACCAAAAGATTAGCATGGCCGTCAATTCCAGAGGCCCACTTTGGCAAATAGCAACAGATGGGTCTAGAGTTTTATTTTTTTTTTCTTTTTTTTTTTTATAATATGAAGTATGAACTGAATTAACATGGTACAAACTACAAAGGCTGGACTTTAGGGATACAGACAACCCTAACATCGAACAATACTCCAAATAAAAGTACAAACAATCAACTCAGGTATTTGCTTGGAATTGGAATAATTTTCTGCCTCTACCTAGTGTTATCTCCTTCAACTTCTAAACATCCTCATTCAATAGCTTGAGGGTTCATTCGTTACGCCGTATTTTACATGATAATATAAGCTTATACGATATATTATGAGTTTTTCCATTATCTGGTGCTAACGTTGTATTGTTGTATATGTTTATCTATCAATCCACTTTTATACATTAAAATGATGGATTATCTGATCCAGCACATAGATGATAGATAAAATCTGATAAGATTATGACTTATAAGCTACTTGAAATTAGTTAACCCACTACAACAACCACCACCACCACCCTCCACTATTGCCACCCCATTGTTGCTGCCATTGCCATCGCCACCGCCACTACTGCCACCAACTCCACCGCCATCATCAGTCCAACCCACGCCACCACTGCCCCACAACACTGTCGTCACCACCATTAAGAACCACACCCAACTACACCACCACCTCCACCAAATATTATATGACCAAACATTGTATAATATTAAATTTTTATCAGACCTTACCTATCAGTATATGACCAAACGTGTTGCAATATTGACATAACACATCATTATTAGTAGATTTTCACTCAAACTGTGATTCATATTTTTCATTGTTGGCAAAACTGAACCGGATTGACCGGTTCCAGGAAAAACTGGGAACCGCATGTCAGGACAGTTCGGTTGACACCTGAAACCGGTAGAGCATCGAACCGGTCACGGACCAGAAAAACAAAAAAAAATGATAAAAACCAGACAAAACCCGGGTTAAAATGGCTTGAGTAATTGCCTCAGTTGTGACATAGAGAGATCAGGGAGAAGCCATGGGCCCAACTTCAAGGAAAGCGACAAGCAGTGAAATGAAAAATTGCCCTAATTAAGACAACGAATGGTAGTCCAGCAATTGTCCTATTGATCTTGACTCCCATTTGAGGTTTTGATGGGCATGGAAGTGATCTTTTCTTGATTTTCTTCTAACTGATTCGGCTTTGCCGCAGCGTCTATTCTTGAAAGGACTTTGCGGAGGCAACCATTCAGCAAACATCCCTCATTTTTTTTTCTTTTTTTATGAGCAAATGAATCGGGTTACTGTGTCTCAAAATTAAGTTCAAGAAAAAGTGGACAATCAATCCTTGATTGGAATGGACTTTGTCAGGGTTGTAATGTGGCTAAGGGCTAGTGGGTCATGAAAGGAAGAATATCAAAGGCCCAAACAAGTGTTTACAGGTTAATGAAAACGAAGGATCTTTAATACTTTAATGGATACTTAGCACTGATTATTTAGAGGATAATTTTCTTCTTTTAGTTGACCAAGACTTGCTCAAGCAATTTTTTCCTTTTGTATCTTTTTGGTCAATTTTTTTTTTGACACTTTCATTTTTTTATTTCTTTTTCTTTGCTTTTTTCTTCTTCTTTATTATTCCTATTTCTCAAATATTATCATTTGCTGCATGCTTTTTAATTCTTTTTATTTTATTTTATTTTATTGAGACTCTGTTTGTAAGTCCATGATATCGGACATCGATAATTTTTGCTACCTTTGTTGGTTTCGTATTCTTAGTATGGTTATAGATGCCGATATTGTGAGAACCTAATGTCTGATGTTGCTATTCTTAGCCTGCTTAATTATATTTTTTCTGGGTTATTACATTGCTTCTGTAACGGTATCGATTAAAACAAATAATAATTCTCGCCCAAGAAACTAAATAATTGCGAATTGGTGCGAGAGATAAACTATCCACTAGTGGGATGTCGTCCCTCGTATCATTTTTGCTCGTTTTCATAAATAAATAAATAAACAAAAAAAAACTAATTAAAATCATTGCGAATTGATGCGAGTGATAGACTGTTCACTTGTGGGATGTCGTCCCTGTATTATTTTTTGCATATTTTCATAAACAAAAATTAAATAAAAAATTATTAAAATCAAGAACTGCGTATGTCTTGATCTTCAATTTTAGGGAAGTACGTAGGACTAGGTTCACACTTATCAGGCTATAAAAAATAAAATATTTATTCTCTTCTTTTTTAGGAATAATTAGGAATTAAATAGTAAAAAAGTAAAAATAAATAAGGGTAAAATTAATAATGTAGAAAGCTAAGAAAATTACACAAGCAATTTCAGGTACCGTTTAGACGGACGCTGTGGGGTGCTAACACCTTCCCCACGCGTAATAGACTCCCGAACCTAGATTTTATGTTTCGTAGATTATTTATCATTTTGTAGGTTTTTTCTAGTGATTTCATTCAATAAACATTAGTGGCAACTCTGTCTGTTTGACTTAATTATTTTTTGCGTCATCCCGTCGTGACCCCGGTTGCGATAAAAGATAACAAGTCAAAACATTTACATTCTGATGAAATTAGTTCTTCCAACAATTTATTTTATAAAAAGACTCAAACGTACAGCATTAAAAGAGAAATCAAACATGCATATCGCTTAAATTAAGCACCTACTGATGCATTGCAAGTAGTAGTGAAATATTAAAAAAAATAGCATTCTATACAACATTATGAAAGGGACAACAAACGCACGCATGCCCGGGTCACAAAATTTGAACAGCACCAACCCAATAAGAAAATGATGATGGGAAACTACTTGGACCGACACATATATCCATTATCCTTAGACCCATCACCTATAGTTTATTCGTATCAAAAATTCATTCCAAGTTTTATATTGACTGAAACTTCTAGTGCATGTAGTTGTTGGATTTGTGGTATTATTTATTACAACAATATGGACAGGGATAACTTACTGATGAAGAATGAATAGTCTATCATTCCTTAAACTTCTCCATTTTGAAGTTTCAAAAATAATTTTATTTTCACACCAAAAATTCACTCCGACCAAAATAGATAGAAATTAATAAGAAAAAAAGAGAAAAATAAAACGCAAATGTTGGTAGAAACCACACAAAAGAAAACGTGAGGCGTGAACGTACTAAAAAAATATTTTTTTATTTTTATTTTAAAAAAGGAACAACATGTGGTTGATGTGTATTGCATGGGAGAACTTTTGTTTCGGCATTTGCCATGTCAAGAATCCGGGATAAGTCAGTCAGCAAAACAAAACAAGTTTGGAGTTAGGAATTGGAAGTTAAGTTACCAATAGTGAATAACGAATATGATCCTAACTAACACCGTTTTGTTTTCATGACCTCATTATTTCAAGTATGAATATTCAACTATCCATTCATTATTGAATATTCCATTACCAAACTTGAACCATGACGTGTGTTCTCTTTATTTGTGCCTCGTGTAACCTCCATCATTTGTTTTTCACTTGACAATCATCACGGTTCACCAAACACTAGAGCTATCGATATTGGGACAGTCCGGCTCAACCCGGCTTGTAGGTGAATTGGGTTGCTTAAATCACAGTCCGTTTAGAATATGAGTTAGAAATTAGAATAACCTGGCTCGTTTAATCCGCGGGTTAAACGGGTCAGCCCGCGAGTTGAGTAATTAAAAAAAAAATTGGCTGATTTTCTTGCTTCTTCAATTTAGATATACACAAAGTGTATAATGCAACATTGTTATGATTTTTGATTAGTAGATTTGACAAAATGCACCTGTTAGTATTTTTTTTAATATGAATTTTTATTACTTTTTCAACATTTTTTAATTGAACTCATCCCACCAACCCGCGACCCAATCCGTGAACCGGGTTGAGTTCATATTTTTTTGGCTCATTTAGATGTGAGTTGCTTTAACCCAACCCATATTGAATCCAACCCGTGACGGGCAGCCCATATAGGCCAAGCTGATCCGTATTGACAGCTCCACCAAACACCCTTCTTCCCCAGTTTTTTTTATGCTGATAATAATTATGATGAGAATGTTCTGCTTTTTAGTATTATGAGCTCCAACTCCACTATACTTATTCTGTATAATTAAATTACATTTCCTTCCTCGGATTCAGGATGGAATTTTCGCCAACATTTGTGAATAAAGATAATTGTAGGTATTACAATTACAAAATTGACTTAATCAACTATTTTTTTATTGCATTTCTTCATATTTAATATTTTATCCTATGAATTTTAAATTAAATATGCAAAGTTTTTTTTTTGAATAAAAAATATGCAAAGTTATAAATGCTTATTAATTTTTTAATGAGAATAAATAAGAAACTCTAAATATGATATATTTGTAACTAAGCGCTATACATAAATTTATGTGATAATGAGTAAGTTTGTGTTTGCATCTTATTTTGGATACGCACATCAAGTCATGTTTATTTGTCTACTTACTATTATGAGTTTTTATAGACATTGGACACACACGTGTATTTCCATCGATACTTTAACATATTTGAGAAATGAGAACCTCAATTATGGACCTGTCTAATTTAAAATATATTTTATCTATAATTTATAAAAAAATAAGAATTATTTTATTTAAAGACAAATTTTTATTCTATAAATATATAATTTTCTTGCATTAAATATGTTTTTAATTTCTGTAAAATAAAAATAACTAAATTTGATCCTTCCAAATATTTGTTAAAAGTTTTTAGTCCCCTCTATTATTGAAATATGTAAAATCAGTCTCTATTATTAATCTTGTGGCAGTTTTTTACCTTCGTGACATTTTTATCGCCACAAAATACATTGTTGATGATTTAAACAGTCACAAAATACATCACATTAACTCATTTCACCTATTTAATTCATTTTTGAGACTAAAAATCATGAATTTATTTAAGAAACTAAATCAAATTCATTCCTAAAAATACATTTAACCTTATTTTGTCTCATTTCACTTTCTCTCCTTACTAAATAATATAAGAAAAACTTTTTTTTTTATAACCAAACATACCATTATGATTGGATTTTGATACTTTGCTTGAGAAGGAGGGAGAAGTTAGGGAGGGCCCACTCATAGCCACTAACACAAAACTAGCTAGCTAAGCTCCAAGATCTGATTGTGCTGTGCTGACGACACGTTTGGTTTTCTTGTTTTGAAATGTGAAATCAAATGTGTCCGTCTTGCCTTCTTCTTTCTACTATACTCCACTAGTACACCTAGTTAGTTAGGCTCCTCAATATAGTTTCACGGTTATTAGTTCTTCGAGATATGACCAATCAAATGTTTTATAAATCTCATTTCTAATTCTGCACCGTTCTTTCCTCGTAAACTACAATATTCTTCTTCGTTTTATTATAGCCGCATTTCTCATGCCACGTTTTCCCAACAAACATGAGTACATATCCATGGAGGGACCCACCTCTCGCCGACCAAGACCAAGATCTCCTCGCCGATCTCATGCCTCACAGATTCTTCTTATTATTCGATCTCTGTCAACAAGAATAATATAGTCTGCAATGGAACACAGTAATGTTTAGTGGTCGTTCGATTAAATAAAAATTATATATTCTTGTGTTATCAGGGTGGTGGGAATTTCTACCATCCCCACCCTGTTTTCAGTTTTTTCACTCCTTCTGCAGTTTCGGTTTCAAACATGCACTACTGTTCTTGTCAAACGTCAATGTTCACCAGTTTAACAATACTGGCAACCAATTGCGGGGAAATGTTCAGATTCAATTGTCTAAAAAAATGTTGTGGAAGTGGAAGTAGCTAAACTTATGTAAGATTTATAAAACACTATATAATATTAGTTACATTAACTATATGTAGACCACTCTACAGGCACACTTGACACATGTTATAAAAAATTAGTATCGCTTATTGTACGGCGGTTAAACATCCCACCCTTTTTGTGTATTTTTTCAAAAAAAAAAATGAGTATATTGAAAGTTTTCTTCAATTTTTTCTTACAAACTATTTTTGAAGTAAAACCTGCAAGAAAACTTACATTATGTTCATGACATAAGTCTATTATCACACCCAAATTTTGGTAAGATTATAACTTTAAAGTTCATCTATAAGTTATTTTTCAAAAAAGATAATTATGTTCGAGTTGATGAAATTCACATCTTAATATAGTTAGGTTTCACAATAAATTTTTTTTCATATAAAAAAGTTTTGATCCAAAATCTTGTTTAAGAAAAATCGAGTAAGCATCATTTGAACAAATAAACTGTCAATAAACAGTGGCTTAGTATTTAGAATAAAAGAGAGTAAAAGTCTGAAAGTAAGATATTGAAATAATTAAGACTTTAAAGATACTGAGTGTGATTTTGTAGTAATATTTGTATACTATATATGATTTAGGGCTCCAATTTGGTTCACTTAATCTCCCAATTGAAGCTGACAAGGTTTGAGATCAAAACCATATTTAAACATAACCCAATCGAAATTTCATCAAATATGTCGGTTTGAGGATAATGTTCTATTTAATTATTACTGCATCCAAACATGCTCATAGATAATTAATTGGGCATGTTGATGCAAGAGCTGGCCTGGATTATTTTTAATAAAATATCATTAGCTAAAAAACTAGAACTATTAATTAAACAATTTTTTTATTGATTTATTTAAGCACATCAACATTAACAATCATCGTTTGATGTGAACCTGATCTGTGGAAGCAACCAACACAGTGACAGACAAAGATTCTGTGGAAGCAAGAAGCGGCGTGGAAGTGGGAATGCCAAAATATACTTTCCTTAATTAACAGAAATGCAATGCCAATACAAACAACATTACGGTGTGCACAGTTTTCCATTACATAGTCACTTTTGCTTTTTGTTCTTCAGTGTTTCCTTTGACCATTATAAATTTGACCAGTCAACCAAACATGTTTACCCCACTCACAAATCACAATCCATCACCCACCACCACATATAATTTAATTTGTATCCTAGCTAGCTATAGGAATTGTTTGATAATTAACTTAGTATTTATCTAAACATCGTTATCCATGCATTTTCAAAGGCGTTTGTTGTTTCAATCAGCCTATAAGTCTATAAACGACACAGCCACTCAGGGTGCAACCAAGGCTAAATTTTCACATATAGGATCCATAGTGTATCTGATAGATAGTGCGATCAATCATTGTTTGCTCATCAATTTCCACAAGTGACTCCAAAAGATGATCAAAGCATAAAATCACACTTGCTAATTACATAGTTTTTCGCGCCATATATATATATATATATACATCCACTCCAGAAATAAAATCATGCTCCACAAATATAAAGCAAATTAAAGTCATATCACCTTAAAAAGTAGTGGTACTTGTATGACATTACATTTACATACTGTATTCTACTTTATCTTTTCAAGAGTGTTACACTTAAAACCTATTAATAGCCCTAGTGTTCTAAATCTAGTTGAATTGCTGACAATCTATAACATGCAATACTGGTAAGATTTTGCCCGTTCATTTTTTAAAAAGAAAGATAGATAAAATAATTGAGAATTTGACATAATTTTACTACATGAAAAAAAGTCATTGACAACATTCCTTCCATAGATTATGAATCTCTCACACATGTATCATCCACAGGAAGTCAATATTTACATGACCAACATAGACATTTTGTTAGGACTAGTTCCGACAACATTTTATCCCTCTAATTAAAACTCGAATTCAAAATCTTAATTAAGAGAAAAAGTATGTACCATTTAAATTAACCTCTCATTCTAAACTATATAATGGTTAGAGCTAAAGTTCATGTAATTAGAGTTACATATTGAATTTATTTCGGAATATATATATATATATATATATATATATATATTTATGAATTCAGAAACTTAACTTGGAAGTTGCAATATGCAGTACCAATTAATGACACAATCATAACAGCAATGAATATTGTTTGAAAATCCACATTCACATAATTATGAACTAGCGGAGAGGCAGCATCATCATCATAAACCAAGCTAGTAAAAAGTTTTTTAAGAAAAAACTATTTATTATTATAATTTAAAAATAAAAGGCATTGGTTTTGGAGTGAACTGACTAGAAGGGGAAATTATGTCTGTTGAGTGACAATGAAAACAAAGGGGGAAGAGTTCCATCGAATAAAGTGGAAGTTAAGACAAGTCCCAGTCACTGTGGGCAGATTATTATTGATCATGATCAGGTTTTGGGGTATGAGGGACCACGAGCACCCAAATTGAAGGGCCAAAAGACCCAAACTAAGGAAAGCAAAATTGATTGATTATGAATTCATTTCATTGCATCGCTATGAGTATGAGTATATGCAATGCATGTACCACTCACCACGTGTTCCGTGTAATTAATCAAAACCATAACACAAGAAAGAAAATGGATGCCCAATAATTACTGACTGAAAATGATGATGACAAATAGAGATTTTGACCGACACGTCTCTACAGCGTTGCTAGATAATTGATTTTTCATTTAATTAATTATTTAATTTATTGGTAATATGTATGAAGAATAATTTATTAAATTTAGATATAATGTGATCTTCAAATCTCTAAAAAAAACTAATCTTATAGCTCATGTAAGTACCTTAATAATAATAAAAAGTAGAGATTTTGGCGACATATAGCTGAATGCATGTTAGTAGCAATTTAATTGTTCCCAATTTAACTCACACATCTTCATAAATTGAGTGTTTGAATCTCATGTATTTGGTACGATAAACAACTTTACTCAGAAAAATTACATATTATTTATAGTGATTTCTCCAGCATGTTACTGACCTTCTATCCGTTAGTCCGAAGATGTTTTCTCATTATTTTACCATTTTATTTTAAAATAAAAATTGTATGTGTGTATGAATATGAGAACTCATTACTTGTGGATTAGAGTGGATCCAAAAACTGAGATTTGAAGGAGAAGAACCCCATTCATAGTCACCGGTTGTCCCCTTCCTTGTCACCAACCATCATTACCGGTCCACATCAGCACCCGGACATTCAACAAACGATGATAAGAATAATTAATTAATATCTTAAATGCTTGTTATTTGGACCCCACCACATCATAATAAAACCAAACGCATCTGAATTCCTACCCGTCTTCTTAGACCAAATCTTTGTTTCTTGGTGCCCGTGAATGATATTTTTTGTTGTTTTCTCAATTAAACAAAGTCTCACACCATGTTTGTGTTAAATTTAAACTTTAGTAATATTTTGTTTCACAAAATAACTCTTTATAGTGTGTTTAGTTCGGCAGAGGTTGTTATAGGTCTTTGAATACGAGTTTTTGTGACGTTAAATATTTCATTGGGACAACTTTGTCACTATAAATGGTTTTATCTAATTCAAACTTTATTATATTAATAAATAAATGTGGTTTATATGAAAAAAGTTGTCAGTAAGTAACAATTTTAAATATGTTAATCTCATAATCTACACTGTAATTGTATTTGAAATAGTATATTTGAATTTATCTTATATCATAAATCACTAAAGTTAACTTATAAATAAGTACATATATTTACACATATTTTATTTTGAGTTTATTTATATAAATTTATGAATAAACTCTCATGTAATAAGTATCTATATTAAAATTTATCTGTATTCCTCTTGTTAAAAAAAGAAAATATTACAAACAGTGACAGTGACAGAGTTTTAAATAGTGGTTTGCAATTGCAATTGTAACATAAAAAACTTAGAAATCTTCACAATAGTATTGAGGTAGTAATTGTAGCAGCATCAATCTACATTTATTTATAATTTCGCAACATTGAAAATTTCTCATGTGAAACTACTAGGTTTATGTTAGTTTTGGCAAACACTAATGTAATTTACGTATCTTAGAGTATTAACTATTTACGGAGAAACTAGAATTTTTTATATTAAATTTAATTTGAAATGAAGAAGTAAACTTTTGGTTTGTAAATCTATGTTAAGTAAAGTGTGATCGTAGCATGTTTTGAAAATATGTTAAGAAAAATGGGAAAGCAAGAAGGTGCAATGCACGAGGTTTATGTTTGGGGGCTGAGAATGAGAATGGCGTGTCGAAGAGGGAATGAACTGGGGTAGGGTGAGGCAGACAGTGGTGGATGCGTGGGGACCACCTTGTCAGGGTAGGACCCATTTCAACAGTACAGTTGCATCCACTGACCCCACTCCAACAGCGACTGAGGTAATAAGCTTCGCTTTTCTTCCTTCTTTCTAATTCCTTCGTATCGTATGAATCAATGAAAACCGTTGCACAAGAGATTTATTATTTTATTATTATTATTATTGGGATTGGTTATTACGAGTAGTATTGCTTTATATTATATATATCTAGACAAGACCTGTGCTTCCATCACCAACCTCACTTTGCATGTCTCTCTGACCCTTCTCCAATCTCTATCTTAATTTGCTCCAACACTTTCCCTTTTCTTCTCTTCTTCCCCTTCACTACCACATAACTCAACATTCATCTCATTCTCATCATTGTATGGAATGGATCCTTCTTGTGGACAACCCCAACCCCAGGTAGGAATATACTCAACTTTCTTTTCATCAATGTTAATTATGTTTGAGGGTGTTGTTGATTTTGGATTTAAATTCTTCCCACAAGAGCAATTTTGAAGTATGGATACAGTTATATATATATGATCTCTTTAATTTGCACAAAAAAATTGATTAACTTTTCATGCTTTCTTCAAATGCTCTTACTTTTCTGTCAATCTGGATGTGATGATATGGCTTTCAATTGATCTCCTTGAATTTGGGAATTTGAAACTAGGGCAAATGAGTTAACTTACTTTCCCAGTTTCATCTTTCACTTCTTTTTTAATAGCTTTCCATTTCTGATCACATGATATATATTTATTTATATGATCAGTTAGATTCAACTGAGAAATTAAACATTTGTTTGGCCTCAAGTATGTATTGATTTCATGTGTTGTTGTGTTGCAGCAAATGTCTAGCCAGACACTGGAGAACATGTTAGGTTGCTCAAAAGCTGGTGCACAGCAAGACAGGAAGCCAAGGCCTCAGCCAGAAGAAGCTCTCAAGTGCCCAAGATGTGACTCCACCAACACCAAATTCTGTTACTACAACAACTACAGCCTCTCTCAGCCAAGATACTTCTGCAAGTCCTGCAGGAGATACTGGACCAGAGGAGGAACCCTGAGGAATGTTCCAGTGGGAGGAGGGTGCAGGAAGAACAACAAGAGATCTTCCTCATCATCATCATCCAAGAGGGCTCAGGATCAATCATTCACACCCAATCCCAACCCACTCAACAGCCTCCCTCATCAGGATCAAACATTCACTAGTGATTTCACACTGGCATTGGCCAGGCTCCAAAAACAGTCAGGTGGGTACAATGAGCAGGACCTTTCAATTATGGGGTATCCCACAACCACAGCCTCTTCATTTTGTGATGTTCTGGGAAGTTCTGGCATGAACCCTTCTTCCACCAACAACCCTGGATTCTTGGATGCACTTAGAAGTGGATTCTTTGGAAGTAGTGGGACCCACTCATCAGCCCAGTATAATGCTCATCAGAATAATAACATGTATTCTGTGTATGGAAATGGGGACACTGGGGAGGTGGATAGTAGAGACATGATGATGCTCCCTTATGATCATCATGCTATGAAACAAGAACCTTGCAGTGGGGGTGGCATGGCATGGCAGTTACTCAATGGAGGATCAAACATGGGGGAAGTTGACTCTTCAGGTAGAGGAGGTTGGAATGGTTTCACACCTTCTAATTGGCATGGGCTTCTTCATAGTCCCCTGATGTAGACAGGCCCTGATGAATCACAAGGCAGTACTACTGATTTGATTTCCTCCTCTAATGTTTGACTTAATTATCAGTCTTCATTAATTAAATATCAATGCTAATCAATGCTATTGAGTAGTTGGGAATGGGGTTAATAGAGATTTGATTATGCACTCTTTTTTCTTTGTTTGTTGGGGTTTTTTCTCCCTTCCTTTCTTTAATTGCCTTAAACTGTAGTACAATGTTTTTTATGGGTGAATAGACTAATGAAATTTCAGATTTGTTTGCCATTAGAATTCAAAATGATTAATAGAACATTACAACCTACTAACGAAAAGAGAGTGCATGTGGACTAATAGATGTGATCCATGATGAAGTGAGATGAAGAAAATGAGCAATGATTCATTTACATTAATTTTTCATTCATCTCATTTTTACTAACATTTTTAATATCTCTATTACTCATTTCTATCTTTTATTCTTTTCCAATTTCACTCTTGTTGTAAGAAATTAAAGTGTGGATGAACTATTTATTAATGGAAAATGAAGTGTATGTGTGATTTCTGTGTAGTCTTTGAATATATAAGTACCATTAATGCAGCCAAAATCAATGAAGATGAAGGGAAGTGTCGAGTGTGTACATGTTATAACTTATAATTGACAGATGGAAGAAAGAGAAGAAATGAGAGTGATGTTTTGAAGTTAATTATGTGCAGCCTAACTGGAGGTTCTCTGAAGTCTGAGCAGTTAGAATCACCATTTCAGGAGCATTGGGTTTTGAATGCCTGGTGGTTTTTCAATATATTTTGCCATAATTGTATTGCATCTTTATTTACATCTGGTAGATTCTGAAGAACGTGGAGAACTAATTAATAAAATGCTTTATAAAATCAAGATTAAATTAAATTATCATAAGTGCCAGTACTAGTAGTGGTATATGAGATGACAGTGCTGGTGATGAGGTTATTCAGAAGAATTTCTCGAGTCCCAAAGAATTAGAAATTTCAGTGAAGCGTGAGCGCCAACTTTGGGGAAGAATATGTTTGTCTTGGCTTTTGGCAGACCAAATCCAACTTTGGATTTGGGCGTGAGCAAACCGCCAGTAATCAGTTTCTAAATTATTTGATTATCAGAACAAGTTCACACTTTTTGCAGACTTACACCGAGATAATTAAGTAAGAAATGAGAGAGAAAATAATAATAATATATATAAGTGATGTGATATAAAAAGAAGAGAAACATATGTAAAGAAAATGAAAGAAAATGAGATAATAAAGATGGAGAGTTGCGAATAAATCAAAATTCAAAACCGAATAATAAATAGAGAAAATATATCCAAATGTATGGAGAAAATATATTAAATATTATTTATATTTTCATGATATCAAATGCACTTATTTTTTATTTATTGTGCTCATAAAAAAATACTCATATTTAGCTTCTCTTACAATTTATTTTTACTCAATTTTTTTTTCTCTCTCTTTAATTCCTATCATAGGACTCAACATCATATATCTTATTTTTCACTATTCTCTTCCAAAATCTCTCTAAAAGCGTATGTGAAAGGAGTATCAACCCAATATTTTCCTTTATATAGTAGTAGAAGGATTTATAAAAAAAATTAAATCATTACTCAAATTGGCTAAATAAAAGATTTTCAATTTTTGTATATTAATTTCGATACATTTACACTGGTTTGATGTTTCATTTCATTTCCATCCTTTTTTTTATTTCTTCTTTTACATACTATCATATCATCTATTATATTTCTTCCATATTTTCCTTGTATTCTTTCATACCTCTCATTAGATAATAATTATGGATGTGGAATGAGTGTGAAAAAAAAATTGTTTGTAAATATATATAGAAATTTGGTAGAGTGAAATGTGATGGAAGAAAAAAATGAGGTATAGGCGAATCAAAATTCATAAAATAACTAGAGAAATGTTTTCCAAATGGATTTCTATATTTGGTTTAAAAGAACGAAAAAGAAATGAAAAGTAGAGCTCCTAAAATCAGATGAGATCTATCATCTAAGTACAAATCTAATAACTTGAGCTAGATGTGGATTGGACTAATAACATTTAAGCCTAATTTAAATTTGACTCAATCCAGTCCAACTCAAAGTTAATCAACGCAATATTAGCCCATGATTCGTTGGGCCAATCAGCTTGCATGAATATTCATTTTCTTTTTTATTTAAATAAGTTATTGAAAATTGATATGTTAAAATAAATAATGAAATTTAATAAAAAGAAACACATAATAAGAAATGCTAATGTATGAAAATGTAAATATCATATTAATAATTTTCTTTGTCAAGCAATTGATTTTTGTCTAATCTAATAAGTATTTTTACAAAAGAAAAAACTAAATAGGCTGACTTTTGAGCCATTTTTAAATAAATTTCTTTGAGAAATTTTGTAAAATATGATGCATGTACGTCTATAGCATAAGCACGCAAAGGGTTAGGTTTTTCTATTAGCTCATAGAGTGAAGAGGTGTGATATGTTCACCCCTTGTACTCTCTTACTATTTATTTCTATTAATTTTATTTTTTGTCTCCGTCTATAGTTTCTATCACATTATCTATTAACTCACTCATTTTTTTTTCTTTCTTAAGATGGAGAGGTGGAGAAATGTCAAAGTTTCATTTTGCAAATGTTAAATCACCCTAATCAGAATTAAACAATCCCTTTTATTGGTGGGATAAGTCTATATGCTTGCAAAACTAAAATTATTTACAAAACTAAAATTACAATTTAATTTACAAGGTGATATTAAAAACAAAATAACATGTTAAATCATGGAGAATTATTTTATTTTTGAGAGTCAGAAATCAGAAAGATCAGTTGGATTTGAAGATGGCTTCTGCATAAATGCAACACACATGCATGCATCTAATGTAAAATTGAGATCTCACTCTGTTTTCCCTGCCTCCTCAACCCTAAACTAAAAAACTAACATTTTTGTTTCTTTCTCTCCTGACCAGCAATGTTAATCTCCTTGCAAGAAAATGAGCTGCACTCAATTCTGCTCACATCTTATGGAAGCACTGCATCTCTCTTTGCTTAACATGTCACTTCAAACCCAAAAACATAATTGCTCCCTCACCAAAACTTGTCTCAATCATTATTCACACAACACCTTAATCTCATTCTCATCTCCCCCACCACATAACAATATTTATATTCACAAATCACAATTCACCTGCCATTATTTATTCTCCAAAGGCCTCAATAAAACCCCATTACTCCATCCCTCCAAAGCACAAATCAAACACTACTACTACTCATTGCAACTTCAAAATGTTATCCATTTCATTAACAATTTTACTTTCCCTGTTATGTTCTTCCACTCTCACCATTACCATAGCAGCAGCACTATCCCCTGTTTCTGCACCACTGCAACCTCCCCCTGCTACCCCTCCAGCTTCATCCTTAGTCCCTACACTCCCTCAACCACCGAGTGAAAACACCCCTGACACTTCCACCGCCACTGACATCGTCGGAATTCTAAGAAAAGCGAACAATTTCAACATCTTCATCCGCCTCATGAAAACCACCCAATTGATCAACCAACTCAACTCCCAACTCATCACCATCAAATCCGGCGGCTTAACAATCCTCGCCCCTGAAGACAGCGCCTTCTCTGAACTCAAACCGGGCTTCCTCAACACCCTCTCCGATGGCCAGAAGCTGGAGCTCCTTCAGTTCCACGTTCTTCCAGACATTGTCTCCAGCTCCAACTTCGACACCCTCACCAACCCGGTCAGAACACTCGCCGGAAACAGACCCGGGAAAGTGGAGCTGAACGTGATCAGCTACGGCGGCGGTGTGAACATTTCGACAGGACAGGTTAATACCACAATCAATGGCATTATATATACTGATAAGCATCTTGCTATTTATAAAGTTGGTAAGGTGCTTCTTCCTTCTGAGTTTTTCCCTAAGAAGACCATTGCGGCGGCACCCGCTCTGGCACCGGCGCCGGAAGAGGCTGCGAAGGCGCCTAAGCCTGATAAGGAGAAGCCGTCGTCTTCGGAAGATTCTGAGCAATCGTCGCAGGTTGTTCCCGCTGAGACCTCTGCCGGTGTGAGAATCAGCCTGTGTGCAACTTTGGTGTCTCTTGTTCTAGGAGCTGCGTTTGTGGCAGTGTTCATCAAAGGGTCTAACTAAGATGTGATACATGATATTGATATATCATATTCGAGTGTTATTGTACCGATCCCAATATCTTTGTATGATTGTATCTACTATCTGTCCATGAATTTATTAAGTGTTATGTTACGTTTGATTCTAATGCAAGCTTCATGATCTTTTATGGAATAAATTTGACTAATAAAAGGAATGAAAAAGATTGCTCAACCCCCAAATAACATTATACCACTAAGACACTCATTTTTACGGTTGTGTTTCTCACTAACACAAAGGGTTGAAGTTAATTTTTTTATTTCTCACTTTTGTGATAAAAAACCACTTCAAAAAATGAGTGTTCAGATGATACGTCATTATTCAGTGGTACATGTACAACAAATGAAAGGAACTATGAGAATAAAGTTTCTTTTGTAACTTGAGCAAATAAAATATTGAACTACAGAATGGTAATGCGACACCCGGAGATTAATCAAGAGTTTTTATACATTCACATTTTTCTTTTTCATCTTATATTCACTTATTTTTCTTCTTATCTCTCCATACATCTTTATCACATATTCATATCGCATATCATATCATTCATTTATCTCTCTTCTCTTCATATTTTTTCTAAGTGAACATATATTTAATGTGTGAATATAATTTTTTTTCCATTAATCAATGAGTGATTATACATAGATATACCATTTTTACCAGGCATCCTTAAAAAATACAATCTAGCAGCGATTTTTAAGCTCCCAAAATTTTTGTTAGGGTTAAAAATTACTGATAAATTAAATGTATGAAGGGTGTCTAGTAAACTGGTATGTTTGGCAATCGTCTTTGTAAGATGGGAGATGCTAGGGTTTTTTCTTCTTTGACGAATTTGGGTGGGAAGAGTTTAAGGAAGAGGGGTGGTGGTGGGTGGAAGGAGACGGAAAGTGAAAAAAAATAAGGAGATTGAATTTCTGAGTTTTTTTTTTATTCTTAGAAATGCATGAGCTGTGGAGGAAGAAAATGAAGGTGGAAGAGGAAGATTAAATGTGATTAAAATAATTTGCAGAAGCTAAAGCTGATGCTAAAAATCCATGTGGTCACCCTCAACTGACTAAACTCATCATGTAAACACTGACCGATCAATTGATGAAACGTAGGCACAATGACGTAATTTGATTACAATTTTTTTTTCTAAGCGAGGACATTTAAAGAATTTTTTTAAAGAACCTAATTTAATTTCTCTTACAAAATTAAGAACCTAAACCATATTTAACCCTTAATAAAATTATTTTCATTCAAAATCATCTGCTAAAATGTTAAATTTCAGCTTAAATAAAAAAGCATTAAAATTGTCCTCTCTTCAAATTCAACCTCAAATGTTACAGAAACCTTCTAGTTCTATTACATTTCTATAATTTCTTTATAGAAAATAATAACCTAATATTTTAGGTATACAAAATTGATTACACAGTCAAATTTGCCTAATTTTGAAAACAGAGTAACCTTTGATTAACCCCAATAACATTTAGGGGACCAAAATCACCCAGGAAATAAGTGTGAAATAAAATCAAAATAGCCAGAGTAAATCAATCTTGCCACTTGGACTTGAGTAATAAGAAATGGAAGAGTCAGATTTAGGAAAAAGCAAATACTTTCAGTCCTTATCAAATAATAATAACAGAAAAAGGATGAACAGATTTGAAGATTACTGTTTTCAGATATATTATTTGAATGTAGGCAACACAATATACAGCAAGCCAAATATCATTGTCTCAGCTAGCATTGTGATCATGTGGTTAAGTGTTATGATTCATGAATCATAACACTGTACACTGTGCAGACACTTCACATTATATATTACATCTGCTACACATCTCTTATCTCTTCCTATCTCTCCCTAATTATCTACACTCAAATGATGTACATAAATCTTTTATCTTTACGTGTGTCCTTAATTAATTCTAAACTAAATATCTGTCACACAATGACTCACTTTAGTAACATCAATTCCACGTTACTGATGCAAATTTCTCAACGTACTAGTCACCATCACATTTCAAATTAAATTTTCATATTTTCAAGCATCTAACTGATGACAACCCATGATGGAATGACACTGAAAGCAAAATAGTTCCATATGTGCACATCTCATCTCAATGTTCCTGATGATGATACTCTTCATCTTCCCACCACAAAAATAATTCATCAAACAGCTCTGTTACCTAGCTCTAATCATACCAATGATGTACCACCTTTCCATGACAGGTAAGTGAAAGCTGCTCTTGGAACAAATCAACTTTCCATAACTAAACCACCACCTATGCTTATCAATTAACATTCTCTCCCTCCATGTATAAAAGCAAGCCCCTCTATCCATTTCAAAACACACACCACAAACAGCAAGAAGCTCTCTCAAGTCTCAAGTAGCATTCTCAATCTCAAACCTTCTCTACAAAAAAATCCTCAGCATTCAATTCAATCAACAAAAGCAATGGCAAAAGAATTTCTCTACTCTGCCTCTTCAATTCTACTACTAATCACCCTCTTCTCTGCCACCACCACATCAGCTCAGCTACTATCCCCTGTTCAGCCCCCAAAACAACCACCTCAGGCTTCCGTACCCGCCGGCGCTCCGGGAATGAACACGGTTCCCCTAGTACCCGTATCACCCAGTGGTGCCCCCACACCCACCATCCCAAAACCCCCCACCATAGACATTCTCCAAATCCTTAACAAAGCCAAGAGATTCTCTGTTCTGACCCGTCTTCTGAAAACAACCCAATTGATCAACCAACTCAACTCACAAATCATAACATCAGGCTCAGGAGGGTTAACCCTATTCGCACCAGAAGACAGTGCATTCTCCAAGCTAAAACCGGGGCTCTTGAACTCTCTCAGTGACAGGGAAAAGGTGGAGCTTTTACAGTTCCACACACTTTCCTCTTTCATTTCAATCTCCAATTTTGATACCTTAACAAACCCGGTTCAGACCCAGGCCGGTTCAGACTCCGAGAGACTGCAGCTGAACGTAACCACTTACGGCGGCGGCAAAGTGAGCATGGCCACCGGAGCGGTTAACGCCACCGTTACGGGTACCGTTTACGCGGACAGCAAGCTCGCCGTTTATCAGGTGGACAAGGTGCTTCTTCCGCTGGATTTGGTTCTTCCTAAGGCTAAGGCTCCGGCACCGGCGAAAGAGGTTTCGCCCAAATCTGATAAGACGAAGTCCTCCCCGGAAGAAAGCGGTGATGCGAGTAAAAATGCTGACGGTGGCGATGCCGTGCCGGTGGACACTGCTTCTGCTGCGGGTTCCGTGCGTTTCAAGGTGGAGATTGTAATGTTGGTGCCTCTTGTTCTTGTTGTTATTGGAGGTTGAGTTCTTGTCCTGTTAGCATTGGCTTGATTCCCTGGTCACCATCGATTCTGTGATTTTTTTTTGAGTATATTTTGGGGTTTGACTTGCTTGAACATCCAAGCACGAAATTCTGTATTTGCCTCTGTATATTTCTTTTCCCTTTTTTCAAAATTTGTTTGTTCTGTCAATTAAATTACTCCTATAATTTTTGTTTCTATTGTTAGATAATTCAAAAAATGTATGTTTTCATTTTCTAGTTCATGAATATATTTATGCTTCATTCCGTCAAAAATAAATGAATAATGTTATTTTCACCATTCTTTCTCACCTTCACCTTGGTTAAATTTGAAAATAAATGAGAGAAATAAGTGATATGATATATGATGTAATAGGAAATTAAGAAAGGGATGGGAAGAGACCGAGGATATAAATGAGATGGAAAAGAGAGTGTGTGTGAATGAATCGTTACTCAAAATAAATATTTGTGCTTCATTTGTATGATAATAATATTAATGTTAGTGACTAATAATTGTGTAGCGTAGTTAGTCTTTTTAAACATCTAGTCCAGGGTTTGATCCTTGGGCGGTACATATGGAGAAACATATACTAGTTAGTCTCATAACTTGAAAAAACAATATTGATGTCAATAATGGAATTATGATAAAATTACCTCAAATACAGTCATTTTTTTATATAAAAAATTAATTGATATTATTTTTTTGGTTGCATAATTATATTATTTTAAAAGGTTGGTTACATTTATAAACGAAATTAAAAAGATATGAAAAATATATTTAAAATGAGAAGAGTATAAAAAATATTTAAAATTAGGTTAACATTTTAAATTTTATTATAAGAACAAATTCCAACAAGGTTAAAAAATCCAAAAAATTAATTGATATTATTTTAAAAAGTTTTTAAATTTAAAAATGAAATTAAATAAAATATGAAAAATCTATTTAAAACGGGAAGAGTATCAAAGAATATTTAAAATTCGATTAACAATTTTTAATTTAATTTGAAATTCTAATGGATTTAATTTGAACATTTTAATTGATTTAATTTGAAAATATTAATTGATTTAATTTAAAAAAATTCTATTTCTGATAGGTAGGGAAATGAGTCACATAGAAACTATTGCATGAGGAAATAACATCTCATGAACATTTTCTTCATATAACGTTTGTTTTATATTATAGTATTAAATTAGATAAGGTTTCTATAATTTACATCGTGCCACTAGAACCGATAATGTTAATATTTACTTCCGAATTTGGTTGTGTCGGCCACTTGTTTTGGTTGTATATTCCTTATTAATATATATTTTCTCATGAACCTTTCCTTATCTCTTGTGTCGGCCGCTTGTTTTGGTTGTATATTCATTATTAATATATATTTTCTCTTTTGAAAAAAATATTTACATCCGGATTAAAGAATCTCTAGTATTGTATTGTTTCCAACTCTAAAGAATTCAATTCCGAGAGAGCAAAAGGTAACGCTAAATACATTACTTCAGATTCTAAAATTCGAGAGGTTAAAATTGACTATCGTATTTTAGAAGGGGTTGTATCAATCACCTTAGGTAAAATACGGGTAAAATCACATAGTCTTAATGGCCAAATAATATTTTAATATATATTATGAGCTAGAATTTTTTAAGACTAAAGTCTATAAAATCTTAAAATAAACTAAAAATGCAAAAAATGCATTAATTAATACTAAAGTGTACTAATAATGACTAAAATACCCTACTTTACCTAATAAATTAAATATAAATAAAAGGAAAAAGGCCATGAATCCAAGGGTCAATATGGTGCTAGGCTTATAGCACGATGGTGAACTCAGTGATACAATGTGAACCACGGTGGGTGAGGTACAAAAGACATGCTGACGCTCAAGTCAATTCAACATCATAAAGAATCTCAAAGTCTAAAGGAACAATAAGAGAGAAATTAATGTTCTTCTTTTTGGTACATTAAAAAGTATTTAAATTCTCTTCCAGAGATTGATCCCTGGACATACCCCTCCCCATCTCGCATGTCCCCAACTCTTACAACTTGAGTTATCCTTCAGGGACATAAATTAATGTTCTAATTAGCTGCATCAAACCAATTTATAATGGTCATCTAATTAATTGTGGAGGTATTAAACAATTTGTCAGCCCATCACTTTGGTGACATCGAGGTTGTAGCTTCGTTTAAACTTACTTGATTACAGTTCTAACAACTTAAATTTATGTGTAACTAGTTGGCTAGAAGAATGGAAGCTTTGTGCTTGGTCGTTCTGGCCTGCCAGCTTGACAAACACTAGTCATGTAGTCATTTGGGCCAATGAGGATGGTAGTGGGAACATAAGGGAAATAAAGAGAGATGTATAATTCAATTTGGATTGACAAAAATTGGAGTGTGAATGAACCAAAATTGGATAAGAAATGGAAGAGGCTAGTGAAACAATGGCGATACGTGTACACTATTTTTTCTACAATACTGATGACATTTATAATTTGTGGTGGTTTTTAACCGTCACTCAGAAAAAAAGTGGTGTATACGAATATTTTTGTTAGTGAAAAGCAGTAGTTTTAGTCTTTGTCAAATGGTAATGACAGAAAAAGAATGAACCAACTTGAAGATTAATGCTTCTTACTTTTTAGATATAATAGTCTTAGATATAATATTTGAATGACGAGATGGAAGTAAATAGCAAATATCATTGTCTCAGCTTGAGCTAGCATTGTGATCATTTCCTTAATCCTAAGCTAAACCTCTCTCAGACAATGACTCGCATTTTCATATGTTCACAACCTTACTGATGCAAATTCCTCCACCCATGTATGGATCACCAGTTCACCACCTTTCAAATTGCATTTTCATATGTTCATGCATCTAACTGTTGACAACCCATGATAGAATGACACTGAAAGCAAAACAGTTCCATATGTTCACATCTTAATGTTCCTGATGATGATACTTCTTCATCTTCCCACCACAGAAGTAATTTATCAACACTTCTGTCACCTAGCTCTTACCATCAATGATGTACCACCTTTCCATGAAAGGCAAGTGAAAGCTGCTTTTGCAACAAATCTACTTTCCATAACTAAACCACCACCTATACTTTTCAATTATCATTCTCTCCCTCCATGTATAAAAAGAAACCCCTCTATCTATTTTCCTCACACCAAATCACAACACACACAACAAACAGATCAAGTAGCATTCTTTACCTCAAACCTTCTCTACAAAAAAGTCCTCAGCCTTCAATTCAATCACCAAAAGTAATGGCAAAAGAATTTCTCTTTTCTGCCTCCTCAATTCTACTACTAATCACCCTCTTCTCTGCCACCACAACATCAGCTCAGCTACTATCCCCTGCTCGAGCCCCAAAACAACCACCTCCGGCTGCCGTACCCGCCGGAGCTCCGGGAATGAACACGGTACCCCTGGTACCGGTATCGCCCAGTGGGGCCCCCACACCCACCATCCCCAAAACCCCCGCCATAGACATTATCCAAATCCTCAACAAAGCTAAGAGATTCTCTGTTCTGACCCGTCTTCTGAAAACAACCCAATTAATCAACCAATTGAACTCACAACTCGTGACATCAGGCTCAGGAGGATTAACCCTTTTCGCACCAGAAGACAGTGCATTCTCCAAGCTAAAACCAGGGCTCTTGAACTCTCTCAGTGACAGAGAAAAGGTGGAGCTTTTACAGTTCCACACACTCTCTTCCTTCATTTCAATCTCCAATTTCGACACACTCACCAACCCGGTTCAGACCCAGGCCGGTTCAGACTCCAAGAGGCTGCAGCTGAACGTGACCACTTACGGTGGCGGCAAAGTGAGCATGGTTACCGGTGCTGTTAACGCCACCGTTACGGGCACTGTCTACGCGGACAACAAGCTCGCCGTTTATCAGGTGGATAAGGTGCTTCTTCCACTTGATTTGGTTCTTCCTAAGGCTAAGGCTCCGGCACCGGCGAAAGGGGTTTCGCCCAAATCTGATAAGACAAAGTCGTCAACGGAAGAAAGCGGTGATGCGAGTAAAAATGCGGACGGTGGCGATGCCGTGCCGGCGGGCATTGCTTCTGCTGCGGGTTCCGTGAGTTTCAAGGCGGGGATTGTAATGTGGGTACCTCTTGTTCTTGCTCTTGGAGCCGCCATGTGAGGCTGATTCAGTGGCCACCACCGTCGAGACTTTGTGATTGTTTTGTGCATATTTTGGGGTTTGACTTGCTTGCCTCATTCTGGGTGGGAAGAAATTATGTATTTGTCTCTGTTTTTTATTTGTCATTTGTTGTTTGTTTTGTTTATATAAAATTGTAAATTTTTTGTTTCTTTTGTCAGACAATTCAAAAGATTTTATGATATTTTAAATTCATTGATGTGTTGTGTGATTAATTTAGGAAGAGTTATTTTGATAGAATGATTTGTGTTTGACATGATATTGTAAAACTAAGTTTAAAAGAATAATTTTTGTTTAGATAGTAAAGTTCGAATAATTTATTATATGTAAATATTTTTACATTGTGGCTCCCACACCTAAAATGAATTTCCAATAGAAAAGTAATATAAAAAATTTGGTTACACAAAGTTTTTGGATGAAGAGATGATGCCCCAATTCAAGACAGAGAAAGTTGTCAGACTCAACAAGTATTTATAGAAGATCTACATTTTACTTACTTAAAAAAGATTAGTGGAGGTTTGAATCTGCAACCAATCATGTACTACACCATGTCATGCTTCACTAGACTAACCCATTAGGTTTAAAGTAATAAAATTTTGCTTCTCTCAAAACAGCTGCGAATTTTCCGAAGCACTAGAGAAAAAACCTACCACATGGGTAATTTTAATGGAAGGTATTTTATACCTAAATAACTTGCTATGTCAAAATGCATTTTTGTTTTCCGATTGAAAAAAATGCATTCTAGTAAAATACATTTTGTCCCCCCTATTCTCTTCTGTTCTTTAATTTCCTTCAAAACTAGTCACATAGATCTGGTCAATCTTAGGCCATATTGTCTACATTTTTTTCACCAAATTGTTTGGTCCAACCATGTTGTAATCTTAGGCCATTTAACCATGTTGTCCACTCTGTATTGTTGCTTTGCTTTGTTACGCATTGGGCTTTTCTTGTCGGCCCTATTTTCTTAAACCTTCGACAAAAAATGACTCCACTTTTGGGTTAGAAAGGGGTTCAAAAACTCAAGGGCTGAGCACAACACAAGAGCACATACGGCTCAAGGTATCAATTTACAATTGACCAAAAAATATAAGGTATCAATTTACTATATTGTTTGATTATGTTCAAAATTTCATGATAGTTATTTCACTTCCTTGTAATTCAAGGATTGGTTTGAAAAAATTGCAAAATAATTAAATTGATAGTGTTATAAAGTTTTTTTTACATCGAAAAATATTTAAATTTTTCTTTGAAATTGATCATTTGGCTTACCTCTCCCCAACTCATATTCTTCAACTATTACTACTTGAGTTATCATTCGAGAACATAATATTATAAAGTTTAAATAATAAAAAATTGATGCTGAATAAAATAAAAACATATATAGCAATAATACTAAAGAAGCTCAAGTAAATTAATTTAATATCATTATTCCGCGACTAATTCAAACTCACATTTGTAAAATTATTCAAGCTCCTCATTATTGATTGTCTAGTACAAAAATATAAGGATCGCTCTTTATAATACTAACCAAAATTGATTTAGTTCGAGTCAAATTAGAGAAATAAAAAGAGATATGTTAAGAAATATTATAGAAATGTTTACTTTAATAAAATAATGTAGAGTAATTTACGTTGTGAAAGGTACACGTTTTCTTCATGGTTGAACTATTCAAATTAAATACCCATTCTCACCTCTTAAAAATCTAGTCAAGAATTAAAGAAGATTATTACTATAGGATTAGGATGTAGTAGTCAGAGTAGGGGACACAAATAAATACATGGGTCCCCAGGAAAAAAGGAGAGGTGATAAAAAAGCATGGAATCTTTTTTTTATGTCACATGTGATAAATAATTAGTTCATAGAAAGTTTTAAGATGCGTAAATATCATTGATTAAGCGCTTATTAACTAATAAAAACTATTTTGAACATACTTCAATAAATTTATTAAATTAATTTATAGATGAGTGTTAATTAGCTTATCAAACTAGCTAATAGATAAGTCCTTAATAAAAGTGTTAATTCGCTCACACCATTGAACAGGGTGTTATGGTCTACCCAAGATGTTTATAAACTTTTTATCATTTATAATCAGAATTTAATTAGTATGTTTTAAAGAGTTTCACACTTATAACAGTCAAAATACATGAACCACATAATAGTGGTCTCATAGACACTTTCCTTTATGACACTTTTTACGGTCACAATTATGTTGTGAAAAATCGCCATGAAAGTAAAGTGTGCATGGTTGTCAATTGTGGCACATTGATTTATATATGAATTTTTGGAGAAAGTACAACATTAATCGTGAAAAGATGGAGGACCTCACTAAAGAGCAGATGTTTGGTAACTAAATAAGCTTCAGCACACCACCAAGCGCGTAGATCAATTAATATGTGGTTATTTTAGTTTAAGCAGAAGTTTCGAACTCAAATCCTTATAAACACAAGTGTGTTAAATACTTAATAGAAAAAGCTTTACCGCTTATAATTATCCTATCCGACACAAAATTGTAAACTTGGGGATGGACGCATGAAATGTATCCGACTAAGTTTGGAGGGTTTCAGGGACAAATGCTGACAACCTTAATCTACGGATAACCAAGTTTTTTCCGTCAACATGAACAATATCGACATAACTTCCAAATCTTAAGGCTGCTTTCGCTGCTCACCAACAAACTCAAAACCTGGGTCTCATCGGTTTGTTTGCGACCAAAATGTTAAAGGATAATGTAGTACTCTCTCGTACCACTAATGTAGTTGGAGAGATTCCAATTTTAATTTAGCGTGTTAACATAATAGTAGTAATTAATAAAATGACATAATTAAACTCATGTAATTAAGATGTAGTATACGTAACATGGTCATGGAGGACAAAGAAAATGTTCAAATGAGGAAGTTTCAAGGCAGTAGTCAACATTATTTCAAGAACCCAGGAACCAGGTTTATTATGTCTTTCTAATAAGACAACCAAAGAGAGTGGCTAGGCGTATAAATCTATGCCCATAATAGTCTCCAAGCTTATATAGCATCTAATTTAATTCTCTAAGACTAGTGCTATTGTTCAATTATTGTTGGGATCCAAAAGTGTAAACATGGCACTGCATATCCATAACCGTAAGGCACTATATATTGCTATTTGTATATTTCTAATTTATTAAAATAATTAGCTAACTTATTCTGAGAGGTTAAACAATCCCACGCTACATGAACTGCAATTTTAGTAAATAAGTGAATGTTATTTTTACCTATTTTGATAAGCCCAAATGGTTACAAAGTCTAATAGCATCTTAATCAGCTCAAATGTCTCACAACTAAGTGAACATTATGTGGGTTGACCAATATGACTGAGATAAGAAACATCTTGTTCAAAGACGAGTTTAGTGAACCCTTACAATTTGATTAATAAGAGATTACAAAGTTGTCAAGAAAAAACTATCATTTTAAAAGTTTTTCACTAAGACTTAATGGAGACTCTGAATCATGACCATGTCTATAAATACATATTTGTTTGTTCATTTACACATACACTCACATTTTGCTTACTCAATTTTTTATTTTTTATGATTTTGAGGTTCTCTTTATGCTCTGGCATGAGCTTCAGAGTACCTTTGCAAGTATCTCCCATGTCGTGTGAACCCAATTCCACCGTGACGAAAGAAGTTATCAAGGCCACGCACCACTCTTGGAGATAGGGATCTGCTAATCCAAAGTCGGAAAACAATTTCATTGGTTCTTCAAATATTTAATACTTTAAGTTACATAAAAAATTCTCACTTGTAGATTAAAATTTAAAAAATCACACACCACTAACTAGAACCTATTTGTTTTAAAAAATTTCATTACAATTCTTAAAACTATCATCTTATTTTTATTTTATTTCATATTTTTAAAGATTCATCTTAAAAATAGAAAAACATATTTATTTTTAATTTTATCATTTATTTTATACATTTTATAAAACAAGAAATAAACTGAAATAAGTGATGTTTTTAAAGTATTTGTTAAAAATTAAAGTAAAATTGGTTATCTAAACATAACACTCTCCTACCAACAAAATGTTGGTCTATTTGTAAGCAAACTAGATCCACATAGAAATAAAAGTAAGGAGTATGATCACAAGTTTGAACCCATCGGAAAGCCACTGAATTGGAAGGATCCTGGTATATATGTTAATTGTATTAACTCTGAACAGTCAAGTTGTTAAGACTTGAGAGTTGAGACTGTTATAAATTGACAAAGCAACAAGAAAAGTTGAAACCCAAAGGTACTATTAGCAAAAAAAAGTTTTAATTATTATTTTGTTTTGGCTGGCTATTGTTAATAGAGGGTCAATATCGGAGACTATTAAATTGCACTTCTGCATTGTGTAATCCAATCAAACAAGCAACTTCTCTTCAGGTGGTTAATCTGCTTCATTTACGGATACATTTTTCTTGTACAGGAGCACTATCTAGTATACGGTTGGGAAAGTGACACTAACTTACCATTAAGCCACAATATCAATTTTAAATCTTAATTTCAATTTTAAGCAAAGTTCAATTTATAGTAGAACCATAAATTGTGTCGTGATGGTTGCTCACCTTGTCCTTTAACCATGAGGTCAGGGCTTTAATCTTGGAGCATATTTTGTGGTTGACTCATTTACCGTTTAGAACGAGCACCGCGGTGAGAGAAATAGCCGTTATTATCGACGGTGGATACAGTGGTCTAAACCAAAGAATCACTGTGCATTGTGCTGATGAGGTGTTAAGCAGAGATAACCACATGTTATCAGCATCTCTCATGCGCAAGTTGCTTGCTAGTACGTTTTTTTTTTATAGTACGTAGGTGAAGGTCAATTCATTTGAGTAAAGCCAAATTGGTTGTTTTCTCTGTCTTCTTCTCTCAAACTTTACATGCAACCAATTGGTTCCAGTCTCCCTCCTTATATCTTCTTCACCATGATAGCATCTGCATGGGACTAGAGTAGAGACCATGACACTTTACTCTCTTATATAAAGGGAACCAAATTGGTATCATCGGCACTTGTTGATTCCTTTGTGTCTCTCATTTGTCAAGAACAAAGTATTATTTGATGGAAGGAGATCAAAAGACCTCTAACTACAATTTTCCACCTGGTTTCAGATTCCACCCATCTGATGAGGAACTCATAGTTCATTACTTGCAAAACAAAATTAGCTCTCGCCCACTTCCAGCATCCATCATGGCTGAAATTGATCTATATAAGTACAACCCGTGGGAGTTACCAAGTCTGTGTTCTGTTCTTTGTCATCCACTCTTTGTATGAGTGAATGGTTAACTTGGTCCCCGAAAGATATTGTCCTTGATAAGTTAGTCACGGGAAGAAAGAAATACGTCACTGAATGTGTTTTAGTTGACCAAATCTGAACATAGAGACAAACTTGACCAATGATTTACCCATTCAGAGACCTTCAAAAGGATTTCCTTCTTCCATGAACTAACTTGTCATTAGCAAAATCTTGACCAAGTTGACTATTCACTCCTCTTTGTATTTACTAATTCTTGTTTATCATCTTTGTAGTAGAGAAAACTGATTCAGCTTTGCTTTTTTTCTTGTGATTGTGCAGAGAAGTCTTTCTTTGGGGAGGAAGAATGGTATTTCTTTAGCCCCAGAGAGAGAAAGTACCCAAATGGGTTGAGGCCAAACAGAGCAGCAGCTTCAGGATTCTGGAAGGCAACTGGAACAGACAAGCCTATTCTTTCTTCTTGTGAATCGAAGCGAATCGGAGTGAAGAAACCTCTGGTGTTTTATTCAGGTCGACCTCCCAAGGGGACTAAGACTGATTGGATCATGAATGAATATAGATTGGTTGACACAACCACCAAATCCTCCAGGCTAAAAGGTTCCATGCGGGTAAGTGTTCAAGTACACATGATTTTTTTCACTTAAGTTAAGATAAAGGGATTTTGGTAGCAGAATTGCTTTCATGTAGAGGCTTGAACTACACAAACTAGTCATTCAGTTTCTTATTTCCATGAACCAATTCATACAAGACATGATTACAGGGAACTTAAGATTTGTTGAATAAAAGAGTGCAGTCTATTAATAGCCTACATAAAACCATCTGCAAAAATCTTTTCACCAATATTTTCGGTCACAATAAACAGAACATGTCGAGCCACTCTTATGACGAATGAGGATTTCATAGCATGTTTGGATCAGCTACAACTTCATCATAATCAATTTTGAAATCCAAACACTACTTAAAGAAGCTATAAATGCTTTTTTCCTTTAAGATAAAGGGATTTTGGTAGCAGAACCACTTTCATCTAGAGGCTTGAACTACACAAACTAGTCAAGTAGTCATTCAGTTTTATATCCTCACAGTATCTTAATTTAACTAATTCACTCAACACATGTTAATAAGGAACTTGAGATTTTGTTGAATAATATAATGCAGTCTATAATAGCCTGAACAAAACCAGCTTCTGCAAAAATCTTTTCACCATGTTATATCATATATGTCATATCTGCAAGATTTTCAAATATATTTGGTCTCAATAAACAGTAAAGGCCGGGAAAATTTTCTGAGGAATCTAATCTTGTGCACTTAATGAGATTTATGGTTATTAAAATGCAATATATTAATGGCAGACACACCAAGCATCTTTTGCCATGAAAATTCTCGGATTATATTTCTGCTAGATAAAGTGCAAGGTCTATTCATACCATTTTCATACTTGTTATTTCAAACAGATCCCTTATTCATAATGCTTGAACTCAGAAGCAATAACGTGCATGTCTTTTGCTGTCACAGTTGGATGATTGGGTCCTATGCCGGGTTCGACATAAAGGCTACTCATCCAAGAATTTAGGTGAAAATCAAGAGACTCCTTGTGAGCCAAGCTTGCCAGCAAATCTACTGAGGAGTGAAGAGTATCCAACAAACCCAAATTTTCAGGCTGGCTTGATCACAGATTATCAATACAAAGACTATCAGATCATTGCATCTATTCTTGTTGGTGGAGCTATACCTCCCACTGAGAACATGACAAGTTTGAGGTTTGAAAGCAGCAAAGGTAACCATGTAGCTTCAGTCTATGAAGATGGATTCAATAAAGTGAATTCTCAAACGACAATTCCTTCCTTGGGAAATTACCTCAATCCATTGAAAAGAAAATCTAAAGAGGATGATCAGTATGAAAATCTGATTTCTTTTAACAGGAAGTTCAACACTGAGAACAAAGTAGACCAATCTGCTAGCAAGGTGTTGACCACAAGAATATTGAACTGCTATAACCAAAATCAGTCTCAAGATGACATTTTCAATGGAATCCCACCAGATCCTAGCATCAATTTTCATGAGTTAAACGAGATAGCCTTTACAGGCAGATACCCGTAGTGAGGAAGGGACTAAAAGATCCTTTGCTTCACAGGTAGATTTTCATGGATTATCGAACGATTATCGAACTTAAAACATCCGAAAGGGATCAGGATCCCCTCTCGTATGGAAACTTTCTCATGTTATCTCATATTGAAACTTTGTGTTTCACTTGACATCTTCGTGTAACATGAGAGGATCCTAATCCAACCGAAAGACGATAGGCCTCCAACATGATTATAATTATTGTTATCCGCAACATGGAGCAATAACTAGATACAGAAGTTCTCCTGTTATCTGCAACATGGAGCAATAACTAGATATAGAAGTTCTCCTGTATTTATGAAATTCCTATAAAACTGTGTGAATGATGCTCTGGCCAAATAAACAAGATTGTCATTGGCCAATTAGTTTCTTACTTTATGGTGCACTTTGTCATTGAAATCTTATCCTACTTAGTAATGATAACTTGTATTAAATTTGTATTCTTCAAACCTACGGAAGTTGCGTGCCATTTCAAAATCATATTGAAAGTTTCAAGATTATTTGTCACTGATGTGTATCCCCTTCCGACACAAACACTTCAGCGTTGAACTAGCATAAATCATCATGAACTTAATAACATAAATGTACATGGACATCAAAACTTTTACATAAATTACACTACACTTGCATCATACGTTTCTGCCTTTGATCTAACATAAATGTTAGATTGAGCTCATATTTTGATATCATTGTGAGAATGTGGCAAAAGGACAGATATGTGAAATATGAACCTTCTAACTAGTATATGAAGAATCTAATCTAAGGAGAAATAAATAAGCAGGAAAAGGTACTTATAGTGTTGTAAGAAAGGGCGATGACATATAAGTGACACATTAATACATCAAAGAATTACAAGGCACATAGGTCATATGCATGTTGCCATCCTCCAGCAGCTGAACCATAATATAATATTGGGAAATTACACAGAAAGCCCTCAGATAGTGTAAGGATGTAATACCGTGGCACCCAAGGTAAAACAAGAGAAAGATCTTGAGATCAAGTTACCTCAGTGCACTGAAACAAAAAGAAGATATTGTGTACACAGGGAGCACAAGAGAGGGGACAGAATCAGCATGAAATCAATAAATATCAACATTCTTTATATGTTCAGTTGGTATGAATAAATTCCAGCTCAATAGTTAATTAGCTTTTAAGTCAAATGAAGAAAATGCACCCACTTTCCCATCATCATAATAACATGATCAATTACACATGTAAGAAGTTTATCATATGACTTAGCCCAAATGAAGTAGCAAAGTCTTCATATATAACACAGTGCAGTGCATATGGTGATCATCAGAGAGTCTAGTCTATAGCTACTATAATCAATGAAGAATGGCAACACCTTCTGAAATTAACAATTCATCCAAATATAGGGCACGGCGTGATACAAGGACGCCACAGCATGTACATGTACATACAGAAAAACCATGGATATGGATGACTTCACTTAGCTAATGGAGCAAGTGAATTTGCCAAACTGGAAGTTGAGCATGCAATGCATATCAATTTACAGAGCTTTTTTTATTTTTTGATAAAA
Organism: Acmispon strigosus; assembly: GCA_030819835.1. NCBI lineage: Eukaryota > Viridiplantae > Streptophyta > Magnoliopsida > Fabales > Fabaceae > Acmispon > Acmispon strigosus. Next base: position 65,415,121 of record JAUAMA010000004.1, read on the forward strand.
GTAGCATTTTTCTTTTTAATGTAAGAAATCAAGTTGTGAGCAGCCATAATAAATAGTCTTGTAAAAGTATACCAATCCTTAGAATGGTGTTTCATGTCAGAAATCATGTAAATCAGACAGCTGGTTGTAGAGTTCAATAGTGAAAGCACATTCACATGGGCAGGTAAATTTTGACAACAAAAGCAAATATTTTTGCCACCGATCATGTTTTGAATTAGAAGTCTTGGAAATTAGGCATAGGACATAGACTTACTTGTATATATAGGTAATGATTCCCAGAAGAACACACATCAGAACGATGTCCATGCAGAAATTTCGACTTGACCTCAGCTGGAGAACAAACAAAAATTGCATTTAATTTGGAAACTTGGGAAATTTTCACAGAAAGTAGAGTCCAATTAATCACACCCATTACCTCAGTGAGGGTTTTCTTCAGCCTTACGTTAGTGTTTCTCACTTCAGCCGTTGCTCTATCAACCTGCATAATCAGGCCATGCATAAAGCACCGTGTAATGTATTCAAGACATAGTTGCAATATCATTTGTGAAAGCTAAATATTTGAACATAGAAAAGCAAGATTGAATAAACAACTTTTCTACCTTTGTGTCAATTTCATCCATTAGAGGAACTTGACGATCAATTTCCTGAACATAGTTGGGGAAAAAAAGAGAAGACGATTATCCTCTAAAGCGACAATATCTACATATGGAATTCCCTAAAAGACTAGATTCACATCACAACCAACCTCACTCATGTCCTTAGCCAAATTTTTTAAGGTATCCAATCCCTCTGATATGATATCAAGCCCTTCATCCTGTACAAATAGAAATTCGAACAATCTGAGACGGTAGATGAAGATCAGCCAGTGACAAATATCATTAAATGACTATAAACCTCATGCCCTTTCTAATTTAGCATAGCCACCAAGTGCTGAAATGAAGCATTGACCAGTAATTCTGTATACCTGTTTCATCCTGCGCATTTCGTACTCTTGTCGAAACTGATTGGATTCTTCACTGTGGTTGAAATAGTCACTGTCAAGATGTCCCTCTGAGGTTTAAAATGAGATATACAACCGTTATTATATAATTCAAATGATGCTGTCAAAGATTTTGGTATCAGCAATAATGATCACCTGGTGTATCAAACTTGATATGGGGATGTGATGAGGTAGCATGATCCCATCCATTAGCAGCAGCAGCAGCAGCAGTAATACCATCTGGTATTGCTTGGATTCTTTCTGGCAATGCCATAACAAGATCCTGACGTATGGCCATTTCTTCATTTGTGAGACCTTTAACCTGTGACTGATAGAATTAGAACTACAAATGCAATCATATCATAACCTTGCTTTCACTAAATCATTTATGTAAATGAGAATTGACCTTCTTATTGACGAGTTTGCGGAGTTTGGGAAGTTCGTCCATCAATCTACCCTTGGCACGACGAACCTCGGCATTCAAAGCCACAGCGGCTGCCCTGTTCTTCTCGGTGAGAGCAGCCTGGGATTTCTGCAAGCATTGAAATTGATATAAGAAATTAATTCAAAAAGAAGAAGAGAAATGGCAATAAGGAAGGAAGGAATAGAACATCGAGAGCGGCTTGAATGATGGTTTCGACGGTGGCGTAGAGGCGAGCGAAGGAATCGTCGCCATAGGCGTTGAGCTGGCGCTGCTTGTCAATGTCGTATTTGTCATATTTCTGGCAAATAGAGTCCACACGGAAGAGAAGCTCTACCACGGACATTGTTTTGCAATTTCTCCTCCTCCTCCTCCTCCTCCTCACTCTGTTAATCTCGGTGGAAACGGTAGCAAAATAACAAAGATTGATGAGAATGAGAATTAATGAATGTTTGTTGGTTGAGCGCAGAGTACGCAGCCAGAGAAGAAGTGAATTATAACGTGCCAACCAACAACTAACTAACTATTAACTAACCTGTTTCGTTCCTATGAGCACCGGTGTTTCATTTCTTAAACCAATTGGCATAAAACAGTGGTTCAATACTCCCTCCCTTAACTTCGTGATTGGGGATCAATCCAAACATTATGAATGGAAAAATATTCTTTAGTCAGTGTCGTGTCATCCAATCACATTATGTCACATAAGACTAAGTGGTTGCATATGTCACATAAGACTAAGTGGTTGCAAATGTTTGCACTAACGATGCATTATCCATTTTCTCATTATTTAATTAGTGGCGAATATAATCACACTGCTAATTTCAGGACCTTCGTTAATTGTCGAGGTGATAGCAACAGTGAGATTCTGGTCGTTAGTTGATCAACATTAATAGAAAAACAAGTTACAATTTCTCATAATTAAGGGACATTTATGAGATCACGCAACGGGTCGACCTCCAAATTGAAAAAATATATATAAGAGTTGATTGAGATTTGATGCATCGAAACAAAATGGGAAGAGATTAACTTACACTAGTACATTACACTATTGAACAACTTTTGTCTGATAATTGAATTGAAAGCTATTATCGCATGGATTATATAATTTTACACCAATACAAAATCGTTCGGTATGTGATTAAATACACCAAGATTAACGTTACATATGCATTTTAATATATATGAAAATAAGAACTATAGATCGTATTTTAAAATTTCAAAGCTTGGCATAAATAATCAAGGTCAGAATAATTGTTATTCAACGGTTTGATTGAAAAAAAATATTTTATATATAAAGTTATTGATAATGTAAGATTATTGATGTAATACACTGGTGTCAAATTACTCAATCAATTTGTTCTGATTTCTGAACTAGATATCTTTGGCATTTACACGTTTTCTTCCTTTGAAATGATCCATATGAAATAAAAGGAAAATTAAAACTTAAGATGATAGAGTATGAAAATGATACTCCTCGGTTTTTTATTATCTATCACTATTTTTAGAATTATTTATTTCTATAAATTTTTGTTGGTCCAAGTAGCCGTAAGGTGCATATCATCCCGGACGATCCAAAAATTTCACAACTAAGTGAACATCATGTTGACCTGCTGAGACGAACGAAACGAGGATATATCTCATCCAGCAGTTAGTCAAACGAAACAAAGCTACACTTACTAAATAATTGTAAAGTTACTCAAGCGCAGTCATCAACTCAGAAGTCTTACTAAACAATTGCAAATTTTTTTCAAGTAATAATTTTAACACCTAGAATGAGATAGAACGAGATGAAAGATAAGTGATAGATGCGATATATGATCTAATGTGATAGAGAGAGGTAAAAAGAAAAATAATTTGTATGAAATATTTCGTTACTATAAGTTATTAATCATAAAAGCTAGGAATTTTAAACAAAAAGTTCCAAATAATAAAACAAAGACCATGGATTAAAGAAGGTTGATAATTTTTTTATCAATGTGATGAAGTACAAAAGTTCCTATTCAATTAGCCAACATGTGCATATTGTAAAGCATCCGAGATCTCGGAACAATAGCTTCTTTCTTTCATTCAGGGACTTAATAATTAATGAAGCATCCCTTTGTACATGGGAATTTGTATCCTCCAAGTTATGACTTCAGGTACTATGCGATTTCAAAATTCACATCTTTGTGAAGTGTTTACTAATAAAATACATGGTATAGATTTCACACATGTATATAATACTATTAGCCATTGTAATCCCAAGTGGGTGGTTAAGTGAATTTTTTTTATATAAAATATTGATACCTTAGAAGTAAATTATTTCAACAAGAGTTTCCTAATCACGTGAGTCGCTTTAGACATCTTACAATTTCCTATAATACAAAGCTAAACAGCGCCATGATCAGCTTTATGGTAAAAGAACATTGCCATGATTGAAGAAGTAAAACACTATTAAACCATACACATATCAAAAGTTGACTTCTATTGACACAAATTTACAAACTAGTACTTTGATCGCTAGAACGTTGGCATTCAAGCCACAGGTCAATCTAACAAAACAAGATATTGCTGATGTTAAAATAGTGACTCCAATACTAGCTAACTGCATCCATACAAAAAGCTCATTCATATCAATGAATCTCAGCAAAAATGGTCAGCAGCAAAATATATAGTGCTTCACCTAGCATTCCCTGGTACAACATGGCACCATAGTTGATTTACATTTGACTAGATCTTCGAGTGACTCTTCTGAAATCAGAAGCAGTTGAAGAAGATTGAGATGCGCCAGGTCCTCCTATATCTGCATCGTTAGCTCTACGTGCTCTACTTGCTTTTCTTGTCAATCCACTACCTCCATTCAGCTCATCCTGATTGCTGCATCCAACTTCTTCATCCTCAACAATTGTATTGGCTCTTCGCCTCTTTCCTTTAGAACTAGTAGCTCGTTGGCTTTCCCGAATTTCATTGTTATCTTCATCAATATGTAGCGCTTCTGCCTTAGGTACTGTATAGGGCCATGAAGTGCTACAACTTGGGCAAACTTTTGCAACCTAAAACAACAGTTAGTAGTAGTGAGATAGTCTGGACCTCTCCCCATTTCTAACAAGGTAATAATGGAACAAGACTAATACCTTTCTCTGTGAGAAAAGTTGCTTCAGGCAGTAGCGATGAATTCGTACAGCACAGCTTTCATTTTGGCATAACTCTGCCTGTCAAACATTCATGGATGAATTATCAAATAAAGAGAGTGGCAATGTGTTGAAGTATAATGTTAACTGATACTATCTACATGTTCAAAATTCAAAATTCCCATCTATTCCTTCTAATAGAAATAAAAACTACTGATTTTCTTGTCTAGGGTTCGTGCCTAATCATGCCAGACAATTAGGTAATAGGAATTATGTTACACCATAAAATTCAGAAAGCATTACACATGAAAAGAGTTATTAGTGAATATCTAAGACAAATTAACCACTAAACTTAATAATGATGTACAAATTGTGATTAACATGTAACTAAGCTCTGCAATTGTTGACTTAACCGCTTGTGTTTTTTTTTTTTCATTATAAATTTCCCTTAAATTTACATGATACAAAGTATTTAAAACCAGCAGAAAAGAAAGTTTAATGCTGATTCAAAATAATCACAACCAATGTTGGGAAAAGAAGAAAAGGGAAGGAAGACTTGGTTGTAATGCAACAGTAACAAACCTTTATTCCAGCTTCATTGCAAACATGACAGGATGGAACCTCATTATTCAGAAACCAACTGCGAAGATCAAGGAATGACTTCACACCAAGTTTAATATTACCATCTGTAGTCAAATGAAGCCACCGATCTCTCACAAGTTCATCTAGAGCTTTTTCCTTTTGAGACATACCAAAATTCTTCAATGCAGGAGGGACACGTGGTTGGTTTCCTTGAGATTGTGAATCGGTCGCAACTGTAACCTGAGCATAGACCATGAAATTTGAGCAGTATTGTCTATATTTACCATACATAATACATTAAAGAATAAAAATAATTTTCAACGTGAAACCAGTGTCATCTATGTTTCAACAAATCTCCTAAAACATTCTGCCCTTGATTAAATGTGAAATAGTTTTCTAAAAACAGATGAGATTATCTTGCTCTCCAATTTGAACATATGGTCTGGCAGCAAACAATAAGGAAAAAGAATAAAAATAATTTTAATATGAATGATGAAATCAGTATAATCTTTGTTTCACCAAATGTCCTAAATCATTCCCCTCCTCAATAACAGGTGTAAAACTTCCTGAGAGCAGACCAGATTATCTTTTTCTCCAATATGTGTATATGGTTTCACAGCAAACAATGCTCAACCAGCAAAGCAATGCACATACGTATTAAAAAGAATTGTGTTTTTCCCCGTCGGCCTGCATATGAAATCATATGCTATTGCAATATGACTAGGGACAAAGTCTTCAATACTTATCAACAAAAAGTCCAGAAACAACAATTATTAGCCCAGTGTTTTTTTGACAAAAAGTGAACAAAGAAAAATTAAAGGAGGATGAAAAAAAAATAGTATGGAGAGTGGCTGAAAGGGTTAGCTGCAATTTGTGTAATTTCTCTTTATCAAATGAACCGAGTATAGAGTTCTCATACTTAAACAGTCAGTTCAAAACCAAGTAGAGACAAATTGTCTTAACTGAGCCATAGGGTAGTTGTAAGAGACTATGATATAAGTATAAGTGTAGAACAGAATCAATTAGCTGACTAGGCAACTAGCACAACTAGTACGTGTGTGGGAGACAGTCTATGACAACAATAAACAACTTTCAATTCAATTGCATAGTTATAGTTCATTGCATCTATAACAATTAAATTCTCACTAGTCTGGGCTGGTTAGTCTTGTCCCTCCAGCTAAAAATAAAATATTCTCACCAATCTAATTTATTGAAAAACATTTCACATGCATATGTTTGGTTGCACTTCACAGCCATGAACACTCTTAAGTATTTTATGGGTAGAAAAATGTAGGCAGGTGAAGTATTAAAACCTGGTTATCCAAATTCAGATTGAGAGCGCCAATGCTGGAGATATAACCATTTGCAGTGGCATCTTGAACTATTGCTTCAATCTGTTGTTTGCCAATAAAAGAACATAATAAGATTAATAGTCTGAGATGTCAAAATATCGGGCATCCAAATAACATGCACAATTCAACACTTCATCCATCTCTCTTCTCTCTATTGAATGGTTATGCACACACAGAATAATAGGTCCTGGTTCAAATAATGACTATTAATAACTTCCCTTTGGATCTATCTGTATGTAGGCCCTGAATTGAAGGATTAAGCAAGCTGATAACTGACACTTGAGAATGATGTAATGGGATATACAGGTTTTGAGTGCTTCAGAACCTTCTTTCTACCTAATCTTGTACACATGGATAATGAGTATTCACATAATATCTGACAGCCCAACTATTCCATTTCTGGCAAATGCAGTCCACATAAAAAAATTCATGCTTTTTCACCTAAACCTTAGTTATTTTATTGACCAAACCATTCATATTTGTCATCATCAAATTACAATATTTCCAAACAAATCATTCATACTAAGACAAAATTCTCATACGAGAACAGACAATGATAGAAAAACAAACGCAAGATTGGCTAACTTACAACAGCCTTATAGAAAGCAATCTGCGGAACAGTATACTTTGTTCCCAACTTCGATTGTTCATCTGAAACAGTATTGACCACTCCATAATAAACTTGGCCATCATATTGATCTATGCAGCCACGCAACTCAAAATTAGCACAAGTGAGTGCTTTGTTTATTGTCAGAATAAACGCATCGAATAGCTTACGTTCAGTGCCTACACCAGGAAAACCAATGCAATCAAGGTCATGATAAAAAAGATAACAGAAAGCACAGGACACAAATTGTCTGAAATTAGAAATTAGAAAATAATTTTTTTTTTTGCTAACATAACCCCCTTTCTTTATTTTCAAATCATATAACATTTCATCCTCATTGCTCATCATATTACAACATTAGACTGCATTATCAGAACTTAACTTCATAACCCATGTTTAAGCAAAAATTTCAATCATGGGAAAAGGCTTGAATTTTGGATGTCAAAACTACCAACGTCAGTGTAAATTAAAACTACAGAATAGGGACAAAAAAATTGAACAAACAATTAAACTATTTGAAAAGGAAATAAAATTCGTAAACAATTTTTGGGAAGGGGGAAAGAAAAACCTGGGTTTCTCTTGGTGAGGTCCTCAAACATCGAGTGCAAGTCCTTCTCCTTGAGCGGGCCTCGTGACAATAGAGCTTGAATTATAACATGGTGCCTCCAATTTAACCCACCCGACATGCTTCTTTCAATGTAGATTCAAAAACCCTAATGTGGAATCAAATTTGGGAAACAAGGGTCAAAATTGGGCCAAAATCCCCCACACCTTTTAGGAATGGAAGATAACAACAACAACAACAACAGCAGCAGCAGCAGCAACAATAATAATAGACGGAAAATTGGAGAAAATTTTAATAGAGATGCTCTAAGTTATCAGCTTTTGAGGGCTAGAAAATGTAAAGTTTAAGCATGAAGCAATCATGGAGTGGCTAGAATTCTCTTATGTTTTTTTCTTAAGCTAGACTATGTTACTCCTTTTTCTGTCTAGTAATGCCACATGGGACTTGATGATTGATGATTAAGATTTTACACGTGTGGGTGCGAGTATGCGCTTATGAGCTCTTCAAAATATAGTCAACTAGTATTTGGGAAAAATCCATTTCAGATTGGTACTTAACATATCATCCCTTCTCAAGAACAGACTTTTGCTCCTCCTCAAATACTGATATTGGCAAGTCCGTTTATGCACCAAACAACAACAATAAGATTTTAACCCCAAATTAATCAAGACAAACTAAACACCACCTTTGAATAATTATGGCAACGGGTAGAGTCGGATGCGGGTTAACACTTCCCAAACCCGAACCCGAAAGTAAATACCTGAACCCAAACCCTGTTCGGGTAGGAAAGCTAAACCCGAACCCATTGGGTTTCGGGTTCCCCATACCCGAACCCAAACCCGTGATAAACAAAGAACCTCCACAAAAACCCGAAACCTGACCCAACCCTTGGCTAATAGCTCAAATAGTATCTGAAAATGAATGGAAGTGTTGAGAAAGAAAAAAGAAGCATATGCTGAATGAATGTGATAAATATGAAGAACAAATCTTCCTAATTACTATATTTACAAGACACAATGGTAGCTGTTTCTAACAGGAACAAAATATTAAAGCTTGATGATTATAAAGGATGCCCAAGAATTAGAATTCAAAGGTCAACATATTGTATAAATGAAAGCCCTTGGTTTATTAATACACAAACACAATTAACTTCCAACCTTTGTTTAAGCCACTGGAAAAAATAACGAGGGAAACTAGAAGATATGTTAGAAATATAACAGTATAACATCTGGCTAAAGCTTAATGTTTCAAAATCAGGTTTGAGAATTATTGAAGCTTAGGTCCTACTTATACACAGAAGGATTGTTAGTGCCAGAGCCAACTATACCTCCTTCCCAATCTTGCCAGTGATGATTCCACCTTTAATAAAAGCTATCAACTCAAACAACTCTTCAGGTGTAAGCTTTATTTCATTTATGCTCAACTTTTCATTCTTCATGTAGGCAGCAATATCACTCATTAGCGAGAGATGAAGTGCAGAGAAGGGAACTCCAAAGGGGAAAGAGGGGCGGCGGTGGTGAAGTGAAGAAACAGGGAAGAGCGGCGGCGGCGGACTCGGTGCTTGTGGCGGAGGCGCTGCGAGGCAGGCGGTGGTGAACCCAAACCAGCGGCGATGCGAGGTTAGAGAGCTGAAAAGTGAAAACAGAAATGATAACCCTAACTTAAAGTCACTACTAATATATATATAAGGATATTTTAGTAAATACATATACATCAGATCACGTTCCGGGGCGGGTTTTCTCAAACCCAAACCCAAACATAGTTTTTGAATTCGGGTAAAACCCGAACTCAAACAGAGCGGATTTTACCTGTCAAATCGGGTCGGGCGAGGTGCCTATGAGTATGAGTAGGGATGACAACGGGTAGGGTCGGCTGCGGGTTTAACCATACCCGAACCCGAAATCATATACCCAAACCCAAATCCTGTTCGGGTAGAAAAACCATACCCGAACCTGTTGGGTTTCGAGTTCCCCATACCCGCGATAAACAAAGGGAAACCATAAAAAACCCGAAAATTCGACCCATACCCAAACTCAATTACTAATGCAGTAGCAGCAACATTTTCATAATGATTTAAAAAATGACTCTAGAAGTCAATTCAAAATTCCATATTTCAAGATCATGAATATTAGAATATATATGTAAAGATATATATTCAGAAACTTGAAAGTTGAAACAATGAAATATTAGTAATCACTACTAAAGTACTAATGTATATATATATAAAAATATTTTAGTAATTTAATATATAGGGATTGGGTTTCGGATAGGGTTCGGGTGCGGGTTTCACCGTACCCGACCCCGAATAGTACTTTTAGAATCGGGTAAAACCCGTATCCAAACCCAAACACAACGGGTTTTACCCGTAAAATCGGGTCAGGACGGACACCCACGGGTATGAGTTTTTCTGTCATTCCTAAGTATGAGTTTTTCCGCTTCCTACTCGTGTAAGTTAATATTTTCCAAAATAATTTATTTATTTTTATAAATAGCATTGCTTTATATCATTAAATTAGTGATCTAGAATCCTCCCAATTCACTCAACCTTGTATAGGGATTTAGGAGTCTTTTAACTCTTCAAACCGAAAAGGACCAGACCAGACCAGACAAGTAGGTCCGGTTTGATTAAGGTAACCTTATCACGAATTAGTGGTAATGAAAGCTCCTGAAACATATCTAAACCTCAATCAATTAAATCTTCAATCTATAATTATGGTTGCTGAATATTAGTACAATATCCAAAAGAGGGATTATGACTCTATACGCACCTCTTTCTTTCTTTGATGTTTCGTACAAGCTCGACTATGATAAAAGCATCTTATGGCTGTGACACCCTAATTGCAGGTCAGTAATCATGGTGATACCCTCTGTCTCCTATCATGGACCCACTTGCTCTTTGTTTTTTTGGAACTAAGCAAAGCATTGGGCAATTAGAAATAATAATATAAAACTATTTTACGTGACTTTTACATAATAACTTAAGTTTTTTTTATAATTGATTTTTAATACAGTGTTAAGTATTAAATATTAATGTCTCTATAACAAAGCGGTCTAGAGTTTGATCATTACAATCTCAATTCTTCTAATAAAAAGTTGAATATTTATACATGATGGGTGAGGTTGTGCATTTTCTACGCTTCAATAACAAGAAACTCTTACGTGAGGAGACGTGTTAGAAATAATAATATAAAACCGTTCATGTGATCCTTAATTATGAATAATGTTTATGTTACTATGTTGGTAACTCTAAGTCATTAGAAAATTGATTGAACATAAAAACTTGAATTCCACTATATATATGTATGTATATTTCATATATACTGTTTACTTTTTCTTCCATTTCATTTTCACTCATTTTTCTTTTTGACTCTCACAACATTTTCCTATCACATCACACACTTATCTCTCTTCTTTTCATATTTCATCAAGATGAAAGTGTACTAAGAAGTTTGAAGTAACTTTTTTCCTAAAGGTCAATATATAATTTTACAAAAATTATCATGTACAAGTTTAAAAAATGTTAAGATTTTTAATTTATAATATTATACTAGTGTTGGGGGAGACAGAAGGATCCAAGTCAAGGAAAGAAAACACCCAGAGAACCTGACACTACAACTTTACCCAAAATTCTAAAGCATTGAGTATATGAGTTACATCTCTTATAAAGTTTTCATCTCACTCGTTTTTAACTAATGTGGGACTCCAACTCACATTTGAATTCTCAACATTCTCCCCCTCAAGTGTGAGTCACTACCACATTACGATGCTCCCCTCCGCAGAAGCAATCAACACTTGCACTGTCGTTCGCTTCACTACGTCAACGAAACATAATGCTTGGCCACACCGCCAGGAAGACTTTCGATATAAGGAGTCGTCACCGTGGTCTCACCAGCCATCGACTTTGATATCACTTGTAGGCCAAAGGAGGAGCTTAAACCATGAGAGATTTTCACACTGGACTAACAAAAGCAAACCACCAGTGGATTAGACACCACACATTCCACCCAAAACCTTAAGACATTGGATGTAAGAGTCCTACCACTTATAAATTGTTCAACACTCTCTTGTTCATCCTATGTGGAAATTCTTACTCACATTTGATATCCAAACAATCTCCCCCTCAAATGTGGTGTTTAGTCTCATTGTTTTCTTTTTTTGGGTTTTAGGGCTTTGGTTTGGCTGGTGGTTTTATGCTCTTCGAATGTTTCGTATCCCTCTTTTTGGTTGGGTTTGCCTCCCACTTGTGTCATTTGTAAATGATTTCCCTATTTTCTAGTGATATAAATTATATAATCTTTTGCTTGAAAAAAATTAAATTTAACTTGTATTTATTAAACATAAACCAAATCGACTCAATTCGGTTGAAACCTGGATTTCACTTGACTTACTTGAGCAAGCAGCCAATCTGCCTCAATTGAGATAGGATACGTCTACTCAAACTAGGGATTGCAATGGGTCTTAGACTCAAGCCCATTGGGTACCTGCAATAAATACCTATAATGAGTAGAGTAGAACTCCATTTGACGACTATGGGATTGGGCATAGGTAAATACTCACAAAACGTGCAGGTATGAGTACTTAAGTACCTAACCCGTCCCATACACGCACACAGATATTATACAACATACACATAGGTAGTATAGTAATACACTTAAAGTATAACTTTCTAACTTCTTTAAAAAAAAGTAAATATAGGAAACCTTAGTATTATATATATGGTTGTTAATTTATTTTCACTAATTTTTAAAATAAATTAGTAACTTACGACATTAAGAGTTTATAAACAAATCTATAATTATAAAGTTAAAGCTTAACTTTTTCGCTTATATTTTTTTAAAAAAATTTAAATATTCAGAAATCTTTTGTATTTTTAATTAATGTTTTTTATTTTATATTATCAGCAATGTTTTTTAATTAATGTTTTCTATTCAAAATTTTGTAAAAGTTGTGTTTTTTTAACTAAATTGCGGGTTACATGCACGAGTACGGGGAATAAAGGCCCCTAGAGAATATGGGACGAACGCTCAAGATACTATTTACGTGGGTATGAGAACAATTACAATACTTTTTGAAAACACGGATATTAAAATAAGTACTATAGTACTTTGCCGAAACTCTACCTTTTATCATCCCTATTACAAACTCAATTGGATCAAGCCCAATAAAAGTTCGACACTAGCAATACCTAATGTTTACCAAAAAAATATCAAATATTAAATATTTATATTCTTTTAATTTCCACCTGTAATACAACTCTGCATATTTGAATATCCTAAATTTTCTTCCTCACCAAAAAATAGAAATGGTAAACATTATAGGAAGATTGATACATTAATTAATAATTCGGGCTAATTAACAATTAGTTGTAATTAGATATAATTTAAGCAAAATACAATTGATCTTTTTGTTTTCCCTTTCATATTTGATCGCACGCCAAAACAGAAATCTCAAGCCAACTCCATATTTGAGTCAATATACCCTCCACTTTTGATGTGACTAATCTAGCTTTTTATGAAACTTTAGCACCAGGACAGACAAACCTTTATTTTAGTCATTTCAGAACGAAGTTGAAGCATTACCAAATATTTGAGTCATTTCTTTGCAAAGTCGAATGCTAAAATGAAGATGACAAGAAGCTTGAAAACAAATTAACAACATATAAGAATCAATTGACTATGACTTTAGAGTCATTGGTGATTTTCACATGTTTCAGCAACGAGCGTGAAAACTCTTCAATCCAACTCAATAACTTTAATTAGGAGAGTTGAATTCAAAACCTGCAAATTACTCAAACCTTTTATGATTATTTTACACTTTTTAAGCAAACCTATAGTCAACCAAATACTAGATGAGGATGACCATCCTTATGTCAAATTTTCACCTTGTTTTACTTATTAAAGAGAAAACGTCACTAGTTTTACTAAAGATGCTGTCGTATTCAACTTATTTCAATCCGCAAGTTTTGCAAATTGTAATATCAATTCTATGTGTGCCCAACATTTGAGTTTGGGCTGGCATTGAGATCTTCATTAAGATATGTATCTTATACAAAACTAATTGTTAATCCAAACCAATTTCAAGTATGAATTCACTGGCACTAAAATTCGTAGATAGCTGAACTTCTTAAGCATTTAACCGATGATTTGATTTCTTGACATATATATGGAGAATGGTTTATTAAGAAAAACCTGCTCACTTAATATAATTTCAAAACTTTGAAATAATTAACCTTATAACTGCCGACTGGAGTAGGGGTATTTGGTGCACACTTGACTTGATAAAAAAAAAGTCATAACCCCCTCCCATATACCCAAAAGTATACTAATTCTAATATTTAGACACCCTCAAAAGGACATCCACTTCTTATATACACTTCTTATATATCTTATTTTTTCCTCTCTATCACTCACTTCCTATTATATCTTACCATATATCATATATATTATCTCTTTTTCTCTCACACTCCTATTTAAAGTTTATACGTTTCATGGAGTGTCTACCAACTATTTTGCAAAGTATACATGATATATACTCTAGAGTGAAAGAATCTACTTCTGCCAAATAAAGAACACATGAAAAGGACAAGTAAGCAAGGAAGTTGCAAAGGATGAGACTAGAAAATGTGAAAGCAAGGGAGAGTGATGAGACATCAGATATGTAAAGGAGTTAACTCACAGCAACTATGCTTGCGTTTGAATACAAATTAAGGTAAAAAAAACACATGTATCTCAATTTATAAAATGAGTTCCGTTTACTTTCGATCTTAATATAAATGGTAATGTGTGTCAACACTAAGGTTCATCTACACCAACGCTACCAGTATTTGAAGATACTCCGACACGCCCACCATTACCATAGTTGCAGCCAAAGACTACTACAGTTACATTATACACCCACAAACACTCTCTCTCCCTCTCACTTTACTTTCATTAATGATCTTGTTTGTCGGATATCACACCCCTCCATCCCCAAATCAAATAGCATCATATAATAAAAGACTATGGTTGACATTAATTTATTGGCTTTCAACTTCACTTCATTGTCTTAATATTTACGTGCACAATAAATTCTGTAGTGAGTTAAGTTGTCAGATTGTATTTTCTTTAAGATTATGGGGAAGCAAAATTGTAGTACTACATATTTGAAAAATGTGATTTTAAAACTAAAATCGTAGTAGTTTCTAAGTTTTAGAATTAATTTTAATAAAAAAAAGTTGATATTTGAACATATAAACAGTTAGATGTGCCTCATACCTCACTTTCTTCTTTGTCTCTCACTTATTATTACATTATATTATATATTTCATTTATTACTTCTCTATCTTCTTTTCATTTTTCACACATGTGTATGTAATGTTTATGAATCATTTTCCATGATCAAATGAATGAAACCCCTCCCTTTTTGGTTGTGTAGGTGGAGGGCCTCACCCACAAGTGAATGAAATTATTAATAAAGAAGAAAGGATAAAGCAAAGGAGAGGGTGGGAGAGTGTGGGTTCTGTACTGTCTTAGCCTGTCCCCTCCACCCAACACAGTCTCTCACTCTCTCTCTACCACTTTGGCTTTTCTTGCCTTTTGTTTCTGTGCTTCCTATGCAATTGTCTATGTCTCCTGCCTCAGCAGCTCCCTCATCTCACTACCTGCAAATGGAGGAGGAATCATACTTTGAATTTCTTGATATTATTTGATGCACTTTTCTTATTCTCTTCTCACCATGTTTTCTGTTCAACCCTCCTCTGTTTTCACCTTTGTGGTGGCCCTCCAAACATGAATTCCTTTTTCATGATTTGAGCTCATTTCCATTGTGTTACAGTCTCCGCTTTCTGAGTTTCCTCTTTTTAAAATCCACTTGATTGCTCTTCTTTTTGGTTTTTTTTAATATTGTGTTTTGTTTCCATTTGAGTCACTCACAACAAGTAACTATCTTACACTGGGGTGTTCATGGAAATTGATCTGAATGATGCAGTGGCTGAGGTTGAGAAGAATGCAACTTGCAATGGGGACTGTGAGAATTGTGCTTCTTGTGTTTGTTATCTGTCCTCTTCAAGTTCCAGTTCCTCTTCAGCTTCTGTGTCTTCTTCTTATCTTGAGCTATGGCATGCTTGTGCTGGCCCCCTCACTTCCCTGCCAAAGAAAGGGAATGTGGTGGTTTATTTCCCACAAGGTCACTTAGAACAAGCTGCATCTTCCTCTCCCTTCTCTCCAGTGGATGTGCCCACCTATGATCTTCATCCACAAATCTTCTGTAAAGTTGTCAATGTACAACTACTTGTGAGTACTCAAACTGACTGAACTAGACTCTTTGGTTGCTTTGTATCTGCTTAATTCAATATGAATTTGCACCCTTTTGTTGCTGTTATTATTTGGTTTTTGCTTAATTGTCTTTTTTATGTTTTTTTTCCTCCATCAACAGGCTAATAAGGAGAATGATGAGGTTTACACACAGGTTACTTTGCTTCCCCAGGCAGAGGTTGGTTTCCATTTTGTCTAGTTATTTCTGTTATGTTGCATCTCTAGTTAATTTTGGTTTGAGTATCTTCTTGGGAAATAGACAATTAAAGAATCTGGAATTTTACCATTTTGAAATGTTATATGATGCAGCAGAAAGATAAAGTAACTCTACTAGCATGTTTGGATTAGCTCGTATTTTCTCAATAATCAATTATGGCAGCCAGAAGCTACTCGGAGAGGCTTCTCTCTAGAATTAGTTTTGGCTTCAAAATCAATTGCAGAATGATTTAGAAACATGCACTAATCTTGGGTTGTCTTCAGTTAGAAGGAATATATTTGGAGGGCAAAGAGCTTGAGGGAGTGGGAGCAGATGAAGAAGGAAATGGAAAAGCACCTGCAAAATCAACCCCTCACATGTTCTGCAAAACACTTACCGCCTCTGATACCAGCAGTCATGGTGGGTTCTCTGTTCCTCGTAGAGCTGCTGAAGACTGTTTCCCTCCTTTGGTATGACACCATGCTCAAGTTTACACTCATGTTTTCTAACAAAAAGTTATTCAGAAGTTTTGAAGGTGATGAATTCTGTTTATTTGCACTGCAGGATTATAAGCAGCAAAGACCCTCTCAAGAGCTTGTTGCAAAAGACCTGCATGGTGTTGAGTGGAAATTTCGCCATATTTATAGAGGTAACCATAACAGGGAAGCTCTGAATGGTTTGGCTTCATATATTGACTATAAGTGATACAGGAAGTTCATGTGGTCATTTTGAAGGTCAGCCGAGGCGGCATCTGCTCACTACTGGCTGGAGTATTTTTGTTAGCCAAAAGAATCTTCTTTCTGGCGATGCAGTGCTCTTTCTAAGGTAGGTGTGTGTTCAACTGGGGCTTTTTTTCAACTGGCATTAGTTTGTATATGATAGAGTTTTTGTTATAATGTTCTTGCAATCAATGTGTAGGGGTGAAAATGGAGAGTTGAGATTGGGAATCAGAAGAGCTGCTCGACCGAGAAATGGTCTTCCTGAATCAATTATTGGTAACCAGAGCTGTTATCCCAATTTTCTTTCTTCTGTGGCTAATGCCATATCCGCGAGAAGCACGTTTCATGTTTTCTACAGTCCAAGGTGATCAGACTTTTTTTTTGTTCTGCAAAATGCATAAAGTTCTCATTCTAATTATTTAATCTTTAGTTTTCCATCTGATGTGGCAACTATAGATGACATTATTTTAATGTATGCTATGATTGCAGTAAGGTGGCATAGATAAATGAATCAGCGAAGATCTAAAGCATTGATTTTACTTTTTACAATCCCTGATAGCTTATCAGTTTCTAGTAAACTCTTGGTCACGGAATTAGATTAGATCTTGCATAATGAGAGTCATAGTATTATTTAAGTTGACATAGTAAGGTATAGAGAACAGATGAAGTGCTTGGATAACTTTTGAAGTGGTTGTTTATCAACATTTGGTCTGATTTTAACATAAAAGTGCTAGATAGATATAATAAAAGGTTACTTTAGCCTACATGTTATAAAAAGTCTGTTACTCTTCCTATCTGATGCTGTGACTAATCAAGAGATATAATGTTCAGAAATAACAAGTAGGCTTTATCAGCCAATATATCTGTATCAATCATTTCAATGTTGCCCAAAGTACTGCCTAAACCATATATGGAGTGAATAGTCAGCTGTAGATAAGAATATACCAGCTTTGGCAGTTAGGCTGCAATACCGTTTCTAGCAGTTATGGGTTCTAGCTGAAGTTGTCTGGTGGAATCTTAGTTATTGTTCATGTCCATATGGTATTACAATTAGGCTCTAAGATAGCAATGGGCTTGCGAAACTCATGCCCATCGCATTGAATCTGACACACAGACATCTGGCCTTCATCATGGATGGTGAAGACTATTATCATATAAATGTATGTGGATGAAAAAATAGCGAATTGTGAAGACTTTGATTTGAACATGTGTGTGTGCAGGGGGGGGGGGGTGGCCCTCTTTAAATGATTTTGTTTTTTCTTCTTAGATTTTCTATCCTTCTTTTCCCTTAGTTATGGTAGGGTTCCTGATCATCCTGCTACATACTTTCTTTCATCTTAAAAAATGCATCGCTATCATGATTGTTTCATCATATTTTTGGGATCTGATCATTTGACCTGTAACTTTTGAGTTGCTTTGTTGTACTGTTTTGTGTCAAAAAGGATACTTGTCTCTCAATATTTGGGTTAATGAACTTTATTTAACTGTTCTTGAGGCATATTTATTACATGTGAAGCTTATATTCTTGTGAATAATATTATTACTTGCTAGATAAAGGATTTCAAAGTACTTAAAATTGTTCTTGTAAATAATTATTGGCATATGAATCTAGCAATAAATTTGTGACATGTTTGAATTTGGTAAAATGCAGAGCAAGTCATGCAGATTTTGTGGTGCCCTACCAAAAATATGTCAAAAGCATAAAAAATCCTGTGATCATTGGGACAAGATTCATAATGAAATTTGACATGGATGAATCTCCAGAAAGAAGGTCAACTACAGCAGTAACTATAACTCTTTAACCATTGTCTTCCATGGACCCAAAAGAATCTTCAAAGGAATATGATACATTCTTCCTGTCTTGCAGATGTAGTAGTGGTATAGTTACTGGAATGAGTGATTTGGATCCCTACAAATGGCCCAAGTCAAAATGGAGGTGCTTGATGGTACATTTTCTATTTTTATTAATACACAATGCAGTATGTTTTGAAGCATATGATTTTTGTTAATGCAGTACCGAACAAATGGTGATTAATGTAAGCTTGCTTTGATATCCAACAGGTCAGATGGGATGAGGATGTTGAGACTAATCAACAAGATAGAGTATCTCCATGGGAGGTTGATCCTTCTGCTTCTCTCCCTCCCTTGAGCATTCAAGCATCCCGAAGGCTGAAGAAACCGCGCACAGGTCTGGAAGCTGACTCACCCAGTCACCTAATTACTGGTATGAACCCTAATACCAAGATAGCCAAAGTAGCATAAATCAGTAAACTCTTACTTAATGCATCCTTATAGTCACCTTTTTATTCATGTTTTTGGCTTCTTGATTGGAGGGTTGGGAACAGGAGGCAGTGGGTTTATGGACTTTGAGGAGTCTGTAAGAGCACCCAAGGTCTTGCAAGGTCAAGAAAATACAAGTTTTATGTCACTATATTATGGATGTGACACTGTAACTAAGCAGCCAGAATTTGATATCAGATCTCCAAGTCATCCTAATCTTGCATCAACTGGAGTAAGAAATATTACTGCTGCTGCTGAGGTTATGAGGGTTCACCCTTTCAATTATGCAGGCATCACGGAAACTAATAGGTTTCCGAGGGTCTTGCAAGGTCAAGAAATATTTCCAATGAGAACCCTGACAGGTGCGGTTGATTTGAACCCCGGTGGTTGGGGAAAACCCCATGTCAGTTGCACAAATTACAACCTGCATCAGGCAACCAAACCTAGTTTTCACTCTTTAAGACCAGAAGTTCTTCGAAATGCCTATTTTCCTTATGGTGATATTCACAAAGCTGGTCAAGGATGCAACATGTTGTGCTCCAAACCCGTTAATTACCAACGAGAGAATGTCGCATTTAATGCTCCTTCCACTCAGTCAGGGATCATGAGAAGTGAAGTTGGAATGTCAGATCTCACAATCCCAAATGAGCTGAAGCTGCAGGACAATATTTCTGGAGTTGCTGCTTCTCAAGGGGCAAATATGAGGATTCTAAATGATGACAATTTCAGTGGAAAGGTAAATGATTGTAAGCTATTTGGATTTCCCTTGTCTGGGGATACTACCTCCCAAAATATACAGAACTCTGCTAAAAGAAGTTGCACCAAGGTGAGCAATGATAGCAAAAGAGTTATATTGTGATAATGAGTTTTTCTCTTCCTTTGACAATTTGCATACCCATGTAACATACACTGAATGAAGGTTCACAAGCAAGGTAGCTTAGTTGGAAGAGCCATTGATCTCTCAAGATTGAACAGCTACAATGACCTGCTGAGTGAACTAGAAAGACTATTTAGCATGGAAGGCCTTCTAAAAGAACCTGATAAGGGGTGGAGAGTCCTCTATACTGATAGTGAAAATGACATCATGGTTGTGGGAGATGATCCATGGCAGTAAGTACTTGACTCAAACATTTATTTATTCTATTACTGCTTTGCCATCTTTTTCTTATGATGTGAGGGGTATGGTCATGGATATATTTTTATAACTAAATTAGTGAAGGACACCAAATCTTTTACCCAAAACTTTAGCAATGGGTGTATGCGTCCTTTTTATACCATTCAACGCTCCCTTTTTCATCCATGTGAGACTACTACTACTACTTATTATTATTATTATTATTATTATTATTATTATTATTATTATTCACACTTGATCCAACACTTTTAGTGAGTTTTATCATTGGTCATCACTTTATTGCTCTCATTTATGTATGATGCTGAACTTAATACCTGTTTCCATTTATTCTATGTTACATTTTCTGGATGATACATCCTGAAAAATACATTTTTCCTTTTGGGTGCAGTGAATTCTGCAATGTGGCATCCAAGATTCATATATATACACAAGAAGAAGTAGAGAAGATGACAATTGGGATGATGAGTGATGATACTAGCTGTTTGGAACAGGCACCACTGATAATGGAGGCTTCTAAGTCCTCCTCAGTGGGTCAGCCAGATTCTTCTCCGACAGTAGTTAGAATCTAGTTTCAAGGTTGTCTTTAGTATTCATAAATATTATGTCTTTAGTATTGTGTGCAATATAATCAAATACTTTCCGCATATCATCTCTCATGATTAAGGTACCTTGGATGACGGACAACATGCCCTCTGGACTGGGGTGGCAAAATAATCCGAGTGATTCAGCCATCTTTTGTCCTATTTTTACAGCCAAATCATGAATTGCTTTGCCATATGCCTCAATTATTTCCCTAGGAACCAAACAAAATCATCCGTTCAATTCACACTTATGAAAAAGCCAATAATTGAAGTTAATCGAATTGAACCAGTAAGTAGGAGAATCATCAATAGAAAAATTCACCATAAGCATGGAAGAATCAGGAGGCAGTTAACTGTGAAACACAGACAGTGGCTGAGAGCCAACGGAAGAGATAGTCATGGAGGCAGTAGGTGCGTTCACGCACATCTAAATATTAAGAACTGAAGAAGTTGGAAACGAATGAAGTATCAAACCCCAAATGGAGAAAGGAGTGTGCGGTGGAAGAAGAAAGGATGGGGTTGTGCCACCTACAAATGGTTGTGTTGACGTCGAAAACATCAACAAAAGTTGCAAGACACAAGCCAAATGATGTCCCCACCGTCCACAATGGTTGTGTGAAACTGGCAAATTGAACTGATAGTACTCTGAAAGTCAGTTCAGGATCTTGAGAAACTATTGATATCAAGTTAAGAAACCAAGCTAAGCAGAGAAAACAGAACCAAAAAAAATATGGAATTGGTGTATGGCTTGTCCATGTAATAATCTAAAGAAAAAGCTCCATATAGAAGCGCTATCGAACACTAATGATAACCGCCTCCAAACCAACTACTAGTAAACTAAACTGTGACCAGATTGACAAATTTTACATCATTATATCGTTTCATTCAATTCTACTTCACTCTTTCTATCAAATTATATCTTAAGAACGAGCAGGGCATTGCAATGTCCTTTCGTTAACAGCAAGATTGCAGAGGCTATTCGAACTGCAACAGAGAATGGCAAGATACCGGCGGGGTAAAGGTTGAACACCAAGATTTACAATCCTGGAGGCAACTCCGGTGCCTAAATATAATACAAATATTGGCTATCATATATTACAAAATTGAGGTCTACCTGGGTGTAAATAAGATAAAACTCTTTTTTTCCATATTTCTACTGAATTTGTAGGCTAAACATTTACAGACTAATTGCTATCAACAAAGACAAAATTCTGGGGACCTCCCCACCATATCAAAAAGTTTGAACTACCATATCTGAATGTCCATCTGGACAACGAGCAGCACTAGGAGTACCATCAGTTACTCATTGAAATCTGAGGGAATAAAGCATGCGCGCGAACTGTCAAAATGTGTAATAAACAAGGGCAACTTGAATATCACGCATACATAATTGAGAACCTATGCAGCCAACATCTATTTGCCAATAGGGAAATGACAGCCAAAAGGTGCAAGATTTCATAGCTCAGCTCCAACAGAGACGTTCAGACCACGTCAACTCTCATTTCCTGAGGGACCAAAAGTACTGCTCAACTTTCTTCAGTTTCTAAGTTTACAAGGAAGCGGTAACAGCATTCTAAAGTTGTTAGAGACACAAGGTCTAATAGTTCACTCTGTATCTGAATCAATAGAAAGAAACCGAGACCTTACTGAACGTTTTTGGCGGGGAAATGAGAAACAAGGATTATCTGATCTTTTCTTATTCTGATTGTCAGATCTGACATCATTCGTACCGAGAAGCAAAGAAGCTGCAAAGAAGGAAAAATGAGTAAAGAAAGTTAGAGGAAAAAATTGCTAAACGGCATTAAAATTTTACGATGGTAAACAATTTAGCACATAATCATCGGTAGTAAGGAACAAAATAGAGATTAGCCTCTCCATGTACAGCCAATCTCCTCACCTTTGTGCTAGAGATTAGCCTCTCCAAATTTTCAAAGAGCCCAAATAACTATTGACTTTCTACAGAGGCAAACCAATTATAACCATTTCAGAAATTTTTTCTGACAAAAAGATCGCTTAAAGTTTGACTGGAGCATCCTTCCCTATACCTCTTCTCCCTTCTCTAAAATATTCTTCCATGTAAACAAGTAAATTGATAAACCCTAGCAAGCAATAAAGAGATGCCCTTGCACAAACACAGAAACTACCCAACGGTGATTTAGTTGTAAAACATGCAAACAGAACAGAAATGTAAACTCTACACAAAGAAAAACAGTAAATTGATAAACCCTAGCAAGCAATAAGGAGCTGTACAAACATAGAAACTAGCCAATGGTTATTTAGTTTGTGTAAAACATGCAAAAATGGAAGACATGTAATTTCTCTTAGGCTTTGTTTGCAAGTTTGACTTTGGAGGGGAGGGAAGGGAGAGGGGAGGCTTATGAGAAGCCCTTGTTTGAGAATTTTTTAAGGAGGTAGGGTTTGGGGAATTTATAAAAACACCTCCAAGACCCTCCTCTAGTTATTGCGTGGAGTTCCCCCAAGTTGAGGGTTTTGGGGGAGTTTTGAGCTTCCAAACAAGGGGAGGGCATACCCTCATTTCCCCTCTCTTTCCCTACTCTTCCCTTCCTCTCAAAGCCTTCCCCTTCCCTCCCTTAAAAACTCCCAAACAAAGCCAGAGTCATTCCAAGAAACCAATTTCATATGGATTATATCTAACTAGAAAAGAATTCTCAACCAAATAGTTACTAGAATTTCATCAATCAAACTGAAGTATATCTATCATTTATTAAACCACTATTTTCATTATGCAAATGTTTTGAATTAAATAATTGAATTAGAAAATGATATGATAGAGGAGATTAACAGAATTATGCAGAGTATTTTACAAGTTCATACAAACTAATTTGAGGCTTATAACATGTAATGCCAGATATAGAAGTGCTTCATGAAAAGACAATGAAATAGCCAGTTTCCAATCCTCATTCATAGTATCCATAAAATAACTTCATAACTTCACAGGAGTTTTGAAAAGCCTTAGTGATCACATGCAAAAGAATTAAGGAGTAAAAACTCTTCCCTTCTAAATGCCTAATAACAACGCATTCATTTACAGAATAGCGGAACAAACACAGGGACAGAGCAAAAGAATTGTCTCGGAAAAGAAAAGAAAGTATTCTATTAAAATTTACTCTATTTTTTCCATTAACTAATCAACTTGTTTTCATAGAAAGTGAAAATGGATGTTTTGTCCACCTGAAGGGAGGATAGTAACCACCACATGTGTGTGTCACTGTCTCTAAAACTTCTTGAATTCTAATATACTATTACTATGGGAGTAAATTAATAATTTGCTTTACCCACTAACAATACACCATGATCTGCCACACAATGAAATTCACAGGAATAGATTTTACCAAAAATAAACAATGAGTTTTCAGAAAGTAACAAACCAGTATCAGTCAAAGAATTTGAGGCGTCTTCTCTGGATGTAAGCTGTGGTCTTGAACTCAACCCATCCGGAGCGGAAGCTTCACCATTACCGCCACCAGCACCATCCCCAAGCCTAAGAGAGATCCAATCATCTGTGCAGACACCATTTGACACATCTGCATGATCTCTCAATTCATGCTGCATAGATGATTCTGCCGGTCTTGTAGGGAGAAAAATCTGAAGAGAGGGATCCTCTCCAGCAAATGCCAATGGATTGTCAACCAAGCCACCATTTAAATCAGCATCAGACCGACCTGCTGAAGAGTCTGGTATAAGAGTACTAGATCCCAAAGCAGTATCTGGAGCCAATGTGTAACCATTCAGTGATGAGGAGCGATTAATATCGCCATGCCGCAAATGGACCAATGCATCTGATGCATCTACATCAGAACTGAATAACTGGAATCCCGAGCCTGCTTGGGTTCCAGAGTGCAATGGCCAGACGGAGGGAATCCCAAAATCACCTTCACTGGGATTATTAAAAACCTCCAAGCATGGATTTCCACCAAGATTGTGAACTTCTGCATATGGATCGATAATTCCATGTGGTGGCAGAGAGTAAATATCAACTGTATCACCATTTCGATTGTTTTTGTAACTAACTGTAGGAGATACCAATATATCGTCGTCAGAATCGCTAAGCACAATAATTTCTGCATCACCCACCGGAGGAGAAGTATTATGAGCAGGATATCCATTAGTTGAATCAACATTCATAAGATGAACAGAATCCATCTCAATCCCATTGGTAGTAGCAAAATCAATATGCCCACTGCCACCCTGATTAACACTTGGATCATCACCATCCTGGCCACTTTCAGTTGCACTGCTGCTCATTGGAATAATCACTTGTTCAGGATTTCCAAAATCCCCATCCAATCGATTACCAGAAGAGGTGTTTGTGTCCTTGGGTTTGCTCACTTCCCAAACTCCATTACAATTCTTCCTGATGCCAAGTCTTAAACCATTAGGACTGTCTGAAACACTTTCCTGTTTTAGCTTCAAAGCTTCTACTCTCTTGTCTTCTGCATTGGCAGAAACAGAGACGGATCCATCAGGACAGTGCCATTGAGAAAGTGTCCCCAACTCACGGCATTCACTATCCTTCTTAGCCTTGACACGCCAATAACCATCAGGCTGCACCTCAACCTCTGTAAACTCTTCTCCACAATTTTTCATCTGCACCAGCAGACAAATTTTAGTAGTGAGTTATAACTACTGATTCATCAGACTCAAATATGAGCAATAGAGAAATGAAGATCAAAGAGGGAAAAACTACCATAGTAGTGATGCGGTTGAAATAAGGATCAATAATGATATTCTCCAATGCGTAATTTTTAAGACATGTGGGGCATTGCCACTGCAGAAAAAATTAATGCATCATTAAACATTTTTAAAAAGTAAAAAAATAATCAGACAAATCGTGCACAAGTTCTGAGAATCTTACCTTTCTTGAACGTTGATTCATTTCCACAAAAACTTCAAGATCAAAACAACCCAAGTGAATACAAGGTTTGAATCTTCCTGCAACCTTCATTCTTGAACCACTCATCTATAAATTTCACAAATGTATAAAAAAAAATCAAGACTACAAGCTAATTCGTAAAATTTTATGAATTAGTAAAGTAATCCAATACATGAAAGCCTTACTGGACAACGAAGGTTGATGCTAAAAGTATCTGAAACAACTTCCAAATCACTGTCACTATCAGCATTATCTGTTGCATTTCCACCTCCAGCACGACCACAAACTCGTGCAAGAGCATCTTCAAAACGCTCACCATCAGACTCCTTTGGAATCATGTTTAGGACCTAGATACCAGAGACTATTATTTAATTTAACCCAACTGATGGGGGACAAGCATAAGTTCAATTAAGATATAGCCATGTTAAAAACTCGACATGCAAAAGACATTTCAACAATATAGACCTAAATATCACATCCATTATGGATTAAATCTTTATCCAGAAGGATAGCATTGTTTGTCGCTGGTGTGCAGCACTTCTGCCTGTGGTTGTTTCAACAGGATAGCCATCTCTAACATACAGAGATTGGACAGCCTCGTTGGTTGCTGCATTCTTAGTTATCCTCTTTTTCTGTTTTCTCCCTTGTGGTTCTACCTATTTTAGAGGATACCTTATCCTCAAACAGATAGAAGCCCGGTATTTTATTACAAGAAAGATGAATAAATCTGTCAATTACAGATACACACTGGCTGAACTTTGAGAGACATACAATGCCTAAAAGCCTCAGCACTCTTTCAAATGACAATATAGATCTCCCTCTCACCCCCCCCCCCCACATTTACACGCAGCATGCCTTTTTTCTTCAAACTATCCCAGTCCTAACTAACTCTTCACTGACAGATATCTAACAAACCCCCCCTCTCCTAAAATTCCACCTTGTCCTCAAGATGATAGTTTGGATCATTCCCTTAAACTCTTTGAAAAAGAATGTGTTATTCAAAATTAAAACAGAAAGAGAACCGCACAAGCATTCCAAGTTTTGTAAAATGTCAATTTTTCAGAGATCAGCCAAAAGGGGTCAGCCCTCAAACTTTGGACTGATATAAAAAAGTGAGATTCTTAACATCAAAATTAATTATTCTAATATGTCTGAATTAAAGGAACCAACAGTCATTCAAATTATTACACTTTGAAATTAAGCAAGTTACGAATGGAATCTACCTGTTGCAGGCTGCGCTTTTTAACAATACGGACCCCTAAACAGAAATTGCGAGTGTCACACCCCGTCAAGGAAATCTTATTAATTCCATCTTTCGTATATGGAGTGATCTGACAAAGGAGAAATAAAATAAGAATTTGAGTAGAACAAATATAGAAACAGTTTAATTAACACAGTTAAAAGATAAGATAAAACTAGCACCCAGGCACAAATTTCTACTTTTAAAATACACAAGTAAATAAGACAACAGCAGAAAATTCTGAATAGTTATGACCATTGATGACAATAAACTCACAATTGGACCATCATCACGACCATTAGCCCCAAGCAATTGTGAGCCAGGTCTGTTAATTGCACGAACAGGAACACCTATAAGATCATAGTAAAACAAAGAGAACAAAAATTCAATTACAACCACAAAAATCATGAATCCCTCCCATGAAGAAATATTTGAGGTTTTACATGAGACTTTTGAGTTTCTCAGTGCATAATAATATAGTATGCAAACAAAACAAGACCCAGAACATTAAAAAAAATTCTTAAATGGAACCAAAATAACACTAGCAAGGAGATCATTTGAACTAACATACCATTGACCTGTAGGTCTGTATATTGTGGCCATTGCACCCTGAATGGAACTTTATCATTCAGAAGCATACACCAAGCCTACATATGATATCATTTAGCATACATCAGTAAACTACCTAGATACATAGATGGAAGGTTATGCATAGTATTCAGAAACCAAACCAACCTGAACTTCAAATTCTGATTTTGATACCAAGTCCTTGTTTGCTCTCGTAAGTTGAAATGTCCTCTCAACACTCTGCACTGGGTTGGTTCTGAACAATTCAAACAGAAATATAGTTCAAGTAATTCCAACAGAATGCCACACATAAAACTAGGTATCAAAATTGGTAAAAGATGTTTGTTAGATGTGAAAAGATTTAAGAAAACCTTCACACAAGATAAGGAAAAGTCAAACAAAGAGGTGGGGAAAAGTTTCATATTTGAGTAGATTATTGAGCTGAGAAACCTGATAGAAAATTTTCATCTATGAGAAACAAACTCAGCAGTCAAACAATTATAACTCACAACAAAAATATGAAATAACTCAACATTTCCATCCCTTTGAATAGCACAAAATAACATTCCAGCAGAAAGCCACATAGAAGACTAGGTATCAACATTGGTAAATATACTTGTTAAATGTGAAAAGATTTCAGAAAACCTTCATACAAGAAAAGGAAAACTGAAAGAAAGAGGAGAAGTTTCATTTTTTAGTAGATTATTATGCTGAGAGACCTGATAGAACTTTCACCGAAGAGAAACAAACTCAGCAGTCAAACAACTATAATTCACATTTCACACATCATAATATGAAATAACTAACAGTTCAATCCTTTGATAAAATAACTTACTGTCAAACATACACAATCACCAAAGCACATCAACTTGCATTCAAGAATGAAACAAACTAAGCAGTCAAACAACTATAATTCACACTTCACTCATTCAGTCCTTCGAATACCATTAAATAAGTTATAATCAAACATATACAGAAAGCAAATACCATAAAATAAGTTATAATCAAACATATAAAGAAAGCAACCAAAAGATATGCACAACCACCAAGCACATGAACTTGCATTCTAGAATGGAATTATAGATCCCTCGCCCCCCCATCCCCACCTCCAGGCTGACCCCCGGATGAAATGATAGAAGTCAAGCCTGAATTAAGAATATTTCAGTCTCTCACACATAAGTTATAGCTTAGGCAACAACCAGCAAGATATCTCCTAGAGGCATATAAGATAAAAATATAATTGAACAAGACATTCATTTTTCACAAAGACATGAACACAAATACACAAACCATGTCAAGCTTCAACAGAAGTACTCACCCATCAGTAGGAATATGGGTTGTAGTCAACTTCACAGGAAACAAAGGGTGCGCCACTGAATCCCAAAATCTGTAATGTAGAGATGAGAAGAAAATGAAAATCTGATTTTTTAGATTCTGATTTTTTTCAAAAGCTGAAGCAAACACTAAAAAATTAATAAGTGATATTTTAAAAATAAAAGTGCTTTTCTCATTAAAAAAGTTGAAACAAACGGGCTCGTATTCCCACCCCATGTAAACTAAAATAAGGGAATGACATACGGATCTGCGCGGCTGAGTCGACATATTTCGCAATAAAATTTATCAGGAACTCCTGGGATTCCTTCTGTAGGTTTCTCAGGAATAATAACACATTTGATATGCTGGGACACATGGCATCTTGCATCTTCACACTGAAAGAAAAAATGCCATATTTATAAACTATATGCTGACATTGGAGATCATAATGGAAAGCATACGTCATCAAGGAAAAAATGGAAATGATCAAAGAAAGCATACAAGCATGTGAAAAGGCATATAATTTCATATATTATGATGATATAAAAAATACACTGAATATTACACCTTGATCAATGGCTCTGTTTCCAGTAATTTTCCACAGAGACAGCGAATCTTCGTATCTGATTGATAGGAATCATCAATTTCATCTTTAATTTTCACATTATTGCAGTCTGAGGAACCCTGCCCCTTTGATGCTAGATCAGCATCCTTTGATGCTAGATCAGTCGCACCCGATACCTGTAATTTTCTGGAGAAAAAACACAGAACGTCATGAAATTAAAATAATAGAATGAGGATATTATGGCATATACACCATTATATTAAACTTGAAGCAAACCTAGAAACAGGTCGCCAAATAATGTGGGAACTGCAAATTTATTTAATTTTTTTTGTTATTGCATCAATCCAAAGCATATCAAAGCTCGATGAAAATTTCACCAGCAGTGTTATCTCTAACACTGACCTGTATGTGTCATCCACTAATTTTACCACCTGTTCTTTGCCAACAGCATTCTTCTTAGCCCACATTTTGGCAACTGGGAAAAAAGTAACAAGTTACTTAGTTCAAGTTACTTAGTTTAAAGGGGAAGATATTAGAATCACAGAGTTGAAGTAGAAGCACCATTACTAAAAATTCCAAATTTCATAATCGATAAAATATGCTTCCAAAGAAGTTGCCACCACTCCCAACCAGTGCTTCAAAAGTTAATACTCACTTGGACCAGCTGGTTCAACCAGTCCAAGCCTCAAATCAGATCAGAAATTTAATTGAATCAGAAAATACAACTGACTCAACCAGTTTAAAGCACACCCAGAGAACCAACTAGTTTTCTGAACCAGCGGGTTAATGAAATATAATTTGAAAAAAAAAATGATTTGTGATTGTGTATTGCACACAGTAGTTAATCGTGCGTGATAGCGCCGTCGGGTCGTGGAACCCTGCCGCGATGGGATTCAGGGCGCGATATCCCGCAATTCGCAGCCTCACTTGTATGGGATTCCAGTTTTGGGGGCCGGCCACGACGATCCGCGATTGACTACTTTGGTATTGCACAACAGAGAAAGAGGAGAATGAGAAACATAATGGCAACAATACACATCTCTAGCACTCAGCAAGCCAATGCTGCTATCAACCCCATCCCTTCTAAGTGGGTAGCTGGTTTCCTTTTCCAGTTGGAAGGCTGAGACTATGCAACGCAAGGTATCAGATGGAGCAAAAATTGAGAGAAGATCAGAGGAAGCAGGGGTGGCAGAGACTGGCAGCTGCGGACCTGCCAACTGCCATTTACTATGGCTTGAAGCTTGAAGATGATGACTTCCCACGAAGCTGCGCACTATTGCACTATGGCATAAAGCATGGGCTAACTTGGTGGTGACTATTGAAATGGCCTTGAGGCAGCATATTGCAAAGCATAAAGACAAAAGTACATGTTGCATGAGCCAACAAGGTGGACTCATAAAATGTGAAACCCTCATTTTTCTTTAATTTTGATATTTTTTATTTCATGGCCCAAAGCTCTATTTTTTACTGGGGCATTTAAATCTGATTAGTATTAGACAAAAATCCTACCACATCATAAAAACGGAAAAATTATGAACTTTATTGTGTGAGGCTCACTTTATCTATAAATATTTATTTACATGAAATATCTAAACATCATTTTATTTTATTTTATTTTATTTTATTTTATTTTATTTTATTTTATTTTATTTTATTTTATGCAGCTTGAGTTTTATAACTGTGCTCCAAGCCTCCAACACAGAATATAAAAAACCAGCTTGAGAAAAAGAAAGAGATATCAAAAGTAAATTAAGTGTACAAACACAGGACAGGTGAAAAGAAAAAACCCAAACTCATTGATTAAGCTAGGATTACTATTTGGTTGGAGCAAATGCAAGAAGTCACTGCAATTTCCTAGATTTCCATCTAACTTGAATTAAGTAAAAATAATAGACATGCTACAATTGAAAACTTTGATTTAGATATTAAAAGAAACATTTGTGAAATCTATATGTTAAAGAATTTAGGTAACAACTGTATTATGCAGATATCAACTAAAACTTCTAATCTTCCACACAATACAAACAGAAACATTACAGAATACAAGACAGAAACAACTATTAAGTTGAGACGTGTATGTGTATTTCATTGAGAGAATATAATCATACCTTGTTCATCTGAGAGAACAGATAATATCCTATCAACAAGATCCTACAGAAAATGAAGCATTGGCATCATTATATCATCCTAAAACTCCAAGAAAGAAAGCAGCTATGTAGTTGAGCACTAAAAAATAAAATTGTACAGGCTAAAAAACAAAATTTCAACATTCATGGAAGTTCATGTTAGAAAGAGAGAAACTAAGAAAACTAAATATCCTCATTCAATGATTAACAGAAGTTACAATCAGGGGATTACATACATTGAGTAGCATAACTGCTCCTCATAACCGCATGTAGCTAACTCTAACAGCTTACAACAGTAAGCTAACTAACTCAGACATTCACTAACTGCTTACATACCCTAACAGTTCATGCCTCAGAATCAGATTGACAATACCCAATTTTTCTAAGTTTCAAACTCATACTCTTTATTATTAAGAAACTGTAAGTCTAAGGCCAAATTTAGCAGTTGAAATGGCATGTAAATAAGTGGTAAAAGGGGTTAAAAAGGAATCACCTAGAAAATAACACTTAATAAAGTCAACATTCAGGTTTCAACTTTCAAATACCATTCAAGGCTGTGAAATACTAACATTCAGTTTCAAAAAAAGATGACTAACATCGAATATATATAATAAGCAATATTCTTCTTATCTCACCTGCTTCTTTCCCTGCTTTGAAAGTCCTAACTGAGTGAGCACATCTTTGAGCTCTTTTATACGAAAGTAATTCAACTTTTCCTACAAGAAAAAGCCACTAAATAAGTAAAGTAGGACAGCACACACATGGTTAATATCTAATAGTTGTAAAACCCGGATAAAAGAAGAAGCATAAAACCTGACCCAAACACCTGATAACAATGTTCGGTGATGTGTAAAGTGTAAACCAAACTAAACAATAACTAAAGACCAACCAGTGAACAAGATATGACCTATGCCAGATAAAATTCTTTAAACAATCCATGTAAATCAAATTTTAAAAACAGAAAAATCCCTTGCTCTTCCTAGATACTTCTAGCTTCTAGACTCTATATTGCCGATAACCATGAAAATCAAAACGGCATTCTGCATTAACATCTTAACAATAGAAACTGTGCCAGCACGACTAACAAAACACAGCTAAACAAAGAATCCACAAGTTCGGCACCATTCAAACAAAACTTCAAATTCAAAACAAAACAAAAAAAAAGAATCTGATTTCCCAATAGCAGTACCCTATACTAAAGTAAACTACATAAAGTGGCAATGCTATCTAAAGGGCCACATTGAAATACACTTTAGATTAATAATTAATAAACACTCCCATTACAATAAAATCTTAATATATATATACACGAGAAAGTGTTGATTATAAAGTAGAATCCTTTCACACAAAAACTGAATGGGTATACCTTGCAACTGGATACCGAATCCATTTGGCACAGAATCTTCAGCAATAATAAACACCAATTTTGAATCAAATCCACATAAGCTAGCGCATGCTGCTCTGATCAGTGCTCAATGTACCTAAATCAAACGAACAAAGCAAAAACAAAAGCAATCAGTGGAATTTCGAAGCTAAATTTAACAAACAAGAGGAACAACAGAAAAACAGAGTGGAAGTGGATTCACAACTAGTGGTTACTGAAAATTACAGAATGAACATGATAGAAGCAAATTGAAGTAGTGGTGCAAAGACAAATGATGGAAATCCAGTGACAGTTAGGGTTTATGGAGCTTACTTGCGCCGACGCTGCACTCTTCAATGGTGTGCGTTTCTTTTTGACCCACAACGACCAAATCGACGCTTCAAAATTCGGACCTGGCGCCGATTATCCAATCCAGTTTATTGACGGCAATACGTCCGGGTTAGGTTTCAGTGCTATCGCGTCTATGTTCAATGGAAACATCTTACATCGCCCGTTTCTCCCTTCTTTTTGTTTATGCAGGGTTTTTTTTTCTTTTTTTCTTATATCGCAGTAGTACATTGAAAAAAAAATATGTTTTGTTTTATTCCGATCTCATTTTCACTCATATTTCTATCGCAATACTCTCGTCATATCTCATATTTTTTTTCTTTTATATATCTCTAGGTATAAATGTGATTAAAACTTTATTAAAAATATATATATACTATTTACTATCTTATTTTTTATTTGGTGGAGGTTAGGGTGTCTCTCCCTAAAAAAAGGAAAACACCGATGTTTACTCATGAGTATTTTTACATTGATAGTGTACTATTAAAAATTATTTACTAATATGGTGTATTTTTTTAATTACTAAATACATGTAAATTGCTTGGATGGTTCAATTATAGTGAACGATTCTCCTCATATGCCCTTTGCTCCTAATAGGATTTGTGCCGAAGAGCCCTCTTACCATAGTTATTTACTATGTGAGGGGAAGTTTTTTTTTTCCTTGATCCAACAGGCTATTATTTCTTATTCACTTCATGGGATTCGGGTTAATCGAAATGCTCCTGTTATCTCACATTTGTTATTTACGGATGACAATAATATCTTTGCTTGTGCAACTGCTTATGAAGCTGAATCTGTTAAGTCTTTTCTTGCATCCTATGAGCAAACTTTTAGTGAGATCATCAATATTGACAAGTCAATGTTTGCTCGTAGTCGAAATGTGCATAGTACAAAATTCAATGAGCTTAAACAACTTTTGAGTGTTATGGCGGTTGTGCTATGATAAGTATTTGGGTCTCTCGGCTATCATTGGCAAATAAAAAACTTAGGTATTTAGCTTTGTTAAAGAACAAATCTGGAAGAAGGAGAAATTTGTCCCAAGGGCGAGAAGGGAATACTTAATAAAGGCGGTGGCGCCCCAATACATAGTGGCTTGTTTCGTTCTACCTGATAGCATTTGCTCATAAATTGAAGGCATGATTAGTAAGTTTTATTAGCATGATGATGTGTCTAAGAGGAGTATCATCTAGCTTAAGTGGAATAAACTACATCGTTCTAAAAGTGATGAGTGTAAGCTTTCAACAGTGCTCCTATTGACAAAAAAAAAATGGTAGAATTTTGACTCTTCCTCAATCCTTCCTCAATCTTTGTCACCGGGGTATTGTTGTTGATCCAGTTTGTCCAACCTGCGATTAAAGTCTAGAAACAGTTTCACATGCTTTACAGTTCCCTTTGTGCCTACGGCCGGAGCATGTTCAAGAGTGTTCTTTTGTGGGCTTTTTCTTGCAGCTTCTTCAACTAAAATGATGTCATCAACTATTGTAGCTTGTGGAGAACTCAGGAGGAGGTTGAAGATCCACGTTGAGGGAGTTCAACTCTTTTCCAAATTACACCCACTTATTCCTACATTTGCAGCAGCATTTGTACACACAAAAATGCAATTAATCAATGTTGTACAATTATTTCAGGGCATACAGAACCTATCTGGATGAATTTGATAATGCAGTTACCAGATTAATTGCGTGTTTGAATCGATTTCTTTTTCATCAGATAAAGCTACTCATAAATATTTCTCTGCATAATAATTGATTCATGATTCAGAATTAATTGTATAAGAGTTTCGAAACATACATCGCACCGCCCACATTATAGTGGCCAGTGATGCCTAAATAGAAAATCAATTTTTTAAAAGAAGTTGGTGTGAGTAGTTTTGAGAATTGATTTGGAAAGCGAGGTTGATGCAATCGTACTAATAACAATCACTGGAGCAGGTACAAGAAAAGGATCCACACCACACATGTAGTTGCAAAAAATTAAAATTGGAAACAGAATAAATTAAGAGGAGGCAAATGGGAACATATGTAGTAAGTAAATATACATAAGAGGCCAGACAAGAAATCCAGTGAGATTTTGTTGAAGAACTAGTTTATCAAGCTAAGCTGCTCTTGCTGTTAAAGTGCAGGACAGATCATGGTTATTCAGGACTTTATCATCTTCTTCTTCCAGATCTCCATCTGTTTCACCACCTTTGACCGCCACTAAGCCTCTTCCAAAGTTAATAGCATTCTGTCCACCCATTATTTCTTGATCTGCATGAATATTACTCTCTGATCTGGTGAGTGATCTTTGCCTTCTCCTCCTCCTCCTTATGGCCTTTCTCCTGCGATCATGATCTGCCATCCTACAATACCAACATCAAAACAGATCAGCATCAGAATAATGCTTAGAAATTTTTCTACAATTGATTTTGAAAGGGTGATATATGATGAGCAGCTTCTGTGTTTCGGAAATAACGATTACAAAAAATAATAAGTTGATCCAAACGTGCTAAAAGAGATCAGAGGGAAGAAGAAGTTACTTACTCATGAGAAAGAGGAAGAGGGTGGATTATCCCTGAAAGACAGAGAGGAACACCATGGATGTTTAACATAGACTGCATTATTATTTGGCTTCTTTCTATGCTATTCTATGTTGCTGCTTGTTTTGTGATGGAGCATTGAATTGTGTGTGACTTCTCCCTCTGTCGTGTCCTAGCCCCGATCCATTTATGTTATGACACACTCACGACAAAAACACGGTAAAGCTGTAAAATTTTAAAAATGTCACTTTCACACCTCAAAAGGATATGAAAAGAGGTGAAACGATAAGAGAGATAGG
Organism: Acmispon strigosus; assembly: GCA_030819835.1. Taxonomy (NCBI): domain Eukaryota; kingdom Viridiplantae; phylum Streptophyta; class Magnoliopsida; order Fabales; family Fabaceae; genus Acmispon; species Acmispon strigosus. The sequence goes on from JAUAMA010000004.1 coordinate 65,451,173, forward strand.
AATAAAAAAAAAAGTATAAAATATGATAGATGAAAAAAAAAGAGAGATAAAAGTAAAAATTGGTGGAAATGAGATGAATAAAAGATAGTGTGAATATATAAAAACTAGTAAAATTTTGCTTATGTTTTCTTCCATTCTTTTTCTTTTTTACTTTACTTTTTGTCCTTTTCAAGGGTTGCATATCTCTATCATTTTCGTTGAACTTATCTCTTCATCTAACCACATCAACATTAAATAACATGTCACTTTGATGTAGACTATATGTAAGCAGGACCAATTGTCTATTATATATTACATGGGTGTTAGCTAAATTACTCCATAATTAATTGGGGTTATTTAACTTTATATTCACATGGACCGATAAGATTGTGTCATTTATTATATTTATTTTGACGTTATTTTTTAATTTTTATTATACTTTTCCACCTCAATTAATTAATTCAATTAATTAATTTTTTTATTTAAATGATTGGGATTATCAATAAACTGTCCCTGTGTTTAGGTCGTCGTCTGAACTAGATCCCTCCCCAAAAAATTATTAGCAAATGGTTCATCTGTTTGCACACTGTCTGAACTAGGTCTCTCCTTGGAGACCAAAGCTCCGATGAGGGCCTACATGGCCTGGTGACTGGATTAATGAATCCTACGTGGAATTAATAATAATAATAATAATAATAATAATAATAATAATAATAATAAATACACGCCATTTAAACAATTTAACTTAAGACCCTGAATTAAATCTAATCCTAATTTACTACCCCAAACCCTAAATCCCCAATTCCTTTAATCAAACACATCGAATCTTCATCATTTTCAATTATCTTCATCAATTTTTCAAAAAAAAAAACGTTCTCCAAATTTCATTATCTATATTTTTGGAACTAGAATTTAAATTTCAGAGAGATTAATGGAATTGGGGATTTAGGATTGTATAGTATTGGTGAGAGAGGAGAGACGATGAATACAGGAAAAGAAAATTTGGAGAAAGTTTTTTTTTTTTTTTGGAAAAATTGATGAAGATGATTGAAAATGATGAAGATTGGATGTGTTTGATTAAATGAATTGGGGATTTAGGATTTTGGGTAGTAAATTAGGATTGGATTTAATTCAGGGACTTAAGTTAAATTGTTTAAATGACGTGTAATTTTTTATTATTATTATTATTAATTCCACGTAGGATTCATTAATCCAGTCACTAGGCCATGTAGACCCTCACCGGAGCTCAGGTCTCCAGGGAGGGACCTAGTTCAAACAGTGTGCAAACAGAGGGACCATTTGCTAAAAAATTTCTGGGGAGGGACCTAGTTCAGACGGCGACCTAAACATAGGGACAGTTTATTGATAATCCCAACCATTTAAATAAAAAAATTAATTAATTGAGGTGGAAAAGTAAAATTAAAATTAAAATATGATGTGGAAATAAATATAACAAATGGCACAATTTTATTGGTCCATGTGAATATAGGGTTAAATGACCCCAATTAATTATGGGGTCATTTAGCCAACCCCATATTATATGCATTATTAGTCGAGTTAAAATTTGTCTGTGCAGTGAGAACAATATTCTATACTTTAATTTTTAAGGAAAAGAATCATTAAAAAATATAAATTTTATACTTTTTATACTATAATTACAAAATGGAAATGATATATTATTATTATTATAGTAATAATATTTAAGTTTTAACCATATGTATATTTTGGCGAAACAATCATGTTCGAGTCAGATAAAAATAAAACTTTTCCTAGAAAGTAATGCAGTGATATTCAAGAAACATACAAGTGAAGTGACATTCAACGAACATATGTGTTGCTATTGAATCAACTTGAAATATTTCATGAAATTACCAGCGAATTTTCTAAAAAAAAGAAAAGTAGATGACTACAATCCGCGAATCAACTTGAAATACATTGAAAATTTTAAAAAAAATATTCACAAGAAAATTAAAGCCCGGCGTTTTTTACTATTTGCGTTTGCGATGGTAAAAAACTGCCGCTAAAACTCTTATGTCCTTTAGATGGCCAAACTGTACTTGGATGTACAAATCATTTTCCTTAAAAATACTTTGAAGACATGTGCGAGAGAATTTAATTGAGTTTAGTAATATGAATAGAAATAAAAATAAAAATAATAATAATGTGATAATTGTAATAGATTTTGTGTTAGTGGTGAAATAGCACCCGGATTCATGTTGACCGGAATACATCATTCTGGCAACATAAATAGTGAAGGTCTTCAATTTGACATGAATAGACGATGAAGGAGTCAAGGATTAATTCTACTTTCAGTAACTAATTAAGTTATTAGGCTAAGTAATCTGTCATTAACATACAGACCACCTTGTTTGACTTTGATGATGATTCTTCAGTCAATCATTTTATGATGATTCTGGATATCTATTGGGAATTTGCATTTTGTAACATAAAATCAGAAAGTCAGAAATGCAGACTCAAGGCCTCGGATAGGGTCTTAATAACTGTGATTGTGGAAGCTAAACTTCTATATATTAGACACAAATTGGTTCTATAATTGGCTTTTATTCATTAATCGTATGATTTGGAATTAGCCAACGGAGGTGCCATAGGTTTCAGCTACTCACTAATCATAGAGCAGAATGGTAAGACAACTAGCATCTTGTATTTCTCAACCACATATCTATCCATATTGTTCGAGCTGAGAAAATTTACATCCTAGTTGTGTTAGCTCTCTTTCTGAAAGATTTTTCCATGCACATGACTCGAGCGTGAGACATTAAAAAAACTTAGTAGTCTTGGTGGATTCTAAAGCAGTAGAAGGTTATTTAAAATGATCATGTGCACAAAGGTGCTTGAAGGAACTTTTGTGTGAGTGAGATTCTGCAGATCTTTTAAAAAAACTTGAGTACAGAGCAAATCAATCCTGTTTCCAATTTTTATTCTCAGTTTAGAAGGGATTAAGTCAATCCTGTTTCCAAGATTTCAATTTTTTAGTGTCCTTATGTGAACAAATAGACCTTATTTGAGGAAGGGGGAGGGGGGACTAAAGAAATGTCACAATAACAAAAGAGTAAAGTTCAAAAATGCACTGTATATGAGCAAGATATTGATTATGCAGCACATGACGTTAGAGCTATGACCTCATCAAAATTGGATCTTGTTTAAATTACTGGAATCCAGGCCACTTGCAATAGCAACAACAACAAAAAGGACCCTCTGTTGATTATGAATTCAATGAATCAGGACCATATAATAAAGAAGAAAAAAACGTGCAGATGAAAAATTGTCAGTGCAACTAACGTTTTTGTGGTTAGAATTTAGTAACATGTAGTGAGAGAGAGTCCTAGTGGGCTGCAAATCTGGACAAACCAATGAAAAGTTGTGAAAATTCTGGTCTTTATATTATTGGTTGGCCTCATGATCTAGAATACTATACAAGAAGTAGTGAAGATGGATATAGAAGAAGGAAGTTATGGCATTGTAAGGTTTGCTACGCAGGAGAGATGACGCCATCACTTGCATATCCATCCTAACTAGAGTCCTTGTGTTGGTAGGAGCATGGCTGCAAATGCTATTGCATCATATCTACTGCTTAGTAAACCTTGCATATGCTAATAAAAATGTGAAGCATGCAACATGGAAGATAAGGTAATTGCTCTTCTGATTTCCCTTGTTAACAACTCCACCATGGTACTAATTATATGCAGGCATCACATACTAATGCAGGAAACTGTAATATCTAATATGTGCTTCCAAATGTATACTAAATACCCTCCATGTTTCTGAATAGAAAGTACCTGACTTGATTGAAAATTTCCCCTTTTTATCTCTTGGTTTCCACTTTTTTAATCACAATCACATGGTGATGCTGTATCATCTGATATTCTGAAAAGCTCTAGCATGCATCTATTTTCATTCAGTTTGAAATTTTGTTTAATTTTGGTCAGGCTAACAGATCGGTTTAGTGCATGTGTGTTTAGATATAGCAGACAGAAGCAACTTCCCTCAGTTTGCTTGATGGGGTGATAATGATACTAAACAAAGTGACATCTTAAGGGTCATGATGTCATCTGCGGTACTGCAAAGATCTCTAGCTCATGATTCAAAGGTTGCATCCACAATTCTCCTAGCGAACACAAGCTCCAACTGGAAAAAACAGTGGGAAACCACTGTTCCAGTAAGGCTCTGCGGCAGGAGAACGGTAGGATTAGGAAAGAATGGAATGCAAAAAATCCTTCTGTATCACCTATTTGGTAGGTTAAGTTTTTTTTATTGATTGCCCATATAATGCGGATTTGTTTGTGACAATTATGGAATCTATTAAACAGTTTCGACATGATAATATGTGAGCTTTCATGGCTTCTTCCAAAGGTGTATAACTTTACACCTCTGCATGAGTTTTCAATGCCGATTCATTTTATTGAAACTTCATCCAAATATCATTGAACGGCATCTGATCAAGCACTTAACAATAAATTTGATAGGACACAAGTAATATCATTAACCTGCTTGATAACATCAAGATATTTTGGGAGCACCGAGGTATCAGGAAAAGGAGATAGCACTTTTTGCAATGAGCGATTTGATTAGAGTTATTGTGTTGGCTACGTTAATTGTGTACTGGGTAAGGCTAACGAGATCTTTCCCCCCTGGGTTTGAGTTTACAAAATGAAGGGTTTTTGGTTTGTTTGCAAATCTCACCCACTTCTACTACTTTGCCTGCACAGTAAGATACAACAAAAATAAAAAATGCTAGCAGTAGTAGTAGGAGGGGTGGGAAATGCTTAATTTGACTTGAAGCAGTCGGAGATTTGAAAACGGAAAAAGAAATAATGAATAAATGCAGTCAATTAATTTGATTGCTAATCTTGATCGAGATTGTTAATCGCGGCGATTGTGTAAAATGTTTGTCCTTGCTGCAACAAAAAGTATCATGAAATTGGAATCTAAATTAAAAAATTAATTATAATAAAATGACTTAATTGCAACTTTAGTCCCCAATAAAAATAAATTACACTTTAAGTCTCCAATTAAAACCTCCGTTTTGCCGTCCAATTCCATCTAATATTTGTCTCTGGAAAAAAATTTAATAAAACCCCATAAATCTTCATCCTCTTCAAACATCTTCATCTTCTTCATTGATTCTTGTTTAAAAAATCCAGAACACGTCCAAAACAACAATTAATTCCAAAATTTCCTCAATCCATAACAATTAATTCAGAACTCAAAACTAACGATTAATCACATAAAACTCACACCTTATCTAGCACCTTCAAATCTAAGTTCTAAGATCAAGTACACAATCTTCACGGCGTCCTCTTTGCTTTACTTACACTCGTATTGTACTAAATTCCAAAATGGCAGCAAGACTTTCGCTTCTTTAACCAAAGAATCTTTTCGGTGTAAGCATGTTTGGATCAGCTCTTGTTCCTTCGAAATCAATTTTAAAACCCAGAAACTACTCACATAAAATTTCTTCCCAAAAATGATTTTGCATTAAAAATCAAGCATAGAAATTTTTTCAAACATGCACTATTCCATTAGTCTAGCAGCCAAAAATGGTCATGGAATGTTCAAGTCAATGCAATGAGGATATATTGCCCCTCAGTTATTCTTGAAAGTGATGTCAGTAACTTGAAGGGCTCCACCGGAAAACCCATCGAGTTATTCTATACTACCAATTCGACACGTTGCACCGTTTAATCGTCTATCAATACATCCTTCAAGCAATGCTTTGTTTAGACTTATACATACCCTTGAGTAATGTCATTAAACACCAACACCTCATGCTCTTTAATTTTGAAGCAGCTTCACTAGAAAGAGTTCTGGATGTTGTTAGTGGGTGATCAAAAACATTATAGGATGGTATGATCCTATAACAAACCTGAATTGTTTATTTACTTGATCTTAATGACATAACATAATTTCTTATGCAGGTTCCATAAAATACAACATTTGAGCATTCATGAGACGGAATGATATAAAACAAATCCTGAAGCATGACACGATGCCTGATTAAACATCAATGATCATCGTATAGAAACTTTAAAGTGAATAAGATGCTATCAGTTTTGTAGAGTAAAAGGAATAAAAGGTGCTAGTGTACAAAATTAGTCCTAAACTCACAACTGCGCGGTCAAACAAACAAATGCAGATTAGAACAGAGCAGAGTAGTTCTTCGCTAAAACCAGCCTGACCCCAAATGTGCACAGCCTGGAGCCTGCAATAAATAACTGGTTGCAATCCAGGTGATGGTTACATAAACAGACACAACAAAAGCTTTTAGCTACTAGTAGGATTATCTAAAATATTCAACATGCCATAATGTACTATTGTGAATCATACCCAATGATAAGCCATTTAAATATAATCCAATCATTTATAATTCAGAATATGGGGGCAAAAATACTTCAAATTTAAGATCATTAACCAAAAAAGTGGTGAACTAGTCAATATTTTGACTTAATTAACCATCTTTGAGCTAATGAATCCTAAACTGATAATTTGTTCACTAGAATATCATAAAATGTAACTGCCACAAACAAATATCAAAAGTCAAACGAAAGATGGCTGCCAAACACTGACCAATTTAGCACTGCCCCTGAGATTTAATGTACTCCCTTACACCATTCTATTACAAAGATTCCACTTAGAGAATAGCAAATATATCTGGTATCAGGTGGATGGCTTGGCAGTTTACCTCAAAAGTTGTTATAATTCTTTATCGCTGTCAAGTTGTGCTTTTGCTGCAGCCTTTTCAGCTTCTTCCAAAACAAAGGTTTTCAATGATTCAACATTCCTTGTACCTGATCATACACACCGCATGCAAATTTAGGCCCCGCTTGGAAGGACTTATTTGAGTTTATCTTTATAGCATGAACACTTATGCAAGTGTTTGAGAAAACTTAAGTAAATAACTTATGACCTACCTATAAGTTGTTGAGTTTATCTTCATAAGTTGTTCATATTAACTTATAAATAAGAGTTTATGCTTACCTATAACCTATTTTCAGTTTATTTCAAAAAAAAAACTCAAATTAGCTTATGAATAAAAGCTTATGCGATAAGTGCTTATTGCAATAAGCACTTAAAATAAGTTGTTTTCTCAAACGCACCCTAAATTTATAATGTACCATTAGCTTTGGGAGAAGAGGAGATGGAGAGTAGCTATTACAAGCGTCCTCTAAATGAATCATTTGAAAATAAGAAGCACACAAATTAAGCTAAAAGACCATAATTTGTTTTTACTTCAAATTTAAGAATACATTTCTTCCTTCAAGGCTGATAAAATAAAATGGAAATAAATCATAAAAAGCATAAGTTCGTAGCTATCAAGTAGTTCATAGAAGTTTGCCTCAGTTAATTGCAAAGGGAAAATTTTATGAGAAAGAGCTTTGAATTGCTGAACTTACATGCTATGCTACCTTACATCATAACCATTGATATATTATTACCAGACTTACGGAGGTATAAGCCACAATCTCTGATAAGTAGAAAACTCATTTGATTATCATCATTATTTGAAACAAGTGAAAGGTGCCGTGCCATCTTGCACCTATCCACAGAAAGTATGTCTGAGGGTTAAAGCCATCATTATCTCCTAAGTGTCGTTATATAATTCCACATTCATGTTTGCAGAGAAAGGCCGTACTTGTATTAAACCAATGACTGATGTGATGCTTTGTTTGGTTTTCCAGACTTATAGATATAATAACTCCAAGAGAACACTAAACTTTTAATCCTAACCCAAAGCAAGTTATACACCGGAAATCAATGGACACAAGCAAACATGAAAGATAAGCAAGTCATGATTGGTTATGTAACTCAAAGTGAAAGTTGAGTATGTGAATTAAGTTGAAGAATACACGGGAATTGAGCAGATTCGAGTAAAACCGGTAAGGGGGAAAAATTCTAATTACCTTGGTATCTGGCAACTTCTTCACCGTCATAGAAAACCTTAAAGGTAGGATATGAATGAATATCAACTTTGGAACAGACTGGTTTTTCTGTGCTGCAATCCACTTCCCCAATCTCTATCTCATCTTCTCCTTCCACAGCTGTACCCAAATCATCCCACAACGAACCCAGATTCTTACTGACAACATTATTATTATTTTACATGTTAGCCAACTTAAAATAGAAAAAAAAAAATGGTTCAGGCTTCAGCATCAAGTTTAAGCTATAATAGAAGAGGGCATAAAAGAAGTAATCACCAATGCTTGCACCAAGGAACGCAGAATTTCACAAACCATGCAGTATCCTTCTCCTTGATCTACACACCCAAAAGAAATTTGAAAATTGAGACCATAGCAATAATGAGCAAGAATCAAGATATTTTCTATAATAGGGTTTTCAGTTTTCACACACATAAAACCCTAATTGAACAACTTTTATTCCTATCTGAATCTATAAGGGGCACACTCTATCAAATATCACTGTGATGCTTGTATCAAATATCACTGTGATAATTTCACTAAGATGGTTAAAATTGAAAGAGGGTTTTTCAATTGGGGCATAATAGAGGAATAACAGTAAACAGCGATGGGAAGAAGCGAGGAAAAATTAGAGATTGAAGGAGGAGGATGAAGTACGAACCTTATCAGAGAAAGTGTCAGAGGTTAAGGTTATAACCTCAGATTGGGAAAGAACGAAGAAGGTGAGGAGGAGAAGAAGGAGAATTTTATGAGTTCTCATGGCGGATCTGCTGTTTCAACCTGCGCCACCCAAAAGAACTAGCTTGCAGATCTTGCACGCAGGCACGTGGTTTGCGCGTGAGCACATGGTACGGCGGAGATAATTTTAGGTTAATACAATTAAATGTTTTATTTGGGTTCCTACCACTTATTTTTCATGGTTTTATTCTATACATGTACATAAAATTTTAGTTTCAGTCACCTTCAAATTACTATCGTACTTTTAATTCGTGATTAGGGGTGAGAATAGGCCATGTTAGAGTAGGCTTTGCGTAAATAGACTTGGCTTATTTAAAAAATTTAAGGCCTAAGTCTGGCTTGTGGCCTATCATAGACTTTTTATTCTGCTTGGGTATGACATTTTTAAAAGTCTGGTCTGACCTATTTATAGGTCTATTTTAGAATAAGACCTTTAAATAGGCTAACAAGCCTACATCTAAACATGTCAACATCTAAGCAAGCCACCAAGCCTATATCTAAATAGGCCAACCATGTTTGTCAATCGACAAGGTTCATAAAGGTAAAATTAAATTTTCTACAAATACTAAAACTGGTGACAGGTTTGATGGATGTAAATTGAATTTAATATTTTTGTTTTGTTTGTATATTTTATTAAACTAATATATTAAATTAAGATGCTAATAAACAAGCCGGCTTGATAGGCTTAACAGACTTTTTTATAAGCCTAAGCCCGGTCTATTTAGCTAAATAGGCTTTTTAAAAAGTACAAGCCTAGCCTTTATATTAAACAGGCCAGGCCATAGGCCCCTGTCGGCGGTCTGACATATTCTCACCCCTATTCGTGATGTATAGTTTTTTAAAGAAAACGTTCATTAAAAATCTCAAGTTAAGACGAAAACATATTTAAATCTGAAAGAGACGTATGGGCCAAAACGTCGGACTGAACATAAGACAAGAGACTTGAATGAACGTCCTCAACCCATACCGAATTGGCAAAGGACAACAATCCTGAATAATCAAAGCTAAGTATGAAGTGTCTCCAGAGGGTCGTTTCGACTATTATAAGAGCTGCGAGCAATCCGTCTCAAAACAAACAATCTTAAACCCAAGATTCATCGCTAATAGCATAGCCCATCAAAGACCAAGAGCCTCGGCCCAACCTCATCGACTGAACCTGAATGGCAAAAGAAGAAGCATAAGCCAAAACCTCTTCGGCAAAATTACGGGCTATCATACCAAATCCCGTTACACAAGCATCCTGAACAGAGGCATCAATATTGATTTTAATCCACCCTTGAGGAGAACGACACCAAATTGAATAAACAACCATGGTTTCTCACGAAACCTGAATCGGAATCTGAGGCAATGAACGAAGAGCATCGCCTCGCAAGTCGCAACAAAACCTTGTTGCAAGAGAAGGTAGCACCGCCGAAACCAAGGTGTTGTGAGCTTCCCAGTTCGCGTACAACAATGAACAATTTGAGTGTTGCATCATTAGATCTAGGCACAAAACTCAGCATAAGAACACCAACACTGTAAGATGATTCAAGACGCAAGCCCAACGACGACGCAAACCACGTACCCCCAATGGCCCGATAAAACAGAAGAACATGCTCCATGGTTTCAACATCAATACCGCAAAATGGATAGCATAGACCAAGATCCATTCCATGTTGCTGCAAGGCTCTCCGAACCAGAAAAAATCAATACAAGCCTACAATGCAATTTATTTACCACTGCAACGACACACCCAAGATTTGAGATGTCGTGGCTGGGAAAAATAATAGTTTGCACAAGCAGCACATTCCACCCACCACCAGGGCTCAAAAGGTCAGCAACCTTCTCGGGGCATAATTCTTCCACAAGATCATGATGATAATTAATAGGTGGACCATGAAGAACCCTCCTATCTTTCCAAATATTGACCTTCATCCTATCTCCAATCTTCCAAGAACCCCCTTTTCCAAAGACCCAACTCGATTACAAGACACTTGACCAAGCATAACTTGTTATGTAACATTTTTCAACGCCAAAGAGATCATCATTGGGAAAGTAGACTGCCTTAAAAACCCGACAAAGCAATGAATCTGGAAAATTAAGGATCCTCCACCAATTCTTAGCAACAAGAGTTGTATTAAATGTTTAGCCAAGTCCCACCTCATCATTGGGGGCAGCAAAGCTTCTCCCACTTAGCCTAATGCAAACTCCTTTAGGAAACATTACCACCCAAAACAACTTACTAACCATGCTCTCAATTTGAGAGCATAGCCCATCCAGAAAAACAAAGTAGGACATGACAAAGGAAGGGATTGCTTGAGTCACCTCTTTAACAAGAACCTCCATTCTTGCCTTTGATAATGACTTCTCTTTCCACCCCATGAGCTTCTTCCAAACTTCTTAACAAAATTAAAATTTTGCGTATTCGACTTATCCATGATAGTAAGAAGACTCAAATATTTGTCAAAGCTTCCAACCGCCTTTACACCCAATAGTTTAAGTTCATGGAAATGATTATGTGACACACTCGACTAACTGAAAACATCAATTTGTCAAGATTAATTATTTTATCAGAAACTCTTTCATATGAGAATCAATTTTTCACTGCGATAAGTGCCTGCGAGATTCCAACAGTTTTTGCGTCTTGATGATATGTGTCACACTTTCAAAGAAGAAATTTAGAATATAAAATAAAATTATTATTATTTTTAAATTTAAAATGATATATTAATATATCATTAGAGGAAAAACATATAGACTATGGTGGACAGTAAGGTGTCCGCTGTTTTGGTTCTGTTTAGGTTTTTTTGTCGTTATTTTTCTTAAGTGTTGTAATTTTGGATTTTGGTGTTTTTCTTTGGCAGATTTGGGTACTGGTCGGGTGTAGTGATTTGTTATTTTATCCTTTTTTAATAGGACTTGTATCGCAATGTGTCTCTAATTCAATAAATTTCTGTTGTAAAAAAAGGTCATTAAAGGAAATTCGATTATATTAGACTCAATAAAAGGAAAAACAACATAAAAAATAATATTGAATTGAACTAATAGGATTAAAACATCAAACAAGAAAAAAAAGACAAAAGAAAAGAAAAGAAAATATAACCCCGAAAAAGAAAGAAAGCAAGAAGCCGAATTGGGTAGCAAATCTAGCCCCTCTCATAACCTCAGTTTCCACCTTATTATTCTCACTAGCACTGCCCCAAAATGTTCCTAAAATCATCTCACAAAAAATCAAAAACCCATGATTAATTCACTCCTCATAAGCTTTGGAAGAGTCTCCATCATCATCTTCTTCTTCTTCTTCTTCTTCTTCTTCTCATTATGTTCTTCATGTGCAGCCCATGGAGTTGGTATTATCACAGCCTCATGTTGTGCATTAACCACATGCCTCATGGTGTCCTCACTGACCCCAAACGCAGTTGCAAGCTCAGGCCCCATCATGGTCCTCAAAAGCGATGTTGCACCCACCAAAAACTGTGGCCTGTTCTTCCTTGCAGAGGTTGTGAACCCAAAGAACTCTAATGATTCACTCCTTGATGCTATTTGGCAAAAAGGGAAGTACCTTGGAACAAAGAACACGTCCCCTTCTTTGATGTGTGTGTCCATTGCATTGCTACCATTTGGAAACACAATTTGGATTCTACCAGATCCTTTCAACACTACTCCATACTCTGTTGCCCTTGGATTCAAATGGGGTGTCATCATTGATCCCTGCCATAATAGAGTTAACACAAAAGAGAATGACATTTTTGCTATAATTTTTCATATATGTGAATTGTACTTCGTATTTGGTGTAGCTATTTCATATTGATTTGCTGTTACTATTCCATATTATGTTGAAAATATTTTATAAAATTTGGATTCACAGCAATAAAAGAATATTGATTCAGTGAAATTAGAGATTTTCAGCCGTCCAATCAAGATTTTAAGTGTATAACTGAGCCTCGAGTTTGGATAAGTGTGGACCCCTGACTTCATTGAATGCATATGAAAGAATGTTAAGGACTTTTTAACTTGCATACCGCTTTGAGATTGACGTGATAAATTCCAATGCCAGAGCTTTTGAGTGGGGAATAATCAGAGCCATCTAGAGCAACACTCCAACCGTAGCTGTTGATAAAATCTGGTTGTCTGTCATAGAGGTTGCAAGAGTGAGGAGAATTATGTGTAAACTTTTGATCCCTTGTGTTCTTGTTCTCATCTCCAAGTACAGATTCCAATAGTTTCCTCCAAGACCAACTTGTTTGCTGCTCTTCTTCTTCTTCTTCTTCTTCTTCTTCTACTTCATCATCACTCTCTTCTTGGTCTTGCACCATTTTTCTTAGGTGTTGCAGTTTCTCTTCCTCCTTTAGTTGAAGGAATTTGTTCCATATGTTTGTGGCACTTGAACCACCCAAATGCACAATTGGGCCCTCATGTTGCCTGGTGAAGATTTTCCTCAACTCAGGTCCTGATGCCTGTGAGTTACAAAGGAAATTTGTTAGTGTTCTGTGTCTGAATGTTGGTGGTTTGGTTCTCCATGTTGCTATATTATGAAGGATTGTTAGCTTACATTGAATACAGCTTCAAGGATTTCAGGTTCAAATCCAGAAAGCACTGATGCTGGATTGGCTCCTCCTCCAATATAGAAAGACTGCAACATTAACATATACAAGAATGTCACACCTTTTTATAATGAAATGCATAACTATATATTGCAAGATTAATCAAAATTATGAATCAGAAATAAGATATTGAGGATTCATGTACCTGGAAAATGCCTGCTCCTAAGCTTTCTGAGGGGTCAATGCTGCAAATGATGTGAAGATTTTGACTCTCCCCTGTATTCACCAAATAGAATGCAGAACCTGCTGGAATTTCATACACATCTCCCCTTTTCAAATCCCTTTCTGCTAGTCTATCCTTATATATGAATCCCAACTTTGCTTCCCCTGAAACCAATTTTTAAGCCAACTTCAAAATTTCTAATTTTGTAAAAAAAGTAAAGGGCCTTCTAAGGTCTCTACCTTTCTAAATTAAAGATAAAAAAAAAGAAAAAGTTAAATACAATAAAGATAATTACATGGGAGGTAACATATATATATATATATATATATATATATATATATATATATATATATATATATATATATATATATATATAGATACTTTTCTTCTTGCATGTTTAGAAATCTTTCACTTTTTTTGGTTACATACTTTTTTTTTGGTTACATCTTTCACTTGATTATGTTAGGAATATTGTTATAGTAAAAAAAAAAAAAAAAAACAAAGCATGGTATCGTCTGCTGGTATCGTTCGATGGTACCGTCTGCTGTTCCTATCATTTGCTGGTACTATCATCTGATGATACCTATCGCCTGTTGGTATCTATCGTTTGATGATACCTATCATCTGCTGGTACCATCCATCTGATGGTCCCTATCGTCTGCTGGAACTGTCTGATGGTACTGTCAATGACTCATTAGAATAAAAAGATTCTAGTGATAAGCTATTTGTCTTTTTATAAAAAGATTCTAGTGATCAGGTTGTTTGTCCTTTGTGACCAGGCACTTAATCCTTTAGAATAGTTGTCCTTTAACAGTTGCATCCTCTTTCTCTCTCTTCTTTCTATATATACCATACATGATGTGCACTTCAATTCACCAATTTAATGAGAATGATTATATGATTTTCAATTTATCTTCTGTTTTCTTTAGATTATAAAGTCAAAATTAATTATGGATAAAATGTTCTTGATTATGAGAGAAAACAGAAGTTGATACAAACATGCTACCTGAGCGGATGAATACGATCAAACTGGAGTCTAGGTATTGAGGAACAAAGAGAGATCTTGGTTCCATGGTGATGAAACCAATGTGCAAGCGTCTCTCAGAGACCCTGCCACCATAGCTTTCCAGCACTCGCATCTCCCCTGCATCAGTCTTAGCCACAATCTTAGATTTCTGCAGCAAGAACAATTTGTCTGGCCTTGGAGACCCTTCTTCTCTGTCTTCCACCTCTGTTTCCCAGTACCCCATTGTCATAGCCACTCCATGACAAAGAACAAGGAGCAAAATCAAAAGGGTAGCTTTATCCCCCATAGTTTCTTTCTTACACTGCACTCTACTTTGTTTTTTGTTGCTTGTAATTCGAGGGAAGTGGAGGGTTTATAAAGACAGAGGCTGCGAATTTTGGGGGCTGACACATGTCAGCTACGTAGAATCACAAGGAGCTTGGTGGCCATGTATATGGTGTTGATTGAGCTCATCATTCTGAGACAAACATTCAATCAATGAAAGACAAAGTCTATGCTTGGAAACTTTTTACTTTTAACTATTTAGTATAGCTTTGTTATTATTACATGACTATTTCCTCGGAACATTTTCCTTTGTTTTATGAGTGTCAGGATTTAGGAAAGAGTATTATTGTTTCACTTTTATATTATTTTCACCCACGTTTTTTTTCTATTTTTTCATTAGTTTTTATCGTATCATTTATCATTTTTTTATTTTTCTCTCATTTCTTCTTATTTTCACTAAAAGTAAATATGTATCAATTAGTGTCAACGAAACATTATTCTTTAGGAACCAAATTGAAAACTCATGTCATTTTTCAAGAGGTTTAATGGAAGGTATAATTTTGTATCCAAAATTAATTTTTTATTTGATTTTATAGGTTTAATCATACTTTTAATTTCATTAGTTATGGTTATGTGTGATTTTAGTCCCTCTAGTTTTTTAATTATTATAAATCATATTCGTATGTCATTATCATTATACTCAAAACTCTCAAATTCTCGCTTTTTAAGAAAACTCTTCACAAATTAAATTAATGTAATTATTCTAGACGTTTTTCATACCAAAGTTGACTAATTGGAATATCAAATTTCAACCAAAAATTAAAATTGTCAAATTTTCACCTTTTTAAACTCTAATTTCATATTAAAAAATCCTTTGAAATTGATCAAAATTTAACAGTTTTTTTTTTTAAATAAGGGTTTTTTTTTTCATCAATGTAAAATGAAGCTTGCACTAGGAAATAAGGGTTTTTTTTTTCATCAATGTAAAATGATATATTGATACGGGCCAGGCCCAAAGAGGAAATACATCAGGCCAAGCCCTGGAAACCACATGGGCCCGGCCGAAAGCTTTTGTTTATTTTTCCCTTTCGTTTTTATCCTAAAAAAAGGGTGACCCTCACTAAGGAGGGACCAACATGACACCTGCAACCTCTGTCTGCTGCCACCACCGCCGACTACCACCATTCGCCCCTTATGTGACCTCTACGGGCTCAACCTGTGATGTTGTGCACTCTAGTTTCTTTCAACTTGCTCGTCTTACGCTCAATTTCTAGTTTAGTGGTGCTATTTGTACACTTTTTGTTAATGATAACCTTGTCACAAGTGAACTTTTAAACAACCGATAGAGCGGTAAAGCTTGAAAAATAGAAGAACCGACATAAAAATATAATATCACATTTTTGCTTTAAGAGGGCAGATCAAAACCTGGGTGGAGCTTTGAAGTGAGTATGTTTCTTATCGCTGGTGTAAATGAATATATGTAGTGTTTGATTTCCTTACTAATAGAACATGTAATAGAATAGTTGTTACTTACGTGGACAACTAATCCAATACTTTCATCACTCGCTTAAATTTGAATTGATATACCACCATATATGCTGCTGTTTTAGTTAATTTGCATGAACAAATTGTAATTAATGTGTACATATATATAGTACATAATTAATTCGACAAGTGATGGGTGAGTCAACACTATTTAATATTTATGGTAGGGTTAGGGCACCGTGCATGTGAAAAGGATAAGCCAAAAGACTGCACATTCATATTCATTAATGCAAAAAAGTGGGTTGTAGACATATACTCCTAATAAATATCCGGCCATATATAGCTCAAGTGAAGATAAATAGTTTTCTTCTGTAATTGAAATTGCAAGCAGATTAACAAAAAACAAAATGAAATTAATGTTGAGGGAAGTACGCTTATTTTGGTACGTAGAATGTGTAACTCAATTTACCAAATTAGGAGTTCATTCATACGTACGGTACTCTTGATCGTTAGAACTCGTTATTTCATATGCATGGATGGCAAATATTCATTAATTAAAGCGTGTTCGTGTTATACTTTATTTATGTATTTTTGACTTTAACCCTTAAATCGGACTAATCAAATATTTTCAGGAACTTCCCTCACCAAGTTACATGTGTGAAAGAATGCCCAAAATAAATCAACAGTTTCTTTTTTAATTTTCTTCCACTACTTTTTAAAAATGAGGTTGCTTCCATTACACAAGATTTCAAATAACATCTATCTTTACATGATTTGTGAGTTGTTGGTCATTTTAAGTTTTCTTATTCTAATATTGATTATTTATTATTTTTTTATACTTTAAATTACATGTCATAAATTTTTATTTAAAAAACCCCTTCAAAAATACTAATATCGTGTACTGCATAGAAACAAAGGGAATAGAAGAGAATTTTACAAATCTTCCATGCCACACTTATTCACCACTCAATTTCGCCTCTCATACTAGGTTAGAGAGATTTGACATGCATGACTCATGAGTTTAAAACATGCCTAAGAGTATGTTTAAAATAAGATTAACAATTTGTGCACACCAGCTTTTAGGAGATACTTGCAAAACTATAGTCTATAGATGAATTTAGCCATCACAAATTATAGAATTTATTTTATTTTTATAAATTGTAGGTGTAAGGTGTTTCAATGTTTCACCAAACTTTAACATTAAAAAGGTGTATTTCTGGCATTTGTTTAATTTGTGGTTTAACTCCAAAGAAATAGAGAAAGTAAATTATTATCTTCTTTCCTAATAACCATTTTTCTTCAAATTGAACTATTTCCAATTCCATGCATATACAGGTGATAGGAGTGTACAGGATCCGGTTTGATCCGTCCCGATCTATGACCCTTAAACCCGCATCTTTTCGGATTTCTTCGGGTTTAGGGACGGGTTTGAATTTAAAAATTTAACCGGGTCAATATTTAGGGCCGGGTGAATGTCAAGTTCAATCCGTTCCAACCCGTCCCACAAACATCATTTACACGCTAACTTCAAAACATGTTTTTGTATATCTTCATTTATAATCTAGTTTCAAGTGAATATAATTTGTATTCTTTTCTCTAATTAAGTATATTGTTATGAAAAACTTCAGTTCTATATAGTTTCTTCGACAATTCATTGATATGATATAAATTATTTTTTTTACATAATACTCCCTCCGTCCCAAATTATAAGACCCTTTAGAGACAAACTTGGTGTCCCAAATTATAAGACCCCTTATAGATTTTAGGGAAAAAAAATAAGCTTTTCCTTTTTTACCCCTTGCATTCATTATATTTTAAATTTCAAAACTTTAATTACTACATTCACTAATTACTTCTTTCATATTCCCAACTAACTTTAAATAGGGGTAAATTTGGAATATTTGTATAGAAAAGAACAAAACCAACATATTAATTAGCTTATTACATGTTTTGTTAATAAGCGTGATTGTCTGAACAGGACCCTATATTTTGGGACGGAGGGAGTAATATGTATTTACCCCATTCGTTCCTTTTTATAAGAGCTAAACCAACTTTGCACACCCCTTAAGAAAGTTAGGTAGTATAGTTTTTTGCATTAAATTTGTTCTCAAATGTTGTTGAATTTCCAAAGTTATCCTTAACATATTTCTTTTTAATCTCTTTCCATCATTAATGCAATTTCACATTTCCAGA
Source organism: Acmispon strigosus (assembly GCA_030819835.1). Lineage (NCBI taxonomy): Eukaryota > Viridiplantae > Streptophyta > Magnoliopsida > Fabales > Fabaceae > Acmispon > Acmispon strigosus. The sequence continues at coordinate 65,469,539 of JAUAMA010000004.1, forward strand.
ATTGAATACGGGTAAAAATGTGAAAAAATAATTAATATGACACAAAGTCTTATGTGGTTCTTATAAAAAGGAACGGCTAACACCCCTTATTTAGCTATTATAAAAAGGAACGGAGGGAGTATAATTCTTTGGTAAAATTTGAAATTGATATTTAATTTATCCTTCGGGCCAACTCGGAACCGTCCTTTTGCGGTCGGATCTGTGTTAAACCCGCACCTCATTGGGTCTCTCCAAATCTAGGGATGGATTCAGGTTTAGAAATTGACTCTATCAATATTTAGGTTCGAGTAAAAATTAAAACAAACTCGTCTCAACCTTTCCATGAAGATATCTATGACCTTTCCATGAAGATATCTATCATCCATCCTTTTGGGAATTTCAAGTATTGTAATCCTTTAAATAAACATCTATTTTCATGAAAGGAATCAGAGTTGACTAGTCGTCATACAGTAAAGAAAACTCCGATATTATTGATGGAAAGAAAACTCCACCCAACTTGTGATACATCTTCTTTTCTTTTGTGTGTGAAGGGAAACACCTTTAATTTGCTTTTTTTTGTCTCAAAAGTGTGGCTAGCTTTGCAAATTGCAAGGTAATATAACTAGACATCTTTACTGTGACGACTCATAGTACAATCGGTTAACTAGTCAACTCTGATTAGTCCTCTCATCAAAATATATAGATTTTTATTTAAATTTTAAATAAAAATTATTGATCCACTTCTGTCGTTCCTCAATATACTCCACTTTTCTCCGATACATTATCACATAAATTATTCATATATTATATATACATTTTTTTCACAAATACATTACCACTTTTATTATATAACTTCTCCACTTGACTTATTTTCTGTCCGGTTAGTATACACGAATCGAGTCTCTAAACCATAACAATTCAATTTCATCTCTTTTTATTTTTAATTGAATGAAGAGTTTAGTGCTTTATTATTATGTCTTGATTTTGAATTCATGAAATTTTTATTCTAGTGGTTTTCCAAATTCTACCCCTAGTGTGTTTTAAATTTTTTTAAAATTCAATTTTTATGAATTTTTTTTTTTTTTATTCAGAATTGAGTACCCATCAAAACCAACCCAATTACCAGTTAGGTTTGAATTCTAATAAAAAATCTGAAATTCAATTCGAACCAACCTGAACCATTTTTATTGGTTCAGATTCTGATTTGGTTAGGACTTAACTACTAATCTAAACCAATCTTGTACACCTCTTACAATTATAACTTTAAATAAGTGATTTTTAATTGACATGACTCAATTTGATCGGTGAGAAAGAGAATAAAACACCAAATTCAAAAGCAATTTTCACGGTACCACTCTAAAAATGAAGGGATTTCATACCCTTTAGACTTAATTTTTCATGACTTTTTATAATAAACTTTTATTATTTACAATTCAGTCATTTATACTCTAAATAATAAACTGAAGGTTCTAAACCCTTTTATTTTAAAAGAGTACCGAAGTATCGCCCAAATCGGAATAGAGGTTTTCAGTCAGACATTGTATGGGTACATAATTTGAATTATACCCACTCCCCAAAAAACGCGTTTAAGAGAGACACATGCAATCATAGCCACGAAGCTGTTCTCATTATTTTAAAAGCTACGTGTTTTAGCTTATAATTTAACATGATTTAGTGAAACTAACCGCATACTTAATTGTAGGTCAATAGCTTAGTCAACAATATATAGATTTTCCAATATATGAGAAATATGGAGTGTCGGACTAGTATCCCATTTGCGTCAAATACACATCCCAAATCTCAACACATCAAAATAAAAATAAAAATAAAAATAAAAATAAAAATTACCATGCTAACTCAAATGCAGATTGAGATAGACACAAATTGAAATTTACATTGAAATAGAGGGAACAAATCCAGCAGAATTGAAGTCATTATCAAAGTTCCCCGTGTTGGTTATGAGTTTAATCAATTAAGGGAGTTTCTTGATTGGCTTTTCCTGATTATTAAATGTTTTATATCTTCATCTTCATAACTACTGATCTTAAAATTTAGTAGGCCTAACTTTACCTCAAAAATTAAATTTGAAGTAAGTGTTGCTTAACCTTTTATAAGAATTATTTTAGTCTTATATTTAGTTAATGCGGAGTATAGGGAAACAGTGCTACAAATTGTTCTTAATTATCACAATATTTGACTTTTATCTAAGGAAGATATCCTTCGCTAAAAATGATTTTATTTCATCAACGAACATTTACATCACGATGAGACTAATTTTCCGAGTATAAGTTTTTACCATAACCCAAGATCTTAGTTAAGAACAATCAAACATGTATTACTTAAACTAATAGATATACAATTAATAGATATTGAAAGCCCTCTTAGCTAAACTTGGTTCAGTCTTCCATGGTGATATTGTCAAGATTTTACATTTTGATTGACATGATATCTAGAATGAAAATTTTGAGTTCCGGTAGAACCATAACGAATCCAAAGCCATAATGTCAAAAGCTACCTTTGACAAAGAATTAGCCATTCATGACAAATCAATTTTTGAATGATTACAGTAGGTGGCCAAGAAGAGATCCGAAATATAATTATTAGCACACACAAACACACTAAAACATAACATTTCTCCTTGAATATTACAATGATTGCATGGCATGAAAAACCATCTAACAATTTTATACTCATATAGGATGATTTTGGACCAATTGAAGGAATTATGCATTAAATTAATAAGTTGTAGCAATTTTGTTACTTTAGTTCTAAATTATTGATTCCTTCAACTTCTCCTTAGGAGATTAATGTCATAAAATCACTTTTGGAATGTCTTATATAAGTTAATTATTAGGGGTTCTCACTCTTCATCATGTCCAAAGAGGCTCCCACAATGAGTTATTCTCCTCAAAGAAGTTGAGATCATTTTGATAGTCACTGCTGCTGGCAGGACTTGAAATGAAGTTGTCCACTGAATATTGTGGTGGTGGTGGTGACTCCTGCATTGGAGTTTCTACCATTTTTTCCATGCAAATTAAAGCCATGAGATTGGCTTGTTGGAGTTGCATGCTTACAAGCTCAGCATGTGCTTTTGCTAATTGTGCTTGAAGCTCATTAACTTGCTTTTGGAGCTGGCAAATTGCACCTGCACATCCATAAACAGGGTCTCTTATTCTTGCACCAGCCTCATACACCATGCTGGTCACTGCATCTGCTCTTTGAGACTCTGGAAGTTCCTGCAAAATCAATGAAAAGAGTAATTTGATCAATTATCTACTTCAAATTACAAAAGAGATTACAAATATATATAGAAGAAGCAAATTCACATAGATTATTTTTTAATTTTAATATCAGATGAGTGTAACATGAACGGACTTTCATCCCAATCTATATGAAAAATTCTATTCACTTTTTACCTCGAAACAGTAGTGCTAAAGTCGGTTTACACTGATGTCAACGGATATACAAACATACATAATATTAAAATAAACTACTTGACAAAATATATGTGACAGAACAGTCAACTGTGTTGAATATAGTAGGCCCACCATAAGGTATTGGTTTAAATTAGGTAGTTGAATATGCATTTATTAAAGAAGGGGCTGCTTCATCAAGGAAAAATGAGAGGATGAAGAAACTATTAAGTCACTCTGGTATGAGCATTTGGTGGGGAAGTTTTTAGGTGAAAACTTCCAATCTTGGCCAATTTATATCATGTAAGAATATACATTTTGTTATTAGCATAGATTTATATTCAAACTTGTGCACACAAATTACCAAATAAATTATTACGGTATGTAGAGTGTTATTCAACAAATGGGAATAAAATAAGTATATATACAATTACAATTGCTCCTTACATTTTGTCGTCACAGTTAAAGTTTCAGTGGAATTGTTAAAATTAGGTGTTCAATTCATTGGAGACTAGTCTTATGATCTATTTGTCCCCATAAACCATATGTAGAAAGTTTTTGTCCGTGTCTGCTAATGCTAATGGTTGAAGCAGTTACTAATAATAATATATTTGGATTAATTTATCTTTTCTCATGATCAATTATGAAGCTATTCAAAGAGGTTTCTTCCTAGAATATATTTTGACTTTGTAAAAACACTTGAAATGCAAGATCTTATAGGACAATGCAGAGTGTTTGATGTGGTGAAAATGTGCAAGATTAGTTTTATGTCAAGATGTGTTTGGATCGACACTAACACATCGTCCAAAGTAGAGTAACTCCAGAAGCTACACTCCCGCTAGAAGTAGAAGTGATTATGAGAGACAAAAGAGCATGCAATTAATGTTGTACCTGTAAGAACTTGATAATGTTGCTGGCACCAAAGACTCGATGAGCAATAGTAAACTTGGCAGGTTGAGTGGGAGGAAAATAAGGTGCCAACACACATTTCTCTGCACATCTTCGCCTCAAGATCTTGCAAGCAGCACAAGGGCTCATCACAACTTGGGTGTTTGTAATTGTGTCACTCTCCATGCTTTTTTTTCTTTTTCTAAGACCTGCAAAATTTGTTTGTTTATTTTAGTGTGTGTGGGGTGGGGGGTTAATTTGTTTGGAAGAGGGGTTTTTATAGAGGAATGTATGCGTCATCAGTTAGAAAGATGACGTCACTCTTGAATTCGTTAGGGGAAACGTGGCAGCTCGTGCTGTCTTCTTTTCCTGCTTCTCCGTTAGGTGTTGTGGATTGTGATAAGCTTCTTTGGCTGCTTGTATGAAAACTCTTTCCCTACTTTGAAAAACCCTTCTTCACTCACTCTTTTTTTATAAACTACTAACTATATATCATGTATTCGGTCCCTCTTTGGACGTCAACTATTTCAAATTTGACATTCAATCATATTTAAGTTCGTCATCTCTTCCCACAATTATATTGTGTGAGAATTAAATTTGAGAGTTATTCGCATTTGCGTTACCGACTGAGTTATCACTCATGGGTGTTCTTGACTTATCGTGCTTGTAGCTCTTTTTCCTTTTAATTTTTTTTCTCCTTTTATTTAATGTACTGGAAGGGAAGTTCTTTCCGCATGTAAGCGAGTTTTGTATTTTGTAGGAAAAGTACTTTCTTTGTGCCTAACTTTGTCTAGGACTAGTAACTTGACCTTTCCGAGCAACATGTTTTATTCACCCTCCAGTGTTATTGGAGTCTAGTCAAAGTAATTCCATCCAGAAGCAGAAAGCACAAAAAGTCACACTCTAATTAACATGCTTAAAGACGCAGTAAATGCAGTTATTGTGCAAAACGAGCAGGGTAGATTAGACATACAAATCATTATTATCATTTACTCCAATAGAAAGTGAATAAAAAGTGAATAAGACTATTTTTTATAAATTATGAAGAACCTCTATCCATATTGAACTCAAGTGATATTTAAATACTTATTTTTGGAGTAAGATGATGAAAAAAGTTTTTTTAAGATGATGAACACCATAAATTTTTTGGGTTTTTGTGTTTTTATTAATTTTTTTTAGAAAACGTTAAATTTTTTTACGGAATCTAGACTGAAAACCATTTTTTGCCAACGGAAGCTTTAGGGAGGGACCAAACATACAATTTTTTATTAGGGATTAAAATTGTGATTTTAGTGTAAGTGAAGGACCAAAGTTACAATTTAACCAAAAAAAATATGCAACATAATTGAAAAGGTGTCAAACCGCCATGCCTACACTCAAAACATACCCCCATTATGTAGAAAACATCACCACAATTACATTCCTCTTTCTCTTAATGTAAATACAGCATATGTTTGGAAGTAGGGGTGGGAATAGGCCAGGCCGCCGACAGGGGCCTATGGCCTGGCCTATTTAAAGCCTAGCCTGGCCTAGCCTGTTTAATAAAAAGGCTAGGCTCAGGCTTTTTAAAAAGCCTATTTAGCTAAATAGATCAGGCTTAGGCTTATAAAAAAGCTTATTAAGCCTATCAGGCCGGCCTGTTTATTAACATCTTAATTTAAAATATTAGTTTAATAAAATATACAAACAAATCAAAATATTAAATTCAATTTACATCCATCCAACCTATCACCGGTTTTAGTATTTGTACAAAAATTAATTTTACCTTTTTGAAACTTGTCGATTGACAAACATGGTTGGCCTATTTAAATGTAGGCTTGTTAGCCTGCTTAGTTGTTAGCCTGTTTAGATATAGACTTGTTGACCTATTTAAAGGTCTTGTTCGAAAATAGGCCTATAAATAGGCTTCAGGCCAGACCAGACTTTTAAAAAGACCAGACCCAAGCAAAATAAAAAGCCTATGATAAGCCATAGGCCAGGCTTAGGCCTTAAATTTTTTAAACAGGCCAGGCCTATTTACACAAAGCCTAGCCTGACCTAGCCTATTCCCACCCCTATTTGGAGGTTAAAACAGCCACAAAACATGCAAAGAAGTCCAACTTGGAGTAATTGTTTTGAAACTTTTACATGCAAAGGAGTCCAATAGATAGACGAGCCTTCCATGAGATGAAACTGAAAGTGGTATCTTATACCGTAATGTGTATAAAGCTCTTGCACGTGCATGTTTGTACTTTGTATCTAGCTTTGCTGATTTTGGACTTCTAATCTGAACAATATTGACAAGGTTCCCTGCCCTTTTAATGCACTTTTTTATAATCATATTCTTACAAAAATAATGATGATTTTCAAAATACCAATGTGAATGAGCAAAAAATGATGTCTATAAAGTGCATACCCAGTAGGTGAGTATGGTCTTACCCTAAACTACAAATTGTGTTGATGTTTTGTTATGCTTATGCCAATTGGCCCAGGTGTCTAGGACAAGAGTTATTGGGTTTGCTGCCACCACTGAGACAGTGCTATCTTTCTAACTCCCTTTTGACTCTCTCATTTATTCACAAAAAATGAAGAATTTCAATAACCAAGTCTCTATCTGCAGAAGAAATTAAACAAGTTTATGGCTTACTTGAGTGTGATAAAGCTAAGTGGGGCATGGTTGGTGATGAGCCGTTAAGCTCGTTGAACACACCAGCAGGAAAACAGGAACTAATAAAGACTTAAGTGCCATCTTGACAAAATTAATAAAGGACTTCAGTGTCATCATATTCATATTGCAACTTTTCAGATTGTGAACAACTTCATGTATGCGAGTTCTGTTAATTCCTCAATTAGTTTGATTTAAAATTTGTAAAATTCTGTGCGATATTATTATATTTTAAGAATAAGCTAAAAGGAAATTTAAATTAACAAAACGAAAATGATAAACTTGAAGGAAGAGGGAAGATATATAGGATAAAATTTCAAAAATGAGAAACAAGTTTGATAAAAATAAAATAGAAAGATGGGTTAGTTCTATGGAATATAATTTTTTTTCGTATGTGTAGACAATTTGAGAGATAAATTTGACCGATTGAGAAAAAAGTGTTAGTTGCACTTTTAGTCCGCTAACTATTGCAATTGTGTGGGGTAGGTTCTTGTGTTTTAAAAAAGTGTTTTGGATTTTTAATGTTTTATTGGCATTACATTTTTTGTTTTTTCGTCATTTATCTATAAAAAAACTAACAGATTTTCATCTGTATATCACTAAGAGACTAATGCGGCATATGATAACTAGGATAGATCATGTACTTGTAGCCTTAATTACAAATCAACATCCTATTTAGCGGACACCTATGTATCTTAGTGTCGATTTTGAAAAATTCAACTTTCAGGGCAAGTGAACATCGAACCCTCAAACCATTGATTGCAAAAAAATAAAAGGCCGACCACCAAGCCAATAACTAGATTCATTAAATAATGCACAACATTATATATTATCTTATCTTAAGTAGCATTGGTAAAATATTCAAACCGTGCAAGTCGGGATTGAACCCCCAACATTGACTTGGTGGTTAAACCATAGTTTCTTGTTCCATAGCTGGGGATTCGATCCCTAATTTTGTAAGCTTAAATACTTTAGCATTAACACTTAGGTTGTGGTTATAATAATGTTGCGAATATTATTATTATATTTACTAAAGCTAGCCCTTGGCTCGGGGTTTTTTTATTGTCAAAGGCTCGGGAGTTAACCCTTGGCTTTTTTAACCTACGGGTTTGGAATTCATTACCCACTTTCACCAAAAGTTGGATTTTTTAAAATTGTTATGTAGGTTGCTTGTGTCCGCCACACACTATGTAATTAATATTTTCTTCATCTAGCCCATTAATGTGTTAATCCATGTGAGACTCAAACTCACAAATAGATTCCCAACAATAACTATCTTAAGTGTGAGCCACCATCAAATTACTATGCTCTCTCAGGCAGAAGTCTTTTCATCAACACTTGTACTTCCTTTGGCTCTCATCATATCACTGAGACATATTGCAAATAAGACTTTCGATACAAGGAGCTAGTTATCCATGGTTGACACCACTGGCTCTAATACCATGTTGGGGAGACAATTAGAGCCCCAAAACTAACATGCTTAAGTAAGGAGAGATATCAGGAGAATTTGACACCGCGTCTTGATTCAAAGCGTTGCTTGTTACTACTAGACCATCACAATGTGAAATAACTTGTTGCTTCTACCAACACAATATGGACCCAATAGCAATGTGCTAGCAAGCTCTTAAATTTGGGAAGTGTTTGGTGGTTGATGACTTAGATCCAAAAATTGTTGTACAAAAAATTGTGGTGAGGATTGCCCATTTCAATAGAGGTGGTACGATCGTGATTTGGGGCAGGTGTTATGAAACAAAAGAATCAAAATAGGATTTCGAAAATTAGGATTAGGAATTATGGGTTTCTATAACTTATTTTTTTAATTTATAATAATTTTTATTTTATTATTAACTATCCACATTTAAATTAATTTTTTATTAAAAAATACACTTGGAAACCACATAATACTCGCTTATAATACTCGCTTATATACGCTGGACATTCGCCGAACATATAATCAAGTCACTTGGAAACCACATCTGCTCATACGATAACCAAAACCCGTCATTTTCTTAATCATAGGAATGAAAACCCAAAAATAACCCAAGAGTGAATAAACTTGAATATCGCTCATTTTATTGAGTTCAAAATGTTATTTAGCTCTATGAAATACTCTCTCAGTTCCTATTTATAAGACTATAAGAGACAATTGCGTTTATTAAGAAAATATATAATGAGAGTAATTAATGTCTTGGTTTTAAAAAAAATTAATCTTCCTTTTTTATCCTTAATTATTACATTGGGAGAGATAAAATTAAAAGTAGATGGAAACCAAAACAATTAATACAAGAGACATATGTGGAAAAATCTAAAAAAAATTGCTAAAAATTAATAATGAGTCTTATATTTAAAAAAAAAAAATTCAAAATCAAGTCTTATAAAAAATAACGGAATAGCTTAAATTAAATAGAGTTTCAAACCAAATCAGGCCTTACACTCTGATTGGTACTGCATACTTTTGAGAGAGAGAGAAACGGTAGAGAGAATTGGCAAGAGATGCAACTTCTAACCTTTGGTTGCTTTCAATGATTGAGAAGAGAGATGTCAAGAAGGTTACTGTTTAACCTTTTTGAAGTCCCTTTATTATTTTAGTAACACCGTGTACGGATATTGTTACCTTTTGGATTGAAATGTCTTTTCATAAAAATGTTACTTTCTCTACTCTCAACCGAACAAAGATCCATATCATTTTCTCTTTTCTCTTTTTTTCTTTATTTTTCACATTTTTCTCTCAACTCAATTTCTCTTATAATCGAAAAAAGTTTCTTAAACGGATTTGTGAGGAGTTAAGAAAATGATTATTTCTTAAGAATGAATTTTTTTTACCAAACATGCACGATATATTCCGACTGTATGTTTCTTTTGGGCGATGCTACTTTATGATTTTCAACTATTGCATACTGGGGATGATAATAATTATTCTATATCATATCTTCAATTCAGCATTTCTTCTACAAATCAACTCTAAAGGTTGATGAAAGTAATTAATATATATAATTATACTACTGACAGTATTTGGTTTGGGATTACCATCTGAATGGAATTGCTAAGCAGCAGGGTCAAATGGGAGTTGCATGATTTTTAAAATGAAAATAATTATTAAGCAATGGAAATCCAAAATGCTACAAAACTTTTACACAAAAGCACAAGTGCTTTATCAGAAGTCAGGACACAGATTATGACCTTTCATATCTCTTTTGGACATTATCAATCTACATATCAATCAAAGCATCCTGAAGAAATTCATCTGCAACTCCCAAATCCACGGGGTTGCACAGGCTCACATAATCTGCAACAGTCCAAGTTTAAGCCCAGTCAACACACAAAACCAAGGATGTTAAAAGTTAAGAATATATCATATATGCTTAATGAAGGAGAGCTATCAAAAAAGACTAAATATGATAGAAGACTGTTCTAATGTTTTGGAACTTTTCATTCTAAAGAAAATAAAAGAAGGGATATAGTTATCAATAACTCAATGTAACTAATATAATAATCCTGTGAAATTCTGATTTTTCTTTAGAGTCGCTTATTTGAAATATGTACTGGAAGTACGTAAAGTTATTTAAGCATGAGACTACAGAAAGCCTGAATCATCCATCCAATTATTTTAAGCTTACACAGGTTCCTGATAACGTCCAATAATTTATAATAAATAAAAAGGTGAAAGAATTGATAAGTTTTGGAAGCCAAAAATACTCAGAGCATTATTACTGGTAACAAAATACAAAGAGAAAAACATGGATGCTTACTATATCTATCACCTAACCAATTCAGAGAGAAAGAGGTTGTCCGCAATTTTTTTTCTTATTCTTTAACTTCATCAACCATGAAGTCCTGAAGAGCAATCATTTTGATAGAATTGGACTTCAAGCTCTTTATAGCTTCAGCAGTTGCCAGGGCTCCATTAATGGTTGTCACAATAGGAACCTTGTAATCCAAAGCCATCCTCCTCAGAGCCAGACCATCTATCCGATCAAGCGCGTCATCAGAACTGGTTACCACCATCAGCTGAATGTCCCCATTGGCTATCATGTCACCAGCATGAGGCCTACCTTCATGCAACTTCAGCACTCGCTCAGCTGGGATTTGGACAAACTTAAGAGCAAGAGCTGTTCCAGCAGTAGCAACAATCTGAAAGCCGATCTCAGTAAAAGCCTTGGCAATCTTCTCAAGGTGAGGCTTTGTTACCTCATTCAAGCTAAGGAACACAGTACCAGAAAGTGGTAACTTCTGGCCAGCAGCAATTTGAGCCTTGGCAAATGCTATATTATATGAAAGGTCAATACCCATGACCTCACCAGTACTTCGCATCTCAGGACTTAAAAACACATCACAGCCTGGGAACTTTGAAAATGGAAGAACCGCTTCCTTGACTGACACATGTTTAGGAATAACCTCTTTTGTAAAATTTATATCTTGAAGAGACTTTCCAGACATGACAAGGGAAGCATATTTAGCCAAGGGGTGGCCAATTGCTTTCGATACAAATGGAACTGTACGAGAAGCTCGAGGGTTGGCCTCCAGCAAAAATACCTCCTCCGATGGAGATATTGCATACTGACAATTCATGAGCCCACACACCTGCAGTTGTTTGGCCAATTTTTCAGTCCATGACCTGATAGTCTCCAAGCAAGAAGATGGAACAGTTCTTGTGGGGATAGAGCAGGCAGAGTCACCAGAATGTATTCCAGCCTGTTCAATGTGCTCCATTATCCCACCGATTACCACATTGCCATAAGAGTCAGCCAGTGCATCAACATCAATCTCAATGGCATCAGATAAATACCTGTCAATTAATACAGGGCGTTCTGGATCCACCTCAACAGCATTTTCAAGGTAAGTCACAAGTTTATCGTCACTATATACAATCTCCATTGCTCGACCACCCAACACATAAGATGGGCGAACAACAACTGGGTATCCAATTTCTGCTGCAATGGAAAGTGCATCGCTTTCACTCTTAGCAATTCCTCCTTTTGGGTGTTCAATCTTTAGCTCATGAAGCATCACATTGAACCTCTCTCTGTCCTCAGCTATATCTATGGAATCAGGAGATGTGCCCCAAATGCGGACATAACCATCCCCACTAGCACATACTGGCTTGTGTTCATCTAGATATCTTTGTATGGGGAGAGATAACTTCAATGGTGTTTGACCTCCAAATTGCACAATGATGCCATCAGGCCTTTCCAAATCAATAATGTTTAAAACATCTTCAACGGTCAAGGGTTCAAAGTAGAGACGGTCACTAGTGTCATAATCTGTGGAGACAGTTTCAGGATTTGAATTCACCATGATTGTCTCATATCCTGCTGCCTGCAAATGCAATAGACAATGTTGACATATAATAAAAGAAGTAGCAACCGCACATCAATCAATAAAAACCTGGTTTTCCAAATCTAAGGATATATTGGAACCTATCATGTTGAAGTGCAAAACAGAGCATGGACAAATTAATCATCTTAAAGAACGTACTAAAACTGATAGACAGGACACACAGAAATTCAAACTGAATACTTCATCATTGAAGGCTGAATATCAGATAGGTACAATATCATGCAGCGAATCAGACCCACCCAAAAGTTAAAACTTTTATAGAGAAAAAAAGGGGGAAGAAAGTAGAGAGTTGAAGAAATTATATATCCCCCTTTTAATTGGTCATTCACAAACAAGTAAACAACCGGGGAGCATGAATACTTGAACATAGGGAATTTAATCAATACAGAAGGAAAGAAAACACACCTGAAGAGAAAAGGATGCATGACAACAGCAGTAGTCAAACTCAATCCCTTGACCAATTCTATTTGGTCCTCCACCCAAAATTAGAACCTTCTTTCTTTTAGTGGGAGCTGATTCGCACTCAAAATCATAAGAAGAGTACATATATGGAGTATTAGCTTCAAATTCTGCAGCGCAGGTATCAACTCGTTTATATGCTGGGGTAACACCGAGAGATAGTCGCCTTACTCGAACTTCTTTCTCGGAGGACTTAGTGGCAAATGCTATCTGTTTATCACTAAATCCTCTTCTCTTCACCTCATAGAAATCAGCACCAGTCAAATCATGTAAACTATGAGACAGCAAGAAATTTTCCACATCAACTAACTCCTTCAGCTGTGTGAGAAACCATCTATCAATAAAACTCAGCTCAAAGATTTCATCAATTTGCATCCCTTTCTTCATCGCAGCATATACGGCATGGATGCGCTCTGGGTTAGGAACTCTGAGGCTATACTTCAATTGGTCCCAATCATGGTCCAACTCCTTCACCTGTCCAGACCCCCACCCAGAGTAGCCGCATTCTAGAGAGCGTACGGCTTTTTGAAAGGACTCTTGGAAGGTTCGCCCAACTGCCATAGCCTCCCCAACTGATTTCATCTGTGTTGTCAATATCGGCTGCGAGCCAGGAAATTTTTCAAAAGCAAACCGAGGAATCTGCAAAGGGAACATTCATGAAAAATGCAAATACAAGGTTAAAAAAAACAGCTTTGAATACAAAGTAGCAAATAAATAAAATAAAAAAATCAGTTATTGTCAACCATCTACTCATTATGACAATTTTCATATGTCTTGCTCCACTGTCCACAGCATAAATGGCAGTTTATCAGATTATAAACTCAGTAATCAGAATAACATAAAGAAAATTATTCAAGTAATGGACTAATGATGACATTATCCACAACTGAGCTGCTTACCTTTGTAACAACATAATCTATGGAGGGTTCAAAACTAGCAGGTGTCTTTTTTGTTATATCATTTGGGATTTGATCCAGAGAATAACCCACAGATAACTTGGCCGCCATTTTCGCAATCGGGAACCCAGTTGCCTTTGACGCCAGAGCAGAAGACCTGGATACTCTGGGGTTCATCTCAATCACCATGACCTCACCATCCACAGGGTTGACAGCAAACTGCACATTGGAACCCCCGCACTCCACCCCAATTTCCCTTATTATAGCAACTGAATAGTCCCTGAGGCGCTGGTACTCCTTATCCGTCAGAGTCTGCGCAGGCGCAACAGTAATAGAATCCCCAGTGTGAACCCCCATAGGATCAATATTCTCAATGGAGCATATAATCACAACGTTATCAGCCAAATCCCTCATAACCTCAAGCTCATACTCCTTCCAACCTAGCAAGGACTTCTCAATCAACACTTGATTGGTCAAGCTAGCAGCAATCCCAGCCTTGCAAATTTCCATCAAATCCTCTCTGTTATACGCGATGCCGCCTCCGGTTCCACCCAGGGTGAACGCGGGCCTCACGATCAGCGGATACTCGCCGATTTCCCCGGCGATTTTCAAGCACTCCTCGAGGGTGGTGCCAATGCCGGAAGGCGGGGTCTTGATTCCGATATTCTTCATGGCGTCCTTGAACAGCTCCCTGTCCTCCGCCTTCTTGATCGCCTCGAGCTTCGCTCCGATGAGCTCGACGCCGTATTTCTCCAGCGCGCCGCTCTCGGCAAGCGCGACGGCGAGGTTGAGCGCGGTCTGGCCACCCATGGTGGGGAGAAGCGCGTCGGGGCGCTCGGATTCGAGGACCTGCTCGACGAGCTCCGGCGTCATGGGGGTGACGTATGTCCGGTCGGCGGTTTCCGGGTCGGTCATGATGGTGGCCGGGTTGGAGTTGATGAGGATAACCTCGTAGCCTTCTTCCCGGAGCGCCTTGCATGCTTGGGTCCCTGAGTAATCGAACTCGCACGCTTGCCCTATCACGATGGGGCCAGCGCCGAGGATCAGGATCTTCTTAATATCAGTCCTCTTACCAACCTTCGGGAGGCTCTCCGACGCCGGGAGAGTGGGGGCGGGGGCGGCAACGGCGGAGGCGGAGATATGGCGGTGTTTTCTCTGAGAGGAGGACCGGATGAGAAGGTGACGGAGTCGGGAGGGGCATGGGCGGAGGGTGGTAGCGGCGCCGAGGAGAGGGTGGCGAGAAGGGGAGTGAGAGAGTGGTGGAAGGTTGTGGTGGAGGTGGGTTATGCGGTAGGCGATTGGCATTGTTGTTAGGGTTCCGGTGACGGAGGCGCGAAAAGAGTGAGTGAGTGAGTGAGGGTTTAGGGTTTGTTTGTTTTGTTATTTTATTTATTTATAATCGGTTAAGATTAAGAGGAAGAAACGTTGGTTTTTTAATGGGTGCGTTTGATGGTCCTCCGTCTCCGTCAGGATTCTGGATGGTAGTGGGGCTGGGTCTGAATGATAGGAACAAAAGTAGAATCACAAAAGCTTCAAATTTACTATTTTGGATACCATGTCATTTTTCGCATGTCGTTATATTACAAGTGGTAACTAAACTTACAAAATAGGATCTTGAAAGAAACGGTAGTTTTAGAAAAACAAGTATTAGTGATTGTTAAGTATTTTTTATCAATATTTTATTATTGAAACATTTTGAATATATTTATTTTTTATTAAAATAAGTTCAATTTTATATAAATTAAGAAATATGTTACTCTAAAAAATATGAAACATGTTAAAAACTATAAGTTTGCAATATACTAAATGATTTGGGATTGATTTGAAATTTTATAGACATGATCTATATGATAGTGAATTTCAATCAAAGGGTGAATTTTAAGTTTCAATGATCGGACAAAAAGTTATTGAATGGTGCAAAATTAATAGTGTAAGATATGAGCGTAAGTTAATTCCTTCACTAGATGTTTTTTTAATAAATAATCAAATTAGTAACAACTTCATTTTAGTCTGCATTGCTTCATCTGTCCATATGTGTCATACATGCATGTGGGTTTGTATCAAATTGTGATGTTTTGGCTGCAGCGACGACGTCCCCTTTTGATGTTTTATCACCTGCCATTGTCGAGGCTTTTAGGTTTAGATGGACTAGGTTATCTATATGCGAGACCTTTCCTTTTGTGTGATTTGTGTTGAGACAAATTGCCTTCGCTTATTTGAGTTATGGAAGAAACGACGAAGGGGTAGTTCTTGTTGTGATACCAAGTGTGAGTAAGTCCCACATTGGAAGAACAAGGGTGTTGAAAAGTTTATAAGTGAGAGGACATCATACACTCAATGCCTTAAGGTTTTTAGTGAAAGATGTGATGTCCAATCCACTTATAGTTTGCTCTCTGACCCAATGTGATGATCCTCCATACTTTTATGCCTCTTGTGGCCCAAAGTGGCATCAGTGCCGATGGTTGGTTTGACATGGTCACGACTCCTTATGTTGGAAGTCTTCCTGGTAATGTGGTGATCACGCGACATGTCCCATTGGTGGAGAACCAGCCCAATGACAAAGCAAGTATTTGAAAGCTTCCGCTTGAGATGGACTCACACTTGAGGCGGAGATGATTGTTGTGATATCAAGTGTGAGTAAGTCCCACATTGGAAGAACAAGAAAGTGTTGAGCAACTTATAAGTGTGAAGACCTATACACACGATGTCTTAAGATTTTAGGTGAAGAATGTGGTCTTCAATCCACTTGTGGTTTGCTCTTTAGCTCAATGTGATGGTCCCTTCGAGTGTTATATACTCGCGGCCCAACAGTAGTATCAGAGTCGATGGTTGGCTTGACTATGATGACGACTCCTTGTGTAGAAAGTCTTCCTGACAATGTGGTGATCAGGTAGTGTGCCTCGTTGGTGGAGAGTCAGCCTAACGGCGGTGCAAGTATTTGAAAGCATCCACTTGAGATGGACTCACACATGAGACGAAGATTATTGTGATATCAAGTGTGAGTAAGTCCCACATTGGAAGAAAAATTGAGTGCCGAGAAGTTTATAAGCGAGATGACCCATATACTTAGTGTTTTCAGATTTTGAGTGAAATATGTGGTGTCTAATCCACTTGTAATTTGCTCTTTAATCCAATGTGATGACCCCTGTAGTTTCAAGCATCTCCTTTGGCCCAACAGTTCTTACCTTGATTATGTTATCAAGGACCGCTATGATCTTGCTTTAGTTGAACTTTCTTTTGTTCGTATAAGCAGTAATTATGTGGTATATTTTTTGGCTAGGAAGTCTTCAGTTTTTCAAACTCTGCTTAGGAGGAAGAGGTTCCTCGAGTTTTTTCCTTTTGTTCTGCAGGATGTAATGACCAAAACAATTAATTAAGAATAAACATTTTAATCAAATGAAACTTCACATATCTTATTCTGATAGATATACCCACACTCTTGATGGCTCGCAGCAGCCAGACTAAAGCAGGGGAATAAAATCACATGATGAAATTCTGTCTTTGATTAACTTATTTTAAAGCTTAACAATTTAATCAGAAGAAATTTAGGATAAAGCTTATGAAAAATTAATTATTCCTTCCCAAAAACAAAACATAAAAAATTTACCAACATGCATATATGAGTTCGGAACATGTCCCCTCAGTTAACTTCAATATATTATTTCTTTTTGTTCCTTTATTTTATAATATTGTAAGTCAGTTCATTGTAAATTGCAATTATGGTTTTGTAATTTGTCTTTACCCTTTATGTCTTGTCACAATTAAGCTATTATTGTTCTTCTTTCCCTTATAAAAGTAGACAGTTATATGTGAAAAATGTGACATGGCCTGCAATTAAAAGTTGATAAGATTCTTTCGATGATTGTCTTAAATATAGCAGCCCCATGGACTAGAACGTATGCAAATTGCAAGTGTCTTAATCTGGCCCAGGGGAGCAAATTGCAAGTGTCTTAATCTGTAAATTGAAGCACGCACTAATTAAGATAACAAGATATTGGAGATGTAACAACTTTGAATAAATATTGGTTTTTTACTGGTTTAATAGCATCGATTTTGACTTGTTTTCACCGATTTTGACCCACTTCAATCGATTATGAAATTTACCGACTTTTTCTTCAAATGAATCAATTACTTAACTGGTTCTAAGTTTGACGATCTGACCTGATCCGATTTTAGAACTATGAACGGTGCAATGCACTTTTAAATACCACTAATATATTGTGATTGTAAAAAATTTACTAAGTTGGTATAATTTTTTTACATCTTTTCATTAGTTTGAGCAATTTGCAATGGTTTAAAATCGTTATAAATTGTTGTATCATGAAATCGTTATATTTTTTTTCAAATGTCAAATATTTAAAAATAATAGAGCTCAGTTAAAAGGCAAAGCCTAAAAGAACAGCAACAAAAACGATTGAGCTGTTGTAGCAAAAGACAAAAGCAAAAAGATATTAATCATCCTTATCTTTTCAAAAAATTGCATTAGTTTCTCTTGAGATTTATCATTATTGTATTGACATCTTATCTATTATTCACTTTGTCCTAAAATATAGGGTCCTGTTCAGACAATCACGCTTATTAGCAAAACATGTAATAAGCTAATTAATATGTTGGTTTTGTTATTTTCTATACAAATATTCCAAATTTACCCTATTTAAAGTTAGTTGGGAATATGAAAGAAGTAATTAGTAAAGGTAGTAATTAAAGTTTTGAAATTTAAAATATAATGAATGCAAGGTGTAAAAAGGGAAAAGCTTATTTTTTTTTCTTGAAATCTAGAAGGGGTCTTATAATTTGCGACACCAAATTTGTCTCTAAAGGGTTTTATAATTTGGGACGGAGGGAGTATTTAACAAGACCCTTACCACCCTTATTTTATTGGGAACATAGCTCTAATTTCCCCTGAAGTTTATCATTATTGCATCAACCTTCCCTAAAATTTATTATTATAACATTTTATTATTCCAAATGATATACTCCCTCCGTCCCAAAATATAGGGTCTTGTTCAGACAATCACGCTTATTAACAAAACATGTAATAAGTAATTACTCCCTCCGTTCCTAATTAAGTGTCACTATTTTTATCCATTTTCTGTTCCTAATTAACTGTCACTTTACAAAGTTCAAGGGAGTATTAATTATGTTTTACCAATTATACCCTTTAATTAATGGTGATAGGAAATTAAAGAATCTAAATTAAGAAGAAAGATAAAGGGTATATTAGGAAGTTAGGTAATAACTTTGATAAAAACAAGAACATTAATACAATTCATTAATATATGTGCAAAACCTTAAAGTGACAGTTAATTAGGAACGGAGGGAGTAATATGTAATTAATATGTTGGTTTTGTTATTTTCTATACAAATATTCCAAATTTACCCCTATTTAAAGTTAGTTGGGAATATGAAAGAAGTAATTAGTAAATGTAGTAATTAAAGTTTTGAAATTTAAAATATAATGAATGCAAGGGGTAAAAAAAGAAAAGCTTATTTTTTTTTTCCTGAAATCTAGAAAGGGTCTTATAATTTGGGACGTCAAGTTTGTCTCTAAAGGGTCTTATAATTTGGGACGGAGGGAGTATGAAGGAAAAAAAGGTTAACGCATTTTGCAAAATAGAAAGGTAGGTCAGTATAATAATGATAAACTTCAGGATGTGACTGTCCCTTTATTTTATCAAGAACATTGCACTAACCTCCGTGAGACTTATTATTATTGCACTGACTTCCTCTAACATTTATTATTATAATACTCAATATATCTCTTTTGTTCTAAATAATATATGAATGAGGGAGATTAGTGCATTTAAAAAAAAAAAACTTTAGGAAAAGTGAGTGCAATTTTCCCATTTTTAATGGTATATATATTAACCAAATGACTAGCACGATCTAATTTATTGAAATAACATAGCACAATCTTCTTATTTGCAGTACAATAAGAATACTTATAGTAATTTTTTTGTGATAGAATACAATTACATTCCGCAAACATATTTGCGGTAAAATAAAATTATATTCCGCAATCTTATTTGTGGAAGTATAAAAAGCCTTAAATTCTCTATTTTCGTCTTCTTAACATGTTATGCACTTCACACTCCAACAACACTTGAAACATCAACCCCGCTTAGAAAATCCATGTTCTTGAGCACACAACTTAATTCACCTCTTCCATTACTTCATGGGAGATATTCAGAATTCCAGCTTTTCGCTGCATTATTCCAATCATAAAATTTGACTTGCCTAACAAATAATTACGTATTAACATGGAATTAAATATATCAATATGCTTTGAAATTAAAAGACTAACAAATAATTTCACTCAATTTACACCCCCAATAATAGTGTGTTCAACTACATTTTCCCCCTCCACTTTGATGATATGATAAGTGATGTAATAAAAATTGTAAAGAAATATAAAGATAAAAAAGTAAAAATGAGATGAGATAAGAGAAAATGAGGTGTGAATGAATCATTACCAATTTAAACCCCTGCATTCCCTCTTTTCATTTTTTTTTCTTTTCAAGTATCCACAACCATTAGTTATGAGATTAATTTTTGAGGCTGAGAGATCACGTTAAATGCATTATTACTTCCTACCAATGTTTTTACTTATATACCATCTAGAAATCCAACCTTGTAGTAGATCTTTAAAAAGTCGGACTATAAACGAGTTCTGCTACACTTGTGGTTTCCCACTCACTGTGATTCGCATTTCTCTGCACTTGTACGTTCCAAAAAAACAGATACACACAGGCTCACGGACACGGTAGGGAGGACAAGAACCACATCAAAGAAAGCTGAACAAATTAGACAACTCGAGAAAGATCAGAGTTTTGATTTGTGTTTACTACTCCCCCTTGAACCAGCTCAAAGCGCATTTAGTAGAGGGGTAAGGTTAATTTCATAAGACTCATCACTCATGGCCATGTCCTTTGCATAAGTATTATTATGTTGCTAATTACTAGTTATTTTACTTGCTGTGGTGTTTCTTTTGAATCTCTTTCTGCGTTTCCTTTTTGGTCAGCTTTATTTCACTTTAAACTGCTCTATAATTTAAATGTATCCAAAAGTTACGTTGAAAGAAAACTGATATACTAATGCGGTTCTCTGCTTTAAAGCTCATAATTTACTTGTTTTGTTTCTATGTTAGTTCTGGCCTCTGGGCTGGTTTCTCTTTGTTTTTGTTGTTATATATGCTTAAGAAACTCTCCTCATCAATTGACATGAAAGTTTCCATACATTGTTTTCATTTGTGTGACCAAGAAATGGAAGAAAAAAAAAGATGTTTTCAATTTTGAAATTGTGATCTTCATTGTTTGAGATGGAGAATTGGGTGTCTCTGTATTCATACTTCCTCTGTTCTTGGTGTTCTTCTCCCTCTTGAATGAACATAGAGGATTTTTTATTTTTTTAAATGAAAAGTGAAAACTTCTGCAAACAATTCTTGAGCGTTTATGACATCATCATGGAAGATGATTAGTAGTGCATCCATCCAGCATGAATCCATTACTCTCCCCCCCTAACTTCATTGAACATCACATTGGATTCCTATGTCTCAGATGATGATATTGTTCTGAATTGTTACAGTAGTTGTGGGTCAGGGAGCATTCAAGTAGTAAGGTCATCATTATTAACCCATTTTACTTTCCAGGATACAAGGCAGTTAAACCATGCAGACCCCCAAGACAAGGTAAGCTTCAAATTTGCCCTTTCCTTTTCTTTTTTAACATTGCTTTTTGACTTTCCTAGTTCAAAATGATAGAATTGCTTGGCTTTAGTGAATAAGCTTAGTGTATCTTTATTTGAAATTATTGGATCTAGGATCTAGCTAAAAGTTTATACATGGTTAGAAAAATTTGAGTTTAGGTAAACGGTTAAATTAAGCGCTTATTGTTATTAGCACTTCGCATAAATATTCATATAAGTTAATTCAGTAAATTTATTGAAATAAACTTAAAAAAAATTATAGGTAGGTATAAATGTTTATTCATAAACTAATATGAGCATCTTATGAAAATAAACTCAAAACATCTTATAAAAAATTGTTTGTATTGGCGTCCTCAAGCGTCATACACAGGTTTTTTTGGAATCGTCAAATTGTAGATTCCTATCAAACACATGTTGAACGCTATACAGACGCGTTTCCAAATGCACACTCATGGGTAGATCATAAGTTATTCTCATAAATGTTTGCGTGATTTATTCTCACCATTCTCGTATAAAAGTATACTTCTAGTAAGATACATCCCCAGTATGGATAGAAAATAGGTTGGGATGAGCTTTGCATATATCGGTTTGACCTCATAAACCTTTGACTTTAATGGAAAGAAGAAACGACCAAACAAGGGCGGCTGGAGCCAAGAGCCCAAGAGCCCAAGAGTAAGAGGTCAGACGAACGCGACTGGAGCTAGGAGACGATGAGGCCGCGAATGGATCAGGGTGACGAGTTCACAGCTGTAGCAAGACAAGTAGGTCGTGGCTGGAGCCGTGAACCGTGACTAGGGGTCACTCTGTTATGAAAGAATAGAAAACAGGTAGGGTTTCTAAGTTTGAGAAAGCAAAACGACAAAAGGGAGAAGGCAAATCGAGAAACAGAGAAGAGAAACAAGAAAGAAGAAAAGGAAGAAACGAACAAATGTTATGTTATCTGCTCGATTTGGGAATTAGGGTTAGGCACCAAGCAAAATGACGTAGTTTTGCTTGAGATGCCAAAAAAAAAATTGGTGACTTGCCGGTCTAACCGAGACTTGGCCGAGTCACCGGTCTAATTCTGGAACCGGCCAGGTCGTACCGGTTTGATCCGGTTTCCTTGCAGGACCGATCTGATGAGCAACTCCAACCGGTTATGGCACCGGTTCCCGGTTGGACTATCCGGTCCGGTCCGAGTTTTAAAACTCTCGGATAAACTATTACCATGAACTTATTAAAATAAGTTAAAAACAGTTTATGAGTAGCTAATAAGTTATTTTGATAAGCTCTTTCAAACATATACATAAGTGATAATTGTTTCTTCTATTGAATAATCTTTAATAAGTTATTCATAAGCTCTTTCAAACGGGCCCTTATTATTATATAGACCAACATATTTAAATTCATAAATAAGTAAATAATATATAATTTCAAGATCGTATGATAAAAATATAATGTAACATTAATAATAAATGAGTTTATATTAATTGTATTTATTTGAATATACTGGTCTTTTGACTTATAAGACTTTTTAAGTAGCTTGAGTCAGACCTTTTTAATTAAATAGATTTTTGAAAAAAATCTTGACCTAGCTTATTTATTAATTTGGTATGCCCTATGCCTCATGTATGCTAGTTGATAGGCTCCTACGAACCACATAGCCTATTTCCATCCATAGTTAGTACAATGCTAAAAGTTTATAAACTAGCTTATTGAATAAAAAGTAGGGCTTAAATATGTTTGGGGTCCCTGACATTTGAAAGGAAATCAGTCCGGGTCCCTGAAAAATTAATTTGTTAAATTGGGTCCCTGACATATGTTTTTTAATCAAATTAAGTTCTTTTAACCAATTTTGACTAGTCCTTTTAATCAAAATCAAAATCAAAATCCATGTAGGATAAGTGGGATGATGTGGAGGTGATGACTAGGTTTTGACTAGTAAAAATTGGTTAAAATGACTTAATTTAATTAAAAAACATATGTCAGGGACCCAATTTAACAAATTAATTTTTTAGGGACCCGGACTGATTCCCTTTCAAATGTTAGGGACCCCAAACATATTTAAGCCTAAAAATTAGTTAGTAAAACTAGTTGTTGAATTACCTGAAAATTGTAAAATGACACAAAAAGACATGCACATACAATTATTTTTATAGCATTATTTTATTTACCCATAAGTATCAATATGATATCAACTTTAAAATAGTAATAAACTTAAATATTTTAATTTATTTCATATTAACTATTCATCATCTTAAGGATTATTATATTGATTTATAATTTTTAAAATTTAAAATTAGATGAAATAACATTTAATTTAGTTAAATGAACTCATATAATTTTTCTAAACTTAATAGTTTTTTATTCTTAATATTTTTTATGAAATTTTAAATAATAATTATTTCAAGATAATAAATTTACAAGCTTTAAATTATATGCTGACTAGCTGAAAAGCCTGGTCAAATAAACTTTAAATTAGTCAAAAAAAAGTTTAATCTAACTTAAAAGTCTTACCAAATAAACTCTTATTAAACTCTATAAAAAATTGAACTGCATATTTTTTTTTCTAATAACGGTTATATATTGACTTTGACTGCAGGAAAGTTGAATAGAAAGTGGAAATAAAGTTAATATTAAATTTATTATAATATATAATATTAAATATATTTATATAAATATATTTAAAGTTAATATATTCAATAAATATATATATTATATTAATATATTTATATTTATATATTATACATATAAAATTAATATTTTTAAATGACAGAGGTATATATAATGGAAAAAATAACTCAACATCATCAACCTTTCTCTCATTTTTGTGAAGATTTGTAAAAGGTGTGATCTCTCTCTGTCTTCTTGTCTCCCTCCCCCCCCCCCCCCCTTCTCTGTGTCCTGTGTGTGTCCTCTCACAACCCCAAGAAGATAAAAACCATTCCTCCTCACTTTATTCTCTTCCTTTAATTTGATTGCTTTCTCTCCTCACTTGCCTCCACCATACGATGCATAAAGCACAGATTATTATGAACTTTTAAATTTTCTTTTTTAGCTATTGAGATGTTTCACTAATTTCATCTTTATAGTCATCAAATCATATATTATAGAGTCTTTTATCATACTTTTTGAATGAATAAAAAAATATGTAGATCAAACATCCCTGTGATGGTGTAAATATTCAGATATCTTGAAATATATAATTATCTACTCTGTGTTGTATCATATACATAAGTCAATATAAGTGATTTACAGACACTCTTTTTCTTTATATACATTATTGTTGGTGTTTGTGGGTAGATTTGAGAATTATTATATGTTTGCATTTATCAAATAATTTATTTTATTTACTTAAAGTTGATGCATGATTCTTTAATTTCAGAACTAGATTCAATGACGTGCCTCAGAGAGTCTGCCCTCGCGGTGCAATAGACATTGACTCCCCATCTTCATCAGGCCAAGCTAATAAGACACCAAAGGATCATAGAAACCCAAAACTCATTGAGCGAAAATCACCAAGAACTCTTGTTCCAGAGGTAATAATGGTTTCTGAATATGATACTATTATGCTGCATGTCTTGTAACATTGATAATAAGGCCCCTTTGGTGGGCAAGATTATAATGAGTCAGGATAGGATGAAATAATAATATTCTATTGCAATTCCTGTTTGGTGCATTAGTTGGATTGGATAACGGAATCTTGTATTTTATTCTTTTTTATCACTCATGTGTAAAGTTTATTTTAGGGGAGTCATGTTAGAACTTATAACCCAACTAGCAGAATATGTTAAGAACTTTATGTTCTCTTTTCAACCCCATCTCATATTAAAATTATTTTAATATTTATATTTTTATAAATTCTAATATATTAATTCAAAATATAAAAATATTAATTTTAATAATATGATTAATTTTAATATTTATCAATTGGTAGTTGCTACTATTAAGTTAAAATTAGTTACTCATATAAATTTAATTAAAAAATGAACTAATTTATAAATGTTAAAAATATTGATTTTACTCATAAAAATAGATACTTAATTAAAATTATTTACACATATTATAATAAAAAATAAACTAGTTATTCACTAACAGTAAAATAGACTACTCACATATAAATATTGATTTGTTAATAATAAATATATGCTAATTTTCTCTTCTCACCTGCTCTTACTTACATAAAACAATTTCTCTACTTATATTTTTTATAATTTAAATATAGACTAATTTTGGAAAATAAATAATTTATTAATATTATAAAATTTAATTAATCTTTATTATTTATTACTTGCTACTACTAAATTAAAATCAATTTGTTACTTTATGATTTTTATTTTAAATAGACTAATTAATAAAGTAATTTAGATTTAATTAATTTTAATACATAGACTCATTTGTAAGAAAATGAATTTTTTAATAAATAATTTCTTGAATTTTGTTTGGAAAAATACAATTTAAGAAATAGTATGTAAAGTACTCCCCAATTCAAAATAACTGTCAATTTTAAGAAAAACACACACATTAAAGATACTATTCATTTTGTTAACTTTTAAAAAACTATCATTTGCTTTCCTATTTTACCCTTTAAAAAATATATATATATATTTATCTCTTCTTATTTATTATACTCACAAGGGCACTAGATGGAAAAATATCTATGCTCCTTTGAAATTATAAATGGACAGTTATTTTGAAACAACTTTTCTCTCTCAAAGTGGAGAGTTATTTTTTGGTTACAAGAGGAAGAGTTAAAAAAACAAACAAACTAGACTAGAGCATCACGACAAAGAAATTCAACGATCGCAAATGGAGGTTGACATCAAACACGATGCGGGGAGTCTTCACGCGGAGGGGGTAGTATGTATTTTTTTTTTTTTTCGAAGGAAAATTTCATTCATTTTTCATAATTCATACCATATCTTACAATTATTGATTTATTGTGTCCACATCAAACACAAATAGAATAAGATCATATTCTTTTATTATCCAACTTTCTTATTTTACCATGTCTTATCATATTCTTCTGAATATCAAATGGGCTCTAAGTATCATAAAGCCCTGTGGGATATGTTTAGCCCCTTCCATTTGAAAAATGGTATTTTGAGGGTGTAATTGTACGCTCTTGATCGAGTAGAGTATATGTCTACTCAACAAAGTAAGTCATAGGATAAAGGAGTGAGTATTTTTTTATTTTTTTAGAAACGGAGTGAGTAGTTAATTTGTGTGCAAATGCATGTTAGCAGTTAGATAGATATTAAAGGGGCATAGCTTTGATGATTATTTAGGTGTGTGGAATCAATAGGGTGGGTAGAATAAGCTACTCTAACTTCCCATATAACTCATCATTGGTTCTAGCTACTCCATATATGTGTGATGGCATAGATTGTTCTGATTCTCAACCTCTCTTTCTGACTTATTTTCTCAGTGTTTTGTTGTAATTGGGTTGGTATAATAATAATTTGGTGCATTGTTTTCTAGAGTACCTCATAATAATTATGCAGGACTTGAAATTTGTCAAGAATTCTTAACCACTATAATTTTGTGTTGCTTTAGAGGAAGCGCCCTAGCAGAATATCATCTGAGATATCTCAACTTAAGGAAGATTTGAAGAAGGTTAAGGAGCAGCTAAGTTTTTCTGAGTCATGCAAGAAGCAAGCTCAGCAAGATGCTAAGGAGTACAAGGAACATATGTTATCCCTATCAGTGAAACTTGAAGATTCTCAACAGCAACTCCTGAAATTCTCTGCTACTGAAGAAGCTCGTGTTACTGCAAATTCGCTTACCTCTTCTGCCATCACTGAAATTCAGCAGCTTAAGATTCAGCTTGAATTGGTAGCTAATTGCGAGAACGCGCATACCCAAATAGCAGAATCATCAGAGGTGGAGCTACTAAACTTGAAGCATAGCTTGGCAGAATCTCATTCTCTTGTGGAGAAAATGAAACCCCAATTCAATGAAGACCCTAAACTGATCAATGAAACTTTGAGGCAACTTGAAGCTGCAAAAAGAACTGTAGAGTCCTTAAGAGCTGATGCTGCAAAAGCTGTTCATGGCTACAACTCTGCTGCTTCAGAGTTAGACCAGTCGAGAGCACGGTTGAACTTGCTTGAGTCACTTGTAACCAAATTCGACTCGACCCTCATCAGTAAAAATTTCAACAATCCTAGAAAAATTTCAGATAATGCTAGCCCAAATCACATTGAAGCAGAAGTTTCATTTTTGAGGAACGAGGTTCGACTATTGAGGTGTGGGATAGAGTCTGCTGAGACTAAGTTGCTTGAAGAACAGATTCAGAACATAGTGAAGAACAGGAATGCTTACGAGTCGATCGAGCAGATAAAATTGGAATCACGTGAGAGGGAGGCTGAGCTGAAAAGAAAGGAAGCTGAAGTTGAAGAGTTGAAGGCAAATCTGATGGATAAGGAAACTGAATTGCAGTGTATTGTGGAGGAGAATGAGAAGCTGAATTTGAAGCTTGAAAAGAGCATTGCAAAACATAGCAGGTTGGATGAGTTTGTGGCTGAACTGAAGTGTGAGCTGATGGACAAGGAGACAACATTGGAAAGCGTATATGAAGAGAATGAAATGCTGAAGATGGATATCGATAAGGCTGTGACGAAACTTGAGATTGCGACGGAGGAGGCAGAGTGGAGCAACCAGAAGGCGGAGAGTTTGGCTGAGAAGCTCGAAGTAGTACAAGCGGCGATGTCTGAAACAGAAGCAGAAGTGAGAAGGCTGAGGGTGCAATCTGATCAATGGAGGAAGGCTGCTGAAGCTGCTGCTGCTATGATTTCAGGAGGGAACAATGCCAAACTCGCTGAGAGATCATTGTCTTTGGACAGCAGATACCATCCTCCTATGAATAGGTACTCAAGTTTTTGTAAAGAAATTGATGATGATTTCCAGAGAAAGAAAGATGGCAACATGCTGAAGAAGATTAAAGGACTATGGAAGAAAGCTCAAAATTAGATTTTGTCTGATTCAACAGTATTGTGTTGCTGGAGCTTTTATGTTTTGAAATTTTGTCTGACCTCTACCTTCATTTTGCTATATAAATGATGCCTAGATATTAAACTGTTTTGGGAACTTTGCTTGGATGGTTATTAATTTGTTGTTTAATGGATTATTCCCCTTTTACATAATCTATTCTTCTCCAATATTTCCTTTGGAACCTAGTGGCAATCAGAAGCACAGATTTTATATTCTGCACCTCTGTTGGATAATACATAGTTGAATTGATATAAATTGAGTAGTTGAACTTTTCAATATCTATAGCAGCTGTGAATTAGTCTAATTCGTCAGCTCCCCCGCTAACTCTCTTAGTCGGCTGAATGTGAGGTGAGGTCTTACGCCTACCGGTTGTCTGAGATAAGACAAAGGAGTATGGATATCCAATATATAATGAGTTTTTCTCTCAATCTTTCACTCTTTTTATCACGTTATATTATATTTCACACATATCACTTCTTGCTCTTCTATTCTTCTATTGCTTTCTTTCTCATTTTAATTTTGATGTAGACCAATTGAAGTGTCTACAAGACTATAAAATGGTGTTTGGTTTATACTAGTTAAACACAGTTCTACACTAATATAAAATTGTTTGGGTGGCAATTTTAGAATTTAGTTTTAACTCTAAAATTGATTTTAAAGTCAAACTCGACGTGGTAATTTCTGCATAGCCTTTGTGGAGCACATTTTATATAAATCATAGACAGAGACAAAGATCTCTGGAGTTGGATACATGACAAGTATTCCCTCCTTTCTTACAGTCAAATATCATAGTAGATACTAGTACTTCACTGGTGTATTTAGACCCTTTAATAGTTCATGTTGTGAACCGCCACAAACACAACGCCAAGAACAAGAGACGCCAAAGTTGCACACAGGCTGATTCTCACACCGGCAGAAGTCTCAGCAGGAACAACCTGCGACGATTGCTCAGAATCTTCTGAAGACGAGGGCTTCTCCTTATCAGGCTTAGGCGCCTTCGCAGCCTCTTCCGGCGCCGGTGCCAGAGCGGGTGCCGCCGCAATGGTCTTCTTAGGGAAAAACTCAGAAGGAAGAAGCACCTTACCAACTTTATAAATAGCAAGATGCTTATCAGTATATATAATGCCATTGATTGTGGTATTAACCTGTCCTGTCGAAATGTTCACACCGCCGCCGTAGCTGATCACGTTCAGCTCCACTTTCCCGGGTCTGTTTCCGGCGAGTGTTCTGACCGGGTTGGTGAGGGTGTCGAAGTTGGAGCTGGAGACAATGTCTGGAAGAACGTGGAACTGAAGGAGCTCCAGCTTCTGGCCATCGGAGAGGGTGTTGAGGAAGCCCGGTTTGAGTTCAGAGAAGGCGCTGTCTTCAGGGGCGAGGATTGTTAAGCCGCCGGATTTGATGGTGATGAGTTGGGAGTTGAGTTGGTTGATCAATTGGGTGGTTTTCATGAGGCGGATGAAGATGTTGAAATTGTTCGCTTTTCTTAGAATTCCGACGATGTCAGTGGCGGTGGAAGTGTCAGGGGTGTTTTCACTCGGTGGTTGAGGGAGTGTAGGGACTAAGGATGAAGCTGGAGGGGTAGCAGGGGGAGGTTGCAGTGGTGCAGAAACAGGGGATAGTGCTGCTGCTATGGTAATGGTGAGAGTGGAAGAACATAACAGGGAAAGTAAAATTGTTAATGAAATGGATAACATTTTGAAGTTGCAATGAGTAGTAGTAGTGTTTGATTTATGCTTTGGAGGGATGGAGTAATGGGGTTTTATTGAGGCCTTTGGAGAATAAATAATGGCAGGTGAATTGTGATTTGTGAATATAAATATTGTTATGTGGTGGGGGAGATGAGATTAAGGTGTTGTGTCAATAATGATTGAGACAAGTTTTGGTGAGGGAGCAATTATGTTTTTGGGTTTGAAGTGACATGTTAAGCAAAGAGGGATGCAGTGCTTCCATAAGATGTGAGCAGAATTGAGTGCAGCTCATTTTCTTGCTAGGAGATTAACATTGCTGGTCAGGAGAGAAAGAAACTAAAATATTTGTTTTTTAGTTTAGGGTTGAGGAGGCAGGGAAAACAGAGTGAGATCTCAATTTTATGTAGGCTTCTAGTTACATTAGATGCATGCATGTGTTGCTTTTGTGCAGAAGACATCTTCAAATCCAACTGATCTTTCTAATTGCTGACTCTTAAAAATGAAGTAATTCCCAAGGATTTAATATGCTATTTTGTTTTTAATATCACCTTGTAAATTGTAATTTTAGTTTTGCAAGCATACTAGTCGATTATTGTGAAAGGGATTAAGATCTTATAGTTTGTTCCGTGTTTTATTTCGTGTGCCACCAATACAAAAAATTATTTAAATCACTCATGAAGTGATTTAACTCTATCCTAATTAGTTTAATAGAATTTAATAAGTGAGAAATGAATTTTATAAATTTTTTCTTCATTGTTTTATAAATGATCTTTTGGTCCATTTGGGTTGTGATTTAGACAACCTACAGTTAAATTGAGTAATGTCAGTTAAAAAAAAGAATTTCATTTCCTAAGAAGCATAAATAACGAAACACACGCTTCAATCACATTTAAAAGATCTTTAAATTAAATATTATTATATAGTTTAACATGCTTACACATAAAAGTAAGTCAATAAGTATCTAATTTTTAGATGTTATAATAAAAATCTAATTTGAGAACAATAAAATAAATTTATACTAATTATATTTATTTAAATTGGTCGGCCTGTTAGGTTTATAAGGCTTTCTAGATGGTCTAAGTTTAGCATTTTTAACTAAATAAACTTTTAAAAAAGTTTTGAACTTGTCCATTTATTAATTTAGTCTGACCTAACCAAGACCTGATGTAAGCTAGGCTATAAGCCCGTGTTGGCGGCATGAAGTACTTCCATTCTTAAATAAAGGGAAGAAATGATTATTATTTTTTTGGAGGAAGTCATGGTTGAATATATATGGTGGAAGGAATATTTTTGGAGGATGGGTTTTGTAATGTGATACCATCAGTAATGAACAAAACATTTTTTAAAAAAGAAAAGAGAGATATTTGCGTGTGAATTGTGATAGCTAATGGATTATGCAAAAATGTGTTAGTCACTAAAGTTGGAGTGGCGTGGGTGTTGCTTAGCCTAAGAAGGAAAGGAAAAGACATTTGGAAAAGTATACATGGATATTTATTTTTGGGTTAATGGTCTACTGGTCCAGGTCCACCATGTAGTTGTACTAAAATTTATCTTTAGTCCCTTGCCGAAAAAATGTTTGCAATAGGTCTCTGTAGTTGCACCAAGTTTGTTATAAGTCTCTGCCGGAGACCGGAGCTCTGGTGAGTGCATATGTGGTAGAGTGATTGTATTAATGAAGATTATGTGGTATTTATGTTTAGTTAATGGAAAACATGTCATAAAATTAGAAAGTCCTAAATCTCTAAATTAATCTTCTCCCTCGATTTAATTCTTCTTTTTCTTTGTTCTTTTCCTCTTCTTCGCCGTTCTTCTTCTTCTTCTTTTTGAAAGACTCCCATGATGTACAACTAATGAAAAACCATTCTGCAAACAATTAATTCAGCATTCAGCAAAAATTACTTTAGCATTCAGGTTCAAATTGCAATGTTCATGATATGATGACAAACAAAAACAAAAGGGGAAAGGGGCAAGGGTGAAGCTCACGAACAACACAAGCAAAATGGGTAATTTGCAATGTCCAGCATGCATAGTTTCAATTTGCTCGAACAACACACAAAATAAATTGGTAAATGCTTTGTCAAAATCACTTCAAATCGAACAACACACAACCTCCACAAACCCACAACAACTTCCACGGCTACCACAGCTACCATAAAAGGGGAAAGGGGAAAGGGAAAAGCTCACAAAAACAAACATGAGGGGAAAGGGGAAAACCTACTTACATTCTCTTCACAACAAACCGCGACGACGAGAAACAGGAAACGCAGGACTCAACAGTGCTGAAGCTCACCACCACCACGGGTTTCCTCCTACTCGAGCGTGATTGAGAAACAGAGAAGACGAAGGTGAAAACAGAGGTTAAAGAAGATGAAAGGAAAAATAACCAAAGGGACTTGGAAGGACTTCGTTTATGAGAATGTGTTTGTGTTGTTTCGTGCTTTTCACATTTCTAATTTATTTCTAATTTTGATTTGTATGTTAATTATGGGATTTGGAGTTAATAGAGTGTTAATTTAAGGATTTGGGGTTAATGAAGTGTTAATTTAGGGATTTAGGGTTTTTTAATTTTCTGACATGTTTTCCCTTAAAAAAACATAAATTACACATAATCTTCATTAACGCAGTCACTCTGCCACATATGCACTCGCCGGAGCTCTGGTCTCTGACAGGGACTTATAGCAAACTTGGTGCAACTACAGGACCTATTGCAAATTTTTTTCCGGCGAAGGATCAAAGACAGATTCTGGTGCAACTATAGAGACCTTGTAGACCATTAACCCTTTACTTTTTTTAATATTCTTTAAACATATCACTTTACAACAATTTTTAACCGCTATAAAATGTTGTGGGAGTCAAAATCACCACAAAATTATTTAAATGATGTATTAGAAAAGTGGATGTCTATGTTTCATCACCCATAAATTTAAAGAAAGAATGTTCATCTCTTTGTTAATTAAAAGATGCTAGCAAAAATGCTACCTCCTTTTTCTTTTGTCTTTTGCTCTTCTCCTTTTTTTTGACATATAATGTTTTTATCTTTTCTTCCTTTTTGAATTTTTCTATTTTGGTTTTCTTAAAAAGAAACAATAATAATTAATATTACAAAAATAGTAAAAGGTAATAAGAAATAAAAACATTTATATAATGTGCTAACTTAATGATTATTATATTGATTTTATATTTTTTAATATTTTTAAATTAAATGAGATAATAGAACATTTAGTTTCCTCTTGTAACCAAAAAGAACATTTAGTTTAATTAATGAACTTATATTATTCTAAAGTTAATAAATATTTATTTTTAAAATATTTTTGAAATTTTAAATAATTGAAAAATAATATCGTAGAATTTCCAAAATATAAAAGGGTAGTGAAGGAGTTTTATAAAAAAAAAAGTGAGGAAAAGGGCGGTGAAAGAATTTTATTAAAAAGTGAGAAAAAAATGAAAATAGATTTGATAAGAGGGTGACACCTCGTTTTCTAAGGGTGAGAAATTTAAATTATACACTCTTTCATAAGCAACCACATTATTTTTAGGGTTAAATATGTTTTTGGTCCCTGAACTTTGAGTGACATTTGGTTTTTGTCTCTCACCGGCGTAAATGTGGATTTTAGGCCTCGGACTTTGATTATTTTTTGGTTTTTCGTCCCTGCCGCCACCATGGTCTCCTTCCCTCGTCGCCACTGTCTCCCTTCACCACAAGCAAACTGCCGGCGGCAAGGACGAAAACCAAAAAATAATTAAAGTTTGAGGCCTAAAATCCACATTTACGCCGGTGAGGGACGAAAACCAAATCTCGCTCAAATTTCAGGGACCAAAAACATATTTAACCCTTATTTTTATTAAAATCTTCATTGTCTATCTCATTTGTCTTTAGCGATGTAATTCACTTACTTGCCACAATTGTTGTTTGACATACTCAATCCGTTCATTTTTATAAGAATCAAAATAGGGGTGGAGGTTGTTCCTTTTTATAAGAACCACATGAGACTTTGTGTCATATTAATTATTTTTTCACATTTTTACTCTTATTCAATTCTAGAAATATAGAATTGCATTAATGATGGAAATAGATTAAAAAAAATATGATAAGGACAATTTTGGAAATTCAACAACTTTTAAGAACAAATTTAATAAAAAAACTATACTAACTAACTTTCTTAAGGAATGTACAAAGTTAATTTGGTTCTTATAAAAAGAAACAGAGTATTCATTATTCTTCTACCATTAATTGTTTTCAACACCATATTAATTTCATATATCATTTTATTGTTATCATTCATTCTCATATCACATTTTTTCCTATACATCTTTCTTTCATCAGCGCTTTAAAAGTAACTTACAAATATTTTATCTATATATTATATAAAATAAGGTTTATACCCACCTACTCACTAAAATAAGGTATAAATCCTAACTACCCTCATTATGACCAACACTCTAATATCCTACCCTAAATATTAAAAAAAAAACGAATCATGACTAATTAATATCAAATTTTTAACCAAATCTTAAGTTTTCTAAAAAAAATATTTTTTAAATAATTAATATTTATAAAATTTATTAAAAATGTTAAATAAGGAATGAATCATAACTAATTAATACCAAATTTATATATTATATAAAGGAAGGTTTATACCCACCTACACACTAAAATAAGGTATAAATCCTAACTACCTTATTATGACCTCCCCACTAATATCATACCCTAAATATTAAATAAGGAACGAATCATGACTAATTAATATCAAATTTCTAACCAAATCTTAAGATTTAAAAAAAAATTAAATAATTAACTAATTAATATTTATAAAATTTATTACAAATGTAAAATAAGGAACAAATCATAACTAATTAATACCAAATTTTAATAGGAACAAAAATAGATATTGATTACAAATGTTAAATAAGGAACGAACCCTAACTAATTAATACCAAATATTTAACCAAATTTTAAAATAAGGAACGAATCATAACTAATTAATACCAAATTAAATATATTTTTTGAAATATGAATTTTTATTAACAATTAGTCTCCTCACTTGATGCTATAAATTGTACCACTACGGTTTCTCTCCTATATCGTTTTAAAAGAATAAACTCAAAAATCAATCGTGAGAACTATTGCATACTTCTAAATTGTTTTTCTGCTATATCATTCTGAAAGTAATCGATTATGGTGGTGAGTTTCAAAGTAGAAATCTCTGTGTAAGCAATCTGTTCATTCTTACAAACTTTGCTTTTCTATTTGCACGCATTATAGTGTTCTAATCATTCAATTTGTTTTAGTTTTGATTCCTTCACATGTTGCAATTTTATCTATTTTTTATCTGGTTCTCTTTTAATCTTGATTACAATATTCACATTCTCCTCAATTTTGTAGGGTATAGTAGATGAAGGGGAAGGGAAGCACACTCTTCCACAAGAGAGTGAGGGACAAGGAGTTCCTCTATTTTTAAAGGACCAGCATTATTATGTCAACGTTATTATGTTTGAATTCTTCAATTCGTTTTAGTTTTGATTCATTCTAATGTCACAAGGAAATGCATCATGTCAACATTATTATGTTTGAATTCTTCAATTCGTTTTAGTTTTGATTCATTCTAATGTTACAATAATTTTTTTGGTTCTCTTTTTATCTCAGTTGTAATATTTATCTTCTCCATATTTTTGTAGTAGGGTTTAGGAGATGAAGGCACAAGGAAAGGACTAATGTTAGAGGTAAGAAAGATATTATTGCTTTTTGATATTATCTTCTCCGTATTTTTGTAGTAGGGTTTAGGAGATAAAGGCACAAGGAAATGACTAATGTTAGAGGTAAGAAATATATTATTGCTTTTTTATCCTTTGGTTCATCTTAGTTTTGATTTCTTCTGGCTTGCTGTGTTTAACCTTATCAAATTGATTTTGTTTGATACTTTCTCATGTTATAAACTCTTCCCACTTGCTTCTCATAATTGTATCTTTAGGTTCTACTGACCACTTTCTATAGACATGCATCAATGATTTTGGAAGCGGAGCACCAAACAACAACAACAAGAAGATGAAATTAGTAAGAGTCATTCTGTGAGAGCCGGTTCATTAAATATACGGAGGAAAATATTGAATTTGAAAACACATTTTTGGATGCTGAATTGATTTTCGAGCAAAATCAACATGACAAAATTACATCTAAATTTAGCACAAGATGTGGCGTTGTAGTTAGCTAACTTTATCCCTCGATCATGCAGAATGGGGTTTTGATCCTTGCCCATGTGAGTTAAGCGCAAATTGTCGCCAACCATTTACTGCTAAGTACCTCACAACAACATGTATAAGAAATTAAAAAAATATATCATTTCACACACAATAATTTTAGTTTATCCAAAGTTACCTGTGCCTCGCGCAGGTAAATCCAACTAGTTTTATATAAAAGAAGGTTTATACCACCTACCCTCTAAAATAAGGTATAAATCCTAACTATCTCCACTATGACCTACCCATTAAGACTCTACCCTAAATAATTAATATTTATAAAATTTATTACAAATATTAAATAAGGAACGAATCATGACTAATTAATATCAAATTTTTAACCAAATTTTAATAGGAAATAGTTAACCTACAATCTTAAGATTTTTATAAAAAATATCTTTTAAATAATTAATATTTATAAAATTTATTATAAATGTTAAATAAGGAACGAATCATAACTAATTACAATCTTAAGATTTTTTTAAAAAATATCTTTCAAATAATTAATATTTATAAAATTTATTAAGAAATTGTATTAATGTTGTTATTTCTATCAAAATTATGACATAACTTCCTAACATACTCTTTATCTTTCTTCTTAATTTTGACTCTTTAAGTTCTTATTACTATTTATTTAAAGGTAAAATTGGTAAAATATAATTAATGTTCTCTTGAACCTTGTAAAGTGACAAATAATTAGAAAAAAAATAAAAATAAAAATAGTGACAGTTATATAGGAACATAGGAGTAATAATATTTTAAACAAGCTTAAAAATCCGGTCAAAGAAGTATTAAAACTAGTCTTAACTTAAAAGTACGTTACTTAATATTTTTTGTCTTTGACTACACAAAAGTTTAATAGAAAGTGGCAATAAAGTGGTCATTATTTTATCTTTCCGTTGAATAAACTATATATAACATTGAATATGAATTATATTATTATCATTATTATTATTATATTATTATTATTAAATATATTTTACATAAATATTTTAGATTTAATTTATATGCACTGACACTCTTAAAAACTTTCACATTTATTCAATTAAATCTTTCAATCTTCGATTTTAGATAAGTTTAAATTTTAATTTAGTTATGACATGATAGATTGAAGAATTCCAATTGAATGATTGTGTAAAATTTTGTTACATTATTTGTGCATAATAATTAAACTCAATTTTTTTATATATTTTATACAAAAATATTTTAGAAATATGTTCTATGTAAATATATTTAACAAACAAGTACTATATTAATATATTTATTGTAAAGATATATTATATTAATATATTATATTAATATATTATATTAATTTTTTAATATTATATACTATATTATATTATGTTAATATATTATATTAATATATTTATATTATATCAATATTATGTTAATATATTATATTATATTATATTATATTATATTATATTATATTATATTATATTATATTATGTTATATTATATTATGTTATGTTATATTATATTATATTATATTATATTATATTATATCACATTATATTATATTATATTATATCACATTATATTATATTATATTATATTATATTATATCACATTATATTATATTATATTATATTATATCACATTATATTATATTATATTATATTATATTATATTATATTATATTATATTATATTATATTATATTATATTATATTATATTATATTATATTATATTATATTATATTAACATTTATATATACTTATTATAAATATAAATTGTAATTTAATAATGTTTTTTAAATGGTAGAGGTATATATATATATAAAATGGAAAAAATAACTCAAACACCTGAACTTACCTCTCATTTTTTTTGAAGATTTGTAAAATGTGAGTCATCTCTCTCTCCCTCTGTCTCTCTCTCCTTTCCTTCCCTTCCCTTCCCTCCCCTCCCCTCTCCCTATGTGTGAGTCCATTCCACCCTTCCTTTATTATATTGTCTTAGTTTGATTTTCCACTAGTTGAGATGTTCCACTAGTTGCACCTTTATAGTCATCACATCTTATATTAAATAGAGACACTATCATACTTGAATGGATCAAAAAATAGCCTGTGATGGTGTAATTATTCAGAGTGGAAAAACTTTGTTGCTAACGATAGTCTTTTTTACTTGAGCTTGATTGCCTTCTATTAATGATACTTATGGTATGAGCAAAAAATATCTTGAAATATAGAACTAATAACTTGTGCCTTGAGAAACGTATATTTGTCAAGTGGATTTGGTCTGGTTAATGGTGTTTGTGTTACATTTGACTAGACTTCACTAGAAGTTAAAAGGATATTACACACATATTCATGCATGGCACAAATTCAATACAACACAGTATATAGTTATTGTAATTTTGATTTTAAATCTACACTTTTCCTGTTTATATTTTTCTAATAGTTCAAATCATCTACTCTATGTTTTACCCTATACAAAAATATCTGTAAAGAGTTTGCAAGTTTAGGTTCCTATGTGATTTAAAAGACCCTCTTTTGCTTTATATGTTAAACCGATTATTGTTGGTTTTTGTGACTAGGATTGAGAGTTATATGTTTTCATTTATCAAATAACTTCTTTTATTTACATGATCATCATGATTCATAACACTTGGGTTCTCTTATTTCATAACTAGCTCCTGCTTAGGCTTGCTGCACAACAAAGGATAGAAGCCCAAAAGTCATTGTGCGAAAGTCACCAAGAAGTCTTGTTCCAAGAGGTAATGGTTTATGAATATGATACTATAATGATGCATTGGTATAATATGTGTATTAATTGCCCCTATAAAAATTTTAGAATTTCATATTATATGCTTATGTATATACGTTGCCCGAAAAAAGATAAATTTTTGATCTATCATTAATTGGGCATGTGTACTCGGTAAAGTAAGTCATATGATTGAATATAATGTTAGATGCTTCAAGCTCCTTGCCTGTGAAAACTTGAAGCTTTCTTGTCGAGTTTGAAAGAATCTGACGATTTTGTAGAGGAGCTCCTAGGACTATGGTAACTGTATATAATTCTCTCTTTTCTTGTGAATATTGACCACTCTAGTTGATGTTGAACTAACCATAATTGATAATATGAAATCTTTGCCATATTCAGGATTTATAGTATGTTTGCGTTCCAATCTTTTTCAACAAGTATCTCATTTGATAATAAAAATTAATTATAGTAAATATCACAACCATTAATTAATAATAATAATAATTACTTAATTTAAAAAAAATTAATAAAATAATTTAATCAATAATTGTGGTACTTTCTTTGCCTTGGAAAAGCCAAATCTGAATATATGCTTACTTTCTAAAGTACTTTGGTTGCATAGAATTTTGTTTGAATAGTAATAAGTAGGAAAAGATATATTTTAATTTTTTTTAATGAAGTTTTTCACATACCCAAATTGCAGAATCGTCAACCAAACTTCTTATGGATAACATGGAATCCCAACTCAAGGAGTACACATGCACAGAGTCAGCTCAGGGCAAAACACTACTGGACAATGAAACTTTGATGCATCTTGAAGCTGCAAAAAGAACTGTGAAGTCCCTAGAGGTTGATGCTTCAAAAGTTGTTCATGGCCACTACTCTGCTGCTTTGGAAGCTGAAGTTTCATTTTTGAGGTCTGAGGTTGGACGATTGAGGTGTATCTTAGAGTTTGCTGAGACTAAGTTGCTGGAAGAAGAGATCCAAAACATAGTGAAGATCAGGAGTGCTTATGAAAGAGAAGATGAGATTAGGAATGAATTTAAAAGGTTGAATGAGCGTATTGCAGAACTGAATGGTGATCTGGTTGAGAAGGAGAGAGCAATTCAAAGTATGTCTAAAGAGAATGAGATTGTAAAGTATATCGGTAAGGCTATGATGAAACTTGAGATTGTGACGGTGGAGGCAGAGAGGAGCAAACAAAATGAAGAGAGGATGGCGGAGCAACTAGAAGCGGTGCAAGCAGAAATGTATGAAACAAATGAAGAAATGAGAAGACTGAGGGTGCAATCTGAGCAATGGAGGAGGGCTGCAGAAGCTGCTGCTGCTGCTGTGATTTCTTCAAGGAACAATGGGCAACTCACTGATAGATCTCTGTCTTTGGACAGCAGATTCAACCCTCCTATGATTAGGTACTCAACTTTTGTTGAAGAAAGTGATGATGGTTCCCAGAGAAAGAAAAGTGCCAACATGCTGGAGAAGATTAAAGGGTTATGGAAGAAAACTACAAAATAGTTATATACAGTCTGTTTCATGATGAGTTTTGAACATGGAGTCCAACTATATTGTGTAATGTGTTGCTTGAACATTTATGTTTTGTTATTTTGACTGATCGCTACCAATAATTGAACTGTTTAATGCATGGATTAGACCCTTTTTACATAATCTATTCTTTCCCTATAGAATTTTCAATAATTTTTTATTTTTTTTTATCCCGGAGCTATCCTGAAGCACGAATTTGATAATCTGTGTTAAAGTTGGATCATCTGTGTGGTCTAATCCTCTGATTCTTCTTCCTGAGGCCGTTGGCTCCGATTGCTTCTTGGCAAGAGCTAATCGTAACCGACTTCAATAGATTGGATGAACAAATTTTTTCAAACTTAAGCGAAGTACTTGAGTTCTACGTAGCTATATGGCTAAGTTGCTTATAGGTTTTTATTTTGTGGTGGCTTTGCCCCGTGGTGGTGGAGAGATTGTGTTAGAACTCAGCATAATAGAATGATAGTTTTATATTCCTTTCACCCTCATCTCAAATTAAAATTATTTCAATATTTATATTTTTTATCATTTATAATTTCAATACAAAAATATTATTTTGAATAATATATTACTTTATTATTTATCAATAACTAGTTGCTACTGTTCAATTAAAATTATTTGCTTACTCATATAAATTTAATTAAGATGAATTAATTTATAAATGGTAAAACTATTATTTTTACTCATAAAAATAGATAATTTTTTCCTTATCACTTTCTATACTCAGGTTAAATTATTTCATTACATATAAAACTAATAATAGAAAAACTAGTTATTCACTAACAGTGAAATAGACTGCTCGCTTATAAATATTAATTATTAACAATAGATATAAACTAATTTTCTCTTATCACTTACTATTATTTGCTTGAAACTATGTCTTCCTCTTGTAAAAAAAAAAAAACTTAAAACTATTTCTCAACTTATATAATTTTTATTATTTAAACATAAACTAATTTTAAAAAATAATTATATTTTTGAAATCAATTTGTTAACTACTAAGTGAAAATTAATTTGTTAACTATAATTTTAATTGGTTTGGTGTTGGAGTCGGGCCCTTCCTTGAGGCATAAAACTGAACACCAAATACTCACAAAGAGAATCAAATCCCCAATCTCCACACCTAAACCACCACTGCTACCACCCCTAAGCCGCCTTTGCCGCACTCTCTTGGCTTTCAACCCCCAATCTCGGTTCCTATTTCACGTTCACGGATTTGGATCCTCTCACGTGTAAAGTTTTGTGTTTATCTCTCTCTTCACATTTATGCCTTAAATATATATAGTGAGACCCTTTAAATGTTTAAGAAGAGAGATAGACACAAAACTCTCACAAAATGGCATATGAGAGAAATTTCACATGAGAGGATCCAAATCTCACGTTCCCTGTTTCTCTCTCATGTGTTGGGCCATATGTGTTTAATACTCCCTCCGTCCCTTTTTATAAGAATCAAACTAATTTTGCACACCCCTTAAGAAAGTTAGGTAGTATAGTTTTTTTTATTAAATTTGTTCTTAAATGTTGTTGAATTTTCAAAATTGTCTGTAACATACTTCTTTTTAATCTATTTTCATCATTAATAAAATTCTATATTTCCAGAATTGAATAAGAGTAAAAATGTGAAAAAATAATTAATATAACACAAAATCTTATGTAGTTCTTATAAAAACAAACAATTTTCACCCATCTTTTGGTTCTAATAAAAATGATCCAAGTAAGTATTTTTTATATTTGTTTTCATCCCTGTGTCTGTGTGAGCATGTATCTGCTAGTTATATGTGTCTCAATCGATGCAAACTTTTTTCCTGACCCTTATGATTAGTTGTTAGGCTTAAATATGTTTGGATCCCTGACATTTGAAAGTGAATCATTCTAGGTCCCTGAAAAATTAATTTGTAAAATTGGATCCCTAACAATTTTTTTTAATCAAATTAAGTCCTTTTGACCAATTTTGACTAGTCAACATGAAATTTTAATTAGTCAGCACCTCCACGTCATCTTTTTAATCCTACATGGAATTTTTGTTTTTTTTTTAGCCACATCAGCTTCTCTCTCACCTTCTCTCTCACCCAGAACCCTAATCCTCTTCCATCCAGCCGCCACCATCCACTTTCCATTCTCCCTCACTTCATCTTCTTCCTCACTTCATCTCCCTTCTTTTGCAGCTACCATTGCAGTGAAAACAGGGCAAGAACCTGAAGTCA
Source organism: Acmispon strigosus (assembly GCA_030819835.1). Classification (NCBI taxonomy): domain Eukaryota; kingdom Viridiplantae; phylum Streptophyta; class Magnoliopsida; order Fabales; family Fabaceae; genus Acmispon; species Acmispon strigosus. Next base: position 65,512,199 of record JAUAMA010000004.1, read on the forward strand.
TCTGTGCATGGGTTACTACCTAAGTCTTTTATTTAACAACCCCTACCAACAACCTAGAACGATTCTCTTTCAAATGTCAGGGACCCCAAACATATTTAAGCCTAGTTGTTATATTTTGGCACATCATTTATTATTATGATTCTATTTTAAATTAGGAGGATGCCTAATCATTTGTGTTATACTTTATTTTGATGCCTAATCATTTGTGTAAGCATCTTTTCGAATGTAATTTTTATAATTATGAGTTTCACCTTAATCATAGAAAATCCAAAAAAAAAAAATTATTTTTATCTATCATAAAATTTAAAACCTAAAAATATGAAATATATCATAAAATACAAAAAAATATCTTTTTAAGAAAATTACAAAAAATATCATGACCAATTTATCTATTTTATTCTTTAGAACTACGTTGCCTTCATCTCCCTATTGAAATGAAGAATGTAGGACTAAGTTCACACCTATCAGACTAAATAAAGTAAAAAAAACATTTTTGTTTTGTAAATAATTTCCTTTTATTTTCTTTGCAAATAATAAATCTAAAAATAATAATAAAATCTCATTTTAATTTTAATTAAAGTAAATTTTTTAATAATTTTTGCACAATTAATTAAAATGTCCCGTTCTAATGAGCGTTGTGGGATGCTAACACCTTCCCCACTCGTAACCGACTCGGCCCAACCCGAGGGATCATTTGTTTTTTTTCCTAGGGCTTGTATGTGTTGTGTGTGGAGGGCTTGAGGGTTGAGGCCCATTGTTCATCCATACAGAGTAAAGACTAAAGACCACTAGTCCACTACTACACAAGCTTCATATTCCAAACCCTAAATCAGCTCATTCTCTCACACAGTCGCCGCCCCCTCCCTCTTCCTCTCAACCAAAAAACCCTAGCCCTATCTTCTCCTCTTTCAGCCGCCGCACACACCCTCTTCTTCTCCCCCTTGTCTTAACGCCATCCACCATCATCCACCACTCCCCTCATCCTTCTCCTCCTTCGATTGTTTGCGCCGCTGCTTCGGTCGTCGCTTCAGTCGTCTTCGTCATCGCTGTCGCTTCACGTCATCCGCCGTTGCTTCGCAACATTGTTGCATGGCCCTGAGTTCACTCTCCCCCACCTCATGGTAGCTCATCATCTTCAAAAAACATTGCAAGATCCAAGCTTTTTGTCTGATAGAGGAGTAGAGGACAATGAGAGTAAGGGTTGTGTTTGTTCTTCTTCTTCTTTGTATTTTTTCTTCAATAGTTCTAGTTCTTTGTATTTTTTTTCTTCTTGCAAGATCCAATTTTTTAGTTGATATTTGATTTCTTCAGCTCTTCTCCTCTGTAAATTTTTTTTGGTGGATGAATAATTTTCTGCTTGTTCTGAACCCGGTCCGCCTGCTAACCTGGCAAACCCGAATCTGACACAGCCGAAATCAGCCACAATCGGGGTCGGTCCTGCAAATGTCTATTTCAAAACCGGCCTAACCCGATACCTCTCACCCGAACCTGTCAGCTGCTCACGACTATCAATGTTTTACACTTTTTTCAGTCCTTACAATTTGTGAAGGAAGTTGAAAGGCTGAGCTATCTTTATTTTCAACCAAATTTTAAGGGACACCAAAGTTGAAATACAATTAATACAATATAGAAAGAGTTAATAGTAAATAAGAAAGATTATAGGAGTATAACTTTTTAAAAATCAATGTATTAATTAGCGTCATGACATGCTATTTCTTTAAACCAATGTAATTAGAATTATTAAATGTTAAAAGAACGTGTTTTACTTGTTAGCATTTCTCCAATCCTAAATGGCCAAGTTCCTACCTTCATTGCTATGGCCGCGTGTTCCACTAGTGTTGCTTTCATGGTCCCGGGTCCCCACTGTTTTTTTGTTTTTTTTTTTCTTGTGAAGAAATAACAAAAATCAAATACATTTTATATATTAAGTATCACCCATAAAATTGATAAAATATTCCTCGAGTATCTGTAATGTGGCTCTGTGCATGGGTTACTACCTAAGTCTTTTATTTAACAACCCCTACCAACTAAATAATACGATTTCAATGGAACATGGGTTGTTGAATGGCTCAACTAACAAGTTTTCATTGATCTCTTGTCCATTCTCGAAATAAGAGAAGAAATCAAAAGAAACAATCCAAAACTTTAGCGTAATTATATGTGTACATAATCATCTAATAATATAATATTTTCGAAAATTTGAACTAATGAACCCCTAAAGTTACAGAAAAATAAAAGAAGTACTAGTATACTACTATCTCAAGATATTTTAACATAATATCAAGAAAATGCTCCTATATTGCAATAATTATGATAGTAATATTTTCTTGGTAGTGATCCGGTGAAGTAGTTGGCCCGCTTTAATTCTTGTATGCTCACTACCACACCTATCGAATGAATTTCGTTGATAACAAGTTACGTCCGTACAAGTTAGTTTTTTTTGTTTTTTTTTATTTGTTGAAAAGTTTAGTAAAATTAAACGAGTAAACGTATAAAGAATACAATAAATTTAGTCCTTTTCAAGGACAAAATCGATATAGAAGGATCAAAGTTGTGCAATTTCTAGGAGATCTAGACATTTTTATCTTGATTTATAATATTTTTTTTTCTATAATAGAATTTTATAATTTGCAATCTCTAAACAATGAACTATAGGATAGTGAACACTCCCATTTTAAATAATAATGAAACAACACCCCTTTTTCATCTTTTAAAGACTAAAATAACCAAATTGATACCAATTTATTTTTCAATAACCAAATTGATATTATTACCACAATAGTATCATGTGCTTGAAACTTTCTAGCAATTTTCATAGAAAAATACTAGAAAACACTTAATTTAAAAACATACATCAAAACACATAAAGTTTTTCAAAAATGAATTGTATAAATAATAGTACATAAATGAATTATACTCCATTCATTTCATATTATAAGAACTAAATTAAAATGCGTGTAATTCTTTTTATAAAAATTATTAAAATCTTAATAGAATTTAAAATAGAAGGAGTGGCAAATAAATCCTACGGGGAAAAAGAATATACATTTTACTTTTTATATTCTTTTCAGATTAAATAAATGAATTTACAAATAAAAGTGCTAATACTACAACCAGCCCATAAATAGTTAAAGCTTCCATAAAAGCCAAACTAAGGTTAGGCCATAATAACAATTCTGGGGATTCATAACTTGACATTGTTATCTGAATTCTGAAGCCATTCTTCCCATGAATGATTTCATGTCCGTACACAATATCCCATTCTCACCTCTCCCACCATTTTGCATTTGTGTTCCATTATTATTCACCGCCCCTGTTTGTAATTTCCATTCCACAATCCACAACATCAACATTGAACAACACCTTTCAAATAAAATACACTGACAGACAAGAAGCTGAGGAAGACGACGATGTCACCGACAGCCTTTTTCTTTGTCAACACAAATGTTGACACTTGCCACAAACACCTAACAGCTGGCGCGCCTTTCTTTCTTCAGAAATCAGAACACATAACATAACATATCTGATATCAACATACACATATAGCTCTTCCCTTCTTCACTCTTCTTCTCCCACTTGATTCCTTTCCCTCTCTCTACTCTATCTCTATGCAACTTCAACCACTTTTCTTTCCTTCCATTATTACTACTATCATTGTTATCTGTTCATGAAGCAACATCACTCACTGACATTTCACACGCACGTGATGAAACACAGACACAAGTAACAGATCAAGCAAAACAAAGCAAAGATTGGTTTTTTTCCTTTTTGCCATTTTGGTTTAGAAAAAGGGTCTCCATTGCCTTGTGGGTTTTGTTCTGTTTTGCGAAATCCCATAAAAAGGGCCATGAGAGCGACCCAGATTGTGTTGCTTCTGCTTTGCATTTATGCCCCCACGTTGTTTTGCGCCAATGTGGAGTATGATCACAGAGCATTGCTCATTGATGGCAAGCGCAGGGTCTTGATCTCTGGTTCTATTCACTACCCTCGTAGTACTCCAGAGGTTTCTCTTTCTCTTTCTCTTTCTGTAATTGGAACTTTCTGCATTGTCTTTGATCTGAAAAAGATAGTATTTTTTGTTGCAGATGTGGCCGGACCTTATTCAGAAATCCAAAGATGGAGGACTTGATGTGATTGAGACCTATGTCTTCTGGAATTTACACGAACCAGTTCGAGGCCAGGTTTTGTTCTGTTCTGTTACAGTCTTACCATTTTCATATTCCTCTGCCTTTCAGCATTGCATTGCATTAGAAAGACCATAACTGGTTACTTCAAATGAAAATTTGGCAGTACGATTTTGAGGGGAGGAACGATTTGGTGAAATTTGTGAAAGTTGTAGCTGAAGCGGGTTTATACGTGCATATTCGGATTGGTCCTTACGTGTGCGCTGAATGGAACTATGGGTAAAGTTTGGAACTTTCTGTGTTTTCCTTTTCTGGGGTGTTCATGTCTAATTGAGGGTTTTAACTTCTCAACAGTGGTTTCCCTCTTTGGCTGCACTTCATTCCGGGAATTAAGTTCAGAACTGACAATGAACCTTTCAAGGTAACCCTCTTTCCTGGTGCTTTGTGCTATTGTCCTTGAGAACCTGAGTTCAATCCCCATGAAACTTTGTCTTCAGGCAGAAATGAAGCGATTCACTGCAAAGATAGTGGATTTGATCAAGCAAGAGAAACTATATGCATCACAGGGAGGACCTGTTATTTTATCTCAGGTTTTTATTTACTTCAATTTATTGAAGACATGGTCTCTTCTTTTGTTTTTTGTGAAAGCTTGTATTTGTTAATATGAGAATATGTGTGCTTTCTAATGCCAGATTGAAAATGAGTATGGAAACATTGATTCATCATATGGTTCTGCTGGTAAATCCTACATCAAGTGGGCAGCATCAATGGCTACATCTCTTGATACAGGGGTTCCCTGGGTCATGTGCCAGCAAGCAGATGCTCCTGATCCAATTGTGAGTTTTCTCCTTTTATATGTCAAACATAAGTGTTTGCAGTTTATGTTATACTAGATTGTCTGTTTTCTTGAAAAGGACAATCCTAGTGTTCTATCTCTACATTCATCTTACTTGATTGTTATTTTGACCACTCGTAGATTAACACGTGCAATGGATTTTACTGCGATCAGTTCACGCCAAACTCTAATACAAAACCAAAAATGTGGACTGAGAATTGGAGCGGATGGTTAGAGTTCCTTTTGTATATAAATAATTTACTTATCAATGAAATATATCCTTCCAGATGTGATGTCATCGGCTGTGTATCTCCTTTCTCGTTCTACCTCTTTTGTTCCATTTTATTTAATTATTTTTAGTTCTTTGGAATGGCAGGTTTCTATCATTTGGTGGTGCTGTTCCTTACAGACCTGTGGAAGATCTTGCATTTGCCGTAGCACGCTTTTTCCAGCGAGGTGGAACATTTCAAAATTACTATATGGTATTGCAACCTTAAACACGGTTTCAGTTCATTTTATAAGATACTTCAAGGAATAAAAAATCAGTCCCAACTAAAAGGAATTGAGCTGATACCTTGCTTGGTCTGAAACAGTACCATGGAGGGACTAACTTTGACCGATCTTCTGGTGGACCTTTCATTGCTACTAGTTATGATTATGATGCACCAATTGATGAGTATGGTATGTGCTCTTTCAACCTTCATATTGCATATCTATTGCTGACGTAGTAGACATCACAAATGTGCAACTGTCAGTTGAATTTAGTCTAGCTTCCATATGAGTCTAAGAAGTAATAAACAGTACTGCAAGTATAGTTTATTTCTTATATGCAAAAGAGAATTTATACTGGACTATTTGTGTTCTTCTTTTTTAAGTTTTCTTTACTGCATTGCTGCAGGAATTATTAGACAGCCTAAATGGGGCCACCTTAAAGATGTGCACAAGGCCATAAAGCTTTGTGAAGATGCCTTAATAGCTACTGATCCAACCATTACATCTCTTGGTCCAAACCTAGAGGTATTAGCAGTCTGTATTGAAATTTTTGGTCCATTTAAAACATTTTAATCCAACTCTTAGGATTGTATTTCTGGATAAACTTATTCTGAGCCTAAAACTCCTAGTTTATCAAATTTGTAAGTTTTTCCCCTGAAAGTGCCCTGCATAGAGTGGAATTTCACCATAATAATAATTACACTGGATCATTGTCAAAGATTTAACTGGCTATCTCCTCCATCACAAGTTCCTGAGGGTTCCTTTTTATTGATTATTGAAAAATGTTGCTGTATGCTGATTCTTGTCTTTTTTTTATTTTCTGCATTACCGATTTTTATATGCTTTATGAACAATTGGTCTCTCCATATTGTATGTCTCATACTATTCAAACTGCAGGCTGCAGTTTACAAGACAGGATCTGTATGTGCTGCCTTTCTCGCCAACGTGGGCACCAAATCTGATGTAACAGTAAATTTCAGTGGCAATTCATATCACTTGCCTGCATGGTCTGTGAGCATCTTACCAGACTGCAAGAATGTAGTGCTTAATACTGCAAAGGTTTGCCTCTTCAATTTCAATTTCAAATTTTATGTGGTTCACTAAAGGATGGTTCCCTGACATTAAATGTGATGTTAGTTGATTTTCCCAATCAAAATAGTAAAGATTACCGTATTGTAGTCAAGATCTTTTCCATTGTTTGGTAGTCCAAGAAGCAAGTAGTGTGTAGTAAAAATATTTTGTATGGCAGATTAATTCTGCATCTGCGATTTCAAGCTTCACAACTGAATCTTCAAAAGATATTGGTTCTTCAGAAGCTTCCAGTTCAGGATGGAGTTGGATAAATGAACCAGTAGGTATTTCAAAGACTGGTTCAATCTCAAAAACTGGATTACTGGAGCAAATAAATACAACAGCTGACAAAAGTGATTACTTGTGGTACTCATTAAGGTAAGAAATATATTTCCTCTGATCTCTAAATCTCTGCTCCTTGATAACATTTTTCTTGTTTGTTTGTTTGTTTTTTTTTTTTTTTTCTGATAGTACTGATCTTAAGGATGATCCTGGTGCTCAAACTGTCCTTCACATTGAATCACTTGGCCATGCCCTTCATGCTTTCATCAACGGGAAGCTTGCAGGTAGATAAAAACTAATGCAATGAGAAATGATGACATGTCTGGATAACTCTATATGTACACTTGTTTTTCCTAAATATTCGTTTAGATTTTTATGTTCTTACATATTTTGTGTGTCCCTATTTATAATTTTCTTTAATGAAATTTGAGATTTATCTTTCATTTCTGGTCATATAAAAAGTTTATTTTTCCCCTCCCATCTTTACACATCTACTAAAAATGTTGCCAAATGAAGTAAAGAGGAGTAAACGAACCTACGTCTATTATTTCCTTTCACTATGATGAAGCAAGGCTTAAGGAGGGTTTTTGAGTGGCTTTGTGGCATGTCTTAAAGCATTTGCACCTGGTTGGAAAACATTATAAGTAGTCAGAAGTGATATATAAAAAAGGTTTTTTGTGGTCTTTATCTTCTGCTAGGTCTGGTCATAGATCAGAAACCTGAAGACATAAGTAAAGTTATGGCTACAGAAAAATATTCTTTACTTAAATTTCCACCAAATATATGGCATAATGACCTTATATATTCTAATGCATATTCTTAGAACAAAATCAGATCTCTCAAAAATTACACAGGACGCTCAGTACGCGCCTGGTTTATGAAGCAGCTAAAATATGTTAACAAGTGCTAGATTTATTAAATGTGTAGAAGAGGAAACACCGAGGCTTAACATGGTCGTAATTTTGGAAGTAACCATTTTTTCAGTTATGTTCTTCTTGAATTCTCTGATAGTAACCATCTGTGATATTATTGAAAACCTCTCAGGGAGTCAAGCAGGCAACAGTGGCAAAGCTAAGATCACTGTGGACATCCCCATCACACTAGTGGCTGGAAAGAACACAATTGATCTCCTAAGTTTGACTGTTGGACTTCAGGTTCACCTCTTCAGATTATAATTATATGATGTATATCAGCATTTAAATGAGAGGAATAACGATTTATATTATGCAATTACGCTTTTCCTCATTAGTTTCCGTCCGATATGATTTGGCTTGCTCTTCCAATGATTTCTCTCGCTAGTACATCAGCTAATGTGAACCTTTAAATATCAGAACTATGGAGCTTTTTTTGACACATGGGGAGCAGGGATCACTGGTCCAGTGATATTGAAAGGTTTGAAGAATGGCAAAACTCTTGATCTCTCCTCTAAGAAGTGGAAATATCAGGTCAGTCTTAGCTTTTTGTTATTCTTTTCTTCCTCCTTTTTATAACTTCATCATCCAAACATTGGTGATGTTCATGCAAAGTGAAGGACAGGGGGGTGGGGGTGCGGGTTAAGGCCATGATGAGCCTGCTAACTTTGCAAGATGATTCTTCATGTGTTGCTTTTAAAACTGAACTCTTTGAAAGGTTTTGTGGTTGAAGCTTTTGCTTAACTGGTACTCTAACAGGTATATCTATATGTCTTACTCCCTTGACAAGGGCAACAGTAAAATCTACCCAACATGTTAGTGCTTGTAGCAACATTGGTTTTCTCTTTACCAACCTATGATTTTATTGATTGTTCAGTTTATATGCAAGTAAAAACTAAGTGTAATAATATATTTCAAGAACATGAGGAGGTAGAACTGAAGCCAATTGAATTCTATTTTTACTTTTTGGTTGAAGTCACGGAATGCGCTCTTAATTTTCTTGATACAGGTTGGCCTCAAAGGTGAAGAATTAGGTCTGTATAGTGGGAGTTCTGGACAGTGGAACTCACAATCTACCTTCCCTAAGAACCAACCGTTGACTTGGTTCAAGGTAATCTTATTTTCATTGCCCTGTTTCATTGGTTATATGTTACTAAGAGAATTCGGAATAATACTTATCCCATGCTTAGAGACACTGAAATACTGCAATTATGGGAATGATACTATAGGAAAAAATAATTTTTGCTACTGACTGATGTTTTACATTATGGATCAGACGAACTTCGCTGCTCCATCCGGCAGTAGTCCAGTTGCAATTGACTTCACGGGGATGGGAAAAGGCGAGGCTTGGGTGAATGGACAAAGCATCGGGCGGTACTGGCCAACATATGCCTCGCCAAATGCCGGTTGCACAGACTCATGCAATTATAGAGGACCTTATAGTTCATCCAAATGTCGCAAGAATTGCGGAAAACCATCACAGACATTGTAAGTGATGTACATTTTAAATAAAGAAAAAGTTGAAAAATAAAAATAATCTTGATCTAAGATGTAACTGAGACACTAAGATCTTGCAGATACCATGTACCGAGATCTTGGTTGAAACCAAATGGCAACACGCTCGTATTGTTTGAGGAAAGTGGGGGTGATCCAACACAAATCTCTTTTGTCACAAAACAGATAGCAAGTTTGTGTGCACATGTATCTGACTCTCACCCATCACCAGTAGACTTGTGGAAAAAAGATACAGAATCAGGAAGTAAAGTAGGGCCTGTAATGTTGCTCAAGTGCCCTGATCATAACCAGGTCATCTCTTCCATCAAGTTTGCGAGCTACGGAACACCGGTTGGGACATGTGGGAACTTTTACCATGGACGCTGCAGCAGCAATAAGGCTCTGTCCATTGTGCAGAAGGTGTTATCTAGCTTCCTCTTCCCTTGTTACTTTGATTTCGATATGTTTCAATTTGGTTTAGACTAACTTGATCTTAAACAGGCTTGCATTGGATCAAGTAGTTGTAGTGTTGGAGTATCCATTGACACATTTGGAGACCCTTGTAAAGGAGTGACAAAGAGTTTAGCTGTTGAAGCTTCTTGCGCATAGAGACATGTTACTTCAAGAGCACTCACAATTGTCTAAAACTCTTCCTGGTTATTAAGATGCTTCATGATAAGCCAAAGTAGAATTGTATTCTAGAGGACAAATTGTCAATTGGAAGAGTTAGTCTCACTTGAAGTTAAAGAATAAAAGTCTTCGGTTGATGCAACATACGTGATGAAGTTGCAAACAAGTTTTTTTCTCAAACGTGCCAGACAAGTTGTTCTCATGTGTTAGGCTGTGTTTGGTTATCAGCTGACACTGATGTAAACGTATTTTAGCACTCACATCGAGATAAAAAAGTGAATGAAACTCTTCTTATGATATGAGATGAAAATCCGTTCACACTAGATTCGACTTCAACTGGTATTCAAACACACACTTAGTATGAGGAAGTTTGACCGTGAAAAGTTGAAATGTTGGAGTTTGGACTTTTCCTCATGAGAGAAGTTGGATTGATGTAATCGTAAGGGAAAATTTTACTGAATTGGAAAAAGATGTTTGATGTTATGATGTATTTGAAATTTATCAAGTTTGATCAATGTAAATCAAGCAAAGGCATGTCTAAGTTCAGGAGACAGGGATCTGATCAGTTGTTTCAGTTTCATTCTTTAATGCGTCTGTCAAAAAAATTGTGAGCTTTTTCAGACAAGCTGAACCGCCCACTAATGAGGAATAAGCGCTAATTATGGAATTTTAGAAGGGAAGAAAAACTTAAGCACATGTGACCAACTCAGGATTTAAGAAAATGCAATCATGGGAAACAATATGAACGTTATGGAAGCGTAGGTCCCGTATTTGTCTTGGATATGCTACAAAGCAGAAAGTACAGTACAGCATATCGGAAATTTGTGCATAAAGAATGTGTCTTCTTTGTCTATATGGTCAAATCTGAGAAGCCAATACTCTAATAAAATTTGAAGTCTTAATTATCATCAAAGCATTATATTTGCTATATGGCATGTTATTTAAGGGTGAGAGTCGATAGTCGTCATACTAATCTCTTGCTCTACGGCCAGCGCACTAAATCATTGGTTAGTCCCCTGCTGCTTATTGTGTTTCTGTCCAATGTCTCCTTCTAACTGTTGGATGAGAGATTAGTCTTACGCTAGCAATGATCCCAACATTGGTTAAGATTTTTTTTTTAACAAAATTGGTTCAAGCTTAAGTTTTTACACGATGAAAAGGGTTATTAATTACCCCAAAAACAAGAAATGTTTATTTTCATTGTCATAGAAAATTGCATTTATAGCTTGATAATGAGATTACCTGGTAGTCCTCCTGTCTTGTGCTAGCAGTAGCTATATTTATGTATTTATAGTCTGATAATAACGAGTGATCCCAACGTGGCCAACCTGTACCATTGTTCAATTGCTTCTTTGTACAATTGTGCTTTCCTCCTAAATTTGAGAATATGGAGTCAAATTTTTAAATTGCAACAGTGCCCCTCTAAGATTCGCATTTTTCAAATTTCGCTGTATTTAAACCCCTTTTTTTCTTCACACACCCTTCAACTTTTCTCTCTCTCTCTCTCTGCTACGCTTTCTTCCCATTCCAATTGATTTCTCCCACGTAGGGTTTCTCTGCATTCGGGTTCCTCCTTCCACCGCTTTCTCCTCCACATTCCCAATTTCAATTGCGACACGTTATTCGTTTTTTTCGATTCGCTTCTGGGAGTAACTGTAGTTTCATTCTCGATTGAAATTTGGAGTTAGGGTCCCGTGTTTCGCTCCAAAGGCCGTCAATTGGTGCTGGAAATTTCAGGCTTTTGGAGCTGCAGAGTCAGGGTTCTTCCATCTTGTCATCCTCCACAAAAAAAGTAAATTTGTTATCATAGCCTCTGACGTTGACGTTTTTCTTTGATGGCGTCTGAAGATTTTGTTCTATATGTTCAATTTTGTCTCTTTTTTCATTTTCCACAATATTCAATGTTATTTGAATAATGGGTAGCTTATCTTTTTATCTTTTCTATTTTTTAAATTGAACCCTGTCCCTGTTCATGGAAACAGGTCAACGAATTATTGGTGGTGAGTTGTGGGCTGAGCCTGCAATCGTTGTTAGAAACTGGAGCTATCGCAATGTTGGGCGTGAATCGCAGTGGCTTTAGTTTCTTTAGCCGAATACTCCACCTAGCGGAATGGCATCCTTTAGAATAGCAGTGTCAAACAGGGCTTGAAGCCCTTCCCTTCCTCTCATATCAGGTAATCATCTTCCCATTTAGGAGCTTGTGCAATAATATTTTGTTCTTAATCCATGAATTCAGGTAACAATTATTTAATGAGATTATTGCTGTGAATTTTTTTTGCAGGGTCAGCAGAAAACTTAGTTATTAGGATATTTGATTTGGCCGTTTGAGGTGAATCAGATTGATGCTGTGATGGAAGAGTATAGGAGTTTTTCATTTTCTAAAATGATGGGCTGCTTCGGTTGCTTTGGGTTCACCAAAAAACAAAGACGCCGACGGGCTAGACGTGGCATCAACAATTTTCTTTCCCATCCATTGATGGATGGAGAAACTGAAGGTGATGAGGTCTCACACAGTGGTGAGGTTACCAGTCACACCACCAGTGGAGATGATAGTAGTGAGGTGCATAATCTGCCCAATCGTTCTGAGGAAATTTTGAACTACAGAGCAGAAATTGGCATGGTCTGTAGGCGATTTCCTGTTAAGGAGACTACCAAACTTGTTCGCTCAGAGGTAACTGTGGGAGTAGCTTTTTCTTTTTGCCATATTGGTGCTTTCAGTGTATAGTGAAACATCAAGACTAGGTTGGCTAGTTTTGATGTGTGAATGATCTTGAGTTCAGTATTGGAGGAAACTGCACTCATAGTGTGTGTGTGTGTGTGTTTTTCTTTTACCTTATGGTTTCCTGAGCAGCACCCGTCACTATTTTCAGTTTTTAATGAGTACTGCTTATCAAAGGGAGGTTTTGTTTAATAATTTAGTTCTTCAACACTAACTTTACCAATTCTGATGACTTGACATCAAGTTAAGTATGAACTTTTAAATGTTTTGGGGTCATTACTTTCTTCGTAGTTGTTATTTTGTTGCCATGTTTTGCCACTTGTAGCCATGAATCCTGCTTGTTAGTCTTGCTGTTAAGTTGCACATCTTTTAGGTTCAATGTGTCTAAACCTATCTTAATGGTTATTTGACTTATTTGCATTCAGGCAAAACTTCTTTATATTGTATTTGATATATATCTTTTCTATCACAGCCTTTTATTTGAGTTTTGTCACCCTTTTCAGGATGAAGACGGGAACAGGATGATAAATGAATATATTCGAGAGTATAAGATCGGCTCTGGTAGCTATGGCAAAGTGGTAAGTGTGGTGTTTGTGGAATTATGCTTTTTTGTTCTCAATTGACTTGCTTTGCTGAGCCCCCTTCCCTGATATGCATGGCAGGTTCTTTATCGAAGTTCTGTTGATGGAAAACATTATGCAATTAAGGTAAGTGCCCTTTTGGCGTGAGTAGGCAGATTACTTGATGATATAGGTTTTATTTTTAACAACTCAATAGTTATTGTTTCTGAACCTGATAATAGGGGAGTGTGACATACATGGATTGTTGGACTAGCTAGTGTGACTGAAAAATTACCGACTCTATTTTATTAGGAGACTAAAAAGAACATAAAAATCATTGAAAGGCTCACTGCAAAATGCATGTGTGAAATGTTATTATCAGGTCAAGATAAGGGCACTGCTTGTCATTTATTGGGGTTAAATCTTTTGAACCACAGGCCTTTCATAAGTCTCACTTACAGAAGCTTCGAGTTGCACCATCTGAGACTGCCATGACTGATGTCCTACGTGAGGTATATTTCGTTTTAGCATCAATTTTTTTTAGTGAACAATATGCTGTCTGGGTAGCTTCATTCCATGATCAGGGCATTGGCTTATTCTTTTTAATATCTTCGATCGTAATTCATGCTAGAAATGTTATTCAAGTGTGAATTTGTCAAATTTGGTCGGCGAGCTGCTTATTACATAGTAACCATTCAATTATGTATCAAAAGAGTAGTATGAAAACATGGTATTTACGACTTTATCTGATCTATCAGGAGTCTGTTTAAGTATCACAAACTTTTTTGTATTCAGTATTCACACCAGAAAACTTTTTACGGCTACTGTTTCACATGGCAGTTTATATCCACTAGCAGTGTATGGAATTTATTACTTAATTTGCAGCTTCTACATTTCAATTACTGTTCTTCTGGAATCTATATTTTTGTACAGTAGCATGTATATACTTCAGTTTTAGTGAACAGAACTTATTTTTTCTTTTCACAATTTATTAATTCTATTTTAATATTTTTTTGCCGAAGATTTCACTTGTATTTTGTTTCCTGGTTTGTGCTTTCTATGATTTATTGTTCTCTTAACTCAGTTATTTTAGATATTCTTTAGTTACATTGGTTCTATAGTTTAATTGACATGCACTTTATTTTCAGGTGCTGATTATGAAAATGATACAACATCCTAATATAGTCAATCTCATTGAGGTGATTGATGACCCAGAGTCAGATGACTTCTTAATGGGTACTCCTTACTAGTTTCTTCATGGTTTTGTTATTTAGTGTTTGACTGCTTCTCCTGAATTTCTTCATATATATTTGAGCCTCAAGTTTGAATAAGAATCCTTTTTAAGTTTTATTCTGAAATGCTGTTTTTACTTGTACAGTACTAGAATATGTGGAAGGCAAATGGATTTGTGAGGGTACAGGTCGTTCTTGTGCCTTAGGTGAAGAGACTGCTAGGAAATACTTGCGTGATATAGTCCCGGGATTAACTTACCTTCATGCTCATGTATTATCTCTAAACTTAAGTTGACTAAGTTCTCTCTCCCCGACTCCCCCGTCTCTCTCTCTCTCTCTCTCTCACGCACACAAACCACAGTCTTATACCTTCCATCATATGCATATAGTTTTACTATTCAAAGTTATTTTAGATTATTTATGTAACATTTTTTTATGATTTTTTATAAAAATAACAGAGCTAGACGCTGTTGCAATTTTTTAGCTGGATAACTTGTAGGTTTATGCACATTTTCCTTCGAGCTCTTCAAATTAGTTTTGTTTGCCTGTTAGTTGTTAATTTTAATGTTTAAGTCTGAAGTTATCTGCAAGTACAACTTTTTCTTACCAATGGAAATACATGATATTAGATATACATACTTTAAAAACTTTTTACCCGAGATATCATCTATTGTTGATGCTTAGGCTCATTCATCTTATAAGCTTTGAAATAGTTTGACCATGTTATATTGGTGATTCTCTATTGGTTTGTTTGAAATGTAGAACATAGTTCATGGAGATATAAAACCTGATAATCTGTTGATCACTCGTCATGGCACAGTAAAGATAGGGGATTTCAGTGTCAGCCAAGCTTTTGAGGTAATGTAATTTTTGGAATAAATGATACTTGATATATATGAAAGTTGATGACTTTACTCTCCGACATTATTTCGTGAGACTTGAAATTTACAGCATGAGACCCACATCAACTTCTGTGTGAAATTGAAAGCTGATGAATGCACCTTTTGAATACTTTACTTGAAACTTAAAAGTGATTAATGTGCCAATTACATACTGCCTGTTTGCTTAACATATTCCAACACAAACTGACATTGAGAGTAAAAAAACTTTTCTTTCACATCACTTTACATAGCTTTTTGTGTTTTTTTTTCTGTTGGCAATGGTTTGTAATTTGCATGTAAGCCAAACAGGCATAATATAGTTGATATATTTGAAAGTGCTGAAATATTTTAACCCAATGGAACAGACAGACATTATATAGAAGCCTCTTGTCTTGTTACTTTTTGCTTCATTGTGCTAATATCACATGAACTCTTCCAAAATATTAACATGAGAGGCAGGGGGATGTGAAAGCCTCTGGCAAACCACCCTGACCTGCAAAATCTTGATTATTTTTAAGACCCTTAAAAAGAAAAAAGAAAAAAAGATTCTGGCTGAGTAATTTCACCGCTTAATTTTTCTTCAATGATATTGTGGTTATAATAAAAGAATATGACTTATCTGAGGGTCTGGACCTAGGAAGTTTTGACTTATTAATCAGTCATATCATATTTTGGCTGAACTAATATTTTCTATGTCCCCAAGCACATTCACCCACCGTTGTACAGTTCTTCCTGAGATAGACATCACATTGGCACTAATATATAACCTAGCAACTAATATTCAATCTATACTTGCTTCCATTTTGCAGGATGGTAATGAAGAACTTCGTCGTTCACCTGGCACTCCTGTTTTCACTGCACCAGAATGTTGTTTAGGTTAAATTTTTCTTTTAAAGCTCGCAAGACACTTTTCTCTGTGGAATCTATGGAAGAACATTTTTTCAGTGCAGTTTTTATTTGTTGATATTATTTAGGCCTTACTTATCACGGCAAAGCTTCAGATACGTGGGCGGTGGGAGTTACTTTGTACTGTATGATATTGGGGGAATACCCGTTTCTCGGAGACACACTTCAAGATACATATGACAAAGTAAGTAATACATGAACTTCTTACCCCCTAACATGATTACCTAGTTTTCATGCTACATGTTTTCAGCTTACACTACAGAAATCTGAGTATGTTGGTTTCTTCCTTATCCAGATAGTCAATAATCCTGCTACACTCCCTGATGACCTTGACCCACAGTTAAAGAACTTAATAGAAGGATTGCTTTGCAAAGGTACTTGACATTCAGCTTTTCATAACATTTCTGTTAATTCCTGTTAAAAGGGTCATAACTGCCAATTTGCAATGTTTTGGCTATTCCTCTTCCTACAAGCAAAGTTTTTTATCATCCTAATTTTATTTTGGGGGCCTATCATCATCTTATGGTTCTCAATTGAATTTTGTGTTCTGCAGATCCAAAACTAAGGATGACATTAGGCGATGTCGCGAACCATACTTGGGTTATTGGAAATGATGGGCCAATTGCTGAGTACTCATGTTGGTGCAAACGCCATAGAGTGGAGAGTTATGAATCTGATGAGAGCAATGTGCTTGTTTGATATATACTGATTGATTTTAAGTTGGACATCTTTATGTGTAGTACAGTGAAAAGGCCCATTCAAAATTTTCCCCTTTTAACCCCAAGGAGGTATGTTATGGTTATTGAGGAAGTCTTGAAGGAGTCCTTGGAATTTAAGAAAATACACCTCATCTTGACAACGATTAATACCCAAGTCATGTTTAATGTGCTCTTATACACCTAAATTTTTTATACTATCCTTACACCCCTTCCTTTTATAATAAAAAGTTGAATTTTTCGCTCCCCGCTAATGTTTCATTCACCACCCATTTCCACCTCTACTTAGAGTGAGAGTGATAGATAACCATTGTTAGCTAATAGTTTAGTTAGTTAGTAGAGGTAGTTTTAGTTAGTTTGAGAGAGTAGGTTAGAGGGTGAGAGAGGGAACCTTATAAATAAGGGATAGTTAGTGAAAAATGTCATTTTTGGGTACCATTTGTAATTGCAAGGTATCTATTTTGGGGAGAGGTGTTGAGACTCTAGAATTACTCTACAACCACTTTAGTTTATATTCTTGAATGATATTTTCTTTCTTCTGGGCTGGTTCTATCAATTAGTATAAGAACTTTGGGAGAACAATACCCCAAAGCTAGTCTTGCAGCTAATAACTTGTTGGAGAGTCGAAGGTCTCACTAGAATCACATCACATAATTCGAAAGTCGGATCCCATGATAACGTTTTTTTTACTTGCTTTTCGCCTTAGAAAACCTCTGCTACCAAAGCACTAGTCGCCGTCTTCATGAAATTGCAGAAGACTCTTATACAAATTGATAAATATACCAACTAAAAAGAAAATTGATATTCAAAAATAGAAACACTAAGTGGTTGTTCATTAATTCAAGGGTCTTAAAATCTCTCCCTAATTTCTAATTACAAATAATCTTCAAAGATATTTTTACTATATCGTATTTACAACATTTTCACTCTCACCCTTTAACTAACTTTTTCTAATTATAACTAAAATTACTAGTTAGCTATCGTTATCTATTATAAAGAGAAAGATATAACGAATGACGTAATGAGAAAATAAAAAAAAATGTGAAATTGGGTTGAAAGTACAAGTGTTTGAGTGTATCAAAATCATTTCTCTCCCTCTTATACCACAAAGGGGGAGGTGTAGGGTAGTGTGAAAAATTTGAACGCGAGACAATTGTGAAGTTCACATTTGGTGTTTAGGTAGTAGGAGAGAAGTCTTGCATAAAACGAGTTGCTGAAGCATGTTATGATTTGTGTTCAATGTATTTAGTATTTACATATACTTGGAGTGTGATGTTATACCATTTAGATCAAGTTGAAAACATTTCGTGATCCAACAGTTAACATAAGCTTTGGTTATCAAATTTATAAAGTGCATAATGTCTTTTTCATACAGTGTTGTATTCTTGCCTAACCTCTGCGGACCCAATGTCTTTTTCATGCCAACTGTATTCTTATTCTTTTCCTTAATGCAGATAATAACGTGTGTCAAAACGCAGGAGTAGAATATATAAAATTATTCTATTCTCCAGAAAACTCAAGTTTTCTTATATATTCTATACTCCATTCTGTGATTGTCATTCATGCAAATATTCTGTTAAACTACAATGTGATTGCCTACCCTTTCCCCGAGGTTTATGAGTACATTTGGTTTCATATTTACAAGTGTTAAAATTCATCTTTTCAGAATTAGTTTTTGGTATCTGAATATATTTTTTCTTCATTCAAAATCAAAATTAGTTATGCCTTGATGCTACAAGTGCTTGTTTTACTATAGATATAATCAATTTTGAAATTTCATAATAATTGAATTTTATAATATTATTCTCCTTAAAATATTTTTTCATAAATATTCAAACACAAATAACTTTATTTTTAACTTTTTACTATAATTTTATCAGAATCAATTTCAGGCAATAACGAATTTTGTTATCACTCTATTATTCGAAATTATTGATTTGAGACTTCTAGTCTTTTTTTTCTTATATGAAATAATCACTTGTGTTTTTGAAATTGCAATATTTCAATTTATGTAGCGGTTTTGACTTATTCATGCCCCAACTTCTTTTTCATCTCATTTTCGTCTTCTTTCTCTTTTAATTTTTTTTATTACATTACATATCATATCTCCCATTTTTCTTCCCATCGCTCCCAAAGTGTGGTTGGGTGTCAAGAGAATATTTTTTCGAGAACCTACAATAAACTAGTATTTGGTTCTAGCATCCAATAATCGACCTCGACCAATCTAGGACACTTATACCTCTCGCCATTAGCTCCTGCTGATACCAATAACTAGGGGATTATTGTTTCGGTAGCTGGTAAATCATCATGGGTCAAGGGCTGAAACCATTTACGGCCTAATATCGAGAAACCATAAGATGCCAAGGGCCTCACGTCTAGGCCCCTAGGAAAATCTTGCTGATGCGGTACGTCCAACATTTGACTCTGTCGTTCACCACAGAACGATTGCAATTATATTGGCTTATCGAGTGCTGAAAACTCAGGCAACTCAGTTTCAACCCATAACTTAGGAGAATTCCTTGCGCTTCTCAAAACAACGACCCTAAAACATTCGCTAAATGCAACTCACGACTAGAGAACCTGATGTCTTTGGAAAACCGACGGTGCCCACTAGGGTCTACAATCTTATGCGCAAGGAATAGGCGCAACTCCTTAAGAACTTGGTACAATACGCAAACACATCTCCTCCCCTCTGATCGAGCGGTGTGTCAAACAAGTTCAACGGACCTCCTGGATCATCTTACCTCGTACCAATCACGTCAGCCATTCAACCACTGACTCTCACACCTCAAAATCCTCGAACCCAGACCTATAAAAGGCAAGGTTAAAAGATTACTAGGTATCTCATACACTACTCTCCGCTTCTCACCTACGATCAAACTTGATTGTTGGAGTGTCTTTGCAGGTTCCACCCTCGATGCAACAAATATACAGAGAAGCAACCATTGAGCACGAAGGACCACCGTTATTCCCGTAGCTCCACACTTCTCCAAATAATCATTCGAGTGATTGGTCGGACTCGTTCGATCATGTTTATATTTTGTAGGGTATACTTCTGTCTTCTTATAATAGCCTTTTTTTTTGTGTTGGTTGTTCTCTGAGACAATAATACAGCTTTAACAAATATATGAACTTAAGTAAAAAACGATTTTTAAAATAAATTATTTCCAGTGGTACTGATACATAGATAAAAATATATTAAGGCTCAATTTTATCTTAATTGCTTACAGCCCTTACAGTTCAAGATCCAATGACTTGAATTAAATCAAAATCTTAATAAAATGCAGATGAAACAAGTTTTTGTATTTTAAAACTCCAGTTATGCACGTCGCCCATATTGAGTTCCAACTCAAAAAGCTATGTATATTGCAACTTACACAAACAGAAAATCACACCAAAAAAAGGTATTGCGATTTCAAACTATTATTATAATGGTGGAAAAATTTTCTGGTTGTCGTATACGCGTCGTACTCTGAATGAAAAAATCTTGTTAACGAACGGAACGCGACAAAAGTAGCGGCATTTTTTTGGCGGTGTTATCGTCGTCATGACGCTGCTGCTAAAGCATAGTATAGTTTTTTATTAAAAATATTCATTAACATATAACCAGTGCAGACACTTATAAACACATTTATTTTTCATTTTATATATCTTTTTATCACATCAATCATAATCACATTCATTATTTATTTCTCTTATCTTTCTTTCTCCCTTTTAATGTCTACACCTTAAAAATGCCTATAAATCATAACTCATTTTTTATATTTGGGTTTTTTCCCATTTGACTTGCAATTTGCAAAGCAAATCCAATCTCTTCAAGTAACAAGTTCTCTTCTCCACGTCTCTCTCTCTCTCAAACGTTTTGGTTACAAGGAAAAGCTTCTTTCAATTCGGCTAATACTTACAACCTTTTTCTTCTCTCCATTTTTATTTTTCAAGTTTCACACGCCACCAACACAACACTGTTACAGACTTTACTCTAAAAAAGTTATTAACTTGTATAAATAAATCTTTACCTTTGGTAGTTTTATTTATTTATTTTATACGTAAAAAAAAAGTGTAAGGAATAAAAGAAGTGATAGGAACAATTTATATGCTGATGTTGCAAAAGGGTGAGACTACAGCGGCAAAAAAAGGAATCACCTGTATTAGTGTCACAGACAGGAATTCTGTCATGTCACCCATATCAACATTCATTCGCTTAATATAAGACTAGTTTATAAAATTCAAAACAATGATCCAAATTTTAATAACATTATACTAGTGACTATTTTCAGTTTAATGATTCAATTTATATTGTTTCTACATTTTACCATAGCCACAAAGTATCTCATAAATTTGTTCATAAAAATAATAAATCTTGTGCGTGTCTTAGATAAGGCCATGTAAAAAAAGAAGAAGAAGAAGAAGATAAGACCATCGTCAAGTCTAATCAAATCAATAGCATACTGTTAAAAATTGATTGCTGTAAGTGTAATCTGATAATTTACCTAACAATATTGGCTGACATTAAACGCTGCCCTACCATTTAAACGTGTAACTCTGACCGTTGACCAGCTTGATTTCATCAAAAACACATGTTTTGAAAATTTAATCAAACCCACTAAACTAATTAACAATTTCGACCATTGACACGTTCAACTTTTGAACTTACGGCTAACCAGGTCAAACTTATACAAAACCAGTCAAAATCGTTGAAAAAAACCTTCCGGTTCAATTTTAACTAGTACAGATAATCTATAACGTAGGTTTAATTTAAATACCTCAAACTTTATAAATTACTACTGCTACTACTAATTGAACATGTGGCTAATGCGTTTTTTTAGTCATTTTTAAAATTAAATGAATATTTAAAATCAGATCAAATTAGTAATTTTTTCATCTTTTGAAAATATAAAAATGATAAAATAATATACCCTAATAAAATTATCGTTAAAATAATTTTAACACTGCAAAACAACTCATTATAATAAAAATGGTTGGTGGACTTCCCATTTGGATGCTGACATTCCAAGAAAAAGAGAAAAAAAAGAAATGGAGATAAAACATAAAAAAAGAGAAGTAATAAAAGTGATACAATAATATATAATATAGTATAATTAATCGATGGTTAATTCAAGTAATACATATTTGATTCTCCATAAATAATTCTCAATTCGAACAAAATTGTCTTGATAAAGAAAAATATACATGTAGTTAAACTAAAAATAAAATAAAAGAATAAGGTGTATGAAATGTGTAATTGCTGCTATGTTGTTCAAAAATTATAATTGCATTATAATCTTCTTTTTTTTACATGCACAATAATCTTCGAAACTACTAAACTACACGACAAAAGTAGAAAAAACAAGTAAATAAAGTAAGGGAGCAAAAATGAGATTACACAAAAAAGCAAGGGCACAACTGCAAAACAAGAACATTTTGTGAGTTATAAGTTGTGCCTCTCTGTAACTCAGAAAGTACCTCCACAGTCATTTGTTGCAGTCCAAATTTGCAAGCTATCCATCTATCTATCTTTCCAAGTCTACGTTTGTTTTGTGTTTCCGGCAACATGCTTCGCCGCCCCCCATATCCATTTCTGAGATCTACCCCTTCTCTTCACTTCCAGGTACTCTCCTCCACATTCATATTTTCAATCTCTTCTTAAATCTTTCAGTTTATTCAAAAAAATGATTTTTTGTTTTGTTTTGGATCCGAATCCGGTTACTGCTTCTTGAATTGGATCGGAGGATACCCTTTTGCCCAGATTTGATTTTTTGTTAGTATACTTTTACCTTTTCTAGCAAAGTTGTTTAATTTATTACTCTCGTGAATTTGCAGATGGGTGAAGCTGGGAATTAGACAAGCAAGTTTGCTGTGCTGGGAGAGATTCAAAATCAAATCTTGTTTGTGATTCATTTGGTATTTCACCCTTGATTTTCTCTCTCTCTTTCTAATTTAATCGGAGGTTGTGATTTTCATGTGTATGTGCAAG
The DNA here is from genome assembly GCA_030819835.1 of Acmispon strigosus. NCBI lineage: Eukaryota > Viridiplantae > Streptophyta > Magnoliopsida > Fabales > Fabaceae > Acmispon > Acmispon strigosus. The sequence continues at coordinate 65,535,026 of JAUAMA010000004.1, forward strand.
TTGGGCCAAGTGGTTTTTGAGCATAAGGCAATTACAGATTCCTAATTCATTGATGGAAAGAATAATTGAATAGAGATTCGTGACATACAGATACTGGAATGAATATATAATTTTTTTGGGTATAGAAGACACATGAAGGAATAAATGGAATAATAGTGGTCTTTGCTTCTGCTTTTCAAGGTTTTGTTGGGTGGGATGTGCTGAAGATTCTTTGACATGTTGAAGAAATCACGTTTGGATTATTGTTCTTTGCAGGAGGATGAAAGGAAAGTGATTAGCTTTCTGAAAATGGATAGGAGGGAAGGAGTGAATGATGGTTTTACTAGAACTGAACCAAATGATTCACTTCTCCCTGGTCTAATTGATGATGTTGCCCTGAATTGTCTTGCTTGGGTTAGCGGAGCCGATTACGCTTCCTTGTCATGTGTTAATAAAAGATACAGTGAGCTGATTAGTAGTGGGTATCTATATGGGTTGAGGAAACAATTGGGAGCCGTGGAGCATTTGGTACATATGGTTTGTGATCCAAGAGGGTGGGTTGCATTTGACCCCAAGATAAATAAATGGATGGCGTTACCCAAGATACCTTGTGATGAGTGTTTTAACCATGCAGACAAGGAGTCCTTGGCTGTGGGCTGTGAGCTCTTGGTTTTCGGTCGGGAATTGATGGAGTTCGCGATCTGGAAATATAGCTTGGTTTGTCGTGGCTGGGTGAAGTGTCAGGAGATGAACCAGCCTCGCTGTTTGTTTGGTTCTAGTAGCCTTGGTTCAATTGCTGTTGTAGCTGGGGGAAGTGATATGTATGGAAATGTTCTGAAATCAGCTGAATTGTATGACTCTTCATCAGCTACATGGGAACTGCTACCAAGCATGCATACACCGCGTAGATTGTGCTCTGGTTTTTTTATGGATGGCAAATTCTACGTGATTGGTGGAATGTCGAGCACAACTGTTTCATTAACTTGTGGGGAGGAATATGACCCGAAGACGAGAAGTTGGCGGAAAATAGAAGGTATGTATCCTTATGTTAATGTGGCTGCTCAGGCACCTCCGCTCGTGGCAGTTGTGGATAATCAGTTATATGCAGTTGAGAGTCTAACTAATATGGTGAAGAAATATGACAAGGAAAAGAACACATGGAATCAATTGGGAAGGCTTCCGGTCCGGGCTGATTCTTCTAACGGCTGGGGCCTGGCTTTCAAGGCATGTGGAGAGCGACTTTTGGTTGTGGGCGGACAAAAGGGTCCGGAAGGTGAAGCTATTGTGTTGAATTCATGGTGTCCTAAGTCAGGGGTCAGGAATGGGACCATAGATTGGCAGGTTATTGGGGTGAAGGAGCATGTCGGGGTGTTTGTTTATAATTGCGCTGTTATGGGTTGTTGAGAATTTGAGATAATTTTAGATTGACTCAGCTGAAGATGCTGGTATCTGCAATCTGACTTACCCTTGAAGTTGAAGGGTACTTCCATGCTCACTCACCTCATTTACTGAGCTTGTTGCTGGGATAGCTTTCCCTAGCTGAAAATTTGGTTTCTTTCTATTAACAATGGTTTAACTGGATGATGTATTTGTCACTTTCATGTTTCATAATTTTAAATTGCTTTTGAGATTACTGGGTAGGCTTACACCGATATGTTTCTGTTTTGTATTTCTTAGCCAACTATGTAAACCAATAAATCAAGGAGTTTTAATTGTTTAATGCAATTGTATGCTGCTTCAGTCATTCAGTAGTGTATAATACGTTTTGTCAAAATTTATATCTGTTATTCATTCTTAGAGAAATAGTATTTTGCTTGTGTGCTGAGCCTGAGTATGGGATTAGGATCTATCATTCTAAATAAATATTTAGAGGGTCTCAGCTATTTAATATGTATGAAGAGAAAGATAGTCGCAGTTTTAACATGACGCTATGATGTGAAATATCCACATGAGAGGATTGTGATCCGGCGAGTGTGTGTAACAAATAGTTGATCTAATTAGAGTTTCTGAGGGTGATTGGGTGTTAGATTGTCGCTGGTATGCTCAGTTAAGTCAGATGATAGAGATTGCTTCCCATATTAGCTCACCTATCTATCTATCTATCACCCCATTTGGCTTAAAATTTGAATGTTAGATTGCAAGCATAGGTGAAAACAAAGTTACTGACCTGCTTGAAATCATTTTCTGTGTAATCCTCTGATATTTATTATGAGCAAGAGGTCCCCGGAGGTGTATTATATGCTTGTGTACCTTGTCCAGCTGTACTTTTCTGGATTAAGCTCTAGTTTTTTTTCTTCATATTTATGTGGGGTATGCACTTATGAACAGGTAGATTAATTGGGACCATTATTTGCTACGCTATTTGATTCCTTTGTCCACTTCTCTTGCAACCCACTATTTAATGTTATGCAGTTCATAGTATATTATCTTGTACACTAATCACCAGTTTGACGTTGAGATGAATGTGTGGCTGAACCTCTTTTTTCGCCAGCTAACAAATTATTGTTCACTTACATTTTACCCTCTTGTTCCTTTTTAGTCATTAGATTGACATTTTAAGTTTTCCTTCCATAATACCCTTCAAGTGTGAGACTAATTCAGGTGGTGCTGGTATCACTTCCTGCTATATGACAGCATTAAGTTAGAGAATGCGATTCATTTTAATGATTGAGAATGGAATCTCACCACCACTAGAATGGATTTCAATTTCTTTTTGCCCTCAATTTCTTAACAATGTCTATTAGCCTATTAGGCAAACTTTTCTTTATTATATTAATTTTCTCTTTTTTATTCTCAACACAATGAAACAAAATGAAATAGTATCCACTTCAATATTTCTTTACTATAAAATATTAATTTTCTCTTATAAAATATTTTACTTTCTCTTATAAATCAAACAAAACATATTACCGTTTTTAGCATGCGTATGCATGTGAGAGAGAGATTTTTAATCGCTCGTATTGAGCTATGAAAATGAACCTTCAGGTTAGCTTTTGGACCAAGTGAGCATAATGAACTCAGAAAAATGAATAAAAGTTTAGAGTGACACATTAAATGAGAACAGTTTTCAATATCATTCATTGCTAAAGTTCTCTTCAAGTACCTGAAAAAAAATTTGACAAAAAAAAAAGCATCTTAAGTTTTTTTTCTTAAAATTTTGGTTTACTCCTTCTTTGGAAAATTTAAATTATATTTTCTTCTTTTGGAACCTAGACTTTTCTTTGCTAAGTGATAAGTATGCATTGCACTTAAACCAATTTAACGTATAGAAACATTTTAGTGGTGGTGTATGACTATGAATTAACCTTGTATAGTAAAATCTTCTTTTTCTACAACTTTCAGTGTCACCTACTAAATTTGAACACCTTTTTATCTCTCTTATACTTATTAAAATTGAGATAGAAACAAATTTTTTTATTTGGTCAACAATAGATACAAATTTTGCGTCAGGATATCTTTTTTTTTTTTGTAGAACTTTGGCCATGGATATTTTGGTCTAATTCCTTGCCCATGCTTCAATTAAGAGGTGGGCCGAATCAAGAAAGGCCCAAAGTGTTGAATATTTAAAATCTCTCTGCGCCTTTCCTCCGTTTTCATTTGATTCCGATTTCTCTCTTTTCTACACTGTAGGTACTGTAGTTTATCTTATGGATGCACTTGAAGGGTTAGAATTTAACCAGTTGAGTTTAACGTGGCGGAGAAGTAAGACTTTGGCACGTTTAAGTTCAACGAAAAACCAAACACAATTTGTGATTTGTCTTAAATATTCATCCAGTTTCTAGGATTAATCTATCTATAATTTTTTGTTTTCATTTTTAGTATTTTAAAAAGAAAAAGTCATTTTTTTAACTCCATAAAACATCTGCAAGGCTATAATCATGTGTTTAGTCCCTCAATAGTTAATAATGGTCAATTTTTAGTTCTAGTCAAGATTTTCAAAATATTTCATTTTCTTTATCCTAGTTTTTTGGATTTTAGTGTAAACTGATATATGCAGGACAATTGTATTGAACAAATGTGATAGTTGTTTAGCATTGATATACTGTTTTTTTTTATTGATATACTTTTTATATAAGATCTGGCACACCATTCTATTGAAGTGAGGCTATTTCAGAAAATGTGGGAGCAATGTGATGCTTTCAAAATCAGGGAAACATATTTTACCCATCTTATTATTCTTGTTGAATGTTGAGACTAAAAATAATAAAGTAGGTACACTAATTCTAATGAATAAAAAACATGTTTTAGCCTTATTATTATTATTATTATTATTATTATTATTATTATTATTATTATTATTATAATAGTTGACAATAGTTATTTCCATGGTGACAAGGAGAACAAGCATTTTTGGTGCTGATAACGTGCATTTGTTTTTTTTTCTTATGTGTAAATTTCATTAATTTGTTTTTGTTCTTAATGCTTGTTGTAGCTTGATTAACTATAACATGATTTGAGATTTAGAATTTTGTGAATCTGACTTTGGATGAATCAACTAGTGAATCTAATCTCAATTAGATTCATTAGTCATGAATTGATAAGTTTGATGCTTATGATGTTGTATATATAGGTCACTTATTCATAATAGTTTGTGTTTCTTTGTTTTGGTGTGTTTTTAGAACTATGGTAGTGATTTTGTGAAGTTGTGCATAAAACTGTGTAAATTTGTGTTTCAGAAGTCTTAATTAATATATTGAGTGTGTTCAATGTGTTTGGAAGCAAAGAAATAGAAGATACCATAATTTTGGGCATAGACTTGTGAAAATGCATGTGTTCTTGTGTGAAAATTGGATTCTGTGATGTATATGCTTATAATATGTGTTTCAGAGTTTCAACAGGTTCAATTTAACGCTTATGATGCATATGGAATGATGAAATGTTGATATGTTAAGTATTGCAGATTTTGGGTATGGAGATTGTGATTTGTGAAAGAAAACAAGTTCTTTGAGCCAAAAATCTGCATAATTATGCATGAGCCTTTCAAATTGCATGAATACTCTCTTGTTTTGGTGTGCATTGATGCTAATTTAGTGTTTCTGTTGTGTTTACATAATTTGATTGTAAGTTAGCATATTAGTTTTCAAGTTTGGTAATTAAGTCTTAGTACTTACTTTTAAAATTTTAGCGATTTAAGACTCCAATTTTGATCTTGTGGATTAAGTGCTTGAAAGTGTGATTTTAAACTCTCCACATGTTTTCCTTGATGTGTATAGATAGTTCGCTCATTTTAAGGCATGAATAATGAAGGAATCAAAATTTGGAGTAGTGAGTTATGAAAAAGTGAGCAATGGCATGTGAATTGAATTTGAAATGGACTTTGTGATTTTTGAAGCTAATAAGTCGAACTTAAGTCTTGTCACAGGCCTAAATTGATGTTTAGAATGTTTCATGCTAGATGGTAAGAAAGGATGGTGAAAATTGCAAAATCTAAGGTATTGAGTTGTGAAATGATTTGAAAGTTTAGTTTGCAAATGAATGAACTTGAAGGGTGGAATGTAATTCTTGTGAAAATTTTACTTTAATTGCTAGTTTTAAGGTATGTACAAGTTTCATAGGCTATATAAATGTGTTTGAATCAATTGACATGTGCTAAAAGTGAGGTTATCAAAATTTGGCCTATTGAGTTATGAAAATGCAAGAAACATGGCTTTGAAAACATAGAATTTTGAATATTTGAAAAATGTGCTTGAATATTGATTTTTAAGGCCTAGACATGTTTCATATAATGAATGAATGTAGATTGATCAATTGGCATGCTTTGAAAGTTTAAAACTCAAAATTTGACCTATCCACTTGTGACTATAAATAGTTTTGAGTTCTTGTAAAAATTGTCAAATTGATCATTTGGATTATGAGTTTGGAAATGAAAATTGTGTTTGGAATTAATATGAGTAAGTTTAAATGAGTATTTGAAGTGTGTCAGTAAGGGTGAAGAGTGAGAACTTGGTCTAGAAAAAGAATTGGATATAGCACTTATCAAAATTCTGATATTTGAGCTGAAAATCAATTATTTCTATTATAGTTTCAAGTGAAAATTGACTTTTTACATTTGTAAATAAATTTCTACTTTTGAAAATTAAATTAATTTTTTATTCAAGTTTACAATCACTTATTTTGTCAGTCTAAAAGCATCTCCAATGGACATGTTAAAGTGAGATCTTAAAATAAGATATGGACTTTATAAGATTCCACCCATTGGAGAGGGATGACATGGCTTGGGATTTTATTTTGGTTTCTTGGCTGGTTCCTCTTTTAAAGTGGGATCTTAATTAAAATACTACAGAAATGAGAGGGAAGGAATAACACAACACAGATGAAATAACCATAACAATATTGGGAAGAAAATTTAAAAAATTACATTTCAGTTTACAGCCAATACAAATACAATAAAAATTACATATAAAAAAAAACAAAATGGGTTAAGAACCCTCCGGCGGCCGTGAAGGAGAGGGAGAGAGCGACGAACCAGAAGCAGGGCGGCGAAGAGGGGAGAAAGAAGGGTGAAGCAGGAACGACGGCGGTTGAAAGATGAAGGAGAAGCAGGTGCGGCGGCGAACCAGAAGCGCGGCGACGGTGAGGAAGGATTTCAGGGAGGGGGGAGAAAGAAGGGCGAAGCAGGAAGGGCGGTGGTTGAAAGATGAAGGAGAAGCAGGGCGGCGGCGGCGAGGAACAAGATGGGGTGCGGCAACTAGGAAGAAGAAGGGAGAAGGGAGAAGAATGATGAACCTGCTAGGGTTTGAGGGGGGGAAATTATATAGTGGGTGACTTGTTGACCGGTTCAGCAGGTTGATGGAATAGACGTTGGGCTGTGAGCAAACCGCTGGAAATAAATAATATAAATATATTGTGTATTGTGGGTCCAGTTAAAAGTAAAATAAGATTCTAATCACTGGAGTGAAATGTGTTGTGGAATCTTATGGGTGTCTTAAATCTATGTGACAGTATGGGCCCACAAAAAATAGTTAAGATACTAAAATAAGATATCAAAATAAGATTTCCATTGGAGATGCTTTTATGTATTTTGCATTTGGTTTTCTGACGTGTGGTCCAATAATATAAAAAGACATTTATTGCAGCATGAGATCTCATCTCAACTATCGCAATGTCACCTTACTCTTTCATTTTCATGTTAATGAATTGAGTGTAGGTGGCGGTGGCTCATTTTGCGTGTCCATATCTAGAATTTAAAACGAGTAATGACATGGCACATTTGGAACGCCAAATAATAATGAAAACAGATGTCAAATTTAATATTGCTGTTGGGCTTGTATTTGTAAACTTCGAATCTAGCCATTCGAATGTTGTTTTGTCGTCTCTAATACGTAATCAAAGTGGTTGTTTGCAATAAGTCGAATGGCCTTTCCAGAACAAGAAAGTTAAGGTGCTCTTATAATTCTTCAATTTTCGTTGCACCAATTAAAACCACATGTTTGATAAGTATCCATCCATCCGAAAGCAAACTCAAATCTTTTCATGATTAAACTTAAATGGTTGGTAGCATAGAAGATGGTACAGGCTATGTTATTCCATAATAAATTTGCAGTTATTTGGTAAATAATTCTTACTTATGAATTAGCTATGAACTTTCATATATATCTAATCTCCAACAAATATTGTTAACGGTTGATTGTTTTAAGTGGTATATGCTTTGATTTTCAGAATCAAAGTAGAGAGATTCCCTAATCCTAAGCAGATGGCTCGGTAGTGCAGAAAGGATACTCCACGGCGAATGAGGTACTTGCAAATGACACTTTAACGCTCAAGTCAGTAGAAAATCAAAGAGAAAAATCTCTAAGTCTAGAAGAATCAAATGATAACAGTTATGATAATGCTTAACTAACAAAGTTAACCAAATGTGTATTTATAGAGATTGAATTGTGTAGTAATAAGAGTGTTTAACTCTTTGCTAGATTGTTATGTAGCTGACCTTCAAATTGTGTAACCCTGCTTCAATTGAGTTCACTCAGAACTTGTCTAAGCCACATGCAAGGAATTCTCAGTTTATGTAATGTTCGACACTCAATAGTTTGATCTTGAGATCGGGGAGACTCTTATAGTCCTGATTTCAAAGATTGATAATCCTATTTATTTTAAGGAGATCTATCAATTTATGTAACGTTATTTATAAACTGATAACTATGATCTTTGGTTAATATGATTAGGCTTATTCTAAATGACATTATTAGCTATTTGTAGAGCAGTTTTATCTCGGGTTGGAGCATTAGTGATAATTCCATTGCACTGCATGAGATTGTGTATAATTAGCACAAATCTCGTAAAAGGGTAGGGAATCTGGTTTTTAAGTTTGATTTGGAAAAGGCTTACAATCAAGTGAACTGACGCTTTCTTGAGGATACTTTAAGGGAGTTTAAATTTCCTAATACTTATATTTTCTTGGTTATGTATCGTGTTTCTGCTCCTCGTCTCTGTATTTTGTGAAATTCGGAGTGGCTCCAATATTTTGAAACTAGAAGATGCCTTAGGAAAGGTGATCCGCTCTCGCCTCACCTTTTTATCTAATGTATGGAGAGGTTTAGCTCTGCCATTTCCACCAAGGTGCTGGAGGGTAGATGGACTCTAGTTCGTACAGTGAGGAATGACCCAAATTTGTCTCACATATTTTTAGCATATGATGTGGCTTTGTTTGTGAAAGCTAAGAGTAGTCATGTTAGGTTATTCAATGATATTTTCGAGAAATTTTGTCAAGGCTCCGGTCTTAAAGTTAACACCTGTAAGTTGAAAATCTTGGGGCGTCCTAGTTACCTTCTGCTAAGAAGACTAGCATTACCAACATTGTTGGTTTCAATTCACTTCAAATATTGGTAGGTATTTGGGCTTTGTCAGATATATTGGGTTATACGGGATTTCCCTGCTTTCCAACAAAGAGTCATGAAGAATTATTTTAATTTTATTAGTGATAAAATTAAATCCAGGCTTGTTGATTGGAAATGTAAGCTGCTGAATAGGGAGAGTCGAATTCCTCTTGCTCTATCGGCCTTATGCTATGCCAAATTACTTATAGGGAGAGTCGAATTCCCAGCTGCTAGTGCAGTGAGATAGAATTTGCCCAGAATGGTTAAATGATGTCTTTTCGTTCATGATTGTGCTGTGCTTAATGTAGATGAAGGTGTACTTGAGAACCAAAGAAGAAGTGGCATCAGAAGTGATATTGGAGAGTGGGTTGGGGGATTTTTTGGTTACTTCATGACTCTAGACATTCTCTATTTAGAGCTCTTAGCTATTTTCCATGGTTTAATTATAGGACCATGGCTTTCGTGTTGTCGAATACCAAACTGACTTCATGGATGCTTACACATTGAAGAGTGAGTCGTCTCATAGACATCGTTATGCATCTTTCATTTGAGATATTAAAGATCTGATTGACCATCCCTAGAAGGTGGAGATAATCATACTTTGCAAAAGGGTAATGTTTGCGCAAACTTTTGGGCTAAGCATTGTATGCGCCAACCTTTGATTTCCATTTCAACCCCTTAAATGTAATGAGCCTTATGTTGCTTGCAGATGTGATGAGTTTCTTCTTTGTCATATCTTAGCCCGGGATTTTTTGTCAATTTGGTTTTTCTTACACATATTGTATAAAGTATCTCGAATATATTTGTTATCAATTATGGTTAATTTTGATTATTATCTATGAAATTCAAATTGATGTCAACAACTTTTTACTAACCTTTACAAATTGAGTGTTAAAGCATGTAGACATTTAGTGCTTGGTAGGTCTATCACGTTGAAATGGTGGAGATTATTTTTTTTCTAGTTAAAAGCTACGGACAATTGCAAATCAAGAAAGAAGGCCCACGAAACAAATTCCACAATAATTGCGTGAAACCAAACCACTTTTGTCGGTAAGTAAGTAATCCTAAAACCTCAAAACATGGCAAAGTAATTAAAGTGCGTCACCTTAGTGCACAGGCACGAGTCCCAGCTAGCCTAGCTAGGTCTCAGTGTCGTAGGAACCTTCGTTTTTTCTCTTTTCCTTTCTTGCCAGGTTATTGGCATTGCCATGTACATTCAAAGCAAAATATGTACACACAAAAAGCAAAATATGTGCAAGTGGAACACCAAACAGAAAAGAAAAAGTCGATATATCATAATTTGTAGTAAAAAAATCTGGTATTAAGTTTAGCTTTATTTTTTCTAGCACATGTATCCTTTTTTCTGAAGCCATCATGTTCGAGTAACACACGTTCATGTCCTAGTGGGCATAGTTCTATGTGTAAGATTTTTTTCTATGCACAAAACTCAAACTCGAGACATGGTTAAGAGGATTCAAACAAGTATTATTTGAACTAATCACATGTTAGTTGTCTTTCTTTTCTTAAGAGTGTCCTACTATATATTAAAAAATTCAGAAAAGAAAAATATTCTATAACATTAAATATATAATATTTAACACATTCATTTTTTTTCCATTACATATATTTTTTTAAAAAGTTTAACTAATACTTTAAAAACACTCAGTGCTATTAAGTTCAAGACATTACCAGCTGTACAAGCTTTGCAATATGTTCATACAATACCAGTTTAATTTTACTAACTAGTAGAAAATAAATTTACTTAATAGTTAATACTACTATATGTGTCAAAAATGAAAAAGTATTTAATATTTTTTATTGAATACTCTCTAGTCTTTTCGGTTAAGATATTTTTAAAGACGCTAGTTTAAGCTTTTTGTGCAAATAAAGTTAGTAATAGTGAGTGCTATTAACTTTAAAGAAAGTACAAGTTCATGTGATTATATTTCTATACTATTCTTCTTTTAGTCGCATCGAATAACTTTGTTGTTATTGATTGATAATGCATGCCATAATTTGAAATTTACCATCTAATCACTTAAAAGAGCCTTTGAGCATCTCCATCACAACAATTAATGGCAATTGTTAAAATGATTTTATATAACTTTCAAAAAATTGTATAATATCACATCATTATAATTATTTCGAGTAATTCAACTAATTTCTCACTAAAATTCTCATCAACTTCAAATTAATTTTCACAATTATTTTTTCACTTGAAAAGATAGTGTCTCAAACTAAGGTAAAAAACCTTCCGAGCTTGAGAAAAATAAACTTACATGGAATCTGCAACTTATATGCTCCATTGTATCAACCCGAGGAGGCTCACAAATTTGTTTTTCACAATCAACTCCTCTTTTACACTTTTGTGTGTTGATTAAGGTATTCACAACTAATATGAATATCTCACTCCATTGTCAACAATTAAGTGGTAGAAAATTGGTCGTTGAACTTTTTTCATTCGTAAGAATTGAAAACTAGAACCCTACATATTTATTTAAGAGATCAAGTGATAATACACTACACTCCATTTGGCTCGCACTTTTATATAATAGTATTATTACTTATTCATTTATCCACCGCATAAAATAAAATAATATAATAGAACAAACAAAAAGTGAATGGATACCGGTATTCAGTTCAGCGCAACCGATTTTATGACATGGCGTGAATAGCTTGAACACGCCTTCGTCGTGTTACAGTAATGCGCAATATTGCACTGAATTAAAAAAGAAAAATGTTCTGCTGAAACTAGAAATACCCCTCCACCACGAAGAGAAAGAGAAAGAGAAAGAAATGAGAAACATGATAGATGATATAATTTTTTTTTGGTCTTGACCAAGTATCCCACAACCAATTGCCGTGAGACTAATCATTTGCCCCACGGTCAGCGCACAAAGCGCTAGGAAGCTGGCCAGATAAATGATATAATTTGAATAGAAGAAAAGAATAAAAGAAAATAATTAAAATTATAACAAAAGAAAAAGTAAAATATGAATAAATTACGAATGATGAAGTAGATTACAAAATTTGGTACATAAATAGTAAATGCAGAAACTCCGCGCCACAGTGCGAAAAAAGCAAGTGTATGTGAGTGAATGATATAAACAAGCTACCCACCTTGTTTCATAAATGCTCAACTTTATCCCAATTCAAGCCTATTTCCCCACTCACAACTTGAAAGGTGCCAAAACTCATTCACCAAACCATTCTTCTCATCAATTCTTGGTTTCAATCACTCAATTTTTATTTCTATGCTTTTCTCTTTAGTTCCAATCAAAGTTTCTTGGTTCATTTGCTTTGTCACCACAAAATGAGTGCTGATGATGATGCAGCTTCATCCAGAACAACAGTTTCTCTTCCACTTCATAAGGTACTACTTACTTACACCATGTTTCAATCACTTTTTTTCTTCAAAAATTAATTCTGAAATCCAGAAGCACTTTAAAATTTAAAATCAATTATAGAATTATAGAAGAGTTTCTAAACATGCACTTAATGTGTTTGTTTCTTTGTCTGTGTTGTTTTCACCCTGGTTTGTATTTTATATTCTGATCTGATGGTGCTTTTTCATGCTCTTAGCCCAGTTTATAATATAATATTGTTATTAATTAATCCAATTGTGTTGTAGTTTGGTGGGTTTTGTTCCTTTTTGTTTGAAGATGACACTTGGATTAGGAGATTGCTTTTGTTGAATTTAATAATTATACTTTATAGAAGTGGAAAACAAAAAGATCATCACCATTTATTTATCTGCTCCGTAATGGTATTTGTAGGTTGTTGATGATCCAATGGGGGTTACTGATGAATCTTCAGATGTTCATCACCGGAAGAACCAGAGTCTTTTCCTGGAAATACCCTCCAGAATTTCAGAAGAATCTTCTTCTTCTCAGGATTTTGTTGCAATAAGGATGCCACTGACACCAAGTCCAACTCCTACTCATAAGAGAGTGAATTTTCTTGTGACTTCTCGCTCAGTTGATGCTCCAATGAATAATAATAATAATAATAATAATAATAATAATCCTGGGAATTCAGCATCAAGAGGCAAATCTTCCATAAGAAGCATATTGCCAAAATTGAACTTCAGGCACAGGAGATCATCATCAGATATTGAAAAGGCTGTTTTAACTGCGGCAGCCCCAGAAAGTTCCTCTTCTGGCCCTAATCAAGAAAAGTCTCCAACTCCAATCTCAAGAACAGTGTCCCTGACTAAGATTTTTACTCCTAAGATTAACAGAACCTCATCATTACCAGTAGAAGAAATTGGCCGCGCAAACACGGAATCTGCTCTGGGTGGATGTCTTGGTGGTTCTCCATATGTAAGATTTCAAGCAAGTAGTGCTTCTAATAGAATTTTGAAATGACTCTTATATATGTGACTAGGTATAAAGAACACCAAGTTTTAGATATCCTATTGTTCCTGCTTATTTATTTAGCTCAATGCTTTCTTTCCCTTCTTTTGTGTCACTTTTGGTTTTCAATTGTTGCTAAGTATTGCATCATAAAACTTCTTACCCCTTGCTTTTTTACTTATTTGATCATTTTGCAGGGAAGAGACACCCAGGGGACTATAGCTCGCACGCGCTCAGAGCCTGTCGATAACCAAGAAAAAAGCTTAAAGAGAATGGACAAGTTTTACCGCATTATTCATTCCACCCCTCGAGTGAAGGAATGGAATGATTGGTTGACCATGTCCAAAACAAAGGATACTGGTATTGTATTATAAGCACTTGAATAAGCATTCATGAAAAATAGTAATTTTTTCATGTCAAATCTCTAACAAGATTCCCTGGATTGGCATAGAGCCCATTTGGATACTGGCTTATTGGAGATTATTGGAGCTTATCTACTAGAAAAAACACTTATTTTCATCCAAACGGGTTGATAGTAATGAACTTATGATACTGTATTTCCAAGTATAAACAGTTAGGAAAAGTATTAACAGAATATTTGGAAATTGTAATTGTAAAGGCAGTTTTGAAATGTTCTCTCAGTATATCAGATTGTTGTGCCTTTCCATAAACTCCCTATATTAAATAGTCATTTGTGGTACGGTGTCTTTTGTTTTCTTGGCACTTCAAATAGCTGCCAAAGTTTTTCAGTCTTTTTTCATTCAAGGCTTCATCATTTAACTTCTAAATCTAGAGCAGACTGTTTCTAGTCCTATATGCAGTTATTGACTTGGAAGCCTTTTTTGGTGCAGAAACTGAAGGTGATGGTGAAGATATAGCTGAAGAGGAAGCTGTGTGTAGGATTTGTATGGTTGATCTATGTGAAGGAGGGGAGACATTCAAGATGGAATGCAGCTGCAAAGGTGAACTTGCTCTGGCTCACCGAGAATGTGCTGTTAAATGGTTCAGCATCAAAGGTAACAAGACCTGTGATGTGTGCAAGGAGGAGGTTCGTAACCTCCCCGTCACTCTTTTAAGGATCCAAAACGTTCAAACTCAGAATACTGGAGCAAGGTCTCAGCAGGAAGATGACTTCAGGCATGTGTAGCTATTTTTGTTTGATAGAGTCCATTGCTGGCATGTGATGAAGGAGTTATGACTTATGACAATAAGCTTCAATTGGGAGCTAAATAAATATCATATAGGATTTATGGCCAACTAGTTTATAGAATCATACTAAGTCAATGTGTTAATAATCATAATCACCATCCTCCATTTAATTAAAAATTAACTAAAGTTAGCATTTATTTTCTCTTGTTGTCACTGCCTCTTTCATATAAGCCATAATGGTTACGGTATTTAGAGTCCACTTTAATTATTGACACAGGACACTTCAATTTGTCTGTTCAATTCAACAGGGTTTGGCAGGAACTGCCAGTGCTTGTCATTGTCAGCATGATTGCCTACTTCTGTTTCCTTGAGCAGCTATTGGTAAGAATAGAAGTCCTCACATCTCTATCAAAGTTACGGTTCTGTTATAGCCTCAGTTATTCAACTTCTGCAGGTTAGAAAAATGGGAACCAGAGCAATTTTCATATCTCTTCCATTTTCATGTGTACTGGGTTTACTCTCCTCCATGACATCATCAACCATGGGTATGTTTGCTGAAGATCCTTGATAAATATTGTCAAGATGCTTTTTCTTCGGCTAATTAATAAATCTAAAATGTTACAAAAGAAAAAAAAAACATTTGGTCATTTGTGCAACAGGCTGACACGCCAGGAATTGAGATGTATGATCAGTAAACATTATTTATAGAAGATTGTATGGCCTAATTGATGATTAATTTATGACATAAATCTTTCGGGGGAGTTCTTATTCATGATATGATTTTATTTTGGCTACTTTTGTTTGGATACTAACATATGCGAGCCTCTTTTTTTCTAACTTTGGTGTCCAGTGAAGAGCAGCAAGTTCATCTGGATTTATGCAGCTGCCCAGTTCGCTTTGGTGGTTATCTTTGCACACATATTTTACGCCCTGGTAATAGATTTTGATATGAGCTAAATTCTTGTTACCTCAATTTTCCACATGAAACCAAGATTGATAATATTATTTTGAGAAATGAATTGTCAAGGGGATCAACCAATGAGGGTTGGATCAATTGGTAAGAAGGAACTGTAGAGACATAAAAGTTGAGATCACATTCTACTTAAAACTATAAGCTAAGCCCACAGGCTTGTGAGTTTTTGTCATTTAATACGAATAGAGCGCTTATGAGATTTGGTACACATGAAACTCTTAGTTTTTAGGGTGATAGAGCTTCTTGGGAGATGCAATGGAACTTTATATTTTCCAACCTGATTCTTAGTGTGTTTGGATTCATAATAGGTCCATAATTCAAAGTACAGCACTCCCAGAATCTATACTTTATAGCTTCTTCATAGAAGTGATTATGATTTTGCTACCCGCAGGGCCAAACACACTCTTTAGCAGAATTCTGGCCTATTGATTTCTCAATTCTATAGGCCAGTTCCGTGCATGCTTAATTGGCAATGGCAGAGATATTGATGATGAATTTTAACCAATTGCAGTCCAAGTTTTTTGTTCTCTAAATGCTTGTAGCTATACATAGAGTTTAAAAGCATTTTCCTCAAGTTTTGGTAGCATGACAATGTGAACCAAACCCCTAAATTAAGAATCACAAACAAACATACTAACTTCATTCAATTACCTTGGTCAAGTGCAGGTTAGTAAGCAAGCAGTTCTAACAATCCTTCTAGCATCATTTGCTGGGTTTGGTGTGGTGATGAGTGGAAGTTCAATTCTCGCGGAGTTTGGCAGATGGAGAAGAAGATGGCGCTCTTTATCAGAGCAGCAGCAACGTTCTCAAGCGATGACACAAGGACAATACTCTCAAACTGTAAATGCCTCACGTTCAGGCCTTCCCAACCACAGTGGAACTGTGGTATAAAATCAACAAAACTCAAATCAGAGCTGAATTGAAGTCAGTATTGGTTTTTTCATATTGTTACCAAAAGCTAAGGGATGGAACAAAACTGATTGTCAGTTTCTATTGTATAGAGGATGAGACTCTGACAGAATTTTACTAGTATGCATGCCCATGAGACTACATCGTACAAGTTACATAGTAGCAACAGAGAATAACTTGGGAATTGGATCAATTATGGCTTGTCTTGCTGTGGAATTGTTTTTGTTTTCTTTGTACTAAGCACATCAACACATCCCCAGGTTTGATAGTATAGGAATTAGAGTGTCTGATTGAAATTGCAATTTCATCATTCTTCCTTGCTTGTGATTCAGAAACTGGCATAGCTCTCAGCATAGCAAACCTATTGACAAGTTTGATTCTGCGGAGTTACCGTGTTTTGAGTTATGATTCAAACATGCTATAGTATGTACCTTCTGGAGTTACCGTGTTTTGAATTATGATTCAAACATGCTATAAGTGGAGGTCAAGTTGTGTTTGCATCAAAGATTTTGAGAACATTTTGCTTTTGTTCCATCAGATCGTGCAGGTTCAACAGTTGTGGACCTAGTTGCATTAAATATGATGGTTATCTTTTCTCTACATTGTTCGAAGCATCTTATTATGCATCTTTGCACGATCTTTGTTAAGTCAGATGTTAGTACACTACCAAAGATTTTCCCTGCTAGTATCAGATAATATTTGCTGTCATAGGATGGGAATATGGGACTTTTATGTTATTGGTATATCACCCAGAAAACTAGGCCGCTTTAGTTCACTTTGAAGGAACACTTTTGTACTTGTACTTCAACAATAAGGCAAGCACTGAGAATTTATATGTAGGTATGATTAGTGAAAACCGTTAACTTGTAATTTGTAAATACTTGAATCAATTCAGATTAACCCTCACCAAGGTTTGAACTTTAGTTCTTAACCCTCCATTACCCTACATTACATTTAACTCAACCAAGTGAGCTAACTCTCCTACCTTACTAAAGCAAGTGCAGGTTTCCCCTAGATAGGTTGAGGGAAATGGGCTTTGGTGAGAAGTGGAGAATTTGGGTGCAGATTTGTGTCTCCTATGCACTTGGTTTTTGAATAGGGATGGAAGTAGGTGAGGCCGCTGACAGGGGTCTACGGCCTAGCCTATTAGATCAGGTGTCTAGGTCAGGCCAGACAAATTACTAAATAGATAAGGTCAACGCTTTTTTAAAGCCTATTTAGTTAAAAAGGTCAGGCTTTGGCCACTCAGAAAGCCTTATAAGCCGAAAATGACTTATTTATATGATTAAATATAAATTAAATAGTTGTCGACTTATTTATATGATTAAATATGTTAGACTATATATGATTAACCATATAAACTCCTTTAGAAAATGACTATACCTATTTACTTTGAATTGGACTATATAATCATATTATTGTATTTTAACTCACTAGTAGTTTATAAGTTTGTTGATATTTTACAATTAAAATTTTCGGTCTACTTGAATTTATTGTAATAAAACAAGCTTTTAAATAGGCTATCAGGCCAGATTAGACTTTCAAATAGATCAGGCTTGAAAACAAGCCTATGGCAGACAACAGGTCAGGCTCAGACCTTGAATTTTTTAAGCAAGACAGGTTTATCTAAGCAATGCCTAACCTACTTCCACACCTATTTTGGAAGACAATTTTTTGATTGGGAGCGAGAACAATATGACACATTTTTTTTCAGTTAATTCACTCGGTTTTGTCTTCTGATTCGGGTGAAACGATTTTTTGGAAAGGGGATACTAAATGTATGTATTCAGTTAAAGCTCTTTGTGCACTGGTGATGATCAATGGTTCTTGGAAAGTGAATGGGTGGTGCCTAAGGCTCTTAGAAAGTCATGGTTCTCAGACAAGCCATCTTATTGATAAAACATGTAATAAACTAATTAATATCTTGGTTTTGTTATTTTTTTTATAAATCTTTCATATATGTCTTTATTTAAAGCTCGCAGTTCAATGCTCAACAAATTGAAAATATAATAAATGTAAGGAGTAATAAATGAAAAGTCTATTTATTTTTTCTAAAATTTAGAAGAGATTTTATAATTTGAAACACCAAATTTGCCTTATAATTTAGAACGTTATGTTTCTTATAGAATTTAACTTTCATCATGTAATGATTGAAAGTGATTCCTTTTTGTCAGTGAGGACAAGAACAAGGATCGAAGGTCGTGGAGGTTAATGCATGAATTTAGTGTCATAGATCGCTTGATACCTACTGTTTATTGTGTTGGGTGAGGTATATTTTAAGGGAGAGAAAAAACATTATTATTTAAGTAATATATTAATATTTAATTTTATATATGATAAATTTAAAAGTTTTAAAATTGGTAATCAATATAATCAATAATATAAAAATTATTAATAACTAATTAATTTTTTTAATAGAAAGATCAAGTAGATTTTACTTATTTAATATAGATAATGTGATAATAAATGTCACCTTTAATAAATAAAATTCTTATTAATAGGAAATAAAACGGATGTGATTATTCACTTAAGTAATTAATTCATATTATTTATTATTTGCATAATAAATTTTACATTAAGTGAATATGGTAAACATTATTTTAAATAATATAAAACTTAAATATAAAGTAAATCAGAATATAGAAATAAATTAGCCTAAAATCTTATAATTACGAATCATATATATAAATAATTTTACTTATTTATCACAACATTTTAATTAATGAAATATGTTTAAAAAAATAATTATCATTATATTTTGAATAATATAAAACTTAAATATTAAGTAAATCAGAATATTGAAATAAAGTAGTCTAAAAACTTATTATTTTGGTGTATTAAATTGCTCTCGTAATTTTGACTCGTGTGTGGTGAAAGTCAAATGTCTACCCGATAGTGCGGCTCCTAATCTAAAAATTTATTATTACCAATCGTATATGTAAATAATTTATTTATTGTTCAAAATGTTTTAAGTCATTAAATATTTTTAAAATAATAATTATCATTATATAATGATACATAATTATATTACTTTATTATTATCATTCATGCTTCCTATATCAAATTTTACATCAAATATGGTAATCATTATTTTGAATAATATAAAACCTGAATATTAAGAAAATCAGAATCTAGAAATAAGTTAATCTAAAAATTTATAATTTGGTTTATTTCTCATAATATTTTAATTTATAAAATATTTCTAAAATAAGAATTATCATTATATAATGATATATAATTATATTACTTTATTAATATCATTAATGCTTTATATAATAATTTATACATCAGGTCAATATGGTAAATCTTTATTTCAAATAATATAAAACTTAAATGTTAAGTAAATCAGAATATATAAATAAATTAGTCTAAAAATTTATTATTACAGATCATATATATAAATAATTTGATTTACCAATCATAATGTTTTAATTATGAAATATTTCTAAAATAGTAATTATCATTATATAACGATACATAATTATTCACTTTATTTTGACATTTAATTTTTATAGTTTATAGTATTACTAATTAATACCACTATCATCTGGTTTGTCATCGAGCTAATGGTTTACAGTATTACTTGTTGTTTTTTAGTATTACTACCATTAATGTATTAATAACTATTTATTTTAAAAAAAAATTCTTCTCGTTTAGTTCAAATACGTGAATGACACGTTTAAAGTAAAATATACATTATTCTTCCATGTTAACTTTTGTGCAAGACATATACATAATATTGTATTTTATAATTAATTCTAAATAAGGGGAGCCCATATCATTATCGTATTCAATATTTTATCTCTTTTTTGGTAGATATTCAATATTTATATACATTCGTGATTTCTTTTTAATCCTAACAATAAATAATAAATGTTATTTCCATTTCTTAGCATAAACAATTTTTCAACTCAATTAATTTTCGATTCTCAAAGAATATTGAATTATTTAAGTTATTCTAATTATCGTGTTGTATTGTATCCACTCTCTAACTATTTCTCCAATATATAAGGAGCAAACTTTCCCATTAAATTTCACATCTTTCATCATCAAACACTTGTTTGATTCTGTTTTTGTTTTACTTTTGAAAAGAAGGTTCTATGGAAAACTCACTGGTCATCGTAGGCCTCTTGGCCATGTTTGTCTTGATCTCATCATCACATGCCACTAGAGCAAGTTAGTTTGCATTTTGTTTTAAATTCTCACTGAAATTTGCCTCTCATTTTTTCATATATTAACCTTAATAAAGCACTCATCTTACCTTTGCATAGACAAAATTTCATAAATATTCCACATGCAGTATAAACACTTGTCTATAAATTATGATATAATATATATATATATATAATCATTTGTTAACCATTTATTAATTAATATTATATTCCATGTCAATTTGAAGATCTTATTTGTTCATGGTTCATATGTTTGCAGTTGATCAAGTTGTGAAAAAGCAAAACGACATAGGTGATATCAAAGCCGCAGTGCCCTCACCGCCCTCACCTGTTGCTCCCTCACCTGCGGTGCCTTCACCCATTGTGCCCTCACCGCCCTCACCTGTTGTTTCCTCACCTGCGGTGCCTTCACCCATTGTGCCCTCACCGCCCTCACCTGGATCGCCTGGAATTCCTGGTTTTCCCTTTCCCTTACCTGGAACTCCTGGATTTCCCTTCCCCCTACCTGGTTCTCCTGGATTTCCCTTTCCTTTACCCGGCTCTCCTGGGTTTCCATTTCCCTTACCCGGTTCTCCTGGATTTCCATTTCCCTTACCTGGATCTCCTGGATTTCCATTTCCCTTACCCGGTTCTCCTGGATTTCCATTTCCCTTACCCGGTTCTCCTGGATTTCCATTTCCCTTCCCCTTGCCTGGATTTACCTTTCCATTTCCCATTCCTGGAGTGCCTGGGTTACCCATGCCTGGACCACCCGGAGTTGAAGCAGCTAGTATTGGAAGTACTAATGGACCTAATGAAAAAAGTCAACTTGATGGCCACAACTAGAGTTATTTTTCTAGAAAAATAAAATTCAATCATGTCATATCATTTGACAAAATGTTATGGAAGTATTTCCACCTTATAAGACTGTATTTAAATTTTACTTTATCTTCAAGGATTGTATTCCTAATAAAGTTATTACTATGATTATTAATATTATCGTCACCATCATCATCGTAATAGTATGTTTTGAAAAAGAAAAAAAAAACGTCGTGAGTGTAAAAGGTTCTTCCTAGATGTATCAGTTCTTACGTCTTAGAGGGTTGCATTTTAATGGGGGAAATAAATCAATATTTTTTTTTCATCTTTCAGTTAAAATCGTGTTGATTCATAAATAATGAAATTATGAAACCAAAAAATCATGTTGATTTTTTATTTTAAATTTTTAACAGGGATACTTCACAGTAGTTTGCTTTTTTATTTTCAAAATGTAACAAAAAAAATAATGAATTTGGGAGTAATTTTTGAGTAATTTATTATAAATAACAACAACAACAATAATAATAATAATTACAAGAAAACCTATTTGCAGTCACAAATTTGGGAGTTGTGTTTGGTGCCACCTTAATTGGGTGTGGTGCTACCAATAGGGTCATTTACGAAAATGTCCTTAAAATCTTTTTTGATTTCTGAAATGTCTCTTTTTTCTATCTTTTTGTCAGAATAAATCGCACTTATAAGTGCGATTTATACTTCCAATTTGCACATTTAAGTGCGATTAACCCAAATATTTTTAAAAAAATAACCAATAAACTATGCAAATTGTAGATTGATTTCGCACTTACAGGTGTGATTTACTTGAATTTATTTAAAAAAAAATTATACTAAACATATTCGCACCTACAAGTGTGAATTTGACACATCGCACTTGTAGGTGCGATTTACATTATTTTAAATAAAAAGTATATGTTAAAATATATAGAGTAATGTACATATAACTAAATTATTTTTTATTTAACTGAAAATATAAATAATAATAACAAGGGAGGATATTTGTTCGCACTTATAGGTACGAAATATGAGTTTTGAGACCGTAGGGACGCCCTGACCCTGAAAAAGAAATTTCTAACAGTCTTGGATGGCGACAGACTGAACTACATGTGGAATTGCCACGTCAGCCCTTCCGTCCAGTTATTAATGGTAGACTGACGGAAGGGTAGACGCTGCTCATTTGAAATTCCAGGGGGTACAATTCGTGACAAAAATTTGCTGGAATACGTTTTGCAAATGTGTGTATTACCAGGGATAGAAAGTGCATTTTAGCCTAACGTGCTGGTCTAGCATAAATCATGGATCTTTAGGGCCGTTTGGTGGCCAGGATAGGATAAGAGCAGGATAGACTCTTATCCTATATCATGTGTTTGAGGTGCACATGATAATGACAGGATATGATATAAAATAAGAAAAATGCATCAAACTTTCCTTTTGAATAAAAAATACAAAAAACTTTTTAAAGATTGATTTTTAAATTAAATTTTTTTAAAAAATGATTATTCTATTAATTTTAATTTTTTACATTTTCATAAATGAGTCTATGTTTTAAAATAACTAAAAATAAATTAATTTATATTAATTAGTCTATTATATTTTTTGAAGGGAATCTATTTTAATTAAAATTATGTAGTTAACCAATTGGTTTTAACTTAGTCTTGACAATTGATATAGATTAAAAGTTAATTAAATTACAAAAATATTAAAATTATATTTTTTCAAAAGTACTTAATATTTAAATTATAAATTATTATATAAGTACATAAATAATTTTAAATAATAGGAGATGATAATAGAAAATTAGTCTATATTTAATATTAATAAATAAATATTTATAACTGAGTAGTCTACTTCACTGTTAATGAATAAATATTTTATTTTAATATAAATAATGAAAATAATATTAGCTAAGTAGTAGCAAGTGATAATGAAAATTTTATAATTTTACATGAGTAAATGCAATATTTTCATCATTAATAAATTAGTTCTTTTTTAATTAGCAATAAGAACAATTGATAATAACCAATTATTAAAATTAATATTTTTATATTTATTAATTAATATTATTATAAATTATATAACATATAAATATTGAAATAAATTAGTTTGGGTTAGGATACTGTAAAATAATATATAATTCTTATCATATCATGTCATGATAAGTATTAATCCAGCTCCCTCATCAGGATAACATTTACACATAATATATAGGATAGGATAAGGGACAGTATAGTGTTATCCTATCCTGCTGGCGCAACAAACAACAGATTACAACAGGATATAATTACTGTCATATCTTGTCTCTGTTTATTCTATCTACCAAACGGGCCCTTACAGTTTACGGCTAGAGTTGATGTAGACATTGACTCAAATTCCTCCGCAACAAGAAATATACTTAGCTGAATGATTGTTGTTCTTTTTATTCCTCTGAATGATTGTTTTCTTTTTAAAAGCTACTAGTAATTGCTAAAGTTATTTGTGCCATGAAAAACCGATATATGAGAAAAAATTGCCACAAAACAGGTTGTGGCACCCGTGGAACCGACATTTAATGTAAATGTCGGTAATAACAGCATTTATTAAGTGCCACAATTTAACAATATCAATGTTACTAAAAATATTTTTTTGTTAGTGTCAACATGGTAAATCTTTATTTTGAATAAAATCAAACTTAATTGTTAAGTAAATCAAATATATAAGTATATTAGTCTAAAAAATTATTATTACAAATCATATATATAAATAATTTTATTTACTAATTATAATGTTTTAATTATGAAATATTTTTAAAATAATAATTATCATTATATATGATACATAATTATTTACTTTATTTTGACATTTAATTTTTATAGTTTATAGTATTACTTAATACCACCATCATCTGGTTTGTGATCGAGCTAATGGTTTACAGTATTACTCGTTGTTTTTTAGTATTACTACCATTAATGTATTAATAACTATTTATTTTAAAATATACCTGAATGACACGTTTAAAGTAAAATATACATTATTCTTCCATGTTAACTTTTGTGCAAGGCATATACATAATATTGTATTTTATAATTAATTATAGATAAGGGGAGCCCATATCATTATCTTATTCAATATTTTATCTCTTTTTTGGAAGATATTCAATATTT
This sequence comes from Acmispon strigosus, assembly GCA_030819835.1. Lineage (NCBI taxonomy): Eukaryota > Viridiplantae > Streptophyta > Magnoliopsida > Fabales > Fabaceae > Acmispon > Acmispon strigosus. The sequence continues at coordinate 65,559,329 of JAUAMA010000004.1, forward strand.
ATATACTTTCATGATTTCTTTTTAACCCTAACAATAAATGATAAATGCTGTTTCCATTTCTTAGCATAAACAATTTTTCAACTCAATTAATTTTCGATTCTCAGAGAATATTAAATTACTTAGATTATTCTCATTATTGTGTTGTATTGCGTCCATTCTCTAGCTCTTTCTGCTATATATAAGAAGCAAACTTCCTCACTAAATTTCACATCTTTCATTATCAAACACTTATTTGATTCTGTTTTTATTTTACTTTTGAAAAGAAGGCTCTATGGAAAACTCACTACTCATCATAGGCCTCTTGGCCATGTTTGTTTTGACGACCTCATCATCACATGCCACTAGAGACTTGGTTGAGCTTCCCTCAATCTCTAGAACGAGTGAGTTTGCATTTTGTTTTCAATTCTCACTGAAATTTGCTTCTCATCTTTTCATATACTAACCTTAATAAAACACTCGTCTTGCCTTTGCATAGACAAAATTTCATAAATATTTGACATGTAGCATAAACACTTATCTATAAATTATGCTATAATAAATAAATACACACACACACACATATATATATATATATAATCATTCGTTAACGATTCATTAATTAATATTTCATGTAAAATTGGTGATAAACATCATCTGATTTGTTCATGGTTTATATGTTTGCAGTTGATCAGGTAGTTGAAAAGCAAAACGACATAGGTGATGTCAAAGCTGTCGTGCCCTCACCTGCGGTGCCTTCACCCGCAGTGCCCTCACCTGCGGTGCCTTCACCCGTAGTGCCCTCACCCCCCTCACCTGGATGGCCTGGAATTCCTGGGTTTCCCTTTCCCTTACCTGGAACTCCTGGATTTCCCTTCCCCCTACCCGGATCTCCTGGATTTCCCTTCCCCCTACCTGGATCTCCTGGATTTCCCTTCCCCCTACCCGGATCTCCTGGATTTCCTTTCCCCTTACCCGGTTCTCCTGGATTTCCCTTTCCCTTACCCGGATCTCCTGGATTTCCATTTCCCTTACCTGGATCTCCTGGATTTCCATTTCCCTTACCTGGATCTCCTGGATTTCCATTCCCCTTTCCCTTTCCCTTACCTGGAACTCCTGGATTTACCTTTCCATTTCCCATTCCTGGAGTGCCTGGGTTACCCATGCGTGGACCACCCGGAGGAGTTGAAGCAGCTAGTATTGGAAGTACTAGTGGACCTAATGAAAAAAGTCAACTTGATGGCCACAACTAGAGTTATTTTTCTAGAAAAATAAAAGTCAATCATGTCATCTCATTTGACAAAATGTTATGGAAGTATTTCCACCTTATAAGATTGTATTTAAATTTTACTTTATCTTCAAGGATTGTATTCCTAATAAAGTTATTACTATGATTATTAATATTATCGTCACCATCATCATCATAATTGTATGTTTCAAAAAAAAAAATTCATCGTGATTGTAAAAGGTTCTTCCTAGATGTATCAGTTCTTACGTCTTAGAGGGTTGCATTTTAACTGTGGATAATGGATCAAGGTTATTTTCAATTTTTAGTTCATGTTGATTTATAAATAATGAAATTATTAAACCAAAAAATCATGTTGATTTTTTTTTAAAATTTTTTAACGAGGTATACTTCACTGTAGTTTGCTTTTGATTTCTAAATGTAAAAAGAAAATAATAAAATTATTTTTGAGTAATTTTATTATAAATAATAATAATAATTATTAGTATTATTACATGAAAACCTCTAGTTATGATTCATAAACATCTTTTAAGTATAGACACTTAAGGAGAAAAATGAAAAGAACAGAGATAAGGAGTGAATGTGATATATGATTGATGTAATAAGAAGAGAGAGATAGAAAGAAAAATGAAAATATCTATAAATATCTACACTGTTTATATATTTATGAATCATTTTTCATTATTTGTAGCCACAAACTTTAGCATCGGTGCAAATAGTTGTTGTAAAATAATAGTAATAATTATGCTTGCATCGGACAATATATGATGTTTTCTTTTTTTGAAAGAGACAATATATGATGTTTTTTTTTTTTTTTTGAAAAATATATGTTAAAGGTTCATATATTTTTTATGATTTAGTTGGCTCGACACCGCATTTAATTTAATGTGGGAGAATTCTGACTTACAATGCTTACTATTGATCTAACAAATATATTTCGCATGTTTTATTAAAAAAAAAAACAATACTAACAAATGCTACGTTAATTAACTTTAATGTTTTTTTAAAACTTAATTAACTTTAATGTTACCTTCAGTTAAGTTGACATTCAGGTTTTAAACATATACATTAATTGCTGAGACACATTTTTCCCTATTTCTCTATTATTCTCAATCACTTTCTCCCCACCATAGTCTCTCGTTAATTGATTTCTAAAAATTAATTTTTGAAAACGAAATTATGCATGCTGAAAAATGATCATATTTTGTGTATTCAATTGCTCTGGCAAAATATTGTTGAGAACTCCATTTTTCTTTACTATTATTATTAAACATACTGTTTTCTATACAATTTTGTTTCATCTTACCCGCAGTAATTTGGTTAGACGTCTTACCCTCAGTTTAAAATCTATAGTCTAGACTCTAGAGTCATTAGTAAGTACCCCGTGAAATGCGTAGGTATTTTTAATATTTAATTTATAACATGTTTTTTAATTGATGTTATAAAGTTAATAAATATATGACATATGTTAATATTTGTAAACATGCGTAAGATCACATGATATATCGACGTAAATAAATCCCCAATTGATAAAACCAAAGTTGACACAATGATTAATATTAAAATTGTTCATCTAAAGTTTATGTCATACCAAAAACAAACAATGTAATTAAGTTTTGATAACAGAAATAGAAAAACATCCAACAAATACTTATGTAGCAATAATCTCAACACATTGAAGATCTTATTTCACTTCTCTATCTTGACACGTTTTAACTCTTTAGTTGAGGAAGCTTGTGAAGATTTTATTTCACTTCTCTATCTCAACACGTTTTAACCATAGTTCAAAAGTTATTTTTCATAATAAAAAAAGTTAATATAAGTATGATAAGAAATGAAGAAATAGTCTGAATATTTATAAAAGATGAGAGAGGTATTAATCCTTTTTAAGTAATTAATTCAAAAATTCTAAAATAAATTAAGTAATTCAAAATTAATTTTATTTGGAATATTTTTGAAATATACTGAATATTTATATTATAACTAAAAAAACATTTTAAATTAAGTTTTGCAAGATAGGAATTTAAAATCCTTACGAATATCAATTCTAAAAAATCCGAATTTGAAATGCAAAAGTAATCCGTTTCCTTCCGACCATTTCGCAATCTTAAATATGCAATTCAAAATTAATGTTATAAATTGTAATCAAGTTTATTAATTAATTATCATAAATAAATGGTATAACTAATAAAGAGTTGATCTTCTTTCAATATGTAAACAAAAAAAATAAAAAGTTGATTATTTTTAAATATAAAATAAAATTTTATCAATTTAAATTTTTTTAAATAATTCTTATAAAGTGACACGTGTCAACATATGATGGAGACTTTCTTTTAAGAGTGACTGAGGTTTTAAATTGATGACTCACAATTAGTAGATGCAGTAGTAGATAATTAAATGTGAAAAAGATTTTGATTCTAATCTCGTATATAAAAATTTTCTACTGAATTCTTTAAACAGGACTGCTTTCCTAAGCTTTTTTTTTTTAAATAGCTTTCCTAAGCTTAAACTTAAACTTAAACGAGTAAGATTTTCGTGCAAATGCACGAGTAATTTAATCTTTTATATATCATTAAATTAAAAAATATAAATTGATTTTATTTTAAAAAAATTAATCTTATTGACATGAAGTCAATTTAATAATGAATTATAGTTTCATTCTGTAACCAAAGAAATTAATAATAAATTATAAATATCCAAATTTATTTAATATTAACTACTACCCAGGTGCTGGGGTTCTACCCAGGTCGTGTTTTCAGACAGGGAGCCAGCGCATGAGCGTTGGCATCCCAGCACATGGGCGCTGGGCCTCTGTCAACCCACTTTGCTGTTTTGTTTAAAAAAAATTAAAATTTTTTTTGGGGTTGTTTTCCACCCTTGTTCCAATGATTGTTGATTGTTGTTTATTACTTTATCTTGCAAGGTTGAAGACCACGTTTATGCAAGCTATTCGATGGTAAGGGTAACTCAATGCTCGTATCGAGTCAGTTGTGATTTGTTGTGCAATTCCCTTTGGGAATTTTCTGGATTATATCTTGTATTGTGATATATGGTTTGAATTGAAATATTTTGTTATAACATGAATTAATTGTTTTCACATGATTTATAACATGTTGGTGAAAATTGAGGATTTGTGATGATAACATGTCCTTATACTATGACGGTTGGAGATATAATATGAACTGTTGGTTCAATTGATGTTGATTTGAGGTGGTCATAGCATTTGCATTATGTAGGTTTATTTAAGGTTGGTGTGACGACACTTTGTCCCGTTGGATCAACCTAGGGCAATGTGGTGGATCGTTGTCCCACGTGATTGTCCTGACCCTGTTTGGGTAAAATCTTGGTCATAGTTATACATGTAGTTATTCAAGACTAACAAGCATGTTTGTTGAGAAATTATTTGAAATAACTGAATGTTGAATATTGTTGTATTTATTACTGTACTAATTAACCTTACTGCTGTTTTAAAAACTGATGTTATTAATTTGGAAGAATTAATGTTGTATCTGCTTTCTGTTGCTGTTCTGTTTTCTGTTTCCTGTTGTTGTTCTATTTTATGTTCTTGTTGTTGTTACCGTTCATTGCTGCTGTATAAAGATTATGTTTTAATGTTACGTTGTTGCTGATTTTCGAAGTTCCTACTGTTTATGTTGTTGATAATTAAGTTTTGTTGTATTTTAATGAGTTAACTCTTTTTGTTTGCTTGTTTTGTTGTTTGGACGCATAACACCATAGATATTCATCACGAGGACTTAAATGAAGAGTGAAATTGTGAGCAGTTAAAGGAGATGGTAGAGGAGACTCGAAGACTATGAAGAATTTTTAATTTCCGTTGTTTTTTTTTAGAAATGACTTAGTACATTGTGGTGCAAAAATTAATATTAATTTTATTACACGTGAATTGTTTAGGTATGGGAATATATAATGTTAAATAATTATTGAGAGTCAAAATCTTTTTGAAAATTTGAGTTGTTTTGGGAGGTTATTAAATTAATTTCCGCTTAATTACTATGTGACCCCTGATCGGAAATTGGAGCGTTACAAATAGCTGCCAGTAATTGCCTAAGTTATTTGTGGTATGAAAAACCGGCATTTGAGAAAAAATTGCCACAAAATAGGTTTTGGCACGCGTGCAACTGACATTTAATGTAAATGCCGGTAATAACACTTGTAGCATTTGTTAAATACCACAATTTAACAATATCAATGTTACTAAAAATACTTTTTTTTTAGTGTCAACATGGTAAATCTTTATTTTGAATAATATAGAACTAAAATGTTAAGTAAATCAGAATATATAAGTACATTAGTCTAAAAATTTATTATTACAAATCATATATATAAATAATTTGATTTACTAATCATAATGTTTTAATTATGCAATATTTTTAAAATAATAATTATCCTTATATAACGATACATAACTATTTACTTTATTTTGACAGTTATTTTTTATAGTTTATAGTATTACTTAATACCACCATCATCTGGTTTGTGATCGAGCTAATGGTTTACAGTATTACTCGTTGTTTTTTAGTATTACTACCATTAATGTATTAATAACTATTTATTTTAAAATATTTTCTTCTTGTTTAGTTCAAATACGTGAATGACACGTTTAAAGTAAAATATACATAATTCTTCCATGTTAACTTTTGTGCAAGATATACATAATATTGTATTTTATAATTAATTCTAAATAAGGGGAGCCCATATATCATCGTATTCAATATTTTATCTCTTTTTTGGTAGATATTCAATATTTATATACATTCGTGATTTCTTTTTAACCCTAACAATAAATAATAGATGCTATTTCCATTTCTTAGCATAAATAATTTTTCAACTCAATTAATTTTCGATTCTCAAAGAATATTGAATTATTTAGGTTATTCTCATTATCGTGTTGTATTGCGTTCACTCTCTAGCTCTTTCTCCTATATATATGGAGCAAACTTTCCCACTAAATTTCACATCTTTCATCATCAAACACTTGTTTGATTCTGTTTTTATTTTACTTTTGAAAAGAAGGTTCTATGGAAAACTCACTACTCATTATAGGCCTCTTGGCCATGTTTGTTTTGATCTCATCATCAAATGCCACTAGAGACTTGGTTGAGTTTCCCTCAATCTCTAGAACGAGTGAGTTTGCATTTTGTTTTCAATTCTCACTAAAATTTGCCTCTCATCTTTTCATATACTAACCTTAGTAAAGCACTCATCTTGCCTTTGCATAGACAAAATTTCGTAAATATTTGACATGTAGCATAGACACTTATCTATAAATTATGCTATAATATACATATATATATAATCATTTGTTAACCATTCATTAATTAATATTTCATGTCAAATTGATGACAAACATCATCTTATTTGTTCATGGTTCATATGTTTGCAGTTGATCAGGAAGTTAAAAAGCAAAATGAGATAGGTGATGTCAAAGCTGCAGCGCCCTCACCAGCGGTGCCTTCACCCACGGCTCCCTCACCAGCGGTGCCTTCACCCGCGGCTCCCTCACCAGCGGTGCCTTCACCCGCGGCTCCCTCACCAGCGGTGCCTTCACCCGCGGCTCCCTCACCAACGGTGCCTTCACCCGTGACTCCCTCACCTGCGGTGCCCTCACCCGCAGCGCCCTCACCCCCCTCACCTGGATGGCCTGGAATTCCTGGGTTTCCCTTTCCCTTACCTGGAACTCCTGGATTTCCCTTCCCCCTACCCGGTTCTCCTGGATTTCCCTTTCCTTTACCCGGTTCTCCTGGATTTCCCTTTCCTTTACCCGGTTCTCCTGGATTTCCATTTCTCTTACCTGGTTCTCCTGGATTTCCATTTCCCTTACCTGGTTCTCCTGGATTTCCCTTTCCCTTTCCCTTACCTGGATCTCCTGGATTTCCCTTTCCCTTACCTGGATCTCCTGGATTTCCCTTTCCCATCCCTGGAGTGCCTGGGCCCATGCCTGGAGTACCTGAAGTTGATGCAGCTAGTATTGGAAGTACTGTGGACCTAATGAAAAAAGTCACCTTGATGGCCACAACTAGAGTTACTTTTCTAGAAAAAAGAAATAAGTCAATCATGTCATCTCATTTGAAAAAATGTTATGGAAGTATTTCCACCTTATAAGATTGTATTTAAATTTTACTTTATCTTCAAGGATTGTATTCCTAATAAAGTTATTACTATGATTATTAATATTATCGTCATCATCATCGTAATTGTATGTTTCAAAAAAAAAAGTGATTGTAAAAGATTCTTCCTAAATGTATAAGTTCTTACGTCTTAGGGGGTTGCATTTTAACGGGGGAAAAATGAATCAATTTTTTTTTCAATTTTTAGTTAAAATCATGTTGATTTATAAATAATGAAATTATGAAACCAAAAAATCATGTTGATTTTTTTTTTAAATTTTTAACGAGGGATACTACCAAAAAATAATGAAATTAATTATTTTTTATTATAAATAATAATAATAATAATAATTATTACTATTACAAGAAAACCTATTTGTAGCCCCAAACTTTAGCATCGGTGCTCATGCAGACATTATTTGTGTAAACTAGTATGTCTATCTATAAGTTATAGATAATTGTTGTAAAAAAATAATAATTATGCAGACATTTTTTTAACGAGGGATACTTCACTGTAGTTTGCTTTGATTTCTAAATGTAACCAGAAAATAATGAAATTATTTTTGAGTAATTTTATTATAAATAATAATAATAATAATAACAATAATAATAATAATAATAATAATAATAATAATATAAGAAAATCTCAAGTTATGATTCATAAACATCTTTTAATTGTAAACACTCAAAGAGAAACAATGCATGATGGTTGGCATTACCTTTTGCAAGCGGCCGGCTAGCACCTTAGATATCAATTTATAAATGCTTCCAAGTTCCAATGAGGCTTATTGGACAGAAATTGGAAATAGTGGAGGGCGATCCTGATTTAGGAATTAAAGCAATAAATGCCGCATTGAGCCCCCGCGCTAATTTCCCATGTTCGTAAAAATCTTTGAAGACCCTGTAAACATCACCTTTCACGATCGGCCAGAATTCCTTGAAGAAAATGTTGAATCCATTGGGCCTAAAAATTAATTTTTGAAAACGAAATCATGCATGCAGAAAAATGATCATATTTTGTGTATTAAACTGCTCTGGCAAAATATTATTGAGAACTCCATTTTTCTTTACTATTATTATTATTAAACATACTGTTTTCTTTACAATTTTGTTTCGTCTTACCCGCAGTAATTTGGTTAGACGTCTTACCCGCAGTTTAAAAACTATAGTCATAATTAACAGGTGAAAAAGATTTTGATTCTAATCTCGTATATAAAAATTAAAATTTTCTACTGAATTTTTTAAACAGGATTGCTTTCCTAAGTTTTTTTTTTTTTTGAAATAGCTTTCCTAAGCTTAAACTTAAACGAGTAAGTTTTTCGTGCAAATGCACCAGTAATTTAATCTTTTATATATAATTAAATTTAAAAATATAAATTGATTTTATTTTAAAAAAATTAATCTTATTGACATGAAGTCAATTTAATAATAAATTATAGTTTCCTCCTGTTACCAAAAAAATTAATAATAAATTATAAATATCTAAATTTATTTAATATTAACTACTAAAAAAATTATGCATTATCTAATTGAATATTCATTTAAAAAGTAATTTGTAGTATTAATTTTGTTAATTGATTTTTTTCTTACAGGTATCTTCTACGGGAGATAATCATGATCAAGTTGGGAGGATCCACATCAGGTTGGGACTAAATCTCTCAGCGGAACGTTTTTTTCATCCACAAAACTCGAATCAGAGACTTTGCTTAAAGAATATTGTGTAATTGAGTATATTTAAATGTTAAAAAAAGTTTATTGATAAACTTTGATTTAATATATATTAAAAAGTATAATTAATATTTATTAATTTGTACACGTGACTTCATGAAAACAAAAATAGATGAAATGGGTTCATGATATTTAAAATTGAAAATTCAAATTTAATATATAACAAGCAGATTTTATCTCACAACAACCACATAAACCAGGTATGTGAATTATACTTTCGGGTTAGAATTGGCACCCCTTCACCCCAATTATAAACCCGAGGGTATTTTTAAAAATACCAATAATACTCCTTTTCAGGTTTTAAAAGCCGGAATGTAAGTTGTACAATTGTACTACCGGGATATATAACCCGTAGTTTAGATTTTTAGCTTCGTTTTACCAGGATATATATCGCGGAACTTGGTCGACATTCCGGGATTTAAAACCCGGAAGCGTAATTGCAGTATATATATAATACTGAACTTCGCTTTCTTCACCATTCTCTCCCCCTTTATTCTTCATTCTTCTTCGTTCTTCATTCTTCTGGTCCTCCTAGCCACACCACCACTATTACCCATCACTAGTTTTAAAACCCGGAATTTGGTTCTTTCAAACAAACATTCCGGGATTTATATCCCGGAATATACATTCACTTTGCAGTTGTTTTTCGGGATATAAAACCCGGAAACCAATAACACTGCATTCCGGTATATAAAAACCGGAAGCAATAGTGTAGTGAAACACTTACACATGTTTTACAACTTAAATAACTATTCCAAATTGTAATCCCGGAAGCTGATACCTTTCCGGGATTACTGTTCCCGGAACCCATTTATTTGGGCCTTTCGGGTTTTATAAAACCGGTAGGAGTGAACATACATTCCGAGTTTATAAATCCCGAAAGACACCTATTGTCACTAAAATTTATTCCGGGTTTTATAACACAGAACAAATTGGAAAAATTCCATTCCGAATATATAAACGGAACACAAGTCACCAACCACATTCCGGGAAATCAAAACTCGGAAGCTTGTCACCATACGTTCCGGGTTTGAAAATTCCGGAATGAAAAAAGAAAAAGGGTATTTACGACATTTACTACACAAAACTGGAGTGCAAAATTAAGTGTTGGAGTGTTATATTTCATTTCTTTGAGTGTAATCACTATCACATTTTAAAATAATAATCACTAAATTCAACTACTAACTAACTAATCAGTACCTCACTACCTCCATTCTCTTTTATCTAGAAATGATAGCAATATTCTATTTTACACTACCTTTCTATTATTCTTTCTTTGATCAAATTTTATGTGGGGTTCACTAAGTTATATGGATTTCACTCTCAATTTGATGAGACCTGCATGAATTTAAAGTTTAAACCAATCAAATGAAGAGTATTAGAAAGAGAGCGTTGTTTGCACTTCTCTTCTATCTTTTCATAAAGAAAATAATAATATTAAAGAATGAAAAAATAGTTAATGCACTATTATTGTAAATTTTTTTTACATATGGTTTCCACCGGCATTATAAATTTATTTTTATTTTAACTAAAATTAAAATGAAATGTAATAACTTAGTTCTATGTAACATAATATAATTTAATGGCAATATAATTTTTTTTTACACGGAAGGAGCATACTCATAATCTGAAAAAAAAAACTATTGTATGAATTTATGGATAGAAAATTTATTGCAGAGGATAGTAATTTTTTTTAAAGGGAGGATGGGAATTATATAAAGTATGGATATAGGTATAAAAAATGAAAAAGGAAATAGATGAAAAGGTAGTCAAAGAATGAGAGGCCATGCATAATATATATCTATTCATTCATTCTATTGACTTCTGGCTTGTAGTGGTCAAGGATAATGGAAGTTTAGATGCTGAACAAACATTTGACATTGTTTTTGTGATTTACCTAAAGCTGCTCTGGTTGCTTTCAGTTATAAGTTAATCTTGTTAATTAGAGGCAGTGAGAATCACAGAAACAGCCCTTTGAAGCTTGTTCTCTTCTTCCCTTCCTCTCATATCCACCAGGTAAACTCACTCATTCAAAGTCAAATACCCACTTTCCAAGACTCCTCCTTTCTCAATCATTTTCCTTTTTTTATTCAATTCCCATAATTTTCAGCTTGAATACGTAAATGGGTAGCGCATGGTTTCACTCATCTAATTTTTCAACCAAAAAAAATCATTTTTTTCGTAGAGTTGAATTTTTCATCATTCAAGAACCAGCGCAGTTTCGTTTGACTAATTGACTTTTTTCTCATTAAATTCTGAAACTTTGTGATTGCTGAGTGTTGCTGATTATCGATTTAGGTTACTTGAATTTCCAACCTGTGAGTGAAGGTGGTTTTGAGCTTCAAAAATGGCTACGGGAGCTGTGCCAGCTTCGTTTACCAGCGTCAAGACTTGGAACTCCAATTTGGGGTTTGCAAAAAGTATTGATTTTGTGAGAGTTTCTGATTTGAAGAGCATCAAATCTGCAAGGACAAAGGTGTCAATTATCAGGAACTCAAATCCTGGTCAGGATATTGCTGAACTCCAACCTGCTTCAGAAGGAAGTCCTCTTTTAGGTATGCATGGTTCAAATCTATTATGTGTGTGTTTGGATTTCCGTTGAACTCAATGTGAATTCGCGTTGAACTCAATGTGTCAAAATCTCACTTCTCTGATACTGTTAAATTAAACCTGGCAAATTTTTTGGATATGTGAAATTACGTTTGCGTTTATCCAGACGAGATTGTTCCATGGACTATTAGTTTTTATGGGTGATTTGTTTTTTGTATGACTGTTTGGGTGTTTCTGCCAAAGTGGTGATTTACTTGGTTTATTTTGGCCTGATCCGTGGATAATATTTTGAATGCAGTTCCTAGGCAAAAGTATTGTGAGTCTTTACACAAAACTGTCAGGAGGAAAACGAATACAGTGATGGTTGGTAACGTGGCCATTGGTAGTGAGCATCCTATAAGAATTCAGACCATGACCACTACTGATACCAAGGATGTTGCTGGAACTGTTGAACAGGTTAGGCAACTGTTTTTCTTCTTTGCAGTAATAGCACAAGCTTCTTGTCAATTTACACTGTTATCCATATCTAATTATCTATCTGCCTTATTTATTTTTATTTATTTATTTATTTATTCATTTTGATACAATTGACTGATTTATTTAGTTGTTATGGTCATTTATCTGCTGTCCACTGGAAGGTGATGAGAATAGCAGATAAAGGAGCTGATATTGTTCGGATAACAGTTCAAGGGAAGAAAGAAGCTGATGCATGTTTTGAGATTAAAAACACCCTTGTGCAGAAAAAGTAGGCATAAATTATGATATACGATTATACATGGTTGGTTTTGTAAGCTTGTCCATATTGTTTATGTATTCATCTGTGTCCTGATTTACCTATGTCCAGCTACAACATACCGTTGGTGGCTGATATTCATTTTGCACCCTCTGTTGCTTTGCGAGTAGCAGAATGCTTTGACAAGATTCGTGTCAACCCTGGAAATTTCGGTATGCATATTTTCATTAATTGATCTGTCTCCTTTTATTTTCTATTTCCTTTATATTTTAAGTGTTGTATTGCATTCTGAATCTGAGATGGTGGTCTTTCACAGCTGATAGACGGGCTCAATTTGAACAATTAGAGTACACGGAAGATGACTATCAGAAAGAACTTGAGCATATTGAACAGGTAAAATAACCACCTTTCTGTTGTTATATGTCTCAAATTTTGGTGAAGGGTACGCGTATGCTAATTTATGAGCACTTCATTTGGGGTCACCTCATCTCTCACACATGCATCTTTAGTCCTTACTGGGGATTTGGGAACAATTTACATATTACATAAATGATGCTTGAAAAACTATTAAGGAATTTAGGAAAAGGATGTGGAATGCTGTATCATTCCGTTCACAAGGTTTTTTCCTTATCCTTTGCTTGTTTTCCAGAAAAAAAATGAGTATAGTTTCTCCAGGCTGAGCATATGTCCAAAGAAAACATTGTTTTTATTTTCCAGAAATGTTTGTCATATTTCTACTTTGATGCTCGGAAACTTTATTTTCTTCTTTTCAGTTTCTGTAAGAATTACTAATAGCACAACTGAAATATGAACTCATTGACCTATTTTAAACATTATTTAATGCAAGGTTTTCTCGCCATTAGTTGAAAAATGTAAGAAATACGGGAGAGCCATGCGCATTGGGACAAACCATGGCAGTCTTTCTGACCGTATAATGAGCTACTATGGAGACTCTCCTAGGGGAATGGTTAGTCCTTCTTCCCCTTCTTATTTTGAAATGCATTTTTTGTCTATTTGTATTTCCTCCGGATATTTGCTCTTCTCACTAATCAATGATTGGACAGGTGGAATCTGCTTTCGAGTTTGCAAGAATATGCCGAAAGTTTGACTATCACAATTTTGTTTTTTCTATGAAAGCAAGCAACCCAGTTATCATGGTTCAGGCATACCGGTTACTTGTAGCTGAAATGTATGTCCAAGGTTGGGATTATCCATTGCACTTGGGAGTTACTGAAGCTGGAGAAGGTGAGGATGGGAGGATGAAGTCTGCAATTGGTATTGGAACTCTTCTTCAGGTATGCACGCTAATCAATTGCATATTGAATGGAAATTGTTCAATTGCCATTAAAAAAATGGAAATATTCATCCAGCTGTTTAGCATTCATTATAGACTTACACTTTATGTTGATGATATGTTGTTCATCAGGATGGATTGGGTGATACAATTAGAGTTTCTCTCACAGAACCACCAGAGGAGGAGATAGATCCTTGCAGAAGGTTGGCGAACCTTGGAATGAGAGCATCTGAACTCCAGAAAGGGGTGGTATGGTTCAAAACAATGCTTCAATTTGACAGCCTAAACTTGCTAAAGTCTGACATTCTAAAATTTTAACAACTTTTAACGACACTTCTTCCATCAGGCACCTTTCGAAGAAAAGCACAGACATTATTTTGACTTCCAGCGCCGTTCTGGTCAATTGCCAGTGCAAAAAGAGGTTAAATTATGAACTGTGGCAAATACTTAGCTGAATGAATATATGCCACACGCACCCAAACTCTGAAATTGTTTCCACATTTTCATTCTTATGGCATGGCCCGTGCATTTATTACTGAACTCTCCATCTTAATTTAGGGTGAGGAGGTGGATTACAGAGGTGCCCTGCACCGGGATGGTTCGGTTCTCATGTCAGTCTCCTTGGATCAGTTAAAGGTAACGTTAGGACAGCTCTTCCCTTGCTCTCTCTTCTGTCTATCTAAGTGGATGTCTTTGTCATTATATCTGTTTATGCTCATCTAAATTTTGTTCTCTTTATGTTCTAGTATTGTTAGGAGGTAAGTAAAGAAGCAAGGGTGCATTGTGTTATTCTGAAAAAATTTCATTCCCTGATTTTTACAGACGCCAGAGCTCCTCTACAAGTCACTTGCTGCCAAACTGATTGTTGGCATGCCATTTAAGGTTTTTTACTCTCTCATTGGATGAATGTCTTGGGACTTTACATACGAAGTTATTTACATATTAGGCCCTATATATTCAGGATCTGGCTACAGTAGATTCAATCTTATTGCGGGAACTTCCTCCGGTAGACGATGCTGATTCTGTAAGAACTGAGAACCTTCACTTTAGCAACCAAGTCTATATAGAAGCATTTACTTGTTCTGCTTCACTATCTATCAAACTATTTCTGCATTGTCAATTTATTGTGACTGTTGGAATAAATAATTTTCTTTTCCTTTTTCTCATTTTGGGTACTATGATCAGCGGCTAGCTCTCAAAAGACTGATAGATATTAGTATGGGGGTTATAACTCCTTTGTCAGAGCAGCTAACAAAGCCATTGCCCAATGCCTTGGCTCTGGTAAACCTTAAGGAACTATCTACTGGAGCTTATAAGCTTTTGCCACAAGGTGCTACTCACTCCGAGTATTTTTTTAGATTCTAAATAAATTACAGGGACATTCCTTCAGATTTAATGACATTATAAAGACCTTGTTTTGAAAATTACTTAGAGCTCCTTTGCTTTGAATTTTAACATAAGCTAAAGGGTGATCTAAAGCAGTTAAAATAAGGAAGGACCATAGTTTTTTTTAAAACATGTAATGTACTTTGATAAAATCTTTTCCTCTCCACTTTAAAGTTCATTTGTGATCTCATATCAACTGGTGATCTATCAGGCACACGCTTGGTCGTGTCAGTACGAGGTGATGAGCCTTATGAAGAACTGGAAATTCTCAAAGATGTTGATGCTACTATGCTTCTCCACGACCTGCCTTATGCTGAAGACAAAGTTAGTAGAGTGCATGCAGCAAGAAGGTGAGAATGTTGCTGACTTTGATTTCTGGATTTCACTTTTTGGGCTCTAAATAATAAAAACACTAATTGATGAGTAACTAGTCTACACTGTTCTTAGTTGCTTGTATATATGATTCTATAAAATTAATCTTTACTGGTTCATATATTCTTCTAATCCTGATATCTTATATTGGCATCAGATTATTTGAATACCTATCAGATAATTCTCTGAACTTCCCTGTCATTCACCACATTCAGTTTCCAAATGGGATTCACAGGTAATTTAAAGTTACTACGGTAAGATTCAAGAAGTATGCAGTCCTTGTGAAACCTAATTAATTTGACATACAGGGATGACTTAGTGATTGGTGCTGGTTCTGATGCTGGATCGCTTCTGGTTGACGGGCTTGGAGATGGTCTTCTTTTAGAAGCCCGAGACCAGGATTTTGACTTTCTTAGAAACACATCTTTCAATCTGCTGCAAGGATGCAGAATGAGAAATACAAAAACAGTATGTAGTTCAAGCACACAGACAAGACCAAGTTTGAATTGGAAAAAGAAATACTCCTGATCTTTATTGATATGCCTAACGTGTCATGCAGGAGTACGTGTCATGCCCATCGTGTGGAAGAACCTTGTTTGATCTTCAAGTAATAAGCGCAGAAATTCGAGAGAAGACATCACACCTCCCTGGTGTTTCGGTAATCACGCAATCCCTTCCTTTCCTCTGTAGAACATGCTCCTAGCATGTGTTGTGCTTTGTAATTTGATTTTGATTGTTTTGAGATAATTACTTTGTCCTGCATCAGATTGCAATCATGGGATGCATTGTAAATGGACCGGGGGAGATGGCTGATGCAGACTTTGGATACGTTGGAGGTGCTCCCGGGAAGATTGACCTCTACGTTGGGAAGGTGACATGTTGTTTATATGCCTAAATGCTTCCCAACCTGAAAATGAAAACTCAATAATTTGTTTCTAGTTTTGTTTGATGAATGAACTTAAATGGAATGATTACATACATTACAATTGCAGACTGTGGTGAAGCGCGGAATTGAAATGGAGCATGCAACCGACGCGCTGATTGGTCTAATCAAAGAGCATGGACGTTGGGTAGACCCTCCTGCAGAGGAGTAAAAAATGCTACATTTATATGAGATTCTCTTCTCTTCTCAGTTCTCAGTTCTCACCCAAGAGACGTTGGGTTTATAGTTTATACTTAGGATCACCAATGTGTCCTATCCCATTGTAAGGACGTGTTATGTAAGCACTGAAATTTAGCTTTCAAATTTCTCTTTTAACAGAGGTCCAAATAAAAGGGGAACTCCCATCTATACAGACAATTTATTGCTTTGCCCCAATCAATAGTGATAATTTTATAGAGATAAATTCTTGGAGCAGATTTTATAGAGAAATTAATTCTTGGAACAATTCCAGTGATGCTTGTCATGTGTTTCTGTGGTTGTTAACATGGTATTGGTATCCATCGAGACCCAAATCTTTGCCAAATTTTAAGAATATGCCCCAATTCGTTAGCTATATTCTTCTGCCCAAACATGAGATGAAAAGAATTTGTACAAATATTATAAAATTTGGACTAATTATTGACTCAAACGAAAAAAGCTGTTAAATCTTACGGATCATTCATGCACGCTAACGGCTAACAACTAACACGTTAAAATTACATAGCAATGCAAATGAAGTTTATTATTAGTTTAAAGAATCTCTCTCCTTGCAGCGTATCTATACTGTGCTCGCCGGATATTCTGCTGCCGCTTCTTGAACCCCATCCCTGCCAATACAACCACCGTCGCAGCCACCACTACTCCGATCACTATTCCCACCTTCTTTCTCCCGCTCATTCCTCCTGATCCGGATGATGACTCCGAATCTTCTCTCCCTTCCAACCCTTCGTGACTGATCAAGCTGCTACTCTCCACCGGCGAAGGAGCCGGAGACGAACCATAACTCAGATTCAGCGGAGGGGGCGCAGGCGGCGACGAACACGAACCTACGGGTGAGCTGGCCGGAGCAGAGCTTGGAGCGCCAACATATGGAGACGGAGACGGTGAATTGGCGGAGAGTGTGAGGTGCGGTGAAGTAAAGAGCAGAAGGAGAAAAAGAATGGTTGCCATTGGTTTGAAAGAAAGAAAGAATGGCGTGAGTGCACGAAACCGAATAACCGTAGATCTGATTCTGTTCTGTTACCGATGGAAGAAAAGTGGGTGCTGTTGGTTACGTTGAACTTGAAGAATGTCAGAATGGTTTGGGAGGAAGGAAATTAATGCATGTGTCATGAATGAAAGAAAAAGAAATAATCAGTGTTTTAGAGATATTGAGATTCAACTGTTTTTTATGCTTTGTGAAAGTGATTTTTACGTGTTTGGATACGCTACAAACGTATTTATTTAATTTAATTTAAAGAGATGCCAAAGTTCGCTTTTCATGTAACTCAAGAAACAACTTTATATTTTCTATTGAATGTATGTATGTGGCATGCATCTACGTCTACGTTTTATAGGCGCATCTGCTTCTGATTCATGCCTGGTACAATAAGATTTTAATAACTATGCATCAATATGCGCACACAATGTAGTTACATAGACATT
This sequence comes from Acmispon strigosus, assembly GCA_030819835.1. NCBI lineage: Eukaryota > Viridiplantae > Streptophyta > Magnoliopsida > Fabales > Fabaceae > Acmispon > Acmispon strigosus. The sequence goes on from JAUAMA010000004.1 coordinate 65,577,308, forward strand.
CAATTATTTACAATATTTTACCATGTCATTAAATAAAAAAGTAAGATTAAAAGACACAATTGGATATGTATAGAATTCTTAAACCTTGTCGATTCCCAAAAGTTGAGTTGGTTTTAAACTTCAATAATGGAGCTATCAATGGCGATGCCAATTGATCATTTGATCGTTGGATCTGTCTTATTGAAAATGTGAGGTAGCTGTTTATTGCATATTTGTTCTCTCGTTCACAATTGCCATTGAAAGGCGAATTGCCGATTGCCGATTATCTTCTTAAACGATACTTTAGAAAGAAAGAAAAAACATAAACGCTGTCTTTTTCTGAAGGGTCAAATTTGGCATGGAGAAACCTAGCTACCCTGCGAATAACTATTAATATTAGGTGAAATGGTAAGATTATTTTCTTTGTCATAAAAATATGACAATATAGGAATAAAGTTGGTTACACACTCATTCCACTCCCCCACCTTCTTATAATATAAAGAGAAAAATGAAAAATAAGTGATATGATATGTGATGTGACAAAAAATGTAAATAAGAAGATAAAAAGGGAGAAAATGAGATAAAAAAGAAAAAGAATATAAATATATCATTACTCTAGTACCCATCTCTTCTCTTTTATTAAATGGTATTCAGCCCAATGGGCTAGTCCAATTAACTTGACATGAGGGCTGATTATAGGCTGTGAAAAATTCATGACCGAATTTATTTTAGCCGCCAACCAGGGTATTCTAGAGTATAGATAGTTGTGGAATTAACATTTCATCTTATTGTCAGCGCATTAAACAGTAAAGGAATAGTCAATGAGTTTTTTTCATTTATAAAAGTTGTGAATTAAACTCACAATATTTGCTTAAGGGATGAAGTGTTGAATCACTACATCAACCCACTTTATTATTTATTTTATCCTAGCCAATCACAACTTGAAGTTTCACCAGTACGATGTGTTGTCACATAACTAATTAATTTTTTAGAACCATTTAATGTGTGTTTACTGTTTAGCTTCTTTGTGTCCACATCTATCGGGAGGCGAACCAAGTAGCAGATTGCTAAGCTAATATGGTGCATGATCTTGCTTTGGGTACTCATGTAATGGAGAGTCCTCCTCCTAGGTGCTCTAACATGCTTCCGTTTCATTGTACGGGAGTTTCATTCCCGCATTCTACCCTAACGTAGTTTCTTTTTGTTTGGGCTTAGTCCCTCCTTTAAAAAAAATTATAAAAGTAAACCGAGGAGCATAGCTCCATACACATTTTGTGCCTCACAAATAGCGTTTTTGCATTTTATTTGGAAATGCGTGTTAAAGAAAGAAAATGCTAAAACAAACATTATCGTAGTTGTAATATTTAGGTAACTATACGTTCAAAAAAAATTTAGGTAACTATAAAAATATATTAGGTTAATTATATCAATTTTCATATTAGTAGCTTAATTTAATAATAATCAAGTTTAATTTAGGAGTATGATTGATTAATTAGTTGCATTTAGTCCTTAAGCACCCTCATCTCCTAAGAGCTTGAAAAAAATCAACGTGCGAGTTCTAAAGCGCTACACCAAAATCAATTTAGGTTAAAAATATATAAAGGCAGAAACTTGCTTGAAAATGCTTTTATTTAAAGTTTTGGGCTGCGAAGGAGCCTTAGATGAAGCTATAAAGTGTAAGCCATCATGTTATGATCCTGTCTCCATTCTTGGACCATAGTTTTATATACTTGTTTTTCTTTCATTATCATTGTTGCTAATTCTATCATTTTTTAGGATGATGTAGTTATTCTGAATACTTGTTCCAACTCTTTTGATGATTTAATAAGATGTATTTTAGCTATGTTATTGTGTTCTCTCTTAACTTTTAACATTTGCTTGTCATAATATAGCATGCCGACCATTGAAAAATTGGGGTTTGGTCATGTTTGAGTAAAGACCAATTACTCAAACAACTTGTATTACGTTTTTTTCCTTCTAGAATTTGAGCAGAGATTCTTCAATCAAACGTGGTGATGTGAATGGTTGAGAGCACGGTGAAAAAGTGACAACCATAGTGATAGATGTATATGTAAAAGGCACTATAAGGCTCAAATCAACAATGGATAAGAGAGAGAATTCTCAATGTCTAGAAAAGCAATAGGAGAGTAAACGAGTTATCCTTAGCTTACAAAAAACATGTATTTATAGTGATCAGATTGAACAGTGATAGAAGTGTTTATCTTTTCCATGATGGTGGCTAGCTGACATTTAAGATTCTTACTTAGGCGAACTTGATCATATTTTCTTATAATTTAGCCTTATGATAGGTCAGTTGATTAGAAAATGAAAGTTCTGTGTTTGGTGTTCTGGCTAACTAGCTTGACATTCACTTGATCGTGTAGCCATTGAGACCGACTAGGACGATGGTGAGTTGCGTGGTCATTTGAGCCTACCAGAACAATTTCTTAGGTATAAAAACTGATAAAATTGAGCTATCAACCTAAGAGATTAGGACATAATTGAGCTCTTATTACTAATTTTGAATTATGAAGTTAAATCTTAAAGCTAAGAACAAATAGGATCATTCCAAAGTGTAAACCTGCATGGTCCCTTCGGTTCGATTTGGTCTTCAAACTAGTCATGAAGGTTGACATTTGAGTTGGTCATGGCCATTGGCATTTTGAGATGATATTTAGAGCTTGTGTTTCAAGTTGACCATGCAGGTTTACACTTTGGGATGATCCTCAAGACTTTGCTCTTTTAGCTAGTTCTTGAGCTTCCCACAAGAGCTAATCTTGATAGTGACATTTCAATATGATCATAAGAAGTCCCATTTAAATTGACACATTTGCTAGGCTTTCTTCTATTTTCACCTCCATATCAAGCTTTTCTTCATACTTATTTATTTTGAAACTTTAGTATTAACTGGTGCCTTGCCCAACGATTTATCACGATGCAAGCTAGCCCGTAATGGGGATATCAGGCTATCAGAGAGCAAGAAAAGGTATAAAACACAAATGAACCAAATTCAGTCATGATCTTTACAATTTTAGGCGGGTAATATTTACACTAACTTCTTTTTAATCATAATTTGATGCGTTGCCCCTTTCTCTCTAACTCTTTCTGGGGAAAAAAAGGGAAGGCATGGCAATAAAATATAGTGTCAATACAATAAACAATCAATTTCAAAAATGTCGTTTGACATAAAACTAATGTAAAAAAGGTGATGAATTAACAGATTTATTGTAAGTCAACTTCTGTTGTATGATTATGTGCAACAAGTTGAAATTTCAAATTTCAACGATCCGTATCAAGTGGATCTACGGAACATGCAAAATTTATTATCATAAAGCGAGGATAAATAAATTAAAATATAGTGGACTATTTTTATTAAAGCCTCACCCAAAATTCTAAAATATGATAGTTGAATAATAATACATATGTTGCCTCCACTGCCCACATCTCCCCCCTTTTCTTTGCCTTATATTGGCGAGGGGTGAGAAGAAATAGGTGTTGTTCTCTCTGAGTCACTATGTCATCCTCTGTCTTAATCACAACTCTAAAGAATTATAGTTCATCCTTCACATCACTATTGCTACTGTGGCTCTCTTTGGCATCAAAGCTCCCGTTAGCAGCACTCTCGGATTCAGAAGATGAGGTTGGTTTCTGGAGCTTGAATGGAATTGAAGCATGTTTCTTGAGGAACTTATAAAAAGCTACCACTGTGCGATCTGTGTCAACAGTAATCTGCAGCCACAATGAACCAATTATACATTTCATTTACCCAATTATAAAACATGAAAATGTAGGAAAGCTGAATTGATAAAATAAGCAATGTGGCTTATTATTCACATACAGGGTCAAAACTCTTGTTTCCTGCTGGGAAGAAGAGAAGAGTAGGGAATCCATCAGACTGCAAAATGAATATAAATCAGTACTGATCAATAAATATTCATGTATGCATTTGATTCAGAATTGGAAATTCCAAGCCTAGCATGAGTTACATGGACCAAATACTGTTACCATTGATAATAGCAATAGTATATAGTCTATACCATATGCTTAACATCTACGATAAATTTGAGTATCTTACCTTGGCCCTGTGATGCTCATTTGTTGTACCATCCATCTTGGCTATTACAAGAGACTCAATACCGCGAAGATGTTTTGCAAGTTTGTTGTATATTGGTTCAAGTGATTGACAATGGCCACACCAGGGAGCATAAATCTGATATTCCAAACCATTAAATTAATACAAGGTGCAGATGCAAATATAACTAAAAACTCAGAGGGATAAAATTGTACCTCAAGGAGAACATCTTTTGACTCATCCAACACAATTTCATCAAAATTATTGCCAACAACTATTTTCACATCACCATCATTCTGTGACAAAGTTAGCAAACGTGTTAGAAATGAAAAGTCAGGTTAATATATACCTGATAGCTGAAAAACAACACAACTTACACTTTCAGGAATTGGATCTGACTTGAAAAATGGTTTTAGCTTGTCTTCAAGGAAATCTTCCCCAAACACCTGAGATAAAATGAAGATTCAAATTTTTTAGTCAAAACATAGTTTTAAAACCTATTTAAATGAGATAAAATAGCAGTCATACACATTCCTTAACATGGTGGCAAAATTAAAAGTTCAATGCAAGAAGGGCGAAAAGTACCTTAATTTTTTCAACAGTCACCTCCCCATCAAGGATAAATTTTTTTCCATCATCATTTCCAGTATATGCAAGTACCTATATTGGAAATTGTAATGGTTACATAAATATACTTCCAATAAACTTAAAGGATGTAATATTGTATGTCATGGATTTCATGACTTATCATTAAAATAAAATCAAAAGGGGAGGAGGAAACAACTACCTTTGGATCACTCCCGCTCACACCAAAGTAATCTGATACTGGCTTTCCAACATCTTCATTATCCGTCTCCACATATACAAAGATCAACTGCCACAGATGCATGCACAAATAAATTAGTATCCCAAATCTAAGAACCCTTTTGGGAGGAGAGTTGGATGATAGATATGAAAAATTTATCAGTAAAATGTAGAAGTAAACTCTATTATTTTCTAATTGTAAATGATATATAAGATTGTTGTCAGTCAAATGTAGCAAAACCAGAAAGAACATATTCCAGATATCACCACTAAGTACCAGTAAAACTTAAAAAAATTAAAGAAGTTCACAACTGATCAAGTTTAAACTAGTTTTGCCAATGTATAAAAAGTTGAACTGGTTTCAAACTATGCTTATTTTGCTTAAAAGGTGTTTTAAAACTAACTTTACATAAAAAAATAGTTAGCTAAATATTAGTGAATCTTTTTTCAAAATATCAATTAAAGTAGAATGAACTACATGGATAGAGATATAGTCATGTAGATACAAGGAAATGGGAAGTGATTAGTTTTAAAACAATTATTGCTGAACTTTTCACGCTCATTTTGACCAAAATCTCATCAAATAAGAACTTGGTTTTAAAATTTAAGTGATTACGGAACACACAAGGATTTAGAACCTACTTCTTTGTACCTTGTTAACCGGTTCTTAAGTATGACACACAATACCAAACAAAACTACATCCACCATGTAATAACTCAACTCCATGCCATCTTAATTAATTTCATCAACCCCATCCTCTCAACTTTCTTTTATGAATTGTGATCCAATAATCAGTAACCTGCACCAGAATTCTACTTCTATATGCACTGTTCTGAATTCTGAAAATGAAGGCATGTGCAAATTTGTCCAGACCCTGAAGAAAGAATAACAAGGCAGAGAGTATATGGAAATATACCTTTTTCTTGAAAAACTTTGCTGCTTCTTGAAACACTGGGAGGATTTTCTCTGAATCAGTTGAAGTCGCAAACAGCAACAACTAAAAAAGAAAGAAGTTTTACACACACAACGATGTTTGAAGAAAGTTAAGATGTCATTTCTCAAGAATATTTTTTTAAGAGATTACAATATAATCAGATCCATGTGTATAAACACTAACCTGTTTCTTGATTGGATTTTCAAAGACTGCTGGGGCACTTTCTCTTGTAAAAATTGTTACCAAAGGAAGCTTGTTGGAGGAGACAAAGTCTGCTATTTCAGACTTAACAAATTGGCCACCTGCATAGACAGGGTGAAAACACATTAAGTTTACAAGACAACAAAGTAGGAGGGGAAAAGAGAGATAAAAATGAGAAATCAAACAAACCAAAATGGCTCAGTTTTTCCTCCTCTCTCTTGATCAGGATCAAAGCTGGGCGTTTAACATTAGGGTCAATATGGAAAAGCTTAGCCACATCAGGGTTCACAGTTTGATAAAAATTGACATCATCCTCAAGTCTTGAAGCAGCAGCAAGCTCCTCGCTCTCAGGACCCTGCATATTATGCATCACATGATAAATCAATCATAACAAGCAACAATTTCATACATTCTATTCTGCTATTACAGATCAAGCCTATCATTCAATCCACGGAATCAAATCAACAATGACAAATGGCCTTTACATCGGATCAAAATGGCGAACAAGAAATCTGAATACTTACAACTAAAGAGTTGATGAAGCCCAAAACAAGTTTACTTTCGGAGGTCAATACGCGTTCAGCATCATCCAACGAAGTTAAGTTGTGAATACCAGGTCCTGTCTTCTTCTTAATCCAGGTCACTATAGCTTCTCTGTATTGAATTGCAAGTAAAGAGAGAAAAAACAGAGTCAGATTCAATAAAATTGAAATTGAGCTTGGATTGAAATGCTGAAATTGAAAACAAAAGTGCAAGAGGAGAGATTCTTCTAGGGTTTTACTTGGTCCTGTGGCCATTATAAGGCTTGTGAACGCCATCGACGAAGAAGAAGAGAGTGGGGAAACCCTGAATCTCGTACTCCTGAGCCAATTCACTCTCCTCCGTCGCATCAACCTTTGCTAAAATGACATTTTTGTCCTTGAGCTCAGTGGCGGCGGCGGCATACTCCGGCGCCAGGGCTTGGCAGTGACCGCACCAAGGCGCGTAGAACTCCACCAAGACGTAGCGGTTGGTCTTGACCACGTCGCTGAAATTCTTGTCATTCAAAACGACGACGTCCTTGTCGTCCACCTCGGGGTGGTTGTAAGCATCCTCGTAGCCGGAGAATTCTTCGAGATCAGTGTCGTCGGCGAAATCAGCGTCGTCATCGTGGTGGTGGTGGTGGTCGGAGAAGGAGGTGTCGGGTTCGTCGAGGAAGCTAAGATCTTCTTCTTCGTCTTCGCAGAGAACGCGAGAGGAGGAGAAGAGGAGAAGGGTTGCGAGAGAAAGCAGAATGAAGATTCTCATTGTGATTCAGATTTGCAGAAACAAAGAGAAAGAGACCTATGAGTAGTGAATGATAATTGATATGACTGAGACTAATAAGTTGACTTTTGAAATGGAAGGAAACGAATCTCCATTACATTTCCTTCTCTACGGCGCCGTTTTAAAGACACCAGTACAATTAATCCGCTTCACCTCACTTTTACTTTTTTTCCCTTCTTAATTCCATTGACCTATTTTGCAATGTTTAGAAAACTCGAATTGTGGTTAAAACATAATTAAATATTACCTGCAAGAAGGCAAAAAGAAGTGTAAGTGAAAACGCTTCATTGGGATGCAACACGGTAGCACTCGAACATAATCCCATCATCATACAATGCGACAATTCTCATGTGGTGAAATGCGTCAATAGCACAGATGATATCAGTAACCATGAAAGAAATCAAAGTAGACATCCAGTCATTGAGAGCTACTAAAGCTGTCATAGTTCTTCATGTTTCTCGAGAGGTGAATTTCGCGAGTGACTTCATGACCAAAAGGGGAGTCTTACGGGCAAGAAGATCTACAACACAATTACTGGTACGTTTAACAAAAATAAAATCAAAAGATACAAAGTCGTGAGTCAAAGCCTGACAATCTGCTAAAATAGAACTAAGATAAAAGGAGGAAGATCGGAACCGCTTCCACTTCTCGAGCAAGGAGAGGCAATCTATCTCAATGCAGATGCTAAAAAACCCAACTCAGCTGCCAAACGAACAAACCACCAAAAAGCTACTGCCTCGGCAAGTTCGGGAGTCGACACCGCGAACGGATACGTTGTCGCTGCCACCATGATCTCACCCCTATAATTACGAGCCACACATCCTAGGCCCGTTACCGTCGTTGCCAGGAAACTACATCAACGTTTAGCTTGATTATCCCCAGACTCGGCCTGCGCCAAACCTCCTAAAGAGAGCGGGGAGCATTAATGGAAACCCTTGACACGTTTGAACCCGGGAGCAAATACGTCACTCGACCGAGTAAGTCCTCCCAATTGAAAGCTCGACCCTCAAACCGCAGAAGGTTTCAACGCTCCTAGACACTATACAACAACGTAAGGAAGTAACCAGGAGTCTATTTGTCACCATGCTAGGCCACTCCCATAAATACGTCTAAGAAGCTATCAGAGTCGCCTATGGAATCAGGCCCTCCTCACCTCGGAGAGCAAGACAACTCGACTTGAGGCATATTGAATATTTTTCGTTCATCTACAATTCTAAAACATAGTGTTGTCAATGTATTAAACAACAGTTGGGAGTTATTGTTGTTGCTAATCTTACATAATTTGCACCATGAGATCTCATTTTACATGTCTTTAAAGTGAGAACTTAACTTTTCCAAAAAAAAATATAATTTATCTTGATTGAATAAAATAACTTTTTATCACTGATAATAGTAAAATATTTTACATATGTTAAGAATGAAATAGTTAATACATTCCTTATTTTCTTAACGTATATATCTTAATTACTAACACACAAGAATGGCCATTTTTAACTTCTAACCTTATTTTTAAAATGTTTCTAATTTTTTTAACGTCCTCTTTGTAACGTACAAATTTATCATTTATCATAACTATAAATTCTTATGAATTTTTAAAAACCATTTTTTACCTTTGGCACATCATAATTTTATATATATATACATATATATATATATATAGGTGATGTATCACATGAGAAATGTGTTTTTATATGAGAAAATGAGAATAAATCACGATCGTTAGATCTAATCATGAATGGTTAGGATTAAAACAACTTAATAGTCACATGACTACTTAAAAATATCATGTGACTTTTTAAAAAGTCTCATGACTTCATGTTTTAATCTTCACCATTCATAATTAGATCTAACGGTCATGATTTATTCTTACTTTCTCATATAAAAACATCTTTCTCATATGATACATTCTCTCTCTATATATATATATATATATATATATATATATATATATATATATATATATATATCTTTGATTGAATAAAATAATTTTCATTACTTAAATAATAATACCTTAAAAGAAAAACATTTTACATATGAAATAATTAAACATTCTTATCATATATGCAGTTTACATTATTAAAAAAATTCAAAATTCAAATAATTCTATGTGATAGTTTTTTTTTTTTGGTTACATTCTATGTGATAGTTTAATGAGATGAATTGTCACCTTGTGATTAAAATAGAATTAATGGTTATGATTTGATTTCAACAAAAAGTTTAACTCGTTGGTGTCAATTTATCCTATCTCCTAAATAATTTGTGAGTGTTTTGTTTTTTTGTCCTAATCACATAGATTGACATTGATATGGCGGAAGATTGTTTTTGGTCGAAAGACAGTTGTTTGGGCTCAGCCCAAGAGATGGGCGACCTAGTTTTACACGGTATACATTAGTCAAGTCCATCAGTTCAACCAAAAAATAAAGGTTGACCAAAAAAGAGCCATAATAAATATTGAATCAAAGCAGGTCTTGGATGCTTTGATGCTTTACATGGTTAAATAACCCACTCCTATTTGGACAAAAAGAATCAAACTGTTTATTGTATTCACATGTATATTTTTGGCTTAATTATACTTTTAGTCCCCACAAATGTTAAATTTGTGATTTTGGTCCTTAAACTTTAAAAATATAAGTTTTACTCCCCATGTTTACCTCCGTCAACAGTTTTGGTCTCTCAACACTATTCCGTAAAAAAACTAACGGTTCCAAGGACAAATATATAATTTAGCAAAAATAAAAAATAATTAAAAAATAAAAAATAAACCAGAAACTTCACATTCTTTCGCCTCTCTCTTCCTGCCAACTCATCTTCTTCTCTTCCTCTTCTCAATTTTCTTCTTTTTCTTCTTCTTCTCCCTACTCAAGGTCCTGAACCGCCACCACCACCGCACCACATGAGGTGTTTGCCACCACCACTCTCCCTCTTTCCCCTATGTAACGAGACATGGTAAGCACCATGGAACCACCATCGTGTTTCCCTCCCCTTCATCACCATCGCGACCTTCTTTCTTAGATTCCAGCCAAAACACGAGCTCAATGGAGAAACCACCACCACCATCGAACTCCTCTTGTTGTCCGCAACAAAACCAATAGCCCAGATCGTTGTTCCGTCAACGTCAACCGCCGCCTGAAAATGGACTTTTCGGCCGACTCCTTCGTCGTTTGAGAAAACAAACGCCACCACGACGATCCTCGTCGCGAGTAGAAGAAGATCCAGTAGTCTGTTGATGTTGCCGCCGAGCTCCTCCGTGGAAGGTAATTTCCAATCAACTTTTTGGATTTTTCTAGGGTTTTTTTAGTGAGATGAAAATGTACAGAGAAAGCGAAAGTTCACATGTACTGAGAGAGAGATGAAAACATGCAAAATTGTACTTTTTTTTTTTTAGGGTTGCAAGCTTCATATATCTGTCCGCAAGAACATAATCTACAAATTTGATTGTCTTATCACTGAAGTTTACTTATACTACCTCTTCAATTTTGGAGTTAGTCCTAACAATGATGACTAAAAGACCATGAAGCATAACTTTGAAGTTCAAGTGATGAGGGACTCTCTTATTACTCTAAACTCATACACATTTGTACCACTGTCAGATTTAATTTACAAGGATCTTGATAGCAGACTTTTAGTTGGTATAATTTCTCTTCGATCTTCAATCCCATATAGAGAGAGATGCAATCGACCTGTGTATCTTAGTTGGTATCATTTCTCTTCGAACTTTGTACCAGACTTCCATTACCACCTCTGTTTTAGGGATTTTATTTTTTAATTTTTCTGGGTTTTTGATTTGAATATGATGTAGATGGTAGAGGAAGAAGATGAATATCATGTTGTTTCTGGGTTTTGTTGAAGAAGATGGAAGAAGGATGATGAATGTTTATGAATTTTTTATTTTATTTTATTTTATAATTAATTTTTTTGGCTTCGTTACAGTTTTAGTCCTCATAATCGTTAGTTTTTTGTCGGAATAGTGCCGAGGGACAAGAACTGTTGGTGGAGGTAAACGTAGGGAATTAAAACTTGTATTTTTAAAGTTTAGGGATCAAAATTGCGGATTTGGCATTCTTTGATGACCAAAAGTGTAATTAAGCCTATATTTTTTTAGGAACCTCCAAGTATCCTCTAATTAAGACGAGTGCCAACAACACTGTGTAAAACACTCTCTTTTCAACACCCGCTTATTCATTAGTTAAAATTTGTATGGATTCAAGTAATTTGATAGTGAGACCCACTTTTTAGTAGACCTCATATAAATTTTAACTAATGAATGAGAAAGTAAAAAAAGAGTGTTAAAAAGGATGTTTATTGCATTTTTCATTTTTTAATTATCAGCTATTTCTATTACATTTTGGGCGTTCCTCTAATGGAGCGACCAAATTTTAATAAAGAAAAAATTGTGAGATTAAAATCGTTCGTTTTAAATACGAGAGATCAAAATTATACAATAACAGTAGATGAATGACGAAAAGTGCACTAACCTCTAAAATAAATTTGAACTCCTTACATCCGAGCTTACACATGTTCATTAATTTCATACTTTTGATAAGCTCTATCAACCATCGAGTAAACACACATAAATTAAGACATGTCAACTTAATATCAATGGTATATAATATTTGGCTCACACAAATGATGATAGATCTGCATAAAGAAAAAAACTACATAAAAGTAAAATTATAATGTATTAATATATGTTGCTCGTATCATGTATACGTTGCTTTATATCTGCTGGTGCTTCTCATTGAATAATTTTAGTTGCTAAGTAAGAAATTGGAAACGCGTGACATTGATGATGATTTGTTAGACAAGATCCAAATTTGAAACAAACCCCTTTCATAACAGTACATACATTGGCTAACCAAAAACAAATTAAAGAAGAGATCATGGAACTATTAGTAAGATACTAGAAAGTGTGACATTAGAGGAATAAAAGTAGAGAGAGGGGCAGTGATTATGTGCCCTGTATTAAATCTAATCTGAGATTATGAAACAGTTATATAGAGAAGCTAACACACATCAATTAAGCATTTGGTTTGGTTCTTCTCATACATGTAGACACTCATAGCTAAAAAGCATAACTGCTATTAACAAACTATCCCAGAAACTTAAGCAGTTAGATGAAGATAGTCACCTAAATAATTTTATATTATATTTTTAACAATGACAAAAGTGACTCCGATGATAATGCGCGTTAGGCCGCCGGCTCCCAATTGGTTCCTACCTTTGTCAGATGAAGAAACTTTGCTGCTTTCATGAATTTGAGTAGCTTCCACTTGAGCTGCTAATGGCAGGGGTGAACATTTAGATGCATCACCATCACATGGGTCTTGTTTGGTCTCGGGCTTTTGCGCATTCGGGTGAAAGAAGTCATATGCTGAGGGTGACAAGGCTTCAGGGTTCTGGTAAACAAGCCCATGAGGGGCTCTTTCTTGGGCTAAAACAAGAGAAACAAGTGCTACAGAAAACAGGAAGATGAAGGAGAAACCAACGGGAATATTCATGTTTGCTTTGTGTAAAAAAGCTTTAGCTTCAGGGATGAAAACTTTGGGGATGGTTTCAGTGGCTTTTATAATGCAAAGGTCCTGAGGAAGTGGTTGTTCCTTGGAAATGAATTTTTGTGTTGGGAAAAGGAGGCTAATGAGTAATGGACGGGGAACAGAATTATGGTCTTTGCTTTCACCAGACCCCAACCCCAACCCAAACTACCCCAAGGTTAATTGTTAGCACATGTTTGGATGAAAGACCATAACAGTAAATAGAAACATCTTTCCTCGTTCCATCATGATTTTTAATCTATATAATTTTTCATCGTGTATGCAAACATACATTTAATTATTGTGTTCAGATCATGTACAAGTTATTACTCCACGAGACATTGATTAAAGAGTATTAAATATATATCACTTGAATCAATTACTCATTATTTATGATTCTGGGTGGTGCAAGTGTAACAGATGTAACAACTCTAACTAATTCTTGATTTCAATTAACAAACTTGTCTCTACATTTTTCTCCTCTCTGCTACCACTCTACCTAAACATTTTTCTAATTGAGTTAGTAATCCTTTACGACCATGTGGGTTTTCATCTTTCTCCTTGTTGACCTTGGATCGTAACAAAATGGTTGAACTTGCAGGAAAAGTAGTGTGTATTGGAACATCTTGGCTCTAAGAATGATGCTTATACTTGAGTAAGTAGGGACTTTGACCCTTTGAGTGCCTTACTCAATGCATGCATACAATACAGGTAATCAGAGACTAGGGAATAAAATCATTGGATAATTAATCAACCATCCTTATATACAGTTAAATGATTAATCTTGGTGTATATATGAATAGATTGACATCTTCTCCATTCAATAATGTCTCAATTTTCTGTCTCCAAATAAAATTTTGACATATCAATTTAAATTTTTATATAAGTTCATAACCTGGCTCACTAGTATTTTTTTAATTGTCATTTCAAGATTTTATTGGTTGGACAGAAAATTAAGACACCATTTATGAACAGAAAATCTTACTGCCGGTCTCATTCTCGTGTTAATAGTGAAAGGGAATCTTTTGGGAAACATTTGATGAATTGCTTATGAGGAGGAGGTTTAATCAATGGGTGTGGCCATTATACTAATGAGGGGGTTTATGCTTTGCTTAGTCGCTAACTAAGTGGAAAAAGAAAAGCAATTGAAGCGTGGGGATACCGTAGCTTAGAGGGGCAGCAATGGCCCTGTTTGGCCTGCTCTGTCACATTATTGCAAGCCACAAAACGCATGCTAGAGGTGATCAATACCAAAATGTGTTCTTCTCTTACTCGCCCACCCTAGTTCCACCATATAAATGTGAACATCATGTGATGTTAATTAAAACATAAATGAATAAATGATTGATGTACATGTAAAATTGAATGACATGTTTCTGACATATCATTAAGCGCTAACGTTAGCAGATATTTTTGGTATGTTGGAAGCATATTGTTCGATTTTATATCCTATAAGAACTGTAATTAAAAATCATGTTGGTCCTTGGTGCATTCGCGTAGAGTGATGCAGAGCTGGCTCTATCAAAGCCAAAAAAAAAATTTGGTCAAGCCAAAGTGTGTTTAATTTATGAGTACAAAATCATGCAAAAAGTAAGATAGCATCGTGAAAAAACAATGATGTGTCTAGCATAGTTTTTTATTTGTTTCTAGCCCAAGCCTTTAAACTTGTTTTAGGCCAAAAAATTGGACAGCCCTGGGTTCATGTGTGTTGTTACGAGATACCATGTTATGAAAACTTGGGCTTAATATGATTATCAAATTTAGAATTGTTCAAAAACTACAGCTTTATAAGTCAAACTATTGTAAAAAAAGCCCAAATCAGTTTAGTAAAACAAAAAATTTCTAACACTCTTTGCCTTAAGGGTGGCAAATGGATGGATTGGATGGATGAATATGGATATGGATATGGATTATAATGAATGGATCCAAAACAATCCATTATCCATTAAATTGTTTTAAAAAAATCCATCCAATCCATCCCTTAATAAAAAAATTCCATCCAATAGTGAATTTTTAGTGGATGGATATCCAATCCATCAAATAACTTAAAAAATAGTCGAAAACCCCAAAAACAGTGAAAACCCAAAAAACGGCCCAAAACTCAAAAAAACAGTCAAAAACCCAAAAATCGGTAGAAAAAAACGGTGGAAACACAAAAATTGGCCAAAAACCGAAAAAAGCAGTGGAAACTCAAAAATTGACCCAAAGCAAAAAAAAAAGGTCGAAACCCCCCAAAAAACGGCCTAAAACTAAAAAATCAGCCAAAAAAAAAAAATGATCGAAAACCCAAAAATGGCATAGAACTCGAAAATCAGCTCAAAACCAAAAAAAAAAGGTCGAAAACCCACTGTTTTTTTGTTTTGGACTGATATTTGAGTTTTGGACCGTTTTTTGGGGTTTCAACTATTTTTTGGGTTTTGGCCAACTTTTTTGTTTTGGGCTTATTTTTTGTTTTTCGACCGTTTTTTTGGGTTTTGAGCTGATTATTGAGTTTGAGGCCGATTTTTGCGTTTTGGGCCGATTTTTGGATTTTCGACATTCTTTTTGGTTTTTGGGTCGATTTAATCCATTTAATTCATTTTTGTGATCCACTAGAATTTTAAGTTGATCCATCATATTTCAATATATAGACCTAATGGATTTTAATTTTAAATTGGTGGATTATGAATATCCAATGGATTAAATGGATGGATTGGAATCCATACATTTAATTTTTTTTTATATGGATGAAAATAGATAAATTTTGTGATGAATGGATTAAATGGGTATGAATTAACGGATAATTTTACCGATCCTAATTTGTATGTATGATTTCTGTGGCTGTGAATTGTGATAATGAATGAACCACACACGCACCAATTAAGTCAAGAGTCAAGATAGTGCTCACTAGAAACCAAAACAAAAAATAGCAAAAAGAAAAGGAAAAGACATGTCTTCATGTCCCTAGAATATAGGCTTGTTAGCAATGCCCATATCTACCCGCTCTTTAAAATAATAATGCTTTTAAATTATTGAATTTTGGTTTTGGCAAGTCTTGTCAAAAATGTCAAAATTTGGACTATGATGGACAATTACTTTTGTACTCTTGAACCAGTTTTAATCCAAATATTTTTGTATGGCTAGAAAATAGATTTGTCTAATTTGAATTTTGAACTAGATTGAAGATCTTCACACGCAAGTTGCATGTGCACCAATATCTTTAGGAATGCACACCCTTCTTCTGGGACGAGCCTCTGATGTTGACATTTTGAGCTTAATGGGGAAGTTAGGGAGTGCATATTGTTTGAGAGAGTTAGGGCATATTGTATGTGAGAGCTGTGTTGTGTGCAAAATAGTATTAGTGAGAGGGAAAATAATAAAGAGAACGTGACTGATTTTCAATGAGAAGATGAGAAGAAGAGAAGCAGAAATTGTGAAGATCATTCTTGATTTCTTTAAAATGATTATAACTACTAGGATTTTCATGCTTTCTTATTGTATTATGAGTAGCTAAATCCCCTCTTGAAATTGCCATGTAAGATATGATTCAAACCGTTTTTTATTATATATGTTATGTTCTTAATTTAGTCTGCAACTGTGTTTCCTTTTATGCGCTTAATTCTATGTGGAGTAATCAACCATATCACTAATAATTAATCTAACCTTAGTGGGAAAAATTAATTATGGAATTAATAAAAGGGAAAGAGTGTAGAGGATTAGTTTTGGCGCACTCTTGACAGAGGTATTAGGATTAGTTTGTGTTTGCTTCCAACTTCCTACGATTAGAATTAAACCCTTAATATTTAATCGTAGTAAGCAGATACAGGTTTATCATCCTCAGGGATTGGTGAACATTAGTTTCACTAGTTAAATATTGATTTGAGCGGATAAGAAGATAGTTGAGAAAGTGTGTTTTTGTGATTTTTATATATAATGAAAGCAATAAAAGAAGGTTTACGGGGATAACAAAGAAGATGTATTTAGAAATGCAGTACTCACCTAATCCTCTAATTGTTTTCCACTCAAACACTTCTGTAAAGATTCATTTCATCTATGATGCCGAGAGCTATCCACCTAACTATCTCTTAGCCTAGGTGAATCTATCAGTTGGAATTCATAGACATAATCTCTTACTATCTAGAAAACCCAAAAGGAATAAGACAGCTTAGACTCTCTCTCAAAGACATTTCCAATGACCAATCTATCATAAAACAAGATACCCTAGGCTTGCGAATCCCGTTGTCACCTTGGAACTCCTGTTAGAACTCAGAACCCCACCTGTCACGTGGAAATCCACTATTGTCCATATCCAAGATATTCTCATCATAAGACAACTAGTTCATTGAATGGTTTCTCTCTTGAACCAGTCCCACAATTATCTCTTGATCTCATGCTAGTCCATAGAAATCTAACACAAATCACTGATACTTGAAGTGCATAAAGTAAGGCTTTAACACATAGTGTTGTGACATAAAACATAGGTGTCCTACTTCCACCGAACTAAGCTTACACCAACTCATATCAATCTTTCGATCTATTTACAAATTAGTGAAGCTCTTTTGATTATAAATTGATTGGTTAGAAGCATGAAGCGTAGAAAGAAACACTATACATGAAAGATTTCCATTTACATCAATACATGAGTTTACAACAATCAAAGAATGAGCCTATACAATCTAAAAACAATAATAGAAAACAACATATACAAGGAATAGGAAATGAAGAGACAAAACCCAAAGAACGACGGCGGAACCACGATAACGGAAACTTTCTCAAGCTTTCCATGGCGTTTGAAGGTTGTCACGGTCCTCCCGTGGATGTCGGCATCGCTCCGGAGCTTTGCTCCTTCAATCCTAGGCCCAAGGACCTCTCCTACATGAAGTTCTGCTCCCAAAATATGTTCTGAGTTGAGATGTGAGAAGATCACCGAGAGATCTGGGAGATTGGTCTATTTATAGTGAGAGAGATCTGCACAGGGACTTTGAGCGACACTTACAGGTCGCTGAGCGACCTGTTTCTTCAGCACTGGGTTTCCTTAACTGACTTGGTCGCTGAGCGGCCAGAGGCTTGTCCAAAGGCGCTGAGCGGCTGTCCTGGGGCGCTGAGCGACCAGAAACTTATATTTTCTGCCCAGTTCTTCTTGCAATGGTGCAATTTCCATCCAAACTCCATTCCTATATCAAATATGGGGATAAATCATCATAAAACACTATAAACACCCATTCTTGGCAGTTTGGCAAATATAAAGCAAAATAAGGGAATTTACATCAAAATAAGGGACATACGGGTCAAATAAAATAAGTGCCTAAAATAATATCCAAATATACGTAAAAATGACACTTATCATAAACTGGTCGTTGTGTTGGTTTGACCCATGTTAGCATCAGTTTTTTGCCAACTTTATTCAACGTTTTTTTCGTGGGGTTGGCTAAATGACCTCATGATTAATTGGAGTTATTTAATCCAATGTCCACATGGACTAGTAAGATTGTGCCAAAATCAAAATTAAAAAATAATTTGAAAATAAATAAAATAAATGACACAATCTTACTGATCCATGTGGACATGAGTTAAATAACCCCAATTAATCATGGGGTCATTTAGCCAACCCATTTTTTCGTAGTGCTCCAATCATCATTTTCAAAAGGAAAGGGACATGAGCACCGCAATCACAGATCGCATCTTGACAAGCTAGGCAACATCTTTGTTGTTAATGTTATCTTTCCCAACATCTTAGTTCACAAGTCACAACACCATCTCTCTCTCTCACACACACACTTCCTCCTCGTACATTCTTCTCTTGCATCATTCATCCCAAATTCTGGTTCATATTTAGCTAGGGCTTACGTTCCAAAAAGCTCCTAATTCATGACAGATTCAACCTCTATAACTTGAATAATTAATTAGGCATAACACAAGTATAATAAATTCATATATGTGTGCGAACTGGCGTAACAATATAGTAATTGGTTAATGAAGTCATTCCTCTAGTGCGCTTTTCCAATATTAATTACCGCAATCTTTTAATCGCTTTATGTTATTTGTTATTTCTATTGAAATCATAATCTTTTCAACCTTTTTAACTGTTCTTCCGGTATGAATTAAACTAGTGAAATTTATACTTTACTCATAATCCATGGGTCCGATCTTTTATTACTGCTTGGCGATTAAAGAGCTAACATTAGCCAATGCATGTACTGTCATATGTGCTCTTTCGTAGAATTGGTATGTTCAAGCGTTTCAAATTCAAACATATAGGACAAAACCCCACCTGAAGAGTTGAAGTTGAAGAGCAAGGCTAACTACTTATTAGTCGACATTGGTGTGTAAAAGGACCAGCAATAATTACGTGTGCATGGAAGCTAAATTTCTAAATTCATGGCTGATGATAAAGCTGTATAAGACAATGACCATTGATAAAGCGTGATGTGGAAACAGCAAAGGCGTAGACCCCTTTCGTGGAAACACGTACAGGTAGATTGAAAATTTGATTTAAAGTGTGCGAGATCACATGTAAATTGCAAACACAAGAGGAACATTTGGACAAAATAATTAAGAAAAAGACATACAATTACACCCTAGCTAGGGCCTTAGACTTAGACTTAGACATAAGCATATGCTAATCTACAATTTCAAGACCCCACGGTTATTTGGCCTTTCCAGAATGAGGCCAAAACTCCAGCAGGTTGATTACGCGTTGCTTCTGAAGGATTCAAGAGCTTTGTAAGCTTCTGCTTTGAGAATGTATTGGTGGTAAACTGCAGCAACCAGAGCTCCAAGAAATGGTCCAACCCAGTAAATCCACTGACCAAAAGAAATTACCAAAATTAGTGTTAACAAAATATATGTCGTAACATCATCTATATATCTGGTGTCCATTATTGTGAAAGTGATAAACTCGAGAATCGAGATGTTATCCCCAACCCAAAAAAATACAAGAGCCAACCGCGATAAACAGCAACATAAAAGGAAAAGGAAAAAGAAAGCACCACAGGCCTTGATAATACAGGAAAAGCCACCGACAAAAAGCCTAAGAAAATAACCACTCCAGATATCAGTATCGCCCCACCATTACCAACACAGATAATCACCCACCCCCACTAGTACTACCTAGTAAATGATAAGCCACACTTTGCCTCCTTGCTTGAAGTCTCAGTTTTATTTAGAGTGTTGTTTCTTGTTTTTTTTTTTTTATAAGTCAAAATATATTTAACTAAACACAAGAGGTACTCAACCCAAATACATATAAAATAGTGTCAAAATCCATTCATAATAGATAGATTTAATTTAGTACCAAACAAGAAAAAAGAAAAAATTGATGGGAAGTTACTTAGTTTTTGGTGTTGGGTGTAAAATTTGATGGGAAATAAGAGTTCGTTTAGAGTATACTTTCTTAATTTGTAAACATAAAATTTGTAATTATACAAAATAAAGTTTGTAATTAGAAAAAAATAGTAAAATGTGAACATTATATTAGCTACCAAATATCTGCAAACTTTCCATGGATTGAATTAATAATAACAATTTTCAGGAACTAGTATAGTTACTCTTAATTTTTTAGGGAATATTTTAGTGACAAAAATATTTAGATATACTACCTTTGAATTGCTTAAGAACTAATAGTAAAATTTTCTTCTTATAAATATTTATTATAATGAAACACTATATATATTTCATAATTAAATTCAAGAATACATAGTATCATTAAATGTATTTAAATTATTTTTTCAAGTAAAACTCAGATACATAAATGTTAATATTAAATAACATGCGGTGTAATTTAAAATATTTTAAAATGTTTTGTCTAAAATAATTAATATATTTTCAAAAATATTTACTGACAAATAGCATTGTGTTGCTAAATAATTTTTGTTGCCACATTTGATATAATAATAAAATAAAAACTTAAAATATAGACTACGGAACTAAACAAAGATCTAAATACGATAGAGGTCTCTCGGATGTTGGACTCGTAGTCTGGTAGACCCACAGTATACTACTTAGTTTCATTTTCTCATCATTATTGTTTTCTCAAGTTGTAATTGATAATTAATATTTCAACTAATGTTAATACTTAATATTTTAATAATATTATGAGAAGTTATATAATTAATACTTAATGCAATAAATAACATAATAGCTCACTAGCAATCACTCTATGTTATAAAATAAATGTCTAGAAAGAGAAGAAACATGCATATTAAGAAATGCAATTAATATTGATAAATTTTTAAAACATATCATTTATTTTACTATTTTAACAGTTAAAGTGTATGTATCTCTCCTCATTTATTGTTCTCGTAGGGGCATATATCAAAAAATATCAATTAATGCTCTCTTGAAATTCTAAGTGGACGGTTATTATGAAACAATTTTTTTTTAAGTGGACAATTATTTTAAAACGGATGAATTTACATTAACACAAAATTTAAGGGATCCATGCTTATTCTTGTTGAGCACTAAAATATATTATATTATTTTAATGTAACATAACATTGTATTACATTAAACAATCACTTATTGATTAATTATGAAAAACAATACTTGAGTGCATGGAAGCGTTTTCATAAATGTAGAAGAGAGTTTCATATGTCTCTACCTATTCGGAGAATTATTGCAATTCCCACAAATAAATGATTTTTTTAGAATTAAATTCTTATTTCTACCGGCACTAATTTACTTATTACTAAACTAACAAATTGTTGGTAAAAGAGTTGCTATATGAGACAAAAAGAAACACAATAAGCCATTACAAAAACTCACGTGGCGGTGTCTTTGTTTTTCAATTAGAGGGAAGTGATCATAAGTTCGTAAAACAAGTGTTTGTTTTTCCAAATGTAGAAATATATAAGGATGTGGATTTACTTGGTCATCCCAAGCTTTATCCTTGTTGTAGATTACAGCTGGTCCCAAACTCCTTGCTGGGTTAATGCCACTGCCAGTACCAGTGATAGGGATTGTAGCCAAGTGAATCATGAACACAGCAAATCCAATTGGAAGTGGTGCCAGTACCTATTTAGTTTATTAATTATATCAAATCAATCCAATTCAAACTGAAAAAATGAAATTAAAGGGGCCGGGTGCTTACAGGAACATAGTAGTCCTTAGAAATCCTCTTAGGATCAGTAGCAGAGAAGACAGTGTAGACAAGAACAAAGGTTCCTATGATTTCAGCACCCAAAGCGGTGCCTTTGCTATAGCCATCTGAAACCATGTTAACTCCACCTTCGTACTTGTCGTAGTATGATTTTTGAAAGCCCTTCGCCAGTCCAGCACCACATATAGCACCTAAGCACTGTGCTATGATGTACAGTACCGCCCTTAACAGCGACACCTTGCGTCCCACGAACAGCCCAAATGTCACTGCAGGGTTAATATACCCTCCTGTCATCCACAAATTTTAACAATAAAAAACCTAACATGTTAGTGTTACAAATTTAAATTTAAATATACATTGTAATTTGTAATTAGACAAGCCCATTTTGATAACAGCGAATAATTTTTTATTCTCACACTATCTAACATTCCTCTTTATATAAATAACTGTAGAATCATTCCCTCAACATTTTACCTTTCACACCATTTGACATTTAAACTTTTTTAGTAATAATATGTAGACTCCCCAATTTCTATACATTTAATTAACATATAAGTTTGTGATTTTTCTGGTCGTCTCGCTAACCGTCCCAAACTACTATAAATGCGTATTTCTAATACAATAAAGATTGGTGTTCGAAAAAGATGAAAGATAAGTGACAGATGTGATATATGATGTGATGTGTGTAAAAGAAAAAGATAGAAAGAAAAAAAGCATGTGTTTACACTATAGAATAGTTCATGAACCATTATGGTATTTTCAGAATTTCTCAAATCATATTTCTAAATTTTTTATAATATTCAAAATAGAAAAGGTTATTTCACTTATTACACTTGCCACTAAAATAAAATAAAAAGCTAACTCTAAAATTGAATTTTGACATTTAAAGTAAAAGAATAATATTTTACATACACCTAAAACACGGAGAGAAAATGGAAAAATGAAAGATATGATAGATAGTATAATAGGAAAAGAAAAGATATAAAAATAGAAAACTGAATAAAAAACAAAAGAATATAAAACTCTGGACCACTTTAAGTGGATAGTTATTGCTATAAGTAGAAAATAAAAATTGTGAATTTTTAGTGGCAACAATTAATCGGTGTGGGGCACTTGCACGTAGATCCCCTCTCTTGCATTACCAGTGTTATTTGACGAGTAAAGGGAGGTAGCTCATCTTATCTTATAGATTGGGATTGGGATTGGGATGAAAATTCATTCGTGTTAGCCAAATGAGGATGCATACCTGAGATACCAGAGGTGGAGTAAACAAGGATGAAGGTCATGCCGCCAAAGGCCCAAGCTATGCCCAAACCGCCAACCCCGTCGCACTCGGCGGTGTCACTCTGTCTTTTGTAGCCAATAATGGTCAGCACCGTGATGTAAAGGAAGAGAAGAGTTGCTATGAACTCTGCTATGACGCCTCTGTACAGAGACCACTTTTTGTGCTCCTTTGGAACGATCAACGCCACTGGCGGCGGCTCATGGTACTTCTTGGCTGCTGCTGGCGGCTTAGCAACCTCAATATCGTTCGCCATTAATTTGATGATGGTTGGTGCTGCTAGTGCCAGTATTTTTGTGTGGATTGAGAATTGAGTATATGCATGGTATTTAAAGAGTGAAAGTGAGAGATGACAGAGTGTTCGTTTGAGTCGAATCAATTATTATATGTCGATGGACCAATAATTGACATCGATGGACGTAGCCACAAAACCATATTAATTTGGATCTATCATTTCCCAATTATTAATGACATGTTTTTGGTTTGTATATATATGTGTGAATGACAAAAATGTTTTCTACACCTAATTTTACTTCCAATTTTTTTTTTTTAAAAATAGAAATAGAATAGGAAAAGAAGAGAAATATTAAATAGTTGGAAAATATGAGATGGAAAAGAAATAAGGGCGTAGATATATTAAAGGGTTGTGAACATGACATAACATGATCAGATTAACGTTTTAGGTCCTGTTCAGAATAGCTTTTAGTTTTATGTTTTGAAATTTTTAAAAATTAAAAGTAGTCTAGTTTTATAAATCGGGTTTTATTTTTTATTTTTGGTTGAAAAAAATTATTGTCTACTTTCTAAATTTACAATAGTTCTCACTATTATAAGACTCTACTTGTGTAGTATAGTGTGGTAGCGGTGGATGGTGCATGGATGTTATATGGTGGTTGCGGCAACAGTCGCGTGGTCATGGTGAAGGAAGTGGATGTTACTTGGTGGTGGTGGTGGTGGACGGTGAATGTTACCCTAATGGCAACCACAGCAACAATGATGGTGGAGGGTGGTGGTAGTGGGGTGGTGGTGGACTTGGTGGAGGGTGAATGTTACCTGGTGACGTGAGTAGTCGTGGTGGTGGAGGATGGTGGTGCTGGATGTTGCCCGATGGTGATGATAGTGGTGGCAGAAAGTGGACGTTACCTGGTTTCAACGACGACGACGACTGCGATGGTGGTGGATATTACTGTTAACCTAAAATTTTACAAAAACTTTTGAATTAAATCGAAGGAAAGATACAGGTTGAAATCATGGAGATTAGGCAAAGAGATTGAGACATTTAGTAACTCTTGTAGAAAAGAGTAGCGAAAGCTTTGAAGACTTAATTTTGGCTAAGTCAATTAAGAGTTGTTTTTCGACTTAGGTTGATTGGGAGTTTCGGGTCGAAGTTGCTTCAAAGGACTTAGTGAAATTTGAGTTATTTTATTCAAAGTGCATGACACTTCTCTATGGATGTTGGGTCAAAGAATCAAGCTTCAAGTCAAGTACGGTTGCAACTGCGTGGAAGGAAGCAGTTACTTACTTGGACGCGTGGAGATTGTAGATTAGTCAGTTTTTTGTGTCGAAGGACACGTATAATACTTACGTAAACTAGTCATTAGGTGGAAGTTATGATTTTTTCTATAAATAGGACTTATATGTAAACTAGATCAAGGTTCGCAATCCATTAGTACTCGAAAATTTCCTAAAAACTATACATCCAACACATCAAAAGTGGCAAACAACATTACGGTGCACGCTAAGAGTATGTTTGTGAAACTCTTTTCCCTTTTTCCTTTGTGATCTTTACATTTCAAACCAATTTTACTTTTCTTTCAAATTGTTAACGTTTTTTTTTTCTTCTTCTCTTATTTTAACTTTGAAATCAAGTTCCTTAACCAATCGAAAATCCAATGATGCTCCATTCTTTTCGTCACAATATTGAAACTAGCTATCACTTAAAAGTTTTTACTTACGAACCCAAGATGACTCTAAATCCAGTCCCCAAATTGCTACATGGATTCTCATTTGTTTACTGAAAATCCGAGTAAACAGTTACCCGGTAGTGGTGGTGGCGGAGGGTGGATGTTACCTGGTGGCAGCGCTGGTGGTGGTGGTGGTGGAAAACAATGTTACCTAGTAGGTTTGTCGATATGTCGGGTTCGGTCGGTTTCGGACCCAAACCTCGATTTTGGTCAGTTGAAAATGGCCAAAACCTCAGATCCGCCACCAGCCAACAGATTCCTTGGTTTCGAGTTCAACGGATCACGGGTTCGCCAGTTCGGTACCTTCAGTTTGAAGATCGAGAAGAAGATTAATAAAGAAGAAGTTGAGACGATGAAGAAGAAGCACAGATCGAGACCAATGAACTCGAAAAATAAACCTTAACAAATATTAATGACTAAACCTTCATATCCAATACATAGATCCAGAAATTTCAACATAAAAAAATGTTCAATGATGCAGAAATTCAAATATATCAGTGTCGTGGTTGAAGGCCACTGAAGGTTCTCGATCTGAGGATCTCGATGACGGTGAGGCAAGCGGTGTTGGCACGGAGGATGGATCACAGAGGTTCTTCGATCTCAATTTCGATGACGGTGAAGGATGCAGCGTCGGCATGGAGCTTCATCTTGCCCGAGGGAGAACGCCACAATGGAGATGAAAAGAGGCTGGCTTTATAGTGGAAGAGAAACTTCGATCTCAAACGGGTTTGCGGCGGAGGGAGAAGAGAGTGAGCCGGATTTAGGGTTTGGTTCACCGCTCTCTTCTCTCATTAAGTCATTAGTAAATCCAAATAGTCTAAAACTGAGGTCATGAGGGCGATTCGTGATGGGAAAGTGGGAGCCGTTGATAAGGTTGGATCTAATGGTGCATAACGCGTTAGAAGAAGCACAACGCGTCCCACGAGGCCGCGATAGCTGGAATGCGTAGTAATAACGCGTTGGATTTCAAACGCGTTGGACTTGGCCGCGGAATCATGCGTTGTTGGACTAGGGCTACTAGGCTGGGCCGAAATTCCTTTTTTTTATGTATTTCTCTAGTTCGGTCGATTTTGGACCTAAACTGAAATCGTCTGGCTAAACCCATAAAAAATGGTTTTTTAACCCTGCCAGACCTGCACCAGACCCGAACTGGCCCAGTGAGCGAAAAAATGACCAATTTGTCCGGTTTCAAGTCGGGTCAATGACTGTTGGCCAGTCCTATTACCTAGTGGTAGCGGTGACAACAATAGTGGAAGTGGAAATTGCTAGAAAAAACTAAGGCTTGATAGATAGCTCGTGTCTATGCTTGAAACGCCCAAAGGGCAACTTGGCCGTTAAACTCCTTGCATGTTATTACTAAATTATTCCACAATGTAAGGGTAGCTTGGCTGCCCTACCTTGACCCACCATGTTAGTCTTAATCTAGGTAAATCTAAAATTTCTGCCATCAACACTTAATTTTAATTGTCTTCTTTTTTAATTTATTTTTTATTTTTGATTTGTTTTTAGTTTCTGTAAATACAAATTTTTACTTTATTAAGTAATTTTTTTTTCAGTATTATTATCACTATTATTATTATTATTAAGTGATTTCTACGGTAAAAATTGAGCAGTTTTATACATTTTTGTCTTAATCTAACATATTATCATCTGAAATAAATTTTTATAATTTACAATTTAATTTCAAATATTTTAAAAAGTAGACCGAAAGATACGGTGGTCTATTTTTTTAACAGTAGGGGAGCAATGCAATTATTATTATTAAAAAATAATACCCAAAAAAAACTATTTATGATGGAAGATATTTCATTTAGTAAAGGACAAAATAACATATGACAATACAATCAACATTCCCTATTACCTTTGATTTTCTTTCTTCCCTTCACAGTTCACGGCACTCACATACATACACACACTGACACATCTATCAGATGCAAAATCACAGCAATATCAAAAATTTTCTTCTCTCATGCATGCATGATGCACCCACCCCACACTCAAAGAGCAACTTTACAATTAAGCTACCACCGCCATCACATTTGCATTGTCTTCTACTGCTGCAAGTCTGCAACCCTCACACTACTACTGCTACTGCTGCAAATTAAAGGAATATTAAGACGAGAATGATTCGTAGGCATTTTATATTCAGACGAGAATGTAATTTTAAGGCATAGTGTTTGGTTAATAAATTCAATTTCTGAAAATGTTTTTAAAATTTATTCAATTAGAAAATTTAAAATTTAAAATTTGAAGTAAAAAATAGTTGGTGAGAAATAATTTTCATACTTATGGGAATGCAAGATTTCCAACATTGGACATGAGAATGAAATTTAGAAAAAACATGGTAAATCACATGCTTGGAAATCCACAATACTTAGAATAAATTTTCTAAAACTTGTACCAACCATAAGAATCTTACATTTCCAACCTCACTTTCCCGAAAATTACATTGGACACTGGGATTTATGTTTTGTCTTTTCTCTCACTATTGTGAAAATATTTTCTTCTATGCCGCTGCATTTTACTCCCTCCGTCTCAAATTATAAGACCATTTAGAGACAAACTTAGTGTCTTAAATTATAAAACCCCTTATAGATTTCAGAAAAAAAAAAATAAGCTTTTTCTTTTTTACCCCTTGCATTCATTATATTTTCAATTCTAAAACTTTAATTATCACCTCTACTAATTACTTCTCTTTCATGTTTCCCAACCAACCTTTGATATATCCAATACTAACATAGGAGCATATATGAAAGATTTGTACAAAAAATAACAAAACCAAGATATTAATTAACTTATTACATGTTTTTTTAATAAGCGTGATTGTCTGAACATGTCCTTATAATTTGGGACGGAGGGAGTAGATGACAACAATGTCATCTTATAAGTTGCGAGTCATTTTAAATTTTCTTATATTTTGATGTTGATTATTTATTATTTCTTTTATTCTAACTATAATTCAAGTTTCAGTTCATAAATATTTTGTGTTCTAGTACTTTAGAGATTACACATAAGAAATCCTTGTAAAAAAATGCTTCATGATTTCTTTTTCTTTTTAGTTTCATTCCTATATTCAATATTAGTGTTAAAAGCAAAATAGTATTGTTGAGAAATCAAGTGTGAATTTAAGGGTGTGTTTGTTTGTGTTTTCGATTTTTTTGTTTTCAAAATTGTTTTCTAAAATAGTTTTTAAGAACTACTTTTTAGAACAATAAAAGAAAAAAACTTGTTTGGTAATATGATTTTAAAAACATTTTTAAAAATAAAAAAATAATAAACCCTTACTTTCTAATTCCTTTTAATTACAGTAATGTCATTAATTAATGAAATGAAAGAAAACAACCTATTTTCCGTGTCTTGGTTGTTTCTGAAACAAAAGCTGAAAATAAAAAACAAAAACAACTTTTTTCTGTTTTAAAAACAAAAAAATAGGAAACTGTTTTTAAATTAATTTTAAGAAAACATCTTAACCAAACAAGTTTTTTTGTTTTTTAATTTTATAAAACAAATTTTTTTTTTTAAAAACAGAAATCAAACAGCTCACATTGATTAAATGTGAGTGAGGTAGAGATGCGATCCATATACCTAATTATGTGATGTAAATAACAAGTAATAAATGATATTTCCCTTCAAATAAAAAGAACATAATATTTTTAAATTTGAATTTTTCTAAAAAATTTAAATTAATTAAACTATTAAAATTAGTTCTCCTTTTTTATAAATGTTTATGTTTTAAAAGTAACTAAGATTAAATTATCTTTTATTGATTAGTCTGTTTAAATTAAAATTATAGATGTGAAAATTTGACTTTAACTTAGTAGTAACAAGCAATAAATAATAAAAATTGATTAAACTATGAAACATTTTTAAAATTATTATTTCTAAATCATATTCAAATTATAAAAAAATATAAGTAGAAAAATAATTTTAAGTAAGTAATAGCTCTTGAGAAGAGAAAATAGTCTATATGTACTGTTTATAAATTAATATTTATAATTGAATAGTCTATTTTATCATTAGTGAATAATTAATTTATTTTAATTATTATAATATAAGTAACATAATAATTTAACTTAGTAGTAATACGTGATAAGGAAGAACTTAAATATTTTTATGAGTAACATCAATATTTTCACAATTTATAAATTATTTAATTCTTAATTAAATTAATATATTAAAATTTATAAGAATTTAATGTTTGTTCACCGTCGGTGTAAACTTCTTAACATCTTTTACATAGACACGAATTGTTTTCCACCATATCAAAAAATGAAATTTTAATTTAATTTAAATAAAAAATAAATGTAACTGTTGGGTAACATGGCACATCGTGGTTGGATATCACTGTAGAAAAACTTTACACCGACAATGCATATTTATTAAACTCAAATTATAAATATTAAAGTAATTTTAATTTGAGATGAGGGGAAAAGTGA
Organism: Acmispon strigosus; assembly: GCA_030819835.1. Classification (NCBI taxonomy): domain Eukaryota; kingdom Viridiplantae; phylum Streptophyta; class Magnoliopsida; order Fabales; family Fabaceae; genus Acmispon; species Acmispon strigosus. The sequence goes on from JAUAMA010000004.1 coordinate 65,606,893, forward strand.
ATAGAAAATGTTTATCCTATCATGTTGAGTTTTAACTCACCTCCCCTCATGATAAATTATACGCATAATAAATATGATAGAATAAGAAGAATGACTGTGTTATCCTATATTATTAGCGCAACAAACAAAAACAAAAAGATGATTACGGTATCATATCATCTACTTTTAATTTTGTCAATCATATCATCATGTCTCTATAACTTGTTCGTCAGACGAACCCTTAAAAGTTAAAATTGTGTGAACAGTATTGTGGGTTGGAATTATAAGGAAAGGTTGGGCTCGGTCCAGTATATCAAAGGTTTCGGCTTCCGTTTTTGGTTTAGGTTAGTTTTATTTGTCTCTTCATTAAAAAAAGATACACTTGTTTGGGTTATGAATTGGGCTCGGCCCATTAGTGGTAATTTGGGTTTATTGTAAATATTTGATTAGTGTATATTTGTAAATACCCATACTCGTTTAGGTTTTTTTTTTTGAAACGATACAGGTTTGTATAATTAACTTTTTTTTTATCATTATATATATGTGTGTGTTTTAAGTCTTATTTATAAAAAATCCAAGAAAACGCTTTCATTTATCATAAAAATTCAAAATGCAAAATTATGCAATTTTTTTGAAAAAAAAAACTACCTTTTGAGAAAATCACAAAATATCAAAATTAAGTTGAACCTCCAAATTTACGTAAGTCTTAAGTCATTCAACATAAATACATACATAGGAGCGGGAACATGTCACTCTTTTAAAAAATGCATTTAAATCTTTAAAATTATATACCTTTAATTTTCCAATTTGCGGAGAATACGTAGGAGTGAGTACATCTTTTATAGGCACCCTTTTAAAAAAATCAAATTAGGTTTTGATTTTTCCATTGTATCGGAAAATATGTAAGACCAAGTTCTATACCTTGTCAAGCCCAAATGTCAGTAAATCTTTTTCCTCTTTAAAAATACTTTTGTGAATAATAAATCATTAAATCCCAAAAATAAAATATTCCCTTTCAATGGTAAAATATTTTTTTTTTAATTATTGAATTTTGCAAAATCAATCACAGGTAAGCATTTTTATAGTTGCTAGTACCTTCTCTACCCATAAATGACCTGCAGAGTTAGATCTCTTGGTTAAGATTGGTTCTGTAATTAATTTTTAGAGTTCTACTTTTTCTAAATGGGTTGTCTAAATGACCATAAAAAAATTTGAGTTAAATCATCTTAGCCCTGGATGGAACAACCACATTTAAGATAAGTGAGCTAAGAATTTTATATTTATTTATTTATCTTAAATACCATTGAGAAGATAATGATGTGAAGATGAGGTGAGAGGGGCTGCAATCCGAGGAGGAGGAGATGGTGAGAAGATGAAGAGGGGATGATGAGAAGATGAAGAGGTAGATAGTGAGAGTGATAGTGGTGTGGTTGAGTAAGAGTGAGGATGAGAGATGGTGTTTTTTAAAAGTTAGGGTATTTTTGAATTTTAGTATGTGTTTAGAAAATACAATAAAAATTATATTTAATAGGGACTCACATCAAATCAAGTTAAAGTAATAAATAATTATTTTTAAAAATCAGTATCCATGTCTGCTACATTCAAAATTGAAACCATGCACTTACAAAATACAGTAAGGTGTGAATTGGAGGTAGGGCGTTTTTTTACTTATGAAAGGTGTGGGGCTCCAAACATAAATTAATCAAAACTATACATGCTACAAGCCTTCTTTTTTAGCAATCCTAATTTTCAAGGAAAGCTACATAGTGTTATATCATCAGATGTTCAATCGCTCTTTGCTATTTTTTTTCCTTGCAATTGGAGATATAGCTTTCTTTCTAGTTTCTAATCGCACCTCTCTTGCCCAAGATCAAATAAGAACAAAAGATTCGCATGTGCTCTTCCATAAAGAATTGGTATATGTTGAAGCGTTTCAAAAATTGAACAAAACCCCACTTGAGGAATAGTTGAAGAGCAAGGTTACTTATTACTCTTTAGTTACTTCATTACCATATCTTAATGATCACGTGTATGAATTCCTAGCCACAATTATTCATGGTTGATGATAAAGCTTTGAGAGCACACATACAATAATGACCAATAAGCGTGGTGTGGAAACAGAAGATGTAGACCCCTTAAAATTTGATAAAAGGTGCACCAAATCACATGTAAATTGCAGGAATACTTGGGTAAAATAAGAAGACAAAAGCAAAGAGGGATAACAATTACACCCTTAGACTTAGACTTAGACATAGACTTAGACACAAGCACATGCTTATCTACAATTTCAAGACCCCACGGAATTTGGCTTTTCCCACAAAACACAGAGAAAGAGGCCAAAACTCCAGCAGGGTCCAGTAGACAATGGAAACTATTATTGACACCACAGCCTCATATCATGATTAAGGGTTGCTCCTGAAGGATCCAAGAGCTTTGATTGCTCCTGCTCTCAGAATGTACTGGTGGTAGATTGCAGCAACCAGAGCTCCAACAAATGGTCCAACCCAATAAATCCACTGACAACAAAAATAATTTCTTGTTAACAAAATATAATTTTAACATTATTTCTATATATGAGTGAGTAACAGGGATGTGGATTTACTTGGTCATCCCAAACTTTCTCATTGTTGAAGATTACAGCTGGTCCAAAACTCCTTGCTGGGTTAATGCCAGTACCAGTAACAGGGATTGTAGCCAAGTGAACCATGAACACAGCAAATCCAATTGGAAGTGGTGCCAATACCTACATCAAGTTCCACCAAAAAGTCAAACATATATAATATGAGTGAGTAACACCAATTAACCAAAAATTATATCGGTTTATCTTTCATCAGAGTTAATTCCGAAACTCAGAAGATTCTCATTTGAATTGATTCTGACTTCAGAGTCCAAAACCAAAACTAATAAAAAAAGAAGGGGTGCTAAGTTAATGCTTACAGGAACATGGGAATCCCTAGCATTCCTCTTAGGATCAGTAGCAGAGAAAACAGTGTAGACAAGAACAAAGGTTCCTATGATCTCAGCACCCAAAGCCGTGCCTTTGCTGTAGCCATCACTGATTGTGTTAGCCCCACCTCCATACCTGTTGTAGAATGATTTTTGGAAGCCCTTGGCAAGTCCAGCACCAGAGATAGCACCTAAGCTCTGTGCTATGATGTACAGTAACGCCCTTACCAGGGACACCTTGCGTCCCACGAACAGCCCAAATGTCACTGCAGGGTTAATATGCCCTCCTGCAAATACCAAATTAACATAACATATAAGCAAATATACCACAACCAACTACATAAATACACACATAGCTTTGAAAAAAATTGATTTTTGACTAATGTTCACTCTTCTTCTAGCTAACATCACCTTCGGTATCAAAATCTCAATTATGGAAAAAAGCTGATTCATAAGATGTTTGGATCAGTATTTTTAAAAAAAAAAAAACCAAATTCTAAAATCTAAAAACTACTTTTAGAGCTTTTTCTATATTTGATTCTAACTTTAAAATTATTTATAGAAAAACAGTCAATCACGCACTCAGTGCCTGTTTGGATCGGCGTTTCCCACAGCTGATTTATATCAAATTCATTATAAGTAAAAGTGAACTGAAACTGAAATAATTCATGTTCGGATATGTTAATAAAAATAATTTTTGTTGAATAATGTTATAAAATTCAGTTGTAAAATTTCTTATATTCGACACAGAAGCCAGTATCTCTAACTTGTGCCAACATTAATTTTTGAGTCTCAAATCAATTCTCTGATTTATTTTACCAGAATTGATTATAGGGTTTTCGAACAGAAACCAAACACTCTCAATCTAGATAGCAGTCAGCACCAATCTTGATGTAAAATAAATAGAACTTTTAATATAAATTGGGAGGAAATTTTCTTCATATTTCACTCAATTAGTATACAAACACACCATCGGAGGTGGTGAGGGAGCGAGCATACCTGAGATACCGGCGGTGCAGTAAACAAGGATGAAGATCATGCCACCAAAGGCCCAAGCTATGCCCAAGATTCCAACCCCATCACAATCTGTGTTCCCAGGAATTGAGGTGTCACTCTGTCTTTTGTAGCCAATAATGGTCAACACAGTGATGTAAAGGAAGAGAAGGGTTGCTATGAACTCTGCTATGACGGCTCTGTACAAAGACCACTTTGTGAGCTCCTCCGGATCAAACAACGGTACTGGCGGTGGGTCATGGTAGTCCTTGGCAGAGTACTCCCCTGTTTGCTCTTGAACCTCAACATCTTTCGCCATTTGATTTGATGAAGGGTGTGTTGTGTGCTCTTGCTAGTGTTGTTTGGTGTGTACTATTTTTCTGTGGATTGGGAATTGAGTGTATGGTATTTATGGAGTGAAAGTGATGAGAAAAGATAGAGTATTCGTTTGTATTGAATAATTAATTAATTGATGACATGTTTTTGGTTTTGTACGTATGTGTGTATGAACAATGACATGACATGATTAACGTTATTTTTTTTGCCGCCCTTGTTAGCTTAATTTCGCTTGCAAGGCCCCACGATGCGGCTACCCTACCCTCCCCAATCATTCTTAACCACTAATCATCCATTCACTGGATGTTCCTTATGCAATTATTATGTTTTATAACACGAGGCTCTTGTTACCACCGTTCAAAAGGCTACTAGTCTCAATATTGGTCGGGATACTATGTTGGTCAGGATGAGGAGAAGTGAAATTCATTTTGTCCAACAGACAACCAAATGGATCTAAAATGACACAATTGCAAGAGTAGTAGTTGTTATCTCAGAAGTCATACATATTAACTTTACCAAGCTCACCGATTCGTGTATGACTCGCACTATGTCAATAAATACAAATTTAATCGTTCGTTTACATAAACATTAATCGTTTTACTAATTCATTATTCTTTTATGGCTTTGAGTTTCTCTTTATGTGCGCTCATTCTTACTTGAGATTCGGCTGAAACTTTTCTCCCCCACGTCAACATCATACCACCGTGCGAGGGAAATTATATAGGACCGTGCATCACCTCTAGAGATCAAGAGCATTCACTAGTTTAAATTATGGAGTTGGAAGAATATATGTTCTGTAACTCAACGGTTACATGTGGCTATGGTCAAGTGTCAATTGAAATAAATTGGTCGGAACAAGAAGCAATAATACAACGGTCGAGCTTTGCTTCTCTGTCCACTGATTACTCTTAGATTAATATCAAACATTAAATTTTAGATGAATATCTTGAACATAATCGCATTAAATAAACCCAAACCATATAAATTAATTTTAAAAAAAGTTCATGGAATGTACTAGAAATTATGAGTTCTTCATGTGTGTTTTTTCACTTTTTTTTCTAAAAGGGTGTGATCTCTTTAATTCACCTGGACTTTTGCCTTTTTAAAAAATTTACTATATTCTGGTTGAACTTTCAAGCACTCCAAAAGTTAGTGGCTGAGAAATAATTTCATAAAAATAGCTGGAGATTATTGCTGGCCAATAAAAGAGAGCCACAAATCATCAGTGTTAGTATTGTGTAATTGTTGATGTGATTAAAATAAGAAGAAAAGTAGTTGTCACTTTTGTTAGGTGACAGAGGCAAGCAAGATGAACTTATCTGGAGGCACCTAAATAAAATATAACTACCTAAGTCCTTCCCAAAAAAAATAACTACTCTGTTTCTATTTATTTATTTATTTATTAAGAGAGATGAAAAATATACTTTTTATTTATTTATATAATAACTTAAGATAATATTAATTATTATTTTCTTAATTAGATTCCCTTACCCATCTACCCTACCGATTCATTTATATATAACTCACAATTTAAGAGGTTTTTATTTTTATTTATTAGCCATTTTAAAAATTTAAGAGATTATTAAATATATTTATCAATTATACACTTAACTTAAAATAATTCTTAATATTAATAAAAATTGAGGATTTAAAATTGATGAAAGAGATAAAAAATGTATTAGAAAGTTTACTTAGTAATTTTAATAAAAATATGAACATTAATGATAAAATTTTAAAGTGAAAGACAAAAAAAAAAAAAAAACAGACGGAGTAATAACTTTTGAAATTTTATCCCTTCTAGTTTTTTCCCGAGATAATTAAGTGTTTTTCCTTTTAAGATTAAACAAATTTGTTTCCCCTTGCAAAAAGTAAAAGGACTTAAAGAATTTTGTATGGTATAAGATTAGGCTTTAAAGAAGAAGGAATTCGGAATATTATATTGTAGTCAAATTTAACATTTAACTAGGGAGTTTTTAAGTAAAAGAATGTCTAAAATAGTTTAATAATTTTAATTTTGAAAATTTAGTTAGAAAATGAAAATTTTGAGAAATTTAAGTGGAATGAAAATGCCATAGACGTAACTGAAAGTTGTAACAATTATAAAAGTAGGGCCACTAAGTCTACTTAGAATTATAATTAATTAAGCGCTTATAATCGTAATTGCTTATGGCATAAGCGTAAGTTATTTTAAGAAATTTATTGAAAATAAATTAAAAATAAGTTATATATAAAGTATAAGCTCTTTTTCATAAACTACTTTGAATAACTTATAAAAATAATGTCAAAACAGCTTATAGGTAGGTCATAAGCTGTTTACATAAACTCTCCAAAACACATGTATAAGCGCTTCTATGAAGAAAGCCTATTGTGCTCGAGTTATTACTTACTAGGCGCAATTTTTGTGGACTTGCTAGCTAACACAGTTTGAAGCAGCACTCAACTCTCCTATCTTAATGTTTAGTAGGCGAATGATTTTGATTAAAATTATTTTATGTTACATAACAATTTAAGTGAGTATTATATTTATTTTTCCTTTATAAATATTCAAATGATATATCTATTTAAAACATATGTAAATTAAGAGAAATTGTCACAAAATTTCTAATATAAATTTTCACACGAGATGATTCTAATTCCAAAAAATTTGACGAAACATCCAATTACTCCGTCCATTTTGTAATTAATGAAGATCTAATGTTCAGTTTAGAGGGAGAGGAGGGAGAGTGGAATTATCAGATGGTGACATGAATAATTAAGCTACCTTTGGTCGATGTCAGATTGAGAAATATGCATAATTAAATCACGCAAAGATAAGCTTATGAAATTGTAGCCTTAATTAAAAACTATCAAGATTGAAGGGAGCTACCGACCAGTGATAAGCGAAAGGGTCATTCCTATCTAACAGACAAAAAAGATGATCTGTAACGTTCAAAATAAACTTAAAGTGTACAACACGTGGCGCTTTCTCAGCCTTAGCTAGCATCATTAAATTGAATTTCAAAAATCCTAAATTCATTTGACAATTACTACTCACACATTCTTAAATCATACACATTACTAACGGAACATTGATTCAATTTGTACACGTTTGATTTCTTTAATTAAAAGAATGTTATAAGTTCGAGTTTAATATGTAGAAATAATTTTATTAAAGAATTAGTTAACTCCACTAAAATGTGAATGTTTTAGACCGCAAATGAAATACATTTCAATACTGAGTTTTTATCATAATGGTGGTGACTATGAAATAATTCTGCTGAAAAGCACTGCTTGAATGTCAGAAGAGTGGTTGAAAAATTAAGGAAGGGCATATTTGTAATCCCCTTAAATATGACTAACTATTTTGGTCCCATTCGATTAGTCAGCCTGTCATTTTTCACTATACAATAGATTATCATGACAGACTGGAGGCTTCCAATAATTGTTTTCGGTTTCTATTATCATTACGATATTAAAATATGATATCAACCCAAATTATACACTATAAGTGCTTAATTTACGTGCTATATATACATATTTCATTTTCCTTTAACTGAGGTCTAATATTCAAGTTTCATGTATGGGGAAAAAATTCGCTGGACATGGAAAAGCTAAGTATATTGGGATACAATATTTCCGGGTTGAATAGAATTATTTCGGATAAAACTATAATACATGTATGGTGTATTAAACCTAAAAATTATGTTTGCTTGAATTAATATTGAAATTTAAACGCACACAAAATAGTATGCAAATATTATATACTCATAGAAAAGTATGCAAACATCTTAAATTTTTTTATATATCTTAAAAATAGGGTCATAAATATACTAATTTAATACAATTGCATTTAGCGGGACTCGAACTCTAAGACCTCTTTTTAAATTAAAATAACTTCATATCAGTTGATAATACATGCGCTTAGTTGTAAAAAAAATTTATATAACTAACACAACAAAAACACACACGAAAGCCAAAACATAACCACATTTTCCATTTCCTTTTTTCTTAGCAGTTATATTCTTGTGACTTAGCTTCTTCTATAAAGAAAGATCCCTTGAACTTATCATTTAATGTCAATTTTTATTCTCAATTAGTCAATTGTTAAAATGTTATGTGCTCTAAACAACTTCCAAGGAATGTTATGAGTGAAGTTGAGCAGAACATACAATTGTTAGTATTTCAAAAACAGAGAGATGAAGAAAGTATTTAACTTCCACTCTCCTGTGAGATGGCTTTTTTTCATTTATCATGTGCTGTACTTTTTCTTTTTTCCATAAACTTCTTAGGTTAACATTTTAATACACATTTCAATGCATGCTAACCAAGAAGAATGAGATTCTCTTTTCAAATAATATTTCATTTTCTAGCTCAATTAATGAAATTGTGACATGTCAATTAAAAAATATATGAACATTACATTTACAACTTTAAATATGTACCTTTTAATTAACATAACACAATCTCATTAATGAAACAAGAAATGAGATATCATTTGAGAATAAAAATTATTGTTTGATCCAACATACAAGTAATAGTTGGAATGGATTGGGAAGCATACATTTTCAAGTGTGTAAAGTATTATGCTCCAAATCTCTTATGTTGGTGTTTCAATAAATCCATTAAAATCTCCTCGAGACTAGCTCTCTATTTGATTAGTTTAATTTAGGAGTCACATTCAACTTAGAGTTATAAATTGCGGTACGCAAACATAATTGCGGTGGCAACATAAAGGGTTTTAAAGGCCTTGCAACGGCATTGCAGCTGAAATTGTGATTACATTAATCTACATTTATCTGCAACTCCACAAACGCCGCTACCCTATCTTGTTGATGTTGGGGAAAAAAATTGATGTAAGCATGCTCCTATTCTCAAGTTATTGATGATGGAAAGCTAGATGCAACCAAATACAAATCTATGACTTGGTTAGTTCGACCGTTATAAAATTAAGGTAGTATATATATATATAAATCAAATTAATATGTATATTGAAATTAAATCACTTCATATTTAGAGACGTTAACATCTACGTACATACATTTTATCTCTGATAATTTCCCTCAGCTAGCATTGTTTTAAAATAGAGCATTGCCATATAGCTCCATCAAATTTGCAAAGGAAATGTACGACCCATCACAACTCAAGATTTAGTTAATAAATACAATATACTCCCTCCGTTCCTTTTTATAAGAGCTAAACCAACTTTGCATACCCCTTAACAAAGTTAGACAGTATAGTTTTTTCATTAAATTTGTTCTTAAATGTTGTTGAATTTCCAAAATTGTCCTTAACATATTTCTTTTTAGTCTATTTTCATCATTAATACAATTCTATATTTCCATAATTGAATAGGGGTAAAAATGTGAAAAAAATAATTAATATGGCACAAAATCTTATGTGGTTCTTATAAAAAGGAATGGAGTGAGTAATAAAATTAAAACATACACAAGTCAATAAAAATCAATGGTCTGGATTAATTCATTGCCTTTCGTGTTTCTACCCTTCGAGCCATCAATCATTTTCCTTTAAAACAACGTCTCATTACTCAATTACAGAATATGGACGCAAGATATTAAGGCCATGTTTGGCTAAAACAATCAAATTAAGTGAGCACTAGCAAGACCATCCATCATCTTCACCATCAAATTCTTCAACCGTGTGATCTTCTTCCAAAATGGTGTCTAGCTTGGGAGTACTGGAGGGCCTCCTCTTATGGAAATCCAGAACAGAAGGTGCAACCTCAATCCATGGCTTCATCGTCGCGTGGCTTAGCTCTATCGCCATTGTTATCGCCGTTCGCAGAAGCTTTATTCTTAGTTATTATATTATATATCGATCCCTCTCTATGTCCCTGATCTGAACCAAGGAAAAGAGAGACTCTTTGAAAGCTAACCTTACAAGTTTTTTTTGGGAGATAATTTGACAATTGCTATTGATTGATTGAATGAATGAATTAGCAACGAGAAAGTAAGAGTGCTATATATACATATACATATGAACCAATGGAGAAGAGGAAATTAAGGAACAAATGGTGGCAATTTGAGCACAATTCGGAGGCACAAGGTTTCAGAACCAAGAATGAATATTGAATATAGGAGGCTATGTTTGGCACACATATGTTGTTACCTACTAATTAGTAATTTTCCTTTTTTTGGTCAATAAAACTCATTCTTATGGCTAAGTGGATCTATGGTCTATGCTAATTTAGACAACTGAAGAACCTACCTATAAAGCATATGAGGGTGGATATGCCGAAAGGCCCAGAGCCTTTTAGGAGTAATGCCCGAATAATCAACATATAAAACGTGTGACCTGAGGCCCAAGCCTTATAGGTGAAATGGGCCTAAGCTAATGTCAAAAACTAAGTTGTCCAAGAAAAAACATGTAAACAACCAACAAACCTGCATATACTCGACCTTTGACCAAAAAAAATATAGGCTCAAATTCACTCACTTTCTTCCAAGTTTGGCAAAATGAGACACCACTCACCCTTGTTTAAGATATCCGAATCCGTATCAAAATCCAAATAATAGAGATAAAATTAGTGGCGGATTTTTGAAAGGGATGTTTTTCTTCGAAAAGTTTATATTTCCCAAAACATTACCAATTATCTGTTGTTGAGTGTTATAAATTATTCAAAACAAACAAAAACGTGTTGAAAGGAATTATATATATCCCATTCATTTCGACTTTCAACTTTTTAAACTAAACAATAACAAATTTTTAGCTCAATTTCATTTCACTTTTAGTTTCTCTACTATGTGTGATTTTTATCCTATTACTTTCTTAACAGATTTAGTTGCTCAAGAATTGGTACAGTAAAGTATTTTTGGTAAACAACCCTAAACCTTAGCAAGGTGGGAAAAAAATTCAAATGATATTCCTAAAATTAATTTGATTAAATCATTGTATATCTTCTTCCACACAAAATTTACCAATCAAATTAATCAATTTACCTAAAATTATAAAAAATTCTAAGCTTTTGTTCTTAAATCCTAATTTCATCTCCTAAAAAATCCTATAAAAATTAATCTATCATAAGCACGTAAATAGTTGAATAGAAATTATATTTAAAGATTTTAGTCAACGAATACTAATATAGAGAGAATAAATTTACTTATTTTTAAAAGTATAATATAAACTTAATTAACTTGAAAACAATTAGGGAATTAAAACCACACAAAATTCAAATTGGAAGAAAAAAATACAATTAAGTGTATATTCCATTATTTTTTTTATAAGCTCCGTTACTTTTCTTAACAATATAAATATAAATAAAATAATAGACTCAATATTGACTTAGACACTTAGTCACGAACGAGGATTCAAATAATATCATATCTGTTATAAATAATATCATATCTACATTTATTCTCTCCAAATTTGTTATAACCTTGCCTCTATATACACGTTAATCGGACACATCGGGTACATGCTATCTTGGTCAACTCTAATCCTTGTTTCTTTTCACCCGCAAAGAATAACATGCATATCTTCAAATCAAAACAAACAAAAACACTTCTGTGCGAATTTCATCATATGTATACAGTTTAAATGTATAGTTTTTCATCATGTTAATTAGAAGGAAGAAAAGGATGGAGAACTTCATGCTACCAGAGGAGTTGATGGTAGAAATTCTGTTGAGGTTGCCCGTTAAATCTCTTAATTACGCGTTTCAAGTGCATGTGCAAATCATTGTTCTCCCTCATTTTAACAGATACTGTGCAACTCAAATTTCCACCACCACCACCACCCTGCACAAGCCCTCGTTATATATTTCATGCTCCTCGCTTCACTTACAGTGATCTTCAAACTGGGGGTTATTGCAGAGGGATTATGCTTTTAGCCAATAATCACGGTGATTTTGTTGTCTGGAATCCATCAACTGGTAACGAAATATAATAACAGTGAAGTGTTAATGTATAATATTCTACAAACCATATGACAAATCAACAGATGACTACTTGCTAGTTCTTATACAACAATCGTATTACTGTAAGTACAATGGAGACAGGTTCTTTTCTGAAGTGGTTAAGTATCTGCATCCTCCTCGAATTCAGGTTTTCTCATTGAAAGCCAACATACCCCCCTTTATTTATGGTGTTGATTTTGAATATGTGGCTCTTGATGTTGCTGGGCTGTACTTGCATCTGTCACCTCATTGGTTGGTTATATCTAAGACTACACACCTTCCATTAGTTCTTGCCTTTGATTTAATAGATAGAAGTTTAATAGAGATTCATATAAAACCAGGCATTAATTCAATTTTTGTTACTGATAACACAATATAGGCATATAATCATTACATGGAAAGGGTGTCAAAGCTACTTCTTAAAGCAGCTATAATTTCAACTTGCAAGCAGAAACCCAGTGGGAAAAGCTATGATGATGCTAGAAAAGTATGTATTTTACAATGTTCGGTTGAATTTTGGATAAGAACTCTCATGTTATGCTTAAATATGGGCTGAGAAATAATTCACGTTTCACATGTAATGAAAATGCACACATGTTTATATAACCGCCGTCGTTACCGGCCTCCTCCCCTCCCCCGACATCTTCCTCCACAATGCCATGCTGCAGCCGCATTCTTCGTCGTGGAAGAGAAAAGTAGTTCCAGAAAAGGAGAAAATTGTAGGTCTCTCTGTTGTGCACTTTCACTAGGTTAGAAGTGTAGATGTCCAATATTCTGGAATAATCAGTGTGTCTGGGATGGTATACTTACTCTAATCTAGTTCTGTTGCATTTGTTTTAAGCAACCATCAATGAAGAATTGTTTGATTGTTCCAGTTATTCTTTGAGTTAGAAGCCTTGAATGGACTGTAGAGTTTATGAATGTGTTTTCCTAAATTAGAAGCTATGCTTTGGTGTTAATTACAGTTTATTTCTGATTTCATAGGTGGGTTTGGTGGAGGTCATGGTCTTCTTTGAAAAAATGGATCTATAAGTGGAACTGCTTGTCCCAGTGGGCTTTATGGTATCTTTTGTGAGAGAAGTGAACAATAGTCCTTCACAATTTTCAGTAACAGAAACTAACAGGGCGATTAAAATTCTATAATGCATACATTTTTTGATATAAGGTAAGTTGTCTATAGCTTAAAGGATGATGCACTTACAGTTAAGGGTTGTAGTTATGTTGTGTACTTGTGTTGGCTATCTGTTTGATTAAAAAAACTGCAGCTATTTTCTTGACAGTGTTCAATTATGCATGTCTATTTAGAAGGAACCTTTAACATTTTTGGTCATGGTATCAACAGACTTTAAGCTTCTTGGTTGTTACATTAGTTTTTCACACATATTGGTTCCAAGGATCATCATTATTTAATATGTTAAGAATAAGAATGCTACTGCATTCCATGCAACAAACTGGGTGGTTAGCTTGACTGGAAAGTTGAACCTGATGGGAATCAATATAGAGTTGAGAACCACTCTTTTATTTGCCAGTCCAACCCATTTAGCAAGTCCTGCTAATTTTCTGGATCACATGGGAGCTAGACCTGTGTGCATGTACTAGTTTTTTATTGCAACAACACATTTGTGGAGAAATTCAAGCACCACAACTTGCAATAGAACCGCCACTAACATTTACATTTTTTATTGTGGGTGTTCTAAAAAATTCACATCAGCAACTTAGTCAGCTGCCACATCATCAAAATATCCATTGTGGCTGTGCTGACTAGGACTCTGTTAGCCACATCAATTTTTTAACAGAGTCAATGGTGAGGATTAGTTAATTGTGAATTTAATTGTTAAATATAAAATATTTAATTATAATAGAATCATGAAAAGATCCTCGGTTTCTATTTTGATTCTTATTCTTTGTCTCTCACTAATTAAATTGTATCATGTAAACATGAACATGACAATTATAACCTTATTTGAGTAATTTTTAAATGTTTTGATAGAATTTAATTGGTAATACATGGAAGATGACACCAAATGGATAAAGGATCACAGTTCCATTTAAACATTAACAACCGAAAATGAAAAAAAAAAGTGTTTAAATGAGGATACATGATCTTCATTCATTTAAATGAGCTCCAATTCTGACTTCTAGATGAGGTGAGATTTCACATTAATTTATTAGATTAGTTGCTCAAAAGAGTGTTTAAGTAGTTAATTTGTTAGTCAGATGATAAATCAATACCGTATTTCTTTGCATATTATTGAGTATATTTGTTTTACATTGAAAAATAATATTACAGAGTATATAATTAAAAGAAAAACAATCTTTTTAGAGGAATCTCTAGAATCCCTCCACTTGTTTTGTTATCTCTAAAAAGTACGAACCCATTAGTTCTGAGTTAATGATGTTTGTTTTATGAGATCTAGATTTAGATGCCTTTGCCTTTTTTTATAGATGTAAAGCTCCAAGTGATATATGCAATCTTGATACTCAATCCCACTAATAGAAAAATATAATAACTATCAACCTTTTGAAAGGTGATTTTAGGAGTGGAACACGAATTCAAGGATGCGAACATACAAATCTCAGCAAAGCGTGAATTTTTTGAAAAATAAAACTCCAACTAATAATAAATTAAACTTGTTTGTTAGGTATTGCACATTACTATAGTTTCCATCATCAACTTAATTCAGTGCTGATAATACTATTGTGAGTATTGTCATACACTTCTTAGTTATCCCATTGATGGATAACAAAGAAAGAAAGAAAGAAAGAGAGGGAAAAATCTCAATTTATTGATCTGAAGTGTATGACACAAGTAAATGTATCTTAAATACATTGATCAGAACTGAATTAAAACTAAATGGAAGGATTAAAATAGACTTTCTCAATTTAGTCTCCAATTTGGAAAGCATTGTTGATGCCTAATTGCAGCAAATGCAAACTTTTTACAGTTCTGGTAATAGAACCAGAACTATAGTAAGCTTTCTCATTAGACTAAAGTGTAAAAAAAGTCTATTCCTTCCTACCTAGTATATCCTTTTGCCACTAAACATGCTTTATTCATGTTAGTACTTCCATTTAGTTTGTGTTTGAGTTTATAGACCCACATACAACCAATGATGTGCTTGTTAGGTGGTAGTGGAACAATGATCCATGTGTTATTGGCTTTGGCTTTCTCCTTACTAAATACCTCAACTTGATGGTAAAAAGTTGATTCATATGTAGAAAAGACTTGCTTAATGAAGGCTTTGCATGTAGGGGACAATTTCTCATAGGTTAAGTAAGCTTGGATAGGGTGGGAAGTGTTGGCTTTTGAGAGATTGGTAATTGGTTTAGGTTTAGGGACATAATATGGAAAGGGATCATGAATAGGTGAGTTGTTAGGTATAAAACATCTTCTTGAAAAGTTGCATCTCTTGAAATGAAAATTTGCTTCTTCTCTGAACCATAGAAATTATGGGTCTTGGAATCAATGGGATACCTAAGAAATAGAATTGGTGTTGCATAGACATGACGCACGATATATGGGCAGGGCTAGCTTTGTGCTAAACCCATTTTCTCTTTTTGCAGCTTCCATGAAAAACACATTTTACACATGTGCACCGTCCATATAGTTTTTTCACCCTTGGTTAATGTGTTCGCCGCCCCAGATTAATTGTTTGTCACCCTGAAATTAACCAACCCACTATATTTGTTCTTCCCGCTCTTCAATTTCAGGCGTTTTTCATCTTTCAGGCCCCAAGCCAAATTCTTGATCTCTCCGCTGGTGCAAGTAAGACATTCTTGATGCATTCACATGGAATTAAAGTATAGTGGATATATGCCTTCAGAAAAACATTACAAAAGGGAGGGCCTGTTTGATTTCTGTTTTTAAAAACAGTTTTCTGTTTTATAAAATTAAAAAACAAAAAAACTTGTTTGGTTAAGATGTTTTCTTAAAATTAATTTAAAAACAATTTCCTATTTTTTTGTTTTTAAAACAGAAAAACCAAAACAGAAAAAAGTTGTTTTTGTTTTTTATTTTCAGCTTTTGTTTCGGAAACAAACAAGATACGGAAAACAGATTGTTTTCTTTCATTTCATTAATGACATTACTGTAATTAAAAAGAATTAAAAAGTAAGGTTTTTTATTTTTCAAAATTGTTTTTAAAATCATATTACCAAACAAGTTTTTTTCTTTTATTGTTCTAAAAAGTAGTTCTTAAAAATTATTTTAGAAAACAATTTTCAAAACAAAAAAATCGAAAACACAATCAAACACACCCCTAATTTGATTCATTGCGACTCCAAAATTTGTGAGGCCAAAGTGGATAAGATGCTTTAAATTATGTAATATATCTTACTATATATCTGGCATATAGTATATATATGTATTATACCTAAGAATAATCACAATCAAAATTTCTTTTAGGAGAAACAATCTAAACTAGGCCACAGATTCGAGCTGGATATAATTAAAGTCACATGCTAATCTTGCTGGATAATGTAGTTATATCTAGCAAGTTGCTGGCTAGCTGCTAACATAATGGCAAACAATTAAAGGCCATGATAATCTTGCTTGATTGTTATACTATGTACATTCTTTTCATTCTATCTCTCCTTTTACACTCAGGTTGGAAAAAATAGTCAATATTCTCATTTATAATAAAATGTTGCCTAAATCACATAAAATAAATATTGGATAAAATTGTCCTACTCTTACAAAACTCAATAATATTTGACATGTGTCATGAGCTAGAGTTAGACTATAGACACATTGCAAAATATTATTGAATTATTTAAGTTAGAATAGTTTTACCGATAAATCTTAATTGCATAATCTCATAATATATTCTTTATATTAGATGATATATTTCCAATTTTAGTATAATAAAATAGTAATTAATATTATCTTTGTAATATATATATATATATGATCAATTCTTTTCTAAATATTGCTTTTTGAGGGACTAAAAAGAGTACTTAAAAAGGAGTGAAAGTTTGCATCCAATTTTATGAAGACTACATGATATTGGTATTGGGACTTGACCGGAATATAACATTAACGATTAGTCCTTCATTTTGACAATGCAGTTAACATATTTATAGCGTTGGACCATAAAAATTACAGAGCAGTACATTATTATTATTATTATTATGCTAAAAAAAATGTGTAGAAATAAAAATGAAAAGTATAGTAAATTTTGTAGGTTGTTTAATAAGATAGAGGTGGAAAAGAAATAGAGAAAAGTAAAATTCACTTTTTATAATAAATAACATATTTACTCATAAATAATATAAATAGTAATTTTTTTATGTATGTGATGAAAGTTAAGAGCATCTCCAATGGAGATTTAAAAGTGAGATCTGGATTTTATAAAATCTCACCCATTAGAGAGGGGTGACGTGGCTTGAGATCTTATTTTGGTGTTTTGACAGGTTCCTCTTTTAAAGTGAGATTTTAAGTAAAATAATATTGTTTATCTCTCATACAAACAACAATCAACCAATAGAAACCAACTTCAAGCAGACTTGGTTGAGCATATTTGGGAGCATTTTGGGAATGAGAATGATGAAAATTAATTATTATGAAATATTATGTATTTTATTTAAAATGTATTGTCATTTATTTTTCAATAATGTGTATTTCCTTTCATTTTCAATTAAATAATATCATGTTGAACTTTAATTATATATTTCCTATCTAATTGATATTTAATTATATTATATCTTTTTTAATTATTATTTGTGTTTGTTTGTTTTTTTTTTAAAGCAGAAGGATAAAGTAATATATAATGAAGAGTCAAAATACAGACGCCACAACAGCCACCTCAAAGAAAGAAAAACAACTACCCGCCCACCTCTAAAGAGCAGATGGAGAGAGCCAGCAACTCAAGCCAAAAACAAGGATATACAAAGATTCAGCCAAAACAAACTTCCCTTAACAGAACAAAGCTATTACTTTAATTTAATTTAATATAAGGTGAAAATAAATAATATAAATATATTGTGTATTATGTGTCCAACTAAAAGTAAAATAAGATCTCAACCACTTGAACGAAATGTGCAGTGAGATCTTATAAGTGTCTTAAATCTTATATAACAGTATTAACCAAAAGTATTTAAAACACCAAAATAATATTCCACCCAATGGGGATGCTCTAACAAAAACTAAAATTGGACCACCTTTCTTCTCAAAAAAGAGAAGACCAATAAAAGGAGGTGGACCCACCATTAGATTCTTTTCTCTTTTATGCGTTAGACGAACCAAACGAGGGTAGGAATAGCTGCTCTTCGCTATCTCTTTCTTTTGCATCTCTCTCACCAAAATATTTCCAAACAAGCACAATGATAGAAATTTACCCTCCCACAAATTTGGTCTTCCCGTCCCGAGGTTTATAATAACTTTGATATTTTCACAAGTAATTTTCTCTTTTACTCTCTTATCATTCATTTTTTCTCATGTCTCTCATATCTCATCCTCTATCATATCACTCGCCGATAAAAAAATAAATCTATCATATTACTCTCTTTCTTTTATTACTTTCTCTTACAAGGTGGAAGTGGGGGTTTTTTTTTTAAGGTAAATTTTGGCATTCAAGAACTAGCAAAAGAGGGGGATAGCAAAAAAGGAATCATTTTCTGAAGGGTACTCCTCATCTCACACATTATCAGGAAAAGAGTAAGAAAGCATTGACATAAAATTGGTCGCAGAGTTACAACTCCTCCTAACATGAACCAACCGACAATCATAAAACTCATAAGAAATAACTCTACAATCCTCCATGATTTGTGAAGGTATGAAGAAGTTGCAATAGCTGTTCTCCAAGCCTGTGTAAGCAAAAGACAATCTATTTCAAACGCCACATGAGTGAAGCTAAGATCAAGGCACAATCGAATGGACTTAGAAAAGTATAGAGCTTCAGAGTTATAGGAACAATTCGTTCGGTCGAGTACTTGGATGACGAGGCAAAGAGATTTCCTAGCTCTCCAACCACCAGGCCAAATCCAACACCCTTCTCCACAAATAAAGTTTCATCAATATCGGCTTAAATGTTAAATCAACCAAAAAAATGAAGGGACCAACCAACAGGAGGTCACATACCAACACCTCCGTAGGATTAGAATCAGGGGTGTAGCACATGTTGTTGGCAAGTTGTAGAGTTTGAGGCACTGTGAGACGGTAATTACTAAAGGCTCTTCTATTTCTACGCATTAAAATCGCCCAGATGATAGAACAAAAAACACTAGGAGACCAGTCATCAGTTCGCTTTAACATAATAAGAACTCAATCCAACACAGAGATATCCCCCTCAGATGGGGTGCAAATGGTCAATGAGCATGAAAACCACACACTTTGTGCCTTGGACCAAGTCGCAATGGTGAAGAATAGTTTTGACAAGCAAAATATTACGAGGGTGACTAATCATACCTTCAATTCGTAAGCAAAAACATTTCGGGATCTCAGAGCAACTCATCACGTAAGAAAGTATGGCATGGACAATTGACTTGATCAAAACTTCCTTTCGCACTCCATAATCTTTTTTTTTATTACAAAAGGGAAAAAAAAACAAATAACAAACTACAAAACTACTCTAACTCCCTGGGCCGTAGAGTCTAGAAAAAGCTTTCTTTGTATAATTATTGAGTTTTTTCCGCACATAAAGTTAAATACTTGGGACTTCCACTTACCAATAGTGGAAGTGGAGTATTAAAAATAAAAATAAAAATAGTGGAGGTGGAGTTGAGAGGTGAAATAGTTTATTGATTAAATAAGTTTTCAAAATTTACCACAACTTTTTTAATTTAAAAAAATATTTTCAATAAAATGTGACATAAATTCAAACGTACAGTTAATGTAAAACTTTTGAAAAAAAAAATCTACTTAATTTTTAAGCAAGGTTCTTTTATAGTGCGGGTTAGAAGGACTTTGTTTTTATATATGTAAGCACTGAGAGTAACTTTTGATTTGTAATTGCGCGACGCCGGCTATGGCATCTTTGGTCCTATATTAATATGACCTTTTTAGAAAATTATTATTATAAACTATAGAATTTTGAATAGGAATGGAAAGAGAAAATTGGGGAAAGGACAAAGAAATGAAGCAGATAAGCTCTATTATTTAATTAAAAAGCAATGAGTATAAAGGATAATTTGGGAGTTTTAAACGATAAAGTGGCGAGATTATGCATGTCGCGTCTGAGAGGACACAATGGACATCCACATCCAGCTGGCACACACGGAAAGATAGACACTGGATCCAAGTCAGTGATGAGTGAGTTCACCAAAAGGAAATCAATCTTACTCCAATTTAATTATATCTATGTCTTTCAAATTATCATCACTAACTTAATTTTAAAGAGATCTATCATTTTAGAGAATCTAATCCATATTTAATATATATAGAAAAGACAAGCATAACTATAAATATTACAGTACACTAGGAAGATAAAAAATTACTTTAAAATTGATTTTTAAAAACCGGTTTCTTCCATGTCATCTCATCTATAAGACATTAAAAACAATAGAAAATACTTAAAAGTTAAAGTATAAATAAAGTAAAGAAACAATAAATAACAATATTAGAATAAAAAAACTTAAAATAACTGATAACTTGTAAAATAATACCGCTGTCATATGAAATCTAGTGGTATGAAAAGAAGTCTCTTTATAAAACATCTAAATTTAAAGTGATGTGGCATGAAATAATTTTAATATTGTCTACACTATTGGTTGAAAATTTTATGTAAATTCAACTGAACTGAAAGCTTGTGTGTGTAAGTTGGCCAACGTGGTTGGATCGGTTAAAACGAATGTCCATGATCGTGCTTGTTACGAGTTCAGATCAGATATGCACTTATAAAAACCTACGGACCTTTCACAATTAAATGTTGCTGAAAAAAAAAATGCAGTGGAAAGTGGTCCGAACCGAGGCATTACACTAATAATAGTGTTTAAAAATAGTCTTACATTCTCGACTGAATTAATCTCATGTAAGGATATCTTAGAAAAAGAAAAAATAATTGTCTTACTTGCATTTTATGTCATGTACTACTTCCATGCACAATATTTATTGTTTTATATTTTTATCTTTATTTTCCTTCATCGGGAAAACAGATTTTATATTTTATTTCAATTAATTTTTTTTATCTTATACAACAAATTATAAGACCTCATAAAGACAAACTAAATGTCCCAAATTATAAGATTCTTTCTAAATTTCAGAAGAATTTTTTTACCTTTTGCATTCATTATATTTTCAATATCAAAATTTTAATTATCACCTTTACTAATTAGCTTTAAATAGAAACATATATTAGAAATTTATATAAAAAATAACAAAACCAATATATTAATTAGCTTATTACATGTTTTCGTAATAAGTGTGATTATTTGAATAAGTTTTTATAATTTGGAATGGAGGGATAAAAGTCAATAATTTTTTCTTAAACCAAAAATTAAGAATATTGAGTATTCACATTATTATTTCTCATGTATACTCTCGATTACCAATTTATTTTACACTTACGATACATAAATTATCAATGGTACAAACACCTATCAAGCACTTTATAATTTTCTTTATATTTCACTTTTTATCATATCAAAATATCTTAATGGTCTATCAAATATTTTCCTTTATTTTAAAATTAATCAACTAATTACTACTAACATAAAACCTTTGATTTCCACTCATCATTTTTTAGAGGTCACTCATCATTATTTTCACCAATAACTCAATCAATAATTATTAATATCGTAATTTAGCATAACTCACCTTTTAAATAAATAATAAACACATATATATTAATTAAAGAATCGTTACCCTACAACGGAAGCAGTGAAATGTTGACATGAGGATGGGGTCTCTTCACGTGCCATCATGCCCCTCTTCCACTCCCACGAAAACTCTTATTCACACGTGTCACCATCCTCGAACGTCTAAACAGGACCACTTGTGTCATTTTCCTTTTCTTCCACCTCAAATCTCCTCGTAAGAAAGACCCCCTAAATTCCTTTCCAAATTTACCCTCCCTATCCATACCTCAATTCTTATCCAAAACTGCTTAAGCAAATCAATAATATTTGGTACACATCTCATTTCCACCTATCACTTATCTTTCTCCTCTTTTATTACTTAAGATGTTTATACTTGTTCACCAATCATTTTTATATATAAAAAAATAGTGTGAACGAACCATTAATGTCCAAACTTTAACAAATAAAAAAAATCATTAATACAACCGCTTAATGCATTAAGAGTAAAACAACAAATTAGTTTCACAATTAACAGGTAAGGTTTAAGGTGCAATCCCAGTTAACACCAAGGGGAAAAAAAAGGCAAAGAACCATTCAAAAAAGCAACCTAACCTTTATAAAAGCACACCAAAGAGGAACCAAAATTAACGAACTCTGAATTTCGTTGAATCAAATTCAAAACCGAAAAAGAAAAAAAGCAACCATTGGCATGGCGACTATGAGCAAAGGCCACATTAGCAGTAGATCAAACTACCGCTTCCTCCCTGCCATGGAACGAGATTCGCTTGCCGATTCCGCTTTCGAGTTCGACGAGTCCGAACTCTTCAACTCAGCCCGAGCCAGCTCACCGGAGTTCCGCAAGTCAATTCGCACCTCTCGATTCCAGGGCAGCTCCTCCTCCTCCTTCTCCGGCGGCCGATCCGGAGCTCCGTCGTCGCTGCCGGTCAACGTCCCGGACTGGTCCAAGATCCTAGGCAACGAGTACAGGCAGAGCCGGAGAAGGAACCACGACGACGACGAGGAAGATGATGACGATGAAGAAGTCCACGGAGGTGGAAGAGTGCCACCGCACGAGTTTCTGGCGAGGAACAGAATGGCTTCGTTGTCGGTGCACGAAGGAATTGGGAGGACTCTGAAAGGACGCGATCTCAGTAGGGTCCGAAACGCGGTTTGGGCCAAAACGGGCTTCCAAGATTAGATCCATAACTATCCCAACTTCTTCTTCTCTGTTTTGGCGGTTTTTTTAATTTTTAGATTTTCCATTTTTGCGGAGTCTTATTTTTATTTCTCGATTATTATCCAACATGTATCAGATCAAAATTATCTGAAATTTTGATTATCATTTCAGAGAGGTTTATTTTTTACTGTGTTACTCTGTCATTGATATTATAAATATAATATAGAATCATGAGAGTCATTTAACTTAAGCTTATCAAATAATTAGTTCTTTACGTTTTGTGCTCAACTTTGTTTTTTTTGTTCTAATTTGTTTCAATTTTCCACGTAAATCTGAATGGTAAAATGGTGGTGGAGCCGTTGGAGGAGTAGTTCAATGATTGGTGAAGATTGGGTTGTAGAGTAGTTGGTGTGGTTGGGTTGTACGATAATTGACAAAGACCCCATAGCTAATCCAAGACAAGACCAACATTTTTGGCGACTTAATAGAACTATGAATTAAACACGGACGATGTTAACTAGTAAAAAGTATGACATTCACATGACCAAGTAACTAACCCTATATCTCCTCTTTCAACATTTCAATTTCAGGATTCAGATCTGACTCTCTATTCTTTACAAACAGAGAAGCTAGTGACTTGGATTAAGAAGAAGACAGGACCTGGCATGAAATTTTGAACATGTGCAGTCAATTTAGAATTTCTAGGACACCACCAAGGTATATAATTGTGGAATTGTATGCCTTATGATATAAACTTGCCATTTTCATAGCTTATATTGATGTACAACTATACAACTATGGTAGTCTCTTGGAATACTGACTTGAGCAAGGCCAATACAATTTTGTTCAATGGTTACTAGTTGATTAAGTGGTCCTATTTATCAGTGGGATGAGATTACTTATAAGCTATAACTTTTACTCTCTAGATCACTGTTGCAGCAAAAAAAAAATGCTACTATGTTAATTCAAGAACCATTAATGATTTCGCTTGAGCTATGTAGTGTTACTTCCTGATGTACTGAAGAGCATGTTGTATCGTTGCAAGGCAAACTGTGATTTTCTAATCATTAGAACACAAATTCTTTGGTGGCTACATGATGAGACCCCCCTTTTCTATGGCTAAATGATTTATTTATAGAGTAGAAATTAGGTTAGAGTTGGTTTCTCATTTGACAATTTTTTTATAACTTTTTGTGTGAAAGAGATTGGGCTTTTTTGTAGTGGATATGTGTATTTTTATGTGTGTGTTGTGTAATATTTTAATGGAGAAGCTAAAAGACTGTTTAATTTTTTATTGCATGATAGTTTGGATTTATATGATTTTAGATGTGCATAAAAGGGTGAACATATGTTATTACACAGGTGGGTGAATTACGGGTTTGGGCCATGGCCCATGTGGAAAGTGTAAACCCGGCCCAATATCGCGGTACGTGTCCGTCACTACTGCGTGGCGGGTCTGGACAATGGACGCATCACATCGCATCATCTCAGACTCCGCCAAAAGCAAAGCAACGCAATAACGAGGGACTCAAATTTCTCTCTCTCTTTCCGGGTCACGACGACGACGACACAACACAATTGAAACTACTGCAATGAGTTCGCCGGAGACGCGGCGGAACCAGTCTACTATGTCTTCCAGTTCCAGCTCCTCCGACGATGGACCTGGCCCTCCGATCAAATTCCACTTGCCGCACCTCTCATTGAGCCTCTTCGACGGCGACCATCCAGAACCCAACGGATCTTCCGTCCAACCCTCCTCCGAGCCGTCAAGCCCTAGCACCGCCGCCACGAGCGCCGTCCGCTACGAAATTGAGGAGATGAGGATCCACGATTCCCCCGAAACTTCCAGCTTCCCTGGGAAAAAACCACATCTCGATGACGAGGTATGCACATTCCCTATTTGTTCTCTTCAAACTTGCTTGCACCGCACCGCACTGCACTGCACTGCGTCCTTGTTAGGTAGTAAACATTACTGATTAGTGATTATTACAGTTTCATGGAGAATTGTGTGGTGGCCATTGTAATTGATCTCAGTGATAATAATCTAATGTAACCTTATTTAATCTTGTTCTCCCTCCCATTCGTGCATTAATATCAAGTCAATTGGTAGAGGAAATTCATTTGTTTTTGTATTTAGTGTTTATTTTGAGCTTAAATTTGGGTTGTTCTTGCGGTTATTGATTATTTTCAAAGACATGCTTGCCTCCATATGGCTCAGTCTCACAATAATGAACTACTCTTTAATCAATGATTTCGAAGCTCCACTCACAGATTTAGAAATTAAAGTTCACAAGACTAATGAATTCAAAGCACACTTCTTTGTGCTCCGTCGTTCCTTAGATTTCTTCGATGATGATTAAGTGTGGGATTATAGAGTTTTTCCCATCCACAAACAACTACATTATCCCGTTTTACATTCACTCAAATTTCCTTGCCGATTATATGATGGTCAAGATTTTGAATTGATTACACAAATAGAACCTGTAGATAAATAAAGGGGGGGGGGAGCACATATGAGGATATTATGTTGTGCTTGGAATTCGGGATGCAAAGGCATAAGTTGAATGCATGAGTAAAATGAAAATGAGAAGAAATGGCATGGGGTAATGAGAAATGAAGCTGCGTCATATACAACCATGACTACATATTGTTTTGGTCTCAAGCCTTAACTTCCTTGCGAACTCCACTCTACTGTGATAGATAATATGATTACATGAGCCATTTGGCAATTCTGTTTAAGTACTTTAGCTTTACTCATACAGGCATTTACTTTCAATTCCATGTCCTGTGAGGCAGTGCTCTGAAGTTACCTGTAATATCATGTTCTGTTTGATTAATAAATAAAGTGCAGGATGATGCTTCCGTTTCATGGAGGAAAAGGAAGAAGCATTTTTTTGTTCTGAGTCATTCTGGCAAACCAATATATTCTAGGTTAGTGTTTATCAACTGCTCACTCAAGCTTTCATCAATTGCTGTTCATATCTCGTTCTAGGATTGCTGCCTGAAACATCATGCCCCCCATTCCTCTATTTCTTGTTTCTAACTTTTTGTTCATTCCAGATATGGAGATGAACACAAGCTTGCTGGTTTTTCAGCAACTTTACAAGCGATCATTTCCTTTGTGGAGAATGGGTATTGTATCTGTCTTTGTTTTGGTTGATTATAGCCTTTAGCTTCTAATTATTGCAGTAGTCCTGAATATATTTGATTCGTTGTCTGAATATAAGTTGAGAGGGATTTTTCAAACTTTTCTTTTTTAATTTCAGAGGTGACCGTGTCAAAATGGTGAGGGCTGGAAAGCATCAGGTCTCTTCATACACTTCTTCCCTGTAAAAGTTTTTATTAGTGAATATACAGTTTAATTTGAGCATTATTTCCTTATAATTCTTGCCCCATAAATAGCATCTTATGCAAAAGATATTTTAATCCTTCTTATATTTGAACTGTAAGTTATAGACACTAGATATTGTTTTGCTTTTTGATTGCCGAGCTGCTCATTTTATGTTTTATCAATGTTTTAGCAAAAGTGAATTTTATCTGTAAGGTATTGTGTTATGAAGTCTTAGTTTGAAGTTATGGTGCAGGTTGTTTTTCTTGTCAAAGGACCAATTTACTTAGTCTGCATCAGCTGCACAGAAGAACCTTATGAGTCGTTAAGGGGGCAGTTGGATCTTATTTATGGCCAGGTATAATTGAGTTGGTCGCTTGTATACCAAAATAAAAAGAATCTGGAATTCTGGATTCATTTTCTTGCTCAATGTTCCTTACTTTCCAGCTTCTGCATTTATTTCTAAACATACTATTGCATATTTTTCGGTCATTCAAGTAACGGTTATATGATACGTCCCTGTTGTTGATACATATGCAGATTATTGTAATACTAACAAAGTCAGTAAACAGATGTTTTGAGAAGAATTCGAAGTTTGATATGTCACCCTTGCTTGGTGGGACAGATATTGTCTTCTCTTCACTAATCCACTCTTTTAGTTGGTTTGTTTCTCTACTCTGTGCATGTCTGGTCTTATTGTATTAAATGAAAAATAATATAACCTTTTCTCCAAGATAGGGGTATTTTTAGATGATATTTTTTACAGTCATCTATGTATTTTTTGGTGGATTGGGGAGTGAAGGTTGTTTGTGTGTTTAGTGTTCCTGGTTTTCCAATAGATTAAGTATGAACATTGTTATTTGTAATTATTTCAGGAATCCAGCCACATTTCTTCATGCCTATACTTGTCTACCTCTTGCATATGCAACAAGGCAAGCTGCTGGTGCTATCTTGCAAGATGTTGCAGATTCAGGTGTTCTGTTTGCAGTACTGATGTGCAGACACAAGGTTTAATGCTGTACTTAATTTGTCTAGTTATATGCATGCATAAAATGATAAAATAACTGATTAAAGGTTGAAGGCAGGTAATCAGTCTAGTTGGTGCTCAGAAAGCCTCTCTTCATCCGGATGATATGCTGCTGTTGGCCAACTTTGTCATGTCATCAGAATCCTTTAGGCAAGTGGAACTAACATTATTTTATTATTCAGATAGCATCTTAGATATGGTTTGATGGTAACTGCATTCTTAATTAAGGCTTATCTCAAAAAACTGCACTCTTAAGTCTTAATTCAGTCTAGTTGATGTTTTGATAGTATAGATTTTTTATTCACTCTACTTGACTGTTTATTATCGATTCTAGATGCAGCAAAATAGCTTGAATCCTGTGCAATAGCAAAGTGCTTGGGCTGTGGACATCTTTGATTTAACATTTCATTGTGTACTTCCTTACTATCTTTCCTGGGCTATAATTATGCAGGACATCGGAAGCATTTTCTCCTGTTTGCTTGCCAAGATACAATCCTTTGGCATTTTTGTACGCTTATATCCACTATTTTGATGTGAGTCAAATTTAATGCATGGACAATTCGCCATATATTGTACATTTAGCTCAAATTACATAGCTTTATGTATATTTGTGGCAGGATGACACGTACCTGATGTTGTTGACCACTAGTTCTGAGGCATTTTACCATCTTAAGGATTGCAGGTAAATTATGGTATAATAATCATCTCACTTCTTTTGTTGGGTTCATGATTTTTATTTTTTTTATCAAAAAAACAAAAAGAAAAGAAAAAATAAAGAAAAAAATAGAGGAAAGAGTATAATGGTTCATTGCGAAGAGATCTTGAGTTGAATTTCTATGTTGCAAAATATTTCTTTCATGAGTAAACAATTTACCTGCCATTTCATAGGATTCGTATTGAAACGGTCCTTTTGAAGTCAAATATACTTCGTGAAGTTCAGACATCCTTGTTAGACGGTGGAATGCATGTTGAGGATCTGCCACCCTTACCTCGTTCTGGATCACCTTCTCATTTGGGCCAGCATAGTCTTCAATCAGATTCTCCTGAAAGTTTGAGGGAATCAAATTCTGGCATTGGTGGTGCTGCTGGGTTGTGGCATTTCATATATCGCAGCATATATCTGGACCAATATGTGTCTTCAGAGTTCTCACCGCCTATTAACACTCATCAGCAGCAGAAAAGGTAGTAACGTTATGGAAACTTGTTTGATCTTTATGCTGGTATAGCCTTTTTCTTATTTATGCATTTATGTTCTTGTCAGAAGCATAACCTGCCTTTACTGTTGCAGATTGTATAGAGCGTATCAGAAACTTTTTGTATCCATGCATGATAAAGGAATTGGGCCACACAAAACTCAGTTTAGAAGGGATGAAAACTATGGTAACAACTATTTTGATTCATGCTTCATAGTTATACTACAAACTTGAGTGGATGCATGAATATTTGAGTCTATAGTTATGAGCTGATGCAATTCTTTATTTTGAATTCTTTGAACTGTGGTTTTGTCCTTGTGGGGAAGGAGAGGGGGTGATAAGTCCTTTGTGGCATTTATTCCCAATGTCCATCCTGGATGTTTCAGAACGAATAGTTCTATGAAAAAGTATAAACCCCTTTTTATCTGTGAGGTGCATTTTGAGATTCATGCCTATAAAAGACAAGATAGTCTATATATTTTTTATTACGCTGATAAAAGTCAATTCCTTTTGTGAAAACCCAACTTCTTGCACCTTTTCGTTTTAGTTGCTTGGCGTTATATAGTTCCATTGTACTTGCATGCTACACTAAACAGTGATCAGACTTGTAAGTTAATTTTTATGTGGCAGTTCTGCTCTGTTGGGTAACACAGGATTTTGAGCTTTATGCTGCGTTTGATCCCCTTGCAGACAAGGTATCGTTTCTGCTTGCCAACAAGACTTCTCAGTATTCCTTTATATGAAAAATGTGAATGTCCTATAGTTCTTACATTACCCACCAGTATTAGGTGTTTATTCATAAATAGCATCCAATGAAGACATGATATAGAATATTTCAAGTTTGAGATCTAGCATTGAAGTATATCATTTGCATATTAGAATGATGTCATTGTTAGCCTTCTTTTCATCATTAAGGTTGCTGCAAAAGAAACTAAACATCTTTGGTCCAACTGTTTGGGAAAAGGTTGAAACGAGACGGTGGAATAAAAATTGCATTTATTTCTGTACGCTGGTTGAATAAATTCTGACTATTTTTGCACATTGAGCATATGCAGGCCTTGGCAATAAAGACTTGCAACCGGGTGTGCCAATGGGTAAAAGATGTGGAAAATGAAATATTTTTGCTAGGAGTTAGCCCCTTTTCATGGTGATATCCTATCAAACACTGTAAACATGTACGTGAATATTTATTTAATAAAATTTTATAGAATTTATTCTTTCTTTATTTTCGTTTCATTTATTTCTATTAAGAAGTATTTGTTGAAAAATTATTATATTATTAGTTTGCTAAGTCTCATGCCCAAAACATCTCATTTCATGTCATCCTCATCATCTGGGAAGTACATGAATCATAGATGATTACATGATTCCTGCTTCTGCATTAGTACATGAAGATCTAAGTATTTGAGATGGAAAAGGGAGAATTTTCTACCTAGCATATGGGTCTTAATTTTTTTTGTTACTGTATGGCATGTGTTGTAGCTCTTTTAGTGCTGAACTATAAAAGGACCATTTCCCTGGAAAACAAGGCATAACTAGTACTTCTAGTTCTAGGACATATCACATGGCCAATTAAAAGGAAGGATGAGGTTTCCATCCATCCAATATTTTATTTTACTTTCTCCATTTTTTCCTTCTGTGTTTTAAATATATAAGGACGAAAGCTTTCCAAATCATGATGTCTATTATTGCATTAGCCATGTTAGACATTAAGTAAGAGAGGTACTAGAGTAAAGAGATGAAGTGCACGAACAGAACACGTGGGCATTTTCTGCTTTTTTCAATAAATAAATATCAATCAAGATATAAAAAATATCAAAGGTTTGGCGGAAAAAATGCAGCATGGTTCATTAATACACTTGTACAAGCTCTTCTTATAACAAAGAGCATTTGTCATTGACTCATTGTATTGTCTATTTGTTTTGCATATCGAGCGCCAGGACTGTAGTTATGATCTTAATTTGAGTCTCAGTTAGAACGAGAGGTGTAACATAACATAACATTTGTTGTAAAATATTTGAACACTTGTAAATTACTAAATTTGTGTGCAAAATACATAAGCAACATTGTATTTATACTTGAATGTTAGTAAGTTAAGATCATGATATAATTTAAATTAAGACCAAATTAGATTATATTTTAGAAGTTAATTTGTTTTAAAGTTTTATCCTAAATGCTCTCAAAGCAAAAAGTTTTTTTTTTTAAAAAAAGCAAAAAGTTTTATCCTAAATGTTACTACGCATTAAAAGGTGAATGCCAATAACTTGTAATGGCATATGATGCTGCATTTAATGTTGGGATGTCGACAAGGATAAGGTGCGTTCAATTTAGTCGGGTTGGAAAAATATTAAAATAAAATATTCATTTACATTTAGGATCTTCATTGTGGATTCATGTCTCCAATTTGTCAAAGGCGCAGTTAAACTTCTTTATGGCAATTTTGGGGTCAAACTTCGCCAATTTCGGAGACTAAATAAGTTTTTGGCTTTGGTTTCCCAACTTAGTCATCTATGCATAATGAAGCATCCTGTGTTATTGATGAGCACTCAAATGACCACAATAGCCTCCCACCGGAGTTCCATTCCATTGTAAAAATAAATAGACAATCACTCTTATTGAGCTATTTTTAGAGTAAATAAATGGATCTCTCATTATTAATATATACATATATGATTAAAAAAATAAGGTAGTCATGGGTTTGTACAGGATTTTCGCAAAAATGAGGTAGAGGATCATATTTTTATTTTTGTCTCTCTTAAACTCTCACCTGAACTCGTCATGTTCTTCAGGGGAACCGAGATGGAGAGATCGAAACTCTCTTTTCATGCCTAATCATAATTTGATACCGTACTACAGAATTTCACTGGACACGTAAGCTTATTATTGAAGATGAGTTTACATTGACCAAAAATTAAAAATAACCTCACATTAATGGTAGACATACCCGATTACTCAAACTAGACAAAAATGTAGTCAGAAATTATAACCAAACACGTTAATGTGTCCCTATGTTTCTGTTTAAAAAAAGTAATTTTATTGTTGATAAATGACAATTTTATTTTAATAGATTTTTTGAAGAGAGGAAATTTAATTATGTTTGTTTACAAATAAAAAAAAATTGTCTTTCACTTTAAAAAACAAGTAATTTTTTTCAAAAGCGGCTAGAAACAACTTAAAGATATAATCCAATTTTTTATTTATTTTACTTTTTATCAAAAGCAAACACAAACAGTTGAAAATACATAAGTGATTAAATTTTTAAAAGTGATTTTTTTAAAATAAACAAAGTCACAAAGAGAAAGGGCAAAATTTTGTTCCGTGCAATGCACGTGGAGTGCACCGAATTTTTTTAAAATATTTAAATTTAATAATTTATTTTTTACTTTAAATATATTTTATATTGTAAAGTTTAAGTAAATAAATAAAATTTGATATATAAAGATACTAAAATTTGTACATAATAATATGTATTAATCTTACTGATATTTATTAAAAAACCAATAAATATATTAAATATTTTAACTGAAACAATTATTTATTAATATTATCGTTAGTATTTTTTTAAATAATTAATATAAAAAACATAAATCTAACTTTTTAACAGAAAAATTAGTTAATAAGTATTGTAATAATTAATACATACTCAGGTAAATTTTACTAATATAGATTGTAGTTTTTAAATAATTTATATAGTTAAAAATGTAGATTACAAATTTTTTTAACGGAAAACTTAGTTAATAAATATTGTAATTAATACATACTCAAGTGAATTTTACTAATATAAATTTAAGTTAGTACTTATATTTTAACTTCTATTCACTATCGATCGATGTAAAATATTACGTATTGTCTGTGTAAAATATTCTACATTCACACTCTATCATATTAATTACTCTTTCCGTTCTAAATTATAAGGACATGTTCAGACAATCACTCTTATTAAAAAAACATGTAATAAGCTAATTAATATATTGGTTATATTATTTTTTGTACAAATCTTCTATATATGCGCCAATTTAAAAATCTAGAAATTGTTAATGTTAGTATTGGATATATCAAAGCTTAGTTGAGAGACATGAAAAGTATTTAGTAGATGTGACAATTAAAGTTTTAGAATTGAAAATATAATGAATGCAAAGGTAAAAAGGGATAAGTTTATTATTTTTTTTCTAAAATTTATAAGGGGTCTTATAATTTTGGAACATCAAGTTGTCTCTAAAGAATATTATAATGTGAGAAGGGGAGTATATTGCATAGCACCGTCAGTTACATTTTTTAATTTTAGTTAAAGAAAAATTAATTATTGATGTTACAGAAATCAATTAAATAAATGTGTAATCTTATTTACACTTGCATTAACATATTTTCTGTTATTTAATGTGACCAGAACGGTAAGTTCATAAAGTATGCTTTGTCGTGTAAACACACTCGCTAGTCAGTGAATGCATGGAGAAAGCTTTTTAGGCAACCAAGGAAAAGGCGAGTATAAAATTTAATATAAGACAACTAAGATCGAGTAAAGTAAGGTTAATAATGAACGTTACTGCAAACAGGAAACAACGTGAAGTAAATACTCGTTTGGATCACATTCATACAACCAAATACCTTAATACTCCCACCACTTCAAAATATTTGTTGAATGAGGTTTAATAGTTAATTAATTAATATGGTAATTTAGTGAAAACACTTTTTCATATTGAGAGAAAAAAATGATAATTATTGGTTAAGTAATTAATGAAAATTGTAATATGTGAAAATAAAAGGCAGTAGGTGAGAGATATGCTATTAAATGAGGGTATAAATGGAAGTAAGTATGATAAATTGTCTTAAAAATTTAAAACAAAAATTATATTGAAAAATAGGTAAAAAACTAAAACAATAAGCATATTGAAAAATAGGTACTAAAAAGCTAAAACAGCAAGTATTTTGGAATGAGGTGAGTATTTAGATAAAATAATAGGATAAAATTTATGTACTGCAATATTTTGGGGTATTGTTTGTTTCGGTGACGATAAAACCTCACCTACCAACTTAATAAGCAACACAAACAATACCCAAAGTTGGCATTTAGATATAGGGTGTTAGATTTAACACCCCAACACTTAATTTCACTTAATTTTACATTCCAGTTTTGTGTAGTAAATGTCATAAATACCCTTTTTCTTTTTTCGTATGGTGACAAACTTCCGAGTTTTGGTTTCCCGGAATATGGTTAATGACTTGTGTTTCGGTGTATATATCCCTATCCCGGAATTGAATTTTTCCAATTTGTTCTGTGTTATAAAACCCGGAATAAATTTTAGTGACAATAGGTGTCTTCGGGGATTTGTAAACTCGTAATGTATGTTCACTCCTACCGGTTTTATAAAACACGGAAGGCCCAAATAAATGAGTTCCGGGAACAGTAATCCCGGAAAGGTATTAGCTTCCGGGGTATACAATTTGGAATAGTTATTTAAGTTGTAAAACATGTGTAAGTGTTTCACTACACTATTGCTTCCGTTTTTTATATCCCGGAATGCAATGTTATTGTTTTCCGGGTTTTATATCCCGGAAAATAACTGCAAAGTGAATGTATATTTCGGGATATAAATCCCGGAATGTTGTTTGAAAGAACCAAATTTCGGGTTTTAAAACCCAGAATTTGGAAAAAGTTCTTGTGTTATTCAAAAACAGCCCTGAATGGTGGTGGTGTGGCTGGCAGAACTAGAAGAATGAAGAACGAAGGGGTGAGAATGGTGAAGAAAACGAAGTTCAGTATTATATATACTGCAATTGCGCTTCCGGGTTTTAAATCCCGGAATGCCGACCAAGCTCCGGGATATATATCCCGGTAAAACGGAGCTAAAAACCTAAACTACTAGGTTATATATCCCGGTAGTACTATTGTACAACCTACATTCCGGTTTTTAAAACGCGAAAAAGGGTATTATTGGTATTTTTAAAAATACCTTGGGGTTTAGAATTGGGTGATAATTGTGATAATTTTAAAAAGTGATAATTTCTTGAACTATCATTTTCTAGCACGTGTCATGTTCTAATTATACGACTATAAAAACTGGACATATCGAATTTTACTTAAATTTGTCCCAAATAAAAATATGGGTAAAATAAATTGATCGTACTCAATGTTTTTAGCAGAATGACACTATACCTTATTCTTATTTAAAATCTACATTCCAGCCCATTTTAGAGATATGATTTATGGCCTAAAAAAATTCATCGGTAATAATTAATTATAATTTCAACGGTTAATAATTAAATTAAAAACTACTT
The DNA here is from genome assembly GCA_030819835.1 of Acmispon strigosus. Lineage (NCBI taxonomy): Eukaryota > Viridiplantae > Streptophyta > Magnoliopsida > Fabales > Fabaceae > Acmispon > Acmispon strigosus. The sequence continues at coordinate 65,641,771 of JAUAMA010000004.1, forward strand.
ATATATAAATAAAAATTGATTTTAAAAACTTAGAAAAAAAATTGTAAAATATAAATTATATATATATATATATATTACAAAAATATAATTAATAGAACTATAATTTATCAAAAACTAATTATAAAATATAAGAAATGAACATTTTCGGCCACTACCGCATAGTGTGCGGTGGAGTGAGGGATCAATGCTATGTCTATTCGTTGTGAGGGATACCTTGATTAAGAAAAAAAATACCCATACATATTTACAATTTCAAATGTTAATAAATAATTTCAAAATTTTATATGAACTATTAAATAAAATAAAAAATACATAAACCTAATATATTTGAATATTTAAATTATTGTGAACATAAAATATAAATAAACATGCCTAATATAGTTATTTGTATTTTAAATGATAACATTGCCCTTCCCCCTCCATTATCTTGTAAGGTAATATGTCTAATCTACTATTGTAAACTAATTCATCTAATTTACTGATAAAATATTAGACAAGCTAAGTTTTGGTAAGAGTGGGGTACAAATTCAAATTCTAGAAAAATTATTTGTTATGAGGGACTGCCACAATTTCTCGAACGAATTAAACTATCTAAAGATTGAAACAAAAAATTGTCCATTTAGAATAATTAAAATAACGGAAATTAATATTTTTTAAGTTCAATAATCAAATTCATGAAAAATCTTGTTTTATTATTTAAACTATTTCAAATATAAAAGATAGAATAATGTGTGTATAAAAGATAGTAAGATCGCTATAGAGAGAGTAACCTTAATTTTAAGATGAATTAGACGAGTCGAATTAAAGCAATTTGTTTATTTAATTTGACCAAAACGTTACAGTTCACAATTCACAAAGTCTGGTTTGTCGTGTAAACACTCCCTGGCAGTGAATGCATGGGGAAAGCTTTTTAGGCAACCAAGGCAAAGGTTGTATATAAAATCAAATAAGACAACTAAGATCTAGTAGTGGTAGTAGTAAAGTATATATATAACGGTTAATCAAGAAACAGCGTGAAGTAAATACTAAATACTAGTTTGGATTGGATTGGATCACATTCATAAATAAATTGAAACAATTATAACAAACATCACTTCCCTCTTCCATGCACTGCTCCACCTTAACGTTAAAGTTGACTCCCAACAACAACGCAATAAATAACCCTTCTATTTTTTAATATTAATATTAACACTCCCAAACAAAACAAAAACTACTGGAGTAGTAATTAATTACTCATCCCTCTTTTTTCTTCTTCTTCTTCTTCTTCTTCTTCTTCAGTTTCTTCCTCTAATCTTCACCTCCTCTCTCTCATTCTATAGCTATAACTATTTAATCAGTCATCTCTTTAACCACGACGGTGAATCGATCTGTCTCCGGCTACCGTTTTTGTTCTCTCTGAGAAAAGTGAGGCAATTAAAATGTACAAGAACCAGCTTCAAGAGCTGGCGCAGCGGAGCTGCTTCAATCTCCCTTCCTACACTTGCATTCGGGAAGGTCCCGATCACGCGCCCAGGTTTAAGGCCACCGTCAACTTCAACGGCGAGATCTTCGAGAGCCCTCACTACTGCAACACTCTCCGTCAGGCTGAGCACTCCGCCGCCGAGGTCGCTCTCAATTCCCTCTCCCACCGTGGTCCCTCTCACTCCCTCGCCGCTAAGATCCTCGTCAGTACTTCTCTCTCTCTCTCTCTCTCTCTCTCTCTTTCTATCAATGTTTCTTTTAGGGTTTTGCCTTTTCTGCCTTCCATTACCAAAATGGAAAAATGATTAAGCTGTTTGCTATGGTGCGCGTGCTGATGAGGTTGGTTTGGACTCTTCTGTGAGTCTCGGTGAGGGGAAGCTCGTGCTATCGTGCGCCGTCGCTCGGGGTGGGTCCCGCCGTCGCTGCACATTGGCTCGTTTGGGTTGGGTTGTGGAATGACCGAAGTGCCCTTGGGCTTGTTTGATTGGAGAGAAGGTAGGAATAGCGTGATCATGTGGTGCTGAGTGGGTAGACTACTGCTGTGCAGCGAAGTGTGGAATGAACCACAATTCTGCGTGACGACCTTTGCTTTGGAGCTTAGGTTCAGTTTTCTGTGTTTTTCAAGTGTTGATACTACTGTTATTCAGAGTAACAAATTGAAAATTGCTGTGTCTGAGGGTGGAAAGTGGAAACATATAAACTGCTTTTGGGGGGTGCGATTTATAACTTGATGCTGACATGCTACGGCACAATGCCGTGGTGTTAGTGACTAGAACTTTTATGTGATGCAAGGAATCACATGTATGTATCTGCTCTCTGTTTGTGATTGTTTGGGTGAAGTGCTGAATTATATATGTTGCTGAAGATAGGTCATGAATATACCATGGCAGTAGGAAAGTTTCCCAGATTCGCAATCTGGTTTTTTATTTAAGTCAGCATTCCTGTCAGTTGCCTTTGAATCTGGATATTGTTTAATTTTCATTCTGAATGTTGCATTTGAATCTGGACATTGTTTAATTTTTCATTTAGAATGTTGCATTTGAATCCGGATATTGTTTGATTTTCCATTTGAATAAAACCTACTGTTGTATTTATAAGGCAAGGGACAACAATGAATTTCGTGTGTGTTTGGATTTCTATTGAATTCAATGTGGGTCCACATTGAAGTTAACGTGGAAAAATCTTGCTTCTTTGGTGAACGTTAAATTCAACATGGCTAATTCTAGCTTCTCCGTTGATACCGTGAGATACGTGAAATCACGTTTGCATGTGGTCCAATGCCAAGCCAAACATATATGAATAATCACAGTGAGTTTGGATGAGAAATGCTGATTTAGGGGGCATTATGATATTTGTATAGCAAAATTGCCAACAGTAGTGTATTCAAGTTCAAGGTGAAATGCAGTAGTTTTGATTTATGCCCCATTTGTATTAATCCTCTTATTCAAACTTGTTAATATATTTTATAAGTGGTTGACTGGTGCAAATGTCTTTTTTTTTTTCGGTCTTAAATTAAAACAAATATGTTGCCGGTAGGTATAGAGCCACGATGTTACCAATAATTGTAATTTCTAAAAGAAAGCTGTGGTATTGAACCTGAAATTATTAGTGCAAAATTACAGTTTATATGTATAATCATTCATAAGATGTGATAGTCTTTGTTAGAAACCTATGTGAAAGATATCATGAATTTGTTTCTAAGAATAAGAGTGCAATTTATGCTACTCTGCTGCTGTATAACTTGCAAGATATCACTGTTCTGTAAACTTCTAGTGCTTTATGTCAATTTGCCATTTTAAAAAAAAATCAGACACATACTATATTTGATTTACTATTTGACCCAAGTAGTACATTCTTTGCTATTTCTTCTATCAGTCCTTGATCTACCCTGTGTCTTCTAAAGGGGAATATGTAGGAACCCCAGCATATGGTGCAATGTAATATATTTCTACGTAGTCTGCACTCTGCATACACTTATCTGTCTTCAAGTCTCCCAATAAGTATTGTATTCAGATTAAAGGAGAATTTCTATTCAAAATATTTTCTTCTGTTAACCTGGTTACCATTGTTAATATGTTTATATATGTCCATATACTTATCATACTCTTTTTTTCTTAGGATGAGACTGGAGTCTACAAGAATCTCTTACAGGAAATTGCACAAAGAGTTGGGGCTCCATTGCCTCAATACACAACATTCAGGTCAGGCTTAGGGCATTTACCTGTTTTTACTGGGATAGTGGAATTGGCTGGTATCACATTTACTGGTGTACCCGCCAAGAATAAGAAACAAGCTGAAAAAAATTCTGCTATGGCGGCTTGGTCATCCTTAAAACAATGTAAGTGTCTGTCTCGCTTTTGTCTAAAAATTAATTGCTTCTTACGGAAATATATGTACATTTACATCAATTTGTCCTCTGAATATAGCATTATACATAGAATTCAAAATGGATCACTGGCAATACCAACCCAAGCCCGTTTTCCCTGATTTTTCTCATTCTCGTAATACATGTTGATCCATGTAATCAGATCGCAAAATTTTTCAGATGGTAATCTGGTGGTGCGATAACAATCTGAGCTAAAAGTTTTGTGCGCTTCCTTATTTCATATATGATAGGGGCCAATATGATCTTCATCGCAGTATTAACGCGCCTTCTAGATGCCTAGTGCTTATGTATTTTCATCCCTAGTTAAATTTATTTAAAATTGTGTCTGAGAAAGCTTTTTACATGTCTTTGCTGCAAGTTAGGGTTTGTTTGGGTTGTAAAAACATTTTGCTTTTATTTCCTATATTCAGTTTTAATTGCAAGAATACCACTTTGTTTTCTATTTTTGTAGTTTTGCATAGAAAATGGTAAAAATGAAAAAAGAAAAAAAAGTTCCAATGTTTCCTATATAAAAATTTGAAACCACAAAACGAAGTGATAATGTGACAATTTTGTAATTGAAAACAAATGATGAAAACAGAAGTTACTTTTGAAAATCAAACAAGTCCTGCACAACTTTTTTGCTTCCGGTTTGAGTCAGATTTACCGTTTTCCATGTAAATGATTGAAGATGAATTGACAATAAATTTCTTTCTAACCAGTGGCAAAAGAGACTGCTAGCTCTTCAAGCGAACCGGAGAACAGTGACGAACTAGAACAGATCACTATTGCACGGGCTTTACTGAACTACCGTCTGAAGGAAAAGATGGCAATGTCTGATCCAAATGCTCCAATTCCATTTCAGAAGAAGTTTCAGATTCAAAATCCCAGGCCAACCAGTACTCAACCTCCACCCCCCAAAACATCAAAGATCCTTCCTCTAATTTGCCAAAAGACAGCGCCTCGAAACAAGCCTTCATTGGTAACAGCAAGTGACAGTGTTCGAAGCAAGCCTTCGTTTGGGACAGCTAATGATAATCCTCGAAGCAAACATCCACCAGTAGCAGCAACCAGTGACAGATCAGTGGTGCCACCACAGTCTTCTGCACTAGAAAGCCGGGTGTTCCGTCCCCTGAAGTTCCCTGCAGCAGGAGCAGCACCTTATGTTCCCATTCGACATATGAGATCACCTTGCCATGGGGTTGCACCTCCAGTAACTGTAAGGAACATGGTACCTGTATTTTCCGCACCACCACTTCAACCACCTCCCTCAGTGCATCAGGTAATACGAGTTGCTCCTCCAGTCAATATTCGGCAAGCTATTCCTGTATATGCTGCTCCGCCAGCAAGAAAAGATGGACCTGCTCCCATCCAAAATGATCAATCTACTATTAGTATCCCTTGCCAGCAAGATAAACTGCCACATAAAATTCAAGAGATGGGCAAGGCTGAGAACAGCCTACCAGTCAATTTTCGGCAACCTGTTCCTGTATATGCTGCTGCTCCACCAACAAGAAAAGATGAACCTTCTCTCATACAAAAAGACGAGCTACCTACAATTAGTATCCCTGCCCAGCAAGATAAACTGCCACCTAGAATTATTCAAGAGATGGATAAGATAGAGAACAGCCCATCAGAATCGGAGACCATGCAGAACTTGGAGCAGCTGAAAATTTGAAATTTATTAGAGTGGATCTTAAATTAAGGGTACACCGTCATGTTTTTGTGCAGATCTAGAGCTTGCTTCTGATACTATGGGTGATGTTTAATCATCTCTTCCTTTTTCCTTCCTTGCCCCATTTTGTCCTTTTAAATCCGACAGTTAGCTCATGTTAATTAGCATCAGTTGTTAAATATCTGTGAATTCAAGAGCAATTTGGCGTTAGATTTACTGGTGTTTTTACTTATTTATTATGCATGTCATTTCTTAGAATATATTTTCAGCAAGTCTGCGAGCTTGATTGTTGCTCGCTTTTTGTGATTATTATTGCTCTACAATTGCTTGTTGAATTTCTGCATTACTTTTCTGTTACCTCAATAGTTGCCAAACCATCATGGTGCATTCCATTTGAGAGCTGAGAATATATCTTCGGAGAAGATAAGCCCCAGACCATGCTCTATGCTAGTTCTGTTGGAAGCCTTACTCTGAAACGGACCAGACATAACTTGTTAGTTTCTATTGTTAGTTTGACCTAGAGCCCGTTTGAATACGAGCTTATTGGAACTTATCTACTAAAAAATGCACTAAATAATCTCCGATAAATGTTTTTTGGTTTGCATCCGAACGGGTTCTATTACTATTAGAACTTGGAGTTACATGACTTGAATCGGATTCTCCGATAAGTTCCAAAACTATCTATGCCTTCTGTTTCACAGAAGGTGGTTCAATGTTTCCAGTTTAACTATCCTATATTTTCAACCTAATTTTGCATTATACATTTACACAGATGCCTTGGCATGTTTGGAAACTCTGTGGGGACAACACGGTGACAGTAAAATCACTTATAAACTAGTTGTAGCTTCTCCTCCACTTGCCTCGGATTTTGGGCACAAATTCAACCTAACTCACACAGAGTCGTGATATTAGGATTGAGTAATACTCCATTGCAAACCTAAGTTGCTTGAGGTTGTCATCTTTTCCGTTTAAAATGTCTTCTCGTGTCAAGCTGATGGTGATTTTTGTAATGAAGAGGGACATGGACAAATGTTAGTTCCATAAAGAATACCTTTCTAGTTTTTAAACCTACTAAATTTGTTGTGGAATTTGCATTGTCATCCTTTCTCTCAATCATCTTTACCACGTTCTATTCACTGAACTGAATCACTCTCATGTTCAAATGTGAAGTAATAGTAATAAATTAGAAGAAACACCTCACCTACCTGTAACCTGTGAAGTTATTTTGACCCTGTCTTTGAAAAACAGACATTTCTTGTATAGATCAGATTAAATACTATTCAAATGCTACCACTTTTTCACTTTTGTAAATCAGCATGTTACAATTTTCAGATTCTATAATTAAACAAGTAGAGCCCCAGCCGGGTAATCTGGAACCTTTACTGTGTCGGAGTCTTAAATGGAACTACAGAATGACTTGTGCGGATGTAGTTGGTGTTTCTTTAATGCATGTTTAAATTGGACAGAATTTTAAATGCATCCTTAGATACACGTTGGATAAGTGAGTCATAGTTGGACAGAAACAACTTCTCTTAATTTTAGGGGTTGTCTACGGTAATTTTAGCTTGTTTTTCACAATGTATTCAAATATACACTAAGCCAAATCGCGGTTCTTATGGAGTCAATTATTATTAGAAGTAGGCCCACTTTTCTAAAATCCTAATCTGAAAGTGCAAATATATGTCATAATTGAGCGCAGGGTTTCCCAAAATATGCAATTGGTTCTTTTCATTCATTTATTGTAATGGAACATTGTTTTGTCTGGCTGCGCTTCTAGTCTGTAGCAATACCTCCCTATCCTTCTGCATGCTTATAAATTGCTTGGGCTTGTTAACGAATTTACAACCAAACCATGCTTATAAATTTCTACATGCTACTCCCAGTTCTAGAACTCCAACTATCAAAACAGCTAATCTTCCTTTGGTTTTAATAATGTAGAAAAGATGTTATGATGTAGATTTTGCTCAACCCAGTCCACTGCATTTTAAACTTTACCCAATAAGTCCAAAATGATGAAACTTAAAGGTCATATGTTCAAAATCAGTCAAGAATTAATTCTTTAGAATATTGAGTACCCTTTGCATGTTTGGTTTCAATTGTGGACATGCCAAAACGTGGATTATTGAATTCAAAAATAATTATTTCTTACTCCTGAAAATGTGGATTCTGGGTGAGTTTTTCAAACACACTCTAATTTTTTTATCAGCCAAATTTCTGGGGCCTCTGAATTTTCTTCTCTTCAACTCATATGTCCTCCAACTCTTACCACCTGAGTTATCATTTAGAGACTGTTGTTAAGTACTTCCCTAGTTTACTTGCTAAGAGAGCAAGAATTACTATAACAATGGGATATTATAATCAACCACAACATCTATTACTCCTATGCCTAGAGATGACATCATTAACAAATTCATCATTACGTCTAGTACATGTATTAATTTCTCAACCAATACATGAACCCCAATCCAATTAATGAATAGTCCAAGAGACTTAAATCTTAAACTTAAATCAAGTACAAAATGCCAATAGGGTTGAGCTAAATCCACATATTAACATAAAACTTGAATCAAGTAGGAATTGCAATAACTATTGTAAAAAGAGTTTTAAAGAATTAATGCCCGGATATTTTGTGTAGGAGGTCATTATAGGTCTCTGATCCGGTAATTAACTCCTCACCTACATACCTAAAGTTCAAATTTGAGACTATTGGTCAAATTGGATCAACCTCCTACTTCAAGTAGCATCTAAAAATGATTATAAGTAAAAAAAATCTTTATCAAATACTTCTATTAATTAAATTTTTCATAACTTACCATGTAGCCTTTAGATTGAGATAAATAGTAAAATGTTTACCTGGTACAGTTCCATAATGGCAGTTCCCTCCTTGATTCCCTTGGGCATCTCAATCACAGGTAAGATACTTTAAATTTAAATCAATGCTTGTTTTTTTGCACCCTGATTGGGAACCATTTGTTTGTAGTGTAGAGTTACTTCATAAGGTCACATGGATTTTGATATTAAAAAAGCCAAAAAGATAAAATAATAAGACAACTGACAATAAGACTTATGGTGGTGCTGCACTTTGTTGAGGCTTTAATTTCTTTTGTCAAACACTAGTGATTAGATTCACATGAAGTGACTAATAGCTCCTTTGTGCCTTTTACATCAGGTAGTTATACATTGGTAATTAATTTCACTGTCTAATAATAAGAAAATAATTAATTGGATTGAGGGGTGGACAAAGTTGATAGTAGGACATGATAAGAGTGTGGTGCCCTCCATTCAAACCAAGTGCATTGTTTTGCTTAGGCAACACCCTCAACTACCAAGACCCTGCAGTGGCAGCTTTGTCCAATTGTGGATTAAAGTTTTTATAGTGAAAAGAACAGGGCATGGAGGTGAAATTATGTCAACAAAAAAATGGGTGCCATAAATTAAGTGTGCCAAACAAGCAAAGGAGATTTGAGAGGATAGAGAAAATGACTCCAAGTGCCTGGGTTGCATGGGGCCAAGTCTCCACTTACACGATTTCAGTAATGTGTTCTGTAATCTATAATGGTGTATTTGGACAAGGAAAATGATTTTCAGATATATAGGTTTTGTGACGCAAACAGTGAAGTAAGAAAAAAATTATAAAAGACAATGGTGGGGTCTCAACACCACCACAAATTTCATTTATGTTTTTATACACAAAATTCGTAATGGTTTTAAATCGTCACAATTGTGTTTTATGATTATTTTTTACTTCGCAGTTTATGACAGTAAAAACTGTTATAAACTTTTATGTTTGAAGAGTGTCGTAGTCGTCATTTTGATAAACTTATCAAATATGTGCTTATGTCAGTAAGTAGTTACTATTACCTAAGTGCTTATTTACAAACACCTACTTAATCTAAGATATGTTGAAATAAATTATTATAAACGCACCTTAAGCAACTAACAATTTTAAAATATTTGTTACTTATTTTTCATTAAAAATATGAATGGAAATGTGTATGGACCAGCCCATCCAGAAAGGGCCCACGTGATTGGATCTAAGATGGGGCCCAAAAGGGTGTTTGTGAGGGTGGCAGTGTCACTTCTGTTAATTTATGAGAAAGAAAAGCAGTGGCTGAAAGCAAAAGGAGGAACTAGGAAGAAGGAGGAGGAAAAGATGAATTAAATTATGAAGAAAACAAGAAAGATAAAACAATCAGAGAAGGGGGACAAAGTGGAGGTATGTTAATCCCATTATTGCAAAGCTTTAGGAAAGAAAATATTCCCATTTGACTTTGACATATATCTCATCATATAACACTCATTGTACTATATCTTTATCTTTAGCCAAACAAAGAAGACATTATTATTTCATTTTTGACCATGCAATATTCATTTATTTGCCACTACAACTGTATTCATGTTTTTCTCAAGGCTCCATCTTTCCCGCTAATACTTTTTTAAAAATAATGTTTAGTAATTGTTCAATCTTAGGAGACTGAGCTTGAACATAAATAATCTAAGTGTGTGGGTTTAGAAACTCATTTAGAAACCATCATGGTAAAACCAAGCAAAAGTTAAAGTTAAATTAAGTTATTTCTGTCCACCATAATTTTAATTTTATGATGGTTTTCGAATGAGTTTTTAAATATGCACTAACTAAATCCTAAAAAATAAAAGTGAGTGTGCTTACTTGCTCTTTTATAACTCGACACATCAATTACACAGTAAATGGGGTTTGGATCCTCTTATATGACCTGACAATATCAAATGGAACATTGTACATATCTCTTTTCATAAATATTTAAAAAATATCACATATTTAATACATGTAAAAAGATATATACACACAAAACTTTAACATGGTGGAACATGATAAAAAAATTATGAGAGGAAAATAATCCCAATAAATGGAATCTTAAACCACTCATTTTAGAATCCTTGATTAGGGTCCTAAGAAATGCCTCATTACTCTCAATGTAATAAATATTAAACATCGGTCTTCACGAGCCCCATTATCTTAACTAGTTGCTGACTTCACGAAAGTGTGATTGCTAACCCAACCTGGAATTCATCTCGGCCTAGGGGATATCACGCTTTGATCCTCGGAAGGTTCAAGAGGACGAAAACTCCCACAGACACCGAGGTCAATAGGTCAAAGCGTGTCTTTAAAGCTTTGTCTTGTAATCTAACTTTGCTAGTCATCGGGCACCATGATCCTTGGTCGGTCGTTCCTCATCTTCCTCACGCCCATCCACTAGACGACACTGGGGATATAAACACTTGCTAAGTTGACATTGTAATTACAAGAATAAAATAAAAATGATTGAAAGTCTCCGCACCATTTTGATAGTTCATTTCTTTTACATTGGAAAACTTTTAAATTTTTCGTCTAGAAATTGATTTCTGCACATTCCCCTCTTCAACCCATATATCTCTAGCTTTTACCACTTGAGCTATTTTTTCGGGGTTTAATTATTCATCTGTGGCAGTTAAAACCTCCACAAATTAAATGAAAAATAAGTTATAGCAGTTCAAAATCGTCACTAGTTATAATTTTAAATTCTCATAAACCGTCACTGTTTTTCATATAAAAAAAATGAGTACATCGGTAAAACTAATTTTGAAAATGCATTTTTTTATTCAGAAACTAATTGCAATTTTCAACCGCCAAAACTCATTATTATTTTTACAATTTATAACCATCACAGATAAACTGTTTTTTTTTTTTTGAAACTACAGATAAATTGTCTTAGGTAGTGTTTGACACGGTTTTTTTTATGACTTTTAAGTTAAAGTAAGACCAAACACATTTGTTGAAAAAGTTCTAAAATTTTAAGTAACTTATTTTTATAACATAAAATAGAAATAAATAACTTTTTAGAAAAAGTTAGAGAGTAAAAGTAACTTATTATTATTATGACCACCACCACCCACCCCACCGTCGCTGCCGCTGCCGCCACCGCCGCCCCCTGCCGCCGCCGCTGCCCCCACGCCGCCGCCCCCGCCGCCGCCATATATGAAACTTTTTTAAAACAGTTTTACCAAACAACTTTTAATTTAAAAGTAGCTTTTTAAGTTATAAAAAACTGAAAACTGACAAACAACATTTTCTTTTTAAAAGCTCTTATTTTTAACTTTAACTTAAAAGTAGTTTTTAAGTTAGAAAAAAGCTGGGCCAAACGAAGCCTTAATGCAATTTGTTTTGAAGTATTCCCTAGATCTCGCACTGTGCCATGTCTACTTAGTGAAACCGAAATATGTTTTTTTCTTTAGTACCAAAGTATACCAACATTCATGAGACAAGTAGTTTCCTTCAAATTCAAAAACTGCATCAAGTGAGTAAGTTTTTCTAAATAAATCTTCTTTTATATACACCGCTTACGAATTGAACTCTCAACTAAATATTTAAAGAATTGAATATTTGGCGGAAGTTGTTGGTGTGGAACCGAAACTTTCAGCATTGCCCACCAAACATTATAAAAATATTTGAAAGACATTATCACTGATAGTCTTTTCATTTTCAACAAGGGAAAGAAGAGTGAAGCTGATGACACCCAAAACAGTGCCGACAAAATACCATGGAAGCATGAAAGCCTTTTCCCATGTTGGAAGTCAATTTCATTTACCTTTTGCCACCTAATTTCTACACCATGGATATTGGCTATTAGCATGCTTGGGGTGGAATTAACGCAAAGTCATATAGCCAGATTGAAAAATCTCCTCAAATCCAAGCAAAGATCTTTATTGTTTCACTTTTTCTCCCCTTAATGTCTTATAATGTATGTTTACATGTCAACTTTTCTTGTTCCTATCATTTTGTATCTTTCTAAATGCCCCATTTTGACATCCAAATATAGTTCTTTCGCCTTTGGATCTAAAGCTATTGTACGGTTCAATTCATTCACCAAGACATGCTTCAATAAAAAAAAAATACCAACAAAGTTGTACTGTGTATATTATAATTACAGTTTCATATTGTATGAGGATGTGCACCCCCACCACCCATGTTAGGATATTTTTACAGTGGTTTAACAAAAGAAAAGTTCTAGTAAATAGGAATGTACACGGGTCAGTTTGAATCAAATTCTGACCAATTGATTAAAAGAAACGGGTTAGATTGGATTGGATTTCTTTTTCTTGTTTAGAACCCGAATTGACTCAGTCCAATCATGGACGGGGACAGGTCGGAATGGATTGGGTGGTCTAATAATAATAATAAAGAAAAGAAAATGTTGTGTCCATAAAGATACAAAGAGAACATGAAAACAAAACCATCAATAACAGCTAAAACAGCCTTGAAAAACAACATTGAAGAACAACAATTTAAATTGATCTCGTGATCTTGATTTGCACCACAGGAACAATAACTAAACCATGATGTTTTCAATTGAACCCAAGAACAATCAACATCACTAATGAGCTCTCAATCAACCAAACCAATACCAAATAAGAATCTCAATTTAAGTTAAGGAACTATTGTCACGATGATAAATGCCACAAATATATATTGGTCATTGATGAGAAACAGCGATGGAGAGGTTAAAGACCACGACAGAGAGATTCCACGCTGGGAAGAAAGTGATAGTGTAACGGTGGCTTGAAGACGGACGAATGGTGGCTGAAAAGGACTAACTTTGTGAGGAAGACAGTGGTTGAGAGGAACCATCACAGTGGCTGAAAGGGACGAACAACGTGGCTCGAAGACGTACATTACGACCAAGGCAAGAAGGCACGATTGTTGCTTCCTTTGTGAGTTGAGATAAGGACGAGAGGATTGGCGGCTGCTTGGTGAGAAGAGCAACACACTAAATGTGATTAGGTAAGGAATGTGTAGGGGGTAAAAAAAAGTTGGTTACTCATAGAGGTTTGGTTGGGTAATTCGCTTTTAAACTTTCCAAACACTATACTCGAACCAACCTACTCAGGTTGGTAGAAGTTAAATTCGAACAAACCCGCGAATCTGATCAACCCACCATTTTTGTGTTTGGATCAGGTCGGGCTGGTTGAATTTACCCAATTTGTGTGCAGCCCTGCTCGCAAGATACTTCCGTGTATATTGGGTGAATATTATTCAACATGCACGGATCACCTAGGCATTTCTAAAAAATATAACAAAAGTAAGGAAGACAAAGGCAATGAAGAGCATGACAAACCTTGGTACGATCAGAACACAAAGCAAGGAGTGAAGAACTTGAGCAAGGAAGGGAAGGAGAAAATGTGCGAGCTAGGGTTTTTAATTGAGCGTGACGAAGGTAGTGATTCCATAATCGACACCACAAGTCTAATATGGGTTGTCGTTTGCTTTCAATCGCTACTACTGACCCAAATTCATGTAACAATGACATGGTTTCCCTTTTAACTACATCGCTTACTCAATCGAGTTTAGTTTACATATCCTTTTTAACACACCTACTGTTGTGGTTCATTTCACCGCTAGTGATGATTTTTTTTAACAACAAAAGGTAGCGGCTAAACAAGAAGTGCTAGCCATTCATCTTTTTGTAGCAGACATATCAACTTCAATATATTTATAATCATTTTTTAATCTCAAATTAAATGTATTTGTTTCAGATTAAAAATAATGATTTTTAATTATCTTAAAAAGAGATTTTTGTTAGGGATTTTTAAGAAAAATCATACAAATCACTTGTTTTTATCTTCTCTCTAATCTATCACAAGAGAGTTTCCCGGTAAGCTAGTCAAAATAGTTTTTCTAAATAATCTGATTTTAGTTTTTTCTAATGATAACTTTTTAAAAAACTAAAACAAATATCTCAAAATTTACAAAAATGATTTATCATATTTCTTTTTTATCTCTCTATTCTTTTAATGGTACATCCTTCATCATATCTTCACTTATTTTTATTCTAATTCTATCTATCTAAAAGGTGGATGTGAAGTTGATGAAGAAAATATTTCCCTAGTGAGAGATAGTACTATTGGGTTAGGGTCCTTATTTTTTTCGTTTAGTTTCTCAAGGTATCCCAATAGCGAGCAATAATGAGACTAATCTCCAAGGTTTTGAGCTCACATTGAGTAGATCTCTCCTAACAAACTCTTCTCTATACGCGTCGCTCAGAAATCAAACCCTAAACTATATGCTTAAGAAACGATCCTGATTTTTGTACGTGATTGTACCTCATGAGATTAATGTCTCGCCTTTTATAGTGGGAATGTACACACATATTATATATAAAGTCACATGACATTTTTAAGTTATCATGTGAGTTTTAAATTGTTTTAATCTTGACCATTCATGATTAGATCTAACGATCGTGCTTTATTCTTACTTTCTTATATAAAAACATCTTTCTCATATGATACATCCTCTATATATATATCTATATATATATATATATATATATATATAGATATATATATATATATACATGTATGTATGTATATACTCGAGATGCATGATATGAGAAAAACTTTTTTATATGATACTCCCTCCATTCCACAAAGATTGTTGTTTAAGGTTGTGGTACAAAGAGTAAGATGACAATTTATTGATAGTACGATTTGACTACAATAACCTTGTTTAGTTTTACTAGCACCTCGTGTAGCCATTAATTTCTACATTGGAAAGAGAATAATGTAGTTGATAGAGAAGATTTGTGGCTAGTTAATATGAAAGGTGATAAGTGAGACAAAATTTATTAAATGGGATCATAGATGAAAAAAATTAGAAAAAAAATGTCTTGGTTTTAAATGACGTAAACAATCGTTGTGTCAAAAAGATAAATTTTGACCCAAAGTGCTGATTTTTTCAACTTATCTTCTTCGTTGTTGCTTGTGTTGCGATGCAAAAAGTCGAGTAATAATTGACATTGTATATAAGAAAAATTTAGTGATGTTAAAATTTTAAAAAATACTCCTGCGAGCTACTTACTAGTTAAGATAATATGATGGTGGGAATTTCATCGTCTTGGTGTCTTACTAATCCAAATATCCAATTTTGATTGATAAAAAAAAATACCAAAGTGATACTTGTATTTTTTCGAAGTTTAGGGAAGTAGTTTGTTGTTAAACTATTAGAATTTTATGGAAAAAATAAAAACATGACTAGGGGAAGTAATTTTATAAAAATATACATTACATTAATAAATTCTAGAAGAAATTAAATTAACATGGTAAACCGACAATTTAAAGAGTTTACACAAATATCCAATTATATGACTTTATTTTTCATTTTAAATATTTTTAAATTCAAAATTAATTTTTACATGGTAAGTTAATGAATTTCAATTCATCATAGTATAGTAATTATACTCAAATAAAAGAACACACATAATTGGAAAAAAAAAGTAATAATGTTTGTGTTATGTGAGAATCACGTGAAGTGAAACTACTTTTAGCGGAGAAAAAATGTAAATGCCACCTCATAAACATTTTTCTACTCTCTTTTCGGTGTTTTTTTCCTTTTTTCAAAGAAGTAGATTGATTAACTATATGGTAAACGACACTTATAAACCAAAAAATAATAATTTAATGACACTTATAATCACAACGAGGACATAAATCATGACAACTATTCAGTAATAACATAGCTAATAATGGTGAAACTAATCTTGTGCCCTACTATTAGCACACTACATGATATGAGGCTGATCAATAACAGATAAATACTTAAGTGCGCGCACACACACACTTCCTCTAACAATTCATCGAAGCAAGATTAGGGAACGAGTCCACTCTAGAAAATCTAGCTTCGGTGTCTTGATTTGGAATATGTCACGAAGGTGAAGGGTTGTTAGAAGAGAGTTGGTGATGTGGACAATGGCAAAGTGAGAGTAAGGGATTAGGGTTTAAAGACCGAAGATGAAAAGTGTATTCGATTGATCACGATGTTGATTAAAATAATAATATATCTAACAATTTATAGACATGGTGTTTTGGTATACCAACCATTTGACGGTTAACGTTAGACATAATGGTAGAATGAGTTGCCCTCCAAATTCGCACATGAAAAAAATGAATTGGGTTGATCTTAGTCGTTGATTAAAATAATACTATATCTAATAATGTATAAACCTAGTGTTTTTGTATACCACCCATAACGTTAGACGAAACCGTTGTGGATATAAATATAAAGGGGCAACAAAAATATGTACATGTACAATTTTAAAAACTTTTTTGCGCAAGTGAGGCAAGAAAACCGGCAAGAGAGAAGAAAATCGTCTAGATCCATGCGAATTCATACTTGCTTCACAAAGAAGTTTAATTTTTAATTTCAAAATCAATTTGATTTTTTGTAAGATTTGTTTTTTTTACAATTTTATTAATCAATTGAATAAACTAATCAATAAGTGTAATTAGTGAAAATTAAAAATCATAATATATACTAAATTAGCCATCTCTTAAACTATTTTATTAATCAGTTATATACTTATTTTTTATCTATTTCTCTCTATTCATAGAACTAAAAAATCATTACATTTATTTTCTTCATTCCCTTACCTTTATTATTTTTCTTTCATTCTTTTCACTATTTTCACCTCACATCCAAAAGGTAAAGGGCAAATGAACGGAGTATATAGTTGATTCAAAATTACAATTTATTAAAGCTATAAAATGTCATTTGTGACAAATAGCAGGGACAATCACGTAAAATGAGTCTGAACTTCTGTCTCTCTTTCTCTTCCCTCACTTTATTCCCACTGTTTCAGCTCTGATAGAAATCACTGTCTTCAACCAAACAATTTCTTTCTCTCTCTTCGAATTTTTGCTGAAATTCTGTTCGGACACAACACAATCGTCATGAATACACGGTTAGGGTTTTCTCCATTGTCTCTATTGTAGCCATCTCTATCTCTTTCATCATCAACATCTCATGCTTCAATCTTCACCTCATCACTTTCCCCAAAAAACTGAACTTTCCCCAAACCCCATTTTCCTTCCTTCTTCTTCAAGCTCCAAACTCTCTTTCATTTCTCTAGAATCTGGTTGAAGAAACAAAAGTTACTAGGTCGCTCCAAAGTTCAAATCTTTTGAAAGAAGCACATTGATTATACCTTCATGGATATTTCATTTCACAATGGGCTTTTGCCCAGAGAAAAGGAAAAACCCATAAATTGAGGACACTTTCAAGTGGGGTTGTTTTTTATTTTCGGTTTGTTGTGGAGAGAAGAAGAAGTAGAAGAAGAAGAAGATAAAAGACAAATTCCGGTTTCTGTGGGAAGATAAACCAGCAGTTTCCGCAGGTGGTTTTTGTTGAGGGAAAGGAAAAAGAAACGGGCTTTGAGGTTTGTGAGAACGAGGATTTCAAGGGAGTGAAGTTCCGTTTCGGTTTCTGATCTGAGAGTTCTTCCTAGCTTAGCTGGTTTTGTGTACTAACAACAACACATCATATCAAGCAATTATAGCGGAGGTTACAAACTTTCTTTCCTTCTTTTTCTTTTCTGTCTGTACTATAAACAAACCGACCCCATTTGGGTCGGGTCCAATCTAGCCAAGAGTTATAAGAATCTCGTGCTTCTGTTTTGCTTTATTTTGCTTTTGGGGTGTTGTTACTTGTTAGTTATATGCTAACAAGTGCTAAGAAGCAGAAGAAGTTGGAGAACATGGCCATGGCTTTTGTTCAAGACAGAGAAAACAGCATTGACAGGCACCTTGATTCTTCTGGGAAATATGTGCGGTACACGGCGGAGCAGGTTGAAGCTCTGGAACGGGTTTACATGGAGTGTCCAAAGCCTAGTTCTTTGAGGAGGCAGCAGCTGATCCGAGAATGTCCTGTTCTTTCAAACGTTGAACCTAAGCAGATCAAAGTTTGGTTTCAGAATCGCAGGTAATGGACCCTTTTTGGTTGGAATGTTCTGGGGGGGGGGGGGTTGTTGGTTGGTGGGTAAGTGCTAATGTGGTGTGGTTTTGTGGCGTGCAGATGTAGAGAGAAGCAGAGAAAAGAGGCTTCTAGGCTTCAAGCTGTGAACAGGAAACTGAATGCAATGAACAAGTTGTTGATGGAGGAAAATGATCGGTTGCAGAAACAGGTGTCTCAGTTGGTGTGTGAGAATGGGTTTATGCGCCAGCAATTGCAAACTGTAAGCTGCTTATCAACTTTTGTTTTCATTTGTTATGGCTTCAACCATGTTTGATTTGGTTGTTTTAATTGTCACTGCAGCCGTCAGCCGCAGCAGCAGCAGCAGCTACTGATGGAAATGGTGATTCGTTGGGTACTACTACTAGGAGTTCAATGAGAGATGCTGATAGTCCTGCTGGGTAATTTTGAAGTTCATGACATGGGCTTTTCTTTGCTCCCTCTGTTCTTGTGAAGCTTTCTCTGATTGTTTTTCTTGTATGATCCTTGCAGATTCCTATCAATTGCAGAGGAGACCTTGGCAGAGTTCCTTTCAAAGGCTACGGGAACTGCTGTGGATTGGGTCCAGATGCCCGGGATGAAGGTTTCTACTTGCCCTTGCAAGAAAAATAAATTAATTAGTGATCATGCTTCTAGCAGACAATTTTTTTTTTTCTGCTTTTACAATTATGATAATGTGCTCATTTTGATATGAAGGCCAAGTTTCTTCCACTAATATCACCTACTGTATTTGCTTCTAAATTCTTTTTGCTAGCCTGGTCCGGATTCGGTTGGGATCTTTACCATTTCACAAAGTTGCAGTGGCGTGGCTGCTCGAGCCTGTGGTTTGGTTAGTTTAGAACCTAATAAGGTAATTAAAAAGGCAAAATACGGTTTGTAATTTTCAGTAATTTCTTGATATGAAAGTTTGTAAGCTGTCTGAACTTTGAATTGCTAAATCCCAATTTTTTTTATAGATTGCAGAGATTCTAAAAGATCGCCTGTCTTGGTATCGAGATTGTCGGAGTCTTGAAGTTTTCACAATGTTCCCAGCTGGAAATGGCGGGACAATTGAGCTTGTTTACACTCAGGTGAACAATCAAATGTGAAATGTAAGATCCATTAGTTATTTTCTGAACCTATGAGTAAACTTTAAGCTTGCCACAGACATATGCTCCTATGACACTGTCTCCTGCCCGGGATTTCTGGACTCTAAGATACACTACAACTTTGGAAAATGGCAGTCTTGTGGTGAGTAACTGAGTATGTTTGTTTTGTTTAATGCCAAACACAGTACTATTATTGTAAAGGGTTATATATAAAACAGCATCCATCCTGGTTTCTTTTATTTTTCGTTTTAAAGGAAGGTGATTTAATGTAATTGCACTTGTATGCATTCTGATTTACTTCTTAGCCTGTTTGGAACCTCTTCCTAGGAGCCATATAACCACTTCTACACATAAGCTACAAGTTGTAGCTTTTGGTGAAACGCGCACTTGATTTTCTGCCTAA
Organism: Acmispon strigosus; assembly: GCA_030819835.1. Taxonomy (NCBI): domain Eukaryota; kingdom Viridiplantae; phylum Streptophyta; class Magnoliopsida; order Fabales; family Fabaceae; genus Acmispon; species Acmispon strigosus. The sequence continues at coordinate 65,661,559 of JAUAMA010000004.1, forward strand.
CTCTATTCCAAACACACTCTGAAGGTTTGTGAGAGGTCACTGTCCGGTTCTGGTGCCGGGCCTAATGCTGCTGCTGCCCATCAGTTTGTGAGGGCTGAAATGCTGCCTAGTGGCTACTTGATTCGACCGTGTGAAGGCGGAGGATCAATCATTCACATTGTAGACCACCTAAACCTACAGGTTTGACTTCTTGACAATTAGCTTTGATATTTTAATTTCCTTTAATATACATTAAATTGCTTCATTTTTTCTTCTAGGCATGGAGTGTGCCAGAAGTGCTGCGCCCACTTTATGAATCATCAAAAGTGGTAGCTCAGAGAATGACAATTGCGGTAAGTAATTCATGAAATAGGATACTACTGCTATTTGGTTGATTAATGTGATTATTGTATACGATATTCAAACTGTGCGCTATAATTTTTCGTGCAAATCCTTTAGTATATCATTCCACATTTAATTTAGCCTCAAGCTTGTAAATGTGGGAATCTGCTGCAGATTCATCTTTTTGAAGTTGCTGTTATTATTGTTACTTTGAACTCTTTGGATTAAATATCTCCATATCTTTTTTTATCCCCTTCTGTTTCATCATTTGTCTTGTCAAGTTCAACAATTATATGACTAGTTCTCTGCTATCTTCATTGCATATGATTTTCTAAGAAGATGGGTATTAATACAATAGCTTTTGTGACAGGCACTTCGCTATGTCAGGCAAATAGCTCAAGAAACAAGTGGTGAAGTGGTATATGGGTTAGGTAGGCAACCTGCTGTTCTAAGAACTTTTAGCCAAAGGTTGAGCAGGTATGCCACATGAAATATTTTGTTCTCTTGTAAACTATTCCAGCCTGCTGTTCACAAAATGATCTGTTATATTCTTGGAAAATTGATACATCACACTTGCAGAGGCTTCAATGACGCTGTCAATGGGTTCAATGATGATGGCTGGTCTGTGCTAAACTGTGATGGTGCCGAAGATGTTATTATTTCGGTTAATTCAACGAAGAATTTGAGTGGCACGTCTAATCCAGCAAGTTCCCTTACATTTACTGGAGGAGTTCTGTGTGCGAAAGCCTCTATGTTACTTCAAGTGAGTGTGAGAACCCATTGACATGATACATTGAATGTTTTTTTTTTTTTTTATATAATATATTACATTTACATCTTGCAAACATTATATGACCAATTTTCACTCTGCTTTACTTGCAGAATATTCCTCCTGCAGTCTTAGTACGCTTTCTGAGGGAACATCGCTCGGAATGGGCTGATTTTAATGTTGATGCCTATTCTGCTGCATCACTTAAGGCTGGCTCATATGCCTATCCAGGAATGAGGCCTATGAGGTTTACTGGCAATCAAATAATCATGCCTCTTGGGCACACAATTGAGCATGAAGAGGTGTGTATGTCCTTGCTCATGCGTCAAATCCAGATGGAAGTGCACCTTTATTTGTTTCATGGATCCATTGGAGAGATTTTGGCTTGCATGACCAGGAGTTCTTTATTTATTTATTTCAAATGTTAAATGCATATTTGCTTTGGGCTAAGATTTGGTTTATAAATACGTTCCTGTTGTGCTTTTCAGTACAATGATTCCAATCATTTCTGGCCAGCTCACATTAACAACTTTATTTGCAAGAACATTTATGCTATTGTTTTGTTAACATTCTAGATGCTAGAAGTTATCCGGCTTGAAGGTCACTCTCTCGCTCAAGAAGATGCTTTTGCTTCCAGGGACGTTCACCTCTTACAGGTTCTCCCTCTGACTCCAGTTGGAATTGAGGATATTATCTGTATTATGTGTCTATTTATTTTATATAAATTGAGTCAGATTAAATGTTGATGTGTCATCTCTGGGAGAGTTTTCTATTTTCTTGCTAAGAATCTATAATTTTTGTACAAATATCATTCAACCGTGCAGATTCTGTGTATAACACTCTACAGAGATCATAATATTGGAAATCTGTATCATAATTCATGATATAGCTGGACTAGTGCTGACATTATCTCAGTAAAGGTTCTGTTTGGAAATAACAATTTCCAATTTCAGTATTTGCAAGTTGCAATTTTCTATAATACTTTGATGAAAGGAGCATATGTGAAGGATATAAGGAGTGGCGGATGATGTTAGGTACACAAAGTAGGGCCAAAAAAAGTTGGGCTGGGCCAGACCAAAATATTTATGTGAGCTTAGTATTTTGACAGTGCTGACCCAAATACGCAATTTTTTCTGCATTCCACCGGATTGTGGTTTTTTTTTGCTTACAACTTCAGTTTAATTCTGAAGGAATTGCATGAAATTCTTGCTACATTGCTACTTATATTATTTGTGATCAGCAGATTTTGGGCTCTCTTCTGCCTCGTTCGGATGCACACATCATCATAGTTCATTTTTATGTGGTCTTTATAGTTTATACTTATAACTTCTACGAGTGTGATAAATAGTCTGGTACTAAGGACCCTTGTTTTTGTTTCTTTGTCATTATTTTGCAACAGTTATGTAGTGGAATTGATGAGGATGCTGTGGGGGCTTGTTGTGAACTCATATTTGCTCCAATTGATGAAATGTTCCCAGATGATGCTCCGTTGGTGCCTTCTGGTTTCCGCATTATCCCATTAGATTCAAAACCAGTTGAGTCCAGTTTCTTTGTATCTGATTTTTCTCCCACTGATACTGTTGTTCATATATGGAGCACAGTAATCAAGTTAATTTGATATTTTGTTTCAGGGTGATAAAAAGGACACAATGACAACAAATAAAACCTTGAATTTGACATCTGGTCTTGAAGTAGGCCCAGCAACAAATCATACCGCTGGAGACGCGTCATCATGTCATAACAATCGATCAGTGTTGACAATTGCCTTCCAGTTTCCTTTTGAGAGCAGTCTACAGGATAACGTTGCAGTCATGGCACGTCAGTATGTCCGGAGTGTGATTTCCTCAGTGCAGACGGTTGCCATGGCTATATCTCCATCTGGCACAAACCCAGCTACTACTGGAGCAAAACTCTCTGTTGGCTCTCCAGAAGCTTTGACGCTAGCTCGATGGGTCTGCCAGAGTTATAGGCAAGCCTTTTATATACATCTGATATCTCTGTTCAGTATTTCCAATAGTCTTAAAAGTTAATAAATGCATTGTCTATCTCAAGTGGTTGAGATCTATTTGGTTTGAAATGTATTTTTCTTCTCTGATGCTATTATATATGATAAATGATTCACATTGCTATCTGTTCAAGCATTCTAGTTATATGTTCATTTTTTTTTAAAAAAAAAGTGTCTGACATGTTTCTCTACTGATCTCTTTCAATATTTCTTATCGAAAAACAGTTATTATTTGGGGACTGAACTGTTGAGATCTGATTCTCTTGTGGGTGATTTGGTACTGAAGCATTTGTGGCATCATCAGGATGCCATTTTGTGCTGCTCTTTGAAGGTATGCTTGTAATCTCATTTTATGGTTCAGTTGATCTTTATGTAATGAAATTTTGCTTTGGAATCGGCAAGTGTGTATTGATATTCCTTTGAAGCCTGTCATGTAAGGCTTATATGATTCTCTGTTTGGTATTGCAGTCAGTGCCCATGTTCATATTTGCAAATCAAGCTGGGCTTGACATGTTGGAAACAACTCTTGTGGCTTTACAAGACATCACTTTGGATAAAATATTCGACGAGTCCGGACGCAAGGCATTGTTTGCAGATTTCGCAAAGTTAATGCAGCAGGTAATTTCCTCATGTAGTCATGTGAAGTTGTGACCATGTTCAAATCACATTAAAAGGCCTAACCGCCAAAGGAAAAAAAACATTGCATCTTAATCTAACATTCATCATATTTGTAGTGAGATGTTAATTTTTTATTTATTTTTGAAGTAACAACCTCACATTTCATTTTCACTTTTAACATGTTTGGATCAACTTCTCTTTCATCAGAATCAATTCTGAAATACAAAAACTACTCCCATAATTGCTTTTGCCTTCAGAATCATTTGTAGAATGGTTTTTAAACACGTTAAATGGTTGAATTGTTGTCTGATTGTTTATTACTCCTCCAGGGGTTTGCTTATCTGCCAGCTGGGATCTGCATGTCCACAATGGGGCGGCATGTTTCATATGAGCAAGTCATCGCTTGGAAAGTGCTTGCTGAAGAAGATAACAATGTTCATTGCTTAGCTTTCTCTTTCATAAATTGGTCATTTGTATGAAAAATCCAATTTCTGTATTTAAACCCCAGCTTTTTCCCACTTGAATGTAAGAAGATTGTATAAAGCAAATGGAGAAAATTTTGAGAGGGAAAAAGTAATCAGAATTTTTGTTAATTTAAATCATATGGTCATGTTTGCATCATTCAATTTAATCGATTTCTTGGCTGCTGCAGAGACCAAATTGATTTAATCTTGAACTTTTTTGGTAGTGACTGAAGTGGGCGCTTGATGACACGTGAAACACTTTTCTTTTTGTACTTTCTGACATCTCATGGTTTTTTAGTCACAAGAAACAAGGAACCAGAAATGGAGGAATGAGTTAGAACAATTATAATGTGAAAAGAAAATGAAGAAAACCCTTGTTATTCATTCACTGCTGCTGAAGAGAAGTTATACTAGGAAGAAGCAAACCATTGAAAAAAGCGTCTGAAGTTAGCTTAGACTTCATTCTTGCACATATTTTAGTGTTTTATCTCTAATACTCAGCTCTATGCCATATTGGTATTGGGGCTCAGCACATGATTCAAAGTTCATCAACTCCAAAAGCTACATTTTTATGACTTTTCCACATAAGTGATTATGAGGCTCTCAATAACTGAAACCAAACACGTTCTTAGCTGGCTTCTTTGGTCTGCTTAATCTTAGATATATGCATTCAAATCAATATTGAATCTTCTTCTTTACATTATCAAATCTAACTAAGCATATACCCTTATCAAACCTATGTATGAGTGGTAACAAGTGGTGGACAGACAATTATTTCCATTTGATACTAAAAATTGAAATTGTGACTGCCAATTGTAAATTTGTTACAAGCGTACGTATCAACACTTAAATAGAACTGTCCTAGTCTGTCAGACACTATTTTAGTTTGCCAACAAATGAAAGCCATTCCTGTAGCAATTTCAAATTAAACTGCACATAGTGATTTTGATGTGAACAACGTCTAAGACCTCTTCATCAATAAGGACTGTGATGTCTGCCAGGGCATGTAAGTGTGGAGGCAATTTACGTGCATTGAAGTTACAGATCCAAGATCTTCTGAACATTCCAAAAGGGCAAAGATTCCAATACTAAAATGGCAAATGCTAAATGATTTGTCTATGAATTTCACAAATAATAAACAGTCTATTTAAAACCTTTTAAGGATTGTATTGCTTAATGTTGTGTGTTTGGATACTTGTTGGCACAAGTGCAAATGAATGTTAGCACTCACTTTGAAATAAAAAAATGAACGAAATTCTCTTTCACCGAAGAAAAAATACTTTCAGTTTAGGTTTAACCTATACCTAAGCCGTAAAATCAAGCAAACTTTTTTAGGAAATGAAGTGATTTTCATTCATAGTGGAGACAAATTGACACTGACAACTAGTTGCTCAAGAAAAGCACCCCACATAGAAAATTAGCAGGAGCAAATGAGTCAGTTCAATCAATTAACACAATACTCAGAAAACTTATTACTTCACCATTTCTCCAATACCATAGAGATAGACCAAGCATGTTGCATAATTCCCTTCCACCACCAAAGATATATATGAGCAACATCAAATTGTTTAGTCATTTATGAAAAGCAAGGAACATGTTGTACATCTCCTACTTTAGGGCACTCAAGTATATTTATATCCAACCCGATCGATGGGAATCATCCTCTAAAATGTCTTTGATGACTTTGAAAGTGACACACTAAGCATATATTTCAAATATGTAGCTCTATCAGAAACACTCTTTCATTGGTGATATTTACTCCTCAAAAGCTATTAGTCTCTAGTTATCGGTTAAGAGAAACTTTGGTGCATTAAAAAAACCAGATTCATTAACTACCATAAAAAGAAGACGAGATGTTTGCTTTCTAAGTGCTTACAACATTTAAGAGAACTTCTCACATATCACCAAAAATAAGAGACTTTACGATTTTTTTATAATATACTATGGGTATAATTTTGACTTCAATATGGAAAAGATCACCAATGAACTACTAATGGTAAAAATAGTTGGTAACTTAAACGATTTTGGATACAAACTATCGGTCACAGTTACCAACTAGTTATTTAATGACGTATTAGAGCTTGTTGGTACTCTATGAATTTTTTTTCTTCTATCCCAATGATTTTGGGTAAGTATGGACGACTTTTGGCTATTGGTAATAACGAGTTTTCTTTTAGTGACCAGACTTGCATTTAAATTTTTAAGTAGGTCAAACTTCTTTACGCAAAGTTCCCCCCTTAGTTGTGGGATTTCAGTATTTAGCTTACAATAACAAATTTTCATATAAAATGTGTTGCCTAAAGTGGAAGTGGAATGGTTATTATATCAATTTTATCCAAAGTTTTAAAATGAGGAAAAAGTTTTTATATTGGATATTGTCTAACTTTCCTCACAGAGTTAAATAACCTCATTGCCAGTAATGTTTACAATGAGTTGGAAATTACACCCACTTCTTTATTTAATTTTTTTAATAAATAATACATTTGATCCACCTAGAATGAGGTTATTTAACCTCATGGGGTAAGTTTAACAACTCCCCTCCACACCCTCCACCACTAACACCATCACCTGTCATTGTTCCAAGCTTGCACCCTCTACCACCTTTGTCTCCACCGCACTCATCTTTCATTATTGCCATTATCTAGTGTCATTCATTGTTGTCTTTTCCAACCAATACCTTCCATTAAAGTCATTTCCTAACAACCTTATCTCTAGCGACACCGTTGCTGACACTTAGTATCCTTAATCACCACCATTGTTGACACCCCAACCCTCAAGGATCATCGCCGCTCGACCCAATCCACCACTACCCTAACCTTTCTTATTCTTTTTATTCTTATCATACTCCGCCTCCTCCTACTCCACCTCCTTCTTCTCCTCCTCCTCCTTTGGAAATGTATATCTTGTTGATGGACACTTTTCGATACTCTAATCTTGCTGAGGGCACTTAATCACATGTCATTTTGCCTTCAATTGAGAAGATTATCAATATTAAAGGACATGACGAGACTATTCATAAACTCATCTGACATAGATGTGTGAGAAATCATAGAATGTCGAAACGATTTTCCTGAAGAAAAAGATGGCCAATTCATTAACAAAGCTCACTGGGCTCAACAAAAAAAAAATTTGGTCATTCACTTGAAAAAACTTATTAACCAATCTTGCATCGCTTAATACGCAGATAGTGATGCGAGTATGAACTTCACAGCTTAGGTTAAAAAAAAAAATAGTGTATGAAATTTTACTTGGTGATGGTGACATGATGAGGACATAGCATGTAACATGAGATGTCTATCCTTCCACACATGCATTATTGAATTTCTACATCACTAAATTAAAATATGTTTTTTGAAAAATAAGGAAAGGGGGGTGCGTGCATTAGGATCATGAAGCGTGGGATAGGTTTCTTCTGTTTGTGTGGCAATTCCGGAGTACTACTATCGTTTGTACTTTAGCGTTTGCGATTTATTTTCTCTCTCTCTCTCTCCCTCTCACTCTCTCTCTACATCTCTTTTCCCTCTTTCGATCTTCACGGCTTTTCGATCTCACGAAATTAGGGTTTACGCTGCTGCACCTCCATCACCTTCACCCAGATTTCCCCGATTTCCAGATCCAGGAAGCTTCTGCAGCTTCCACCTCCTCCTTTCTTCTTCTTCATCTCCTCCTTCTTCCAACCACATGTTTTGGAAGCTCGCCTCTATTTCTGCTTCTTCCCCTGTGAGTTTTCTTTCCCCTTCTCAATTCCACCTCCATTTCCCTGCTATTTCACTTTAATTGCTGCATTTAAACTGCACTTCAATCATTTTCAATGATTTATTTCAGCATCAGTTAGTTTCTACTTCCCCCTTTTGAATGTCACTTATTTTTACCATTGCTTTTCCCTGTTTCTAATTATTGTTTTTAGTTGCCAATTAATTAGTTAATTAATTTTTAATTGAACTATGCTAACCGCCCCTTGTTATCTTAATTTCCTTCGCAACTGGATCTCTGTTCTGCGTTTCCTCACTTTTGTATTTGTTATGAATCTACTTTAGTGGCTTACTGTGTTTGGAGGATCTAAATTTGAAATGATTGATCCATTTTAGCAAATTAATTAGTAATTTCTGTAATTAAATGCTATTTTATAAAAGGTCCTCTTTTACAGGATAGATGTTAATATGTGCATATAAAGCAGTGAAAAACCCTTGAGCTTTAGTTAAAGCAAAGACGCTGAGTGGTGTTTGGATTTCTGTTTTCGAAGCCTCAAACTGTGATTTGAGCTGAAATTTGTCTGCTGTAGCTCGTGCCGAACTCATGGATTTAATTCGAACTGAATCCAGACACTATCAGTTTACTGCGAATTGAGAAAAAGATAACCCCGTTATTCATCTGAAAAATTTGCTTTGATTTTTCGATAGATTTGAATTCAAAGGCAGTTTGTGCGGACTTGCATCACCTTCAAGATCATAGTATTTCTGTTAACATTTCTCTCATATGATAGATAGCTGCAGCGGAATTTTATGATTGAGCGGCTTTGTAACTGATAACAAATGTTGAAGAGAACAATTTGATTGATAATTGAAGTCTTCAGTATGTCTGTCTCATTGGGCTATTTAGAGTGCACTTGGTTACATACCCAAACGTTTTGGGCAAAATGTCTACCACTAAAATTATGTTTAGATATAAAAAGTTGTTTGTTTGTATCTTTAAGTCTCCTAAACGTATGTGTATGGTAAGTTGAAGGAAAAAAGTTTCAGCTCTCTTCTGGTACTGAAGACCCAGCACATCCACTCACAATGGGACAATTATTCTCTTTTAATAATTAAAAGAAAATTTAATATTGGGAATAATTTACCATACATGTTTGGTGTATTAATTTAAGATGGCAGATTATGTGTTAAAGGAGTACTGAAAAAAATTCCAAGCAGGAGGCCTTGTGAGAGAAGTGAAAACTTCTTACTTTTCTGTTGAGAATTCATTCTTGGTGTGGAACCCACTAGATATAACTATATTTACACTAAAAATAGTAATTCTGTGTTACCATCCAAATAAAAATAGTTCTTTTAAACTTACTTTTACAATATCATTCCTTAACACAAATCATTCATACAAAGTGCATTTTTTCAAAATTAATTCTGCCAAAAGCATTCTATTCAACTTTAAACAAATGGACCCTTAGTTTGAGAAAGTATTTTCGGATTTCATTTTGTGTTTTTACATTTAGTTTCAACAATTTCATCAGTGTTGTTAATGGTGGACAATGGCGGGGAGCCAAAAACATGCCATATTTGACAAATAATGATGGCGGGATATCGACTTTGGCGGAGACCCAAAAATCCGCCATGAGATTCCTCCATGGCGGATATTTAATAACACTGATTTCATCTCATTCTTATTTTATTTTCTCTATTCAAAGATTTGAATAGGAAACAGGGAAAATAATAAAAGAAAACAATAAAGTCGAAAATGAAAGTAAAAAAGCATTTTCTTAAACTAAATAGGTCTTATTTTCTTGTTTAGCTAATGTCTTTTTAGTAACTGTCACGGGCATTTTTGTGTTGCTGATGTTTGACAGGTGGAAGCAATATTAGACAAGGAGAATTTCACTTTAGAAGAGCTTCTGGATGAAGAAGAAGTAATCCAAGAATGCAAGGCCCTAAACAGTCGTCTTATCAACTTGTATGTTCATATTTATTTTGAATCAATTGACTTTTTTTGTCATTCCCTTGCAAGTCTCAGTTTCATGCACTAACACATACACATTATTATTATTATTTTGTTGTGCATCTGCCCACTTTTCATGTTCCGTGATAATTGGAAGTAAAATGCATAAATCACTGGCCATATAAATTCAACAAATGTAATTTATAATTTGCTACTTCTTCCCCTTTTAGTCTGAGAGATCCAGTTCAGGTTGAGCAATTATTGCGCTACATTATTGAAGAACCACCAGAAGATGCTGAAAGTAAACGGGCCTTCAAGTATGCAGTTTTAACAGAAAATTTGTTGCAACAGAACTTATGTTTCAACCTTCTTGTCACTCTCTGATCATTTGTCTGTAATTTAGGTTTCCTTTTATTGCTTGTGAGATTTTTACATGTGAAATTGATGTCATTTTGAAGACCTTGGTGGATGAAGAGGAGGTTTGTACTTCATTCTTTTTGTGACTCATGATTTTAAATTTGAAGTTGTATAGTAATGCTTGTATTGATTTCCCCTTCCCCATTCTTATAATTTCAGCTGATGAACTTATTATTCTCTTATTTGGAGCCTAATCGTTCACATAGTGCCTTGCTGGCTGGCTACTTTAGCAAGGTAATTGTTAGATATATTTGCAACTTCAGTTTGCAGGACATTTACGCGCCTATCTGGTTATATTGAAGCCACTTGTTTGATGATGATTTCTATTCCATATTATAGGTTGTTGTTTGCCTAATGATTCGAAAGACCGTACCGCTTATGAATTATGTTCAAGTAAGTAAAACAACGTGCTATTGTAGTACAGCAATATATTGCTTATTTGAATTGATCTTTACAATTTTATGGTCTTGACTGGCCATTAATCCTTTTTATTCCTGGTACCTTTACATGAAGCAGTTTTTAGTCTATACTTTATACAAAAATTATGGTGTATGTTTCGCAGTTGCCTTTTGAATTTTTCATTCATGAATCCAGCTTACTTTTTGCAGGCCCATCAGAATGTTTTTCGTCAACTGGTTGATTTGATAGGAATTACATCCATTATGGAGGTAAACTTTTACCTTTCCAGTAGTAATTATAACAGTACCTTAGAATGGATTCTGAGACAACCTTTGGACAGGTTTTGGTTCGACTAGTAGGTGCTGATGACCATGTGTATCCCAATTTTATAGATGTGATGCAATGGTTGGCTGAGAGCAACCTGCTTGAGATGATTGTTGATAAATTAAGTCCATCTGTAAGTGAAGTATCTAGGTTTATGTTCCTTTAGCCAGCTTTAATTATTCGCTATGTGGTGTTATGCACTCAGCTTTGTGCCATCAGTTAATGTTAAATGAGCTTACATGAAGCCGCAATCTTTGATTTGGGGTTTTCTACTCTAAAAACTTGACATTGGTCAGACAATGATTTCTACTGGTATTTTGATTTGTATCAGAAAATTCCTTTTTGTGACAGAGAAGAAGTAATTAATGAAAAGCCCAATTTAGTGACAGTTTTTGTACAAGTGTTTGAATTTTATAGGCTCCTTACTGCCTTGACTTTAATTGCAAATTAGCTAACAACTTTTTCATCTCCTAATTTAAACCAGTGTGCTCCTGAAGTTCATGCCAATGCAGCTGAAACATTATGTACAATAACTCGAAATGCCTCATCTACTCTAGCAATTAAACTTTCAAGCCCTAGGTTTGTATCGCAAAGCTTCATGGTGTTTTCTGATGATATGTACCTGTGCAATAGTTATATATATATTTTTCATCTAAATATGCAGTTTTGTTGCAAAAATTTTGGGTCATGCATTGGAAGATTCACAATCGAAGTCTAGCCTTGTAAACTCACTTTCAGTGTGTATTTCTTTGCTGGATCCCAAAAGATCTGCTATATCATCTCCCCTTTTTCATTCATTCCGAAGTCAACACATGTATGAGCCACCAATTCCTGTAAATCCAGATACTATTGGTGCAATGCTCCCCAAACTTAGTAAGTCCTAATTCATGGTTGTTTGTTTTTTTGCTCCACATTGTCAAGAGATTATATGCTCATTATCAGGGTTTTCAATTTAGTTATAAAGGTTATAGATTTTTTAATTTTGATGTCAGATGTATAATCATTTTGACTTTGATTTGTGAAAAAAATTTTCAAAGAAAAACACTAAATGGGTGATCCCTAGTAGCTACATGGTAGAGCCCTCAAGAAAAGATTTTTATATCATTTGCTGTAATACTAGAGGTTTTGTACGTTGGAGATTTAATTTATGGTTTTCTTATCTTTTATTAAATTGTAATTACTGTTTAACTTATCTTTGTCCTGGTAATAAAGATCATAACGGAGTTAGGCTTTCCTAAAATTATTAGGATGATCTGGAGTTTGCCCGTTGAAATAGAATTGAGTACTTCTAGAAGTCAGAATTGTGGAGGTCTACCAATAAAATGGCTTTAAATGTGCTTTGCTTTAAGTTCTAATTTTTAAGGACCAGTAAATATGAAGTATCATTTATCTCTTCTTTTTGCGGTCACTATCTTGTAATTTTTACTCCTCCCGTGTCTTTCTCTTCCCAACTCTATTAGTTGTCACTTATCACTAAAGATGAAAGTACAATTGGTTAAGTTGGTGCGTGTTTTAGTTCTGTCTAGGTTTTCTGAGTGGTGGTGAAAAAATTTGTGCCATTTGTGGCTTATGATAATTCCATAATCGAAAGTTTGAAAAATGATATTGCCACCTTATGTTTTGTTGAGTACACAAGATCTGTCGAAATTTATTCATCTATCCATATCACATCACGAGTAAGATTGCTTTTCTTTTCGGCAGGCGAATTGCTAATGCTATTGAATGTATCATCTGATGAAAAAGTATTGCCTACAACATATGGAGATTTGAGACCTCCACTTGGGAAGCATAGATTAAAGGTTAGTTGTTATAATTTTATCATAAGGTTAGTTGTTACGGCTATCCCAATCTTGTCTGAGGGAGTTACTATGGTACCGTTAAGTACCATACCTAGAGTGAGTTGTCAAACATTTACTGGAACCTGATTTTATCAGAAATATTTGCAAATTCATTAAACACATTCGACAGGTAATAAATTTTTACTCACCCTTGAGAAAAAATAAGATGGATACTTTAGTGTAGTAATCCCCAAAATTAGGTAAAAGCTTGGCCAGTTGAGGTTGAACTCCTGTAACCACATCTTCGTTGTGTATTTCAAAAGTCATTTCATACAATTATTTACAATTCCTAGATAACACTAATCTGAACTTTGAATATAGTTTTTCTCACCTGTCTGCAATTTCTTTCAGATTGTCGAGTTCATTGCAGTTCTTTTAAAAACTGGAAATGAAGCAGCAGAAAAAGAAATGGTTGACTCAGGAACCATTCAACGAGTTATTAATCTTTTCTTTGAGTAAGCAACTATTAGTTTTCTTTTAAGTTGACAGAGTTGTAGACGTTTAGAGAAACATGGATGCCTTCTGTGAATCTGTGTGGATATTGCTTATGTTTACTGATGACTGCCTTTTTATTAACAAGTTTGCATGTGTTCTGCTAATGCAGGTATCCATACAATAATTCATTACACCATCATGTAGAAAGTATTGTATTATCGTGCCTGGAGAGTAAAATTGATGCCATGGTTAATCATCTTCTTCGAGATTGTGATTTAATTGGAAGAATTCTCCAAGCAGATAAACAATCTAGTCTCTCTGCTGACAGAGATCTGGTAAATGGATTCTTGAAACTGATAGATTGGATGTTGTGTCTTGGTCATTACTGTTTATTGTTGAGATTAAATTATTAGGATTTTCTTTAATATTTCATTGAATTAGATGGGAAAATAAAACCTACATAAGCTGAAGCGGTAAAACCTATATGTGGTGCATAATATTTCAACGCTGCCATTGAGTATATTATAACCTCTTTGCATGTGTTAATGTGCAGCCAACAGTACCTGCTGCTGGGAAAAAGGCACCACGGGCAGGAAACATTGGGCATATTACCCGAATTTCTAACAAACTTGTTCACTTGGCATATAATCGCAGTCACATACTGACATGTCTTCAGGTTAGCCGTGTATAACATATTCGTGAGTACAAGATAGGTTCATGGTTTTCTCAATAACTTTTTAACTAAATGTATGAATCTATTAGGATATGTGAATTATGCCTTGGATTGCTATCCTAGACAAATCTGCTTAGATGCTGATAAATTTGCTTACAGACTCATCTGTAAGAAGCATTTAGCATCTCTTGGTTAGATACTTATGCTACTGCCCTTTTTTTTGCATCGAGGTTTTGATTTCTTGATGTGCCTAGTCCACTTTAGTAATTTTTTAACTAACAATCAACACACATTAGATCCCAGAGGATTTATTTTTTTCTACTTCCATTGTTTTATACCCATTATTCAGTGGGAAAAGGGGAATGTTATAATTTTTTGCTTGTTCTTGTAGAACTTCCTTTCTGATATTTTCTATGCCATTTTTAATCTATTAATTTTATTTCATATCAAATTGTGTACACACTCACATGTAACTTAAAAAAACATTATTCTTGCATCTAAATGATAAAGGCTTTGGTGGTATTGTTCTTGCATCTGAGACCATGAGGCTGGTCTTATATTATTTTTTCTTAAGTACTTCAACTTGATATGCATAACTTCTGCAGGAAAATAATGAGTGGAATGAGTGGCAAACTACAACTCTTCAGGAGCGTAATGTGGTTGAGAATGTTCACCGTTGGGCTTGCGGGTAAACTCTGATCTCAAATATCTTAATCTAAATGCTTAAGAAGAGTTTTACTGGGAGGATCAGGTTTTTGTTGTGCATAATGTCTTTGTTGGTATAATTCAATTTACTGCAGTAGTATAATTGCAAGCGGGAAAAATCTTGACCCTACATGGGTGATGTGACCATTAGATGAATTTATACCGACCTATGGTTGGGAGGACTTGATTTTCAGCCAATGGCATTAAAAATATATAGTGGATGTAATTGTAATGTTAATTATGATTTAGACTATATTGAATAGAAGCCACTTAGGTATGGTAATGATGAGTACATGCCATGTTTTGTTCAGCATATTTTGTGATGAGAGGGTGTAATAACTATAGAATCTATCATGCACCCCCCCCCCCCCCCTTTAAATAATTCAAGTGAGCGCATGATATCTGTTTGTGCCTTTTAAGTTTTAGCTATAAGTTGTGGGTTCTTTCTCAATATGATTTATCTCATTTTCATATGTTTTCCTTTCTTGTGCAGACGGCCGACTGCTTTACAAGATAGGATGAGGGACAGCGATGATGATGATCTTCATGACAGGGACTATGATGTTGCAGCTTTAGCCAATAATTTGAGTCAGGCTTTTAGATATAAAATTTATGGGAATGAGGATAATGAAGAGGTTTGTAGTTTGCCTTGTCTTCCCATTTGTGTGTTTGTGCATCTTTTAATCCTTTGTCTTTTTGTTGTTTCCCTGATTTGCCTTGCACTGCTACTTAAAATGCTGGACTAATGCTTTGATTTGCTTGGTTGCAGGAACGTGGTAGCCTTGATCGAGATGATGAGGTAGTAGTTTTGTTTCGGGGATTTTCCGAACCAGTCTAGCTCTTCTGTCGCCAAGTGATATAGTAGAGTTGTCTTATGCATCATCCAAAACACCTAGTAATCTTGTACATTTTGTTAACTAATTTGATGGCAAATTTATCTGTTGTATGCACTGCAGGATGTCTACTTTGATGACGACTCTGCTCAAGTAGTCATATCATCTCTAAGACTTAGTGATGATCAAGGAAGGTGAGTATTTATTTCGGCATGTAACTTATGTTTTTGTTTTGATGAATATGATTGTCATATGGATCAGTCAAGCATGTGATATTATTTTTTAGCAAAGTTATATGTGAGTATGAGTGCATGTTTGATAAATTCATGAAATAATATGATCTTACTAGGATACTGTGCCTGGCATATATCTGTTCAGATGTTCCTGTATGCTTCATCTTGCCCATAGTATCCATTCTTTCCTTGATTGTTTTAGTAGTTTTGAAGACAATGATAGAGTAGTGCAGGTTTTGTAAGATTTAGTTGCTTAGAGAGAAGTATCCATCAAATGCAACTATCGAAGAATGAGATATTTTACTGGATATTGAAGAAACAACATACTCTATCACCTTTACATTGCAAATTACTTAATAGATCCTCTAGTTGGGGATCTCTTCATTTTCCTCTGTTGGGACTGCGGTAGTTGATTGCAAATATTCCTGTCCAGTGCTAGAAATAGAATCTTCTCTTTATCTCATTAACCCCTGAATTTCAGTTTTCTGCTTCATGGTGTGACTTTTGTCAGGTGTCACTTTGCCTCTACATTCTATTCTCCCCCTTTATATGCTAAAATTAGTATCATGAGGAGCATAAATGATAAAAAAGTGGACAGCATAAGCATGCTGAGTTTCAGTGTTTGGAACATAGGTTAGGAAGTTGCTTCAGTATAGTTCACTTGAATCCTATGCAGATATACATTTTGAATTTGATAGATTTACACAATTTAAAATTATTGCTGATATGGGTTGGTGAGAGGAAACACAACTGTTGTCAAACGTGAAATATTCATCCTGTTGTTTATTCTTATAGTTTTACATGGAAACTCCATTTGGACATGGTTCTGTTTTTGCTTTTACTTATAGTGAGATTTTGAAAATATTCTAAAGCTTCATTTATGCCCCTACTTCTGTTGCCTAGATGTTACTAGACTTTTATGGAAGTCTGTTGGGGTTTTTGTTTATAAGAAATCTAATTCTTTTGCAGTAGCCTGTTTACAAACTCCAACTGGTTTGCATTCCAAGATGGCAGAGTTGGTGATGCAGCTGGGGGCACAACATCATCAGAGATGATGGATGAGGTAAACTTGAATGGTGCTGCAAATGGTGGCAGCAGTAGTGATGACGAGGTAGTGGTTGGAGAGGATGAAGAACTGGATGAAAGCAAAAATACTCTGAATGGTACACC